>JAKEEE010000001.1:5000000-10000000 GCA_021498325.1 Bactrocera minax
GACTTGAAGTGGACTTTCTGAAGAAACTGAAACACTTCGAGCTCCATTAGCTACACTACAATCATTAAAATTCGATGTTTCGTTTGCACATTGCCGGTTACGGGAGGGCGCAATAAAATGATTATATTCGATATCGATAAGGGTGGCACGTATATCAAACATCAGGCTGTTAGTTTCTACACAACAAGCGCCATTATTCAAATTTTGTTAAATTAATAAGATTTCCTGGTTCTCTGTTAGATTATGTCTCCAAGATTGTGGAGACATAACTCTACCTTTTCTGTTAAGTATTCCGAAGTCACAGGACGACACTAATATAATCTAAATCCGTTAATATTTTTAAAGCAAATATATGCCAGGAAATTTTCCAAAATCAGAAGGTACTATGTGGTGAAGTTATTGAAAATGGAAGTGTATATACTTTTATGAAAAAATTTGGAGATGAAAACATGTCCGCCCCCAGATCGGACAAGCTGAGGCCGCTACTATGGAATTAGCTTCCATCGACCGTGTTAAGTGAGTGATTAAATTAAATATAGAACTGGAAAATCTATCATTGACCTGATATTTATAACTAGTCAAAAGCGTGAAAAGACCAGCGAAAAATATATCAGCACCCATCAGCCATTCATCAACTTCAAATCTACTTTCGAAAGTATGAAGATGAGTTGTCTTTGTGCCTCCATATCTGAATTTGAAAATTCAGAGTAATTTATATGGTTATGGAAAGTGGCATTGAGCAATATCAGCATTTCCATTATTATCAAGTAGAACCTTAGACGTCACTCTCTTAAATGTCAAGTTGTCGACAATTTCGCCGATCTTGCAACACCGATATTTGTTGCATTGTCATCCAACTTTTGAATATATCCTCCGAACAACTCTAATGTGGTATACATTTACACTTCTTTCACGTCTATAGTTGTTAATAAATCATGTTTAGTTATATTTCCGAGTTCCGGTGGTCTTAGAGTAAATTCACCGCTCATAAAATTTCACATTGTAGAACAGGCTCTCATTGTTAACGAGGTAGACACCCGACGTGCGGTAGGGTTATAATCAATTAATTTTCTTCTCCAGCCATAGATCGTCTAGGTGGATCCGATCCGTATATCGTCTTAATGAGATTTGTTCATTTTTTAACTGAGATTTGAGATTTGTTCACTCGAAATACCTCTTTTGGTCCACGTTGGCAACTCATATGTAGCTCACACCTACACACGCATCTCAATTAGTACATCACGAGACGACGCTGCAATCGCGGTAATACACATAGCTTCACTTCGGCTACAGGCAGTGTTACTAAGCACAAAAAGAGGCATTCAACGAAAGTACGAGTGGTTTCAGAAATGGACAAGGAGTGAAAAATGGATACGGGACGAAACTGCAAATTGTTCGTCGCATGTTTGTTTGATGAATAACAACAGTCACGCATGACATGTGCCGGCACCGCGCGTAACCCGACGATAACGAATAGAAAAGCTGGTGCAATACGACTTGAAATACACATATCCAGTATATACATATGCGCCAAATGCTGCAGCAAGAGGTTGGGGCACGCGCAGACATTTCCGTCAATCGACATCTCCAGTCGTGGCCAGAATCGACTCTCAGCAAACACACGCAAGCGCAATCAGTAACAGTGTTCATCTCCCTGGTCAACTGATGGCCCCTATATTATAAATTCTGCACACAAATACATATATATTTATATAGTTGCATTGGCCTGCGCTAACTCCATTATTCGCACCTAAATGTGAACACAGGCATTATTTGCCATTGGAAACTCGAAACCGACTCGTTCTAATGGAATGAAGCTGCCTTTATTTCCTTTATGTGATTATACATGAAGTCATCCATTATAAAAAAATACGACCTGTATCTAAAATTGATGCTGTATAAGCTTAAAACCATTGGATTGGAAATGCAATCACCTAAACCGGCTCGCTCCTTTGTCTGCTTGACCAACCCTTTGTGGCCACGTGATTACTCGATTAGCATTATACTAGAAATTTGCATATCTAATAGGCATCAAAATGGCTGTACGCATACAAAGATATATTTGTAATACTATAGTACTTAATTGTTTTTGCTCCCTAAAATCATAGCTTACCCATTTGAAGGATGCTGGCGCTCTTTATCTGTACCAACAATGAATTTATTGAATTTTTTGCGCAAAATTTGCGGTTTTTTGTCGTTATTTTTCATGCTTCCAACATGATTAACTAAATGTCATTTAATCACCTGTGGTGTCTTTGTTGCATAACAAATCCATTAAACCGGTTAATAGTTGAAGATTTGTTGCAGGCACGATTGCATGCGATTTTATGTCTTTATTAACCGGATTTGTTGTAAACAACTGTGTCGTTTAATCGGATTCGGTGACTAGGTAACCTCTCAACTATTCAATGAAATTGATTGAAGTTAAAAAAAGTAATAGTAAGTTTTATCATCAAATCCAATTCACCAAATTCGGCTTGTTGTTGTCCCACAAACTTTAAACCGTCTTCCAATGGCTGACATATTATTTAAAGATTACTTTCATGTTTTCAATTCTCTCGAAGATTTGACATTATCTGAGTTATTTCTCTTGCTTCATCCTTATGGATTCCACTAAAAACCATTACTAAATAAAGAGACTGATCGATTTTGCACTGAATGAGCTTATTTGGAAACACTTATACAGTATTCAGGTTCAAGTTTCTCTTTCTATTAAAGTTTTGGCTATTTACTTAGCCGTACATATGTTTTACCTATATATATATATCTTGTTCTTGTTCGGTTCATCTGACTCACATCTTCCACAACACCGGTTTTTGCCGATGCAACAGCAACTTTACGAAGTTATTCACTGAGATTGACGAGTCCATTTTTTGATTGCTCCAAGCAAATTTTTCAAAGATCGGAACGAAGCCTCTCCAATATTTTTGGAGTCATCTATACATATATACGTTCCAAAATGCCATGTATCACGAACCAATTGTCGAATAAGGGTTTTTACTACAAAACGATTACATTTAATTATAGTAGTGTTCTCTCATAGAAAAAGATGAACTTTTCAGTCTGCCTAAGATTTCATACATTTAAATACATTTCTGTTAATTTCATGTTACAATGAATTTTTTTCTGGACTGTAGGTAAATTCCAGTATCACGCTCATCTTATCGCTGAACATAGTTCCAAACTTCCTTTGAGCGAAAAATGCTTTTATATTGTACGGCTAACTTAGAGAAGGAGACAAAGAGACCATTGAAATATATGTGAGAACATACTAAATTATCACGGTGTTAAATTAACACCGACAAATTAATGAAAATAATTCTCTTCACCATGGGTGGAATATATAAGAAGCTCGGAATGAAGCTGTTCCAGTTATTTTCGAGTTATTTGCAACACACTTGTATTTTTTAATAAAATTTTTTAATCCTCCTTTTTCCTTTCTTTTATTTTCTTTTTGCGGCATTCGATGACGTCTAACTTTCCATTTGCTAGTTTTTGCAAACAATATTTGGACCTTTGCCATTACCGAGTGTCTGCCCATAATTGGCGCGTTGGGGTGTTTATACATTCGTTTACTCATCTGCTACACTTTTTGTTGGGCATTTTCGTTTCGCCTTTTTTTGCTGCTTTTAGTTTTGCATTTTTTCGTTTTGTAATTTATTTTTGTACTTTTGTGTCTGCATTTTTTAGTTTTATTTTATTTTTTGTTGTTCAGATTTTTTTTCTGCCGATTTACTTCAGTCACATGAGCGTGACGAATCCATTTACGCGCATTGCCACAACGCCAACAACACGAACAATCAACGTATGCCGTCATAGCAGCCACAAAACAGTGGCCCCCAACAGCAGTGGCGGCGCAGCTAATTCTGCCAAGTGAGTCTGTTCCGCTAAATCGTTCGCGTGGCGTATAAATATGCACGTACCCAAGTGTGTATGTATGTGTGAGGGTGTGTATGAGAGGATGTGCTGAAATAAGTATGAATTTAAAATCACATATAATGTAATACTAGCACACTTTAAATACATAAATGTAACTAAATATAAAAAAAAATAAAAAAGTTTTATATAAAAATTCGAAAAGTGGAATTAAAACAGCAGTTAAAAGCGAAAACGTTACAAGTATTGACAATTTCCTTCGACTAATGAAGTTGGCAGACGCGTCATACGATACAATCAAATGTCGTTTTCAATTTCGATTCCTTTACACAATTATACCCTTCACGAACGTATTGAGATAATTCGCCTCACAGACACAGTGTCGTGTATTGGTTGAACCAGTTGAACTCGGGATTGTTTAGCAATTTAAAATCTCAATAATTTTGCAAGAAATTAAAAAGCGGTATTGATTTCAAATTCGTTAGCTCAGTTTTAAAACCCTCTACCTATACTAAGAGTACATTAAATATACGACGAATAGATTTTTGTGATACTGAAACTTACTAGTGGCCTTAAATGAGAAATGAATGAAAATAATGTGAAATTAGCTATAATTTTCTAATGTGTCTCCAGTCTTCATTCACAATAATTGAATTTCTTTGCCTTTTTTACTAATATTAGATATTATTGGAACTACCCGCAAACATTTATTACTTGTGTTTTTTATTTATATGTTATTCAGTACATGGCATAATTTTTTTGTGTTCACGAGTTTTCAAAAATTCGAATAATGTCGTTTATGTTTTGTCTTGAAAGTATTAACGACGGTTGGAGTATGTTTGGTTCGAAGAGACTAGTGGATAGAAAACCTTAACATTCAAGCTAGATGTTAGATAATTGTTCCTGAAATTTTAACCACGAAATTCACAGGGGAGTGATTTGAAAATTGGTTAAGTACACATATCAACCCAAAATTATAATAGGAATCAGGATAATGGATCTGATCCTGATAAGTCATTCCACAATATTTTTTAGCTCACTAAAAATAAAAAATTGTTGTTCGGAAATATATTCTTCTAGACTGGCATTGATTATAATTTATCATTGATAGTCAAATTCATTCAATATTTAACTAAATTTTAAATTTATAAATTTTCTACTATGTATTGTTTACGACATATGCATCAAAAATGTAAAGAATAATGGCCACTTATATAGAGATCTAAAAATATTTTCAATATCTAATGTTCATTAAATTGACTGCAGCGGTTGACATATACATAGTGTATAGATTCTCAAATGCAACAAAACAAACTATTAATGATTTTTTTAAAGTCCCATATCTAGAAGTCATCTACTGATTGTATCTTATGAGTATTCACCGAGGACAAGTTAGAACCCCTCTAGGGAGAGATAACCGGATCATCAAATAGTTTCTGCTTACTGGAGTCAAATGTTGCCCATATTCTATTTGAGTCCATAAATTGGTTTTCATCTCTGCGTAGGACTAGGGCTTGCTCTCCCCATCGGTGTTTCCTAAAAATAAAAGAGACAAAAACAGAGGATGAAGTTTTTCTTAGGTGCAAGATTCCTGGATAAAGCATATACAGCTTGGCATAGTCAAACAAACGGAAATTCCATTTACTAAAATATATACTCAAATCAAAATTCGTCTCTTGACGAACTTTGTAACATGAAATACATACAAGGTATAAGTATATCGGAAGCCACAAATTATTATGTGAAGCGATTTACACGCATGTTTTTTGTGTCAACGAAATGACGCGCCTCAATTTGATGTGATATAATTCGATTCGACTCGTTTCGCGAAAACATGTTGTTTATTTCGCACTGACGACACTAAATAATTGTCGGAGCGGTCTCGTAAAGCGGCTGCCTTTTGTTCAAATTAACGAAAGTATTTACGTGTGTTGTATTATATATATGTACGAAGACGACACACTAAAGTGGTTAAAGCGGCTTAAGGACGGACAATGGTATACAACTCGCTTACTTTTATTTTTAATTTCACTCAAGCATTATGCTCAAGAAAAGCAGACAGACAAAGAAAGATACAAGTTCAATTATTTATTTTATTTTTATGGAAGCCACTACGCCGGATCCAGGCGCACAGCCACTCAGCCACTCAGCCACACGCAGCACATAAGTCACCGAGACGCTCGTGCGCACATTACTTCGACGCAACCTACTGCCGTCACTGGAGCGACACAGATACAGGTTCTTTTCCCCCATTACCCCACTTTTAGCACACGTCCACCCGTTGACGACACAGAAAATCTTATCGTGCGTGCAGTATGTCAGGCGGGCAATTGATGCCGCAATTCGTGGAAAAAGAGCGAACATGGTGAATATGGTGAATCGCCAGCAGCTGTTACAGCAACAAACAAATCGTGAACGAATCAGCTTCGGATTAAGATTAAAATCGGCAGCCTCATTCCTCGCAGCGGTTTTCGCTTTCTTATTATTGTACTTGGCCACTTTACACGCATTGGTCGTACGACGTGAGTGCTCGTGCGCGCGGCTGGTGAATACAGCCGACTGACACCCGCGGCTCCTGCAACGTGCGCAAACAAGTTTGCCAATTTTGTTTTGTGAATCAAGTGTGTGATTCGTGCGCAGACAGTTGGAGCTGCTCAGGTGGGTTGGGCGAGGGGTCTACCGGTGCCTTTGCAACCCTGACGTTGGTTTACGCTACGTTATAATTGCAATTACACTGGGTTTTTCTTCTACTTGCTAGACACTTGCTTTCGCTCATACACAAATACATATATTTACATAAGTGGCGGAGCACCTGCTCGACTGGTGGTTATTGCTATTGTTGTGGCACGAAATCGTGACTTTTCGTTAGCGCATTCAAAGGATTTTTCTTAATTTTTAATTCCGACGCGCGCGATTTGGAGGTCATCTGACAATCAGAGTTACCCCGGACAATCTGCCAGAGTGTGCCCTTCAACTATGGCAGCCAAACGTTTCTCCATAAATTCTTATTGCCACTTTGGTACCCGTCGGCAATTCGTCGACAATTCGTCGGCGCATCAATCGACAGTTGAATGCCTCAACAGATTTGTTCGAAGTGTTGCATGTGGTTTGTTTTAATATTCCGCTTGCTTTAATTCATTTATGCGTAACATATTCAAGCCTACTCGCATAATCGGAAGAGTTATATTTAATCGCTGCATCTTAAAAAAGATATCTCCACTCGTTGATGGCAGCCGATTCGCGCCCTAATGATGCTTAATTTGTGACGAGCCCCACTGCGTTCCGAATTGCGTTTTCGCTTGCTTTGCTTGTTTGCTTTGCGGTCCACACATCGGCAGGCGATTATCGTCATAAATTCGCTATCATTTTTAACGCTGCCTTTGTCGCGCACATCTTTGTAATATTCCCATATACTCGTACAATTCAATCTTATTATCAGCTCAGTCGAATTGGAGCTTCACGCTTGCTGCTTAGCGGACACTGCCTTCTTCATCTTTTCCTGAGGTCGCACGTGCGTCTGTCACGTAACATTGCTCGCAAAAATGCCCATTCATTACTCATTTTCGTTCAATGTTATATATATGCATATCCGTTTTGACTAATAATAAGCATTGTTTCAGTGCGAACTGTAATTTAACGACGGCGTAGTACGAAGGTAGGCATGCGATTTTTTATTTATACATTAACCGTGTTCGATTCGCGTTTTCTCTGCTCGGTATGTCTGAGCGTTGCTCTCAACTAACAAAGTTACCCAATTGAGTACAACACAAGAAAATGAAAGAGATAGCCGGTTCTATTCCATCTCTATTTGATTATACGATTTATACCAGTTGTTCGTTCGATTTGCTACTGTCCAAGGCTTGTCGAAACAAAGGCAGGTGGTGGGTATTGCATAATGAGAAATGAAGGAAGATCGAAAGGAAAATGATTTCAGCACTATAGTTCAAAAACCATCTCTGGGAGTGTTATATGTGATTACATCGGCAATTTTGGTAGATATATATGCAAATATATTATTATGAAATAGGGAGGACAGTTTGTATATTGAACGAATATTGTCTAAAAGCTTATATTTTATACTCAAAACCATCCACCTGGAACTAATTCTAAAAGAGAGAGGGTGACTTGTGCGCACTTTTTAACTCAACCATAGCTAGTCCGTGGTTCCATTAAATCAGTATTTGGCCACTTTTTCGTGATTAATGCGGTGCCATACAAAAAAAAAAGGGCCCCGGGTTTGGACGTAGCTCAACTGAAGTGCTATTTAGTTGGTCATAGCGCTTTCAATCAATCGTATAGGGTATTTCGTCACAGTACCCACATCCCCACATTTACTACTTCAAGCCTCCCTAACTGATTTTCGAGTAGTGCCCTATGAAACCGACCTTCTCAAACTACTTTTCACCAAATATTATTAATTCAGTTCTACATACATATGTGAGCACGTGTTCTGCGAACTTCAAAGCTAACTCTCTAAAGTTCTAACTCTAAAGTTGGCTTTTATGTTCTCTGCTCTGCAAATACTGGACTAACTTGTACCACTAACCCACACCACATCGAGGAAGCGCACGTACTCACTTCCAATATCCATTGACGTCATTGTGAATGTTAAATGAGTATTTTATTTGTCTTTTTTTTTTGCCTATCGAACAATTTTTACAAACAGAGCTATTTTTAGTCGGCTATTTTCGTTCCAATTGTTAACCGTTGTGCGCATACTGAGCTTTCCATATTTGTATGAACTGTGCGCCAATGCCCAATTGAAGAATTCCACAGCTGTGATATCACGTACACATAAATGCACACCTCCGAACCACCCGAGTGTGTGTGCGATCATAAACATATCGTATATGTTGATGAAAGCGCTTTGGTTCGACTATTTGTGGTGCCGGCATGAATGAAGCGGACGACTACGGCCCCCAGGAAGCGTGTTGTTTGTTATTCACTCGTATGTGTGAACTTGCTATTCTTAAATTCACTTTTTTGTTAGGTCACAACAGCAAAAACATTCGGCATCACCAACACTAACACCTGATCGCACGTCATCGGTGCGCAATTGAAGCCAAGTGGGGATTTGGTCATGGTCCGCAAATACTGCATACAACGCCTCCGCACATAAACACTCATTGCTCGTCTTCTTTTTTGTTGAATTTATTTAATTTTTCACTGGCTTGTTGATGTCCGAATTCCTCGTGGTGGTGGTGATGGTGGTGGATAAATGATTTTGTTTACTTCATCGCTCAGCAGATAGCATTAAGGAATTTGAATTCCAAATATACATATAAGCATATATATAATAAACATATATACGCACCACTCAACCACTGCTAGGAAGGAGCATAACCTCAAAAAAAAAAACGTCATTTTCTAAGAAGCCCAGAACGGAATGTCGCTTTAAGAACTTGCTGAAGAAAGTCATATTCGCATAATATCAATCTGAATAAAAGTTTAGTAGCAATCGTTTCGATTAATCTCCATTCACGAATGAACTTACCGAAATATAAGAAAAATCCCCTTTAAATAACTTTCGGAATTTCCCTGGATAGACATACATCGATAACTAATACTTGGAATATACGAAAGAAATTAGTTCCATCTAACCACAAATTTGTTGTCTAATATTACTGGACTAAATGACTACGTCGTTAGTTTTCAAAGTTAGATAACGAAGCTTAGCGAACAGGTCGGGTGATAAATAAAGGGAGTAGCAGTCAACGGACTGGTACCCATGGTTTCCATGTCACTTCTAATAGGCATAACTTCGAAGTAGTAAACTTTTTCGAAATATCGCAATCCATATTATTAACAGCCATTGCAAAGAAGACTACGTAGGGTGTTCTAAAGTAGAGCCTCTCGTCGAAGCAAAATAACACCAATAGTCCCTTATCTATATAGTATTTATCTAATGTTTACATGTTTCCCATTTCAAGACAATCAGGTCTACCTAACCCGAAGTATATATACTGAAACTGGAACCGATAATTAATCATAAAACTATAGTTTCATACACAAGATTTAGATTGGATTCCGAGATCTTCCGATTCTTTTGAGAGTTCAACTATACATATATGCGTTTAGCTCTTGGAGCCAAAGATACAGTAAGGTTTATACATAATACGTCGCCTATAAAACTTATGGGTTTTAACATTTGTTGGACTGATTTTACACCATGCTTTCGACCAACTTTGAAGTTATTAGTGGACCCATCTTTTCGACCTCTTTATATATTTTAGAAAAGCACTAAAGTCCGCAAATTCGGAAAGAAAGGGGACCAGTATATGGGAACAGCTACTTTTTATTTTTCTTTTAAGTAAAAATAGATTTCTTTCACATATTTGTGATAGCACTAATGTTATGTCCACACACGTACACAATTTCATATGTAGACCAGCATAATTAAGATGCGCCATTGCGAATTTGGGGATGACGCTTTAGCCTTTAATTTTATGGACTTTCAATATATCGTTTGTTGAGTTTTTCTTATTTTGCATTAACATTTGTATAGAACTATGTTCTGTTGTTTTGCCTCCCACTGTCTAGATCTCCAAATTTGTTGTTGCGTGCCAGCGATATGAGGTAACGCGTGCGGTTATTACGTATTTCGAACAATTCTCAATTATGGGATTGATTTACAAAAGATGGTATGTGTTTTCGCCAAGTGTTTTCTGTGAAATTTCCTTAGGGTGAGTTTCTCTTTAATGAAAACTGGGAACTGGGAACTTCGGGAACTAAACAGGCGTTAACAGTAGAGAGACAGACTGCTTTTTAAAAATATGAGTCCACGGTGTTTTAGTAGTTTTCGACATATGTTCGGATGGGTGGGGTGTTACTAAATTGTCCGCTGCCATATAGAATACTATTAAACCAACTCGTTATGCTACCAAAAACATATATGGGCGGTCCGATAGGCACTTAGCGTTATCGCTCGACGGCGCCACTATCGCACGAGAAATTTACTATCGCCTAGTACATTCTCTGATAACTACTCTCTTCTACTACTTCTCTACTAGCTACTGTAAAAGTCCAAATCGGACTAGTAATTTTTTTAGACCGCTTATGGAAGCAATCTTCATAGCAATGCTTAACATTGTTTACACCTACGCCATCGCCAACGCCAAAACAGTAAAACTAGACTGCGAATTGCTGCCACATCCACCGCATTCTTCAAATTTGGTCCCATGCAACTTCTTTTTGTTCCTAAACTTGTAAAAGTCACTCACTCGGAAGAAATTTAATAGTTTATCGCCACTACGGTGGCCTACTTTACAGACCTCCAGAAAAAAAACACCATTTTTCAGACGGTTTGAAGAATTTGGAGCATTGCTGAGCCAAGTCTTCCGAGTTAAAAAGAAGCTATGTTGAGTCAAAATTCGGAAAATTTCAAAATTTTCGTTTTTCTGTTGTAAACTAACAATAAAGCGATCTTTTCAAAATACGAGCTAGTGTAAAAAGCGAGTTGTTTGGAAGATTAAGATGATTTTCGTTTTTATTAAAAATATTTCATTTCACTCAAGAGATTTATTCATTTTAAAAGACCTCAATTTAGGTTAGTATATTGAAAATTTTCTTCAGGCCAAATTATTTAAATCTCATGGGATGAGATTGAGATCAGATCATGTGAAATGAAAAATGTGAGTATAATCGGCAGGGAGACTTTGCTCCAGAATAGACTTCACGAACTACTATCCTGTAATGAAATTTCATAAACTGGGTTATATTTCACAGCTTATTCATTATACAATAATGAAATTTATTACTAATTTAAAATTATTTCTATAAAAAATTATTTAAAAGAATGTCTTTAAAAAGCATAATAATTCAATAATAGGCCTTTTTGTTAGTAAAATAAAATTTACAATTCTATTAATCCACCACCTTAATATAAGTTATTTTTGAAAGGGTTGTAATTTTTTATTGTTTGACACATATACATATGTATAATTTAGATTATCATTTTACAATAAAGTCAACTGGGTTATCCTCGAACATATGTATGTTCTTTTTTGTTGTAATCAAAAAACTCGCTAATATGAAACGCGTGCGAATCTCTACACTGAAATAATTAACGTCAAGCAATAAACACAAAAAAAATAAAAACAACAAACAGTTTTGCACACGCCGTAAACAGAAACATCACAACAAAAAAATAATTAAAGAAGAAACCAAAACAAAAGCATGTATGGAAAAATGAGCGCACACAAAAAAGCCACAGGCTATGTGCTCTAAATAAAAAATGAATGAGTGAATAAAATTAGTGCAACCAGGCTTGCCAACCGCAAAGGTCGACTTTTGACCCGACAAAAAAAAACCAAAAAATGATCGCACATCAGCGGGACCGACCAGATCTGCACGATCTCTTGTATGTAAAGTGCCTGAGGAGACGAAAACAAAATAATTGCACACGCTTTCAAAAAAGCAAACAAAAAATTTTAACGAAATCGGCATGCGAACGGTGTCATTAGCATAAGCGCATGCAAATATTCTAGGATATGCAAAAAATAATAATAGCAAATATGAAATATATATGTGTGCATACACAAATCACCCGAAATTTTCCGACGTATTGCCGATACCTTCCGAAATGTAAGTGCTACAACTCTGTGGGGTGAGCAGCGCTAATTTGGTGATTGCGTCTGACCTCATTGCCAGCGGGACATTTAAAGGAAAAAAAACTGATAATGAAAAAAATAAGAAAGGGCTAAGTCCGGGTGTAACCGAACATTTTATACTCTCGCAATGTGCAAGGATCAGAGGTAGGTATATGCTTTCAGGTACTGGCATAACTTTATATCAAAAATTCAACATCCATTATTCGACGAAATTGTAAATGGATTACAATCATATTTGGTATCTTATTAACTTATATTACAGGCCATAGACTCGTGTACTTTCATTACTATATTTTGCTTCGTGTCAGAGATATTTATATTAAAATCTATCAAATTAACTCAAAAGTGATATATATAGTGTAAACTCAACCAAAGTGGTTTAATAAATATATGAGATACATGAGGAAAAAGTAAACAAGAGAAAAGGAAATCACTATATTAGGAATAAGCGGCTTAGACCATGGTCTAGACCGATTTCTTTCATATATAGCGCGAAATCACATTGTGTTTAAGAAAACATATCCACTTAATTTCATTCAAATATCACACATATTGACCATCATTAACGGTTTAAAGTCAGATGGAAAGTCCTGAAATCTTATATCGGGCAATTTTGGGGTAGAGGAAGATCTGCACTGATCACATTAACTCTTTTCATTATTCAAGTATATTAGGGAACATATTTTCACGCAATTTTGTGAAGGTAACTCACACAGTGACCGACATATTCGACAAAAAGTCTGCTAGAATACCGAAAATTATTACATGTACTATATGGGAGCTGGGATAAATCGTAAACCGATTTCCCACATTTTCGGCATTAAACTATGGTACATCTAATATTACACGTTCACCTAATTTTGCTAAGATACCTTACATATTGACCGAAATATATGGTGCAAACTCTACCCGGGCGTTGAAAATCCTTGTATTAGGTACATAGGGGCTAGGGGAAGTGCTTACCCGATTTTATCCATTTTAGGCACATGTACACACTGTTATTAGAAAGAGACGCTCTCTAAATTTCAAAGAGATAACTCATATATTGACCGTTATATATGGTATAAAGTCTACAGGAAGGTTGAAAATTTTTATATTAGGTATATGAGGGCTAGCGGAAGTGCTTACCCAATTTTTCCCATTTTTGACGCCAGATCACATTATTATCACAGAAAGATAATCCTCCAATTTCATTACGATATCTTACATATTTACCATAATATATGGTATAAAGTCAACGGGAAGGTTGAAAGTCCGTTTATTAGGTATATGGGAGCTATGGGAAATATTTACCCAATTTTCACCATTTTTGAGTATCTTCCCGATATTTTCGATAAAAAGTCAGATAGAGACACTGAGGTCCTAACATTTGGTATCTGGTGGCTTGAAAGGTTATAATGCGATTTCGTCTATTTTTATGCATGAGATTGCATATCTTGAAAGAACTATTTGTACAAAGTTTGATTTTCATACCTTAATTCCTGCTCGATTTATCTACTTTAAAGTGAAAGGATCAGATAAAACTTAAAATTGGGTTATATGAGGAAGTAGGCGTGATTTTTATCCGATTTCGTCCATTTTCACTATGTAAATATAATGTCGCATAGAAAATTTTGCCGAAATCGGTTAAGGCATTCTTGAGATATGGGATTTCTCCTAAAAGTGGGCGGTTGCACGCCCATCACCAGAACTTTACACGGATTCCTACGCAATCTTTCCGTATCATATTTGCTACAGGATTTAATCTTTTTGACGCGTTTTTTCAACGAATTAACGCACTTTTAGTAGTTTTCAACATAACTTTTGTTTGGGAGGTGGGCGTTGTTATTGTCCGATTTCAGTCATTTTCTCAGTATATGATGAGACACTAGAAAAACTTACTTGGAGAAAGTTTGATTGATATAGCTTTAACAGTTTCCGATATATATAATTAAACCTATTGGGGGGCGGGGCCGTTCCCACTTTTACAAAAATTTTTGCCCACAGATGCCCCGCCCTACTAGGATCCTAGGATCACCAACCGTCTTACGGTGACAAACAACACGTGTACCAAGTTTCATCAAAAATCTTAATTTTTACTGAAATTATCGCTTGCACGGACGGACGGACGGACGGGCAGACAGTCACTCGGATTTCAACTCGTCTTCTCATCCTGATCATTTATATATATATATATATATATATATCTAACTCGCTTAGTTCTAGGTGTTCCAAACAACCTTTAGGTGAACAAAACTAATATACTCTGTAGCAACATGTTGCGAGAGTATAAAAATTGTTGCACACAGCCGCATGTACATAAATACATATGTATGGCCTTGTTCTCTTTTCTTGTTCTCATTCTTTTGGTCACTTCCTTGGAACGCCTCAAGACAACGCAATCTTTGTTTAAACGCTTCTTAGAGGCGTTACGTTGTATTGCGACGCGCCCGAAATGGATTCGGCTACATAAAGAGCGCAACAATTGCGAAGTGCTGAGAATGCTGAGAATGCTGAGAATTCGAGCGTGACCTGAATGTGCTGAATTTTTTAACTACATGTCGGTTGGTCAATAAAACGAAGTCAAACCAACACGTCGGCGGCAGAGCCTACGAAAAACTGTGCATTGTCGTATTTCTGCTATTGTTTGTCTGTCCGTAGCGGTGTATTGTGGCCGCACACACATTACATAATATGTGTAGCATTGAGCCGTTGTGTTGCTGTGCTTTTAGGAGTGACCTTTTTTCTGCAGTTATTGGTCGCAGGAATTTATCACACGCAAAATATGTATGCATAGAGACACACATGCATAATTGGTGTTGTTAAGTTGCCCAACCGCGCGGACAACAGCGTCAACAAACACAATGGCGCACGATCGTTCAACGGTGCAATAATCCAATAATGGTCGGAGCTGAGCAAACCGCCAGAAAACGCTACAGTCCCAATTATACGTACGTACGCACAACATATATACGGACATACATATTGTATGTATATTTATTGTGCTGAAAAGTTACGTAATATTACGTGCAACATTGAAGTGGAAAACGTTGTGAAACGTGTCCTTGTCAACGCTATGCAGGTAGTTCCCTCCAACAAATGATGTGCGTTAATTTTTTTCCACGTATTTTGTGACGTGCTGTTCGCTGTGGCACAATACCGAATACTTTCTTAATTGTATATACAAACATACATACACATTAACATACAAAGGTAGACTACAGCCAAAAGAGCGATAGAAATCTTGAAATCTAAGGAAGCCCAAATGCATTTGTAAGACAGTCATTGCCTCTTTAATTAGAAGGAACAGTTAAAGAGATTTTCTTTCTTCAAGCGTTCA
Source organism: Bactrocera minax (assembly GCA_021498325.1). Classification (NCBI taxonomy): domain Eukaryota; kingdom Metazoa; phylum Arthropoda; class Insecta; order Diptera; family Tephritidae; genus Bactrocera; species Bactrocera minax. The sequence continues at coordinate 5,015,805 of JAKEEE010000001.1, forward strand.
TATAAAATTTATGTCAGCATGATTATTCACATACATCCATATCGACAATATCCATATGTACAATATTTTATACACTACCTGATCAACTCCTTTCTAGAGACACACGCATCCGCCAAGTGTATTTTACATAGAAAATATATCTCCTTATTAGTATTAAATAGTCTAACCGTACATATACGTACATATTTGCATATAAGTATTCATATATACATATGTATTTAACATATTTTTCACATTTTTTATATATTTGGAGATCTTATATGATAGGTGGTCGAGTCTACAAAGTCCAGTTAATTCACTTCTGTCTTCACTACCCATCGTTTTCAGATTAATCCCTCGAAATATTTACCAAACCCATATTTTCTATAAATATTCTTCTTTTTATCTATAATTAATCGATTTCATATTCAATTCAATAAGTGGATCTGCTGTTGAAAATAACGTTTCAATATTGACCTTGAAGGATTTTCTGTATTACTGACTGCTCCTAAGAAATCATCAAGAAACGAAAATGTTAATGACGTCATGTCTTCGCTCACTAATCGATATTTAAATGGACACAGACCATGGTAGATGTTATATGCTCGATGCTCTTTAAAATTCATTCTGCAGAAGTAATGCAAAAAGCGGTATTGTGTGCCATGAAGACCCCCAGCTCAAATATTTTCGCAGCAGATATACATTCAATTTCGATATTTCCTTACACCTAATAATAGATAATAATACCCCCATTTTCTAATTTAGTTTTTTTCCGATTTATGTTGATGGTTTTAAATCTTTATTAGAAGGAGCTATGTTGGGTATAACGCTCGTTCACTGGAGCAGTCCAACGAATGTTGGAAATACAGAACAGAACCAGAAAAATTCTGCGTGGTTAATATTGGTTGGAAATTCATATTATATATAAGAGAGACCAGCATAGTAGTAGGTGGGCACGCAGAATTTATAACATGACGTTATATTATACGTAAAGGTTTAGTACTCTTTCCGAGGGGGTTTTAACTTGCATTTTAAAATGTGAAAGATTTTTTCCAAATAGCTGCCGCTTTTCGGCAGACATGTCGAACGCATTAAAATTGTTAAGCTGTTGATAGCCGACTTCAAATCCCAAACTATCCACTAACAAACACTAAATAAAAATGGAAAGAGAAGAAAAAAAAAGCCGTTTACTAATTTTTATACTCAACTCCGTTAGACATTTTTGTTGTTTCGGATCAATTACATTCGCTCTACTTTTGAAAACATAACATAGAATTATCTCAATCTGGCAACACTGATATGCAATATGTTCCAATTTTTACAGGTGAATCATACATTTTATTGCTATTAAAGCATAGAAACCTAACGGTTAATATATCCTGTCATTCACATATATACATACCTTTGTATTGGGACCTTTAACAATTTTCCAACAGGCGTTACTTACATCTTTCGGTGGCAAAATTATAGACTCTTTTGCAGTCATGTCTACATATATAAATCCATACACGGCACATAAAAGAACAACAAGCATTACTCAGTTACGCCTCTCGTACCCCGCCGCCAACGATATACAGGAAATCAATGTGTTCCACTTTTTTGTTATCGTCGCAACCAAATTTCCTGCTGTGCTCCATCACAGTCACAATCCAACGGTACTTGCACTTTTTTCGTAATTTTTTTTTTTCTCAAACGCCAGTGTCGAGTTTCAACTTTGCCGCTCATTTGCACATTTCTTGAGTCCATTTTACTTTGTTGCTCACTTTTTATTTTCTGTGTTTTGCATTCCTTTATTTGTGCGCGCCTTCGGTGAAAGATTTGTGCTGTGTTATCCTGCTGCGATACTTGCGGACGCCCGCTTTTCGAGCTGAGTAGGCGTGCTGCTCTTGTGGCATGAGCTGTTTGTCGGCTGCTGTGCGCATCGATGTTGCAAAATTATCTACTTTCGGAAATGCTTAATTAGACCCATGAATACTGATTCGGGTGCACATATCTACAGGAAAACCCTCGCACATGTGGGCATAGGTATGTAGTTAACTGTACATATGTATGTGCGAATGCATAATATACATAATGGGTTGCACTTTTAGACAACGTAAACCTTCTTCGATTCGCTACTTCTCTGCTCGGTCTATTTAACCTCAGTTCTCTTGCCAGTTAAATCGCTTTATATACTAGCTCTATTTGTTATGCCAGTCCACTGTATCCATCAGCAGTTGTTTGTTTGGTTCGCCACTCTCCAAAGTTTGACAAATCGAAGATAGCTAGAGTACAGCAAATCCAATATTTGTGGTCCAAACATTATGTCTCAATTCCTATCAAGTTATAAATATACTAAATACTTGCCTATCGCTAAAGTCTCCAACTGGGATGTGTAAATCGGATCAGACACAAGGTATTCCGTCACCTCGTCCAGCTCCATCGAGTTGGGTGCCCTCCTTAGTATTTAATTCGATAGTCGAGTTCAATAAAGGTAAGTAGGTCGAAGAAGTTCTCTTCAAAACTTCGTATTTATTTAGGTTAAATACATTTTGGTACAGCAGAAAATGGTACAGAAAAATTATTATTTTTTGGTATTTCTTGTCTAACATTACTAAACTTTGATGTAGTTAGAGTAGTTTTAAGTCTGTTATTTCGGGTTTCCATTATTTTTTATTCTCACAAATTGTCTTTACTCTGACGCTCGACATATCGAAAATATGTTCTGTTACATATGTTCATATACAGCCGCAAAGTCTCCAACTAGCAACACTTTTCTTATGATCCAGTCTCGTCGAAGAAGACCAATTTCTAGACCTATGGTTTAATGACATCGATAACAATATCTAAACTAACTCCCAAAAAAGGTGGAATGTGCGCTTTTAAAACCACAATGCACATATACAACCACAATGCCGAACAAAAAATTCTACATGCGTTAGTTAGTTAATGAGAGATAGAGAGAGAGAGAGATTTACGAAAGACCAAATTCGAACTGATGTAATAAGTTTTGAAAAACCTAAAAATTTTCGATTTGCTGGTTAATATTGAACCGAATAATTTATCAATCTTTGGAACCTTATACGCGTACCTATATAACCAATACACATCATATTGACAGAGTTGCGGCGCATGCGCATGGTATCTGCTCCATTGATTTCATTCGCGTCGGTTGCGTGCCGTACTCAGTTTCGAAGATGATGTCTGTATATTTGCTTTTTTATGAGCACTTTTTTGCAAATAATGTTGCTGAACTTTTCTTTCTTTCCTTCCTTTCTTTTCTGCGATTTATTATTGTTTTTGTTCGTGCAGATGGTATTATGGGTGAGTTGAAGGCGCGTGTCCGCATTTTGTGGACGATCATGCAGAAGCTGAAGAATGTTACATTTAATGTTTAACGTTTATGATAAAATAAAAACCGTTTGCGGCATCGACAGGAACACTTGAGTACCAGCACTTTTATGACTTTCCTGCTGGAATTTGCGCTTATACTCGTACAATTGAGAAGAAAGGTTAGAGTAAAAAGTAAAGAGTGGGAAAACACTTTCTTCTAAGCAGACAGCGTAAAACCTAGGAAAGGTGGCGCCACAAGAAAAAAATCTTTATGCTTTACTTAGAGTACTAACCTTAAATAGAATGTTGTGAAAGTTTCACCACATTTCAACCGATCGCTCTCAAGTTCTTGACTACGTTTGCTATTTTTGTTTACAATGGGAAAAAGTGAATTTTGTGTTTTGGTATAACATTATTTCCTGAAGGAGAAAACGCCGTTTATGCAACGCAATGGCTTGGTGAGTGTTATGGCAGATCTGTCCCCACATATTCAACAGTCAAGTACTGGTTTGCTAATTCGGTACTAGCACAAATGATGCACCCTGTTCAATAAGGCCACAAGAGACAATAACGTCAGAAAACATTGCGAAATTTCGTGAAATTTCATTGAATGACCCTAAAATGCATTATTAGGCCAAAGGCTTCCACAGCTTGAATGCAGTAAGTAATCTCTGCTCATCCTGCAGTTGGTTTTCTACTTCAACATAAAAATATTTATCTAACCGCTTTTGTCTTTCATTCATTAAATTTGTATCACTGTGTGCAAGTTTAAAGCCGCCAGATGGCGCAACATATTTCGTGGTTGTGGCCTCTGCTGATCTTGTGGGATTTAAAATGAAAGCATTAGTTAATACGACAGAATTTACAAACATACTAGGACGTGTGTTCCAAAGGTAAGGGGAATTTTAGTTTTTATTAACAATATTATATATATTAATCAATATTGATATTGCCACCTTCAAAGTCCACATCCACATCGGATGAAATACCGTTTCTTTTTCCTCGTACTCAGTACACTTCTGAAAAGCACTTTTGGTATAAACTTGAACTCTACCAGCATTGCAGTCTTTATCTCTTCCATGGTAACAAAAATCGGTCCTTTTATAGGCTTCTTTAGTTTTGGAAACATGGGAAGAGCCAAGTTCGTCATTGATCAAGAGATTTTAATCTCTCTCTCTCAGAGTAGACTCTAAAATTTTGCAAATATAACGATTTCTTTAAGTCTTCTTCTTTTTCTTTATAGCTTCTTGATTCAACAAGGTAAATATAATCAAGGAGACTTATTTGATAATTTCTTGTTATCCTTTATTTTTAACACTTTTATTGCAAACCTTTTTTTCTGCTAACCAAAAGTAGACCTTCAAAGTCTAATTAACGGTTGCCATTAATCAAAATGACGCGAGCATTGTCTCACCTTCGTCTTGGCAATATGGTTAACATAATTATGGGTTAGGCAAACACCATCCTGTCATGTACATGCACACACTACACATGCACATGTACACGATATCCTGCCAAATTGCAGACATCTCAAATAAAGCAAACAAATACTTACAAATACAAGCAAATATTTATCTTTTTAGTTGAGGCGAACATTGAGGCTTGAGATTGAATGCAAGATGGCAACATTTAGCATTTGCACAAGACAGTGATTATCCAATAACAACAATCACATGTTTGCCTTATAATTTTGTTAACACAAAACATATGCATGTATATATATGTATGTGTATATGAATCGTAGAGTCCATCAAAATTTCCCAAATTCAGCAAGCACCAAACATTTTAATGCTCATCACCTTGGCAACATTTTCTGTTATGGAGATTTTCTGAAGCAATGGAAGAATTATAATACTTGGCGGATTCAGGAATAATACCAATAAATAAATCTATCAGAGAGCTCCTCATAAAAAGATTTGTATAAAACGCTTATACCGTAATACTAGTTTCCACGTCAGGAAGACTTTAACCAAAAATATAAGCTGTATTTAAATGATTATGGTTAAGACTCACAATCCTAAATACATGGATTCTATTGTACATTCCATTCAATTAATATGTTGTATTTGGCAAGTCTAATTTTACTATGTTCAACAAAATGTTTATAACAGGTTCTATAAATACCATTTCCCCTCATTCTATGCAAGCATGAGAACAAAATGACACAGAAAAGAAATCTATTTGTACGACCTTTGACAGCTTATAACTTGACCACTGAGAGTATATACCGATGAACACAAAGGCATCTGTGTTGAAAAACCCAAAAAGTCACATACCGCTACTTGAGAAATCACAAAGAACTTCAATCCCTCTTTTTCCCTTAGTAATTTTAAAAGGCTTTTAGACCAGTTGCCAGTCTTCCTTTAGGAACGCTTCAGCGTACTTCTCCATCACCGTGAACAATTTGGTATAAATTTATATAAATATTCCTTACCTGATATCCACGGTAAGATCAAAGTTATAGGAAAGTCTCGACGAACAATATCCATAGTCTATGTGATATATTTCAGAATGAAAACCATGAAAAAAAACTTTTCTGATTAGCGAGCAAAAACAGTTATTATTGTCACTGATTTGACAGTGAAATGGACCTTTAAAAAGATCTTTAACATCTCTCTTTTCGCGTGAATAAAAAAGTCAAATTTTCAGGACTTCTTTGACCACTAGAGGAAATTCGTAAAAATAATCTTCCCTTAAAGTTAATTAAGAAAATTAAAATTTAAACAAAAATTATTTTTTTTTGGTACTCTAAATTTAGATATAAATATATATATGTATATGTAAAACGATCAAGTTCTATTCAGTAACATTTTAAATGAATATATATATATATATATAATTTAAGATTTACAAAACCATACATACAGGTTCGTATGTTTCTCTGTATACATACAGTATTTTTCCATGAAATGTATAAATGTGAGGATATACATGAGATCTAGTATTTCAAATGCAGGCTTTGTTTGAACAGAATTTCAATAAAAACAATATGCTACAAATTGCCACCTTCGAATCGCCATTTCTGTGCTCACCATGTTTAAGCTTTGCTCTCTTGTAAACCGCTTAATATTCTAGGTTTATGTGAATAAACCAGTCTATTTAATTTATACCAGTTGTTTGTTCGATTTATTATACGGCAATGTTTGGCGAATCGAAGTCAGCTAATGACTGCTTTAGGCGAAATTCAAAAACCGGCGTCTAAAATAACAGGCTCATGTGCTTTCTCCTCTATACACACTCTCCCGGTTTTTGTTTACAATTTATATATTAAAACTAGATATTTTTTTCTTTTTAAAAAATTTCCAAGGTACCTATTGTAAATTCCTATTATCACATTCAAGACACTTAGTTGGAGAAAAATTATCATAGCTCAGCTACTTGTTCCTTGTGGACCTCTTTCTTACATTTTTAGATCTGTTTTATATGTTAGTAGGTCATGCGTTTTCGTACAGCTTCCTTTTAGCTCTGTTCCTTAACTCCTATTCACTATAACTAATAATTAGGTCACAGCGCATTTACAAAGCGTACTACGTTAATTCGACATTACTGTTATCCACTTCTCCATGGATACAATATCATGCCCTACATTCCCATATTAACTAGTCCAACATATCCTTTAAGGTCTTCGGCGTATACACATTGATGACGGAATCCCAGCCACAGTCCGCAAGCTGATGTGATACGCTAGCATTCCAATCCAAACCGCAAACGAATTCCGTGTGATTTATATTGACCTCCATAGCATCCAAAGACTGATTGAAATCCCAAATCCTGTAAAATGAAAATATATTTTGTCAAAACTCTGAATCTACCTTAACATTTTATTCAAGTTTTGAAAAACGCTCGAATACCTTGTGGTGAAATCGTAATTTGCCGTTGCTACCACCGATGCCGCAGTCGGTGAACAGGCAAGTCGTCGCACGGCAAACTCCCCGGAATAGAGTTGAAAGATGTGATGTCGCATGTTGCGCAAATCCCAAGCACGCACCAAACCATCCGAACCACCACTCATCAAAATATTCCTATCGAATTGGCTCCAGTCACAGGCGAGTACTTCACCGTTGTGCGCTGCCTCGATGCTCATCAATGGTTTACCTGAAAATTCAAGAGCAGAATTCCATAAATTTAAGCTACCATCTGTACTTACGCTAGCGAAGAGATTGGCAATTAGCGGTGAGAACTTCACACAATAGATGAGGTCACTATGTCCCGTACAGGTGGCGATCGAATTCTGACGATGGCAATCCCACAATTTGATGGTACCATCCCAACTGGCCGACAAGAGTTGATGAAAATTCCACTGCTCACCCCAGTTGATGCTGTAAACCTCATTTTTGTGCTCTTGCAAGCAAATCAACGGTTTTTTGACGGATTTTAATGTAGTTTGTGCTGACACTATGTCATCATCAAGGCCACTCCAGATTTGTAAAGAGCCATCGCCAGAAGCCGTTGCCGCTATATTATCTGCATATGGACACCAAGCCTATAAAATAAAGGAAAATAATGTGAGCACAATTCAGAAAGGTATTTAATAGTTTAAAGAGTCTTACCACATCGAAAAGTCCATCAGTCCACTCCATACGTCCGAGTTCCGTCAAGCCTTTGCCACCTGCTGAAGGTAGCTCCAGCAGAAACAACGTGCCACCACCGGCCAAACCATACAGTTGACTTGTAGCTAATAATAAATGATTTGGCTGGAATGGTGAGAAGCGTACGCTGTAGCCATGGCGATCTGGCGTAGAACAAGACTGCATTGCTCAAGCGTGTTCTGTGTTGAATGGAGTTGAAATCTGAAATCTAAAAAAAAAAGAAAAAGTTATGGTAGCTGATACAGTAAAGAGTTGTATCTTAATCTTAAGGTATTTTCTTGGTTCTCTAGAAAAATTAGTATATTCTGTATCGCAATCATTTTCGTACTGGGCATCCATCTCTTTGTTCAAATGAGTGTACGCTAAGGTAGTTTTTTTGAAAGATGTACAGTTTTTTGATTAGCTTAGACAAGCACCAGTGAAAAGAAGGTGGATATCCTTACTGTTAGCCCAAAAGTATATTACAAAATTTGTGCATATCAGAAACTTGCATTAGTTAGAGGCAGATGAAACCGGAAGATGATCGTCGAATTGTTAGAAAACTTTCGTTAAATTTTTTTCCGATAATTTCACGGATGAGTATAGAATGTTTTTTATTTGCGATTTGCATAATGAACTGTGCAAGTATGTACGTGTTAAATACGTAAAATGCAGTACCGGTGAACCAAAAGTTAAGGGTTTCATGTATGCACTAAAGGAAATAATTTAACACAGTGTTCATTCACCTAACAGTGCCCTCTATTTCCAACAAGGAGTTACTCATATCCTGAGTTGATACATCTACTATCCGATATTCCGACAAGGATTGGAATCCGAAAAAATTATTTATATGAGTAGACTTTTCAAGATAATATAACAGTCTGGGGTTTAGCATTACTTATCGAGAAGTAACCGCTTTTGGAATCCATATTTTAAAACTTCCTCATTTCAAACATATACTCACTTATAAGATATACTATATTTGTTATTGTGAATTTTTCTAGAAATGTTGCTCATTAAATGTTGCGAAAGTATCATTTTTCTTACAGATCTTGAACTCGAGAAGGTTCGAACAAATATTCGCGCCTGTCTGCTAGCAGGTCCTGCTAGTAAAGGGCACTACTACCTTAATGTTAAAATATGCTAAAATATTTTCAATAATCACTTCGTTCTATATCACCACGAAAGTGGTTATAAATCTGTTGAAGTAAGACCCTAGTGAGAATATTCATTCATTAATGAGGAGACGCTCTGCAAAGGATATGATATTCCAAAATAAACTAATAAATTCGACAAATCATACTTGTTCAAACATTCGCAACATTTTCTCGAGAGTAGTTCCGAATAGTGCAGTTGGTTCTAAGTTTTGTGTTTACAGATTAATTCTATAAACTTTGGTTTCTTGGTCAAAAGAATAACGTAGGCACCGTAAATTATTGATTATTTCTCTACGTTTTTGTTCTTTCATTCTACTATGGCTTCAAGTGCACATATATGTGTATGTATAAAATGAATATATCGAACAAAAGCAATGGAAAGTGGAAGCAACATTGGAATTCACAAAAAATGTGAAATTTAGAACGCAAAAAAAGATTATGTGGGTATTAATGTAAAAAAAAAAATGCTGAAAAGTTGACATGTGCCTTGATGTGTTTCTTCTCACGACACTTGAATGAATAAATGATGAAACCTCACGACTTACATGAAGAAAAGTGAATTAATAAGACATTTCAATAAACTAACTTCATGATGATAGAAATTTGTTATAAGTAACCAGTCTAAACTAGGCCTAGTATTTTTAAGACAAAGCCTGTTTAAAATTTCAAATAATTTACAACTTTAATTACAAATATGTAACCATTTTTGGTAGTTTCTTGAATATAATCACTTTCGCAGTCTCTAAACATCGGATCATCCGACGTATACAAAATTCGGCTTTACGTCAAACTATCTTCCCGAAGTTTAGTCATCCAAGTTCATTTAATACATTACAGGTTCAAATGTAATTGCTTCTATTTTCTTCACTTCCTTATGCATATATTTTTTACACTAAGCTAATTATTGGATAGCAACTACTACTTCCATAAAAAAAAAGAGGGTTTTCCTTCAAATATCTGTGTTCTCATCGATTGGACGAATTAAGATTATCGCGCCAATAAATTCACGAGTGGGATTATATACACGCATGAAGACATTCTTCGGTGAATTTTGATTGGGAATCTTGATGGCGCTCTGTAAATCATACGTGGTATTGCAATTTACTCTAACTAATTACTCTTTTTGAAACAACGACAGATGACTTTGATATCTCTAATATGGTATTAAACTAATTCTTAATTCTTTAAAAGTATCCCTTGGGAAACATATCAAAATCCATGATAATACCCACAACATTGATTACATCATAATGTAACTTAAGGCTCAATTAATAAAAAGCTCACTAATATTTGAGCAGTTCAAGAATCTGGGGACGCAAAAAATAGAGAATCGAACGGCATTTGAATATTCTAAGAATTAGATAATGTTATATGATTCCGTCTAATATTACTTAGAGAAAATATATTCATTAAAAAGTGTTATGGAAGAATCTACCCACCACCTGAGACACATCTACCGCACATTAACTTTAGAGGTTATGCAAAGAGTTATTTACTTATAATCCAGTGTGAATCCAAGTAACACTAATTCCCATTGCGTCCACTGTTCAACCGCTTTGCCGTTCTGGTTAGATAAGACGAAAGTGTAACCCACACATTTACCGCTAACCTTGCTTGAGGTCGCGACAAACGTTAATGTACCACACAAAATCCAACTGCATTTACTTTGCCACTACTTACAAAGGCTAAAGAAATGAAAAGCGCATCAAATATAACTGACTTCGATACACGAGACACATAATAGCCGCACCACCGTTTTCAAATACGATTCCGCTGTTGATGTCCAACCAACGGCTTCTCACGGCCGGCCGCTGGAATGTTAGCGCACCCGTATTAAAAGGCAGCGCGTAATAACGTATATGTAATGAGCAAATCCATTTAGTTCAGAAGCAAACAACTCACATATAGCGCCCACTCAAAGGTTGGGGATGAAAAGCAAAGGTATATAAGCAGGTGCATGCGGTCACAATGTACGCATTTCCCTTCAGACGCGCACGAACATTACCAGAACCCCAAACCAAACAAGTCATACGGTATTAGGAATAAAAATTTAGTTCAAACAATTGCGAAAACACAAGGAAAGCGGACATTTTTAAATTCAACTACTAACAGTTGTGAATTGTGAGCTTAAGCAATGGTTGTTTCGGTGAAAGTATTCAAGAAGGCCACACCCAATGGCAAAGTGACCTTCTATCTGGGACGTCGCGATTTCATCGATCACTTGGACTATTGTGATCCTGTTGACGGTGTTGTGGTGGTCGATCCAGATTATTTGAAAAATCGACGCGTTTTCGGACAACTTGTCACCACCTATCGTTATGGGCGCGAAGAGGATGAGGTCATGGGTGTTAAATTCTCCAAGGAACTCATATTATGCCGCGAACAAATCGTGCCAATGACCAATAGCAATATGGAAATGACTCCGATGCAGGAGAAGCTCGTACGCAAACTAGGTAGCAATGCACATCCATTCACCTTCCACTTCCCACCAAATTCACCTAGCTCCGTGACATTGCAACAGGAAGGTGATGATATGGGCAAACCGCTCGGCATTGAATACAACATTCGTGCTTATGTTGCCGATTCGGAGGAAGATCGTCAACACAAACGTAGCATGGTCAGTTTGGTGATCAAGAAGTTGCAGTATGCGCCACCGACACGCGGTCAGCGTTTGCCCAGTTCATTGGTGAGCAAAGGTTTCACCTTCTCCAATGGCAAAATCAGCTTGGAAGTTACGCTGGATCGTGAGATTTACTATCATGGCGAGAAAGTGGCTGCCACCGTGCAGATTAGCAATAATTCTAAGAAGTCAGTTAAGAATATTAAATGCTTCATAGTGCAACACACAGAGATCACCATGGTGAATGCACAGTTTAGCAAACATGTTGCACAGTTGGAGACAAAGGAAGGTTGCCCTATCACACCGGGCGCGAATCTGTCGAAGACATTCTATTTAATTCCACTGGCAGCGAATAATAAGGATCGTCATGGTAAGTAATTAATAGTTGGCGGCAAGTAAGTGAAATTTCAATTAGGATCTCTGCACTTAAAGCTGTACCAGAGAAACATGTAAATATATCCCTTTCAAAAATAAAATATTGCCTACATTTTGGCGCAACATTAAACAATTTAGAAAAGTCACATACCCAAAGTGGTGGTAATGAAATTATTCATAAAATAATATTATTGATAATATTTAAGCTTAAATAGTTCCACTTCATTTTCTTAATCAAACATTTTAAAGGTATCGCACTCGATGGCCACTTGAAGGATGAGGATGTGAATTTGGCCTCCTCAACTTTGGTGCAGGAGGGCAAATCCACCGGAGATGCTTGTGGTATTGTGATCTCATATTCGGTGCGTATCAAGCTGAATTGCGGCACCTTAGGCGGAGAAATGCAGACGGATGTACCTTTCAAATTGCTGCAGCCAGCACCAGGTAAGTTAGCTTATAAAAAACCAATAGCACTGCCACTATTTAAATTCACAAACACCCTTCAAGGCTCCGTCGAAAAGAAGCGCTCGAATGCCATGAAGAAAATGAAGTCGATTGAGCAGCATCGCAATGTGAAAGGCTACTACCAGGATGATGATGATAATATCGTATTTGAGGACTTTGCCAAAATGCGTATGAATAATGTTAATATGGATGATTAGGCGTTACAAGCAATAATTTTGCACCTGTATGTGGCAAATGGCATCTGGATTTGGTTACCCTCGCTCGAATATGCTACGAGGGCGTATGCGATTTTTCTATACGTATTTACAATTGAAAGTACATAACTGTGAACGTGATTTGTTGCAACTACAACAACAATAACGGTCATTGCGACATCGCATCTCATCAGCAGCGGCACTTCGACTAAATAACTAAATAATATTTAAATTATTGTTATTGTATACTTTTTCTTTTCTGTTTTTTAGTTTTTATGTATTTGTGTGTGTATACGAAGCAATAATCCAAGTCGATTACATACACAAGTACCTGTATGGTGCAATCACATATTTATGCACCATTGTTAAGCAATAAACAAAAATAAAAATAAATTGTGGAACTGTGAAAGAAAATATGTTTCGGCGAGCAACTTACTTTTTCGAGCACACAACACTTGGCTTTTAGTAGTTATAACTACTGTTTATAATTTTTAATTATTATTGATATTGTTTCAATATTTGAAAATTATTTTTTAAGTATATTTGAAGCGTTTCGTTAACCGTGTGGACTGTTTGTAGCATCTGTTCGGCGTGTTGCAAGTTTCAAATGCGACTGTTGCATGTGTGGCAAGGTCAACAGTAAAACCAACTAACTGAGTCACGGCGCACTGCCATATACAATGTATGTATGTATATGCATACATATATAAACTATGTAAATAATGGTTGGACGCAGGCTTTGCATAAGGGTTGAAGTGCAAAATTATCTCCTTTTATTATTGAAGCTTATTCGCCTATTCATTTTGTGTCTACGGAAGTCCACAAGAAATTGCTACCCTTATTGTCCACATCTGCAACACACTCTTCCTTTAATGCAAACAAACAAACACACTTAAGTTCAGGGTAACCTTGACCAATCAGCGCTCAGCTGCATGTCAACAACCCTTTCGCTTGTAGGCATTTCATTGGCGTTTGAGGTGTTACTGCCGAAAGCATACGAAGTGTGCGCATTTACACGAAACTGACCCGCTGACATAACGGTCATAATTTTATTAAATATATATATGCACATATATGTACGTATATGCTCGCATACAATGTGCTCACAATCTTTGTTTATACTAAGGAAGCCATAATTGTTGGTCTTTGAAATTAGTGGAAAATATTCGTACGTTGCTTATGCAAATCAGCTCTGCTCGAGTTCTTATTTGCTTTTGAATTTTTTATCTTTTCAAACTATAAACCAGTTTGTGCCAAAGTTCGCAGCTGTTTCGGAATTCGCAAAATATCCACTGCCACCCAATTGGCAAGGTCATACTTTGTATAGTTAAGGTTGAACTGTGAAAGATGTTGGTAGTGGTGTTGGTCATCCTTTGATGTTTGCGAAATTCAGTTGTGCTCAGAAAGTTTTGTATTTTCTGTTAAAAAGTGTTGAGTATTTAAGAGTGTTAATCTACGTTTTTGAATGTATTTTTTTGAAGGTCATTGAATGTGCTTCACAAATACATAAATACATATGGGTACATATAAATATATAAATATATAGAAGCAACTAAAGCAAAAAGTTTGAACTTTCTTCACTACATACTTCGTGAATAATAAAGAATTGTTGTTGACAAGTCATTTATGGAAGTCAAATGTCAAGGGTATCGAGGTATCTTCCGATGCTTGCAATGTGTTTTTACGTAATTTCCTAAAGTATGCATAAAGGAAAATATTATCAGAAAATAATATTAATTATTTTGTAAATAAAAAAAATAAATGTGTCAAATAACTGTAATTGATTAAGGAAAGAATGGGCGATCTAATAATCCTAATATCTGGAAACTTTTTTGTTTATACGTCTATTTTCATGAAAGTTAATGCCTTCGTGTTTTTACGAAATTTTAAATTCGAGTTCAGCGATCGACGAATGTATTCAGAGAATTAAAAGAATTTATCTTCATAAGGAAATTATATTTTTCTTCATTGAAAGTAAAGGACGTTTTTGGGTAAGTCGTATACTCACTGCCTCTCATAATAAAGTAAAAAAGCAAAAATTTGAGAAGAGCTCCCTAACAATACCTCGCGTGATGTAGTAAAAATTTCACTAAAGCTTTGGCATTTACGTTTAATACTTTCGTGCATAGCAATAATGAATAATATTTGAAAGATCTATTGAAAGATCTCGTTTAAGAGTAAAGTTCGACTGATCTGCAGTTTCGATTACCTTCGGAAGTTCGCAGGTTTTAATTAAAGATCCAACTTGCATGCTTCACAAGAGAACCGAAGTCAAGTGTAAAAATATTGAGGTTTAAAATAGAAAAAAGCAGGTATATTAAATATTAACAAAAGGAGGAAAAGTTCCACAATCTACATTATTTATTGCTCAAAACAGAGACAGAATTAAAATGCACCTCTTCGCTTCATAATTCTTTCCAAATACATATGTTGAAATGTAGAACGTAATTCTTACGTTCTAGATGTCAGAGAGAGAACGATTAGAGAGAGTAGCTCTTTAAATGGACCCTTTAAATAAGAAATCTTTAATTTTTCAAAAAAAAAAAAAAACTGGCAAGCTCTGCAAGCTGCTAGCTAGCAGGCAATTATTTCAAATTTCTCTACATATGTATATCATTGCGTTTTGAAGATGATATAACCATTAACTTGCTTATATTAGTATCATGATCTCCTTAATGGGAGCTGGTCCACGGTTAAGTAATATTGTCGGCTAAATTACTAACTTTTACAGCGACTGCTCAAATCTGAGCTCGATACGTAAATTTATAACTGTATATTTATATTTACGCACTAGTTTTCATTCACTCCTCAACCTAGGGCAGTACAGTTATTATATTGCACAATCATCGTAAATTTCGATTGGAATCTGTCGCAATGGCTTGCTCTTTTCCACTTTATTTTCATATTCAAAGACGTTGAATACGTCATCAGTCATTTCACACTCCGCTGAATTGTGCCAAGCAAAGTTGTATGGATGTATGTATATATATTAATGTAGAGAAATTGAAGAAATTGAGTTAGACGTCAGTAGTGCGCTGTGCCACGGTTAAGTAGACCTCTATGGCATTCAGAAAACTTCCGCTTCAAAGGGTTTGATCATACGGCACTGCATTGGCTATAAATGCGACTGTCAACCACATTTCAGCATTGTGAGCTTTCGGACGCCATCAATGGATAAAGACATTCAAGTTTGGAATAAATAAATTGTACAAATACTAGTGGTTGAAACCTAGAAAGCGAAAATTGTTTAACTTTAAACATGTTGTTTATTGCAATTTTAACAATACAATTACTGAGTACCCACTGTGGCGCTCAATACTCGCACGCACGCCGCGATCCACGCATCCGTCAATCGGCTATAAACAACACCAAGGACCAGTTGTATCTCAGTGATCAAATCGCGACGCTCAATGCAACAGCACTCTTTGGACAGTTACCAACACTTGGTTACAGTCAACCACAATACTCGACGTCACTGCGTGCCACGCCCCCTGAAGTGGCCAAATATCGTAATCACGGTAATTATTTTCAAGTTATTCCCTCGAATACGCAACTAACGATGTTGGACCCGCCTGTCGTCACCGCCAAGAGAGAACTTAAGCGGCATTCGGAGTATTTAACGCCAATTTCTTTTAACCATCACGTATTGCATTTAAGTAACGAACAGACACAGGACTCACGCCCGCGCCGCTTCACGAATTCGAGCTACAATACTGAGCCAGCACAGTCGAATTTGAAAGATTCAAATCATGCCTATGCGATCAACAAAGCTTTGTCAGTCATAGAGTCAGCCGCTCCGAAAACAGAACGAGTGCCGCAAGAGAACGTGCGCAACTTAAATAATCCAAGAGAACATCCTAAACTAATTAAGCAGACACAATCTTTTCAGTAAGTCTTTACTGTTATTTAATGATTTTAATAGAAATATGTGTTTTTGGGCTTTATTACATAAATTTTGTGAACTATTGGAGTTTAAGTTTTAGTACATTGTTTAATTCTTAAAAGGTTTAAAAATTCATTGGGGTGTGAGTTATTAGAACAAAATTTTTAATTAACTAGAATAAACTTTTCTTTTGGACTATTCTCTCAGCAATCCATATAATCAGTAGAGGATTGTGAAATCGCATATATCAGATTATTGGCTAAAATTCCATAACTTCGATAGCTTAGTCCGTTTTCTGTGATTTGTAGTAGTTCACGCGTTAAATCAAAATTTAATTCAAAAGTGTATTTATTGCAATAGTTTCCAACAAAAAGAATTCATTAATCAGATATTCGAAATTTCCATATTTCCATATACGTGGGCGCTGCGATAAGTGCTTAGTCTCATTTCCCTCTGGCGCCACTATCGCAAGAGGAATTGACTATCGTGTAGTATACTTTCGTATCCACGGATACGAATCCAATACGAAAAGTTTTAGTGTCATACTTTAAATCTGATTATTAATATTGAAAACACTAATCTATTTTAACGAAATTATTTTCAATCTGACATAGCAAATCTAATAAATTGCTAACTTAAGAAATATAGAATATTGTTTAAGAGTTGAGAGCAATATTTTTCAATGTCAAATAACTAAAATATATTTTTTCCAACAAAAAATTATTTATTTTTATTATTCGTTTAAATTCAATTACAATTTTTGTTGTTGCACAAAAATCACTCAGCGATATCTACATGGGATTTAAGAATCCACGACAACTGAGCTTCGGACATGTCGAATTTCAACCACAAAAACGATTTGAGAAACGTTTCGAGTCGCTAAACAACAATAAAGGCAATAGTAATCGCGGTGAGGTGAGTATGAGTAATTTACTTTTGGACTGAATCGCTTAAATGAAATCTTACCTACCGTATGCAAGCGCAGTTCAAGAGTGACTTGAACAAATGCAAATTTTCTCTACGCATGCGCGCAAAACGCACCTCAGCACTTAAGTGAATTTGAACGAAAATTCAAATATTTCATTGTAGATTGTATGGGCTGATGCTACAGGCGGTTACGGTGAGTACCATTGGGATTTGACGCAAGGAAAACTACGTTGAGGCGCCACCGAAACGTGACTTTACGCAATTCTTAAGTATTAGTGCTAACACAATTGGAAGGCGAAATTCATCAAGATTCCATTTGATATGTAAATATGATTTAATGAGCGTTAGTATATGAGTATGTGTGTATATTAATAAAGAGCGAAAGAAATGGTACCCGAAAATGCAATACAATGCAAAAACAACAATTGAAAATTATCTTCAAGAATTGCATGCTTCATTTGCATTAGAATATTAGATAGCTGGCGTCTGTAAAAGAAACGCTCATTACTAAAACTGCAGCAATGATAAAGAGTATAAAGAGAGGGGTAAGGCGTGCATTTAAAGGTGAAACTGTGTTTCTATTTATTTACAGTTTCTCTCGTTCTTTCTCACGCCAAAAGTGGTCAGTCAAGTTTTGCGATGATAAAAGGTCAATTCGGTGGATAGATGGGCGATCGGTCGGTCTGTAGGTCGGTCTGTCGCAGCCAAACAAACGCGGTATTTAGGACATGCACAGGAAGCAAAACCAGTTCTTGAAGATGATTATAAAATTTATAGGTGGTGTAGTATTAAGTTTGTTACGAGGACGACGGTCCGTTGGACGTAGAACAGCAAATGATATGTAAAAGAGTGCACATGAGACCAAGCTAAAGATAGTCCAGAGACAAGCCGCGCGCATCTTAAGGGTTACTAGCGCCGCTACGCTATCATTACATGGGTTACCTGTGCGCAAGTTATTGTAACTTCTATAAAAAAACTGTTGTAATTGTCTTGGATGTTTTGATTTTATGTCCTTGCAACAAGGGTGGTTGTCCTTTCGTGTGTTGATGGTGTCCACGTAGCATTTGCATAAAACAAAAGCAATTATTAGACTATGAATGTCATAGTTTTATGTGCGTATATATGTTTACACACAAGTGCGTGTGTAGATATGACAATTTCGTCCAGCTGTACATGCTTCAAGGGCTTAATCCTACCGCAGGACATTGTCCAACTAAATTATTCAAAAACAAATTTTCCAGTTGATTGCCGTTTTGACATTTGTCCATCAAAATCAATAATATTGCATTGACGATTTGTATACTACACTTATATTAACAAACATATGCGCGCATGCGCCTCCTTCAGTGCCATATCCTTATACCTTATCGCCGTCTAGAAGTTCACTGGCACACCTTTTCAGCTTTATTAATGCTCGGTGTCTCTGTGCCTTTGCCTAGCGGTAACCAAAGTAGCCTTTGGCCAGAACCGGTTTCTAGTTTCTAGCGTAGCTTTTGTGGGAAGTGACCCTCGCGCAGTAGAACATTGATAAGACAGTGCGATGGAAACCCTTTTCTTAATGTTTTACGTGAGATATTAAGTATTTTAATGTATATATATATATATATTTGTATGTATGTATGTCTGCGCACATATGTGTCCTTTTACAGTGTCACAGAGTCAGCGTCAGCTCGTAAGGACATTCCTGCGCGTTTTATATGTACATTTCATTTGATCGTTGTTATTGTTGTTGATTATTCCCATTGCGCTCGGACTTAATTTATGCGTTAAGAAATTTCGTATGATTGTCTTCTTGTCTTGTCTCGCCTTGCCTTACCATGCCGTATCTGGTCCGAACCGGTTTGACCGGTCCAGGTTGAGATGGTGACCATGCTTAACATACGAGTATAGTTCCTTGTACATTGGAGAACTCGGTTTCGTGTGAATGGTTGATTTGACAACACGCATGTAAATCGGTATGCGTGTTTGTTGACATCAAATAGTCATGCATGTGACTAAACATGATGTGAGAACTTTTTCCGCGGCCTTTTGTACTTTTATATTCGCTCATCTCCCCCCCGATCTGTGAAGCTTGAATGCCAATGGATAGCTTAATTGCCCGACTTATTCAACTTACGAAAGTCGAAAGTTGCGAACCAATTATGGTTCGAAACTACCAAAACTACTCAACTCTGATTCTCTGATTCTAAACGAGACTTCGAAAGTGGTTGTCATAAAATTAACCATTTTAAAGACTCCAGTTTTTATGAGGACCACAGCTCCTAGATGTATTAGAGCTTTGAATAGCTTGGAAGGTCTTGAGCTTAAGCTTTGGTGAATTATTTTGCCTCCATTATTTTATTTTGAAATATATGCCAGAGTTCCTGAAAAAATCTAGACTTGAAGAGTATCTTAAAGTGGGGTTTCAGAACAAAAGATACATGCTGAGGCACAGGGTCGAAAATGCCAAAAGCTGCAAGGCGAAACTTCTAAGATGAAGGATATGTGAAAATTATAAGATCATATCGCTTCCTCCCTTTTACATCACAGCACTTCAATTGTGTTAATAATGAAATCAAACGAGATCGGTCTATGGGATTCCCAAGATTTTCTTCGGTCATTAATGCTAAATTTTTCCATAAGGTACATATAACATTATTATTTTCGAGCAATCACTCTAAACTCAACAGCATTCTCAAAAACTATTTAAAGCTGTTTTTGCAACTACAAAAACAGACTGCGATCAGAAAAACTTTTATAATACATTTTTTGTATTACAATACATTGTGTTTAGGTATAACTTACAAAGGGGTTATTAGTAAAATTTTTTTGAGAAATTATATTACATATATTTCGGTCCTTAAGCACCAAAAAGTGTTGTTTAATGTGGATTAAAAGATAATTTTTGCATAGTAAACTCCGTGGAGGCTCTGTAACTCCGTTACATGGGCTCTGTAATAAACCTTTTAAGTTTTATAAATATGTAATAAACTCGAGTTTGCATTCCATTGCTATTATGCTGTTCAAGGGAAAATATGAGCATCAATAAATAGATATATGCATAATTACTTCTTTTTTTTTAATTTTTCGTATTATTTATTTCGATTAAAAAATTCTATATGCACTTAAATTAAAATTTCATACAATCCATGTAATGTTTCGAGCAAAGGATGATTTAAATAATGTATAACCTATGATGAAAAATGAAGATAAGTGTTATTATGCACACATCGTACACAACGCGCGGTTAACGCGTACGGTTCTAGGCCACCATATAGTAAGTCAAAGTGGACTACCAAAACTTGACTTTATCTGTAAGCTACGCTCAACTCACACAGCGGCAACGCTTAATCACATCTATTGCTGGTATTGCTGATGATACTGTGGTTGTTGTTGATGATATTGTTGCGACGGCTTCAGCGCATAATCTTGAGATTTGTGAGTTTGACGCGCCAATGGTTGGGGTGCTGGTGTGGGTATCTTCACAACAATATCGGTGGGTTCACGAATAACTTCGGCCTTGAAGCCTTCCTTCGGATCGGCTGTATATTTAACGGTGCGTATGAAACCATCCGAATCGACTACTGAATAGCTACCTTTGATCACCGAACCGTCGCGTACTTCCTTGCGATTTTGATAGTTGGTGAATTCATCGTCTTTAACGTCGAAACCAAATTGATAGGAAGAGTTTTGCTATGAAAGAAGAAAATGGGTAATCGTTAAATCTTCGAATTTGAAAGTACGAAATATATACACATATAAATATACGAGTATACTAGATACTGCGATATGTTAATTTCTGCTTAATGGCGCACAAAATGCATTGACGGCTGTCGCCTATGCGCGCATGCGTTTGCACATAATTGCTATGTAGGCAGTCGAGTTTGCATGCGCTGTGCGTGCACCACTTTAAAGTGTCCCAGTCTAGTGGAGTTGAGAAATCGACGCGTACCCGTACCCACCCAGCGTTGGATTGCATCATTAGACGCACAAAGCGCATGCGCGACAACAACACACACGTACCGTATTGTATTGCATTTGCGTGCTTAACTGGGCTAGCGGCAACAACGTGGGCCTGCAGCATACACCGACAACGACACCGTCACCACGGGGCTAGCTGCAACGCTCGCCACACCGGCTGGATGGTCGAGTATAAGATTGGCTGATATGAGCACTGCTGCCACTCGCCACCCGCCACCCGCCACTCCCCGCTATGCGCACACGTCTGGGTGCTTTCGGTTACTCATTCGCACTTAGAAACAGTTCGATGTGGTATGAATACATACAAATGTTGCGTATGATCTCAAAAGCACTAGTCTTATTTCGTATGTACGTTCGCCAGTGAAAGTGTTGTAACGGTAACAAAATTGAGATGCAGCGCACATACTCAGCGCCGTGGGGCAATATAATTTTAAGAAATACTATGAATATTCGTACGACTTACGCAAGCAGATTGGTATTTATTGCAAGAGTCGCGAGGTGATGAAGCCGCAGTTGCATACCAATCATCCACGCATGCGCGCTTAATGTCTTATTTCTGTTTGGAGCACATATATTTGGTTGGTGTTACACTAATAATTCAGCCAGATATTTGGTCGAAATTTTACTATAATTATTGATATGTTGCGACCCGCGAGACTCACGAGATACGACGGCGGTCCGATGATGACTTAGCCTTACCCCCCGATAGAATCACCATCGCAACGGTAATTTATTAGTAGCATGCATTAACATTTATTAATAGACTCGAAGTTTTGTTTTGACCGCATATTGAAGTGGGCGTGTTTGCGGATTTTTGAAAAATGGAAAAAAGCAATATCGGTCGGTGATTCGACTCTTGTTTCTGGAAGGTAAGTCGCGCAGTAAAATCAAAGAGCGCTGGGTTGCTATATACGGTGACAACTATAGCCAAATTGGTCGTTGTCGAGAATTAGAATAAGAATTGCTGCTCCATCCACCGTATTCTTCAGATTTAACTCAAACTTGAAAATGTCGATCGCCGGGTAGAAATTTTACTCCAATGAAGAGGTTATCACCGTGACAGAGGCCTACTTTGAATACCTCCAGAATACTTTTTTTTCAGACGTATTAAAGAAGTCGGCCTGTGTTGAGAAATAAATCGTCGTTTTTAAAAATATTTATTGAACCACCCTCGTAATTGCATATTGAAGACACTCATCTGCAGCCGTCACCATCGAGCCGCTTAACAACAACGGTTTTCCACCACTTTTCAATTTAAATTTAATATTACTTTTGATTTTATGAATATATAATTTTTACCAAATTGTTTGAGTCTCGTTGGATTGGCATTGAGCGGTAGATAATTACATAAAAATTTTATTTAAAAAACCAAAAAGAAAATGAAGTGTATGCATCCGCTCGTTTACCCTTCAGTCACAATAGTCAGCGATGTGCAAAAGGTGCACATAAATCTTTGCCCGTGTTGCAAATTTGCGATGCCACAATAGCGCACACCCACAATCTTTGATTGCGACAGAACAAGCATAAAATACAATGCCAGCGCCGGGCTCAGAACGCCCCGCAGTCAATTACAACGGAGCTATAAATAAGCCAAGAAAGGTCAAATTGGCGCAAATACAACGCCAACGCCAACGCCATTTATATATGTACATACATGCATATACATAAATACATGGACACATACACACAAATACAGAGATAATGTATATAATAATGAAAAGATCTGCCCCATTGCCTCAACTGATACGGTGTTTTGTTGGACCAAAAGTGGGTTAAGGTAGTTGCTATGCCGCTCTTGCCCAACATGCTCTCGCTTTCTCTGCATGACTGCCTAACTATTATCCGCTTTCGACAACAATACGGTTGTTTTCTTATATTTTATATTTATATATTTATTTTTACTTTTTTACTTTATTTTTTCTTTACTGTCTTGGGTTAGACGGAGAATGGCTTGAATGACCGAGCCATAAGAGTTATATACAACTTATATATACAACAACAAAAAATTCGACTGCCTCATAGCAGGAATTCAAAGGAATGGAACTTCGAATGTTTGGCGTGTTGGATTTAGAATGTCGAGTGTTTGGTGTTTTGCAAAAAAATGTTGTCAAGCAAGTTTCGCTTTTCAACCCAAAAATAATTGAATTTAAAGCACGTTGGCAAAAATGAACTACAATGGTAAAAATAAAGCACAAAACAACAACAAAAACAAATCAACGAAATCATTTACTGTCATATACGTGCAACAACAATTGTAGTTGACGAGTAAAAGGAGGCTAATTGTAATTTACCATTGTAGGTGATGCATTGCTGCGATATCAGAATGCACAAACACAAATATATATATATATATGTACATATGTTCATACTGCTGCGCCAGACACAAAGTATGTCTGCAAAACTTTAAATAACACCGAGGGCAATGACTGTTTAAAATAATAACTTATTATTTTTAAATTATCAAAAAGTTGTATTCGATTAGTAATCGTCACATGTCATAAACATATTTATAAGTGTTTTAATTAAATAGCATAACATAACATAGCATAATATTTTATATTATTTTATATAATTTTATTTTTATTTAATTGTTTTTTTTTTATTGGACTTGGATCCTTTCTGATGTTGGACCTTATAATATGAAATAGAATACATATGCAATAAACGCTGCAAGACATAATTACCTAATATTTTTCGCACCGGATTTGGCATTTCAAAAAATACACGAAAACATAATAAATTTTTTAAGGGCTTTCCGAATTATCAATTTGGGTGGACCAAACTTAAACTTTCATGAATAATAATATACAAGCTTTCGTTGCCTTCTTTATTTGCTTCACTTTGGGAATCTGTATAGGTGTATCTCTCATGATAGATTGTTGATATTCCAGCGCAGTAATGATTTTACTGTAACACATAACTGTCGTAGGCATTCATGGTTAGCCCAAGTAATGAACCGAAAATAAGAATACCGTAATAATGGAAGGAGTCATCATTGCCAAGTTATTATTCGAGAGGTTTCTCCTAATTATAATAATCACCAAAAAATTATATCTAAAAATAACTAACTAAAAATAAAAATAACGGTGAATTATTGTTTTTTTTTGTTTGCCAGTTTTCAGCTTAAAGTGATTTTATATATAAAGGGTACGTGGTTGCCCGTTAGATTTGTCCAATTGTATAAGGTTCTTAGAAGTTGAAATATAAACATATAATACAAATGTCTAATATATTGTAGGTCAAATGTTTTTTGGACTGTGTCGGTTTTTAGTAAAAATTGGTGCTGCGAATTTGATTTTCAATCATTTCAGGTGAATTTTCTTGACCTTACTTTCTGTTTTTTCAACCTTGTTATTTTTCTATCAATATCATGTATTGGAGTCACAACCGATATTGCTACCCGATAGGTTGCTTGGCAATAATCAAATATTAGTACTAAGACGCAACATTTCAAGTATGAAATACTTACCCAGTAATAAAAAAATTAAAATTAAAAATTATTTCTATGCGGATATACAACAGTATTGAACTTATCCGAACAACTTCATCTGAAATCTTCATTGTGATCACAGTAAAGTTATATAAATAATTATGCACTCTAACTTCTTTACAAGGCGATTAAATTATGTATGTCCTTCGGAATAACAAATATTGAGAAAAATTATTCTTCTAGTCGTTATAAACGTAAACATACATTTTTCATCAGGCCACATTTTTATAAATTTTTTTATACATTTTTCATAGTTTAGCCACAGTTTTCACACTTCCTATCTAATTCCTAATTCTAATTCATTTACCAAAAGTGATGCGCTTGTCAATCGTCGTTCAAATTAATATATTATTGATTGAAATACCACTTTTACTTTCATAAAAATTTTTAAGCATATACATACACATATGCATATGTAAATCAATATGTGAGTTATTATAAATGCTGATTTCCGCATTGGAAACTAAATAATGTGTTGTACAAAACAAAGATATCATACAAACAAGAAAACCACAAACCCGCCAACCAAGTTGCAACAAGAGTAGACACTACGGCCAATTCCATTGTCCATATGTATTTTCGACTCCACGCCACCATGCAAGTCAAACGGGTCGTATCATTGCAATAGCTAGTTGCATGCCAACTTGAAGTTTGGTGAAATGAGTTAATGACCTTAAACGCTATGCTTTTAAGCAGATGAACGCGACACACGCAGGCGCCAAGCAATCTTTATACTTGCACAAACTTGTGTATGCATGCATATATGTATGTTGATGGGATGGCTCATAAATATGAGCAGCTTATTTTCAACTCATTGCTACCCATCGGCGTAACAACAACTATACATACGAGTATCTCTGCTATTAGCAAAAAATAAATATCATTCAGCGCCGCCTACCACCCGCCACTTGATGCAGTGATTAGTTGATGCACGCAAACACACACACACACACATATACGAGTGCATAATTGAAAAGTGATTAATGCACAGTTAACGGGCGAGCTACTCGTTTGGGCAATCGCGCATAACGACCAATGGCCAATGTTACTGTACAGTTAACTTCGTTTGAACGCGTGCATTGGTCGCATGTGCTCAATCCGATGTGCAAGCAAAATGATTATGCAAAAAATGTCTAACAATGCAGAGAAAATAAAATTTATGAATTGGTACTTAGCATAACATAATTTATTATATTAATAAGAGCGTATGTGGTAATTTTTTTGGGAAAAGTACTTTTGTCATTAAGAAAGCATATTTCAAAATGAATTAATAGGTGAAAATTTAAATTAATGAAGTTCTGATTTATTAAAATGTTTGTTAATAGCTTTTAAAAACAACTTATTATGTTGTAAGACCCCAAAAACATTTCCACATCAAAATTGAATCCAATGATTTGATATTTACTATTGGAATGTGCCGATATTTCTTCGGGAAGGTTTACTCGGTATTTTAAATCGTAAAAACTTATCATTGTTAACCGAGTATAGTTATTTCAAAATATATTTGAAGATTTTAACTCTTCTGAAAAAATTTTATACCAACCAAGGGTCTTCTTTTATTTATTTTCAGAAACATAGAAACAATTTTTTATTACACTTTCTCAATAATATAATGGAAGACCGTTCGAGCTTTGCGAGCTGACTGAAATATGAGAAGTAACACAACTATTAAGACGCATAAATTGAGCAGAATCGCGAGATGGCTTAAGCTAAAACAGATATATCGTTCTTATATCGTTCATGAGTAAACACCAAGGTGGGGTCGTGAGAGCTAAGAAGCATATCGACATGTATCTAACCACGGCTTTGCTAAAATATGGTGCTGATTTTTCTAAACATTATCCATGCCTAGTGCACTCAGTAATGCTCATCTTGTAAAACTTACTTCAAAATTATAGAATTGAATAACAACAATTTGAACAAAAAAAAAAAATTGTTTTTAATGTGAAATCTATATAGAAATCTCCATTAGATATACCATCGCGGCTTGTTAAACTCAATCACACTTTAAACACTTTAAGTGCCAGAAAAAGCGATTAAAATGCAGCAATTTAAATGCTCATTGCAGCAATTGGTGTGTAAAGAATTGGAATTACAGCAATTATTTATACATATGTTGAAGGCAATAACACATTTGTCATTGTTAGTATCAGTGCTTAAAGACACTTGAAGGTATTACGCTGATACATATTATGTAACTACTCATTTGCTCTATGAAATACTTGCTATTCTACGTATATGTACATAGTATATGTAAGTATATACTATGTATATGTATATTGGTATATTTTGGATTTAAGTTTTAAAAGTTTAATTGGCAATTTCGTCGAATATTTTACTTACATCATCGTATTCCTCCTCCTCGGATTGTTGTTGTGGACGTTGTGCCTGCAATTTGGCTTTCTGTGGTTGGTACTGAGGCTGTGAGTGACGTGGTGGGCTAACGGCTTGTGGCTGTGGACGATACTGCTGTGGCTGGTATTGCACCTAAAATGCAGGCAACAAAATAAATCAGCTATTAAATAAGGGGAGACTCGAATTTTGAAATTGTGAATTGAAACAGATTAATGTATTTTAGTTTTATCGTTTTTTAATTTTATTGTTTTTAATTCATTATATTTATTCATTTTTTATTTTTTATTTATCCAGAGAAATAGTCAACATGCTCTCACCTGTTGCGGCTGATGTTGTGAATAATCGCGTACAGCGGGCGCTACATAACCGCTAGCTTGGTGTTGTTGCTGTTGTTGTGCCTGTATCTGTTCGCGTACGGTATCCTTGAGGCGAAACTGTTGTCCTTGCGACACATATTGTTGCGTTTGCTCGGAATTTTGTTCATAAATTGGCGTAGCATCGGCGCCTTGTTGCTGATGTTGTTGCTGTTGCAATTGCTGATAGTATTGACGCAGGTAAGCGGGATCAACATTCTGTTGTTGCGCACTCACTAACACAACGACACCCAAAAGGGCGAGTAAACGCATTGTAGAGCACATTTTAATTTTGAAAATTTAATTTGATTTTTGGAATGAGCACTTTCGCGTTGTTCTTTGCTTGAATTTTTAATCTACACACTTCCACAACAACAACAATAATAATAAAAGCAATAAAAGCACACAAAAACTCAAACTTTTATTTTCGTTTTCCACACCTAACCACTACTCGTTTGTCCTCGAAGGTACCAAAAAAGTATCTGCACACCGCCGAGCGTCCAAAGCGTCTTTTATATGCGACCAACAAGCCACGGCAACTTGTCTCTTTTTTCTGCTTATTTGGTTGCTTGCTTTTTGCCTTTTTGTTGTTTAATTTTTGGATTTGCTTTGTTTTTCTTTTACTACGGTTGTTGCTGCTATATGCTGCTGACGCGCGCGTATTTGTCGTTAACGATATCTTCGGTATTAGCATTGCGAGCAACCGGCCCCGGCCCACAAGACCATCGTACAATACCATTCGTTTCGGTTAGTTGCGTTCGTTTGGTTTTCACTTTCGTTGGGAGCGAAACCGACGGCGACGCCAACGCCAACGCCAACGCAAACGGCATACCCCATCGCAAGTGACGTCATTGGCCTAAGATCACTTTCGATTGGCTTGGACCGCGATCTCCGGCTCTCAACAGCGCATACTTACATACATACATACATACATACATTTATATAAACACGTGTGTGTGTGTGTATTTGTAGAGTTGTTGGTGTGAGCCACGCTTCGCTGCAAACGGGCTCTGGCGCTCCACTTACATACTTATGCGCATGCAGACGAGCGCTCGCACCTACAACATTTCACCTCGTTCGAGCGCCAACTCGCTCCATTTGCGGTAATTGTGGTTGCGGTGGTTTTCGTGCAAATTTTGTAATAGATATTGAATTTGAACTGTATTTTCTTCTTTGCTCTGTTGCTCTTTCCACATTCAACATTTTCGGCGTGAGCATAAGTAAGCGTGCGACCGCGAAATCCGAATTGCGGACAATGTTGCTTCGTAAAAGGCGCATTTCACGGCGCTGGAGCAGCATTTTCGAGCCTCGCTCGTTGCCTATGATTTACCGTTACAGCTTTTCATTTCCGAATTCATTATATCATTTTCATATATTTACCTGTATTTCAATATTGTTGCTGTTGTTGTTGGCTCTTTTTGTCTGCTGCACATTGCAAACGTTTGAAGATTGCAATAAGAGCTATATCACATTATATATTTTTTCTCGTTTTGCGCAGCGCAATTTTATTGTTTTTTAGCATTCCAGTTTACTTACAAACCAGAGCAACATGTTTGTCTATCTATAAAGTCAGCTGTTTTACTTTCAATTATCTTTCCACCAACTTGAGCAAGTTATAATATAATATATGGTTATGAGGCGGTGAATAGCGCTTTGATACCGTATATCACGAGTAGCTTACATCGCTTAATCTGATAAAGTACAGATTGTATATCGCACAATCAGTAAGGCTTTGCCCATATACAGGATATGGACAGCTTTGTGATCAGGCTTTCACTAGGACAAACCTGTAGCCTGAAAATAGCGCTGAATATTTGTCTAAGCTTATATGTATGGCTGGGTCTGGAGGTTATTCGGTATATCAAGAATGTTAACAGGTTTAACGTTGTCTGCAGATGGGCCAGCGCTCCTCGGAGGAAGCTGAAAATGTGTAAACTATCGACAGTAAAGCTCCGCAGAACGGAACGTCTATAATCTAGGAAATAAACTTGCCTGCAAACAACAACTGATTTTAGATATTACAAATGCTGAATTTCATTAAACATTCCTTTGCTTTAGAAAATCTAATATTAGTATATTAATAAGTATATTATTAGATCTGTCCTACTTATGAAATCTAAAAACTGGTATCTGTATAAAGTTTATAATTTTAACATTTATTTAAGTATAAATGTTTATCATATGCATTATCAGTCTTTTTACTTCTCTTCTCCTACTTTACCTCTCCGTCTCTTACTTGAGTCACTATATCGCAGTTCTGATTGAAGCTCCTCATGGTATGCAAGATTTAATAGTTATTTCGAACCATAATCCAAACAAAAAGTAATACTATGGTGGTTCAAGGGGATTTATTTTTGTAATTCTAGTTTGTGCTCTATGATATTATATTGGTTTCTGTGGTTGATAGAACACGCGTCTGCTGTCTTCTCAATATGGTAAGCATCTTCGCTTGAAGGACGTTAGGTAATCAAGAGCAATTCTACCTAAGTTTGTTATCAAGGTTTGTTAAAATACTAAAATAGAAAATAAAAGTGAATTCTGACCATTTTTGAAAACTTATTATATTTCACTACGAGTTCTATTTGATAACTCAATGACTCTTTGAATGAAAAATTGCAGCTAATAATATTGCAGATAATTTTTCATATAAATCTGCTGTAATTTCGAAACATTTGGGTCAGTCAGCTCAGCATGTAAAACTTTGAACTCGTCTTTCTCGAAACTGTATTTGTCAAATCGGGCGACGATGATAGTCGAAGGCTACCGCATGTATCCACTTGAATTTTTAATTGCAGCTTCACAGTATCATTATCTAGTAAACTACGCATGATTTTTTTGATTCATTGCAACTTTTTTTATGAAGAAATAACCGCTAATTTTTTTGGTAAAAATATAAACTCTTTTACAAATCCGCCATTTTTCTTTCAAACTACTTCTTTCATTTTAAGCAGAGAATTTTTTGCAGAAAATAATCATAAGCGGTTATATGTTATGGCTTTCAACTTGTGATCCAATTGGAAAACAAGTACTTTCTTTACTAAATGTGAGTATCCCTAACCACAGAGATTACGTTGGTGCAAAAAAAAAAATTAAATAAATAATTTTTACATACTACATATACTGCATTGATCTACTTTCGTCAACATTCATAGACTTTTTAACTTCAATAGCAACAAAAATTAAGCCTTTTCAAAATTGGTTTTATAACTCAAACTACTACGAGAAAACAAATAGACATTAACTTATCAAAATGCCCTCGTATTGTTATTGGTTGTAAAACTAATCTCGTAAGCTATTTAAATATCTTTTTAGTTTCTCATCTTATTAAATTCATACGCCACTCAGTATCGCTTATTTTCTTATTTTTTTCGCAAGTCATTGCTGCTTTAAATGCCAAATGGTAAATAGTCATGGGGAGGGGCTGGTGACTCTGGCACACTGGTTAGTGTAATCGCTTCTCGGCAGGGAAGATATTGAGAGCAAGGGCGTTAATAAAGTACAACTTAAAAATACTTTATTCGGTATTTTATATGCACTTTTAAATAAGTAGATGATTGCCACTTCTTTGCGCGATGTGCTCATACAAAGATGTCCACATATGTATGTATGTATGTAAGTACTCTCAAATTAGATGCAAAAATAGTTATATGTGAATCTCAAAGCTGATTGCAACAAAGCAAATGAACACAATTACTTACACGATACTCATATGTAATGTTTATTGAAGTGCACAATGACTTTTGGTGACTATCATTGCATCCTAAAAACCACATTAAAATACCAAATAATACGAATACAAGCAACAAACCAATGAAGCAATCTACAGAAAAGAGCTGATGTGCATGTGTTTATATACCTGCATATATTTGGACTGCAAAAACCCTGTAGAAACATTTGAGCAATAATTTGCTTCACTTGTAAGAAGAAAGATGTTTTGTGTTTTAAGGTATGCAAAGTCTTTATTTTGCCCCTCAAACGACCTTTGCTGATTTGCTAACATTAATATGAAAAATGGAACCTGAAATTAAATATTTTTTATTTCAAATATATTTCTCTTTGAGATCGGACCAATTATTGCATAATAATAATAAGAAGTTAGCGGAAGTTAAAAGCCTTAAGTTTATTAACTTCGCTCCTTATACACTATACCAAAAGATCGATTAATTTAAACAAAAAGGAATTATCAGCTTTTGACTGTTAAAATATTCGAAAAAAGAGAACATAGCAGGCAAGAATCAAAAGTGATGACCACTATGGCTCGCAAAATCCCAAAAATGTACGTAACTTCTTAAAACATTTACCTTAATTTATTTGGGAAGAAGAAAAAACTTTGAATTACTGGGGTTTCAGCATACTTTCGTGTTTAGGTTTAATCGTTAATCCACGCCTGAGTCATTGCTAGCAGAGCTTACAAATATGTAAGATGTTCGAGAGACATCACGTTATAAAGTCGTTTCTGACAAGACGCTGGAAGAACTCTTGTGAAATAATCAACGAAATTGAGTACATTATCAAACTCAAAGCAGCGGTCACATAAAATTTCCAACAACAGATTCCTCAAATTCATTAAACAACAAAAGCAGCTTGAAGTAGTGGTTTGAGACATATTTAAAGTTCAGTTGTCACCTGTTAAAAAACTAAAAAAAAAAACTTATACCAAAAATACTAATAATTTGGGGAAAATATCTGTTGAAGTTGAATACATATCTGGAAGTTAAACATTTTTCTTTCTTCCCGCGTTTTTGTTTTATAATTATTCATTTGATAGCATAGTTAAAAAAATAACTTTTCCTTTCCAATCTACTGTAAATTGTCAAAGTTAGGCTTTTTTATGAGGGTTCTAGACTAGCCTAACCACTTAAGGCCATCATTAATAAAACTAAAAATGTGCATACTAATTCTTATGTTTAACACTTTTAGCAACATTTTATTTGTTTTGAATCAAAAACCTTCGCCGTTATTATTTCTTTTTTTTTGGTGATTCCGAATGTAATCTTTCATTCCATAAAGCGAAATTTCAGTAGCTTTTCATATGTATATATATATAAATATATGTTTGTGATTAATCTTAACATTCACATTTCACTTCAAAATTTGACTCACGCACAAATATGTTCAACTTCACGTACTCAATGCCTTTGTATATACATGTGCCTTAATAGACATACCGGTACTTATGCACTCATGCATAATATATCCATATATACAAGGGTCACATTTCTTCTTTTATTTACGGTCTTTCCTAATGAAGTGTGCTGGGGGTAAGTAATTGTCCGAAAGATATTTGTGATCAAGTTAGAGATTGTATGGCGGCTGCAATGACAATTGAAATTGGAGCACGACACAGTTTGACCGTATTTAATTGTTTGAAGGCTTATTTAAACACCATAAAAATCGAAAAATGGACCCTTGAAAACGTTTAGATAACTATTTACCTATGTGATTACTGTCGTAATTGAAAAGACGAAAAACGTGACCAATGTACGTGAATAAAAATAAAAGCGTGAATAATGTATACAATAGTAACCATAATACTAATTTGGGGCTTGCTAAATGTTAAGCCAAATATCACCTTTTTATAAGATATGTGCTCGATATTAATCTTTAAATAAAATATCCCACAATATATATACAGTATTTGGCCCGTCTCCGAAGAGGCAATATAGTTGATGACTTTGAAACGCGGCGAAATAACGATCTTGTATTGAAGGTGTGAGAGATAGGTAAGACAGTGGTCATCTCAAAAGATCATGTATGCCATATCCTGCGCTGTCGGCGCGATGGATGCCGCGCTTGGTCACTCCAAACAACTGGCGCAACCGAGAGACCACTTCGCAGCAGTGTTTGACGCCGTGTAAGCGTAATCTGAAGGAGTTTCTTCACCGTTTCGTGAAAATGGATCCACTCGTACACACCAGATATCAAGTAATGGTCGAAATAGTGGATATCACGCCATGAATCCGCTCCGATGAAGGCGTAGGCTGTCCTATCTGCGGGAAAGGTGATGTCCACCGATTTCTGGAGTTCACAAGGTGTAACTATCCATTACATGGAAAAAGGCAATACAGTCACAGTGCTCTACTGTTTCGAATTATTGGTCGGTTTCATTGTCGAATTGCAGAAAACATGACCCTATTTGGTGGAAAAAAGTGCTCCTCCACCATGGCAATGCACCAGCTCACACCTCCGCCGTCGCCACTACCAAATTGGCCGAATTGGGCTATGAACTGTGCTGTCCCAACCACAGTATTCCCCAGATTTGGCCACTATATAACCGATTAAGGAGCTCGTTAAACGCTTTTTCAAATTTAATTATATACTGACTTTTTCGTATTCCTCAGTGTCGAATTTAATATTTACTGCACTTAGCTCTGAATAAACTCATTTTGAGCTCTAAAAACTAAGTTTCCATCAACTCCAACGATCGACAGCAAAGGAGGCACGCTAATTAGCTCACCACCGCTGTTTATTTTCATAATACTGTACATGCATACGTGAACTCTTTCCACAATGCAGTGTATGGCCCGAGGGAGTGTATGGGGGCCGAAATTTTGTTATCTAATGGGCACCGTGATTTATTGACGTGTATTGCTTGTCCGTCTTTCTGTTTGTTTGTCTCGAGAGTCTATTTTTAAAGTGAGCTTCCTTAACCCCTACTATTTCTAATTATTTTACTTAACTTGAAATTTCGCTTTCATACCAATCATTTCTGTTAACCGTTTTTCACCTCTTTCGGCTGCTTCATGCTGTGCCCAAATTTAATTTCACATTGCTGTTTCCATGCATGCGAATCGAACGACTATTGTTTATAGTTTTGCTTGAATAATCAGCACTTTTTACCTTTTGTAAATATGTACGTAATTTTTTGGGCTACTTTATATAAATTCAAACGTACATATGTTTATGTGTTATGGTCGTAAAACTGAACGTTATAAAAAGTTGAACGTATGTATATACATGGATATATGAAAGTAATTTACTAATTTCTTTTAGTTTTCTTAGTAAACTATATTAGTTGGTCAAATGTAGCCAAATTACACAGAAGCCGGTGTACTATATTTCAGTATAAACATGTCAGGGAAGTCAAACTGCTCTATAAATTTACATTATGACAAAGAAAAAATAAATTTTTGGTTTTGTTTTGAACAGTAACATTTTAGACGTAAGATGATAAAGGTTAACTAATACAGCCTGGATTCACTATAGCCATTTTGGATTTCTACACACAAATCTCATACACGAAAAACACAATTCTATATCCGTTATTTATTTGAAAATAAGAGAAGAATAAGAAAATTTAGTTGTAAGAGGATCATGAATCTTATTTTCTTAACTGCATCTTTAGTGCTGACAAGACACTACCTGGTCCACATGACTATTTCTCCACCAGGTGTGTACTAAAATTAAGAAGGTTCTTTATTTTTGTGGCATTAATGTGATTCACTCAGAAATAATATATGTTATGTTCCTGTCCCCTTTAATGCTCAAAATACTTCGAATAAATACTTTCTAATATACATTGGAGTTCAAACGTTTCTTTGTTGGACTTGACCCTTCCCTAGCATCTAACCCATTTGAACAAACTAGGATCTGCCTTGAAAACATAACTTACTTTTTTAACAGACCAAAAATTTACATACAGGGGAATTTTTGGAAGGATAGAATTTTGTTTAATGGATCACAGATAAATGGACAATATTTGGTTTTATAACTTGAAAAATTTTATGGCATTTAGTGTTTGTGTAACATCAACAGATTGTGGAAACCATCCTGTCAATCTAATTTTCCACCACTTTTCAAGCTTAACCGGCATTATCTCACGCTTTGCTGATTAACCAGTAACCAGTAACCAATGGTCCATTGCTTTGACATACCCTCAGAAAAAGTAGGCTAATGAAGTCAGGTGACATGACCTAGGTGATAAATTCGTAAGCCCATTTCCTGATATATTTCCTGATATATATGTGATAGTTCCCCACGCTGTATGGTTTATTTTACCATCCTGATGGAACCAAAAAGTCAGCTTAAATAATATGGACCAATAATGCAATCGATATGCAATCCACACATGACGGTATCTCTTTTTACCCAAATGCATTGCATCCAAATCTGATTTAACCCGTTATCCCGTCATTGTCCACTGTTGTTGCCACCATGATTTTGATAAATTTTTGACCGATATCCGCTTCCTATTTCCGCTATAAGTGTTAATATTATTCCATTAATAGGCGATTCTAAAAATTTTGAGTTCCTTCCGAATAGCAGAGAGGCTTTATCAGACACATTTCTCAGGCATGTTCAGCATTACCTTCACCACCAAGAAGCGGTTATTATTAGACAAAAATGCTATTTTGAAGTTAGTCTATCAACAGGTTCAATAGATTAGTAACCTATATTATTGCGATCACCTAACCTCAAACCTCAGAGTCTAAAATCTCGTATATTTATTTCAAATGAATATAAGACGGGAAGTACATTGAAACTACATTTGCTCCAGAATTGAAATAAGAAAACCAAGATTGATTCGAAAGATCAATACTAGAAAGGATTTGTCTGACCATATTCCACATTCTAAAGACTTATAAAGACCAAAGGCTTCTAATAAACAGTTCGAGAGCTTTTCTAGTATTTTTCAAGCTGTTATATATTTTTAATTTTTCTTAAGACAATTTGTATAAATTAATGGATTGAGAAAGAAAAAGAATTATGATTAATTCCAAATTCATTTTTTATCTAACGAATTTTGATGTTATTAAGAAAACAACAACATGAAAATTCTCCAGTCCAATGATTTTTTATTTATTTTATTAGCGCTATATTTTATAAATGATTTTGTAAATTTACGGTTACGTTTAATTCTTGCGAATTGCTGTGAAATGAAAAATTCACGCTCAAAAAGTCATCGATACGTAATCGGACGACGACCAACCAACTCGGTCAAGTGAATTCTTCATTTCTATAGACTAGAGACACTCGATTTTTCTGAAATTTACCATACTAAAGTTTTAATAAAATACATTCTTTAATAAAGTTAGTATTTCATTTAAATGTAGGCAAATATTAAATAGTTCACCGATTTTGAGTTTTTGTTATTTTATTTTAGAAAATTTTGAATCGCCTAATACACTTATTACAGTTCTCTTTATATTTTTTTGTTTTTAATTTTAAAACTTATTAATTTGTGCACAATTTCGGTTTGCAAATTTCGTATTATTTTTATTATAAAACTTATATTTTGCAATTGATAGAACCATGCTATTTATATTCCTTACGGTTTTGTTAATGTTAGATAATTTACTTTTATATGATTATAGTGTTATAATATTAAGTATACGAATATTCACTTATTTATTTGGTTGGATGTACTGAAAATTGCTGTTTTTCAAAAAAAAACATTTTCGATATATTTGAATCATTACATTTTTTAAGGCTACCGTTATTTCAGTTGTTCAGTATTAATTATTTGTGTTGTTTGTTGTTTGTTGTTTGTTGTTTCGGATACATCGATGGGCTCACTCGTATTTGAAACATTTTTGACATTTATTGAACTTAGTACTTTGACGCACCCAATACACTGTACATCAAGCGATTGAAAGATGAGCTCTGACGGATGCTGTCATCTTGTGTGTTTACCACCTGGAATTTTAGAAATTAGCGTAAAATTATTAGCAAAATGTTGAAAAAGAGAGGTTTTCATGAATGTACATATATATTTTTTATTCATCCCTGTAAAAAAATTGAGAAAACTTAACTATATTTGAAACAACGAATATTTCGTTTTCATGAAATTAAGTCAATGATTTCGTCAATACTCTAACCCAGATTGAATAACTCTGTAGGAAGGAAATCAGAATAAACATTACAGATAAACGAACTCCAGAATATTTTCTAGCTTTCAACCAAGATCCCTTACAAACGGTTAGAACTCAAGACTGTGAATTAAAGAGACTATCGCGGAAACGTTAATTGTTTCGAAAAATATTTCGAAACAAACCTCAAGGTTTTTTTTGCAGTAGAAGGGAATTCGAAATTGTATCAAAACTTTTGGCTACTTCATCAGAATCATTTGATCTGTAAATTCAGTGATGATTAATTTCAAAATGATCATCGATTTAATACCGCTCATTAAAGTTATAAGAGAACTTTATACAAGACCTTGGTAATGGGAATCTCATCGGAGTACCCTTACTTCACTGAATGTACAACACAGTTGTATAAACTTACGACTAAGCCAACGTGGACCCATTGATTTCATCGTTTCCAAGCTTTAAGTTAATTAAATAACTCTGGAAAAGGATTAAGTTCACAAATTTTTATACTCTTTCTCTCTAAGTTCCGTTTTCAGTACTCAAGTTTAAGGTGTAATAATTTTTAAGAATTGAAAATTCGATTCCCAGTCCAAGGAAAGAAAATGTCACACACAATGGTCTCCCAATATAGTTAATTATAACTGTTCATTATTACTTTGGATTGAGATTGAGATTGATAAGACAAAGGAGATGAAATGAAATTTTTAATCGAAGCAAGATATATTTATGTATAGAATATAATATCAGGGCTTTGTTTAAATTTCTGGATACGACTAATAAAATTATCTCTTGACTTGGGTATAGATATATATACTTAATTTTAGAGTTCAATAATGCTAGCAGAACATTTTTATTAGAGGTTTTGGCTGTGCTTCAATTCCTGAATTTATTGAGAAAATTGTTTTTGTCATCACAAATCTTAACGAAATGAGAGATTTCCAGACTAAAGTGGTGGTTCCAAATATTACCGTAAGGAAGTTTGAAGGATAAAATAAATTATTATATAAGCTACTATAAGATTACTTACATTGTACGCCGTGTGGGGAACGGGCGTTGAGCTGGGTTTCTGAAATGCCGTTAAAAACAAACCAAGTTAATAAAAATTCGTAGATTTTGAATTACTTAATATTTACTTGAAATGAATCTTGTGATAAAACACGAATATGATTTTTAAGACAATTGATAGGTGCGTTCACAATAGGTGTGTTCGTTATAGAATATCTAGTGTCGGGCAATATTGGAATTCAGCTAATGTTTTTTATTGTGCAAAATACTCAGATAATAACAAAAATTGAGGTGCAATCCGTCATTTGCTGCTAACAGCTGAGCGCTGCTGTCAATCAAATTAAGATCACAATTTGACATTTACTGTACTACTGGCAACTGCTGAGAGCCCTTGCCGACTGACTAGTGATCACCCGATAACGAACAGACCTGTTAGAGCTAACGAATTTTTATTTATAAATGTTATTTGTTAAGCTACAATATTTTGTAAATTAATTTAATTTGAAATAACTGGTGATCTTATGTACACAGATGAGAACTAAATCGCTTAAATGATAATTTGATTGACTGCATTTTTTGTTGCGCTGGTTACTGTCAGTTTAAAGTTAGATTAAATTTTCGATTAAAATTAGAAATATTAAAAAAAAATGTTTTAAAAAAAGGTTTTCAAAAATTTCTTCATCAAAATGAGTCGAATATAAAACTGAAGAAAACATCAATTTTCACAAAATGTAATGTGACTACATAAATGGTTATTAACAAAAAGAAAGTGGAGTAGCTGGTGATTGCCAAATGATGCGATGCAGCGATTTGAGCCTGCGAGCGAGAGAGCTGTTAAAAATGCTGTACACAACGACGCATGCGTTAATGCATGTAATGGACAATACTTAAATAACATATTAAACATTTACATATGAAAATAATATGGTAATTAATGCGATGAACACGAGACTTTTCTGCAGTAGAATATGAACGATTTGCTGACTACGTCTTATGGCAGCGGTGCAACACGCATTAAGAGATATTTTTTCTTAGCGCGTGACAGTCTCACATGTAAACGAAGCTTTTCTCTTTTTTTAGTTTTCTCTTTATTTTTGGGGTTTTTTTTTTTTTTGTGAGTTTTTTTTAGACGACCACGAGCATGCGAATGTGCGTTTGATGGCGGTGTATCAATGATCTGTGATCGATATTCGATGATCGATAATCGCAAGCAGCAAGTCATTACCACCTTACCTTTCCTGGAACCAATCGGTTTGGTTGGAAGACCTTTGGCTGCACCGGCACTGTTACTTCCTGTGGGGCATAACCATTGCCGTAGCCCTCCTCCTGTATGGCTCTGTAAGTTTCGCTCTTCGATGGATCAAAATGAAGAGTCTTCTTATAACTGTACAACGTTATGGTGCATAAATATATAATTAATATTTTTTGTAATTTTTATTTTGTTTTTTTTTTTTTATGTTATTCCATTTTGACGATTTCCATTATGTCATTACATTGTGGTAATTATGTAATCAATATGCAATTTGTTGTTTATACAGTGGCACATATTGCAAGAATACCATGCCAAAGTATCGATAGCGTCCGTGGTTTATAGGTGTCATGCGGGCGCCCAATGGCACAGTTCAACGATTTTTTTTCAACGTTTTTTTTTTTTTGGTGAATCGAAGCGTTTATTTAATTGTCATAATTTATTGCAGATTTCGAAATAGTTAGTTTAGATGTTTCGTTGTTTCGGTTTTTAGATGTTGTTCGTTTTTTATTTTACAGTTTTTAGTTTCATTTATGGTTTATAGAACAATAATAACAATATTGTTTTCGTTTTTGTTTTTATTTTGATGAGGATTTAAGTTCAGTCCCAATCATATCATTTCGGATTCATTTCGCATTTAGATTTTGAATATTCGATAACATATATTTTATAATATATTTATGCATACAATTTTTTTTGTTTTAGTTTTTGACATTGCAGTTGCGAAGAGAATTTGTGTATGTGTTTGTGTGAGAGAGAGAAAGAAAAAAAAAACAGGATGTGCACAATACGTTAGAATTAATAGTCATTAAAATTTTGCAAACAAATTAATATTTGTGTCTATTATAATATGTTTAAAAAAATGAATTTAGTATGTATGTATGTAATTTGTGTGTGATGCATGAGCAGTTTGCAAATGTTCATGTTTTAAACGAGTACATGTATGTACTGAATATGCAACACGTATGTAAAATTGATTATATAATATCAGCGACATGAGTAGGTGTATAAAAATTAATTTGTATATATGTATTAATGTATTTACATATGCAGCAGCAACTCTTAAGTACTAAATTATAACTCATATCAAGCAATGCGTTGTAAAAATCGGTTAGTAAAACAATCTAAATAGCATTATCATTATTTAAATTCATAAAGATTTAAAAAAAAATTCATTTAAAAAACACTAACTGCTTCGTTACTGTATGATGTTGTATATATGTATGTGAGTCTTAAGGTGTGAGTAAGTGCTCAAGCTTTGCTCTCTGCTCTGCAAAGCAGTTAACCAATGTGGAAGCACCCGATTATCAATACTAAAGAAATTTTATAATCAAGAGTAGTGCAGGATTTGTAATCAGGTAACGATTGGTGGGAATTTGGAATTAAGAGTATAAGTGTAAGATTTAGAAAAAAAGTACTTCACATAGAATACATTTAAGCATTAAAAATGTTAAATAAATAATTTTACTAGCGCTTAGTTTTTGATATCATCCAATAATATCAAATTTAATAAAACAAGAAAAATTTAACAAAAAATTATGTTAAAATTTCCTTTATACTTGTATATTACATGCCAATTCATGAGTGGTTCTTAAAATAAAACGTAATGCTCAATTTTGCTATATGCTACAACAACCAAGTGAAAAAAGTATGCATGGTGCCATAACGTCTCTTTAAACTTTTTAGGTTATTGTGTTAAAAGTTGCTAAATATGTGCATATGGATGTATGAATGAATATCACAGGCCAATTGAAAGTTGCACACGCATTTTACGCACAATTCAGTGAAGAAACTAGTATCAGTTGATAAAAATATTTGTTAAGTATTACAATTATGTTTTTGCGCTAATGCTTTCAATTTTTGTGCTCTGAACTTTTTGTTCTTCAAATATGAAAATATTGAATTTCGTGCGAATCGAAGTTGCTTTAGCATTTATGTGATTATAAGTCTAGTCTTTCTTTTTTTAAGTGGGATATTCGTATGTATTGTTGTTTTCTTTCGTTGTGTAATTCTTCGCTTTTGTTTCAAAATTTTTGTATTTTTTGTAGCTGTTGCTGTTGTTGTTGGCGCTGCTGTTGTTCTTGCTGTTCTTTCAGTTCTCTAAGTTTTTGTTGCTCCAGTATTTTTCGTTTATGTTCCAGGAAAGATAGATCGATGAAAATTCTAATATTAATTGTGCAGCTTTGTCCTTTTTTCACAAAATATTAATACATTTTGTTTTTAATTAATATTATAACGCTACTTAACACAATTAGATGTGCAATAGTAATGCCTTCGAAGAAAGGTACTTACTATAAATATTGAGTAATTTGTTCTTTATATTAATTCAAATTTTTTAAGTGTGGTATTTTAATCTCTATTAATCAATTCAATGAATTAGGCTGTTGTTTGGAACTTTATTAACTTTGTTAACTTCATCTAATAAAGTAACCTAACCTCAACTCTTGTATATAAATATATAAAAATCAAAAAATTATTTGCACTCAAGCACAGGAAGGGATTAAGGATCACTGGCACAAATTAATAGTAAACTAACGACATGCTGAACATGATTTCGATGGCAATACTCTGTTCGTGTAACTTTATCAGTTAAGAAATTTACAGAAAATTTCGAAGATTTCCAGTTTTATCGAAAAAATTTTTAAACTAAATGGTATATAAGAGATAATAAGGATCAAATTGCGCGTTTCGCCTTGTAATGATCGCCCGTCATTGTGCAAAATAACCGCTCTTTAAATGAGTTACAGTGTTTACGTCTGGCAAGGCAAATAAAAATCAAACAGAGAGACAAATTTATAAAAAAAAAAGAAAATGATTTTGTCGATTTAAATATTTTGAATTTATATTAGGAGAAAAATCATGGTATACGCGTATTGAATGAACAAATAAAAATGCACAAATACGTACTCACAACAAAATCAGTAACATAAAAAAATACTGAGAATAAAGCAAACATAACACACACTCGAAAACTTCTACTAGTAGAAGCTGAATTTAATACTTAATTAAGAAA
The DNA here is from genome assembly GCA_021498325.1 of Bactrocera minax. Classification (NCBI taxonomy): domain Eukaryota; kingdom Metazoa; phylum Arthropoda; class Insecta; order Diptera; family Tephritidae; genus Bactrocera; species Bactrocera minax. The sequence goes on from JAKEEE010000001.1 coordinate 5,058,519, forward strand.
TTAATACAATAATCACCAAAAGCACTACCAAATAACTTTTCAAAGCGCCAAGTTTCGAATGAAGATTTATAAATCAACTAATGAATTACCAAAAATGAATCTTATGGTAATGACTAGTTGAATATATGCATTGACTTTCGTGATCTACTGACTGATTGTTTGGGTCGATCGAACTGATTGACTGACTGACTGTCGAGTTGATTAGTAAAATTTAATTTTACCGGTCAAGTTTGGTTGGCATTGAGCGATGCAAAGGATTACTCCTTATGCGCGGACTTTCAGTACTGGCACTACAACAATAATAATTATAATTTTTTATAACATGGTTATTGAAATACATAAATCCACACACAAACATACATACATACGTACACACGAGATTCATAAATTAATATAATGTCTATACAAACTAATACTTGATAATGGCGTTAAAGTGTTTTTGTGTATTCCTTACTTTTCAAAAATACGTGTAGTGTTAAAAAACAAAAACGAATAAAGGAAGCTCGCTCTAACACATACATTGAAAGCATGTACTATTGATCCAACAAAATGTTTCTAAAAAAAGTTTCTTATTTATTACATGTTAAATAAATAATATAAGGATATGAAACTGAAGCAACACTTAAGAACTTTAATGCAAAAATTGTTATTTATTATCTAATTCAGATATTGGATTTTTGGTAGATGATTGAATATATAAAGACGATATATATTTCTTTTAGATTGGTATGTAGATTGTTATGGTCTCTTCTTTCTAAATATTAAATTTTATGCAATATGTTTTAATAAAGCAAAATACTAAACCAATATGTTTGTATATATTTTCAAAGAAAATACTATAATGAAAGCATAGGCAGAACAATATTTCTTTTGCTAAGCGTTTAATTCTTGGAAACTGCTCGGGTATATCACAACCAACTATAAATTACAACCATTTACAACTAAATTTACTTATTTACATACATATATATTTATAAAATAAAGGCACAAATATTCCGTGCAGCAAGTAATCGACGTAAGTAAACCAGAATTTGAATACGTTTATGAATTTAAACCGATTTACCCACATGTATCATGTGTATGTAGGTTTGAGCGTAATAAAATAATAATTTAACGCTCGCACATTCATTTCTACACAACCGCTGATGTTAATTTTGAATAAAAAGCAAGACAACGAATAGAGTTAACATATTAATTTCTTAATAAATTTGCCCTTGCCAAAATGCTCGTGTGACATCGAGTGCCATGAGTTAAAGAGAGATGCCAATTTGTCGGATACAAAAGTGTAAATAAGTATTTTATTATAATTTCAGTTCCGAATACTTTTTTTATAAAATATATATTTAGTGAAATATTTTTTTTGTTTTGCATACTCTTATATGTATGTATGCAGCACTCACTTACATGTAATTGGTTATATATACATAAGTGGCTACTTAATTCGTTATTTTGACTTCAGCTTGTTATATTTTTAAATAAGCAATATGTGTGGCAATTTGTTTTTGTTTTTAAAAAGGTAATTTTTTCGTAACTACTAAATATATATATATATATTCTCGAATGAAAGCTAACATTCTCTTGTGTAATTTATTTAATGTATAAGTAAATATCGGCACTTACGGAACTGTTTGTCTGATGGTATTCTCGATATTGCTGTCTGAGTACAGGCCAATGGGAGAGTTGAATTGTTTATGGAATACCTGTAATAGATAAAATTTAAATAATATTTTTAAACTTTGATTGATTTGATTTGATTTTCGTGTTTTGATTTTAGACTAGTTGAGTGCAATTACTTTCACTTTTAGCATATTTGTAGACATACCCTGCCAGTGTCGGCATCCTGACCAACGACCCTGTGCAGCATGGTGTCGGCGACGCGTTGCTTCATCACACTGTCATGAATATCGTGGCCGGGATGAGCGCGCACAGCCGGATTTGGATGATACCTCAAGTATGATTCTGTGGTTGGGGCATCCTTCTTGACTTTGGCGCCGGGAAGTACCAATGGAGTTGTTCGGTAGGGCTATGGAAAATAAGAAACACATATGTTTATAAGTATAATATAATAGTGGTTTATGACCATTTTTGTTTTATTCTATAAATTTTAACTAATTTCCATGAAAACGTTAGTGTTAACAAGTAATGAAAATATTTTGTTTTTGGTGTCAAATGTAAGCCTCTTCCATTTTAAGGTAATTTTGTACTATTAGTAGATACCGTGAGATAAAAATATATCAAACAGAAGGAGATTCAAAAGAGTCAATGAGGGAAATATTCGAAAATATTTAAGCGAGTTTACCAATAATAAAAAATAATAATATGTTTATTTTTCAAAAAAAATTGTGTTGAATGTTAATATAAAATTCGCATTAAGCAATACAGTTAAGGGACGTCAATCAATTGTGAACATATTTGAAGGGTTCACAGCGAAATATAAAGGCACTGCAAACAAGAATATTCGAAAACCTGAGAGGTTTATATATAAAAAATACACATATACACACTGATCTTCAAATATCCGATTTTCAAAATGTATGTATTGGAAGAATTATGTAAAAGCTCACACAATATTTTCAACAATTCTAGAATTATTATTCTCAGCACTTTTGCATATATGTACATCCATTCGTATATATATTTATACACTCTTTATATATATATACACTTGTATCTATATAGTAGTATATGGCTCTCATATCTCAGTTTACCTCCCGCAACCATTAATACTCTTACTACATTCCTCACATATTTACCATACATATTTAAACATTTGCTTCCAATTTTATATTTATAATAACTTACGTAATGCCAACGGACTAGAGATTTCATCGGCGCCAAAAATTTAGTTTTGGAAGAGCGCTAGTAGAGAAAAATAACATTTCCTGTCATATTATTTAAAATAAAATTAATCTCAAACTCATTTAATAGTTAAGACACAGGTGTACATATTTATTTGTGCAAGGTATAATATTTGTTCTTTGCCAAAACATGATACGCTCTGTGCGAAGTGAAATGGCAACCACTATGACTGCTGTATCAGGTGACAGCTGTCATCGTGCCTCTTGTTTGGCGCCATTACATCTGATGCTTGATTATTTGATCAGCATTTTTTTATCATAATTGCTGAGAGATATTAAATTTTGTGTTTTTAATAAAAATTTGTTTCGTAAAATCATTTATTAACTATGGCCACAGTGCGGCGATCAACTAGAATCAGCAGTGTTGGTAGATCAACACCTACACCATCAGCTGCAGGTATTCAAACACCGTCGCGACGATCAGAAGTTTGGTGTAGACGCCAAACAAAGCATTGTACAACAAGTGACGAGGAAGAAGAAAGTGTGTTAAGCAAATCACCAACGTTAGCAGAAATAGATAAAGAAAATTATAAAAATTGTAACAATATGAGTAAAGCCAGAGGTAAAACACCGGCAAAGGTCGAAGAATTAAATGATGATCAGGAACCTAAAACACCACGTCGTGGGAAGACAATACATACTGCAACTTCTAGCAAAAGAACTTCACAAGCAAAAAAACGTAGTAATCAAGAGCAAATTTTTGAAAGTGACAATGAACACGATGTGCCACACACTGGGCAGGATGGGTCTCCTTCAAAGTTGGCACGTAGGAAACAAAAAGTTGAATTGATCAGCCCTTCCAGGTTAATTGATAGATTAAGTATTGACGAACGTAAGACAGTCGACACCGATGAAGAAGCACATCACAACTCTACAAAAAGAGGAAAAGAAGAAACACGGGTAACACGTACTCGTAACAAATACCAAAGTGCCCGGCGAGTGCTAAATAGTGCAGAAACGCAACATTTACCGGGACGCGAACAACAGCTCCAAGAATTGAGAGATTTTTTTCAAGTAAATTTACAGGAACAACGTTCCGGCAGTTTGTATGTATCGGGTCAGCCAGGCACTGGCAAAACTGCTTGCCTTTCATTGCTTTTAAGGTCGACTGAGTTGTCGAAACAATTACAATGTGTTTACATTAATTGTACGTCAATCGCTAGTATAAATGGTGTGTATAAGAAGCTATGTACCGAGCTCAAGTTACATCCTACTGGACGTACTGAACGTGATTATCAGGCATCTGTACAGCAACACTTACGAACAGCACGTCGGATGTTACTTATTGTTTTAGATGAAATCGATCAGCTTTGTAGTACTAAGCAATCAGTGCTATACACCATTTTCGAATGGCCTTCATTACCAGGGGCCCGACTGCTTTTGGTGGGTATTGCTAATAGTCTTGATCTCACAGAACGCACTCTGATGCGTCTAAATGCTCGTTGTGAGCTAAAGCCACAGCATATGCATTTTCCACCATATACCAAACAACAAATTGTGGAAATATTTCGCGCACGCCTCGAAGAAGCTGGCGTGCTGGAAGTGTTCCCACCAGTTACTTTACAACTTTTGGCTGCTAAAGTCAGTGCTGTGAGTGGTGATGTACGACGTGCATTGGATATTGGCAGAAGAGTGGTCGAAATAGCAGAACAACAGATGAAGTTAGGACAGAAACAAATTAATATTGATGCTTTGGCTTTGGGAGACAATGCTGAGAAGACCGAAGAAGGTCGCTTTAAATCCACAAAACTCTTTGTATAAGCTTACTAACTGTTTGTTTTTTTTGCAGTTGTCTTAAAACCTGTACAAGTGACACAAGTTGCTGAGGTGCTAAATAAGGTATATGGTGTTTCACAGAATTTACAGGAGGACATAGAAGACTCGTTTCCACTGCAGCAAAAGATTGTGTTATGCAGCTTAATGTTGATGCTTCGTAAGGAACGTAATAAAGACACTACTATTGGACGATTGCACGAAGTATACCGTCGAGTATGCGTTAAACGTAACATACACGTTTTGGATCAAGCCGAATTTGCTGGACTAGTTGACTTGATTGAGACTCGTGGCATACTGCGAATTATGCGGAAGAAAGAGCCACGCCTATGTAAAGTAGTGCTACAATGGGACGAAGACGAAGTGAATGGCGCTTTGAGAGACAAACAGTTGATAGCCTCAATATTGGACGACACCGCCTGCCTAGGAAAATAATAGCACACCCTTGTTTTAAAAGGTGGTGTATAATAAAATCAAAATAAGTCATACATATATTTATTGAAATTGTTTTAATATGAATCTTGATACGCGTAGATTTACTAGCTATAATAAAATGTTTAATATTGATAAGTTCACAATTCAATTCACACTGCATATAAATTTGTAGGTTAAATATTTTCAAGTACGCTGGCGAAAGAAATAGAATATAAAATGTTTTGTGACTAAGTAAAGTTAATTCATCCCACATTATTTAAAGTTTACAATGTATTTGTATTTATGTATTTATATTTCTCTAATTGATATGTATGATGATGTATATATGATATTATATGTGGATATAGAGATGAATTAACTTTAATTAGTCACACAGCATTTCATATATATATATATTTTTTTCTTTAAATTGGCAACACACTAAAAATTTTTTTTTTTTTAGTTTACAAAAAGAAAATTGTGCAATGCACCCGTAAACCATCGCTGCATTGAGCTTTCTTTTGGTATATATTTGCGCATGTCTGTTGTTGCATATGTCCACTTGGCGACATTCGTTTGTTCTTGAGAATTTAAAGGTGTTTGTTTTAAAATATAGTCGCAATTTCTCTGTGTATTAATGGAAGAGAGTGCAGTAAAATGTGCAAGCTTAAACAGTATATTTGGATTCGTTCGTAAATATATTTTGACCCTGAAAATGTACGTTTACAAATATGTATGCTTTTATTCGTTGTTGATGTAATTAATTTTAGATTTTACACAAGATATTTAAAATTTGTGAAACAAAAATAGATTTGAATGAAATAAAAACGTTGTACCGTTAATTTTTAGCAGTGATTTTTCAAATCACCAAAAAACAATGCACAATAAGTGCTTAAATATATGTTTTGCAGAGAAATGTAAGAAAATATGTATGTATATTTAGAAATGTGTGTCCATATGTTAACATTTAAGCATATTTTAATAACAAAAATTAAACGAAGAGCAATGAAATAAACTTGAAAAATAATTTGCACACGAAATTTGTGAAAAAGTGAAAATGGACGTGACGAAGCAGGTGTGGTCTAATTAAATTTGTTTACTGCAAATGGCGTAGATATACATATATGTATCTGAAATATATGGGTACACACATATGTATGTATATAAATGAAAGAATATTGAAATAATAGCATGGATATAAAGCAACATCTATTTAGATTTATATACGATCATATATTTACTTCTGAAGATATTTTATTTTAGAAAATATGAGCGTCTTTAATATGTGCTCTGAACAACGTTTACAAAAATATTTTGTAGAAATTTTAACATGCTAGGCGAAAGTAAAATTGGAATGTGCATAAATACATTATACAAAAAATTTCCACTCACTTACATATGTATATACAAACCCAACGTTCCTAAATTTAAGAGAAAAAGTAAATTTAACTTAGAGAAAAAATATACTCCATGCATGAAAAATCTGCCACATACTTTATGAGTTTGCAAAAGCAAATATTTGTAGAAAACACATACTACAAATGTACATAATATAATTAGTGAATCCTAAAAGTCAAAATAATAATGGAAGTATAAATTTGTTTTACAACAAAAGTTTATAGGCGTGGTGATCTACATGCGAGTATATACTACGTCTATATGTACGTGCGTGTGTGTGCTGCTGCTACCCAACCACGGCGAAAGTATAAATTGTGGCAGTAATGATGAATCCGACATATTTTAATATTTTCATTTTCGTACAGCTATTTTTTCATTTTTTATTTCAACTAATTTTTCTTATATTTACTTTTTGCCAGTTCGCTAACGAACTGCCTGCGCTTTCTCAGCTTTCTAAAAATAATTCAGATATATATTTCAAAGGCATACATTTGCTCTACTATTGATCCGATACATTCGCAAAACTGTTGAATTTTCAAAATATCACAAAATTTCATCTCATTTCACTACGTGTTTGCATGTATTTGGTTTTTTATTTTGTTGAATTTTCTTCGCCGCCATATCGATGGAGAAGGTATAGACCTACAAATGTTGCGTATATTTCATGTGGGAATTCGAAATAGAATATTCTAGAGACTAGTAGTACAAACATGTGGGAGATTTGTTTACAATGTGTATTTAATTTTTTTTTTGTTTTTGTGTTTTTGAAATGCTCAAAAATGTATTTATAATAAATAAACATATAAAAATCAGAAGATCTTTGGGATGCTAGCTGTTGGAAATCGTCCATAATGTACATATGGAGCTTGATATCATATATGTAAGTGGGTATCTGTGCTGGTACATATGTAAGTATTTTATATACAGATTTAGCGGTAAATGAATACATTTGTATTTGTGCCAATACACTCGTATACATATTATAACACATATAAGAGGCATTATTGAGGTTTTAATATTGAAAAATGATATTATTTTATAAATTGTTTTAGTACTGTTTTAAATGAAATTCTAAAATTAGATACATATTTTTTAAATTTGTTTTAATATTGTTATCACCTATTTGTATCTTGTTTTTTTTTTTTTTTGTTTGTTAAAATATGCGTATTTTGAAAGTTTCATGTATTAACTTGCTCAGCTGTATTTAAATTACTTTTACTATCAATGTATGAAGTTAAGTAACATTGTCGATTTTAATTTTCTTTTGTACGCAATGACTAGTTTTTTGTATTTATAACGGTATGTAATGTCGTACATATATTTCACTATTTTATTACCAACTTTCTTTTTAACTAAATAATCATATTTTGAAAAAAAAAACTAATGTTAACTGCAATGCTAACTGTTATTGTTACGCCCTTACTGTGCATGCATGTACATATTTACATATGTATGTAAAAAAGAGGTTTATAGGTATAATTTCCTTGGTTGCGTGGCTTACTTGGTATTGAATGCATTCATTCAGGTCCGGTTTGGCCCTATAGTAGTGTGGGGTTCCGTTTTTGAATTGAACGTATTCCATTTTTCTCTGTGGATTTGTGTGTTTTGTATGTGTGCAACTTTAAATTAATTTGTCAACGCCCTTATTTTGAGGGAAAAAAGTAAAAAAACAAAAAACAAACGAATAATATAGAAATAGTTGTGACAATTATATAACAAATTAACACTATACAACGTAGTGGTTCACTTTAGTATTTATAGTTCTATTGAGTTCATATTTGTCTACGTAATTGAGTTAAATATAAATTTAAGAAATATGAAACAATTAAACTATTTATTAAAAACCGACCAACTTTTCCGTTGAAACTCTTAAATTTTGAAGAAAATGTCGTTTTCACTTGCTCGTCAATTCGTACTCGTAGTTTAGAGATCGTGTGGAATTTTGTAAATTTTTTTTTTTGTGTTCACTACTTAAACTTCTAAGGATTTGATCTTAATTTTTCAATATTCCGAAAGCAACTGAATTTTAATTTTTCACAAATTGACGATGTTTTCCACATCTGTCTGAATTTTCAAATATTTAATCCCCACATTGTATATACAAATATGTATTTGTGAATGTATATGTTATATATTTGTATGTATAAATTTACATAGGCTAACAACAACAATAACAATAACAATACCAGCAAATGTTCAGAAAATTTTGAATTTTAATATTGACGCGCCATATAATGATATTTCCGAAAGGAGAAGAGAGCATTTATACATATGTACATGTGTGCGGCCTTTAACGGCCGAACAATTGTGCACAGCCACACAAATTAGCTGATCTCGTACATTCCATTGGCCATAACCAGACGGTCATTTTAATGAATTTCTTATATGTACACATTTGCATACATATTTACTTACGTACATACATATATACATGTGTACAGGGGTGTGCGTGCAGTGGGAGCTGTAGAGAACAAACAAAATATCTTGCTACGCCAGAGAGCACTTTCATATGAATATAAAGAACGAGCATTTATTTAATTTCAAAATTATTTTCTATATTATCGTTATATGCTATTTGGCGAAAAAAAGATAATGAAAAACAATAAACTTGGACTTGTGTATGGCATATTTAGCAACACCCACACACTTTTTAACCGAGGCAGCATTGCGCGGTGTGGCACTGAACAATTCCGAAAATTTGGAAGAAAGAAAACAAATTTCACGCCTTTGAGATTCTTATCCTCGGACCCAATGAGAAAAATATCGAGATATATACATGAAAATGATTGCAGTGAAATTTTAGCGCGTTTATGTACGTGTTTATGAGCATCAACTATTCTATATTTATAAATTTTTCAATTGCGACTATGCGCACATTTGCTTAGTTCTTAAACGCGCACACAAAAATTTTTTTAACGAAAAATTTCAGAACACACAAGTTTTCGAGATCTTAAATGGGAGAGTGGTGAAATTCTTTGCATCTCCAAACATTGTTAACCACAAATATACATATTTAGACATGTATATGCCTACAAATTATTTTTGAGTCGCTAACGGGCGTTCTATTTTCGGGTACAAATTTCTTGAGTTACAAAAACAACATGGTTTTAGAGATCTTAAGTAATTGGGTGATGTAATTTTGCTTGATTTTATAAATACTTTTTGAATCATTGCCGATTATCAAGTTTTAGTTCTACTAGATACTATTAGTAATGTGATTTATGCATGAAATACGTCTAGAAATACGCACTACAACCACAGCCTTTTGAAATAGATTTAAAACTTTTCCACTTACTTTCCAGAACTAAATTCATCAAAAAACAATCGTTTGGGTTCAAGCAATTGGTTTTATTTATATAGAGATATTAAGAATAAGGTTAAAAAAAAACGTAAAAATCGGTTTTCTATTTATTTCTTGAGCTAAAAAAATATGGAGTGATAAGAGAAGATACTTAGAATTTTTCTATATCTTTACGAAACCAGCTAAGAGCTAGAAGCAGAGCTAGCAGCACCAGAAAAAAAGGCAATAATAATTTTCTTAAAGGGATTTGACCTAAAATTCAATTTTGAGATGAGCTTCCTACAATACACATATATGCAGACGATTAGCTTAATCAAATAGTTCTTATTATTTAGTGCGCTTCTATTTTCGATCTTGAGCATGGATTTATACCAGTTTAATTTATTTAAAGTCAAAAATTAAAAAAGTTTATTTCTTAATTTTTTACATTCAATTGGTATTTAATATTTAAGTATGTGTTTTGTACATTTGTATTGTACAATTTATTTATTGTATTTAAAAATAAAGCATTTTCATTAAAAAAAGTATATACTTTGAATAAAAATATTAATTATTATTAATTTTTTTTATTTTTATGATAAAAATATAGCTTTTCAGAGTTCATGAATTTTAAGTTGAATAAACCAATTAGGTGTTCAAAGGAAAGTCTTTACATACACCTACCTGTATATCAGTCCAAGCAGTGTCAACATTAATTTCATGTCACATTTCCACTTGGTTCGTTTGCTCTTTGTTTTTCATAAAAGATTTAACCTGTTTTCAATGATCAATCGTAACCTCATTTCAGTAAATATGTACCTAAGGCGTTTTTATATACAATGTTTATGCACAAATATATGTATATACAAAATAAAAACACATACCTAAAAACAAATCTATTAATACATTTTATATTCGCCAAATACATACTCGTATGTCTGCATATTATTTACGTAAATGCATATATAAGACTGCATAATATATAAGACGCTGTAATATCATATGTAATATTGTATATATATATATATATATAATAGTATATAATAATATAATAATATAATAATATATATATATATATATATGGATGTATATATATTCATATATTTGTTTCGTATTTACGTATATAGGGCTTAATCATTTATCATCATATTTATGTATGTACTCTTATTATGAGTGAGCGTACCCCACCCACAATCATTTAAATAAATAAACAAATAAAAAATCCCACGCACACACCCCTCAACCAGATTGATAAAAGCATGAGCAATGAACGGTTAACATGTGTACTGTAAACACCTTGAAGTGCTAAAATTACACCGTCACAAGAATTGTACTTGAAAATTGTCTTGAATCATCATCATCACGGGAGCAGCATCATTAGCTACACCATCACTGTCAGTGAGTAAATTTGTTTATTTTTGTTGTTTTCAACATTTCTCGAAAATTGCAGCAATGGCCAAAAGTATGAAAGGGGTATGTCATAGCTCAGCAAGTTGTAGATCACTCATACGCCGTGTTGGACTCACCTGCTGCATCAAACACGCAGCCATAAATACATGTATAGTATCCATAAATACTTAAGAAATCACACTAAATTATTCATTTGACCCACTGTCCGCCCCAGTGCGCTCACTTTACTTCGAACACTTTGCCGATGATCATTATTATTGCTTTTATTCAAAATTATCATCGCAGCTGAATGCTATTGCGGATGTCAATGTCAGAAAGGTATTTCAAACGTACGAACAGCTTGCATATGCATATGCACTACAAAGTTTTGATTTTTGTTTTTGTTTTTGTTGGCTGCCACCTCTGCAGTTGGTTTTCGTTTGGCATACGTCATAGCCTCTTCTCGAATATATTTTCTTTATTTTCTTTGGGCATATGCTAATAGTTTGTACTATTAATAAATACTGAAAGTAAATATTCGAAAAGAACAGCAACAACCAAAAGAAATTTCTTTCCATCAGTCGCCCTTCATCGCATGCGATCTTTTCTTCGAAGTTCATGCTCTCACTTTTGGATTAAATGCACAAAGCGATTAGCCTTGAACGAAAACACAAGGCACAATCACTTATTGAACAACAAAGACACTTACAAACATACGTAAATATTACAACTTTTGAGAATACTCTGTGGATGGATCGGCACTAACAATTGTTATGGCGTGGCCGAGCAAGTGATCGTGCATATGCTTGGGAAAAGTAGTAGCGCTTACTACGTTGCTAAATATTTGGTCATGTTTCTCCTCTAATTTCCTTAAGGCATTAGACCAGTCTATGATTTCCAGAAAAGAAAACTTTCACTCAAATGAATTTTTAATAAAGTCTAGAAGAGAGAAATTGGATACTTTGTCCTTTCCCAGCATAAATTGTCAAAGTTAAATAGACCTTTTTTAGGGTTCTAGACATGCCAACTCCTTAAGTTGACCTGTGTTATAAAATAAACAAATTTTATTTTGTTCTAGAAAACCGTGGACTGCTTTTAAATACTCTCTAAAACAACAAAGGTGCATATACAGCAAAATTCCCTATTTAAAGTAACAACATAGAGAAGATTGTGTACATATATATACATGTACATATATAAATAATATCTATACATATATAAACATATATATATATAATAACAATATATATATACATTATATGTAAATATATATGTGTATATAATGCGTATAACCTAGCGAAATAAAAATATGGTATGAAACAAAAAATTAATACCGCACAAACAGATCACTTTTCAAAAGTAGATAAGTAAATTAAAGAAAATGACAATTGGCAAATTTTATATACAGAAGTGTTGACGACTAATAATATAAAATAAGAGTTTAGGCATAATTGTCTCTCCTATTTAATTATAATTAATATTTAAACCACATCGATTCAGATGCATTAGAAATCGTACAAAAAAATATTATATTTCTTCTTCGACGTTCTGTACTTGACTTGCCTTTGTAGAAAATATTGTTTTTCAAAAATCATTGCATGCTTTTAGGCGCAGCTATTCGGACTCTTAAGTGAGCATGAAAAAATAAAATAAAAAACTACAATAATTTTGATGAAATTACGTTCTCCCTACTTTCATCTCTTTAAAAACAAAAACCATTTATTTTCGAACTTCTCTTTACTAAACAAATAGCAATCAATTCATTTGTTAGAAAATTTCAAATAAATTTAACAACAACAATATTACTAATAAAGCGAAAGCAATGTTAAAAACTTTTGGCGGCATAGCGGTTTTTATTGACTCACTTGATTCACAATGGCCGCTTGTTCCTCGGCCACGTCTTGCTGGTGATCGCGTGTTGGCATCGGGCTAAAGCAGCCGGCCTGCGACTGTGGCAAAGGCGCTACATAGCCACCCGAGGCGTTCAGTTTCGGAAATACTGTTTGCGGCAATGAATCAACAGGCAGTTGTAGAGCGCGCTCATATTGGCCGGGTCCAGGCAAGAATGGTGAAGGTCCTCTGCGCGAAGTAAGTGAGCAGAACGAGTGGGAAATTATAAATCAATTTTAATACATGTATGTATATGCATGAAAGAGTATACTTGCCTATGTGGCACATTGGCGTTGGTTAAATCTGGACTAATGCTATTAACTGGTGATGGACCTAGACCAGCTCTGTATGGATCGCTGGCAAGTCCTTGTGTGTATGCGATTTTACTGTCACGATGTATGACGATTTTAATTTCATTGCCCGCATTACGGAATAACGTCTCGGCGTCAGCGTGGCTTACATCACGAGCGTCGTAGTCACGTATCTTGGCGATAATGTCGCCGCGCAACACTTCGCCATAAGCGGGACTACCAACTTGAATCTGTAAGGCAAATAAAAGAAATTAATATATATTTTTGGTATAATTATATTGAACATGAAATGACAACATGAAGGAGTCAATGGCTTCAATACTTTTTTGTAATTTTTTATCAAGGAACCATGGAGAGTTTACTACGATTTCGGCTATCACAAAAATCACCTGGCTAACCTGAAATATTCAATATTCCATATGAGGATTTAAAACGAGGTAAACTTAAGCCAGATAGGACCATAACCGCGAGTACATCCCAAAAAGTAAAATATTTCAAATAAAAGTAAACATATAGCTAAATATCAACAATATCATTTAATTGAACTAAAATCGTATAACAACGTGATACCGGAGCGGAAACTGAGAAATTGGCAGGAAGGTCAAATATTGCAGATAAATTTTTATTTTTTTTTGGCAAGGGATGTTTAAATCGAAGGCATTCATATTTTTTGGCACATTTGGATTGCTGAAAGTTTTTGAGGGCCTCTGCTAACCTTATAATACTAGCATCATGACTTTCAAGTTCAATTTCTTTCACTTTCTCACACAGACAGGCATAATCCAAGTTTTCTACTGACCATGAATGCTCGCCACAAGCAATTTATTACGCTTACAATGATTCCCGCCAGTGGCAATTTCATGAAAAATACGAAATTTTAAACAAACCATGGTTTCCATGCCAAAAATCACCAGACCAATACAAATTCGCACAAATTTATAAGAATTTGCTTACCGAATTTTTCTCCAAATAAAATTCTATCCGTTGGAGGCTTCTATGTCAATATAGTCCCATACACCTAAGATCAAAATTTTCAAAATTTCTGTTGGCTTTATACCGCATATATCGGTCAATATGTAGATAGCTTAGCAAAATTAAGTGAACGCATAATCTTGGATACACTATAATTGCGAAATGGCGAAAATAAGCGAAACCTATTCATGAATTTACACAGCATTTATCTATAATACATAGCATAGCATAGCTTTATCTATAATGATTTCCGTTTTTCTAGTGGACTTTATGCCGAATTAATCGGTCAAATTATGAATTATCATATTAAGATAAGATAAATTGCGAGAGTATATAATGCTCGGTTGCACATGAACTTAGCCCTTCCTTACTTCTTTCTAAATATCTTTATACTCTCCCAACATGTTGCACATAGTATAATAACTAATCGAAATAGAAATTGGCCTATGTATATCTAAATGGTCAGGATGTGGAGACAAATTAATTTCCGTATGTCTGTTTGTCCACCAGTTTATACATAATGTAAGTAATTAGATACCATTAAACTTAGTATAAGTTTTCTGAAATTGATAACAATTTTGTTTAACGTCTATAAACCTGTAAAATCACCTTTCCTTAGTCCCGTCCCCATATACCTCAAATAATAATTTTCGTTCATTGGTAGACTTATCTCAATAAAATTAAGTGAGAATATTTCGCTTAGCATGCTTAATTTGTTTTGGTACTAAAAATTAATAATATTACCCTATACCTTCGCACAGCATCAATGTAATTAATTTCGCATATAAAGCCACGTATAGTAATGGAACTAAATTAACATAAGTTACTAAGCCAAAAACTAATGCAATCGGTGCATAATGTGACCAAGTAGCGAATCCTAAGTTTACTGGCATACCCTTGAAAATATTTCAAACGTCTCGAATTTTTCGAAATTTTTAGGGTATATAGGGTCGGTTGTAGTGAACTTAGCTCTCTTTTGCTTATTTTAACCCATATTATTTCATTGTAAACATTTTATTACTATTTTTGCACATAATTATCCAATACATTTCCGACACTTATGTGGTTTGAATTATGCATCCTCTTGTTTATGTTTAGATATACACACATATAACATATTTGTATTACGTTGTATAAACTTTTTTCGCAATACGCCTGCTTTCGTCATTTAAATTATATTTAATGGTGACCGAAATTCACTCATAAATGTTTCTGTCTTGTCAAGTGTGAAATATGATTGTGTTTTTTGGGCCTCATTAAGCGGAGCGAGGACACAGCCTTCGATTTGAATTTTTTCGATTGATTGAGATTGCAAATGCGAGCAGCGTAAACAAATGCAATTGATTTTGATTTATGCAAATCTTTTCCGAAAATCGATTTTATTAATTTTCCACTAACCTACAAAGTTTTAAAATGTTTTCTTAACACACGGGCACACGCTTAGCACACGCTTAACATTCGGATATAGTAAAAATTTATTGAAAATTATATGCAATAACTCTGATCGAAAACCTTTTGGCAAGAGTTCCATCGAAATTAATTGAGATAATTTTATACCAAAATTTTTTCAGCATAAAATATTTAATTAAAAAGAAGATAAATATCTTATAAGGAAGACGGGAGGCTAAGTTCGATTGGAACCGTACAATATAGTATTTCGCGGAACGCCAGGAAGTAGCAGTATTGGCTGAATATATCTAGATATCTACGAAGTTTCTTTAAGTTGTCGCATCTATTGCCTGAAAAATCGATTTTTGGACAGAAAGAAATCAGTACTACGTGGAATTTTACTAAGTGTAACATATCTCATATACTGATTAATATATTTGGTATAAAAATAAGTTACAAATTATAATTAGAGGGATGTAAATCTTCACAATCGGTGTATAGCAAAAGATTAGAATAAGCTTGTGACATGCAGTTTTTTAGCGAAAGGTTCCCACATAATTTAATGCTTCGGATGCACGGAAATAAATAAATTCGGTATTTAGGCAATATACGGATATTATTCACTTTTGGTACCAAGTCAAAAGTAATTACGAAGGTCTTTAACCTAATATTATATATTTCTTAAACTCTCAAACAATTGATAATTTATACGGTATAAATCAGTCCCAATTTGGTATATGGTGTTATTGGGAGATTTTAATTAATTTTGTAGATTGCAGGTACAGAGTTACACTCTGCTAAACGTAACAAGTTTTTCCAATTTTACTAAAATATATCACATATTGACAGATGTATACTTTCAAATGTCTACCAGATCAAGGTAAATGGTTTTATTTGGGATTATTTTGTTATTTATTTTGTTTTATTTTTATGGGGCATATGGGAGCTAGGGGAATATAAAGACTAACTTCATTCTTTTTTGGAAAAAAGTTTTCAAATATAACATGGATATAATATTATAGATAATAAAGTCAAAATGTTTTTACCTGAAAAGTAGGTGAGGTTATGGCCCGATCTCGGCCTATTTTCAAGTGAGAAAAAAAAATTAAACCTTGTTTAAAGAAGGATCTGTAAATTCGGACCATTTTCATAGAATTTTTGTACGACATTAGTCGAATGCATATAAAACAACTTACAGAACTAAAAAAATGTTTGTTGGTTAATTAACCACTATATAAATGATTAACAAAGTATAAGTTTGAAAATCTTCACATTATTCAGATAGTGACACAACATTCAGCTGCTTCAAATTATTTAAATTTGTGAGTTGCTCGTTGCGTGGAAAATGTTATTTGGAATACAAATAAGCGTATGGACGCAACTCTATTTTCCAAGTTTTCCAAGTGGATGGACATTCAGCGCTTTATTCAGCAATCATAATGTGAAGTTGAATAAGTGTTATATAAGCTGAAAGACCTGTTAGGTCGGATAGTTGAATAAATCACTGATAATCAAGGTACCTGAAAATCGTTATGGAGTTGCATTCCATTAGAAACCTCAGATAAATTGCAGTCAGAAAAACTAATACTCACTGCTAGTGAAGCAAAATTTACCTGGCTGTCTGAACTTAGTGAAAGTAAGTGTTTTTACAGTTTAAAATTTTACTGTAATATGCAAGACTAGCAAACAACAAACATTTATGAGTGAATTTCGGTCACCATTAAATGTACAATAATTTAAATGACGAAAGCAGACGTATTTGCGAAAAAAGTTTATACAACATAATACTAATATGTTTTATGTGTGTATTTCTAATCATAAACAAGAGGATGCATAATTCAAACCACATAAATGGCGGAAATGTATTGGATAATTATGTGCAAAAATAGTAATAAAATGTTTACAATGAAATAATATGAGCTAAACAGAGCTAAAGACAGCTAAGCTAAGTTGAGAGAGCTAAGTTCAGTACAGCCGACCTTACATACTCTCAAAGCTTCGAAGAATTAGAAGAGTTTGAAATATTTTCAGGGGTCTGCCAATGAACTTAGCATTCATTACTGGATGTGAATATATACCACATATAACTATTTATATACCACATATTAGATACCACCTTCAACTGTTCTTAGCGTATTTAAATTATTATTAATTTTACAAAATTCGCCATTAACGGTCACTTCCGCAATCATCTCAGTTACGAGAATGATCGCCGAGTCAGATATGACGTGGCAAACTTTTAATTATTCTCAACTCAATTCATTTAGTTTCATTATTAATCTGTTTTTGACAGCTTGTCGTCCCTCTTAAAAGGTCCTTTTGTCTCAATTCTGAAAAAAGTACAAAAGATGCGCATAAAAACGTTATAACGGGTTAAAGTATTTGGCAAAATTATTTGCCATAAAACTCTGTTATGAATCGCCGAGTACAGCAACCCAAAAAAACTTGAACGTCAGCAATAAATCGGTACTGGAAATTATGGACTAATCTCGTACCGATTCCAAGGCGGTGCTAAATTTTCCCAGGAAATAACACGGACTGTACGCCCAAAAATACATTGACCGGTAAGATCTGATAAACCATGCCGTGAAGATACGAAAAAATCAATAGGTCAATAAAGTCCAAATACATAATTTTTCAAAGTACCGAAACTTGCAAGCTTGTGGTGTTATTTGGCTGACTTCATTTGTCTTCATTTGTAAATTTGGTGCAGGAACATAACCAAAAAATTTTTTTCGGTGTAAACAATCGGTGCCACAATTTTATTCTTTTATTTAATTTTTATTCTTATTTTATTAAAACTTTTACAATTTCCTCCGAACGAAACTAAAAACAATTAAATTGTTATTATTAAAAAATTCACTGCATTAACAATGCGCGCTACTAATGTGCACTACTAATTTACTTCGGAATCGGAAAATTCTGCCAAAAAATATGTAAGTAAATATGTACATACAAATTGTACAAACATACATTAAGTAAGACATATAAGATCATTTACATATTTTATTTGTGCACTTAAGACTAAAAATTAAATTAAATAAAGTGTAAAGTCGCAAACATATTTATTTTGAACTTGCGATCGTTTTCCCACAACACGCCTCATTTACACCCCTGACGCTGCATACACACACACACACATATATGTGCAAATTCTTGCAGTTTACAAAAATACTATTGCTTGTTGTTGTTTACTGTTTGCAACTTGTTTTGGTTTCACAATTCATTGTTTGTTTGCCACAACGCGCGCACTGCTGCAGTCTGCAGTCTGCAGCATGCAATGACAATGATGAAGGCAGCCAAAGACACAAGACACAATTTGGCAATTGGCAACCAAAACATTCGAGGTTCTTCATTTTATACATTTTTTTGCCTTTTCTATTTTTATTTTTTTATTTGTTTTTAATTTGGTTACAATCGCGTAGCAAGCACATTAACGTCCTTTCTATTGCAGCGGCACACTAAACAAAATCGTCATCTTAAGATCATATTACATAATTATCGCATGAGAGAAAAATTGCACAGAATTTATTTTTGATACTTTCATTTGGGTACTAAGTCTTGTGATTACCCTGGTTATGATGAGCGGCGTATCCAAATCATTGCCACCAACAAGACGTATACCCCAGGGAGTGTCGGGGCCATCACGTCGCAGTACAACGGTGAATTCATGTAATTTCGGGCTCATTGTCTGCCACGAAAAGCACACTACAAATATGTGCGTATACAAACAATAAACACTCGAGCGTGCGCGAAGGACACTTTTTGGAAAATTTTTCTTTAACTTAAGTCAAGACCAGTGAAAAGTACAAAAATCACAGCACGCACGATAGTGAACTAGCGAAAGCAATGCAGCGCAATGGTCTGATGATGATGAAGTCTTATCGCTGCACAATTTTCAGCAATGCAATGACGACGACTGAACGATATGCGATCTATTGTCGCGCGGGACAAGCAAACGGCAACGTTCTGCTTCGGTGCGATCGGTGGCACTGTGGCTACGTTGCAACAAAACGTTTACACTAAATATTCGCAGACGATTTGATCGCGCTGAAAGTTGCTCAAGCACTAAATTTAAAAGCGGCAAACAAACATCACATCGAATTTGTGGCGGAAGCCGAAATGCTTTTATATCTTTTTCTTCTTCGACGTTTTTGTGATCATACATCAAACCCCCGCTTGATTAACCCCCCGCCCCTAGTGGTAGCCCAGTGGCTGTGGAGGGGGTCTGCTGGGGATCTGTGCTTTCTTTGACTTTTGTTTACCTTTTTTTCTTCGATGGACTCGGTGGATTTTTATTATGTACGTAGTTACAGTTTCCACTGGGGCATTTTTTCTACGATACAATCTTAAAAAATGGGAACTCAAAGAAATGTGTAAATAATAAAATTGAATGCGAAGCAAAAAGTTAAAACGGATGTGAATAAAAGAACATAAATTAATTTATAAATATTTTTCACGCAATGTATATACAAAATATATGTGTTTGCGCAATACAGGGTGCATCATCTCTTATGTCAGCTGTGACGTCCTCGATCTCGTGAAAGTCCTCGATCTCGTATTGACAGACGGCCAATTGAAGGCGTACGAGATAGCTGAGACAATAGGCATCTCAAAAAACTACGTGGGATAAATCCTACATGAATAATTGGCATGAGAAAGCCGTCGGCGATGTGAGGGCCGCATTTGCTCACTCCATAGAACAAAAGCAACAGTGAGGCCATTTCTCAGCAGTGTTTGGGTTTGCTTAAACACAATTCGAAGGCGTTTCTGTGCCGTTTCGTGGTCATCAACGAAACATGGATCCACTTGGGCACGTCAGAGACCAAGGAACACTCAAAATAGTGGACATCACCGCTGCTGTTGAATCCGCTACGAAGAAGGCGAAAACTGTCATATCCACCTATGGCCGGAGAGGTGGTGGCCACTGTTTTTTCAGATTAACAAGGTGTATTCTATATCGACTACCTGGAGAAGAGCAAAGCGGTCACATTGTTTTACTATGCCGGATTATTGGTCCGATTCGATGACGAATTGCAGATAAAAATGTTCCATTTGGTGACGAAAAAGTAGCTCTGCCACGATGACAGCGGCCACGGCCGCGGCCAATTTGATCGACTTTTGTCGACCATCTATTGTATTATCCACCCATGGGTACCGCGATACTTTTTTTGTTTTCATACTTGAAGAAGTCATTCACCGAACTGAAATTTTAGTCGAACGAAGAGGTTATCTCTTGGCAGGGAGGCCTACTTTGAAGACGGGGTACAGAAGTTGAAGCTTCAAATATCATATATCAAAAGTATTAAATATCATATATATCATATTGTTAAAAGAAGATTATATTGAGAAATAAGTGGTAATTTTTTCAAAAATTTAGTTTTCTTTTGTAGGCTTCGTACTTATCGGGCCGCCTTCGTAAATGGCACTTTTTAAAGTTATTCGATATTTATATACCCACATAAAAGATGGGTCACCTTGTATAACATTTCATATTTGTATGAATATGTGTTTATACAGGTAAGTGCAAATTAATTTCCTAGCCTGCCAGCAGCTACCTATTCAACGTGATCTTTACTAAGTTAAAGATGTGTGCACACGGTGCATTCGTTAAACCCCTCGAGGGGGCGCAAAGTGTCTGGCGAACGCCAAAAGTTGCAATATTTTGGGAAAACAGCAAACAAAGAACAATAGACCAAAACGCAACAACACTCCAACCCACCAGTGTGAGCTTACATCCAAAAACAAATACAAATACAAACATACATTTGTACATACAAAAATCATGTTGGTTAATTTCACTTCAACAGAAGCAACATGCGCAAAATATTTATATGGAAAGTCGTTAAATTTTATTTGTAGACTTATAAAATGTTCAACAAGTATATTACAAAGTTCAAAAACGAATGTTTTGAAATGAAAAGTGTTTGGTAATTTGGCCACAACGTCTGTACTAAAGTGAATTTTATGCTGAAATACATACGTACATATTTATGTGAGTTTGAGGCATAATTCAAGGTCGTTTTTAAAAGGCCTAAATAAACAAACGCGTACTGCAAGCAGCAGGCTAATTAAAGCTGCTCATACATTTGATCAGGCAACTCACTGTGAGGAGACCGTCACATCTGTGTGCCACGCACTGTACTTGGAAAAGTCTTACTTAATGAAATATTAGTAATTACATAAATTTGTAGCGAGTTTATTATTTAAATGTTTTTTATGTTCTTGGTTGTTGTTTTTGCAACGCACAATATCTGGCAGCCGTCTACAGTTGTTCAATATTTTAATAACTTACAAGTGGGTCAAATAAATACTTTAATTCTGCGGAATAAGCCAAAAATGAAATTGATAGAATGCGCAAAAGTGGGTGGACTGATGAAAGAGCAAAAGATGTATATTTTTAAATGATTTAAAGAATCATATTGCAAATGGGTGGTTCGAGAAGTCCTTGAAAAGCGAATTAATAGTTTATTCGTTGCAAAATATTTTCGATTTAAATACTATTCATATATTACACTTTGAGTAATATGTATACAATTTCATAAGTTTAATCTTTGTTGTTTTTCTATTTAAAGTTCTATGCTTAAGATTGTTTGCTATGCTCCCGCAACACACTGCAGATAGTTTGATAGTATATATATAGCATATAGCACAAAACGGATATCTGTAATGGTATCAAATAGTCGAAAATGTCCTATCCAAAATTTCGCTATCAAAAAAAAAGTATATCCAAATATACTGCCTTCCTACACCTGCCTTTTTATTATAAGTTTCCACAAAAGTTTCCACAAAAGTTTCCAAATATTTAATGTTTATATGTTGTTTCTATTTAAGATAGTACCTTACACTCCATTTAAGTCTAACTTAGCCTTTAAGGGGTTGAACCACTATAAAATTAAAAAAAAAGTATATATATGATTATGTAGTGATATTATTTCATTTATTTTTCACGTCCCTTTTTTCATTTGTTATAAACACTTTTATTTAAAAAAAAAACAATGTTTTCTTCAAAAGTCCACTATTTTTTGTGAAATGTGATTTAAAAAAAGCATGCTTTTTTGTATAATTTTTATATAATATATAAAATTACAAAAATGTTGCAATTTTGTTCCAAAAGCAAAACTTGAAGAGAATCTTTTCCGGCCACATAGCCAGTAGGTCTACAGTCAACACCGGGAAAAGCTGTTATTTTGTTTTAAATCTCAGAAAAAAAAATTTTAACATTTAAATAATAATTTTAAAATTTTCATTGTAATTGAAATTTTCCCGGAAAAAAGGAAAAGGAAAATTTTGTAATAAGGTGATTTCCGATGCTCTGATATGCATTAAAAATACGACTCACCTATAGAAAGCAAGTCTGCCTTACCTTTTACTGTGTAGTAGAGAATTCTAGATTAATTCTAAAATAAAAGAACCACAAGAAGGCTTTCCGTTTTCAAGTAAACAATCACTAAACGAGTATATTTTGGGTGTTTATAGCTTCTCTTAGCTCTTGGTGTTTTTTTGCGTTTTTTAAATTTGCAAAAGCATAAATAAATTGCTTTAATTAGCTATTAGTATCAGTTGTTAGCGATTTTTCATTGAAAAAAAATTTCACTAAAAAAAATAATTCAAATTAATTAACTATTTTATTTGAAGTTGTATTGCTGTTGAAAACCTAACCAAATGTCAACTTGGTAGATTGTTAATGTTTCTAGAATTGGCAGATATTTTCTTTCCTTTTAGCAATCCAAAATAATAAACAACTCATTCTCCCACTCTCTCCGTGGTTTAAAAATAATTCTTTTAAGTGAAATGTGAATATTTTATCGCTTACGAGCCAACATTTTGTGTTTATGATAAAATATTTAATTTAATTAAACTTTCATTTCTTTTTTCATTTACTAAAAATAAGAACATATACTGATATTAAGTAAAATTTAGCTGAAAAAAGTTTATTAGAAGAAGAAGCAAGTGATTTTCACAACACATATATAATAGCATCGAAAATAAATTTAAATGCATATTGCGTTATATATCTAAATATCTAAATGTAATTATATATATTTTACAATACTTTTTATATAATTTTTCATTTATTACACTCACTTCATAAATTTAGCTAACCCAGATGGCCTGCGGGGCGTATACTTAACGTACACATAAATGGTACCTATCAACAACAAAATTGCAAAGAATTCGTGTGCGTACACTTATATAATACCTGAAGAACTAGCCTGTAAATTTTAGGACCAGTTGTTCTAATTGGGTAATTTTTTAAAGCAGAGGCAATGAGACCGTGCTAAATACCCATCTAGGTATGCTGCTGCACTGGACCATGTCAAAAGTTGAATATCGTTTTTTTCGTGATTCTTCGGCACTTTGATTCGGTCCTGCCTTCGCATAATTATAGTTTATATAGAATGCAATGGAATATCTAAACGCAAAAAACTTTCAAAGAATTGTAATTCAATTAAATATAGTTGTGCTTATATTTATTTCTACGGCACTGGACTAACAACAATACACTTAGTGGCTACGAAGCCATCTACGTAAAGCAACTATAAATACTTACAAATAAAAAACAAATTACACAAAGAAAACTAAATCAAGTGCGAAACGACACAATAAAACTGCCAATTGGCAGAAAGACGAATTCGATTGCAATTTCTACAAGTATTGCAAGAGTATATGCTAACACGAAATATATATGTATACCAATATATGTATATAGAAATATGCCGCTTACATTCCGATGCATTCGCGGCGACCTAAATCTTCTCGAATTCACCACAGCTGACTAATAACCCATTTTATATTTACTTTTGGCCAATTGTTTATCTCACGTTTATTGGCATACGCACATACTTAGGTTTTTATTTATATGTGTCTACACAAATAAACACAGGTGTGTGGATTGTCACTGCTTTTATCTTAATTTAAAGTACTCGCAAAGCCGCAAAATCTGCTGAGCTGATTGGCTTCAATTTGTTTTAAAAAAAGTATTTATTTTTGGAATAAAACAAATCGGCATTGTATGTTGTTGCAGGATTAAAAATAAAAACAAATGTGTGAAAAAATACAATTTAAAATTAATTGGTGTTAATCAACCGGAAAATAGCCAATTCTTACATATGAACGAAGTGATTCAAATACGAGCACATACGAGCACATACGAGTACATTGAGTGCCAAAGGTATTTTCTATTTACACTGCGTTATCTGCAATTTTCAATCGATTAATGAAATACTTGGTTACTGACTAAACCAGACACTAAGATATCAGCATTGTATGCTGAGGATTGATCACAGTTAAAAAAATACAATCTTTTTATGATTTTAGATTACAAATTGTGCGGTACTGGAACACACGACTCTTTAATGACCCATTTTCACGAATAGTGACGAAACGAATTCTTACAATGATACTAATCTCTTCTTAACTTATTTTATATTTCTTCGCTCCTCTAGTCTAGCAAACTTAAAGAGCTATCTTAAAAGTGTATCCATATTGGAGTTGGATAACCCTATTGCAAATGATTGACCAATATCTACCTGGAAATCATGGAGCAAATCTAAAAGAATTTTAGGCTCGGAAAAAGAAGTCAAATTATAGACAAGAAATTAGACGAAGAATAACCAATAGTCTTGAGATACCTCAAATAAGTGTAGTGCTTCGTTCGAAAGTAAACAAACCAACGAGAATTTATAGAACAAAAGCATAAAATAGATTGATAGCATACAAACCAAAAAATTCGCAGTTTACTTCATCCAAAGCAACAAAATCTTGAATTTGACTAAGACTTTTAACTCTAAAGCTTTATGGTATCATAGAAGTTTTTGGAAAGAAGATGTAGTGTAGAGCTTTGACAGTACACCGGACCAGAACCGGATCTAAAGTGCTTGTATAGACCCGACATATTTCTGACCATAGAAAAACACGTGATTAACGCAACTTCAAAGGAGATTCAAAGTTCCGCTTAAGCACATTTGTACAAAAAACTAAACTATGCATCAATTCTAAACAAAACGGTAAAGGCTTCAACAAAATATGAGAATATGAGTTTGGGCAAAGAGAATGATCGCTGAAATAATATCGCCAAGACTGAAACTTGTTTGAAATCAACATAATCGAATTAAAAGATCGCTCTAATAGTTAGCTCTAGATAGATAGCTCTCGATGAAAAGAGAGGAATTTCTTTGAAACGATACGAACTTTTCCGCCTGCCCGCCTGTTAAATATAATGGAATATAATGCTCAACTAAAACTAAAAAAATTAGATTAAATGTGATAATAGTTAAAAAAAATGTGTGTAATAGAAAAGATATGTAATGGCATTGATTGAGTATAAGAAGGATAAAAAGGAAATGTTGTTGTTGTAACGTTCTGCCGAGTTGACAGTCTTTGGCCGGATAAAAATCCGGGTCCATTGCGGTTACGTCGACCCGACTGTTCGTGTTCTCTTATAACTATATTCGACAACTGTTCTTATATGCACACGATTGTCAGGTCTAATTCAGGGTAATATAATCGGATTTACATGCTATCAAGGACTGTAAATTCAAATTCAATGATTTATATTGCTACAACAACCACTACTTTTGATAAGTTGTACTATTTCCGATATTTTAGTCAAATACACAAAAGTCGGTAGGTATCTATAAGTAGAGTATTTTTCGATTATATATGCTTAATTAGAAAGTAAATAACAATTTATTAAAATTAACTTTATTACTAAGAGTCCACTGAAGATTACCAACAACTTGACAACAGCAAATACCACCACATAATTAGCTCGTGTCTTCTGTTCTATTTAAAAAAAATTAGTTTACATTTTATATACATATATGCATG
Organism: Bactrocera minax; assembly: GCA_021498325.1. Classification (NCBI taxonomy): domain Eukaryota; kingdom Metazoa; phylum Arthropoda; class Insecta; order Diptera; family Tephritidae; genus Bactrocera; species Bactrocera minax. The sequence goes on from JAKEEE010000001.1 coordinate 5,085,026, forward strand.
AATAACTTATTTATTTATAATGTGTGTATAAATATCCAGCTGTATACTATTTGAAATTAAGGTCTTTGCACCTTTTAAATTTAAATATTTCGTATGAAATATTACTAACAAAACTTTCGAGGAAGAAAAAAACGTAAAATAATAAAAACAGCAAGGGAACTTAGTAAATATAAGTATATGAGCATATCTATATGTCATATATATATTAAACATAAATATACATATTAATAGATGGACGTATGGACTTTTGCCTCATGATAAACTGACCCTGCAGATTTGTTATGAAATTCTGACGTTAAGCGGCTGACGCGGCAGACGCGGCAGACGAGGCTTACGTGGCTTACGCATGCCATAGGTAAACACACGAATTGGGTTTTAGGAGCACCAGAGCAAACCCAGTATGTAGATATACATAAATATATATGTAGATATTGTATATATGCGCTTTATATGACTCACCTTGGACGCTGGAACGATTGCTGTTAGCGTTGAATTCACTGTGGGCGGGTCATCTTTGAAATGCACATGCTTTTTAACACTATTACGACGACTGGAACTGGAGATGAGTGAACTTTTCCTACGACCACCGGCGTAACGTTCAAAGATTTCCTCGTCATGTATATAATCCGGCACGCGCCAAAATGCAGGACGTTTATATGTTGTGCTCATTTCACTAACGACTGGCCAAAAAAGCAAACGCCGACCAGACGCCTCACCTTCAGCACGACCGACACAATGGCAACGAAATGAGATTTTGTAAACAAGATTTCTACACTTCTACTCAGTGTGAGCGGATTTTAGGAAAATTAACAATTTGAGAAATTGGAAAAGATCGCGCAAAAGCAGTACACCATTATGAGTAAATATGTGGCATGTATTAAATGATCTCTACATATTTGTTTGTATATATGTTTTCATGAAAGAGAAAAATCGAACAAATTCATATTATTTCGCGTATTCTACGGTAATGAATATTTATATGCATATGTATGGTGTATGTAATGGTGCAGAGATCTATGAATATATAATATTAAGACTAATATTTCTGCTTTGATATCGCATGTATTGTGTGAGCGAAATCCACACGCATGTTTTATTAATTGACTTGACTGGTACAACAAAATAAGTAAAAACGGGGAATATATCCAGCAGCTGTTTGCCCAATGCAAACAAACACGGTGATCTGTGCGTCGGTTAAGCTACTTTCAAGTGAAATACTGCTTATACTGCCATCATTGTCGACATACTGCCATCGACACTTTATGCCTTCATTCCTCACATGCCATATTTTATATCAATTTCTTCATATATTATCAATGACCTTTGTTGAAGGTACTCTTGTGGCATGTGCCTTCATATTTCGCTGCATGGTACTTGAAGGATGTATAAGGTACTCAAAATTACATTCATATATATATATACCATTAACATTTTTTTATTGAAGAATATATAAATAAATTCATATGTATTTGTATATTTCCTTGTGAAGCAGAACATCAATAGCATAATACTATTTTATTAAATCAACAGAAACTAAATATTATTGAAATTGTTTTTTAATTGTTTTCATTGCATATCAAGCCTTCAGTGGCTTACCCAAGCATAACGTTGTGCACAAGCACATGCTCGTATTTACTTGTCGGTTACTTTTTGAATTTTTGCAATTGTGGTGCCGATAATTTGACTTTTCCAGGTATATTTCTGGCCAAAGCCTCTTCTTTGACACTTTTGAGCAAATCCTTTTCACGTGGACTACAGTTTTTATCTTTGGAGAACATGGTTAAGGCAGTTTTAGCAGCACGTCCACGTTTACCAGTGCCTGGTGTGAGCTTAACACGAAATCTGTAAGTAGTATTTGAAATTAGTATACTTCAATCTCAATGATAAAATATAACAAATTCTTGCTTGTAATTTTGCAATGCTTGATATGGCGCCACCACTGGTATGACGAACAATAATTCGTCGCCTTCAAGCGGCTGTCCAGTAAGCGCATCTAACATGGCCACATCAGCACCTGCAGGCATATCATCAGCGTCATCCATTTCGGCTGCCCCTTGGAACTGTTCGCGCGCGTAATTCCGTCTTTCCCTTTGAGTGTTCTGTATGTTCAATTCTTCTTCGTCCTTTTTTTTGACTAAATCAATCTTATCTTTACCAGCGGAATTCAATAACATCATACGCAGTCCACGTTCTTCCTCATCTTGATCCTTATATTTGGCCTTCATCTTCTTTAGTTTACCACGTTGTCTACGCTTCAGATCCGAATTTTTTGTGTCTTTTTCTACTGAATTTTGTAGTTGCTGCCTTAATTCTTGTTGCGTTTTACGTTCTTTTTGCTCTTTCCTCTTTTTAGCGTTTTGTTGCTGTTTTTTACGCGGTGCCGCTGCTGGAATTATTGTTGCCTCTTCTTCCTCTTCCTCTTCCTCTTCCTTTACAACGACTTTGTCTACGGTTTTCGCAGACTCAACTCCTTCGGTAATCGATTCTACAATAGAATCGGTACGTACTGTAATACGGCCTGTATCGTGTTCAATTTTTACTTGTGTATCTGGAAAGTTGGTTGAGTTCTCTGATGAATCCGTGTCTGCATCTTCTGCATCTTCTTCATCGACTTTTTCTAATTGCTTTGGTCTCATATCTTCTTGGGACTTTTCAAAAGATTCTGACTCTTCACCCAAGCTTATTTCTACATCTTCATTTAGCTCCAACTGTTTCAAGCGCTGCTCTTGCTCCTCCAGATCGTGTTGTTCCTCGTCGAAAGTACGCAATTTCCGCTCGCCACGATGCCGCTCGACAAAACTATCCTCCAACTTAAAAAGCAGACTTAAGCCCATGATCAAATGGCAGGATGGTAGAAAATTCTTCTTGCCACGTATCATGAAACTGCCAGTACCTAGATATTCACCGGAGGGCGCCGTCTTAGTGACTTGATCACTACGCACCCAATATGCGTTAGTCACTACTTTGGCTTCCCATGCCACACTATATGATATAGCCATTGTGCCAGCTTCTAATAATGTCTTCGGCGGTACTTCGGCTCCGGTTGGATTTCGTATAACAACACTTGAGGCACCTTGAATTTCAGCATGTACGTAAATGTCTGTTGACCTCATGTAGCTGCGAATAAGAATAATTTATACATAAGTACAAATGTAAAAAAAAGCATTTAAAATAACTGTACAGCAATTTACCGTTTCACAATCAGCTCATTTTGTTGTGCATCTCTACCACCAATAACTAAATAGTTTTCAGAGCTAATAAACCAATAAAATTTTTCGAACCAATAGACTTTTCGTGCTTTCGAAATTGTGGATATTATGCGTACTTCTTTCAGTGTTTGCTGAGTCTTCCGTTCGGCTGATTTTAAGGCTTTGTTTGAAGCATCGATTGTTTTTTGTTCTTTTTTCGCGGCGTATCGTTTGAGGTCGTAATACTTTCTTGCATTTGCCCAAGCTGATAGTGCCAAATCCACATCGACAATTAACGTTGGCAAACCATCAGAGCTATCTTCATTATTATCGGAATCATTGGAGCCACCTTTATCGATTTTATATGGATCTGAGAGTCGCAGTGAAATATGATTAATTTCCAATTTCAGTTTTGTAATTGCCCCAGCTATGGGATCATCATCAGCTTGCGCCTCTTTAACCACTTTTTCAATGTCCGGCCACGACATTTGTGATGCAATAAGCGATTGAACAGCAGATATTGCATGTTCAACTAACCCTTGATTACATGTTATAAGTTCGGCCTTTTGTTTATCAACTTCTTGAGATTTGTTTAAATTTTCCAGACGCTTTGCGTGATCATCCTTGACGTTTGATAACTTCTTCAAAGCTTCTCGTTCTTGCTGTAAAGTTTTCAGATCGATTTTCTGCGCTTCCTGTGTGGAATAAAATTCGTCTACAGCCAACATAAAAGTTTCAAATTCTGCTCTCGGTTGTCCATCAAATTGTGCAAATGGATAGGGATGGTACTCGATATTTTGATAAAAATCCTCTTTTGCATCATCGCCAGTAGTTGAAGGTTTTTCTTCACGTTTTTGTATAATATAACCTTTCGACATAGATGTGCGACCCTCGGCAAGGATCTTGTTAGCTTCCTTAAAAAAAACAAGATATTTTCAGATGACTTTTGAAAATTATGTTTAATTTAATATCTTACCTGTATTGCTTGAATTAGGGTAGGTAAATCAGTATTAATATCAAAATTCCGCATGTTCATTGATTTGCCTTCCTTTTTCCTTTGCTTACGGGATTTTTTACCACCACCACCACCACTTTCAGCTTGTAAACTTTTTTCTTCGGACATACTTGGATCTTCTTTCTTTTCAATTATGCAATTATCTAGTTCATATTTATGTAGTACATGATCTATCACAGCTGGTCCAAAATCCACCTTCGGCATTAGCAAACGTCGCAAATTATCACCAGGTTTTGCGGTTTCTATCAATGTTAGCACATCATTCGCCGTTAAGTCATCGGCTTGTTCTTTTGCACGGTTTGAAGGATATTTTTCACGTACTGCAAATCGTACTTCTTCACCTTCATAATGTGGTCGCAATATATATAAAATTGTAAGTTCATGGTCAGTGAGTATAATGTTGCCCCTATCGTATAGCTCAACTATAACATGATATGCAGCTTCACCCGTTCCAAATTGCAAATCAATTATACGATCCATGCCAAGTTGTTCCAACTTTTCCAAACGTTTGTTTTTTAAGTGTTTCCTAAGTTTCATACTGAAGCCCGAAGGAGCGACGTTCTTTGGCCATTCAAAAGCTGTTGTGTGGAATCGTATGCCAGACTCAATTAAGAGCACTGTTTTATTTTCACCGCCTTGAAATCGTATTAAATATGTTTTGTTGTCGATGTCATAGATTTGATTTACGCGTTGTCCAACCAAACTTTAACCAACGAAAATTAATACGTATGTATGTAAATGATTCATTATTTTTTATCTAAAACTTACCGCTGCAATTCGGCGACACCACAAACAATGTCATATGTGTTAAAGCGTGTCTTCATTGTCGTTTAATATTGTGTCGTCTATGTATCCCGAAATGATTTGAGAATATAAATGTTAATTAAAATAAATTTATGAATTCCTTGTAAAAATCAACTAACACGTTTCCTGATGTTTTCGCTTACTCAGCTGATTCCCATCAATATAGTAATGCCAGCTGTTTAGTTTTAATCACTACACCTTCAAAATCTTTTAGAATCTATTTTGAAAATAACATTGTTTATTAATGTAAATCTAAGCGGATGTAAAATTATTATGGTTACGTAAAGATATACAGAAATTAAGTTTAAAGCAGCAGGTAATGTCATAAAAAATTTAAGAACAGGGTGATCGAGAGGTTAAGTCAACTAATAGTCCTTTTTTTGATGTGGCAACTTTTTTAATGTTTATATTGAAGAAAATTCACGGTATCCTTGTATATGTTTTGATTCTTAATTCGTCAGCTGTTAACTATGACACCTGGAGGGAAAATCTGTGAAGAATTATAACAGATCGTCTCATCAAAACAACGCCTCCCCCTATAGGAAATACAATTGAAACTTAAGAGTTTTAGTATATGAACGTATTAATAACATAATTTAATTTCGATGTTTAAGGCACGGTAAGTATTAATGATATATATTTTCCGCCAAAAACAAACACTAAATGTTCCTTTATTCTAAAAGTGTTAAAGAATTCGAGGATGCACTGAAAGGTCCCGAAATCCACATAAATACACTACGAAACCTTTGCTTCTACGGTAAGCAAAAAACTATATACATTTTATGTATCATTTGATAATCGAAATAATTATTTCCAAATTTATAGGAATACCTGACATAAGCAGCTTTAGAGCAACTTGTTGGAAAATTCTTTTTGGTTACTTGGGACCGAAGCGAACCACATGGACTGAAACTCTTAGTAAAAAACGAGCATTATATCGACAATTCATAGAAGAATTAGTACTGCCACCTGGTCTAAATGGAAACGACAATCAAGATAATACAAATTCGGCGCTTAATGATCATCCCTTAAGTGAAGGGCCAGAAAGTGCTTGGAACACATTCTTCCAAGACAATGAATTTTTATTGCAGATCGATAAAGACGTCCGGCGCTTATGTCCAGATATATCGTTTTTCCAACAAGCAACTGAATACCCCTGCGACATTGTGGTGCATAGCAAAGGTGAACGCCGACTTCATCAACGTGTTGTGCCTACTATGCTAAGCTCAGCGAACGTTGAACGCAAGGGTTTAGGTATTACAAAGGTAAGAAACATACTCATGATGGCATTCATACATACATACATATGTATGTGTAATTTTGTGAATAAAAACAAAAAACTAACATATAGCACCTATATATCTTGTCTATGCATACTTTTCCCTTTCTTACAATAAGTAGCAGGTAATTTTAAACTGAAATCATTTTTATTACTGTAAGTATGTACTTATGACTAATAGTTTACGAAATAATAGATAAATCTTATAACAAAGCGTTCAAATGAAAATTACGTGGCAATGGAAGAAGGACTGGAAGCACATTGGGAAGTAGTGCAGCGCATACTTTTCCTTTATGCTAAATTAAATCCAGGGCAAGGTTATGTTCAGGGCATGAATGAGATTGTTGGTCCAATATATTATATTATGGCATCTGATCCTGATCTGGAATATAGAAGTAAGTGTAATTTCAATATATGTTAAATGTTTTTGTCACTTAACACAAAAAAAATATGTTTGTTTTCCTTTAGAACATGCTGAAGCAGATTGTTTTTTCTGCTTTACCGCTTTGATGAGTGAAATTCGTGATTTTTTCATTAAAACGCTCGATGATTCCGAGGGTGGTATTAAATTTATGATGGCAAAACTGGCTAATATGCTTAAAGAAAAAGATCCAGAAATCTATAATAAATTAAAAGAACAAGAACTGCATCCACAATACTATAGTTTTAGGTATAAATTATATTAATTGGTTTTATTTGCAACAATTTACCTAAAGATAATCCAAATCTACTTATCCATATATTTTAGATGGATAACACTGCTGTTATCACAAGAATTTCCACTACCCGATGTGGTGCGCATATGGGATTCAGTTTTTTCTGACGAACACCGTTTCGAATTCTTGATAAGAATATGCTGTGCAATGATTTTGTAAGATTTTTTTGCATATTATGTATAATTTTTCGCTATACACTAATTATTACCAAAGCGGTTAAAGCCATTTAAGCGTTTCACCAATACCACATTTGCTATTGTTAAGTCCTTAGGAAAAAAGTTAATTCAAATGCTTTGCTGTTCTGCAATAATTTCAGAATACAACGAGAACTCATACTGCAAAATGACTTTGCATCAAACGTTAAACTATTGCAAAACTATCCGCCTATTGATATCAACATAGTGTTATCGCACGCCGTATCTTTAAATGGATAATATAGATCGTTTAATTCGTAAAAAAAAATTTAACACATCCCAAGCCAATTTTTACACGCCATTCTTATAAGGCAAACACTAGTTATAACATAAAAATTACACATATCTAGCTTTTAAGAAACATCATTTATAATTTATTTACTTGGATTTATAGCAACTATGCTATATACTAAAGAACTCCAATAAGTTTACTCGAAATGTTCATTTCATAGAAATAAATATTTATCTTTTTAATATATTTTATACCCTATGAATAACTAATAAATAATTATCATATATTCACTTAAGTGGTTGGTGCATGAGATCAAAGATAAAATTCTTAAAAAGCTACATGAAGATCAAAGTAAGATGAATTTAACAAATGTGTAGCTTTAATTTAGAAAAAAGATAGAAGAAATACTTAAATTGCATTAAAAGCTAGCTCAAAGAAAGATCTGAAGGTAATAATCTATGTGAACCAAAGGAAAATATTTTCGGCTCCGCACGGGTTTTCTTGAAAAATAAAATGATGGACTACGAATAGAAAAGCGGACTCCAACATTATAAAGTTTTCCTTTATAATGGAATAAATGAAAGCAATATTGAAAAAAAAATAATTAATGAAACATTCCATTGTTCAATATCTTTTATAAAAAATATATTTGGGTCCTTGCCCTATATTTGTTCACTAAAAGTTATTATTAGCAGACATTTGAACAGTTAATTTACATTTGCTATTTATGAATTACGGTACGAATACGCGTTACAATACACACATAAATTTAAGAAAAAAATATACATCACTCATCCGTTCTCAGTCCGTCTTCACTGCTTAGTTTTGTTGCCATCTACTTTTTGACGTTCAATTTCGGCGCTGTATCTTTGCATATGGTCTGTGCTATGAACTCGATCAAAGTGCGTGTGGGCCTGCCAGCCATACCTTTGCGTATATATTCAAAAGTTTTGCCATCGGTCACCATGACGTTAGTGGCATCCTGAAATTTAATAAAAGACATATATTTTATAATAAATGAAAATTAATTAGACATCATAAGCGCTTACAATATGCATCCATTGTCCACACGGTACAAACTCTCTCAAGAAAGCAGCCGCTTTACATGGACGTCCACCACGCCCAGCACCATAGTTCTGCACGTCGCTTGCTGCGCCTGCTGTTACTTGCTTAGTATAGAAATTCCATAACGGAAAGCGCCACACCCTGTCACCAGTATGCATGCTGGCGTGCTTGATTTGCTGCCAAAGAATTTCCGAGTTAGTGAAGATGCCGCAAGCAGCTTCATCAAGCGCATTACGCATCATTCCCGAAGTAGTGCCAATATCTACAATAAACTTGGGACAAAAGTTCTGCGCATACAATAGTGCATCGGCTAGCACTAGCACATCCTCATGATCTGTACCCTGAACTTCAATACTTTTACCGTTCATAGCTTTGGTAACATCACCGGGTCGAAAGGAATTGCAGCCCATAACATTTTCACAAAGTGGAATCAAACCTCTTATGTTCACCTGTTAATAACATTTATCATCGAGTCAAATACTAGGTCAGTTGTAGACTTTTGCTTACCGGTAAACGCAATCCCGCAATGGCTCTACATGCAGCCACTACCACTGCAGCACCCGTCATGTCGCCACGCATATGTACTAATTCCTGTAGCTTCTTTAAGCAGAGACCACCGCTGTCATAGGTGATGCCTTGTCCCACCAAAACTATTGGGCGCTCCTCGGCCGATGTTCCATAGTAGCTCAATTCGAGAAATATTGGTGGTTCACAAGAGGCCTTACCTACTGACAAGAAAGCGTGCATCGACTGAGATTCTGCCCAGCCCTCCACCTTCACCTCGACATTTACACCCGACTTACATAGGACCTCGACAACCGTTTGTGCAAAAGCGGTGGGTGTGAGCAAGTTCGAAGGCATTTCTTGTAACTGTCGGGTTAGATTTTGTGCAGCCGCCTTTTGCAATCCGATTCGCCAACCTTCAATATCACAAATCTCATCTTTGTGCGTGTATAAATCTATTGCCGGAACGACTATGCGTCGCTTGATTTCCTTTAGCTCTTGATAGGCCCATATGCCTAGAGCAGCACCCTCGGCAGCCGATTCGGCATGACCACAGTTCTCAACCTCAATCTTCTCAGTATCAAGATACGCTAACTCCATACATGCTTTTGCCACAGATCTTCGTATTGCCTCCTTTTGTTCATCAAGCACCTCATACGAGTTATAGCCCAAACACTCCTTACCTAAACCAACAACTGCCACAGCTGAGTAGTAGGGTACTTTTTCTGGTTCAACAGCGAATAAAATACGCGCTTCACCTCGCTTCGGCATGGGTCCCGACATGCGTAATACCTCCAATAAACGTCCGGCTGTCTTTTGTACATTATACCGCCAGGCAGACGGCGTCAAGACACCCGCATCTGTCTTATCGTCCTCATCGGCATACACGCCCAACACTAAACCACGTGACGGTGGATCTGCACATATTTCAGTTTGTTGCAATTGCAACAATTGATTTATAGCCGGCGAGACGTACGTACGTAGCTGCGGCAGGATGCGGGTAACTGATTTAAAAACATTGCCGAATGATTTGGGACGCAGTAGACCAAACATTGTGATCGGCTTGAATATCCAGATAAAAAAAAATCCTATTAAATATAATCGCGAATATTTTTATTAAATAGATTTACATATATTTTTAAGCAAGAAAATTTTATTTTAAAAAAATTCTACAAATAAATTTTCTCTATGTATAGTCGATTGGAAATATTTCGGGTTACTGGCTAGTGAAGTTTTGCATCGTACATTTGTATGTAAATTAAGCATTTGTAAACATAAAGTATGCAAGATACCATAGGTATGATAATGTTGTCGCAATTGCGTTCAATTTAAATAATTTCAACATTAACCTATTTTAACATTTCTTATCCCGGTTGGAATCTCCAAAACGAGCTATTGTTCCTGTAATTTTAATCGTATAAAAAAAGTGCCCTATGATAAAATTACTGCAACTTTAGTTCCTTGGAAATTGGACGCTTCCTTCATTTCTACTCGTAAAGAAAGCTACTATTGAAAATTTTATTGCATGATTTCTATTTTTTCTCCTTTTTTTATTCTCGCCAATGATCTACAAAAATATATAGTTTTGTTCTCCTAACGATTGTCTGCAATTTTAGGATAATTTCTTCATTTAGATTTAAGAACCCACCACAAAGCTGTTCATTGTTTGTTCGACGGCGCGCCTTAGCGAAATTTGGTCGCAAAAGATCGCTTTAAGAAAGACTTAACCATGAAACTTAACCGCTATTCTAACCATAAGACCCTCAAAAAAATATGCTTTAATTGCAAAAATTCGCTCTCTAACGGCTTACACAATACGAGATTAACGATGCAAAATATACTCAGGAATTTGCTCTCTGAAATCTACTTTAGTTACAATATTAAAAACTTGTTTTGTTTCAGTGCAAGAGTTAGCAAAGAATGTTTTTAAAGCATACAACTTAAAATAACCTTTCTCTATTACGTTACCCACTATTGGACTCAACTTCACATTGGTACAAACTCTTTCATCAAGAGATTTATCATAAAACTGTTAATACACGGCTTCTGTGGTCTTTAACATAACTGAAATAATTAGCCTCCGTATGCCTAAATGGAATATCGGTAGCAAGTGTTATATTTTAAACTGTTCTCCAGTACTCGCATAATTAAAAAACACAGACGGTTCCTTATGTTTTAAAATACATATCATATTATAATGTGTGTTACCATTTTTATAACAAAATTGCGTTCTTTGAATATAAATTATATGATAACGATATTAAATGGCTAAGTCTCTGACAGAAGTAGCATTGCTTAACGAAACGGCGTAGCTCCAGAAGGTTGCCGTGCTTCTGCAGTCTCATGATCATCTACTTTTTTTGCTTCAATTTTGGTTCCGTATCCTTACAGATTGTTTGGGCAATAAATTCAATCAACGTGCGTGTCGGCCTGCCAGCCATCCCTTTGCGTATATATTCAAAATTTTTGCCATCGGTCACCATAACGTTAGTGGCATCCTGAAATTTAATAAGACATACATCTATTGATAAGTGAAAAGTAAGGAATCTTCATAAGCGCTTACAATATGCATCCATTGTCCACACGGTACAAACTCTCTCAAGAAAGCAGCCGCTTTACATGGACGTCCACCACGCCCAGCACCATAGTTCTGCACATCGGTAGCATCACCCGCTCTTATTAACTTGGAATAGTAATTCCATAACGGAAAGCGCCACACCCTGTCACCAGTATGCATGCTGGCGTGCTTGATTTGCTGCCAAAGAATTTCCGAGTTAGTGAAGATGCCGCAAGCAGCTTCATCAAGCGCATTACGCATCATTCCCGAAGTAGTGCCAATATCTACAATAAACTTGGGACAAAAGTTCTGCGCATACAATAGTGCATCGGCTAGTACTAGCATATCCTCATGATCTGTACCCTGAATTTCGATGTATTTTCCATTCATAGTTTTAGCGCAATCGCCGGGTCGGAAGGAATTGCATCCAATTACATTTTCACAAAGTGGAATCAAACCTCTTATGTTCACCTAGCATTATCAAAATAACAAAAATATATAGTGTGTACTAGAAGATTTGCGATCGAGCATTGCTTACCGGTAAACGCAATCCCGCAATGGCTCTACATGCAGCCACTACCACGGCCGCGCCAGTCATGTCGCCACGCATATGTACTAATTCCTGTAGCTTCTTTAAGCAGAGACCACCGCTGTCGTAGGTGATGCCTTGTCCCACCAAAACTATTGGGCGCTCCTCGGCCGATGTTCCATAGTAGCTCAATTCGAGAAATATTGGTGGTTCACAAGAGGCCTTACCCACCGAAAGGAATGCATGCATTGACTGTGACACCGCCCAACCTTCTACCTTCACTTCAACATTTACACCCGACTTACATAGGACCTCGACAACCGTTTGTGCAAAAGCAGTAGGCGTTAACATATTGGAAGGCATTTCCTGCAGTTGTCTAGTAAGATTTTGTGCAGCCGCCTTTTGCAAACCTATTCGCCAACCTTCAATATCACAAATCTCATCTTTGTGCGTGTACAAATCTATGGTAGGTATGCTAATGCGTTTCTTGGGATCCTTTAACTCTTGATAGGCCCATATGCCCAGTGCAGCGCCCTCGGCAGCCGATTCCGCGTGACCACAATTTTCAACCTCAATGCTGTAAGTGTCGAGATAAGCCAGCTCCATGCAAGCATTTGCCACAGATCTGCGTATCGCATCCTTTTGTTCGTCAACCACTTCGTATGAGTTATAGCCCAAACACTCCTTACCTAAACCCACAATTGCCACAGCTGAGTAGTACGGTATCTTCTCTGGTTCGATTGCGAATAAGATGCGCGTTTCACCGCGCTTCGGCATGGGGCCCGATCTGCGCAGCACATCCAACATACGACCGCCAGTTTTTTGCACATTATAACGCCAGGCAGACGGAGTCAAGATGCCCGTGTCGTATTTGTTCTCCTCATCGGCATAGACACCCAAAATTAAGCCACGCGTAGGTGGGTCTGCACATATCTCTGTTTGTTGCAACTGGAGCGTCTGATTTACCATTGGCGAAGTGTAAGTACGAAACTGCGGTAATATGCGGTTTATAGTTTTGGCAACATTGCCGAATGATTTGGAACGTAAAAGGCTAAACATGGTGATTAACTTGTACGTACAGATCAAATAAAATCGTATTAAATATAATCGCGAACTATTTTTATAAAAATAGATTTCTGTTATTTTAAGCAAGAAAATCGTACGTTAAAAATGCTACATATAAATTTTCTCTATGTGTAATCGATTGGAAATATTTCATGTTACTGACGAGTAAAATATTACATTGACTGAAAAGATTTTATATGAAGTAAATCAAGCATTATTATTATTATTATTAAGTATGAAAAATATGAGAATGGCGAGTTCTATTACTAACCATAGTTGAGAATACCCTAAGGTATAGAAAGATTATGGAATATTAGAAATAGATTTTGATCTTTAAGAAAGTTGAATGTAGGTCTTGTATGATAAGTGTGAGATGATAATGTCATTAATCAAGAGGAAGAATTGCGACACGCAACGTCATAAACGAAATGAACTATTAAGATTTCATAGTAATTTCAAACAAAGCCATACCATTTGCGCGATATTTTATATCGAATAACCTTTCAGAATAAGTGAAGTAAGAAATAATACCTTACCTGGAAAAATTTCAGCCAATCGGATTAATAGTTTTGTTTTGACCGCGTGTGGAAGAGCTCGTGTCAACCAATTTGCGGATTTGAAAAATGCAACAAGAGCAATATGGGGCGATTCTAGTTCGTTCCTAGTTTTTGATGAAGAAATCTCGCAGTGAATTCAATGATCGCTTGAATGTTGTATTCGCTGACTCCTATAGTTTGATGACGATCCTCAAAAATTCGCTTAACGAGTTTCAATGGGATTGTACGTCGATTTTTAATGAGCCACGCCTATATGCCCCGAAAACGGTTACCACGAGGATATCGTAACACAAGTCGACGATTTCGTATTGGCAAACCGGCGATTGAAGGTGCGCTAGATAGCTGAGAGAGCATGCATCTCAAAAGACTGCGAAGGCCATATCCTGCGTAAAATATTGGGGGAGAGAGAGCTGTTGCGCTTGAAAATGCTCAATCGCAGCTGTGAAGTGGCTGCGGTTACACACTTCGGGCAACAAGCGCAACTGCGAGACCACTTTTGAGCATTCTAAAGCGCAATCCATCGAGTCGAGAACGATGGAATTCAAACAAAGATTACGACCCTCTACGTTATGCACAAGTAACAATAAGTAAGAAAGAAATAAAAGCGGCAGCATATATATACCTATTTAAGTGAAATAAAAACCGATTAGAGATATAAAAATATTTTATTTTTGTTATTTTTATTATGTATGCACAAATTTCGTATTGTTCATGACGCCGCAGCTGTCAGACGCGAACAGAAAAAGATAACGGACAAAATCGTCGTGCGCTCTACTTCTATTATTACAGCTCTGGTATACCTTTGACGTCAGCCGAATTATGTTGGCTTTAAAGAGCGGTGAAAGCTCGGCATCTAATTCTTTTCCAACACAAAATAAAGTCTACACATAAAATGTTTGGAAATAATTGTTGTCTATATATTTATCATTAATCTTTTTGTTTACTAAAAATACAGAGAATGTTAGATATTTTATGAATATACAGATTTAATTTATTATTATAGAGTTGTTTCTTATGACTTTTTTATATTTAATTTTTAGTATTGTAAATATTTCAATGATTTCTCAAAATGATTTGCACGAAAAACAGTTTCTTCACTACTACATAGTATTAGAATTATTTGTTTATATATTTTGTTTTCTTTGTTTTTATTAAAAAAGCATTTATGGCAAAACTTGCTCATTTTTCGCATCCACAAAATATTTAATAGTAACCACAGCGTATGCAATTTCGAGTATTTATTTATATGTCTGTATGTTTCTTTTACACCTTCACTTCAAATATCTTTATTTAGATAAATAGCATTCGTTTATTTATGCAGTTACATATTTACATTTTTTAATTTTTGCATTTCTCAAGTACAAATACGAGTTCTACATAGTTAGTGTTATGTAAATATAATAAGTATTTATGTATTTGCCATATTTGACTAATTTTCTAATAAATACTGTACGAGTAAATGGCATTTTTATATATTAATAATTTAGTTATTGAAATAAAACATTAATTTCCTTTAAACTATAATGCTACAACAAATTTTTTGTTTCTGGTTCTTTTACACTCACTAACAATCTTTAATAAATATTAATTTTTTAATAAATTGTCTATTGTTCTTATAAAGATTTCACAGTTATTCATGTTCAAATTACACTCGTGTATGCACATCTACACTCCATGTATGTTTATAATATTATACATAATATATATTATATTACACAGTATATATACACATAATAAATATATATTAGTCTATAATTGATATTTAATATGAATATGTGTATTTATGAGCGCATAAACATACATACAAGAATGCCAAATTTGTTTTCAAGTCTAAAACAGTGCATAAAGCTAAATAAAAATCTATTTCTTCCATAAACAGTTCGTAAGCATGCTTCTTTATTTTAAGTATTAAAATCTCATATGTTTTAATTTTCTTAAGAATAAATAAATTTCGTAAATTTATAAAAAATATGAAGTCTTAATTTTAGCAGAAACATTTTGAAAAAAAAAAAAATTTAGCTAAATTTACAGTATTGTATTGCATTGTAAACGTCTCAATAGTAGTAACGCTTGAGTACAAAATCCTTTAATGCTCACCCAAGAACCGTACGTGAGCATTATGAGCAAATACACGTTTTGCTTTGTGTGTTGAGCAACAGTAGTAGTCATGGGTGAGCAAAATTGAGCAATTACGAAGTTTGTAGAAAAACTTTGTGCGTTACAAAAAAAAAAAAAATAAAGCGAATTAAAAGTGAAGTAAAACCACAAAATAAATTTCACTTAAGGGATTAGGCCAGTCTAGAGCCCTAAAAAAGGCCTAATTTAGACAACTTATGTTGGGAGTAAGGATAAAAATCGATTTCCTTTCTATCAAACTTTATTAAACAGGTATTTTAATGTATAAATAAAATGTATACTGACATTTTGATACAAGTGCGCCTCTTTGGGCGACTGTGTTCTAGAAACTCATGACTCGTGCTTTCCGAATAAAAACAGAAAACGGGAGCTTGCTAGTGAAGTACGCATGTTTTTGGCCTTACAACAATTTTCGCAATAAGGCGGATTCGTAAAAAGGGGTAAAATTTTTATCAAAAAAATTAGCAGTAAATTGTATAACATAAATGTTTATAGAAAAGTTACAATAATAGCAAAAAAACATCGTACGTAGTTTACTAGGTAACAGTACTGTGAAGCTACAGTTAAATCTCCCAGTATCGTCGTCACCCGATTTGAAAAATGCAGTTTCGAGAAAAATGCGTTTAAAGTTTTGCGTGCTCAAAATGACTGACCCAAACGCTTCTATACTCCAGCAGATTGGACAAAGCAAAAATTGTTTTTCACTTTTCTACCAATTGTAGGACCTGAAGTGTACTTTTAGCCAAAGAAATTAAACATTTTTTGAATATCCTAAATAGGCCTAACCCCTAAAACATATTGAAAAGTTAGCAATAGCGGGACTGCAATTTTCATTCTTGCTTTAATTTTAGTTAGTTTTTAATATAGCACAATAATGTGTTTGTTGTAAAGTTTTTATACTACAAACCAAAAACAAAACAAATAAGGTTTTTGTTGTTTTTGTTTCCCTACTGCAACATATTCAACGTACCTCTTACTTTTATAATACATTACTCTTTCCACATCCAATTTAACCTGCAATAATGAATTTCCACTCAAAAAAGGGTTAGAGCGGCATGTAGAAAATATTTAAATATTTAAATATTTTGTTTTTATTTATTTAGTTTTTATATGTAATTTTGATTTTCTTGCAACAAATACAAGCCTTTAACTTGCTAAGTTGTTCTAAGTAGCTTTTGTTATATATAATATATACATACAAGGTTGGATATGTTAAAGTTCTTGAACTACTTTATAAAGGAATCTGCAATAGGTTAAAATTAAAGTAGTTCATTCTTGTTTTTGTTTTTGTTGTCTAATTTAAAACTTTTATATTAGTTGTACTTTGAGTTCAAAGTTAAAACTTTTTGGGCTTGCTATTGGATATGTTTGATGCGACGTCTGTTACGATGGTGGGTTTTGAGTGGTTGTATACCGCCGTTAACTGTGTGCAATAAGCATGCACATATGTGCATATGTATGTACTGATATACCATATGTTCAACAAATAACTGGAACGAATGTTAAATCAATATTTTAAAATTACTACATTTTCTCTTGATCCATGAGATAAGTCTCTCCTGATACCTGTTTGCGCATACATACATATGTATTTATCATGATATTCTTTGAGTAATGAGTATAAATAAGTGAAATCCCAGTAGTATCCATCTATTTGAGCAGTCGAAGTACGCGAAAATCATGGTACTTTTTGAACATAAAAAAGTGTATAAACATACATATATATATATATCTATATACATGCAATATAAACTGCATTATTCTACAACTGAGGCAGAAAATAAAACAGCACATAATCGATGTGGAATAATACTAACTGTTTTAGTCAAGAGAACTCAGTAGAAAGTTCATCGATCGTTATGCTACTTAATAAAAAATACAACAACTCCCTTGCAAAGTAATGCAGCTTTATTTTCGAGCATTTGCGCGAGTGCATTCTGCCGAAGGTCTATCCGGAAATTCAGTATGAAATTATTTTTCACTAAGATTCGGATCTTATCAACAGATTTACATCAACAATCAAGGACTGTCAACTCGGCCATAATTTTTTTAATATGCTCGAGGTTCGAGGAAACCTCTGCTACTACTTTAGGGGTTTTTTATGTTATTCGAAAAATGCCTTAAATGGCCTTCGTACTTTTTATATGAACTAAATTACACACAACCTGCCAGGAGTGGCCGCCGAAGGAATAGCCTGGTTTTATAATTTTAGTTTTAATATCGTACAGGACTTGAACGGAAGGCCTATTGTGTGATACCAGACAATGCAAAAAATATCTAACCAGGGTTTCACTTAAGTTTCGCCGCAGCCGATTTTTGTTTTATCTAATGTTACAGTCTTATTCTGAAAACTCTTTTAAAAATGTCTTCCTTTCTACAGTTTAGCACAGAAGTTTCTTCAAATTTCAAAAATATTTTAATTATTAATATATCTAGTAATAGTAATATTTAATTAGTTTAGCCAGATAGTTTTACGAAAAGAGAACACGTTAATATGCGTCTTCGATGTCCCACTTCTCTGCGCGCTATGTTTGAGCTCTGCTCTTTTGTAAAAACTTGTATATGTGAAAGCAAAAACAAAGTTATCAGTTAAGGTTAAGATGACTTTGAAAAGGTAGGCAAAATCAAATCACCCTTTTTACATAAAGTTCTTTGGAGGATATTTAAGGTAATATTTGTAGTTAAAATACTTAAGTATAAGAAGTTAAAATTTACAATCCAGAAATCAAAGGACAGTACTTTCAAGGTATCGAAATAAACATTAATACTAAATTACAATTCAGTTAGTTCTGGATAGAAAGTTCGACATATGCAATCTTCTTTCGGTTAGGTCTTCAAAAATATACGCTACATATACGACAACAAATATTTTAAAAATGTCATCAAATTTGTTTACAAGTAGTTCTAGAAACGTATATATATTTGAACATATGTACCTTAGGGTGGTTCTTCAAAAATTAAATGCGCAATTTTTTTCAGTCTCGCCCTCTCATCGGTAACACCACTTATAAACACACGTAAGTTTCGGTCTTAGTTATAGACGGTTAGCGCATTCCACAATGAGTTAAGTGTCATACTTTTGTATAGAGACTAAAAATTGAACTTTTTCCAACCGAAAGCGAAATTTATTGTGATATCTTTGACATAGTAGTATTATTGTAAGGGTTGGGGTTTGGGAAATCAGCTTTAAAAATTATCTTCTGGTTTTAAGCACCACCCTAATGTACCTATTCTTTTTTAATATGTCGTAATATTATTTAGTTTTTTCATTTAGGTATTACGGTTGCATAATTTCATAACAATTTTATAGACTTTGAATAAGTGCAACAAATGACAGGCACATTTTTATAGTATGTTGTAATTGTTTTTGTTGCTTTGGACTGTAATTTTATTACAGTACATATACATATGTACACATTTATTGAGTTATAAGACAGTTGTTTTTCCTTTCGTTTTTGTTTTTGTTTTTTACTTGTTAAAAATTGCACTTTGCACAAATACTACTGCATAGAGATCAGAGATTAAGCGATTTTCCATATTCTTTCCTTCTTTTATTGTACCTCTAGGCATTCCTTTGCGTACTTAAAGAGCATATAAGCCTACATTCATACTATTTTGCTAGCTACTTAAATAAAATGTTAGCCTTTGGCACATTATTGCACACAACAACGCAAATCATTTCAAATAGCACAATTAAATTTAATACTTTTTTGGTTTTAAAATACCACAAATGACATGAATCCAGCATGAACCCCTCCATCTCCCTCTCTGGATCTCTCTCTCTTTTATGTTCTTCCACATACTGACAAGTACATTTGTTGTTGGTATGTGTGCAACAAATAAAAATCTATACTCACTCAAGTAATTACATTTCGAACTGAACAATTACACATACGAGTTCTTATTTGGTCCCCTCTCACAATGCAGGTATACCCTTATGCATATATATTGTATAATATGTAATTATTATTACTGCAACTCACCGCTGTCCGATCACAGTATTGTAGTTACCGTAAATGACGCCCCATCGGCATTGACACCCTTCTCGGTTTGCACTTTCGTCGCGAAACTTTCTTCGCTGGGCGCTTTACTCAAATCAATTGGCGGTATATCCTCATCATAATCTTCTTCGTGCTCTTGCTCCACCTGCTCCTCGCCATCCGATTGTTCGACAGTTTGTTTCTTCTCCGCCGCCGTCGAATTCACCATGGGTGCATGAAAGTAGTGTGGCTGCTTTTTGGACGATGACGGCCCTGGCATATAGATAATACCATCATCGGTGTCATCATCCTCATCGGTGGTGTTGTGTACGGCGTTGAGATTGGCATGCCGCTGTTGTGACGTGCTACCGTTAAGGTTGTAACCGGTGTAGCCACCATAGCCCGACTCACTCTGATATGGATTCGATTTGATGTGTGCATTACGGCAGCTGCCACCACAATTATGATGACTCTCCGCATCGCCCCCGTTTGCACCGTAGCATTGGCCACGATGTACTGAGCCCGCGTCGGTGCCGTGCCGCTGTAATGAGTGTCCCACAGCGCCCTGTTGCCCACTACCCGAGTGGGCGACTGATTGCTATATGTGTGAGTGTGAACGTGCTATGGACAATGAGTAGGGACTGATGTCTTTCTGGATACGCATGGTGTCGTAAATGGGAAACTCGCAGCACAGGATAAATTTCAATGCACTGGGCACTTCCACATACACCGATGGCGGTATGGGTATCAAAGGTGATGTTGACGCTTTATATTTACGATATTCCAGTTGGCTATTTTTCAAAAGCACATGTGTTCGTGTGTTAAAATAAAAAGTAGTAAACATGTAAGCAATGAATTAACTGGATCATAAGCCAGCAGTATTTGCTTTTCAATTATTTACTTACTCTTTATATTTCTCATCGGCTGAACGCTCACGCAACGGTATACCGGAGAGGAAGAGTATAATGAAGGTAGTGAAGATGGGCGAAGCGATAGCGACCCATTCGTGACCGGAGATAACATTTAATGAAATGGCAAAAATACCCCACCAGATCACAACCTCGCCGAAGTAATTGGGATGACGCGATAGACTCCATAGACCTGAAAATGTATGCACATACATGACGGTTAATTTAATAAGACGAAGCTCTATAGCACAACACGACGAAACAATGTATGCCTTCTTACATACATGCCTATAATATACACATTTTCCATAAATATGTTACCCATATATGGATTTAAGGAAATTTCTATGAAATTGTTATGAAACCACGGACTCAATGTCATGCCCACACGCATGTAAACATAGTGCATAGTTGGAAAGTCGCCCTTGGCATAAACATATGAAAGGAAGTGGCCAGGGAATACGTAAATGAGTTGAAATTCAGCAAACAAGCAAAAAAAAAGTATGTGGGATTTCATAAAAATACAAAGAAATTGTGGACAATATGTGAATGCGAATACATTATACCGCCATTATAATAAAGTATCGTGGAAGATATTTAAAATAATAAATAAATATTAAGAACCTCTTACTGGTTTTTAATATTAGTCTCACCGGCCAATGGCACCACTATCCCATGAGAAATTCACTATCGTGTAGTATATTTTCGTAGACGGCTACTGTCAAAATTTCAGTCGGTCGGATGGTGAAAAAAATGAGAAGGTTATCACCGCCAATAAGGTCTACTTGAAATATATTCAAAAAACGTATTCTTAGACAGGTTAAAGAAGTTGATGCTTCGCTAGGTCATTATAGGATACTATAATATGTTGAAAACTAAATCGCCATTTTTCCAAAAATTGGCTACTAATTTATCGGTCCGCCCTCGTAATTAAAAAAACTTACCATCATTGCAAAATTTTCCTTGATTTGCTGGATCCTGTCGAAAGGAGAACTTTTGCAGATCCGCATAAGTTTCGGCCAATAATCCCACAATGAACATTCCCGTGCCAGTGGAATCCAATGTGGTCATAGTCTTAGGCGCATTTGGCTGTGAATGGCGAGGCGAATTAATGATTATCACTGGCAGGGAGACCACATAAACCCAAATGGCCTGAAAAAAGTAAGATTAATAAAATAAATAAAAAAAAGACTGAATCAGTTTTGCATAATTCCTCCTATATCCCAAATAAATCATAACATGGCAAGAGATATTTCCGCTAAATAAATTTTAAATCATTCAAAAAAGACCCATCTCTATCCAACCGCCACGAAATATTCATATGCATAGCATAGCTGATTCATGTTACACGCATAAATCATTCATAAATTATGAAGCCAACAAGGCTTTTTGTTCTTTAAAAGCATTATGTCCATGATTATTCGATTATTTATAGACCTCTCATTATATATAGATGTACGTTAATATATCGTTCGATATATATGCATATGTACATTGTATGTATATGTATATGTATATTAATATAGTTAACAATGTATATATATTAATATAGTTAATATGTATATATATATGTATTTATACATATGCATTTGTTTGTATGTATTGGCATTGTAAAATAACTATTAGCGTGCGTGGTCATTCGTTAAATTTTTCCTTGACAGCAGCGTGTGGACATATTCCCACATTGACAGAGAAATGGAAGGTTATGAATATTAATGGTAAATGCGAAAAATTATAAGCCAAACTACGCACGTCATAAGCAATAAAATCAATGGCTATTTTCCATTACAATTATTACCCATAAGAGCCACTGACTACTGAGTATAAAATAATTACACCGTTATCAATAATTGTTTAAAACCAAAACAAAGTGCGGATAATACGAGGGTGGGGCAATGGCAATGTACTATATCAATTTAAAAATGCAAAATTATTAGTTTTGAATGCTTTGATAATTACACTGAGATACAAAATTAAGGTTCGTGTTACTATTTGATAGAATTAAATGAAAATGAAAGCTTTATACATATTTAACGTTGGTATTCCAGTAATGGGTTAGTGTAATATTCGATGAAATAATGAAGTTATTGTTATTGGAGAAAGTTATGTTATATTATTATTGAAGTAGTTAACATTGAGCTTAAGTTTAGATAAGGTTGAAAAAATGCTATTCCTTTTCTATTTTTCATAATTTTTAGCCATTTCTTAATACTTTCACACTATAATTCTATATAATTTCCTAAATGAAAACAATAACCTCACTTCGTAAAAGAAACATTATTTGATAATAATTCTTTTTCCATAAAAAATTTGCCGGGAAATTTTATTATTACATTATATTATTGCCTATGAAAACTTAATCAGCAGCGCTACATATCCTAAATTTTAGTTAAAAATAAATGCAAAAAATAAAAGTCTCAACACAAAAGATAGTAATATCCCGTAACCTTCCACAACAATTCCATTTTTGATCCAATTTTGCTATATTTCACCTGGAAACAATTTTTTAAAATATGGACTTATGAAACAACCTCGTGAAAATCAAATATAATTGCCAACATACATTTGTATATATGTATAACTAAAACCGCAAAATTGTACGGTTAATAGTAAATCACTTTCCAATCAATCTCATTGCTTTGCCAGCATTTTATTGGATTTCAAATATTTTCCATTACAGTAATCACGTTTGGTTCGTGAAGGTTAAATATAAAAATAAACTTCTGATACATTACACGCTAACTATTTGCTTATCCTCAGTTATATATATATTATATATTTAGCAACTACTATAGTTAGCAAAAAATAATATAGAAATGCCAGAGACTCCTTCATACTTCTGGGCTCACCTGAAATGTCCAGAAAACAGCGTATCTGATTATGTTGCGTCTTGTGTCTTCAAACTGTTTATCGCGACCCAATTTGATTATGCGATACAGCAGATATCCGGAAAGACGTGCACCCCAAAGACAAACGAATAAGGTTACCATAAGTTGTCGACTGTCGTACGCCTGAAAATAGCAATTGATATGAGAAAATAGGATAATTCTAATGGGTAAATCAATTTGATATGAAATATTTAAGTATAAAACAATATTTGAAATATATTTTATTAGGTAATCAGTTCATTGAGGTGGCTTTTTAGGCAAGGGATCAAAACAATATTAAAATACTGCAGAAATCTGATTAAACCGGTTTGGTGATATTAGCATTATTTATTTCGAACACAGACGACTTATGCAAATCACAGTTAACCAACAAAAACAAAGTGTTTGTTCTCTTATGTCGTCTAGTAAAAATCTAGCAAACTTCAAATTATTAAACTGTGGTCTACAATTCAGGGTGAAAACAATTTCAGGGCTAGATTAATTTCGAAATAGTTCTTTCAAAGAAACTGAAGTTATACAGCATACTCTTGTAACAAGGATGAAGAGAGTATAGTGGTATAGTTCACTTAACAGTTGTTTGTCACAACGCAAAATAATTGCAGTAGATATATCAGAGTGGAATAATGAAACAAGTTGAAGCAATCGGTAACCTAAGTAAAAATTAGGATATTTGTTCCCTGGTTTCCAGTCAGAGTCCAGTCCCTGGTCACACGATATAGAGGTAGACTTTTGTGAATATGAATGCAATAAAAACACATACTCTATAAAATATGTCTGATATTGTCCAATTTTGTTTTATATTTCATATATCTGGCACATTACCTGACATTCACCCTCCCTTTTAGTTTCAAAATAAAATCTGATCTCTCACACAATGTCACTTTCAATCCCAACAGCTTATATGACCTGAGAGAGAGAAATTCGATTTCTTTTCCTTACTTCCAGCATACATTGTGAAAGTTAGGCCTTTTAGGAAAGATATAGAAACAATGCTTAGTATCTATGTATAAAGTCTCTTAAAAGCGGTAAATTTTCTTCGAAAATGGGCCAAAGTGGTCTATCATTTCCCTTAGTGCTAATGATATGATATACGGATAATGCGGGTTTATTGGATAATTCAGAAGATATGACCCGCGCCCTTTCGGTCAATATATCTGATAATTTGGAAACCACATTCTTTCCTTTTATATGTTTTTCATATAATAACCTCCGGAAATGTATTTCATCAACCGTTGTAGATGCATTAGAACTTATAGGACTCTCCATATAATATCAAGACACTGACAGATGGATGGAGAAACTCCTCTGAAGTTATAAATGTCACTTATATGTACCGAAAAAGTACGTACTTATATACTTAGGCATTGACAAAATGAGAGAAGTACGTTAAGAAGGCGTATTTATATAATATTACTGATAACATTCCGAGTGAAAAAGTAATTGTTAATATTATTAATATGTTGATACTCATTGGCTAAACATACAAATTTTTATATACAATTGCATGTCTACTCTAATAGTGTGTACAAGCATAAAAGCCGCTTTAGACACGTGCTCGCGATGTTGTTTCCAAGCAAATGTATTTATTGTAGTAAATGTAATGCCTTGCATCTAGTAGCATACCAATTATATTCGCACTCACACGCTACATGGCAACCCACACCACATTTTCATTTTGTTTTCTCCTTTAGTTAACACAAATTACGGTTATTGATGCCGACGTAAATTGTATTGTGTTTTTTCGAAGGAATTTTTGAAACAATTTCCTACAGTTTTTATTCGACAAATGCACATTTTAACAGCAAAATCAAAGACAGCTCAAATAAAGGGTGACGTTATACGAAGAAAATTTTACTGTGTATATATAAATATAAATTCTTCTTTATTATTAAATAAATTTCTGCTGAGCCCAGTGCTTCTAAATGCATTAATTTATATTTCTTATTGAATCAATAAAAAGCGCAAACTGTTGACTCGATATTCCGCAAAGGACAAGGCCACTTTTATCATGCCATTAAACGGTGTACCCTTTAAAAAAATTGCGAAAGCAATTGCATTAATACAACAACGCGAACAAATTGAAGTTGGACGGCAGAGGGCAAGTGCAAATGGAAGAATTTAAACTGATTTACAAACGTATGCAAGTAACTGTACATATGTACGTGTATAAATAAATTTGTATGTTTACATTGCATGTGTAGCGCAACCGCAACGAAGACCATTACCGAGACAGACCTATTTTAAAATAAGAATTGTACATCACGAATATGTACATTCACGTAGATACTCGTGGGAAAACGGACAGGTGCACACAATCGGAAGTTATACCTCAGTAAAAGCGAAAATAAAAATAAAAATAAAGCTTATTTCACTTTCTTCATCTTAGCTCATAAAATCCAAAATACTAAATAGTGAAGTAACAATTACGTGGAGAGAAACATGGGTTACTATAACGATGATTTTAGAAGTGGTGTTAAACTATTTCGAAAATCTGTCCTCGACTATTGAAAATGTACTCGTAATTATTATCACGCATAACTTTTGTAATATCTGAAATCATATGCTGTTGTTATTGCAACTAAATTATAATTTGACTGAGAATCTCTACCTATATGATATGCAGGTAATTAAGAATCCGAATGTCTAGTGTTAGAAGTTCGTACAGAGACTCTATCTCTCTCTCAGTGAGTCTACCGATAGACGAATATTGTAATACGTACAAGTGGAACTGGAAAGAATGACCTATGAAATGATAAATCCACATTCAACTAAATGTTTACTTTAGCGTTGTTTTAGCGCCATATGTTCGGTACTGCGTGTCTTGATAAGCCCAACAGCTCTCGATATATTCTCAATAACTTCACAAAAAATACAAATGGTCATTTTGCCTTGCATTTAACGAAAAACAACCGATAACAGGATATTCGTATTTTTTCTGGTGCTTCTCTTATAAAGTGGCATATTTTACAGCTAAATCGGGTATGATTAAAGAAAGTTTAAGTGGTGATTAAAGTTTAACCAAAGCACAACCGTTCCTAATTTTTATCTACAAAAAGGAAACTATTATCGCCAAGAAAGTTTTTCATATTGCAATCGGAATGGCGTGTGTCTCTAATGACTGAGTATGGCCGTTTTACAACGGGGTTTATATAGTTTATTATGTCTTACAAAACACCCGGTAAAGGGAAATGAAACAAAAAACCAAGAAATGTTTCACTATCGCAAGTATATTGCATTAATTTGGCCACTTATACGGAATCTAAGATGTTTAGGAGTTGAATAAGCTCTGAAAACTGTTCGTATAACCTTTCCACTGCTTATACAATTATTATTTTCTTATAAACATTCAGTTCGAATTTTTGCAATTCGAGTAAATTAGTCACACCTCAAACTGTAAAGTGCAATTTGCAATTTCTCTATTGGAATGACATCGTCAGGTTTCTACCACATACCCGAATATAACGATTATAAATAGACTTTGACAGAAAATCGTGGTTCTCACGATAAACAGTAATAGAAGCAATGATGTCTCCTTTAAATATTTATTATGAGAGGAAAACAGCGCTCTTTGAATAATTTCGTACAGCTCCCTGCAAGTGATATTTAAATTTAATTTTAATACATAATAGAGTTTAGCACTATTCTGGTGGTTCTTCTATCTTCTTCTAAAAAATCTTCTAGCTATTGATTTTTGCCAAAACTTTTAACTAAATCGAACAACTTTCAAATATACATAGACATTAAATCCCCGAACTCCTACAGAGCTCCATATAGAATCCATTAGCATTAACAACTCAATGAGAACGGTAGTACTAAGCATATAGTCAATAATTAAAAACATTCACAGCAAGCTGCCAATACCCGCTTGGATTTAAGAATTCAGAAACAAGCACTACAAAGGAAACTTGTTTATTCCCGAGTGTTACAAAGTACAAAGTTGGTGTAGAAGTAAGAGGTGAATTTGCTACCATAAATTCACTAGAAACTTGTCTACTCATTGTCAATCGATGCAACCGTGCAAGGAACGGTGCGTAAGGAACACACGGACAAATTCATATACAGAAAAATTAGTATATTGTGTTATTTACATATGCTAATATTTATAGTCAATATATCAAGTGGCTCGAATAGGCCTCGAAGTCAGTTGGGTTTGTAGAAATTGCTTGAAATAAGTTTCACATACAAGCAAATTTGTTGAGCAATGTTAACTCGATTCAACCACTGACCTTTCTCAAGGTTCTCCAGCACCTGTACACATGTGATATTTTGCTTAGCATTAGAGAAGCAAGGCATTTGAAAAAGACATGAAAATTACCCAACACTTTACAAATAATTTAATATACAAATATATTTAGTTTAGGCATGCAAATAAAGCTTTTAAGCTATTAGGAAACTCAAGGTGGCTTCAAAACCTCCGTAGTAAATCAAACTAAATTTGAGCAATATTAGAAAATTCAGTAGACTAAAAGTTAAACAAATTTCGGTTTGCGAATTTGTCGTCGCTGCCCTGCCGGTTGGAAAGTCACGACCCTGACATTGACGAAGGAAACTGTGGCACTAGAGAGACCTTGAACAAGTGTTTAATTGCCAGTTGAGTCAGCATTGCGAATCGTTGCAATTATGCATTGTTAGTGACATCAAAATATGCCCACCTCCTAAATGTACCACGTTCACACTAGCCACTTACACACACACGCAAGCATACATACGCAGATATAAAGGCGTACCTGGCGACAAAGAATGCACCCAGCGCAACAAACATTGTAATCACAAATGACAACTAAGCTTGTAACTATTCAGAGCGTATATGTATGTATATGTGTGTGTATTGACTAACGAGTGTTTTGTTTGAGGAATATTCGTTGTTGCGCATATAACGATTTCCTCAAAGGCAAAGCGGCACTGACAAGCTAGCATTGAGGGCTTAAGAGTGTGTAGACTATGCATGCATAGATAAATATATACATAGAATACATATATATGATATACACTTCCGTCATATATGGATGCATTGCGCACAGTGAGAATTATGTATGCATATGTGTTGACACGTACATGCATCGCTGCGAGTGCAGATAAAACTGTCAGGTCTCTTGACACAAGAGACATCCTCGAAATGCAACTGAGCATACATTACGCCTTCTCTTGGCAATAGCCATAACCACAACTAGACACAAGTTTCAAAGGCTACTTGATGAAGGTATTTGACATATTGTAGGGGGCTTGTATCCGGAAATCAGCTAAGTCTCATAACTAACTAACTCAGCTAAGTTGTATACCCAATAAACTTTTTGATACACGTTAGGGGAAAGGTTTTGGTGCAGGCTATACAAATACACACGTAGGTTTGAACCTGGCTTTCGAGCCATGAATGCTTTTCGAGAGAAAATATTTTTATTGTTTTGGACTCAGGCGAGACATAAAACCATGATTGAACGACTGGAAGTCAAGCGGTCAATTCGGCAAACGCAAATCATTGCGAGGGAAGTATAAATATGCCTCAGAAAATCATTCCACTTGTGAGTAACGAAACTAGAACTTCTAGGCTTGGGAGCTCTAATACTCCACATGCCTTCAAATTATGACTGAGCGAATGTACCAAATCTAGTTTAGTCTATTCGACCTCAGCTTGTAGGAATATCTCATATAAATAACCAAGCTCGTATACATACATGAGCTTAGGTCCAGCCTCAATATTTTTGAAAAACTCACAAGCCCTCAAAATATATATCAGAAAACTCAAAGTAAAGTAATATTCTGACCGTTGAAAATAATAGTAAATCAGTAATAGCAATGATAGATTAATTAATGTAATATAATAAGAATATATAAATTTAGTTAAAATAGTGATATTGCCTTAAGGATATCGAAAGTTATTGTAAAAAGGATTAAGAAGTTTTATTGCAGAAATCGTTCGATCCACACATCACCAACATATGCCGAAGTTCAGTGGCTAGTAAACTAGAGTAGAAAACTCCCAACGCATTCAGCTTTATCTTACATCGCCTGACAATAGAAAGGGGTAATTATTCTAGTTTAATTAACTACGGTCTACTCTACTACAGAACATCCTCCGCTTAACTTTTAATAAGCCTCTGTGTATGTCTGCACAGCCATTGAAATAACTCAATTATAAAGCATTTACAGGTTAGACTGTTACAAACAATCGTTGTGCGAACAACGCAAAAAAGCTCTACTACTCTCTAAACAAAATAATTAAGCGTTACTACGTTATTCTAACAAAGGGAATAAACAAAACGCAAAAATCTATGCTTTAAAAATTGGTAAATTAACAGTCGTAAAACACCTAAACCCGATATTGTGCTTAGAACGTTGGCATCACACTTAATTGGAACGACCGTTGATACTATCATTAATTGTAAGGGGAGAGAAATTTCGATAATTCGATGATTGATGGAATATTGATTTTTATTGATGATTAGATAAAGAAAAATATTTTAACGGATATAATCAGTTGAGCAATGTTAATATCGATGTACCTAACATATTTTAAAGTTTATTCGTCTACGATGCTGATTAAAAACATGACAGCGTTACTTTGAAATGTCAACTATCTGCCGATTTTCGAACTCATATATTCTTTAAATGAACCAGTAGTTATAATCACATTTAAGAAAAAAGAACTAATTTTTTATACTTTTTTTTACATTTACTGGTACATCTGTGCTGTAAAACAGTACTTGTTTCATTAAAAATATTTAAATATTTTTATACAATTTATGGGCCAACACAATTAGAAAAATGTTGCAACGATAATCGATTAAATTCATAGATAATCGATCATATTGAAATAAGTAATTTTGTCATAAAAATGTTCGCTGGGTGTATATCCTATCATGATGGTACATGCAATGTATATTCTAGAAAACAAACCGTTTGTGTTTATACTATATATGTACAAGAAACTTTTGTATCAGAATTTTCTAAAGTACAATCTCATAGACACTGAATATACTTGAAAATATCTTTGAGATTATAATGGAAAAGCACATCGTTAGCGGATTACATAATCAGTGGATTTAACTTTAAATTTATCTAATACCAGTTTTTAATATTACAGTTTATTCTGACATGTATACTGCCTACTGAGGGGACACCGGTAATTATTGTCAATAATTTTAGATTCTGACTTTTTTTCTTCTTTGAAACACTTTGAAATCTTTGAAACACTTCGAGTAGCGGTTTCGTAAGCGCCTATGACTGACCTTGGATTTCCTACTAGCTGTTCTTCTGTTAGCTATTGTCTAGTTAAAATTTTTAATTTATAAATTAAATGTAATAATTATTCAGCAACACTCACCTTTGATGGTCTGTCAATTTGCCCCAGAAAAAAGGTAAGCAGCGATATTATAATAAAATTAACACCACCAGCGAAATCCGTCAGCTTGTCCATTTGCAAAATGGAGTTAATCAGGAAAAATAAAATCTGCATGCTGACCGTGACAATCGCACTGATTGCGTAATGGTCATAATCTAATATATTGATGGCCATTTTTATGACAACAAAGTTTCATTAAAAAACTAAACAATATTTCTTGCATAACAACAACGTCGCTCCGTCGCTCCGTCCCTCTGGTCACTTGTACTTTTCACTTGGCAATCATTTGACGCATTGCTTATCAGGTACGAATTTATTTTTAATTTTTGTACGATAGTAGTTACTCATCTCTTTACAAATATCATTTTACACCACTACATATTTACAACATTGCGATGATTTAGAAAAAAAGACAAAAGTTATTTAGTTTATATTTATTACTTTGATATAATTGGTACGCGCTTGGAGCCATTGATGCAAGACATGCGGCTAGAATTTAACGACTGCAGTATTTTTCTGTAAATTATAAGAACATATATTTTTGTTTCACTTATTATTATCATTTGTTTTATAGATGATTCATATTAGGATTAGTTAATTAATTGAAACATGTGATACTGAATATGTACATATGTATGTTTAAATTTTCACTAGATGTCAAAATATTAACTTTAGCACAATTTGTAGTTTTAAAAGTTTTTCCACTGTAATCCCGAATTACATAAATGTATGTTAGCGCCTAAGTTCATCAACTTAAGTTCCTAGTAACAAATTTTATCTGACAAATAATAAAATGAACTACTTTTTATTTATCTGTTTGGGTCTGTTCCCAATAAAATACCCAGAAAATAATAGTATCTTCTTGGAGGAATGGCAAATTTACACTCTAAGAAAGAATAATTCGAATAATTTTGTTAAATAATAAAGTTTATCCATTACTTAAAATTTGATAAATAAAAGAGACAGTTCGATGCAAGAGAGTCACAAAAGAATGATAGTGGTAAGATTGCAGGACGCTGCGTTATAAACGTAACGGACTGTCAAACTTTCACAATATTTGTTCATGACGTCATGAAATAATATATTTTTCAAACACTCCAAAAAAATAACTAGGCGAAACTGTCATGATCTCTATATCATTCTTGGATATACAGGTTTATATTGACAGACAGTTTTTCAGACAACCAAAAATATCTATCAAAAAGACATATGTTCATACATACATAAAATCTAATTGTTTAACCTTTCTACAAATGTATTTATAGCCAGAAGTGATAAAATTGATTATTTGTTTAGTTTTCTTCTTACATTTCTCTTCAATTCTAAAAGTGCAAATTAAATTTCAAACATTTTCAGGTTACTTGTCTTGTTCTTCCGATTTTCACCATCGATGGCAAATTTTCCGTTCATTAGCTTCTTTGCGTTTTCGTTTATTTGAGAAAGAATTTTTGTTTACACTCAAGTTTTAGATTGATAACCGGTTACGGTTAATTTCCGAGCATAGCTATTAACTTTTATATATATGAGCATATTTAATATGTTTATATTTTTCTTATGACCATTTCTTGCTCTTTTCTGATAGCTTTTGGATTAAGAAAAACTTTTGTCGGGGAAACATGGCTGAAAATTATGTAAGATGTAAGATAGTTTCCTTTTATTTTCATCCTCTTTCAAAAAACTTGCATTTTTTGGTTACTTTACCTACGCGTATTATTGCTGATCTTTTTCCCACTGAGAAAGATCTTTCTGTAACTGAGAGCAAGTGCTTCTTTATTCTCCGTAATTATGCTGCGTGAGATAACTATTGTTGGAAAAGTACATTTCCAACAGTAAATTATCCCTAATTTGCTGAGAATTTTCTAAAACTAATAACGTAATCGTACCTAAATAGGTGACCGAATAGGTATAACGAACAGACCCATACCCCATACAACATACCTATTTACTTATATTCTATCTTTACCACAGTCTTTTTTTATATATTGTATAAAAGACATGCTTTGTTAATTATTAATAAATAGTACAATAGGTTAAGACTTTGGACTTTCCATCAATTTTTTTGATTTTGCATACGAAAAGAACGTTGTTATTTATTCTCATATTTGTTTTCATGGCCGCACCAAGTCAAGGTCGCTACTGCTCCTTACAAAAGACATTAGTGTGGTGTTATAAATCAGTGAAGTTATCGAAGCACTTTTCTATTTTTTTCATAGCAAGATGCATAAGGCTAAGCGAGTATAAACATGCCGTCGAGCCACAATTGAGGTTAGCTTAAAGCATACTTTGCTGACAGCTGACAAGTAATTAGATATGCGTGTTTGTGCACACGCTCTCAGTGTGAAATACTCTCAAAAACAGCTTCCACGAAAAGGAAATAAATACTTCGGCATGTGTATGCTATAATTTTTCACTCGTCGCTTGTTTGTTTTGTACTAACATGTATGCATGTACGAATGTATATATGTACGAATTCATGGCTGCATGCTAACTAATGTCAGTCATGTCAAACGATTCTGTTTATGGTTTGAAAAACATTCACACCGGATATGTTCTCGGAAGGTAATAACAAAAAAGAAATGTGAAAATATTTTAGTATGTACTAGGTAACAAAAAAGGGGAGTAAGGGAGGAATATATTAGATTATATATATGGAAGCAGGTAAATATGGACAAACAAGTAAAGCGAAATATTAAAATTATGCTACTTTGACAATAAGGTAGATTCATATGAGTAATAATTATATAATTGGTCGAAGTAAAACTCAGATGTTATTTTCTTTATAAAAAATAAAATCTTATGTTTGTGCTCATTAATTTTTGTTTTAAAATAATATTTAATTAAAATGTATAACTTGAATTCTAAGTTGTAAACATTTCATTTTCAAAAGGAGATTCGTTGTTAGATTCGAGAAACAAACCAAATCACTGCGATACAGTTTTAGTTAGAACCTACACTCCTGAAGAATGCTGATAAAAACAATGCATCTTCTACTCTAAACAAGCTCTCTGGGAGTTCCGATTACTCTCGAGCAAAGAAACTAAAGATCAAGACAAATTATCGTTTGTCAACAAAAACACCAGAAAATCACTTTCTTCTCCACACGTCAATGTTAACTTCGAATTTGTAACTGATTTCGCCTTTCTTGGAACCAGCATCAAAATCGAAAAACTATCAGCTTGGAGATCCAAATACTTTGGGCAGAGTAGGTAATTGGAAAATAATGCCATCGACTTTTCGCGACATTTTATTCATCGCTAATCGTGAAGCATAACAGTTTACAAGTTTATTGATTTATTTTATTACTATAACGGTCTTGTTGAGAAAAAGTTCACTAATTTGAAAGTAGTGTATAACTAGTTGATTGCATATCAGGGTACATGTATGGTGTGGAAGTATGGAGCATGAGAAGATACGATGAGACCGTTCTTTCGGTGGACGTTAGTAAAGAGCCATTTATTCTGATTTCAAAAGAAGCTGATAGAAATAATTTTAGTTTTTTGAAAACTGAGCTGCCAAAGTTAATCTATCAAAGAAATAATACAATTTGAAAAAAAAGCAAAGAAGTTCGATTGTAATCGGACAATTTATACTCTCGAGATGTTTGAGGCCCAAATGTGGTGAAATATTTTCAGGGGTTGACAAAACTTTATATTAAAAATGTTGCAAATGAGTTCAATATTCATTATTCGACGAAACCGTGAATGGATTGCAATCATATTTAGTTTCTTTACTACATTTTGCTTCGTGTACGAGATATTTATATTAAAATCAACAGAATCAACTCAAATGAGATATATGTGATATAAACTCAACCAAAGGGGCTAAATTTAATATATTATGGGTGTATGAGGAAAAGTCAACCAGAAAACCGGAAACCAAGATCTATACCGATTTCATTCATATCCAGCGCTATTACATATGTTAACCAACATAAACGTTTAAAGGCAGCTGAGAGAATATGTTCCTCGCAATTTTATTAGGATAACTCACACCTTGACGGACATATTGGGCATAAAGTCTTATATGTAGTATGTGGGAGCTGGGGTAATTCGTAAACCGAGTTCACACATTTTCGGCATTAAAGTAAATCCAATACTATATGTTCACTTAATTTTGATAAGATATCTTACATATTGATCGTTATATAAAGTATAAAATCAATCCTTATAGCAGGTATATGAAGGTTAGGTATATTTTTGTATAGACCCGATTTTACCCAATTTCAACAAAAGGGTACAGGAAAAGATTCTCTCTAAATTTCATTAAAAGTTTCATAATAAACTTTCATCAAGATATCTAAATTTTTACTCAATATATCGTTTGCACGGGCAGACGGACTTATATCCGGGATTCAACTCGTCACGCTTTCCTGGTCGTTTATATATATATATAACTATATATATAACTCTGTACCTATCTCGATTAGTTTTAGGTATTACGAACAACCGTTAGGTGAACAAAACTTTTATACTCTGTTCTGCTTGAGTACCATTGTTTTGAAAACCAGTGCACAAAGTAAAATATAATATTACAAAACTGTTTTCATAATTAATGAATTGAGTTATATATGAAAGACTGTACTCAATGTCAAACCAGGATTATCAATTATTCCATTTGTACACTACAATATATTCTCCAAACGCATTAACGGTACAAATACCAGAGCAGAAAAACAGAACTCTTCAAAAGAAAGTTGGATCTAACTGCAAAGCATATGGATTCCAATCTTGTGGCACTCTCGCATAGAAACGAGAGAGCGTTCGTTTCAACTTGTCTGGTTAGACGGCAGCACTCTATTTGAATTTCTGAAAATATTTTGCCTTTATAATTTTCGGAACTCTACCAATTGGATTGTAATAGTTGGACAATCCTTGCAGAAGCGTTTTGAAACTATCTTATTTCTTATAAAGTTAACCTCTAGGGTCATAAATTAAAAATTTTTGAATGACTATGACTATGACTAATAAAATATACATTCCCACTAAGTGAAGATGGTGAGAATTACGAACACAATTGCATATAATGAAAGAATAACAACAATTTCAAATATGTTTTAACATTATTTTAAATGAAGAATTTAAATAATTACAAAGTTCAGCTAAGAACAACACAAAAGTCAAAGAGAAGAATGTAATTTTAAACCGTTTCACATATTTTAAGTT
Source organism: Bactrocera minax (assembly GCA_021498325.1). Lineage (NCBI taxonomy): Eukaryota > Metazoa > Arthropoda > Insecta > Diptera > Tephritidae > Bactrocera > Bactrocera minax. The sequence goes on from JAKEEE010000001.1 coordinate 5,121,144, forward strand.
GCATTGCTTGCAGTAATCGCGCCAACACAATTGTACCGTTAACTTATTTCCACTTTAACTTGTGTACAAATAAATGTGCTTTGTTCTTTGTTTATAAATTTATATACATAGGCATTTATGTATGCATAGTACATATGTATTATTTTATTCTGCGACACAAAGGAACAAACAAGGGCAAGTGGCCAAGCGTCAAATGTTGGTATTCTGCAGAAATACAGCTCTGCAATATAATGCGGCATTCAAATAAGCACCCACGCAATTGAAAACATGCCGAGTAAATGCTTATTTTGTTGTTAGAAACATGCGCTATTTGTGGATGTATGTGTATGTATGTTTCTACATACACTCTTGCCCTGTAGGGAGGTCTATAGGTTCAAAGTTTATAATATTATATATATAACACGTATTTAGAAATATCGAAAAGTTCGCAAAGTAAATAACAGCTGCGAAAGTCAAATTTTTCCAGAAGGGTCCCTCAACCAAATATAAAGCGGCGCTTCAAGTGCATCTTTTTCTGATAAATGAATAAAGTAAGTAATTTCTTAGCGCTTTCAGATTGACAATTTAAAGGAATTTCTTATTAAAATCTAGAAATTGATGCAATATCTATACATTGAAACAAATTAAAATGAAAATATTTTTACCGCCAAACCCAATTTGGGGTTCAGATATAGTAACTTTGAATAGGAAATTTTTTTTACCTGAAGAGGCCACTAAATTAATCCTTAATTTTCATTTATCTTCTGCACCTTTTTCATTTAAAGATCACTTCTCCCATTACAACATCTATAAAAATCGATCATTTGATTTTTGCAATTCCATCAGAAGGGCTGTAAGTCAATAATATGTTCTAGTCACAAATTTCGACTTAAAAAATTTGTTTAAAAACTGAATGGCAATCCAGACTTTTATTGAAATATGGTACTCTAGCTAGTCCATAGGTCCTTATTCCTTTCCAATAAAACAATTTTGCTCTTCACCTCATTTTTTAACGACTTAACAACATTTTTCCTTCAGGGCGCAATATGTAATATTTATAAGCATAATTTATTTCAACCGCATGTGAATGAATAGCATGACAACTCCTTCCTTTGTTGTATTTTAGTTTTTATTTTTTATTTAATTATATTTTAACCATAAATATTGTGTACAAATCCTATTAAAAGCAGTATGCGTAGTGGCCTGTGCGTTCCACCAGCGCTAACGTTCACTGGCGCCTTGACCTTGACGCCACCCTGCGTTACGTCGCATCAATACCACTAGCCATCTCCATAACTTTGTGGTCGTGCAAAAAACTTGAAATAAATATGCATGCAATGGCTGCATTAATGCAATTTTGACATTAAAGCGTATGCAATGTAAGCATTGCACAATGTCGTGCGTCATGACGTATGAATAGCAAACTCTATTTAAAACACTAGCTCAAGTTTGTGGTCTACAGGACGTATGAGTGACTATTTTTGCAGTGCATTGAAAACATGGTATGTACGTGAGTATGCATCAATCACTTAGCCGAGTAATGTATTTATTGGCACTCTACACTCTCTTCACAGCCATTTGCTTTCCTTTTTTTTTTGTTTGTGCGCTTAAGTGGCCTTTAAGTGGCCTTTAAGTGATGTCCTTTCGGATAAGTGGAGTATGGAATGACGTGGCAATATTAATTCATACTTTTATTTATACTGATGTATTGGTTGCATGGCTGCTCAAGTGTAAAGTTGAAAGTTAAATCTAATAACGAAAGCCCTTAGGTTCTTATTATCACTACATAATATCTCTCCAAGGCAAATTTAAAGCAATTGTTGTTGTACTTCGTTTGATAAATCTTCCGAATTATTAGTTTTTACATTTTAAAACTGTCTATCACTCTTTAAAAATTGTGCTACATTTTTATTTTTGTCTTTTTGTCTTTTTGTCTTTTTACCTTACCATAAATACATGACATACTATTTAAAAGGCATTCCACAGGTGTGTCTTTTCACGTTGGGTCAGTGCCAAAAATATATAATATATAATATAATATTTGCAATTTCTCGAACAATTTGACTTTAGACACAGTAAAAGTTCACTGCCTGTGGCTAGTATGTCAACACAAAAGCAAATTGTGCACTTGTACAAATAAATGCCATGCAAACAATTCAAAGTTAATTTTTTTGCTGAAATTTACAAAAATTTAAAAAATGATAAGTGATTTTAAAAGTAAGTTTTTGAAAATTTTTCTAACAAGTATTTATATTTTGTAACGAATTTTCGATTTTATTTATTATTTAAATTCATAAAAACTATATAAGTACAATATTACTATGGCATATAAAATAATTTATAATTGCATTTATGCACATGCTTGCCATAGATTAGGCTTTCAGATTTGTTTCAAATCTCGCAATTTGAGCTGTATTAGTTTTGACTAGACTATTTTGATGATTTCTAATGTTGCCTGGCCTTATCCGTCTTAATTTACGGAACAATGACTACAACTGTCATTTTCAACATTTGCATGTCCTTGAAAAAGGGCTGGTTGAAATGCCCTAATGTGGCCAAATGGCTCAAATTATGTACACATATATACTGGTTATAATCAAAACTGAACTTTATTTGATAAAAGTCCATATTTTTACTTAAATTTTTAGGTAGCAAAAATTTCAATACAACCCAAATCTAGGTTCATAGAGTCTATAACCTGATAAAAAAAAATACGTTTGGGAATATATGAATTACAATGCAAACCTGCGTATCTGCGCATGTGTTGTATGGGAGCTATATGTATGTCTCAATGTACCGATTTCGAAGATTTTCTGAAATAGTCATGGAAATATTTCGAAAAACTCACATTTTAGTAACTACCCAAAATATTAATTACAAAAAAACGTTAACATTTAGGCAAATTTTCAAGTACCAATACCTCAACAACTGAAAACAATTTGGCTAAATTGGCGTGGCCATTGACTTAAAAAGCTTTCGCTTGAGTACGAGCAGCGTTAAAGTTATTGTTTTCTTTTTAATTTTATTTCTTTACTATTAATTCTCCCATGTAAAAGACCACTTCGCCGATACCCCAACGACTCCCTCTCTGTCAAAGACATTTTGTATAAGATTAAAACACACCGATAGTGTAAAAATGTTGTAAAGATTATGAAGGTTTTTGTATTACAAAATTTAGTTCTTAATCACACAAATGTTTAAGTATGTAAGGTTGAGAAAAATGGAATGAAATTAACAAAAACAGAGTTATAATTTAGATTTTTTTCATTTTACTTGATTTCTAAAATATAAAGTTTCTAAAATATCCGGTTGGTCTGTTTGTGATAATTTGTCGCTCTTGGAAAATAAAATCCCTCATATTAAAATAGTATATCTATAATCCATCATCTAATCACCTACCCTATCAGCATCAAAACAAGAAGCAGAAAAACGCAATGGTTATTTTGTTTAATATTAGAAGCTTTAGACAGTGAAGAGAATCTTCAGCTTGACGTCTGCGAACTGTTCGAGTAACGAAACGTATTCGAAGATGTGAAACAAGTTTGTGTTGTAAAAAGATTTTTTTTCGCCTGTTGAATTATGTAACTGAACCGTAAATGGTTTTACGTGACCTGTCTGCACGGCGAATTTCTGTTTATATTACAGTTACTTTTTCCTTCCTTGAAATGGTTCAGGAGACTGAAGATTTGTAACCGTTTTTCCTTTTTGCTGTCTATTTTTGTTGCTTTCCATCATAAAATAACTTTATTATTTGTTTACTGAGCTCAAATCTGAATGCTGAAAATGTTGGAAATATCTGGAAAATATTCTGGGCTGATATCTTATGTTAACCTTCCGCAATATACCGCAAACATCATATAATTATATCTACCAACTAACGCATGACCTTACTCACACACACCCCACCAGCTTAAACCCACCTGCAGCCCAGACATTGTTTTGTTAGATCAATTGTTTAAACGATGATACGCAAATGGCAATGATTCTTCTGGAAAAAGACTATTCACACAAATGCCGGCTTACAATATATCTGGAAACATACACATAAATACATTTTGCAACTCATTTATATACTTAACACTTAACACTCAAACAATTATTCTGAGTGGTCACAAGTGCCTTTGAATGTTATCTGCCTCAATCATTTTCCATCCGAACAGGTGTTTTTGCCGCTTCTTTTGTACATGGCAATATACATATACAGATGTGTTGGTATGTAGAGTATTTCCGCAAAGTAAATTTATGCATATCCGACTAGCTGAGTTGGCGCTTGTCATCGGCCAGAGGGAGAAACACCTGAGCCACTGTGAATTTTAAATATCTCGTCTAAATTTCAACGCTTGGCGCATATACAAAGAACTTACGCAGACACATGTGTACATGCATACATATATTTAGGTGTATAGATTATTGCATATCTGCAAAGACGCATACATACGTATGTGTATATGAATATAGCTGAGAAATGTAGTACAGAAAAGTCAACACTTGCCAGTCAATTCACACGTTCCCACTGTCGGGCGAGTTTTTGACCCAAACGCTTTGTTTTTATTTGCACTGACAGTCGCTGGCGTGAATGTGTGTACACACACAACCATATGTATGCATGCATCTATGTATCTAGAAAGTTGTTGGAACTTTTATTTATATTCGCGCTTGCATTTTGTTACTGCATCTTATATTCATATGTATGCATTTGTACATCTAATATTGTATAATATTTTTAGCAGTGTAAAAGCAATGTGCGAGTCTTCACTTCTCACGTTTTCAAGGATACTCTCTGAAGTGAATTAAACATTTTTACTTTTACTTATAAAATCTATGCCACACTATGCATATTCAAGGTGAACAAACATATTTACACGCACGCACATATATTCCGTTGGTTCCACACATGCATATGCATACGTATATTCAATGGAATAAACAATAACAACAACAATAACATGTGACAATATATCGCAGAATCCCACCAACTTTATGTTACACACTTTTATTAGATTTTTCGACACCGCGCCTATAACTATGCTACATCACATAAATATGCACTTTTTCACTTCAAACACAGGGCATATAATAACTGCTGTACTTTCAACACAGCTTCAAATCACAAAAAAATAATTAATTCTTATTGCGTTATAAAAGTAATTAAGCAATTATTTCAGTAATTAACAGCCGCATCTGATATTCGCACGGATGCACCCATTGAAAGCGTTATTCACATGAATGGTGGATCTTATATCGTTTAAACTGAAGCTGCGAACGTCTTGGAACAAACTGACTTGTTGTCCCTCAGCGAGTAAATTAGATTTGTTGTTAGTTGCCGATTCTGAAAAGCTTTCTATTTAAGCTTTTAAAAAGCTTAACGCTTTTTGCTCTCTCTTTCACCGGTAGTAAGTAGTAATGCCATGCACAGTTACAGCGGTATACGGTGTTGAATTGCCATTGAAGTAATTATTTATGTCACCGAAATGTCAATCTTTATACACCCTGTTAAAGAACTAACTTTATCAAAAATGATAGCGACAAGATTGTGAGTCGAAATGTCAGAAACGACACAAAGTGTCAAACTCTCAAAGCAATTGTAAATAAGCCTTCTCCCTTTCGTCTATGACGTCACGAACATATGTATTTTCTGTCAAGCGCAATACAAAAGGGTAACAAAAAAGGTATATTAAACTGAAAAATATGTTCTTTTATTTAAATCAAAATAAAATAGAATCTTAATATTTTAGTGGAGTACTTTTCCTAATGAGTTATTGGCTCGACCCATTTAAACGACGGGAGGTTCTGTGAGGTAAAGTTAGTTTCATGAATTCGTCTATAACTTTATTATAACGTACCTATATCAACAGACATGAAAAAATTAATTAAAAATAGTCCAAGAAAGTTGGAGCTAGATGAAAAATAATTAAGAACTTTAAACAGTTTCAGAAATCTAATGAAAAATTCATTGTATTTAATTTTTTAAATAAGTGGGAATTTCGTAATTATTTTTAATAACAGCCACAATTCCTACATTTTACAACACTGTTTTTTTTTTCGGCCACACTGCTTGTTCAAAACCTTTGAAATGACATTTCACATTTTTGTTACGTTATGTAGTTGTATGTTTTCATTTTTGTTTTGACATTTTGCTGTTCATATTATTCAATAGGTCGGTATTTTTCAAGCATTCACATTTGTTCTGATTTTACTGGGTCAAAGTGTTTTATCTATTAAGGGACGAAGTCAAAGTTCATATTTTCCGTATGAACGCACTCAAGTAGCAAGTTGTATAATAAAATTAAAGGGATGTCCTTTGCACTACGCATTTTACGCCGATCGTCTTATCTCTCCCAAAGTAGCGCATTTAACCTGCAGCGACAACAGTATGCAACGCCTTTAGCAATAGTCATTCGAAAACGAAGGTTAGTAACTTTAGTTTTCACCTCTACTTATTTTATTTAGCGAAATATATAAAACTAACAATAAAATTCTCAAATATTTGTAGTGGTGCAACAGAGAAACGCTCTATCGAAAAGAAATCACAACTTCCGCCCATCGTTCCACCTAAAATATATCCTACGGAACCAAAGCATAAGCCAACTAAACATGATGATTCGGAAGATACGCAAAGTTGGTCTAAATGGCCACCACCGGGAAAAAATGACAAGAAATTATCTTCCCAAAGGTTGTCAAGAGAAAACGTCGAAGGCTATATGTTTAAGCATTTTTTTGACTATATTAAAAACTATGAAAAATTGTTAGAAAAAAATTTTCCATCGGCCATGAAATTATATCGCACTTATGTTGACGGCGTAATGTACTTTTACAACGATATGAAATCATATTTAAAGATAGCACGCATTGCAAATAATTCACCAATGGGACTGAAAGCGCTCAATCGCAAAGAACTTGAGCTCTACATGCAGATGCCGCGAGATATGATGAAAGTTGCGCCTGCGTTAATTGTCGTGGCACTGCCGCTTGTCGGCTACGTGGCGATGCCGCTAATGTAGGTACATTGTAAAAATAATACATAATCGTACTTTATTAATTTGGCTTTTAGTTTTGCATTTCCACAGCAATTCCTATGTTCACATTTTTGGACCGCACAACAGCGCTCGGATTTCCAAGAAGTGGCATTGCAAAAACGGCTTAGAAATAATAAACCCGTTTTAAGAATTCTCCAATCGAAACTAAAAGACACAAAGAAGCACGAAAGTCACCAAGAACTGGAACACATACTGGGTATGTTGGGTAGTGGCTTTCTTCCAAGTGTCGAGTCGTTGCTTAGAGTTAAGGACATTTTTGCCCAGCCACCATACGATCTGTTCTCTCTAAGTAGGAAACAAGTCGTGAGTAGCTTATTTATATTGTTTTCTACCACATTTATTTCCATATTGTAAATATTTCGTTTTTGTAGAAATTGTTGTGCCAACTGCATGGTGTTCCAACGCCATTGTTCAAACGTTATCACCTTTCGGAGCATGCGTTTCTGGTACATAACATGGATTTGGCAATTGTGCGCGAAGGACATGTTCATAACATGCATCCAGAGAGTATTAAACGATCTTGTTATATACGTGGGCTGAATCCCAATAATCTCAGCAATGGAGAAATGATAGCGTGGATGCGTAATTGGATACAAATTTCTACAACAATTGAAGAACAGCATATAAGCATGTTCCTGTACCTGCCAGTGCTATTAGGCTATAATCATCCAAATAATTGGCACTTAATTTATGACAAAAATTAGCGGATTAAGCCAAAGCTAACGATTGTGATTCAAAGAAAACCTGAAGACAAAGGATAGGAAAATAACGGAAGTAAAGCACCTAGATTATATCGAAGTGCCAGTTTCATCAGTCAAAAAAGTTTTCTCATCATTCTTTCTAATTTATTTTATTGTTCATACATATCAAATGATTCGTATTTTGTTACGAATTAAATTAGTACATATTTTAGCACCATTATTTTCCTTCAACTAAATAAAAATTTAGTATCCCACCTTTTTTCATAATATGAATATTGCAGACTAAATAGCCTTGTTAGCTACAATTCATTTAAATTCCCATGGTACTGAACGAAAGCGGCCCACAACTATCATCACACAAAACAACAGCGCCCGCTCCAAGGACTCGGATTAAAATATTTTTTTAATCATATGCCGTTGTAGTGAAACAATTTTGATTGTAACCAAATTCTGCACGAAAATTGTCCCTACTTAACTTCAACACTACGAAATAAGACTCCAGGTTTCTTTATTCCTATAAAATAACTTTATTTTCCTCCGAAAAATAGTCAACTAGTACACGAGCATACTAAGCTGACAAGTTAAAACAGTGTTTACTTTTTAGCAGCACCCTTCTTCACACCTTGCGCCTTCAATTCACGGATGCGTTCGCGCTTGTCCTTCTTCAATTTACGTTCTGTACCGTCAGACTTGGTACGCTTCTTCAATGTATTGAATGCAATGGTAAGCAACTTGTTACGTTGACGCTTGGCATAACGCAGCTTGAAACGATCGAAATCATTCAAATGAGAGCGCTAAAAACAAATTAAAGAAAACTTTGAATGAAATGATAGTATAGTGACAAAGATTTAACATTTAAGATGTGGGTCATATTTTTCAGAAAATATATAAAATAGCTTCATATATGTATCAGCCGGCAATTCCTATCAAGAACTTTCATTATCATCATGTTAGTCTTTAATACTTTGAAGGCATAAAACATAATTGTTAATCAATTGAAAATTACCTTGCAAATATTCTGTGACTTTGCCGACCACGGGCTAGCCTTCCATTGTGCTTTCATGTCGCTGTCCTTCCAAGCTTTGCGAACAATACGTGTAGGAGCAGTGAAGGGGAATTTGATGCGGTATTTGGTCAGATGCAGATTATTCAATCTGTATTCTTGACGTGGTACACCGGTCAACGGTCCATCAACAAGCACCTATGATAAGGTTAAATTGTTTTTTATTAACATATTCTTATAGATTAGTACATTTAACTCGACATTGAACAGAGGGCATGTTTTCAGTTATGGTTGTAAATAGCTTCAGTTATGTATCAGTTGGCACTTCCTATCGTCAACCGTATCATCAGTTGCGTACCATTTGTTCAATATCGAATCATATTTCATTTACTAACCCTTGTTTGATCAATAACATCAACAATAGCAACTAGGCGGCCCTTCAAGGGACCCGCTGAACATTTGGCAATGCGGCCAGTCTGTACAAACCTCTGGAAAGGCTGTAAATAAATTTATCAAGCATTAATAAATCAATTAAGTTGTCTTGGTTCCACATTTCTATATGACAGTTCCATGCAAGTGGTACTACTACCACGTGAATTCGTTTCACAATTGCAAATTCATTACACAAATCGCTTCAAGAGCAAATGTAAATTAATGCAAATCTTTGTACATTAAGAATTCATACACCATTTATTGATTGTTCACATTTTATTTACACTTTTATTAAAGCATCAAATCAGAAGAGAAATTATGATGTCTTCTTACCATGGTTAAGCGGAAAGAAAGAAACTTGGTTGCGTTTCTAGTAATAAGACAGATTCAACATGGATTCCTGCATTGAACTGTAATCACATAAATTCAGGGCTGTTATATGACATATTTGTAAACTGGGGCACACTTATTTATCAAATAAATTCATACAGGTGGGACCATTCATTTGTCAGAAACGTCAGATACTTATTTGGTATTTTGTAATATTCAGCTATTTTTTGTGAAGTGTTTTGTAAACTTAATAAATATATAAGAATAATATATATGAGATTAATATGCCCCAATTCAAGGAAAAAACGGATGGTTCTACGTCGAGAACAATATATATTAATCCACATTTTAAGAAAAAAATTAATCCAATGGCGAATGGCGCAGCTAATGCAGTAATAAACAAAACAATATCATCTGGTGCTCACATCAATCCATTGTTTTTGGGTGTTAATCGGCCACCAGCAATACATATGAATCCTAACTTTTTCAATAGTAAACTCATTGAACAACAAAAATTGCAACTAAATTGTGGAGTAAAATGTTCCGATGAAGTGAATATAGTGACAAGACATCCTCCGATTGAAACAAATTTACTTTTACATGGTGAAATTATTGACCTATGTGATGAACCTGACAAGGAAGTGAAAAAATTATGTGTAAATACCAAGTCGAATATATTATCAGTAAGCAAGGACACAAAACAAAAAATTATAACCAAATCACGCACAAAAATTATTCGTGAACCAGCTGTAATTAAAAAAGTTGTGATGCCTGCACCTTCACCTCTCATACGTTTAAGTAGTAAAAAATTAGTAAGAAGAACGTATACTACTCCAGCTGTTAACTTATTACGTAATACCACCCCCGCCTCCCCCAAAAGCACTCATGGAAAGTACAAACTAGATCGTCGGCCGAGTTTGCCTGTAGTAACATCAAGTGTGAAACTGAAACGGAAAAGTTTTGTTGCACGCTATGCGTTGCAACGCTCAACTTCTGAAACAAAAAATGCTTTAACGTAAGTGAATAAATTCATTATTATATAAATTCATTATAACCATTTATCACATAAATATATTTTATTATGTCTCTCTCAGCTCCTCTAAGTTGCGGTCTATGCCTGTCAACAAAAAATTGCAAATGCTTAATATCAACGGCGTGCTATACAGATCAACCCGCAACAAATTACAAAGAAAAGATCCGAGCACTACGTCCAATCCATTAGCAAGTGCAAGAGTATCCTCTATAAGCGTAAAAAATAAGTCCAATAAAAATACAATTCAAAAATCTAACAAAACGGCATACGATCGTGTACTATTTGTTCATGGCACAAAATTTGTTTTAGATAAGAATGGTTTCAAACTAACGCGTATTGCACCTACAAACAAAGACAGCGTAACTGGTACGCCAAAGGTTACAATACCCACTCAAAGGCAGCGTCAGCGTATAGACATTGGTGGTTTAACCTATATAGCGTCCACAACGCAAAATGTATTTGTGCGTACGCGTAATCATTTGGCCTTGGCACATTTAAATACAGCGAAAAATCGAAGCCTACAGTTACTCGCACGTCGTTTCGTCAAAACCAATATACCATGTGCCATTTTCCAACGCATAGGAAAATGCATAGCGCACGAAAGAGGGAAATGCAACAAAGTGCATGATAAGAAGCAAGTTACTATTTGCCCAAAGTTTGTATTTTTTTTTGTTTTACTAAAAAATTTAGCACGCCTAACTTACACTTTTATTATAGATTTCTGCGCAGTGATTGCCACAATACAGATTGTTTACTTTCACATAATGTTTCACTTGCAAAAATGCCAGTTTGTAAATTCTTTCTACAAGGTGTTTGCGTTCGCCCGGACTGTCCATATCTACACAAAAAACTTAGTGTCAACGCCGACATATGCCAGGATTTCCTACGGGGTTATTGCAAATTAGCGGAGCAGGTAAATGATTGATTAAATTGTATTTTGTAAAGTGGAGAAAAAACTCAAAAATATTTTCCAATTAGTGCAACAAACGTCATGAATTCGTATGTCCTGAATACGAGCGTAATGGAAGCTGTGAATTAACGAGCTGTGTGTACTGCAAGAATCGCAAACGAAAACGTTTAAATGAGCCAACAAAACAGCAAAATACACAAGTGAATAATTCGAAGACAAAAGAAGTTGCTGCTCAAGGCACACAAGAGAACTCGGGAATAGCACATCGTTATTTCATTGACAAATGTCTAAACGCAAATGCAACAACATGTGATATAATGGAAATGGATGACAGCGATGAAAAGCAAAAGGCTGACAGTCATGCAGAAGAGTTTGATTCTGATAACGAAATACCTTCGGCATCTGTGCGCCAAAAAGTCGGTGCTTTGCCTGCCTTTATACCTCTGCTGTGAAAATAAAATAAAAGAAATGACGAATTACTGCAAAGCTGAAGGGATTATTGGAAATTTGCTCTTTTACAAGCAACTGTGAATTTAATACTTTAAGCCTACAACGCCGATATTCAAGGGCCCATACATTAATTTTTTTCTTTTAAACTGTATGTTGACTGAAATATCAATAAAAACAAAATATATTATAAATATTTGAGCTTCTAGAGCTGAGCGCTTTTATGCGTGCCAAAATAAAGTATAAACAAATCTGTTGTTTTCAAATATTGCGTATCATAATATCAATAAGGTATTTATAGATTTATTTGAGTGATTATATTTTTTACTATTATTATATTTATTTAGTTTTAAGTAAAAACTCAGCGTGTTTTTATATCAAATTAATCTGGGAATGCTTAGACATATATGTATGTATGTATATATATATATTTATATAGCATATGCAGTACACAAAATCCAAAGATCATATAGTTTCTAAAGCGTTATATTTCCGTTTACACTGTCAACAGCTGTCATGTTTTTCGATTGTATTTTTATTTCTTGCGTACATTTCTTACAACTAGAAAATGTGTGGGTTAAGGTAACAAGTAGAAAGTTTTCATGTTGCAATTTGGTGGTATGAGGTTGCACTGATTACATTTTTTCTAATAATAATAATAATGGTTATATAAGAGTAGATTTGAGTATGTATGTAAATGATTTTAAACACATTTTTGATATGAGCATAAATATTTGTTGTATAAATAAAAATAAGATGAACGGTTTCGCACGCCTAGTTAGAGCTAACGCAGAGGGCATATTTCAGTAAAGTTGCTTTGTAGACAAAAACAAAGATATATGCTATATAATGTTTAATATTAATATAATTACGCCAACTTAGAATTTGTTAGACTTGAATGAGATGATTGGCAATTTCTTAAGAAATAATTTTAAAGCCATTAAGGTTTCTCACAGAAAATTGCTAATAAGCTCAAAAATCATAATCTGCTAACTCAGTATAAAATATTTGAGATATCTATCAAAAGTGAAATAAAATTTCGATATTTCTTATAACATACGATAATGATCAATATTTTCTCTAACCATTTTTAATGAAAAAATATATGTCTAAATAAAATAGTATATTAGATATATAAAGGAAAATTGACAATTAATGAAATGAGGACATAATTTACGTACATGCATTTTTAAACACACAACTACACCATTTGATATTTATATTTATATATTATATGATGATTATAGATGAATGTTAATTTCAACACAAATTTACATAAAAATTATTAATATTCCTATGTGTATTATTAGCTTTTGAATTTTTTCGACCCCTTTGTTATTAGCGTACGATATGTATATATGTAGAAAATGCATGGTACCGGAAATAACAAATCGACGCATATATATATGCACATACATAAGGGATCTCACATCATTTGATGTATGTAAAATGTTATTGTACATATTTGTATGGTTTGCGTTGTTTATTCTATAGAAACCAAAGCCACAGAGTAAAGTACATACATATATAAATAACTTTTAAGCAGCTTTCTAAGTGCGTACAGGTTTACACCAAAACAAATTATCGTCGCACGGGCTGTGTGCTTTCTTTGTTCATTACAGTTACATATAAGTCTACAAAATATTCGATGTACATATTTTTTACCTACATATATGATTATTTATGAATAATTTCTTTCGTGTAGTTAAATCTTTCATTCTCTTAAACGGTAAAACATTGTGAGAGAACTAACATAAGCATTTATAAACGAGCTGATACACTTACATATACATACATAAATTTATTCTATCCTACCGAGTGCAATCATTATTGCTTTTCATTTATCAGAATGTCTAAATTATGTGAAATGAAAAGAGCAAAGCGAATAAATGCGAAAATATCACAAATACTACATTAGTAAACAAATTTGAGATCGTGAAGGTTTAAAGAAAACAATTTAAAAAAAATCTATCGCCGTATGATATATGCGAGTATGGAGTGAAGTATTTTTTAGTTCATAGCGCATAGTGATTAAAAATTATAAAATCTGTATGCCAGATACAGATAAATATAACATAATTTTAAAATATTTAAAAAGATGTATAAGAAATGAACTAACTAACAGAAGAGGTGTGTATAAACTTCGCTGTGTTCTTTTTTTTTGTGAATTTCTTGCCTATTGCACTGTGATTTGCCAGCCAAGAAAAAAACTCATAGTGGAATGCAAGCCAAATCTAAGAACTTTACTTTAGTTATGTCGCGCATCATACTGTTTGACCTTCTCCGGTATGGCAGCTTTTTCCACCATCACGTGCTTGGCGAGTTCATCTAGTGATTTCACATAAACTAACTTGCGCCAGAATTTTGCACTGTAAAACAAATATTATTTATCATCAAATTACGTATTTTGTTTCCAATTACCTAACAAAGGGACGAGTCATCCATACTATAGATTTAATCCAAAATGTTGGATGCACTAAATACATGTTTTTCAGACTTTTTCTTAAACGGCGATCTAAAAGCTGATAGCATCTGCAAAAATATGAAGAAAGATTTTACAATCCATACTTTTTCAATTATAAGAGTAGATTACTTTTTTAACCATGGAAATGGCGGCACATTACGTCGACTAGTACCCCCATGCAAATAGATAAGCACATAGTCTTCTGTAACCAATTGTTCCAATGTTTTAACCACATAAAGAAACAAGTTATCCATTACGTAGTTATAATCAGCACGGGAACGATCCGGCAAATGACAGGCACAAAAAATTACAATAGCATTATGTCCGCCAGCTTGCAGGTAACCACCATGTGAGAGAACACGCTTATAAGGCTCGATCACACGCATATCAATTTCTCTGGTACGGCCATCGGGTAAGGTTATCTTTTGCCAATTTCTTGAGTCACGTCTTTCTTCAGCTGCAGAATATTGCGGCAATTGATCAGATACACCTTCTATGTTGCTCGTTAACGCCATTGATTGTAAATGTGGTGTAGGGGTAACTGCTTCGGGATAATCGTCCTCATCATCTATACAACCAGCAACACCGCCGTCGTCACTGTCATCATCCAAACCGTCAATTAACGAACTCGATGGGCTAAGTGAAGCCAAATTATGTTCAATATCTTCATCGTCGTCAAAACTATGATTTGAAATTGAATCCAATGACGAGATGTCATCTCCACCATTACCAACATTCATTACACTAGTATTAGATTTCCTAATGCGGCGAGTATTTTTTTGTAACTCATCAGTCACTGTAGGTAAGAGCGCCACCGTTTGAAAGTTGGCTTCAACTGTAGCGTGATACTGTGATACGTCTGCTTCGGATTCGCTGCTTAAAAGATCAGGACTATGGGCCCGTAAATAAGCTAACTTATTGTGTGCTGGAGTAGACGCGTTAGCAATGCCGCGAATGTTATTTAAAGCATTTCGTTCAATTATTGTACTAGTCTGTAGAGGCGACTGCACATGTTCATATTGGGGCACCACATCGGGAAAATTGTTGCGCTTCACATCATTATTCATCGTCACTGAATTAGCCGAGCTGTGTTCATTCTCAGAACCCGTGGGGGACATCAATGGATGACTCTCAGTAATAGTGCGTGCAATACCTTGTCGTTGTGGTATTAGCTCAAGCGATAGCTCGTCTGGTCGTACGAATCTGTTATCCAGATTCGATGTAACTTCATTTACCAATTTGACATCTTCTTCTTTCATTGTGCTATTCGAGACAACAGTGGTATCTTTTATGAGTACTTGGTGTATATTATGATTACTGTGAGTTGGCGATTGGGAGGCGTCAGGATCGTCATCTTCACCGAGTGGCGATACACCTGCTGAGCCTTGTGAAGTTGTAGCGTCTGAAATATCCATTTTGCTGTCCGTCAATGGACTCTCCATTTGCAAACTATATGTGTGTAAATAAAAATATTAATTATTCTCGGAATGTTTTCATTTTGCATTTCTAATCGATTAATCAGCGTTTTTGGGTTTAGCTGCATTTCATACACACTTTTACATATGTTATATACGCATTTATTTGCAACTTTTATGTTGAGACAGCGCTCACCTCATCTCACTTGTTAAAGCTTAATTACTTTTGCTTTTATTGTTCTATTAAATGATAATGAACAATTTTTTATGAAGTTTTCTTTTCCCGTAACTTCACTGAATTAAAATAAATAAAAAAGAACATTTACATTTTATCAGTCATCGAAATCTATCACAATATTGCCAGATGCCTATATATTTGTGTATTTTATTTTTGTATTCAAATAATTATTTTAAAAGATATGCTTTACCTAATCACTGACAATTTGTTAATTGTATTATTTCATAAATATTTTTATTGTAAATAAAATATTAAATATTATAAAGACCAAATCTGTCACATATGTAATCAATAATTTAATGGATTTTTTCACCTAAATTGTTGAGTAAAGCTGTCCCACATAGTGTATCAAAATTATAAAATATAAACTACGTATTATGGTGCCAAGAACGCCTTTCATATTTATATACAAACATTAGACTAACAAAATAACATATCACAAATTTTTAGTTATTCCTTATATGATTTGTTTATTCAATAAAATAATTTTAATTGGCTTAACCAAGTTAAGAAAATTAATAGGTATATAATTATTAGTCGTTATAAGAAATATCGAAATTTTATTTCACATTTGATAGATATCTCAAATATTTTATACTGAGTTAGCAGCGGGATTAATTTTTTTTATTTTGGAAAACTTACTGAAAGCAAATTTTCAACATTAATAGGCATTTTTTTATTTTGAAAGAATGCGCTGTAAGTGTAACCTTAGTAATCTGTTGGTAATCAAATGTCAGCACTGCTATATGTCAAACTAGTGATGATTTCATTTTGTCAATATCTACTTTTCAGAATTCTGTGTTGCTTGTTAAGGAAAAAAAGTTTTAGAACTATAATCGCTCTGGGAAAAAACTTAAATTCATTTAGGTAGGCTTATCGTTTTTCAGTGGTCACCATGGATACAAATTCAACGCCTACCAAGTCTAGTGCGCCAAAAACTAAAGAAAAAACAAACTTGTCTGCGCCTACTACGACTACTACAACAACAGCATCAAATACAATTTCGACAGGGACGCCATTGCGGAATTTACCAATAGAACTGCAGAATGACCAAAAACGTAGAAGGTGCGTGCTTCTATAGATACCTATTAAATAATATAACTTTTTTCCTTTTATAGCTCCTCTCGATCAATTAAGCGAAAACGTTTTGACGACGAAATTGTAGAATACAGCATTGGGTTTCCACAGTCACGAGGTGAGCCGAAAGTCGGACGACAGCGTACCACTTCCCAAACTTCCGCACAGACGCAATCCTTGTCAACAGCAATTTTGCAAGCACCTACGCCTGCTAACAACAGTCTTGAAGTTTCAACTTTTGTTAGAGAGACGCCAACGTCGGTAACTTCATCGAACACAAACAACTCAAATATTTCTTTAGGTGGACCATCTACTCCACTGCCACCAGTTCACCCGACGGCAGTCAAACAAACTTCACCTTCAATGGAACGTGCATTAGCCTCACATGTCACGGACAAAAGACGACCTCCACGATCCAATAATAAGAAATCTAAGAAAACCGGTCGTCCTCCAAGTCAAATTACTACAAAGGATTTGGGACGATGGAAACCAATTGATGACTTAGCTTTAATTATTGGTATACAACAAACGAATGACTTGCGTATGGTACACCGAGGCGTCAAATTCTCTTGCAAGTTCACTTTGCAGGAATTACAATCTCGTTGGTTTTCCTTATTATATGAACCCGCAATTTCACGTATCGCGGTTGCTGCTATGCGAAATCTACACCCCGAGCTTGTGGAGTCCGTTCAAAGCAAAGCACTTTTTAGTGTACAAGAAGAAGAATTATTAGGAACTATAAAGAGCGTAAGTAGAGGAAATGTATACCATTTACATATATTGAATTTGCTTATAACTTAGTTTATTTTTTTTTTTTTTTATAGACTGATAGTCCAAAACTAGAGCAGTTTCAGGAATTGCTTGAAAAGAATGCTTCCGTTTTCTATAGTGCACGAACAGCTAAATCATTACAGAATCATTGGCAAATGATGAAACAGTATCAGTTACTCCCCGATCAAGTGGTGAAGCCATTACATATGAGCGATCAACCATTAAGCTTTTCAGATGCAGAAGATCTTATTTTAGACGCCGAGCTGAATGATCAACGAGATGAAGCCTTAGAGATTGAGTTGGCGTTAACTGATCGTCAAAATAAGCGTGAAATTCGTCTGCTGGAAAACGAATTAAGCCGTTGGAATGTTTTAGTGGACTCTGTCACAGGCGTCGCGCCACCAGAATTTGATGGTCAAACTCTAGCAGTGCTCAGGGGTCGCTTGGTGCGTTACTTAATGAGATCAAAGGAGATTACCTTTGGTCGCTTCGTTGAGGACTCACACGTCGATATCGATCTATCATTAGAAGGTCCCGCATGTAAAATATCTCGCCGTCAGGGAACAATTAAACTACGCAGCAACGGTGATTTTTTCATTGCAAATGAAGGCAAAAGACCAATCTTCATTGATGGCATGCCCTTGTTAACTGGAAATAAGACGCGCCTCGCTAACAACTGTGTGGTCGAGGTAAATTGTAAATACTATTTTTTTTTTTTTTGTATATAAAACTAAAATAATTTCGTTCCAGATATGCAGCTTACGATTCGTGTTTTTGGTTAATTACGAACTTATTAATGCTATAAGGCATGAGAGCGCCAAGACCACGGCGTCATTAAATTAATGTTTGCGTAACACATTTTTCAGTAGTTATTTATAAGATCCTATATAGTTTTTCCTTTTGTGAATTCTAAATACACAAAAAATTTACGAATTCACTAAAAAGCTCTGTATATTTTTGTTGTGCTGAGTTTTATTTTAGGTAGTATTAACCGCTTAGCCTCTAAATTTCTTGAATAGTGGATGGACTGAGCCTGCATTACGTCTGCGCTGTTCATAGTAGATGGCATCGTCACCTCCAGACATTGAGCTGAGGCCGCCAGCACGTTTAGATACAGTTCCACCACTGGGTCGATAACCGGGCTCACCCGGCACTTTTTCGTCCTCGCAATCCAAGTCAGAGGCTGATAATACTTGCTGCAAAAGTTGTGATTGTTCTTCGCGTGTTTTATACATGAGATCCGTATCAGTGTCCATGCCACTCAAATGTGTGATGACTTTATAACTGTAGCCTTGATTCACCAAGAATCTTTGACGCTTGCGTGAGTAACTCATTTCCATGGTGTCCTGCGAAACTAGTGTGTAGAAGAAGGCGTTGTATTCTTCCGCAATGGCGCCCTTCTTAGCACGCAAAATACGACCAAGACGTTGAGCTTCTTGACGACGCGAACCGCCATGTGAGGATATCTGAATGAGTACATTAGCTTCGGGCAAGTCAAAACTTGTATCAGCCACTTTTGACACGAAAATTGTGTTAACCTAAGAGCAGGCAAAAATTATAAGCGGAAATTTATTTGAAAAATATATATATATTTACCTTCTGGTTGAATTTAAAGTTCTGCAGAATCTGTATACGCTCATTTTGTGAAGTGGGTCCGTAAATGAACGGTTTATTCATCTTTATAGCATAGTGTTTCAGTGCAAAAACATTATCCGAAAACACAATTGTTTTGTCACCACGTTTTTCATGATATTTTATTAGGAACTGACAACTACGAAACTTGGATGGATTCATCACATAAAGCAACATTTTCTTCGATGTTTTTGTAGTAAGATATTCGCGATAAAACTCTGGGGACATGGGACACCATACTTCAGCGCACTGTACCCTGGCAATGTAACCCTTCTTTTGCAATTCCAACCAATTTGCTTCGTACAACTTCGGCCCAATGAGGAAATTCAGATCAGCGATTTTATCATCCTCACGCAAAAGTGTAGCTGTCAGACCTAGTTTACAGTGGGATTGTACAATTGTCAATACACGTCTGAACATTTTCGCCGGTATCGTATGTACTTCATCGAGCACCATAATACCCCATTCCTGCTCTTGCAACCAGCGCATAGTTTGCTCTGCTTCCCACGAACGCTTCTGCGTATGTGTAATCATGGAATAAGTAGTCACTAATATACCACATCCCATTGGCTTGTCTTTAGCTTCAGATGTAAATCGACAAATCATACTGTCATCCGCTGTGGACCACATTTTAAATTGCTGTTTCCATTGTTCAACCGAAACACCACTGTTGCAAAGTACCAGAGCACGCTTTCGTACGGTACAACAGGCTGTCACACCAACAAGTGATTTGCCAGCGCCGCACGGTAACACAATCACACCGGACCTGGCACGACCATTACCAAACATTTTACGCAAACTTTTCTCTTGATAAGGTCGAAGCACCGCAGCTGGTTTCAAATCTATATTTATATCGGGATTATGTGTGTCGTTACGAAAGTCATATTCGGCCAGTAAGGGATGTTCAATTTCAATACAACGTTTCTGTATTACTTCGATTTTTTCTTGATTCACTTCAAAGGACACAGTTTTTAAATTGGCCTCATCCTCGTCTTCTTCTTCGTTGTCAATTTTGTCATAGAAATTTGTAATATCTTCTGGTACTGCACTAGTGCCATCTGGATTTGTTGGAACTGGCGTTCCAGGAGTTGTAGCCGTCGAGGGATCATTACCATTATTTGATGTTGTAGCTGGAGTTTCACCAGGCGGCAATTTTGTGCCAAATTGTGTGATCGCTTTGCCTTCTAATGTGCCCTGAATAAAACCATCATCTTCTTCGCGTTTTAAACGACATTGTTGAATAACTGGATCTTTCAATAGTTTTTGTAATATATCAGGATGTGGCGATTCAATAAAATACCTATTTTTAGTTCATTAATATCTCGATTCTAGATCATATTCTCAAATATTATGAAGATACCTGTTGTGTTTTAGTACCAGTTTCACTTTTCCATAAGACAACGTACATAGTTTTATAAATTCAATTATACCTTCTGGAATTGATGTTTTACTCAAACGCTTGAGATATTCTATTATATCATGTGTTTGTAGGCCTACTGAAACCGCGGCATATAAACTGTAAGCTGTTAATTTATATTCATGTATGTGTTCTGGCCGACAAACTGGTTCGGCAATGGCTATTAGAAAGTCATGTGCATGTTTATAAACTGGTGAAAATGATTCCAAGAACACATGTCCATTTGGCGCAACCCACAAAGGTCTATTTGTATGGTCAGTCTTCAATTCCATTTGTGCACGATAATCCTTGGCCCCATACTCATCCGTCATAATGCCATCATCGTTTGTTTCAACATTTTTAGAAGCAGCCACTGGCACTCCGTCTAGCTCAGTAACACCGTCAGAAGCCAGGGAATCCCCATCTTCTACCAATTGAGTGAAAGCTTCATCTTCAGCACGACGCTTCTTCCCTGAAAACAGTCAAACATTCAACATATATAAAATATTATAATTCTTCTCTTACCAAATTTATCCCCTGTGAATCTGTCCTTTTTTGATTTCTTAGGTGGGCCCATTACTTTTTTTTTTTGTAGAAATTTCACAATAAAATCTGTTATAATCAAAGTTTAGTCCGTTAAGATGTCTTATTAATAAATTAAATTTTTAGTAACCATAATCAAGACAGATGTTAAGAGAAAAAGAGTAACCTGATTATCTTATTAGATGACATATTAATATTCACAATAATTGTTTAACCCCTAGATTTTTCACTTAAAAACTCTCACGGTGTATTAAATGTCTGTGAAATTGATGGAAATCGTGCCCCTTTTACATCCGAAGTCAGCTTTAATGCAAATTGTAGAGCTCTTGATAGCGATAATTTGCTAATTTTGTATAGCACATACACACACCCATACACCTCATATATGTCTTTCTTAATTAATTTCACACTCATATATTTTGAAAGTTTTTCATTTATTGTCAGAAAATATAATAAACACAATTTCGTTTGTGAACGGTGTTTTACGAAATACCTACTTATGACATAATTAGAAGTTATAGCGCTGATTCCAAATGGGAAAAGCATTACAATAAACAGGGTGGTGAATTAAAAAAAAAAACTTGTGGCAACTTTATGAAATGAAGTATAAAATATTGGCATCCATTGATAGTTTCTGTCACGGTAACACGGATGTTGTGAGCTTATATAAAAAAAATACAAAATGTAATTAAGATTTATAGCTGGAAGAAATAAAAGAACCTTTAATGTTGTTATCGTTTTATAATAACGAAAGTAATTTAGGATTAATAAGTCTAGGATTCAAAAGGATGAAGGGAGCAGATGTTTAGTTAAGGTTTAGAAGCTTTAATTGATTCTAAACTATACACGAATACTATATTTATTCTGTTGTGCATATTAGTATTGATTTTCTAATGGCACGTTGTAAAGGATGGACTCGTGGATGGACTGCCAATGGCTGTTATTTAGCGCTGGCGGCATGACGTATAGCTAAAATGAAATGGTAGACAAAATTAAAAAGAAGAATTATGAATACATTTAAAAATGGTGAATATATTGTGTATATATTCGTTGATATTTCTATGTGGTAGCGTAACAGCTTTGGACTGGACACAAAAATCAAATACTTAAACATATTCACATGAATATAAACATCTAAATGTTCAAGGCTTCAATTAGAATAAGAAATCACAACTGATATAATCTGCAAAATGCATTGTATATATCAGATAGACACACACACGTATGGTTTGCTCTTGTTCCTCAATGAATGGATGGCCTTGATTGAAGTAGAATTAAGACTAAGTGAAAAGCTTAATTTATATCTTTATCTAATGCACAAAGGGTAAACGGAAGTATGCACATAAATTAACCAAAAGAATGAATTTAAACGATGTGCAACTTTAAATCACATTTCATAAAGATAAAGATTAAATATTAACAATGCAGGAATGCAATAGTGAAGAGCGCGTCGAAAGCGCCAACTCTAGTCCACGACTGCCCCACAAACACTTATCTATTTTGGGATTTTTGACAAAGCGATCCAGTAAAATAGAGCCCCATCCACGAGATGCTGAATCAAAGAAACATGACACGTTAACGGACTATTTACGACCATTATCCGCATGTGGAAATTACTTTGATAGCGCTAGTCATGATGTGACTTTCGCTAAGTGTTCAGCGGATCGTCAACGTTCACCTATTTCTCCACAAAAACAAAATGGTCTAAAAAATAATATTGTTGCTTCGACAACCAAGAGTAAAACGCTACCAGCTGGTGGTAATTACTTAGGAAAAGCATACAACAGTAATGTTCTAAAGTCAAACTCACACGCACGTAGGCGTAGCACTGACGGCTCACAAAGTGATAGTGGCGCTGCTGAAGTGGTGCTGCGAAAGACAGCTAAATATCGTTCACCGAATCATAATCGTTTTAGTCATCAATTTAGCTTATGTTGCAAAGCAGAAAAGAAACCAATGACACCGCCAGTAACCGTGCGTTACAACTCAATACCGGATCCAGCCAATATTGGGGTGAAACGTGACAGTCAAACGCTATGTTGGAGTTTTATTGATAATACATCAGTTTCACTACAGTCATCCGATGAAAATTCGTCCATGCAATTGCCGAAAGGTGATGCTAAATTGACAAATGAAATAGCAAGAGTGAATTTAACAGAATGTTCGAGTGCGCCAGAATCTCCAGTTACGGCTAAGGTGATGTTTACATCTTCGCATAGTATTCCATCAAATGTGTCACTAAAAAGTGGCCAAAGTGAACAAGTGCCAATATACGATAATGATGGTGGAAATTGCCGCGGTCCAATACGTCCATTAGCAGTTTCTGCATGCCGCTCACGTCTACGACTGAAGCTATATCCACCTGGTAAAGAGTTACCATCGTTAAAGCCTACAATAAACGATGATCGGGCCAACACCATTAAGAGGGCAACAACACCACAACACATGTCTTCGCCAAATATTGCCTTCCAGCCAGACCTAGCGAGGGAATCGGAAACACACGAGGTACAAAATATGTGTTTCAGTTCACATGAAAATATACAGATGCAACGATTGCAGTCCAGTCAAGTGGGCTTAGCGCGGCGTGCGCTACTAAGTGCTCAAGTTCTAAGTTTAATACCAACGGATAAAGCACGTGAAAGGTAATTTATAAATTAATATTGTTTTATTCAAAACATTGAATATTTGTATTGTTTGGAACAAAATTCCAACAGGAGCTTCATGGAGGGACACATGGGATCCTCAGCTCTGCTGGGACCTGCGGAATTGGACCGCATTTTGCCAAATAAAGAAATAACAATCTTCGTAGGCACATGGAATATGAATGGGCAAAATCCACCAAAGTAATTAAAATGCTCCTTTGATATATGTACAAGTATTTATCAACGTTCTCTCGAACCACTTTCAATCTTAGGCAGATGAATGATTTTGTACTCCCATTAACTGTGGAGCATGTGCCCGATGTTGTTGCTATGGGCACGCAAGAGTCAAGTCCGGACCGTTTCGAATGGGAAGTGACAGTACAAGAGACCCTAGGACCATCACATGTGCTTTTCTATTCAACTAACTTAGGCACACTGCATTTGGCTGTTTACATGCGTAGAGATCTTATTTGGTATTGCTCAGCGCCAGAGGATGCTTCTTTTTCAGTGCGCACAGGAACTGCCTTTCGTACGAAAGGCGCCGTTGCCATATCCTTCTGTATCTTCGGTACATCAATGCTATTCGTTACATCACATTTGACGGCACACCAGCAGAAAGTCAAAGAGCGTGTTTCTGATGTGAAACGCATCATACATGCGCTGGATTTGCCAAAAAATTTAAATTTACGTCATAAAAATAAGGATGTAACACAGAATTTCGATAATGTTTTTTGGTGTGGTGACCTCAATTTTCGTCTAGGTGAACCGCGTGAAAAACTTTTGGAATGGATTCAAAATACGAAATTTCCTCTACCCTCACACTTGCCACACGGTTATATGCATACCGATCAATTGTCCTCAGTTTTGGCAGATGGCGCTGCTTTTCGTGGTTTTATGGAAGCGAATATAACATTTCCACCAACATATAAGGTGTGTGTTAATATCTTTTTAACAAATTTTATTACTTGAAAATTGCATGCTTAATTTTTATTTTATTTTATTTATTTATTTATGTTTTTTTTTGTTAATTTAAGTATGACCCTGGCACCCAACATTTCGATACATCATCAAAACAACGCGCTCCCGCATACACCGATCGTATTCTCTATAAATACAGACAGTCACAGGGTTTGAGCGTACGTCGTGGCAGCACGCTTGCACCAGGTGCAAATGCTCTACAGCCGTATGTTCAGTGCTTGCTCTATGATTCTGTGCCATCTATTACCACATCGGATCACAAACCGGTGTGGGCGTTGTTTAAAACACAAATTCGGGCAGGCACCGATTCGTAAGTATTCTTTTATTTATTTGTTATTGTTTATTATATTTATATTATTTTATATAAATTCACCTTGTAGTATTCCATTGGCGGCTGGTTTATTCAATCGTGATATTTATTTGGAAGGCATGAAAAGACGCTTAAATAATCAATATTCAGGTTCATCTGCAGTATGTGCTATACAATAATGTGCTTTATGATTGGAGGCTTTAAAATGTGAATATAAATACTCAAATACCACATAATTAAATAGTCAGCTACAATATAGCTTAGTTATTATTTGAAAATAGAAATAGTGGCTTACATTTAAGTTATATTCTCCAGCTGCTATGATTCAGTGACTAGTCATTCAAACCAAAGAATATCTAGAATTATATATAAGCATAATGAATAAGTAGAAAATTAGAGAAAAACCTAAGATAAGTACTTTAACAAAGACATTGAATCTACAGAAATGACAACTAAAGCACTAAGTAATGCACAAATGTACACTTGCCTTAACTATAAACTAACGCTGTTTCCTCTTTAGTTCTTTTGTTAAAAAGTGTGTATTATATTGAATGTAATATAAGGTTATCTAATGATTTGTGTTTAAAATGTGTTTGGTATATAAGCAAATTAAAATATTAATTGAAATTTTTAAAGTTTTAAATAACTAGTAAAGTTATGTTGGTGCTTTCGTAGTTGTGTGTTCATAATGCTTTGTAATAACAGTACCTTTTGAAATACTACCTACATACTCATTTTCATATTAAAATATTTAGGTACATACTTTAAACAATTAAAATGCTAGCTGAACTTTAACAGCTAAGACCAAATAGTATAAAATTTATACATTTACATATGCTAATATCAAACATTTATACAACTATGATAAAAATAATACTTAAATATGTAATTATTATAATCAAAAATTAAAAGGTATTGATACTTTAATAATTAAGCTTTTAAAAGCTAATGCCATACAACTGATTTAAGTGTCTAGTCAATTCATTCAATAATTTTGGTTATGTTAAAAATATTTACAAGAAAATAAACGCCTTATAGGTCATGCGGGCAGCAACTTAATTGAGTCAATTAGTAGGTTTATTAATTAGCATTTTTCCCCATATACATTTGCTAATTTACTCAGTTAAGTGGCTGTCTGTAGTTTTTATAACGTAATTATTTTACGAAGGAAAATAAAATATAAAATTATCAATTATTATATTACAAAATTTAGTGAAAACGAAGTGCTTTATCAAACAATGCTTACAATTACAAATATGCTTAACTGTAATCTAAGCATAAAATACGCTAACAGTAAATCTCGAAAACTAAAACCAAAGACAAGTTTGAAGAAATTTGTTGATAAAAAAGTCAATTTATTTGTTATATTTATATTTTGTATTTATGATACTATTTATATTTGCTTTGCAAATTTGTTATATTTATTTATTTGTTGTTTTAAAAAATGTGTTACTTTCTACTATGTTATATACAGCTGATTGTGATTTTTTACTCTTAATTTTAACGCTTTTAATAAACTTTCATAAAATATATTTAAATAAATGAGTATTTACTTGAAAAAAAAGACCTAGTTACCAAGTAATTCTATGAGTGGGAGTTGGGTTTAATGTATCAGATCTGTCAAGCTAATTATATCCAATAAAATAAAAAAAATTGTTGTCTAGAACTACGCCGTCAGCGTCGAATTTAATAAGGAGAGTAATAAGTGATAAATAGTGCAAATACTATACCAATAGTCGATACAGATCTCTTATCTGATATTGTTATTAACAGTTATGTTACGTTATGGTTATTTATTTATGAATCGAATTTTTAATATGAAACAGGTTAGGTTTCAAAACAGGATCTTCTCACAAATATACCCGATCTAAATTTAAAACCATTTAGTTTGATGCCTACATTGCTTTTTTAAAATCCTTCAGTTTGATGTTCATATTGCAGCCTTTTGTTATTTTATCAATCTTTGAATAAAAAAATTTCAAATAGGTGGCAACCTGTAAGGTTATGTTTCTTTAAACCCTCCGAGCATGATATTTAACAATTCACTATCTTAATAACACATTCTCAACCACAATTCAGTACCATCTCACTGAACCATCCCAACCCCCCTCAACAACGCTATCTACACATACAACAGCCTATACATTCATCCGCATAATAACCATGCATGCCAACAGAAATGGGCTGCAGTACCATGTTTGGTCTGTGCTCAAGTAAAATTTGTCATTGTCGCATTAATTTAATATCCGCCGAGTTCTTTAGAACTCTAACTTGTTAATGTCATGTGAGCGAGCCATTAGCCGAACAAGAAATAATAATATACTTCCTGCTTCTTGAGCGATCAAAGCACAGACATATCCATTGGAACCCTGCACTTACTAAACTGTATCTTATGGTGTGCCATACTTATACCTGCTGTAATTATCTTCATCGACCATTTAAGTCAAAAAGCAATGATCAAAATCGTGCTGGTGATAAAACAAAACTTCTCAATCTCATTCTTGGCTAACTTCGTCATATCAAATAAATTGAAAAAATGGTGTCCATTCTCAAGTCAGATAAACCATATCTCTCCGGTACTCCAGACTATTGGGGTATTATTCCTCTCACCTCTAACCCGTCATGTGCACTTTGTCTTGCAACAGTATTAATTGCGTAAGATTCACCAACTAACCAGATTAGAATCACGTGCATAATTTTCGATAATCGTCGATCCTTCCACAACCGGAACTAAGTTCTCAAGTGAGTTTTTCGCAGAACTTGAGGCTAAGAAACTCTATTCGTCACATACAAAGGTACCGATTTGCAATAAAATAAAAACCTTGACTGGTCGAAATGGACGTCACGCACTGGAGAATACTTTAGCCATAGAAAAATGCTACTCTCCGTTCCGCAAGTGGGTGTGTTTTTATAAGCTTCGGACACTCAATAGACGATATGGAGGGAATGCTCTCTATTAAGGCGCACAATAACCTCTCTGGGCACTTTTTCTTTAACTTCATCTAAACAATAGGAAACCAACGCCTAGCTTAAGAAAGAAACTTAGTTAAGAAGAAAGTATCAGTAATGTCTTAAAATCAAACGAAAAGAACCGGTCCTAGAAAATGCTAACGGACCACAAAAATACATCTTTTATTATGATTTACAAATTTACATTTACATACGTAAGTATCTCCAGATCTCAATTTGTTTCCAAAAAGTCGGAATGTGCTTGCGGCAGTTCGTTGCATTTCAATTCGCGAATCCTTGTGATGCTTTCAAAAATTATTTTGGTTAAATAGTAACGCACTGCAAGTCTGCCGAACTACTGGCGCAGAGAGAGTAAAATATTTATAACCGCAAATGGAAACGCCCAACCGGATTGGTGTGTCCCAGCAATATGAACAGCGGTGGTAATATAAACGAAAATGAAGTGGGCGATGAGTTTAGTGAGCATCAGAGGGGTATGTGTGGTTAAAATGACTTATCTATGTACATGAGTATAAACAATAAACACTTAAACATACATACAAACAGATGGATATGTGTGAAGCAACAATTATAAATGGATTGGGGCAGTTAGTACAATAAAAAGGCGAGTGAGCCGCACATACGAGTATGTACCGACATACATACACACTCCCATACATAGCAGCATGCATACAGAGTTGTTGGCAAGTCCGCAATCAAAAGTACGAGTGGCAGCAGATTGTCATGGCAATAAATTGCGAAGGTGGCGCTGGTGGCGTGCGACGAAGCCGAATGTTGAAGCCACCAACTGATGCGGCAGCCAAGCCAAGCCAAGCCAAAGTTGAAATTGGTCAAAAGTTTAAAATATCTGGCTCTCACTCTTTGTATGCCCCACACAGTGAGCATTTGTGTGCCTTCATATGTGTGTATGTATGTGTATGTTTGAACTTTTATTCGTAGGGACTAAACAGAAAGTTCGATGCGGATAGGGGCGTATATTAGCTTTTTCGCCATTTAAGTACTTCCACTTATGTTTCTGCACACATAACCCCAAAATCGTTGCACACACACACGTGCGAACAAACGGACTTTCTTACATACTTATGAATGTACGAGGGTGGTCCAATAAATAGTTCGCCTCACCACCCGGTAACGCCGGGAAAGAGAAGAGAAGAGAAGAAGAGAAACTTAATATCGTTTAGTATAAGATAATAGCTTAACTAAGTAGACAGCTTATGTCAAAATTTCAGGCGAATCGGACAGTAATCTTGTTTCGACCACATGCGGAATTGGGCGTGTCCGTGGATAATAGAAAAATCGAAAAAGAGGTAGGTAGATGCGTAGGTGATTCGATTCTTTATTTTGGAAGGAAAATCGTGACATCAAACCGCGACCGTTGACGAAACATAGATCCACTGGCACACATCAAAGTGAACTTCTCCCAGCGAACCTGCTCTGCAGAAAGGGAGGACTGTCATATCAGCCAGAAAAATAATGCCCAACGTTTTCTGGGATTCATAAGGTGTGACCTATATACATATGTACATGAGAAGGGCAAATGGGTCACATTGTTTTACTATGCGGAAAAAATGTTCCATTTGACTAAAAAAAAATGCTCTTCCACTATGACATCGCACGGGCTCGTATCTCCGCCGTTGTCGCTACTAAATTATGGCTACCAGCCGTAATCCCAAAATTTGGCCCGCGTTGCTTTGTTTTTCTTTTTTCAAACTTGAAAAAATCACTTGTCGGATAGAAATTTGAGTCCAATGAGTAGAAAACCTTTTAGACGGGTTAAAGAAGTTACAGCATCTCCGGATCAAATGTGTCGAACTAGAAGGAGATTATGTTGAGAAATAAATCGCCATTATTCCAAACTTTTCTTCCTTTTTTTTTGTATGCTAAATATTTATCGGATCACCCTCGCATGTATATATGTATATATGCCGGCATTTAAACATTTCTATGAAAAATAGGGATATGTGTAATTTTCTTGTTACTGCTGCTGCTGTATTATTGTTTTTGTTGTTGCTGTGTTGCCACTTTTTGTTCCACATTGGTTGGCCACGGGCCGCATACTTTCGACCAACTACCCACTACTCAGTCGATTGGCATGCGAACTTTACTTATTTTTGCTTCAGTTCCGCACTCATGTTCCCATTGTGGAGCTGCTTGGTCGGTCGGTTGGTCGGTTGGTCGGTTGGTCGGTGGGCAGACAGGGTTTCCGCACCTTGCCGTCAGGCATTTGGTGGTAAACAATTGAAGTTGCTCATTTTTTGCTGTAACAATTGTTTTTATTGCTCCTTCACAAAGGCACAAGCTCTTTTGGCAACAACCACTTGAAATATTTATTTGTTTGGCTTGTTGCCACGACGTCCCTTGTGAAAGCGTACCATAAATTTATATAGATAAGTACGGACTTGCATGTTTGTATGTATGTATTTGGCTGTGAGCGTTGGCCATAGGTTGTATTGGCCAGCATATATTGCTCATTTGCACGTTTTCGGGTATTTGTGTGTGTAGTGTGTGAAGGGCGAATATTGGTAACGAACATGTACATAACAGTACATATGCAGATAATCGAATTATGAAAAATTTACTTAGATGTAAATTAACAGTTATGATTTGTCAAAAAACATGCAGTTATCCATTTTGAGCTATGAATTGCAAATATATATTGTACTGCATGTAAAACCTAATTTTATATTAGCTGTCCCGATTCGCCAAACCGTGCAGAGTAACGAATAGAACAAACAACTAGTATAAACCACATTCACTGGCATAATAAATAGTGATAGAAAAACAAGCGGTTATGCCATACTATACACTTTTCTATTGAATTCAATTGGAGAACTTTGTTAAAGAAATTTTAAACAAGCGAGTAGTGCTCGCAGTTTAATAAAATATCTAAATACTATATTGCATGCAATTCCACTGGATAACTTTGCTGTTGCTATCATATGTACAATAAATGCTTACCTGGTATATACCTCGGTACAAGAGCCTATAGGTCATTCTTAAAGTATTAGAGAGCGATCATTGTGTTGTCAGGGTCAAAGAAAATTGCCAGTTGACCCAATATAACAGAGCAGTGGTGTTAAATGAAGGAGATACATGACATTATGTTCCAAAAATAGACTTCATTTAAGTGATTTAAATATGATCGATCGAAGCTGGTCGTATCACATAAGAACATAAATCTTTTTGATATATTTATATTTATATAATTTTAAATCGTTGCTCTGACTATTTTGGGAAAGAGATTTTACATATATGATTTGATATGTTCAAATGGTTATAACTCATAAGTAGGGTGAAAACCTCTTTTTTTATCTACATTTGCCTCAAATGACTCTCATATTTGAAATTTTACTAGAAAGTACTAGAAATATTAATCAGAGAGTAACGATGTTAATGGCTCGGATGGTTCTGTCGTTTGCGCAATTTTGCTTTTTCATATACTCGTATATGTATAATACTTTAACATATGAGTATACGTTTCTAATTATTTTGGACATTCGGCTTAGCCGAGCCTACTAGTCCAACCTTTATTGATCTAGGAGTGTAATTGACCGTGATCCTTACTCGGATATAATTTCAGACATTAATAACATCCCTTACCGTTGAAAGTATTGAGCACAACCTATTGGTAAAAATAATTGCAGATTTCTCCTATTTAATTATATTGTTATAATTACATTTCAAACATTTTAAATATACGATTGTAGGAGATTAGACTTTCTAAATTCTAAAATAATAAAATAATAAAAATTAATTTAATAAAATTCTAACACAAATTTTCATATGCTAAACAGATAAATTTAACTGTTTTAAATGCCCCAAGGCTATGTATATACAAATTGTTGTTGCACCCTAATTAAGGTAATAGCAGAATGTCGATTTAAAACTCAAACTTGAGCTCAGTTTTCGAATAATTCATTGTATTCTTCTTCATGATCATTGAGTTTCTTCTTTCGTTTTGCGAATCAAATTTTCGGAGACTAATATCACCAATTATATTAGAAGAACACGGATTTGAGGTTCGAATTTCGCACATTTCAGTAGGAAATTAAATAACTGTGTCTACAGTCTATATTATGTTATCTATGGAAAGAGTGTGTTCATAATAGTAACTTATTTTCGTTTTTTGAGACAGTCTTGTGACCTTCATGAGGTTCACTACCTTGGGTAGAACTGTCTAATGTTGTAAAGATGAGCAACTATACTCTAAAACGGGCAATTTCGACATGAAGAAATGTATACTGTTCTAACCTAAGATTTGGACCAATTTCAATAATTTTCAGATAACAGCTTCCATATGTCCTGAACACCATTAGCTATGATATCTCCATTGATGCTTGAAGAACTATTTTAAGATAATCCATGTTAAGTCTGTTGCGTTTCAAAATCGTGTTCTATGGAAGTACCATGCCATGGTTGTAGACTAATCGTTCCGTTTTTAAAATATGATGTGTGGGAATAATATGTATCAAATTTAATTAAATTTGTTGTTAGCGGTTCTGTGCACATAGGCCAATTGGTAAGTAATGTTTCTAATTATACGTATATTGCATTGTTAAGAGATTTCTTTATATCTTATTAGTTTCACACAGTACCGTTATATAGGAATAGGGCGGGCGATTATCCCATTTCAACATTTGCATATTGTAATATGAGCTATGTTTATGGATATATTGTAGCTGTAATAGTTTTTGAGATACGTTCAATAAAACTTCTAAAAGGCAAGGCCACGCCCACTTTTAAATAATTTTCAAACACTAAAATGCTCCTTCACCCATTGGCTTCCTGTGC
Organism: Bactrocera minax; assembly: GCA_021498325.1. Classification (NCBI taxonomy): domain Eukaryota; kingdom Metazoa; phylum Arthropoda; class Insecta; order Diptera; family Tephritidae; genus Bactrocera; species Bactrocera minax. The sequence goes on from JAKEEE010000001.1 coordinate 5,154,243, forward strand.
ATAATTACAGCAGCAACTGTATTTGAATAAAACCCTTATGGGGACTTGGCAATGATCTGATTCCGTCCATTTACGAAAATAACCTTGCTATTTAAATGTATTAATTGTGGCGCTTGTGGTTGATTGTGCAAACAAAGACAATTTCGTTCTGACTATTTTCATATACAATATATAACACTATATGAATCTGGGTTTAGTTTTAGGTATCACTTTGTACAACCAAAATCAAAATGTCAATGCAAATGTGTAGCTATTTTAATGTTCACAGCTGTATGTTCTAAGTATTTATTTGTACATATGTTTTCGTAATAGAAGTGCAGCATTTTGCCGTCGAAAAAATTTAACACAAAGAGTTTTCTCGTAACAACTACTTTATGAGATACTTCGTATGTGTTGTTTGTTGTTGGTATTGTTGGTGTTACTTTCCACATTAATAACTTTTACTCAGTCGTACGTGTTAATGTGACTTTATAACATTTTTCCTTAAAGTTTTGTCTACTATGCGGTACAGTGGAAGAAATTCAAAGTAAAACAAGCAAATTTTAGTGATATAAAAAGAATACTGATAACAAAGAAAGTAAAGATGTAAAAATAAAAATTTAATTCAAAGAAGTAAGGAATTGTACGTAATAAGTGAAAATCCTAATGAAAAATGTTTCTACTAAGAACAACCGCCTTAGATATAAATATCAAATCCCCCGTTTCTTTTTTTTTCGGTAGAAACACTCTCTTTTACATTCCAACGACTCTACGGAGGTGGCGAAACGTGTAGAAACTTGAATTTGTCATATAAAATCAAGATATTCACCTAAAATGGGAGAAAATGGGCATAAGTATCGAAGCCAAAATACAAAAAAACTTAAAAGCTCTGAGTTGTGAGCTGTGAAAACAAACCAGTAACGGTAGTGCCGGGAATTGATTCCTCTAGATGCTGCGTATTTCATTTTAATATAATAAATCGGCATTTCACAACTGTGGTGCTATCTGTTTATTCTCGGTAAGTATGAATCTAGTCTATGCTCCACATCCGCATTCATTTTCGATTATTGTTAACGCTTTTCTCAGAAATTCCTTTTTAAAAAATGGGCTGGTTTTTCTTCAACATCTTTCTTTAATAATACCTCAACCTCGAAATTATTTTCAGTTTAGTTCTGTATTTCCCGTCAGATGGCGGTTAACCTCACTAAAATTGCTTGAGTTCAGAAAAATACCTAAATAGCAGCTTTCTGTCATGGTAACTAACTCATTGAGCACCTTGGCTATGAATCCCACATTAGCGGAAGCATTTTGTAACCTCGAACGGGATTTCGGATTTAATCTCACATACATTTCCAAATTTGGGCATAAACAGTAATTTTGCTTGACTTTTGAGCTTCTCTTAGGTGAACCCATTAAAATTTAGTGACCCTTGAAGATTCTAAGCGGGGTGCTACTTAGAAGTTCGTCTGTTTTTTGTATTTGGATATTTACTTCCTTAATTTCTCTCCCTCTCTGTCTCTTTTCTTTTTCTCTATTCTCTCCCTTTTTTATACTGAAATTTGTAGTAATAAATATAATGCATTATTTAACTAAATCGGGTTAATACGTATATAAAGTATCCGAAATGGTTTTAGATAATTTAACAGTGTAAGCAAATGAGCATGAATGTACACGTTTGGACTGCGAAGGTATAAGATGAGGTTTTTTTTCCCTTAATCGGGAAATTCCAAATAGACAAAATCAGAGATGCCAAAAAACCGGAAAGCGAAGTGAACCTTCATATACTGAACTCTTCACAGATCTGCTATGGATACTAATTTCCGTACCAAAGTGTTCCCTTCGACGAGAGCCAAGTGCTTTACCTTTAGTTTAATAAAAGAAGGACATTGAAGAAGAAAATGCTGAGATGATACTATCTCATGACCTTTCACACAACTTCGAACGTGTGAACCGACAAAAATCACTAAAAAATCATTTAATAAAATCTTGCAAAACTACCATGGAATTCACTTCGGCACCCTGTTTCAGTCCCCCCGTTATACTGAAGACAAAATCACTAAAATAAATAAAAGAATAAGACATTCGAATTTTGAAGCATTTGCATGAGCAGTTTCCAAGACAACTGCTACTTGGGTTGCAGGCAATAGTTGTTGTTGTTGTCGTTTTATTTAATTTTTATTTTCCATTTTATTTTTCTTTTGGCTCGAACACGACTCAAAGCATAAAATTAAAATAAAAATAAAAATTGGTATGAAATAAAAAATGTAAACGCAAAGCAGCGAGTAGCTAAAGCAAGACGTTGGCGATATCCTTTTGGTCTTGTAGTAAGTAAGTAAGTAAAATGCAAAGTACCACTTGTGAATTTCGCTTTGAAGTACTTGAGCATTGCCCCGAACCGCTTGCTGGTGCCAAAGCTCTTGTCCCTGTAGCTCCTGTGAATTCATCCGAATGTGACTATATCCTGGCGCTTTTTTCTGCCTCTTCCTCATGGATTGTATCGTATTGTTGTGGGTGTGGGCGGATTGAGGGAAAGGCGGTGTGGGGGTGTGAGTGTGTGTTCTATACAATACGCCGCCACTGTCATCTATTATGCTGCCGACTAAGCGTAAGGCATCCCACCAGCAGCAGCTACAACCATGACCAAGTCCTTGCTATTGTGCGAATAATACTCGCTCTCGCATTCGCATAAGCAGTTTTTCGCGACTCAAGCCTGCGCGCGAAATGTAATAAAAACATTTTTATGAAATTTTTAGCTCAAATGTTTTTCTTTTGATTGTATTTTTTTGGTTATCGCATTACTTTCTTCGGCACATACATATATATATACAGACGTACAAGCGTGGCTACCTACTAAGAAGTGGCTTTGTAAGGGCGTAGAGCAAATCACAACGCAAATCGCTAGGAGACGGCGGTTTTATTTTCCACTTTCCATGAAGGAAGCGTTGTAATAATACAAATATATTTATATATACGAGGGTGTTCCAATAGCTATTTAGCATACAAAAGAATAAATAAGTGATTAGAAAAATTGGGTTTTATTTCTCAATAATGCCTCATTTTAGCTCTTACACTTGACCCAGTGACACCGCCAACTTTTTTAACCCGTCTGAAAAATACATTTCCTGTAGGTCTTCAAAGTGGGCATCTCTGGCGGCGATTACCTTCTCATTTTACTCAAATTCGTGCCCGGAAAGTGACTTTTTCAACACAGTGGATTGGGCAGCAGTTCATAACCTAGCTTTGCTCTTTTCCACTTAATCGATGTAGAACACACCTTGTGAATAGCAATAAATGGTCACCATTCCTTTTCCAGCCGATAGGGCAATCTTCGTCTTCTTCGGAGCAGATTCGTCAGGTCAAGTCCATTGTTTTGACTGTTCCTTGGTCTCTGCTGTGTATCAGTGAATCCATGTTTCGTCGGTTATGAAACGATACAGAAACTCTTTCGCATTTCGCTTAAACAGCGTGAAACCCTGGTGTGAAGTGGTGTCGCGGTTGCGCTTGTCCAAAGTGAGCGAACGGGCCAACATCACGCTACCACTTTCTTTTGTTCATAATTTCATTCCAGATATAACCTACGCGGTCTTTTGGGATACTTACTGTCTCATCTATCTCGCGCATCTTCAATTTGTGGTCTGTGGATACGAGATCATGGACTTTCGTCATCCTTTCGTTCGACTTTCGTTATCCTTCGTGGCGGCCGTTTTTGGGACTCTTGGAAGCGGACCTTGAAACTCGGTAAACCAATATTTATCAGTCGCTATAGAAGGAGAAGAGATAGCGGCTTTGACGGGCGGTGCGGCTAGGTCATTATTGAACCGCCCTTGTACTATATGCATATATATGTCTGTGCGTCTTTTACTCTTTATATTATTTTACTTTTTTCTTTTCTTTTTTAGCGTGCGTTGCATAGAAAACAGCAAGTATTTATAATTATGTATCTTCATTTGTTTATTTGAAAACATTTTCACGCAAAGTTTATTGCAACGAGTTGAAGGAATACGAGAAATGCAGCAATGAATACAAAGACGTCGAAAAAATGCAAATAACCACCGGAAGGGGAAGAAATGAGTATAACTTAAAAATAACAAAGAATTTAACTTGCGGTAAATATGAAAAAGATACCTTGCGTGCCATTTGCTTTTGTGCCGTTACTTTTGTATATGTGTATACGTGGGTGTGCTCGAATGCGCCTCTGTGGCTTATATGGTGTTATTATTGCAGTGTATACGCTGGCATTAGAGCTATTTTAATTCAACGGTATTATGATTCCAAGCGAATTCGCAGATTTGCCGAATTTTTACATAATCAAATCAGCAAAAAATATCAAATATATAATATTAATATATACAAACACACGTCCATATACGTGTAAACTGTTGAGATCCCAAATTTATATTTTTAAATTTTTTAGGCACCATCGCTTCGTTTGGACTAATTTGGTTGGACCTACGTAAAATGAGTTGTCTATGCTGATAAACTAATTAGGTCCAATAAGGTCGGCTGTGTTGAAATTATATTGCAAAATTGGACAGATAATGCGCTCGAAATGCGATTCAAATTCTAATTAGCATAAAATTTTCGAACTAAGAAAACCGATAAACGATTAATATTAGCATTTTCAATCCTATTTTTTGTTTTAATTGAAATAAAATTCGTCATCTCTTTATACACATGTAAAACTAATTTTAGGTGTCTTCTCAAATTAAGTAAGTGCAAGTGTTCTTTGACTATGATAAGCTACTTATAATGATATTCAGCGAAGATCTTTCCAAGACTCTTTTGAGGCAATCTTGCCACCAAGGTAAACTGCCACCAAAACTGACACAATGAGGTTTTTGGGGATTGAGATCTTTGAGTTTTTGGGCCCAAATTTTTCCAGGAATTCCAATAAACTAACTCTTTTTGAGTTCCTGATTCTGACAATCTTTCGTAGCCAAGAAATATATATTTCAAATTCGATATACATTTCGTATACACTTCTTTCAACTACTAAGAACACTCTATGTAATTGGAAGTTGATAAGGAACGGTATATAGCATAAAATGTTATTTTGTTCAACATAAAAGAACTTTAGTTATTGACTGTCAGACCCCATTACATTCAGACCACATTGTGAAAATAGAGAAAATCGGGTCATAATCACACCAACCTTTTATATAACGGTTATATTCAAAACTACTAAAATAGCCTTAACAATCTAACGATTGAAGTCAAAAACGCTAAAATGGACGAGAACGATGACACCACAGGTGTGCCGTGGCGTGGAGTGGCACCATTCCCGGATAGGTTTGGCGGAATATAAGTCAGGGTATCGTTGAGTGGACTGACAGGGGGGACAAGGATTTTTAAATCAGTATTTTATATTGGCAACAGACCGGTTGCCAAGTCGTATACGTAACATGTGATTATGGGAATATAAAATTCTGTCTTCAGTATTCAGAAACTAAAATAATTGACAACGTGTTTTAAAACTGCAAAAAACATCTATTTTACCAACAAAATTACATTAAATATCTGTGAAATATAAATATTTCTTTAAATTGCAAATTAAGATACTTTTTATAGTTTTATTATATATAACAGTGCATAAGTAAACTTGTTAAAAAAAGGAGTTATTAATTTTTAGTAAAGCAGAAAAACTGTATAGATAGAGTCTTTTGCTATCCTTGATGCGCTGTCCAGCCCAGACTGTTAATATGGGAAATATGCTTATGATTTTAAATTAATTTTCTAGACCTTTTACAAAAATTATAAATTTTTTAAATCCAGAAGTCAAGGCAAAATCCAAAATTACTGCAGATGAACTCTATTACTTTGTTGAGTTTCCAACTCTTACCAAAATAAAAACAAACGTAAATTTCACCGCTAATATTTTACTGATAATAAGCATATGCAAAAGAATTATTCTTTTTAATATACAAACGGGTTAGTTCGTCACCTAATTTTAAATCGAAAAAGTTTCACCTTCAAAATACTGCTTTGGTGGTATTTGGAAACGAAAAAACCTGAGTTAGAAATTAAATTTATTGAAAACGGAAGCTACGTCACACTCTGGTGAAAAAACATAAAGATTTAAATATTTTAACGGTTTCAGAAAGCTTTATTTCATCATTCCCCTCAACTGCCCAAGAAGTTTTATTATTATTACCTAAATATATTTTATTATACCAGTATTTGTGAATTTATATCAGTTGTTCGTTCGATTTGCCACTCTTAAAAGTTCTGACGTATCGAAAAACGCTTCAAAGAGTTAAGTGAACATTATTAATACTATGATGAATAATGGATATTGATAATGGATATCTTACACTTGTTTAGATAAATAAAAATTTTATAGCTTAAACAAATCTCATGGTAGCAAATGTCTTTAACTGAAGTTAAAGTGTTCTCGTAACGCTGCAAATGACATACACATGCTTATTTGCCAGCTTTAAAATTAAGTTTGAATGCAAATTGACTTTGGTGCTGCTGTTGTCGGTGCTGACGATGCTGGCATGTAGCACGAACCACTCTAATAGCTGCGCAACGGTTGATTATATCGTCCTTAGATATTGCCAATACGAGAGCGCATAGTACTCACACAACAATATCGGCAACGTCAATAGCGGCAAGACGCTCAACATCGACATCACCATCGACATTTGGACGAGAATTCATAAATGCTAATTTCAACACGTTACACTATTGCAAATATGAATATTTACATGCGCTGGCAAACACCAATATGTACTTGTACGTGCAACCAACTACTCGTAAGTGTGCGATCACGTTCACCCACACTTGTACATATGCTTATGTATGTATCAATGTTTAGTATTTAGTAATGCCTACTTTGGCGTCAACGAAGTGAACCCAAATGCTTCAGCAGCACAGCAGAAACATGTAGCAACAATGTCTGCAGGAAAATTTTTATTGCGCTAGAAATACTGAGGAGATTTTATGCAAAAAGTAATGGTAAAATTGTATTAATATTGTTAAAAATTGCTTACGAATTATTAATTTTTTATTTTTTTTCTACATTTATAACCGAACAATTAATATTAATTTGTTTTACAACATGTAACAGAAATTATTTCCTACTGGCACCACTACACACCACACATAAATGTTGATGCAAGCATATGCCATGCAAGTCGTAAGGCAATGAAAGCATCTCACTTCATGTATTCACAAAATCCTTGAAACAATTTCAAATGAAGCTATCAAGGATTTCACTTAGAATCCACCAGCACTTTGGCGCCATCGTCCGGCACAACTTTGCATTCAATTCGATGCGTTCTGGTATGAATGAGGTGTTTGTGCTAAGCGTTTCGTACAAGAGTTTCAACATACTTGCACACAGACTTTCGCTTATGTATTTGTATACATATATGCATACTTATATGTATAGGCCAGCTGTCATGTGTGTGTATATATGTTGCAAATTTTAAGCTTAGAAGCTGCCTATCTTTGCGTCTAATTGATTTTGGTTGCGTAAAATTCAATGTTTAAAGAGCCGAGGTATCATTAACTGCATTGAGTTCATACAGCTATCGGAAACATTCGATATTAGATGGAATTTACGATTTATCTTTATTAATTTGAGTTGAAGATAAATTATTTCAAGAAAATAAAATTTTAGACTTTGGTTAACTTTGGAATCATCATTTTCCTTAAAAAACCTTTTTGCTTACTTTCTTCCTCTTAAGTGTTCTCCTCACTATGTTTCCGTTTTTTTGATTGGTAGGGAAAAAAATTAAAAATACTAATGTTATGTAATTAATATACAAGAAATTTTTTTCGTTTTTCAAAGTCTCTTGAGGACACATATATCTTGTGATGCCAAAAACTTCTTAAAGAGCAATTAAACCGTCGATGCTTAAAAGTTAGTTCTTCAGCCAGCCAGCCAGCTGCTTATTTAATTTGAGTCCCACAAATACGTAGGAATCAAGAAGGAATTGCTGAGTTTATCCTTTCTCGTAATTTTTTATACAACTTCGGTAATTGGAACCAATATTAAGTATTATTTCGGAATAAATATTTAGTACTAACGGTGAAAATTGTACAAATCGCATTAATTGCAACTAAAATGTTAACTTAACTAGAATAGAAACCACTTCACAGAAGTGTTTTACGTAGTTTAAGTGCTACCCGAATGAGTTTCAGCGTCTTTTCGTGACCGTCGACAAAATATGGATGCACTATTACACACCAGAGAACAAGGAATAGTCGAAGCAGTGGACTTCAATCGACGAAACTGCTTTGAAGAAGATAAAGACTGTTATATCAGCAGAAATGAAAGGTGGTGGTCAGCGTTTTCTGGGATTCATAAGGTTAGATTACTCTTACCACACCGACTACTTTGAGTAGGGCCAAACGGTCACAAGGCTCTACAATCCCGAATTATTGGGCGGATTCGACACCAAAATTTCTTTTGCTTGCAGTGTGATAAGTACTCATCGGGCCGCCTTCGTATATTGCTGAGCTACCAATGAAAAATTTTAAAGTAAAATACAAACAGCAAACTGCCAAATAAACACACATTCGTTTCATACAAATAAATGTAATACAGCCTTGCCTTATGTTCGAATAAAATTTTATTAACGATTCTCAAATAAATACTTGATAGCTTATCGCTGTTTGTTGAACTATTTGCATAATTTCGAACAATGTGAAAAATAGATAATGTCAAAGTGTATAATATTAAACGCATTGAGAGAATGCCGCCTAATCTAGTTTGAATACTGTATTCCGAAAAGCCAAATGGCAACACAATCAATATATTGAAATTTATTCAAATATTATTCCTAGTAACATAATTCGTTTTTGATCGGCATCCACAAACTGCAAACACATTAAACACAGACACATACATCCGAAAACAATGAAGGGATATGCTAAAACTTTACGGCCACTTGTTGCAACTCAAACAAATGCCTCATTGTTTCCGACTTAAGCTTTTGAAAAGCAATGACTTTTGACTGCTTTCAACTGACTTCGCAGGACGCATTATTTCAAACATAATGGATATGAATTTCTATGTTAGTATGTATATATGTATGTCATCCATTTGAATTAGCATTGTTTTATTTAACAGCGATTAAAGAACCGTCGGATGGCAGTTGTTACAATGTAATTGTATTACCGAATTTGTTCGTGGATTGCAAAATTTTGTAAATACTTAGATTAAGTCTTTGGCTTTGCCTAATGCTTAATACTTTTATAAGAATACTAATTTTGACATTGAAGATTAGAAAAAAGTTTAATATTTTGTTCAATGGGTATATTTCTTCCCATTATGGTACTAACAAAAAATGTAAAAAGTTAATATAAAAGTTATTTTAAGTCAAATAAGTAGACATGGCATGGTAGCGTTCGTCTCTGGGTAATCTCAAACCTCTGAAGACGCTTCCATATATTTCGCAAGCTATCCGTTGATGCCATTAGATGACATTGACTTCATTCCTGAAAATCTATGTATGCCTCTGTATCGCTCAACCAATTTCTGGTGGCTTCTATTCTGGGCGTAATGAGCTTTTTCAAAAACGGATTGAAGCTTAGCGGGCAGTCTTCTTTCGGGAGCTCTTCATCAACTGTAATTTCAGTTCTCCTTACCACTGCAGCGTTTTTTAAGCACTGGTGTCTGGCATCATGGTCGCAGAGGACACACTGATTCAGAGAGTGGTCAGAGACTCCAGAGAGGTCAGTATTCGCTCTAATAGCAAAGCAACAATACTTACCTTCAGCTAGCTGACTACACGCTTAAAACTAGTTAAGGAATATTTAAACTCTTTGTTAATTGCATCGCATCATATTGGAAAAGAGTGGCAGCTCCGTTGCCCTCACGCGGTTTAATACTGAAGGGCTGAGCTTCGCGCTACCCAATTCTCTAGGTGCTTTAGCAGAGGGCGAGATAAAATCATATTCAAACATTATACACCAGGTTTGAAGCAACTTAGATGTCATACGTTCAGTCAACTTGTGAATTAACTGGAAATAAGCTGCCGCAACAAATTTGGAACAGGCTCAAAGCGCTTTTTCTATACATCAACTTTTTTTTATCCATATTTAGGAGTTTTTTTTTGGAATCACAAAGGACCTTTATTTCAACTATCCACGGCAGAGATCAAGAGGATCAGCATCAAAACTTAACCAAACCTAGCTACAGACTGACTCTTCTAGTATATTTGTCACACTCAAGCTTAGTTAAAGTAAAGTGTCGTTTGGTAGCAAGCATAAATCGCAGATCTATACCAAGAATTGCTGCTTATGTCTCAAATAACACTACTAAACAATATCATTTTCATTGCCACGGAAGGCGGGAGATTCCAGGAACATAACAGGAATACTAGTATAGTTAATCTGAGCTCTGAGTTCTTTTGAGCGTTCCACAAAGTCCTTCGTTTATCTTAGGCTGTCCCATTCCAAAAACAAAACTCTTTCTAAAAGCAGTATGTTGGATGCTTAATTTTTTTTCCACATATTTTAAACATACATATATGTATGCACATACAAACAATTATATATTATACATGCTTCCAGATGGTGGTTGCATAAGCGGCGGTAAGAATTCACTCACAAATGGCACGTGCGTTACTTGCACAACTTTGTTTTTCATCTGCAGGTGGCTGCCGAGCAACTACAAAAAATTCTCTACCCTTCAATCTCTATTTCATCAGAGGGATAGTGATTGTAGGTTTGAATGAAGTGGTTACCAGTTACCGAATACGTAAGAGTTTTAAAATAAAAGGTCGATTCTTAAATGAATTTTAAATAACGAAAAGATTTTTTATGTCAGAAATACACCAGGAAACATTGTTGAGATATATATTTGGCTATTAAGATGTTTCAAAGTTTGCTAATATGTGTAACCCGAAAGAGAGATTAATTGTATAGCTAGTATTTCATATGTTTTGTTATTTAGAAGTTGTTATTCAAATGAACATGAACTCTCTGGTTATGAAAGAATACTTCTGCTGATAGCAAATTTAGACCGAAGCCTGGTATAGAAAATAAAAGGAAGATGCTGAACTTGACCTAAATCACTAACACGGTTAGAGTGCCATTAAGTGCCAGTTAAGAAAAATAAGGAGTGCTAAGTTACTTTATCTAGAGCAGTTTCAGCTTTAATACGTCTCTGAGCTATTTTCGGGCATATGGCTAATGCTGATTATGCTGACTGTATTTATGAATACCATATTTTCGGTCCAATTTTGAACCATTTTTTGTAGTATTCCAACTAATTAGTCGTAACTAGTTCATCAGCATAGAACATTGACTTTATCCTCACAAAAGATATCTAATGGAGTCAAATCATCTAAAACCAAACATCATTCACATCTAAGTTGTTTCGTACCGTTCTGCTGCAACCATTTGGCCCTTAAAAGGGCACTTGATATGGGGAGTGAAAAGTTCAAGAACCCTTTGACAGCTTTAAAAAAAATGGCTTCAGCATATAAACTACGACAGTAACTTATTGTTTGAAGAGTCTCTACAGCACTGTTTGCGTTTAAAAAATTTGATAGAACAGCACGACTGATGCTTCCGTAGCTCCCGTTTTGCAGCACAACAACCATAAAATAACATAAGTACTCATACAACTCTCATCTGTATACCGAATTCAAATGTACACAACACTGAGCCTCATCACCTATTTATATACTCGTTACACGTGGCCTGTACAACTCGGCTGAATTGCACTGAAGCCAGTGGCACAAGCGTGTTGTGCATTTAAATGTGTCGATAAAATGGTAATTAATTGCGTAATTTACACATTCACGAGCAACTGAATACATCAGGCGGCCACCATCCATCCTCGCCGGCAGCAAAGGGGGCGTAGCTGATCGGACAGCAAACAAGGCAAAAACACCAAAGTGCAGATAAATATAGCACAAAGAAAACAAGTTGACAAAGGCAAAACCAGAAATTGTGCGTTTTTTTTCATTAACCGAAAAAGTCGAGCTGTCACTTGATGCTGGAGGAAGGATGACAATGCAATGCCATACATATATTCGTATGCAGACCGGCCTGCACGTGATGCCGAAAAAAAAATGCATAAAAATACGAGTAAACAAGTGTCGAATTTATGGTGGGGTGAGAAGGGTTTGCGGTTGCGTAACTTTCTTCCTACTTTTGCATAAAATTTTTTATTTGTTTGTGAGCATTCACTTGCCACTTGCACTTTTTGTTTCTGTTAAATTTTAGCTGTTCGCTTTTAGTATCCTTGGCACTGTTCAAAATTGATTAATGATCTGTGCAAAGGATGTTACGCCTTGTTCACAACTACGACCACCACTATTTTATGCGACGTTTTTGTTGTTGCATCGTGCTCTGGTAAGGTTATGTGTGTGGACCTGTACAGCCCTCGGTAATGGCGGTGACAAATTCGAGGGAAGTTCGAAGGCTGACTGGCTGGCGTGTAATCGGCAAATCACTGAAAACCGCTACGGCTGAGCGACACGTAAAACTGTTATTGGAAGCGAAATTTGTGTTGTCTCTAACAATGGTATTATGTTTATGGCCTATCTGCAAAGCACCTTTGAAGATTTGGGCGCAATCTCGTTACCGTCCTCAGATAATCGTCGTCGAGGTACAAACAATTACCGACTGTGGCTAATGTGACACATATTGCAACAAATGACGGGTAGGGCGGTGGGCTTATAAAGATGTGCTAGTGAATATGGTTTACAGGGGCGACATACTTGTAAGAATAATGTTATTCTACTCTTCTACGTATTTGTATATGTAATATATATTTGCTCTCATTTCATTTTATAAAGTTTATAAACTAAGCAAACTAATGACCGTGTGCTGTTTTCGCTTTTTCGGTTGTAATCAATCTAAACTTTCCATTTTAGTAGCTTTTCAAATTTATTTCGTGTTTGTTAATACAGATCATGGCCTTCTACTAATCCCCTCCGCCTACTGACTCATACCCTCCCGATGACACATTATATGAAATTCTATTCTCATAACACTACACAAGGGATTCAAAATCCTTCTAGGACCTACCGGCCACCCCAAGTTTATAATCTAAGCAAACTAATGACCGTGCACTGTTTTCGCTTTTTCAGTTGTAATCAATCTAAACTTTCCAATTTAGTAGCTTTTCAAATTTATTTCGTGTTTGTTAATACAGATCATTATTAGAATCTTTGATATTATAACTTTTTAAGTTAAAAATTCCAACGATTAATACCAATTTTGATTCTTTTCTCAAAGGTCTCCGTCCTCGTGATGACTTTTAGCTTGTAGGGCGAGTTCGTTCTATCTCATCAATCTAATCATGGCACATCCTTCATAGCGGTTACGCCGAATTCAACTTCAGAAGAAAGTGACAGATCATTATTACCATTAATAGAATCTAAGAGGCTATTTTATTTAAACTATTTCAGTGAATGCTTTAAGCCGCTTACGAAGGTGTTAACGTTGCTAAAACATTTTTGCGAATTTTTTTGATCATTCACACAAAATCACAGAAAAATATTTTCATGGAAAAAATAAAGGGACCTGTAAACTAATCGAAGTTGCGTAAAATTCTGACCTACGAAGAAGGTCTGATAAGTACTTGGCCTACAAAGGAAAAATTTAAATTGTTAAAAGATGGCGATATCTTTCTCGAATTTTAGCTCAATATTCTTGGCCCAGCGATTCTCCAACTTCTTTAACCCGTCTGAAGAATACCCGTCTGGAGGACTAGAAAGTACGATGATAGTTATCATCCAGCATATTCGAAAAATTATGCCAAGTATTAAAGCCTACGTCAACTAAGTGCATCTTATTGTTGTAGTTATTTCCCCTATATACACGCAATTACCTTTAGCATTGACACAGAGATATATATATATATACACATATATATACAAACAGCCTTCAGCAAACGCATATTTCCGAGTTCAAACACAAGTGTTACCATTGTTACAATTCATGCGATGAGGAATTTTTCTGTAGTTACTGTTGTTGTACGTCACACAATACAGAACATCAAGCATTATATAACTACACTCATTCAAAGAACAGTTGTCGCCTGCGAACAATGCATGACAAATTTTGATTTTCTGCGCATTTAATCAATTCGAATCATCTCATCCATTTCAGCTATTTTATTCATTCTCTACGTTCTGCCTGCTTCCACCCAACCAACCCATCAACCAACCAACCAACTAACCAACCAACCATTGCAGCAAACAACCTCGCATAGAGCTATACAACCATTCAACCATCCATCTATCCGCCTAACTATCCAGTTTGCCTCCTTAGTCAGCACAGTATGTCGCAGTTGAAGGAAGACAGACACACATACAATATTTGTCAAATGTGACTAATTTCATGCTCGCGTCAGCGCGTACTTACATTCAGCGCTGATCTGTTTAGTTAGTCCAGATGAGTTGCATGGTTGTGCGGTAAGTGGCGTGGCGAGGTGTGAGTGTGAGTGCGAGTCAAGGAGAGGGAAGATGTTATGTAGCGGAGTGGTTGTTATAGCGCCTTTGTCAACTGTGCGGAACACATTCTTTACCTGCACCTGCAGCACACAGACACGCAGACATAAATAGGTAGTGTCAATGGCTCAAACGGAATGGAACATTGGATGATACGCGTGATTATCTGGGGAGTTTTGCAAATCGGAATCTATTTGCATGTACATACACACTTACATTTTTATTTACTTTGCAGGTAAACAGTAATCTGGGTAGTAATATACGAAGTCGGTCCGATACTTAGCTTCACCGCCGGATGGCGCCCCTATCGCCAAAGAAAATTACTATCGTGTAGTATATGTTCATAGACGGCTACTGTCAAAATGTCAAACTGTCAGCCGAATACGATCTGCAGTTTTGTTTTGACCGGTTGTGGAAGTGGACGTGGCCACAGATTTTAGAAAAATGGAAAACGAGTAATATCGTTCGTTGATTCGTTTCTTGTTTTTGGAAGGAAAATAAATCGCGCAGTCATATCAAAGAGCGCCTTAAAGCTGTTTACGGTAACTCTTCTCATTTTATGGCGACCGTTCGAAATTTGTTTAACGGGTTTCAACATCTTCACATGTCGGCCTTTGATGAGCCACGATCTGGTGTCACTAAAATGGGTACCATGGCGGATAACGTCACAAAAGTCCACGATCTCGTATTGGTAGACCGCCGATTGAAGTTGCGAGAGTTAGCTCAGACAGTAGGCATTTCAAATGACTACGTGAGTCATATCCTGCATAAAATAAAGGGCATGAGAAAGCTATCGGTGCGATTGGTGTCACGTTTGCTCACTCCGGACAACAAGCGCAAACATGAGACCGCTTCCCAGCAGTGCTTGAAATTGCATTAGCGTAATTTGAAGGTTCTTCTGCGTCGTTTCGTGATCGTTCCATCTATCGTATTCCCCAGATTTGGCTCCATGCGACTTCTTTTTGTTTCTAAACTTCAAAATGCCATTCGCCTGGTAGATATTTGAATCGTATAAGTAGGTTACCGCTGACACGGACTATCGAGCTCAAAGAAGATCATGTTGGGAAAAGAATTGCCATTTTTTTAATTTTACATTCTTTTTTGTTGGCCCGTCCCCGTAAGTATTGTTCAAAAGAATTAAATATGGTATAACTTTCTAAACAATAACGTCACTCATATAGTAAAATTTTCAACTTTATTGTTTTTATCTAATATTAGTATTTCACAGGGATTAGCGACCTTCCAAAACAGACGAAATCGCTTCATACTTTCTTCCATATGCGGTGTATCTAATATGAAAAAATCTCTCCATCGACCGATAATTGAGATATATTGATGAGTTTCGGCGAGAAGCTTACGTAATATGATTTAATGCCAAAAATGGGTGAAATCATTCTTTTGTCTAACCTCCAAACACTGAATTTAATTCCTTGTATTGAGTTTTTATCATATATAACGGTCGGTATACGAGATATACCAGCGAAATAAAGTGAAAATGTTTCTCTTGGAATAATATGACTCTTTGTACAGTATCTGATTCCGGTCCATAATTTTTCCAACCCCCATATTTTCTAATTTTCATCAGCCCACTTGATATTAAATTAACTATTATATTTCGAATATTATATATAAAATAGGTTAATCTGATACCCAAAATATTCTTAATCGGTTCTCAATTTAGTTTAATTTATGATTGGACTTGTTTTTTAATTCGAAGTTGTTCTCATCTATATCTTTTCACTGCTGGGTGATCACGAAAACATCATCACGATAAACATGTTTGTTAGTTTGAATGTAAGTGTAACTAAGTACGTTTGAGCCGTAAAAAATTGGAAAACATTGCACAAACTGAATACATAAGTAAATAAAATTTATTTGCAACAATTTCTTTTTTTATTCTTATGTTTTTTATGCTATTAATCGCTACTAATTGGTTTACGTTTATACCGTTTCATTTTTGATTTCGCTATTCTGCTTTCGCTGTTGTGTTTTTTTTATAAAATAATATTATTGTTTATTTTACTTTCTCTAACGTTCAATTATACATACATATATTTATTTATACACAACTATTACGACTAAAATGCGTTATATATTATTTTGTTTATTCATTTGTGGTCTAAAGCCATTCCTAAGGCTCAACCAAGTCCTTGGAACAACCGTTATATGCCAGTTCCTCCGGCCGAAAGTAGGAGTTTTGCATGCTGTAGAGCCGATCGATTGGATTCACCATGGGTGACTGCGTCAGCGGTCCCATCAGCTGCTGAAATGTAGAGTAGCTCAGGCCGAGTACGGTACTTAGAAAAGGCTCATTCGTTTTGTTGCAGTTTTCTACGTAAATCAAATTTAAGTGAAGAGAGAAAGTTTTGTGAGAACTTTAAATATCGGATATTATTTCAACAGAATTCAGCACAATAAAGTTAAATCACTTTTATTAATTAAAAAAGAGAGTTTCTCCCAAAATAACAAGACCCCATTGACTGGTCACTGACCTGGATTTTTATTACAGTCAATTGGAAAACACGTCAGCAGTTCTACATTTATAGTAAGTCCCGATATGGAAACTCCATATTTTATTTGAGTGATATTATGAGACTTTAGTTTTACTGAGATATAATAACATTTCTCCGATGTATACGAAGAAATCAGCACAATCATAGACAACCTGACAAAAAAGAGGGGTCAGAAAAACTTTGACGTAGTAATACCCGTTACGATATAAATACAGTGTGCGTTTCAGCGTCATCTTCGTATATTTCCACGATTTATTAATAACTTCAACATCTCATTAAATTTGGTAAAGACATATCATAAAATGATATAGGTATATTTTGGGTCATAACAATTATGCTAATGATTATTTCAATATTTGATATAAGTGTTAAGGCGTTAACCCGATTGACCTTTCGTTTTTTCAGCGATCTTTTTTTATGGCAATGATTAAATGATGAATTTTGCGTTTGTTGTGTTTGTGTTTCTTGATAAGCATCTTTCGTATAATTAAAGCAAAAGTGCTCAATTTTTAAGGACGGTATAAGCCCGGTAACGAAGTGACAAAATATGTTTACTCGAAACATAACGGATTGGGACCCTCTCTTAATGCTTCATGCCACTCAAATACTTTGTATATATATTATCGATTAAGTAGATTTCGACATTGTTAATGGCTCTGTAGCCAAGATATTCCAAATATACCATTTTTTAATCGTTAGCAAATAAAAAAAGCTTCCCATGACTGGTTATATCATTACATTCTTTTCTGACCCTATCTGAGATATTCAAGTACCACATGGGCAGACAAGTCTTTGTTCAGACTAAGAAAATGCCTCGCTGACTCCAAAGAGAAAAGTAAGAGGTAACAATGGAAACGGTATCGAAATGTTGGAGGGCCGTTACAACAAATGCTTTACTCTAGATGGAGATTACATAGAAGAATAAAGCCATATTTTCATTTAAAAGACGTTCTTTCTAGTCAGGTCAAAGGTGTTTCAGCCCAAGAGTATATGTGAGGGCAAACAACAAATGATTTCATAAGAAAATGGTAAAGAAAGCTGAAGTTGCGCCAAACATACGAAATTTACAATTGAGAATGGGTTGAAATGTTTAGAAATATTTTGTTAAAACCCGATGAAATTTTGAGAAGCTTAGGAAGCTTTAAAATCTTCCATCAAGTGGTAACTTTACTCAACTTTGTCTCATGTTTTCGTTTTGTCACGTTTTTGTCATCTTCGATGACATGAGTTTTCTGATTTAAAAGCACTGAAAAACGAAACATAAAAATGTGAGAATCTTTCTGAGCACAACTTTTAATATCCTACCTCAAGGACTAAGTATCGTGTATCAAGAAAGGTTTAGTTTTATTTCTGGAACCATAAATTTTCGTCAAGATTCACAATAGTAATTTCAATTAATATTACTTTTCACCCTTCTAATTAATTATTCATTCAGGCTTGCCACAATTAATAAAATTTTTAACAAATTAAGAAATATATAATTCAATTTGCAAGTGAAACAAAACAGAGATTATACATTTTTTGCTTTTTTAGACTGGTCACCCCTATCTGCCACATATTTTTTTCTAATTTAATGAATTTGAATTGAATAATGAGAAAATATTGTCAGCTAAAATTTTAATTTTTTTTTTTTACATTTATCTTATGCTCCGCGGCTTTTGCATCTTTTGCATTTTGCTCTTGAGCATAAGTACACACTACATAGTAAAGGAGAGCAGTCGCAGAGCGGCGCAGAGGCACGAAGGCAAGTCTCTTACCTCTTTTGATCATTGTTAGCAACGCACCTTTATTGGTTTCCATGCAATTAAATGACGTATTCTCATTTTCGTCTTTGATGGAACGCATTTTTATCGCGCTATCCGCACAAGAGGCGACACCGCCACCGCCACCGCCACCAGCAACTACACAACCACCGCTGCCGCACGCAGAAAACGGAGACTCTAGTAGAGACTCGCTGTCGCTGTGCGCCTCGTCTTTAATTTTCGCCAAATTGCTGCTGTCCGATTCTTGAGAATCTTGCGAGTCGCTCGCACCTTTCGAATGTTCTTGCTTTGCTTTCTTTTGGATTTTTTTCACTTTGGCGCGTTGATTTTGAAACCAAACCTAATGATTAAATAAATAAGGACTTGTTGTTTGGTAATGAAAATTTTAGTATGACTTTAGTACTTCTTAGTAATTTCGCTCACGTGCAAATATATGGGGGTACATATTTACCTGTACAATTCTTAAACTTAAACCAGTCTCCTTTGCCAAGTTCTCTCTCACTTTACGACAGGGTTTCGGTGACAGTTCAAAGGATGCTTTAAAGGCACGCCTTTGCTGTGTGTTTAGTATGGTACGTGGGCGTTTAGGTCCACGTCTTCCATCCAATTTAGGTGCAAACAAGTCATCGCCGTAGAAATCTGTCCTTAGAGAAGTATATGTTAGTATTGAATTACACTGAGAGTTGTGGTAGTGTTTAAAAATGTATGATGTAGGAATGCCGGGATGTAGGTTACAGCTTCGGCGTTCCCGTCTCCATTATGTGGAAATTCCAATGCAAGTTCTCCGAAATAAACACAAGAAAGTTTTGCAAAATAATGCATGGTAATACAAGTCAAGTAATCTTAGGCAAAGAAGTAAATTTTGTTAGTCCCAACACACCAAAAAAATATATCCATAGTGAAGTTTTAAAACTAATGTACACTCTTATATGATAATAATATAATACGTTGCCAACATAAGATCAGGTAGTATGGTAATGGAATGAGGTAATCTTAGCCCTTGTTTGTGTTCTTTCCTTTTACCAATTATTATTGTATACAAAAAATTGTGTATTCTTTGTTGTTCAACTTACCATATCCTTGCAGCATCTCGACTTCCTTTTCATAGTCCAAGAGACAAAATAGTTGACCCTGTTTCACCACGTACTGTTCACCCTTCTTTAAGAGTCCACCGCATACGACACACGCAAAGCACTTTAAATGGAAAACACTGTCAAATGTTCTCATTATCAACTCATCGCAGGCGATTCGGTGACCACAGCCAAGGCAGCGATTGCGTAGAAATTGTCTATTGGAATTTATAGAAAATTTTTGTGTTGGTACTTACATTAAGTATTGGTATATGTAATTGAATCGCATTACTCAAAATTAAACAACATATTACCAACATATGAAAGGACCGAATGTTTTGAACAATATCAAAATTAAATAAAAACGTTGATAAGTCGGAATAACGAAATTGTAACTGAAGACATTAAAATTATTAAGTCCCAATCTTGGGGTATACATTTTTCACAGATATCATGGAGATATTATTTAAAATATAAATAGCTAGATAGAAAATAGCTAGATATTATTTACATAATATCAGTAGTTCGAGTCAATTTGTCTTCATGCAACTGGAGGGCATTCCGATTACATAGAAATTTAGTTGTCAAGTGAAGCTGTTTCTCAATTATGTTAGTAAGATGAAATGGAAGAAGGCAGTCGTCAACGAAAGGTTTAATTTTTCCTTGAGTCATATAGGCAAATACCAGATATTGGTAAATTAAAATGAAAGTAAGATGATTTGGTTTCCATTGATATGTATTTTTAGCAAGGTGTCTGATTTACTGAGAGTCTCAATTGGTCTATTTACTTTGTTTTTAAAAGTCATGTAGCTTTTTGAAAAAACGTAAACTGTAAATTATTTGTCGTCTTTTTAATTGGCTATCCTTTTCAATAATTTTTGTCTCATTATCTTCTTATCGAGCTTCCTTTCTAGTCTTAGAATGATAAAGAAGGCACATTTACCAAATGTAGTTCATTCGTTGAATATTGTATCGATTTAAAATTCATACACTTTTTTTAACCATTTTCGGAAAAGTAGAAAAATCGATTTTAAAAAGTTTTCTTTAAAAATTTAATGAATTTCATTAATTGGAAGAATACGAATTATAATTAAAAGTTAACTTTATAATTTTTATATTGTCAGCGATTTGTCAATGGAGGTTAATGGATGAAACAGCCATTAAATTCCGGAGGGAGGTTTGGTTCAATCCGCCCAATGATCCGACAGTAGTTGATAATAATGATATGGATTATGCAGTTATTTTGTGTAGTGTATGAAATTAATATTAGTGGGGCAATTTTTTGTCATATTATTAGGGTTAGAACAATTATTCATGTTAGTCTTTCGATTACGATGGGTATAAATCTATGATTGACTCCGCAAATTTCTGAACATTGTCCGTAGAATGGGCTGGCTCCAATTTAAATTCAAATTTCAGAATCAACGTTTAGTAAACACCATGTGTCACAAATCATTTGTCAGTAAAAAAATATAAATCATCGTCTGGTATAATATTTGATGTCATTTACATTTCTCATTTTATTCAATAATATTTGATCACCTGGGAGGCGAATTAAAAGTTGTTATGAATTGATCCACTAGAATGCAAGAAAGCAATTGAAAGCGCTATTGACTTATTAATTTAGTATTGAAATATTGTGTGTTGCTGTTGGATTATATTTTTATATTCATTACTTGACATTACGTATACGCAGTGGCACACTTTTTTAACACCGTGATGGTTTTATGTAATGTACATCACTTTCGGATTAATTATAATCTTAAGAGCGTTAAAGAAGTATTATGAGATATTTTTTCAAATGATAAAACAAAAACAACAAAGTAACTCACTTAATATTATTGTTATTTATTATATTATTAATGTATTTCTATTATATTTATATGTATTTGAGAAATATTTCTTTTGCTATCTGAAGTTAACATAAAAATATAATATTAATGCAAAATGAGTAATAATAAAAAATATTTAGATGGGTGTGTTAACAGTCGCTCAATCGGCAACGCCACGGATAACCATATCAGTTATTAATCTTGGCTCCGTTTGGAGATGGTGATGGTTGGTTAATGGTGTTATTGATATTTAAACGGATGTCGAATTTCACTTAAATTATTGTCATTCAAATCTAATATGTTTCAAAATTTTGGTATAATATCTTCGACAATAGTAGTATGGATATTATTGACAATTTCTAGACAAATTAGATTTTAATTATTTCTCTTACATTTTATGAACACCCTAATGCATTATTATACAAATTTATGTATGATTGATATATATATTAAAATATTTTTTAATCTATATCAGTCGACTTTTGCTAACGTAAATATTTTTTTAGGAAAATTTTAATTATTTTGCACTGTATTTATTGTTTTTTCTAAGTTATTTTAACATACTTATATAACTGGTTTTTTCAAAAAAAATAATATAAATAATTTTTCCTTGCAAAAAGTGCGATAAAATAAAAATTTTTTTAAAATAGTGCAACCAAGGCATAAAGAACTCATGATTATACTTGTATGTTAGTATGTATGTAAATATATTAACTTTAAGTTGTGGTATGTATATATACAGTTGTATAAAATTGGTCATGTGCAAATATTTACCTTTCATAGTCGATGCGACAATAGAGCTTGCCATCGCGCGCATAACAGGAGTGCACCAAGTGTAGCGCACAAGTGGCGCACTTGAGGCACCCCTCGTGAAATGAAGTGTCCACGACACGCATTATATAACGATCACAAATTGGCTGACAACAATAGGCACATTGCGCTGCTGCTGCTGCAGTGTCCGACGTTAAGGCGTTGCTTCGGCAAGCGATGGACGCTGACGATGATAATGGCAAGTGCAATGACAGTGACAAAGGCAATGCCACCGGCAGTCCGAGCACAGCAGCTGCGGCGGCGGTGGAGAGCACGTCGCATTTGTTGCTATTGCGCAGTGTTGATGGCGTCATGGGAGGCGTTGGACAAGGCGAATGGTCTTCGTGCGCAAATTGCGTGTGCATATGCGTGCCGAAATGCAATTGCAAGTGCTGTTGTTGTTGCTGTTGTTTGTGTTGCAGCGTTGCGCAGTTATCCGCCGTATGGCGTTGCATGGTAAGGAACATGCTGTTGTTGGTGGTGTTGCTTGTATTGTCATTGTTGCCGTTCAGGCAATTAGTAAGGTTACTATTACCGTTGTGGTCAATGCAATTGTTATTGTTGTTGTTATTGTTTGTAGTATACATGGCAGCCATGGTGCAAGCATTGTTGTTAGCAACACCAACACCACCGCCACCGATAGTTTCATTGTTGCCAACAACATTCATATTGAAATCAGCCAATGCTTGTCTCTCGCTGCCATATACAGAGGAGTGTAAGGGGTTCGGAGAGCAAGTGGATGGTGGTCGACGAGGACCCGGATCAGTGACTTGTACATGTAGTGCCATTTGTTGTTGATGCTGTTCCAACTGCAATTGTTGTTGTTGTTGTTGTTGGAGATGCTGCTGTTGTTGTGTTTCTAGCCTTTGACCAACACCGCTCGTATTGCTCGCTTTCATATTGACACTGCTGTAGCATTTGTTATCATTGCAGGCATTGCTATTATTTTTGTGGCCATTGCAATTTCCTATGACATTTGTATAAAATGATGTCGCTGTTGCTGCTGCTGATGCGGTTGGTGTTGTCGGATTTCCGTTTATTTCACCACAGGCCACTCCGTTGACACCACCACCAGCTCCAACGCATAACATCTCTCTGGAAGTGGGCACTGAAGCAACGGTTATGCCCCCCACTCCCGCCCCGCTGCCGATGGCCGTCAATGCCGTTGCGGCCGCCATTGATGATGGTACCGTTGTCGCTGTGCTGCTTGTTGTTGGCATCGGTTTGGTCGCCTCGTGCGTAGCGCCAGTGCCATTGTCACTTGTCGGCCCGGAAGTTGTTGCTTTCAATGCTGTAGCCAGTGTTGTTAACATTCTTTGACTTCCGCTCATCATCATGCTTGCGGATTACTGTTGTGGCGGCTGTTGCTGATGTTTTTGTTGTTGTTGTTGTTGTTCTTTTTGTTGTAATTGTTGTTGTTGTATTGGCGTATGACACTTGAGGCCCAATGGTACTACAAGCGCATGAGTTGACGTATACAGACATATATATTTACATATCAATGTGAGTGCGTGAATATATGTCCGAGCGCATGAGTGTGTGCGTGTATGTGTGTGTGTATGTGTGTGTGTATGTGTGTGTGTGTGTGTGTATTGGATAGAAAAACATTTCAGCAATTTTTATTTGAACCTCGTAAATTCCACTTTACATAAGTGTGTATGTATGTGTGCGCTTGTAAATTACAGCCATACTATTTACCCCGACAACGCTCTCGGACGGCCAACAATTGAATGACCACAATTACAAATTTCGCATTCGCTTGCGACACCATTGGCAGTCACAACACAGTCCCAGTCTTTTGCGGTCATGCCATGGACTTGTTTACAAATTGGGTCTACAACAGCTGACCGAACTAAATCCCGGCCAGAGCGAGAACTCGGTGGCGGGCGGGCGGAGTGAACGATATCACAAAGGGGGGTAGGGGGGCTTTCCGGCATAAGCATTGAACTGGAGTGAATTTGTGGTTTTGCAATTATGAAAATAACTGTAATGCGGATATGTAAACTGTTCACAAAATACTCAACTAAATTTTTCAGCTGGAAATCGCCACAGGCATAGTTTTTGCCTGCCAGTTGACACTGACTGTAATTTTTGTTGAAATCGTTAAGTACGTATGTGTGTGTGTATGAGTTTTCTATCTCAATTTATGCCACACATCTGTTTGCCTACATTTAAGGGCGCCAGATTGCTCAATTGTTGCAACTGTTGCGGTTTAATTATGAGTTTTTGTAAATGCTACTTCACATATATATTTGTTCATGTACATACATACATATTTATGTGACTATTTAATACAGAGTAGGCTTAATTTAATTTTTCCTGTAAATTATTTCACCTGGAGTTTACTTTATTTGAACTAACTTTGATAGTTAGCTGTAGTGGCAATATGTTGCAAAGTCGTAAGTGTTGCCAATAGAAGGTACTAACTTGCTCAGTACATATTGTACATAATGTTTCGGATACTTAATGAATATGAGAAAGCTATCGTGGCGACAACATACGAAGTCAACTGCGTATTTATCTGTCACTTCCACTTAACGAATAGTTAAAGGGTACTTGACAATTCTTTCCTGTTGTTTAACCATAAAAACATTCTTCAAAGGATTTTGATTATAATGGACTCCAAACTCTTAACTTAAACTTTCACAAGTATGGTTCAAAATTGAATGGGTCAGTTAAAGATCAATTTCACAGTTATGATTTATAGAAGTAAATAACAACAAATAACACTCGAAAAATATTCAACGTTATTCACGGTATGTTTTGGCTTAGTTCATATTTGGATAACATATTTATCAAATAAAAGGAGACTTTCTAAAATTATCTAAAATCTATAGGATAGATGGTGCTGCACTTGAAATTTCTCACAACTGTATGAAAAGAAATTTTGTGTTAAGGATATTTACATTATGACTTTTTACACTAGGTTACCATTTTGGCTCCAAAGTACTGTCATAAATTGTTTTAAAATTTAAATGAGAACATTTCAGGAGTATGGCGGTACTGGCGGTAAATTTGATGTAATGAGTAATATTCAAAAAATCTCGTAGAAATGGGTATCATGGACATGGGTATTATGTCACCCCTTCAAGTTAACATATGACATTATTCCTCACTACCCCAAAGTGAACAACAACTGTTGGCAAATAGAGAAATTTACATTCACACAATGCTACCTTCAAAACGTTTGTCAAAAATAATTAAAATTACATGATTATAACACAACTTCTGCAACTACTATAATTAGTGGTAATATATCTTATGGTCGCTATTATATAGAACGTTGCTTTAGAGTATGAGATTAATATAGGTAATTATGAAATATAGGAAAATTAAAATTAAGATTAAATTACAGTTGTCCTCTATATTACGAAAGATTAGGTCCACCCTACCATTCCAGTATTTTTCAAACCGCGATAACAGTCGTTAAAGAAATATGAAGCCTCATGTCAAAGGCGTAAAGAACTTCAGTGATAGCCAAACAGAATGGGCTCTTTAGTATCCATGACTTTTATGGCGACCAAGGTTGGGGTATTGTTAGACAACATAATGCTTTGATATTAGCTTAATGTAGAAACTAGGGAATGATTTACGCTGAATTTCCAAAGTTGATAAGCTTACCATACGAAACACACTCGGAACTGTCTTCTGTCATATATATTTTTTATAAATCATAAGCCTTATAGCAGTATTTTGGAGTGAATTTGCTCCTTATATTTATCCCTAAATTGCGAAGAAAGTATTATTTATGATTTTAATATCAATTATTTTGACTTTAATAATAAACACAAAATATATTTTTGTAAATATATGAGAATCTCGGTTGTTTGGTTTTGCATTCGAATATTGAGCCCGAAGACTAATCTTTCTAGATAGTTAGAAATAAAGTTAGTTCAGTCATTGCATTTGTTGTGAAAAAGTTTTCAAACCAACATGCTCTTGAGCATTAAGAGAGTGAACGAAATTTTGACTAATTTTTCGTATTAATTTAGGGGCACTTGCCAATGGACATCCCAGATTATTTATTAGAAAATGCAAATAGACGAGAAAACTTGATTAATTTTAATACAAATTTAATTAATAATAGCCTTATCCGGTGAAGTTCCATTACTTTGGAACATATTGAGCAAAAATTTGAAAATTTAAAAAAATTTAAGAAACCGTTTACTTATGTTCATATTGATTTCTAATAGCATTCGTATAGGCACATGGAATATATACTCAGCCCAGAGACCTTTGTACATAGGTTTCAAACTGGTCATCGACAGTATACGAGTACATAGAAATGATGGGAGAGATAATGAGGAGTGAAAGGACTGAGAGTGGACCGCTATAGTGCAAAGACAATCTGTAGAGTATCAGAATCAAAGACAGATTGACTAGTTTAATTTTTCTATAACATTTTCATATACTTATGCGCTGCTGTGTAATGCGATTAGCTGCCTGCTGGCGGCATTCATATCACATATGTCAATATTTAGCACATCAACTACACATACATGACAACAAATATATTCACGTGTATACATACGTAAGGATATTCGAAAGTATTTAGTGGAAGTTTGCCTTAAAATAGGTAAATATATTGACATATTTCTTATCCGTGACAAAGCTCGAAACAACGGGATTTGCACTTGTTTTCCTTATGCTCTACGCACAAAATGAGGCAAATCCTTTATGCCACTGCTTTTAGAAGTGCTACCCTTGTTTGTGAATATGAAAGTGTGTAAGTGACTGGAGGCAACATTTAAATAGACATAAATGCTTAGCATATGGTTTTCGGAAACCGCCGACTTACACTTCCACCCTCAGTCTAGTTTGTGCGGCTGTTTTTATTCGGTTCTCTACTTGTTTTTGTTATTTTGTGATTATAATTAAATTATAAAAGAATTTAAGTCACTCAGTCAAATATGAAGGCAAAACGCCCTTTCATTTCGGCTAAATGCCGATCGGATATACTGAATTTGTACGTAAATGAGTCAACAAAAGGAAATAAATTAATGCGAATGTGTGAGTGTAAGTGTGTGTGTGTGTGTATGTGGAAATGTATAGAAGGGAGGCTGGCATTCCATTTGAAGGTGAAGGCTGCGCGTCTACAAAGTCCTTCATCCCCAATTTCGTCCGTCGCCAGAACGGCAGCTTTATATGTATGTGTATTTGTATTGTATTTTGTATTTGTATGTTTGAACATATGCAATAATTTTGTTATTATTGTTGTTATTATTATATGGTGGCAAGCTGTTGCTTTAATCCGATTTCATCGCCCAAACAAAAAAAGCAAAGAAATTCTTTCATCGCACTTTTTGACTTTTCATCTCTTTAAAGGGGATAACTGTAAACAATACGCATCGATTACAAAACTACAACAACATACATACTACACGAAAA
Organism: Bactrocera minax; assembly: GCA_021498325.1. Taxonomy (NCBI): domain Eukaryota; kingdom Metazoa; phylum Arthropoda; class Insecta; order Diptera; family Tephritidae; genus Bactrocera; species Bactrocera minax. Next base: position 5,182,018 of record JAKEEE010000001.1, read on the forward strand.
ACTACTCGTATTCATTTGCTGACCTTTGAAATTTCCAATCCTTACAGGGGAAGGTGTGAAATTATATTCAAAGCGATTATATTATATTAAAGTGATAACGTTTGATCTGAATATTTAACTTGTTGTATTGATTACGTACAAAATTTCATTTATTATGCCATAAATACTCATACATACATAAAATTTTTTGGCGAATTAATAAATTGAGAGATGTTCTATGTTCATGCTGAGAGGTTAGACAAATACCGTTATGTTTAAATGTGTTGATTTCTTATTAAGGTTCACTATACCTCTGTTTGCGAATGTTGGCTAGCAATTATTACCTTAGGAAAGCGAAAGGAAATATCTACAGGAAAATTCCATGGATTTTTCCGTATATTAATAAGTATAAAAAATGATTGACAGAGATTAATTTAAATTAATGATGATATGCTATTGAGATGAAACAGAATGGAATTTCCCGAAATAAAGATTGAGAGTACTGTGAAGTATTGAGTATCCACTGAAGTCCACCACTTCTAGAACAACTCAGAGGCGGTGTTAACGAGCTATATAAGTAGGGGTTATAACCTATATAGCTACTCAGCATAGTATATAGTACTGTTTCTACTGTAATATTAAAATATATATACCAGCTTCTGGGTGACCTTGTTAAAATGACTGAATGAAACAAATTATTCCTCAATAAATCTCTAAATGCTGCAGATCTTTGATTCAATTATATAAGGTTTTGTCCTTAGTCCAAAAACAACAATTTGTCAAAAGTGTTTTCACTCATAATGTCAAAATCAGCTGTTTTGCTTTCTTTTCATGGTTCAGAAGTACATTTTTCAAATATTCCAGCGAATAAAAATGTGTTTTTTGAGTGATAAATAGATTTATAATGACTTAAAAATCATCAAAATGTAAACATAAATTCATGAGAAAATAAAAAATGACATAAAAAGTTTATTTGAAATTAACGATTAAAAATATTTTCGTAACAAGAAGCACGCTCTCTAGTGACACAACCTTATATCATTGAATCATGATCGGATCATATCGTTATATAATCAAAGAAAATGTTTGGCGCTTAAAACATATTTTTGTGGGGCACCCATAGTTCTGCATGTTTTAAGGAGACTCCGAAAGGCTTATTTTATTAGAAGCTTTTTTAAGACATTTACTTCATGAACGATAGCTGACTGAAAAAAATGTTTTAGATTTCGGGTTGAATACTTATCTAGAGTTCAAATTTAGCCTCTGTATAGTGGTGGTGCACACCTCTCACTGCTACACCCTATAGGCTATAGGCTCTCTATAGCGCCTAGGAAAGGTGTATCGGTATCTGCATTAAAGATACACTCCATTTTTGGTTCATAATCCGCAGTCGTATTTATTGATAAGCTGATCAATTTGGGAATAATTTAAATATTCGATATTGTTTAAGAATTTTGGTTGTTTCCTAAAATTAAAATAATAATGATATATTGCCTCAACCTCAACAAGATAGGTCTTTCCTATCTTGATCTACAAATAGAAGGATTTTCATCTTTTAAACTACTTTCGCTTAATTATTGCTAGAAACCTTTTATATGATTTAGATCACAGCGGCAACTCGAAGCATCGACCCATTCAAAATTTGTCACACTCTTAGTATATCTGGCTACAAACTTTTATAAGTGGATACCGAATATTATATTTATATAGTGGATTTTATAGTGGATACTGGACCGGACCATTCCGGATAATAGTGGATGTAGTTAACGCAGGCAAACGTAAATTAAAAATTTAAATTTCTCTGAAATATTCTTGCAATTGCCTTCAATGTATATAAGCAGTTGACAAAATTAGCAAAAACGTCATAATAATATTGCATACATTATTTTTAATATAAAACACAAAGACTCTGTTGTTCAACAGTTTAATTACCTTCCATCAAGATTGAGGGTAAGAGCTTATTAACGACGGCGAATTGCTTTTCTGAGGAATTATAGTCACACACTAAGACTCTCTTCTATTTATGGGTAATTTATGAGAAATCTGCTTTCAGTTTCAAATTCTTTCCGAAAATTTAAAAATACCGCTGCTCACACAAATCTCCAATTGCCGGCGGTTGCTTGAAGTATTTTCATCATAAAAGACCGTCGATATTCTTTAATTTTAAGCCAACGCAGTCCTCACATACACACATTTATACACACACAAGTCTTAGTTCACTAATTTTGTTCGTTAAAGAAAATTCAAAAAATACTCACACGTGGCAACTTGTATGGGATGCTGTTCGTCAATCATTGCCGAGTCTGATTGAAAAATCATTAATGTTTTTTTGTTTTAATATTTTGATATATATTTTTGGGCACTGTCATTTTAATAAATTTAAAAATCGAACATGTTAAACATTTGAACGCGTTTTTATTAAAAATTTATTAAAATGCTACACACGAACATGTACGGATATTTGGAAATTGACTGGTTTTCGAAAATTTCAACACTAGCTTGCTTTGAAAGGGCGACGGTCCGTATTAGTGTTGACTAACAACTCGCTACAAATATGCTTGAATGACTATGGATCTCTGATATTGCTGGCGATTGGAGAAAAATGTGCTTCTTATTGTTAGACGTCAAAGATGAGCTTGCTGTGCATGCCAAAACGCTAGAGGGATATTTTCTCTATGACAAAATAGAGGAGAAAGTTGCTGTTATTTGTGTTAAGTAATCCATTGCAAAGGAAAACAAGCAAAGTTATCAATATATGTACTAATATATATACAAACATGTATGTGTGTGCGTGTGTATATTTGTAAGTGATTGTGACTTTTCCGGAGAGCGCCGCCATTGCTAGCAGAAATATATTACATTGAACGCCATATTTTGTGTCATCCTTAGCGCTCGCTTGCGGAACATGAAAGTGCGCGTCCAGTGCGCAGCCCAGCGTCCAACAGTCAGTCCGTCGTTTATATGTATATATGTAGCGGCGCCAGCCATCTTTCCAGTCCTTTGCAAATATATACATAAAATCACCCGCTTATTCACAGCGCTGTTGAAATTTCCCTCGGATGTGTACAAAGTGCAATTTAAATGCTCCAGGCGGAGCACGCGCATGCGTTGGACCAATCGTAAGTGCCGTATGTACAAGCCAAGAAAATGGGAGCTCTACCTTGGCGGGCGCATGTACTCGTACCTATATGCATATGTGTGTGTGTGTGTTGTTGCTGTATTGTGTCCTTCCGAATAATAACAAAAGCAACAAAGTACCACGGGAAATAAGGGAGCACAAAGAAAATGTCGTTGTCGGAAATGCAAGGAATAACAAAAAATAAAAACAAAAACAAAAACAAAGAGAAGAAGAGGAAGAAGAAGTAAACGAAAAAGCCCAACAATGTCGTAAACATTGTTATTGGCTTCGCTTTAATACACCCCCAAAAAGTTGCACACCCGTTAACTGAGTTGTGTCTTTGGGTTTTTTTGTTTGTTTTTTTTGTTTTTTTTTGTTTTCGTTGTTTTCGTTGTTTTCTTTTCGTCTTTTGCGTTTTTTATATTTTTCTGCGATTTTTACAACACAAGTCACCGCTCAAAGCATCTGAAAAGTAGTTGTGAAAATACGCCCACTTATAAGCTTCTTATAAAATTTTTCTCCAGCATTTAACGGTACTTTAGACAACGGAAAAATTGAAAACTTGCTGTCTTCATAGCTTTCGGCGACCCTTAAATGCGCTGATGCATGTATGAAAAGCGATTTGAGCAGCTCAACTGCAAGCATTAAAGATAAATATGCTTTGTTGTTGTTGTTGGAAACATTCATCATCGTGCGCTGTGCTACTTAAATAGTGTTGTGTGTGCGTGTGATGCGAGAATTGTGTAACATGAAATGCTGAAAAGGCAAAAATAGCTAAGAAACCACTCGGCCGCACAGCCGCCATTGTCAGCTACATACATACAGACACACATACATATACCCGTGCATATAATATATACACATACATACATGCATATACACTTGTGTTTATTTGTATGTAGGCAGTCTTAGCTCGTCGCCGATAATTCCTAGCCTCATTTAAGGTGCATATTGTTGTTGTAGTTATAATTGTTGTCGTTGTTGTTGCGAACAGCTGATTGTATTGTTAATGAATTAAAACATCGTCTTTCGCCTACGCGCTGCTAGCTATGTAGCCGTGTTTATATGTGTTTAACTTTGTAGCGTCGTCGTACCTGCCGTTGAAGCTCAGCCTGGGTTGGCCTTAGTTGGCCTTAGTTGGCCTTAGTTGGCCTCAGTCTCGGCTGTGGTATATTCTCGTAATTCTTTCACTTGAGCACTTAAAGTTGATCAGTTGCCGATGCGGAAATTTTTAGCGCTGTTGTTGCTGTTGTACATTTTCACCTTCTTTCATCGCACACAAAAACACACACATACACACACCTACATATTTGTGTATGTACACTTGCCTGTGTGCGTGTGCGTGTATTTATGGGATTATGATTGTAGATATTTGCGCTCTCTTCCGGACGAGTTGTAGCGCTGCCACAATGCTTTCTCCATCCAACCATCCGACCGACCGTCCGTCCGTTCGACCGACCACGTGCCATTGACTGGCTACCACTGGCGGCTGCCCTACTACTACTCCTCCACCGGCTACTGGCACTACACTGCTGGCCCGCTGGGTGCCGTTGCATCCCGCTGTTACCTATCAGGAGCGTCTAACGCCAGTCTGGCAGCATTTTGTGTAAAATTCCTTGCGTGCTTCTTCGCGGCGCTCTTAATGCGGGTGGCGGACGCAACGTGGCAGCAAAGTTGGTAATCTCCGCCGTGCGATGAAGATGCAATAGGAATGTAGGTGTACCCTAGTCATACACACACACACACACACTCACAAGAGATGCTCGTTTGCTTACGTAACGCTAGATGTGCTCATTCAAATTTTCAGTTAAATTAGAGTAATAGGTTTTCAAGCAATCATGTAGGTGTGTGTGTGTGTATGCATTTGTAATGGGGAAAACACATATATACATGTATTCGTGTTTGAGGTGCCGAAAGTAATATTCGTTTGTGCACTGTAGTGATTAAGACAATTGAGGTGATAATTGAGTGAAAGTCTCTACAACACGCTTCTCTCTTCGGATTGTTTTTCATTTTGTCTGCTTTCACAGATTTTAAGTATTTATCTGCAAATGCATGAATTGTGAAATATTGTTTCGCGTGAATTATAGTTGAATCCACACTTGTATGTATGTAAGCATGAAATTGAATAATACTGTTGAAAAATTGGGGCAACATGGATTTCTTATATCGATTCCACGCACAAAGGCTAATAATTTTTAAATGCGAGGAGAGAGAAAATGCATCAAGCGCAATAACAAAATCGAAAATTCAACTAAAAAATATCAGAGTTTATTAAAAGTTGTATTTAAACTGGTAAAGATCGGCTAAATTCAGGTGGAACGGAGCGGTAGACACTTTGGAAAGCACTAAGCATTGAGCAAAAATGTATGGGATTATAAGGAAATGTCTTCATTGTTGATAGCTCTTCATACATACATTATATACTATACATTATATATTTTTTTGCTGTGGTTAATTATCTGAGACAGCCTTTTTAAAGTGAATCGGACAGACAAAAACCAGTGAAATTTTTAAATTGTAGCCGGGAGAAGGTATGAACCAAAGCCATGTATGGCAAGCAAACTGTTCATGCCGATTTAAAACGACAAATTTTTTGGTCGAATTTTGATTTTATTCTTCAATATGGGTGCCATAGAGGATAAAATGATTATAAATATCTTTCAATTTTTCGTTATCACTCTTGTAGTAGCATTGGTTTTTTATTTCAAAATAGGCCATAGTCTCGGCGATTTCTTTCCAGCGACAGTTCTCTTGAGGTCTGAGAGCAGGAAATAGTCTCTGGTGGTAATAGAAGCTCAATTCATCCAATTTTGGTATCGTATTCGATGACTTGTGACTCGATGCATTATTTCGATAAAACAGCGTTTCCTTGTCTTCATATGGTGCCATTTTTCACCTATTTCGTAACTCAAAGCTTCCAATAATGCTACTTAATAGTCGCTGTATATAGTTTTTCCATTTTAAGAAAATCGTTGAAAATTATTCCATGTGCATCTGAAGCTTGTTTGCCAGCTGATTGTTGTGATTTTCCACGTTTTGGATGAACCGAACCCGAAAACATAATTTACAGTCCACTCGGATGACTCCATAGTGAAATGATAAAGACTAAATTTCGGATTTATTGCCTTAGCTCTAAAAACTGCTCAGAACCATAAATTCGGTTTTGTTTTTGGTCGACTATGAGCTCATGGAAGATATGCCCAACACGTTCCTTTGATATCTTTAGAGTGTCAACTGTCTCAATTAACTTAATTTTAAGGTCATCCAGAATTGTTTCGCTGATATTTTTATGTTTTCGTCCATAAAAGCCTCTTTTGAATACCCGCAAGGTGTGCATATGGTCTGTACGAAAAGTTGCTTCGCCTGCCGCAGTGATCCGATTATACTCGTCATATGGTATCGACATCTGCTATCAGTGGCACTAATCATTAAATAGTGTTTCATTAACACAAGAACTTTCTTTTTATACACTTTTATCGAAATAATAAAGCTTGCATCACAGAAAATGACAATTACCCAAGCACTGGGAAAACTATGCATGTGTGCTTAAGACTTAGGTCTAGCTATAAAATATATGAATTTGATTTTAGTAGCTCACTCCCTTAAATTTTGATCATAACTTAGCGTGATGCTGTTATTTAAGACTAGGCTGTACTAGGCTCTACCAGAGAACATCTGCAAATTTTCGAAAAACAAAGCTTCAAAATGTTCCACGATTTCTTGTCACCCCCCCAATTATGCATTTAATTTAATTTTCCCGTTCCTAAAAAGGTTGGCTATCACTGGTAGGTTTTTTGTGTGCAAAAAGAATACTGAACTGGTCTAAATTATCCCCTAAGGAATTAAATAACGCTGGCAAAGTATATCAGTTTAGAAATCAAAATAAAATAAGAGATCCCGACTATTCTTTAATCATTAATTAATTAAAAAAAAAATAAAAGATGTGAATGATGTGTGCACATGCTTTTAGTGCACCGAAGAGCAAGATAGCTCAAAAGAAATGTGGAAGATTCTTTGAGGACTCTGTGGATGCTTTTATTTTGATAGTTTCATTATCAGAAGTGTTTTGAGCGAATTTGGCTGCGGTGGTTTGAATATATACGAAATTCTTAAAATATTTTTATGTAGCCATATACAATGGAACCGCTTTTATAACTGGTATACCTCGTATCGCAAAGTCAAATCAGCACAGTTTAAACCTCACTTTTGTGTAAAAGAAATTTTTAATGCTAGAGACTAAAATGTCGGCTTCAAATTTCTGGGGGTTTTCGAAAATGCAAATTTTATAATGAGTATTTAGTAAGTATCCAAACCTAAAATTTGGCGCATAATGTTTTTCTTTAATACTTCTTTTTATTCTTATTATTCCTAAATAAGCTCTGGAGCTCATTTTGGGCTATGAAAAATTCTATAAAACCCAACTTTTCTTAATGTCTGTCACTATGACAGCTAAGCAAGACTGCAAACAATGCAAAGCAAATAGTGAAAACTCGAATACAAAGCCGCTAATCATCATAGCGCTTAACTGTAGTCCAACGAATCAATAGCAGGAATATCTATAAGAATATAACAATATATAAGAATATCTATAGGAATAAGAATCGAGTCAAATGGCATGAAGCCGAAGGCATTAAAAGCTGAAAGAACGCAAATGAAAGCCGTTAAGCCAACAACTGACAACTGAAAAGTAAGTAAGTACAACGAAAAGTGGACAATAAGTCAACAAAAAATAGCAAAGATTAACATAGCGGGCTGCGGGAGTCGGGTCCACACTCAAGTGTTTGCCAAAAGTTTACTTTCATATGGAAAGTACTTTGCGTATTTTGCTTGCTCGCCTGCGTTCCCCTGACGTCGAAGCGAATGCGTACATGTGTTGTGTGTGAGTGTGTGTCTGTGTCTGTGTGCCTGTGTGAGTCTGTGTGTTCATGAGTATGTTTGAAATCCGACCAAGCGAAAAGCCAAAACTCAGCAATTCTCAAACACATTCACCTCATTCTGGAACTCAATCAGCCAACGAGTACGCAACAACAATAAAAATAAAAGCAACAACAACAGCCTGACAAAATTCAATCATGCCGCTGTGTATATGTGCTGCTATGCTCCAACTGCTTGCTTCATATATGCTTACAAATGTGTGTGCATATATCTTAGTATACTTATGTATATGCATATGTATATTCTTTACTTTGCTGGTATATTATACATGCCTTCATTCTATCATCAGTTGAACTCAGCAAGTCATCAACGCGGAAAGCTTAAAGATTATGAGCACCAGGTCCGGAAGTGATGCATTGGCCCAGCGAGGCTTCAGAAACGCCAACACCACACCACCAACACTTGCCTCAAGCGTCCCCACCGTCAGTCACACACACATACACATACAACAACAGCATACACATAGTTGCCACCTGCTGCAGCCGCAACCTCCGGCATCGACACAATATGGTGGACTTGTAGTATTCATTTGACTCGAACGCCCCCGAATGTGTTTTCAAAGCTACGAATGAGCTGCACACACACACACACACACGCGCGTTTTTGCTTTATAAATACTCGTGTATGCGCGTGTGTGTGTGTGTGTGTGTGTGTGTGTAAGAACGTCATTGGGCGCGCTGTGTGCGGTGTTTTGTTGATGTTGCGGAGCAATAACGACAGCCGTTGAAACACTGTCAACGCTAAGAAAAGCAAATCGACGGCAAAAGAAACGTTGTACAACAACAAAAACAGCGTTCGCCAAAGTGACGATGACGACGACCACAGTGCCAATGAACAGCAGTGCTGCCATGCTGTTGCTTTTGTCGTAAGAGTTCCTCCCATCATCATCACTGCAGTGTTTACTTTTGTTGTTGTTGTTGCTGTTGCTGTTGCTGTTGCTGTCGCTGTCGTTGCGGCTAAGCCACCTCCTGTGGCGTTTGTTAAATCCTTCTTAACTCAGTGCTCGTGCGGCTTAAATGCTCATTTTGTTGTTATTTCAACAAACGAAAAATTACGACCATGTAAATTTGAGGGATGCTGTCGGTTCAACCATATGCCCCCGGCTTCTACATTGTGTACAGACACACAGTAATAAAACCCTCGAAGTTTCAAAGGACACCAACATTTCATTGCATTTCACTTCCCGAGGCATTTTAGCAGTTGAAAGCTTTAAAATATTTTTGATGATTGAAATGGATATGCGCTTCGGATAAAGCTTTGCGACCAGCGAAAGTATTAGATTTGAAAAGTCAAAAAAGTTATTGTTGTTAAGTTTGCTTAACACTTTTTAGGTCCTCCAATTTGAGGGATAAACTTAAAATGTAAGTCACAAAGCGGGGGATAAGCACCACGAACAAAAAGCTTTTGCCATATAAACCTTTACCTTTCCGGATTTCCTTCTGCAAATAGGTAGAATTTGAACTCTCAGCAACGACAAACTGGTAATAACATTCCTTAGAAAATAAAACGAGACATTATATTGGCCAAAATACTTTCGTACGTTTTCTACTCATTATTGTAGCTATTTCTGCGAGATTTCCAAACAATCCCTTCTGAGATCCTATGCTCTGTTATAATAATCCATAACAGAAGGAAATTATTGAATTTAAAGCTTTGAGTATGATTTACACAGAGATCACTTGACGGATGATAATGTTGGAAAAAATTGATAGTGGATAATGGTTAGATGTTTTTGCCGTTATTATATTATAATTATAAGAAATTATTAGGAATTAATAATTAGTTAATTAATTAGAAATATTGGAATTTTATGACAAAAAAAATTTCAAAAGACAGTTCGGTGGGTTCTCTCAGTATCTGTATGTTCTGTATGCAAGAGTGTTAAACATTTTTACCAAGGTTATGTAAAATGTATAAAAATAAATGAAATAACCAAAGAAGTCTAACTCCGGGTAGAACCAAACATAGTGACTTGGATATACCGAATAAAATTTACGGAGGGGTGAGTAATCGCCTTGTTTGATTTATTGGGAACGATCTATAAAGGAGGGTATGAAATTAATACCGGTTCTACAGGAGGGATGGAAAAAGTTATTACAGATATATTTGGCCTAGAGACAGTTATGTACCGATGTCGAACACGGACGAACTCTGTAACCAAAGCGAAGTCCATTTGGCTCCTCAGTCTGAACATTTTGTTACGTATATATCCTGCTATATCCTTCTCGACTATTTTAGGATGCTTAAAACAACCGTTAGGTAAATAAAACTATTTCAAAACTTTTCATATGTTTCAATTGTTTTAAACTTCTTTTCGACTTATATAGATTGATAGAAGGGCTTTTTCTCTAAGATTTTTCTGTAAGATGGAACCCATAATTTTTTAATTCTCAAAAAATCTTTAGCAAAATGTTCGTATAAGATTTGTAAAATCGCACTGTAACCTATCCTAAATGAATGTTACCATAGTTTTTTAAAATCAGAAAAATAATTAGATAATCTATTATTTTATTATGTTAATTAATCTGTCCATCTATTAAACTGTTTTGCTCTTAAAAATAGCGTTCTGTTCAGATGTTTACAATTTAAACATCACTTGATATGCATTTTACTTGTGACAAGCTTTAAAAAGAGTTTCAAAATTGTCAATATCGAGGAATAACTTCACCTAGCTCACATTCCATCTTTCTTTTCTACATTTTTAGTTTAGTAGTATAAAAGTATATTATTAAGTAGTTATACATTATATAGAAGATAATGGGATATATTTTCACATTTTTAGTAGAATAAACACATTTTATTGCATCCAAATTATTCATTTATTTATTTTGGTAGTTACAGACCTGAAAGTTAGAACAATCGAAAAAAAGCATGGTTATTAATCTCTCCCACAGGTTTTCAACATTTTTAACAAAATTCTCAAAAAATAAAAGAATGTGCATGATTTGCATCTTTTTAAATAACTTAATTGAAATTGAATAGTTTCTGTAATTTAATAACTTCGAAGGCGCCAAATGTTCATTTCATTTCAATTTCCTTTTAACCATTTATAGTGCGTCATGCAAATCATTCTTTTCAATTATTTGTTGGCATTCACAAATTTTAGTGATATCAAATATTTATTTATGCTAATAAATTAATAAGGTATTCAAATTCTCAGGTTTTCATTTATTTCACACTTTTAAGTACCTCCATTTTTATTTGCTGACGTTATGGCGTGGGGGGTGAGAGGCTCTTTTATATTACATCTTAAAGGAGAGATCATTATTGAATATTCAAATGATTTGACTAAATGGATATTGGTTTTTAATATTAAATTCCTATTGCGATGTAAATATTTCTTAATGTCAAATTTTAAATTAGATAACTTCATAATCTAAAAAGAATAAATTTTAAATTAACGGCGTCCTTGGTTTTGTATTACATATTTTTCATGAAAAATTTAAAACTAAATTTTCAAACTGTATTTATCTATAAATAAAAAAAAACAGAGTCGGGTTAGTTACACCATTTATAATATAAGAACGATTGAACCGAATTCGGTGTTCTGATTTAATCTCGGACAATATGACCTTGCAAGTGCGACGACCTAGTGCACATATTATACTACAATATGTGCCATTTAGTCCCTAAAGCTCCTGTCTTCACCAAGTTCATAACTTGGAAATATAATTTGGAGTACTAATAAGAATTCGCCAAAGATATCTTATTGTTCCTTCGTAAATTTTATAAAAACGACCATTATTACGATGTCACGAGATGTCTCCAGAATAATAAGGTTGGTCGGGTAAGGGTAATATGTCTCTATAACTAAGTGGAAACGGTTTGTTTAGCCATTCCCTATTAAGAATGTTGTCAATCACTAAATTTATTCCAAACACTCATCCGAAACATTCATATTAAAGTATTAAATCACATGTATATGCGAGTATGCTGAAATATTGACCACTGCCGCTGATCATTGCTTCCGTAGTCTTACTTCATACCAAGTTAGCCTACTTAATGGAACTTGGCGTAAGTACTTTGGCAGACTTTGAATTCAACATTCCTTATTGCAGGCCCGAAGGATCTGGAGAACTTCGTCGGTAGCTCTCGGCTCCTTAATTCGGGGTTTAAAGTAAAATATGTCAACGATTCATCTTCTTTCATTTGGTGGAACAAAGAAGAGTAGCATGTACTAACTGTGGGTAATATAGTACTCTATTTTGAAATTAAAAAGTGGCACTTAACAGTCTGCCATTAATTTTTATCGTCACGCCTAGCATGACCTGCACCAACTTCTAACTGTTTCGGCTTGATAGGCAATGTACTGAAGGCTTACTAATATTTTTAGAGGTTCTTTAAAAAAATTCAGTAATCATATGCATTTCTTGGACTTAAAGTTAAAAACAAAATCAAAACCTTAGCCAAATAGAACCCTCTCACTTATCCACTACTCCATCACTGTTGTCTTTGTTATAAGCGAATAGAAGGATTCTGCAATGCAACGTTTTAACAAAAGTTTGAGCCGAAAGAAAAAAATTGGAAAACTTGAAAAGAGGGTGAACTTCGAATAAAATGTGCGCATGTTGAGAAATTCTTCAAATTCTTCGCGTACATATTATCCAGTCTTGTTTATGGTGCACGTAAAGCGTACAACCATCCGTTCCACCCTCGAACGAAGAAGGGAAACGAAAATAAATCCACGTACACACATAAAGCGCAATGCCGTTCATGTGAATGGGAGCAAACTTGCCATTGCTGAGGCGAACCTTATTCGGATCATTTTCGGGGTTGAACATTTTTTATGGCCAATTTAAGCAGCAATTACATTCAATTTGAAAATCGACGCTTAAACGGTTGTAGCATTTAGCCTTAGTAGTTTAAATCGATTACATATTGTTTAACGGGACACGGGGATTTTACACACATTTAAAATGTATTTATGTACACGGGTACGATTTTATTTTGATCTTTGAGGGGGTCAACAAAGTTTTGTTTTACTTCATGTGAGACTCTTATCCAGATGCTGAGTAAATACACGCTTAGTAATATGTACATGGATATGAAAAATCGTAAATAGCTAAGTATTTACAAATAAATGCATCCGTCTTCGTCCCTATTTCAGTCAGTTTACTTAGAATTTGACAGGTTCTCCGACATGTTGACCTTTCATTTGTGGAGGCATTGACTTTCATATCAAGGTTTCAGCATTTTGGAAGCCTTCTTACTCACACTAATTTATCTCCATTCTGTGTGTGAAGTAGCTCCGTGAGGTTCTGAATTTTGGTCTGTGTTAAACCAGTATCACATATCTTCCAGTTTCTAGTTTTCATTGAATAGGTTTAAAGTTCAAAGTATTGCAGCGCAAACTTGAATGGTTAGCCTCTTTGAATACATTAGTACAACGGGATCTACTCAGTCCGCAGTCCCGTCAACGGCGAGATAACCTCAAATACCCAAACACCACACTATCTTTTATATAACAAAACAGTCCTGAGCAGATATTTTACTACCTGTCTAAACTCTTCAGCCTCTTAAGTAAAGTATATAGAAATAATGACGAAGCAATTGCCTGCTGCAACTGACTTTCAGTAATTCAGAGGTAGAAAACGTTGAACTAAAGTGATAGCCGATTGAAGTTAATCGATAGCTTTGACAAATCATTTAACAGCCCTGATCGATTTGCCATTCCTTTGATCGCTATGTTCAAACTATGTCCTCTTGTCAAAAAATTGACATGTGAAAGTAATTAAAAAATGTTTACTTTTAAGTTCGGTGTAAGAGATTATTGTAAACTTATTGTAAAGTGGTATAACTGTTCGGTTTTGCATCTCTTTGATTATATCGGTCTATTTGTATTATACCAATTATTTGTTCGATTCACCACTGCTTGTAGTTTATCAAATATGGGACAGCTAACTTTACATTCCCACTTAAAAATCAAAGATTTGTATAAATGATTTGTGTATTGTTTTTTTGGTGTATTTTTTATTTTTTTTTTTTTGACAAAATGACTAAAATATATTGTATGCACAGTTAACTAACAGTTCTTTTAGTGATCTTTGAAAATTCTTGTTGGGGCATTTTCAGTTCCGAATTTTAAGAGAACAGGATATATAGAGAATCCAATTTACCTTGGTGGATGTGATTATGAAGGTTTGACTTTACGTCACCAGTGTTTTTTTTTTGTCTATATTTTCCAGAACTCTTCTCTCAATAAAATAAGGAGATATATTTATTAAAGTGATATGGATTAGGATATGATTAAAAAGAAATTTGTTCATCTAACGTTCTTCTCGAAATAAAAATGGTCTTGGTTATGGTCAGAAGGAGAGCAATAATGTTATAAAGATATACCCGTATAAATTACCGAATGCTCTGATTGTCCAAAAGCGGAGAAAAGAAGAATATAACGCAGCAAAGTTATTTGTAGTAATAAGGTCAATACCATTCATACCATTATTGAAGTCTATTGTCACGGTGATTATTTAAAGAAGCGAAAACTTGGTGTCAAGTTTATGGTATAAGAGAGATTACGTCATCATTCGTTTAGTCCACTCATAAATGTCGATTTCAGGTCAAACGCCATAAAACATTCGTCAGCTTATTGTCAATTTCAAGTGGAAAAGAACTTGACTACAATTGGTTGCGAAACGAAGAGATGACTGGGACACTATTGTGCCTTCAAGCAAAGTCAATTAGGCGGCTACATTGCCGATAGAGAAGAACTAAACCCGTTTTTTAGACTATTTTGTAGAGTCCTTTTTCTAAATATTACGAAATAAAAACAAAATTATGGGGTGCAAAACCACGCGAGACAACGCAAGCTTTCTTTTCTTTTTAGATTATAAAAAAATATTGTGAAATTCCTTTCATCCTTTCATTCCTTCCTTTGTGAAAAAAGGTTCAACCCATGGACAATGATGCTTGGTAACATGGAACCTAGGGTAATATTTTTTAGAGTTTTCACATATTTTATTCAAAAATTATGAAGTCTAAACTGAAAATAGTTAACTATTTTTATATATATATGTATTATTGGTATTTCATATAATACTTTCACATAATATTTTTATATAATAGTTAACTATTTTTAGTTTTATTTATATACTACTTATAATAATTATATTATTCATAAATTATAAAATAGTAAACTAAACTAAAAAACAGTAATTTTATACTCTGCTTGAAAATAATCGGGCCACACCGACCCATTGTTAGCGCCACGGGTTAGGATACGGATAGATTACTTTGCTATGATTTAGTTTTTTTATGTTGTTTTTTTTGACATGAGTTGATAAAAATATAAATTTTATATGTTCGATTATACGCGTCAATTAAAGGTGAATACCAAACCTATCACTCATCTATAGTTAGATATTTCTGCATATATATGTGCAAGTACATAAAAAGTTTTTTATGTGTTCACATAAATTTATATGCGCAAAGCTGAGCACAAATCCCCCTTTAATCATCCCGTTCAAAGTCAATGTGCGCTTTGGATTTACGCGCTCATTTAATTCCCACATTTAGGATCTCGATAAAGATTCCCATAACAGCTTCGTTTATATGCACTTATAACATCGTATTGAGGCTGTAAATGCGATCGTTTTATTTATTTATCTTCCATTTTATTATGCCGAATCAAAAAGTAAGTGCAGTTAGTACGTTGCAGTCGCGAAGGCACGGCGCGGCAGATTAAAGCTGCGGCTTTGGGCTTATGTCCGACTGGCTCATTCACTGTTTATTTGCTTGCATAATGGTTATGTGTGTTAGTGTGTTTGTGTGTGTGTGTGTGTGTGTGTGTGGTTATAGATAAACACGTAAATATTTTGACAACTCAAAGTTAAGTCGATAAAGTTCTTTATTGAAAGCATTACTCTTTTTACGCGTCTATTATTTGAAGTTATGTTGGTCTGCATGCATATGTATGTATGTATGTATGTATGTATATATACATATAGAAGTGTCACATGTGCAAGCAAAATTGTGTGATTATGAGCTTCGATGATCAATGAATGGGGCAAAATAAAAAGGTAATTATGTAAACATTTTCAGATGAGTGTTGTCGTATACGCATAAGTAAATAAATGATTTTTGTAAAGAAAATAAGCGTCCTTGCGATACATTTGGTTGTCAGATTTCGTTGTCATTTTTTGGCATACATTTGGTTGTCATTTTCAAATAACAAACACTTAACATAGTCATTAAAAAGGAAATCTGTATTATATCCTATCTTATTACATATAATTTGAAATTCCTTTCATCTTCTTTTCTCCTCGAGAAAGCATATAATGATTTTTTTTTTTTTTATTTTAAAATATCTTTTAGAAATAAAAAAAATTTAGAAAGGAAGAAACAAAATTAAAGTTTCCTGAAATATTCTAATTAAACAATATTTTTGAGCAGGGTTGCCAACCAATCTAAAAATTAAAACAGAGAAGAACTTTAAAAAATGTGCACCAGGCATGGGGAGTTTCAGAAAGTGCTCGGGGGAAGTGTTTATTTAAGTTATTTTGAAATAGAGTTACCAACCATTGAAAAATATAAAACTCGAAATATTACCATAATTCTGAAGATATGGAATTTAAGAGCAATAAACATAATTGAAATAATTTTTGCAGAAAGTATTCGGGACACTTTTAATTTAATCAGATTTTAGAATAGAGCTACCTTCGAACGTTAAAACGTAAAGTATTTGAAAGCATTGAATTTAAATATATATATTTTGGAAGAGAGTTACACTCCATTGAAAAATCTGAAATTAAGCAAAATAATAAAAATGAGGTTGTCAATTATATGAACTTTAAATATGCTTCCGGAAAAATATTTAAATAGGCTCTAATTTTCACTTAGTTTGGAACAGAGTTGGTACGTAATAAAGAAGGTGAAACTGAAAACAATACAAATCTCTTATATTCATATAAGATATATATCTTTAGCGCTATTTTCAGTTGTTTTATTCAGTATGTAATAAAATTAAGGCAGAACAACGGTATTAGCAGTAATCAAATTTTCGCCTCTAAATCTCGCTTCTAAAAATATGCACCCACGCATTAACAGTTACATATTGCATACATATGTAATTCCGCACACATTTATTTTTATGCTTATGTCCGATTGCAGCAAAGCCTTTTAAATAAATCGGTGCAAATTGAAACTGCGGGATAAATAATGTCGACCCTTCGCCATAACCTGCAACAACAACAATTTGTATCGCACGCAATGTTGCACATATGTATGCGTTCGTGTTTTCTTTGTTTTTTTTTTTTTTTTTTGTTTTTTTATGGATGCTTGTGCGCTCGCAATGTCTGCAATCGACAGCAAACGTAGAATGCATACATTTTTACAGCTTATTTGCGCCTTGAAAAAGTACAAAACTTTATTGTTTCGCGTAAAAGAGATGTTTGTATTTTGCCATGTCCCCAATCTGACCATTTAAGACTACCCGCCAGCCGTTGAGCGTCTAAGCAAACACAAATGCCCTTTGGTATGCGCGTGTGTGGGAGCGACCCCCACCCAACTAAGCGCGCCATCAGGCCATCTCGTAAATGCTTATTCACATAACACCCATGGCGTGGACAATTTTATTTTTGTGAAATTTCATCACGTTCTTTATGTTGTGACCACGTGACGCCAAGTCGCTTTTACACTCTGCCTTTCTTCGCTTTGTTTTATGCTTGTTTTTGTTTTGAGACTTTCTGCCCCTAATTCCTTTCCTCTCTGCTTGCCAATTGCCAGCCAACGACGTCAGCGTTGAATTTTTCCACTGTTTTATGTTTTTTTCTCACTCCCTCTCTTAGTTTAGCTTAAATTTTTGTTGTTCCTTCTAAAAGTAAAAAAAAAGTCGCCACACCTGCTTTTAGACTGGTTTTATTTTATGGGGGTTGTTGGGCAGCGTTTAGAGTGGCAGGTGATCAAACATAGCAATGCAGTTATGTATATATGTATGTATGTATATGTATCCTCATATTTGTAAGAAATGAGTAAACCCCAACAATCACCGGTGTTTTTTTTTTTTACTTTTGTAAAGCTTGATATGAAAGTCTTAGTTAAAGATAGATAAAGGTCAGTTGTACACAAAATAACAACAAAAATAATATTTTTTTACCGTTACATGACTAAATTAGATGACAGAAGAAACGAATTACATTTTAAAAGTGATATTTTAATAATTTGTAGAGCAAATATGTGTGTATGTGTGTAAAAGGTTAAATTAAAGGTTAATAACCTATAATATTATATGTTCATATATGTACTATATAAGTGCATATATCATATATATTCTACATTTTCGATCAGAATGAACAGATAAATTTTGAGCGCCATTGAACACGGTTAAGTTGTGCTGCCCAAGCGACAAGATCTATATTCGCTTACGAAGACTCAAACAATTAAACCAAAGATTCATTTTTTATTTAAAATACTTCAAAGATATAATTAATAAGATAAGATAATTAATTAAGAAGATTATTTTTTTTACCGATTTTAGATGGTAAAGTCGTTCTCTACAGTTATCAAAGTTCGATTAAATTTATACAGATGTGATCAATCTGGAAAAGAAAGAAGTAGTAAAAAAAAATTCGAGAGTATTTTGCAAAAGTTCCTTAAATAGAGAGTAGAGGCATTAATGAGGAAACTTAAAGTATTTGGGTAATCAAAGAGTAAATTTCATATATTCAACAAGTATAATTTTTGTTTTCTAATAAATTACATTGAAAACAAGTATGGTAGGGCTAAGGGTACGGGTGCAACCCAGCTCTCGTGCCAGCTCTCTAGTGAATCGGTTACAACCAACCAGAAGGACAGAAAATATGTGGTGGGTATATGGGGTGAGGGGAACTACGGACCGATTTCACTAAATTACCAAACCATATTATGCCTAAAATAACATATTCACTTAAGGCTAATAAAGTATCTCAAATATTGAAAAGTAATATCCGACACAAAATCAACCGATTTCGAATCAACCGCAGTTCGAAAATCACTTTATTGGAGATATTGGGGCTAGGGGAAGGCCTGCACAGGTTTCATCTAATTTTTGTATTAAAGAAAGATATGCTTGAGAAAATATTTCCACTCAATTTTATTAATATAACTTACGCATTGACCAATATATTTGGCATACAGTCATCGAGAAGAACACATATATACATATACACGAGAAGAAGACATATAATATGTCGTTTATGAGAGCTGGGATTATTCATGAACCGATTTGACTAAAGTATATTGAAGAAAAATTTTTTATTATTGTTCATTAGTTCATATTCATTCATGTTAAGATATCTTATTTACTGACCGGGATATATGGTATTAAGTCAACTCGAATAACGAAAATTATTTTATTAGGTACAAGGGGGCTATGGAAATTACTGAACCGAGTTTTGTACTACTTTTACTAGTTGTACTAGTTTTGTACTGTACTACTACAATGTTTTGGAATTTTTTCGTTATGAAGGCAGCCATAAGCACTGAAGTCCTGATATTCGGTATCTGAGAGTTTAAAAAGGTATAGTCTGATTTAGACCATTATTAAAGGAGACTTGACACATATTAAGGTACTAGGTACGACATTGGCATGTGTCAGCACTATTTGTGCTAAGTTTTATTCTCATATCTTCATTCGTGCTTGTTTTATCTATTGTAAGGGAAATAATGTGACGTGGTTTGAAAGGTGTCGTATGGATATGGGAGGTTGGCGTGGTTGTATTCGGCTGATTTCGCTCCCGTGAGCTTAGCCAAGGTAAGGTAGTGGTCATGGGAGGTTAAGATAGGCGTCAAGCGAGAACGATTACCGAAGCATAAAACAATGTGAAATCAACGATACTAAATTTACTGTTATACAAAATGTACATTGAAGATGATAGTCGGGTACTCTTGAAGTATTGTTACTACAGTTGAGTTTCTATAGAAGGAAAAAGTTAAATATAGTTGTATCTGAATGCAATTGCATTACATTCGACGAAAATTCACAACTTCAACAACTTAATGTCGAGCTAAATTTGTTTTATGAGTTCAACCGCTGTACTTAACCTCCTCCTCTGGCATTCAAACCATTCATGCGACAAAAAGAAATGACTTTAACACACACACAGAAGTGCCCAGTGTTCCACAAAAAAAAAAAAAAAAAAAGGAATCATAAGTCAGAAATTAAACACTAACTTGCTTCGTGCCACGACTGAAAGGAACTGCGTGGACGTCCTTGCCTTCGTTTCACTGGGGCGTCAGCTGGCGATGAAGCAGTGCATTTTTATGCGAGCACAACAGGCCCATCCACAAATGTGCCGAAGTAGGGGTATGGCACCCCAGCAGCTCACAATCAGAGCAGGAACTGAACAGAAACGGAGGCAGCAGCACCTTGTCATGTTCAATCCGGTGAACTTCAGCTGTGTTGAGTGTGTGTGTGGGTGTGTGTTTAGTCGACTTTTTCTTGCTGACACACACACACACATATATATATATTCGAAGGCATATTCGATCGAATTGAATACCTTCTGTGACATAATTTGCCACACGCACGCCTGCCAGCGTGAGTATTTTGTTGTTGCTCTTTTTTTTCTTTTTTTTTGTTTTTTTTTTTCTTTTTGGGAATATCTTCGGCTGATCTGGACGTTTGAGATTTGTGCCACGTTCGCCAACGTGCCGAATTGCGCCAGTGTACTAGCTCGCAGCCATAATTTCTGGTTTTTTTTTCGGCGTTGCCATCCGGCTTATATTAGGAGCTCTAAGGATTTTTATTATAGTTAGTCGCACACATACACATGTGCATTTGTAGTTACACAGGACATTACGATTTTTTCCACGTTGTTGTCATTATTTTGTTCACGCTTTCTCCTTCAACAATTCACTTCGGTGTTTAGGTTGCGGCAACATCTTGCACAATTTAATGAGTAGAAATGCTTGTAGGTGTATTGTTGCGCCATTTGGTTATTTGTATTTGTCAATTGCCAATTGCTTAATCAACCAAATAAAAAAGAACTCCTTTCAACTAAGGTAATATTAGCATGAATGTCTCTAACAAAGTTTACAAAATCAATTCAAATGCAAATGAAGCTCCTTGAAAGTACGTACGCCATCGCAATTTGAATTTGAATACGCAATATATACTTAGAAGAGTGTTTCCACAATACACTCCTTTAAAATTAGAATGATACAACTTAGCAAGGCATGCGTATATATTTCATTAGATGAGGGCTCTTTTCGTGCAGACAATAGTGATTATAAAAATACGAAATGTATGTTCTTTTTCTGTGTAATCTAGCGGGAAATATACAATTGTGTATATAATGTATGTATGTATATGTACTAGATTAGAGGCAATATTTGTGCTAATTTTGTGTGTATCTGTTGCAAAGTGAAAGAATCTGATGGAATTTAAAATAGTTCTATATGAAAAGTAGGCGTGGTGTATAACAATATCATGATAATGTTATGTAGCAGATTTGATCAATTTGATTTCAAATTGTTTGAGTGGTTACTGAGTTATGGTATTTCACCAAAAAGTGGAGGGGCCACTTTGAGGTACACCCGTTGTTAAATTTTTTTATCGAAAACCTTCTGTATTTTTACGGCAAATTTAATGCTTCTAACATTTTTCATTTGACAATTATCGCACTTTTAGTTGTTTTTTAACCAAAGATGCTGCTTTCTACTGGAATTATTTGCTGGAACCAAAATAAAATATTAAAAATTTTACAAGAGGGACAGACAGACACCCGGAAATCAATTAGTTTCATCATCCTGATCATTTTGACATATATAATATCTCTCTATATACACATATCTATTATGTTTAAGTTAAGGTGATACCGCTAGATGAATAAAATTATTTTACTCTGTATATATATATATATATATAAATATAATAATAAATCGTAAATTAGTTCGTAACTAAATCATTGCGCTGCAGGGTATAAGGTGTATCAATATAAATCAGTCTTGTCAAACTTTCTTCGGCAAAAGTAAATAAAGTTATAAATCTTTTATATGCCCAGCCGCATATCTCACACATTTTTTTGCAAAACGCGGTGTTATTTTTCAACATAGTTGTCATCGGGAGGCACTATACACTAATTGTAGTAAACTTTCAACTTTCCTAGTTCAGCTATATCTATACTTAAAGCATTTTTTTCTTCAAAATAAGACTCAGTCAGCTACATTCTCTTGAGATTTCAAAACAAACTCAATTCTAAAGGAATTCCCTTATAGAATATGGCGAGGAGACATGGCTTAAAATTTTGAGGTTTAAGCAAGGAAAATTGTATGAAAAATAAAATGAATGGGACAAAGTCATTGGACAGGGCCCATTTTAAAGCTCGCCATTAGTTGAATTTTTGCTTTCCCAGTGTGAGTTGGAAAGCACAAAAGATTAACTACGAAAATATTTACCGCTAAACTCACAAGGATCTATACCAAAATCAGAACTTGCATAGCTTATGGAAAATCTTACATTATAACAAAAATATTTTCCTATCAACGCCTAATATTCTAAGGCATTTACAAGTATATGAAACATTCGAGTGTTTTACTAGCTTGAGCATTTCAGGGGTATCCTAAGACAGGCAGTACTTATTCTCCTGAATTTATACATGTATAGATATCGAACGAAAGTTATTTAGTCTTTGGTCGCCTATTATATTATCCCAACTGAATTATCCAAAATATTCAACTTCCTATAATTAATGAGATCCTCGTTAATGAAATTCGCTTGGAAATGCTTAAAACATTATTTTTCATACCATCGGGTTCTGCAATACCTAAAAAAAAACAAGGTTAAGAAAATAAATCAGTTTGGAATTTAATTAATGTTGAAATATTCGTTAACTCTGCAAAATTTATTTCCAAGTGTCGTTTGTGGGAACACAAAATGCTTTAGGCGCTTTAGGTGCCGAAAGTGGTAGCGAATAGTTTGGGGATAAAGTAATATTAATTTACAATCGAAATTGTACCCTTTTTATTAATTTTTCTGCATTTTATTTGGAGTAAACAGTTCTATACCTATAAAAGAACAAGTTTTATTATCCCGTTGGCTCCGTTTTTAATACACATATACCCTTTGTAGCTTACCTTAGTACCTTGAACACAGTTTTTCCAACCTTAATGTTCCTATAAAGTAGGGCTTATAAAGCGAGAGATATATCAGCACTCACATACACTCTAATTATCTTTTTCCGTTAGATTTTAGATTTTAGTTAGATTTCGTTTTAGACTTCGGCTCGGGATAACTTTGTAAGATCCCAGACACCCTTATGCCAACTCTACAGAGTGTTTTAGGCCTTGTGAGCATAGGATTAAAAAATTTCCAGTCAAATGTGTGACTGGCATACAAAAATTACTAAAATGATGCAGTTTACCCTGTTAATGTTTGGTAATTGCGAAGCACAGTGTTGCATTTCTGTATTTCTCTGCATTAAATCAAATTATCCCTTCGTTATACTAACACCATAGAGTTTACTTTGGCTCATTAACAAAGAAATTACTTTACAGTTGGAGAAATAAACTAAATTTCAATATAATCTGCACTAATTTGTTACGCACTAAATCAGTGTGCACACACCGGAAATATTAGTTTAAGCCAAAAATATTTATTTACCTAACTGAATACCACATCCCGACTGCTGAAATAAAGCGCTAAAAATGTCCAGTCGTTATTTGTAGTAATTATTAAACGTGACACGCACACAACGCCGACAGATGGTTAAACGCCCATAACTATGCAAAGAATGCACACACAAATGCCATTAACAACTACTCATTGTCGTTACACGCATGCGGCGCCCTTGTATGGGTGTGTGGGACTGTGTACGCGTGTGCGTGTGTGTCGCGCGCGTTTTAAAAAGATCAGCAAAGAACTAATTTTACGCGGTTAAAGAGAATTGCAAATTCCGTCGCATTGCAAGTGCAAACATTGCAAATGGAAATGTTCGGCTTTTGTAACGGCAGTCGATAGGCACCGTTGCACACGATTGCTATTGCTGATAGGTGGTAAATATATATGTATATGTGGTTGTTGGTGCTTTGTTTACAACGCATCAACATTTTCGAGTCCATTAAAAAATGCGTTTTAAATGCTTTCTGTGGTTTTGCGGCTGCAACTGTACAATTTATTCCTACACACATACACATTCATACGTTTTTTGTAATGTTTGCGAAAGCTGTGAATATTTACCATTTCGTATTTATGTAAATGCGCCAATTACACACATACAGACATACAGACTTGTGACTCGTATGCACCGTTATAATGAATGTGCATTCGGTTTGCTGTATCGGCCACATATTGAACATTTCTGCCTCAATGGCCATTCTCGGTTTTTAATGTAAAATAACATCAACACACAGACACACACACACACACACTCTTATTATGTTTTTGTTGCTTTGTTGTTGTTGATGAACAGCCAGCAAGCCCAAGCAAAGCAAACAAAGCCATTGCATTGTGGGGCCAGTCACTGCTGGTTTTCACAACAAAGCCTCATTCTGTGGACTCACACACAACAAAGACAATTTGTCAGATTCCCAAACGCCCTTCGATGGGCGAAATTATAAACAATAGCTAGCAGAGTGCCTCGTTCAGCCGATTTGTTGTGGCAATGCAGTTGAATCGATTTCCTTCATTCCGTTATGTGGCGATTTTTATGCAGCTTCGGTTTGCTCATTTATGCGGTATTGCACAATTTAGGTGCCTAATTGTTCGGCTTTCGCTAAACAAAGGAATTATTTGTTTATAAAGGGCGAACCATATATTGTTTCCATTTCAGATCTAATTTTAAGAGGGATACTTGACTCATTTCAGCTAGAAATCTTGAAAAGAAGGCAATAGGACATCTCCGAGTAATTAGGAGGGAATGACTGTGCACTTATTCGACTCGAATCGAACTCGAAGTGTCATTGCGTAATTCTAACAGCGTGACTATTGAAATTGAAGTTTTAGTCTAAAATACAGCGCCATCTATACGCTAGACAGTGTAATAAGTTCGAGGTACAGGAATGCTAGAGAGTGATACACCTAGTCCTCTGCATCGTATGTTGTAATAGATAAGGAGGTCGATAGTGCATGACTCAGTGCTACATGATCACACCCCATCGATTTCCCTAACTGAAATTTTTCGAATATACCTTTTATAAGATTAGCAAATAGGCCGCGACACAATAATTCGCGTCTCCTTACTTCATCTCAGTTTAGGCCTTAGACCGGTTCAAGATCGACAATGATTCTGCTAAAATTTCCTTTAAAATACTACGGGAAAAGTCACTTTGGCATTACAGGAGTGATAGCGAGGTATGATTAATATTCGGATAGAAGAGATGGAATGCTTGTTCCTTCTTATAACTTCTTAGCTTCAATGTTTAGTATCTTTCACATCTTATTAATGAAGTGCTATTAATTATATACAGAATTTATACTTGTTTTTGTAAAATTCGCAACTCCATCTATCTTAGTCTACTTATTCATCATTTTGAGTAGATTTGAGTGATAGCATGACATTTTTTTCTATGAGAGAAAGCATAGTTGTTAACATGAATAATTTTCATGAATATTTTCACATGAATTTTTATATTTGGGAGGAAGCGGAAACTCATCAGTGTTTAATTCTTGTTATTTTTCACACAAATTTTGCTTTGTTCGAATTTTGGTTTAAAATTTTATTCATATCTGGTCTAAAAATTGTCCGTTACTGTAGACTAGTCAATAATTTAATTCAGCTTTATAATTATTTTATTATAATTTATTATAAATATTAATTTATATAAATATTAATTATTTTAATAAATATTAATTTATTATAATAAATTTACATGAAATTTGAAATTAAAAAGGGTTCCATTAGTATTTTATGCTATTATAATTCACAAAGTTACTCTTTCGAACGGTCTACTGTCTATCTACAATGTTCAGAGAAGTTAACGGAAAAGTTAAACCCACTCAGTAATCTTGTTGTGAGATATTGTTCTGTTAAGTTCTCCCAGTTTCCCTTTCTCTTCCTCTCTTTCAGATCACAGATATATAATTCAAGATTGGCTTTGCCCAGCCAAATCTTCCCCGTCTGTTCAAACGAAAAGGCATGACAAGCAGATATTT
This sequence comes from Bactrocera minax, assembly GCA_021498325.1. NCBI lineage: Eukaryota > Metazoa > Arthropoda > Insecta > Diptera > Tephritidae > Bactrocera > Bactrocera minax. The sequence continues at coordinate 5,208,120 of JAKEEE010000001.1, forward strand.
GACAGTCCTGACCTATAAGTTATTGAAAGTCTTACTTCATTTTCATTTTTTAGACCAATATATACTCTACAAGGGAAAGGAAATGACTCATTAAGTAAATATATTATAGATAGAGTACATCACCGTTACATACCGCTTTGTTGTATGTTTTTGAATAGGAATATTTAGAAGAGGCATAAAGGGTTCATGAGTTGAGGATACTTCCGAAGTTATAATTGCACTTAGAATGGAAGACGATTATGTCTCTAACTCCTATCAGAATACCTGAACTTTACTCGGCCCAAAACTTGATTATTTGGCCAACTTAGTCCTATGTATACATTCTGTATTATTTATGCCGTTTTTCGTTGTCAACTTGGTCCCTCCTTTTTCCCCATTGTTTCGTATTGGAAGCTTTTTCCTTCACAACTTTTTTCTCTAAATTGCTGTGGAAGCATTAAATGTTGAAATGCTGAAACTGTCGATATCAAGGATAGATCGAGAATGAATATTAAAAGAACAAGCAGAAGCTCTGTGAGCATGCAAAATAATTTCTTTGAGACGTTTAATACTAATGAAGCTTTCAGATGTAATCCAAACCCTTTCGAATATAATGTTGGAGTGTCGTAACGGAATCAAACGGAATCAGTTAACTTTATTCCTCAAGTTCTATCCCCTTAAGATTTGATAAAGGTTCTTTAGAAATATGTTAGATCCAGAGCGATATACTTTTTTTTCTTGATGTCTTGAGCTGTTCGAGAGAAAGAGAGAGCGACAGATTTATAGAATTTTTACTAGTTCTTCAGATTTTGGGCTCTAAGAGTTATCAGCATAGTTGGTACAGCATACCAGATGGTAGTGGTTGAAAAAGAAGACCCCTGAATCTTTTTTGAAGATACTATACGGAATTGTGGACTAACTTCACTTGGTATTTCGTATTACCGCCGATTTATGAAACAAAGCACGGCTAGCGTTTTAGTATAGCTTAGGCTATTACAACTTCAATAAAGAATAAGAAACAGAAGATACTAATGTGAAAATGCTTAAAATTTTACAAAAATCGTAAATTTACAAAGCATATAAAGATAATAGTATACATACATACATATACATGCTTGAGATAATCTTTTATGTGGGTATGTAGTTAGCTTAAAAAGTACACACCCTTATACTAAAATTGGAAAAAAAAATGTTAAGAATCCAAGCACGCGTTTGCTTCGCAATCTTCCGCGTAATAATTTCTGACAAAATGTTGAAACACAAAATAATGTGCAACGAATTGAGCCAAAACGAAGTACGAAATTGTTTCGGGGAGACATGTCTGTGCAAGTACGGTTCCGAGTTTGTATGCATGTATGTGTGTAATGAAGGAAAAAATGTTTCAGTTAAAACATTCTTAAATTCTTCTCATCAAATGCTCGACATTTTCTCAAACGTCGACAGAGTCATTTTTCTTTCACATTTTCAGCGCGTGCTATTAATGTGCGTACGTGTGCGTATGGGTGTGTGTACATTTGTATGCTTGTTCATATATCTGGTTGTTAACTGACATACCATTACCAGTGCATTCTTTTTTATCGAACAACTTCCGAAAATTTTGCTCCTATTTAAGGATCTACACGCACAGAAAACAGTAAATATGAATGTGCGAGTGTATTTATGTGCGTATCTACATATATAGCAAATGGCGGACGTATTTTTTCCTAAGCAAGTCAATATGTTTAAATGCTTGTTTGCTGATGTTATTGTTGCTACATACAGTTACTTGCTCGTCTCTTCCTTGAGTTTCGAGCTTTTCCACCATTAATACTTGTCTGCTTAACGGTAAATTTAAAATATGTACACAACAACCGCACTTTTTTGCTGATAGCAGCTATTTATAGTGGTTGCCACACTGACGGCTTCAACTGATGTGATTGAATGCACTAATGATACGTTCACGTTGCGCCACAGACCCGAGTTTACTATACAAAAAAAATCCCAAAACTCGCTTTACAAACTAGAAAATTTTGTTTTACACGAAAAATTATTAAAATGTACGGCTTTGACTGTTTTGTCAGTTCGCCATCATATACATATGTGCACATAAAAAAATGTTAAGCCAAATCCTGATTTTCTTAAATTTTATACATAGACATCAAACCTTAAACTCGAGTTTGTGGCGTCACGTGAAAGTACAATACAAACTTACAAATTAGTTAAAAATTTTTTCTAAATCCCAAATGTGTTTCAAGATGTTATCCAGCGGTCGCAAAATGTATAGGATTGCGATCCATTGATTGAAATTTGTCGTTGTTTTATGACCGGAACAAACTTTTATAAATAAATAAATCTACCGACTTACAATGACGAGAAAGGAAGGTGTAAATATACCGCGAGAGTCCGATCGAATCATTTGCTTTGGTATTGACTGGGTCGGCGTGGATATTCTGAACCTTACCGCGTTTGTTTGTGAAGTGAAGTGAAAAATAGCATTCTCTTGTTTTCACAAGTTATTGTAGCTGCAATTCGAAAAATCAAGTGAATACTAGTCCGCATATGTGCCCATGTGTTATAACAACATAGACTATAAGACTGCTGGCTTGCTGTAAGATATTAGTTATAAGAATATTATTCTGTGCTAAAACCAACCAACTTAAAGTCGAAAACTCTGAACTATGAAAGGAATTTTTAATCATATAATTTTTTTACTAAATAAAAACGAATTTTTGAAAGAGATATTTTCTTACAAGACAGCCTCTTAGTATTGATATTACATTGCAAGAGCTCATTTAATTCAGCTCACCTAGTGACTCTCATGCTCCAAAGTGCAATCCCTTTGAGGGATACCATTTATTCATCCCAATAACAAGGCTCTCACTGGCTGACCTTGTGGGGAATTCTTAACCTCATTCTCAATTGCATAGTGATATTCGGCATTATGATGTCTGACTATAGCGGAATCACTGGGAACCGTGAAACAGATGATTTTTGCAAGAAAGGGCTTTCGCGTCATTATTACCGGGTAAGAAATGGGCGGTAGTTCGGTCATTCTCATGCGTATTATTATTGGATCTGACTGGCACTATCTGAGTTCAGTGAACGCTGCTCAGCTATCAATACTACCACGATCATTACGCTCTTCTGGTTTAGAATGACCTCGCTGACATAAGAGTATCGAGTTGTATGGGTTCTCATTGTTCATTGCCCTATTGGTATCCATGCGTTAAGGGTGAAAGCCTGACACATCCCATTTGTCCAAGTTTTACTAAAGGTAGCTCAGGTGAATCAAGTAAAGGTGAATTAAAGGCAGATTTGTCATGACCTCAAGACGTTGCGCTGATACATGAGGCTAACGCAAAGGACATTATTGTAGTTACCCAACTGAGAGATCTTCCGATCGGAAATTGGCACCGAAACTTAACCTAACCTTGGATGCCGCCTATTACTCCGATACGTTTTCCCATTGGACTGCAGTTGAAGAGTCAGATTACACCTAGAATCTAATACCCATATGTTCTTTCATTTTATACAGTAATTTACTCTCAGCGCCCATAGAAAAAAAAAACCTAATAAAACAGCCAAAAGATTTAGTAATTTCCACCTGACAATATAACTGTCCACATACCGTTTACCATTTGCCAGTTGCCAGATATTCCTTCAATTCACACTCCCTCATATTAAAGCCTTTACGGATACAAATTTGTGTGTTTGCTTGCTAGCAAGTGTGCACTTGTATTGGTTTCGGCTTACATTTATAGGCTGTGTAACGAAAGCCAAAGCAAATTTGCATTTTGTTGACGATACGGATGTGGTGATTGATTTCCAAGAGGTTCTCGAAAAAACCACCAAACATATTTGCCTTGTCTTTGTGCTTCCAACAGTTCAATCGCCTCCTGTATATGGTAGTTGTTGTTTTTGTTGTTGTAGGGTTTCAACCTGCAAATGAATGTCATATATGGGTATTTGTGTTTGTACTCGTATGCCTTTGATATCCGGTATTGGCAAAGGCATTCACTCGGTATTGACACAGCAGCCTAGTTGGTTAATAAGCTCTGCAATTCTATTGGACCAGTTAGGAAAAAAGTCCGTCGAAAACTTTCGATACGCTTCTATTTTATAAGGAAAGGTTTTAATTGTGTTGTTGTTAAATAACTGGTACTAAAATTACGACCTCTAGACTCTCTCCTTTGAATTTTCATTACCATCATCATCAGTAAATGGTTTCGTAGAAGTATTATCGTTTAAAATAGTTATCGGAAAATTATTCGAAAACCATCCGAAAGTGGGTCTTCTATTACTCACGACTCTTTTCAGCTTACTTAGAGAATTCATAACTTATTATCTCCTAAAACGGTTTATAATTAATCTAACCTTTTACTACCACTTTTATCATAGCCGTTCCAGGCATCAGAAAATATAGATGTAATGAGGAAATTTTTAGTTTTTCGGTTTAATAGTTACAAATTGTACTTCCTTCAAAGTGTATTACAAATATCAGATATTGAAGAGGTTTGCTCAACTCACTCGGGGTGGTTATTATATCAAAATCGAATTAAACTAAAAAAGAAGAAAAATACTTCTTCAACGAAAGGAAGTGACAGATAAAAACATATTTTCTAAAATATGTTTTAGTATAGCCCTTGACCGAATGTCTGAGGTACTTTACCACTTAGGTACATCGTTTCTTCACGTTAAATAATCAATGCATTAGACTGCCTTTGAAAACTTAGTGCAATGAATTTTACATCTTATATTCATATCTTTCTTATGTATTTGTCGGAACATCACCTTTCTCCTTCAAACTTCCTTAGAATTCTGTACTTAATTTTAAATATAATATAAGCGAGTGCCAATCTAAAATATTCTCAAAAAATGGGAGAAATGTACAACCATTAATTTCTTACCGAGCTCCAACTATCAACTCAAATGACCGGCTTAAGTTACGAGTATATTCTCGAGTTTGAATATCCACAGAATCTATAATCGTGTCCTTTGAAATGGAAATCATGTTTGAGGTTGGCAATAGCAACTGAAATGCTGTATGATGTTCACACACATACTCTTATACCTACAATAGGGTGTTTAACCAAATAGGACCGGCAATGCACACAAACGTAGGTTAAGGCTCATATGCACAATCACCTACATATATGCTACTCCTGCTCGACACACCTTTTAATCGCACAACCAACCTTGCGCGGCAGAATCCACAGAGTTTTGTTGTTTGTCGGTTGGCCTCTTGCACTTTTGGTTGGGCTGTTTAAATCGAGTGTCAACCTTGTGGTGACATGATTTCGTGAATTCGTCGGATGTTCCCACTGCTATTGTTGTTGTTGTCATACATAGTTGGTGCTGCAGCGTTTGGGCGCTTTTTAATATCACTGCGACACGCCATTATGTATACATAGATATATTCATATATAAAGAGGGCTTTGAGTTACTTATGCATATGCTTGTACATACCTAAGTGAGTTCGATGCTGACCTGTAAGGTATAAATCCTTCTAAATTATTATAATTGCATTTTAAATGAAAATTTTTTTTTAATTGAGATTAGGTTCGATCAACTTAGTACCGTCTGTAAAAGAAATACAAGCACTTACTCTGGTGCTAATTGCCAAATTTAAATATTTGTAGGAACTTTTTTACTTTGTCCCAAGTAAATAAGGTTCAGTACTTCGATAATAGGTTTAGTCGTAAATTTACTTGTCTGTCGAATAGGCTTGATTAAGCGAAAAAATTTATGGAGTAAGATTTTTATATAAGTGCTATGAGAGGTGCAGTTTAATCTGAGGGTAGAGACACTGTTGGAAAAGAGACATGTACCCATTTCCATGAAAATCGGGTCTACTTAAGCGGAACGGACCCGAATCTATAACTGGTCAAAGACCGTTAACTCACTAGCATTTCCCAAAACTACATGGAAAATATTATATTATTTATATATATATATATATTCTAAAATTCCGTACCGATGGGAGAAAAAACAGATATTCAGTACTCGAAATCACTAATGAGGAAAAGATTTCCCGAAACCATTTACCATTTTTCTGTGGTAATTGAAATTTTTCTTATCTGAAGTCTGCAGAGTTCATTCTTTAGTTCGAGTTCAATATAAATCGACTATCCGAATACTGCTTTTCCAGTATAGTTGGAATATATTTTTCCCGTCCCCATCCATCAATATCACCCTAACTAAATCAAACTAATATGGATCAATGGGTCTGTACTTTTAGTCTTATTTTATTACTCTCTCTCTCTCTGTCTTAAGTCATACGAGATTCATCTCTTGACAGTTGGTAAGACTTATCGGCCCATATTGAATTTAATAAAGTTGAAATAGTCATTCCTCTAATCTTTATATAGAAAAGACTAGAAACCAAGTCTTGGTCCACGGTCCACGGTCACTCATTGATTGTTTTTGTTTTTGCTGCAACTAGTACTTAGCAGTGAGGCCGTAGGGCGAACTGATGTCTGTGGAACCGACTTAATTGGGATCTGTTAGGCACAATTCTATCTACGTCTGGTTTAGAAGAGTCAAATCAACAAAAATTTTGTCGGAAAGGAAAGGAAAGCAGCATTTCCAGAAATCTCTAAACCATACATATGATTTCCGGTTTCATAGGATTTCTTAAGAATAGATAGTTCTATTTGACACCTCTAAGTTATTATATGAAGTATAGCTGAAGCGTAAACTAAGCTTAAATCTCGCTTCTCCAGTGTCTTATGGGGATTCTTGTCCATAGAACAGTGTTGCATTCTATCGAACATTCCATATGCTGCACGTACACCACACGACTCACGTACATTAAACCGTTTTGATGCGTTCGGTTCGAAGCACTTGCATAAGTTTGCATAGGATCCGCACTTTTTTGGGCGCATGTTTGTGTGTGTGTGGGTGTGCACAGAGAATTCGCTCCTGCTAATGTTGGGCGGTTCGTCCTTTGGGTTTTACACTCTGTGGTTGGTGCGGTGACCGGTAGAGTTGTTTTGTGGAACTATTGTATTATTCTTACAAGTGCCACACGTTCACACATGTAATTACGCTTATATGCGTGTATATGTATGATTCATATATACAGAGTATTTTAAGCACTTATTTGAGCAATATATTTTCACAACTGCAAAAGAGCAATTTTTGTTTAAATTTTCATTTATCCTTTAAGGACTACATATATAGAAAAGTACTGGGTGCTTGAATACACACACATACATACATTTCGAAAGTCAATTGCCTAATTAGTAATAGCCCTGGTGAGTATTTATATACTGAAGAAAAACTGTATTATTTAATTAAATTAAATAAAATTTTTATTGGAAAGTCGGAAAGTTTAAATGAAAATCTTTCTAGTGGTGTAATTGCACCTTTTTAAATAAAGCAAAAGAACGTGATATAAAATTAGTTCTTTCCGGCGTATGTGAGTCAATTTGGATGGTTCGTTCATCGAGAGAGAGAGACAGATTGGTAAGATAACTGAATTTAAGCCTTACTTAAGGATAGATAACGGAACAAGTTTTTATTTCCATTTGTAGGGTACTCTATGATGTTATCGACAAATAGAAGGACCTACAAATGTTCAGCTAAGTCAGATGTTAGTCATTGCCGGCCGAAGTTGGTCGGAACGGCATCGAACCCGGACTCTCTATCCATTACACCACTGTGGTCGTTCAGAAGCGATACACCGGAGTTTCAGAAGACTTTGCTTTTTCTCTATCCTAGCAAATCTCGATCATGGTTGATTATAATATTTAGACAGCAGTGCCTCCAAACACCAAAAGTGCCAAGAGCCAAGCAACTAAAATATTTATAGATTTTATAGAGGCAAATCCAAGCAAGCAAATATATTGTAATCTAGTATTGAATGTAGGAACTTGGATTTCATGAGATTAGAAAAGGATATCAAACAAGCAAAATTTAGACATACTTTAAGATTTCAGTTTATTCAAAAATAGTTCAATTTGAAGAATTGAATGTAACGTTACTGTATTTCGACTGTTACTGAGGCAGTTTATAACAAATTAAATCTTTTAATTCCATTTAATGTGATTAATCCAGCACTACTTCCAAAAGACCGTTATCTAATATAAATTTATTCGACTTACATATGAATGGAAGTAGCTTATCGGGTGTTACAGGTCATTTATATTCATATATATATACATTTGTTCCTAAAGGGACTTCTTGCCTTTCTCCAAGAAGGCAGACCAAACGTGGTTGTGGCTCCAAAAATAATAAAGGCTCCGACTAGATCTCGTAATTTATTTTGGTTTTGGCACTCCCGTGCTACACGCAGAAAAAGTATTTGTTTCCCCTCATTCTCCATTGCGAATTATAGAAACCTGGAAAACCTTGAACTCGGTTTCCTATAAATCTTTGTCATCATGATTAAGAGATATCTAAATGATGATGCGCACCAAATAAGACTTGAACTAGCTAGGGTTCTTCACTTACTGTTTTTTGTATAGTTAATGGATACTTACTTTTGTATAGTTAATTGGATTTTTACCCTTGACTTTCGGTCTTATTATTCAAAAGCATCCAATCGCGTATTTTTGTAAACTTACTGAAAATAACGCTCTGACTAGATTAACTTTTTTAAGGTTTAACTTTTAAACTAAGTTAAAATTAATTTTTAAAAATATTACATTATGGGTATAAAACCCTAAGTTGTTGTGAGATTTTCAGTTTAGACTTATTTGAGAACAGAGTTGCCACCTATCCAAAGAACTAAAACTGGAAAAATTATAAAATACTTATTTACGTGCCAAAGGTAAGGAGCTTAAAAAGCCTTTCGGAAATGTTTCAACAAGTTTTTGATTAAATATCACCACTTGCCAAGCAAAATACAACTTTCAAGAAGACAGTATGTAGAGCAGTAAACTATATTTTTAATAATACATGTCAAATTTAATATTAGTATTTTACTCTCAAATTTTTAAAATTCTTAAAATTTATACATATATAATAGAATTTTAAATTTATTGAAGTGAATTTCGAATAGACGAGAAGTAAAAGAGCTTTCACAAAAAAGTGGGAAAATCACAGGTGAAATGCTGCATTACTTTCACACGCAAACGTATATGCCAACATAAAATCATTTTAAAACAAATACAACTATACAAATACTTGCATATATATTTGTCAATTTATAAATATCCTCCTATATGCATGTACAGTTAGTCACTCCCGAACGCACAACAGTTGCGGTTAACAACTTTTGCGTTTTGCGGTTCACTTCATATTTCTCATTAAGTTTGAAACCTCAAAATGAAAATAAACGTCGTTAACTTTATTGGCATCGGTTTCCACGTAAGTAAGCCACCATTGTCAGCCACGCCCTGTCGCACGTTATGTCAATAGCCCACAGCCGTTATAGTCGCTCCAAACTGCCACTGACATCACCGCCCACCGTTGTGCACCACAATTGTGTATGTGTGTAAGTCTGTGTATGTGTGGTTATGTATATCCATCAACGCCTGAGCCAACATCAAAAAGTCATAAAACATCAACCTGAATCCTTTTGACATTAAAGCCAGTAAATGAGGCAGGCGAGTGCCGCGAGAAAAGTAGGTGGTGCTGCTGCAACCTTACGCAACTAATGTATTCATGACATCATCATTAAAATGTCAGAAGCGTGTGACTTTAGCAACAATCAACTTCTTAAATAGTGTTGCGCATTTTACAGCGTAAATAGTCACGAATACCGAGATTAATTGAATTTCATTTATCTGCTCCATATTTCGCTCCCTTACACTTTTATACTCAATTCTTTTTTCCTATCATACACTCTGTGCTCAAATTTTCAAGTAAAAGCATTAATTTATAATATATATTATAAAATAACAGTATTTGGTTTCGAAGATTATATGCAACAAAGTCGAATGTAAAAGAATTTGATTTTCGATCAGTTTGACAATTTTTGAGAAACAAGACAGAAATTTTTATAAAAATATCAGCAACCGCAGTCAGTATATCATACAAACGAAAAACCTGTAGTTTGTTGAAACTCTGAAACTTGTAGCATACGTCGACGATTTTATTTATAACTTCTTCCTACCTAATGGCACTTAATTTACATTAACTGTCTGAAAACTTAGCAGAAATTATCGACATTTTCACTTGAACGTATTTTTTACTTCACCTTATTAATTAAAAATTGTACAAAGAATTCTCGGTATAACTAATTTTGTGTTGACTTTAATATTTTATTCAAAAATTATTTATTTTAGAGTTGAGCATTTTTTGTCACTCGCTTAAGAAAAAACAGATCCTTTTAATAATACGGCCTATAATAGGTTGCTAAATGGAAATGTTTAGCTTAATCGATTAACTTTCTTGTATATATTTCCTTTTGATTGGCGCCTGGAAACTCCTTGCGCAATTTCAGCTGAATTTTAAGCATCCACTTATTTGTAATCTCTTAAGAAATTTCGGTTCTTCCCATTTTTCTAATATCTTACAAACAATTCGCATCCTATGTAATATTCGCCGCATTTTTCTCCTCGAAAAAATTAAATAACGTTGCCATCGTCAGCCTATATTTGGGCAGACTTTTCGGGGAAAGTCTACGTTGAGTTGTATTTTTTAAAGACGTTGCCGATTCCAAGATTTCATTGCGAGAAAGCAAGTCATGTCTGTTTATACGAGAGATACCTCGTTTTGTCTTCCATCACCACAAGAAGACTTTCCAACGCTGCACTTACTTCAGGTACTGGCTCAAAGAGTGCTAGATTTACTTTCGGACGTAACAATGTAAAATTATGTGCAAAGAAACGTCGAAGCTGCTCAAAACTTTTCGAACTGAAGCAACAATAATAAATCAGAAAAACCCAAGTCAAATTCTATCGAAAATCGAGATGGCGCTCATCGTTGTTCTCGACTATCGTGATGTGGTTGGGTTGTGGGAGGATCAAAAGGATTATAAAAAGTACTTATTGATCTATTAAGGTCATCGGAGTGAGACAATTCCTGTAAGCAGCCGGATTTACTGCAAGTCTAATTGACCAGACAGTTTTTCCACTACCCTGTTCTGTGCTGGCATATTCCAGCCCTGAGTTTGAACTTTTGTCTCAAGACAATGACTTCTGGAAACTCAAAATTTCTCTACAGGAAATGCGCTCTGAGACAAAAAAAATACCTATAACTTCAATATAAAAATTTGCATTAATCAAATTATACAAATTACTGCAAATGTCATCCCGCTACAATTAACATTTGTATATATATGGACTTCAAAGCTACATCAACATACAACTGTTACTTACAGCACTATCAAAAGAAACATACTAGCCGCAAGATTAAGCGAGTAACAACTGTGCTAAGCACTATTCCCACCAGCTTGCTTTGATTGCCCCAGCAAATGAGAGGAGGTAGACGCTTCTTGTCGCATGAACTCCTAGTGAAGAAATGAAAGCTTTGGAAGTCTTTGAACCAACTTTTTGTTGATTGTCTGTTATTGGTTTGTCTCTGGTTGCACAGTGCGTTTGCCAATTTCAGTTGGCACTCTTATTTATGTTTATTTTACGCTTTACAGCTTTTTAGCCGCTGGCTTTCGGGGTTAAAGCGCACTTATGCTTGGGCTAGGCTTTTCGAGGGAGGATTAAGAGTACTTTGCGCCAACCTCTGCTGGCTTGGCTCCACTGTGTGCTCGCTTAGTCCTTACTGTTGAGCTGTAGCAAATATGTCGCACGTTCTTAGGGCGTGTCGTAGAATCTCATTCACATTTGCATTTGCATTTGCATGCGTTAGGGTAGTCAATTCTAAACATTGCTTTGAATTCTAATGAACTTCGGGCAGGCTGCTCACTCAAATATTATGTTATGTAAGCACTTGTATATATGTATATATGTGGTTGTATGTATCATGAATATGTGTATGTATGAGTGTAAATATTATAATGTGTACTTGACTTAGTTTGAGACATATATTTATAGAATACATATGATACATATAAAGCTGTCAAAGCTGTGAAAATATTTATTTATGGTCAAAATGTATGCCTTTGGATAGCTTCCTCAAAGACAGCGATTCATATCATCATTAAACTGAACCTCGATCCGTCATATTAAGTCACCTCACAGCTTTGTTGCTGTAAAAGTTCTTAACCTCTAGCACAAATACCTTAACTAACTTACTAAATTTAATTTAATGGTCGCCCACTACCCTTCGCGATGTTTTCTGGCAATACTGCCTCTTGTGCCCTACCTGAACAGGGTTCATCATTAGTGCTGGCACGGTTACGGCGAAATTTAGCAAAACAGTACTTGACCTTTGGATATGCTGGGACAAATTTGCCGTAATACTTAATAAGTCATTACTTTGCATCAACGTAGCTTTTTCCCGTTAGTTAACAATGTTATGCCAAAACCCGAAATTGTCATTTTCCATTGTAAACATACATAGCAAACGTCACTTAGCATAGCGTCACTTTGAGACTAAATAACTTGGAAATTATTTAATGAAATATTACGTAAACTTTGCGTAAAGATTTCTACTCTTAGACAACTATGGAGAATTTCTGTTTGTGGCGCGTTCTGTTGGTAAGACCAAAGACTTTTCAGCCCAGGTAATAATGTGGTCATAAAAGTACGAAAAACATGAATCGCTCAGATATAAAATCTTGTAGACTTTCCAATTGATCAGTACCATTAAGGAATTGCCCGCAATTAGGAGTAGAAAATAGTTGAATATTGAGCAGAGGTATATGAAATGGTCTGTAGAATATATTTCCGGAATTTAATATATCGGGAATCAATATTAGAATCTAATTAAAATAGAGATTGAAGACGGCGAACGCAATGGGATAGTCTCAGCAGTATTTACCGTAATATACAGTGTTTAACTATCTGGAATTTAGATATCAGAATAAACAGTGTTTAACTATCTAGAATAGACATATATATATATATAGATATCGAATATATATATCAGAAGTGCATGTTATACCTGAAAATAAAAGGAAAGATATACCGTTAGATAAAGCGAACTAAAATTATACCACAAAGCTCGACGAACGTTTCTAAATCATATGGAAATAATAGCAAAGGTCTCAAAAACGTTTAAGGAGGGTATGGAAGACTTCAAAAAACTCTTTATTAATTTTTTATGGGCATGGACTCCCCGTATAACTTCGTTAAGAGAGTATGTGTACCGATCATATTGCTTCGTAACTTAACCGCTTCTGAGATTTGCAATGAAACCTGTCTTATGACATTGCTTCGAAACAATTTTATAGAAACAGAAAATCCTAATTCTAATTTCACCGACTCCAGACTGTCGACTAAATACGTACTAAAGATGTTACTCGTAAAGCCCTGTATAAATTCAGTATAGAATGAGAAAAGTAAGACTTTATTGATAGAGAGATTTTCAAACGACTACAGAAGGCTCTTACCGACAATTTCATTCAACATTATGACATTGAATTCCACTGAAGAATTATTATTAAAAATAATATAGGATAGTATAGCACAGCATAAAATAACATAGCATGAAATAACCTATGTAAAAGAAAGTTTAATAATGCGAAAATTGGAAGATTCTTACAAAGTTTTGTTCAAACCATGCACATAATATGTTCTCCCTTTTATATTTAGACCTTTGCAAGATTAATCCAAACATTTTCGCACTTTCGAAGAACGCTGCTTATTCGTTTAGCAAAAGCCTTATTTAGCACAAAAAAAACCGATTCAAATAACGACTTCTTGAAACCGCCTAAGGCTGACAAATCTAATTTAACTACATGCGCCAAATGTTTTGGATTAGGGAGAATTCATGCCATTTGATGCATTATGTTGACGATTTGCTCTCATATTAAAACTATGTAAGTCAACGGCGGCAACGGCATGCGCTCCTAAACGTATGCTATGAAGACTTCTATGAATTAATGTGGCACATACATACATATATAAATATCTATGCAAATGTAAATTATACCACTTTTGGAAACTTGACGTGTCACTAGCTTTATTATTATGAATCTCATTGATACAAACAAATACCAATTTCAGTCTTGCCCGACGCAGTTACCTCCAAATGGCAACACAAACCACAATTTAGCGTTTATTCACGCACCAAACCTTTCGACGACCATAAACCACACCAACATGGTCGATGGTGAGTAGTAACAAAGAGATGCAAAGCGTGGTGAAGTGGAAGGCGCAGTGACTACGGAATTTAGTCGCATAAATTATGCAAATAACTAAACCTTTTGATGGCTTCTTTTGGCCAAATATTTGCACGTAAAAGTATGTATGTATGTGTATGTGCTCTGTAAGGGCATCTGGGCGGTTCAGAGGTCGGGTATTAGTTGCCTGTAGCGGCGCTTACTTTCCGCCTGTTGCCGAAATGTGTGGTCCATTGATGGGTGATGGCTACACCGTTAGCTGAGACAGTTCGTTGGTTGGCCTGATAGTTCGTTGGCTGTTCCGTCGCTCCATTAGTTGTTCAGTCGGTTTGTTAGTTGTTCGGTTGGTTGTTCTTTTCCTTGTTTGGCCGGTTGGTGACAACAAGTTTGGCGAATGCCAGACTACTCGCCGCATTCCGCAATTTATGAGCATGCTGCTGCGCGTTATGATAGTTTCTTGTGAAATTGTGAAGTTTGTTGGGGTAAATAAGTTGCATAACTATTACCCACTCACCAGTCACCAGTCACCAGCCACGCACTCGGTCCACAAATGCAAATGATGAAATTTTAAATCGTTGAGATTGAACTTCGTGCTGTTCGAGGCTCACTTGAATTTAGTTCATATTTCAGCGCAACTTTAAGGCGGGAATGACCATAGTAGCGAGCAAAAAAGTGGCATACTTAAGCATGCACCGTTATCCACCATTTATGGCGGCGAGGCAACACATTGTGCAACGGTGGAATTGTTCAAATTGTTGAAAACATTCCCAAAAATATACAGTTCTACAAATGAACTAATTTGTTAGTTGTTGCATGAAATTATTTTTCCATTTTTGTGCGCTTCGCGTGTAAGGGTGTTGGCGCAAACAAATCCAGCGGTAAATACAAGCACAAAAAGTCTGTGAATTGTGGTGCTGGTATGGGTGTTGGTGTTAAAAAGGGTTCTAACGGTATTATTTAGGCGAGTTTACACAAAGCGTAATAATAAAGCAGAAGCTAACATACATATACACATATACCCATCAAAAGTCAGCAAATCTCCAAATACTCTCGCGAACGTACACTCACACGCACACAAATTTAAATACAATAATATGAAAATCCCTTCGCAAGTTTGTAAACATATTTTTTATTATTTAAATTCCATGTTTAAATGTAATATCCTAAAATATTTGAAACATTTCGTAAATATTTCAAACAAAAAAATCGGGTATCAAGGTGATAATTGAGCTAATTTTCGGTTTACGCCTACGCACAATACAATCGCAATGCCAGTCCACACTTTTGTGTGCGACCCTTTTATGCCAGACTCGTATATACAACAGAACAGGTACGGGTTCCCTTTCCTAACACCTCGTTTACACACCTCTGACCTCTGCTGGCAGATTGTCAAAATACTTGCATTTATATATCGCTGTGTATATTTATTAACCTACATCTTTTTTTTGTTATTGTAATTTCCATACTTCGCAAGTGAGTTTATAGTAGACCCAAAAGAATTTCTAGTATAATGCTGCTGCTTCTCTACAATCGAATAACTCGAGCGTGTATTGTCGAAGGCAGCTGGTCTCAACTGGTGCCTTTTTTAAGCGTACAGATCTTCATTTCAAACAAAACATAGAAAAATTAATGACTTTATATTTTAGCTTTTTTATCACCAAATCTTGCTGACATTTTGTGTTTGTTCAGAACTTTGGCCACTGTGTCTTATAAAGATTATTTTCTCGATCCAATTTTGCACCACAATTCCCATCTATTACAAAATAAAATCGCGTGGTTTAGGCGATCAATTCAAATAAAAAAATTATGAAACAATAATAAGTTCGATCTGCAAAGCACGATTTATAAACGTCATTCCGGTTAAGCTTTTGTACGATAATTTGGCAAGGTATACTGAAAAGAAATCTCAAACGAGAAAATGGGGAGAAAGTGTTCATTTTTACAGCAGTTTTTAACTGATATCTCTCTTAGAGACTGAAATATATGTGTTCGAAAAGCTTGATATGTTAACAAAGTGGTTCTATAACTCAAAGGAAATTTCCAGTATAAAGCCTGTATATTTTTAAATGGATGTTAAGTGTCTAGCGTTCAAAGCATATCAGAGTTATGGTGCAAACTTTTATCAGATTTATAGAATGCGAATAGAAGTGTATTATTTACGGAAAATCATGAATCTGAATCCTCAAAGAATTATCGGGTGAGCTACATCGATAACGATTCTATCGTCTATATCATCGTTATCAATAAGTCTATAAATATTCAGCTATTCAGCATTCGCCAAATTTTTGATGTTGTGTTGTCATGCCAAAGAAGTGTTGTCTACATTCAGCTTTGCCTGAATTTCGTATCGCTGTTATTATTTATTGTTTTGACAACATCTCCGAGTCCTTTGATACTGAATCTAAACATAATCCAATGCTGAACAAAATAACTCGAGTGGCAGAACGAAGTAATTCAAATATAATTTCTGCTGCGTCGACATCATCGGACTAAACAACTTCGGCTTTGTTTCACTTTTCCTCAACTGGATAAATAGACTAGATGAATGGATCTGAGGGTAAATGAAGAAATAAACAGTCAGCAAACTCCCATCTCCGCTCGCATGTCATTGTGCACAGTTCTAAAATTGTAGTCGTAGATAATTGTATTTATCTAGAAATCAGGTTAAACACCAACCCAATGACGGTCCCGAAATCCATTCAATACAAAAGAAGTGAAGAGGATTAACATGCTAGATATTACTTAACCGTATTATAATATTTAATTAAAATCTATATTTTCTTTCGATCTAATATATTTATAAAGCTAATAATATTCATAAATGTTTGCAGCATTAATTGTATATCATAAGAATATCATCCCAAACGTACTAACACGTGTTACAATTTCAAATAATTAAAAAAATTCTATAAATAACGATTTTGTTATACACATGGCTCAGGCTAAGTACATAGCGGGGCGAAAAAAGACAGTTAAGAGTCTATAAGTCAGAGTAAAAGTATCAAATATGTCAAAACGCAGCTTTGATCCAAAAGCCAATAATACTTCGACCATCTTCCCGTCTTACCTTCATGAATATTTATTGAATTATCAAATAAGAAGACACACGCTGCCCCACTGCAAAGAGTATGTGTGAGTAAGGTCACACTTTTTTCATAATACATAAAATATTGCAAAAATACTAAAATTCATTATCATTTGTTGTGCAAATTTTTTCGGGGCCACCGATAGATATTTTATATTCATGAGCATACATTTTACTACATACGGGTGTATATGTGCGTGTGAGGAAAATAATTCCCACGCACAAAGTAACTGCTTGGGCCTTTCGCGCATTATCCTCGTTGTCATCAATACAATTGTCATTCAAGGGAATGCCCAGAGTCGGGAGACTTTACGAGTATATTTTTGTTTGTTCGGCCCAGTCAATAAAGCCGCCGGATAAACTGGGATACGAAAAAGACTCAAACTTAAATACACATACACATACATGCACGCAAACCTATTCTAAATTTGTGTATGTGTGCCGAAGATTGTTACATGTGCGTGTGCGCGCCGTTGGTGTCTTCTTTGAGTCAAACGTTGTGCAAATATCATTTTCATTTCATTTTGCCGGATTTTTCTGCTTTATTTATTGATGCTGGCTTATTTATATTTGCCCCGTTTGTTATTTGTTGTTTGTTGTTGCTTGTTGGCTGACGTATGGGCGAAGGGCGTGTGCATTCATGGCGTTCGAGGCGTTTGCCAGCAGCTAATCCTACACGACTGCCGCCTTACTGCTTGCCACTAAATGATTTTCTAGTTGCCGAAGCAACAAAGGCAATAATAATCCTTCATGCATCCCGCAAGGACATTGTTCGCACGTGCCATTTGTTTACCGAACGACGAGGGATACGGCAAAGGACAGATACAACACTTGCTAGGCGCAGCCACACACACACACACACACACACACACACACTCATATAGTTGCCATTAAGCGGAAACGTCGGAAAAATACTTGAATGCGGATGTGGTCGTTTGTTCGTTTCTTCGTATGTGTATATGTACATCTATATGTGTGTCTGTCATGTGCGTAAGAGGGGTGGTTAACTGGAGTTACTTGTAGCTTAAGTTCGTATTGAAGGTGTCACCGGTGTATCGCTATGAACTTGTTGAGCTGAGTAGCTTCATATAGCTATACATATATACAAATGTACATACACATAGACCTACTTGTATATAAGCTTTAGATACATATATATATATACACCATTTAAATGGGAAAAATCATAAGAAGACCCGCATGTAATAAGCGGCATTTAAACGGCATATGCGAAGTAGGCATAATTTCTCATTTGAAAATATGACTTAAGTAATCCAGAGATTCCAACAACAACAATGAGAATCTATTTTTTCCACATTTATCTGCATTTAGCAGCATACATGACATCTTTGTGCATAGATGTGTGAGCGTGTGTATGTGTATTTCCCTGCATTGTTGCAACTCTCTGCAGTTTTTCGGCCGTGTTTATTTCAAATAGCTGCTCTTAATGGCATGGAAAATGGTCTGACACATAAATAACTCAATTTCTTTGTTGACATTTTATTTGACACGTGACTAACTGGCGCTGGCCTTTCACCAAGTTAGCGTGCGCCGGCGGTTACTTAGCATCTAATGGCACTTTTGTGGTGAGAAGTAATTCATTTACGTTGGCGTTCACACAATATATATACACATATACTCACAGAGAACTGTATTTAAGAACAAATATACAAGGAAGATTGTCTCTATTAAATAATTTATATTACAGGCAAGTTCAGTTATACCTTACCGCTCATGTGATCTGTAAATGAATGCCTATTACAGACAACTACCTGTATCTTTCGTTTCAAATAATGATTTTTCCAAGCGTGCCGAATAGATCAATCGGTATTGTATTTTCCGTGAGAATCTGGGATAACTTTACAAATAAGTGAAATATATTCCCGTAAAGAAGTCGTTACGGACTTCGAAGCCTACTCCAATAATACTGATGGCACGATTCATGAGGTAAACCATTATCTCTCTGAATGTTCTTACCCTTAATCTGGAAGGGTGACAACACTCGCTTCTAGAAAAAGATAATGACAAAATTCAAAAGCAAAAAACTAAGGTTTCCTGTAGGTCTGCAAAGTAGGCCTCTGTAGCGCCAATAACCAAATCATTCGGCTCAAATTGCAAATAAATTAGAATTGGCCATTAGCTTGGTAAATAGTAGTTTTCCAGATAAATTTTCAATATCGGAGATGAAGTTACCAGTTTAAATGAAGTCTAGTAAATATTTTTCCAATATTTAATTGCTTTTCTATCTTTATTTGATTATACCACTCTATTTAATTTATACTAGCTGTTCGTTCGATTCGACACGCTCTGCGATTTTGTGCTCGTCGCTTTAAATTTAAAGTTCCACTAGTTGACATTCGGAAATGAATCACAAAGCCTAATCGCGTTTGTGTTTTAGCAGCTTTATATGTTGGGTCGCCACGTGAAACTCAAAAACAATTTTTTTCCCAGAATTTTCTAACCAAAAAAAAATAAAAAGTCGGCCAAGTCATGTGTTTTAAACTTAATTTTTTTTGTATGTCTGGTTCTTCTTAAAGGCTCTTTAAAATGATTAATGGGTAAAAATGCAAAGTTCAAATTTTAGTTTTTCTTTAAAAGGAAGATCTAAAAAACAGAAAACATTCCAAAGCGCAGCGAAAAAACACCAGCAAAACTCGAAATTCATGTGTGAAAGCACCATATAGAGGAAACTAAGTATAAGTCAGTAAGCGTCTGCCGAAAAAAAGAAAACATTTCACTGGCAGCTTTTAACCGGAAAAGGAAGTGTTAAGTAAACTCGAGTGTAAGCCGCAGCCGAGCGCATACAGGCATATGAAGATTGTGCTCTTTTCAACTCAATAAATGTATGTATGTATGTAAGGCCTTGTAGACGCTCCGCCGCAAACACAAGCTCATTGTCTTAAAGTATTTTTCTTTTCAAAGTTTTGCATGAAAAGAAAACTTTTCGAAAGGATGTTTGTCAAACGAAACAGAAAAGTGCCAGCTTCGTACGTTAGCGTGAAACCGCAACGTTTCCGTTTTCCGTTCGACGGAATGGTGGATGCGGTGAGCGTACTTATTTTGTTTATACCGCTATAGACAGATACTAATCTAAATAAACGTTTACATGTGAATAAATAAAATTAAGTTCGAGTGTCTGATATTCTGAAATCGGTAGGGTGTGTAGTTGAAGCTGTTCGTAGAGTCGAAATTCTCGAAATTAAATGAAAAAAATATTTAAGAAACTAGAAACTCAATGTATATCATATTCGGGAATATTAGAGAATGGCGAAACAAAGAAACAACTGAACTTATTTACTAAGAACCGGATATTATAAAAGGTAATGATTTTATTAGCTTTACTTTCTACATCTTCATATAAGACAGGCAGTCCATAATCACATTTTGACTGGTGGATTTCTTATTCCCTATGAACAAATAATATGCAATGAAAAATATATATATTTTGGTAGATACTGACACCTCATAGCAATACTTGTGGATATCATACAATGCTTGAAATTGTAACTATAAGGAATAATAACCTGAAATACAGAGTCTCGAGAAGAGAGAGAGAAAGAGAGACGTAATTTCAGAAAACTATTTTAAGACAGAGAAATTCTTGTGATTAACTAAGGAAAATATGTTCAGCAATTGTTGTCAAACATATCATATCATGTCAAACCCTTATATTTAGAGATAATTTACAACTATACCGAATTCATTCAAATGTTACTTCTTTTTTTTTTTTCTTTCCATAGAGATGTTATAATTAGGTAAAGTCCACCCTCATGAGTTGCTTCTCGTCGGATGATTTAAGTATCAGGCGAAATTTCAAAAGTTCAAAAAGTTCAAAAATTTCAAAAGTTTCAAAAATTTCATTTTCATTTCAATTTACTTCTTTAAATCTGAGTTTGAAAATAATCCGTTATTAAAGGGTATTTGGTTTACATCGGTTTGGATGCAATTGGGATCAAAGCTCCAAGCCCTCAGTCCCTTAATAATTCCATCTTATACATCTACCTCAAATAGGTAGTTCCAATACGTCAAAAGTTTTGTAAATATTAGAAAATGTAAAATATTTCTTAAGTGGTTATTTTATTGGAGTATAAACATAAGCACAATTAAAAACCACTTTGACTCAGACTTCTGATTTTGTCGGAGGAAATTATAGGTCATAAGCTCCGATTCCTTGCTTTTATATTGCCCGTCGTTGGACTTGAAGTAACTGTATATTATTGAGCAGCCATGTGCTATCGGTTAACAGATTTTTACGCTCTATGCGATCTATTAAGACAATGAATTCAATTAGTTTTACCTGTCCAAAATCGTGATTAGATACTTTAGCCAATTTCAGTTCCACTTAAATAAGCGAACATCGCAGAGTCTGTTCGTGTGATGGAATGCTGTCAAGGGAGGCACAGTTCCGATGGTAAACTAGAAAGATTTTTAGTTTTCCGAAATTAAATTCTCCCATAAGGTCAATTAATAATCCGAACTTATCAAGATAAGTTTACTAGTGCGACTTTTTAGATTTATTTGATCCAAATCTTTAACTTTTTATATATACTTTTTATACATACAATATAATATATTACATTGTTTATTATTACATATTTTTGGATTGAAGTATATACTAAGTAGGGGGAGATCCATAAATAAAAGGATGTATTGTAACCAACGAACAGAACCGCATCTCTAAAACGATAATGGGGAATCTATTCTGAGACGACTTATTACATTTTTATATAAAGTAATATACAGATATCGCTTTACGGTTCTGGAGAGTGTTAGAAAAACTTATAAAATAATGTAATGTATTTCTGGATTTCATTGCACTTATGATTTATGGTTTTGTCTCTTAAATATAAAAGATGTCAGATAAGCTGTGGCATTCATCCCAGGAATTTTATGTGTTTTTTGGTATTCAAATGTTTTAAAAGAGGAAATGTTCGGTTTTGGGAATTTCTCGTGTAAACGATATTAGTAACGCATGGACTTACATAAATGAGAAAGAAAGTCAGTCACTGTGTTAAAACAATTATATACTTATCAATATCCCTATCAGTATGTTACATGTGTGACTTTCATTGAAATCGCACAATTAGGAGCTCACTTAGCACTTGAATTGAGGTGAGAACATTCACTCTCACTCTCTAAGCACAACTTCATTGTGGGAATCAATATCAATTTGCTATTTTAAGCGCTCCGAAGATTTTTACTAAAGATAAATCCGGTCACACACACTCAGATGCATATTATTATTATGCAAACCAAGTTCGCATACGAACGCGCTTACTTCGATACGACCGCTTAGCTCTGGTTTTTTACCCTATAATATTTATACTTTCGTAAGTGTAAACAAACAAATGATGACATGTGATCAAAAGTAGCCGATAACGCTTCGACTGCTTGTCACATAGCACCGCAGCATTTTGTCGGCAACAGGCCGCCGCGTGGCGCAACTTAATTGTTAAATATTGTGTAGAGTTTTGTGCAGATTAGCATCGCAAAAAAGAGAGAAAGGGACGCGAAGCTCGAGTTTCGCATTCGAATGAGCAGAAAATTGGCCGAAAGCGATATTTATTTATATGTTTTCAAGTGCAGTGCAGTGAGTGGCAAGTCATCGTGTGAGCGACAAGTGAAGCGGGTGAGTGCCGGCGAGTGGAGAGTGGCGAGTGGCAAGCGGTGTGTAACCAACGAAACGTCCATCATAAGTCCTCATACTGGAACTTTTCGCTGTTGGCTCTTAACTATGTAAGGAAAATTCTTCACTTGAAGTGTGCACAACCTTCATTTAATTGAGTGTGTGTGTGTGGGAGAGTGTGCGCGGAGTGTGAGCTGCTTGTTTGTTGATATGTATTTTGATTGTGCAGTGTGCTAATCCTGCAATGACACGTGAGCATAGTTTTGAAGTTCAAACTGATTTTTGAGTGATATATCTGTCGATGCATCAGGATCTTTGATTTCAGTTTTTTATTTTTACTTTTTATTTACTAGAAGATGAAATACGGAAAATAACCTTTGCAAATTTTGTTTTCAATGAAGATATAATATACTGATAGCACATGCGTATGTAAGTAGTTAGGAACATCGTGTGAATGAATTCGTTCTTTGAGAGGGGGTAAGAATATTATCAAGGGGGGTTGAGGTCAAGCCTCTATGTACATATGAGATCTATGGACCTCTTCACAACAGCAATGTAGAATAAATAAGGAGTAACGATGAATTGTACGGGGTATATCAAGGCATTCATACCATTCCATATATCAAAATTTAATTAAAGACTCTGACGAAACGTATTCAGGGATCTACGGTGAAGAACCAATCTGTATTGAATAATTTTCTAATAATGTCTATAAATAATTTTCTTAGGTTTAAAAATTTCCTTATCTTGCGCTCAGCAATTTTATTCGGTTCTTAGTACTATGCTACGTAATTCCTCCTTTCTTAAGTGGACACCCATTGAAATCTATGTCTTCTCCATTTCTTACCAAGGCAGAAAACGTTTTTCTCAGGAGCTGCTGCAACGTAAACCTTCAAAGTTGAAACGCTTATGTTTCTTCTTATGACAGAATCTAGAAAATACAACCGCCGTACTCTAACACAACAAATAATATTCACGTCTTCGCAAATTTCGTGGAGCTCATCGTCGATTCACAAGGCTTTTAAAAATTTTTTTAATATTTTTCTGTGGAACATCACAACATTCGCCTTATGGGATGAAGTTATTATCCAAGCTGCTGCACCATGTTTTGGAGTGGATAAGAAAAGTGACATAAAATGACACATTGGTTTCACTTTTTTGTAGATGTTTAGTCTATGTAGTTAGGCTATTTAGATCCACTGGTCGGACATTCCAACCTCAGAATTAAAGAGAAAACTACCGGCCGTAACTTAATATCATACGGATCGGAAAGATATTAATATTTACTGGGCCGTAGTGTTTTTCAATGTTTAGTTTAGGCACACTGTCCTAACAGCAACCCTTTTTTGTGATTTATCGGAGTAATTTTGAAAATTTTCGGGATGAAGACCATGACAATTTCCTTGATATATTTTTTAAGCGATGAGTTCTCAAATTATGGGTACTATATTTCTAAAATAAAAATACCGGGACAACCGTTGGCAGGTGTCCTCTCCTTCAGCGCAGACTCAAGGTCGCAAAAAGGTTACTTCCCTTATTTAAAGTTCGCATATCGGACGCAGAAATCTGAAACTTTTTCAAGTTTTCTACCATATCATGGGCCCTATCTGTGTTACGGAAACCGTCTTAGTTCAAAGATTGAACAAATTGGTGATTCATAGATCAGTCCACTTCAGAGATTGACAAATCTTTCATTATTGATTATTAAGAATGAAATCTTAACCAAATCAGTTCAAGCAATGCTGTTATTGTAGATAAAGTGTGGGTTTTAAATAGACTTAAGGAAGAGAATGGGTTGGATAAGTCCGAATAAGTCTTCCGGAATCTTAAACAAAATCATGCTAAAATCCTTGTATAGGTAAATTTCGTATTCCAAAGTCTATATTGCACGATTAGATATGAGTTTTGATACACTTTCTAATTGAAGAGTTACTATATAAAATACGTAGTGCCATGTAACGCTGTAATGTAACGATGGGATGAAGTCAGATGTTATGGTCGAAAGATAAGTATTCAAATAATGGGTAGAATAATTTATGATCTAATTTTTTGGCCACTCCAAATACGGAATGTATGATACGGACAGTTATGGTTTTAGAAATTTAAAATATCACAAAAACTTACGTAACTTTTTCGTCACAAAAGTGTGGCAGTATCGATTTTTATTGCCAATCTAATCACCATACCCTGAACAACATCTGAACAGACTTTTCCGAGGTTTTACGAATATATTTCTACAATAAGAATCCATTAGCAACCTAAAGCCACCTTTCAACGATACTTGCTACGATACGAACAGCAAACTTACAACCATTACCAGAGGAAACGGTCGATTACTATACTAAGGTTTACTAGTTTACTCTTAAGTGAACCATGAAAATCACCCTTTAAAAACAGTAACAGTCCTTTCGATATAGTAACTGCTAAAATATGGTGGTTTTATTTTGAATGGCGACATGCAACATTTTCCTTATAAATATACATATAGTTCGTGACTGCAGTCGGCGAAATTCGAGGCGCCACTAACCGCAACTTCGAATCGCAGCCCTCTGCGACGTTCTTACCTGCTAGTAACACTATTGGTTGTCGCATTTCATTTATGTAGCATGTACACCGCTTTCGTCCTATTACACCACATTTGCCCGTCCATCACATTGCTGCATGGTTGCTTGGTTGGTTGCCTGGTCGCTTGGTCGCTTAGTCGCTTAGTCGCTTACATTGCGCGATTCCTACTGAATTTCGTTCATTTTAACCAAAGCGCAATATTTCTTTATTTTTTCCTTCATGCTTGCCATTTTTATATTTTCATCCTTACTATTTTTTGCTTCTAGGGTTTGTCTTTCTCCCATTTCGTGCGATTTCATGTTATTCGACTTTCGTCCATTCACCAGTTTTTTGCCTGCTCGCTGGCTTGCTTATTTTATTACTATGCGCATATTCCGCAGAATGTACACTATCATCTATTTGTATTTCATTTTATTTCTATTTCCGCTTTTTTGTAGTTGCTGTTGTTAATTTTTATCTTTTTCTGGTTCAATTCAATCCTGTGGAAAATTGTATGGTCTATGTTGTATGTCGCAGTAGTTGTAGTTGTAATTTTAGTTGTAGTTGGTAGCATGAGCATATCCATGATTTCGTGCTTCGTATTTGCAAAGCAGAGTTCAACAATGCTGAGCTGGGCAAAGCTAAAGCTGCCCGTTCAGCTGGTCTAAATATTCGGGCTATGTAGCTTTTGGTATTTATGACTATTGTAGGAAAGCAAATATTTGTCTGCAGCACATAAAAACAACAGCTAAGCGAATACGAAATCAAGGGTGGACATACGGACGGACATATGTATATATATGACATATGCATGCTTATATACACATGTGCATTTATGTGCATACAATACAGTTGAAAGTCCGATATTTAGATAGTTCGGTTTGCAAAGTTCTAAATGCTGATATGCAAACAAAGATAGTTAAGTATATATGTATATAGGATTGTAAGTTTCAGCTCGATAAACTCAATTGTCCAGTATATGTGGTTCCATGCTCATATGCTTCTTAATGTGGAACTTCCTTCTATATGATTATGATTTGAGGGGTTATGTTAGTCCAGTGCCCTCAAAAGGGACCTAACTAAAGGAAAATGAATCGAATTTCTCGCTTTTAAGCTTCATTAAACAAGTATTTGAGTGGATGGAAAAACGTATATTCACATTTTGATACAAAATGGCTGCTAGAGGACCAATATTCGGAATCACCTATTTCAAAAGGGTTTCCACGGACGACCATAATTTTAGGAACTTGACCTACCTGAAACAATTTAAAAAACGAGATCTTAATCTGCATAAGGCTTGCTAGGAAAGTATGTACATAAAGCATAGCTGTACATGATTTTTTTTTTAAATTGGTGCACTTGTAAAAAAGGTTTATTATTTTATGGAAAAAGTGCGAACTAAATATTTTATGAAAAAGTTGCGATAACAACTAAGAATTTATGTTGTTTATTAAATAATTTTACTATGAAGCTACAGCTAAAAATTCAAGCGGATAGGTGCCAGTCTCTGAGTACCATCGTCACTCGATTTGAAAAATTCAGTTTCGAGAAAAACGAGTTCAAAGTTTTACGTCCGGAAGTTGACTAACAGGAATGCTTTGACACTACAGTGGATTGGGCAGGAAAAACTATTCATTTTTCAGTATTCTACCAATTGAATAAAGTTTTTGCAGCCCGAAAGCGTTCTAAGAGCCACCAAATTTTTATTTTTTGCAAGTCCTTGGCTGGCCTAACCCCTTAAACATACATATTTAAAAAACTAGTAATCAAATTGAAATCGCCAATATTTTGGCTTTCCCAGCAAAACCGACCTTATCTTGCCAATAATGCGTCGAATATTGGTTTCGAAAATGCCAATCGCGACCGATTTAACAGCAAAGAACATTGGTTGGACGTACCCTCACAAAATATAGTCTAACAATGTCAAATCGCATGAGATTCGTGACTAGAATATGCACATTTCTTGATATGATTCTGTCACCAAAAGTTTCCCCGGTAAAGCGATGGTTTAACGCGCCATCGTAACCATCCTAACCAAAGATATTTATAAACATTGCCAGCTGTTGTGCGGCAAACAGCCGCCTTGCAATGGTTTGGGAAGCAATTAGCTGTTAAGGTGCGAGTTCTGTACATTTCTTGGAAGAAAACATCCTTCAAATACAATCAATATCTCAAAGTGTCTCGTGTGGATTTCCAGCTTTACATAAAAGTAAACTCTTAACGACTTTTTTTCGCCCTGTTCAAGCCTATTGACATCGGTATCTTAATAGACCAGAACGGTACCTTATGGTTAAAAATGTTGGTGCTAAGCGAGCGGAGGTTATCAAGAAGCCATGTTGCGTGATTGGACTATGTCTTCAGCAGTTAATAAGCGACAGAGGACAATCAAGTACTAAACTTGCTTACGGAAATAACCGCGGACGCTCCAAAATACAACAAACTTGCTGAGATAACCAGCTCTGTTGGCCTATGGGAGGATGGTGTCATCTCTGTTGAGAATGGGAAATGGGAAGCGCGGCTATCTACGCTATTGTTAATGAAAGAAACAGAAGTAGCTCTGGCTCATTTGAAACATTTTTAGAGTGTTACTTGGCCATGGGGTTCTATAATTAAGCAGCTGCTCTGGTCAGGCCTGAAACGGAGCGAGATTGCAGAGCGTGGAGAAAGATGGAGAAAGATGAGAGAAGGAAAGGTCGACGTAATTGACAACGGATTGCTGTTCAGTCCAGTTCCAGTCAAAGAGTATCAACTCGGTAGCATTTCTCAAAATTGTGTAAAGAATATTTTCTGACGCTACAACAACAAATACAAGGCGATTCTTCCAATACGTCATCTTGGAACTCGCGACTTGTTGAACGTTCCTGCTCAGAGGAAATCGAAGAAATACTTCGATATTATAATCGTTTACTCAATACAGACGACTGAAAGCTTATGAAACCTAAAAAATATTGTATTTCTTTCTGAGCTATCCTATGTTCGGAATAATTGACTACGTTATTCAAAGTCATACTGTATTTTTGGCAGTAGTAGAAAAAAGTGGAGTAATCATTGTCAAATTAACATCTAATAAAAATAAATAAAACATTTCAAGGAACACCCTATAGATAAGTCCTCTTAAGGAATGCTTCAATTTGACTAGGATGAGAATGAAACAGCATGGGGTAATTTTATATTCCCCAAGAGGGTTTCCAATGTCAGATTTCAGTTTAATCTAAGTTTCAACTCTTAAATTTTCAATAATTTCCTAGCTGCACTTACAAGCCGAAAAGTATACAAAGGACTCACAAACGACGTTTTTTCAACAAGTTCCACGTGGCACGTTGGCGAGATTATCGCAATCGAACATTCTAAAGAAATATTTCAGAGTAGTAAGACTTTAAGTTAAGGATATGGGCACGTCACTGTACACTGTAGCCTGCAGCTTACTACTCCATCGCACTCGTAAATATCGTAAATATTGTGGCACTGACGTTCGTAAAGCCAGTGCCTTTAAACACAACCGACAGCGCAAGTTTTCAATTTTTTATTTTTTTTTTCAAATGCACATACTTTTTTTTAGCTCAACAAAACTGCTATTTTCCAACATTTTTCAATTTCGTTCGGGTCATTTTTTCTATTGCTCCCCTTTCATTTGTTTTACATTTTTTTTTGTTTGTTTTTTTTTTGTGCTTGTGTTAGGCACACAAAGTGCGAGTAGAATTCCTCGCCATTTCCGCTGATACCGCCATTTTGCGCATTCATCATCCATTTTCTGCTCGGCTATTTTTCATTCGACGCTTTTGGCTGTCGACACTTTTCACTTTGAATCCATGAATGGCATCGTGGTCATAACACTCCACTTACACGATCAATAGCACAGCGCCCTTTCCCCTCTACTCCCCTTTTCGATCTCTTGCGAAAATATACAAATGTGTTTGTGTGTGTGTCGGTGTGTGTGTGTGTGTGCTTGCATATGACTGCAGGCAAGTGTGTCTAACGTCTGCAGAGTTTCTAATACGCAACCGTTCGAAAATGTTCAATGGTCGTTCATATAGCTCATTGCATTCAATCGTTTGAACAATTTGAATCCATGTGTAAAAATTCTGACCAAATGAATTTTGCGGTTAATAATTGTGAGTGATGTGCGTGCAATCTGTGGGTTTTCAACTGAAATGATTGGAAGAGTACAAAGTCAAAAGCGAAAAGCCAATAGCTAAACGAAAAAATCGCCAATCAATATATTTGGTAGTTATGTATGAATGCATACTCGTAGTACCGTTAACATCTGTATGCATGTGTGTATGTATGTGTATCTAATATTCATTTAAGGCCGCAATGTTATAATCCTATATGAAAATCTATATGCATATCTATATATTTATGTATGTATATTATTATACTAACAATTTTTCTCTTGTAAGCGAGTGCCAAAAGAATACTCGGTAAAATAACAAAACATGATTAAAGCAACAACACAAACTCGGTTATTTTTACCTAGTTCGCGGAATGTGGCTTAAAAAGCGATTGACTACTTTGAAAATTTCAGAGAACTACAGCCAAATTAAATTCATCAAAATTTAAACACTAACAATTTACAAAATCGAGTATATGTTTCCCAGCGGATATGTTATTAATTTGTTTTATGTGAGTTGTGCATTCTTTTGCCACACGCTTTCAAAGAAACTGGCCTAATATCACCTCGTACTTTATATTGCTTAACAAATTTGCATGCTACCATTACTACGGAGTTAGCCAAATCCAAGGACCCCAAATGATCGAAAAGAAATTTTCCAAATCTTCTTCATTGGTTTTGTGCCAATAGGGGTTTGTTTAGGTTATGGAAGTATGAGAAAAAAACATGAAACGATAAGTTAAAGTAAAAGAAAAACTGATTAAAATAGTAACTAATGAAAGTATAACATTATTAAATATAGTCATATTCATCTAATAGGTTCTCGAAGACTAAATATGTTTGATGATTAAATCCAAGTCAAGGCTGGTAGATTCAGATTCAGATCTGCTTATACCTGAATTTGTTGTTTGTTACAACTATTCCAATCTTTCGCCAAATCCTCTTTTGATAAACCAACCAAGCGACTAAGCTCAGTTCAAGATCATTTATCCATTATTGTATCTATGAAAGCTTCGACCCAAACTACTGAAATGCAAATTCGAGGTTCATCTAAAAAGAAAACTTTCGAAAAATCCATTTATTACCTTATATCTTGTGTTATTGTTCTCTTTGCAAGCACTTTTTGACAATTTCCAACGATATGACAGGACATCTGGTTTCAAAAACGTAATAATATATTGGTACGATTCTAAAATAAATGTGAAATTGACTGGTACACAATTTTTGATAACTTGCGAATTACTTCACTACTTTTTATTTGACGTGAGGTTTCTGTACCCACATTAGGTTTCTTAGCACTTTAAGAA
The DNA here is from genome assembly GCA_021498325.1 of Bactrocera minax. Classification (NCBI taxonomy): domain Eukaryota; kingdom Metazoa; phylum Arthropoda; class Insecta; order Diptera; family Tephritidae; genus Bactrocera; species Bactrocera minax. The sequence goes on from JAKEEE010000001.1 coordinate 5,238,879, forward strand.
AAAGTATTTATTGAAAGAGTCCACCTGAGAGCTTTTATGGGTCATCGTATGTTTGAGGAAATCTAAAAGGAGATAAAATGAATATCTAAGAAAATGATGGCTTGCTTCATACTAAGTGACAAAGGAGCACATAATAATATAAATGTGAATTTTAAAGAAGACCAAGAGTCAAGTCGAATGACACGAATAAAGCAGCCGCCATTTCAAAATGGTCCATCTAACATGAAATAAGGTGTGAATTTCCAATAGATATGAGTATAAAAAACACCTATTGGATTATATTGAACCAATATAAAATTTTATTGAAAAAATATGCTTCAGATTAATCAAATATTTTTAAATAGCTGAAACAAGTATTTCAGTAAAAAGCAATCAGCAAGAAAGACCTAAGGCTATTGAATGATAAAACATCATGAAAATTTTGACAACCTTGTCAACTTTACCATCCCTTTTTATACTACATTACAGTGTTTTTTTACGATGTTTATCGATAGATCTGAATGGAACCTCTTTTAGCATATTCAAGTAGCAAAAGTACTCCAGATACTTGACTGTTGTTGACTGTTGACGAACTGGAACTAATACCCATTGTCGAAAAGATTAATTATGGGCAGGTATAAATTGCTTACAAATTGTGTGACGGCTTACTAACTTTTTCTCAAGGTTAACAAGTTGGGTTTTGAAAAAGCTTTAGGACAATAATAATTTCGGAATATAACCTTTTATGAACATTAAAAAGGAGACGCCGACTAAGCGGAACCATCATTAACTGTAATTTTAAGGGAAACGCTCTCGTAATGCCCAAGGCCTTATGTTTTTCATGACAAGTTATTTGTTGGAGTGATCCAAAAAAAAATAAACAATTTTTATAAGCAATGTTCTGGAAGAGACACCATCCTATATTGGTGTAAGGGAACTGTTTTGTCCCAATAGCCAGGTATTTTATTTGACGACCGTTCGGCCCTACATTTCTTCATTTATTTGTAGTGTTATCTTTAATTTAATGTGACAAATGGTAGATTCCGTGTACAAGTTTTAAAGTTTTACTTATCAATACTTAAATACTATTATCAATACAAAATACTTAAATACTTATCAATTTTATCGGAACCCCATGACCTACCGAAATGTAATCACGAAAACAACTAATACGGTTATGGAAACCGCCATATGACTCATATACTATGTAAACCAATAAGTTTTGTAATATCTTTTCTCGATTATTTTAATAAAAATACTTATTTTTGTTTTAATATAAAATACATAAAAAGCTTAATTTAATTAATTGGAGTTGCCAACAATATTCATATCATGTTTAATAACGTATTTGAATTCGCCACCTGAGAGTTGTTTAACCATTTATTATAAGCTTCGAAGCAATAAATGTGGCAATAAACGGGCATTATGAGTGGGTAATGAAAGTTCTGTTTGATGACTACTTTGCCACATGAATAAACTATAAGATAAATATCGCCGGGTTTCAATATTTATTTGCCTGTCAATACCATGCATAAATGTGAGGTCATTATATGCTTGTATATATGAACAATACCTGTTAATAGGTGAGGAAAATATGTGGAAATGTGATAGAAAAATATTATTGTAATTATACATAATTATAGGTTTCTTCACATTTTCCAATTACTTTGAAATTAAATTTTTTCTATTCATAAGTAGAACCAATCAATTTAGGCGACTTCAAGAAAATTATATAACAAGCTTTTACTCTTCCGAAGTTTCTGCCAACTAAAAAAAAACATTTTAACTTACCAATGCAGGGGAAGTGTCCTTAAATTCTGTCGCAAGTCCTTTCATAGTCTTCTCAGTGAGGAAGAGACACATTTTTTGTTAATATTTTTAATGTTTTAATGATTTCTGACCTCCAAAGCTATACATTTCGAATTTGTGACCACCAAGCATTGAAACAGAACAAATTTTTTTTACTTTGATATTGACTTGCTCCCAATTAATGTCACATCTTTCCGTTGCATATATAGTTCATAATTTCGATAAGAAACATAGAAATTGAATATCAGTTGCCAAAAAGCCAAGTTTTTAATATATTTATAATATATAGATTCAATCAAGTTTTAAACTCCTGAGATTCCAATTTTAACATAGTTCTTGATCTAAAATAAATACCGTTCCCGTTTACTGTTTCTCATGGCGGTTTTACCGTCAGCATATTAACAAGAGGAAAACTGAAGAAAAAATTATGGAAGGAAAAGTGATATTACCTTTCAGGGGAAGGAGGGTCAGCAATAAAAAGCTCTTACAAAACACTTTCCTAAAGAAGGCATCCCCAGTATAGCGGTTTTTAAAGAAGACTTTTCGGGTAGTATGGTATTACTACACATACATAAATGCCCCAGGTAAAACAATATTAAGTGATACATCGACAGCTCAAAATCAGTAGAAGACATTGGTACTGGAAGAGGGGCTAGTCAGAACTAAGCCCTGAGACATAACGAAACTACCGATAATATTTTGAGCGGTATATTATTTATACTTAAAATAATCTCGTATGGTCCTTGGTGTCTACTTCTACCTCCCTACATTCGTCTGATCTAACCAGGCAGTTAGCGCACCTGAGGTCACTACCCAGATGAGATGGCGATGGGATCACACACTATCGCGAACGAGTTTGGCAAAGAACTAGTGGCTGATACTGTATAAAATTATTACTAAAAGGGTACAAACTGAAAAATGTTTAAGAAGCTAATCTCTCTAAGGAAATATTAAGGTTGTTAGAATAATATTAAGGTGTTGTGGTTGTATTGTTTCTAGGATTAGGAAACTTCATTCAGTAAAATTAGCGCATAAAATCAACCCGTATAATTAATATTCATATCTTCGTTCATCTAACAAACTTGCAATAATTATCTTATGAAATAAGCTTGTCGAGAAGAAGAATTTCGAAGAAGTTAAGCCATATATATGAAATAAAACCTCACTCAAACAAAACTTCACGAACTCGAAATTTATCGGTGTAAACACCACTTTTTGTAGAATTCATTAGGCCACAACCAAGTTTTACAACAAATTTTGTGCTAATTTTTTACTCTTTTAAAAACTAAGTACAAAAAAAATCTCTAATTAAACTCAGAGTTCCTTAAACCCCATATGATAATACTTGATAGTTTTTGCTAAAATCAAAGACTTGAATTAGAGTTTATGGTACAACAAGAATTTTCATTACACGATTTCGGCATATTCGGTTTCATCTGGGCATAGCCATTTCATTATTATTTTGACTTATTATACCACTAATGACCTTATAACTTACTTAAACAACTTAACCTTAAAACCTCTAATTCCTGCTGTTGACTGCTTGACAAAACCGACCCTTTCTATCCTGGATCTTATGTCTTTTAAAAATAAAACTTATTAAAACTTAAAACTTTCTAGCAGAAAGACCTTAGATAGATTCTTCGATAGGTGGAATAACAATAATATGCTCGATCCAAAGTGTACTAAATATCAAATATTCCTGAAGTCAGAAAAATTATTAACCCTTATATAGCTAATATACTGCTTTTAAACAAAATGGAAAGTAAACCCTTATGCAATACAGTTTTTCGAATAAACGGATACAAAATTATTTACTAAACTTCGAAAACCTAACTTTACTTATAACTACCTATCTACCTAAAGATATCATTACTACTATTTAGGTGGTTAATTATCGTGATAATAACATATAGTGTTGACAATATCGAATGAATGCTACTGGTAAACTACTGTCTACACCCCAAAAACAGAGTTTCTGCGCGATGCGAAGACAATTTTAATAAAAAACTCAGAGAGACATCGACACAATGGACACTTTGTGATCGTCGAGCACAAAAGAACGCACAGAAAATCATTTATGGTTCAAATCACTTGAAAACTCATTTAGGCATGATGACAAAATACTCATAACAACACACAACAGGGGTGAAAAAGGTGAACAAAAAGTGGAAACAACATTAAATAAACGAGATCCACAACCACAAAAACCCGAATGCGGTTGAATGGAGTTTGGCAATAGGAAATTAATTTTCACGTTTTCTTAACAAAAATTTGTGTTGTCCACAAACCAAAGTGAGACCACCTTGTGTGTGAGCCTAAAAAGGATGTGCGTTTGCGTTTTGCGCTGACTTTGACGAGTGTGTTTATGTGTGTGTGTGTGTATGTATATTTGAGACCAGGAAGAGGAGCGCGTGGAAAACGAGGGAATGTGCGGATAAATCGAGATTGCAAATTTTGCTTTAAGTGGCGAAACAACAGCGGGTAGTCCTTACACGCATTTTTGTCGAATTTTTTTTCCATTTTTTTAGTTTATCCGCAAATGCAATTCTTGTTTGTAAATATATATGATAGCAGGCACGAGATAGTGCATTAGGGGAGCTTATTGACGAGCGCACCTTCATCTCTTCACATTTCGTGCAAACAAATCTGTCAACATCAGTTGGAGCAGTAAAGAGAAACAAACAAAAATCCAATGTAAGTGTTCTTAAATACTTTCAAGGATTCAGAAATCATTTAATCGGTAACAAAATATAAAGTAATGCTGATCATCCCTTTCTACAAGAGAATACACAAAACAAACAAGAGAGGAGAAGAAAAGAAAGCAAGCGAAAGAAACCACTGGACCTCGTGTGCGCCTGAGGCTCCAGCATTGTGGTTGCGTATTTTGCTAACTTTCAAGTGTTTAAATAAACCGACAGTTTCACTGCTTCATATTACGTTGCCCAGCAGGTCGACAATGTGGAGTAGACTAATTTTACGAACCCCGACAGGCTGAGCACCCGGTCGATCGCTGCACAAAAGCGGCCAAACGAGGCAAACACACACAATGCGTCGAAGTGTCTACACCAGCTTGGAACGTACCCCGTTGAAAGATTTACTTCTCGCAACGGTATATAATAATAATTTCGCAGATGTTTAAAATGTTCGTGGCGTGTCATTTCGTTTGCATTTGGGTTCGTGTTGTAAATATACACGGAATTGCCAGCAAATTAGTGTACTCAGCAGACAAATCTGTCGATTGGTCGTCCGTCCATTTGTTCGTCCGTCGGTTCGCAGCTATTGTCTGTATGTGCAACACAAACACTTAACTCTTCAAATGCTTCCCGCTATGTAAATGTATATATGTGTGTGCGTGTGTGTGTGCTTGCTTTCGGCAACAATCAAAATCGAAGGAATTCTGCCGCGTCTTCTTATGTCAACATTACGATATATCAATGCCATTTCTTGCTCCAGCATTTGTGAGTGAGATTGAGCGTGTTGTGTGAATGGAATCGCATGCCATCTGTTTGCCCGTTTCGCTAAGTCAATTATGTACAATATTACTAGTATGCAAAGGAAAGTGAAAGTAACTACATACACACACACACACACACACACACCCTCTCATATATTAACACATACATGTGTTTGTGTGTCCGTTTAGCAATCTTGCGGCTTGGAATAAATTTAGAGTTGTTTGGGTAAGCAAAAAATCTGCAAATTTATTATTACTTACATTTGTATACACATATGTAAATAATATATAATTTGTATTTGAAATGATAATTCTGTTTTATAGATTTGTAGTGGTTTTCATTGTGCATATTCAGCCTAATTTGATGTTTAACACTATACGAGTAATTTCAATGCTTAAAATAAATCACGCATATATTCTTATATTTACATAATGTATATGTGTATATATATTCATATGTATAAAAAAAACTATTATTCTCTCATTTATGGTGTACCCTTTGATGCGAGAAATCCTTTTTGATATTGACTGTCGAGGAGTAACCGCCATTAGGAGAAAATCGATTTGAGTTTGCTCTGAACTAAATGTATTTGCTAGAATATATCCCTATAAATGGTGAAAGTAAAATCTAAAAAGTAGATTTATGGTGCGATTTTGCTCATATAAGGGGTATGTATACTTACTACATATTTTTTGATCTCTGCTCTCCTGTGAAAAAATGAACATATGTATCAAAGCAACAACGAAGTTAAAAAATTTAATTCATTAGGAGAGAATATAGAATACTTACTAATAGAATTACTTAATAGAAATGGATTAAACTTACTATTTTATAACTATTTAATTTATTGCAGTTGTTTGTTCGAATCATCTCTCTCCGCGGTTTGATGAATTGAATACAGTTAATATTTGCATGAATTTTTGATAAACCCAAATGCTTGTCTGTGCCTTGGAAACAATGTCCTTTTTTATCCACCGCTTAACTTTGAAAATTATAAAGACCTTAGAACGCCACACCGTTGACATCTCACATAAATAAAAAATTTTCGAATTTCTCTTCTCCGTGTAACTAGCGCATTCTGTTCTTCGAAAAAGCGACCCATTATTCTTCTATACTTGGTGGTGGCAGAGCTACAATATTTTACTAATTGAAATATCGGTAATATTTCAGTTTCAATATACAGAAACTGTAAATTAAAACCTAACACTACTATCTGAGTTTTGATCGTTTTACTACAATCCTAGGAAGTGCAATATAGCAGTTACAAAATATTAATTACTAAATTTAGATACTTCTTATCCTTGCTTGTGACTTAAAATCATTGAAATATGCAAAGTTGAAATTTTACGACTCATCGATCACCTATATAACAGATCATCTATATAAGACATTGACTGTACAAGTTTTGCAAACAATTTCGTATTTACAACTTATAGGCAGATGTATATCTCACCAACTGATAAATATCAAGCTTTATCACACAAAGAAACCGTACACCTTAATGTTGAAGGAACAGACATACATTTTAGGAGGCACATATTATTTGATGGGTTTAGTTTAAATATTTCCTTAATATATGTCCTTGGAGATACAGCACAGATGGAATTCTAGGAACAGTTTCTGAAGTTAATTTAGGGACTCTTATAAGTTGCCATCGTACAACATCCATACAACTCTACGATCTGCATTGAACCCAATCACAACTAAAAAAAACGAATTAAAGGAATCTTTGCCAAATGATGTAAGAAAATCCTATAAATAGTATATTTATAGGTGATGAAACATGAATGTTCGCATACTAATCAGAAACGGAAAAACAATCGACTGCTGTTCGGGTGTTCAAAGATGAGCCAAATTCTCCAAAAACTTTCAGATTTTTTCTGTTATTAATATTTATACAGTGAATTAAAAATTAAAACTACTTGGAGCATATTTTACAATTAGAAGTATAGAAGAACAGCTTTCATATATTGCTACTGATTAAATTATTTTCGAAAACCAAAATTTCATTGCTATACGTCATACGCCGTACAGTCGTGATGTAACACCCAACTTCTTTTTGTGTCCCCACATAAAAAAAAAAAATATCCAGTCAACGACTTTCTGTTTCCATTATTTTAAACAACAATAAAGCCGTTTTCCGTCGCCTAACTTCAATTATACATTGTTGGGTCAGTAATTTAAACACCTAGTTAATTAAATTAAAGCTTATGTTGTGTATCTAAAAGCTAAAAGGTCGAAATTTTTCTCAGGAATTTTGAAAAAATACTAATTCAAAAATTGTTATGGTATAATTTTCAACTTAATAATATTATAATATTATAGCTTATTCGTTACAATTTCAATTTTTCAATTCCCTTACCTTTCACTTGCTGACATTTAGACATAACCTACAAACTGGATATAGGTATGTACTTATATAACCTCTGAAATAATAAGAGCATTTGATTACAATAATGGAAAAATTTTTAGTTATGATAAAATATATATAACCTCTAATATAATAAGAGCTTCAAAATTATAATAAAATTTTGCATTTCTTATATATATTATTTGAATTGAAATTAAACTGAATTTAATGAATTAATAAAAAAAAATATGTCTTCTATCTCTCTAGCTCTCCAAGCAAAAATATTCCAAATACTCCAAAATATTTCTGTTTGCACTTAATTATGCATACATATACATATCTATATATGTATATACCAGTTTGTGAAATGAAATATGAAAAAAAAAACTAAAAGAATTTTTAAAATTATAAATTGCAAGAAATTAATTTTTTTCAAGTAAAATGTAAAAAGTAAATAAATCCAGAAAACCGGGAATAAAACTCTATCTTACAATGTAAATGTAGGGATGTGTGGAATATATTAATCTACACATGTTTATATTCATATCAAATCATTTCTTTTTTTACCAAAGAGCTTAAAGCTTACATGTTTACTATTATCTGTTCCACACACACACATGTATACATATATAAATGAAATAAGCGATTTTGTAGTGTTTTGCTTTTGTCCCCAAGCAACAGCTTATTCCTCCCCGCCCTCCCCTCGCTGTTGTACACAGTAGATACTCGTACAACACAACAAACACTTGAAAAACCAATTGAAATCGTGCTCTCAGATGAATGGTTGTCTAGTTAGAAATTTAAATTGTTGCAATGGGAACACTGCCAATGTTCTTGGAACCCCTTAAGGTTTGGCAAAAGTTATCTCTTCACGTCCATACAAATGTAAATATACACACATATATACATACATAGTTGTTCGCATTAAAAACAGCAAAAGTAAAAACAATGGCGAACGGCTAGAATAAATATTTCCACGCATCAACTGATCCATAAAAGAATAAAGTCAGAAAAGATGTGGTGTAGGAAACTTGGTAGTGCCACCGTGCAAAAAACAACAAAAACAAAAACAATGATGCAAGTCAAACAAAATGAACAAAGGAAAATGGAAGAAACCAACTTTCTCGTACTCTTGGCAACGCCATATTTGGTTTGGATTTCTAAGTAGACTTGACGTTGTAGTCGTTCAAGCGGAAAGTCAACTAATAGGGTGTTGTGTAGGGTGTGGCGTAGAGAAATCGAAGGAAATTAGAATTGAGTTGTTGAGAGCTGTATAAGCGAGAGGAATGTATTACCCATCAATTGGTTATTTTTACTTAAACTAACTACTATATTCTCGAAGACCACTTACCTTTTTATTTATTTGTGGTTGTAACGCCATTAATTATTTGCAGTTGATTTTTTAATGATTAATGACCTTGACTTGAGTTCGTAATTTTACCGCCTCTGATCTCTGGCCCGCCAGTTTCCGTTACCCTCGATCCATAATAATTCAGGAGATATTCTGTTTCGAGTAAGATTTGTATACGCTTCTTCAAATATATTATAGATATAGTCCGAAAATCGATAGACTGCAATGAAATTGTGCTATGTAAAAAATTTTCATCGCACATGAATTCTACAGAGAACCGTATAGTGAAGACTGGACCAGTTTAAATATTTTATAGAATTCAATTAGAAAAACTCACATTGTTTTACTTTAAAACAAAAAAAATTTATACATATATATAAATTTGTCACCTGCTGGAAAAATTTAAGTAAAAGAATTTAACACATAAAAACGCACTAAAAACTGAGAAAATTTTTAAGAAAGCTTATAGTTGAAAATTCTTTTTCGGGAGATTAGTAAATTTTTTTATAAATTCTATTCAATGAAATTTGTAAAATAGCGAATTCTTAAAACTAAACAGCTAAGAACACTTACAGCTTTTATACACATTTTTCAAGAAGTATTGCCACTTGCATATTTAAATTTTGTTACCCAATCAAATTTTATGATATTAAATACATTTTTCAAAATTTTAAATCAAATAAATTTATGAAATTAATTTAATTTTACAACATTTATATCAAATGAGAATTCGAACACGCGACTCTCTGAAGTTCACTACGAAATAAATGAATGCGAAAACTTTTCTTAATATTATTACTAGTACAATAATAGTTTATAAAATCACGACCTTTTCCAACATACTGTTGCGCTAACGTGCAACATTGTGTGTGCCACAACCCAAAGATTATAAAATCTCAAAATATCTATTTAATAAATCTCCGTAATTATATTTTATAATTCTTTTTTTTTTATTTTACAAATTTTCTTTACACTCCCCCTTATTCAAATACCCTGTATTATCAGCCAACTTTATGTATGAGCGTAGCATTGCTGTGCTATTTATGTTCTGCCTTTGCAACCACAAAAAAAGTCGAATAACAATTGTAGAAGAACAACACAACGTCGGCACGAACAAAAACAAGGCCACCATTTTTTCTTTTCAAAAGAAAGTGTCGTCCACTTTGTTTCCAAGTTAGCGAGAAAGTCTGCCTTCTTTCCACAATTTCAACTTTTTGTTTTTGCTTTTGTTTTTTGCGTCTTCGCCCATCCCCTTAAATAGCTTACCGCCCTTTTGCTGTCTTGCCGCCCGCTGCCCCTTTTTGCATTGGCTTCCTTTCCGAACAATCGGCAATCCAGCCACTCACTCACTTACTCACTCACTCACCACACAGTACTCGCCAATGCAGTCATTGCATAGAAAAGTGCCGATGAAATTTGCTGCGGCAGCCAAAAGCAAAAGCAAAAAACAATAAGATTACAAATATACTATGGAAAAGAGAAAAAGTTCGATTTGAATTTTATGCCAACTTTACAGCAATGATTCCCCTCTTGGAAGTGCCGTTAACAAAAGCGTTAAATAAATTTCCCTCAGCCTCAGCAAATCGTTTCTCCACTCTCAGCAAAATTTCATGACAGTAAAGAGCAGCATCAGCCAATCAGCGGCCATGTGGGATGTGACCTCCTCTCCATTGCACACAAGGAAAACTTAATCGTGCATGAGTAATTTCCTTCGCGTACACGAACACACATGCGCTTGCTTATGTGCACAGGTATGTGAGTGCATGTAAATGGCAGGGAATATTTCGCTTGTGCTCCGCTGAGGGTTGACGATTGCTGAAGTTGAGTAATAATAATCATTAGGTCATGCGCGTTGTTTGGCTTAAACTTACAACCCCTGCTAAGTTAGTGTTATCGCATTGGGTAGATAGTATTGCCATGTTTTCGAATTGTTGTTATAATTGTTTAAATTTTATTTATTTTGTTTTTATTAATGATAATGATTTGTTGTCGTATTATTTTAAAGAATAACGAATTTGATAAATTAAATATTAATTAAAATATTAATAAATTTAATGCAATTAAAATTATTAATTAAGGTGTGATAATTAATATTTTTCTTAAGATAAGTGTGTACATACATACTTAAGTGTTATCTAAATTGAAAAATCATAGTTTTTCAGATAATTCCGACGAAGGAGTTAAACTTTTTTAACAAACTCATAATTTCACAAGCAATTTTCTGTTCGAAATTTTTCAAAAATTTTTCTAATATTCCTTAACTTAAGAGTATTTTTATTTATTCACAAATAGTATTCTTAAATATTTTAGTTATTAGAAATAAAATTAAATTAAAAATAAAATTTTCAAATATTTTATGTGAATTCGGTAACTTTAATCATACTTTTTATTGAACAACAATACAAAGAAAAAAAATGTGCTATACAATTGTAGAAAGATATATATATATTAAAAAAGTTTTTTCTAAGCTTTGCTAATCGACTACATCGAACATGATGTCTTCTGAGATATTGTATTAATTATTTTCAATAAGTCGAAAATTATTAAAGGATATACCGGTTCTTAATAGGAATATAATCGAATATTTAAGACATGCTGAGTGCTAAACAATATATTATACCAATATTTGAGAACTTTTAGACAGATTCAGAGGTTTTAAGAAAATCGGGAAGGACTTTTACAAGTTCTTTTAACGAAAACATTTATACTGAGCGAATATAGAGTTTAAATTGAATGTGGTAATAAATTTTAAAGCTGAAGAAGTTGTTAAAACTAGTAACCAAGAATCGTTATCGTTCTGGATAAATATGTCCTTCAACCGAACTCCAAATGTATTTGCAACACTAACAGTTGAAACGAAGTAAGTAGGAGTAAGTAAGTAGGTCCTTGAGTCAACACATGCAAAAAATCCGACTAAGCGAACAAAGTCATAGTTTAAACCATAGTTAGTCTCATAACAAAATATTTTACTCCACAAAAATTACTCGAATTCATGGAGAAATTGTGGAAACCCTGCTTGACTTTTTATGCTCGTTCGGTGGTGGTTGCTTCAGCCTGTGTTTATCAGTGTTCACGTATTAATGTTGTGGGAATATTATTGTTACTTGAACGACTTGTAAACAGACGGAACGCGTACGAAGGGTTGAACCGCTATAAAATTATTGTTTTTTTTTCGCATGCTGCAGCACACTGCGGCATACTCAGCGCTGACACTGTCAATGGGCGCCCAAAAAGAGAGTCGAACGGACGACTTTTATATGTGCATTTGTGGATTTCGGTGTTGGCAGTGAAATGTTATGATTTCATCGTCTGCAAATTCACATGTGAACTGACAGCGGACGTTGACGGTTGTGCATGCGAGTTAAATATAAAGTAACGGTATACACAAACACATACATAGATATAAAATATATAAATAAATAGTTGCAGTGAGCTTGAAAGTAAATATATATATATTCATAAAAATAAATACATATATACATACAAGTGAGTGTCGCAAGAGTGTTGCCACCCGTGATAAAACACAGAAGTGTCAGCAGTGAAAGTGCAGTGAAAGTGCAGTGAAAGTGCAAAATGTGTGTGAAAGCTCAAGCTTTTTACTAAAACAAGTGTAAATGCGGGTATACAGTGATTATATGAAAGATTGATTACAACAATAAAAATTTTCAAAAAGTATACACAAGGCATAACGGTGTCTTAATCGAAAACCAAGTTTCAAACGCCGATAGACAATGCTTGAATTCTATCCAATGCCCACAAACTTAAGTCGTGGCGCTGGCTTTTATTCACACCATCATCAGAATCATGGCGGTACGCGTACGTTTAATAATGCCACCAATTCGGTCGGGACCGCAATTAATGCAACTGTATTAAATAATAGTAGCAATTGTGGACAGCAGCAACAGCAACAATATCAGCAACACCAACAACAACAACACCAACAACACCAGCAACAACTACAACAACACCAACAACAACACCAGAAACAATTGACTGCCTCTCCGACGCATGCAGCATGCGCTCCACTTAATCGCAGCAATAGCAGTACACCAGCAACAGCGGCCACTTCTACGCCCGCTACACCAACTACATCCGTTTTCGCAACTGCATCAGCAGGCGCGTCCGTCGCCTCACCGAACGTCGACCCGTTAGCAAAGGCTTTTAACGTAGCCACAAGCGAAAAATCCACTGCGGTAGCCCCCGAAGTCAATTCCAGTGCAACACCTGCAACAGCCATACCCGCGTGTCCCGCCGCCACCACTTCCACGGCACACATTTTAATGATACCCACTTCAATTTCCACATCGTGTTCGTCATCACCTTCGTCGTCGTCATCCTTAATGACGGTGTCAGCGTCCGTTTTGACTCCAACGCCGGCCGCTTTATTGCCGACGGCGACGGCGACGACGACGGCAACGCTGTCTGAGCTGTCTGCGGGCTGTAATGGTCGAACAGGTATAATAAATAGAGCGTTTTCAAAAAGTTTTGAACAATTTTGCGCAACAACAGCAACAAATTTAATTGTGAAAAGTGTTAAATGCAAAGGTTTTGGGCAATTATCGAATGTCGAGACATTCTCAAACGATTTGACCCGTTCGCTAGGATCCGTGCTAAGACTTGTAATTCGTGGGAATTGAGGTATAAGTAAAATAGCTTTGTGATACTTAAAAAATAGTCAAGGTTAAAGTCACGCACACACATATAGGTGTGCTTGTGTTAATTATCTCACGTATATAGGGCAGTCGTAGGTTTGTACGTTTCGGCGCTTTATTTTTACAAGGAGATGTGAGTAATTTGAGATTTTCTTACGAAGATTTAATAAAAATTTAAGTGAAAAATAGAATTTTAAAAATTATAATTCAATACTTATACTTATACTTATAGATAAAAAATTATTTAAATATTCATTATAAGTAATTAAGTCGGCAAAGCCAAATTTCGGCTTTCTTAATTTTGTAAAATTTTGTGATGACATTAAGTGATTTAAAATAACAATAAGCATTTGCTGCGGTGTGAGCGGTGTGAGTACTAAACAAACTTTATGGTGGTGGCATTAAAAATAATCTGAACTGCTGGCAAAAAATTGCATGCAACTGCCGCAGCCACTAGGCGAAACTTTCTTCAAACCGAGACTTTGGAATTTATTACTCAATTCCATGTAGAATTGGAGTACTGAAAGTATAATATATAAGTATAAATATTGAACACTACTTCTTGATAAATTGAAGCTAAATTTAGGAGTCGAGCTAATAGGCATCAATAGGATAGGGGTTTTTTTATTACCCTAATATTTTTTTTAGAAAATTAAATGTGTTTAAAGGGTGTTGTTTAAGGGTTCAGAATTCAAATCCTGATGGCTGGAAAAAAATTTATTTAAGTCTAAAGTTATTGAAGAGAACAAAGCTTCGAATTAATTTTTATTATAAAAAAATTTCCCATAAAACCCCTAATTGTTCAGAGCGTTTGATTTAAAATAGTAAAAATTTGCTTTGTACTAGAAAGTCTGTTTGCAACATTATGTTTTATTTTGATTATATTGTCGTTTAATAATAAACAAAATAAATAAATAAAAATAAAATAAATAAAATAAAATAAAATAATAAAAAACAAATAAAAATAAATAATAATAAAAAATAAATAATTATTAAAAATAAATAAATAAATAAAGTAATAAAGTAATAATAATAAAAAATAAAGTTTACTGAAAGTGTATTTTTTTTTTGTTTTCATAGGAGGAGATTCCAAAAAATCACATTTCGGGGTTGAATTGAATGTTGAAAAAAAAAAAGTGTTTGCACCATATTTACTCTTTCTAGGCAAATTGGGAGAATATAAATTATTTCCATGGCCTTTATTTTGTTTATTTATGCGATATGAAGTTGGTTTTAGTAATCAGCGATTATTTTTAAAGCTTCTTCCAAGCTTTCGAATTATAAAAATTATATTTATTTTACAATACAACAACACAAACAATATTTAAAAAACATTCGAAATTTTGTAATCCGTCATAACCATGATATTAAGAAAGGAGGTATTTTCGCCATAAATGTTTGGTAAATACTATTAACGTATTTCGAATGTTGCAACTTCACGCACAGTTTTAATTTTTATTATTTGCAAATAAAATTATTACAGTAATTATGCCTTTAACCTCATGCTGTTTAGTTTTCAGAATGGATTTTTTGGAAACATAAAATTTTTGCAGCCGTTTGCTTGTTTATTTGTTATTGTTGGGAGTGAATATGAACTATTCTGATTTGATTTAAGAAATCAAAATTTGCAATTAAAATCTTCAGAGAGTCTAGAAAAACGGTTTATTATTTTTCAAGTCAGAATCACAGCAAAGTACAAATAGCTAAGTTGTTGCTTCTGAGAATGCATGGAACTACATATTTTATAATGCATTAGAAGCTAATGAGTTGCCATATAAAAATAAAGCATCAGTGGTAAAAATAAATTTGTCAGTGAAAGTCGAAAGATTACAAAAAATTATTTTATTTGTTTTATTAAGAGAATAGAAGTTTCGAAAAATATTTAGAACATGATTTCCTATAAAATTTTATATTATTAAATTGCAATATAAAACCAAAGCATGAGACGTAAAAAAAAATAATAATTTCAGGGAAAGCAGGAAAAGAGAATTTTCATCTTTCATCACATAATTTTTAAGAAAAACTTTTTTTCTTCAACCTATGGAAGTAACATTTCTTCTTGAATGCTTATTTGCAAAATTAAAAGGAAATATTTAAAAAAAAAATTATTCAAATTTGTTAAGAATACTTTCAAGTGATCAAAAGCTGTTAAACACCGTGTTTAAACAGACTAATTCAATTCACGCTCCACGCTTATTCACGTTCCAATTTTCGTTTCGCATTTTTTTTTCTAATTCAGAGAAGTCCAAATTGTATTTGGTTTGGCTCAACATTTGCGATCGCTTTTGAAAATGAAAAATTGTTAGGTGGACCCGAAATAATTCTTTTGCAGAAAGTGTGCTTATGGTGTGGGCGACGGGTAACTGCTTTACTTAATTGTACTTATTGTGAGGAAATTTTAGTCCAAATTTCCCAAAAGCGTCCTACAGGCGACGAGCATTTTATACCTACCGAAGTTGATCAGCATAAGTTTTTTGGTTTTCAGTATCATTTACTATTAACACAAATAAATACAAATCTAATTCAACTACACAATTGATTTTATGCACATTTATTTATTTTCTTTTAAGGTTTAGTAAATTTCATTTAATGAAGAAGTCGGATATCCACAGTATCAAATCAATATGAAAACATTCAGATTAGGAAAGAAAATATTGAAAGGAATTAAAACTTAGGAAGGCTACATCTAACAGGATAATTTTAAAATGTTAACATATAAATGCAAAAATTCTTTTCAAAATTTGGCACTGAAATAAAGTAAGGAATACGAAAACCCAAACATTGGTTGCGAATTGAAAATCAGAACCGACGGTTATTTATTTCATAAGACTTATAAATTCATAGCAATTTTTCATTAAGCTTTTCTCACATAGAAACTTTATTGGTTTACTTTCTAATTTTTTTTAATTAGTAAGAAAGTTTGAAAATTATTGAAATTTTTCATTTTAGAAAACATAACTGTACATTAATTTTTATTTATAGTCAGGATTCTTGATTTTATAGTATTATGAGCTTTATAGCAAATTTGCAATTGTATATCTTGGCAGTGAATTTTTGAAATTCCCGAGTATAATTTTATTTAAACTTTAAATCTAAAAATTTTTGGAAAGTATGACATTGATTGACATTTTTCATTTATTTTGTGTTGTTGTTTTTTATTTTTTATTTATTTTAAATGCATTAATATATTTTCTTGGAATATCGTATTCACTTATAAACTCGCTTCGTTAAAACTCACAGTTGAAATATATGTAAAATCCAAACATTTGATTAACGCCAATTGAATTATGAATTTCCTTACAAATAAACTAAAATCCATGCTATTCGAGGAGTGTGAAAAATAATGAATTCTTCTGCAATAAACACTTAAATATGTTACAAATATTTCTTTTTGCTTTAAATTCGGAGGTCCAGTAATTAATATATTTGTATAACTAAATGTATTTAAACGCCCATTGGCTTTAATTTTCTTCTAACCAAGTCTGCAAGTTACAAAGCTTAAATCAAAAACTGTTATGTATTTATAAATTATTTTTTTATTTATTTATATGCATATTATATGTAAGAAAAATAAAGGCAAAACAACAACCACAAACTCGACAAGTTGTATTCAACTATTTGAAGGTATTCTTAAAGCACACACACACACTTACACAAACGCACAAGTACCCGCACCTACGCGTATGCTACACAATTTGTGCCTTTCATATGCGTGCGGGTGCGTGTGTATGTGTGTAGGTGCAAATGGCGCCGCTTGCTTCGTTTGGAATGCGATGCACGTAAGTTGACCACGAAATTATGCCGGCAATGAACCTGAAAAGCGCACACACCAATTATATAACGTTGCGATTGGATGGCCACTAAAAATTTACATGCGTCCATCAGCACACACACACACACACGTGCTTAAGCCATCATGAAGCGCCATTTCGTGCATTTCAAGCACAGCAAATTCTTCACACACACACACTCTCGTGCATACATACATACACACCCAGCACGGCCATTCATTCTTGGGTTGATAACAGATGCCACTTCGAATTTTTGAAATAAACACACATTTTTCTTACTAAATTTCATTCGCATAAACTCCTAGAATTTTGCAAAATTCGCCAACAATGTCAGAATGTTGAGAAACGCCTCAAGTCTACGAAATACTATCACATCCCAGATAAATGTGTGTGTTTGTATGTGTGTCAATGTGTGTGTGCAATGCATGTCTAAACTAGTAAATATTGTGCCAGAACTCATTTAAATGCATATTAGTTAGCATATATGTGAGCTATGTATATATAAAATATGTGTGTATGTATGTATGTATGTGTGTGTGTGTGTGTGTGTGTGTGTGAGTGAGTAGAGGAGATTTTACTGCATTTTGTCTCATCGATATGTCGCAACGCCGTGCTCGACCACAAATATTTATGTTGACATGTGTGCATACAAGCGACAAGCCGTCGCCAAATACAACTCTGCATTGTGGGCGTTCGACTTCACCTTCCACCGACTAGGATACCATTGGTGAAATGTTTTGCTCGTCCCAACCGTTAATCTCTCGAACTAAATGAGACCCCAGTTATTTTCGTTATAATTTTGGAGTGGGATCTGAGCAACAGTGCTAACTGCGAGTGGTCTCAATAAACTGACAAATTTAAATTGTAACGGCTGGAACATCCTATTTTATATGTATGAGATGACATAATCGGAAATGTTTCGTTCTTTTTTGTGCATAAAACGCGAAAAATTTAGCGAAAGCTCTGCTGTAGTAAAATTGATTCTGACTTAGCCAAGGATCAACATTTTCTCTGACCTGAACCAAAAAGAAAATCCTGTCACTAGTGTGGATTTAAACAGGTGAAGGTCCTTTGGGATATCATGACATGAAGCTTCAAATACTTTTCAATGCTTTCTGTAATACTGTACTGGGGAAAATTAAATGTAAATTCACCTATTTACCTAACAAAAATTTAAACATCTGTCATCAAGCATTTTTTTTTTTCAGTCTCTAGAAGGATTTCAAGTAGTCGATTAATTTCCTTAGTTACCCTTAATTGTT
This sequence comes from Bactrocera minax, assembly GCA_021498325.1. Taxonomy (NCBI): domain Eukaryota; kingdom Metazoa; phylum Arthropoda; class Insecta; order Diptera; family Tephritidae; genus Bactrocera; species Bactrocera minax. The sequence continues at coordinate 5,257,531 of JAKEEE010000001.1, forward strand.
ATCTAATTTAATATATTTTCGTGCTATTTCTTACTGTTTAGTAATTTCCCTTGATGGCAGTGGCCAACCACAGTAACATAACCTCAATTATACTAAAGCGATCTAATAAGTGCTTCATTTGGTAAAATTTAAATTTTTTCGATGCAACTCATTGCAGAACTTCTGATTTTTTTTTAGAAAAAAAAGCTGTTAATAGAAAATGCAGTTGAAATCTAAAATTTGAAGCAAATGGCCTACGGTATGTTGCTATTTTCCTACCAGAATTTATGTTTATATCGTCTGGACCCAATACTTAAATGGCATTTTTGAAAAACGCAACAAACTGGACATTTGAGCTCTAAGTTTCTTGACGCTTCAATGGAGTACAGTTTTAAAAAAGAGATAGACATTAAGTAATGCACCATCTAATTTTTGATCCTTTTAATAGTTTTTTGATCTTTAAACAGAATTCTACTTACGTTAAAACGTCCTTAAATTCTGAATAAACGACATCTAAAAAAGTAATGGCAAAGACAAATATTATGTTAAAGAAAGTTAAAAATTTCCCTCTTACGGACTTGTTCTTTCACTTGATTTTGTCTAACCGCCTAAACGAGTTTGAAAGAGTCTACAATGGACCGTTGATCTTTTCTTTAAGTTGGTTTCAATTTGATACACATAGTGCCGCCATATTCGTCCTCATTTCGTATTTCCAATTATAAAGTAGCATTACTATTTCTTTGCATTAAGTTATTTCAGATCTGTGTAATCCGTATTCCTTTTTTTTTGATCTGTCTTAACTAGTCCCTCTCCTAGTGTTGTCCCTTGATTTAATCTTTTTATACCGATACTAATGGACAAAAAAACAAAAATCTCATTGAGAATATTTCTCTCAAAACCCATTTGGAAATATCAAATTGGGTATTCCCACTAACTTGTATATGCGACAAGAAGATTATCTGGTATTAATTTTTCTGGTCTATATTTTTCTGGAAAAAAAACTCTAAATATAATTACAATCGAATGTTGGAGAAACACACACTTTGAAGTCCTTGAATTAGTTAGTGATTTGACGAGACGAACAGAACTATTTTGCTCATAGTTACCGATAAACATTTGGTGCTCAGATACGAATCAACAAAACTTTATGCCATTTATACCTAGATCGGTTAGATATTAACGAAGCTTTTAAGATAATTAAGGAATTGATTTTACAAGATTTTATATTCAAGATATGCTTACATATATATATCGCAGCGAAGCGGCACGGGTATTCCCTAAGAAGTTACATCACATAAGTTTCATTCTATTCAGCCGATGTTAATATAGTCATTTTCTATTTGACTCTTCTTTGCGAGACATTTTAGAGTTTTTTGTCTTACTGAAAAATATACTCCTTACCTAGAGAGTTTGCTTCATTGCTTTGGTGCTTTATCAAATTGGTGTAACCATGTTCTATTCTATTTCTTATAGATCTATAATCTAGTATATTTATATCAGTCTAATAGATGTACACCAGTTGTTTGTTCGATTCGTCGCTCTCCAAAGTTTGGCAAATCGAAAACAGTTAATGTAAAAGGACACCAAAAAAAATTTTCAAAATTGTGCGGAGTGAGATTTTATCGAATCACCTTACTAATATAACCTTACAAGTACTTCAAAGTGAAATTGTCAAACATATACATACATACACATGTACCTATTTATACACAAATGCGTAGTATCATTTATTAAACAGCAGTCAACTTACTTACATCCAGACCTACTCACATGCATATATATATATGTAAATATGTTTATTAGCATGTGTGTAACATATTTGAATTGAGTATTTTGAAATCATACTCATTGCCCCGTCGTTTGTTCCTAGTCATTGAAATTATGCATAGATAAGCAATTTATCATAATTCGAGTACCTAACTGTCATGCTGTCAATCGACAGTATTTATTCTGTTTCCCTTTGTTTTCTTCGGTTTTTATGTTTTTATTATTTGCTAGAATATCGCAGATAACCTGTTATCAAATAGCTAATGTGTCTCTAAATAGGCCCTCTTTGGCAGATATTGGATACAATTTCCAACATTTGACACGCAACAAAGAATCATAAGCGCTCGAATGGATAAAAGTACACACATAGTCACATGTTTGTATGTTGATGTATATTTGTAGAAGAATGCCTGTATGCCCCCATTTTCAGTTCGTGTGAATTCTGAATACTATCTGTATAATATTTCGAAAATATTGAGATTAGAACTATATCAGTGCATGTATATCAGGTTAACAGAACTGATACCTAACATCTATGATGATGTGAGGTTGAGAATGAGTGGTTTTCAAATTTCATTACTGAATGAGTATATAAATTGCAGACATTAATCTTTTTTTGGCATTTGCTCAACAAAATCAGTCAAATTAAACGCAACTCAAATTTTTTGAAATTGTTTTCAAAACTTTAGAAAACTTATGAATCTCAACGGTATAAATTAAAGAGTTATCTATTTAAATTTTATGAAGAAATGTTTATATTTCGACATTTGCCTTTTCAAAATATTTATATCTACAGAGTAATCTAAATTTTTTGTCACAGAAAAGTTGTAGTAGTGGCTTAAATTCCTTTCTAAAACTATCGAGGATTTGTTCCATAAAGTTTTAAGGCGAAGAAGTGAGTACTGGCGCAAGTAAAGTTAAACTTTTTTTTTCTTTTAAAAATGATCTTCTTACCGAAAATCATCTATAAATTTACTTTCGAACATGAAAGAATCTTGAGTCGTCGATCAAATATGTAATAGTGATAATAGTTATACATCAGATGTCAAGGTCAAGATCAAAATAACCTAGTAAACTACAAGTCAATCACCAACTGACTAATTCGATATTGTTTTAACTTGAAAATGAGCACGCCTATCGAAAGAAAGCACCAAGATAAAGTCCAAATTTCATAATTAAGGTAACAATTTATTTCTTGTTCAGCAGGTTCTTGAGACATTTCGCACTTTTCTTGCTAACTGATGCCAAAAGGAAACGAATGAAAGAGCCAATGCAAATGCCGTACAATTCCGGAAGAAATATTATCGTATACTCAAGAAAGAAGACTCAGAAATAAGAATATTGAATCAGATATTTATTTACTTAATTAAAGATAACAAATACAAAAAGATCTTTCGAAAGTTCCAAAACACTTCTCGAACAAGCATTGCCAAATTAACGCCGAAACCAAAAGGTTCATATAAGTTGAAGATGAGTTTATTTAGTGGGGCATAATATAATAACTAAAATATTTTCCCATTAAAATATATTATAGAAAATGCACACCTGCTTTGGTAATTCCAAACATTCCGAAGATAAACAATTGGACTTATCAGGTATTATCAGGTGGTTTGAAGTATATTTGAAGTATCTTTTGTGAAAATCAATCATTGCAATCTTGAAGGAATACTAAAATAAAACGACTAGTACATAGAGTAAATCCTATGTAATATGAAAAATATAAATAAATAAATTTGACCACTTGTCTCTTAATTCTGAAATATCTACGAACAAATCGATATAAAAATTTTAGATAAAAATAGATACCCACCCAAATCATCTACAGAAAGGATGGGCATACTCATAAACTTATGGATTTATTGATAATCAAGTGCAGTATGCATTTCAATAAGTATTCAGTGCATGTTGTTGTATATTTACTATAATATATAGATCTTCGTATCCGCTTATGTAGCCCCACATTTATAATTCAATATGAACTTCAATAGTATTATCACAATTTATAAATGAGTTAGCAGATATGTAAATATCGTCGTCTAAATACAAATATATATATGAATTAGCTTTATGATATTGGTTTATCGCTATTTCATGTTTATGCACCCCACAGGGAGAACTTGAAATACGAAACTAATTTATATTCTACAGCTAAAGGTCATTTTGCTTACATGGTCCTGATTTCATCAGACACCATAAAATCTATATAGAATAATCTGATTAGAGAACTAAGTAAAAGTAGAGATCTAAAGTTTACAAAAAATGCATTCTACTCTCCTCAGTAAACTTTGATTGAGCTAAAGCTCTGAGAGTTAAGTTAATTATAGGTGAGGAAAAGCTTAACTATGAATAAAAAAAAAGCTTCATGGCATCGCTTCAACTTCAAAACCCGAATCGTCAAGTAAAGTTTGGATTAATTAATTTGCATTTTTAATTTTTGGTCTATCGGACCTTTTGTCTTCGTTTTGCAATGAAAAAAATAGCTTCGTCTGCGTGCGACCTAAGTCTGAGTCCAAACTATTTTTAATTAATTTTTGTTTTCGAACAACAAATTAGGTATTCATTGGATATTAAGATCTGTGCAAATATCTGATTTTGAACACTCATTAAATACTGATAGAGACGACAATATGACTTTAGATTCAGTTAGAAGCAGTTAGGAAGTTCGGCCCAACCTGTTTTGTAATCATATTTTGTCTGCGTCACTTTAAAAAAGACGTCGCTCTCACTGAAATAAAATTTTTTCGTACCTTTTAGCGACCTAGAAGATTCAAAATGCATGGTTGAATAGAACTGCGTAGGTTTTAGTGGGTAGGTTTAAGTAATGAAATATTGGGTTGTTCGGAAAGTCATTTCGTTTTTTCCCGCCAGAGGACTTAATTACGTTTTTTCGAAACTAACTTCACACTTAAGCCCCATAACCATTATATGTCATGAGAGCTGATATTGCAAGGCTTGTGTGTGAAAAAGTTCTATTAATTCTACCCAGTAGTTTTTGGTTGGTGCCTTTTTAAATATGGAGAGCAATAAGCAGCATTTTCGTCATATTTTACTTTTTAACTTCAGAAAAGGTAAAAATGCTGTCCAAGCGAGAAAAAAATTGACGGATGTGTATGGAGAAGGCGTGTTAACAGTACGCCAGTGCCAGAACTGGTTTGCAAAATTTCGATCCGGCAATTTTGATGTCGAAGATGCACCACGGTCTGGAAGGCCGGTCGAAGCTGACAAAGATGCGATAAAGGCATTAGTTGATGCAAATCGGCGAATCACCACACGAGAGATCGGTGAGAGGTTAAATTTGTCGAATTCAACTGTTTATGGCCATTTGAAAGGCATGGACTTAACCTCGAAGCTCAAAAAAAACGAAATGACTTTCCGAACAACCCAATAGTATCAAAACTTTTCTTTACATATAGTTCTGTTGGAGCACTCGATGGCAGAAAACTCAGCAAAGACTAGACGATATTATAATTTCACGAACTAAGCGCAAAATTTTCCTTTTGTTAACTATATATACATATAAAATACAAACTCTTCATCTTTTACATTTCCAGAAGTTGGACAAGTAAAGTGCGAGAAGAACTACGAAATATGTGAGGGTTGCGGACAAAAGATACATGATCGTTATCTTATGAATGTCGGCGAATCGAACTGGCACGAGCACTGTTTGTCTTGTTGTTATTGTGGAATACAGTTGTTCAATACCTGTTATGTGCGTAATTCAAAGCTTTATTGTAAACTCGATTACGATCGGTAGGTAAAATTCCGAGAAACTTCCTCAAATGAAGTGGCTTATAAAATGTTTCCGGGCATAAACCAGCGACGTTTTTTATATTTTCAGTTTATTTAGCATCAAATGCATCGGCTGCTGTCACCCGATTCTGCCTCACGAGATGGTCATGCGACCGATACCCTCTTTCATTTTCCACCTGCCTTGTTTCATCTGCTATATCTGCCGAATACCACTACGGAAGGGCGAGCAATTCCTGCTACGTGACGGTCAGCTATTCTGTTGTCGGCACGATCTCGAAAAGGAGCTCTATTTGGCGACAGCACAGCATTGCGGCTTCGTCGGACTAGACGATGATGATTTGATGCGTCCGCGCGATGGACGACGCGGCCCGAAGCGACCACGTACCATATTGACATCGCAACAGCGTAAACAATTCAAAGCGTCTTTTGATCAATCGCCCAAGCCATGTCGGAAGGTACGTGAAGCGTTAGCGAAGGATACCGGGTTGTCGGTGCGCGTGGTGCAAGTGTGGTTTCAAAATCAACGCGCCAAAATGAAGAAGATTCAACGGAAAGCGAAAAACGGCAGTGGCAGTGGTGGTGCGGTGAGCTCACGCAGTGGCGATGAAAAGGATATGGGTAAGGACGACAAGGATATAAAGCAGGAATGTGGCATAGCGGGCGTGGATGGCACTTATTTGAGCTTAGGCGATAGTGGCTTCGGCAGTCAGCCTCTGAATCCGAATCTGCCGTTCTCGCCCGATGGTGGGTAGTATGAAAATTTGACTTGTAATCACGTAATCCTTCCCAGTACTTATTTTCTCCATTTCTGCTCCTTCACAGACTACCCGCATAATTCGAATGATAGCTTCTGTAGCTCGGATTTGTCCTTGGATGGCAGCAATTTCGATCAACTGGACGATGACACCGATTCTTTGTCACTCAACAATCTCGAGCTGCAGTCTACCGGCTCTTCGGGTAATCAACATTCCAATCCACACGACATCATCGCCAATCTCAGCACGAGTCTCGTCAATCCGATTGACAAGCTGTACTTGATGCAGAATTCTTACTTTAATGTAGAGCAATAAACCAATTGACCGTTATGGAATAGAGGATACGAATTTATTAGTATTAAGCTACATGTCAAGTGGAGTGGGACTTGTTATGAGCTAAGCAGGTACTACGTATGTATATGTGAGTTGAACGCACTTTGGGTTGGTGTCCCGGGGTTAACAAAAAACAGAAAAAGAAACAATAACAATAACAAGAACAACAGAATGATGAAAAAAACTATGCGGCAATTAATTATTTATATGTACTATACATACATACATACATACACAGAATGGTATGTTTAAGTTAATACCCAACAAACCAAAATAATTAGGCATATTCTGGCATGTTGCATACACCTGTAGTAACAACATTTGTGATTTAAAATTTAAATTTTATCTAAAACAGATCTTATTATTGTTAGTTTTAAATAAATAAAACAAAAAAATATATAATAATAAAATAAATTTAAAAGTTATTACAAACGAGTACATATATATTATCCTGTCGGAGGATCGTAAGTGATATGAAGGTCATTCAGGTGACACAGTGACTCTTGATCAGAAAAAGAACCACCAAAAATATATACAAAAAAGTAAATTTTATCACAACAAATAACGGGAAATCACTCTCTTCAGTTTAGGTGAGGTTATGGTAGTTCTCCCAGATAAGGGAAACATCTAAACTTTGAAACCAAAAATATTAAGCTCTGGTAATCAATGAAATTTTATTTTTTTTGAAATGATGAATGAAACTTACAAAACAAAGTATTTACAATGGGTATGGAATCTTTATTATCCCCACCAGTGCGGAGAGCTAAGGTTTCTCTAATTTCAGCAGTTATCCAAAAACCTGTGATCAGAGAATCCTTAGTATTTTTAAAGTTTAAAGTGTCAGTCCAGGGTCTACAAGGCTGATTCGTCGTACAATTGCTTAAAAGAAGACAACAAATAGTCTAGGGAACTAAAAAATTACTCGATAACAAAATATTCTGAAATCTACAAGAGAGAAAATAGGAATCCTAATCAGAGAATTTTAATGAGTTGATAATGAGTATGATGTATGATGTATGATGTATGATGAATGATGTATGATGAATGTATGATGAGTTTTTTTAATGTTTTAAATTGTAATTTTCACATTAAGAAGCATCGAAAAGGTCAAATTCGAAAAGAAAAATACACCACACGAAAAAAAATTTGACAAAATTTATTTGAATCGGCAATTTCGGGAGACAATGTCGGCTATGTTGTTACTCTTGTTCTTTCTGCAGTGCTTTGTTATTTAAAAATTATTTGCGCTGCTTCTGCAATAATACGATTTTCGACCGGCTGCAATTTCATGACGTTAAATTCAAATAAAATGGGCTAAATTGGAAATTTCTGAAATAAATATATTAAGTAAACATATAAAAGCGGTATATGGGGTGTGCCTACAGCACATAGAAGTATTGCAATTAAGGATTTAATATAAATGGGAATTGTATTAAAATTCCATAATTGAATGCCATATATGAAGAAAATATGAAATAAATGAAAAAAAAATGTTGTGAGTCGGCAATGGACCAAGTTGCCACTTTTCTCTTCTTAAATGAACATCAGAAAATTCTTCTTCTGATTGTTTTCAGCTTGTGGAAACACGTAAATGCGGGGGAAGGTGGGATCAGTTCAGATTCAGTGGAATTTTGAATTGAAATTTCAGTTGGTTTGTTGAATTTCACATATTAACTTCATTATTGTCGTCCTCGCAAAAATTTTTTAATTTCAAGGAGGAATATAAAAACATATTGTGATTTACCAGGCGCGTAGAAAAAAGGGCTTTTGCTTTGCGGAATGCGCGCGTTCCTTATGAATGAAATAGGTATTGCTGTAATTTGAAATATTTAGAAAATATAACGCATGCTTGCCTGAATATTATTGGGTTATTATTATATTATTGGTTATTACATAACCAAAACCAATAACATAACCATAACATAAACCAAACCAAAAAAAGGAAGGCAGATGATTACTTATTCGATTTCATGAAAAAAGATAAATGTTTATCTGTGAAATTATGAAAATATTAACCACTTCATCTATTTGGACTAACGTTTGCAGGTGTTCTTATGTTTTCAAATGAGACTTGAGATAAAATCGAATATTTCATCAGTGGGGTCAATGACCTTTTGTATACATTTGATGAGATCAATGACACTTTGTTTACATTTTGTGAGGGCAAAAACCCCTCCAAATGACCCTTTTGTTTACCTATGGCGGGGTCAATAACTTATTTTTTACATTTATCGAGGACAGCAACCCTTTGCTTAGATTTTGCGAGGTCAACAACCCTTCCAGAGGTCAATGACCCTTTTGTTTACCTTTGGTGGCATCAATGACCTATTGTTTACATTTAGCGAGGTCAACAACCTTTACAGCGGTCAATGACCTATTGTTTACATTTTGCGAGGTCAAGGACCCTTTGTTGACCCTTTGTCATTGACCCAACCAAAGGTAAACAAAAGTGTCAATGACCTCTGAAAGGGCTGTTGACCTCGCAAAATGTAAACAAAAGGTCATTGACGAGAAAGGTGATGGGCTAAAGGTATGGAAAAATGTCATTAACCGCGAGAAGGGTGGGTGGTCGACCTCGCTAAATGTAAACAAACAAAACAGCACTAATATCATGAATTGTCATTATCCTGATTTGCCTTAGTTAGATTGACTTTAATATGTCCTGAAGTAAATGTCCATTCACAATTGCGTCGAATGACAAATGTTGAGTTCTTATACAACAATTTTTAATATAAAGTTTTGCCAGCACTTGAAAACAATTCCCCGCCTTTGATCCTTGCTCATTCCGAGAGTATAAAATGTTCGGTTACACCCGAACTTAACTCTTCCTTACTTATTGTTATTCCAATTTTCCCTAATGCGCACATCAAAGAAGATTTGCGCATAAAATTTTTCTTCTTAGGATTCCTTGGTACCTTTATGTGGCGATGAAAATTATCTTGGTTTATCTTATAATGTGGGGAAAATGTTCGAAGTTCCTTTATTACAAGCTGTATTTTCCTTTTCGAAGTAATGTTTTTCCGATGTTCCCTAATATGAAACGTATATTTTAGAACAGCTAACATTTGCGCCCTCTCTTTTCATTAACGTTCTCTCATTAACGTGGATTCCAATCCACGAAGTAAATCGTCACATACAGGTGGCGCCGAGATACATGTCGAAGGTGTCGAACTTCTATAATATCGTAACTCAGCTGTAGACCGTAAACAAATTATGTTTCCAAATGGTCAAACCGACAAATCCAAATTAAAAGCGTGCTATGTGCTATGTGGCCACACACTCAGCTGTTTTTGTACGCTCGGCATTCAAGTTGTTAAAATTTAGCTGAAGCGCCGAAATAAATTTGCGAAATGGTAAATATATCTTGATATAACAAATGATTTTTATATGTATAAATATGTTTAATAATGTATTTCCGATTAGCTATTCTACTCTTTCTTCAAATCCCTTGTGGGCAAGGACGTTGTGGTCGAGCTGAAAAATGACTTGAGGTATGCACATATTTACCGCACACATTTTGCCGGCAATTTGTTAATTATATTCTATATTTAGTATATGCGGCACATTGCACTCGGTGGACCAATACCTGAATATTAAATTGACTGATATCAATGTGACGGACCCGGATAAATACCCGCATATGTTATCTGTGAAAAATTGTTTCATACGCGGCTCTGTCGTGCGGTATGTGCAGTTACCAGGTGACGAAGTAGACACACAACTGTTACAGGATGCGGCGCGCAAAGAGGCCGTAGTCAGCACAAGATAAAACAAAAGCATTTCCAATGTAGTTTGTAATCACAATTATATGTATATCGGGTCAATAATATTTAAAGTCCATAATTTTTTATTTGAAGTCTTTAATTTATGTTTTTTTTTGCAAAATGTGCTAAACTGGATGCAGTAGTGAAGTGTTTAAAAGCAAACATCAAGCGTACGCGAGAACTTTTATAAAAGGATAGTTTAATAAAAATTTCAAGTTGTATGGAAAGTTAAAGTGACGATTTTCGATGTGAGAGTAGTGAATAAGTAGTGTTACAATTTGGGTGTAGTAATATCGTATGCAGTGCAAGTGCTGTGTCAAGTTAATTGTTAAAAGAATATACTGCAATGTGGAAATAAGAACAAAATTTCGTAAAATTTATTAATGTTTAAAATATTTTTAAAAAAGATTCACTTTAAATTATTTTTCGTAATATTCTAGCAGCTATAATAATATTTTAAAAACGTTTTGTTTACGCTGTCGTCTTTTCTACAAATGAAATTACAAAAAATTATATCTACGTTAGACGAATTCTCATGAGATGAGGACTACATTACTAGACTATGCAGTGCGTTCGTTACCTAAACAGCCCCAGATGTATGTAAACATCAACTGTCTTTACAGCTGCATTTCTGAAAAGTTTAATAATAACAAAGAGATATTTACTTTGCTAGAAATTTTTAAACAAATCAACCAAATCGTAGTGGAAGATCGGCTATTAAAAGTATGGGAGTACCATTAGATAGTATATAGCCTTAGTAAATAGCCTTAGTATATAGCCTTAGGATAGGCTTAGGATGAACTACAAAGAGGCAGGTGGACGATTCTCAGTTCCCACAACAGTCGGGTCTACGTATCCAGAACGGGATCATTATTATATCTGACAACTCGGTAGCATTCCTTCAAAATTTTTGAGAAATGCTTTCTCTACTGCCACAACAATAACAACAGAGACAAAAAGGCCAGTGGTTAATAAATTTTGCAAGCCTAATGCTTACTGAAATAAAAAGCTAGTAAATATTTTGCCTGAGCATCTATTGAAAAAATAATAAAAAATAAACCATACTGCATGTCATTCCTCTAATCACATGATAGTTAAAGAAATTTATTTCAAAAATGTATTTGAGTGAATGCGGAAACTGAGTTCTTCTAATTTCTTGGAGTGTATCAACTCACTAAGTTAGCACAGGTACCTGGGTAGGTATGAAAGAAGTTTTAATGCCACAACAATAAAGAACACAAGCAAGGAAGGGCTAAGTTCGGATGTAACCGGGAAATGCTTTCAAATGCTGGCAAAACTTTATATAACAAAATGTTGCATAAGAGATCAGCATTTGTCATTCGACGCAATTGTGAATGGGTTGCAATCATATTTGGCATCATATTAACTTTTACTTTAGGTCATATACTCATAAAGTCAATCTACATCGACTTCGCACATTTTTACCATCAAACTGCAGCATATTCACGATTATACGTTAATTTAATTTTACTAAGGCATCTTACATATTGACCGTTAAACACGGAATTTTGAAAATTCTCATAATAGGTATTTGGGGGTTAGGGGATGTACTATCCCGATCTTATAAAATTTTGCACCAGGATACATTATTACCATAAAAAGACGTTATCAGACTTTTATTAAGATATCTCGCCAATTGACCAAAATATACGGTATAAAGTCAACCGGAAGTCCGAAAATTTGTATTTTAGGTATATGAAAGCTAAGAGAAGTATTGACTCGATTTTACCCATTTTCGACAAAAGGGCACATTATTATGAATTTCACTAATATATCTAACAGAGAGACCGATATTTTCGGTAAAAGGTCAGCCATAGGCATCGAGGTCCACATCTTCGTTATATGGGGAATTGAAAAGACAATACTGTACTGTAAAACTGAAGACAGTGATAGAATCAGATTTCTATTTTCGAGGACAATGACCTACCTCTTTGTTTACATTTAGAGGGATCCACTACCCCTCTCGAGATCAATGACCTGTTTATCTTTAGCAAGCTCAAAAAGCTTTGTTTACTTTTTTGTTTACCTTTAGCGAGATCCACTACCTTTTTCGCGGTCAGTGACCTTTTTGTTTACATTTAGCAAGGTTCGCCACCATTCTCGAGGTCAATGGGCTCTTTGTCTATTTTTTAAAAAATTTTCAACCACAGATGCCCCCGACCACTACGATTCCCTGTAACAAACAACACGTTTATATCTTAATTTGTTGCTTAGTTATAGCACTTCATAGGTTTTGGACTAATCATATTTTGTGGGCGTGGCAGATGTCCGATTACGCCCATCTGCGCTACCAACCTTTTTACGATGACAAAGAGCACGTTTAGCAAGTTTCATCAAAATATCTTAATTTTTACTCAAGTTAATGCTTGCACAGATGGACAGACGGGCAGGCAACCGTTAGGTGAACATAACTAATATACTCTGTTGCAACATGTTGCGAGAGTATAATAAAATTCTGTAATTTCATTACATATCCTTTAGGAACAAATTCAATAAATAAAATAAAATAGCTGTATATCTACTTAATAACATTAATGTGTTCAGTAATTTGTATATATGTACATGCATAAATAAGTAGAAGGAGATGTGTATAAGAACAATGCCTCAAGGAATTGTCATTATACCAAATTTCAGGGTATTTATGTATGCATGCCTTTTATACGGAAAATAAATATTGATTTTTAGAATTTTTGCTTTGATACATATTTTTCTTTCACAAAAAAAAAATATGGACCAGTAAATGGGAAACTTATCCATACTTAAATTTCCATTATGTTTTCAAAGGCAGAAAGGTTTCCTGCTCGCTCCCCAGCGGGCAGTTATATATGTAAACGTATGTATATAGATATGTATGTATGTACCTTAGGGTAGAAAATTTTTATTGGACTTTAAACTGGAGTCTGATTATTTAGCTAATAATTTTGAAGAAAGAAAAAAATAAATACTAAAAAATAAATTAAAGAACAATATGATTAATGATATATAAAAAAGATTTAGATCAATTTAATATTTACCTTTGAATTTAAATAACTTTGGACCCAGTTTGGATTAAAAAAAGTCTCTTTTTGAATTACTTTAATTCCAAGTCCTTATTCCGACACAGGAACCTCTGCGCTAACTTATATTAAGGCGTTTCCACGTTAGTGGCTCTAAGTAACCGGGTTGGACTCGGATTTTTATTCGACCAAGGACTGGCAACTGGAGAATGTTCTCTACCACTACAACAACAACACATAGCTTTTCTAAGTATGATATTAAGCCACCCTAATACAATTTACTCTCAATTCCCTACGTGGTAAATCAAATTGAATTATGTCTACAAAAGTAAGCATCCGTATGTGCTGTTGTGCGCATTCAATAAAAAACATATCTTAAGCCGTTAAATAAAAAATGCGTTAAAACGAATGCCATAAATGGAGACCATATCGGAATGTCATTGGAAGGTCAGTAATATTGGGCCAACAAGTTGCCATTGCCGTTTCCGCTTTGTGCGAAGAAGCTATAAAATAAAATAAACAACGCATAAATTAAAAGAGCAAAGTGCACAACCAACCAAGCACCAGCCATTGACAACGCGAAGGGTCGCACTCCATTAGTCGGAAGTGATAAATCGCCAAACGCAGGACGCAAGACGCCAAACTACCTCTAAAAGTCACATAAAGCCTACATACATATATCTAGGTACGTTTGTGTGCATGTAAATGTGTCATTCGCTTCCTCTTCGCGCATTCTTTAAGTTTAACGCTGTAATATTATGCATTGTTATCTTCAATATTATTCGAGTGAAATAAATGCGCATCTGGTGTTGGTTATAACAAATTTTAATGCCTGTACTAAAAGTGAGCAACCCAAATATGTGAACGCATAAAATGACCGCAATATATCAACAGCAATGGCAAAAACAATCACATACCGTTGAATGTACACACATATAATTAAATTGCAATATTTCTTAAACTCATAATTGCACATGACTGTGGCCTTACATAAAAGTTTTTATGGCACTCACCTGGTTCTGAACCGAATCCACGCAAGCGTAGCAAATAAAAACGGTTTGCAAACGATTTGTCTAAATATCTCTTGCCTATATTAAAAGTAGCTTTAGTTTGAAGTTTTCAATATATCGTTAACATCATGAAAGAATTCCTATAAACACCTGGAGTCACATTTGGACTTAGCACAAATTTATTTTGTACGGAATTTGAACCTTGTTTTGCTTTGGCTGTGAATCGAATAACCGTCGAATAATATTAGATTTTGAGGAGGATAAGCGATGTGTATCTATGTATATGACTAATTAGATCCGGTAAAAATTGTTCCAGAAGTGCAAGAAACTTCAAATCGTTTTCAAGGCGGTTAGTACTAAGAAATCGGAACGGCTGGGTAGAGGAAATGTCCAAGAGAGTTCATAATCATCTTATGAAAGTTTTTTCATCTTTGAGAGACCAAGAATCATTTTGTATAGTCAAAGAACTTGTATGCTCTCATTAAAAGAGAGTAATATAGTTAAAATGGCAATAATTTCCCAGTGACTGAACGGTTTGATTATTGACGTTGTTGTAGTGGGCCGACTATTATTCAGGGGATATAAACCTGATTCCATTGCGGTTACCAGTTATTTCTAAAACGAAATCCCTTCCCAATTTGTTGTTTTTTTGAAAATCGAGGTTATGGCTCTAGATCAGAGATCCAATTACAACAAACATTCTTAAATATATATTAGATTTAATGTCAGCTTATATCAAAGAAATGATTTAGAGCAGAAGGAACTTCTGTTGTCCAAGGAGGCTTTCTTCTGATCAATGAAGTAAGAGAGTATTTAAAGAAAAATAGAGAAAGGTTTGTTATCAAGTGTTATTCACAAAAGATCAAAGTATTCAAAGAAAATATAAAATATAAGCATACGTCAAATGTAAAAGAAATTATATTTTGACCTTAAAAATACGCAAAATATTATGTTCCTAAAAATCTAAATAAATACTTTGAAATATTTTACTAAAATATAAATTTAATTTTATTTTAAAATTTGACTTTATCTTTAGTGTAAATATAATTTTTGAAGCCTTAAATTCTAAATACTTAAATTACGCAATTATGTAACTCCTTTTAATATAAAATTTTTGTACATGACAAACCGTAACATACTTTAACAATTTTAATTTTAATTTTGTTTTAATTGTCTCCTTTTGTTTGACCTTAATGAACTAGAAGAACGTTTGAGATGGTCATTAAATGACAAAGGGAGCAAAATAGTAATAAAAGTGGCATTGGAAAATGTTTACACTTCTACTTCTACTTCTGACAAATGCAGTATACTTGATTACATGCTTCAAAATGAGTTTAAATTACTCTATTTGAAGGCTAAAGTTGAAATTTGTAATGTTTATTTTTTAATTTAAAATTTTTGACTCTTAAATATAATGCACAACCAATATTTACAAAATATTCACATAAGTTACACTTTTATACACATTTTTAAATTATTTTTTAAATTTTATAATATTCTGAATTTTTAATTTTTATTGATTTTAGTGACAAATGATAAAATAGAAAATGAAAAAGTCCAAATTTAAATAGTTTATATTTTTTTGATTTAAAATATTTTTATTATTTTTGTGACTTTAAACAATAATTTTTATAAATTTTTTTAAATTCAATTTTTAACTAAAATTATTTCTGGTAAAAAAATTCTATTTAACATATTTGGGCAAAGTAAGGTTTATATAAGTATCTTCTAAATTTTCTCAAGCCGTCAATCAAAAAATAGAGGCCATTGATTGTTGAATGATTAATTTAACATAACATTCTGCCTAGCCGTAATATCGATTTGGGTGTCAGATTCAAATAAAAATCCATGCGTTATTTGTACTAGGCAGGTTAGTCAATTATGCTAGAAATTTTCTTAGATGATTTCCTAGAAATATTCAATAAATTCGAGCTCTCTCAACAAGAATCAGTGCTGGTATTGTATAATATAATACAATCTTATTTTAAAATTTAGAAAGTTAAAATTAGACAAATTAAAATTAAAATAACGACACAATTAATTCCATCAGTTGGAACATAAGACTTTTTAGTGATTATTTCAAACTATAATTGGAAAGAAATTATGAAATGGCGCCTTAACCTCATTCACGTACTAACTTTCGTCCGACCGGAACCAGACTTACTGATGCTTAAGACTACTAAAACTACTAGAGCAATCAACTTTGAAGCCTCAAATACAGTTTAAAAGTTCATGTGTAACGAATCCCACCACTCCTGAACTTAGTCAAGCAGGTCAGGAGGTATTTCATAAAATTCTTTCTATAAATGCACTCACCATTAACTTTATTCCCCGATTGCGCAAAACCGCTTGCTTTTAACTGCAGTTAATTGCAACAACACTAGCGCCATTCAGGCATTCTTAATATAATATTTGAATATATGAGTACACAGAAACCTTTGCACACTTCTTTCTCGCTACAAGCACCCCCCACCCACTCACCAGATTTAAACATTTGAATGAAAAAAACAAAAAGTAAAACACTACACATGCACAGTAAAACAACAAATATTTCTTTTAAATTTCATCATTAACTGCACGGAAATATTTGCGGAATTGCGAAAATGTCGCCGGATATTTGATAAACACAGGGTCGCACTTTTTGTGGTGAATGGTAATTTTGCTATTCACAATAATTTAAAGTTCATATTATTTAAAAAAATATATTATTTAAATATTTTTATTTTTAAATAGAGTTGCGATATTTAAATAAAATATTAACATTTATTTTATTATAAATATACTATAAAAGGTTCCGAAGCTATATACAAAGGAAAAGTTTATATTAACATTTTGCTAGAAAATCGCGGCTGCTGGATCAGTCTTCGGAATCGCCATTTTTAAAGAGTGATCTACGAGCCAATGTTTTTAGGAGACCGAAGTGTACTTTAAACTAAAAAAATTGATTTTTCAAAATTATAAACTTCAAAATAATAATATAGCTTTGAAAATAATTTATATTAAATTCTTACTATGTTTTATATTAATATTAAATTAGAAAAAATTTTGTGAGTTTGGTATTTTTTTAAATCCCTAAATAAATCAACCCGGCTTATTGGTACATTATATATATAATTTAAATATATTAATAAACAATATTTTTAGTATTATTAGCCATAAATTGTGAATAAAACCCTAAATAAATAGTTTAAAAATAACTCCAAAATTTCACCGTGAATTCCATATTTTTATAAAAAAAAAATTTAACCCTGCGATTTATCAAATTTCCGCCGCCATTTCAATCGCGTCAGTCCTGAATTTGTCTGCTGTTCGTGTGTTTTAGAATTTGTGAAAATTGCGTATATTTTCAGTAATATTGGCGAAATTAAAGCCATTTGTATATAATCTTAAAGTATCTGCCCTCGTGTGAGCTTAGGAAATAGTTTTAAAGTGTTTGCGAAATATAGTAATAGTGCGTGTGTTAATTCAGCGATTTGTAGCAGAGTGGCAGCATCGAATTCAAGTAAGGTAAGTTTTGATTTTGAGAAATCAGTAGTTATTATGTAGAAATTACTCCGATGAACATACCAACAAATTTGTAATGCTATTGAAATTAAGATCCTGAAATACATCCCATTATTGCTTTTGTTACACCTGTTTTCTTGTTGGCAAACTTTTGATCTTTTTCTTTGCAGTTTTCCTCGCTTTAAGTTGAATTCAACTTTAAATAAAATTTTCAGATCTTGCCGAATCTTCAAAGTTTTGCATAATTTTAGGCTGACCTTCTTTTTTAAAATGATTTGTTATCTTTCTTATGGGCAATTCACTCCAAAGTTTACAACTCTGCTGCAATTTGAAGCTACCTCTTGGGAGTAACAGTTTGGGAACTAAAGTAGTATAGTTTTGCAATATGTTAACGTTTTGTTATTATATTATATATATTATTATAATTAATTAAAATGCATTTTGACAACCACAAATTGGACTACATACACATACATACTATATATACATATTTTTTTTGATACACCCGAAATTAACCTATGCTGCGCAGGGTATAATAAAGTATTTTTTATATTTAAGTTATTATTCCACAAGAAAAAAATCACCTTATCTTAAATCTTCTATAAATAATGTCACAACTTGCGAGCTTTGGTTGGAAACCCAACCCCTCTACATATTTATATTTCGATTTGGACTAAAAAGCCCGATTATCATTGTTCTCACTAAAATTGTTTAAAAAAAAGCGATAATAAGTAAAATCTTTTGCAGTCCATATGCACTAGAGGTATAGAAGATAGGGCGGACGCTATTAAATGGTGCGGGCGTACTACATACTATAAAATGGTGTTGATAATATGCAGAAGTACTTATTCTTGTAAGTAAAAGGTCTCAGCGAATTAAAAAAAAAAATTATATTTTAATGGGCAGAAACGTTTTCTGAATGAAAATATGGCTATATCCCTCGACCTAATCTTCATCTAGAGTAATATATTTGTTGTAGCGGTTCTCCAACATTTCGATACTAGTTTGATATTTTGATGTTTCGAGGCCTTCAAAATAGGCATCCATCTTGACCTCCTAATTTGAGTCAAGGCGTTTTCCAACGAGCCACTTTTTGACTCTGAGAAAGAGGAAATAGTTGCAATGGGCCAAGTCTTTCGAATACGGTGGGTCGGTTTTTTTTTTAATTCATTAATGATATGATATCTATGTACACGTTAACTTTTATTTTAAAGTTATTTTAGAGAAAAATGCAAATGATGTTAACTAACTCACTTAATTTCATTTTGCGGTTATCCAACACAATTTCACAATTTTCAAAATTTAATTCCTAAGAAAAGGATAGATATTTTGATTTGAGGATTGATCTCGCCAAAAGCTATCTACTTTTCAGCCCATGTAATAAAGGGCCGAACAACTAAGTACGACATTTTCTAAGAAATATTCGCCTCAACGCTTTTTCTTTTTCTTCTTTGTCCCTATTCTCTCTTTCTTCTTTTAGTCAAATATGTTACATGTGATGGAAATAATTTGAAAATGGAAGAATAATGCTAAAAATTATTGTTTTCTTTACATTTGTTTGAACATTTGGGGTATTATATTTCGCTTCGGTCGAAATTAGTCACTCTTACTCTTTATGGAGGAAATTTGCTTATTAGTCTAAACTAAAATTTTTTTAAAATTATTTAAATATATTTTATATATGTATTAATATTGAAATACATATGTACATTTATACCACTAAAATACATAGTAATTTAAATACATAAAAATACATTTTATATATTTTATAATTTATATATATTTTTTATTTTTATTTTTTTCTGCTTAAAAATTCGTTGTTTGGTATAAATTTTTAATTTTATTTTTTCTCATATACAAATATGTACGACTATTTGTATATACGATACAAATTCAACGCCCATTGATTGTTTTTATTTTTTAATTTACTTAACATTCATATATAAATTAGAATTTCCTGTGTTATTATTGCACAGTTGTCCATTTGTACATATTTAAGTACATCTTACTCTTATACCAAATAAGAAAAGTTTTCACTTTACATTTTATATACATAAATATATAAATCCTATTTGATAAGTTCAATAGATACATACACATATAAAATATTGTCGGGAAAGTAAATACATACTTATATACTTTCATATATACTTACGTAAACAAATAGATATGTACATGCACACATAACAGGATGTGTTATTTAAATAAGGAACTTTTTTTGAAAAGTATATCGTATGCAAATCGCGCACACACACCCCTCAACACACACATTTACACATTAGAGACATGCTCATCGGCACATATCTTACAATTTTCCAAGCTCAACACACACACAGAGCGATGAAACCCATTCTCGGGCACAGGTGGCGCAGCGTTCGACGCTAGCATACGATTATTGGGCGACGCAATTGTTAATTCCTCGAAGCTTTTTGCGCGCAAAATAGCTGGCTTCTTAAAGCTATACACCACGGTGATGTGTGAATTTGAATCCCGTTTACCGCCCCCCTCATAGCCGCTCTCGTGGGCGTGGTCACCCATTTCGCTGCGTGTAAAATTTGTCGAGCACGTTTGCGGCGATGAACCCACTGAACTGCGTTCCGAATTCGAATTGAATTTATGCACAATGGCGGTGGTTGGGGTCATCTGTAGCAGGCTGGCCTGCTCCTTCGAGTTGCTGAAATTGTGTTGGGCGCGATAATAGCTAGGCTGTCGGCTGATGCGTGTGCTGCGTCCGCTACCGTCGATTTGTGTAACCGCCGTTAGCATGGATGGATTTCTCTGCGAGTCAGCTCTGTGAATAGATTGTATTAACTCGTATTGTGAAAGGTTTTTTATTATCATCTTATCTATTTAAATAAAATTCGAAATTCGACAAATGTCTAAAAGATTTTGCAAATAGTACTGCAAAACTTATCGTCGCCACCTGATTCATGCTCTTATTAAATATTTAAAAATCACCTGATTTAACATCTGATCCTTCTGATTATTAACTAGTTATCAATTGATTACCATCTTTGATTAACAACTGGTAATGTCCTTTGACTGATTACCATCTCATTATTCATCTGAAAGCAAGCGATTTATCGCTTGATATCATCGGATTACCAATGATTTCTAAATTTATATTCATTCGATTTATCATCTGGTTCTCAATTGATTATCATCTGATTATTAATTGATAACAACTGATAGTTGTCTGACTTATCATCTAATAATCACCATATTTATCACCTGTTCATCCTTTGACTATCATTTAATTTTTCACCTGATTATTATCTGATTATCAATTGATTACTCTCTGATTATTTACTGATTACCATTTGCGGATACTTTAGTTCTTGAATACTATTAGTATTATAGCAATAGCTTTCTCTATTGCCAGGGGGAATTGGACTATTATCCAATAAAGTAAACAACATAGTAGAAGAAAACTACGCTTTGTTAAAAATGGGTATGGCTTGACCTAACTTAATTAACTTTTTACGCCTTTCCGATATATTTTACATAAAATTCTTATTTCCTCCTATATTTCACAGATTTCGATTAGGTATCGTTCTTCTGCAATCCAACGGAAATATTAACAGTCAAACCGCCATTAGTTTATCTGTGATTTATAATATTTGAAATAGGCAATTTACATATATTTGACTTCATACTATTGAAAAGGTCACTCATAAATTTCCGTAATGCAGTTCAATTGCAATTGCTGGATATCTATTGCACTCCAGGCATATGACATGGTAATCGTAGATATTCTGTGAACTATATCTGTAAATAATCACCTGAATATAACAGAAGTAAATGAGAATGAAAATGAAAATGTATGGAATAATTAATTTCCGAAGTTTCTCAACTGTGTCTTCCCAAGTATGTCTTCAGTCCATCTCATAACTTTTTTGACCAGAAATAGTTTCGAAAAACAAATAAAGTCTTTATTGAAGACAAAGAAGATATTTATAGATTCTCATCGGTATCACTCTCAAAATTATTTGAAACAATCAACCTTGGCTGACATATCAGGTCATGGAACACCTACAGCATCCCCCGACAGTAGGATGCCTTCGATAACGTAGTGCTGCGGTTAGGCATCTTTTCTATATTTCCTTTTAAACGATAAATAAACGGAAGTTTCACTCATGCAAGTTTTTTTCCTTAGTCGTTTTTGTGATCTTGGTAAGGATATGTATTGTCTTGATAAGGATTTATATTATTTCCCTTCACTTTTGGATTCTGCAGGGATATTATTCAATGACACTCCTTATAAGAACAGAGAATAATATTCTCTCTTAGGATGTGTCTCAGCTTTCGCTAATCCAGCCGTGCCACCTTAAAATTTGCAACGATATTACTAAAGATTCGTACCGAGAGGTCTTTGTGAATAATATTGCATTTAGCGTAAGTTCTGTGCCTGACTTCTGGATGTTTCCGTGGAACCAAGTGGCTGCTATAATCACAGCTCTTCTTTCGCTTGCCCACAATTTCTGGGTTCTCATAGTCTGAAAATGGAGCCGAGTTATCGTTTCCCGAGCATCTCACTACTAGTTTCATTCTACAGTTTGTAAAGACTATTTCTTTAACACTCCTTTGTTTTTATCCGAAGATGCATGAGCACAACCTAAAAACTCAGAAATTTACTCACCTATTTAGACTATAACCACCATTGCCGCCTTTGTCGCTCGATTTACTCTTTATAGTGTGCAGATGAAAGGCGCCGTATATGAGGGGATTTACCAGACTATTGGACATGCCAAAAAAGAATATGACATCAATTAATCTTTTACTGGTCTGGAAGTAAAAGAGAATTGCAAAAACGGAAGGATTGAATTTTTGTACAGTTATTACATATGGCATTTATATGTTTAATAGCATTTATGTATGTTTGTACTTATAGTAAAGGTGCTTCGCACTCACCACTTCATCGATGTTGACAAACTGTAGCAGAACCATGAGGGTGCAGTAAGGTGCCCAGCAAATGAGAAATGCAATTATTATCACAAAAGACAGTCGCAGCGAATTCATTTTCGCCTTGTGTATGAGTCGTTGTCGATTCGTGTGCATTAAATTGGCGCTCGTGTGTGGCTCCTGTTGTGGTCCCAAAAATATTTTTTCACTTCCTGTAATTGTATTGTATTGAATTTTTTACTTTGCCACTTCCCGCTCACTTTCTTTCGATGTGCGCAAATTTAATTGTAGGTCTTCATGTATTTACTTACTTGAAATCGCTCGGAACGTGGATATGTAGGTGACGGTGAGCACACAAAAGGGTATCAGAAAGGTGCTGAATAGCGTGAATGTGGTGTAGCTCTGCTCCTGCCAGGGGGCGGTGTAGGTACCATGCGTCACGCATTGATGGAAGTCTTCGATAAACGGGCCACGCGATAAATGAAATATGAAAAACTGTAGAGGAAGGAAAATTATAAAAATAATCATGTTTTATAGTTCTTTACTTTGCTATGTTGTACTAGAAGTAAACAATGTTGTAGTCAATGACAAATGTGTATGTATGAGAACCTTTCCATAATGACTTCCCTTAACTGGAGCCAATAAATATTTTATGCATGCCGCAAATTCTTTAAGTGAATGCTCACATACAATATATACCTGCGCATATACGAAGGCTGACTTTTAGATTTTCTGAAGTTGGCTGCTGACAATGCCATTTCCTAAAAAACATTCCACTAAATTCCATTGTTTAATAAATGCTCAATAACTTTAGGTTCTGCTTTATGGTTAACCTCAAAATCACTCAGTGTACCCTCTGAATGACTTTGACACCGAACAAATTCTATCTTCAACCCATGATTTATAAAAGCATTATGATCGGTTAAAATTTCCAGTAATTGTGAAATTTATGTTTTAGTAGACAGTAACGAGTTTTATTAGCTACTACCCACTATTGTGATGGATTACTTCGAGATCCAACAAAGCTATAGCTCCGGCCTAGTGAATAGACGTGGATATAAACTTCAAAGCGGTGGACTGATATATCTTTATAAATCAGAACTATGAATTCTTCATTCATTTGGTGTATTCATATTGGAGTGAAATTTCTATTTCACTGCGAACTGACATAATATTCTAATGGGAGCTTATTTGTAGGCGTAATTCTTAGTTGGTTTACAAGTCAAATCATTCATGAAGATCTGTTTCAGATCTTGAACTGAGCTCTTTCAGAATTTAGAACCAGTCTCTGACTTCTTATCTGATTTGTTGATGGAACATGCTTCATGCACGCAACAACATCCAAGCGATTTCTTTAATATAATATATATAACTAGTACTTCCCGGATAACGATATAAATATGAACAAGTTTAATGAACCATTTAACAAGCTTTCACTTAAACGGTACACCGTTGCGGCATTTCATAAAAATATTAAAGGCTACCTCGTATGCATATCAATTTCAAACACACACATCCTCGCTCATTGAATGTTAGAGAGCTCTTGTGAAAAAAGGTATTTCCAGCGTACGTTGTAATTGTTATTTTTGTACGGCACAGTATATTGGCACACGTAGAAGTTATCAAAAATTGTGTTTATTGTGCTTACACTTTATAATACGTGCACCGTTATATTATAACCACAACAGAGAATAAATTATAGAAGTTCTGGCGCACGTTTAGTCGACGAAATTAGGCGAATGAATGGTAGTGGTGACGGGGGCGTGATGCAGTATAATATGAAATAGGCCAACGAAGGAGAAATCCAAGAAAATTCTACCAATTAAATAATCCTCAATAATAAAAAAAAAGTTCAGAGAGAACTTGGAAATTGCCCACGAAATTGCAGAAATATGCATTAACTTATTTACTACTACAGTACATGCTGGCCTCTAAATACACACACACATTCATGCATTTATGTACATGTTCTTCCAAAACATTAATAAAAGCATCATTAATACAGGCCTACATGTGAAAAATAATTTACGCTAATAAACTTTTATGCTATTTGTGCGAAAGGAATGTCATTTGGTGTGCATAGAAGCTCCGGGAAAGCTATTTAATAGGTTCTCTTCTTGAGAGGCACACTAACTCTTAATAGTTTTCCTTTTTGATTAGCACTCTAACCGTCTGAAGATTTTTTTCATACCATTCCATACCATTTTCACCATATTGAGTAAGTGATTTTCTACTTTCACAAACTGAAATTATCCCCCTTCTCCACTCACTAGGTTTGAGCTCTGCTCTCTTACCAAGAAATTTGTATACATGTGAAAGCAACAACAAAGTTATACAAGAGAGTATCATTTAATATGTGATAGCTTATTAAAGCGGTCTAAACTCTATTCTATCTCTTTTTGAATATACCAGTCCAATATTTGATGATACGAAAACGGTTTGCACTTAAATGGGACTTATAACATAATTTAGTTCAAAATCTTCCCCAATTTGCTTCTTCCAAGTCAAGGAAAGGATCCTTTGATTGTATATGCAAGCTGTTTTAGACCAGATTGTATGCGGCCATTCGACCGCTTAATTGAAATTATTGAAGTTATTGGTGATTTCGATTTTTGTTAATTAATATTTGCTTTTGAATACTTTAAGGTATCATCTTGAAAAGTTCCATTAAGAAAAAAAAAGTCGTAAGTGGGACCTTAAAGAGAACAGAATATGTTTACACTGGAACATAGCATGGCCCGGAGAGGGTTCGTTTAGAGTTATGAACCAAGCTATGTTAATTACAATATATATAACAAAATTGGTGAATTAATAAGTACTATACGAACTGGAATTTGATAAAACATATCAGTCAGCATTTCCTTAGTTCAATTTTAGACGAAATGAGTTTATTTTTAGACGAAATGAGTTATTAATTTCACCAAAAACTTTGAAGCCAGCGTAGCCGAATGCGTTGATGGAAAAATTCCTATATTTCAAAGTTTCGAATGACATGAAAATTCCTATCCTCAACTCATTCTGTTAAAGTTTGAAACTTTTGTTGCTAGCTGTGTTTAAATGGTCCATAAACTATGCAGCCAGTCAATTTGTTGGTAACAATTTGTCTGTTCGAGCACTGCTTTTGGTTTCCAAATAAATGCTAATTGAGAAAATCAATGCACTTCCACATTCTAGGAAGAACTGATATTCTCTAACCTATTTCATATACTTGGATGTATCATAATATCGTCAGAGGTGAAGGAATAGTCAAAATAATGGACTTCTTCAGTCGAATATATTCTACGCTGTTTAAAAAATCTGCTTCGATAATAACTGATAGATTATGAGTACTTCTTTCATAGTATATGTTCTCAATATATAGATCTCTGAGATTACTGTATCCCTTAAGCACTGACAAAGTATCACGAGAAATTTCGTATCACTTCCATCATACTTTTGTTCGCAATTATTTAAAAGGGTTTCAATTAACATTTGGATGAACAAATCTATACTCTTTTCATGTTCAGAAAATATAATGAGAAAATATATGTAAACTATTTTGAAGTGAAGTTTTAGCGTTGGGTCACAAACCGTGAATGTTCTGTTTACAGTGTTTAAGAAACTCAGAGTTTGGTTTAACAGTTTTTGGGTGTGTATTATAAATAACTGGCAAAACTGTCCACAGTGCGGCCAATTTTTTCAGTCGAAAAGCTAGATTTTGTTGAAAAACAGGGTTGCGTCTTCATAAACACCCAAAAGGTGGCGTTTAAAAGGAGTTAAACAAAAACGTGTTGAATGTTAAGCTCTATTTTCACAAACAGTGTTTAACATGAAACGCCAAAATTTTTCATAAACTCGAGTTTAATAGTATCAAATACATTTTTACTATACGTCCTTAATAGTCAGCTTAAGGCCAAATTTAATTGTTTACCTAATCAAATGCTCTAATTTAAGGTAATATTTCTCAAAAAACAACAATTTCACTCACCTGTGGTATGCTCAATATGAACGATGAGATGTACACAATGCCCAGAAATTGATAGCATCTCTTGGTCATATATAACGATCTCATAGGGAATTTGACCGCAAACCAGCGATCCACACCAATTAACACCATCACGTATGTAGATAAATATAAACTGAACATTTGGAAGAGCTTAAAGAATTTACACAAGAGATCACCGCCCCGCCATTGCACCGTGTACGCCCATGCAGCTTCACCGATAATACAGAAACCCGTTACCAGCAAATCGGCAATCGATAGATGAAATAGCAGCGAGTAGATGGCATTCCAAGAGTTTCGCAAACTACGCCGTTTGAAGCGGGTCTTATAGATATTCCACATAGTGAGCATATTCCCAAAGAGTGAGAAAACAGCCATCACACCAAGCACGCAGACCTTTATCAGCGTTGCAGTGGAGAATTGTGGAGCGTGTGTGTAAAAAACGTCATTACTCGTTGTTTTTGCTGTTAATGTTGCGTCTGGCAGCAATGGATAGACTGTGGTGTTATCCACTAAATTTGGTGATATTGTGAGTAGAACTTGGGCCAGGCGTGAGAGTGGCATATTTGATGGTGTTGTTGTGGCCATTGCGGCTGCCGCCACTGTTGTGTTGGGAGCATGGTTTTCGTAATATTCCTGTGGGCGAGTTAAATTCTCTGCAAAATGTTCAAGCATTGCTCCCACAGATGGCTGTGAACTAAGAATAGATGATACCACCACACTTTCACCTTCCATTTAATGTTTTTATGTAATTTTGTATATGCTGTGCAATGAAGAAGTTGATGAAAGCCTATTAAATTATGAATAATAATAATGTTCAACTAATTTAAGCTTTTTAATTTATAACTGGTCACATTTTTATTTTATTGCTCTAAAGGTTTTTATATTTTTTTAATTTATTTGCTACCTGTCATTTAATAAATATTTTAATCATTTTAATTTATTTTACTAATATTTTTTTTATAATATCATATGTCAAATTAAGAACACATATTGTATAGGAAATATAAAAAAGTATGTAGTTTTTACACCTAAGAGCACAAAATAAATGTTTCCGAGTCTTTAATCAGTTTAAAGAAATTTTTTAGAAACAATTTGTAGACGCTAAAAATTGTTTCTTCGCTTTTTTTCTTAAAATAATTCTGTTGCGCGTAGGTAGTTTTTACACTAAAGTATAAACATAACATTTGAACAATATTTGTCTTCATATGTTTAAAATAGTAGGTATTCTTTCCTCTTTTTTGTTTTGATTATCAATCAATTGGCTTTTGGTTATACAACGTTAAAATTTTATAAAAAACATATTTTTTTAAACTAATATGGCAATTTTAAAGCAAGTTTTCTTTACAAATTATCTGTTAAAAGTTAATTTCTGATTACTGTATCATATTGATTTTTTAAATTATTAAAAATTGCAATGACTCATACGCATATTTTAGAATAGTTTGGCAACCCAATAAATTTTGAAAAACAATAAAAATGAATATGTGAGTAAAAAAGGATAAGTAAAGGCCCAAGCATTAAAAATTTTCTAAAATTTTTTTAACTTCATTCTTTACAATTTCGCAATTTTAGTTAAATTTATTAATTAATTAGTTAATTAATTTTATACATTTATTTTTAGAATTTAATTCATGGTAAAATATATAAAAAGAATGGCAAATTTTAAAATTAAGAAAATAAAGTAAAGCATGTTGAAAGAAACCTATTCGCAACTCTGTTTTTAAAGAAAAAATTATTTTTTTTTAATTTCGATTTAGTTAACTTTTATATAGCACATATTAAAGCCATAATAGTACTTTCTTTAAAATATTAAATTATAACATCGAGAAGCTGGCGCATGCACATGTGCATTAGGTATGTAAGTGAGGTTCTAAAACACCCCTTTAATCAATGCACAACTCCACCCCTTTAAATGCACTATTATTTCTGCTTCTTGAAGGCTTAACCAGCTTTTCATGTACGTGTCTCATAAATTCACGTACTCCATGATGTTTCCTCCTATGTGCTTATGGATTGATTTAGTAATTAAGTGAAGTTTGCTGTATTTAGTTAACACCTAAAGTAGTTGATGATTATAGATTACATGTTGAAAGATTAAACCCTTGAAATTCAGTGCACCAATTGCGAATTGACTTGTTTTAAAAATAAAAATCATAAATACATAAATATGTTTATCTCGCAAAAAATGTGTGTCCAATCTGCTGCTCAGCTTTTATGAAAGATGAAACATTGACTAGAAAAACACTGACATGCTCAACTAATCAAATTTTTTTCCATTTTGTTTAGCGAAATTTATCCCGACAAAATAATATCATCAGTAACACCCCTCCCAAATCTATTTCCATACCTACTTACATACATATACACACAAAACACACTGGAAAATTACTTACTTTTTTTTTGTAGATGTGCCAAATATAAATTCTATTGGCGTTTGCCGCTTTTCAGTTAGCTAAAAACTAAGTTTGTAAGTAAGTGTACATGCTTGGTGGCTTATTGGCAGTTTCGCTTTAATGAAAAAATCCACTGCTGCAATGTGAGCGTTCGTGCGTGTAACGGAAAAACGAGAATAATAAGAAGCATTGTAGCAATGTGCATCTATGTATATGAATGTATGTGTGCACTCCCTTTCTCTTTAAATATTCGTAAGCAGCAGTGAAATGGAGAAGGAAAAATGTTCTACTTCGTTTTTCTATGTTAAAGACATCTATGTATATACATATGTATGCAAGCTAGGCGAGTAGACTTTTCGTTCTTCTTGGAGCTAAATTACGTTTAATTTTATGTTATTTGATCAACTTTTGACCATAGTGTGGTACTCCTATGCATTTATCGAAATATATAAAAAAAGAACGTTTTTTTGTTTTTTTGTTTTTACAGTCCCTCGGGATTTCAAAAATTTTTTGCTGTTGTTATTGAGTCCCTGGTGTATATGAAATAAAAAAGAACGTATGGAATGAGTATACATAGAATCATCTCTGACAAAAAGTTTTACTTTTTTTTTTACTTTAGACTCATTTGAGTAAACATACGGTATATCTCTGCGGCTCTCAATGTTCTAAATTAAAAGAAATTGAGCAGCTAAGGTGGAACAAAATTTTATCAAATTTCCACAGTCCTTAAATGGTGCCCAGTTGGGTATCGTTTAAGAGCACAATGGATTTTTTGAGAGAAATATCCAGCGATTGAGTGAAGGGTCTTTGAAAGTGGCGGATATAAAAAGAATGGCATTTACCCGGTTCAGCAAATAATAAATCTTTTGCTACGATGTCTAATACATAAAGAATTCCGTGTCTTCAGCTTTGAAAGTATTTAATGGAAGACTTGACTTTGCTTGGCATTACGAATTGGCGTCAATTTTCAAAGTGAAGCGAAGAAACTTTGAGAACTCGTCTAAAATCATTGAGGCGGTTACTGCGCCACTAATGAATAAAAAGAGAACCATTGAATAAAGAATTTTCAGAACTTGGAACCTGACCTCATCTAGAAAATTTTGTAATACTTTTGGTCAAATAATACTTTTATTTGAATGACCGAAGTTGAGTCAATTTAAATTTTCTTAGATCAGTAATTTCCCTAGATGAATACTCTTTTGCATTGAGTGGCTTAGTTGGGTCGAAATGTGAACTATAATATGAAATCAGCACCTCCACAACTTGAATAACATGAACTAAATCATACTATGAGATCAAAGGCTGAATTCCCTTAGAAAGCCCGCCGTCCTTGATTATTCTTAAAAAAATACTTATGGTCAGAAAGTAGTGGCCAACAATGTAAATGCAAACTGAAATGTACCCAGCGAATGTTATGCTCTGCCTAAACTTAACCGTTTAATAATTACTAAGTTTAATTTATAATTTTCTATGACAAGTCGCGTACATCTCGAACAATCCCCTCTTACAGAGGATCCAGCCATATATCCATCAGGTTTCCATTCATGCGACAAATGAGAAATTAAAAGTTTTGACAATAAGACCTTTCTGGTAATAAATCCACTCGCTTGTTTAATCTTGTCTACCGAATGACAGGAGATGATAATAATACAATAAATCTACCTATCTTTTTTCATAATCTTCATTCATTAAAGAAAACAAACACTTAGAAATTTAAGTGGTTGCAGGCACACAGCGAAGTATTTAAGTCCAAAATTTATTTACAAAGGATAAATGAATTAAATTGCGAATTCAACTTTACATAGTAAAAGGGATGTAGAAAATGAAAAGAAAAAACAAACGCAACACCTAATTAAGTTTCCTGTGTACCCTTACACAGGTGCATGGAAAACCCTTAATGCGCTTGTAAATAAATTAAATTTTACACGCTTATCCAAATTATGTTTGGTACACTTTAGTCGAAAATTAAAAATCCAACACAAAATAAGCAAAACCGACAGTCTTTCATTGACTTAACCCTTTCATACGAAAGCGTAAATAAGTATAAAATCAATATTTATGTCGGCTGCCGAAGGGACGGTGGGGTTTTTGAGGTCATACCGACCAGCTACCACACTTGGAAGATAAAGACTAGTAGCAATTATTTGCAAAGGCTTTTTGAGAGAGCTCTTAATTCTATCTAGAAGAACCACTACTTTTAGGACATTCTAAATTTTTTGAAACATAAATCACTCAGTGGTGATTTGTTTTCATTAACTTCGGCACTATCTCTGTAGCATATAAATTCGCGTTTATACATACATATACATAGACATATACAACATTCATAATTAGAGAAATAGTACCGTAAAGAGTCACTTAAATTGAAACGCTGGGAGAGTTTCAAATTCTAGCGCAAACTCAGTAGATGAGGTCTTAGTAACGTGACGTGACATTTCCGTGATTCTGTCCACGAACTCTATGTACGATGAAATAATCAGCTTTATTAGTTTGCGATTCAAAACCACACAGATCCCAAATTTCAAAGCAATCATTGCCAGAACCACGGCTTTGTCAAATATTCTTGGATGTAGTCTAGAAGATTTATGATGTGATGGCCGCTGATGGTAGCATAGAAACTAAAGGAGAATATTTTCAGAATTCATAGAATTGATTTTGAACGAAAAATTACCATGACCTAGAAAGAGTTTTTACACACCATTAAGCGTTTCACACGCCACACGTCTCGGAAATACCGCTGGAAAGCCTTGCTAGGCAATAACAGATAATTTTTTGCAAACAAAATTATTATTTAACTGCGATGGGTCACGATAAAATATCTTTAGGTATTTAAAATAAATTAGTTCTCGACAAGTCCTTAAAAGTGGTCTCGAAATCATTTCAAAGATCCCACTGTCCAACCAATTTATTTAGTCCATCAATATCAGATGCTTCTAAACTGTTTTCGAAGACTTTCTGCTTGTTTTTGGAGGGCGTCTGCATTGCTTAATGGACTGATCAAAGAATAGTTTTCACGGATTGATCAAAAATATTTTCATGCCTTCTTTTTAGGTCGAGCATTTTTTCATGAAATCATTACTAAATATTTCAGACCATTAACAGACAAACAAACAATGGGTGACACTATTAATGAACTAGATTATACCAAAGAGCAAGTAGAACTCATCCAAGTTCCACAGCAGCTGCAAGTACGGACATACATATCTATATCTGTCTTAAATTAATATTAATATTAGGATTGGCCATTTCTTCTGCATTCGATTCAGGTGTATTCAATTCTTTTTTTTTAGTAATTTATGGACATTATGCTTTCGGCATCTGCATCTTCATTTCTCTTAATTAATTAGTTCGCAAATGTCTGGTGCTGAGCCTAATTCTGATTAGCGAATGCAAAAAATCTTCCGCTAACTATCGGCGGAAATACATGAATATGTGTAAATAAAGACGCGCTTAATTGTGCCATTATTATGTGCAGGCGTGGGAACATTAGGGTGGTTCTTAAACGTGATAAATGCACAGTAGGTTGGATCTAAAATTGAGAGAAGAGGCATTAGAACGGTTATTAAACTGAGAGAAAACTACATTAGGGTGTTCCTTAAATGCAGGACAAATTTTGTAAATATCACATATTCCTTTTGATTATAATTAGATACGCTTAAGTCGTACGATGGTGAAGAAAATCTCTCTTTCCTATATATAAATCTTAATCTTAAAATTTTTACTTTTTCAGTTCACACACAAAGTTGATAATATATACTACTGTACTGTCGGTAACATAAATATATTTTGATCAGGATGTGAAATATTTGAGATATATTTAAGCTAAATTGAACTTTGACCTCCAAGGGACACGCCGCAACTGCCTCCATCAGCGTCAAAACTTGCATGTGAAATACTTGGCCGCGGTATTACCGTTAGATTGAGGATTGATTTGATTACCGATTTTTAAGGGCCACCCAAAAATACATGAAAACATACATTTGTAAGTTGTAAATAACTATATAAAAACATGTGCTCTTATTTAGCGACCAAATCGATTGGATCCTAATTGATGAATTAAACACTTGTGTCGATTGCAGGTACATATGCATGTATGCATGTAATTGTCATATTATTTTTTCTACCTTCATTAGCTTCTTACCCAAGTAAGGTATTGTAAGCGGAAATGAATGATTGTGGGCAAACGTGCTTTTCTGTGTGCTTATACGCACATAACACATACACACACACACGGACATAAATATAATGAGGAAGCCGATCCCTTGGAACCATTGCCTTTCCAAAATTGCGTTAAACAAACTTTATCACGATGTAAATTTTTTTCCGCCGCTCGACTTCAGCTCGTTTGTGTGTGTGTGTGTGTGTTGGTGCCCACTATCGGTCACAGAAATCGGTTGTTGTGAGTGCCCAGGTTCAAATGTTTATTTTTACAAACATTGTATTTTTTTTTTGCAAGTGGCTAATAGAAAAGCCGCTATTTGGGCCAGTTCACCCTTTAAAGGGTGTGAAGTGTATGGTAACTGTTGTTATAGAAATTGAATTTCTTTGTTGCTTTTTAAACTAAATGTTATTGGAAATTGGCTTAACGTTGGCGCAACAAATTTCTTTGTATTCAAAATAATACCGTTATTGTTGGTATTAACTTTAGATTTGTTTGCAATGAAAACTTTGGCTTCGTGGCTAATGCTTACAGTTTAGGTAAACTTAAACTTTTTTTTTTTCTGGTATTTTAGTGTTTTTACAAAACTTGACAGCTTTTTCATTCGCCTTAGTTCGTTTGGAGCGCTTGAATGAAGTGACAGCGAACAAATTGCTTAACAAATTTTTATATTAACGATGTAAATCTGTTTTTGTTTTCGAGCAGAGAAATCTAAGTATTTAGTTTAGCTGCCAGTTCGTCAAGCTTTTCTAACTAAATGTTTTTCAGCTATGCTTATTACAGTAAGTCAATTTGTAAACAATATAAGCCGAAACGAAAATATAAATAAACCGATGGCTAGAGCTTTTCAAAATGCTTGAATGAGCTTTTTGGAGACTTTGGTGTTATTACTAGAAGATTTGCGTGTCTAATGTGATTTGATGAGAGGCTTCTGCACATTAGAAATACTTTTAGTGGTTTTAGTTTACTTATTGCGAAGAAAATGTTTAAAAAAAGCTAGAACTATAAACCACTCTTCTCTAAGGCCAACTAAACTCTTTATATTGCTTAATCTTATTTGCAATATGTAAAGGCTTCGTCAATATTGTCTATTATAACTGCCCTTAAGTTTTATACGCTCGCAACATGTTACAACAGAGTATAATAGTCTTGTTCACCTAACGGGTAAATGTCTGTCCGTCCATCTGTCCGTGCAAACGATAACTTGAGTAAAAATTGAGATATCTTGATAAAGCTTGGTATACCTGTTTCTTGGTACTCTGGATAGGGTTGTATTGCAGATGGGCATAATAGGAGATTTGCCACGCCCACAAGAGAACGTTAAACGAAAACCTATAATATGCTATAACTAAGCCACAAATTAAGATACAAAATCATAATTAGTACATTGTAATAGGAAGGCGAATCTGCGCTGCAAACAATTTTTTAAAGTAGGATTGGCCCCGCTCCCTAATAGGTTTAATGTATATCTCTCACAAAACACTAAATCATCAACTTTCGAATAAAAACAAAAAGATCAGAATAGATCTTTAAGATCAGATAGATGCGATTACGAAGCAAGATATAATAAATAATCTAAGTCCGTCCATGACCCATAGTGTAGGTTAATTGGTTACCAAATATGATTGTAATGCATTCGCAATTTCATCGAAAAACGAATTTTGAATTCATATGCAACATTTTCAAATTAAAGTTTTGTTAATAACTGAAAATATTTTCTCGCCTTCGATCCCTGCTAATTACGAGAGTACTAAATGTTCGATTACACCCGCCTTTATCCCTTCCTTACGTGTTTTGCCATTCATTTGTCATGTCTACTACACAACATTGCTTGAACCAGCAAAGCATTCTTTCCATTTATATAGCCCAATTTGTTTAAATATGGATAATATAGTATACATGTGAGTATGAATGTATATATATATGTGCTGACATGTCAGAGATGATATCAGTTTTGTTGACATTTTCGTATTGACCATTAGTATGTATAAATAGTAGGTTTTCCTGTTGATATAAGAATACTACTTACACCAACAAAACAGCCACAATAAAGTAATTCATTTGGTCATTGATCATTTGTTCACCATTATATTGGGCTCTGTGTAGTTTGGTTGCCCTCCGCCAGAATGTAAGACATGAATGACTTTTGATAGCGGATGCGGTTGTGCTTATATCACATATATACATATACATACAAACACCTATATATATATATATGTCGGAATATATTAACGTTAGTATATATAGATGGCCAGGTAACTAAGCAACTTAGAGCCTTAAAGCGATAAATTTGAGAAATTCTTAGTGGTGGCACTGCCGACAGGTGGGCGCACTTATCCCCCGCCGTCAGCATATTGAATACAAATACTTATATAACTGTAATAAAAGTGTCAAAGCGATTTTGGTCTGTCTGTAAAGAAAGTTATTTGCAGTTATTTGTTGCTTTGTAGAAGGAAGGCACACTTCTCGAAATATTGTATTCACCGAAGTTTGCTCGAAACAAATTAAATAGCAGTCACCTTATTCCAAGTAAATATGTATGTACATATAAGTATACATGAATAAAAAATTTAATTAAAGCGAAAGCCTTGAACATTGTAAAAAAAATTATATAATTATTGTTCTTGTGAAAACACTGCTGTTGTGGAAAAATGTTTGTTGAAAAAATACGAAAGATAATTATTTTGCTTTATTCTCTATTTCACTTTAGTTATTAATTGCACTCTAGCCAATCAATCGCAAGTAACTTCCTCCAAATAAGAGGAGATCATATTACATTGCTATGGAAATAAACAAGATTGTATTTTGGACCATTTAGAAGAGACCTAATGAAATGGCGGCATATTGAAAGTCTTAAAAGCTGGAATGGTAAATTTTTTTGATAAATTTAAATTTCTGTGTTCTTTTGCCCCTACTTTGATTCACTTATTGTTGTTGTCATCGTTATCGTAAGTTCATAAAACAAACCCAAAATATTTATGGAGAATACGTAGACTTGGATGCGACGAGAACGATACTTTTTGTAATCAGACCTCATAGGTATTTTTTTCATATCATAGTATTAAGTCAATTATCTATATATTACCGTTCTGAGGCCTTAACATCAAACAATCCTTAGTAAAGCTTTCAGACCTCGGGATGCGTGCGATGATGTCGAATCTGTCATGGAGTCTGAACTCCAATCTAATCGATGACTTAATTGACGTTATAGAAAGCTTCGATTACATATATATGCTAGGTATTTACCCCAAGGCAGCCAAATATTAGGTCTAATAAAAGTTAATGAATTAAAAGCTCAAAGCTTACCAAAGCACGATTCAGTTATGTAACACGATAATAATTTTCTCGGTGTCAGTTCACTGTGATATTACAATATATCTTAAAAATACCGTAGACTTGTATGGACCCAGTTTCCTCTCGCAACGAGAGGGTAATTACGGAACATAGTCAATATCGGATCTAAAATACAAAATTTAAAGTTCTTCGTGTTTTCATTACATACGTTAGAAAGGATATTGCTTCATTTCAGAACTCAGTTTGCCTTAAGTTATCTAACCGACCATAACTGGTTACTGTCTGATTTCTGTGGACAAGTTCCACCTTCTCGTCGTAATTGTCTCGATGACGAGAAGGTATCGAAGGCATTCTGCCATACATAAAGACAGTGGATACGCGACGGCTTCATTCTTTCGGATCATATACAGTTGACTTCTTGGCAATTCGGAAATCTCTTACCATAGAGCCGTAAGGATTCATTAAGCAAGGATATAGCATCCTGAGTTTTCAGGGTTAGGGACGTTTTCGCCATGGGGCACAGCAGAACTTTGATTTACGGCGTACGTACGGTGCTTGAGGTCGCGAGAGCGATAAAATGTACCAGGTAATTACATACTGGTTTTCTTAGCATAATATTATTGTCTAATCAAAAAGAAGTAAAAAAAAATTAAACATACCCTTTAAAATATGCAATTATTTCTATTCACTTCTTCTGCTTTGCTTACTTGGTCACAGATAATGCAGTTTCTTCCTCTCCATCTACCATCTACCGTCTACCATTTTTGCTTGACAGATATGAGTCGATTTAACTGAAATTATATGTGTCTGTGTCTGTGTGTGGGTGCGGAATTGATATCCTTTGATGATGACATTTGTAAAACAAAGGTTGCTGTCAAATTATTGGAATGACCTCTTTCAGCATTAGATTAAATAGGATTATAATAACGAAGCTAGCGCAACGTTTTACATTTCGATTGCTGTTTACAATATACATTGTACCACGATAGTGAAGGATGAAAGAAAATTGTTTAAAACAAATACGGAAGTTGCCACATGTTTAAAATTGCTAAGCAAAAAATTGGTAAAGACATGTTATGGGGTGAAGAGGTAAAAGAAATATGCAGCAATAAAACATTTTGATGAAAGGTTACCACCTATTTATTTTAATAAAACCTATAAAATAATAAAAATGTTAGCATGTGAACATTAAACTAATAGGGTTAGGGAAGACTTCTTTCTCAAACGGTTTTGAGAAGTATTGCCTCATATTTAACACATCTATTTTAATAAAGTTGGTATGTTAAGTGAATTTTTACAATGCGGATACCAAGGTAGTTGTAGAAATAGTATAGTTGAAAAAGTTTTATGAGCCAAGTTGCCACATGTTCAAAAAATTTATTTTAATGAAATGTTTAACATGAACGAATTACCGCAATATGGATATCAAATTGTGAAGTTTTGAGACCCAAACAGTAGAAAATAATTCATGATTAGGGTTTGATCCTGTTTTAAAAATTTAATTCAATAAAAATATTATTCTGAGATAAACGAATCGTTATTATAAGAACTTCAAATTATAGAAATTTGAGAAGACCTGTGGTTAAAAATATTTTCAAGAAAGTGTGTCACTAGAAAATTATAATTCAATTTAATTTGAAATGTAATAATGCAATATGGGCTTTGAATTAAAATGGTTTAAAAAAAAAAGTTATGTTTTTTATAAAAATTATTGTACTGCCCCTTTCTAGAAAATTTTAAGTGAAAAAAATTAGTAGAAGCTTTGTAAAAACTAATAATTCAAAATATTTTCCTAGCAGGGTCGTCAGTTACCATTATTAGTTTATTGTTTTAATATGAGTGGGCATCAAATTAAAGAGTTTTCTGAAAAAATTTTTTTGAAAATGCTATTTTAAAATTTTTCCTATTGTGTGTAATAATTAATTTTTTCATTATTTATATATTTATCTCCAGAGATGTCCAAGCTGATTCATAACAATTTCCGGAAGCATTTACTTCATAATTCAGCAGAGCAATTAGAAAATCGAATGTCTATTAGAAATATCTACTGAAGTAGAAAATAAAATAATATTATAAATAAAGATTTCCATTTTTAGTTCTATAAATCATTGAATACCGGCACATTACTTCTTAACTACTTCTTATCACGACATACGTAAAAAGTATTTACAAGTAATTTAAAATTCGTTTACAACTTTAAATGAAATACCCACATTAATTTTCTTATGAACTCTTTATCGAGTTTATTCGTAAATTGTCATGTAATAGTCATAAATATGTCTGTAGTTGCAAAGCATTTGTGTTAAAGTTGAGTCCGAAAGCAAATACCTTGTTCATCCTCATCCACCTCACCCACCCCACCCTCTTCCGACATCATCCAGAGAAAATTAGCCAAAATTAAGTTAAGCTTTTTTACCTTGCGTCTACTGCAATTCGAGATTAAGAACACGCGTTGCTGAGTAATTCCTGACAGAGTAAATAAATAATAATTACTTCGTGTTTCCAAAATAAAAAGTAATTATACAGTACAGTACAAGTATATGAGCCTACAATATACTGACAAACATGTACATATGCAATAGATTTGTTACAGATAAGCCAGTTAAAATTGCAAAAAGTTATTAATGTATTTGTAATTAATTTAGTAGAATTCGAGACCTTTTGCAAAACTTGTGTCTTAGTATTATTAGTATTAGAATATTTGCTAATTGACTTAATTAAGAGAATTAAAATAAACATGGTAGTTTGGTAAAAAATAAAAATCCAAAAAAATTTATTTTTTTTTTTTTTATATCCCGAATAATAATTTTATATAACGATATATAATATATTCAATTTTTTTAAAACATTTAAACAGCGGATAACTTCAAAAATATTATACAACAAGATTTAAGAAAGACTCTTTACTTTGACCTCTGCATTTTAATATTCCATTTATTATAAAAAACATAATTTGTTTTTCTGAAGAGATGGCAACTCTATTAAAACGGTTTTAAACTATGTAATTTCTTCAACTGTCAATTTGTTGGAAACATTGTAATAATGAATTCATCTTAAAAATTTATTGTATTATTTTTTAAACAGGTGGCAACACTCTTGGGAAAAAATTTAACCTGTAAACTTGCTTAACGTTCTTCTGTTTGAAACCAATATCTCAGAGTTACTTTTTCTTCTAGTACTTCCATTTACAATTTGCACACAGATGGTAACTTTCTGACTTATGTTTTTCTAATAAATACGCACCGTAATTATTTAAGAGACTTTCGTTTAGAATGTCACTATATAAAAAGTACTTTTTTTATTTATTTGTGTCAAATTTCCAACACAACCTAATTGAGGAACCATATATAATTGGATATATAAATGTAGCACCAATGTATTTTAAATATTTAAAAAAAGATAAACCCCACGGCATCGACAAACGACAGATGGATATTTATGAGTAGCTAATAAAAATAAATGCTCGATATTAAATTTCAATTACGAGTCTGCGTAGCAGCAGCTTCGCTTCACTCCACATAAAGTAAATGTGGCAACTCGTAAAAGGCTTAGTTCTCCGATTTGTCAATAAACAACAAACACATAGGTTTAGAAAGTTTGAAAATTTATAGTGGTATCATTTCCCACATCCCCACATCCCCAGTATGTATTTTAACATATTCCTCATGTAGAAGAAAACATATACAGATGTAGATATGTACATAAGTAGCATAAGTAGAAAATATGTGTTTAAATGTATATATGTATATATGTATACACACATGTATTGGTGTAGTAATATGCTCAACAATATATAGCTAACTGACAGCAAATATAACACATGTACTATTTTCTATTTATACATAAATAAATATGTTTGTACATTATATATACACTAATATATTTACATAGTTTTCACCCAAGCTTCTAATGTGTCATAAATTATTCCACGCCTATTGTAACCCATTATTCGAACTCAACAAGTTTGCGTTTTTATGACACACAAATCAATTCAACAATGAAAAGAAATGTTACACATGTGCATATATATATTTGTACGTGCGTGTGTG
This sequence comes from Bactrocera minax, assembly GCA_021498325.1. Lineage (NCBI taxonomy): Eukaryota > Metazoa > Arthropoda > Insecta > Diptera > Tephritidae > Bactrocera > Bactrocera minax. The sequence continues at coordinate 5,298,192 of JAKEEE010000001.1, forward strand.
TTTGTGTGAATATACAAGTGTATACGGTTGGGTCAATGAAGAGTCCATTTTCTGAAAAACCTCTCACAAATGTACGTAACTGAGGACATGCTATAATTTAGCACTCACACACACGTATATTTCATATATGGAGTGCTTGCTTAACACAATGGAGTGCTTGCGTAACTTGCGTGTACTTATATATTTGAATGAGTGTGTTTGTTTGCCTTACACTTGAACATTCTTCCTCATCCTCGCAATCTTGTGAGCAATTCACCAACACTCTCACACCCACACATACATACTAACATACAAATTTTTATCGTCCAAGGCTTGAGTTTACTCTCGCCAGTTTATGTTTTAGCTGAGATTACAGCAATTCTGGTAGCTTGCGATCGCAAAAAGTTTAGTGCAAAGTTTATTAAGCGGAATTAATCTTCATCAAAATCAAATTGGATGGCAGGGAAGCTCTCTTAAAGCCCCTAAAGCTGCAGCGATCACATAGGTGGAAGCTTTAGTAAATTTGTTAATTATTGTTAATTAAATAGTATAGTATACATGTAATCACACATATATTTATTGATTTATATAGCGCACTTCTGTGGAAGAAAGTGCGAATCAGAACATTTGAACTTTGAAGTGAGGGAGTACCCTTTTTCTTCAAATGCGGTGACCGTCCAAACGGTCAGTAAATGGTAAAATGTATATATTAAATTTAAGTAAATAGATGAAAATATTAAAAACAATGCAACAAATATTAGATTTTATTCAAAATACTTTTAAAACGCTTAAGCAATTTATTTTACGTTTTAAATTAAAATGTTTTCTATACTTTCGAAAATCATTTTTATTTTATTTTTATTTTTGAATCAAAATATTTTTTAAAGACTTAAAACACATTTACTATTTTTTTAATTAAATATTTCCTTTATTTAAAAAGAAATGTGTTTTATTAAATTTAAAAAATATTTAAATAATTTATAAACGCTTAAACATTTTGTTTTCTGTAATTTAATAGATTGAATTAAGCAAGTTTATAAATTTGTTTCGTTAAAAAATTTTTTCGCTAGATTAAAAGAATTTTTTTTAGTTTATATATTTTTTAAACCTTCAACAATTTTGTTAATATTTTTAACACACATATATTTTTAAAATTTTTTATTGTATTTATTAGACACAATTTCTTTTCCATGTTTTTTTTTAGTTTAAGCAATTAAAAAATCTGATAATTATAAATATTTTTCAATTCTTATTTTTTGCTGTAATCATGATTTTCGAAACTATTTTTTTTATTTTGGAAAGCATTACTTTATTAAGTTTATTATTTTATTATTTATTATAATTTGCCACTTCTTCATTCATATCCGTTGTTGCCAACTATTTTAAATTGCACTTTACACTAACGATTTTATTTATATTTTTTTTTTTGATTTGATCGTAAATATACCAAAGATAATCGTTTTTTTTTATTCTTTATTTCCTCATATTTTGCTTCAGTAGAAAATTTTTGTCAACAACGCAGTTAAATTTTACGCTAAACAGCGGCATTCTTCCATGCAGTGTATCTAAGAGTTCCAAACATTATTCAACACCATTACTGTAATAAATTTGTCTTTTAATGCCAACAATAATCACTTTTTTTTGCAACTCTCATTTGTCATTTTTGCCATTTTCCGCTTGACATTTTCCATTTATATTTTTGATTTATTTTTTGTTGTTTTATTACTTTTTATATCTATTTCATATTTTTTGTAGGGTACCATATATGTTTGTCGTGTCTTGGCGTTTAAATTATGCATAAATTATTACCTTTTTTTGCATTTATAACATAAATTACATATGTATGTAGTTGTAACTATGTGGCCCTTAAGAATGATACATACATATACTTTATATATATGTAAATGGGCTTGTAATAATTCACAATGAAATTTTAGTCGTATATTTCAACACGATTTTTATCGTTATAAATTCGTGATTCGTTTCATTATTCTACATTTATATTCCATTTTTTATTTGTACAGTTGGAAAACCTTTTGCCAACACACAAAACACACATTAATTAAACGAACAAGTTGTTTTATTCATGAATTTATTTATGTATACCATATATTTATATACATACTCAGATGTATGTATGCACAAGTGTATTTGTGTGTACATTAGTGCATTTGCATGTGTTTGCGTGTTGGTAAAATTTGAATAATTTTGAGCCGCAACAGTTAACAGTTAACGGCTTAGTAGCTACATAAGTGATTGAAGCATTTTTCGACTCTTAATTCCATCAAAATCAAATGACTTAGTTCCATAGCATGTTTTCGCATATAAATCACTTTTATAACAACAACAACACAAATTCAATTCATATGTTGCGATTATATGAGTATGCATACTCAAACACACACACACCAATATTTGAATGTGTGTATGCGAGTGTGTGTTTCACTTTCCATGTATGCGTAGCAACACATTCACCTATTCATGACCTTTTTTAAGCCCAAAATCCTTACGACACTTACACACAATTTGTTGCTACGCTTGCGCTAACGGTAACTAAAATAATCGCATGCTTTTGCTGAATATCCGTTAGAACGCGACCGTCTTGGCGGATATCTGACTATCAACTGAACAACCGTTATGAATGCCGCGTTGAAAGCGCACAAAATGTGTGCGTGTGTGTGTGCGAAATAACAGTCAGATTTGCAAACAGCAAGCAGTTACGTGCCACACACATGCACATGCACATGAGGAAATATTTGAAATCGCTGTCAAGCCTAGCGCAACATGTTCATACATGTTTGTTGTTGGTGAGATGTGCTTCCTGTTTCATTCATAAATCGCAAGCGAGCTCAAAATCCAATGCTTTCCACATGCGGCTTGCAACCTTTGGCTCGTTTTCTTCAAGTGTGGAACATATTGCAATGACATCCACACACCGTTTGCAACCTTCGGGACGGTCTACTCGAGAACATGGAACATATTTTTAACATATTTTGCACTGTGAAACATATCCGTTAGCTGCGGAAAGTTTTGTTCGTTGGCGCACACGTTGTTGATGTTTAACTGCTTTTTGGTTGTTCAAGAAGCGCGCCAAAGGATTTCGTTAACACAGTCGATGGCACCGCTAGCAGCGCAGCGGCAGCAGTTGTGGCAACGCTGGTGTAAGCAGCAAAAGTTTCCTTTGCATAAAACAGGGCGTTTGTTCAATGTCATAGAAATACTCATAAACAAATATAACAACCAATACACACACATACATGCATGCCCATATGTATGTTTGTGGAAGCGGGCTAGTAAACGCAGCAATAAAGGGAATCGTCTTTTCGCTGGCAACGCACTTATATCCGATGGCAAATAATTCAAATAAATTAAATAAAATGTTTACCTTTTATTTCTCAGCTATTCCCGCATAAATATGAATGTGAGTGCTGAAATGCCGGATCATCAATGTTCGCACACACATACACATGAATATATGTACATATTCCTAGCAATTTGATCTGTGGCAAGTAAGCGGTTGAGAAAATCTATATTGGCGGGTAGCATTTTCAATGTGCTATTAGAGTTACGAGCATTTTAAAAATGTGAAACTTGTAGTTTTTTATTCAATAGGTATTCCCCAACATTTATAAAAATATTAAAAGAGGATTGCCAAGATCACTAAATTTTCTCTACAAACTAATCAAAAATTTACTTTAAATAATTGTGAAATGAATAAGGGAGGGTTAAATTGAGGCGAAATCGAGTAATAATACTCTCAAAAATTATAAGCTTAAAGATTATGAAATTAAATTAATTATCCACGTAATTTAATTATCCTTAATACGAACTTATGGAACGATAATTTCAATAATATATCTACACACTTTCCGAAATTTGCACTCAAGGTGTTATGCCAGTCTAGAGTCCTCAAGGAAAGCATAACTATGAGAATTTATTCTGGGAGCAGAGAATAGGAATTGAATTTCTCTCTATAACGATTTATTAAATATATATTAGAGTGTACAAGAAAATTTGTATATTAATATTTTGATACAAAATATTACATGGAGGCTACTGGGCCACTCATGGTATGAAATCCCTTTTTTTTCAAAAATAATGCCTTATGCAATTTCATGAGATGTTCCTAATATCGATTTTCCTTCTTTGGAAGTGTTAAAAAATCAAAATACTTTTTCCTGAGTATAAAATTTCTAGTCACAGTCACTCGCTCGCTTGCTATAATAATTTTTAGTATCGTTAAATTTCCAAAATTATATTAAACTTCTTCTCTTAACTATCTTAGAACATGTTTCAATATTACCAAAAATATTCCCTTTGTGTTATCAAGTGAAATATGAGAAGTCGCACTTGTACTTTTTTCTCGAAAATTTTGCGAAAGCAGCTGGTAAAATAGAGTAGGGGATTTCAAAGTTATGATTGTAAAGAAATTTCGCTATAAATTAATCACAAAGAAAGTGGAAAATTGTATTCAGCAATACTAGGACATTTTCAGAAGGAAAGAATAACTGTTTTCGGTGAGATACTTATGCCGTTTATGCTCAACTAAACAAAATGAAGATTCTACCTGTCAAAGCGAAGTTTAATAGCAACAAAAAATTTGTTCGATTCGTATTCATAGTTGAGTAAGTGAATTACGTAATTCGCAACAGGCGTGAAAACGAATTATCACCCTAACTGTTTCTTTTCCATACAATCATTTTGCTATCCTATAGTTTTCTAGACATCATCACATTTTTTAAATAAATAAAAATATACGGAAATATAATATATACTGAAGCTCAAAATACCCAAAAGTATGTAGTAATTTACCCAAAACAAAAGGCGAACCCTCAGCCTGTACAAGTATGCTCGTTTCGCTGTAATCTATATTTCATTAAATCGAAAATTATTAATAGCGCTGAGAGTTGAGAGCTTTTTCACTACATTTCTTTTTGCTTTTGTTTTTAGCTTTCATTAAAGTTAAGCGCCCGGCAGTGTCTTTGAGTTAAGCTGGTTAACTATAATCAGCTAACACCAACTAACTAACTACCACCCCTTTACGCCTACTTTTAGATGCCTTTTTTATTATGCCATACACAGACACAGAACAGATATCTCACATAAATATGTACATATATGCTAATATGTTATATGTATTGCAAATATGTATATATGTTTGTCTGTTTGTCAGCATTTATTTTGTTAATTTCAACAAGACAAGACAAGTATTGCCAAGAGAGACTGCTGTGCTTTTATTGTTGCAAATAACCGTACAATAACAGTGACAAAAATGTTTGACTTGATCTTTACAACTGTTGTTTGACCTTTTTTGTGATTGTGGGTACCCATGTAAGTACATATATTCCTATGACGTAACAAATCTAGGCGAGAAGTATTTTCGGAATGAATTTGTCGCAAGAGTGAAAATAACGGTGCCTTGTGAAATTACTATGCCTATTACTATTAAATTATTGTGTTTACAATATTATGGTTGGTGTAAAAATAAAATATTGTGTGAGCGTACCAAAAATAAGGTTAGAAGAATAACAGTAAAAAATGAATATATAAAATAAAATTTAAAGGAATCAGCAAATGTCTATATTTAGTCATTCTAGTATTCACGTGTTACACTTAAAAATTATCAAAAAGCATCTCACTCTGCTGAATTCATGGCTTAAAAATATTTATAAAAATCTTTGCGTGGGCGGAGCCTGCTTTTCGCAGGAAATTCATGAAATGATGCAGAATTATTTTTACAGTTCAATGAGAAATAAGAAATGTAAGGATGAAGCATTTCTCTGTGTTCTTTATGTAGAAAAAGCAACAGTGAAGTTCAAAGAGAGGACGAAGAGGGGGTTCCATACCAAATATTCGGCGACAAATGGAGCCACTCTTATAAAGTAGAAAATAATATTTGGTGAATTAAAAAAAAGAAAGAACTTCCTTCTCAACAGGGCAACAATAAACTGCGTGCAACATGTAGCAGGTATAAACAAAAGAATAACTTCTTCAATTCGAAGAGAACACATATTAACAAAACTGACAGAAATTGAAATAAAGTCTAAAATGAAAAAAAGGTATACCGAAATATATACTAGTAGAGGTGCCTGAGAACAATCAGTTAGAGTTTACACATCATATTATAAAAATAAAGTAAATTATTCATTATCAATATATTTTTGGGGAAAATATATTAACTTAATTTGATGAATTGGGAAAATGCTCTGCATAATACTTCACCTCTGGACATGAGAAGTATATTGGGATTTCTATAATTGCTATTATCACATAATTTTTTCCCAGGAAACAGTGCAAACAGAAGTAATATTGCTTTATTCAACAGTTCAAAATATAAATTTGACTCGTTCAGAAAAAAGTTATTTCGTGAGTTATACTTATAATAACTATATATATCTAATCTCTATCTATAATATCTATTATATCTCTAAAGTAGTAGTAGTTCTTGAACTCTAAGAACCACCATTGTCTCATTTATTTGATGCTCCAGTGATCCACAGTTTACAAAAACGACGAACAGTTTCTGAACCCACCCACAGGCCAGACCCGAATGCGAGTGAAATAAATGAAGTTGTCTTTATACCAGAATAGCTGAAATCTATATTCCCATTAAATCTATACATAGTTGGAAAAATTGAAGAGTGACGTATCTAACAAGCAACTAGCATAATGAAATAATGAAATAGTGAAAGAAAGAAACAGGCTATACCACTTTAATGAGCTACCCAAATAATCTTTTGTATTGAATTCAACTAGAATAACCTTAAGATTGCTTTCAAATGCAAATTTGTTTTCAAGACAACGAATCAAGAAGAGAGAAGTAGCAAATCGAAGTCAGCTTATATTCATATATAACAGGCACATTAACTTTGTTATATTTTTTTTTTACATCTAACCTTTTTTTGCACATTTTGCTTCCAGGCGAAGCAACGATAAGTTTGGTGGGAGTGATATCCCTGAGGGAGACCCGCTGTTCACTTCTGAATGAATCCTGAAGTAATTCATGAACGTTCGGAATGCGTGTGCTCTCTGATCAAGTTTCTCAATCTATTTCATAATGTGACTCATGTAAGTTAGATGATGAGGTGTGTTTAACTCATTTCCTACTCAGTTATCAATTTTTTTTCAAACTCGTATAGAACGATATCGAGTTTGGTTGTGTACCAGCGAATCTTGCATTTCTGAATTGACGGCATAAGGGAATTTCGTTTCATTCTTTTCAGCAACTGACTCATGAAGTTCATATACCCGTGCTTATTTTATATATAATATGGATAAATAAAAAATTTTATATAAAGGTTTACGTTATATATTTGTATGTAGTACGTGAAGAGTATTTTCTCAGTGTTAAAATTCTACACAAAATTGTGTTTCGTAAGCAAATTTTCTAAAACCTAATTCATTTATAGCAACACATTACCTTCTATTTTTATTGGTCAATTCGTTAAGAGTTTAGAAAACTTTGTCGGTGACTTTTGCGACCGAAGCTTGCATGGAAACACGCTTCCACGCTACGGCTTCCAACTTTGCTTATATTTTATGTACTCGACAAATTTTTTTTTTTCTCGCAGATTTTGTGCTTTCTTCATCCACGCTCCTCACAACACTCGAAGATTGTGATGTAATCCCAGCTCCGACCTAAGCTGTGATACTTAAGATCGAAATAGGTTTTGCCGGAGTAAAAACCCTCATGCCTAATGCCTATTTTTGCAAGTATGTACAGTTTCTAAGAATACTATATTTATACATTTCTCAAAATGTATGCTGGTTTGAACTCATTCTACGTATGCCTGCTTAAACAAGCTGCCGACAATTTTAACTCTTCCGAAACCCTTCTAACCTCAAACACATCAAGTAATTCCATAAAAGGCTTACACCAGATTGCTTGACATTAATGGAAATTGTTTGATTTTTCAATTTACAACTGAAGCACATTATTACTTTTAAACTCCTACTGTTGGAAAGTGACAGAAGGAACTTCATGCTACTTCCAAGGTTTATCATGAGGTGTTGGCAGCCAAAATGCTATGTAACCACAACATGCCCTAAAACTTTGTTCGTAGAAACGCGTCTTAATTAATATATACATACACTTATATACATTTATACATGTGCGCCTAATAAAGTATATTGTATATTGTATGTATATAGTACATGTGTATATACATATATAATATATATTTTCATATCGACATATATGTTTGAACATATATAATATATATGCAAACAAGTACATTATGACGCCAACTTGTAAGAATTTAATACAATTTCATAATCAGGGTTGTATTTTGTGCCTGGAAAGAGTTTACCATCATATACTAGCTGTCCCGTTTACTCATGCTCACTTGAAACATCCTTAACTGCTTTATATGATAGTGCTTTTATAGACAAAAACAAACTTCTCTATCATTCTCACGATTATCGAGAACTGCCAGACGTATCGAATTGTACGCAAAGATGTCAGAACCGGGTAATTCGTCACGAGTTTTTTATGAAATAATATATAATAGTATTGTTGCATCGTATGTGGAACTAAGAAGAAGAAATTAATGAGCAATTCTCTCAAAATAATTCTTTAAAATAATTAATAATTATTATTAATAATAAATAATTAACCCGAGAAAAGGTTGAAATATATAAGATATATTCTCAAGGACAAGTTTGAAAAGTTCCATGAAACCCTAAATATGATCTTACCATCCTACATTCAGCATTAAAGATTTTTATGTCAGACTAATTCTGGTGCCGAAAAGTAACGAACCTTTGATTGCATGTCTTAAAAAACATAGTTTGGAATCTGGAATAGTTAAAACTTTGTTTTTTAGTTATTTTGCTTCAAAAATCTACCTATACTACAAAGAGCATTTTTATATCGGTGTATATATTACCTAAGGCACTTCATAGGTCGGGAAAGTTTCTCGCATCTCTGAGTATTGGAAAAGCCCTATTATCGAGAAGCCAACGCCTCCACAGTTTGGCATCGGTAGTGTAAGTCGGTAGTGGATTTTCTCTTTAAAGCTGACCAATGTATTCATTTATTAATACTGCTTTCAAAAAATAATTGAATTTCTTTAGGTTTTAGGATGACGAGACTACTAGAATTTCAGATTTGCTGATGGGCGGAATCATACATTTACCACGCCCACAAAAGTCCGTTAAGTGAAAAATTATAATGTGTTAAACTGTGCATTATACACTAATTTAGTTACAAAGTTAGAAATGTGGTATAGATGATCATAGGGGAGAAGCATTTGTGCTTTATATTTATTTGGTAAGTAGCTGTGGGCTCTTCGCGTAATAGTTTTCATGTACATATCCCACAAAGTACTTAATATACATCAACGAAATTTACTACAATTGCAATATATAAATCAAGCACCAAGGAAGATACAGAAATGGAACTAAACACCATTTGGTTTTCAAGGTGTTTCACTCTCCTGCTAAAAACAGTCGCAATCGGACCATAACTTTTCATGGCGCCCGATACCGCAAATATCGGTCAATCTGTGGCAAATCTAAATGAAATTCAGGGAGCGTATTTTCTTGATAATAATGTGCCCTAGTGCTAAAATGGTCATCCAGTCAATACTCCCTCTAACATAGAATACCTAATATAAGGTTTTTTAAACTTCCAGTTGGCTTTATACCGCATGTATTGGTCACTATGTGAGATATCTTGACAAAATGAGTGAACGTATTATCTTGAATATATTTTCGTTTATTGCCAAAAATATGTGAATTCGGTCAACGAATTAACCCAGCTCGAATATACTACATATAATGATTTATGTCATTCTGATGGCCTTTGCCCTGAGTATATCAGTTAATGTGTGGGTCATCTTAATAAAATTACGTAGAAACATGTTCTCAAACATACTCCAATTTACGCCCAGGGGAAATGCAATCAGTGCAGGCCTTCCCTAGCTCCTACACAGTGATTTTCGACTTGCCGGTTGATTTTATATCGTTTATATCGTTTATAGTGGTCAATATGATGAAATTATGAAATGAAATAATGTCAATAATGAAATTAAATGGACATGTTTTCTTAACTATAATGTCATTTAGCATTTAGGTGTAGCCCCAAAACCATATTTTACCACCCTGAAAATATTTACCGTCTTGAGCGCTGCAAATTGCGAGAGTGTAAACTGTTCGGTTACACTCGAACTTAACCCTTCCTTACTTGTTTATTTTTATGTTTTTTTTTTTTTATTTATTCGTCAGAATTCAACCCATTTCTCTTCTAATTTCTTTACAGTCTGAAATTTTTCCCTTGATTGATTGCTTTCTGATGCCAAAGGCCTGTCCTCATAGAATGATTAATAGAATATATCATGTGACCCACTAAAAATCTGTCAACAAATCGACTCACACTAATAAATACAGTTCCAGTGTGTAAAATACAGTTGTCCATATGCGCATATGTCCGGTGAAAAAAAGGCCCTAAAGTGAAAGGAAAAGTTGTTGAAAATTAATAATCACGTACAGCTGAACACTTCTTGGAAACTTGTCAAAGAAAACACCGAGAGATAAATCTAGTTACACATATTCACATATGCAAGCATACACACAAATACACGGTACGCATATTTTTAAATGTTTGTGACAGTTTTATTGAATTCAATTTTGCGACAACAGCAATCACGGACACATTGAAGCATACAGAAAGGCGGTGGGCGCACACACACATACATACCAAAAGTTTTTGCTTGCTTAAATACATCCTAATTGTATGAATTGATTCCGTGCTGAAGGCAACTTCTTTAAAGTGCAAGTGTTATTGTGTGAATGTTTGTGTATATATATGTAAGCCTAAACCAACGAACGTACATTTGCATTGTTTGTTCACATGTGCATTGTGCTAAATTCACATTGTAATTTCCAAGAAGACTTTTATACCTATAACTCACGAAATCCTTTAATACATTACTTGTGTGTGTGTGTGTGTGTTCGCCTATGCGTGCGCTCATTACGGAAAACGTCGTCATAATAAGACCACATAGATATGTATTTAACACGAAATTAATAAAACACCCTCAAGTACTACACACACACACAATCTCCTTCGCTCACTAATTGATTATATGTATGCCTAATACATATGCCCATCGCTGAGGGGAAGCTGCAGTGCTTTTAAAAACCGCAAATTTGATAAGCTATTTTGTAAAATTTCGTGTGTGTGGAAGCATTTAAGAAGTTCAGCATATCGCACAACAACAACAACTGCTTGCCAACATGGTTGCCTCTAAAATGTACAAGTGCACGTCAAGTGTCGGGTTTGTAAATGTTTGAGATTAAATTTTCCCACGGAATTTCCTTTATTGCCATACTCTGTATTTGCGTGTGTGTGTGTGTGTGTTTGTATGTGCGTTTCTGTGAAATTATCTACTGCGCCAAAGCAAATGGCAATAAGGCATTATAGTAATGTTTTTTGTGTGGAAAGCATAGGAGCAGAATATGTGCAGAAAAGAACACCCCGTGCCCACCCGTCTGCGCCACGTCCTCTCTGTTGTTTTCGTGTTACTTTTTGACAAAAGCAATTACCGGAAAAGTGGATTATTATTCAACACAATCCCAACTTATGTTGCGAGACCATGAAAAATCACTGATTGATAATTACGTAAGTAGTCTGTAGACCAATAACCCCTGATGAGTATTTAGCAAGTATTTTAGCAAAAAAATTACTGCAAAAAACATCAATTCAACAGTCAGCTTTTCTAAAACATTCATGCATTAATGTATTTGAAATAATGCTTAGATTTTCGATTTGTTTTGACACGCTGTACTATTGCACACAAAAGGGTTGTACGTACAAATATATTGTATAAATATACAAATATACAGTTGTGTATTTGAGCACATTTGTGCATTAAATGAAAACATTTTCTGTTATATCGAGCGTACAGTTTAAACTTTTGTGTTTGATACACTTTTAATAATTGCTGCTTAGTTCGTCCTTTAGACGCCTGGTTAGATGCTTACCCTATTCCAAAAAGTGCTTCAACTGAAGTTCGGAAAACTTCCTTAGGGGTTTTTTACTCTCGATACAATGATTTGTTATTTGTGTTCTCTTAAATTTTTTTCAATAGGTGGAAACGCTATTTGCAAATAATTCTCAATTTTCGACTAATACTTTCCAGAAGGCATTTTTAGGCCAAATATTTATTGGCACGTATTTTCAGTTTTACTTTTTCGATAGGTGTCAACGCTATTATGCAAACTTTATAGCTTATGTTTAGAATACTTTTAGTAATATTTTGCTTAGTTTGCTTAGTCCAGTTCGCAAACTATGCTTAAATTATCAGCTTTTACTTTAATGCTTAAAGTGGTCGGGGGCCCACTTCCTTAAGGTCTCTTACATTGGAGAAAATATTTTGTAATATTTTGCTCTGTTTAAGTTTTTTTCTATAGATGGCAACATTATACTATTTTCAGTGCTTGCCTCTACTGGCAAAATTTGATAAATTTATAAATATTAATTATACATATAATCACACTTTTTTCTTCGACTTCCGTTTGGAAGTGATCACTGTTGAGATATGTTTTCACTGAGTTTGAATAACTCAGATAGTTTCCGCGATGCATATAATTAACTTAATGGAAAGCAATGTTGCACATAACGCTTGTTTGTGACACCTCAAAGTAAACTAGTTAGTTATAGAGTTATATTTATGGGAAGGTTCGCTGAGACAAAGTCACATGTGAATTAAAATGCCTGAAAGCATATATTTTCAACCCCATATAGTCATAGCTCAAGGCCTACAATACCCCTTTTAAAAATTATTTTGCCAGAAAGATCGCAATAGATCTGGACAAGAGAAGTAAATAAGAATAACAATAGCCACTGTAACGACAGCAACGGAAGAATTCTTTACAAAGATAGCAACCTCCGTCAATACAAAACAAATTTTTTGCTTAACCTAGCATTTATTTCTAGTAACTGTCAAATTATATTAAATAAAAAAATTATCGATAAATTGCCTTAACTTTTTCCACTTTTACTCCTATATTAGTTTCAGTTGAAGACGATGGCACAATATGCATCTTTATGATTTGGAAAATTGTTTGCATACACGAATTTTATAAAGTTTTATAAAGTATTTCCAGTTTAATTTATTATTTAGTTGAAACTTTTTTGAATGATGAAAGCAAAGGCGTGTACATTTCATTTTAAACTCAGATATGTATGCATGTATATATGTGTGTACACGCAGTAATTTTCATCTACAGGAACTTCTGCTAATGTGCCTCATAGAAAATCAATTTTAATATTAGCAATTCAGTATGTCTAAGAAACAGAACTTTTTATAAAAGCTTCAGCTAAACACACACATACACACATATTGCTTTAAAAAATATCCACACATACATTTCTCAAATATGTGTATTAAAGCGCTCAGTTGCGCTTATATCACACACACACAAACACTCACTGAAGTAAATCAATATTAATACGAATTCTTAATCTTGTTTGTGTTGTTTACACAAAAGGCAAACCGCTTTTGTTGTGCGAACAAATTGATTTCTTACGCCTTCTGAGGCGGTATGTACTTTGACATGTATGTGTATGTGTGTACGTAATTTTCTGCACTTCTGGGCTCGTCATGTTATTGTTTCTTTGGTTTGTCGCTTTCGCTCATCATATTAACCTCGTTGCTTTTATTTGCCACTATCTATTTATTTTGTAACTCCTGTGCATAAAAATCATACAGCAGCCTAAATGTATGCTATACAAAAATAAACAAACACATACCATTACCACATGTATTACCAAAACAAATGCCAAACTTGAGATATTCTGTCCGCAGTACCAATGGAATAACGGTTGACAATACACAAGCAAATCGGCTTTGACAGGTTGGCGAAACTTTTGAACTGGAAAAGTGTGCGTGTGCCTGTGTGTGTGTGCCTTGGTTGCGAGAGGGAATCACAATGTGTCTGGACAGCAATCAATAAAAGGTCAAAAATCAGCGTAAGTACTTATGTGACTTTTATTTTCGTTGTTGCTGTCATTGTTGCTTTTGCTGTGTGGTATTTGTTTTTGTTGTTTTTTGTTAATGTACAGACAATAGCGTTCATTGTTGCCATTTGAAGGAAAACATAGTGTGAAGGGCATAGAAAAGTCACAGACAGCCTAGGGCCAATCACACTTGTGCCATCACACTTGTAGATGGCAGAAAACTTTCTTTCCCAAGAAGCTTAAGAGTTTCGAACTCCAGCTGGCAAACGGGCAGGCTGGCAAACTTGCAAAATGGTGAGCTGGCTGGAAGGCTGGTTAGCAAATACAATAACAACATGTGTGAAAGTACAAACATGTTTATATACTTAACTACTATTATATATATATATATTTATAATATATATTCAAACCCATACATACCTACATACATACCTACATGCTTGAAAATATGTACTTTTGCCTAAACACCAAACACCCAAGCCTCTGCCGGCCCCCAAATTATAATGAATAATTTTGCGCAATTACGTAGTTAACAATTTTGCTTTGACCAACTTCAATTGAGACAAAACCCAAATTCTTATCCGTAAAAAATCGCCAGCAGCAAGTGCGCACATTCGAGTGATTATAAATTCTAATATAACCTTAGGCGCTAAACCACTTTGTGTGTTGCGGCAGCTCGAATTCCAGTGGAGAGCGGATGTTCCAATGGCGAGAGACAGTTATTGACAAACACAGTTGTTGTTGTTGCTTTTATTGACTGCTTTGTAAGTTGGCGATATCGGCAGGTGCTGACGCGGGAAAAAGGCTGACGGGAAAAGGCAGCGGACACATGTTTTCTTGATGAAGTCGGAGCATGAAGCAAGTGATGCTAGATAAGTAAATTCTAGTAGAAATTTGGGGAGAGAAAGAGAGTGCGTGTGGTGTGAGAGAATAACTTACATTAAAAATGTATATTTGTTAGAGAAGAGAAAATAATGGTAATGAGCACATCATCTATTAAAAATTTCATCTAATCAGAAGCATTTAAGAATGCAAATGAGCTATATGGCGAATTTACTTTGCAGAATTTGATACAAGCATTAGCCACATCAGCAGAAACACAGCTCGACTGGACTAAAGTTTATATAAGGAAAATTCTTTAAAGGTACGATGTTCAGATGATCATAAGTCAAAAAATTTAACTTTTAAAGAAAGTTGAGTTCTACGTCTGCCAAAGGATAGGTTATGACTCCAGTTAACTGAACATACTGAACATACTAAATAGAACACATACAGTGAACGAATATCTATGAAAGTTATTTAGTTTAACTCATTGGTAAGAAGTTTGTTTCCTTCACCAAGTTTCTATAATTTTGGAAATACGAAGATATGCTAATAGCTGAATCGGTAAAATATAGTATTCTTGATGCTATATTGTGCTGTAATTATTGGACTGAAATTTACTCACCAACAATGCTGATGGCGGTGGTCCTTCTGTTGGAAATTAATTTCTTTGGGAACTAATCTAACAGACAATTCGGTCAAAATACCTAAAATAAATGTATGACAATTGTATTGCGCATAAATATTTTTAACTTAGAGCATGCTCATAGCTTATCACGGTCTATAGGGCATAGAGCAAATAAACATCTACTTTTAGACAAGAGAGAACTCATTATCATAGTTGGGTTCATTTCAACATTGTGAACATACAGTCTTCAGCCGATTGAGCCGAAATATCTTCCATATAAAATAAATTAGAATGAGAGAGTAGAAGAAACTCAGAAAATATATAAAACTAAGCGATTTCCTGAAGGATGAATAATTGGGAAGTAAACTCGGTAGCAAGCTTAACAGCTTAAATATAACCACATGTGGTGAAACAATCTACGACCTGCGCTTTCCGAAGTCAGTCAACCAACTGGTCATGTAACCGTCTACTTTCAAGCATTTCAAATTTTTTAACACAAAATATGATACAGATCCTTTGATCCAATCTTTGCATTTTACAAATAAATGAAGAATGCAATCCGATAGATACTTGGCTACAACTCTAAGTGCGAATACGGATTTTATCTTAATTCATGATGAAATCTAAATAATTTGAAATACCTTAGGGGATTCGAAAAATAGATTATATAAAGATAATGGAAATGGAGACAAACGGCGTCGTGCTAACTGGTACTTAGTCTGGTGATATGTATTGAGAAGCTTGTCGATTTATATTCTTGTTTAACTAGTTCCTGATTGTAAAAGACGGATTTTGGAGAGCTATTTCTTGTAAAAAATTCACTTTTTTACCTACCAAAATTGCCTACAGAACGCAACAATAACAAAAACCACTATCAACCAGAGATACTCCACAGAAATTCCATTAAAGTACTAAATCCAAATATATATAGCCACTGAGTTGAGTATAGAAAGTGGAAGGAGGAACTTAACAAGTTAATTCTGTTATTTACTAACGACAATATAATTAGTGAAACACCCATTAGACTGCCATTAACATAAGTATACAAGTCCACTTCAGTAATTACTCCTGAAAGTATTCAAACAATGACACTCACTCTCATCAATGGCAAGCAGTGAAATTGTGTTCTCCGACATTCTAACTAGTCGAAGGGAATGAGAGAACTATTAATTTTGTTGACCAGCACACAAGTGAAAAAGGGCAAAGAAATTTTATTAATTCGTAGATTTAAGAAATGAGAAACTATTTCCAACAAATTTATAAAATGTTTCTTTTCGGCCCAATTTTGCGTCACCGGTCACTAAATATTCGTTCCATTAAAGTGATGATTTCAAATGTTGTCAGGATTTTTGTATAGTCTTGATGGAACCATTTAACCATTTAGACAGTTTATATGAACCAATAATACCTTCAGCATACAAACAACAACTGAAAGTAACTTTTTCGGGAAACAGAGTACCTTGAAACTTGCTTCAAGAGATTTCACACTCCAGATACGACATGTGTGCTGTTTTAATGTTCGCTAAGCTAGAAATAGGACTAACCGCCGAAATTGACTTGGTAGTAAAAATATAGATGTAAGTTTTAGTTACAGTACGCTTGTTTTGGAAACAAGTTCTCATGATTTTGCAGTCAGCAATTTTGACTGATGCCAATAGTCAAAAATGTCTGGAAAGAATCTCAAAACTTTCTCCTCGATTGTCCTCAGAAATCAGCAAAAGGCGCCTTAACAAGTGATAGTCTCACAACTCTTGATCTCATAAGATCAAAAGACTCATCAGAAACTCTTGATCCATACCTAGGAGTTTTTTAATGCTGTGTCATCTTGTTTTTTAATCTTGAGGTGTAGCCTTTCTTGAAAGAAACTTGAGTTAATGTTAAGTTAATTAGGTTTTATGACCGCCTCAGGGCAATCATGAACTCAACTCTTTTTCTCAGATTATCACTAATGAGGTAATATGAAAAATACAATCGAGCTAATGTCAGCAAAACAAATAGCCTTCGCAATACTATTATGACAAATAAATTAAAAACTAATTAAGAGATTTAGTATATTCCGAACTTCGTTAACATCATTCATACCCATACGAAGCCACGCAAACCTACACTACAAGTAAGTATGTAACATAACCACAAATTATCAACCGGCAGTTTTATGTATTTAATTAATTGTCAATTTCACAACGCACGTGTAGAAAACCAGCCATTTCTTCGATTTTCTCTGTATGCCCTTGGGTGTGTAACCAGAAGTAGCAAGTTTTTGTGGTGGAATTGAAAACATTTCATTACAATTCCTTTGTTATTATTATCGCAACACTTATTAACACCAATGCACACATATATATTTATATATATATATATATATCATCGGTATTTTGGGTCGAAATAACGAGAGAAGTGGCCATTTGTTCGGTTGCTTATCGTTTGGTAGTTGACACTTAATTCGGCGCCCATTTAACCCTTTCCTTATATGTATGTGTGCTGTAAATTGTTGCAGATTGTTTATTGTTTACACTATTCATTAGATTTGCTTGGAATAATAAAGTGGCAGCCTTGGCACATTGAGGCATAAATTAAATCTTTTCATTGTTATTTAGATTAAATTTTTGGCTATTGAAAAGATTTAAAAGTTGTTCGACAAAAACTATATGGTGGAGAAAGTTGATTAAGCGGATTAAATTAAATGTATTTGCTACTACGCAATTACTTTTAAGGATATTACTTAAATAAAAACTAAAACTTCTGTTGATTCAAAAGGTGATTGAGGAAAATGAGGTCAGGTTAATCAGAGGAATCAGACTGTTAGTATTTTAACAGAATTCTGGACGTACACAAAAGCCTTTTTAATACTTTAAGAATCCATAAATGCCACTGGTGAACTTTCCTTCAAACCACTCACTCAAAACGTCTCAAAGTGTTCTCAAGCCACACTTTGCGGAGCAAGAGGACATTCCTAAATAATTGCAATAATTGGCAATGGAAAACTTGATCATACATAAAAGCCCTCCCGATCACGTTCAGCTGATCATTAAGAAAAAATATAACACTTTCAGAACAGACATACTAAGCTTATTCGAAGTCCAAAAATGTAAAGTGTCAAAATGTAAAATGTAATGTAAATGTCAAATGTAAAAATGTGCAAAAACTCTTTTCGACCGGTATATAAGCCAATTTAATACCTTTTTCTTCAACTTTATACGGCTACAAAAATATATCAAAACAGAGAAAATTTATCAAAAATCAATCCCGAAGGCCAATCACTACTCCTCCATCTCAAATTTTATTATATATTCGTGGAGAGATAACCATGTATATTTTTTCAATCTATCCGGACAGCAAACTGACAGAAGAGAAGGATAATAGCGTGCCTGGAGAGTGAGCGAATTAAACCGAACAAACTCTCATGAAATCTGGTTAAATTTATATAGTTTACTGTCTGTTTCTATATCCATGTCAAGATCTCTAACAGCTCTTTGCCTTTAGTTAGTATAGGTACCAGATGCACTAGGAAATTGCCAAGCTAATGAGCTCAACATACGTAGTACATTCTAAACTATCGTCTCTTAAAGAGAAAATTTTGGAATAACTTACCTACAGATTAACATTGAACTAACGCAAGTTTGTTCTAAAATTGATCAGTCCTTGGTAGATAAAGTCAAAGTGGAAAGTGGGACTCTGGGTAGTGTGATCCCCAGGGTCTTTAGTTGAAGAACTTTCGCTCCAATACTCCAATAGCATTTTCAGGGGAACGTCGTCTGATTAAAACAGGCTCTTAAGGAAGAGAATCTTGTCGGATTTAGAGATACCAGGAAACAGCGGAGCACTAGCAAACAATATTAGAATCTTAGATCGTAATGAGAGTTCACGAAGTACTTTATTTTCATCAGATGAAACAACCAGCTGGTCTCTCATAATATACATAACAGTATCAATACTCAACTGCCTCTCACAGTATGCATTCCGCCTTGGCGATTCTCCCGCACTGCGCTGAGATTTCTTGATGTGATGAGATTTGATTTCAAAGCATTACCGTAAAAATATAACAACTTCAAACTTAAATACATGCACAACTGCATAAATATTTATATAGATTCATATTTACCGTTACGGCAATAAAACTTTGATGTAATATTTTCAAGCGAACATTTACTCACTTCGGCATCACACTCAATCAAATACAACACAATATCTTGTAGGTGCGTAAGTATATGTATATGCGTGTATGTGTCATAAGCTTCGTTTGCCGTTTATCACACCCTTCATTTTACTATCCCAGTTAAACCTATTCACATTGAGGAATATAAAAGAAAAGTGACCTGATTCGAATAAATTCTGCTGTTTTTAATCTTTATATCTAAGCATGGAAAGTTTAAGACAGCGAAGTTATGTATGTATGTATACTGGAGCATATAAATGTATATATATTTGTCTTGGAAGTCAAGTGAGCTGGGTAAAAAGATACTATGACTGCAGATATTTATAACTGTGTAGGATAAGACACACAGTCAAGTCAAGTCACTGCTCTATGCAGAGTCATTTTCGCTTTTGACACTATGTGCCAGGCACATATATGTATACATACATATTTACTAATACACACATCCATTCGCACTTCGCAACCATCTCCGGAGGAATCTGAAATGAAAGTACTGTCAATGTGCACACCCAAGTCTTTCTTGCGGTTTCCTTAAAACATTCTTGTAATACTAATGCTCGTGTATGTACATATGTACAAACATATATATTTATATACAAACAAGCTCATCCATTATTCAACAGCTTTTATTTGCTGGTATGCAGAAGTGACATAAAAATAGACTTTAATTTGAGGTGTCAGGTTTTCTTTGCTGCATTCAAGCGCGCACACCAACACGAGCAAACGCGTGCACACAATTACACATACATATGTATACGCATAAATATTGCATATATTTAAATATTTTGCATTGCTAACCTTTTTCACTTGATGTGCTTTAATATTATGGGTTTAAAAAGTCACTATTCGCAAAAAAATATGCACACATATACAAATATACTCACATATATAATACATGTAAATGTAAGAAATGAACTCAGTTAAATCTAAAATCTACATATTAACAGTATCTAGCTAAGTGGCTATACGCGCGCACGCTTATATACATAGATACATGTATGTTTGACTGTATGTGTGTGTGTGATATTAACTTGAAAGTGGTGATGCGTGCGCAATCACTGCATACTAATATTTTAATATTTGAAAGTGAGGCTCAAGTAATTTTAAACAGTATCAGTTAACAGTAGATATCACATACAGTTAGGTATCGCTAACGTGCGCCATTAGTGTGCAGGACAACGAAATTTTCACCGCTCTATCGAAGGTGCAACGCTTTAGGTGTTTGCTTAGCACGAAATAGCATTTATTACCGGCTATTATCTTTTTTATTCCTAAGATTTACTCCTAAGTACTTAAACTCGTCAACTACCTCTAGGTTATGTTGGCCAACGCTTAAGTTTTGCCCGATACTGTGGCGCGCTGATTTCGCCGTTGAGAATATTAATAATTTAGTTTTTTCTTCATTTATTGTAAGACCTGTAATCTTTGCAGCTTTTCCTATTTGCATATGTCGCAACGAAGACTTTGTCGTCTCCGTAAGGAGAAAATTTGAGTCGATTTGAAACATATTGTGCTTTTGGTGCTTACTCCAGGGTTCCATATCGCTTTTTCAAGCGCAAGATGGAATAGTAGACATGAAAGCCCATCAGCTTGTCGTAGGCCGATTTTTTTCGGTCCGCCATTGTGGCTTTAAAGAGATTTATTAATTTATTGGGTATACCAAACTCGTATAAAGTCTCACAGAGAAGAGATCAATTTCTACTATCGTACAGCGCCTTAAAATCTATAAACAAGTGAAGTGGGGTGATAATATTTACCTGAGTTTTTTCAAGCATTTGTCTTATTATAAATATCGGTGGTGCCTCTTCCAGTTTTAAATTCTGCTTAGTAGTCACCCACAATTTGGTTCACGTTTGGACGTAATCGTTCTTGCAGCATATTGGAAAATATTTTCTAGGCTATATTTAGCAGTGTAAATGGTCTATAGTTTTCGCATTTAAATTTGTCTCCTTTTTTAAATAATGGACATATTATTCCGGTTTCCAATTCTAGTTGCGACACCTGTTGAACGACATTAAACATATGACGGTGAGAAACATAGTTCAGGTTGTTATACAGCTCTGCAGATATCTCGCCTATTCCAGGAGCTTTGTGAGCCCTGAACTCCAGTGCTTCTAGTAACGGTTCACTGACTGCTTGTGGCATCAACTCAATTTTCTGATTTTCATTTGGACTGGTTCCGTTAAGAAGTTGGTCGGAATATTCTACTCATCTCTATAGGATTCCTTGAATTTTGGTTAGCAGGTGATCCTGTGTATCTATGCAGTGCATCCTTTTTAGATTAAAGGCAGCATTATTGTTGATTCTTTTGTAGAATTGAAATGAGTTTCTTGAATTGTAATTCGCTTGTACAGTTTTGAAAAAGTTTTTGGTAAGTTCTCTCTTTTTATCTCTTTTTGAAGGTATTTTTCAAGCATATTCTTTCTGTGGTCTACACCCGGCGAACCTGCTCTGAAAAAGTTGAAGAGTGTCCGTTTTCTGGAATTCGCACTGTTTGATCTACACCTGGAGAAGGGCGTAATTGTCAAAGGCCTCTACTATGCCGAATTATTGTGCGAAGTCATCAAAATTATTAAATGAAAAATAATTATTAAATGAAAACAACAGACTATTAAACATCTCGGAAGGCAGTTAGAATAATGAAAATAAAACAACCCGATACCGAATAGTCAAATATTCTTAAAGACTTCTTTTGTTGAACAAAAAACCTACTCAAATACCAAAGTAGTAGGGCAATGGTCATAGGAGGGGGGCAAATCGTTGAAAAGTTCTCTTTTCCTTAATTTTCTTCGTAAACAAGTTCCTGAACTTTACCTTAAGAGGAATAAATGTAGACTTTCTTCGGACTTCCGATTAAAACCCTTAAGTATTAAATTTAAATTCGCGAACGCATCTGTGAAACGTGTTATGGAGTGTCTAGCATACCAAAGTAAGCTACCAAATGGAAAGATCCACCATATGTATATAGCTTTGGATTGAATTTCATCGAGGTGTGAGGTTTATTCAGAATTCTATAAAAATAAGGGTTCCTAAAGCTGTAGAGTATTTGTACCGGAACAATTTCAAAATTAATCAAGATGTTTGTTCTAACATACCTTTAACGATCCGAAAATCCTTTTGCCCGTATTTTACAAGTTCGCAAAATTTGAAACTCGCAATCTTCATCGCCTTTACAGCTAACTATGTGATATGAAGCAATGATTTGAAAAGTGTTATCTAAGTTCAACAGTCACTAATATGTGTCAGAGTTTGATTCATTTCAACATCATCTGAACTTCAAACTTGCAAACTTTCAGAGTACTTATACTTTCTGAGTATAAATACTTATCGTATTTATAATCTCTCTAAAACAAATGTCAAATCTGCAAAGCTTTAAGTTTTAATTTTAAAGGCCGCTCCATTTGCCACAACAAAAAATTGACATTGAAGTTAAATGATGCATACGAGGTTTAACAAATAAGAAGTATCCCCAGAACTGTACTAACCAGCTATCTACTAACGTGCTCATTTGTAGATACACATCAGATTGGTGTCACTGGGATTGGTGATTATCTTCCCAAAGTCATCTATACTCTAGTTAAAATAACCACCCGAGTTTCACATTTTCAGCTGTCGTTTACCGTTAAACGAGAATTAAATCCTCACAAATTTACTAAGTATACATATGTGTATGTAAATATATATTATTTCCATATCCACTTCATTGGTTTCGTTGACGAAGATGCTTGACGATATCACAGGCGTTCATACGGATAACTTTTTCTCGCTACCGGTTTGTAGACATATTGACACATGTTGATATGTTGAACACATATTGATCATGTACATACGCATTGACACATTTTTTGAGAGTCTCTTCTAATTGTTTTTAATATCTCACAAAGTGAGTGCCATTGTCTTCGCCTCCCCACTTTTTTATTTCTACTGGGGGCTAAAATGAGTTTTTGATTTTGGCCTCGGAATATTCAGTTCGAGACAATTGGTGCGCATTGGAGAGTATGAAGATGTGACCATTGTATTTTGCCGAAATTAAACTCAATGGGAGTACTTGTTATCGCTCTGTGCCCTTGTTTGCTCACCTGCAGTCCAAACGCTTCAATGCCAATCTAAGGCTTTATTATTTATATGCCATTCCAATGCTGTGGGTACATCCTTTCATACTATTTGTATTTGTGTCGGGGTGTAATGATAAAATTAAAAATCCGAATGCAATTTACTTGTGTATAAATATGCAACTACCCTTAATACAGCCATATATTATACTTGAAATACTACGTACATTCAATCAATGTGAAAATGTGTGTGTAAGCAGGTTCGTTGAATTTCTTTTTTCTTTTTTTTTTCGGAGAGATTGAGTGTTTAGTAATAATTCCCATAAACTCTTCTAATATCACACTAAACCAGTGCGACAAGAATTGAGCAAATGCTGCCTATAAACGGCTTTAGGAAGATCGTAAATATAAGATGTATATATATGCAAATACATACAGTAGGCGTGCAATGATATAGAAACATAAATCGGATTTTGGGAGATGTCTATATTTAAGGCTAATACCTGCAATCGGAAAGTGGTCTTTAGTACGTAATAAATCCTTCAGTGTGAGTAGCTTGGTTGATTGGCTGCTAATCTTAAGTTGAAGACCATAGTTTTAGGACGAATATTCAACACCATTTTTGCGGAATTGCAAAACTAGAGAGGTTAATATTTTCTGTCATTAAATAACCTCCAAATATTCTCTCATCTTATGTCAAGCACCACTTTTGGCAGAGATAACTTTTTTGTTATGAAGATTTTCACCAGTTGTAAGTCATAATCTAAACAGGGCTAATTATCTTAGAACGAAGAAATATCCAACAAGTTAATATCGTGCTTCTCTCTCAACAATTTAAAGATCTTTCGAGAAGGAGCTTGGAGTTTTAAAGAGAAATTGTTTCAGCGAATTAAGAATGTTATGTGGCACTATAATTCCTTTAGTTTTCATGAAGTTTTTGACATCTAAAAGCTTAAAAAGGCTTTCTGGATAAGTGGAACAGCTGATGTGTGGATTCTGAGCATGAAGAGTATTTATTTATATTCCACACGCTCTGATTACATTTCGGTAGAATTTTGAGACGTGTGAGATATTAACTTTTTTGCACTCTAATTGCCAGATCAGCAGGGAAATCGTGTGATTAAAAATATGCAAAATGTCTGAGTAAAAAATAAACTTGTATTGTATAAAAATAGTATACAATATAGAGTATAAAAATTTGTATTGTGTGCTTCCATTTCAACAGACGCCAACTGTACGTATATATTTGGTATTTGTCACAGCTGTCATTCGTATTTAGAAATCGTAAAAAATTGATCATAAAATTGGGATAATTTGAATAAAGCCAGGACATGCATGGCCAAGCACTTGTTGCGGCTACTAAATATCCAAGTGTGTGTGTGTATGTATGTAACTATGTGCGTGGGTATGTGGGTATATATATATTGTTTCATATAAATTGTAATATGCTAGAAGATATATAAAGTCTATATAAAAACACCTATATATATATATATAGGCCATATACATGTGTGTTTATATAGACTTCTTCGAGTGTATTACAATTTATATGAGAAGTAACAAGTCACGGGTATGTGGGTATATATACAAGTCAAGTCAAGGGTATGTGGGTATATATATAGTGTTTCATATAAATTGTAATATGCTGGAAGATATATAAAGTCTATATAAAAACACCTATATATATATAGGCCATATATAGGCCATATACACGGGTGTTTATATTGACATCTTCGAGCGTATTACAATTTATATGAGAAGTAACAAGTCACGTCCTGGTTATCGAACAATGTTCACCCTTCAGTAGTCCTAAAACGATTCGACAAATTAACCGCAACGAAGCAGAAGGCAAAAGTAAAGCCTCAGTTAGACACTAGCGTAAAAATTCGAGCTTGATATAGCGAAGATGATGACGACGACGAAGTCATAACCAAAAGTGACAAACATGCACTATGTGAGTACATATGTGTATAGTATGTATATATGTATCTATATATATACACGTATATAAAGTTGCTTAGCATTTGTATGCTTAATTACATGCATTAAAGCTTATGTAAGTATGTACGTACCGTAATCTTATTAGTTGTACGAAGCGCGTGTGTGTTGCACATGATGTCTTTTTATCTAAATTCTCCAGAAACTCGCGAAAAAAGATGTTAAGTACGTTTCATTCGATGCCTAAAATATACGGTTGCCTAACTCTTCAAGGCAATTATACTTTGTTTTTGTTTGTATACGTAAAAATGGTTCAAAAAAAAAAAACATGAGTTTTATATGGATACGCTTTTGTTTATATGTTGTATACACACATACAAGTGAACATATTTTTTTGTTTTTTAACATTTTATTTAGTGTGTTTTATAGGTTGCCTTTTTTACAGTCGCCACAATAAAAACGTACACACGAACAATACTCTGCAACAGCTGTGTAAATTTGTATCATATAATACATGGATATTTACATATGTAGACAAAATAAACGAAAACATTTGAACTGTTTTTTAAACACTCAAATTATCTAAGAAATATAAATTTTACTCAGTGGTATTAAATTTTATACGAATATAGTACTACATACATATATATATATGTATGCATACCTTGACATTTACCACTTATGTATCTTATATCACTTATGTATTTTTCCTTAAATTTCACCCATAAACTTTATTTATATATGGCCGGTTAAAGTAGCACAAGTCGATTTAGGTTAACGGCGACAATCACTGTTATTCGAACTCATTTATTAGAGATTCGAGGTATGTACTTTACCTCAAACAAGACCTAGAATTTAAGCTTCATATTATGATAAAAAGAAGAGTTAATATATATATGTATAAATTTCCACCATAGAACAATATTCTCGGTTTCGGTTATGTCAACTTATGCAATTTTAACATTTTGTATTAAGAAAAAAATATTATTAAACAAGTAAGAAACGACTAAGTGCGGCTGCAATCGAACATTTTATACTCTCGCAATGTGCAAGGATGAGAGGCAGGAAATGCTTTCAGGTGCTGGCCCAACTTTATATTAAAAAATATTGCGGAAGAATTCAACATTCATTATTCGATGAATTTTTCAATGGATTGGAATCATATTTGGTATCTTATTAACTTATATTACAGTACTTTCATTGGCATATTTTGCTTCGTTTCAGAGATATTTATATTAAAATATACCAAATTAACTCAAAAGTAATATGTGCCATATAAAATCAACCAAAGTGTCTTAATTGAAAATATTAGATACACGAGAAAAAGGTAAACCAGAGAAAAGGAAATCATTATATTAGGAATAAGGGGCTTAGACCATGGTCTAGACCGATTTCTTTCATATTTAGCGCGAAATCACATTGTGTTTAAGAAAACATATCCACTTAATTTTATTAAAGTATCACACATATTGACCAACATAAACGGTTTAAAGTCAGGTGGAATTCGGGAGTCGGGAATTCTTATATCGGACATTTTTGGGATAGAAGAAGATCTGCACTGATCACATTAACTCTTTTCATTATTCAAGTATATTAGGGATCATGTTTTCACGCAATTTTGTGAATTTAACTCACACAGTGATCGACATATTCGGCATAAAGCCTGTTGGAATAGCGGAAATCATTATATGTAGTATATGGGAGCTGGGATAATTCGTTCACCGATTTCACACCTTTCCGGCAGTAAACTATGGTATATACGATATTACGCGTTCACTTAATTTTGCTAAGATATCTTACATATTGCCCGAAATATATGTAAATAAAGTCTACACGGAGGTTGAAAATCCTTGTATTAGGCACGTAGGGGCTAGGGGAAGTGCTTACCCGATTTTCCCCATTTTTCACAAAAGAGCACATTATTATCGTACAAAGATAATCCTCAAATTTGATTGCGATATCTTACATTTTTGGCGTTATATACGGTATAAAGTCCACAGGAAGGTTGAAAAGCCGCCTATTAGGTATATGGGACTAGGGGTAGTATTTACCCGATTTTCACCATTTTTGATACCAGAGTACTTACAGTAGTACATGGAAAGATAATACTCAAATTTCATTACAATATCTTACAGATTTACCGATATTTTCGGTAAAAAGTCAGATAGAGGTACTGACATCCATTTATTGGGTATCTGGGTACTTGAAAAGTTATAATCCGATTTCAACTATTTTTACGCCTGAGATGGCATATCTTGAATGTACCATTCGTGAAAAGCTTTATTCCAATATCTTAATTGATGCTCGATTTATCTACTTTAAAGTGAAAGTATCAGATGAGACTTAAAATTGTGTTATATGAGAAGTAGGCATGGTTTTTATCCGATTTCATCCATTTTCACAATGTGACATAAGCATATAAATATAGTCTTATATACCAAATTTGGTTGAAATCGGTTTAGGCATTCTTGAGATATGGGATTTCTCCTAAAAGTGGGGGTCCATCGCGCCCATCATGCAACCATTATGGAACCCTTCCGTTTCATCCCTGCTACAAGATCTAATGTTTCTGACGTGTTCCAGTAAGTGACGTGTGACGTGTTAAGGCACTTTTAGTAGTTTTCAACATAACTTTTGTATGGGAGGTGGACGTGGTTATAATCCGATTTCACTCATTTTCTCAATATATGAAAAGATGCTAGAAAAAGTTACCCGGAGCAAGTTAGATAGATATAGCTTTAACGATTTTCGAAATATATATATTAAACCTATTGGAGGGCTGGGCCATGCCCACTTGTACAAAAATTTGTGCTCACAAATGCCCCTCCAAACTAGGATCTTCTATACCAAAATTGCACGTTTATGTCTTAATTGGCTGCTTAGTTATATCACTTTATCTGTTTTCGATTAATGACATTTTGTGGGCGTGGCAGATGTCCAATTACGCCCATCTGAAATACCAACCGTCTTACGATGACAAGGAACACGTGTGCCAAGTTTCATCAAAATGTCTTAATTTTTACTCAAGTTCTCGCTTGTACGGACGAACGAACGGACGGACAGACAGTCACTCGGATTTCAACTCTTCTTTTCATCCTGATCATTTATATATATATATGTCTATATCTAACTCGATTAGTTCTAGGTGTTACAAACAACCGTTAGGTGAAGAAAACTAATATACTCTGTAGCAACATGTTGCGGGAGTATAAAAAACAGAACAAAAGGTTTTGTGCTTTAATACACCAAATACTGATAAAAAATATAATGAATATTATTATACAGGTTGGTCCAAAAGACTATTTTCGTTCAAAACGATGACACAAATACTCGGTAAACAAGTATGAAAAGGCTAAGTTTGGGCGTAAGCGGATAATTAGCTACTTTCGCTATTTGTAAGAAATTAAAGAGAAAGACAAAATTTTGCATATGAACTTAACCTTCGTTTTTAGATGAAATCGTGAGAAGATTACGTCCGTTTTTGATATCGAATTATAGTCAATTGCTCACACCCATTCCACCTAAATAACAAAAATCAGTTCATTTATGATATGATTGCATAAATTGGAGTATGGACAGATTTAATTCCTACAAACATCAACCGGACGGAAGGAAATCCTCACCAATTTATGATATGACTTTATACAGGTCGTGATAATCTTACCAATTTTTATTAAGGTATCCCTACAACCTACTATTATCGCCTAATACCATTCTTTCTTCAAACTCCTTGAGGTTATTTGCTTTGATTAACATTCTCTCACATCAAACTACTTATTAATTTTTATTTTTTTTTGTAGGAGAATTACACTTGAACAAGCGTTTCACGAGTACAAATGAAGACAAGAATAATATAATAAAAACAAAGCACACACATACACACAATGCAAATAACAGCCGAGGGCATACAAAAAGTCAGACTAATGTTGCCAATAAGGCAAACAAAAATCTTTCGCAAAAGTTGAGACAAAACTTAACTTCGAAGAAACACATGTGGTGTCTGAAATCCACTTAATTTTTTCGTTTACAAACTTTTATTTGGCGCACTTTAACTTTGGCAAATATCCACTGAGATCAAAGGCACATACATACTCATAGGAAGATATTTACCGTTATGTCTGTATTTATACCAAAATACTTGTATATGTACATACATATACTTATTTAATAGCGCCAATAATATTTAATACTATTCGACACTTATCATCTTCATTCTATTAACTCATCATTCACCATTCTGCCTCCCGAAGAGCATTTTTCCATTAATTTGCTAGGAGAAATGAATGAATACGCTCTATTCTAAAGCGAATAGCGAAACAACTTCAGCATAGAGCCAGTTGACCAATATTAGCCAGCTTCGATTCGCCACCTCTTTGCTCTATATTTGGAATCTGTTCTCGTATCAATAAATTTATATCTGAAAGCAACAGTAAAGTTATCCAGTTGAACTCAGTTTAAGAAAGTGTCTGTATAACTCATTAAAGTGGTAAAACTACTTGCTATTCTCTCTCTTAAATTTGATTTTGGCTTTTTTTTACATCAGTTGTTTATTTGATTCGTCACTCTTCCAAGCATGGAGAATCAAATAATAAGTACAATATCCATTTGAGCAAAGAATAGAGAGCGAAATACTGGCCTAAAAAGTTTATGCTAAAACATCAATTCATCATTGTCAACATTGTCATTAGTCAACATCAACATAAAGACAAATTCGTCCAGTTGTTGTTGTTGTAAAATAAAGAACTTTGTATATATATAAATTTTTTAAAGTGAATATATATAAGACACACTTTGGAAAATATTAGTATCGACTTGATAATCTCTATTTATGCCTTCTTAAATGTCTTCAGTTTGATATCCATATTGTACAATAAGTATACATTTATCTTAACAATTTTATTGAAATAAAAATTGTAAACAATTGGCAACCCTACACAAATTTTTCCACCTAAAGCCTTCTTTATTTAATTTCTTCAATTTGTTATTGGTGTTTCGTTATTCAAAACCGTATATGGGAGCGTAACGAAGTTTCGTTGCGATCAAACGATTCTCCTACCGTATTGAATCATCCTAAAGAAGTTTCTCTTCACAAAAAAAAAAAGAAAGAACAAAAACAGTTCACCTCAAATGCTTGATCCCAGTCACCATAAAACTCAACATGACCTCATTTTCATAGCTGAAAAGATTTTTAGCAAGTTGCAAAATATAACAATAAAACCAGTTAAGTTATCTTTAAATACCGCTTAGGACGATTATATACATATAAATAAGCGCGTGGCATAGCGCTACATACATGCCTTCATATACATACTTATATATGTATATATATATATATATATATGTATATACAGATGTATATTCAGTTACATATGTCTACACTGCAGGCAAATCCACTTACATTGAATTATTGCCCTTCTAGTGAACCTTTTGGCTTAGTTAACCCACTGGTGAAAATTTAGTCACAATCAGATTGCTGGGATTAGTCTTGTTGATTATTACAGGGTGTTTCAATTGGAACTGTTCACTGTCGAATAAAATTGCATTCTGGCTTACGAAGTGATTAAATGCTCGTTAATTTAAAAGTTCTTTTTTGGAAGCCATAGTACTTAATATGCTCTAGCAACTTTTGTAGGCGTGGTCGCGCTTCCTCTTAGATTCTATGCCCAAAATTGCAGCCATCTCGGAAAGTTTTCTTGAAAATTTTATGTTTCGCTATTTCATGTAACTACTTTACAGTAGACAAACGCGGCTGATAACCACGCCCACCTCCCATATATACCCGTATGGTATAATTCAAAGTTTGCTTTAAATGACACAAAAAACGTTAAAATCAAATACAAGAATGATACAGCAAGTTTACAAGCGGATCTGTTTATATTTTAAATATGGGCGTGACATCACCTACTTCTAGATGTAAATGGAGCGGAGGCATTTAGAAATGCCCTCCAACAGGTTAGCAAAATTTCAAATTAATTAAAGTGAGTACATAATCATTCCTACGTTGATTTCGGTCCCACCCGTACTTTGTCTCCCTCGCTTGCCTTTTACTTTTTATTTTAATTTCTTATTTTATTTACATTTAGATTTTCATTTTTAACAGTTTTCTTATTATTATTATTTTTTATATTTATTTCTCTATTTGGTCACCCTGTCCTTGACCCAAATTTGTATATGTATGTACATATACGCGACTGCACGCAAAAGTACTTTTATTTTGACACATCCTCTTTGCAGTAAACTTTTTGAAGAAACTTTTTTTAAAGAAACTTTCTTTTCAGCCGAACAAAAGCATTGTTTAGTTTTACCTCACGTAAAACACGCATAAATACTTTCTTACTGTCCTTACGCACCTACACATATACTACATATTATATTATATATATAAGAATATATTCGTGTATAAAGTGCTTTAACGCAAAATCGCCACAATACACCCACACATACACACACATACACACACATACCCACATACATACATATGTACATGGTTGGATACATTTGAATGAATAGTTCTGTATGTATTTATAATGTGCGTGAACCATAAAAAGGACCATCTTGCAATGGCTTACAGTAAATATTTCTCAAAATAATACGATAAAATCTTGCAAATACAGACACTTAACTGGAAATTGTGAAATATTTTTATTTTATTTTTTTGCTAATGATAATAATGATGACTCAGTTTTATACCCAACATTTGGTATTCAATTAGGGTAGACTGTGTATAAACTAGAAAGTGGTATGGATTTTGTATTCCCTGTAAGGTCCGAACATTCCATATATTTATGTACAGAAGCAGCATAACCTCAGATAGCTATTTTTACATAGATTTTGAAAATTTTAAAGGATGTGGAGTTTTTCTCGATAAATCTCCTTTTTTCATGCGTTGAACTCGTTCGGCCTGTTTTAGATCTTTTTGCGTCCTTCTTCGGCGTAAGCAGTATTCAAAGTTTTCATCTTCAACCAAACGAACTAAATCATCCTTATAATAAGCTACCAAAGAACCCCACAGAAGGGTTAAACAACAGCAGCTCAGAGGAGATTTTTCCCATATATTATCTTATCTTGATCACCTTAAGAAAACCTAAAATGTTGAATAAAATTTTTGCTACTATTCTTAAAATTACATCTTAGAACGTTGATGTGATTCAACGATTTTGGATTTTAAAAATGGCTCTTTGAATGTGGAAACTGTTTTTGGATGTTGCAAAAGCCAATAATCTAACGCACTTGTGGAACAGTATGTTAGCTTAATGCTGGAAAACGACACCTTAGTTTCTGCCAAATGTTGTGCTGCTTTAGTTTGGAGACTCGAAAAATGTTGAGATTATGTCTTCTCTGTGTGTGCTTATTAAAAGTTTCAGTTCTTCTCCTGCACAAAAAAAGAAGGATTTTCTAAAAGACATTGTTGACTCGGTAAAGAGTTTTGTTACTGATGTGCAAACTTTAAATCCTAATTATTGTACATATTCCAGCAAAACTGAATTTTATTCAGGATTTGGCTTTTACATTTCCCCGGAGAAGGTAAAATCTCAGCAAAGTAGCTATTTTCACTTATATACATCTATGTTCGTAATTCATTTTGTTCTCATTGATTGACGCAAGGATTCAGTTGCTTTTATATCTTCTATTCAAATATTTTCCTATTCTATAGTTCTTATAAAGTAAAAATTCCCACGTATATTTCTATCTATCAATGTGAAAATTACTCACTAATAGACTTGTCCAAGACCAAGACGATTAATCGATTTGACAATACCGAAATTTTTCTAGCAGTTGAAAATTTTCGGCGAGAATTTTTGGAATAACAGTTATAACCAATCTCAAGAGTGAAGTTATCAATTTTGAATGACTAGGGTAATCGCAAGAAAAATACGGATTTGCTTATTTTAAGTACCACTTTTTACCTTAATGTCACGAACTTAAATATATTCATGCAGTACCATCTCTGTAGGAGTTTGTAGCACAACTGAGAAGAAATAAATAGGGAGTGGTTTTACTGACGTCACTTTAGCTAATGTTTACAAAACTTAGCTATTTGTCGGTATCAATCTTTTCAAAGTTCTGGCACAAAACTTATTGTATATTATTGTCTTCAAAACTTTATTTATTCACACTTCTAGGTTGTTAAAGGTTTTGGTGATTTGATTTTTTTCAGTAGCTACTTTATTGAACATTATTATCAAATATAAGCTTTGTCTGAAAATAACTTTCTCGGAAGGGTTTTCTTCCGCTATGAGCTTGGAAAGACTCGTAGCATTATTAGTTTCAGTTACATAAGGGTACGCAAACATTTCTAAAACTTTTTAAAAGAACTTCCGCAGCCACGATAGTCGGCCTTACGTAATCGTAACTAACTCAAGCTTTTATCCGGCAAAAGGCTGTTAAATCGGTCTCGGGAACTTTTGGCGAATTACTAATGTCTCTTTAACAAAAACAACAAATTTTGGAGTAATGTATATATGTATTTGATCATTTGAGTAGTAATATAATATGCATACACTTACTATATATAGTATGTAACACATACAATACTTATGTATTTCATTTACCATAATGCATATGCTTTAGTCGAAACTTTCATTGTACTTTTAAGGAAAGAAATGAACAAAGAAAAGAAAACATTTGTGTGTAGGTGTGTATGTTTGCATGTTTGTAAATACTTAGTTGTAATGAGATCAAAAGTCTACAATGAAATTTTTCCAGAACAAAAGCTTGTCCGAAAACCACATTTTGCAAACACCATCAATCTTACGGGGCAACTTCTACCCACATATATATGTATATTATTATATTATATATGTATATTATTGTATATATATTGCTTGTATTTGCACACATACGTACGCATACACAAAAGCATACAAAAGCCTAATTATGTTTAACTTTGCCAAATCACTCAACATTAAAGTATGAAAATAATGTGCAAAACTTTAAAATAAACCTCAGGGCAGCAGGCGTTAAAAGGTGGCCGGCCAAGTGCTCTTTAATTTCTACTTCGGGCTAAAGTATACAAACACACAAATAGGAAATTGCTCAGTTTGGGAGCAGCAGTATACATATAGTGACATACTCTCACAGTTTGTAAGAATCAAAAGCATGCAAATATTTATTTATGTACTTCAATAATAATAATGTACTTCAAATAATAGCTTCACTTAATATTATTAAAATATCTCACATATTGACCGATATATACGGCATAAAGTCAATCAGAAGTTCAAAATAGATACAAGGGAACCAGGAGAAGCGCTGATCCGATTTTATACATTTCTAACATCAGATAATATTATTATCACGAAAAGAGTTTCTCGCAATTCCAATAACATATCTTACAAAGTGACGAATATTCGGTATAAAGTTAGCCACATGCTCTGGGTCCTCATATTAGGTCTAGTAAAAAGAAATCCATCATTTTTGTTTTAAATTTAAAACTTTATTTATCATAGTTAGAATGATCCGACGATTTGCTTGTAGTAAGTTCTCTCTCAATTAGCCTGAATGAGAGAACATAAATAAAAGTCAGTCCATGAGCAGTGTTTTGCACTCTCTCAACTGTTTTACTGACTTCAGTTTAGCGAATCTCTACAAAAATTTGGTGATTGACAGTTTGTTGTTTACAGATGTCAATTACTTCCCAGTTTTCATAACTGGTTGTGTAATGTAGCTTCAGTTTTGTTTCCATTAATTAAATTGTGGCGAAATATGTGTCATGCCGAACATTGAAAAGACGATTTGTTATCTGTACATTTTACTGCTGGTGTTAATACCAAAAATACGCAACAAATGGCATTTCTACATCAGTCACATTAAAGGATAACATTTAGCCCCAGTTTGTTATCAAGTGCACTAAATCACCCAAGCCATCCATAATCTTCGTTGGCAATCGCAAGTCTCCACTTTATTCTATAAATGTAATCAGATTGCGAGAACAAACTTTTTCATAACTTACAAGCCACGTAATGCCGGTACAGTTATACAATACTATGGTATATATCTACATATGTATATATGTATGTACTACTGTCCAACTAACCGATTTGACGCGCTCGCACATTGTTGAAACGAAGAAATAGCGGTGGTGCCAGCTAGCCTACTCTTAATTATTTCTGTTGTGCAAAATTAAAAAAGGATGCATTTCATGGGCAAGTGAGCAAATAGAAAACTTTGTGTTTTTGACATGTTGAAATTTGAACAAGAATTCTTTGAAGTCATTTAAAAAGTACAATTGTAGACATACAAATATCAATCTAATATAATAGAAAATAATTGCCAAGACCCTCTTTTATTAATCGAAAAGTACATATTGTGCAAGTTCAAATATATAATATAAGGGGTGTTTTTCTTTCACTTTTTAATGGTTTCGCCGTCAAAACGACTGTCAAAGTAAGCACATGACATACATATAACATTTTTAGTGTCAAAACATCTTAGTCATGCGATGCATTTCTTTGTCGGGTATGCAAATAAGCATAATTGTCTTATTTAAAATGCAAATAATATCTAAAGGATTCTTTAAGCTCTTACGAATTTAACAAATAGTGCTTGAAACCATCTCTTCGATGAGACAAATTTTTAGTGACGAAGTCATATAGAGGAATGAACCTGTCAATTTGGCCATTTAGGTCTAGGCCATCTAGGTGATTTGAGTCCATATACTACATTTTGTGGGAATAAGTGAAGTCACTGGTCTAACCGGAGTTTTTACATACTGCACAACTGACAGAAGGAAAACCAAGATGCTTTTTGATAAGATGAACAGGCAGACTGGGATGGCCATATCCCAAATTTCTGTCCAAACAAATTAATAAAGCCGAAATGGCTTACAAATTACCAATATTTACTATTAATTGTTTATGTTTTTTTATTTGTTAATAAAATTTTCATACCTGAATAGAAAACATCGCATACTGTGCAAGAACTGCCAAAAAAGTAATCAAAATTAACGAGCAGCCCTTTGTTCCTTCGAACTTCCCTAATAATTTGTGTGTGTGTCAGACCACCTCCTAGGGGTAGTGAATTTGTATGAGAAACTCTTTTACATAAAATAACATTATGAAGCTTTCGTTACCTATCAAGAGGGCAAAAAATTGTTGCCATAGCTCAGAGTTTACTCGACTTGAAATCACGACCCACCGAATGAATATCATGTACAGTCATATTTCTCTACTATCATGCAAATAGAATAATTTTGCAGACAATTGCCTCGGTTTAAAGTCACCAAAGACCTTTTTTAAGCATTTTATAAGAAGGAGGAAGGACCGAACATAGTTCCGGTTGTCTTTGAACCTACAATACTTGAGTCATTTTGTCATACAAAATCGGAAATCTTATTTTTACTATGTTCTTAGCAAAAATATTCTTGACCTCGTGAGTCCTTCATAGATTCTTCAGTCGCGTATGAGGTCTGAACTCGAATTGGGTCATATCGAAAGCAGTATCAAATTCGCCCAATTGTCCTAATACTTCCGTGATAGGCCGTCAAAATATTTGACAGTTTCTGATCTCGCTTACGATATGCAAAAATACGTATATTTTACCGAAATTAATTCCCCTTTTATTGATATAAGTTACATGGTACATCTGATTAGTACATTAGTACCTAGAATGGTAGGAAATAAGGAAGAAGTGTAAAAGAGGTTTATGGTCGAGGTGATAGTAATCTCGATCTTCCCGAGCATCAAACCCGATAAAGAGTTCTTTAATAATAGGCCTGAATGTGGTTCTATGCGACTAAGATTACAGATTGGTTAGAACGGGAACGAAGTTAAGTATCGTTAAACGTTCGAAAAGTTAAAACTCTTGGGCGATAAAGTTGATCTAAATGGCATTAATATTTACTTCAAAAGAGAGTTTGCAATCATTTGTTCCCTGGATATGTTATATCTTTAGATCCAGTCATTTAATAACAGTAATGTATAGAAACTGGAAAATATTTAATGTATGGAAAATGTTAAGTTGCGCCATCTCTTAGCAAACCGCACGAATATAGTTATAGATTCAATATATATAATATAATATTTAATATACAAAGTCGAATAAGACAGTTTAAGAACAGCATCGACGACTCCCTTCTGAAAGATTCCATCGAAGCACTCACGCGTTCAGATAAGTACACCGGTGTCTTATATAATAAATACCTTTATTGCGTATTGTTATAGTAAGTTAAATTATGTTTTACCAATTTAATATTATTTAATAACATCTTTGTCAAGCTTGTCACACTGTACCACACATTGACTTCAGGTCTTCTGTGACAATTCGTTGAACTCGTGAAAATTGCCGGTCAATGACAGCGCTCCATAACGAAGGAAAAAGAAATTTTTTAAGTTTCATCTCATTTGTCACTCAGCCAGGAAAGGGCTCATTGTGTAGTACAAATTCGGACACTAGATTTTATCTCTTGATTCGACAGATTAATATTATCGTCACTTTATCTACCTTTTCATCCGTAGAATTGTTATTATCGCATGCTTGTTTGTTTTTAGAAAGCTAACTTTAGATGCACTGGCTTGTTCCGCCGACGCTTAAGCTGCCATTTCACCTTTTTGCGATGGCACAAGGTGTTTCGGACACGTTCATAAATTGCTCGTACTACCCTGCGACTGAAAAAAATCGCAATAAAAATTCGATTGCCTTCATTTGCATTTCAACCTTTTTAGGAAATCGTTTATTCACAATTACTGATATACATATAGTAAAACGGTACATGTGTACTTATATTTGTATATTGTTTGTGGTAGGTTTCTCAAATTAAAAATCACTTTCTCAAGGAGTATTTGTATTATTTACTGTTTAATTAGAGTATTAGCTCAATTAGCTTAATACTTTTTAGTTTATTATTTAATTGACCACCTTTTAGACGATTTCTCGATATTTATACTCCCTCAACATGTTTCTCAGGGCATAAAAAATATATTTGTTCACTTAACGATTGTGTGTAGCACCTCAAACTAATCGAGATATATGTAGGGTTATGTATATACATACATATATATCTTATATATATACATATAACTAACTCACCGTCTATTGCCCACAAAATGCCGCTAATCGAAAAAATATAAAATTCTTTAACTAGGTCACAAATTCAGCTACAAAACATAAATTTAGGAAATTAGGGAAGGGCATCTGTGGTTAAATTTTTTTAAAAGTGCCCGCTGATAGGTTTAATGTAAATATCTCATTTACTACTAAAGCTATATCAACAAAACTCAGTGGCAACTTCCTAGAATTTAATGGTTCAGTGTGAAAATGAGCTGTATCGGTTAATAACCACACCCACCTAAACTTTTCTAGTCCTCAGATTCAGAATATGAGAACCCCCGCACTTATAACTGACTTTATACCGAAAACACCGATCAATTTTAGAGACATTTAAAAAATTAAAAAGCGTCTTTTTCTAATAATGATGTAGCCTGTTGGTAAAAATGGATGAAATCGATTCAATACTTCCCTTAACCGCTATATACATAATATAGTGATCCTTCCGATTGACTTTCCGCAGTATGTATCGGTCAATAGGTAAGATATCTTAGCAAAATTAAATTAACATATTTTCCTTGATATACTGTAGTTTAGGGCCGAAAATATGTCGGTCCATGAATTACCATAGTCCCCATATACTAGATATAATGATTTTCTTTATTCAACTGGCTTTAGGCCGAATATATTGGTCAATATGTGAGTCATCTTAATTAAATTGGGTGGAACTATAACCTCGAGCATACTCTAATTGAATGACAAAACAGATAAAATTGGTCCGAATCTTGTTTCAGCCCCTATATACCGAATATAGTGATTTTCCGTCTTCCGGTTAACTTGATACACTAAATATTTATTAAAGAGTCAGATATCTCAATGAAATTAAACGATAATATTTCTTAGCATAAGGGGATTATTAACTAAAATTTCCGGATATTGGTATATATCCTCCCCAGCACTAATACTCCAACCACATTAACTTCAACCATCTTTATTTTCGATGGAATAGCAGTAAAAAGAGAAAACATTATTTATTAAACATTACAATTTCTCATCTTCTTTTTCGTTATAGCTTTTGTTTTGCCGGTCAGATAAGAAATGAAAAAATTAAAAACTGTTTTCTTTACTCGCCTTGACGTAGACTTTACTTTTCTATATAAACATGTAATAATGTGTATGACCATAAAAAAAGCGTAAAAAATGTACAATATATATGAATATAAAGTTATTTCACTTGCCGACAAGAGTAACGGGATTGCTGCAAAATCGTAACTGTTTTATACACCAAAGAAAAGGACAGACAAACTTTCAAACAAGCTGAGGAACACGTGTCCAACCGGTTGTTGTTGTTATTAGCCTCGAGAATCGTACGGAAGACTTACCGTTTTAGTAAAATTAAATTCCTCGAAAAAAGACTCAGCTAGCGCCAAAAGAAATGATATATGTGAATTTTCGCGAAATCATCT
Organism: Bactrocera minax; assembly: GCA_021498325.1. Lineage (NCBI taxonomy): Eukaryota > Metazoa > Arthropoda > Insecta > Diptera > Tephritidae > Bactrocera > Bactrocera minax. The sequence continues at coordinate 5,338,180 of JAKEEE010000001.1, forward strand.
GACTCTTTGTATGCACATATGTATGTCAAACAGCCGGGAGTAGAAAATTTATATCGTTGTTTAGAGATAAAGAGGCGTCTCGATTGAGTTAAAATCCAATTATTTGATGCTTGTGAATTGTCAATAAGGGCACGGTAGTGCTAGAAAGAGCGCAATCAGAAGTAGATAAGTATGTACATAGGTTTTAGCATAACGGTATTCTATCTGCATACATATATATACTGGGAACGACTTCAAAAAGCGCTTACAGAACGTGAAGAAATAGAAAATATTTTAAGCGTGTAACATAAGACAGTATGTAGATTTTATGACATAAACTTTTTTATGCTAAAATTCAAGAAGGTTGGAAACCTCTTTGAGCTATATTTCCCAAACATCCTCTTGATATGATACAAATCTGATATGAAAACATCATGAAAATATCAGAGAGACTCAAATAATGTTAGTCTATTTTTTGACTAATGACTTAAGCTGTTATTGTTTGTGTGAAATAGTGTAATTGCGCTCTTAACGGTTGCTTTTGAGTCATAATCAATTGAATTTATGCTAAAAATATGTGGTTGGTTCAAAAAATAACGGGAAATTTTAATTGTATACTTACTTTGTATGTATATATACTTTAATGGTATTGTGCATTATGAATTCTTGCCTCAAGATCAAACGGTCAATAAAGGGTACTACCTACAACGGGCGTTCAACGTTCAACGCCGTTTGTATGGAGCAATCGGAAAAAAATTTTTTTGAAAACAATTCAAGGCTTTTGCTCACTTTTGAGCAATTTTGTTCACACTTCGCTGCTTGTTATTCAATTATTGGCCAAAAACAATACTGTAACGATGCCCCGCCTCCACAATCGCCAGACATGGCTCCGCGTGACTTTTTCCTATTTCCAAAAATAAAGAGTACCATAAAGAGCCGTCGTTTTACAAGTATAGACGACTTTAAAAGCGCATTGCTGAAATAGCTAAAAACTATCCCAAAAATTGAGTTTGAGAAGTGTTTCGACGATTGGAAGAAGCGCTGGCATAAGTGCATAATATCGAATGGAGATTATTTTGAAGACTGCAACATTAATGTAGCCGAACGAATAAACATTTTTTTCAAAAAACGAAAATTCCCGCTATGTTTTGAACACACCACGTACATATTTATATATAGGAATATGTACAATTGAGCTCATTATCGATTGCTCACAATAGTTACTACTGTTTTCATGAACACACTAATTTTTAAGTTTCTTTTTTAAATAAATCTTGTAAGTAAATATATATATATATATATTGAAAAAATAAAGCACTGATATTATGAAATAACTAAAAATTACTTTCGAATGTTATTTACAACGTAATTTGTATTTTTAACTTAATTTTTTAGTTTTATAGTTAGAGCCCACTAGCGCTACTATTTTCATGAACACAGCTATATATATATATATATATATATATATATACATATATGTATGTAATAAACCATGTACATTTATTTTTAGGTAAATAGAAAAGTATATAGGTATACGTGTATATGTACATCTATTTCGTAAAAAATCGTTTCATGTTAAGAGGATTAGCTAATATTCGAAAGCGGTAATTTGACTTGACATTAATGGGTTTAAATCCGAGTATTTTGAAAAAAGATATTCTGCTTTGGTCTATTCCGTCACCAAGTCTGTAGACCTAAAAAAATAAAAAAATAAAAAAAATAAAATAAAATATATATACTTATATATTCGCATGCATCTTTGTAGGTAGGTAGGCTGAGGTAGTATACCAAACCACTCGACTGATATCTGTCGGTTTGATCCCTGTCCCAACCAATTTCGAAATTCAATTAGTTATCCGTCCTCGACAACTTCCAAGTCATTTCTCCGATAAAAAGCTTCTCGTAAAGCTTATTTTTGCGGCCGAATCATTATAAGATATATTTTTTGATATTTGACGGTATCTGGACCGAACTAGATTCTATTGTCATTAATGGCATATTTTACCGTCCTCAAGACTGCCTAGTCTTCGTAACTGAAACGTACTCAGATTAATATCCAGTTGAAGATTTTCAATTCAGTAGAATTTTTATACCGAGAAAGTAATAAAAACAATATTAAATCTACATTATAGAAGAATACAAATCATAATTCCTTGTTATTCCTTGTTATATCATTATTGAATATTAGGGTATTAAATTCTGATATACCGAATAAAGTTGCTCTGACACAATTGAATTCTTTCTTAAAAGGTTATGTATATACATACGTATGTACAACCATAGTTACTAAAAATTGTGAAAAAGGCTAAATTTCACTAATTTGTGCGAAAATTTTTACAAATAATATATGTATGTAAAACTAATAAAACAACTTTAAAAGAACGGTTTTGAAATGAACTTACATCAAAATTGCACAAAAACATTTGTAACAAGTCTCTAACGTCCGTCGGATACTATTGTGTACATATGAATGTGTATATGTATGTGTTCGAGTTTAAAGTTATTTTCATTTTTTCATCCAAATTCTCCAGGCCAGGTACTTTGCTGGTTCATTTGCAGTTTGCATAGCTCCAAAGGCATTCAAACTGTTTGTATATGCAAATTCGTCAAGATGCTCAATATTTTAAAATAAAATTGTAATAAATGCATTATTTAAACAATTAATTCACAACCACGAAAAATATCGAAAATACGTATAATACAAACGGCGATGTCACTTGAAGCAATGTTGCTCCTCAGTAAAACTATAAGATTCAAATTATGATTCGGTCTCTACTAGCTATTTATTTCATAATATGTATGGCAGCAGATGAAAGACAATAGCAATATTGTTAACAAGCGGCATTTTTTACTTTATTTTAAACTTTTATTCTATGATAATAAGTGGAATTTACTTTACCAAGAATAATTTCGTTATTACATTGAATAACCAAATAAATATTGATTTATTTTTCAGTTTGATAGTTGTAATTCCAACGGAAGTTCATTGTTCATGCCTAAAAGCAAATGTTTAATATTTTAATTATGCTATGCAAAGAATAGTTCCAATCTGTCGTGAAGGAAACTGTACGCTCGATGTAAATCACGTAACAAATTAGTATGTTTCACCATGAGTTTTCAATTGTTGTGTGATATGGCAGCATTAGAGTGGTGAGTATACCATAAAATAGAAAACGTCGAAAGGAAAGTTGAATAAAACATGAAAAACAATAAAATTACAAATATTGTGTGCATTAAACAAAAACAACACGAATTGTTAAAATAAGCAGGAAACTTTTCCAATGAAAGTTGAGTCTTTATGGATTTCTTTGCTTAGTGAACTGTGAGCAAAAAAGTGCAAATAGAAAGACCAGCTGCACGGAAGCTTATGGTCAGGTGCAGTGACGCTACAAATAGAAAATAGGTGTAATTGAATTTATTGAGATGTGTGCATAAGTATATGGATATTAATCTACAAAAAGAAAATTAGCCAATAGGCGGTTTGGCAATTGGCATTTTTAAGTGAGTTAGTTTACGTGCTTAGATATGTGTATGAATATGCGTACGCATTATTATGAATTCACACTGAAAATAAGTTGTTTATGAGCGTCTGCATTTGTGTAAAAACTAATGCAAATCATCATTTATCTAGTGAAAGTTGTCGAAAAATTCCTAGAGTGGCTAAAGAAGGTCACTATTTCTGTTCCGGAATATAAATGTGAAAGTAGGTTATTTGCAACATGAGCATATGCAGAAAATATGTTGGGTATTGAATTTTTGTGTTGCAGTGGGTTGTGTGAAAAATTTTATTTTATAGCTACTACTATTTTATATTTTCAATGTTAATGACAATGAATGGAATTTAACTGTTTGTGGTATTTGCATTGAGAAAGTTTCTAGTATTCTAGTATTCAGTTGTATAAAATTGTGGTATTCATTTGTAATGTTGAAATGTACTAGATAAAATGAATTTACTATCAGCATTCCGATTATATGTTTAATCTCTTTGTTTAACAAACAACCATAAAATTCTCTGCAAACCTACGTCCTTCCCAAATTTTGCAACGAAATTGTTTCTAAACAAATAAGTAGTAAAATATCTAAAGACCTGGTAATATCTCGATAACACTACACAAAGTTATCGAAGAAACGTATATATATTAATCAGCTGTTGGCTTTCCTCAATTTCGGCCTTAAGCATATACATATGTTCATATCGACGTACCATTAACATTTTTTGTGTAAATGTGCCGTGGGTAAAATTTACCTGCGGTTTTGGTTTGAATTTAAGTCTATAGTTCGATAGCCGGAAGGACAAATGAATTGAAATTTGTTTGTTAAATGAAAATTAATCATAAATGTTGCAATTGGGTGATAAATTTTCTGATATAATTAATATAAATTACATATAATTCGTCAATATACGAATGTGCTTTCTCCGCGATAGTTTCACATATACGCATGCAATTTATCCAATTACGCTCGGGCACTGCTACAACTTTGATAATTTTCACTTGATGAGCTCACGTTCCATTGTGGCAAAAAATAATTAAATAAAGAAATAAATTTATAGCAAAGAGAACATAAATTATGTGAAATAAAAAATATGTTATTCGGCTTATGCTAATTAGACTATAACATTAATTGATTTTCATTTAAATTCGCTATGAATAAATTTTGCCTAGTATACAAGTACGTGCACGAGTGCTAAAAAATCGCAAAAAAAAAAAAAATGGATTTTGGGAGAAAAAAATTGCAAAACCCTTTATATTAGTGTGTTCTTAAATTGATAGTATTTAAATTTTACATATATTATATTAATTCTGTGTTTATAAATATTTCTGGAAAAATATGGATTTCGTGTAGCATTCTTTTGAGAATATGAATATGTGCAGACACATTTGTATGCACATAGTATTGTTCATAATCACTTATCTTTAGAGCATATAACTGGGAGACACAGGCATAAACAAACCTTGTCTACATACGAAGTAAGTGTTTAACAACAATCATATTTATGGCAGTACATATAGAGATATTAAATTTGTTTACTTTTTATATTACATTCAGGAAGTATAATCTAAGAAATCAATACTGATTTAATTTATCGGAGAAAATCAATTTTCGCTATTGGATTTGTAACTATAATGGTGGATAAAGACGAAGACAAGAATATTGTAACGAACAATATAGCTCTGAAACAGGAACAGAATAAGATTGCTCAAAAATCTCATAACTTATCAGCATCATCAACAACAACATCCATACAAAACACCTCTAATGCAGCGGCAAGTGCAGGAGCCAGCTGCAATCAAATTGCAGCAAATTCTTCACACCTGGTAGGCAGTCATAACCATCCAAAATTGATACCCATTCAGAGTGTACTAAACACCACCGACTCACACCATCAGAATCCTACTGCAGCTACACATCAAGGAAAAGGCCATGATAATACCACAACGTTTCCGCAATTCATTACCGGTGGTGCTAATGCCCATACGCAAGTGGCCACAGAGTTGCCACACGAAGATGAGGAGAGGCTGGAGAAGCTATTCAACACCCTTGATCGAGATGGTAATGGACGCATAGATATTCATGATCTCTCTGAAGCATTACGGGAGTTTGGACTCTCAAGTGTTTATGCCGAGGTACGTTTTAATCACAAAATTCACCTAACGCCAAGTAATCACGAATTACTTAACGAAACAAAATTTTAACACGTAAATGAAATTGTGAAGTTAAAGTGCATTTTGAACTAAAGTGTAACTTTTATGAAATTACTATTACGGGTTAAAAATTATAATTTGCGCTATAGATTGAATTAGGTGTGAAAAATATATAATTGAACCGAAAAAAAAAGATTTTTTTGTGCATATTAGATTGTGACAATCTCTAATTTAATTATCGATATATTAATGCCAAGTAATTATTATTTAATATTTAATACCAATCCGCCTTCCATCACCTTCAGTTGTTTTTAAGCTTGTCACATTTATTTAAAGAAATTCCTGGAACAATCCGATATTAATCAAAGTGGCGATGTTGGCCTTGCAGAATTTGTGTTCTATGTGCGTGAGCACGAAAAGAATTTACGACTACAGTTTTCACATCTGGATAAAAACAAAGATGGTATGTATACCAGATTGCAGTATAATTGTGTGCACATAATCTACAAATTTTTTTTTCAGGTAAAGTGGATTTGGAAGAGTTAATAGATGCTTTTAAAGATTTAGGCATTGAAGTTGACCCAGAAGAAGCTTCAAATTTACTCTCACGGTAGGTTGCCCCACATGTGTTTATTATCATACATTAACATGATTTAATTATTTCATTTTTAACTGTTTGTAGCAGTTTAATTAGTTGTAGATTACATAGCTGTAATTCATTACATAATACATGAGTCACATTCCACACAACCATTTATAGTTGGATTCAATTAGTTTAAAATTCAACAAAACATTTATTTTGCAATATGATTTTCGCTATTAGAATCCAAATTTATCAATTATCAATCGCAATTCATTACAAATAATTATTATAAAGTTAAAGGTTTTGGAAGTTACTCCCAACTCCCACGTACATTTCATTATTCACCACCATTTTTTTTTTTTTGACATTTAACTTTATGAATATCATTCATAATACTTTTTAACAGTTTTTAGTTCCTCCAAAAAGATTTAGGGTAAGTCCAGACATTTCGACACTACTAAACTTTTCCAAATACATACATACGTAACTGCGAAACTGAACTATTTGATTTTGATTTGAGACAAAAATAAAAATAAGCAAGGAATTTTAGTTGTCTAGTTTGAATTATTGAGATTTTAAGGCAACAAGCTTGTTTTGCCCGCTTTTTCAAATATTTGTATATATGTAAATGTAAATACAAAGAATTTATGCTGATTACTAACAAGTTTTTCTATGCTTAATAAAGTCACAAACAATTTCACTTCATTTCGTTTTATATTTATATAATTCGTAATTTTCCTAAGTTCGGCTATATTTGATGTTTGCATTTTTCGTTCCCTATTAGGATAAAAAGATATCAGAAATTCTCAGTCCTAAGGTGAGAGATCGTGTATAGATTTAGTGAACTGTATGTGACGTGCACTTGTCAATTGTCTGAATGTATAAATATGTATGTATGTATGTATCGGTAAAAAAAATATATATATATATATATTTCAAACTTTTGCATGCTCTTTAATGATTCTAAATTTGATTTTTCACTTTTCATTGACTTCATAATATCTTTCATATTTATAATGGTTTTTGTTTCTATACCTTGGAATTACTCACACAGAATGGATCAAGATGGCAGTTTAAATATTAGCTTTAATGAATGGCGCGATTTCCTATTATTGGCACCATCCACTGATATTCACGATTTGATCAAATTCTGGCGGCATTCTACTGTAAGTATGTTTGAGTATTTGTTTAGACTGTATGCGCTATGTTGCGCTGTATTCAGATTTTTTGTGGACAATTGAAGGAATTTGTATAGTATGATTTTTACTAAAATCTTACATCTGCAAATGTATAGAACCAATAACAATTATTTTCAAAATTCGCTTTAAATATTTACCAAATTATGCCGCGTGCAGTAAACAATTATTAAAAAAATATCAAATTGCTAGCAAATTTGTTTATGTATATGTAGATTTCTTTTTTGTTTATGCAGGCACATATGTAACTGTAATTGTATTTGTACGTGCCTAAATATACACTAAATACTATGCTTCTCTTTTGTCACTTTTTGTCAAAAGTTGTTGCACATATAAAATTATACCCAATGATACCCAAAACTCAAAAAGAAAACGTTGTATTCACTTGCTACACCAAGTGCAAATTAGCGCTACTGCTAACTAACTGATTAATGCATTGAATTTTACATTTTATAAGTGTAACGATATTATTTATTAAGCTACACTCATATTTTACACATTTAACTAATGCACATCTATTTTATGAAGAAAACAGATGAAATGACGCTTTTGTTAGTCAATTAGCATCCATAAAAAAGGGTGTCGGGTGTTAAAAGGCGATCATTTATAACCGTGATTAATGGAAACTTCCTGTGTTATTTATTAAAGCCATTTTAGGAGGAGAAAGAGAGTAGATTTTTTGGTGTTGTGAGGGGTTATCTTGCAGCAATTAGTATTGAATGAATTATTTTACTTTTCATTTAATTTTTTTTTTATATTTCTTTCATTATTATTTTATTATTATTATTATTATTTTATTCTTATTTATTTATTCTTGTTTATTTGTTTTTATTATTATTTTTTTCGCCGGTTAGAGATTGTTACACAGCAGCACTTTCCTCGAATTGCGAAGCATATTTCATGCTGCTACAATAACAACAAAAAGTAAATAAGTCATTATTGCTTTATCAGCAAAAAGAGGGAGGATTTATCTCAACTATTTTGGTGGGATTATAAAATTATATATGTATGTATATTTTAAAATATATACGTACACATCGTTTGCATATACCAATACATACATACATACCTTGGTCTCAGTTGGTGCGATTTTAAATAATTTAACTTTAGCCGAAATTAATTTAATTTAAAATATTTATTCAGCTAATCGTTTTATTTTTGTGAACACAATTGTACGAAATTTGTAAATCATTTAAATATAAAAGTGGGAACAGTGGTTGTTAAAGGTTAATAATTAAAAGGTTAAAAGGTTAATGTCATTGAGGACGTAGAATTATCATTATAAAATTATGAATTTTTCATGGTGATTATTGGCAACATTCGGATAATAAATGTATATAGACACCGTTAATTTTGATATAATGGCTTCTACTAAATGGCTATTTAGAATTTTATAGAATTACATATTCATATATATGTATTCTGCGGAATGGTGTTTCAGTAACGTTAATGTTGATTACTATAATTAAGAAGCGGGGAGTTTGATCAATATGTTGGCATTTGTATAATAAATACTGCATAATTTTAGGCACTACACTTTAGTGAAATTTGTTGAAACGCGATTCGGAATTGGTTGCTGTTGTTGTAGGAGGTTCGGAATTGATTTTAGGTACTCAGGGTAGGTAGGATAGGTAGGGTAGGCAGGTCATTTTGGGAATATAATGCTATATTTAAATATATGAATTCATATTTTCGTAAACATTTACAGTTACTTTCGCAATATTGTGTGTTTTTCGGTTTTTCGTAATGTCTAGGCTTTTTATTTTATATTTTTCGATTTTTTTTTTATTAAAGTTGCGATTCACAAAGCTAGTTTGGTATTTATATTTCAAAGGAGCCTGATCTACATATGTATGTCATTTTGTATGTACATATGTATATATATTTCAGCGCGTTCTTGTACGCGTACCTGCTTTGTGTGTGCGTTCTAGAGGTTTGCATGCCGATGTCTTGCTTTACCTTGGGTTCTTTGGGGATTTTAAATTATAAAGAGGGATTTACAATATACCAGAATCCCCTGAGGGCTCCCATACCTGAAAACATATGCAAATAGCATATTTTTTGAAAGGGCGCTTTTGTACGAGCACAAATTTATATCATATATGCACGCAAACACATGCTCTGCAGTTGTAGACAGCCCTTTTTTCATTTCAATACTCGTACTTTGCACCGAGTCAGCGACGACGATCGGCTTGTGTAGCTACTAGACATATGTATATATGTACATATAACTCTATTTAAATAAGTATGGATGTGTGTAGGTGAGACGAAAAATATGATAATACTTTTTGGGTATTTGATTAGCCTGACTATCTTTGCAGTTCAGCAAGCAAGTCAGTCAGTCTCTGTTCATCATGCTCAAATAGAGAACGTGTTTCGGCTCTCGCTTGCAATTGCGGTGATTATATAACAAAGCTTAAAACAAGAACGAAGTAATTTAATTTTACCTAACTGGAATTACTTCGATTTGTAAACGTTTTTCATAAATTTTTGTTTTCGAAAATTTTAACCTTATCTTCGAAACTAAAAAAAAAATTTTTGAGGTCGATAACTGCAAAGCAACGTTATAAGCATATAATAAATAGAAATCACCAGAATAATCTTCTATAATTTACGACAAAACGCAACGCGTAAACGCTGAAGGAAAGAGTACTCGTTTTTAGTTTAAACAATAAATAACACATTTTAAATATTTTAATAAAGGTAAAATAAAAAAAGAATTAAAGTGCATTACAAATAAAAAATTCAAAGCAGGAAAGCAACGACAACTGTATTAACGTCGTCCACACAGTGCAATTGTTCAAAATAGAAAAAGCGTACGCAAAGCGCAGGCTAAATTGCAAGTGTCGCGTGAAGTGTTTTCCTAACTTTTCCATAAAATACAATAATAAATAAACGCGAAAAAATGCTGCGTAGCAACAACAATTGGCCTACGGATTATCAAAATTTCCAGCAAATGGCTGTTCAAGGTGACGTGCTGAAAGATTTTGTCATAATTTTTCGTGACGTTATGACACGGGTACGTACTGCCTAAATGTCAAGCATGCATTGAACTGTACATACGCACTCTCACATATGCAGACATACAAATTATCATTTAGTGCTAAGAGTTAAATTTTTTATCAAAAATTGAGGAAATGACTCATCTACGCTGTGTGTGTATCAGCGATTTCTCGTTAAAAATAAAATATTCAAGTTATTCAGACACAATCATTCGGTTGCGGAGCAAAAAAAAAAAGTAAAAAGCCCCGCTGACATTCCAGCCTAGACGCATAAATATTTTGTTATATTTTTTTTCATTAATTTTTTTCAATTTCAAAAGCTGTTTGTTCAGCACTTATTCCATAACCGGATTGATAGGATGGCTGCACAGGTAATGCTCTATCTCTCTTCTCTTTCAAAGTGTTTCTCTGCTCACTTGCACACTTTTCGTTTCTTATTTCCTAATAGTGCTGCAGCTTTAATTGCAGCCAAGTGCATTTGTTTGGTAATTAAAAATAATATTTACATACTTACAGTGCATTTATGTGCATACACACATATATACACATAAGTATGTTCGCAAGTGCATATGTAAAAACGCTTAGGTAAGATAATGACAAGCGAGATTTATCAAGTGCTATAGCGGGTGTTTAAAAAATACAGATATTTCCGTTTAAAACTGCATTATTAGTTAATTAATTGTTTTTGCTGTGGTGAGCTTATTTATATAGCTGGAAATATCTGTCAGTGTTCGCATATGGTTGTCTGGTTCGGTTTACGTCAGTAGTTCGCTGGAACTTGGAATAAGTTGTGTTTTTTTGCGCCAGCAAAACAACCGCTAAAGGCGGGTTCTCGCGCAATTGTTTTTGTGCTACAAGATAATGCTATTGCTCAAATACAGCGGCTCCGAACACTTTTTCGCTGTTATTGGAAGATTTTAAACTTTTAGATGGCATTGAAATATGTCTTGGTTTCGAAATGTCAATATTTTGTAATATTGATTTATCATTTTTAATTGAGTCACTTCTTGTTATTCGAACAATTTTAATTTTGTGGCATCAAAAAATTATTTTTAAATGCATGATTAAAAAAAATGAATTAGGAATTTGAATATTTTACAAAATAAATTTACATATTTTTTTAAGTTTAAGCACTTTCTAAGCAATTGTTTTTAGTTTAAAGTGTTAGTAGCGCATTTAACTGACTTATTCCTTATTATGGATATCTTATCTTAAGGATATCAAATTATTATACATATAAATTATTGCAATATTTTGTAATTATCTCTTTTATACTTTTAGACACTAGTTAAGCAACATTTTTGGATTTAAAATATTAAACGCACATTCTGTGAAATTATTCGTTATTATTTTAGCAATTTTAAAAGTGTGGCATCATTAAAATATTTTTTGGTAATAAAATTAATAATTCTTTGAACTTATTTATTTATAGTTAATCGAAATTTTTTAACTTTAATTTGTCATTCAAATTATTTTTGGAAGCAATTTTACAAGAACAAAATATTTATTTTAATATTTTGAAAAATCGATTTAAACTTTTAATACTTTTAAGCACTTGTGAAGCAACATTTTTTGATTAAAGATAAGAAAATTACATTTTATGAGGTTTTGTGACATTATATTGAGGTTATGTACATATTTACATTTAAAAAAATTTTATTTGTATTGCAATTATTATTGTTGTAATTTTTATTTCGTTTATTTATTATTATCTTTACATTACTTTTATTTAATTAACTGCTTTATTTTGATAACGCCTTTTATTCCACAACATGCTGCTTTTGACCCTGTATATTGTTTAAAACTGCATATGTGTTTTTAAAATTGCATCTACATATGTACATACAACATATGTATGCATAGTTGCTGCTTCTTCCTTGTGTCTCCACTTTGTACGCATGGCAACCAAGCAGCAGCAGACAACGCATGAATTTTAAACTTGCACAAGTTTGCGTTCTATTCGCCTTTTTGGTATTATTATTATTATTATTATTTTATTGTTTTTGTATTATGTGATTGGTATTCACGTGGTAGTTTAATCGCTAAGCAACAGCTTTTAAATTGATATATGTATTAATAAATAAGCCCAAATATATAAACAAATGTATATATAAAATCTCAACATGTATAAAATCTGTAAATATGTTTACTATATGCATATGTATATGTTATAAAGAAATAAATAGATTTAAATTGAATGCGTCGCTAAAGTAGACGGCAGAACGCCAAGAAAAATCTGAACAAACAAATGAAAAGATTACAACACACACATATCAATGTACATACACATAGACCGACTTTTGATTTTATAAACATTTTATTTATTTGCTTTTTCACACAGTCACACAGTTTCTAAGCTCGGTTTTATACTTACGGCATTTCATTTGAATTAAAATCTTGGTTTTTCTTTTTAAGCATTTCTTGTTGAAACTGGTGTGGTGCGGTACACTGTTAATCATGAAGTCCATTAAGTATTACAAATATACATAGGAACAAACATACAAACATGCTTTGTCATTTTCGCACTCATAATTCACGGCGGCGACAAAAACATACAAACAAGCATTTAGCACACATTTTTGTTTTTATAATTTTCAAAATATCAACTACGCAAATACTGTGACTGATTTGGAAAGTACCGAACCGTTAGCTACGCTAAACTTGATATTTCTGGTGGGCGCGACTTTTATTTATATGAAGGGAGGTGTAGGCATTGATTTTTAGCTTGCGCTTTTGATATTAACAGATATCAGCTTCTAAAACGCGCTTATCAAGGAGTGGTTCAAAGGTGTTCTGCGGGAGAGGGGTGTGCTTTTTGAACACCGATTTTTTTTGCAGCTTGAAGTGATGTTCCGATTGGGGCTGCAAGTACCGATTGCAGTTTGGGTTCTTCATATGCATATGTTTTTTTGTTTGTACAACAAAGTAAAAAAATAATAATTTTCATATAAATTTCTAATTATTTTTAAATTGAAATATTTCAGTACACAATTTCAATGAATTTTAAGTTTTGTTATCGCTTGAATTCACCACAGTGCCGATCATTTAATAACCAGCAAATTGTCTTAAAATTTTTTTTTATTTGTTTATATTTTGTATTGTATATATATATATAAATATTGTCTTTATTTTTCTTCAAAGAAACTTACTACCAGCGCTTCTTATCTTCTTAATAGCGCACAATGAAATATCAGCGAATTTATTAAATATTTTTTTATTTATTATTTACATTTACATACTATATGTTATTTAAATTATTTATTATTTTGTTTATATATTTATTTTAAAATATTTATTTATTATATTATTTAATTGTTTATTTATTATATTATTTAATTATTTATTTATGTATGCCTTCTATTAAGCTTCTATTTAATTTACTTCAAATAATTGTTCATCAACGCCTCTTTTTAGTTTTTTAATATCTTATAATAATTTTTAATTGAACTAGTCAATATAACTACATATTGTATATATGTGACAGAGGTATGCGAAAGTAGCATAAGTCGATTTAGTTCAATGGTGACAATTTGTGTTAATCTAAACGACTTCAAAGTACGATCAAGTAGAGATAAAAGATGTGCCCATATTTCTGTTAGAAATCAAAACTACCTATGTATCTTAGTTTAATTCGGCTTAAGTTGTTTCAACATTTCGTTAATTTAAACGTATTTTTTTGACGTTTGAAGTAATTAAAATTATGAAGCGGTCCATGTGCAGCTATAAATATAATAAATATCAGTCTAAATTATTAATTTTTAACTATCAAAAATCAAATACATGCATATATACATACATATTTATATACTATGTGGGTGCGTGTATAAATTTAATAAAAAAAAATTGGCACAGTCTAAAAAGTTATACATTGACATGTATATTTATGTGTTTGTGTGTGTGCAATTTAATTAACACCTCGTGACTGTGGAGACTTTGTTCCGTTTGGAGGCCGGTCTGAGTGTATAGTGTATATGCAATTATAATAAATACTATAATAAAAGCCTAGTCAGCCAACACTCGCTACAAAGCAGTTTATATCACATTTTAGCGCATACACACATACAAATGCACACATTTACCTTGTTAATGCTCCGGGAAATCAATGTCTACTTAATTTATATATTTTTATATATACATACTAATTTATTTACGCACTTTCTTTTGTCATTTCTCTCTTGCAGTACCTTGACATTGGTGAAGATTTAAATGTACCTGACGATTTCACGCAAAGTGAAATGCAGACCGGCATGTGGTGGCGTCATCTGGCGGCTGGTGGTATTGCAGGTGCAGTGTCGCGTACATGCACAGCTCCATTAGATAGAATAAAAGTGTACTTGCAGGTAGGACAACAACATATACACACACCAACACACTTACATGCTATTATGCAACAAGTATTTATGAATAAAAGTTCAATTTGACAGGTTCAAACACAGAAAGCCGGAATCTCTGATAGTTTAAGATATATGCTAAATGAAGGAGGCCTCCGTAGTATGTGGCGTGGCAATGGTATAAATGTGCTAAAGATTGCCCCCGAATCGGCGATCAAATTTGCAGCTTACGAGAAGATCAAGCGTTTAATACGTGGCGATGAGAAGCGTCAGATGACGATTGGTGAACGTTTTATGGCTGGCGCAGCGGCCGGTGGCATTTCACAGACGGTCATCTATCCGATGGAAGTATTAAAGACACGCTTGGCCTTGCGTAAGACCGGTCAGTATAAAGGTATATTGGATGCAGCGAAAAAGATCTATTTAATGGAGGGTGTGCGTAGCTTTTATCGTGGTTACATTCCGAATATGCTGGGCATTATTCCTTATGCTGGTATTGATCTGGCAGTTTATGAAACTTTGAAGAAAAAGTATTTAAGTAGTCATAATACGGAGCAGCCAAGCTTTCTCGTGCTGTTGGCGTGCGGCAGTGCGTCCAGTACATTGGGACAGGTGTGCTCATATCCATTGGCGTTGGTGCGCACGCGACTGCAGGCGCAAGGTGAGCAAGCTTTGCATGTAGCAATTAATATTTTATATTTATTTTTATATTTTTTTGTTATTAGTTAAATTTTCTTTCCATTTTGTGAATTATTTTTAATTTTGCAATTATTTTTTTTTTAATTTTATGGAATTCTTATTTAAATATTTTTGTTTTAAATTCTTCATAATTTTTTTTTATACTTTTTGTTTAGTTTCTTTGTATTTTTAAATAAACAAGAAATTTTCCTTTTTTAGTTGCTTTATTTCCGCTTTTGTTGAATATTTATTTAATTTTTGTGTTTTATAAATTAATTTTAATTTGGATTTTTTTTTAAATATATGTTATAAATGTTTTTCAATTTATTTAGCTTAATTAAGAAAATAATATTGAATACTTATCTTGAAGTTTGTTTCAATGTTTTTTTGTTTTGTATACTTTTGTTTTTAAGTAAAATATTTTTTTTTACCTTTTTAAGTGTTTTAAGTGTTTTATTTAATTAAAAAATTTTTATAATGTTTTATAACTATTTTTATACTCTCGCAACATGTTGCAACAGATTATAATATTTTTGTTTTTCTTTGCATTTATTTATTTTGCATTATTTTTTTAAATTTTTTTGACTTTATTCTTTTTTTTATTTTATTTTATTTAATTTTTTTATTTTATTTTATTTTTTTTTTATTTTATTTTTTTTTATTTTATTTTTTATTTTTATTTTTATTCTTTTAATTCTTTTTTTTTTTATTTTTATTCTTTTAATTCTTTTTTTTTATTTTTATTCTTTTTTTTATTTTTATATATATTTTCAATGCTTTTCTTTGCCTTTGCAGTGGTTACCAAAAACAAACAACCCTGCGTGGGTATACCCTTAAGGCAAGCGGGTGCTATCAATGACAACAACATGTTCGGTGTCTTTCGTAAGATTCTTCGCAACGAGGGCATCTGTGGCTTGTATCGCGGCATAACACCGAACTTCATTAAAGTACTTCCAGCCGTTTCGATCAGTTATGTGGTCTACGAATACTCAAGCCGTGCTTTGGGTGTGAATATGACGTGATCCCTCTACGTTAAGCGCAATGTTAAAAAAAACAAATCAACAACAATTTAATGGTCTTGTTACACAACAACAACGGCGCGCAGTTGCATACTTATATACATATATATTTATATATACGAATACATATGTAAATAATAAGGCGCTAGCCTTAAGCAGGTCTATTGTTGCACTTTTACTTCCAGTCTCTGCCTATAATTAAATGCTACCAACCTTTGTATAATTCATATTACTCTTTTTTTTTGTTTTCTGTTAGTAATATTGTAGTGAAAATTTAGCAAAGATGCTCCGCGTGATACTAATTGCTAATTACATACATAAACAAAAAAAAAAATAAAAAAACAAAAAAAACGAAAACCAAAACAAAAGCAAACTGCGTAAAGTAAAGTAAAAAATAAAAGTAAAGGAACGGATTTTGAACACTGAATTGAGAATGTGAGTCGTTGACTTAAATATATAATTTAGTTTATATAAACTTACTGTATAATATAATAAACATTTGATAGTTTGACAGATAATACATATGTAATGCTAAATATTTATTTCTAATCGACTTTTTACATACAAAAACAAACAAAATGCAAAACACATGCAAGATAACGAGAGGAAGCAGAAAGAAATCGAAACAAATGTATGTCATAGATTTTAATTTATTATTTATTTAGTTAAATTAAAATTGGCGCATGTAAGTGAAAATGTTTAGGTATATTTATATGTATAATATTGTAAAAACCGTTTTTAAATAAACAAACCCGAAAAGAGCATGCATTTGTGGCACTTTTTCGTAAGATTTCTTTTTTTTTTGCTGATTGGCAGTAGCGAGTATGTTAATTGAAATCGTAATGAAAATGAAAATGGAGAAATGTGTCAAACCTTGTGGCCCTTTTAGACAAACAATTTGACTTTTTAGCTTGCTCTTTACATATAAACAAGTAGGTACTTTAAAAATTATACGCATAGTGGAATACATACAACATTTAACAAGTTGATAAGCGTAAATATTACAACATAAATATGTACATATACACAAAAATCTAAAATATTGCTAATTGAATAGCAGCACTTACCATTTGTGTTTTAATTATTATATATTAAAAGCGAAAATCTTAAAGTTAATACAGAATTTAATAATATCTAACTTATTTAGCATTATTACCAAGTAATATAAACATATGCATATACATATAATATAATATATTATAAATTTATAAGTCTAAACTACGTACATGCATACTTTTTGAGGCTGCAATTACGAAGCAACATCGCAATAAGTCTAAATGCTTAATATAAAGAACTGAAGCGCTGTCGTTAAGTTTAAGTAAAAATCACTTCAATCAAAAATAATGTAAAAACAAAAAACTGAAGAAAAACTTACATACATGCATGCAAACATACATACATACAAAAATAGTTATAATGGCAAAGAAATGACGAGATTATTGTAGCATATTTTTTATGATATAAATAAATAAATAATGTAGATGATTTCACAAATCGGTAAATTGTATAATGTAGTTAATGAATTACAAATTAAATGTGTTTAAACATATTTTTTTATATGCTAGCCTTTCGATTATGCCAAACTGCATTTGCATTTATTGATTTCATATAATGGGCATATACATACATAAACATAAACATTTAAAACATTTAACACAAAACTTGTGTGCAAAAATACATGAACTAAATGAGAATCTAAAATAATAATATATCTGAAAAAGACCAATAGTGTAACATTAAGCATTCTCTATATACTTACAATATAATTCTCTACACTTTCTGTCTATCTCTCTCTCTCTCTCTCTGGTTGACTTATTTGTTTGTGATTTATGCAGGACTAAACTTACAGATAAAAATAAAAGTTTAATTGTTTAAAAATAAACAGATTTTTGAAAATGAGTTTTTTTGGAATGCATTTGTGCATACTTATATAAATGTTTTTGGGCATAAGGTGCAGTTAATATTACTACTATTAAAACCTATAACTCCCATTTAAGTATTCCTGAAGAATTTTGAATTTTGAGGAAAGTCCAACGCTGTTTGAGTGAAGCAATCCGAAAAAAACGCCCGGATTTGTGCAAAAACAATTCATGGCTTTGCTCACTTTTGCACAATTCTGCTCACACTTCGTTGCTTGTTCGTGAATTCTTGGCCATAAACAATACTGTAACGATGCCTCAGCCTCCATATTCACCAGACATGACTCCGTGTGACTTTCCTCTTTCCAAAAATAAAGAGTACCTTAAAGTGCCGTCGTTTCACAAGCAAAGATGACATTAAAAGCGCATCGCTGAAAGAGTTAAGAGGTTATCCCAAAGAGTCGAGTTTGAGAAGTGTTTCGCCGATTGGAAGAAGCGCTGACATAAATGAATAATATCGAATGGAGACTATATTGAAGGCGACAACATTAACGTAGACGAATGAATAAAAAATTTCTTTCAAAAAACGAAAGTTACCGTTATTTTTTGAACACACCACGTATGCTAAAATGTTAAGAGCGTACGTCGACGCAAGTTAATGGCGCCAATTTAATCTATATATTAACAATATCTTTGTATTAAAAGCTTCAAATTATGATAAAGTATAGAAAAATGATATACACTGAGTTTTACTAAAAACCAAAATACCTACTTTGGTTTAAGTCGCCCTAAGCTTCTTTAGCATATCGCGGAAGATATATGAATATACACGTAAATGAATATGTAGTGTGTATACCGCACTAAAACTCTTAAATCATCAAAAAAGTCTGCTTACGTCAGCAAATTAAAAATAAATTATAATTCGGAAAAAATACGCTAAATTAACTGTAGTACTTAATAGCGAAAGCAAACAAATCTTATCATTGAAAAAAATATTAGGTGATAAAATTAGATAACAGAAGGTCTGAGAGACTAATAGGCAGGCAAATATAGAATATTATTAGGAATGTAGTTATTTTTAAATATTTTATTTGTGTTTCTTTTGTTTGCTTTAGAAGTTTCGCAAAATCACGAAATGTAAAAGATATGTCTAGTGAAGGTACTCTTTTTAATCCAACAACAAGCAATCCAGCAAAAGTTGTCCCACAAATGTCAGATGTTCTGATGCTGTGAATTTGTATTTTATATTTTTTGCTTCTCTGACCTTTAGCCAACTATATGTAAATAATATATTCATAATAATCACGATAGTCACCTTAGGGCTTTAGAAATTGAGCTTTCAAAAGGCTTATAAAATGATGTATACTTTATCCATATCAATTTAATTGGGAAGTAATATTATTTAGTCCTGCTTCAATCAACGATATTCAATTATACATTAAAAATGATTATGAAAATTGTATAAAAAGAGAAAAATTCTATAAAGCAATAAGGCACATGGACTGATTGTCCACGTCTTAAAGTGCCTTGTATAATTGAAACAGCAAAAAAATCTTCGGCGATACTGAACCCTAGATACCCTACACGAATTAATTTTGATCGGCGAAGTTTGCATATGAAAAAAGTTGTTTGATAAATAATGTATCAATAAATATTTTCCACACTAGCCTCCGGATGTCCAAAACAATACAGAAGGCGTTCTTTTCGCAGAAAACTGTGTTCTCGTTCCAAAAGTGGAACGTAAACGTAACAGGCAAGACTTTGTTCACGACACAAAGAGAAAATAATGTAAAATTTCCTAGTCAGCTATTTGGTTTCCCCCGAAAAAAACCATAAATACAATTTGTCTCAGAAATTTCCAAAATGGTAAGTATTTACCAGTTTCATTAATTAAATGAATTAGAAAAGTGCATCGATTCCCTATTTATTCCCTCCAGATATTTGCAGACCAATATAAATATTTAATATATAACAACTTGTCGATTCTGGGCTCAGAAATAATGTTTTAATCTTTGTCCCTCGCCTTCCGAGTAAAGTTTTGACATTTGTTACTCTTCCAGACCGGGTAAAAGGAAGTTAAGTGATAAGCAGAATTTCTCGCTGTACACATATACGTTAAAAAAACTAAAAAACTCTAAAAACTAAAAAAAAAAATGTATTTTTTCTATGTATTTCAACATGGTTTTAAACATCCAATGCTAAGCTATTGTTTCAGAAAAGTCATAACAACGACTAACTAGCTCGGATTAACTTAAATTGCCGCCATTAACATAAGCTGACTTAAGCTATTTTATTATATATATTTCCGCATATATTTGAACATATTTATTTTGCTGTCGATATGAAATCAAATCTAGCGTTTTGAATTAATTATCTCAGGCACAAATTGTCAAGCGTTAGCTATATAGTTTGAGATAAAATTATAATAAATTTTTTTTTTTAATTTTTCTATTCATTCGTGTGATATATTTTTTTAAGACTTTGGTAGCCTAGTTGGAAAAGATACGATAACCTCTCTGATCTTTGTCGCTTCTTAACAATAAATTATACAGACGTCTTCGATTCGCCATTCTCTGCTCATTATGCTTGAGCGCTGCTCTCTTACCTAAAAAAATTCATATCAAAGTAACAATAAAATTATTCAGTCGAATTCAATACAAGAGAGTAAGTGGATACCATATTTAACTGATATAAACATTCATTATAATATCTCTATTTGATTATGCCAGACTGCTTGATTTATGCCAGAAGCTTTTATGATTCCCACTCTCCAAGGTTTAACGAATCAATGCAACTAGTATAATGTTATTTATAAAGTGCCATTATAAACCACAAATCTTAGCATCACGCAGTGGAAGAAGCCGTAAGTCTAACAATATGAGTTGCTAAATCTTAGTCTCCACATAACACTTCAGAAAGAAGCATAAATCATCTTTATAACTACACAAAACGATCTATAGACTGGTTTTGAACTCGAGAATTAAAATGTTTTATATCAGCGTCATCAGCGAGCAGCCAACTTTAGTTTTCAATGCAAGAACAGGATTTTCCAATTTTGGTTTCCAAATATTAAATATTAAAATATTCTGCTTGCAAGGAATTCACGTTTGAATTAGTTCGGCTATTTATTAGACATAGACGTCACGTAGACGTCGTTTATGACGTAAAGATTTATGGATATAATATCTACTTGACGCAAAAACTTTTCAGATATGCCGGCTAATGTTTACTTGTGACACGTCCGATAATCAAATATTCGTGATATTCCTGCAGCAGGAAACGAGGTGGGTATACGGATATGTATGTAGTATATACAACAAGCTGATAACATTAAATCTCTTTAAAATCGTCTGTTGTGATGGGAAGGAAGGAAATGAAAAAATTCGTAAAATAACTGATTAAATATAATGAAATATTTTCCCAAAGTTTTAAATGTTTAGTATTCGGAAAAAGATAGTTCGAGTTGAAGATAGGAAAATGCAATTATCAATTCTCTCAACGGAAATTTTCGAGGATGATCGCGATAGTTTGATAAAACCTCAAAAGTCTAAAATATCAATAAAGTTAGGTTTCAATTTGGTCTTCACGGAGATTTGGGCAGAACAAAGTTATATGCTGACATTGTGTCAGAAAAACTCACCAAAAAATACTTTCTTAAATTTTTATCTTTGCTATTGCGTAAAAAAATTTTTGTTTATATCATTGTTATAGGCATCACAAAACTTTGTAAATTTCAATAATACGGTGAAATTTGACCTCAGGGGCATATTACATCACCAAAATTTATCCAAAGTCAACAAACCACACAAAAGGTTCTTTCCGAAATCAAAATGATACTAAGAACACCAAAAATTCTTCAAAATTTCGTAATCCATTCGGGTTTAATAGGCAGAATTCCGTCGAATACAGTTATTTATAAAACTCTTGCGATGGCCCTACATAACATTTGTTTTAAATGTTTGGCTCAAAACTGAGTTCACAAAAAACCAAAACTTAAATTGAAGTTAAAAAGGACTTCATAGATCGCCGATATAAATATATATTTTAAATAGAAACAAAAGTTACCCTAAATTTTAATTCGTGCCGGTCTTTATGTAACACAGACAACTCGCTGAGGTATTACATATACCTAAAGGGCACACATTAACTAAAGTCACGTCAAAATGTGTCAAAAGTGAGCGGAAAGGAAAAATGCGGTTAGGCACTGTCAACACGTTAGTTTTCCGCTATTTGGGAATTAATTTCATACGTCTACTTTATTCTGTAATACCTGCGGCAGGGGAACCTTCCGAGAGAATTATGTGCATAAACATATGTAGATGAATTTATAAAAATATTTGGTTTCTCAGACCTTTGTCCTCCCATATTTGAGTTTTTGAGGTATGAATTTAAATTATCAACTACAAGTCGACCGTTTTGTGCAGGATTAACAAATTTTTTTAAGTTAAGCTAGATTGGGCTTTGTAGCTGATTTCCGATCGGGAAGAACTTTTTACAAACTGATAACAAGGAACAAGGGTTTAAATGTGATAACATTTTCTTATATATTACAAAATTAATGTAATTCCATCCATTTGGAACCGAAAAGGTACCTCAACCCGGCATATCCAATAATTAAATACTGTGAATCTTTGGACAGTTTTTGAAAAACTTGCATTCACAATAAACTCCATTAGTTCAATACTTTGTAAAGAAAACACAGTATTTATTTTTAGATATTTAGAACTGCAGCTACAAATATTTGGGTGCGCAAAGTTAATTGAGGAAGCTGAAAGAAGCAAGCAGCTGTAAAAAAATTATCTACATTTAAACCCAAAATAATATTATAATTAAAAAACAAGTACATTTACAAAGTCCATATTAGTATTTTCAAATTCTAAAACATTTTCGAAAATCGAGGTAGGGAAATCTTAATATTCACATATTACAGAAAATGGAAATGGGAGACATTTCTTATCAACAAATCTGCAGTGCACGCACCGTGCAGTCCGACCAAAAGGGTTTCTTCAACGAATTCTTTTTGGAGGTGAAAGAAGGTTGCAGTGAAAAGTGGTTGAAGCACTATTTCAGCCAATTGAAATCGAACGAAGCGCGTATATTATCGATCTTCAGCGATCGTGAGATATGTGATACGGTGTTGGGTGTTTTGGAAAATGTCGCGCCGGTCTATAAAGGGAAAGATGGGCTGTTTTCGGTGCAGCAACGTGCGCAGTCAAATAAATTCAATTTGTTGGGAGATTTTAAACAAGCGTTGGCTCATGCCAATTTGGCCGTTATGCGTGCACCGGCGAAAGGTGTGTGGGGACTACTTTTATTTACTTCCAAATATTCAAACTCATACGTTCACTTTCTATGTTTTTGCAGATGTGGATCTAGCTGTAGATGACGGTCGCAGTTTGGCTTTGTCCTATCGCTCGCGTGCCGGAATTCTAATTAATTTGGGCAATGGCCAGGCTGCGATGAATGATCTTAAATTAGCCGCAGCCTATGGTTTGGAGTTGAAGGAGAATGTGGATTATTATATCAAATTGGCGAAAGCTTATGCTTGTGAGCATGAAAAACTGTTTCCCTTGTGATCCTGCTTTCTTGCCTTTGAATCATACCTTAACGTTAGGTGTTTTCGATTCGTCATTTCTCTGCTCGCTAACTGTGGTGAAAAAAATTGCATGTAAAAGCAACAACAAAGTTATCAAGTTTAATTTACTTGGTGAATCGAAGACAGCTATTAAATAAGTAAAGAGAAAAGCAACGTACATAAACTGAACGAAACCCCGTAACACTACCGGCATGGGTAACAATAGGTTATTTATCCCTCCGGTATGACAACAACAGGAACTTGAGGCAATGAGTACTATCCGCTGAAATGTGGAAATTGTGGAATAAAAGCGATCGCTCCTCAAAATTTTATTCAGAGCCTCTATTTTCAATTAAAGTAAACCCCAAGGACCTATTCCACTCAAGAGACTTTGAATTTCCCATATCACTATTTCGATTCAACGGTCATTTTAGAATTCGCTGAAGAGAGAGCAATTTGAAATCATCGGGGTTAGACCAATATTCTTGGTGGACTTTCTTTGGAAACGGTATTTAAAAGCATTCTATAATATCCTCCCAACATTTGTTCCAATTCTTTACATGTTCCATGATAACGACAACTCGTAAAATTTCCACCAAAAAGTGTCTTCGTGATATTATTAGACAGCAGGATCAGCACATTGTCTTTTCGCTATGGTATACCCGCTTTCCTAACTGTTCCTCGAGCACTGAGAATTCGCTTTAGATCAAAACATGGCTCAGACTGCGAATAATACTAAAAGTTGTGGTTGTACATCGGGTCTGTGAACTATAATCAGCTATCCGGGTGGTAGACATTGCAGCTCCAGACATCACTCGAGATTATAGGACGTTTGGATTTATGTTAATTGAATATCAACATTTGAAGAAATCATTTAAAGAACACATTCAATATTCATAACATCAATATAAATTAAGAGCACTCAACTCTCAATAGTCTAATTTTATGTCTTGTACTAAGCTCTTCTCTTTCTTGAACTATCCAATCATCACATTCAATAAAATGCCCATCTAATCAAAAGAAATTTAATAAATATCTTTCTTATTCCTTCCAGTAATGGGTGAAACTGCGCGCTCGGAAATATCTTTGAAGGTAGCTGAGAAACTCTCAGGTAATAATAATACCTTAAGAGAGGCCTTCGGCAAGGAATTATCCCTTATAAAACCCAGCGAAGAGATTGAATCTGCCGTGGCACCCGCTCTGGCGAGTGGAGAAAATGCTAACTTACGTGGTGCCTCTAATCTGGTGAAGTTGGTGGAGACAAAAGATCGAGGCCGTTTCATTGTCGCTGGAGAGAATTTGAAAACTGGTGATGTTGTACTCTGCGAGAATCCAGTTGCCGCGTGTTTATCGCCTAATTTTTATGGAAGTCACTGTCATCATTGTTTTGAGAGGTACGTAAGAGTAATAGATTTTTGGATCTTTCAGTTTTAAGATAGCCTTCATATACTCGCAGCTTCTTTTGATTTAAACTTGAATAAGTTCAGCTCACCACTTCCAATATACTTTTCATGTAGGATCGAAAAAATTAGGTGGGAACTACTTACGGCTGATTATTTAAGGGTCATCTAAACACTTCGAACTCAGTTTTCCCGCTTTTCCGGATTTAGGTGGAGAGGAACTTCTTTAACAGTTTTAGATGCACTAAGTTAGTTGTATTGAAAGTTTTGTCAACGCTCTCTCTTTTTTCCAGTTTCCCATTATTCTTAATGCTTTTTACTTCCGCACACAACTATCTGAGTGGACACTTCTAATCTAATTTAAACTAGCTATAGAACCTCTCTCTCTCGTCCACAGAAATTTAAGCCTTCGAATAGAGAAATTGGGAAGGAAAAAGAAATGACCGCAAACTTAAGCAATGGAACAACGAATCTATGAACTATGAACTTTGCTATGAACCATCGAGTTTAGTATATTGAACTTCCTTTATTATACTTAATAAAGAATAAATATTTTGTATGAAAAGTGATAACCGATTAGTTCTAATGAGTGCTTGACTTATCGAACTTGTTAAGACGATCTTTAAAGATTTAGTACCAGAAAAGCTTAATTGTTTTGTAGATATTTAGTTCATTCAAGTTGAAAGTGGTATCTCTTGATATCTGGAATTTTAAGCAATTAATACTTAGAAATACGGATACATAAATGTAACTGGAAACTACTCTTGGGACCACTTTTTCATGTTTTACCTTTTCAGATACTCTAGTACTCATTGTAGATAATACAACCTCTAAAATTAAGTCTTAGAAAATATATTATCTTATATTTAATATGAGTAATAAATTTATCTTTTCAAGGGTTTTCACTTTATTTTTATTATTGATTGAGTTTATGAAACAAATAAAAAATTAGTTATAAGCCTTTATTATATAATATAATAACTAAGTTACTACTAAAGTTTTATAAATATTATATGACTTTTAAATAAGTTGTATATATACTATAAGCCTTTACTACAATATATTTACGTAAAGTTATTATATTTCCATTAATGAACGCTAAATTTGATACAAATTGAAACGCATTAACACTGAATGTCTACACTTGCAGGCTAATTACTCCAGTGCCATGTGTTAATTGCTCTGGAATTGCTTTTTGCTCGGCGCAGTGCATGGGAGAGGCATGTGACAGTTATCACCGTTTTGAATGCCATTTTATGGATCTTTTCATAGGTAATGTAAACAATTATAATATTTTAACATTATCTTAAAGCACTTAAGTAGCTCATTTAAGTGCCAATTAAGGTTATTCAATAAAAATAACTGAAATGCATGCATTACTTAGAGTTTGGTGAACGAATGGAAAAGGAAATGTTGAGTTTTTGAAAGAACATCTCAATCCCACACCATAGCTTATTACAGAACTGTCGGCATAGGCGAAGAAGTTAACAGCCTTAGTAAAAACCACCACCTGAAAGAATTTATTAAAGTCTAAATTCGAAAGTACTCGTATATTTTCTGCCTAGAAGTCTAACAATTGAGTTTCCACAAATATTTTCTCTAAATTATTTACATACATCTTATAAATTCGGATATGTTATAAATATTCCAAAACAGAATTCCTTTATTATTTTTAAGGTTCCGGCATGTCGATACTCTGCTACTTGGCCTTACGTGTATTCACACAAGCATCGAGCGTAGAAAGTGCGATCCACAATGCGAACTCAATGTATGAGCATCTGTGTGCGCATATTGAGAGTCGACAAGCTGAAGACTACTTACAACGTTCACTGATGGCCGGCTTTTTATTACGCTGTTTACAGAAAGCCCAATACTTCGGACGTCGTAAGAGTGAAGGTGTGAATCCAACTGCTGTTGAGCTGCAGGTTGGTACCGCACTACTTGGACTCTTGCAGGTCCTACAATACAATGCTCACGAGGTTTTTGAGACCAAGGTTGCCGAGGAACACCACTTCGAGGGCTCCAAAGTTGTCTATGTGGGTGCTGCCATATATGCGACAGGTGCTTATTTCAACCACGAGTGCTGGCCGAGCGTGGCGCGCTATTTTGTCGGAAAGAAGCTGGTGTTGACAACCATTAAGCCACATCAACCGAACGAAGTGATAGCTGAGAACTATGGACCGATTTTCATCAAAACAAATTTGAAAGAACGCCAAAGATCTCTGCGTGGTCGCTACTTGTTCGACTGTAAGTGTATGGCCTGTCAAGAGAATTGGCCAACAATACAGAAGCTTGATAAGCAAGTTCGTTTCCGTTGTCCTACGGCGAATTGTGTTAATATTTTAAAGTTTCCGAAGGATATATCCAAGGAGGTGCGCTGTACGCGCTGTCGGAAAAATGTTTCGCTGAAGTCGAGTGTAGCGAAGATGATACAAATAGAGGAGCTTTATCGGAAAGCCGCTGATGACATGCAAAAACAAAATGTTCCGGAAGCAATTGAGCAATTTAAGGAGGGTATTGAAATGTTTTTCGAATGCGCAGTTTTGCCTCATAAGGACACAATAATTGCACAGCATTCGTTAATCAAGTGTTTGGCCATTGGAGGTACCACGTTCAAATAGGTGACAATCAATTATAAAGAGTATTTTTGTTTCAAAGCCCTTTGAGCAATTAAAAATAATTTAAATAAATATACCAAAAGAAACTTAATAGTGTTTCTATATATTTTTTTTCTTTGTTTGTAAGCATAATTAAACTATTAGACATTTAGATTGCCGTTTGTAATGGACCAGTGCTTATTTTGTCAACGGCTTCCACGTCAACAATATTTTTTAATGCTGCAAATGCCATTCTTACGAATATTTGTTCTACGTAACCGGAACGAAACCGGACTACGGAAACTTCGAAACTGCCGGAACGTAGTAATCCTCAAAAATATTTAAGTGTGTTCTGCCGAAATAACAGCAACAACACCTACAAACGAACAAGAAACTTCCTTGCCGCACCATAGAAGCCAGCTGGACCTTTAAACACACCAAATTCGGATACAAAATATAGTAATATCATCGGTTTTATAATAATATATAATTTTTATATTTAAATTTATATTTATTTAAAAAGAAATTATTATATAACCTTTTTATTTCTAAAATATTTCTTTCTCTTGCAAAAGGAGGGTTAAATATTTGAAAGCAAGCGAACGAACGAATAATGTTCGTCCCCAACTATTCAAAAAAAAAAATTAATAATTTTTGGATCGTCTGGCAATACCAAACTATCATATGGCAATTGTTTATTTGGATTCGCGTAAAATCAGCGGGAAATTTGTATGGACTCTCGAAAAATTTAAGAGCTTTTTATCTAAATAAAAACGTTTAGAAATGATAAAACGACCAAAAAGTGATGAAACGGAAGAGGACATATTGCGGATGCAAAATGAGTTTTTATCGCATCGGGCGAAAAATCCAAAGCTGCAGCCGGCGGCACAGTGTGTAAAAGTGACAAAGGGTAAATATGAAAAACAGATTTACAGATATTTATTAATTTTTGTTAAATATTTTTATCATTAGAACCCAAAAAGTCATTGTTTGTGAGGAGTCGCCAGAAGGCAAGTAAGAAAGATGATAATGCGAATCCAGACCAAATGTCACAGACAGTCAAGCAGGAAATTTTAGGTGAAATACACGAGAAAATCGTTGGAAATTTTGATACAAGCAACGTAGAGAAGTTCAGTGAGATTATGCTCGGTGATATTGTAGAGAAAAAATTCGATGCTCCAATGGTGAACGACAATATGGACATTGAAGAAAAGATTGGGTTTCCAGCTATAAAATTAACAACATTGAAAGTGAGTTACTATACGCGTTTAAAACTTAAGTTTATTTTTGATAATTTGGAAATTTATGGAATTCTAGAAACCTTTAAAAAGTGGTAGAAGTATATTTGCATCTGGTGGTCTAAGTAAAAAGCAGCTTAAGAAAAACGAGGAGCCTGCCCTTTCAGGGGATTTGACAAAAATGTATGGCAACGAAAGTGTGATAGTCAACAATTCTACAATTGCAGCGGAAGTGCACAAAGAAAACCTGGATGTTTTAAGTAAAATGAGTAAGGATGATATCTTAGCAGAAAGAGATAAACTGCTAAATTCTGTTGGTAAGTACTTAAATCAGATATGTTTCCACTATTATCTATATGTATCTATATTGTCCTAAGACCCCACCCTCTTGCAATTGCTGAAAAAGAGGCGACATGAAAAATCGAATCAACCACTGCTGACAAATACTATAGCCACTACTACTGATACTACACCTGAAATGGTTGAAAAACCAGAGGATATGGAGGTTTGCTCCGTATTAACACCAACGAATGCGGCATATCAAATATTACAACATAATGAGACAGAAAATTGGATACATTTCGACGTAGTTGAGGCAGATAAACTAAAATGGATGAGTGATATAGAATATACGGCGAATGTGAAGCCAGGTGAGCAGTTTGAAGCTCGCTTCGATTGGAAGGGCGTACTACTACCATACTCTGTTGAAAATGTAAGAACTGCGGAAAACACACCTGCGAGTAATACTCCCGAAAAAGATGATAGAGAACTTTACCTACATGGAGATGAACCACACAGACCTGGTTACACACTCCAGGAACTTTTTCGCTTAGCACGGTATTGTATTATTTTATATTGATTTATAGGAATGGTTTTTGATATTAAACAATAATAATTTGAACAAAGCTCGAATATTATGCAACAACGTATATCGGCATTCGGTGCTATTGGTGGCATTCTAAGCATATACAATCAAGGCTTCTATGATGATGTCTTAGAGTTGCCAATTTCGAAAATATTCTTCTTACTGCGCCTCGGATTTGATGACAACACGCCAGCCGTACTGGAGGTCGTGTCAAGAGCGTTAGCTTTTCTCTTTTATAACGAGGCAGATGAGGTATAAATAATATTGTATTCAAATTTCAATATTTACCACGAATATTCGTTTATTTATATTATATAGACATTACTGGATTTCATTTTCGAAAATCCAGGCTGTCATTGGCAACCCAGTTTGGAGTCACTCGACATGAGCACTGATATCAAGGATCTGAATGCACTAGAAATTTTAGAAAAACAAATGCAGCAATTGCAAATGCACGACGAAAGTAATCGTTCCATGTTTCGTAGTGATTTCGAAGACAACGAAAATGAGAGTAAAACTTCTATGAGCGATTTCCAATTGGCGGAAACTAATTTGATTGAATGTCTGTTGCGTACAAATATTCTGCAGCGCATCTAGTAAGTGTTCCATTACCATATCCATTTAACTAACTAATAAAATTCCTTTAGTTTTATTTTGAGCGCCGTCAAGCCGGAAAACAGTACAGTTACGTCGTGTTTAAAACTACTTATACGCTTGGCGCGCCCAAACAAAGAGATCGCAGGGAAAATCGTCGCCAATAACGAGCTGATGCAGTGCCTTTTTGAGAATTTCTTACCGGACTTGGCGCGATCGGGTTAGTATTGTGTGTATACCCAGAGCAATAAAATAAGTTATTTAAAAAAATTTGTTTTTTCCTTTTTATAGAAGCCAACTTGTCTACCCCGCAATTTTATTATCAACCGCAATTCTTGTGTCTAAAGCTCGTGCGTATTTTAACTACACAAAATCTTGGCATTGCTGTGCGCTTGATGAATTTGCAGCTGTCGGAAATTCTGATCAAATATTTGTCATACCGCAGCGATATTAAAGTATGTAAATATTATTTTTATTTATATACGAATATTTAACGCTAGGTATTATAGGATGCCATGATTAAGGTGCAAATTGAGTGCTTGCGCATTGTGCGTTGTCTGCTGTTGTTGCGTATTGACGATTCGCTTTACAGGTGAGCTTAATTTTTAATTTTTAACATTTAACATTTACTATTTATTTATTTATTTTTATTTGTAAAATCAATCCCCGAGTGTTACAAACACCATTTTTGATATTATTGGATTTGTATTTAGATAACATTCTATTGTTAAAAACGCCGTTTCACACCCATCAGCGCCGCCTGTTTGAAAAGTGTGCTTAAATAATGTTTTCTTAAATTGCATATACATACAAGTACACTTACTTTGTGTGCCACAAGATGTGTGCAAATTTTCTATTAGCGGCACGAAGTCCGGTGGCATTACTTCAAAAAGGCTATCCAAATGCACGATATTATCAGCATCGATCTAAGAATGTATTATAATTACTAGTAGGTGATTTATTATTATTATTTTTAGGTTATTCCATATTAATTTGTTATAATTTTTATCCTCTTTTTTTTAATTTTCTAATATTTTATTTTATTTAAAATTTTTTTTCTTTTTTATTTTATTTTTAATTTTTTTTCTTTTATAAATTTTTTTATATTTTATTTTATTATTAATTATTTTTATTTATAGATTTCTTTATATTATTTATTTTTATTTATTATTTATAGACTGTTTTAGTTTCTTATATTTGTTATTATGTCGGTGTTTCCTTTTCATTTTTTGATATTTTTTATTTTATTTTTTGCTGCAATTTTTTATATGTTGTATACATTTGTTATTATTTTTATATTTGATTTACTTATTTTTCTATTCTTATTCATATTTCTTATACACATGTATTTTTTTGTTGTTATTTTAATTATATCTTTCATTTTTAATCTTCTTAATTTTATTTTTTTTAAATTTAATTAAATTGTTTCTTTCGTTTTGTATTTTACCTACATTTTTTATAAGATTTTTTTAGATTTTCGCATTTATTTATTATGTGTTATAGTTTTCTGTAATATATTTGTTATTGTATTTTTAGTTTTATTATCTTATTTTTAGTTGTTTTATTTAAAAAATTTCTTTTTTATTTACTTTGATTTTTATTTTGATTTAATTATTTACTTTTTTATATATATATATATATTTTTTATTTCTTTATTTCCCTATTTTTATTATTTCTTTATTTATGTCTTACCAGTCCAATTTTGTCCAATATACAATGCATGAAGCACTTTAAATTTTGATTGTTAGGCAATTTTCCTGTCGTCTTGAATTCTTTAAACAAATCTGTAAAAACATCTTATAGAATTTCATCACAAAAATGTTTATTTACAAACCTGGTGTGGCACCAGTTTCCTTTAGGCATAAATTAGTCAATTTCTTTACACTTGATACCATATGTTTGGGCACCTCAAGCTATTTTTTGGCGGCAAAAATTCCGAGAGAAAATTTAAAAAATATATTTTGTGTATTTCATACCGTTACTCACAGCGTGAACTCCTTTCAGAAATGCATATTGATAAATTAATAATAAAAACACAAACTGTTTGGTGTTCATCGTGTAGTTTTAGAATTGCAAAGAAATGTACTGAAATCCGTAACTTGTGCTTATATACTCCAACGATTCCTAAATAATCGTGTATTTATTATATAATATTTTTGTTGCGTTTCTTTTCACATGGCAAGCGCAGCAGCTTGGACTCCGCCTTCTATAATATGTTGCAGTGGCATTGCAATTACTTAAAGTTCGAGATGGGCAGTCCATATTTACTGCGCCAACACGCTTCGGCTTTATTAATGGCAATTAGCAGTGGACCTTACAGTGCGAAGCCAAATCGTATGTTGAGCGAAACGCTTAATAAATGCTGTTCCGCATGGTTTTATCGTGCGACACGAAGTGATGTTACGGAGGTAATCTAAACATTATATTACACATTTATTTCATTGAAAAAATTTAATTGTTTACTATTGTTATTTTTTTCTAATTTAAAATAAATTTTTTTTTTAATGTACATTTTTCTTAATTAAAATTATTTAATTTCTTTACTTTTAATTCCAAAATGTTTTTAATTTAAATTTTTTTAAATTAATTATTTTGTTTTAGTTTTCCCAAACAACACTACTTAGCGCCTGCCTGCATGTAGTTAACTGGCAACTGAAACGCGACGAAGCTGAATATTTTCACGAATTTATTACGAAATATTTGCGTGATTTTCTACTTTCCGAATCTTTTAGGAATTGTGTGAAGCAACTGATGTATGTAGAAAAAGATTATATATTTTTATCTACTAATTTCATTGACTAATTTGCTTAAACACACATTATTTGATCGAAATAGCACCTCCTCTGTAATACTACGCAAGTCAGGCGATCGTCGTTATGTGCATACACCGTTACCAAATGTGGGCGCAGTGCTGTTGCATGAGGATGGCCCACAATTGATTATACCGCAAGCGTATAGCGTTTTTTTGTTAAACACCCTATGGTCTCACATCGAGTTACAAATGCGTCGCAGCCATAACGAAGTCCATAAGCCACTGTTAGACGCTTTAATGACGCCGCCAATAGTGGAGACTTTTGTGCATTATCTCACTTTGCTCTCCAACAATTTGAATCATTATTTATGCAGCAATTTTTATACGAAGATCGAGGTGAAGTTCGTTTATAAGCTATTGGGCTGCAGCGATTTGTTGCAGCACTTCAACTCCTCGCAAATACTGCAACTGGTCTATAATTATTTGTGTTGCCTTGGTGCGGAGCATATACTGGAAATAGAGCAACTTTTTGAGCGCATAATATTTAATACGCAGTATTTAAATGTATCAGAGTCGGCTTTAAACAAATGGAAGGAGGTTTTCGTCAGCTTGGCGCAGTCGCACTACATTGTTGTGGTGAGTTTTGTGGTACCGCCAAATTTTTCACAGAATTTATAACTTTTTTACTCTCTCAGGAACCTTCAAACTTGAGCTTGACAAAGTCATCACAAACTAACGCTATTTTAACACGCGATTGGCCTTACTTTTTCTTCAAAATCATACTACAAAACTTTATTGATAATGCGCCAAACAAAATAACGATGGATTTCTGTGGTAAATTATGCGATATACTCATTTGTTATATCATACAAATAACTTATATTTTTCATTAATTTAGAACGGGATATTTTGGAAATGACTCTCACACTCGTCACTGAGTTGGAAGACTCGAGTTCTGATTTGAAAATTGTAACGCCTACCGAAGAACTTATGTATGCTATGACGTCATTTATGGGTCCAGAAAGTGAATTTCTGAATGAGGAGATACGTCCGTTGCTACGTAAACATTTGTTGCGTTTTTACGACAAATATCAGAATAATACATTCGATTTTGAAAAGACCGTTATAGGTAAGCATTTAATTTAGGAAAATTTCTCCACTAAAGCCAACAGCAATTAAAGCAAAATTCCTATAACTAATATATTATCGCCTCCCAGTGTAATACTCCCAGAGTAACGGTAAAATTAGCGTCGGCTAATTGTCGGTATCTCTTCGTTTTGCTCGTTGGTAATCGAATGTTTTGGTTAGGACCGTTCTGGCGTAGAAGTTAGAGTTGCATTTTTTCACTAAACTGATCCAAATAACCTCAAAATTTTTTTTTACCCCTCTTCAGGCATTGGAAATCTTTGATTCACAAAAATCCTGTTGTTGATTATAGTGGCAATTATAAAAATCCATTTTAGTAGTAGGAAAGAAGAGGTCATTTTCGATGTAATTTAACAATAAATCATTGAAATCGGCTGTATTGATTGACTGAACCAAATTTTTAGATGAATAGCTTTGAGGAGCATGTAAAGCCGCTGTTAGTGTACTGCAAAGATTCGTTGTTTGTAGAATATACCCGTCCAGTGGAGTATTTGTAGGCCACGACATCCGATATGTGTTGCGTAAGGAGTCATATATAGTCATTGTTTTACAGGAATTTTGTCTTGGTGTTCTATGAAAGCAGTTCTACTCCAAGAAAATTTCTAAAAACTTATTTTCGAATAAAGCAGTTACTTCTTACGGAGTAATTAGGTAGGCTTCTTTATATAAACCAAGCATATCTTGTTTCTGTTGCTTTAACATTTCTAAAAGACTTTTCTAATATTAAATTTTTTTACGGTCCTTTACTCTTGCCTTAAACAGTCATGTGTGAAATGTGAGAGTGTACGTATAATGTTCTACTTTTTAACGTCGAATTTTTGGGGTTATCGATTTAAATATTTCATTAGCTTATGTATCCCATCCCCAGTTGGCAAAAGATCACCAATATTTTTTTTTTAGAAAAGGTTAGTATCCCTTACGAAAAAGTGTAAAGTAACGGTATCGAACACATGCCATCAATGAAAGTGACAGTCTACAGTGCTCTAGTATACATATATATATTTCAAAGAAACAAAGAAACCAAAATACAACCCTGTAATTGTTTACACTAATTACATTGCAATTCTTACAGGCAAGTGCAAATTCGAAAGTTTGTACTCCTTATTCGTGGATCACTTTCAAGCCACCAGCTACGGTGATGAATTATTTGGTTCCTTAGTACTAGTGCCAATGGCACAGAAATACGACAGTAAGTGGCGTCGACGTATGTGGTCGGACTATGCGCCCGCCTTGTGTTATCTAAATTGTGATGAATCGCTGGTAAGTGCTGGTCATTTAGAAGGGTTTATATTACTTCAACTAATATTTACTTGCAGCTTACAAATGGCTTGAGCGCGTATTTGCAGCCCGTCGAGTTCGATGAATCTTTAATAAAAGCCTATGCGCTCGCATTGAGCAGGAATGATGTTCGTGTCGGCACTATACCCTACAAGATTGCAAAATATCATCTAGAACATTTTAAAAAGACACAGAAAAATTAAAAAATACATAATTTTTCATAAAATATATACTAAAGTAATAAAAAACTAATAAAAATACTGTTAAAATATTTATATTGCAATCAACAATGTGAAAATTTACAACAAGTACTCATCAATCATAACCATTTGTCATGAAATATCATAAACAAATCCGGTTCAATAAACAAGAACATCCAGCAAATGAGAAGTTTCTTTAAAAAACAAAAGTTTTTGAGTTTTCTAAAATATTCGAAAGAGCTACTTAATAAGTAAGGACGGTGAAAAAGAAGTTGCTTAAAAAATTTCAACACACTAACATCTGTAATCATGGCTTTAAAAATAATTATCGTCATTACTTCATCAATTTAGTGGTGCATTTTAGAAAATGTTTACCTCAGATAAGCAATCTCTTCGACTTCATTTATTCGACGAAGCTTAACACAAAAAATTTTCCAGTTAATCTGCTGCAATTCCCAAACCATTACATTAAAACAATAAAAATTTCATTTATTCAAATTTCGTTTCAAAATGCCTCAAAAAGTATGTAATAAATTATTGAATCCTATAGCGCAGTACATAGATTGATCATGGCACTCATAGCATGTCAATGAAATTGAAAAAAGAAAAAGCTTTTTATTACACTTAATTCAATTGACACTTGCATACACACATGCATGTGAAACAAATATTTTTAATTACACATTAAGTTCCCATGTGTAATTTTTAAATGCTCTCGCTAATTGTTCGAATATGTAAGAATATTTAATTATAGCGCTGGCGTGGCAGGCGAGTCTACAAAATTATTGCCGTTGCTTTTTTTTTTGTTTATTGGCATATCGTTACATTGCAATTGACATTAATTAACCCCAAAATTATAGTTATAGCTAAAAACACATTCGTTTTGAGATCAATGTGTGTGTATGTCGATATATTTGACCATATTTCTATGTTAAACTGCATACCCTGTCAAATCCCAAAATTAGATACGCTTTGAACAGCCTTTTGATATATTTTTGTCTTGAAAAATGTTATAGTTATTACAGTAGTCTCAGCAGAGATTAATTAGTATAAATGCACGATCGTCGAAATCCTTAAAATTTAAACTATTTAATTCACTATAAATAATGTAAAAAAGTATATAATATTTGCTTATTGTATTCAAAAATAATAGTGTAAGTGGAAATTTTACTAAGACCATTTAAATCACTTCTTTCCCAAAATCACAATGATAATATAAAATATATGTAAATGTCCCTCCCACAACCTTTGGATCCAGGAAACCCGAACTGAAGTGGATTTATATTATGAACATAAACCAAATCGTATTCTTTATAAATCTATTCGCACAAAAACTAAATCTCCTAAAGTCTTAGGTGCAAGAAGATAATGACGCTAACTAAAGGTAGTGCTCATTAAGTAAATTTAATGTAGGTTCGTTATGTATTCACCAGCAGAATGTTATTTAAGTACGTAGCTATGTTTACTATTAAGAGAGTATTAGCATTCACCGAAAGTGAGAGACATTTCTTTTCGTTAATTTCAATGTGGGTTTGCGCTGAATATGAATAGAATCGACTTTTAGACCTTGGTCTAAACCCCTTACCTTTAAAATAATGATTTATGTCCCTCTGGTTGAGTTTTTCCTCATATGCACAATAAACTAAATTTAGCTCCTTTGGTTGAGCTTATATCGCATATATTTCAAGAAAGATGCCTTAACAGAATTAAACGAGAATATTGAATTTATTGAATTATTGAACCCGCGACCCAGCCTTTAGTCTAAGTCAAGAATTTTTAATTAGAAAACAATATATCGGTACTAAAATGGTAACTCTCAATTTATGTCCGTATAGCTTATTCTGTTCCTCAATCATCCTCAATCATCCTCAATCATCCTCTCTCATTCTTCCTGCTGGCTGAAAAGATCCATTATTGGCCCGAAATCGACTAGTACTATGCTAACTAATGTTTATTACAACCTGCTACATGTCTACTTGAAATTAGAAAATCCACACATTTTCTCACTCAAAAAGTTTGTAGCCGCAGGAGAAAACAAATGCAAGTTACTCAAATTACAAAGCTTCGTATTTTGTTCTCTATTTTGGTGAAGCAAACAATTCACGTGCGACAGGTACCCGGTAGGAAAGGGTTTCCATTGAGTTAATGTAATCATAATAAATTGACTCAGCGGCAATCCACCCAATCCACCCAATGATATATCCACCAACACAGTAAAAAGTGAAGCATTAAAATCTTGCATTGACCTTATAAAACCTACCCAAATGTAGACAACTACATAGTACACGTATATCACCGGGCAAATGTAGCCTACAATGCGCACAGCAGTAAAGTAAAATACGTGAAACGACTTTTATGGAAATATAATGTGTTATTTTGTAATATATTGTATATATGTATATACAAATTTATGTACAATTGCTATGTATACACGACATTCTTTTGTATGATTCACATTCATTACAGATTCTAAGCTTGTTTGGTTCTCTATCATTTAATGACTTAACACCTGAAAAACCAACTTCGCTTTTCCGGCCTATTCAAATGTAAATCTAATGTACTATTTGTATGCTTTTGAAAGAATTGAAGAAATAATTTATATATACTTTTTATAAAATATGTATTTATAGTTAAAAAGTGTTACTAAGTGTTACTTTATCAACCGTTAGAATTTGATGTAAATAATGAAAACATTGACCTCGTTTCTTTACCCTTTCATTCACACTTTATTGTTTTTAGCTTAAGTTTATTGACCGAAAATTTAGTTAAATAATATGAAAAATCACATATGTATAAGAGTGAATTAAGAATGGATTCTGTGTTCTACATTCATACTAATATTTCTCCAAAATTATTCTGGAACATTTTAACCCTTTAGTGAGGATAAGCGCGGGATATTTTGACATTTATTTGTAAATATATTATCCAAATGTCAGTTTACAAAAAGATCAAAGTTTAGAAGTTTAATATGCACTGAAATATTATTCGCCAAATTTCACTCAAGATTTTAGTATAGTAATACAGTACATATTAATTGAACTATAGGTTCTTCATTGTGAATCACTATACTATCCCAAATGGAAAATGCACGAAAGCAAACAATTTTAATTAAAAAATTTTATCTTCACTTCAATGTTTTATATGATAATAATCCACTAATACCTAGTCCTACGGAAAAACGAGAAAATATACTACCTGTCTGTTAATGGTGTATATTTCATGAAAACCAGAGGTTTTTGTCAAGTCAACTGTCATTATTACAGTTGCTTTGTTGTAAGCTGTTTCTAATACGTTAAATTCTAGACAGCGATAATCAAATCAATGAAAACCAATCAAATTAATTTTTATCATTCGGCATGTCAGTGCCCTTAACTACATAAAAAAAAATGCGGTAATTGGAAGAGGTAACTTTGCATATTAAGCCGTGCTTTTGTTTTCTGCTCAACTTTAAATGCTTGTATATACATATGTGCACAATGCTCGCACAATTTTGAAAATATCGCATTTATTACATGCTGTGCAAAAAGTTTTCGGATTTAAATAATAGCTAAAGTAGCTAATAAAATTTTGTAAGAATGTAAAAAACATTAACATACTTTGTGAAATATTTTATAACAAAGCATAAGGTATTAGAACTTCGGACACATACGTAAAGAATGCTGATAAAGAAGTGAAGTCTTATGTCCTAAACCTGAAGGTATGTTTTGCTATCTACTGTTGGACAATATTTTTAATAGGCGACATATCGTGCTCACACGATGAATACTGGTACAAATAATTGAAAGAAACTAAGGTTAGATTTATACCCAAAATGATCAGTTAAGGACAACAGTAATGAAAAGAACTGTTGTTTGAGTACTTCTCGAAATTATTACTTCTCGGAACTATTTTTAAAAATTTATTTTAAGTTTAATTTTTATCGGCTTTCAAGTAGAAATTCATGCAAGATCCTTGAACATTAAGCATTTTAATAAAAGTATTTCTAATTTCCATAAACTTTTCCCAAATAAGTGAAAAGGATTGTAATACAACTATAACAATCAGACCTCACCAATTTGCGGTTCCATAGAAAATTACACTTACTCAAAAAACTGACGACCCTTCAAACCCCACTAAGCTGCAGGGGTACAACTTGAAGGCATAAAGGCGCTCGACTTAATTAAAGAACTCATATAAGACTGGGGACTGGGCATGGGACGGAGAAAAAGGGACCTGCTGAAAGGCGGAATCTACTTTTTCTTAACAAGCAGAGCTAATTGGACCATGGATTGACTAATTTGTATTATATCAGCGTACCGACCACAAAATGTACCTTCAACACTTCCAAGTCGCTTGGAAGATTTTAATTAATTTGTACTTTCTTCGTGAAATTATAAAATTTTTGTGTGGTAAATTATTCAGTTTTTCAAGTTGATTAATATTGGCAATTTTAAAGAAGCTAAAAATTTATTTACCTATTATTATTTATAATTTTGGTAAATTATTTGGTACGTTGAAACCGTTCGTGAATAAATAAAAAAATAAATTATGCATATTTTCTTTAAGGATATTCAATGTATTCAAAATAGTGTAACCAACTGCTCTTGAGCCGTTTCCTGATTTTGGCATTACAACCTACTATAACAAGGGTAGATAGTAATCGATAATATATGATATGAAATGGCTAAGGCCAACTCAATTGTCTGCGTAATGTAAATTTTGGTATAATGTTGTCGAACGGCTACTATACTCCCGCTATTATAGATACGTAATAGTAGTTCATGAAAGGCTAAACTTTTTTCCTAACCAAATTATAAGATTTTCAACAAATAGGGTGTAATCTTAGATGTTGGTTGAAATTAATTATTCGATTCGATTGTTATTCCTAGCAAAAGGAATGTGATTTGGCAACCGATTGGTGAGTTTTAACTGGCTGGAGTTTTAGAATTTTGTTCCTCGGTGTCATCGCCGGTTTACGTACACAATCATTGGCGTTGGAGTCAATATGATTCGAGCTTATGCTGATATTCAGCCGGATCCATGCTTGATCCATTAGTCGACAGAGACTGAAGTAGACATTATAAAAAGCAGATCCTTTTGGTCCTTGGAAAAAACATAAATTAAGAATTTTTAAATAAAAAACATAAATAAAAAACATGATTCTTCACTTAAAATGCAATCACACTAGTGCACAAATTAATACCCAGATGCAAAATACTACATTTTCACTTCACAAAAAATATGAAGAACCACCCTAATTTAGGTAGTGAAGATCAGCCTTGGCAACACTTTACACGTGTATGGGTCAAAAATGCAAGAATATTGTTGTGATATATGATTGTTGTTGTTGTACCTACCCCATGAAATCGTGCAGCGATACACTCGGAACACGATCTTATATATGTATACATGTCTCTCTAATAGGTAGGGCGCTCAGATACGTCGCTTTTTTGAGGTATATATATATATGCAAATGACTCTGTCTACAAATTTTTGTTTGTATGCATATGTGGGCTTCCAAGTACACGTTCTGCTTAGCATAGCAAACGTAGCTTCGTAACTTCGTAGCTTTGTCACTGTCACTTAAATTCTCAATGAGCTTGTCTGCTTGCATTTCAGGTTGCACTGATCGCGTCTCAGCACTGCAAATGTTCTTTACGATAAAGCGGTGCCTTCTATGCCACATGCCTGTGGATGTATGTATATATGTGTGTATATGTTGGCATGTGTCTACCTAAAATAGCGTATAGCGAGTAATTGTTTCTAGTAAACCAGCGAGAACTCGTCGAATAGTTATAGTATTTTATGGTCTCGGAGCCGCTGTCTTTTCCAGTCTTCGAGTGGCTTTTAATGAGTGTAGTCTTCTGTGCGGGAAAATTCGAAAATCAGCATTTCACTTGAATGAAGTAAACAAACACAAAAACAACAAAGCAATTAGTGGAAATTTATTAAACGAAAATGAAGAAGTCAAACTGTTAAAGTTAAAGAAAAGGAAAAAAATATTAAATATTTTCGAGCGCCAAAAAGTAAATATTAACTAATAAAAATAAATATAATTGTAATGTGAAATAAAAAAAATGTGTATATATAAATGCAGCTGTGCTTTCGCTAAGCTTGGGTTACAAACCAAAGTTACACAAGATATTATTATTATCTTTACTTTTTTCTAATTCGAAATGCAACTAAATAATATAAACAAATATTCACGCGATCAGACAGTGCTTTATTAGCTTGATATCACGTTTTATTGTCGTAATCGCTTGTAAGAGTTGTTTGTGTTTTTTACTTGTGTTGTGTGTTCGCGTGTCCTGGCTGACATCCGCTTTTGCCGGTGACATTTACAAGCGTGTGCGAGAGTTGATATTTGGCTATGTGTGCGTGCTGGTGTCTGTGTGTGTATGCAGAATATAAAGTTTTACTGCAATGGAAATTTTTGCTATTTCTGTTTGAAAAAAACTAATATTTTCCTGCTTTGTTTAAATGAAAAAGTGATTGTGTTTATGAGAAAATGATTCACAAGTAAAGTTTTTATGTGAAATACTGATTAAAAATTCATTAATTTATTGAGAAAAACATTAAAAAAACATATTCTTAAATAAACAAACAATAAAATCCATATATTAAACCAAATATTAAAAATTTATAAATGTGATTTTTTGCAAGATAAATCGCCACACCGTAAAAACAGTTCATTTTATTAAAAAAAAGAAACAATCTTCAAACATCTTTTGGAAAACAAAAGAGGTTCTTTACTCGAAAAATTCATAATTACTATAAACGAAACTTCTATAAAGTTTAGAAGGAGAAGCAATTAAATTTTTGACTTCCAAAAATTATAAATATAATATTTTTATTATAAGTGATTTACAGTTAAATTCATTAAAAAAAATAATTAAAATCCTTCAAATTAAGGTTTATAGATGTATATAGGTATACATAGATTTTTGTATAGATTATATGTATATATTTGTAGTTCTAAAAGAAGAAAATAATAAGAAATTATTTCAGGTCCTTTTAACTATATTAACAAAAAAAAATATGATATAATTATTTCGATAGCAATTATCACATTAACAATAAAAAGATTGTTAAAATTTTTAATTAATTTTTAAATAAATTTTTACATTTTTGAAAAGCTTGAAGAAAAGAGTTTAAAAATCTTAAAAACAAACAAATTTAATAATTGTTAAAGGCAAATAAACATTGCTAACAATTGAAGATACAAATAATTAAATAACACAACAATTAAAATAATTACAAAAAACTATAAATATATTTTACTTAAAAGTAAAAAAAAACAACCAATCATTTAAAATAAGAAATAATTAATTTTTTTTGAATTTAAAAACTTATGAATATTTTTCTTTTGAAGCGAAAACCATTTCACTTTATTAGAAAAAAATTTTACTATAGTTTTCTAATTAAAAAATCAATTGTTTAATTTTTTCTTACCTTAAATTTACGAAAAAAAATTAAAAGCAAGTTTTTTTATATCTTAAAAAAATAATTAGTGAAGGCAAATGCTTAGTGGAAAAACAAATGAATGATTAAAAAATTAGCATTTGAATTTGAATTAAAAAAACAGGAATATTTATTATTAAAAAAACAAAATGAAAAAAATATTTTTTTTTTGAAAATTAAACGGAGTAAATTTTTTCAAATTAAAAAATTAAATTTTTAAAATACATAAATATTGTGCACTCAAAGTTATTGAATTAACTATTTTTACTATATTTAAATATTATTATCACATATTGTAAAAATCAAAAACACACCGCTTATCAATATCACTTACATATTTGCAAATCTTTTTTTGTTACTTATTTTTTTGTTGACATTTGTTTTTATTTTCCGCTATTTTTAATTAGCGCACGTTTTTGACGAAACGAAACACGAAAGTATGGCATTTGTTAACAAATATGTACGTGGGAAATTAAAATTTCTTTATATATACATATGTAATGTCTGCATGTATTTGCATTATGTGTATTCACAAGATATTGTAAATTCAAATGTTCTAATTAGAAAATGTGAACAAAATGTGTCTGTCGTTTTGGCAATTTTTAATAATTGAATGAGCTGCGACACCTTATCGTAATAAAATTAAATAATGAATTATATAAAAAAAAATGAAAATACAGGTCTCTTCCCAGTTTAACTGG
The DNA here is from genome assembly GCA_021498325.1 of Bactrocera minax. Lineage (NCBI taxonomy): Eukaryota > Metazoa > Arthropoda > Insecta > Diptera > Tephritidae > Bactrocera > Bactrocera minax. The sequence continues at coordinate 5,382,258 of JAKEEE010000001.1, forward strand.
AATGGAATTGAAAATATCTTGGGTAATTTTTTTTTTCCATTAGAAAATTCTGTTTAGTTCACCGTACAGTTTGAGAATAAGACTTACCATGGAATACCAGCGACCAGGGAATATATAGAAATTAGTACTGTTTAGTTAAACTTGTTCTTGAAAATTAAGGCTTAACCCGCTAACAAAATCGGGTAATTCTTAAAGACTATGTTGTAGTATATTGTGTACTGTGAATCTCCATTATGCACGCATAATATAAGAATTTTCTTTCCATGTACTTGCCGTGCATTTTAACTACACTTTTTTGTATTCTGTGTTCTTTTAATCGTTTTAGTAACATAAAACAGGCATATTCTCATTAAGAATCTATTTGTGTACCTACGCAAGCTGTCACCAAAAAAAGTACGCAGTGAAGTGGTAAAACTTCTTACGCTATCTTAGAAAAACTGTTTTGTAATGAACGTGAGGTCTTGGTGTTTTTCAGTACACGGAGGCAAATACTTTTTCAACTCTTCTTATGAATTATTTGGATTGCGCCAGCTCTTACCACAACCATATCACATTGAGCCTTTGTTAATTAATAAAATACATATATTGTATTGTATGTATGCATATATATAGTACGATATCAAGTAAATTCGCCTTGATATTATTCAACAAATGGGTTATATTAAAAATTTAAGCCATTTATTACAATCTAACTGATTTTTGTAAGTTGAACGGTCGCTTATAGGAAAATCCAAAACTATACTTTCTATTATTCCAACTTTTCTAGTAAGGTTATCTTTATCTCTAGTAATGTTAAGGGTATCTTTAAGTATATAGGACTAATTTAAATAGCAATATAAGGTGATAAGTGAAAAAGTTCTAAAAATTGGGTTTGCGCTTAGAAGAATTGGAATCTAGCTCCCAATTTGTGACGTTCCTGTGGGTAAAATGATTGTTACAGCTTTCATATCATTATTCTATTCAAATATGAAATTATGTTTTAATTCAAAATATGAACTCCATTGATTTTATACACTTTTCATATATAGAAGGTTTCCGCTATGCTTTGCTCCATTTTGTTGTTCTCTTCTGTATGCTTGAAGAGCATGTGCATAATGAGCACAAGTATTTGTAGCATGCATACCATGTGTGCTAATATGAACGTGCTTTTTGTACGAATATGCTCCCAAAAAACAGAATTCAAAGTCATTCACGTGTAAACAACTTTCTTCCACCAAAATAGTATATGCTGGCCTGCTTTGTATTATAAGCTACCGATGGTGATCGAGGCTGTATAATGGCAATATAATTACTTTATTAAATTTTTTTCTTAATAAAAGTTGTTATCTTATAATAGTACTAAATTATTTTCCGAAAAGAGAGAGAGAAGATGAATCTACTGTTCTAACTAACTCCTTTACAAAAAGGGTATATTTATTTCTTTATGGAACGCAGAGATACTTGTATCTATATCCTTAGCCAATGATGCTGGCAGTCTGTGTGAGATAACTTCATTATATAATTTTTCTTTTGAACTTTGAATGAGTAAGATGTTATAAGCTTTCTTATTGAGACTTTCAGCTTATTGATGGGAGTTTTCCCAAATCAACTTACATCTCTGGTCGAATTTATCATCTAATTTAAGGTGTGCGTCAAATGGAGGAGCAAGTATAATATTAACCGAATGTCTATTGGATTTTATATGAAACTTTTTCGTGACAGAAAATATTGGTTATAGAACACAACAAAGAGTTCCAGAGAACAGAATTATTCTGGTATTAAACCCAGATCCTGTGTGCAGCACAGCTCTAACCCACTCCACCATGGCGGCTAATGAACTGAGTGTTGCAGAATCAAAAAAAGGATGGCATGTACTCCGATTTCTTTTTATCTTTGAGACAAAACGGGCATGCCGTCTCAGAAGACAGATTTATCTAGTCAACTCATATTATACCGTAGACAGTTATGATCGACTAGATAGCGAGTTATCAACCCTATTAAGATTTAAAGCTTTACTTATTGTGCAAATCGTCCTGAAGGTGTTTGTCTTATGCCAGAAAAAGGTACTAATCTTTCAGAGGTGGATGCATTTGATTTGATTTAATTAATTCTAATATTTAAACATTCTGTTTCAATATTTATTGACTGTGATCAATATTAATCTAAGATTTACTTGACACATAAGAGTACATACAAATATACATAAATCAAAATAAACAAAGTCAGGCGCATTTCCTCCGAATATAAAAATGAAAATCACCTATGACATTGGCATTGGCTTTAAGTGCAGACAAATCTATATGCATGTGTGTGCGAGTGTATGTATATATACATATATTTTCATTCATTATTATTTACATTTGCCGACGTTCAAATAGTAACATACGTACATACACATATACCTTATCTGCACATATGTATTTCCCAAACGAAAATTCAGTCGAATATGAAAGAAAAAAGCACGAAATTCGCCTACGCATATGCACAAGCAACAACTATTTAATAACGGTAGCACCAGCATAGCCGTCAAGCTTAAAATAAACTGGGCTCTCTCCGCGCTTGATCTTGGACTGCGCTCGTGCGAGATGCAAAATGATACTCGTAGTCTGCAGACTCTTGAATGAGTGCATACATGTATATATTATATATAATATATACAAATATATATGTACAAATCGTACATTTGTATTTCTGTGCATTTCCATACTTAGCTGGGTGTAGAGTCTTCCTGTCGTGCTCATCCAATGGAATACCAGCACATGCATACACACTCATATTTCCTTAAGTACCAACTAATCGGTATAGATACATATACTTACATACTTATGAGCATACGTACGTACTTAAGTTTATTTGCTCGATCAGAATGGATCACTAGTAGAGATCTCGGTTTATTGGAACTGTTGTTGTTTTTGTGTGTTTGGTTGCTTTGCAGTCAAAAATTTCGAAAATGCAACCCTTGTCTGAGTCACAAATGCTTGCAGACAAACGAGTATGTAAAAAATAATGCTTAAATACCCATTGTGTACAATAATTAAAAATACTTGAACGGAAAGGAACAAACTTTTTGTTGTTCTTTTATAAAAGCGATTAGATAGGGGGAGTAGTTTTCTCAGAATATTTAAGTCAGATCACTTCAGTGTGTTGAACTTGTGCGGTTGCAAAGAGTGGAACGTAAGAGGTCCTCTGAACTAATCGCCCTTAGTTAGGTACATTTCATCGCAATTTTAGGTGCTCTAACTGGGCACTGTCCTATAAACTTACATGCGGTGAGGCTAAATATCTTGTCGGATGCAAATTGCTAAAGCTGTATGGAGGAAGGTGAGGGGGAATCATCTGAGCACTTTCTCCTCTACTGCCCAGTTTTTGTCAGACTGAAGTTGAAACCTCTCGGTCGACACACGTACGGGGCACTCTTGAAGTGGCTGGGAAGTACATTAGTCGCATTTTTTTCTTCATAAGCTCAAAACGCTTCGTCGATCTATGAATGTCTGGTGAACCATATTTGGGAGTTTTGGGTATCACAAAGGACCAGCGTAACATAACCTAACTTCAATGTGTCACAGATTAACTAATCACTACATTAATAAGGATGCTTCTCAGGAGAGGCTCAATGTGAAGCGGTCTACAATGAACAGGCAAGAAAAGAACCAAAAAGGGTCAGCTTAATTCATTAAACGTCGACTTTAAATCTGAAACAAAATGCAGATGCTTCAAATAACTACTTTTGCAAATTATAGGAAATCCCGTTTGCATAGCTCCACCCGTTTAAGACCATTAATGACCAATTTAAGACCGAAAAAGTTATCATGAATAAAAAGTGAGCCTACGCTCGGACTCGGATGTTTTGTAGGAATACTTGGGCTAGAGATTTTTTTATCAATGCCAAAAACAAATTCTAAGCTAAGAGGTTAATGTCTCAATATATTATATTTTAGTAATATTACCCACTATTTTAAATTAAATAAAAGACCGAAGGAGAATAAGTTTATGCATATATACTTTTCGGAAATTCTATCGCCTTCCAAAAAGAATATACGTTCTTTTAACGGTTGGATAGAGTCGACTGCTGAGTTCAGAATTATTTGCTATTACTTGTCGTCACATCACGAGGTAGATCAGAAGCCCACACAAACTTCCATTGATCGAAGTATTCATACTCCCTTGAATGGACTCAAACAACAGTTTAGAGCGCTACTCCATACCAAGCTTTCAGGTCCTTTTGGTACTCAGGACTTTATTCAGCTATCATGCCGCTGGGCTGAATCATGAGATGTGGCAGCCAATAGGCATTTAATTCCAGGAAAGGAGTTGTATTAGAAGACTTTCAGCTTATATTCAGCTTAAAATATAGAGAGCTGAATAAATATGTCGTTGAATGTTTAGATTCATGTGCCACCAAGGACTTAACTCATTGTAGGTACGTACATCAAGTCTGTTACCAAAAAGTACGATGAGTTAAGTGCCATCGTCACTACAAGTGTAAACCACAACGAAGGTGTGAGCGCCCAACTAATAATAATAATAAATTCAATATGTAATAATAATAATAATAATATTAATTAATGATACTAAGTATGAGACTCGGTCATACAATTTACACCTCCGGTTGCCACTGAATGCTCATCTTAAACCTGTTACAACTTCATTACTTATCCATTTTAATTATTACACTATTTTTATTACAACAAATTGGAAAAATATATAAATTACAATTTATCGAGAATATATCACGAGGACAGTTGGAAATGTGAGTGAAATTTAGTATGGATTATTATTGTAAAAAATATCCTTTTGCAAAAATTTATATCAGAAATACTTCTTCGGGTTTAGGAAACTTAATTTAATTACATGAGAGTAAACCTGGAGAGAACAATACTTAAACTAACTAACGACGTTTAACGTCTTGTATCTAGTTCGCTTAGACATTCGCCACCTCTAAACATTTTATGAATTTTAAACATAATTTCTGGCATGACAACCTCCTTTTTGATAACAAGAAATCTTAGTGAACAACTTCTTAATCCTTGAAATGACAATTTTAATTCCTTTTGTTTCTTATTAAGTCTATATTTAGTTTCAGGGTTTAGCGTTGCATCTGAAATCAATTCACATTCGGACATTGAAAAATTCACTGACTTTGTAAACATACCTTATACCCTGGCCAAGTCCATGAGCTTGACAAACCTCCTACATTAAGCACCGAATGCTAACAAAATATCTGCGAAGATAAATACATATATACACATACACGATATATATGTATGTAAATAAACCAAGATACCAAAATATTATTGCCTTTTCAGACGCTATCTTCAATGGCAAGTTAGATACTGGCAAACACGAGCACCTATGCAAACATACATACATACATACATCTATATTTATTCAATAAAGAAGGCGCTACCTTTCAAATACCAATTTAGTACGCACAATTTTTAATTATTTCCTAACTGATAAATATTTATCAGTATATTTTTGAATGCCATCGAATTACGGAACTACGGATGGTTGTTTGTACGTATGTATTATATGTAAGTATGTGTCACTTTTCTTGGGGACTTACAGCCGATTTTTTACATCATTATGCATAAGTATATATTACATACTTACAAATAAATTTATACACTTTCCGACAATCGTAAGTCATTATTAAAAAATGAATTACTTGTATATACTTTATTAATTAAATTCATCATTTAATTTTCATTAATATGGTACATACATATCTACAATATAGTCAATGCTTAATTCTAAGGTCAAGATATTTGAGTCGTACTCATTTAGAATTCTTGTCTTCGATATACCAAATATTTATTGAAATATATTGATAATTTCTTTCTACCACACATAGTGAAGAAGTTGAGATGGCTGTAGAAACCTTATCTTGTTCGTCAGCAGACAGTTTTGAAATCATTAGTTCATCAAAATTAGAAACTCCAGAACACATATTTTGCTTCAGGATTTTATTTTTATTGATAGCTAGTGTCTTCATTTCTTATTATTCTTTTTGATATGGAAACTCTTTCCAAGGTCTACATTTTTGAAGGTCAAATGCTCGTGGTGATTCATTTATTTACAGCGTCTCCAAGGCATCTTCCAGAACTAAACAAAAGGGGTGAAGTTTTCCCTTTTCGATTTCATCACCTCGTTTTATTCTTGAGTACAGTCCACATATGCATATTCTATAGTCTGCAACTATGTTTTATGATGCAGCTTAATCTGTATTAAACTCCTAGAATATCTGTTTATATACATTTGAGTATAATTAATACAAAGTACATTTATTGTACTTTTACATTAAGAAGTAGACGAACTCAGATTTATACACTGGAAGCTACTACTGGAAACCCGAACTATTAGACTCAGTCCAGGTGATGGGTAAAATTTCGTATATTGATTGAGAAAAGATATACGAGATAAAATATATACCTCGTACATCAGGTCAAACAATAGCGCGCCGTGTCTTCTACAAAAGAATAAAAAAAGTTACTATTTTGGATCACCGAAGATTGTTTTTACCTTTTTATTGCATCACTTCTGGTTCTTGTTAATTATTGCATATGGTGACTTTTGCGTTCTCAACGAATGTAGGGGACAGGAAAAAAAATTTATTGAGCACCGAAAGATTACTACCCTTCTTGGAGCTGCTGCATATGATGTGATATTAAATGTCCAAGTAACCTCCCCATGCGGGTCGGGGGATAAGAATAACCCGCGGTAAGGCATGCCTGTCGTAAAAGGCGCCTGAAATCCATAAAATCCACTGCATTTGAAATAGACTTTGCTCTAAAAGTAGGCTTAGCCATGTCAGAAATAGTGCTATATTACTTACCTTGAACTGAGTTTATAACACTTTAAATGTATTATGCACACACTTACAGAGGCATTTGAGTTCAAGCTACAAATGCCACCAGTATGAGTTGAATGTGTAGCTAAACTGGAATAGCCCAGGCTACGATGTCTGACCGGAGACTTTAATCTGGTGCCACGGGGAGCAGGAGCCAGGTGGAGTTGGTTGTCGCTCCATCCTGCTCATTGCGGTAGGCCCTTCGGGGAGTATCGTGGTGGCTGTGGTTTAATACCTGAATGCGGGTAGAGCTGTTGGGTGATGTAGCTCAGTGTGGAGTTGCATTGCAACCGGGTGTCGGACCCATAGTACGGCAGAGGTTTTAGGTAGGCCTCGAGCCATACCAAGGTGGTTATTGTGTTCATTTCCACAATGCCGATCGGTACCGTTGGGTTTAGCAAAAAGCTGTTACTGACGGGGCGCTGATCAACGCATTATATTGATTCGTTGTGTTTCTGAACACCGTGGAGTTAGGTTGTACAAACGACAGGTACCCACGTAAAGCACATCGTTCAATGTCCAAGTAACCGTTCTGATACAAAACCATGTCACTCCTATCAATATCCTAGAATATTTATTACTGCGATGTTCTTGGCATAACTATAACGAATTCGATTAAAATATTTCATTTATCAAAACCTAACCTCCAAAAACCAAAAATTATTTTCAGTCGCACTCGGCAGCTAATGAAACATTCGAATGCCGCTGATTTATATTAGAAATGTATCTATATTTTCTATCTTGGAAAAATCCGTTCGAAACTAGTTATGACACAAAATAGTATGAACCACTATAGAAACAGGAGGATACAGTTCATCAAAAATGTTAAAAAAGGGTTAAACTAAGTAATTATTCCTTCTTTATTATAGATAAAGAGAGATCTACCGAATAAGGTAGTAACTCTTCTTATTAATATTTGTATGTCCCAAATCCTTCACTTGAGTTAGAAAAATCGTGAGTTAATGTAAATTAAAATAATCTCTTGCGACTTTTACACTCAACAATAAAAATACTAGAACATTTTCCAGTAAAAACTGGCGAATTCTGCCTATTGCGTGAATATGGTAATTATGCATATGTATCAATTTTTTTCATATGTATATAGATTATAAAGGTAAAGGCGCCGTGTTTTTAAATTTGAGTAATCTATTCTCAAATTATCACCCTCAATTATGTTTTATTATATGTAATTATTATTATACTATTATCGTGTATGTTATATACAATAGATACATAGTATATCATTTATGAATAGTATAGTATATAGTATATCACATGGATAGTCACACTTGTACTGAATGAGTATACCTGGATTCAAGGCATTTCGCTTAGGATCTGTACACACATTTGTAGATGTATAGATATTTTCACGACAATTGATTGGAGAGATACTACTATAAAATGGGTTAATGCCACCACTATGGTTACTAAGCGTTTAACACCTTAAGTTGCTAGAAAAATGATTGGTATGATGAATGATGACGGAATGTCTCAAATGTCGGCAAAGTCCGCGTGACAATTGCCACTTTTTCCGTAGCGTTGGCTGACGCATGCTTCATGTCGCCCCGCAAATTAAAACGAAGGGTTTCACATATATACATATTCATATATGACTGTATGTGTGTAAATAGTATATAGTATGTATAAATATATAGCCATAAATAAACGGTTTAATAGACAGAGCGAAAAAGTTATAAGAGCAAGCAACATGATATTTCTTTATAGTTTGTAAAATTACTTGTCATTCGTTTCTTTTTATTTCAAATGTCATATTAGTGGAATTTATTATAGTGAGTTGAAGTAACTGCAGTTCATCGGAGATACGTAGTTTTCCCAGTAGTCAATCTGGTGATTTCAGGTAATCTAAAGTTTAACATTATTTCTTATCACTCTTTACATCAAATCATTAATTTTGAAAGAGAGAGTGTCGAACACTTTCTTTAAGTTTAGCAAGAAATATCTCTGAATTCCTACCGGGTCACTTTTACGCGCAGTATCACACACAACACTACCGTATTAGGTTTTATGGGAAACCAATTTTAGATTTAGTTATCAAAAACGGTTTAATAATTTACTCTTTGCGTCTGGACATCAGTTCCTAGAATACAAAGAAAAGAAAGTAAAAGCTTTACTCACAAATACCGTTAATGTGAACAATGATCTTATGGATATTCATTCTAAACGTTTTAACATGTGAAATCCCAGAAACCATAATGCAGCAAGTTAGCCCTACAGAACCGAGATGTTTACTACCGGACCAATGGACTCTGACCTTATAATGGAGCCAGTTCTGACTGGCATTACCCCCTTCGGCTATGGAAGCCTCTATCAGACAGAGAAAGTGTGAATCAATTTGCACCATACACATATTCGGGCGATCATTATTAGGAGCTCATTAAGAGTTAATAGTTTACATTTACTTTTTTTTAATAGCTTTAATAGTTTAATAGAGTTTGTCGAGAAAATATTTCAGCACTTATTCACCCACTGATTCTATAGGATCACTGTTGGCAAAAATTATCATTCGTTAAATTTCAATCATTGTAACTTTATCTTTGAAGTTATAACTGTCAACGGATATACTAGATTTGCCTACATGATATTTTAGGGTTATCCACATAGTGAAGCCAAGGTAATACAAAGCTAATTCCGATTACGACCTATCTAAATGCTTCTCCGACGTAAATGATTAAACTCCACAAAAGCATTTCAGGCGCTTCGGATATCAGCGCACTTATGAGAATTTTGGCTGCTTAATGCGCTGAAACGCCTAAAAAGTATGAAGTATGAAGTTCTAACTTGAAAAAGGTGCAAAATTTTCTCACATCGATCAGCTTTATTTCCGGCTCCGCTCAGCTTATTTCTTCTATTTATATTCTTTTCCCTTAGAGCAGCTTTTAGCGTTCGCTTTGTCTAAACTCGGTAATGCCTCCGATTCTAAAATTATGATTTTTGAAAAAGCCAACCTTCTTTTTTAAACAGTAATACTATCGGAATTTTATAATGGTTTTGTGGGCGAATGCTATTAATACAATATTTTCTGTAAGTGCTGTCCGGTAATTAGAGAGTGAAAAAGTTATTCTCTTATAAGTATCAAAAAACTGTCGAAATGTGTCTAAAGTATCCGAAGTTGCAGGAAAGCAAACGATTACATTTCGTGCGCAGAGTCGGTAAATCAGCTGTTTAGTAAAACTGGCAAATACTTACATATTTAGAAACTAATACTTTCCATTTCCAATTTTTAATTTTTAGCATTTTATAAATTTTACTTTGAAATACTTGACACTCGGAAAGTCATTTGGGAAGCAAAAGTGGAATGCATTAACTGTATAATATCCACTTGGTTGCATGAGATTAACGTTTTGGAGTCCCAGAGCCGACTACTATCTCGTATGGGACAAGGCTATTATGAACTTGACTAAATGGTTGCGTCCCGACTGCGGGCATTAGATAAGCAAAAAATATACATACTTATATATATTGAGGTACTTTTATGTTTATTGCATTTCCATTACCGCACTTGAACGTGTATTGTTTACTTTCCGGTATGGAAATTTTATGGAAGCGTTTAATTTATCCATTTTCCATTTCTTTTAGTAAAATATAGAAATTGTGATCGGAAATGCAAATACTTGGTTGTTTAGCTTTTATTCCCGCCAAATTCTGCTGTTTGCCTTTTTCCATTCGATATTAATTGTCTTCTTTAAATAATGTTGCAAACAGGTTGACTAGATATACGGACAATGGAAGTGCACTTATATTCATTAATTGTACTCGTATGTAAATATCAATATACCTATGATATGATATATATGGATGAAACGAGCACTCGAATTTATAAAAAAGACAACAAGCAGCTTGTCAACAAAAACGTTTAGCTATAATACTTTAATGCACTATGCATATTTCTAATTGAATAGTGACTCCAGAAAAACTACAACAAAAAACTTGGTGTTCCGGTTTATTTGATTTTTTTTTTAGTATTTATACCGGTTTTAATGCTCAGTCGTGCATTATGATTTTGTAATATACTCGTAAAACTAATTGTTAATAGTTAGAAATTTACTCATCTGAAAGCGTAGGCGATAGCTTAATGAATTTTGGAGAATCTCAACTAATTTTTGTTAATAAATTATATTTTTTAGTAATTAAAAAATGGTTCTTATAGTCTCGTTCACCACTGAGCTTGTAAAAGTGTGAAATTTTTGTTAACAAAAACCCAATTCGAGTAGATAAATTTCATTTCTATGAAATATTATTACCACGCCCACAAAACGGTATTATTCGAAAACACAAAAACAGCATTAATTTAATAATCAATAAAACTAGGAAAAACATTATAGGAGGTCGTAATTTCTAGTAAATATTTTGAGAAAAATTGTGTGGCCCTTGATTTTCTTAGACAAAATATACATGTCTCATAATTTCAGCTATATTTCCATACGATGGTAGTGTTTTTAAAAACTACTAAGAGAGCGATAACTGTCTATCAAATCACGACAGAAAATTAAATGAACTACAAACCTTATCCAATGAGAAAAGTCATTCATACTTTTACTTTGAGATCTAAATTTTACAAATCAATTCCCTAATTTGAAAAAACTTAAAATTTTGTTCTATGCTTCATAATTATACGAGAAAATATGCAAAATTAAGTAGGCATCACACCAATTTACAAAACAAATTGATAAAATACAATAACTTCGTATGCCCTTACAATGGATACTTGAATTTTGATTCGAACTTATTATACTACCACAAGTGTTTACACTTAATTTATGGAATAATCACTTTTCCACCTGCTAACCGGAAATATTATTATATTATAATATGCTGATATACCGATATTTTATTTTGGACTGTAGTAAAACTAGAGATATGATCATAATGCATAATGTATAATGTATAATAATATACTATAATGTATAATGCATAATCATAATATCAATTATAATGCTCTGTAATAACCATTTAGAGGGATATTCGTTGCTCTTGTATATTTTAGAGAAATTTTTTGTCATGAATGAGGTTAGGTCGTTCGGGATGCAATTATGGACTTGTGATGTTGGTATTGCTTGTAGTGAACTAACTGATCGGATATTTCCATTGCGCCAATTTATTGACATTTTACGTAAAAAATATAGTTTCGTTGCATTTTCCCAGGGTATTGACTCAAAGTCCAGAGAGATCGGAAATCGAAAGACAATCGTTTTTCGCTATAACGTATTTTCAAATACATTTTTATAATCATTTGCTCTCAACGAGAATTTTTCTGAATTATCATGTAAGCTTTATCGGCGCCCATCCTAGTCTATTGGATCAAAAGTATGGCTATTCATATAATCGTTGGTTGTAAACCCGCTTGCTGGTTTATTTCTCTTATGAAAAACCTCACATAAAAACTCATCAGCTTCCCATTCAAATTATTGGCGGAAATTGTAGAAATCTTCATAATTTGGGTAGAAGCTCGACCAAAACTGCAATGCTTTATTGTTGTTATTACGATCTCATTTGCATATACATATGTATATATGAATTATTAAAGTAAAAACACTGCTTAGCGAAGTTAAATAATTTTTAACTAGTTTTTTTTTCAATTTTGTTGCTTTTGTTTTTCTAAGTATTATATCCATTTATACTCGATTATTTTTTACTGAATCAATGTGTGCATACACTTATAACTTATATATGTATATAATTTAAATTTTTCATTTCCTTTTTCTTACAGATAAATTAAAATACCGTTAACATTAAAGACATTAAGTAGGAAAAATATACTTTTAAGAAAAATATGTCTGATTTGTCGTCCATCGAAATGAGTTCAGTCGATCGTCCGGTAAATCGCTTCCAGGTGAATCCTGTGAACCACAAAGTAAATGAGACAGTGAAGTTAGAGGTACCACAAGAGGTCTATCGTCGTTTAGTCAATAGTGACGGCGAGCCATTTGAGGATGATACTTTCAATGAGGACGCTACAGAAATATTAAATAAACAAAATTTACAACGAACACATAGGTAAGTTGTTTTGCAAATTCCTCAAACCTATTCTGGTAGTATTCTCAGCTACAACAATTATAGAAACATGAAAAACACATGTCTTTTCTGAAGCATGGAAACCGAAGATCATTGCGTCTTTTAGTCTACATCGAGTTCCACAGGAATGAATTCACAAAAGCGAGCAACTTCAAGAAAATGTTTTTTGTTCCTTTGAGGAAGAGTTCTGCCTTAACAAATCTGGACATTGCTGGATTATTTGAGTCCCAAAAAGTAATTTTTTTTTTTGCTTTCCAAAATAGACAATCCATCAAAAGCAGTTTTCGTGATAAAGACAAACCCTCGAGATTCAAAGATTCACAATCGCAAACAACGCGATTTCAAGTCGCGCCACCAAATGAGGAAGAGTCCGACGACTCCAGTGGTAGCAAGGAGGACCGTGAGTTATTGGACAACGAGTATGACACGAAATATGGAAAGAGCTTTCGGTGAGTTTAAAAGTAAGATGTGAAATTCATTCCAATTTTGACGTTTGCATTTTCTTGCAGACACTTTACACGCGAAGCTTTGCCCAGATTGGATAACTATCGAAACATCATGTCTATACAAGCTGCCTATCGGCCCACTCTTGATGAGTTGCACAACGCAACGCTTACCGGAAAGGTAAAATTTCAAATTCATAATAATTCGAATTAGAATGCCTAGAGTTTAATGATCCTCTGACATAACAGCTTACATAACCACCTAATGGCATTCGTCTAATAACTATACGCCTCTTTAAAGCGCTCGATTTTCTTCATAAATTCTTATTATTGTTGATTTTATCCTACTATTTCTAATTGATTTAGTATGTTCAAAATTGTTGCCTTTCTCACAGTAACCCCTGTAATTCAATTACATGGCAAATAAGAATCCCCTGGAAATACGAAGATATACATATATAGACATATAAATAAGTGTTTGTGCATTTACGTTCCGATGCCATGTGATTGAATACGAACTGGGGCAATTACTCCCAGCACAAAAGCCACTCATAATTTAATTAAGACCAATTTTTAATTGATGCGTCATTTAGTGAATTTCAATGCGCTATTTTGGCCTTTGGGCGAATGGTTTTCAAACGCTAAGACAAATCGAAAGCTCTGATGCGCTCAGTATATGTTTGCATATATATAAAGGGTAGTCTTTTAGAGGATATGGTATACAGACAGATATGGAATATAACCACCCGCTTGTGTTTTACGAAGATCTCCGTAGTGGAGTTCAACAAAGCAGCTACTATTAAGGAGTTCGTCAAATGCCCCAGCAAGTTACTCTTACTTTTAAGTCTGTCCAATTACTGGAGATGTTACTGTTGCCGAAAAGAAAGAAGAAGTCAAAACTATTGAGTTAAACACTTACACTCCAATTTTGAACCACATTTTCTATCATAGCCGACTTTATGCCGCCAAAAACGCGCTGAATATTGGTCTCCAACTGATCATTCGTAGCTGATTTATCAACATAGACGATTGCCTTGACCGAGACCTCAACAAATAGCGTTGGGAAGTAAAATCAGATTACTTAGATGGTAAATCGGCAGACAAATTTCATGATATGAATCGATCATCAAAAGTTCACCCAATAAAGTGAGGGTTTTCTGCACTGTATATGCATGCCTTCGCTGTCCTGTTGAAATCTTTTATTACTTAGATGGCGTATAGGTATAGATATATAGATATAGATATATATATATATAGATATATATGTATGATGTATGCAAATATGTGTGGTAAAACATTTTAGGGAAATATTAAAAATATTTCCACCCTACAGAGTGCCAGCTTAAATCGTAATCAGGACCTGGAAGCGGGCAATATGAATGGCGCGCTTAAATTCGGTTGGATTAAGGGCGTTTTAGTCCGTTGTCTACTAAACATTTGGGGTGTTATGCTATTTCTGCGTCTCAGCTGGGTCGTGGGACAAGCTGGCATTATAGAGGGCTTCATACTGATTTTGACGACCACAGTGGTTACTAGCGTGACGTCATTATCTATGTCGGCGATTAGTACAAATGGTGTTATCAAAGGGGGTAAGTAAACTATTATGAAGACATTTGAAAGATTGGGTTGTATAGATGGTAAAATGCTGACACGATTTCAATAGTTTTTTGTATTGTTCGGTTCGTATGATTTATAACAAAAAATGTGTAGGGTTGCTACATTTAGAAAAGTCTCAATAAAAATAAAGAATAGAGTACTAAATTCTACAAATTGAAGATTTTTAAACGGGTTGCAATTACGAATATATTTTGGGAGGGTTGCCACCTGTTTACAAATCTTAATTCAAGAAAATTTATAAAATAGGTGTATATTTTCAATTTGAGTATACAAGGGAAGAGTTTTAAGACGACAGATACTTTTAAAATGGGCTGCTACCTATTTAAAAATATTTATTGTATTAAATTTTACCAATTAATGAAATACTGCAATCATCAAACTAGGCATATTGAAGATATATTTCTGTCTAGCATATTTTTTTAAGGGATGTCACCTGTTAAAATTTTCAAAGATAATATAACACCACTAAGAGAGTTTTGGAGAGGTGTCCGAACTGTTTAAATTTTTGTTCAATTTGTTATATGGGCTTATTATATACTAAGTATATATATGTATATTTAATTGCTCAATTGCTCGCAGGTGGGACATATTACATGATATCACGTTCACTGGGTCCAGAATTTGGCGGTTCTATTGGTCTTATATTTTCATTAGCGAACGCCGTGGCCTGTGCCATGTACGTGGTGGGCTTCTGTGAATCTATGTTAGATTTGTTACGCAGTTTTGGTCTCAGTATTGTTGATGGCGGTATTCAAGATGTGCGCATTATTGGTTGTATAACCATAACCATACTACTTGTTATTGTTGTCGTTGGTATGGAATGGGAGGCGAAGGTAAGATTAATTTCGTAAAGTGATTTTAAATATATCTCATAAATGTAACTTTATAATTATAATTCAGGCACAACTTGGTTTACTCGTCATACTGTTGGTAGCTATAGGAGATTTCTTGATCGGTTCGTTCATCGGACCGAAAAGCGAAGTTGAGAAAGCTGAGGGTTTTATAGGCTACAATTGTAAGCGCAAAGATTTATTGTTTTTTATGAATGCACTGGTTCTTTATTGCTGTTGTTGTTTAGTTACAATTTTTAAGGAAAATCTTCTTCCCGACTACCGAAAGGAAAATGGGGTACAACATGATTTCTTCTCGGTCATCGCTATTTTCTTCCCAGCAGCCACTGGTATTTTGGCTGGTGCTAATATATCTGGTGATTTAAAGGTAAGTTTAATATATATTTTTATTTTTATTAGTATTATTATTTTATTTATATATTATATATATATATTTATATTATTAGTTATATTTTTTTTATTTTAATTACTATTATTTTTATTTTTTCAGGATCCACAAAAATCAATACCAAAAGGAACCCTCTTGGCAATATTAATTTCAACCGCAACTTATCTTTTGATGGTACTCGTTTGTGCTGCCACAGTGGCACGCGACGCCACTGGAAATTTGGCTGACGTTGCAAATGGCTCCTTTGCGTTTTTGAATTGTACACCAGGTGAGTTAAAACTAAATAAAAAACATATTTAACTTTTAGATTTAATTTCAATATTAAACAAGTAAGAAAGGGCTAAGTTCGGATGTAACCGAACATTTTATACTCTCGCAATTTGCAAGGATCAGAGGCAGGGAAATGCTTTCAGGTGCTGGCATAACTATATTAAAAAATGTTGCGGAAGAATTCAACATTCATTATTCGACGAATTTGTCAATGGATTGCAATCATATGTGGTATCCTATTAACTTATATTACAGGTCATAGACTCATGTACTTTCATTGTTATATTTTGCTTCGTGTCAGAGATATTTATATTAAAATATACCAAATTAACTCAAAAGTGATATAAGCGATATAAACTCAACCCAAATGGCTTAATTGAAAATATTAGATATATGAAGAAAAAGTAAACCAGAGAAAAGGAAATCATTTTATTAGGAATAAGGGGCTTAGATTATGGTCTAGACCGATTTCTTTCATATTTAGCGCGAAATCACATTGTGTTTAAGAAAACATATCCACTTAATTTTATTAAAACATCACACATATTGACCAACACAAACGGTTTAAAGCCAGATGGAAAGTCGGGAATTCTTATATCGGGCATTTTCGGGATGGAGGAAGATCTGCATTGATCACATTAACTCTTTTCATTATTCAAGTATATTAGGGAACAGGTTTTCACACAATTTTGTGAATTTAACTCACACAGTGATCGACATATTCGGCATAAAGCCTGTTGGAATAGCGAAAATCATTATATGTAGTATATGGGAGCTGGGATAATTTATGGTATATCCAATATTACACGTTCACCTAATTTTGCTAAAATCTCTTACATATTGACCAAAATATATGGTATAAAGTATACCGAGAGGTTGAAATTCCGTATATTAGGTACGATTTTATCCATTTTAAGCACATAGGCACACTGTTATCAGAAAGAGATGCTCTCCAAATTTCAAAGACATAACTCATATATTGGCCATTATATAAAGTCTACAGGAATGCTGAAAATCCTTATATTAGGTATATGGGAGCTATGATTTTCCCCATTTTCGACACAAGATCACACTATTATCGTGGAAAGATACTCCTCCAATTTCATGACAATATCTTACAGATTTCACGATATTTTCGGTGAAAAGTCAGAGAGAGGCACTGAGGTCCTAATATTGGGTGGCTTGAAAAGATATAATCCGATTTCGTCTATTTTTACGCATTAGATGGCATATCTTGGAAGCACTATTTGTAAAAAGTTAGATTTTCATATCTTTATTATTGCTCGATTTATCTACTTTAAAGTGGAAAGATCAGATGAAACTTAAAATTGTGTTATATGAGAAGTAGGCGTGATTTTTTCCGATTTCATCCATTTTCACAATGTGATATAAGAATGCAAATATGATGTCATGTACCAAATTTTGTTGAAATCGGTTAAGGGGTTCTTGAGATTTGGGATTTCTCCTAAAAGTGGGGGGCGCCACGCCCATCATCAAAGCTTTACACGGATTCCTATGCAACCCTTCCATATCATATTTTCTGCAAGATCTAATGTTTCTAACGTGTTCCTTCAGCGATTTATCGCACTTTTAGTAGTTTTCAACAAAGCTTTTGTATGGGAGGTGGGTGTGGTTATTATCCGATATAACTAATTTTCTTAGTATATGAAGAGATGCTAGAAAAACATGGGGGAGGGCATGGTTATTATCCGATTTCACTCACTTTCTCATTGTATGAGAAGATGCTCGAAAATCTTACTCAGAGTAAGTTTGATTTATATAGCTTTAACGGTTTCCGATATATATATTTTAAACCTATTGAGGGCAGGGCCTTGTCCATTTTATAAAATTTTTTGCCCACTCACTCATGCCTCACTCTACTAGGATCCTCTATACGGAATAACACGTATATCTTAATTTACTGCTTAGTTATAGCACTTTATCTGTTTTCGCTTAATGGCATTTTGTGGGCGTGGCAGATGTCCAATTACGCCCATCTGCAATATCAACCGCCTTACGGTTTATATGCCGTTGACTTCTGGTTGTTTTAATGTCGCTAATTTAGCTTTATGCGGCATACCCTCTTTAGCTGGGTTTTATTCTAAGGATTTAATTTTGGAAGTTGTGTCTTTGATTTATGTTAATATTTTTTCTTTCTTTGTACTATGTTTGTTGTATACTCTTTGTAACAAACAACCATTAGGTGAACAAAACTAATATACTCTATGGCAACGTGTTGCGAGAGTATAAAAAAAAATATCAATATCTTAATTCCAGGTGAATGTCATTACGGTTTGCAAAATTCATTTCAAGTCATTGAGCTTGTTTCCGGCTTTGGACCACTGATTTATGCTGGCTGTTTTGCCGCAGCTATCTCATCAGCTTTGGCCAGTTTGGTCTCAGCACCAAAAGTATTTCAGGTATATTAAGAATATTTCATGTAACCAAAATTAAAATGGTCTGATTTGAGTTACGTGGTTCTTTAGGCGCTGTGCAAAGATGAACTCTATCCGAAAATCGTGTGGTTCGCCAAGGGATATGGCAAAAACAATGAACCTTTCCGTGGCTATGTGCTAACTTTCATCATAGCTGTTGCGTGAGTTTTATTCTTAATCATATTAGTATATATAATTTAGTATATATTTTGTATAATTTTGTCTCTCACGTTCCAGTTTCATTTTAATCGGCGAGCTCAACTTGATTGCGCCGCTTATTTCGAACTTCTTCCTCGGCGCTTATACGCTCATCAATTTCAGCACCTTCCACGCCAGCTTAGCCAAACCAATTGGCTGGCGTCCGACCTTTAAGGTATGCACACATGCTTACATACACATTTTCTCCATCTCACTTTCAAAGTAATGTTATACGCTCTTCGTCTCCCTTCCTTCAGTACTACAACATGTGGCTCAGTTTAGTGGGTTCGATACTCTGTGTAGCCGTTATGTTTCTTATCTCTTGGGTAACGGCACTCATCACTTTCGCCGCTGTATTGGCGCTATACTTAATTGTCGCGTATCGCAAACCCGATGTTAATTGGGGCTCGACTACACAAGCGCAGACCTACAAGAATGCTCTTATATCAGTGCAGCAGTTGAATAATGTGGAGGAGCATGTGAAGAACTATAGACCACAGGTAAACTAGAATGGTGGTTACATGTTAAATGCCTGAATATGCTAACCTCTCACACACAACTAGATCTTAGTCCTCTCGGGTTTACCGAATACACGCCCGGTGCTCGTAGACTTCGCCTATATGTTGACAAAGAATCTTTCGCTACTCGTTTGTGGGCATGTGCTACGCGGCACGAGCTCTCAGCGTTACAGAAACTACTTACAAGACCGTGCCACCACCTGGTTCCGTAAACATCGCGTCAAGGGTTTCTACTCACTCGTGGATGGCGAAGACTTGGAGGCAGGCTCGCGGGCTCTAATGCAGGTGGGTGGCTGATATGGAAACACGCTTAAAGCTAATATACATTAATTATAAGTACAATATATAGTTTTGGACAGCGAAATTATTTCCCTCAATAGGACACTAAAATCGATTTTTTCAAAATCCTATACTTGCCTAACTCGTTAATTAGGTTTTAGATATTTTTACAATTATTTTTTTCTAATCAATATTAATTTTTTCACTATTTACCTCTAAAGGCCTCCGGTATTGGCAAACTAAAGCCGAATATTTTGCTTATGGGTTATAAGAATGATTGGCAGAGCTGCGATAAAAAGGATTTGGATCAATATTTTAATATAATGCACAAGGCAAGTGAATATTTTTAACAGCAATATTCTCAAATCAAAGTAATTCCTCATTCTCCGTTATATGTGTTTCAGGCTTTGGACATGTATTTATCTGTCGCCATTTTACGTTTGCCGAATGGTCTCGATTGTTCGCAGATTTTGGGTGATGAGAGTAGCGCCGCCAAAAATGTGCTCGATATACCACGCACGCTCCAGCCGAATGAGAGCTCGGCAGATTTAATGTCCGCCGATAGAAGTGTGCAGAATGGTCTAAGCGGTAGCATGGACTCGCTAAGTCGCAATGTTTCTCAAGGTAAAGTATGGTTCTAGCCATAGTTAGTGCTAGTGATAGCCACAAGCTTAGTTATTATTATGCTCATTCTGCGCACATATTTGTAATATAAATATGTAATTGCATATTCAAATTTGCATGCACAAATATTTATTGAGATAAGAATGCTATTCAGACAATATTAAAATTTGCTAGTTTATAGTTTAATGACTAATGAGGGCGCGAAGTCAAATATGAGTAACTGTCGGCTGATGTAAATATAAAATGCATTAAGCAGGGTCAGTTTTTCAAGGTCGATCATCTAGAAAATGTTTAGTTTGATTAAATAGCTTAGTTACTTCATAAGCGAGCAGCAAAAGAACATTCGATAAATTAGTTAAATGAATTTATTTGTCGAACTTCTAGGAAAACGTTTAGCATAATTAGAGCTCAGTTAGCTTGTAAATGAGCAGGAAAAGAATGTTCGTTTAAATAACATGCGTAACATGTTAAGCATGTAAAGCAACAATACAAACTCAGTTATACTTATTTCCTTGCACAACAAAGTTCGTTAAAAATAACCTAAACTGTATGTATATAGTATTGCAAAGGGAAAAATTAAAGGTAGAAAATATACAAACAACATCTGCCAACGCTCTTAAAACAATGAAAATTATGCCTGCTTTAACAGTTGAGATTTTACAGGTGCTTTTTTTTTTAAATACTTTCAGGTAAATTTAAACTGGGTTAACTACACGTTTAACTCGCACAAAACACTATAAAAATCAAGACAAATTTCTTTACTACTTTTATGTTTGAAGTAAAAATTTCCTTTAATTTTTCTTTTTCTAACTAAATTTATGAAATGTTTTAGTGTTTTCAAATCTATAGAGGATACAGCGCGCCCTTTGACACAACCAAATTTTTTAAAATATTTTGACAGGTTCAAATACAAATACAATAAATATTACACTTTTCAATAATTTTAACTTATTATATTTCTAATTTTTTAGAATTCTAATCAAATAGCTTCTAAAAAAAATAATATAATCACAGATAATGCGCAAAATATTTATACCAGCATGTTATTATTATGTGTTTATTGAAATAACTACCTACGACATATTTTAGATTTTAATTAATAATTTATTTTACTTTATATTTCTATATTTTTTGCATGATTGCACTTTTGTTGTTAATTTCTTTGAACCTCACCCATATTCAACCGTTGTATATAAACACCAATATACTTTTAAAATCCGTTATCACCTGATGCACATGTACTGCATACCTATGGTGCATACCTATGCATGTAAATGCACTGCATTTGGCGGCTCAATTGTAGATGCTGGAGACTCGCCTAGAACAGAGAATAATGGCTTGAAGCAATTAAAATGTAAGTGGCATGTCAAATTTTATGACTTATAATTGTAAATATATTTACAATATCTGTGGCTTAAGTTACTTGAACATATTGCCACAGGTATATGTATGCATAAGTTTCTTTCTAATTATTTAAATATTATATATAGAACATATATTTGCATATAGGCATTAAGTTAATTTAAAAGAAGATCTATAATATTCAAATATTACGTAATAATTTCAAATCAACAATCGTACTTTTTCAAATGAAACACGTTTCTATCTAATATAATTATATAAATAAATGTTTGTATACAAAAACAGCATCCAGCACTAGCGATTTATCCTTCATGGCAGGCACACAAGTGAAAGAAGTGTCTGGTTTGCCCGACCCAGTGGATCTAAAGTCGCCACAACTATTGGTGAGTGTGGACACAAAAACTAATACAACAAAAATAAAGATTGCTTAATCACGTGATATTTGATATGTCAAACTTAGTTAAATTTCAACTAAGTATTAAAAAGAGAACATTCTAAATTTTAGACCAATTCTCTACGCAAGTCTAAGTTGAAACATAATGACCCCGCTTCGCTGTATAAGGGCCCTGGTGGCGCAGAATTACCAAAAGAAATATTAATGGAGCTTTCACAATTCACACGCAAGCGCAGTCATGCCGTTATCGATGTTTGGTGGCTATATGACGACGGTGGTCTAACCCTACTTTTGCCTTACATAATCAGTACGAGACGCACATGGCAATCGTGCAAATTGAGGTGAGTAAATTAATTAGTTGGATTTATATATTCTTTTCTAACGCTAATCGCTTTATTTTCTAGGGTATACGCTTTGGCGAACAAAAAAGCCGAATTGGAATTTGAACAGCGTTCGATGGCTAGTTTATTATCGAAATTTCGTATCGACTATTCCGATTTGACGTTAATTCCCGACATAACGAAGAAACCTCAAGAAACAACAACAGCTTTCTTTAATGAACTTATCAAGGACTTTGCAGTGAGTAGTGACAAAGATAATGGACCCTCAAATGTGGCAGGCGATGATGAAGGTGAGTACACGAAAAAGTAATACGAAAAATTCATTTGTGTATGTAAATGTGTGTTTAATTTGCTAATTCGTTTCATTAAAGAATTTATGTACAATATTAGGATGGTTCTTAAATGTGCGCAGAAGTTTTCAGTTTTTATCTGAAAACGCAAATATATGGTGCTAATTGAGAATAAGTAAATTGCGTCGCACGGTGGTCAAACTTCAGACTTCTCTATGGAAACTCGAAAATTAAAAAATAAAATGTATTTCTAATAAATACCATAATTATGTGTGATTTCCTCATACTATATGCGATGTTAGCGATTCAGGGTGTAAGACTAAATAAAAATTTGACTTTTATTTTTGAGCACGAATCTAATATCCATAAAATTATAAAACTTTAAAAATTACCAGCGGAGTTCAAGCCCTTCTGGTCAGGTCACTTAATTTTTATAAATTAATTAAATGTTTTTCTAATTTTTTTTGTACTTATAATAATTACTAATTTACAAAAGATTAAGTATTAGAGAAAAAAACAAAAAAAGCAAAATTCAAATAAGTTCTGCTAAATCAAAGCAGTTAATATGTATAAATATAATTTGTCTAATAAAATGTTATTTCTATTAACCCTTTTCAGCAATAATCACCGAAGATGATTTAATGGCCGTACAAGACAAAACCAATCGTTACCTGCGTCTGCGCGAATATTTACATGAACAATCAATGAAATCCGATCTGGTGGTCATGACTCTGCCGATGCCCCGTAAGAACATTGTTTCGGCACCCTTATACATGGCTTGGTTGGAGAGTTTGAGTCGTGACATGCCGCCTTTCCTTTTCGTGCGCGGCAATCAAACAAGTGTTTTAACCTTTTATTCGTAGAGAATCGCTCCTGAACTTATGCATGCATATTCCAATTGTATGTGTGTATGTTTGGATTTATGTATATACATATTCATAAGTAAATGTTTAAGTATAACGTCACTTTGTAAGTGCTGCGTGCACAATCACCAAGAAAACCAACTTTCATCAATTGTTGTCGCTGTTCTTTTATTTAATATATCATATTTATTTAATTTTATTTTAATTATGAAAACAGGAAAAAACATGACTAAATATTTGTTGATGTAAAAATGAAATTAATTATATTAATTATTATGTACACTGTCGTATAATTTGTAAACTTTGTTTGAAAACAGAGTAAAACGATATCTTAAAGCACGAAACACTCAATTATATTTGTATATATTTAAAAACTGTAGTGGTAGTAATTGCGGTAAGTATCAACAGTGTTAAGGAAAATTATTTTTCGAATATTTTTGCGCTGTTTTTAATTATGAACTACTAACAGATATGTTTCATATTATACGGGTGAATTAACCACACCCAACACATATTCGCCCACCTAGTGCCTCAAGGAACCCCCGCAGTTCTCATACCATTTATAGTTTGTATCGAAACTATTAGTAACATTATTCGACCAGGAACCCTAGCTGTACGATTAGCAGCCAACATAATCGCAGGGCACCTTTTACTAACCCTCCTCGGTAACACAGGCATTACGGTATCACATTTTGTTGATAAGACAGACGGGAATACGTACCAGAGTAACCAGATATGTATGTATATCCGCAATATTTCCGAAGTATATTTTAGCAATGCTGAACAGATTAATAGTTTCAGTGCAACGAGCAAGTGCACACCACGACTGAAAATGTCTACGTAGTACATATATGTATATGAGATTTATATCCATAAAAAGAAAATCGAATTATGCAACTACCTTCTGAGGTGAATCAGTACTCCGATATTGCGCAATTTCTACACTTTGTGTAATAATTCAATAGAATTAATATTCACTGCCTAACATTTTAAAGAAAAAACATTTTTCAACAAGTATCTACCCCCTAACAGTGAATTTAGCAAATTTGAATTTCGTACAGTACGCATGAAAATTTCCAGAACATGTTTTCACGCATTTCTAAGGCCCTGTGTCAAGCAGATTGCCAATCCAAATCGTGTGCAAATTAATGACTCATCCGATACACAAACCATTTCATGATTCATTATTCTATTGCCATTTCACTTCGATATGCATTCCACTTATAATAGTCATCACACTCGTGGTTCCGTTCATTGCCCATAGAGTCGTTACGCGGCACAGTGTTGTATTACGTGGTTATCTTTAATTACACTAAATACTAAAGTTAAAAAAGTTAAATTTTTGTTGTACGCCAGTAATTTTAAAAGCAAATATTCGGATATTTCACAATAAACTTACTTGGCGATTTCACTAGTTTCTGTAGTTCGTTAAAAGGACATTATATTCTATACAAGCAATTAATGGACGTCGTTTTTATATAATTGGAAACTCTATTGGATAGTGGCCCCTGTAGTGTGCAGAATTGTGGCAAAATATTTAATTCCGCTATTTTAGTAATTATATTCCGGTTCGTGTGTAAACTTCAATTTTTTTTAATCTTGGTTTAGTAATGCGCGTATCTTTGCGCTAAGTTATTGATAAAGAATAATCTATAAAATCGCAAGACTAATTTCAAAAATGACAAATCGAAATCGGCGTTAATGAGTGGGAAAAGCGACAAAAACGAAAAAAGAGGTGCACGGCAAATTTTGCGCAGAAAAACGGACGTCTGATCAGATTATCCTAAAGCAATGAGCACAAAGTGAATACTTCGTGTAACAAGTTTTTCCTTATTTGCCAAACATCATTAATTGATATTGAAAGGAACCCGTTGGTGCACTTACGTGAGCACTGTTGTGCACTTCAAGGATCTGTGTATCTGTGTATCCGCCAAGAATCTGAATCTGAATCTGTTTCCATTTGGGAATACGTAAACTTGATGTCTAGTATTACTAACTGGTGGTCGTAGGTAATTCATTAATTCTGTTCCCTTGAGTTATAATGTACCTGTTTAAAATAATAAGATACTAAACCTAAAATTCTTCAAGACAATTAAGGTTGCTTTCCACATGGAAGTGAGACGATGTCCACCACCACCAACAAAAAATGCCGGTTTAAGGCAATTTTATAATATCAATTGAGGAAACGTATTCTTAATCGTATGATGATCGCATGATTATGATATGTTCTTATACAACAACAGCAATCATATAATTATGTAGGTCCATATATACATTTGGACAAGTAAGTGGCTGTCCATTGGTTTTCGTAGCACGAATATAGCATGCTTTTTTCCTTTTATAAATTGTGTACTTAACAAAATTAAAAAGTAAACAAACTATGTAAAATTTATATAGGACCATGAAAATAACTGATCAAATATTGGTTGTTTCCATCGTGCATATCATTGTTAAATATTTAGAAGATTGAACGTAAGACAATATTTATCATGGCATACATATTTTTCTAATTGATTTCAATTTTATAAATACATGCATTTCTCATAGAACCTCATTAACGTTGACAATTTAGCTCAGTTTGATTAGTGATTATTAAAACCATGTGAACAATAAAACGTACATACATATGTACTATTTTTAAAGATTGATTTGGTCGATATCCGAGGAGTGCAGGCAAACGTGCTAGTGGCGATAGCATTTTGTCGAAAGTGTTTCATAAACTATAAATAAATCTCGACACAATTTGGAGGTCGGATATTACGTATGCAACAGGAATATAATATACCCATATATATTTACTTACATATAGCCGATGCAAAGACAAATTGTTGTAAAATCATAAATTCTCATAGCCAAATGTATTTTAGAAAATATAAATGTGAATGTAGGCGCATATCAAGTATATTGTTGCCGCATTCATTTATGTATGGTCACGAATTACAGTCTAATGGGCTAATGTTATCGGTAGTAAGTGACAACGTTGTTTATAACATGAATTAATGAATCGAAATATGATTTATGTTTAGCCTACATCTACAGATATTTGGTTATATATGCGCACATATATTTATGACATATATGTGTACATATATACACATCTCCACTACATCACATCATTGAAATGGAAAATATATTTATATGTATAAATATACTTATATAGCGAGATAAGTCTAATAAACTTGATTTAATTTACAAATAATTTAATTCATTAACTATTCCAGCACTTACGTGCTAGTACAATACCAACATATTTAGTATTTTAATAACGCCGTATTTGCATTTATTAACGAAATATTCCATTTATTCATGTGTATATTCTTATGTTTTACAGTTTCATCATGTGACTTGAGTCCGTTTTCTGATTTGTAAATAGCCACGTGTCTATGACGCAACTCATAACTAGCAAAGTTAGCAACCTGAAAATAAGTGATATCTTGCAGTAAAAAGCTTACGTTATGCATATATTTAGTTATGAAATGGTTCTTGAGTATCGAGTTATCAGCCTTTGTTTGCTGAATTTATTTTCTGTGTAGAATTTTAGATAAAAACCTGAAAGTGTGCTATAACTCATAAACTTTTTTCATTTATCAAATAAATTATATAAATTAGAATTTTTACAAGTATGTATTTGCTTATATATATAATTAAGAATTACATTCAAGGAGCATGCTGGAAGCAAATATTCATTAAGTTTTGATATAATTGAATAATTTTATATATTTTTTTGTAGTTTTCTTTCCTTAGTTAAATCTAGAGATTACCGCTCTACGTGCATATCGGCCTACTTATAGTTGTAGTTACAACAAAATTAAAGAAGTATGTGATATAGTAGTCGTCTTTGTTGGAATATTAATCTGTGTGTATGCAATTGCATGATCCCATTATGGTATTCAGACATTTTCAAAAAGAGTTGAATTATCTCTCTCTGTGTGTGAAATATCCACAGCAATTTTGGACTTTGAGTCATTTGAGATTTGAATCTGTGAGAGGTGTTCACTTGTGTTCAATTTTTTTTTTTTTAATTTTAGAATTTTTCATACCTTTTCTCAACGAGTGATAGTTGCGCGCTCAATCCGACAATTCGCTATTGCGAATAAAATTAGATTTTAATGACATTTGAGTTCAAATTAGCGGAACGTTTCCGATGTAATCGTGTGTCATTAATGTGACTTAAATCAACTTACTATTTTATTCCATTTACAGAAAAAATGAATAAGAATAACTTTTGAAAGTTTTAAACACAGGGTCTATAGCGAATTAAGGATACGAAGATGGTGTATAGCTTAGGATACTTGATTAATGGGTAAATCCAGCTGATCACACTAAATGAAATTACGATTTTAAAAAATTAAATTTTTTAATATTACAGTAAAAACAATCATTATTTAAAATTATTGAGAGTGATTATATGAAATGGAAGTGATTTTGTATAAAATTGATAAAAATGTTTTAAGTTAGCATAAAATGGCAAAAAGTTTAAATACACACATTTTTTTAATTTTTCATGTTAATATATTATACGTACAGATGTATGTACAAATATAGTTTAACGAATAAATTTTCTCATTTAAAATTGATGATCAGTAAAAAAGCCGACGGTTTTGGCGGAAGTATAAAATGCGATTAAAGTATTTTTTTTGTTTCATTTAAATTCCGCTTACTCAAATTATAAAAATGTAATTTATCACAAGGTTCAAATTGCGCATGTAATCACACACTGTGCAAAATAACAAACCACAATACAAAGATTAAGCCACAAGCTAAGCATTAAATACCAATACCGGCTCCGATTTCGACGACAATTTTGAGCTCTGCAAAAATTTTTAATAAATAAAGATATATATGTACATATGTATTGCATTTGTATTATATTTACTTGTGTTGTATTATACTTGCTGATGCTAGCATATGCATGCATATCTACAGTTGTGTTCACAACATTACCAGTGACTGTATTTCTGTTGAATTATAACAGGGTTATCAATGTGAAATTCTTTTCTGCATTTTTTTGCTTGACAGCTCATAATTGATAAGCTTATCAATTGCATTACGCTGATAAAATATTTATTGTAATTTTAAGCTACGTGCTATTGCCAATATTTATATTAATATAATTTAATTTTTGCTTATTGTTTGAAAAGTAATGAATGTTGTGTTTATTTATTTTTCTGGTTGATGGTGAGAAGTGGAATAATGAAATTTTTTGACCGGATAAAAATTTCTTATGTTTTTAATTCAAATTCTTATTTTTATGAACACAACTGTATGCACACGCGCACTTACACATGTAAAACAATATGCTGATGCTTGGGTCAACAACATTTTTGAGCGATTTTGATTACGAAGGAAGAAATCAAATAAACTCGTTTAGGTAGACTAAAATGAAATGAAAGCGGCTTTCTTTAAGTACAGAATTCGGAGTATTACATAAATATACATGTGCATGCATATATATATATATATGTGTGTACATATATTTATATGCAAATAAGCTTCAATATGCTGAGGTTTGCCCAAAGGCAAGTTAAATTTGTTTGAAATATGGTTTACTACACGTAAAGACAGCTGACTGATGATCAGCTTTCAATGATATACGAGTTTTATATATAATTTAAATATACACATATTCATAGCACATCCGCACTGCATATATACCAACATATATGAATACATAAGTACCTATATAAAATTATACACAAATGAATGATGTGTTAGAAGACTTCGAAAATACTATATACTTATATAATATATACATACATATACACATATATATTTTATGATTACTAATATGTTTTTATAGTATATGTATGTATGTAACCAGTATGCTGTTTGCATTTAAATTGTTGCTGTTTGCATTTAAATTGTTGCTGTTTTGCCGTATGGCTGAATTGCTGTTATATTTTAATTTTGATTTCATTCAATCATGTGTATTGAATTTTAAATGAATTTGATTACATCAAAAGGGGACAGTCAATTGCACTTGACCAACTAAGCAATCAATTCGAATGAGGAATTCGCCCGTATTGACTTACCAATTTATAATTTACTTACTGTTTCCATGTAATTTTTATAGATATATACGGCTGTGTTCATGAAAATAGTAGCGCTAGTGGGCTCTAACTATAAAACTAAAAACAAGTCAAGTTAAAAATACAAACTACGTTCTAAATAACATTCGAAAGTAATTTTTAGTTATTTCTACGTATATACTGTGTTTTATTTTTTCAATATATGTATATATTTCTTACTTACAAGATTTATTAAAAAAAAAAAAACTTGAAAGTTAGTGTGTTCATGAAAATAGTAGTGACTATTTTGTTCAGAGAAAAACAGACAAAATCCAGTCAACAATTAAAATTTCATTAAGTAAATGTTTTCGGTAGACATTCGGTATTTTTTAATACAGCCATACACCGACGTGGCATGGAGTCTACTAGATCCTGATAATGTTTTATAGGGATCTGATCCCATGCCTACTAGACGACTAACCAAAGATGTGCTTTATTTGATGGATTTACTGTGGCTACAAATCGTTTAATATCACCCCATAAATTTTCGATCGGATTTGAGTCCGGGGACTGCGCTGGCCAGAACATTACGTCGATCCTTTTTGATGCAAACCAGTCCTTAGCTGGTTTGCTGGTATGTTTTGGATCGTTGTCCTGCTGAAACGACCATTTTATAGGCATTTCCCAGCTAGCAAATGGTAACATAACATCATTTAATATGTTTACGTACACTGCTCGGTCCATAATGCCATCTATCAAATGTATAGGAATGTACGAACAGCAATGCTCAGACCACCATGTTTAACTATTTTTGTACTGTACCTGGGGTGATATTCTGTGTTTGGTGGTCGACGGACATACTTTCTGGATCCAGTTCCTCCAAAAAAAAAAAAAATATTACTTTCATCAGTCCAGAGCACATTCCGTCATTTTGTGGATGGCCCATTCAAATGTTCTTTGGCGAACTTTATTCTTGCAGCCACATGTTTCTTGGTCCATCTTCAAAAGCGGTACTTTCCGGGACTCCTTGCTTTCAAATTATTTTCTGTTAGTCTCCCACGAATTGGAAGAGTACTATTCGACAAGTTTAAATAATTTTTATAATTTTTGAGGATGCTGACGGCTTGTTTTTTACATATCGTACAATTTGTCTATCCTCTAATATTGATGTTTTATGTTTTCCTCCACAATTCTCAGCTTCTTTATTGTACTTAATAGCATTACATATCATTGTGTGGCATTATATCCTACTATAATTTCGATTTCCTTGTAGGTTTTGTCTTGTTTCCTTAGGTTCACTATCCATTCACGCTTCTCCATAGAACAATGTCTTCCTCTACCCACTAAAAAGGAATGAGCACCGGGATTTCAAGAAACTCATCAAAAATTTATTAAGTCCCTTAAATAAACGTAATAAGTAAGTAAGTAACTTTCAAATGATTTTTTAATTTGGAAGTGTCGAAATAAGCGTGGAAATAATCACGCTTGCCACATTAGACAAGTCTGTAAATGTTAGAAATTATCTT
Source organism: Bactrocera minax (assembly GCA_021498325.1). Taxonomy (NCBI): domain Eukaryota; kingdom Metazoa; phylum Arthropoda; class Insecta; order Diptera; family Tephritidae; genus Bactrocera; species Bactrocera minax. Next base: position 5,413,527 of record JAKEEE010000001.1, read on the forward strand.
TAAATATAAAATGCTGTTGCACTACTATTTTCATGAACACAACTGTATATGTTATAAATACAACTATGAGCAAAATATTAGAATTAAAAAATATTAGATTTACAACTGACTTTCTTGCGAAAAGAAAAGATGTATACAAGTTCATTTACCTGCTCATCATCAAATTAGATTTCACTACTTTGAGAACTACAAAGGCTTTACTGATACCATACTACCATATATAGGCAGAGCACTGTAATTAGCTTGCTATTTGTCCACAGCTAACAGATCTAACTTACTTTGAACTGCTTTACTATTTTGTCGTTATTTACATACATATCTGTAATACATTCGCTAATACATGATTACGATATTTTTTATGTTTTTGAGGTTAGGCGATTGAGCTCCCAATTCTACTACCTCAATAGGAAGCTGATGATAGCATTTAAGGTCAGCTTACACACATCAGTCGGCGTCAATCAATCAGTATTGTATTGTATATCAGTAATTCTCTACCTTGCAATAGAATAGTGTCGGAGAAAAAATATCGTTGTCGGCGTCTTTACAAATTACAGTGAAGCTTCATGCGTGTCGAAAAACGTCACTGCGCTAGACTTGCTTTTAAGGACATCTCAAAAATATTGTTACTTTCATTGGCACTATCACTAATCGAAATCAAGTGACTCTGATGTATAATTAATCTGTATCAATGAACTTATTTACTTATATTTTTGCATAAGATCTCATCGTGTCAGTTTATTGTTAGTGAAAGTCAATAAGTTTGTGCGTCACCAAAACACTTCCGCAGTATATAATATACATACGTACTTGTAAGGAACAGTATCAGTTCGTCGGTAAACCAAATAAAAGCATTTTTGCGGGCATGATTAAAATTTATATTTATTTATTGTATATTGATACATATCTGTCATTACAGTGATGTTAACCTGTCACTGAGCGGATACTAATATGTGTGAATATAGTTTTAGATAAAATTTAATATTCCGTTTTAAGCTTAAGTCTTCTATAAGCTTAATCTTACTTGTCGTTTTCATCGAAAAATAATACTTGATCTGAAAACACATTTTGTTCCAATTTTAAATAATATTTCCAGTTTTTGGAACAAAGATGACTTTAGTGTGTACTTTTGTGGAAACGATGTTGATGTAGTCATTGCAGTAAATTTGAATGTCAACAGTATTTTTTGATAGTAGCGACTTGACGCCATTTGGTTTTGTCAATGATGTCCTCTGTCGAAGCTACCGTAATATCATTACTTGAAACTCCAAAAAAGGCTGCAGTGTTGGTACACGTATACATACAACAAAATATGGTATATAAAAAGTTATGCAATTATGTCAAAAGAAAAGTTCCATAATTTTTCTCGCTACTGTATATCTACATACATACTGCAATTTGGTGATGTGGACAACAATTTCCAGCAAGTGTCAATAAACCACTATAAAATTGTCGCATATACATATATACATATGTACTTATGTATGTACGTACGATATTTTTTTAATAAATTCATTTTAATTGTTGAAACACACTGTTATTCGAATTTCGTTTCCGTTCGCCAGAAAATTATTATTGAAATCAAATGAACTTTATTTGGCAATTTTCAGCCAATGTTTTGATGCTAAGAAAAGTTTAAAAACTTTAAAAACTTTGTTTCTTCTGACTTTTCGACAGTTGGATATCCCCTTTAAGCCTTGACCTTGCCTCACAAAAGGTATGTGTGTGTATGTGTGGTTGAAACTACCTTGCACAAATCGGAAGTTGATGTATTGTAAATACTAGTTAGACTCCATCTAATGTCTTCGGCAATAAACCAAATTAGGTATGTATTGCTTTTACTTTTTCTTACACTAACAACACCACTTCGCATATAGTATAAGTATTATGGCTTGTATTTGTTTATTAAACAGTCTATTAATTGCCACCTTACACTAGTGGCCGCATGGTACGCGTGTTCTTGGTTATTAAGTCGATAATTTCTAACGAAGTTTTGCCGGTTTCGTTCATAGAAATGATTCAACACATTCATGGTCGTAACCCACAATGTTGTTTTTTGTTCTTTTTTTTTTTTTTTGTAAATATTATGCATTGTTTAACAAAGTTTTGTGTTGGTGGTTGACTTTGGCGCGCATCCTTGAGGTTGTGCGCTTTAATGTATACTTCTATTGCGGCTTTATCTACATATATATACAGGCTTTAATAGCAACAACGCATTTCCGCACGCACGCCCACGCCCCGACACTGACATTTGCGGATTTCAGTGAGTGTTTTGCAAGTTTTATCAATAGGTGATTATTTCTATATATAGATTTTTTCTATATATCTATATATACATGTATGTATATATTGTTAAACATGCAAATGCGTTAGTCAGTAAACTCGAAATTTATCTAATAGTAAATATGTCTGAATGTTTGTAAATACCATCGCGTCTAACCAAAAACATGGTTAAATAAAACAAACTGTTGCAGTAAATACATATCTACATATTCATATATGCAAATAAATGTATCTGGTTTTTGAACTTAGTACAAACTTAATTGGCCTAAACGCTTTTGTGTATATTTTTATTTACTTTTTATGCCTCTGACTTTTTTTTTTTGTTTGTTCTTTTATTTATTTGTTTTTTTTTTTTTTTGGGTTCAGCGCATTTTGGCGTGGACTCTACTCTCCAGTTTCGCTGTGTTCGGTATCGCGTAAATAAGCGCACGCATGTTTCGTGCAAGCGTCTGTCTGCAATCACTTTGTTTTGATTCCACCCTGCGTTTTTCGTACGTTTCGCGTCGTAATTTGGCACTTGCGTTGCAAAAGGTGTGTCGCAAAATATAAAAATAATAAAAATTATATGAAATATTTTCTCGTCTCGTGATGCAAGTAAAAGTAAAAAAAGCAAAAAGCTTTCTCGACACCGCCTACCACGTCAAGCGGCGATTTATTTAGTGGCGTATTAAATTATGAAATCATAATTTAATTTAAAATTCTCTAAAATACATATTCTTTAACGTGCACCATATCGTATCTTTTACACAAGTGTTGAATAAAAATTGTTTAAACTTTTTGTTTTTTGAATAAAATTTACTCCAATTTAAGCCAGAGCTGAATTTAAGGAAAATTTGTAGAAATATAAATTTATTTTAAATTTAAATAGTAAATTTCGAATGTCTTTTGGTGGGAGACAAATATTTGAAAAAATGAGAAAATTATAATTTTTTAACACTCTTTTCATTTGAAAATTATTATCTTCGCCAATGGTTATTTTTTTTAGCTCTAGTTATTAGCTAATAAGATAAAATTGCAGTTCCTCCAATATTTATCATTTCTTCATAAGGCAAAACTGCTTTTTTGTACTTTTGTACTTTAGAGTACTGTTTAGTACTCTTGTACTAAATTAACCGCTTTAGAAAGTCAGTATGACTAGATCCGTCCAAAAAGAAGCAGATCGCCTTCAGGAAGACATTATTTGAAATAATTTACAATTTAGTTTTCTCATTTAGCAGTGCGTAAGGTTTAAATCTCGCTGACTTTCTTATTTCCATTATTTCTAATAGTGTGGTTCTAATAGTTTTATCTAAAAAAAAAAAACAAAAATATCTAGAGTGGCCTATATGGTCTTGTATGGCGGCAGGAGGGCGCGACATTAAATTTGCAATATTTAGGTTAAGTTTGGTGAGGTTTTTTCGTTGATTCTCAAGAAGTATTGCTAAGGACAGTCCTTTGTGAAGCTAGAAAAAATTCTATGGGTGGATCTTATGCCCTTGCAATCTTTGATTGCATACATTTTATTTCCCTATAATAAGTCTTTAATTCTTCTGTCAGACAACGATAACGATCTTTTGATATTCGTATTATACCGTCACTTTGATTATTTATTCGATACTATTTCAGAATATTTATTTGTTCATGGTAATTTTTATTTTATTTTATTTTTATTGTTTATTTTATTGTTTATTTTATTGTTTTTTTTATTGTTTTTTTGTTGTTTTTTTTTTAAATTGTTTTTTTTTGTTTTTTTAATTGTTTTTTTTATTGTTTTTTTTATTGTTTTTTTTATTGGTTTCTTTTTTCATTCTTTTTAATATTATTTTTGTGTCGATACAAATATTATACCAATCAAGTGCATGTGATTATAATCATTTCGACTACCTCAATTAATCCAATCATCATTTGTATTGTGAAAATTATATGACGTCAACAAAATAGACTCTTCTATTGAATTGTTAAACAGCAGATCAGTATTTTTTCGCAACAAAAGTGGATTGTCAATAAAAAATCACTTCCGCACATCAATTACTATTACTCTGATTCGTGGCCACTTATGTTTGTTGCATTACATGAAATGCTTACAGTATTTGGACTTATTATTAAGGACAATTATTTAATATGTATATATTTTTTAAATTTAGGGGTGTACCGAGCGAAGTTTAGCTCCTCGAAATTCAAATAATGAGTGAATCAAGGCACAGTTATGCATTTGGTGCTCTATCATGTGTCTTTTTTTCTATTTTCGATTGGCACGATTATTAATCGATGGATCTACTAATATATTAATTGTATATTTCTATATCCATTCCAATAGAGGTATCTAATGGCACTTTGGTGTCTTTTGTCTGATGATGATGAGAGCATGCGGAGTGGAGAACACTAGAGAGAATGTGAAAAAATCTTTTCCTTTTCCATGCGAACTTAAAATTCCGGCAACTACTGCTATGTGGGTGTTTTAACTTTAGTAAAAGTTTGATGGCAGTAGTCCATAAGGACCCATATTATCCATAAAAATTTTTTAGGATCTATGGAGGGAGTTATATTTAATCTATAATGACATACTTTTAAATAAAATATAATAATTTAAACAAATTTTTATTAGAATTATTACACTATGCTAGCTTTATAATGACTTCAATTATTGCTTTACAATAAATTAGAAGTATTTTTTTCTCAACTCCAACCGTGTCAAACCTGAAAACCCTATAATTTTGCACATTCGATATTTCGGTTGTCTATAAAGTCTAAATTTGATGATTTTTTTAGTGGATTATATGAAAATATGTAATTGTTCATGAGAACAATATGTTGTTGTAAGCACGTTTTAATAGTTCAACATTTTAAAAACGTTTAATACTCGATGTAGGAAAATATTTCCGATTATGGTGAAAACTACAGTTATAGATATAACAAAAACTGTCTATAGGGCTTGGGCCCACATCAACGAAACGACTGACCAACATTCGAATCCTCAGTGTAATTCCTCAAAAATAAATAATGGTTTTATATTGTTACAATAACAAAAACAACGAAAATAACTAGTAAATTTATTAAAACAAAAAAAAATAATAATTCATATCACTGAGTATTTATATTTCAATAAAATTTTGGCTACATACATGAATGTATAGTATTATTCGCTTATTTGGACAAAAAATTTATTCAATTAACTGGAAAATCAATTAACCGACTTCTTTGTTTCTCAATAATTTGTTCAATTAAGGGTTGTCAAACATATGAAAAATGTACTTTTATTTTGTATGTAAATTAAAAGAAATTTTTTTTTTGTGCAATAACACTAGAAAACATTTGATTGGGGTCCAATTGAGCATAACAGAAAATTTTTAAATAAAATTGTTGTAAATGAAAAGCAAACATTTTTATATGTAATTAAAGTTATCTAATTATATAAGTTAACTATCTTTTGTGTTATTAATACTTCTCATTAAGTAATATAAGCTTGTCTGTTGATAAGAATGTTTTACCTTAAATATTTGACGATCTTATTAAAATATTAAATAAATATTGTACCTATTGAAAGCTTATCTGATTAATAAACCTAATTAATAACCAATAAAAGTTATGAAAACTTTCCTCCTTCAATAGAAGTCATCAAAAATATATTTCGCATTGCTTAGCAGCAGTTCAGTTGCACTCCAATAAATTGTTTTTTTTATCTACAAAGCTTATTGGCAAAAGAGCCTGTTTAAGGCAATAGCTTAAAGGCAATCACCGCACATATGTTCTAAGGTATACATAATATACTTAGAAATACATATATATGTTTATATATTCAAGTGTAATTGCACTAAAAACTATCGCTGGTTTGTTGTGTAGGTTTCGTATTAATTGTTTTAAATAAGGAAATCAGTGCTGAATGAGTGACCAACATTGTCGGTTCATTTATGGTAGCGTTGAGAACGCTCCCAAGTGGGATGCGATTATACGCCGCCAAAGACTTAAGATGCTGACATACGCATATGCGCTATAGCACAAAAGAACTTTAGTGTTTTTATATATATATTTTTTTTAATCACTTGGCTACTTAAATATAAATACACTTTTGCACAACCAAAATTCTTTTTATTAATTTCGTGTTTTTTTTTCTTCTTTGTGATTGCAGATAAGAACAAGTGGGCATGCGCGGCGAAATGCGACATATACGGCTATAAATTTAAATTTAAGTTAAATTCGAATAATAAAAGCATACCCACATAATTACCCACCCACACATACACATATATATATATATATATGAAAAGTGAGCGCCGTAAGTGTGTGTGCGCGTGTTGTGTGTTTCGGTGTGCAACAATCAAAAATTGTAGACATATCTCTGCTGTGCACAGACGTGTTTATCTCAACGTTTTGAAAAGTATTTCTTGCAATATTATTTTGCAATAATAAATTCTCAATTATTATCAGAGAAGCGAAGCAACACGATGGCACGCCACATAATGGCCGTTTGTGTTGTGTGTCTACTGTGCGCCGATCGTATTCCGTGTCAGGAGCATGTCATAAATGATTATGTGGCGAATGTAGCCACATATCCACCGCCACATTTCGAATATCAACAGTTAAATGCACGCGTGCACGAGCGACGTGACGCTTTACGCTTTGGTGTGGACTCGCTAGCTGGCGTACACAATTATGCAGTTAACGGTGATGATGAACTTGATATTGAAACAACGAGCCACATATATAATAAACCACATCGTAGAAAACGACATGCTGGCCATGCGCATGGCGAGGAGAAGACTACCGCATTGTATCGACCCGAGATCACAGCGGAATTCCTGCAGCGCATATTTGTCGAATATGGGCATAAGGCTGATGGCACATTGACCGTGGACGAGTTTCAGCGCATACTGAAAAAACTCGGTTTAAATCAGCTGATAGAAGGAGACAATGCGCCACAACAACAACAGCAGCAGCAGCAGCAGCAGCAGCAACAACAACAAGAACAAACCGCCCAACATCATCAGCATCCTGCGGAGGACAAACTGGAGGCGCCGAGTAATGGCACTGTAACTATTTTATTTATATTTTCCTCCTCTACTCATAATCACTCACACGTTACTTTCAATTACTTTGCAGTGTGTTACCGATGCCGCACTAGTCTACCATGTCCAGCCACATACAATTTTTGAACACACACACCCGCATATCGAGCACTCCGTGAATTGCAGTGATTCCAGCACTACTGATTGTGCGCATTCGCAACAAAATCAACCAAAGCATAAAAATTATACTATAAGCAAAGAGGATATGTTGCATCTGTGTCCAGTGTTATTGTACCAAATGGCTTCACCATTGGTTGGTGATCGCGCCGGTTGCATAGATCCCTCGATATTGGAACATGTTGAATTCGAAGCGAGTGGATACGATGCCAAAAAGGAGGATATTGTTTATGGTGAGTAAAAGTTCTAACATAATTTTGAGAGCATCCTTGATTTAAGGAAAAACCAAGGTTAAGTAAGGATAGGAGTAAATGTGGTTTAAGTGAAAGAAGAAAAGTAGAAAATTTCTGAAATTAAGAAATAGGACATAGATAATGTATTTATGTTGTCTATCGAGTGTTGAGTTGTGCTGTCGAGACCATTTATATAAATGAAGAAAGTAATGTATGATAACCCTTGCTCTTGATAATCCTTGCTTCTGGCTCTGAAAAATTTGAACTGTTCTGTGAATTTAGTTTTGAAGCTTTTTTTAAAATTTCGAAAATACTTTTTTTTTGGTGAAAATGATAATTATGGGATCTATAAACCATTGGTCACTTAATACAATGAAAAAGTAGTTAGATTTAGTTCAGGTTGAAGTCAGAATTTGGTACTAGATATGTATTAGTATCAGGATTGTACTCTTGTAGAGAGTAGTTTCGACTTACTAAGTGATGAAAATGTTGAACAGATGGACATGATTGAGTAAACAAAAACACTTGTAAGTTTTCGAAGTATTTTAATGTCTAAAGTCAGAGTAAGACAGAGAGCCTTCAGTATGGGTTAGTTCAGCTTACTGTTATATAAATGTTGTTGTTGATTTTTAGCATCATAAAACATTCTCCAAATAATATTGAAGAATTCTGTCGAGTTAACAGTCCTTGGCCGGATATAAAGCCGGGTCCTTTCCAGTTACGGTGACCCGAGTGTCGTCGGAAAGGTTTATATAAGAGTCCATGACGACGATGGTATGATTTTGAGCCATCAAAAACGCACAAACGACTTTATTTGGCCTTTTTGTCATTGAGTTCTCCTTTAGATTATACATCTAGAATCGAAAGTTCCCCTAAACTGGCTTAGTCTTCTTTAATTAATCTCATCTCTCTATAAATAAATGTATGACTATAAGCCATAAGATTCTACAAAGTGCTATCTGCTTAGAGATAAATAAATTCCTTCAATGTTCGAAGAATGATTCTTAATATCGTTCTGAAATTCTCTTAAGCAAAAGTCACTTAGAGGATAATTTCTAGCCTCCATCATCTAGTTTTTGTGACTGTTTTGAATCTTTAACTAATATAAGAATAACTTTCAAGATTTAACAAAAAACGGAAGCCATTGACAAGAAGTGGAGAAGATATTTTGGTATATCGCAATCAAAATTACAATTTTGTTGAAGCTTTTAAAATATCATTTGCTTAACCGTGTTTCTAACCTCAAAATTCGTACAATCTAATCCTTTCTTTGAAGATGCAATTTCCATAAATGTCATAGCCAAGTAAAAAGTTATCTATATAAGTATATTGATTATCGTCTAATTTTTTTCAGTTTGGATATACGCATTTGTTTCTGTTTTCGCCTGTAGCATTTTGGGACTTGTCGGTGTGGCAATCATACCTTTTATGGATTCGAGGTATTATAAGTACATTATACAATATTTAGTTGCACTGGCTGTTGGCACCATGACCGGTGATGCTTTGATGCATTTACTGCCGCATGTGAGTACCCCAAGCATATACACAATATTTTTTTCTGTGAATGATAAAAAAATATGAACTCTTCTTTCAGTCTCTATCTGGTCAGAGCGAGCAAAATATGATACTGAAAGGGCTCGGCTGCATGAGCGGCATTGTTTTCTTCTATATGACTGAACATGGTCTCACAATGATATCGGAGTGGCGCAAGCGTATAGCCAAGAGCGATACGAAACAGCAATCACGTGCCAAAGTCGTACGTGATCCCGACTCTTCGATGAATAACTCGGTTGCTGGCGATAAAGTTTGCAAATCCAAGTACAGCTCATATCCTTATTGCTACGATGAAATCGCTATGGATACAAAGAATGATATGCATTTGCCGGGCTCAAAGCTGAATAATATATCCGATTTATCTGGTGAATTAATGGGTGTTAGTAATAACGTAGAGCGCAAGCGTAATGGCAAAGCTGATGCAGACGACAATGATGCGGTGGCGCAATCTCTAATACCTGTATGGCATCACAATCATCAGCATCAACAGCAACAACATCACCATATACACCTGCCCGACAGCAATACAATTTCAACCGATTTGGATGGCGATTCGATGGGTGGTGGTGATGGACATAGTCACGCTTTAGCCTACAATACCACTGTGGCCACCAATGGCAATGCCAAAGAACATTCGTTAGTCAGCGATTCAGTTCCTACTGTGATATTACGCGAGCACGAGTCATCGCATCATGGCCATAGTCATAAGCACGGACACGTACACTCGCCTCCGGAATCGTTAAGTGCAGTGGTCTGGATGATTATCATGGGTGATGGCTTGCATAACTTCACCGACGGCATGGCAATAGGTATGTGCGAATGTTTTTATTTAAATATCCAACACAATTTCCATATATTTATAAACATTGCGCCTGGTATGAAGTATGTCAGTTTTAAATATGCAAGTTAATTATTAAAAAGTTAATTACAGTTTTATGGGTGCATTGAATACCTTCGACATCTTTTAGTCATATAGTTATTTGCATATAAATTAATAATCTGACTGGAATGCACACTTTTCACTGTACACATGGTTGTTTGCATTAAATTATTATTAGATTATTGCTTTAAACTTTTGTCAAAACAACTAAATTGTGCTTTTAAATATACAAACATCATACACATGTACTAAGTAATTAATATTCATAAATTTGCAAATGAGAGCTGTTAAGTTTTCTGGTGCAAAAACAAACAGCTGTTCGTAAATTTCATGTTCAGATCATTATTAAAAAATTTTCAAAGAAATATGGTTATGAAATGTGCATTGTTCATTTATAACAGCCACACAGTGGTATTTTGTTGACAAAAATTAGGGTTTTCTTTCATTCAATTTCGATAAACCAATGGGGTAATTTTGGAGGGGATTGTCGACATAAGTAATATCCGATATATCTTGTCCCGAAAAGTAACTTCTGAAGCAAGAAAAGATTTTTTTTTAAAACTCTTCTCTAAATTTGTGATAAGTACTCCTTAGAAATTTGTTTGTTCTAGAAGGGCACTAATTTTTTAAATATATTTTAATCATATCACTACGTTATAGTAAATATAGCACTAATTATTTAAAAATACATTAGTAAATTTTTATGGCTCCATCTCCGAGTTATTCGTAAAAACTAATTTGTTCATAAAAAAAAACTTAGGCGTAATTGCTGTACATTTTTTTTTATTAATTTTCAACGTATTCTTTTAGAATATCAAATACAATGTCATATGACAAATTTTGTTAAGATTTATAGGGTATTTTCCATATATACAGTATGAGTAAATATGTACATATATGTACATATGTAAATTGTGGTATATTGCATAGATGGCAACAGGAGAACAAAAACAACAAAACACGATTTATTTTGTTTTTGCTGTTGGTCTCTGAAGTGCTTGACGCTTGGATACGAATTATGGAAAAAAAATTAAGTCCGTTATTAAAACAGTTAATTATCAAATCTGGTCCTAGGAAATATATGTTTCCAAACATTTTTTTTGTTAAGATTGACATTGATTAAGTGTTCTGTGAGATATATCCATATGAGTCCAAAAGAATATATATTCCTTCTGTTTTCATGAACTTGGCTGCATACGAAACGATCAATTCCATCTTCTCCAAAAATAAATAGCAACGAAAAGTTATACATTGAAATTCTCTTTAATATGTCAAATTCCTCTTGCAGGCGCTGCTTTCGCTGAAAACATCGCCGGCGGCTTCTCCACATCGCTGGCAGTATTTTGTCACGAACTGCCACACGAACTGGGCGATTTCGCAATACTCATCAAAGCGGGCATGTCCATCAAAACAGCAGTCTATTACAATTTATTAACGAGCGTACTCAGCTTTTTGGGTATGTTAATCGGTATTATATTTGGACAATCGCCAAATGTAGCACAGTGGATGTTCGCTGTAGCCGCTGGACTCTTCATCTACATAGCGCTTGTCGATATGGTAACTCATGAAAAAATCACATGTTTTTCGTATTTGCCATAATTTGTGTTATGATTTTTCCACAGATGCCTGAATTGTCATCGGCACACAAAACACTGGAGCAATTCATATTGCAAATACTTGGCATGTGCACCGGTGTCACCATTATGCTTCTAATTGCATTATATGAGGGTGATCTCTTAAGCGTCTTCTCTTCGACCCCATCAACATCTACCACACACAAACATTAGTGGCGCTTAGCCTTGGCTGCAAGCAGATATATAAAAGTAAATAAACAAATAACCCACCAGCCATACTTAAAATGCCTACACCTTTTGCTGCTGCGATGATTTATTGAGAACATCGGAAAGCGAAGCGTACAACAACTACGTTCATTGATATATTTAAACTCAGCTCGCACTAAAATGTTGCATGTACATTATATTATAGATGTTTATTTTTTCAAAACGCCGATACCAAATGAGCTGCAGCATATCCATGTTGTATCGGGGATATTTAATCTGTTAAAATGATGAATGATTACATAATGCATTTTTCGCATAATTCCAATACGAGTTTGAAATGGATTGAAATGAATGGCATAGATTTCTCGCACGAAAGTGATTATGTATTTATGCTACGACACTTTGTCGCACATATAAACAAATCATATTTTATTATTATTACTTTTTATAGCTGATAATGTCATCAAAGCAAGTGAATAAATTTAGTTTTAAGCGCATGAGAAAGTAGTTGATTAAAATCAATTGAAATGTAAACTGTGGAATTTAATATTTTTCTATTTCTTCACGCCATAACTAAGATATGCTAAAGAAAACAACAACAAACAAACAAAAAAAATATGGTGCTGCATTATTTATGTATGCATGATTATATATATTATATTACGACACACATACATATGTATGTGTACGCATACATTTGTAGGTGTCAATATATATATTATATATAAAGCGCTAAAGTTTGAATTTACACACGAAATTTCGAGCGTTGAAATCACTTTTACACATACATACAAGTGTCTGTCCTATGCGTTGCAAAGTGTTTGAATGTAAGCTAGAATGTAGGCGCGCAATTGAAAATGAAATTTTTTTTCCAACTATAAGTTGCAGAATAAAATTCACTAGTTCTTACAATTTATATACTTTTATATACAACTACAAAGTAAAGCATATGGAATGATTTAATAAACTGAGAAGTAAAAGGAAAAATTACAAAAACCAAAAAAACTACTTGTAAACACTTCAAAAGTGCTATTTAATACATACTATACACACGTACATTTATTTAATATATAGATATTTAATGTAAACATTATGCTGCTTGTATTTTTCAAAGGTTGAAATGTGCAACAACAACACAATGTTATATAACACTCATAGTATATTATACCGTATTATACGCTGCCTAAGTTAAATACATTTATTATAATAATATGTTAGAAAAAACACTTTAAAAAAATTGTTATCCTTTACCCACTTTTGTAGTAAGGGCAAGTGTAGTATAAATGCATTTTTTACAAAATTCAAAAACGCAGCGTTTAACACACCAGTTTATTTCATTTCGTTTTTTAGGAAAAATAGCACGCACGCATTTCTTATATAACCACATACATGTCATAATAATTTTATTGTAGTATAAATTATTATTTTTTTCATGTTAATTTTGTACTTAATTCGATTCTCAGTTCATTGCTGATTAAGTATTTGTAGTAGTTTTAGTTAAGCTTGAATTATAATTATCATACGTACATATATGTGTTTAGCGATGTTAATATATTTAAAGAAACCGAAAAACACACACGATAACATTTTTGTATACAATCAAGCAATCTGGCAGCTCACTTAAACGTAAAATATTTAATAAAAGGTAGTTGTAATTTCCTAATTTACAGATTTCATGTGTTTTACTTAACTTCTTTTATTGTTTTAATGACTATTAATTATTTGTACTACTTTGTTTCTCACGAACACTTATTTATACAATATCTCCCACAACACACTTAAATTTTTTGCGCAAACTAAAACTTATAAAAAAAATTCTTCCAATATTTAAAAAAAACAATATGAAAAGAATTTCCTAAATGTAACTGTGAAATTCAAAGAATGAAAAACAAAAAGTAACGAATAAAATTTGTGATGTTTACCTTTAAAAGCGTAGATTTGCAAAATGCATACTTCATGAAATAATATTCAACTAAATGCATAAATACATATACATACATATATGTATAACATATTACATTTAATTCAACTAAACACATCAAGACTTGCAAATCAATGTTTTCTAGAACACTTGTAAGCACATGAGACTTCCTAAGGAGTTACCTAATTAAGCTAAACAACAATATTCTTACTTGCATACATACACACATGCATAGAAAGCAAGTCACCGCATGTTAAATGTACAACAAAAAAAGTAATAAATGAATTGATTTTTCGCAATGCAGTAAGAACCTTCTCTTGCGACTGAATTTTAGTCTGTACAAGATAGTTTGAAATTGAATTTACAACTATTATATTTCCTCTAGAGAGTAATTTTTAATCTTTTCGTCTAAATATTATATTAACAAGTAAGAAAGGGCTAAGTTCTGGTGTAACCGAACATTTTATACTCTCGCAATTTGCAAGGATCAGAGGCAGGGAAATGCTTTCAGGTGCTGGCATAATTATATTAAAAAATGTTGCGGAAGAATTCAACTTTCATTATTCGACGAATTTGTCAATGGATTGCAATCATACGTGGTATCCTATTAACTTATATTACAGGTCATAGATGACCTAAACTACTCATGTAGTTTCATTGTTATATTTTGCTTCGTGTCAGAGATATTTAAATTAAAATATACCAAATTAACTCAAAAGTGATATATGCCATATAAACTCAACCAAAGTGGCTTAATTGAAAATATAAGATACATGAAGAAAAAGTAAACCAGAGAAAAGGAAATCATTTTATTAGGAATAAGGGGCTTAGACCATGGTCTAGACCGATTTCTTTCATATTTAGCGCGAAATCACATTGTGTTTAAGAAAACATATCCACTTAATTTTATTAAAATATCACACATATTGACCAACATAAACGGTTTAAAGTCAGGTGGAAAGTCGGGAATTCTTATATCGGGTATTTTTGGGATGGAGGAAGATCTGCACTGATCACATTAACTCTTTTCATTATTCAAGTATATTAGGGAACATGTTTTCACGCAATTTTGTGAATTTAACTCACACAGTGATCGACATATTCGGCATAAAGCCTGTTGGAATAGCGAAAATCATTTATGTAGTATATGGGAGCTGGGATAATTCTTTCACCGATTTCACATATTTTCGTCCGTAAACTATGGTATATCCGATATTACACGTTCACTTAATTTTGCTAAGATATCTTACATATTTCCCGCAATATATGGTATAAAGTATACCCAGAGGTTGAAAATCCGTATATTAGGTACATGGTACCACACACACACAACACACTATTATCATGGAAGGATAAACCTCGAATTTCATTACGATATTTTACAGATTTATCGAAATATATGGTATAAAGCCTATAGGAAGTTTAAAATTTCTATATTAGGTTAGGCTAAGGGAAGTATTTACCCGATTTTTCCCAGTTTTGACACCAGACCACATTATTATCGTACAAAGATAATCCAATAATTTTATTACGATATCCTACATATTTATCGTTATATATGGTACAAAGTCTGTCGGAAGGTTGAAAATCTGTATATTAGATATATGGGGGCTAGGGGAAGTATTTATCCGATTTTCCCCATTTTTGATACCAGAGTACGCTACCATCTTGGAAAGATAATCCTCCAATTTCATAACAATATCTTATAGATTTCCCGATATTTTCGATAAAAAGTCAGATAGAGGCACTGAGGTCCTAATATTGGGTATCTGGTGGCTTGAAAAATTATAATCCGATTTCGTCTTTTCCTACGCATGAGATGACATATCCTGAAAGCACCATTTGTACAAAGTTTGATTTTCATATCTTAATTGCTGCTCGATTTATCTACTTTAAAGTGAAAGGATCAGATGAAATTTAAATTGTTTTATATGAGAAGTAGGCGTGCTTTTTATCCGATTTCGTCCATTTTCACAGCCTGACATAACTTTGCAAATATAATGTCACATACAAAATTCATTTATTGATACGCAAATTTGAAATCGGTTAAGGGGTTCTTGAGATATGAGATTTCTCTTAAAAGTGGGTGGTGCCACGTCCGTCACCAAAACTTTACACGGATTCCTATGCAACCCTTCCGTATCATATCTGTTGCAAGATTTAATATTTCTAACGTGTTCCTTCAGCGAGTTATCGCACTTTTAGTAGTTTTCAACATAACTTTTGTATGGGAGGTGGGTGTGGTTATCCTATTTCACTAATTTTCTTAGTATATGAAGAGGTGTTGGAAAAACTTAGTCGGGGCAAGTTTGATTGATATAGTTTTAACGGTTTCCGAGATATATATATTAAACCTATTGGGGGCCGGGGCCATTCCCACCTTTATAAAAAATTTTGCGAACAGATGCCCCACTCTACTAGGATCCTCTATACGGAATAACACGTGTATATCCTAATTTTCTGCTTAGTTATAGCACTTTATCTGTTTTCACTTAATGACATTTTGTGGGCGTGGCAGATTTCCAATTACGCCTATCTGAGAACACGTGTGCCAAGTTTCATCAAAATATCTTAATTTTTACTCAAGTTATCGCTTGCATGGACGGACGGACGGACAGACAGTCACTCGGATTTCAACTCGTCTTTTCATCCTGATCATTTATATATATATATATATGTCTATATCTAACTTGTTTAGTTCTAGGTGTTACAAACAGCCGTTAGGTGAACAAAACTAATATACTCTGTAGCAACATGTTGCGAGAGTATAAAAATATTTGGGTCGGTTCCCAACACAGACTTGACCACTCAATGGAAGCGTACTAGGATTTATACATCCAGTCATGGACTATCAGCTCAGCTGCACTCCCCAAATTTATATGGAAAGCAATTATTCATGGAAAGGAAACCGAGATTTCGAACTCAATATACGACTAACCAAAACAAACAAGATTAAATCGCCGAAACACCTCCACCACAATCAACATCTAATACTCCTTTCCCTATGGTCTGCCCCGACAAGGCAGCTCATTTCCTGAACCAACCGTTAAATGACCGATGACAACTGACTTAACTTTCCTCCAAATAGAAGTTTAGTTAACAGTTAAAACCAAAACTCAATACATATGTATATGCATAACTGATGCAATAGAGAATTGGTGAGGAAGTAATTATTCTTTGCTGAGATACAAATACAAGTAATACTGTAAAGAGTTATTCGATCATGTAAGCGCTACGCATATAAAACTTTTAGAGATAATTGTTTGATCCTGCCCTAGGCATCGCCAAACATTAATTTGCTTAAAAGATTTTGGGGGTCGACGGGAAAATGGACTCAGCAAAGCTACAATCAGATATGGGAGACATGCAATTCAAGCGTCACATAGAAGACGTTAGTAAATACTTTACTGACTTGTATAACAGCCTTATATTCCATGAAAATATTTTTTCTTTTTGGCAGCAATCCCTCCTTTTTCACTAAGAGAAGTCTTCAATCAAGCAAGTGTATATAACGCCTCTTAACTAAAAGCATATTGCTTTAAGTTCAATAAAATGTATAAATATAATATTTAAAATGAAATTTAAAAATTTTAAACATTTATCATAGAATGTAATAATTAAACTCACTCAGAGTATACAAAGCATGTCATAAAATGGCAAATGAAATCAGTTCCAATTTGTGGCCACTTGTTATATGCGCTTTATATGCGATTTATATGTGATTTGCATCACTGGAATTGACTTTGGCATGAGCAACCAACTTCAAGCGAAACAAAAAGAAAATAGTGTATGTGTCAAATAAAGATGTGGAAAACCGGATTACTGCGCTCTTGCAGATTTTTCCCAATTGTGGCGATTCTGCTAATCCTAGGAGAACAACATCATGTCCAAGCTAACGTGAATAATCATCTGGTCGGTGTGCATCGGCGTTTCGAATATAAATATTCCTTTAAGCCGCCATATTTGGCGCAGAAAGATGGTACTGTGCCCTTCTGGGAGTACGGAGGCAGTAAGTACACTAACAAATATAAAGTGACAGCTTGAATGGCAAAACACCACTGCTGGCAGTGCAGCAAACGCGTTTGACATGTGGGGCGACACGTCAGATGTTCTGCTGTTTCAGTGGTGTTTGCGACGATTCACTTAAGTGTGAGTGCGATGGAGCGTGTTTAAAGACAAAGTGGCACTCGATATTGCCGTCGTCTGCTCCATAGATGTTGCAGGACACTTAAGTTTCCAAATCCTAAGCGAACTTTCTAAAAAGAAGGTCTTGAAACCTTATGTCATGAATACGCGCTGTTTGTTTAACTTTCGAATATGAGATGTACAAATTTATTAAGAAAATAATTTACAGATGCAATTGCGAGTGCGGAGAGTGTACGAGTGGCGCCGTCATTGCGGTCACAAAAGGGTGCCATCTGGACAAAGTCGCCAACGAACTTTGATTGGTGGGAGGTGGAGATAGTCTTCCGAGTATCAGGTCGCGGCCGTATTGGTGCTGATGGTCTGGCTTTCTGGTATACCACACAAAAAGGAGATTATAATGGTGCTGTATTTGGTTCTTCGGATCGCTGGAATGGTTTGGGCATCTTTTTTGATTCGTTCGATAACGACAATAAACATAATAATCCTTATATTATGGCTGTGGTGAATGATGGTACTAAACAATTTGATCATTCAAACGATGGCACCACTCAGCTATTATCTGGCTGCTTGCGTGACTTCCGCAACAAACCTTTTCCGACACGCGCACGCATTGAATATTATAACAATGTATTAACTGTGCTTTTCCACAATGGCATGACGAACAATAACGAAGATTATGAAATGTGTCTTCGTTCTGACGGTGTGCAATTACCCAAATATGGTTACTTTGGTCTTTCGGCGGCAACTGGAGGTTTGGCTGATGATCATGATGTCTTCCATTTCTTGACAACGTCACTGCATCCGCCCGGTCAAATGCCATCAGACCCTGTGAAAGTTCCAGAGAACTCTGAGAAGCTGACACAGGAATATAAGGAATATCAAGAAAAGTTGGAGAAACAAAAGCAAGAGTATAAGAAGGAGCATCCTGAAGAGGTATAGCAACAATAACTTGATATTGTTGTATTGGATATTTTTTCCGTATGACTTTTGAATTTTTTCTTTATATACACAATTTAAATAATTACAAAAACAAAACGTAAACAAAAGAAAACTTTTTAAATATTTTTTTTTTTTTAGGTTAAAGACGATGATGAGTGGGAAGAATTCTTCGAATCAGAAAATCAACGTGAATTGCGTCAAATATTTCAAGGACAAAGTCAGATATTTGAGCAATTGCGTGATCTTTCACGCAAAGTAGATGAGGTAATAGGACGTCAGGAGAACACATTATCGCTGGTATCGAGAAGTGCAGGTGCGTCAATACAACAAGTAGGTGCAGCTACAGGTGCCGGTGTGCCACCTGTTGCCACAGGCACAATCAGCGGTACAATTACAAGACCTGAAGTTGACCTTATGGTTACAAATCAGAATGCCTTACTGGCGACAGCGCGTGAGATACGTACGCTAATTGTTGAAATTCAAATACGCGCCGACACAATCATACAAAATCAACAACGTGCGCCCACAGCGCAAGTACAAGCAACCGGTTACGATATTCAATCGGTCATCGCTGAGATGCGAGACGGTATGAATCAGGTGAAACAGGGCATGGCGCATGTTGGGCAGAAGTGAGTATGGGGGAGTAGTTGGGCTTAATTATTTGGAAATCCATTTGTTACTGTTTTTGTGTTGTTTTTTTTTTTTAATTATATTTATAGGTTTGGCTCGTCACAGGCGCAAACGGGTTGTCCAACAGGTAATTGTGTTGGCGTAACTTTGTTCCTAGGCGTGGCTGTTGTGCAACTGATACTCGTGTTTTTATATCAACTTTTCAAGTAAGTGCACTTTAATTTCTTCATATATTATTTGTGAACAAATAATTAACAATATATATTTTAATTAGGAGTCGCAGTGAAGCTCAAGCGAAGAAGTTTTACTAAACCAAATTCATGAACAGCCGAATTACTATAGAAAATTGCAATGATTTACATGGAATTTGTAGTTTTTCTGCATGTAAATCGTTTTTATTACACATGTCCCAATTAATTTGTTTCAACTGAAGTGAAATGTTTCTTTACATTCTGTGTGATGGACTAGCTGCAGAATGATAGCAACATTTTCCGAAAATTTTCATGAACAATTTGTATACCAAGAGAACAAAACAAAACAAAAACGTGTAAAATTAAAATATGTCTAAAAAGAAGTAGATAAAAATTTAAAACAAATAGTAAATTAATTTTGAAAATATTAGCATTGAAAATATTCAAACTGGAATGAGTTTGTATCAAATGTGTCGTATCAGTGTGTTGTGTATTTAGCAGTTATTTAAAGAAATATGCATCATTGCATTTCACTGTGACTCTCTCATTTCAGTTTAATATTTTGTATTAAGTTCTCTTTGTACGATAACTATATAATTAAGTACATAATTCTCTGTGAACGTTAGAAGGCTAACATTTTTAATAATTATTAGTATAACGTGATTCTCTCTCTCTTTTATTTCTTATACTTTCTCTTACTATCGGCCTTTCCCTCATTCCCCATTCTATCATTCAATTTGTGTAAACACAAGCAACTTCTGTGTTTTGCCGGATTTGTGCAGAAACTTACTTAATTTATTTCTATGTCGTAACTATTGAATTACAGATATGATCATTCCAGTCTGATGGGATATTGAAAGTTATACACACTTTCCCATTGATGTATATTAAGTTGATTATGTACATTGAAATTTGATTTAAATTGCGTTTTTCAATAAAATTTTTATAATAAAATCTATAAAAAAAAGTAAGATTTGATTGTAAATTTTATGTTTATTGCGTTTTTCTTTTTATTCTCTCTGAGGTTCCTTTTTGTAATTTTCATAATTTTGAAAATTAAAAATTTTGTTCTTAAAAAACCTAAGCTGAGGTCTTCGGAAAGTTGTAGCTTCGTTGGAATAATTGTATAAGGATTGTTCCTATCTTGCGATCGAACAACAACTCGAACTTTTTCACTAGAAATAATGTTGCTTTAACTGCCAGAACCATACTTCTCTGTGGATGACATTAAGTAGCTATCTGTAAGAGACTTTGTCCGTTGTATACTGAGTGAGATCTCGGAAGTTACCAATGTATATCTGGAATGTCCTGATATTCTTAGGAAGCGGTTATGTTTTGGACCAATATTTTAATGAATGATTTCAGGCATTGCATGGAGGAGAATTTCTCTATGATCCTTGACAAGTAGCATGTATGCCTCGCTATATAGACGATGCTGGGAGACATCAAGATGCATTCGGTCACTATCCGATTAGTAGTCCTGCCAAGCGGAGTATAAACTGTCCAAAGTTACTCTTGAGTATCCTTGGGTTGTTAACAGTCGCAAGCTGGAGGTCAGTGTGTCATCAATTGCAGTGTCCGTCCCCATTATGTTGTCATCATCATGTGAGGTGATTAAACTAACAATGATGACCAAAAATGTCTCTTTTTATGGAAATTAAGTAGAAGTGAGGGAAAAAACATCACAATTCGGAACTCTTCAGTTTTTTTTCTGTCTTTAAAGTTTTGGCCCGGAATTAGCCGTCTTCCATGTCTTCTAGTAATGAAGCTTTCAAAAGGTCAAGTGCTTCTACCCGGATGGATTTCGGTTTTCGCAATAAGCTTTTTGAGAGTTTGTATTATTAAGTGCTGTTATGGTTTACTTTATGGAAAACATGTTGGTCTGGTGAGAGTAAGTGACGTGCAGTTGTTGTGCCGCCGTCGGTTGGCACGTGCATTGTAAATTGTCAGCTAAAATAGTTTACACACCTCTTTGGATCTGACGAAGCAGGCCAATCAAATTGAAATGCCAAATCGTCGTCATGCTCTCGCTGTTTTGATAGTGATTCGACGATTAGCCGCACCTTACTCTCTCCAAAGGAGCGCTTGCAGGTATTCTGGTGCTGTTGCTATTAAGCCCATTTATGGCGACTCACCAGTTGTTGTATCTTTGAATTGAAGTCAGAGAGCTTGTTGTTCGAGATGAAAATAGGCAAATGAGCGAATTGTCTGTGTCATATATAGTTTCGTTCAGCGGGCTGCTGCCGGTACAATTACACTCCACTTGCACGTCGAAAACTACACCAGCCGGATTGAAGATTGTTACTGATGTTATATGCTGACGAATTCTGGTCTGTCACTTTGAATATACTTTACTTGGAACTAGGATATGTCGAATGCTTCTCATGCGTGTATTGAAGCTAGATGGGTGGGAAGAGGATGGTAATGCAAAGCGAGCGACAGAAAATTAGTTGGTGAATTGTACACGATTGTGGAGATGGTTGGAGATGGCTGACACAGTAAAACGTTGGCAACATGGAGTCATGATATGGAAACCATTTCATATGTGCTTAAAAATCAGAATAGGTCTTAAGAAGCCTGCATTTATAGATTTATTAACCTATGGAGATGGAATTTGGATGGAACATTTTATTATACTTAGCAGAAATAGTTCTTCGTACGCGAGTTGGGATCAACGCAATCAGCGGGATAGGATACAGTTAGATTGCCGGAAATATAATGAATGACCAGGTAAATTCTGAGTCAATTCTGGTAATGTAGAAGAAAAGGCTGTCTTAGTTATCTTATTATTTTATTATCTTAGTACGTTCGGTTCCTCGACAAGCTAACGGATTAGACTTGGATTTATATCCGGCAAGAACTCACTTCAATAGCATTTTTCGAAACTATTTGTGTTTAATTCTGCTACAACAAAAAGAACCATAGTACATTTTTTCAAACAGCATTGTGTGTAAGCATATGGCGATCTTTCCATTTACTGTTATCCATGAAACATTAATAAGATGCAAACCAAAAATATTAGCGAAAGTTCGGTTATGATTTGTTGCTACTCTTTTCTTCTTTTCTATATATCGAAGCAAGTGCAAGCCATGCCTATCCTTCATACGGATAATATAACACTAACTTAGTTGCAACTCAGTTACAAACTTTCGTTTGGGTGGTTTAAGGATATCTAACGTCCATATAAAATCCATATCCAACTTGCCACCTGAATTCTTTCAAAGCGTTCAAAAAGTTCGACCGCTGGTACTATAAAACTTACTCATGTTGTTGTACTTGTTGTTATAGCGACGGTGGGGAAAATATTCCCCACATAACTTTAAGTAATGCCGCCGAATTGACGGATCTTAGCCAGATAAAAATCCGTGAACCTGACTGTCGAGGGAACAGGTAAATTTGACTCATCCCTAAATTCGGCTGTCTGTCGATTTTTATAAATATATCGTATATATTTGATGTACCACTCTTCTGGGCTGATCAAAGCTTTCGATCAATTTGAGACCAATCGGAAGCCCTGTATCCGTCTAAAAGTGGTTGCTTTTGCTTTTGCAATAGCAAACCTCCGAGATTATTTCTGCCAAGGGAACCGTTATCTTCAACGTCGGAGAATGTGAGTTTATTGAATAATAATATACATAACCTGTATCTGGTCAACTCTTCTTCAAATTGGTTCTACTATTTATGGCATATACTTTGACCATTTTTTGGCCAATACTAGTTTTTCTCAAATTTATTCCCTTTGATGTGATATATTTATGAATGTATGTGATACATTGCAAAGAGTTCTAATATTTAATATATGTAAAATGTACCAATAGAAAATTCTAGTTTATTACAATATTCATGTAGTTTGCATTGAAATCTGAATATACAATGCGTGTACGAGTATTACAGCCAATTTGATTTCTGATGACATTGCCAAACGCAGAATTTGATTTCTCACACCCAACTATAAAAGTTTTCCCACTCAATCGCTACTCCACAAAAGAAATCAGCAATGCGGCAAAAATGGCGCCGACTTGTCGGAAAAGTTTTCGCATAAAAAAATTCAAAACTGCTGGGTTGGCAAAATTTATGAGGGGACAATTTGGACCCCGGAAAAGCTACTGTTTCAAAGAAATAAAAACAAAAACATGGTCTGAGTATTTTGCGTTACATACTTATGTATAATTTAACATATATATAATTGAACACATATGTAGATATATCAAGTTGGTAACTAGTATATACACTTGGCTATTATAAACTTATATATGAATATTTGTAGCCTTGGAGCTCACAATAAATGTACCTACCATAACCACCACCATATACCTACCATGTACATAATCAAATTTTTTATATACCTAGATAGTAAATAACGTAAAGTATTTATATATGTACATACATACATCACATAAATACCAATATGAGGTTATATATACATGAAATGTAAATAGATATGACCAATCGCATACCGATAATTTTAGCGCAAGGCAAATAGCTTAAAAGCATATCAAACGGCGTTATTTGCATGTGCGTGTGTGTGTATGACTGAGTTGCAGCGCTTTCATTCGGGAACCATAGGACATCAGCCAATCAGAGCAGCTTTTGCTTTACATTAAACAAAATGGCCAACAAATTGGGGTGATTTTCGCGATAAGTGAGTGGTTTGCCATTATTTCAGCTGCGATTTGAAATACGTGCTAATATTTTTAAAAATGTTTCGTAGTTTCTCAATTTAACTGTGGTTGATAAAAATTTATGGATTTCATAGATAATATACTTAATTCATACTTAATTTTGGTAAGTTTGCAATTAACCTGCATAAATTTATGAATGTACATACATAGGTAGTTGTACATTATTTGATCTTCTTGACTTTGTTCCAAAATTAAACGCCTTTATCTAATTTTTACCTTTTATAGAAGAAAATAATAAATTAAGAATACATATGATTCAAAATTAAATTTTACTTTTCAAATCGAATCGGAATCAAAATCGAACGTGACCCCTGTTTGCTCAAGATTCCCTGAATTTCTAAACTCTCCCGAGCAACTTTCGGCAGAGATAATTACGTAGCAATTGATAATAGCAGCCAAAACAAAGCCTCATTTCCTCATGTTGATTTTTAGCAGCATTTAATCATTCAGGTCTTGAAGAATTAACATAGCTAAATTGGTTGCCTTTGTTGTTGCTGTATCAAAGAAATACTATAACGTTTTCGTTTAAAACTTAAATGCTATTGATTGTAGGTGAGAGTCGTCATTTTTTTTTTGTCAGATAATAATTGTGGCACCCTGAGTGGTCTGTCCTCTTTTATGGATTTTTAAATTTTGACTTCGTCTATTAATACAAACGAAAATATAGTATAAATATTTGCGAATGTTTTATGAACTGAACGTTTGTACGGAAGAGATACAATTTTGTCGTAATTTTGTTTGTTGAAACTATAAAATAGCGCAATTATCGGGTGAAAAAGAGCACAGTTTCTTACTACGGTAAATATCCAAAACTATAATGTGTAGTTCAGAGTAGGTAAAATTAACGATTTAACTCAAATAGTAATAAATAATAATAATAATAAAAAATAATAAAAAATATTTCTAATATTGGTCGCCCATTCGCCCAGCAAAGCATTTCATTCCATTCAAGAGAAATCTAATAAAATCTACGATAGATTTAGAGAGGCTTTTTGAAGCTTAAAACTTGGGGAACTTCCTCCATAAGTAAAAAAGAGGATATCTAACTGAGGAAATTCTTTTCTTGAAATATTTTACACGTCTTCAGTTATTGATGATTATTATGTGGGTTAGAAAATAGCCTCTTTGGTTTCTCGGAAAACAAAATTCGACCGACATTTATAATGGAAACAAAATGAGGTTACCTAAAATGAAGTTCCTAAATCTATTAACATTTCTCTTGCAATAAAAATTTCGTTGTACATATTTGAAACTTTGATTTTTATTTATAGAAGGTATTTATATACACAGAAGATATATACACATGGCCTGAAAAGCCTTTGGCCGAAAAGTAAAAGAACGTTTTTAATGAGAATATGAGTTTATTATTGCACATAACTTCCATCTAGAGTGGAGTAATTTGTTGTAACGGTGCTCCAATACTTCGATACCGGTTTGACAGTATGGCGTTTCGACATTGACCTCCTATTTAAAATCCTAGGTAAAATCTAAAAGCGAACAACTTTTTGAGACTAGGAAAGAGGAAATAGTTGCGGGGGTCAAATCTGACGAATATGGCGGGTTCTAGTTCATTGCTTACTTCCTTCAATTTATCGGTTGTAACATATTCTAGTTAAGGTTAGTACTCTAAAGCAAGGATAGAGATTTTTTGTATGTAGCGATTTCTCGGCCAGGCCAAAGACCTCTCAGTCAATGTAGTACAAGAATGTGTACGTATATATAATTTTCCAATGTAAGTTTGGCACATTTTCTTTAAATTGAAGAAAATCATTTAGGTTATTTACATATTTGTTTATGGTACGACATATTTTCGATTATACATATGCACATATATTTGCACAAAAGACTGCATTACATTAATTTTAATATTTCCTTTGCCACTGGAAAGATATTTGACATTTATAGGCCTTATCCATTAGCAAAATTGAATTCATAAATCCGCTTGTGTAACTGAGATTTGCAAAAAATCGCAACAGACGGACAAACGATTCAAAGGGGTGCATGTATACATATATGCACACATACATATGTACATATAAAATATGCCTTGAACAGTTTGCTTTTCGTCTAAGTTAATTGCAAAGATTGTGAAGCATTCACCATTGAACAATGTCCGCCATGAATCATGTTAAATATGACAGTTAGGAATTAATATGAGCTTAAGAATAATACTACATTGGCTAAAGGGGATCAAGTTGCTTGGTACAAATACAGACACATCCTTCTAGATGCACTTAATGCTACAATGAAAGTCACACTTGCTTGTATCCTGCTACAATTTCTTTCAACTATAGCTAATTCCGCCAGCCATTAGCGTAAAGCAACTTAACTACATTAGTCACATTTCACAATCGTTGAAACTCGATAAAGTTCCCCGTCTGGCTCAGCACAATGCTCTTTGAAACGAAACCAGAACTAAAATCGATACACAAGTAGTTTCTGGTTTATTTCACTAGCATAACGAATCCAAGTCCGCTCGGAGATATCTTGTCAGTTGA
Organism: Bactrocera minax; assembly: GCA_021498325.1. NCBI lineage: Eukaryota > Metazoa > Arthropoda > Insecta > Diptera > Tephritidae > Bactrocera > Bactrocera minax. The sequence continues at coordinate 5,440,421 of JAKEEE010000001.1, forward strand.
TATGGTAGGTGGGCTATGCTAGCTCCCACCCACCCGAAGAGTAGATAGTGAGCTGCTCGTGTAATTCCTTATATTGACTTCAAATGACAATTTTGTTTGTCGCTATTCTTGTTGTTGTCTATGCAATTGTTGTCAACGCATCCGCTAAGTGCGCAATCAAGCGTGTAGCAGCGATTCAATAAGTGAACTTTATTTATCAACACCCATGTAGAGCATTAGTTGTGTTTACAAACTTTACGACATGACCGCCAAGGGACGAATACGTTGAGTGTTACGCGCAGCGTTACCATTGAAAAAGCAAAAATTATAAATTTTTTATGTGAGGAGAGGTAGATTTTGCATATACTCGTTTGTTGATCTCACGAAGATGGAAAGAGCAGCTTATTGACTAATCCGTTACAAGATTCGTTAGAAATAAATTTTTTCTAGTATCGGTATTCTGAACCTTTCTCCGCCCCTCCGATTTTCCGACAGTCTACTTAACGGGCCTACTTAACCAGACGGACTTAAAACGATTTAGGGAAATTTTTATGTTGCAACAACAATAGCAAGTCACCAATAAGTATATGTATTAGACTTCAAGCTGTCTGCTTTGGTAGAAATGACGATGTATATAGGAATAATGACGTTTTCGCCGAGCCACGATAATATGCACTTTACGTCGAGTTTCCCTCGCAATTTGTGGTCGGCGTATATATAATATTATCACTCAAATCGAATATGCTACAAGTTTTATTGGGAAATTGGACTGAAACTGGATTAATTGCGCTGGCAATGAGGAGATTTTACTATAGGCGAGGCTTTTTGGAACAAGCCTGTTTTCCATAATTTTCCACTTTGCTCCCTCCATTTTTCGTTACTGCTAGCTTTGGAAAGTTTTAGAAAAACAGTGGTCAAAAGTGCATATTAAAATACATAATATACATAATAAAAAAATTTTTATAACGTTGTTTTTTCGATAGGCTAAGTCAAACCTTCCAGTGTAGGTTTGCGAAGAAAAAGTTTTTCATAATATTTTTGCCTTTCGGAGTCAGCTTAAAACTAGTAGATCCCTCCAAACGTAAAAATCTCGAAAATAACTAAGCAATTGAGTGCAATAATTTATATTTATGGTAATTTTGGTTGACTTAATTCAGCAAAGAGTTAAATAACTTTTTCTCAGATAAAATCTAGCACTTTCGTTAGCAAACTTTCAGTGTGGCAACGCTGATCACATACTGTAAATAGCAAATTTCGCTTGTAAACCGCGTGTGGGGTTGTGCGAATTGCCTGCGCAGCGTATACATACACACATATGTAACAAGCACCCTCTGTAATGCAGCGGGGTAGCTTTGAAAGCAGCCAAGTCAAAAGCGCAGCGACGCTAAAAGGCGCATCACAAACATTAAATCGAATCGCATTGCCGTTAAATGCTGCAAGTAAGCGCGTGTGTATGTATGTACTTATGTGGCAAAATAGAATTCACGCGTATTGATAGATATTTTTATTTTTATTTATGAGCGTTTAGTTAAGAGCATTTTTACATTGCCAACCCATGTCAAGCGCCCACAGAGAGATGAGCAACTCGCCGTAAATCTTAAATATGCAATTGTGGCGAACAACTCTGAAAAAAAATAAAATAAAATAAAGGGACATAAACTCTATGTCATACATACATGCACACATGCATATGTACATATATATCACCGAGCTCACTCTGCGCTGTCAACTTAATTGTTCGACCCTGTTTAAGCGTTGCGAGCAAGCCAAAGAAAGCAAAAACAAAAAAATCAAAAGTAAATAAATTTATGCGCTGAAAATGTCAAGGAAGGATGCTTCATAAGGGTTACCATTTAGATGAAAGCGTCTGATAATGGTGACATCAATTTGAAACTCAATTGAGCTAAATGCTCCAGCGCTGACAAATGCCACTATCAGCAAAGCTCATCAGTAGCGCAGGATTCTGAAGGTTAAGGGAAGCGGGTAGCCCCGTCGGTTCAAAGATAAATTATTTGTGTCGTGTCGAAATGCAGTCACATTAAGGCATTACAAGTGCTTACAACTTAAATACGCCAAGCACTTGAATTGACTTTGTGATACAATCAGCCGGAAAGGATACGTACATATATGCATACATAGAGGCCGTTAGGCCGCAAACCATTGTGCTTGTGTGAAAATAATTTAGAAAAATTAATTTCGTACACATGAATATGCAAAGTACGAATTTTGTTCATAATTAATCTCAGTTAACATTCTGTCAATAAGGTGTCATCGTTTAGAAATCTATGTGTTAATGAGTTTTGTGAATTTCTCCATGAAAGCTGCCTAAACTATGTGTAGTAAAAAAAACCTTGTCTTGTGGGGACTACCGAACCATTAAGAGGAAGTTTGATGTGTTCCACTGCCAAAACACCGCAAAACGACAAAGTCATGCGGGAATTAAAACCACTAGAATCCTCCATTGATGAATCAGAACAACATTTTTTCCTTTTAATTACTATAAGTAAATAAAACAAAGCTTATGTAATTGTTATAGTCAACTTCAGTACATACCGAAAATAGGGGAGTTTTCCTTAAAAACTAAGAAAAACGTAACTTGAAACCATTATTTGTTCCTCTTTATATTAAGATTTCACCCCAAATATCAGTACTCTTGCTAATTCTAAAAATTCTAATTGGAAAAAGTTTAATCAGTAAGCTTTTGAGAGCATTTCAGTCTCTCGAAAAAATTGCAAATTCATGAAAGTGAGATGGGATCTTCGTTATTGTCGAGCAGGACCGTCGCGAGCCGAACCTCTCTCAGGTGCATACCACTTTCTTGCACGTAATGTAATCGATAGAAATGTCCGCTCGATAAATATAAAGGAATATCTGTCTTTTCTCACAAAAAATTACACTAGAAGTGAGGTACTTTACGGCCTTGGAAAGTTTTGTTATAATACCAATAAAGTAGTCTAGAAACACAGAGAGAGCTAGCGTTCTATTAGTATGTGATTAGTTAGTAGTGATTCTTCATTATGTGATTCGCCGAATTATCGCTTCGTAATTTCGAAATTTTCTCTGCGAATAGAGAGTAGTCTTAGATCTAGCACCTTGTGATTTTTAGGTATTTCTATAATTAAAAAGATTTTTAGACGAAAGATAAATGTAGAAAAGGTAGAAGGAAAAGGAAAATACCTAGATTCGTATCTGGGTCAAATCTGGAGAATACGGTGGGTGGGGACCAATTCATTGCATGATTCCTTCAATTCAATTCAATTGAACGATTGAATTAGAAGCTAAATGAGCCGGCGCTTTGTCATGATGAAAGATACATTTTTTCTTTCGTCAAGTGAAAAAACCCGTAGTTAAATTGTTTGTTGATTCTTATAAAATGCTCGAGATAGTCGGTGAAAAAAATTCAATTTGAATCCCAAGAAATGTAGGCCTTGCAGAACCTTCCTTTCGGGTGCTTTGGACGACTTTCGCCGGGCTACAGATTAAATGCAGGTAATGAAGTATCTATGCTTCATCTATAGTCATAAATCTGCGCAGAAACTCGTTCTTATTGCATTTACCCAGTGCCAGATTTTCCTTCGGAAGTCGAAATCGTTCGCCATTTTGATCGATGTTCAAAACATGCCACACCCATCGTATGCAAAGCTTTCTCATTTGTAAAATTTCGTGAATGAGATAATTTACGAGTTCCTTTGAGATTAATAACTTGAAAACGATTGAATCAAATATTATGAAACTTTGATTGTATTGTAATTAAGGTTAGTACTTTAAGAAAGGCATAGAGATTTTTTGTTTGTGGCGATCTCTCGGTCGGGCCAAATACTTTTCAGCACATATAGTAATCACGAAGGTTAACATTTTTTTATTTTACCGTCCTTGACAATAAATATGTATATGTATGCTTGTGCATAAAATATTCTTTTGATTTCAGTTTAAACAAATGTTGTTGGTTTATTAGAGTTCAAAAACTCAATTTGATTGTGTGCATGTACATATATATATATATATATATATATATATATATATACACATTTACAAAGTCATATTAGTACCTTGTTATTAACGAGTAGATGCTCCTTCAGTGCGAAGAATACCACCACTCCTATCCCACACAGCTTTCTCAAATAAATTTCAAGTACTTTAGATACATAAAAAATTAAAATGAAAATAAATACGAGTTATTGCAGCAATATAAATGAAAATAAAAACACATTAACCAAAACTAAAATGCTGAGTTGAATAAATAAATAAAATCCGTTGCTTTTAAAATATCCAAATTGGTAAAAAGTCACGAATATATGAACTGACTCGTATGTATGTATGTATAAGTGTATATGAGAGTGTAATTTTAGTGGCAGGAATTTGTGAACTGTAAATGTGGGGAGAGATGCTTTAAAATTTGTGCATCCTCTCAAGCGGAAAAGCGTAACAAGGGTTGCCGGCGAGGGCGATGGAGAGGGCGCAACAACAATGACAACCCAATAAAGCCACAAATTATTTTTATAGCTGCCTATTTCCTACATCCTTTTAAAATGTACATATGTAAGTGTGTATGTGTGTGTGCTGTAATAAACTTATAGTGGCGCACTATGTCCTTGTTTGCAGCCAAGTCGCTCAGTCGAAGAAATATTTGAACGAAATTGTCATAACTAAATTTGATGACTTTATGTTAAAAAAAAAATGAAATGAGTCCAAGAAATGCATATCCGAAATTATATGCAGTATTCGCAACCCCAAAAGTAGAGCTTACACATCTATGGCTAAAAGAAAGGAAATACACAGTTGTAGTTGTAGTGACAAAGCTATAAACAAAACATTATGCCTTGTCACTGCTGAAAGCCGGTCATTAAGAATTTCTAGTTGAGAGGATGCGCCGTTGCACTGTGAGAAATCATTATCGTATTGTCGTATGTCAAAGAAACTCTTATGGAGGTTTGTGCTAATAGGTGGACTGAAGTCTAATATGATATCAGGAGTTACTTGGTAATCAACTATTTCTTAAATTTTAGTTCAAATGTCCAGCCAACTTAAGAATGAGCTATAGTATATTGCTCAATTATTTTTTCAAGCTAAGAACTTTCTCTCAAAAAGAATAGTGTTCCCAGGAGTACAGTAACTTACAAAATTTCATTCCTCTATTACGCCATTAATGGTGTTAGGGAAAGAATTTGGACTTCGAACTAATCCAATCCAGATTTAGTTTGTGGAAAGACTCCAATCGTAGATTCGAGGGCTTATACAAGGTAATAATAATCAGTGGCAAAGATCTAAAGTATGCAAATCGAACAACGGAAAAGAAAGAGAATAAAACTGAAGGAATTGTGAGGACTTCAGAAGAAATACAACTTTCGGAATGATGTACCTCACACAAAATGTATGGTCTAAAATTATTTTTACAATGAGAATACTTAATATTAGTTTCGTACGGAGCGATGAAAGAGATGCCTCTACTGTCGATGTGCTCTTATAGAATGATATTATATATACGAAGCGTGGCTCGACTTCATTAACTGCGTGACTATGATTCTGCTAGTTGTATCCTAAAAAGTGACAAACCCGTCTTTTCTTGGAGCGGTCGGCAATATTAATAGTCTAATGTATTTCTGACTTGAAAAAGCTTAACATAAAATCCATTAACAGTTCAGAACATAAAAAGAACATTAATTTCTTCAAAACAGCAAGCAGTACGTCGTCAAATATAAGAACAATCTCGACAAAAATTTAGCTAAGGTGTTTCCAAAACATGTGCACTCAAACCGGGACAGAGCTTGTACCAGTTTTTAATCTTGGGCTAATTTCTTATGAACCAGTAGCAAATAGAATGCTACTTTCTAAAAAAATGGCGGTTCCATTCATACCAATTCAGTGGCATGATGGTTTGAGAGAAGGAAGTACTCAAGAAAGCGCGTTGAAAAATATGGATTTATTAGCCACTAACCCAAAAATCCAAGATGTAATCGAAATATTGTAAGGCAGTAGTTAGCTTTAAAAGCGTTTAAGCCTTTAAAATTTCCTAATCTCTAGTCATCTTCAATTCAATTGAATCTTATTTTAATCAACTTTTTTCAGTGTATATATTGCCGGAAGATGCCTTCTCAGATACATTATTGCATATTTCGGTTACGTCTCCACGGAGCTTTTAAAATTTTAATTAATGACAATTTCATTAAGCGTCCACAGCATTCGTTTTCGCTCTTGGCTGAAGTCCAGATTGCGAAATCTTCATTAAGGGGTGAGCGTAAGAATTGTATACATAACGATTTAAGTGCAAAATCAGTTAGTTGCAATGCTTATAATCATTTCTTTCTTCGTGGCGACTTATTGTCCTTTTTATGCCCACGAAGGCTTAGATAACTTAATCACTCAGGCGGACAGATGTGCGAATCGCGTTTTCGTTTTATTTTCTAAATCGTACAGCTCATCCTTGGACTATGGTGCAATGAGTAAATTGCGGAAATTTATGGCTGCGCAAATTGTTTAATGACTTTGTTTAGCATTTACCAAATTTTCTTTCGTGTAAATATTGGAGGGTGAATTCTTTCGGTAAAATCATACAGACGGCAAGTGCGACAACATTAATTTTTAACGGCTCGTTGACTTTAAGTGTGAACAAGTTTGGAGTATTGGGCGGGGGGTTGGCTTATGGAGTTGAGTGGAAGGTTAGTGGTGGTTTGCTTCCCATACATATCAGGTCGTGAAAATGTGCAAGAGATTGTCAATTTCGTAGGCTCGAAAAATCATGCAGTTAACTTAAGTTCCATGAATTTTATGTTGAAGCTTCAAACTGCCTTCCAAAGAGGTCTAATGAGTATAAAAGTTCAAAACTAATCATTATAGACAATTCTTTTTTGTTGACCGGACTTTGCATTGGTTGGGACAAGTGATGATTTGATAACTACTTTTCGACAATGCCGTTGTTGAAGAGGTCAGAGACAATGGCGAACCAACCCATTTTTGTATACACGACGTCTGGTTCATAAGAACAACATCTCGTTCAATATATTGTGAATTGGAATTGATATTTTGTGCCAAATACTACTAATACTACTGCCATATAGATATGTGCCAATGAGTGCCGATCAACCGCTATTATTAAAGTTTAAGACCAAATTTCAACGACAAATTGGACCACTTCTGAGAAGTGCTATGAATAGGCTTGCAAATATATTTGTTAATATCCAGCAACACTTTTATCACTGTTGGAAAAATTTGTGATATTTTCGGTGGTTTACAAATCTTAAAGTAAGCGAAGTGGCTCTGAAGCTGGTAGCCAAGCAGACTCATATCTTGTATAGAGGTAGCTTGATACTCCTTATTCAATCCAAATCTAAAAAAATTTTGAAGGTCGGAAGATATCCAACAATATAAGTAAACCTTGAAAAAACTCATGTTATATTTCATAATGACCGAAATTTTAACCAATGTGAGAGCAATCGCGTAGCTTCCCTTTGTGGTTATTAATAAATCAATTATATAATTGATGAAATTGGATTCTGACAAACTTAATTTCTGAACTATAATTTGAAATATTCTTAAGTAATTATCTTTTTTAAAACGATCGATTACGTGGCTTGTTGGTTCGAAAAACTACATAAAATTGTATATGACATGCCGTATTTTCATTTTCCCGGCGTCTATTCAGATACAATTTAGTAGTTTATTTCTTCTGAAAGATGTTCTTCAAATCACATATTACTAAACATATATTGTAAAATTTCAATGAAATTATTGGATTCAAAGTGTTTCTTAAATTTCGGAGTTATTCCCAAATTTCCGAAAATGTTGAGGTTACTAATTTCATTCGGTTCCAATCCAAATAACGCAAATCTTTACTTTCAAAATTTCCTTTAAAATTTTTTTATTATAAGCTATTTTAAAAATAGATGGAGAGCTAGCCACTGAAAAAGCAATTGGTTCTAATTATTCAACATCATTCTTCTTACAAATAAGCCTTAGAAGGACCTTATTATTATATTATTATATTACATGTGAGATATACCACGTTTCTATCTACCACACAACCATCTCTGGCATACTAGGCACAAAATATATCAAAGTTCTAATGAGAAATTAAAAGGCCTTATCAATTTCATGAAGAACTGGATGAAAAAAATAAACTTTTGGATTCGAATCACAATCATTATTAAAAGAGGCCACCCTCCATGTTCGTCAAAGCCGATATTTTATAAGAATCTGATTTATAGTGAGATTGAGATGACATCTCCGTGAAAACTTTGCACTCTTTTACTGGTAATTTTGTAAAATGGATAGTAAATCTACATAGATTAACGGTAAAAATCACGAATTATCGGATGGAATGGTCTTGGTTACGAAAATTACTTCTCTTGATATCTTCTCTTTCAATGAAGCGATATTAGCAGTTGTCGTTCTTGTAACAGCAATAAAAGTCTTCTTTCATTTATGGAGTGCGCTCTATGGTTATCCGGCAAATGGGAGGTTTTAAGTTGACTTCGAAAGAAAAAAGAAACTAAAAGGTTTTATGAGAAGCTTTTTGTTACCTGTTACCTGCCAAAGGACTATTATTAGACAAAAGTTGTAAATTGACCATGTCTTGCTTTGGTGTTAGATACGTACGCTCTGCCACGGTGATTAAGGAACCAGTTCAACCATTTTTCAAATAAAATTGATCGCTGAGTTTGAGAAATTTTCCGTCATATCGTTTTCCTAAAATAACGGTTTTTTTTTGATTAAAGTGAAGATAGCCACTCGCAAGGGATTTTAAAATCTCGGAAATTCGATTAAAATATATGATAAAGCAAATAAAAACTAATAAAATTTCCTAATATTCACGTACTAAAATTTTTTTAATAAAATTAAAAATTTTCGAATTATTTAATAAAAAAAAAATTTGCTTTCATTTTGTTTTTGTTCTTGTGAAATGATAGAATTTTAAATTTATATTGCAAAAAATATACAAGTCGCTGTCGAGTCAAAGTCATTGCCATTTGTACCCTTATTTCAACTTATTTTGAGGAAAAATCTAACCTCAATGTTGCGATGACATTTAAGACGCATTATAACTTTATGAAACAACGAAATTTTATTTGATTTTATTTTCCTTGTTTAGTATTATGGGATACAAAGTATATGATTATAATATTACATTCCCGCCACTATCCCAACACCCGAATCTTAAGTGCTCCCTTGAGACGAATTCATATGAAAATGTGGTGGTTTTAACCAGTTCTTCTATTTGTTTTTCCACAATTTTCTATCATAAATCTTAGCAACCTCTCAACCGTTAGACTGACAGCAATTTCAGTTGTATTTTCCAAACAACGCGTGGACACTTGCACCAAAATGAGCGCGACTGGAGTCCGCATATGAAGAAAAGACAGTTACTTTTGGGTGGAAATTTCCACATATCACCGCTAGATGCCATTTGTAGTGTTTGTTTTCACATCCGCCATCCGCCATCCGCCAAAGACGCGCATTAGAGGAAATCAGCAACAAATGCATGACATGAGCGAAATTTATGGGTGCCGGCCTTAATTGCAAAGCCATATGAGCAGCCCGCAAGATGAGTAACCAAAAAAAATCAGAATAATGCAAAAATATTGTCAGTCTTTGAGGATGTTCGTATGTGAGTAGACTCGCCCTGTCACAACATGGAAGTTAAGACGCATCATCTCTTCGTTGAGTTCGAGCAGCGAAGGGTCCGACCGAAGGCTGAGCTCTCTAGCTCTCTTTTTTTTCTTGGTAATTTAAACTGACGAAAAGTCGCTGACTTAACGCGCTATGCGTGGCAACCTCCCACTTGGCCGGATGTTGGATGCTTCCGACAAGCGGCATGGTAGACAACTTGCCGATGCTTCAGCACTTTCCAGTCGATTGGCGGAAGTGAACGACAGGCGTCCGATTGAGATTAATTCAATTTCACTCCATGCATATCCTACGACAGCACAATTAATATGCACACACACGCATACATACTCGCTGATTTCTCAACTTCTCGCAAATTTGTTCGGGGTATCAATATTCCTCGGGCTTTCCCGCTATCTGCTTGCAGCTACGATATCATAAATTATGATTGTGAGCGGTTGTGAGCGAGCGATATTTGCCGCATATCTAAGCAGTTTCATATGCACATGTCCGTCCACACAGTTGCGAATACGAAAATAAGAATTTGAAACGGCAACATTTAATTTTTTATATCCTTCGTACACACCGACATAGCTGCCTTTTTAGGTGTATGTACATATGTGTTTGTACGTAAGTTGCGAGACACCACACGCGTCGTCCTTGCGCCGCCTTTCGAGTGAATGGCTTGGAAGTCATGAATTTTATTTTTATTGTCGTTTTGTTTTTCATAGAAGATTTACAAAGTTTTTCATAAGATTTTTCTTATTTATCGAGCTGTTGTTGCTTGGGCAACAATGTGAGGATACAACAAATTTGTGGGCATACAAATTCGTAGTTGCAGAAGAAAAGTATTTTGTCCGCAAGTAAAAGAAGGCGAGTGAAAAATATGTTGCGGAAATGACGATCGTTTGGCGAAAGTTGCAAGGAAATAGGGAAATTTTGTCGAATAGCTTATGGCCGGCATAATAATTTATCATTGTTCATTCAGAGGCAGCAGGAGAAGTCGAATGCTTTTATATGAAATTATTGTATTTCAAGAAGTTAGATAAAATTATTTCAACCGAGCGGTCTCATATGTATCTATAAATGAGGTTTATAGCTCTGCCAGATATATGACTGACATTTTCTGATAAATTAAAATGGGGGTTAAAAGTTTTTTAGCCGAATCCAAACAGCTCATTTTATGGGAATGTTTTCAATGACAGAAAAACACTCGAGGGGTTTGTCTTTATCTGCTGAAAAGTGACCTCGTTTACAACAGGGACCGAACATTGAGCATGTGTAACGGTAAGACGCCAACCAATTTCGGAAACATATTCTGATAATTTTTCTGGTCGGTTTACAGCTAAAATTCAGTGGGTCTTCAAATGACTGGAATTAGATTTGAGCGGAGTAATTATTGGCGGTATGCTGCATTATATATCCTATATGGGGTTAGATCGCTGAGATAATAGCCTCTGGCAGATAAAATCCGGACCAGTTCCGGAAATGTTGAACCAACTATTAAGCAAAAGGTGACATTGGAAAGACAAAGGCTTAAAGCGTATTCGGCTCTGACAAGATATGGTAAAAATCTTTGGTCATATCTTTTGGCTTGTAAATTATCTAACCCGGATTGTTAAAAATTTCTGAGAAGTAGAAAACTTGAAGAATGAAATCTCTACTGACACCTGCAGTGAAAACCGTGTGCATATTAATGTCAATTGAGGGATATTTCTCCTTAGTGAAGGCCTTGAAGACATCCGACTTTCAATCTGAACCAAGCTAATCATTAACATAGTTTCCATAAAGTGCATTTTTCTTCTATAACACTTAGCGTCATAAAGCTAGTCGGCAACACATGAGGGAGAGCCTATAGAAGGCAATCGTTCGCCTGATCATAAACTATTGCAAAGGCACATGGGTTGCTGCCTCACAAACAGGCGAAGCAGCTCCAGCTCTATTATCAAGAAATAAATCACCCATAAAAAACATATACTTTGGACGCGGTGTCCTTCATCAATTATAGAGGAAAATTCAACATACATACGCAACTTTATCCTATGACTGACTTTTGGAAAAAGTAAGATCTGAGTATCTCCAATAAAATTCTTATGTAGACATTAACCCCTATATACGAAGGCGGTCCGATAATAGCTTACTTAAATTTAATACCGTATAGCACATTTTCATAGACGATTATTGTCAAAATTTCAGCCGAATTGGACCTGCTTCGACGAAGTGTAGAAGAGGACGTGTCTACGGTTTGGATGCTATATACGATGATTCTTCTCTTCCATTGGCGATTGTTAAAAATTTGTTTGATGAGTTTCAACGTGATCTCAAGTCGGTTTTTGATGAGCCACACCCATGGACTCTGAAAACAGCTACCTCGGAGGATAACGTGACAAAAGTGCACTATATCGTACTCACAGATTGCCGATTGAACTTGCAGTAGCTAGCTCCACAGGACTTTGGGGTCTCCAAAAACCGCGTGGGTCATTTATTGTCGGCACGATGGGTGCGAGTTTGCTGACTCCGGATAACAAGCGCAATGCTTGACGCTGTAGAAATGCAATCCGGAGGGGTCTCCGCTTTGTTTCGTGACCGTTGATGTAATATGGTACACACCAGATGCAAAGGAATTGTCGAAACAGTGAACTTCACCGGCGTACCTGCTCCCAAGAAGGCAAATGACTGCCCTATCATCCGGAAGGTATTCTTACACCATGACAACGCGTCGGGTCACACCTCCGTTGTCGCAATGGCAAATTTTCTCGAACTAGAGTACGAATTGTTGCCCCACACATCGAAGTCTCCAGATTTGGTTCCTTACGACTTCTTTTTGTTTCCAAACTTGAAAAAGTCACTCGTTGGACAGAAATTTGAGGCGAGCGAGAAGGCCATCGCCGCCACGAAAATCTACTTTGGAGACCTCGAGAGAATATAATTTTAAAGTTAAAGATGTTGGAGAACTCATAGCATTGCTGGCTATGAGAGGGAGATCTTTACGTATGTGTGGTTTTTAATGGATTGACGCAATTAAATACCATATATCAATAGAGATATGCTCCATTCGAATCATTACATTTTTGTTCTTGTTGAACACACAGATGTCGCAGTATACTCTCTTGTTTTTGCACTGATATGGTAAGGCGATTTACTGTCAATGTGACAGCAGCGCAATCGTTGCTGATGGGCGTATGTGTGTTTTTTCTATTCTCCAGCAATGAAGTGAATCCTGAAAAGGTGTTTATTTTATGCTATTTAAGCGATTTTAAACGTCTAGTATTCGAAAATACATGTAAGTTTAGGTAAATTAAAGTTTTACGAACTCAGTAGTGTATAGTTGTGTGCTTTATGTGTGGTTTTTGTGCAACATATAAGAAGTTTACATTCAGCTGCTTGCTTATGCCGATGTCAGGTTTTTATGGCATCATTCCTCTCCCAAATTGCTGTAAATAAACGCCAAAAATGTTAATATAATAGTAATATTGGTATGAGATAATGATCTTTTCTATTTATAATATAAAAAAATCATAGTTTGCATGAAGAAGAGATTTTACATGTTTTATAAAAAAAAGTGCAGTTCATAAAACCCAGTAAGAAAACGTCATCCATACATTTATGTCAAAAAATGTAAATGGCTGAATACATATGTTTGTATATGTATGTTTAATTTATACAACGAAATAAGGAACGGAACGTTTTATTTTTTTTTTATCGATATTAAGACTAAAGTTTTTAACTACATTCCTTAAGCAATCTTATAGAGAAAACATATGTATCGTTATAAATATTGTTAAGATTTTTGGCGGAAGTTTTGATCACGAATTGATCATTACTTAACCGGAATCGACACGGATTTTTTATCCTGCCAAATATTGTCAATTCGTCGACATTCTGAATATTCACTAAATTGTTTTGGACATCTAAAACAACAACAACAATGAATACACTTTTCCATGTAAACAAATTTGTTCCATTGCAATTAGGTTAATTAGTTAAAGATGTTTACTTTCTAGTAATTTCTTTAAAAGACTTGTAATTTTCACAATTAAACAAAAATTTATACGAAAGCCTTAAAACATTTGAGATACGACAGAAATAATCCTACATCATTACTCAAATTTATTGTAGGATTGTTTTATTGTTACAGAAATATCAACAGTAAAATTTTGCTAGGAATTTCTTGAGTGTTCATAGTATTCCAATTTGAATTATTGTATGAAGGTATTTGTGACCTATTTTATAGATACATTAACGTATGTAGGTATATAATATTATAATACACTTCTTTGTTTATTTGCGTTTGTAATTTATTAAATAACACACACAATGTGGAAATGATCTTGATTAAACTTTCTATTTGTATTTACGCCGGTTGTTGATCTATACTGACAAAATGTTGCAAATTGTGTAAATATGAATTTTCCAATTAAATTTCATTGAAGATTAACATCTTATTATTATAAACGCCCAAACGTCTGCAATGTACATTGAGTTACTATGAGTAATACTCGTTCATGCAATAATATATTAAGATTCCATACATTTCGCTACACCCTTTCGCTACCCTATAGTTTCGCTACTCCACAAATTTTTCAATTTACCAATAAATACTTAAATTAGTCATTCGCGCTCGCGCAGCAAATTTGCTTTCATCACATATTTGTATTTATGCATGTTTGTATGTATGGAGTCACTTCGTAAATTTTACCGGCATGATCGTCATCACTTCTTGTAGCATTGAGGTTTTCCATTTGAGTCTCTCTAGTGAGCACCGATGAGCATATAGAGCGAGTGACTCTAACATGCTTTGTAAATGCTAACTAAATTTATTTATCATTATTTAATGCTTGTGGTTTTTACTCTCCGGCTAGGCGCTAGCGCTCGTTTCGCCTACGGTGCACTGCTAGCGATATACTGAATTTATGTTTGCTGAACTCAGTTCAATAGAAGAAACGGTGTGAGCAGCTCCAACACGCAGACGGTGCGCGTGAAAATAAGTTAAAAACTTTTTATTTTGATTTAAAAAGGCAAAGCGTAAAGAAAAACATTAGATTTTGCCATTGTCCAACAGTTGTGTGCTGATGGAATAGGTTTATTGTGAGCTAATCAGGTACGAGTACGTAAATCGTAATTTGGTAGCAAAGTGTAGTTTGTATTTATGTATTTACATATATGTATATATATATGCTATAAGTGAATTTGAACACAATTCAGTGTTTGTGGAAATAAAACATGTGGTGATTTAAGAAAAATATGTGGTTATACTCAATGTGGCAGCGAATCTTAATTGCTACCATATAATTATGAAATGTGTATTAATAAATTTGTGGCAGAAATGTGTTTGAGCAATACATAAAATACTTAAATATTATATCTGTGTGATTTCCTAAACATAGAAAAGTGCAAAATATCAATAGTAGAATTTTGTGTGGGTCAGCTTACATTTAAATAAAGAAAGCAGTGATGTAGTTTGTATGTTGTTGTTCTATATAAAAGTGACGTCTGACGCACTGGTGTTTGCGGGTGGCGCCAATATGCAATCTGGCATTACAATTGGTTAATACTCTTAAAAAGTAAAAGGAGTGAAAACATGTGACATTCAAGAATAATAAAAATGAAATTAATTCTATGTATTTATTTTATATATAAAAATAAATGAAATTCTTAATCAAAAAATTGTGCATTAGACAAAACTAAATAATTAAAGTTATCCAAATTTTGATTTTCGTATCGCTGAGATGCACGGAACGATGTGACATGTTGTGCTAAAATTGATATATAGTCAAAAATATATTCGTTAGCTGCCTCATAATGCGCTGCTTATTGGATAAAAAGCAACGAATTACCTCATCGTTTCAGTGCCTCAATTGACTTAGCCGCCTCGAATTCTACCGCCTACCCGTTTCGTCTAACTTGCTTCGTTTTGCTAGCTGGTTGTTTGTTTATTCACTGGCCTTTGGGTTTGGAACTCGCCAGTGAGCAGTGTTCAGCGTTTATTTCTATCTTGATATTTTGTTCTTTTTTACTTATGTACATTTGGATTTATAATCATAAATGTATGGGTATTACTTTCATTAAAACATATATTTTTGTTCTTGTTTTAAAAGTTTTACTAAGCTTATTTGCTGATGTACAATATATGTATGTGTATATTACGTAGACTGATAGTTTGTGCTTTATAAATCCACATACATATTACATATATGTACAAACGTATTGGGGGGTATAAAAATATGTATGTAGATATATGCTCCACTTTAAAGTTTTAAGCTTGCTATGCAATTTTATATAACTACGAAGAGAATTACATATGTATATACGATTGTACTGAACAATTTATTGGGTTGTTCGGAAAGTCATTTCGTTTTTTTTCCCGCCAGAGGATTTAATTACGTTTTTTTCGAAAACTAACTTCACACTTAAGCCCCATAACCATTATATGTCATGAGAGCTGATATTACAAGGCTTGTGTGTGAAAAAGTTCTATTAATTCTACCCAGTAGTTTTTGGTTGGTGCCTTTTTAAATATGGAGAGCAATAAGCAGCATTTTCGTCATATTTTACTTTTTAACTTCAGAAAAAGGTAAAAATGCTGTCCAAGCGAGAAAAAATTGACGGATGTGTATGGAGAAGGCGTGTTAACAGTACGCCAGTGCCAGAACTGGTTTGCAAAATTTCGATCCGGCAATTTTGATGTCGAAGATGCACCACGGTCTGGAAGGCCGGTCGAAGCTGACAAAGATGCGATAAAGGCATTAGTTGATGCAAATCGGCGAATCACCACACGAGAGATCGGTGAGAGGTTAAATTTGTCGAATTCAACTGTTTATGGCCATTTGAAAGGCATTATACGAAAACTGTCTTTCATGTTCCCCAAAAAAAACGAAATGACTTTCCGAACAACCCAATAATATGATTACTTTCTTTTTTGGACTTTTGTTCTTAACATTTGTGTGTATGTTTGTCTGGTACATAATTTTGATGGAAGAAAAAAATAATTTCAGTTTCAATTTACTAAATTATTTTAATATAAAACATATTAATAATTGTGTTTATTCTCTTAGCGTATTTTATGTATAGAATCGATCGGTATGTTATATATATTTTTTCCAAACCACATATTTTTATCACGCAATTTCTTTAATTCTTATTGCTTTAAGTCATTGCTCAATTAATAAAAGCCCACTACTAGTATGTAGTAAGCCTTTTATATTACTTGCATAGCTCTTTTCTGATAATTTATAATATAATACTAGTATGAATATTTCTTTATGTATGTAAGTATCTCGGCCTGTTAAGTTATCTTTGTTATTACTCTTTGAATACATACCAGAAGTATTGTTGATACTTGATATTACATTCTTTGAATCAACCAATAACTTGGAACCTTATCATCAAATGCAAAAGTAGTTGAACGCCATTGTGAACTCGGTATCGTTTACTGTTTATTTTTATACGGTGTAATCTCTTCACTTGAATTGCACGTATTATTGCAAAGGTTGCATTGCATCTCTGTTACGCCAACAATATAGACGAAAGAACGATGTTAGAGTGACTTTAGGCAAAATTTGCTTCAAGAAAAGTTTAGAGAACATATTTATTGGGAAATATCCAAATTCATATATGTATTTGTATCCTTAAAATAAGCAATGATTTTAGAATTTCACAGTGATGGTGACTTTTTATACTCTCGTTTTGATATACAAGCAATCGACAAATACCCCCACATTTGTAGTAAGACTTTATCTGTGGGGGTGTTTAATCATAACTAAAAATGGAATACAATTTTGTTCCGATATTTCATCATAAATGTGTCGTATGTTTGTATGTAATGTGTTTAAAACTCTAATGATTTGTATAAACAAATTTGTTGCTTACGTTTGATAGCGTCACTTCATGGTTTTGGAATGTGTTTGCATTTTTTAAATTTTATTTTTGTTATTTTTTTCAAGTGGCTTTCTTCCATGCAATGACAAAACTCGCGCGCAAATGTAAAAATATATATACAATTTTATGTTAACATACACATACACTCATACATATATATTATAGTAGCACTAATTTTATTTGCGTTTCGCATTTTTAAGAAGAATTATGTTGTTATGCGGTAGAACAATTTCGTAAACAAGTTATATATGTACATATGTAGTTATGATGACCTGTTTTTGCAAACGCAATTTAATTACTTTACGGCTGTTAGTGATATGCGTGAACTAGTTTTTCAACAACGAGTAGTCGAAATATTCGGCTGCGTGCGGGCGTAGAATTTTATCGCAGACATAGCATACGTTTTCGTGACATCTGGACTAATCTACGAAGTAAATTTAGCTTAATTTAAGAATAACAGGTTTTTGCACATCTATTAAGCTAATCCATAAATAATAAACAAATCATCTCAATGAAAAATTCACACCTAAGCATCATTGCTCCGAGATTGTGTACTTAAATAAGTACATCATGCAGATAGTAGTCACATAGAGTTCTTCAGCAATTTTTTGAAAAAATATATAACATTAATAAAATGAATATAAAAGTCGTATTTAGGTAAAGTATTTTCAGAAACTTACCAAGTCTTGTTGTTATTTTATAATTTTTACAAGTATTGGATCTAAATAAAGCTTCTAATCTGCCTCGGTTTCGCTAAATAAGGATTGATGAAGCTTTTGTAGTATATGTATGTATGTCTTGATGATTTCTTATTAAAATAAGATAATTAATAAATAAGTAATTAATAAATAAATAATAATTAATAAATCAGTGCAAAAAATTGAGGTTTAGTTCGAATACGTGTTTACGAATGTCCTACAATTTTAATCCTACCTTTTTTTTTAACTTCCTGAGAAGATTTTATATTTCAAAAAGAACAATCTAGTGGGTCTCGATCAAGTTTGGTATCCACATCTACTCATGAACCCGACTGCGCACTCATAACTTAGGTCTTAAATGCCATTGATCTGCCTATATATGTCGGTAAATTTACCGTTTAATCTGAATTTCACGCGTCAAACGAACACAAACACACATTCATACTTAAATACATATTTACAGGCGTCGTCAATAATTTGAAGCTTTTACATATACATTTCTGGTTTCATTTACAAACTTACAAAATATCGTAAAATTGTGTAAGCAATTCGAATTTTTATTTACTTTTCCTTATCCCTTTGAGTGCAGCGATTTCGTTGCTTCACAAATATTGAAGTCAATTCATGGCCCCATCACGTTGTCTGCGGCGTCCATTAGTCATAGCCGCTTTGTGTTTATGTGCATATGTGGATATGTGTGTGTATGAGTGTTTTTCATGTATTCCCTCTTTTTCATTATCAAATGGCTTTGTTTGTGAACATGCACACCTATACATATATACTAATATATTTATGCATTTTTTTGCACAAATTTACACACACAACTAGACTTATCTCTACGTACATATGTATATATGAAAGTGTATATCTGCATAAATATGTAGGGGTTCCCTCCCTATATTCCACATATTTTTATGAATAACTCTATTCAATCCTTTTTTCTTCCTATAATTATACACTACACAGACACATACACATATATATTCGCATATGGTTGTTTGCAGACATTTATACGGTTTGCACAGCTGATAACAAATAAGCGTATGATAAAAACAAAAAATACGCCCATCAAGCTAAAAATAGTAAGGATTATATGTGAGTTTGTATGCGCGTGTGCACGTAGTTTTATAGCGGGAGCGGCAAGCTGAATTGCTCAGTGAGTGAGTATATAAGAATAAATGGGTGTAGGGTGTTTCAATAAGTGATTTTATAAGTTTAATTTCTCAAAAAATATTGCAGAATATATGTTCTGAATTTCATGGATTGGGCGATATTTTCGGTAAAAAGTCAGCCATAAGCACTGGAGTCCACATATTCGGTTTGTGGGGACTTGAAAAGTTTTGCTCCGATTTCGAGAAATTTTAGACGTGCGATAGAGTATTCAAAAGGCACTCTTTGTGCAAAGTTTTGTTCCGAATCATATGGAATTTAAAATTGTCAAATTTCGCCCATTTTCACAATGTAACATAGGAATGTTAAGATAATATTATGGACCAAATTTGGTTGAAATTGGTAGAGTCGTTTCTGAGATATAGGATTTCATCTAAAGGTGGGCGGTACCAAGCCCATTGTTCAATTTTTACACCGATCCCTTGAAGCCCTTAAGCACCATCACGTTTGTGAAATTTAACGCTTCTGACTTATTTATTTAGTGAGTTACCTTTTTGTAGTTTTCAACCGAACCGTTATATGAGAACTCACTAATTTTCTCGCTGTCTGAGGAGGTGTCGAAATAAATAGTCCTGGGCAAGTTTGGTTGATATAGTTGTAGTGGCTGGTAAGATTTGTACACTAAATCTATTGGGGATAGGGCCACCCCCACTTTAAAAAAAAATTTCAACCCACAGATGCCCCTCTACTACGATCTCCTGTACCAAATTACAGTTTTGTGCTTTCATTTATAGCGTAGATATAGCAGTTTATATAATAAGTTTTCGTTTAACGTTTATTTCGTTTTTTTTTATGGGCGTGGCACTGGTCCGATTCTGCCCATCTGCAATATCAACCTCCTCAGAGTGCCAAAAACACATGTACCAAATTTCATCAAGACATCTTTATTTTTTACTGAAAACACCTTTTATATGCATGTATATTTGCTAAAAGTTATTTTAAATAATTAATTTAAAAGAAATATTTCAAATAAATTAACTAGAAATTAACAAAAAAAATGTCTCAGAACTCATCTTGAAACATCCTATATTGTTAATTATATGAATTAGGTGTGCAGTAGGGTTACGCTCCTGCATATAGAGTACATACTCGCAATCAAAGTGACATTAGGAATCCTTTGTCGTTGAGTATTATTACCACAGCTGGCATACCCCATACATACATACCATATATACCGCGTATACCATACATAATATGTATATAACACATATGAGCTAAACATTTAAATTTGTTTTGAGCACATCATTCGAAGAAGTAAAAGATGGCTCGGACCATATACCTTGACCAGATTTAAATACCGTTCCGACGAGAGTTGGATCTACTTAACCAAAACGGAGCAGTATTTATATCCCTTTAAAGATTGGCAGCTGGGAATATTTTATGCCATTACAACGACAACAAATTAATTTAATATACTATGTGATAGGAAAGGACCCGGTTTGTCATATTTATATAGCAATTTTATATCATTCCTACGTGTGTACATAACCGAAATGGAACGGGATTTATATGCAGCAAATAAGAAAACTATCTTCGTTTCTTTCTCGGCTTTGACTAGGTCTCAGTCATTATAATATCTCAAGCTTGGTATTGCCTCAATTTCAAGAACGTTAGTGACTCATTTATTACCCAAGAAATATGGATGTGTCATTATATGTGAATTATTCACAAGCGGTCTCTAGACCCATTACGAATATTCTGCAGGCTCTACTTTGCAGCTTAAGCCCAGGAACTGAATAAAATGAGCACAAATATATTGCTGAGATGGAACAACTAAAACTGATATAATTAGAATCGAGACCCATTACCGAGTCTTCTATGAGCGTCTTTCATAGCAATAATAATTAAAACTTTTCTCATCGAATTTACATTTTTCCAATTTTTTTTGTAAATTTAATAATAAAATATCTCCTTCATTAGAACTACCCGTTAGAAGATATTCTTTATTTCGCCAATGATAGCGTGTTGAAATTACATAAAATGAAACGCTATTGATTACGTCAGTAGCTCGTCACACCAGCTCCCTCGTTCGCATAACTCTATTTCCTCGGTAATTGCTTTAAGCAGCATGAATGTCCATTCTCAATTGAATAAATAAATAAATATTATATTAATAAATGACTGCCTTTGTTATATCGAAAATCTTGACTTGATTTCACTGTTCATCGAACGGCAGCCGCCCAATTCATATGTACATAGAAGAATACCTATGGACATAAAAATATGCACAACAATGCGGCTATATTTGAAAACACATTGTGAATGGCGTGGCATTGCTTAATCAAGAAGTGCGATTCGAATTGGAGCACAGACAGCTCCATACAAATGTAAATATATGTATGTGTATTGGCTGGCCGCATTTCTCCTATTTGCGCTAATCGATTCTAAATGGCAGTTGAATCGTGATCAAAATCACTAAATCAAAAACTGTTTTGAGATATTCCCACTCGTGTGTTACTTAAATGAACACATATCATTTGTTTTTTTTCTTACTCTGTCTTTAGTTTTATGCATATATGTCATTCCTGACATTCCCTAAAAAATTAATGAGCTGCCATGTCACTCTCCAATTTTGTAAAGAGTAAAAACTGTGCAAACATCGAGATTGGATCGATAAAATTTACTTTGAATAATTTATATTTCATTGCAATCGCGAAAATTAGAAGCAAATTGGTAATAAAATTGGACAACATGAGTAATTGTAGCTTCATAAAGCGCTGGAAGCCTGATATGGAGTAGCAATCTCGTTTTCAAAGCTTCGGCTATTTAAAATACTCGGATTCTGGTGTATAATTTTACAAGAATTGGTAGCTATGATCGATGCGCATAATAAATAATCGATAGTTTTGAAGATATATATATCGATGCTATAGATAATGAGACAGATGTGTCCGTATTTTCAACTTCCAGGAAACTTAGAATAATTGGTCTTTTGGTAATTGCAAAGAAGAAGAAAAATGTATCGATACTATACAAACCATTAAAGTCTAAATTTTGAATATGCAAGAAGCGTACTTTATAACAAAAAAATTAACTTAACTCAAGTGTATTTAAAAGTGAAAGACTAATAGCAATTATAATGTACTGGGTATTGACTATGAGTTATGCAGCTTATGCTCTTGATAATCAGTAACATATTTACTGCTACTACCAGCTTTACTTCTTAGCTTTTTTAATATAGATCTTAGAAGCCACAACTTATTGCCTTATGATGTAGAATGTTTATAAGTTTCATTCTCATGGCGCTCTCCAAACAGTTTTTTAATTACAATTATGGAGACTCTGGAGGGAATTTTTTTCTGTGGGTGTCAAAAGTTCTGAAGGACACTAATGAATATAATGTAAGAGGACCAATATCGAAATTTACTTTTCCTAGCAGATGTACATCCCAAATCTATATTTGAGAATACATATTTAAATCTACTCTTCTCCTTGCAATCGTGTGCAGTTTACGAAGTAATTATTTTCGTATAAATGTTTGATAGATATTGGAACAGCTTTTGTGGCCCGATATGTTAACTTTTATTGCTTTGCTCGGATCTTTGTTATCACGTCATAGGTGCATAAATTCGGTATTTACAAAATACTATAGAAAATTAAAATGCGGGGTCAAGCAATTTTAAACTTCAATTAGACAAAACTTCTTTTCTTCCACCGTGAAGAAAAACGCATAAATGTGTATAAATAATATTCTATAGCAATTCTTAAGTCTTTTAAAGGTATTTTAAAACTAGTTGATCATCTGTCTAAAAAACTACACCGGAATATAGCACACAAATAAGGTACTTGTACTTGATTATTTATATGCAAGATATTTGCTATCTCTATCTTTGGTGTTACCGGGGTTTATGTACAAGGAAGTTGTACGTTACTTACCTTAAAAAATATTGTTGCCTACATTTCGGCGCGGAGTTAATTTTTACATATTTTCCATGTTGTAGATATTTCCTTCACTTTTTTTTTATATTTTTTATTTATTTGCTTGATATTATCATTGTTTTGGCAACAACAGGCTTATAGTGTTAATCAGGCTTATTTTAAAAGTTCGCAAATTCTTTTCTTCCTTTCACCATAACTAAATCAATTCATGAAGGTTAGTCATATTGGAGTAGCACGACATACATACATATCTATATACTAAAATATGAGTAATAGGAGAACTAGTGGCAGCATGGCCGTGGGTGTTGCATCAGGCGAACAAGCAAGAAATCATTCAAGTGCCTGGCACTTTCATAACCTACTGTAGTACATACGTACTTAAATACTTTATATCGATATGTATTTATATTACGTACCGCTAAGTGTGTGCATTTTTCACTTTTCTAAAGACTTGCATACATATGGTTCTAGTACATGTAGACTCTATGTATGTGGCGGCGCTCGCCTCACGCAATTTATAGTTCCGCCTGCATTCGTCGGGAGTCTACTCACCATTAGCAACAATCCGCCAGCAATCCTCATGCATTTCATTCAGACTTTATAGACTTGGCAACTTACTTTTACGTGGTGTCGTCTTCATTGTTGTTTATGTTTCTATTATTGTTGTTGCTATTGTTGGCGATGAAAATGCCACGTTTTATAGTTGTTTCCGTAGCAACGGTGCCCGACTGACTGGAGCCAAAGAATTTTATTCCACCGATTCGCACATTCCCATTGCCTGTCCCACTATTACACTATCATGACAAATAGTCATACATATGCTATATATATACACACATACTCATGTGGTCCGTACGAGTGTACTCGCATTGAAATGGATTGGAAACACTTGTCGACTTATTACGTTAGCTAAATTGTAGTGACATTAAGACAACGACTCGCTCACTGCATACCTCTCTCTTACTACATTACTAACACTTACGTTTGCTTGAACAGCTAGTTTTGATTAAGTGTTTAAGATAAAGCCATTTTTATAGCGGTACTCTAGAAAAATTTTATAAAAAAGATTCTCCTGCGCTTCAATCGAATAAAGGGATATTTTCGCTTAACAAATGTATTTATAATTAAAATGGCTGCAAGGAAAACAAGTAAGGAATGACTTAGTTCTGACGATACTGACATAACCACTCGCACATTGTAAAGAACTAAAAGTATAGAATATTTAGAGATGTGTGCTCAAATATCGAACAAAATCGACTGTTTTTACAAATTATCGGTACTGGTTTACTTTACGAATCAATTTCCATCATTATTGCTACCAGTGTACTCATGTCTAAGGTACTATGTATTTTCAATTGCGCTTCGAAAGTTTATTTAATGAGTAAATTATCCAACCGAAGTTAATTGAACTGTTTCACAATGGCGATATATGAACGTAGGGCGTGTTTGTGGACCGAATTTTTCCGTTTCCAACTCTTTCATAAGAAAATTGAGCCTAAAAGTATGCAAAAATTGTTCAAGCATTTTGACAGATAGGAGATTTAACATGTGAGAGGCGGGGCCACGCCTATGGCTCAATATTTTTAATCTTAAATATGTCTTAGGAATTTATATAAAAAAATATATTTTTTTGCGTTTCTAGACCAATTTTGTAAATCGTTTTTCTTATTATAGTGGGTAGTACCACGCCCACTTTTCAAACATACAGTTGTCTCTCTATAATTCGTTCCTTTTATGAAATTTTTTTTCTCATACCTATATTTGTTACCTGTGTAAAGTCTGCGTCTCTTCATTGTGAACATTTAAATCTTTATAATTCTTTACCTAACTCAATTATTTTATACCGTAAAAAATCCTTATATCTTATGCAGCATGTTGCGAGAGTATTAAAAACATCACTCAAATTGAGTAACTACTCTCTGTTTAATAGTCCGCAGCAAACTACTGATGTGCATCTGTATGGGTATGTATGCACATATGTATATCGGGGTAATTTGAGTTGTGTCATTTTTTGTAAACACATCCACGATTAGCCACATGACCGCGCTTTCATGGCAGAAAAGTGATTTCGTTTTCTCGAGAAAATAGTAAATGTTTGCTCAGTATGTAATAGGATAGGAGGAATGCTTGAAAGCTAAATATACATACATACATATGAACTTACGAGGTTACGAGGATGTTTAGTAAAGCCACTAAACTTTTGAGTAGCAGATGTTTCTCCAAAAGGTTTTTTTACTCTTAAAATGTAGCTTTGAACATTTACTACAGTTCTAATGTATTTCGAAAAAAAAATTAAAATTTCCTCAAAGTTCGCTGGATAATACTTTTATTAGGGATGCCTACTTATTTTGTTTCTAAATTTATACTTTGGTGTGTCGTCTTCAGGTTAGGGAAGAAGTAATAGCATCAGTGGTTGTAGAGGTCCAGAGGGTTTCGTCCCATAATTCTTAGTGGTTTGCCCTCAGCTAAATATCTTGGTTGTTTACTAAAATTTCTGTAAAGTTTGTGCAAAATCACAGAATAAAGCTAGGCGATGACCGTTTATACATATTTTAGTTAATACATGTGTTATACATACTAAAATATTTAGCGTACAAACCAGTTTTCGATTTATCTTACCTTATCTTTTATTTACATAAAACTTATGTGTTTCTGGGACACTGGCGCTTTGAAAAAACTTTATTTTAACCTAGAATGGCAATAAGCCTTGTTTTCTGAGTCGTCAAATTTGAACAGTTGAGATTTATTCATTCGTGGAACGAAGCGAATTTGTTTGCTGTCGTTTACTGACATAACCCGGTTTATATTTTAACCTTCAATTTTAATTCAAAATTCCAAAAACACTTACTTACCAACTCCCCCTTGTAGATATATGAATCTGTAAACAAAGAGTTGCGCTTCGCACCATTAATGTGGCCAAGAAAGCTAAAAGCGAAAGAAAACAGTAATAGTTTGAAATGCGAGTAAATAAGAGCAGTTTGCATTGTTGAAGGCACTGACTGTTTGTATTTGCACAGTGAGTGCCTCATCATTACACACAATGTTACAAATCAATCAAAGAATTTAGCTTTGTAAGCGTTGGGTGAGAGTGTAGCTAGATAATAGGCGCTAATAGCAAATGCTATGCATGTGTTTTGTGGGGGTTTATAGCCTGTAGGAAATTTTTTTTGTAAATATACTGCGTCATTCATCTTTTTATAATTTTGCTTTTCGACAGTTTTAATTCTCTGAAAATTTGAAAGAGCATATTGTCTAGGTCACTTTATTTCTCAAAATTTTCGCATATACTTAGTCAAGTTAACCATAAAAAAGAAATAATCAATTTGCAAATATGGACTTGTGTTAAGCTTTTTCCATCTTAGCTGCCCAATTTGTTTTATATTGAAACATTAGGAGCCATTTTCTAATCCTCCGAGCTTGTTCTGCTTTATGCCGATTCCGCTTTACCAAGTTTATGAAGATGAGATCTCAAGTGTAAGCGCTCTTTTCCCTCTTTCGTCTTTTGTTCTGTCCACCATACACACTACTCTAAAGTAATTTTGTACGTATTGCATTGGTGGTGTTCCAAGACTTGATGTTGGTGTTCTTTTTGCTACGATAGCAAATTATGTCTGCTTGGTTTTATTGTTGTGCTTGGATAGAAAATAAGTAATAATACTGCAAATTGCATTTATTTTCTAGATATAAAGTATCCTACCAACATATTTTCTATTAATTTTTCGTTCATCTTTACTTGATGTGCTTTCGCTCCGAAATGTAGGCAAAATATTTTCACATTCTGTTTTTCCTAACAGGATAGTGTACAACAGGATGAATCCATTATTATTTATTTATTCCACATACATATGTATATATATTTGTGCAGACTTATAGACATAATATACATACATACTATTTCTATATTTTGTTTTCGATCGAGTCTTTTCTTGTATCCTTGTTTGAAAGGGGTTAATTTAGCTGTATTATTTTGCCAAACGTTGCTGCTTACTGATGGTTATCTGGACATAATTTGCCATATTATGAGTAGATTATTTGCCCGATTCCACTTACTGCATAGACAGCGCATGTCATTGCCATGGTGTGGATGTCAAAGGATACAATGATATTAATTTTGATTTGTGCATTCTCTCCATAACACGTGTGCTAAAAACACATATGTAGTTTTTTTTTCCGTTGGGTACGGTGCATTCATACATATACATGGGTATATCTAATTAAGTCTTGTTAATTTAATTATAATTATATATTATAGGTTAAGCCTGTTAGAAGTCTTCCAATAAATGCTAATCGCAGCTTCCAGTTTGGAGAATTTATACACTCATTTGATTTTTTTAATACTTGAGCTCATATATACATATAAACATATACATATATATTTCCCGTAATTTTCGTGTTTTTTTTTGGTCACGCTGTGTTTTCGAAATGTTTTTTTTCTGTACAATATTTTTTTTCTAAATATTTTCTTATCGCTGTGGTTTTAATAAATAAGTTAACTTTAAGAATTTTTTGTTATATTTTGAAATATGCCATATTTTTTGTTGTGTTTTCCTGTGAAGTGTGATAAAACTGTGAGCTGATACATAAAAATGCAATAAAAAGAATCCGAAAAAATTCGGAATATTTTTATAAAATAAAATAAAATATTATGTTTGAGATTATTTTGGTTGGTTAGAAATTGTTCATAAACAAATTTAAAAAAATAATAATGCAAAATAAGTACAGTTCCATCAAATAAAAGAGGTCACCTTAATTTTTAAGTTTCATTTTACAGCTTTTAAAAATAATGACCTTGTAATAAATAATCCAATTTCTAAATTGAAAATTACCGCAAAGACCAGTCCATGGTTTTACGCGAAACTATCTATATATATATAAACACTATTCGTTTTAAATAAATATTACACTTTTTTTTTTAAATTATTTGCAAATCAGATTTCTGGTAGCTACGCTACACTGTGCGCACTTCGATTTTTAGACGATTTGCTTTCTAAAATATTCTAAATTCGGTCAGATTTCGACTCAGGCGGGCCTAAATATGGAACACTTATGCGGTTTCCTTATCCTAATTCATATATTTATGTCGAATATGACCTAAATCGTACATTTCTTGGTACCAATTCAACTTGGGCGCCACGTAGTGAGTTTACATTTCACTTTCCGAGTTTCCAAAATTTGTCTTAAAAATTTCAACAAAATTTTTCCAGATGTTTCGGAGTCTATCTATTTAAAAATAATCTCTAAAAGATGAAATAACCTTCGTGTCTGGCTAACCGGAACGGACCCGATTCCATTCCCACAAAACACTTTCAACTCAGTAGACCGTAGTACTGAGGTCTATAGCCACTCATAATTTACTTAGTTAGGTGTTTGCTGAAGCTTCGGTTTTATTTGTATTGTGTAAATTTTCTAAAAGGCTCTGATGACTGTCGGAATCTCCACATAGTAATCTTTTTAAATTGATCATAGAAACGTGCGAAACTGTTGTATGTGTGTGTGTCGTCCTTGTAAAGATTTATGAACTGTTTATTTTTTTGTAACCTACAAAATTTTCGTTTTGTCTCAACATACTTCAAGTTATCATTTTACCGATTGATTGTCTATCATTGACTCCTTTTGCCTTCATAATAAACTTTGATACAATCTTTTCACGGAATCTCACCTTCAATTTTTGGTTACAAAAAAATTTTTACCTTGCTCTATATCTCTCACGGTGGGGCAAAATGGTAATTCCACCAGCGTTTTAAAAAAAAAAAGAAAAAATTTGGTCAGCGCTGTAACCGCTAAAAATTCTCACCAAAACTGTCAGATTCTGAGAATTTATTAGTGTTCCGACAAGCATGTGCGGGGTTTGCCAGCCCCCTTTGTGGCAGTTTTGCTTGTTTTTTAGTTAGCTCATCGCGCATTTCTTCAATTTCGTGCCACCTGTTTTTTATACTAAGCTTTCCTTAGCATCAAAATTACATTGACATTTCACCGTGAAGTGGAAATCAACCGAAAATTATAATTTATTGCCGATTTTCTTTGGCAACCTCGTCGTTTTCTTTTCAAAAAGAAAATAAAAATAACAACCAAAGTAAACAAGACATATGTTTTTTTTAGTGTTTTAGTTCCACTCTTCTCCATATAAATTTAATCCACCTTGTAATTAAAAATGTTTTCGTTAGCTTTCGAAAAAAGCAAGCACTGGCAACAGCTAATGGGCGATAGTTTTTCCAAACAAATTATGTATTTACTTGTGTCTATGAAATTGGAATTTCATACATGTATACATGTATACACATATATATGTATATACTTTTTATGTAGTACGCTGCGTTGTAAACGATGATCGGCAGCTGGTCGAGGCATTGAAAAAAACAGACATTTTCTTTTCTTGCGTTACACCTACTAATGATGAGCACAACAAATGCATACATACGTACATGTATGTACATTCATTCATGAATATATGTATATTGGGATTTTGTTAAAATTTTTTGTAATCGTCTTTTCTTTTGTGATTTTTGGCTATCATTCAATTGGCAGCTTTTGATCTGTGTATGCATGCGCGTATGTGTCGTTACGATTCGTCATGTTTGCTTCTCTCAGTCCCATTGATGAGTCACTATTTAATTTATAGAATTTATATTTTTTGTAGAAATGTGTCCGTCTTTTGCTAGTAAACATTTGCCATTGTTGTTGTTTTTTTGTTTTTATGCAAATTTTGAGTAATTGAAAATGGCAGAACTTTTTCTTTATTATTTTGAATAAAAAATTAAGAGAAGACATTAATAATTAGCAGCAGTGGCAGCTCTGTTTCAAAATAGAAGATTTCAAGATCAAAATTTAGAAGACTTTCTAGAAACTTTATTTTTGGATATTTGTTTATTGTTAAACTTTTTTTCGATATTTATTTTACTATATTGTAAAATATGTTTAAATACAAGTCGCGGAGTCTTTAAGAATCCTTATATAGGTCATATATAGCGGGACGAATATTGTTTCACTCTTGTCAATAGTTGGAAATTATATTCCAAAATATTTTAAATATAAGCTTTCTAAAGGCTTTCTTAAACTTCTTATTTTTAATATATTTAATTTTACTTTGCTCGATAGTTTGTAACTCTCAAAGCATATGTCGAAATAAAATATTATACTCCATATTCTGTTCGCAAAATATTTTAAATATCTTTATACTTAAATAAAATTTTCAACAAGGCAATATAGTCGTTCCAATCTTTACGAACCGAAAAAACATATTCAAAAATGCACACTTTTATGAAATGCTCCTAAGCATGTATGTATCTATAAATATATTGGTATTCAAGTTAAAAGAAGCCCTTATAGAAACATGAAACTCATGTAGGGAAGTAATGCGTCAATCGTTTATATTTTTTCGATTACTCACCCAGCCAATTTAATGCCAACTATTTTTACTTTATTCTGATTCATAACGCTTTCTTAAGTCATGCTTTGGAAATTCATACATACATCTAATTATTTATTAAACGCTCTCAGAATTTAGTCATAAAAAATATGTGACTATTTGTTGTATGCAATTATATTTCTATAATATGTTATATAAATTTTATCGGTCCTTTAAAGTGGATTTCCCTATTTAGAATTTTATGTGGCCTACGTGCAAGCTGCACCGATTTTTCATTGATGGACTTCTTAACCTCAAATAGAGGAGAGACGGTTAATATTTCAATCATAAAGTCACCTTCTAAACATTTTACATTACAAAGTGAGATCATTCACTATTCACCTTTGATCAAAGCGATCATAAAGATCAACTTAAAATTATGGCACACTTTTATTTATTAATTACACTTCTTTATATTAAAATTTGCTAGACAGAGCTAGATATAGTTATATAAGTCGATTCCTTCTTCAAGGTAATTGCAATATCAAAGTTTCGTTAAAAATAACTGGAGCAGTAAGAAGTTATTGAGTAAATAGTAATAAGGTGAATGTGGTCAATGAGCCCTTTCGACTTTTCCCCCTCTATACGTGAGACGGCGTTAACGTGGTGGTTGCCTATTCTCGGTTATAATTTTCTGATTTCGTATACTACATTGGTCAACCAAGTAATTATAAACCATTCAGCATTATCCGTTTTTCAATCCTCAAGATACCACTAGCATCTGGACAAATTTTATGGGAAAAGATGGAGAAAAGAAAGAGATAGAAAGGAGAAAGTGATCAATCTTTATATACTTTGACAAACTTTGGATAAAGTATAATCGATAAAGATAAAATAAAGATATACCGCGTTTATATATTTTATTTTATTATATCTCGTTTCGTTTATGATCATTCTTGGGATGCTAAAGAAAGTTATATCTCTTTATGCAGATATCCACCTACTTCCTTGTTCTGTACAATTGTGTTGTTACTTTCACATATAAATCTTTTCATAATAAATTTATTTTGAAATGAGCGCAATCGACCCACAACTTCGTCCATTTTGTAATATTGATTTCATGGTAAACGTTTTTATAGCAAACCGTTGCAGAGAATTCGAAATATTTCACACCATCTATAGTTTTCCAAAGTGCGAGAGTATCTAATATTAGACTGCATACAAACTAGGCTCTTCCTTACCTGTTATTTATGGGTTTTTAAGATTTCTACATATCATTGTGATTGAATAAATAAGCTTAACGGTTTCTTTTCTAATAAAAGTAGACAGATAGGCGTAAATGCTTTGATTATATTAACGATATAAGTATATATATTTGTTGTTACAATATATTATATGCCCATATATATATCCAGACATATTTGTAATAATAAATAACGGCAATGGAAAGTGATTATCGTGTGATGATTTTGACATATTGTAAACGCGCCAAAGTTCGGTCGCTCAATTTCACTTTCATGTGTGGGGCATGCAACTGTTTCGTATTTGGAGCGTACACCATAATGCAGCACTTCGTTTGTTGTACGCCTGCACACCGTGATGCACACATACACTCATATATATATAAGTATATGTATGTATGTAGGTAATAAACGGGACGGGGACATTGTTTACATCCGTCGAATTAATGGACACACATTGTGGCCGACCCACGCGATAGCTACGCGCCACTTGCTATGATTATGGATACGAGCGCATGCATACGTACATATTTATTTATATTATATATAGGTATATGTGCCCGTGTGCATTCTTATAAAGCAATCAAAAGCATTTATAGTGCAACCGAGGTGCTACTGTATTCATTGGCTGAGTGATTTCACGCTGGTCGCCTTTAATGCGCGGTCAATTTGTACGCCGACAATGGGCAAAAACCGGTAACCAAAGTACACATGCCGATATGTATGCTCATATAAAGCGTGCTGACGGCCTTAAATGGGCCAAATGCCTTTGCACCTACACTCTGTCGGCTAATTCGGCGTCAAGTCGCCATTGCTAGCATACATACATATATACATACAGACAGACATTTTACAGCTATTGTGCTTAAATATTTATATGCATTTCTGTTTGTATACATATATATATACATGTATATTAAGTGTATTGTTGTTGTGCGCGGTCGCGCTTTCGACACGTGGCACAAGCTGCATGAACTTTTCTCCTAGTTGCTTGCAACATATGTGCATAACACTCCACTCTAGCTTTGCCTGTGTTCGAGTCGAGTGTGTTCGTGTACGTGTTCGTAATTATTCGCACTCGTACGTTCCGATCCGTTCCCTATTTGTGCGGCAGTCTTCGGCAAGTTGTGCAGCATCAATGTGCCGACTATGCATTTCATATAGTTCTTGCATGAGTTTTTGCCTTGTCGTCGCGCCAGTCTTAACGCTAAAGCAGGCCGCCATCGGTTTTTTTTCTAATTAAGGCCCTGAGTGGCATTCCTGCACTTGAGAGGTTGAGGCAGACAACTTTGATGTGACCATTTACCTTCAAATGGCAAAGTTGTTGTGGGGCATCCGACATTGCGTTTGGGAGAAAAAGAAATTGCATAATTCTACACAGTGAGCGAGGCAGTAACCAACAAGTTATTTTATGCGTCCAGCGCCTACTTATTGTATTCAACTCATACTTTATTTCTGTTGGATTTTTCGTGACTGAAGGTCCTCTTTCGCAGAAGAAGTTTTGTGTCTCTCTTCGACTAATTTTATGGTTTTAAGTGCTAGTATAATGGGATAACTCCAAAGAGCCTATTAGTTTAGTCATCACACATTCCACCATTACTAAGAAAGATACTGAGAACTTTCCAACTCCGAATTCGAAGCTGGTTGTAGACCCCGGAAGATGTATTCTAGATAAGTGGGAAAGCATAAACGGATATTTCAAAGAAATGTCGTGGACATTACAGTGTTTGACTTATTTTTTCCTGCTTCTGCTTATTTCATTGAAGAATAAGTTTATCTTTCGTCATTATATAATATAACACAATGAATGTGTCTTGAATGCCGCTACAGTCGGAATCAAAAGAAAACGAGCCTATTTCCATGAATCGTTAGTTTTTCTCCGATTGAGACGGAATATTCTCTGTTATGAAGTTTCAACACTATCCTCTGAAAGAGGGAAACTATTTAAAGGAAACTTTTTTGACTGGTAAACTCCGTGTTTAAGATTTAATGCTTAACATCAAAGCGATCGGTAAACTCGAGTTGAAAACGTATCGTGAATGTACTACAAGTTTGTTTTAGCCTGCATTCTGCATACAAATATATCCCTTTCAATCTCGCTGTGTAGCTCTTACCTTGATATTGTGCGTCGTTTAATCTCCAAGAAAAGCCTCAATGGGAAAAACTTGAACTCACCGATTTGGTGTTGGAAATGTGACAACAATATACATTTATATATCTTAAGAAATCGGCGAAGATATGCAGTAGCGCCAAAGCGGTTTATCTTCACAATTCACAACTTATACGGTTCCAAAGCCACAAAGCTGCGGTAGCAGAAACCACACGGCCAATGCCTCACAGATATTGCTGGCCTGGTTTGCTGTTTAAGGTTTTCTCCTATGGGTGTGAATATATTTAGCAAGTGTGATATGGAGAATGCGAAACAAATGGAAATCAATATGGAAAACGCATTTCTCTGAATACTTTTTTGCATTTTTTTTTTGTACTAGAAGATCAGTTGCTCGGTTTGCTTTAATTAATTTCTTAAATTTATTTATTTTCTTTCAGATTCCTCACATCGAAAGTTAACAAAGATAATCAAACGAACGACATCAATTTTTCACAACAATTTACGATTATATTGATTTTTACCATTTTGCTTACAACAAGGTGAGTAATGATAACTTGAATTTTGAATTACACTACTTGGTAATAATTTTAATTAAAATGAACATCACTAAATTATATACTTTTAGTATTTTTAATGATTTATATAGAAACCATTGTATTCCTCATGATACATTTCTCTATTGCATCAATTTAAACGTGGAGAAAAAGTGCGAGAATTTTGCTTTTTGCACTATTTGTTCTCTTTTTATAGACATCTTTTATCTCTTTCTTCTTGATAATAATTCATTCATACTGTACACAACTTTTTACAGAGATTCCTTGTACAAAATTTTAATAAAATGTAATTTAATGTCGTTAAAGATACGTGATATCAAAGCTTTAGTTAAAAAAATATATTTTCTGTTAAAAATAGTGAAAATAGAAGATGAAAATAAAATTTTACCTGTAATTAGACGCGTAATCGTGTAATAAATAACACATGTTCAATCGAAAACACGCACACCTAGTACTTGAATAATGAAGTGTCAAATGATTCAAAATAAGAAAAGAAAATCACTTCGAAACACAGCTGAGATTTTCCATGATTTTGTGGTGTTTGCTTTGATTCTGCCATATGAATAGGGTTTTCTAAAGTTTGAAATCATACCAGAACAGTTGTTGAATGTTCGCGAAGCTCTTACGTATACCATCACACTAAAATAAAACCAAAAATATGTTTTTTGTGCTTTTGAAAAGCCTGCTAATCAAAAAAATGTATATGTGATTTATCTAGACAGGAAAATCGTCTATGATTAATTATTGGTGTTTTATGGGTTCGGGTTATAACCTAATAGTATGTACTATATCTAATATTCCGTTTCTAAGGTAAATTCCTAAATGCGGTCGCTTCTCGGTAGTTGTGATTTCCGAAACTAAACCTCTTACGAAGAAAATAAATAAATAATGATATATTTTTAGTATGCACTTTCTTTTGATTGAAGTGGCTGCCCAATTAGGGCAAATTATAGTGATCGAATGTACAGGTCATTTAAAATAAATTTATTTTCTTTGGTCCTTATTAATAGGTTAATTGACAAAATATTTTGAAAGTTTTGAAAAGAAAATAAACTGGCAATATTGAAAGTAATTGAAATGTTCCTTCTTTAATCGCTTCGTTAAATAACTTGAAGGAATTTTATGTTATTTATCTTGTCAACAATTTTGGATCACTTTTATAACAGATCTAAACATTTAAAGGCATTTTTTCATTGTACTTTAAAAAGAAGAAGAATCTATGTTTATTGGCAGAGTAAATGTTAATAAAAGTTAGTTTCGCAAAAGCTTAGCATACCTTTCAATTGATTTGTGAAGGTATCAATAATATTTTAAGCGTGCCGATTGTAGAAAATTATATATTGGCTGACAGCTGATATTCGAACCGTAGTGAGATTGTTTATATTTTCCGAATTCTTATTGATATATTTGTCATTTGAAACTTTTATTATAAAAGTTTTCCTATGCAAGAGCTATTCTCAGCGTTTTCATTAGCTTAGAAGAGAATTATCGGAGCTTTCGGAGAGGAGTCTTTCAAATTCCTGTTCAAAAATAGTTCCCATGATTGTCGGTTCTACATAAACGGAACGGACTCGCATTTTTATCTTGCCAAGGACTGTTAACTAGGCAACATTCCGCAAAAATATATGGGGAATGGTGTCTGCTCCTATAATAAGAACAACACTCACAACTGAATATGTAAGGATCGGGGTGAGCTCCTGAAGAAAGATGATGTGGTACGGATTAAAGATAATTTAGATTGAACTTCATCTACCCAATCACCAACCATAATAATAACTTTCATAGTAAAAATTCGAAGAAAAAGAAAAATAGCACAAACAAGTTGGTCTAGGAATCTAAAATCAAACTTCAATTATTATAATACAAGTTTTATGAGTTAAAACTAACCTTGAGAGAGAGAGTGAGATAGCTGATAAGAATGTTGTATGAAATTATTCCTAGTGATCTTTAACTATATGAACTCAATTCAGATATTTCGTTTCAATAAGTTTTTAAACCCTTCTGCAAATACCGAACCAAAATCATTAAAGGACTATTCCCATTTCTAAAAACTATTCCAGTTATAACAGCAATAATTATATGTGGTAGGCAACAAAAAGTATAATTTAGTACTTTTTTAAATTGTGCTTGTACAGAAATCGTGCTGAAATAGTTATAGCTGTAAATACTGACGTTTATATTATACTGGTAGGTGCTTAATACATTTTTTGTATTTACACATATCCATAAATATTTATTGGCACATGTACGAGTATGTGCAAAAGAGAAGAATAGCACAAAAGAATTGTAGACTAGGCAACTGAATGACGAAAAGGATACACACATATATACATATAACAGAATCGCACAAAGGCTCCATGTTGTCGCAGCTTCGTGACATTTAGTCCTTTCAGTATTGCGCAAACAACATGAAAACGCTCGCACATTGAAATGCTCCTACGGCTTACACACGCGCGCAAAATTGTGCTACGACACACACACACATATATCATCATGTGGATAGCGAAGCTTGTATTTAAGTCACGGACAAAATGGTCGCTAGGCGCCACATTGTCGCGCCAGTTGAGATTACATGGCGGCTGCTGTGTACCGTTGGCAAGCGCACACACCCACACACACACACACACACGCACTCATGTAGCTGTGCTTGAAATACTCCGTGATGAGTGTGATATCCTGC
This sequence comes from Bactrocera minax, assembly GCA_021498325.1. Classification (NCBI taxonomy): domain Eukaryota; kingdom Metazoa; phylum Arthropoda; class Insecta; order Diptera; family Tephritidae; genus Bactrocera; species Bactrocera minax. The sequence continues at coordinate 5,477,555 of JAKEEE010000001.1, forward strand.
CATTCGCTGGCGCTCATGATAGATTTTACAAATTTTTTGTGAGTGTGAGTGAGTGTGTGTGTGTATGAGTGAATTTGCTATTTTTATGCTCCTCACCGATTGGTATTCTACTTATGCGCCGATTGCAGTGGTATAATTAAGGAGTTTTGCAAAAACGATTAATTACATTTCATCAATGATTTACCGTTTTATGTTACGAGTGGACTAAGTGCAGTCTTCGGCGAAACTATTTACTCAAAGGCAACATTTTTAATTAATTATTCAAATACCACACATTTTTTAATTGTTTCTGCTTTGGTATTATAGGATTTCAAAGAATTAAATAAGACAAAGATTATGGGTTAGGTTATTGCGATTGACCCCCAATCGGGATCGACATGACTCACTTTGCACAGAGCTTTCGCATACTCGAAATGTTCATGAAAGATATGTTTAACAACTTTCTTTGATACTTTAGAGTGTCAGTTGTCTCGACTAACTTCATCCTCCTCTTCGGAGGAAAGGTAGGCAAATTGTCATCGAACTCATCTAATGGTAGGCCAAAGAAATGAGCTATTTCGACCGAGTTGGACTATAAAGAAAGGCGTATTGGAAGGGTTAGCTTGAATAGACACACAAAGAGGTGTTTAGTATCAGGCGTGGACTATGTACATCTCTTCGATAATTCAAGTTCTAATCTTGATAAGTAGGAGTTTAATCAACCATATTATCCAGAATGCAATTGCGCAAGGTCCAGTGGTTTCTTGAGGCAACTCGAGTTCCTCATTGATAGATATTAAACCCTCAGAGTCCAGCTAGGTGTTAATTGCTCCTCTGAGAATTGCGTTTAATGCTTGTTGAGATATAGTTGCGTCCAAAGCCTGCCCGGCTAGATGTTGTATGTTGTTGGCGTATTGCAGGAATGACCCATCAATTTTCCTGGGAGTTGGTTTCTCCTCAAGCAAATGAATGTTTATGCGAAAACATCCGAACAAAACTGCTTGAGGAGGAGCTCGTTATGCTGACCTCACTGTATAGACGCTCTTGAGAAGACATCCTATTGTAATCCGGAGTGTGGTCCTTCGGCATGTTTAAAGCTTCTTCATATGTGTCGCAATTATTCTAGGCGGCCAGATTGCTGCCCATTAACGATTCTCTCTTTATTAACGCCTAAATAATATTCAATACGCTAGGAAATCCATCTTACATCTATTGGCGATCTGCTTAGTTGACGATTAATTAGCTCCCAGTACAACAACATTAATCATTCTCCGCTTAAGATGGCTAGCGAATAAACTAAAAAAGTGCTCGAGATAGGCAAATAGCATTTCCATGTTTCATGATGCAAATACTCACAACTATTTACTTTAATTAAATGTGTTCAATGCATGCAATATTGGCATCCTGTTGAGTGCTATACTGCTGGCTGAAACATGATTTCGCTGCTTTTTTAATATGATAATGTTAAGCTCACCACATTTCATTTTTTCACTATTGAAATATGTTTTACAAAAAAGAAAAACAAAACAAAAAACAACAAGTTCGCTCGTTAGCTTGTTAGATCGCTAGCGCGATTGGCATCTTGGCTTGTGGGTCACTTACACTGGGCATGCCGTCGCGGTGGGTGGCAAATGCTGCGTTGTCACTGAGTTTGCTGCATAAACAAGTTGTAGCGACGGAGTTTCAGCTTAACCTTGGTGCGGTGCATTTAATGTGGTAATTGTTACTGTTGTTGTATCTCTTCAATGTGGGCAAATTAACTTAATCGCTGAAATCAGTTTGTTAGCATTAATTGTATTCTTCGAAGAGTCTTCTTTATCTCTGTGGGTATGTGTGTGTTTGTGGTATATATATATATATTTTTTTTTTTATGTTAGTATATAAGCGCAGTTATTGACGCAGCATTTACAGTGACGTTGCTAATTAAAAATCAAAGCCTACATTCAGGCGCTGCAACGCGCTGTAGGCGTAGCGGCATACTTATAAGCACACATATATATGTAAGTACATATGCAAAGGGACTACCAAAGTATATGTACTTTTGTTGGTATATGTATATTATATGTGTGTTGCTAAGTATATACATATATATCTACATATATACATAAATTATTAATATACTTAAGTAAATACATACGTACAAAATATACCGCATATATATATATATATATATATATACCTAAGTATACAATACAATACAAAACAAATACAAATATACATACAAATACAAATACATCTATGCATACATATATACATACATACGTACATGTACATATTACATACTTATGTATGTAAGTATGTTACTGTATGTAAGTACGTCAGCTTCAGCGTATTTTTTCTCGCAGTCCTACATGCTGCTGTTGTCTTCCTCAAACTATATGAGCAGTGGGTATTTTCATAGTGGTTGTCGCCTTTCGCGTTTCTACAGAATCCAACCCCATGTGGGGTGTGATTTTAGCGTTTTATATTCATACAATTGTTGTAGTTGTACACCCACCAATTTCGGTCCACCACAAAGCCAACCTCCGACCCCAGTTAGCCAACTGAGTACATATACATATTTACGACTTTGCGCCAGCATAGCGACAGCGCAGCATCTTACCGCACTTTTCACCCCTCAGTGCCGTCTGCGTCTATGTATGACTCGTTTGCCATTTGACTTCCTTGCTTTGTTGGTGCAAGCGCTGGCGTGGTGCGCTACTTGCCACTTGTCACCACACGCGGCCGGCACTTTTTCACATACGCTTTTTGTTTTTGTGCTTTCTTTGAACGTTTTTTTTTTTTTTTTTGTAAGCGAAACGTTGCGCAGCTTCCGATGGCGCATGCGCTCAACACTGGCTCTGCCACTGCCGCTGTATGTGCTATGCTGGGCTTTGTGGTGCCACTACATCAACCATTGTCGCCGACGCAATTGCCAACAGCTTCATCGCCATCAGTGGTGTTGTCCACCACCATCACCGGGTAGCTGCGCATACTGAGCGTACGCTTTGAACGCTTACGACTTGTGGAATGGCTGAGTTTCGCAGCAGTGGTTCACGATGTGTCGCTGATGGAACACATCATTCTAGGCCTAACCACAGATCGGAAAGGACATCAACGGCGTGTAGTAGCCAACCAGCAGTCAGTAGCCAGCAGCAGCTTCAAACCCGCCCGTGTTAGCAACAGCTCAGCTGTGAGAAAGTGCTGGCCGCTTGGTTCAACTCAGTTGTGCTTGCGACCTGCCACGTTACACTTGTCGAAAATGTAGCGCTAAGCAAAGAATCAGCGAAAAAATAGATTCAAATTGAAATTGAGATTGAGATAAAGTTTTCAAGTTTTACTCGAACGGTTGTGCTCAGCGTTTACACACCGCGGAACAAACACGCGTTTGATACAATTTTTTTTTATTGTTGTTGTTATTTGTACTACATATATTAGAGTTAACGGTTTTTGCTTTAAAAAAAATTTTATTAAATAAAATTCAAACAAGTGCCTTGCGTGCTGCGTTTTGGAGGAATGTAGACGCCAAGAAACACCAGATCGCCTTAAAACACCAGATCGCCTTGAAACACACATAAACACAGTGCCTTAGAGACAGACGCTCATGTTTCGGTTTTAAGAAAAAATAATAGAATAAAATAAAAAAAAAAATTAAAAACAAACTTAAAATATACGATGTAAAAACTTTGTTTTTAATAATAACTGTTAATATTCGAAAATAATTTAATTTCGTGTGCCTTAGACGCCGCAAAAGCCTTAAATTACACAGGAACAATCAGCCTTGGAGATTGTGCCGTTACGTGTAACGTATTTTATTGTTTTAAACGTCGTTTTTTCGTCATTACGTCGCTGTTTTAATAATCGCTTTTCGCTTATTGCTGTTACCCGAATCCACTTTTTACCGCAAATGTATACGTTTTAAAAGCTATTGCTGCTGTAATTTTAAAACACTAATTGTTAAGCAACGTTTGTTGTCGTTATTGTGTTACGGTATTTTTTTATTTTTTTTTGTTCTTTTCGTTTCTCTTCGGAAATAAATTTGTTATACGAAAAATCAACGTTACGACGTGCGTTTCTGTACGATGTAACGTTGTTGGTGTCACATCACAACGTGCCTCAAACAGTTGTCGGCGATTCGGCAGCGTTGAACAGCCTAGCGCACTCCCGCCGTGGGCTTTACGTTCTCCACGAATCGCACGATCGAGCTGCAGTAAACGATTTATAAAATCTTCACACAATTGCCTTGCGTTTTGTCCGATGTGCCTTTACATTTTTAAAAGTATCAACAAGAACAACTCAGTAATGAGTTTAAATTGTTCAAAAAGTAAGTAGAGTTGCCAAAAACATTTATTTAGGGAATATATATTAAAAAAGAACTGTTGTAAAAAATTGTGGCTGTGCGAAATTTTGAAGTGTCTTACGTTATTTAAAGAACGTACATTTATTTGACAAATATTGTCTTATCAAATTTGAGTTTTTGAAGAACCGTACTTATTTGAAAAGCTTTACATAGATCTCTACAAAAATCCAAAAATCATGTTCCAAGTGGCATCAAGCCCAATTTATCGCTTGAACAGAGGAACAAAAAAAAGAATGAGCACAAAGAAAATGTTGCTAGTTTTTGAAGTGTCCTGCTTGGCATTCTTTAAATATATGTTTGGCATCAAGTTCTAAGTTGTCTAATTCGCAATTTATTGCTTTTTTAGGACGTAAAAAAAGCTCGTCTTTACTTTATTCTATGTAAAGGATTTACCCTGATCAATTCTTAATTTACTGCTCTTCTTTTTAAACTGTAAATATAATTTCAACCAATAACTGAGCTCCGTCTTAAGTTTTGTAGAACTTTCCATAAGAGTCAAACTGGCTTCAAAATTATTTTTAGGTTAGAAAATTTCTAATCTCTGCAACTAGCCGTTAGTATAGTTTTCTTTCTTTTCAATAAGTCTTGTATTGTAAGGTTAGAGCGTTAGTTAAGGAATAATATTTTCCTTCATTTTCAGAGTGTATCAGAAAAGCAATCTTGTATTTTGTTCAAACTAAAACTTAAGCTCTTTAAAACGAAAAAACCTCATCACTGATGAATTTTGATAATTTTTTACAGTAAAATAGATCAGGTTATAAATTGAGACCTTTGTAAATTGACTTTTTAATTTATTCAATCTTCTCTCTATTTATAATTGGAGATAAGTTAGTCGTTTTTTTTGACCGCATGCATCTGTGGATGTCTTTAGTTATCTACAGCAATATAATATGAAATTAGCACACATGATTTAAAAGTTAAAATATTAGTAAAAACTTATTTGTAATGGATTCGGTTCTCCAATTCGACAAGATTCGTGTAAATCAGTGCATTGTTATATTAAAAGAGTGACTGAGTGACTGAGTGAAAGAGAGAGAGATTAATTGATTTCCCGGTTAGTTTAAACCCCATTTTTTTTTACATTTTTGAAGTGTAGTAAAACACAAAATACTGGAAATAATGACTGTTTGAATATTAATTTCTGGTTGGCTATCAAGTACGTGGTGTGTTCAAAAAATAACGGGAATATTCTTCGACTTTAATGGCATAGTGCATTATGAATTCTTGCTTCAAGGTCAAACGATCAATAAAGAGTACTACCTAAAAGTAGTATCTCAAATTTGCTCACACTTCACTGTTGTTTGTTCGTGAACTCTTGGTCAAAAGCAATACTGTAACGAGGCCCAGCCTCCATATTCGCCACACATGGCTCCGTGTGACTTTTTGCAATTTTCAAAAATAAAGAGAACCATAAAGGGCCGTCGTTTTACAAGTGTAGATGACATCAAAAGCGCATCGCTGAAAAAGCTCAAGTCTATCCCAAAATTCGAGGTTGAGAAATGTTTCGACGTTTGGAAGAAGCGCCGGCAGAAGTGCATTAATGTAGACGAATGAATAAATATTTTTTTAAAAAACGAAAAATCCCGTAATTTTTTGAACACACCACCTATAACGAAAACTTTCTCTTTCTTATGAAAAGTGAAGAGTTCTATGTTTCAAAATAAAAAAAAACTTGCCATTTCAAACACAAAACATATTTCTGACAAGAACAACAAATATGAAACAAACTTAAGTTGTTCGTAGTTCGCGTATGTGACTAGTGAACAAAAAAAACCTTAGAACACCTTAATAATGTGAAACACAGCTACTTGATTTACAAAGCAATCATATAGTCAACAATCATTAACCTATGTGTGGTTGATATGGAAAACACAGTATGATAAACTCGCATTCTTTAGTAATAAACATATTCTTTTATTTAATGATAATCTATCACCACAATTGGCGGTTAATCATAACTCAAACTGTTTTCTAACTTAAAGTACACTTTACATAATAGCATGCACGAAAGGGAATGCTGAAGTACTTTGTGAATTACGACTTTGCGCTATGCGGGTAAATAATGTTTTCTAGATATCAGGTATTCAGCATCAGAAAAATATTCGGTTAGTTATTAAGCTATACTTTAACCGGGCGTTAACTTGAATTTCACTTAAGGAGATAAAAAATTTTACTACTGCTATAAAGTGTATAAAGTGTACTGTATAAAGTTCTATAAATATAATGAATGAATACAAATTTAATAACATAATAAATACGGTCTTTAATTAGAGCCTAAATTTCATTACATACATATTTCGCACATGTATACATATTTATACTCTATATTTAGTAACAAAATTACGGTATTGAATTAGCTGTATGTTTACAACTTGTTAGCTTATCCATTAGCGACGCTGTGTGAATTTACGATGATTTCCTTTAGAAAATAGTGAATGAATTACATTCCGCGTGCTTCAACGCTTTCGGCAGCGCCGACATACATACATATTTCTGTTTACACATGCATAAGTCGGTTTAATGTACTCATTAGAACGCTTGCTGGGCACTTGATAGGCGCACACCTGCTGCGCAAATTACGAGCGTGCAGAGGCGACAAAATTCCATAGTGTGCTGGCTGGCAGTCATTAAAGTCCAAAGTTGGGCAGAGATAATTATTAGCTAGAATTTGCCACCCCAAAACCGAAGGAATTGAATGCGTAGGAAACTTGGGTGTTCGCACTGACAAACAACGGAAGTTGACGTTCGAGCTTGTGTTTTCGCCCACTCTTCATTTTTCCTCGTCATGCTATCCTTGCGTGCAAACAAATCATCCATCCATTTGAAATTAGATCCGCTAGAGTTATGACGGATATTACTTACAATCATACTAACGTTTATGCAAGCATATTCGACATAACAATGCCTTCTATTGATTATTATACTTTCCGATGTGTAATCAAGTAGTAAATTTCATTAGTGTCCTGAAGCTTTTGTTTGTTGAAATTGATTGTTGGCTGTAAAGGGGCATAACTGTCTGTATGTGTTTAGTAAATTTTGTAGAAAAGTGTATAGATGTCATTTTCATTGATTCGATTTTTGGAGATTTTATCTCTAATAGTCGGTTCACACGACCATTCTAATGACTTAATTTACTCTCGCTCTAAATTAGTTAATCATGAATTGAATTCTTACTCGAAAATCTGAATTCTAACTCAGGGTAAAAAGTTTTAGGGTCGTATTTATATATTAAAAGAATTCGGAATCATCTATTAAAACGTTGCGATTTCTTACAACACTTTCGAACCTTAGGCTCCGAACATAGTGTAGCAGATTAATAATCGAATCGCAATTTTCACACATTTGTATTGGTCGTCTTGTTAAAACACTGTTTCTCAAGCTGGAAAGTTTGTTCTTAACTTAAAAAGTTTTTCAAGTTCGAAATGTACCGCCCATAGCAAGTGTAAATTGATTTTTTTATCAAATTAAATGGCTAGTTAGTTAAAAAAGCAGTTAAAGCAGTTATGTAGGACTAAATTCATCAATACGAAAAAGTTCAATAATTATAGATACTTAAAAATATTTTTTCAGAACAAAAACGAAGAGAGGTGTTATTTTTATACGATCTGGACATATGTACATATGCATGCGACAAGAAAAAATTTAAGTTTGAGGAGCCCTGAATGATGCCAGGGGTGTATTCATTGAATTTGACAAAACCTAAAATTTTGGTGAACTTACAGTTCTTCATGTCAAATACACAGTGTTGTATTTATAATTGAACAAATTCATCTCATTTCAATTACAGCAAATAGTCTATTTTGACGTCACTTATTAGAGAAAGAGAATACATGCTTAGTGATTTTGTCAAAAATAACTGTTCATTGATGTCATTTTACTACGTTTATGGAGTTTGGGTTCACTGTTACATGGTCCTTCCACATGATGGTTCCTCAATTGTCTCTTCACTTAAGTAACATTATGATGAAATTAAATTTCCAATCTGCTAACTGCATCATAATTCTTCACAGTAGCTTAAATTTACAATCTCATTGCTGTGCGCACAAGCTTTGCACATGCGCCTTCCATACGGAACATTTGAAACCAGGGAATACATTCCGCATGCCCATTAGTAGTTTGTCACATGTGGATGATATACATAGCCCTAACAGCGTACAAACAACAGCTGCAACTGAAATTTTCCAATTCTGCATAACGCTGTTAAAATCTCTACAAACTCTACAAGGGTAGTTTGTTCCATTGCCATACCGTTTCCGTTTCATAAAATGAAAAGCTGTATGCATTACCAGAATATATTTGTATGTATATACCGTTGCGGTAGTGGAAAAACGCGTATAAGCACTAAAACTTAGCGTATGGGGAAGCTCATTGCCTAAGTGCCACCCTCTAGCCATGTGCCACTTTTGCACGCGTTTATTGTGCCATTTTGCTATGGCAATCGAGCGCACAGCATCCATCCCCCAGAAATATTGTGAACCGCATAGAATCGAGTCAAGCCGCAGTTGTATCTCTATTTGTATGTATGTGTGTGTGTACATTTCTGTGAGTCGTCTTCCAGGAGATGAAGGAGCACACAGATTTTAGCTTTTTGCGCTGCGCGTGATTTTCAGTTGTTGTGTGGAATTGGTGGCAAAAGGTCGTGCGTCGTCAGCGCGCTGGTATTGAAAAATAGAAAAAAAAATTAATTTTTTTTCCTGTCATTTAATAAGTGTTTAATTTAATGTGCTCTTGAGCACATAGTTGTGGCATATTGGAGAAAGTGGGAGCGGCAGCGCGCCTATCGTGTGGCAACCGCCTCAAACAAAAGCAAATACGTGTTTTCCTATGGCGTATTTCGGACTTTTTAACCTCAAAATGCTTACGAAAATTGCAAAAAGTAAATGAAAATGTTGAAAATACTAAATTTATTTAATTCTCCAGCAATTTTTCTCTAAGAATTTGTGTAATTTTTAAATGAAGACGTGTAGAACTCGATGGAATGCTGAAGCTATTTAAAGAGTTGCTGTGAAAATTCAGCTTTTTTTGTGTAAATATGTATGTTTTTTGTGTATAATAGACATATATACACATACAGGCAGTGGGTAGCAGCATATAATCACTTTTCTGCGCCATCCCTTTTTAATACAAATGACCGAAGAATATCGATTTTGTTTTATGCTTTTCATTCTTTCAATCTCGGTTTGGTGTAATTTGTGTGCTTTTACTTGGCAGGCAAACCATGAGTCAAAAAGCCATGGGTTGGACCAGCAAATAGCAAGATAGTGGCGATTACTAAATTAGTTTGTTTAAATACATGTAAACTTGTATAAATACATACAAACATTTTTACAAAAATATGCTTTTGATATGCTGCTCTTTTATCTAAAATTTTAATGCTTATCAATACATATATACTTATACATTGATATATATCATCTAACATTTAGCTGTTAGCAGCTTTTATTTTTAACAGTCTACTGAACAATTTACTGTTATATATATCCTTTTAATTGTATACTTTATCAGCATACAAACACATACATACACTCAAACGGGCATACATCTTATTGACAAGGTGTGCCCCAATGGCAAAGTGATGTCTCCAGCGTTTGTTTGTTTTTTTCGCTTTCTTCTTTGCTATTGAGCAGCTTCGTTTCCAGCATGAACCGGAAAAATGTATCGAATTAGAAAAAAGGCAGCATTTAAATAAAAGCAGTCTGCATCTCTACGCATCCTACATACGAACATACATACATTCAAATGTACGTTGCAACTAAGCGCGGTCGTGAGGGTTGTCTAATGCCCAGTGCAAAGATAAGTGTAAGAGCAAATATTAAGCGTGAGCGCATTGCGGTAAAATATACACTTACCGTAAGTGTAAGTAAGCGCAAGCGGGTAAAAGGGGGGTTGTTATTGCTGGCATTTTGCCAATTATGCGTAGAGTGGAGAAGCTTTAAAGAAAATATTGACAAAAGGCACATATAGATAGATATCAATGACAGGCAGTTTACTGTTAACAAATACTAAAAGCATTAAACATTTTTAAAATTAAAGTAGAGTCTACAAAATTTCACAAAAACTTAAAAAAAGAATGTTTTTGACAATACTCTCCATATCAAATATTTTTACAGCTTTTAATTTAGTTTTTATATATATGTATAATAGATAAATATGTATATATATGTATGTATTTACAATGTAATAGATATGAAGACGGCAAAAAAGTGGAGGATTTTCTTCTCTCCAAACAAACAAACAAAAAATAAAATAAAATAAGAAAACAAAATCCTGTTTGCCTTGCCTGACTTCTTCTCTTGCATTGATTGTATTTAGGGTGGATTCTGTGTCGTCAATTTAATGTGATTTTTCCATTGTCAAACATCCGCAGCTCAAGCATGTCTAAGCAGGAATTAAATACACTTAACGTAACGTCTTAAAGATAATGACTATGTTGAAAATAATGATTGGCAGTAAGAACTGATTACTTTTTTATAGTTTGCTCTATATTTGAATAACCGGTTATCCTTACGAATAGTCCATTAACCCGGATAAAATCGGAATAGTATCGATTTCGGATGGATGGACTCTGGAAGAATTTATGTTTTGACGTATAATTAATAACTTAAATTCTGATATTCGGTTATGGAAGTAACATATTCGGATAAAATATTCCGGCTTTCAGAATTGTTGAAAAATTCGGATAATATTTCCGACCCTATTGCAAATAGTAGTAAAAACCAATAAATATTTAGACTTGAAGTAGTCCTAGTTGAGAACTATCTCATTTCTTAAATCCTAAACATTGTTTTTCAACGGAAATTCCACTTGAGATTTGTAACGGTCTTAAGTCTTCCAAATTGCTATTTAACTTCAGCGGGAAAACCCAATTTAAAAAAAAAATGAAAATTTCATTGCAGAATAATGTTTCTCCACTTGGTTTCTCAATTTGAACATAAGTGTGTGCGTCAACAATGGCTCTAAACTTATTGTTGGGAAATAATAATTGATATATTATTTATATCATTTGTTGTTATATCATTGATTTGATTGAGCAAAATGGAAAATTAGGTTTAACTTTTGTGGGATTGGGAGAATTTGTGGTATATTTACAATAAAAGATTTATCCATTTTACTTTTCAAACCATTTGAAGTACAGACTTGTTTATATGAAAATATTTACGTGGTATATATAACTTACTTTTTGAACATTATTTTCGTTTTTCATTTTATTACTGTGACAATAAAGATAATTAAAAAATTTTAAATCTTCTTTGATAAGTGTAAACTTCAGAATTTCTCTAAATAAAATTTAAATTATTTTTTGTTTGTCTTTAAATTAAAGTTAAAGATGGATATGGCAATAGTTTTTCATCTGTAGACCTTTATAGTCTCGCGACATGTTGCAACAGAGTATTTTCGTTTTGCTCACATAACGGTTGTTTGTAACACCCAACATCTAAAACTAATAGAGAAAGATATAGAGTTATATATATATATATATATATATAAATAATCAGGATGACGCGACGAGCTGAATTCCGGTTGAGTGTGTCCGTCCGACTTTCTTCTGATTCTAGATTTTTTGTCACAGAAATGTCATAAAACGTAATATATGACATGTTTGCATAAAAATTTGACAATTCATAAGACATTTTTCTTTTATTATATAAAATACTTATGCAGATATAAAACAAGTGGTTCAGCTGCGAGTCGCGCCGTTGCTTCTTACTTAGTACGGAACTAGTCTATTTTACTGCTGGAAATAAATATCTTATTGCATAATATATATTTTTATATACACGCAGCACACAAAAAACCCAATATTAGTAGTCCTCAAAATTTTCTTGCTTTCCTTTCTTACAGTGCCTTTTAAAACTAAGTCTATAATTTTATTATCGAAAAACGCAAAAATCAACAAAACCAACAATAAGAACAACATAGTTAGTCGATATCTGCATCATAGCTACACGCACCGAAGAAAAAGCGACGACGACGACGAGAACGACAAGTGCCAAAATGTCAACACTATCGTTACGTATACAGTTAGAGGGTGGCCGTGTCACAAAGACCATACAATTCCATCCCAATACGACAGTGTTTGATGCCTGTAAAATTATACGGGATAAGTTTGCCGAAGCTGTGCAGGGACAACGTAAGTTAAAGCGCACATAACGGTGGTATACATACAAGCATATATACATACATACATGCATTTATGTGTATATACATAGTTACATGATATATATATATATATATATATATTGTAAATGTTGTGTATATATGTTTGTATGCCACCCACGCACTGTGCTCTGCTTTTTTCCTTGTCTATCACATTTCGCCTTTAATCATCACTCATTTTGCTTTACTCTTTATTCGCTTCATCATACAGCCAGCGAATATGGTCTATTTATATCGGATGAGCAACATCAACAGGGCGTTTGGCTGGAAGCCGGCCGTACGCTCGGCTATTATATACTCCACAATCAGGACACGCTGGAATACCGACGTAAGTTACGTACGTTGCGTGTACGTATGTTGGACGGTGCCGTGAAGACCATACTCGTCGATGACTCCCAACCGGTGTCGCAATTAATGGTGGTCATTTGCACGAAAATCGGCATCACCAATCATGAGGAGTATGGACTGGTGCGCGAGGATAACGAAGCGCAGAATGAAAGTTTGCCGGATAATAAATTTGGCACATTGACGTTGCGTCGGAAATTCACCGAAAAGGATCGCGATGCGAAGATGGAAAGTTTGCGCCGGAAGCTGAAAACCGATGATGAAAGTAAGTGACATTAATTACACACACATTTCTACATATCTACATATATATGTTTGTATATACCTATAAATGAGTGCAAGCTTAACAAAATTCCTACTTACTTGCAGTCAATTGGGTGGATGTCGGTAAGACGCTGCGCGAACAAGGAATCGATGAGTCGGAGACAGTGTTGTTGCGTCGTCGCTTCTTCTTCTCGGATCAAAATATTGACTCACGTGATCCGGTGCAATTGAATTTGTTGTACGTGCAAGCGCGCGACGCCATACTAGATGGCACACATCCCGTAACACAGGACAAAGGTACGTGTTGTTGTTGTATTAGCGCAACGCAGCTGTGCATATAAAGCATAAAAGTTGTTGCTATTGTTAATATGCTTGTTTATTTATACAAAAAGCTTGTGAATTCGCTGGCATACAAGTGCACATACAATTCGGCCCGCACAACGAAGCCAAGCATAAGCCCGGATTTTTAGAGTAAGTCCAATTGCTTTTAACTGCTTTACACAAATATTTACATATATATTTCCAACACACCCACACAGTTTAAAGGATTTCCTGCCACAATCCTATGTACGTGTGAAGAGCATTGAAAAGAAAATATTTGCCGAGCACAAGAAACACGTTGCTCTGACAGAAATCGACGCCAAAGTCTTGTATACGAAGACGGCACGTGAGCTGCCTACCTATGGTGTGACATTCTTCTTGGTGAAGGAGAAGATGAACGGACGCAATAAGTTGGTGCCACGTTTGTTGGGCGTGACCAAAGATTCCGTATTGCGTTTGGATGAACGCACCAAAGAGATTTTAGTATCGTGGCCCTTGACGACTGTGCGTCGTTGGGGTGCTTCACCAAATACCTTCACTTTGGATTTCGGTGATTATGCCAATCAATACTACTCAGTGCAGACAACCGAGGCTGAGCAAATTGTACAGCTAATCGCTGGTTATATTGATATTATATTGAAGAAGAAACAAACTAAAGATCATTTTGGTATCGAGGGCGATGAGGGATCCACCATGGTAGAGGAGTCAGTTGCGCCCTCAAAGTAAGCATTGAAAAGAGAAAGTGTGAAGATTGTATCTAATTGCATTTCCTTCTATTTGCAGAGCAACGTTCTTGCAACATGAAACAAATAAAATTGGTAAAATCAATACCGAGTCGCTGGCACACCCCGAAATTCTACGCGCATCAGATGGTGAGTTATTACATTTAGTGTAAATTTTGCGCTTTAAGCTTCTTATATGATTTATGCAACCTAATTTCTTTATTTGAAAATTTTTTTTTTAATTATTTTTTTTTTGATATATTTTTCGCACGATTTCAATAAAAATCTACGCATTGCACAAATTACTTAAAAAAAATATGAAAAAAAGGCGAGCGCAAGTACACCCAAGGTGAAATGCAATCGGTGCAATATGGTGCCTACGTGGGGCAAGTTAACCACGCCCATCAACCGCCAACGGTGAGTACAAAAAGTTGTCAAGACAAGACATTCCTTATTTCTATTTTTATTTTCATTTTGCAATGTCAATTAAGTCTGTTTTGCCATGAGCTTTGTGTATGCTTCGTTACATACATATAAAGATATTCGTATAAACCTAAATTAGTAAGCATAAAATTCTAATAAAAATTCATTTCATTCAATTCATGCTGCATACATACAAAAAGGTCAAAGCGAAAATATGCATAAAGTAGGTTAACAAGCATAAAATTATTTTAATTGCCCCCAACATATTTTTTTAGTTGACACACTGTACAAATAATAAACTCTCTTTATAGACGAAGGAAGTGCGCATAAGCACTGTGAATCTAACCGAACCGCAACGTGCGCTACTTGGCTACATCTCGGCGGGTCAAGATGTCTTGTTGCGTGCCGATGAAGAGCTTAGAACTAAGGTATGTACCCGTAAATCGCTTAACAAATACTCCTACCCACAACTAATGCACACTAAAATCCCGTTTGCTACTTTTAGGCGCCCATACAGGAGCTCGGCACCGATTTGCGTTCGATCGAATGGCGTGAGAATACTTTGGACACGTCCAAACAAGCTGTCACCAGTCATGTGGCCACAATGAATGCGGCTACCGCACAAATAATAACCGCCTCACAATTTGATGATGTCGATACGGAGGCCATCTCCGCGTCGGTTTCACAAATTACACAAACAATACCGGAAGTAACGAAGGAGGTCCGTCTAATCGCCGCACTCATGGAAGATAGCAACAATGGTGATCGTTTGTTAGATGCCGCTCGTAATTTATGCAATGCTTTTAGTGATTTGTTGAAGGCCGCGGAGCCAGAGAGCAAGGAACCATCGCAGAATCTGATTAATGCCGCCAGTCGTGTGGGTGAAGCTACAACGCATGTGCTCAGCACCATTGCTGAAGAGGAAGTGCCCGAAAATAGTGATTTGCATGATATGCTTTTGACTTTGGCCAAGGCAGTGGCGAATACCACGGCTGCTTTGATGTTGCGCGCCAAGGCGATTGCTGCCAGCTGTGAGGATGAGGACTCGCGCAATCGCGTTATTGGCGCAGCCAGTCAATGCGCCTTGGCAACTAGTCAGCTGGTTGCTTGCGCTAAAGTTGTTGCGCCAACGCTGCATAATGCTGCTTGTCGTGAACAATTGGAGGCGGCGGCGCGTAATGTGGCGCGCGCTGTTAATAATTTGTGTGAGGTGTGCAATGATGCTACAAACGATCCGAAACTGAAGAATGATCTGCTTGCCGCTGCACGTGATGTGTCGAAGAGTTTAAGTGATATGTTGGATCATGTGAAGTTGAGCTCACGCGAGTATGCTAGTCGCACCAGTCAGGAGATGAGTCCGGTGGAGAATGTAATTATCGGCACGGATATATTGGTGGCATCTAATGATCCTCAAGAAATGGTACGTCATGCCAAAACACTGGGACAAGCGACTGCACAATTGATACAGAGCATCAAGGGCGAGGCAGATCAACAAAAGGATGAAGATATGCAACGTCGTTTGCTTTCGGCTGCCAAGCAGTTGGCCGATGCTACAGCCAAACTCGTGGAAGCAGCACGTCTCTGCTCAGGTAATCCGCAAAATACTGAAAATCAAAATGCTTTGCGACGCGCAGCCGAAGAGTTACGTGAAATCACCACAACCACTGCCAATACGCCAGCCATGAAACGAAACCTGATCCATCGTCTCGAGTACTGCTCCAAACAGGCTGCATCGGCTGCTACGCAATGTATATCGGCCGCACAGAATGCGGTACAGCATAGTGATGATCATCAAACTAAAGAACAGTTACTGCAAGACTGCAAACGCGCTGCTGACACCATACCTCGTCTGGTGACCTCGGTGAAGACCACACGTTCCAGTCCAGATGATCCCAATGCACAGCTCAATCTAATTGAAGCTGCTGAGCAATTTATCGAGCCAGCCATACAGGTATCGCGTTCCGCACGCGCGCTACAACCCACCGTCACCGACATACCCTCCGCGACACAGCTCTCGAAGAGCGCACTGTATCTGGGTCAAACCGTATCCGAATTGAACTCGGCCGCACAGCGCGCACGTGAAGCTTGCGGTGGTCAAGAATTGGAATCTGCATTGGAGGCGGTGCGCAACCTGCACAACGTGCTGGACGACACACGTAAGGCCGCACAATCGGGCAACATTCGCCCTCTACCTGGCGAGACGGTCGAAAACACAGCACAACAGTTGCGCATATCAGCCAAGAATGTGGGTCTTGCACTTAGACAGCTACTGTCCTCGGTTATACAAGAGCAACGTCGTTATGCGGGTGTGGCCGGACGCGATACTGCCTTAGCGCTCGGTGATTTCACGAAGAGCGTACATGGCGTCGCGGCCACAACAAAGAACCCCGTTGTCATTGATTGCGCCGACGAGGTGGTACTCCACTCCGCGCGGTTGATCGAAGAAGCACAACGTACGCTGCAAAATGTCGGCAACACGGATGCGCTAACCAAAGCTGGGCGTGATGTTACCGCAGCGCTTTCGAAGACCGTCGATTGCATACCTGGTCAGCGTGAAGTGGATAATGCTTTGCGTAATGTGAGTGAATTGAGTGAAATACTCTCGATGAGTGAATTCCCACCATCAGAACGTAACTACAACACGTTGCAGTCGGAGTTGAAACAAGTCGCCGAGGGTCTCAGCGCTGCTAGCGGTCAAATTGTGCAGGCCTACGACAGTCCGGCCCATTTAGCCGATACGAGCCAAAACTTTGCCACAAACTATCGCGATCTACTCGCTGTTTCAATGGAGATGGTCGGTCAAACGCCCGATGAGGTCGTACGCTCCGAAATGATCGATCGCTTGCGCAATGTCTCCACGCAATCATGTTCATTACTATCGGCCGCCAAGTCCATTGCCGCCGATCCAGGTCAACCGAATGCCAAGAATCTGTTACATGCCGCCGCACGTAGCGTCACCGAAAGCATTAATAAACTCGTCGATGCCAGCATACAGTCGGCGCCTGGACAAAAGGAGTGCGACAATGCTATACGTAACATCGAGGCGCTGCGTGTGATGCTCGACTATCCACATGAGCCCATCAACGAACAGGGCTACTTCGAATGTGTCGAGAATGCGACCGGCAAATCCCGAAATTTGGGCTACGCCATTTCGGAAATGATCAACAATGCCAAACAATCGAACCACGTTGGTTTTGGTCAGTCAGTGAACAGTGTAGGAGAGTCCATACACAGCTTGATCGAGTCATCTGCACAAGCCGCCTACTTGATTGGTGTATCACATCCAAGCAGTGTCGCCGGGCGTCCGGGTATAATCGATCAGGCTCAGCTGAGCTGGGCATATCAAGGCATACGTCAGCATTGCGAGATCGTGAGTAGCGCCAAGGCAACGAAGCAACAAAAGATATCAGCGCTAACGGTAATCGCCAAGCATACCAGTTATTTGTGCTCCATATGCCGACAGGCTAGTATGAACACCAACAATCCGGTGGCGAAGAATGAATTCATTGTGTTGGCCAAACAAGTTGCTACAGCCACTTCGAACTTGGTGCAGGAGATAAAGGGTATTGAGGATGAGCCCTCCACACCAACACGCGCACGCCTCGTAGAACCGCTATTGGAGTCTGTGAAAGCAGTACGTCAATATGCTTCCAGTCCGGAATTTATTTCGGTGCCAGCGAAAATATCGGCGGAAGGCCGCAAAGCGCAAGAACCCGTCATCAATGCTGGACGTGGTGTTATCGACGGCGTCATTGAAATGGTGAAGGCCGCAAAATCATTGGCGCTCTCACCGGATGATCCACCAGTGTGGCAGCAACTTTCCAACGCCTCAGCGCCTGTCTCCGAATCCGTTAAGCGTTTGGTAGACAACATACGCGAGAAAGCGCCGGGTCAAGCGCAATGCGAACAAGTATTGCATACGTTGAACACATGCACGCGTGAATTGGATAGCTGTGCCATGGCGGTTAGCGCTCAGGGTTTGAGTCAACGCCGCGATAATAATCTACATGGTTTCAGCGGTCAAACACTGAATTCCGCAGCAGAGTTAATTGACAAGCTCGAACCCATACGCATGGCGGGCAAAAACAATGCCGAGCAATTGGGACACGCTGTTGGCGAGATTTCACGCTACATTGTGCCCATGGTGAATGGTGCCATTGGCGCTTGCACACACATCGTTCACACCAACCAACAAATGAGCTTGATCAACCAAACGAAATCGGTGGTGGAGAGCGCTGTCACGCTAGTTCAAGCCGCCAAGGACTCGGCCGGCAATCCCCGTTCCACACATGCGCACACACACTTGGATGAGTCTATCGATTACACGCGCCAGGCAATACAAGAGCTAACGGAAACGGTTGAGAAGATCAACGCGGACATGGGTGTCGTAACGGGTTTGATGGAGCAAGTAAATCGTGCCATTACACGCTTGACAGACAAACGTCAATCATTGCTTAATGCCTCCTACTCGGACTCATTTGTTGATTATCAAACACGTATGGTGCAATCGGCGAAGGAAATCGCACGTTTAGCAAATGAGATGAACGCCAAGGCAACCATTGAGCCACAGCTTTTACCACAACTCGCCTTAGAAATGACACAGCATTACACGCAGTTGACGCAGGATTCGGTGGGCGCATCTACGACAACATCTACACCGGATGTAGCTATGCGCATACGTTCGAGCGTGGTGGATTTGGGTCGCTCGGTGAGTTCGATGATACAATCAGGCGCCACCGGCGCGCGTCCCAATGATGCGTCCAGTCAAAATGAAATCGCACGCAATGCGCGTGACGTCTCTGAGAAGGTGGCACAAGTTTTGGCTGCTCTACAAGCAGGTTCGCGTGGCACGCAGGCATGCATAAATGCTGCACACACCGTATCCGGCATAATTGGCGATCTTGACACGACCATCATGTTTGCCACAGCCGGCACATTGCATTCGGACGGTGACGGCTCTTTCGCCGATCATCGCGAACATATTCTACAAACCGCCAAGGCATTGGTCGAGGACACAAAAGTACTGGTCACTGGCGCTGCGGGCACACAAGAGGAACTTGCGAACGCTGCACAGAATGCCGTCTCAACTATACGTAAGTGTGGCGTTTGAAATATTATAACGCTTTAGATTTATACTATATATATTTGCCTTCTGTAGTACAACTTTCGGAAGCTGTTAAGCGTGGCGCTTGTAGTCTAGGCTCTACCCAGCCAGATTCCCAAGTTATGGTTATCAATGCCGTTAAGGATGTCGCCTCTGCCTTGGGCGATCTGATTAATGCCACCAAATTGGCCTCAGGCAAGCCCATTCATGATCCATCCATGCAAGATTTAAAAGAAAGCGCTAGGGTAAGTAGTTTGCCACATTTCTGTTTTTTTTTTTAAATATGTTTACTTTTTTTCAAATTATTTTTTATTATTTTTCACACACTGGTATTGAATTGTCGTTTCAATACCACAGAATTCGTCAGGCAGATCTCAATGCTTTCGTTGTTGTGGTGCTTTTAATTTTATTATCCTTTTCATTAATACTTTAAATATTAATAGTTATTTTTTATTTTTTGATATAATTTTTCTCAAAAAGTCAGCTTTCTAATTTTAGTATTTTTCATATAATATTTTTGTTGTATAAACACCAATTTTCTTGTCATTGAACCAATACGCGTTTAACTTTCACCAAAGAAATTGCATTTGCTCGTACGTGCTTTAACCGAATAATATAGACATACCTACATACATATTTATATATTTAAGTAGCTATTGTGATTTGGTACTTTGGGCTGTTTCATTTTAATTTAATTGCATGTGTCATTAAAATTTCACATTCAGCAACGCCGGCTAGTGTTTAGTGCGAGCAGTCTTATGAAATGCCCAATGTTGTTTTTTTTATGGGAAAATAGTTGTACAAATAACCGGAGCAGCTTTTCAAGGATATTCACTTTTATAGTTGGTAGTTAAAGTTTATCTCCTTAGGTGTTCTAAGTTTTTACTTCCGCGCGCTGAAAAGTAGGCAACAAAATGTAAACTTGAACAAGGCAGTCGCTGTTTGATATTGGGTAAAAAATGATCCTTCTAGACGCTTTAATTTCATAAGTTTCTCATTTTTAAAAGAAATAATTATGGTGCGACAAATAGTACAGAGTAGTCTAAACTGTTTATATTTGTAGCTTGTTCAATTACTTTGCACGCCATTAAAGAAATACATATATGTATATGAGATAGTGAGAAATTTTTTTTTACGAAGGCTCATATATTCTTCGTCATTGTGTCGAAAAATTATTTTTTAAATTCTAAATATATTCGACTCTTTAAAGTTTTCCAAATGATTTTAAGTCCGATTTTGAACTCACCTAATTACCTCATAAAGAAATTTGGGAACCTTTAAATTTAGTTTCATTCCAAGGTATTATTTTTCATATAAACAAATTCTAAGACATTCCTTTGAAATAAGGTAAATTTTGACAGAAAAAAGCAATTTAGAAGTAAATGGGAAAATGGGAAATTTTATTCTGAATATGCAGTTTTCAGCATAAGTTTGTTCTGTATATTTCTAAAACAAGGCATTTTGATTTTGTAATGTAATAGTAATATTTATAGTGGGTTTTTGGTGCCTCGCATGTGACGACTGGGTTCTGAAACCCTTCAAATGTTTGACAGAAGCGCTTTGAATGATAACTTCAATTAGATTACGGGAATATCGAATCAGATATAAACATTTGGAGAATCCTCAAACAATATTCTCATTGTTAGTATTTAAAAATGAACATGAATTATAGATATTAGTTAATATAATATAATATGGATCACAAATAAGAAAATATAACCACAAAAATTGAAATATTACAGTCCAAGTCCAGACTACAATATCAATTTTTTGTTTAAAATTTTTCGTTCAGTTATTTTTTAAATGCATCCAAAAATAAGTTTTGTGACACATTTCATACATTTTAAAGCACTTCAAAATTTGGCAACAACAAAAGCAGGTTTTCATTAATTTTTGCATCACTTCAGCGTGCATGATTTTCACATAAATGTGTGTACGACACCTTAAAACTCCTTTTATTTACTATACAAGTCACCAAATTAACTAACATGTTTTTAAAATCATCATTTATAAAAGCAAACTGGCGGTGGCACTTCATTTAATTCTTCGAAAAATGTGTATATTCAAATAAAAGCGGCTAGCGCTGAATTTTGTGCATTATTGGGTGGGTTACATTTATATATATGTAATGAAGATAATAAATAACTGTAAATGAGTATTAAATAAAATAAAAATTAGTTATCACCTCACTTGCATCAATCTATTTTTTCATATTTAGATACTACAAATAATTTAGTGTAGAACAAAATTCAACTAATTTCATCGCTGTTTGTAAATATTTATAGTTGTTTTTTTTTTTTTTTTAAATAAGATATAATAATTCTGTATCATATTTATGTATATAAAGCATTCTCACATTTAGTGTTCTGTGTCAGCTAAGTAATGGAAGCCACCTTTGCATTCACCTCAAAATAATTATTAATCACACAAAAATGACCTTAAATTGCGCTGTGCAAACTCCTAATAAGCCTGCAATAAGCCTGCTAATAAAGAACTTGTTAATATGTATATGTAGCGGCATTAAACTTGAGCTTCGCGCAGCATATCCTAGCACGCCTGGCACTCGCTTCATTGCACGCTCTTTATGTTCTCTGCCTATAAACATTCATATATAAACGCTCTGCTGTTCTTCTACTCTCGCAAACTATCTTTTAGTAACTATTGAAACTCTTTCGCTGTGATCTCTAATCGCTTACGCACAGAATTATCGCTGCAAACTGCTAACAATTTACGCAATAAAGCAAAGGCTACCAGCAATTGTTATTCAAACAAACAAAAAATAATTTAAAAATACATACAAACATATATACATAAAAGTGTTATACGCATACTGTCATTGTCTACTCTTTTTTCTTCTTCCATTACATTTGTCAAATCACTTGTTCGTACGTGTGCGCGGCCATTTGTCCTGTCAAAATCAAAAATTATAAAAAAAATAAATAAATAAAATCATAATCAATCCTGGGGGTAATGCAGACGCTTAAAGAAATGTGCACATCTGCTGCCGCCGCTGCTGGTACTACTAACATACTCTATGGCCAGCGCGCACTACATCGCCAGTCACTCATAAATCATGGAATACTTAGCTCTTAGGCCAGCGAAAGTGCCAGGCACAAGTCAAGCAACCGAAAAAAGTTGCACGATTTTTATTACAAAAAAATATTTTATAATAATAATAATGAAACACGTCGACTTCATTTCGCCAAAATATTTTAAACAACCAGCTGCCGTCACAAGCGCCTGCTCTCATTTTTTGACATTTTGGAGAATGATTTTTCCATAATCAAAACGAACCGACAACGTACCGCAAAATCAAAATTTAACGCATAAGCAATAGAAAAAATGCAACGACAAATCGACCGGATAAAATAATTTCTAGACATTAGATAATTTAAAATAATAATACTAATCATTAATTTTGAAATTTTTATATCATTTTGGCTTGTAAGAATTTGCGGATGCTGTTGCACTCGATTTGCTTTACGTTTTGGTAGCAATTTATTATTTAGAATTTTTTTATTTTGACTTTTGGAAGCTTCTGCAGCTTCATTGCACACAGACATCGAAAGTAGTTGTCACACTTTTCACATTTTAGTTGAAATTATTATGCATTGACAGCGGGAGAGAAAGTATATAAATCCGAGGCGCACAAGTATCAACATATTATATAAGGCTTTAAATGATTAGCGCTGCTAGCAAACTGATTACGCACAAAATATTTGGAAATCATGGAAAGAAGCACTTGTTTGCGTAGTACTTAGAAGCTTTGATTGTTATATGAAATACGCTTAAATTTCGCGTTCATCGATTAGACTGTTCATTGAGTTAACTGTTATGAGATTTGATTATTGAAAACATATTTAGGAAATTTCGTCGTTTCGATGAATTTTTTACGAATTCATGTTTAATGAAAATGTAGAGTTTTGATTATCTAAATGTGCTTGAAACTAGTGTTAATCGATTTAAGGTAACCTGGCACATGTTTCGAGTATTGAAAAAATATTAAGCAGATTTCTTCGATATGATGAATTTTTGTTTAATTCATATTTAACCAAAACCTAGGGTTTCGAATATCGAAATAGTATTTTTTTTTTCCAATGCAGGTTTGACAAAAATTTGGACACAAATTTGTCATTTTGGCTCTTTAGATCGCATATTGGATTGTAACTCGTATTTTCCATAGACTTTTTGAAATTTATATGTGAATTAACACAACTAGAAATCTATAAAAGATTAAAAATATTGATCAATTATTTAAAATGTACCTCAATAAGTTTTAGCTTCAGCTAGTTTTAAACTACAAATATGAAAGCCTTTTAAAATTCAAAAATGCCTAAGATCCTTGGTTCGTCGATTCAATGAATTCCCTAAGAAATCTTGCAAAAAGCACTTAAATCAAGTTCTAATCAGTAAAGTACGAGTTTTGATAGTTAAATTTTTATATTAAAGTTGAGATTTTATCCAACATATTGTACATTTCATTGAGCAGCGATTAAAAAAATATTTTGAAATAATTTTATTGAAAAAATATCATCAATTTAAAATATACCTTTAAACCCATCCTGATCTGATCCAACCTAATCGCATACACAACTAAATTCTGCTAAAAAACTAACTTGAAAACTAATTCTCAGCATTTAGAGATTATGTTTTGAATAATCAAATGATCAGAAAAAGTATAAAAATATTTGAAATATACATTTCCTGCAACAAATAGCTGATTTCTATATTTGATTTGATTTCAATCATCGAGTGGTTATTCTTTTCGAAAAGCTAAAAGAATATGACACTCAGAGTTTTATAAATGAGTTGGAGAAGCAGCTTAGCTTAGAGTGCGCAGGTAGTTCAATGAATATAAGACGTCCAACATATTAAAAAAAAAAATTAGATTTTGAAAAACGATTGCAAAAATCTCTGGGGGGGATAAATTCGTAAGAATAATTTTAAAGACAACTTAATGATATTTAATACCAATAAAGGTTAATTCTTCTGAAATAGATATATTTACAATTTCCAAATTTAAAGAAATAAAATTAAGTTATATGGATTTAGACCGAAAAATACCGCTACTAATATTTAATATATTTTTTAAAGTTTTTTATATTCAAAAGCCCATAATAAAATACATACTACAAAAAGAAACCTTAACTATCGCGTGCGGCAGCATCTGCAATTTCAATTTCATATTTACTAAGTTGTTTATTGTAAAACTCATATATACATACAAATATGTTAGTCTAACTCAAATACTTAATTTTTTATACTTAACATGGAATTCAATATTAATAAACATAAAAAATAATAATAAAATATAAATAACGCCCCATAAATAAAAATTCTTTAGCGAGGATAGTCTGATGTCACTTTAACATGCGTATACTTTAAAATTTAACATTTTCTTGGAATAAATGAAACTGCCATGGCCATTAAAAGTTATGATTAAATTAAAAGATTGCTTTTTATTAATAATGAAAAAAAAAGGAAATAATTTTTTTAAGTTAGAAAAATAAAATATTAATCTTTTAATTTGAATTAAAGAAAATTAAAAATCATAATTTTTTTAAATAAAAAAAAAGTATTTGTTAAAAAAATTAGAAAATAAATGTTTTTAATTACACAAAAAATATTTGAAAAGTTTGTGTTTATGCTAGTTAATTATGAATTAATTTATGTTATACATTTTTAAATACAATTATAAATTAATATTTTATTTTGAATTTTAATCAAGGTAATGGTGCTAAATGTATCTTCATTGCTGAAGACCGTCAAGGCTGTTGAGGATGAGCACACACGCGGCACGCGCGCCATGGAGTCCACCGTCGAGGCCATTTCACAAGAAATACGCGTAAGTTTGATAAACAACAATAATTTCAATTAACAAATTAACAAAAAAAAAATAATAATAATTGAATAATTTAATTAGTGATAAAAAAAAAATAGTTTTTAATAAAAAATTTTTGAATTATTTATTTTGCATTCCCACAGGCCATCCATTCGCCACCACCACCCGGCAGCGCCCAATGTGGTCCTGAGGATTTGGTACGCGTCACCAAGAATGTGACCTTGGCCACCGCTAAGGCCGTCGCCGCCGGTGCTTCCAACTTACAGACCGATATTGTGGCCGCCGCCAATTTGGGTCGTCGCGCAATATCCGAAATGCTACTAATTTGCCGTTCGGTTGCATGGAATTGCGCTGAAACGGAAGATTTACGTCAACGCACACTCGAAGCTGGTGCCTCTGTCGGCGAATCGTACCGTGAACTCTTGAATGGCATTTTACACAATTGTTCGGCTGATGATCGTGTACATTTATCGCGTCGTGTGGCGAAGAGTGTCACCGATCTGGTGGCTATGGCACGCCTACTGAAAGGATCCGATTGGATTGATCCCGAAGATCCGACAGTGATTGCTGAGAATGAACTGCTCGGCGCGGCGGCTTCTATCGATGCGGCGGCTAAGAAACTGGCATCGCTGCGTCCGCGACGTCAACCCGATGTGAAGGTGGGTGTTTTATGTACTTATATACTAATTAATATGTGTGCCTAAGTGGTGTAGGAAATCATTTTTTACAATCTAATGAAATGGTGTTGGAATATTCGTAACTAACTGTGCTTTTTAAAAAAAATTAATCAAAGCAAATTTTAATTAAAAATTAATTTAGGAAAATTAACTGTGCTTTTGTGCGAATTTTACTAAAATGAAAAACTAAAAATTTAGTAGTGTGTGGTTTTATAATGTGTGTCTGCCCTAAACTGTTACTAAACGCTAATAGTTCCAGTGAGATATGTTTGATATTCTTGGTTGTTACATGTAAAGGTTCACCCAGGAATCAAACATATTATTACTGCGATTATTAATACGCTACTAAACAAAATTATATATAATGGAGAAAGTTCACAATGCACTCAAAAAATGTAAATTACACAAAACAGTAACATGACAACATATCCTCAAAACCTCAAAACCATTAAAATTACAAATATCTGAACTAAACGACTTCCACTTTCAGATTGAGTTGGACGAGAATATGAAGTTCGACGAAATGATTTTGGAGGCCGCCAAAGGCATTATGGCCGCCTCTTCGGCTTTGGTGCGCGCTGCCAATGCGGCGCAACGCGAACTAATCGACCAGGGTAAAGTGGCACGCCGTCCACTAACCTCTTCCGATGACGGACAATGGTCTGAGGGACTCATATCGGCAGCGCGTCTGGTCGCTGCTGCCACGCACAGCTTGGTTGAGGCCGCACAGAATTTGGTACGCGGTGTCGGCACCGAGGAAATGCTCATTTCCACCGCCAAACAAGTGGCCGCTTCAACGGCGCAATTGCTTATCGCATGCAAAGTTAAATCGAATCCAAATTCAGAAGCTGGACGCCGCCTACAAGCTGCGGGCAATCAAGTTATCAAGTCTACAGAGAATTTGGTGCGTGCCGCACAACAGGGACTGGAGGATGAGGAAGAGAAGACATTGAAAATAAACACCTCTATGGTGGATGGAATGGCGCAGGAGATTAATGCACGTTCCGATGTGCTGCGCATGGAGAAACAGCTGGAGGAGGCCCGCCAGAAGCTTATCACCATTAGGCATGCCCGCGCGTTGCAGAAAAAGACGCAAGGTTTTGCCACTGACGAAAGTGATTCGGAGTATGCGCACTCCCCTTATGGCACATTGCAGAAGAGTCAAAATAATGTATGTATGCGTTTGCAGTTGCTTTGTTATTATTGTTTTTCGTTTTTTTATTTAGTTGTTGCACATTTTAATTGATGTAGCTATGCATTGAGGAAGAACAGCTCGTTCCATGAGTGGCCAACACACTGATGAACTTTTAAGATATACAAAAAAAAAAACAACCAACTGCATGTTTGTTGTAAAATTTACAACAAAAAATAAAAATGTTAACTAAATTGGCAACAATTGGTGTTGAGAGAAATAAGTGTGTTGCTCGCTGTGGATAAAATAAAATTTTCTTATGAGAATATTGTAGCAATTAATGTAGACTAACATTTTTGTATTTTTTTTTTAATACAAAAACAACAATTAAGGCATTTAGATCCACCACTAATTTTTGTTCTAACAAAAATAACAACGTCAAACATTTTAACTCCATTCACATCTAACATTTAGACACTAAACCGTTCGGCGGGCTACCCCTCGGATGTACCCACCTCACCGAGTTATTACAGCCAACAACAACAGCAACAGGCGAAGCATCACTACAACTATGCGACACATCCACAGCATTTCCATCACCCCGCCGCTGTGTCGCCACCCCCACCACCGATGAGCCACCAATATGTCAGCGCCGGTGATGTGAATGGTATTGAGTTGCCACCGCCTCCGCCACCACTCTCCACCACACTATACAACATGCAAGCAGCCACTGCAGCCGGCAGTGGTGGCAGTACTTTTAGACCTAACCCAAAACTAACAGCAAACGCCGTGCCACGTCCCTACCCCGGTAGCCCGACAGCTGGTGGTGCAGGTGGCAGTCTATTAGGTACTAACAGCGGTGTTAGCGGTGCTATACTTACACAATCACCTACTTCTAAAGCGAATGTTAGTAATTATAATCAACAACAACAACAATCTTTTGAAAATGCCACCACCGCCACAACAACAATCGCTGGTAATGCTCATCAACCGCAGCCAACACAACAGAAGTCATCGTCGTCGGCTAATCGCAAATTGGAAGCTTGTGTACAGGATTTGCATGACAAGACTTTCGGTCAAGGCGGTGTGGTGCAGATTACCGGTGCGGGCGCATATCCTGGTCAAAACTATGAAGGCTATACTTCCAGGTGAGTGCAGCAAAAGTGGCAAAGCAACAAATTCAGAAATGTGAAGCGGATTACAATATTTCGTATTTGAGGTTATGTTGAGAATTTTCATAGAAATTTATTTCGCAGTAGAATTGCGTTGATTTTTCTAAAACGAAAATAATTTAGTTTGAAATTGATAGAAGGTGCGCGAGATAGCTGAGATTGTATAGTAGGTATCTCAAAATCTAAACATTTATCGGATATGGGCGGTCCCTCGCTCTTGGCTTGACTTTTGCCTAATGATTCTGATTTTCAACATTTTTATATATTTTACACACATTTGATTCAAACATAGAATTGGGAGAGTACCTAATATAATGCCGGCCGCGCTCGAAATTAACTCTTCCTCACTTATTTTTAATCTTTTTAAGACCTCAATTTTGTATATGTAATATTTAATACGGGATATAAGTTCCTTTTAGATGTCATTATAATCAGCAATTGCTTGCTAATAATCAGAATAATACTAATAATAACATATTTCCAGATATGAAACGCGCAACTTCGAGAAGAGCAATGAAACTGTGGAAAAACCATTGGATTCCAGTTTCTCACATTTAACGCTCAGCACTGACGGCGGTAAAGTCAGCATCATTGATCAGGGATCCGAGCGTTTGACATCGATGACACAGCGCGTAATGGAACGCAAAACATTTAGTACCACAACCGAGACGCGTTCGGAGAAGAAAACCGAGTCGCATAGTTTTCGCATGGAGTAGATTTAATTAAGTTTTAGACGCGAATACACACAAAAGCAAATAAAAAAAAAATAAATAAAATAAACATATAAAATATACATATGATAAAGAAAATAATAAAAAATAAAAAAGTAATAATAAAAAAAAAACATAAAACAATGCAAAAAAATAATAATTATGGAAAAAATGCATAAAATGAACAATGTAAATGTGTAACTGTAAAATTTGGCAAACATGTTGGTGCTATTGATCTAACTGTTGTGGTGATATGTCGTTAACAACCTAACGGTTTGCCACAAAGTTTGCTTACGAGAAATGCCACTTCGCCAAAATAAATACCGTTTTGTAGGCGCTTAAGAAATTTGCCAAAAGTGCTTTTAACTGTACTAATTTATAATTAAAATATTAATAATAATAATAAACTACTTATAATAATAATATTGCATTGATATTTAGATATTAGTGAAAAATAATTGAGTTTTGATATATTTATGGTTTTGAAGAAAGTTATTGATATTGCCGCCAAACAAAAACAAAAAACGGTGTAAAAACAGTTAAAATCTCAAATAACTACTCACCGTTTTGCTCGCCAAATTGTGCCGTTATGATATACTGTTCGAGTTATTTTTTTGCCGCTTTGGGTAACTGTGTATTCTTTGTCTAGCCGTTTTTTTTCTTGTTTGTCTGTTTTTACATACAAACCAAAATTTTAATACAACGACCTGCAGCCCATACGAAAATGTTTTTTGCCAACATGTTGCCTGTAATTGCATAATGTTTAAAGTATTTACATACATAACACAATTAACTGTAACATTACTTAATCAATTATTATTTAGAAAGCATTTTTTTGCATTATTTAGAAAGCATTTGTAAGCAAACAGCTGCACCACTCACTACATAAAATGTGAAAAAATTATACAATAAACCATATATTTTCATTTAAACAAAAACAAAATGTAAAAAAAAATTATAAACGTACTATATTCTATATTCTATGCTTTATATTGTAATTCAACATTTTATACGTGATTAATGTTTTCAAAACTTATTTTGACACTTCGAATGGAAATATTTATATGTATGTATTTGTATTTGTATTTTTGTTCCCTCTTCCTAAATGCTATATAAAATATATATTAGTCTTATTTGTACATACATACGTATATATGTTTTGTTTTTGTTTTGGCTTACATTTAATTACGCGCATACAAACTAAAAATATATTTTAAAAATTGTGTTTTCATGTATAACTGTTTTTTTTTTATTATTTGTACAATGAAATTAAATTAAATAAAAATAAGTATTAATAACTGAGCTGGGGCGTTGTATGGCCTTTTTTGCTGTGTAATTATTTTATTATATACCGTTATTTTCATAAAGATAAGGACGCAATAAATGATTAAGAATTTCTTGGTTTTAAGAAAATACATTTTCGAAATTAGTTGTCTTCACCAGATCTCTGCGGGCTCTACTGGGCGCTACTGTTTTCAAAAAAGACCCTGGAAAGCAACAACAAAATTATGCAATTGGATTCTAGAGATGAGAACATGCGTATACTTTATTGAAGTGATATCTGTGCGACTATACTAGTCTTTTAGATTTATACCAGATATTTGCTCGATTCACCACCCTACAAGGTTTGTCGAATCGAAGCTGTTGGTGTTTACAAAACAGCTATGATTAACTATTTACCATGTACACTAGGGAGAGGCTACTCTGTAAGAGAAATTCGACTCATTCAATTTCGAAAAAATTTATACATCGTAAATAAACGATATATGGGCTAGAATATGCAATCAATAGAAAAATGTCCTATATTTATTTACAGCAACAACAACAACAACATAGGATGAGATAATTTCGAGAAAAATCCTCATTCCTAGTTCTTATTCAGTCCTATTCTGTATTCAGACATCAATCAAATTTTGTTATTCTATGATACGAGTTGTTAGAGGAAAAGTGAAACTATTTTCGAAATCTGCACTTGCTTGGAGTGTTAAATTGGATTAGAATGGAGTATTTGCAGTCAAACAATTGCAGCCTATGAAGATAATACATATAAATATGTATATATAATATTTTACTCACCTAAATCATTTCAACATGAATATAAAAATTTGCTTTAATTCTATAAATCAGGATTCAACAGTAGAACAATTCTTGTTGAAAGTGGAGAATAACACGACTTAGATTAATCAAGTAAGAGTTAAAGAGAATAAGAAGAGAGATACATAAAATAGTGAGAGATACAAAAGTTTCACCAAGAAAATGTTGCCGATAATAATGTTGGAAGGATCCTTATTAGCATTATCCTCTGCATATTAGCATATATTATTGCAAACAAATGTAAGCAATTCAAGAATTCTGTACAAAGGGAGCGGTACGTTCAGATGCCCAATATGTTGCCCCAATAATTTGGCCATTTTTTATGCTGTTACAACAAATATAGGATTTTTGAAATTTTCCATAAATTTTAAAAACATTTTTTGGAAAAATCGTTGATAAATAAAGAGTGAAAAATAAAATACGAAAAATGCTAACATTTCTTGTTAAATGTCAGAAAATTTATAATTTCTTAGTGATATTAACTACCTTACTTAAAATAATGTTTAATAAAAAAATCCGTTTGATATAACTAAATAAAATTTGATTATATTACACATAAGGTTGATATAATTTTACTTGTATATATATATATATATATATATGTATAAGTATATAAGCTTATTGGAGAGTACATTATTTACACATACATATAGCTGTACACTGGTAAAAAATAAATGCAACAAATAGTCTGTTCGTTAATATCTTATAGATAAGTTTTACTCAAAGGCACAAATAACAACCACAAGTTCACCGCAACGTTTACTTATATTCCTGATTCAAATTTCGACCGATCAACCAACGGCGAATCTCCGAGGTGCCAGCACCAATCTCATATAACTTAGCATCGCGCATTATGCGACCGGTCGGATACTCATTGATATAACCATTACCGCCAAGTATTTGTATGGCCTCCAACGCCACCTGAGTGGCCTTCTCAGCACAATACAAAATTACGCCAGCACAGTCCTTTGAACTGCGCTCCCCACAGTCGGCGGAACGTGCCACAGCATACAAATACGAACGACACGCACTCAAAGTGGTGTACATGTCAGCCATTTTACCCTGCATCAGCTGGAATTCGCCAATGAGTTGGCCCTTTTGCTTACGTTGATGCGCATAGTCGAAAGAGACGTCAATGGCGGCTTGCATTAGACCCACCGGGCCGGCGGCCAACACAAGGCGTTCAAAATCCAAACCGGACATCAACACATACACACCCTTATTCTCCTGACCCAATACATTCTCAGCTGGCACTTTAAGGTCTTGGAACACCAATTCACATGTGCTGCTGCCACGCATACCCAATTTATCGAGTTTCTGTGCCACACTGAAACCCTCCCACGCTGTCTCTATAACAAACGCCGTTATCGAATGCTTGTCCGCGATACCGCTATTGGTCTTGGCGTACACAATCAGCGTGTCAGCATCTGAGCCATTGGTAATCCAGAATTTACTGCCATTGAGCACATAGTGGTCACCCTTTTTCTCAGCACGCAACTTCATCGACACCACATCCGAACCGGAACCTGCCTCGGACATGGCTAAACCGCCAATGTGCTCGCCACTGCACAGTTTTGGCAGGTATTTCTCCTTCTGTTCGCGCGTACCATTTTTCGTGAGTTGATTTACGCAGAGATTGGAGTGAGCACCATAGGAGAGCGCGACCCCACCAGCAGCTCTGAAGAGAGTGAAAATAAGCAACTATTTACATAAGTACTCTAGTATGTATGTAATATTGGGCACTCACCTAGAAATCTCCTCCATGATAATACAATGATCGAGGTAAGTGCCACCAGTGCCTCCGAACTCCGGCTCAGCTGTGATGCCTAGAAAGCCCAGGTCACCCATCTTCTTCCAAAATGCGCGAAGATCTCTGTATGTGATGGGTCAAAGTACATTTCCACTTGTGTAAACACTATATTCACTTTTTTCTTGTAATAAAACAAAGCTCACTTGAAATTGTCATTCTTGTCGATTTCCTTGGCATATGGTGCCAATTCTTTTTGATAGAAATTGAAAGCGATCTCACGCAACTTCTGTTGTTCCTCATTTAAGCCGTAAAATTTATCATTCACGGGATAGTGCGCCGCCCCTCTGGTCTGTTGTGGTACGGCTGCAGCAACACAACGTGGCAACAAGTTGGAAAGGGATTTTGTGATGAAACGTAAACTTATAGACATATTATTTGGCTAAAAACAAACTATTAAGAGGCAATTTTACGGGCATGAAAAGATTGTTTCGGCAATTCAGTTAAAACGAGCACAAAATATTAAACAATTCTAATCAGCAACAGCTGTTGATTGTATAACCACAAGCTTATTATTAATACGATGTTGCCAGATGATTGTTTGGAGATAACAACAGGAAGCATTTATTTGAAATTGACGAAAATCATAAATTTAATAATTATTTATAAAAATTTAAATAAATTTATTGCAACAACGAGTGTTTAATTATATTTAACTAACTAAAAAAAGTTTCTGTTATAGCGCCCGTAGAAATTAATTTGATAGAGGGTAAGCAATCATTCATAATTACGCATACACCGCTCTGCATCGTTAGTTCGTAAAGTCGCCACTCTCTTTTATACCGAAACAACATCACTTGTGGTAAAACGATTAGACATTAAGTAACTCTCAATAATCAGAAGTAATACGATTAACTTGGTGCTTAGACCGTTACTATATATTAATTCACGGGAAAAATGGTTTTTAGTTTACCCACAATTTAATATCGCTTATAAATGGTTCACAGCTTTTTAGGGGAGAAGTTCTTTAACCAAAAATTCATTTAGTAACATGGAAATGAAAATTATATTTGCAATTGCACAGTTGGCATTGGTATGGCTCATCTAGCTATTGTCTTCCTCTCACCACAAGTGTAGCTGAAATTCCTGCTATAACTGTTATTGTGGACTTGACAAATGTTCCATAAATTAACTTTCGCGTGACTATGCTCAAAATGTCTTGGTTGTAACTTCTAATGAATAGCATATTCCCTCTACACAATAGATGTCAATAGATAGGTGGAAAGCCAACGAAACTAAAAGTAGTTCAAATACCAAACAAAAAACCAATTTCCGTTCTATGAGTGATCCATCTAAAACGCATTCCTTTATGTTATGTTTCTACTCGCCTAGAACATTAAGGTTTTAAAAAACAAAAAAAAAAAAGTAAAACAGTACCTCTCACTTTCTGAAACAGTTACACGGAGAGAATAAGAAAATCAGAGGTTATACGTAAATTCGACATAATAAGCCTGCCAGGTTTGTTCTATTGCTAACAATAAAAATCTTCATGATTTTAGTGGATCTTCTTCATGAAGGCGTCTTCAAAATAAGTTATAATGAGCATAAGGCCTTAGAAGCGAGAAGAGTAACAGCAAAGCATTTGAACTACATATGTCAAAGATATTCACCTGAAGAGTCTCGTGTTGCAATTTTGAGCAATATAAGTACAGTTCACATATCCTGTCAGTATGATCTTACTAAAATTAAGAGATTTTGTAAAGAAAAATTATTAATTATATATATCTACAATTAAATATTAGAAAAAATTTCGGGTTTTTCAAACATTTCAGTCTTTAACATTTCATTTAACATTTCAATTAACAATTCAATTAACAAATTCATTTAACAATTTAATAATTTAACATTCATTTTCATTTCAGTCAAACCTTTATTAGAAGCCTTTAAAATCAAAAATACACTCGGAAGTTTAGCATTATCCACTAAAGGGAATCGGTAGTCGAATATACATATACACGACCCATTTGTAGTCACGCACTTAAGCTTTTGGACTAAAAAAAGAAGCATAGAAAAAAAAAAATAATTCGGAAGTTAGTCATCTCTGTATAAATTCATCCTCTATAAAGCAGTTTAAGGTGTGGTTGAGAGAAATTTGTTCACTTAAGATCGAATGATGGGATGTACAATCGATTTAATAATGCTAAAATAATTTAGGGATTCAAAATGAAGTGGATATGTTAGTCCGCAATATTGTTCAAATGGATGGAAATATTCTCTCTCCGAATTTATTTAATGTGGTGTTAGGCGGTAGGGTATTGAAGTTTCTGTGTTAATTTTGTTACAACATTTTTTTTCTTTCAAAAATTGTGTTATCTTCTTCCATCTCTTGGCAAGTGGACAATTTTTGGCAACACCCAACTCCAGTGCTCCGATATGCCCGAATTAAGTAAATATGTACTATGTATATATATGTATGGGTGTGTCTGAAATTGTAACGGCTTGCTAAGATTTGTTGTCAACTAAAAGCACAGTTTTGTCTGCGACTTCAACTCCCTCCTTCTGTACTTTACTCGTGTGTGTGGATCTATGTGTGTGAATATAAAAAGATTTCTTCATGAGTAGCCTTATGGTTACCCCGAATATTGCCGGATATGTAATGAATGTTAATTTGTAAGTATAACAACAACAACGAATATATTTTGCTTGTAAAACCGTTAATGCCAAATGTTTGAACAACAAATAGCATCAGTTACTTGTAACAACCCGTCGAATATTTCAAAGTTACGAAGATAGAATTACTTGCAAACAGTTATAACGCTGCAAGGAATGACGAGTTGGTTAAAGAAATATATACATACGTAACTAGTTAAATGACTGGTGAAATTTTACCAACTACGTCAAAGTTCGTGGTATTTACACAATTTCGGTTTTATTCGTAGACAGTCGAACTTTTTACCGCTTTGTAAGAGCTCGGAACTACAGAAAAGGTTTGAAGGGAGTGACAATTCACATTTCATATGGCATTTACATGTTTATGAAGGCGATTGCTTTGTGGGAAAAGCAAACACGAGATGTCTTGGGAAAGAGGCTAAAGTTTCATCTGTGTCTGGAATTACTCCTCAGTAAAATTTAAACGGCTGCGTGAAATGACACCACCAGCTCAGTCTGCGAAGAATCCCCCCCAGTCGTTTGATTCGTTAGGTTACGGGATTGAACCTCACGACAAAAGTTACGAAGGATTCTACTTTGATAGCTGAGAACGCCGGTCCTTTGTGATGCCACGAACTCCTAAGACCCTCATGTATCGACGAAGAGATTTGAGCATATCACAGATTTTTGAAGGGGTTAATATCAATACCAGTCAATTCGCTCGGGTCTCGGTATGACTACTGGGATGTTTCAAGCTCAGTCAAGCGAATGCTGAACAGGGAACGAGAAAGTGCTTGGTCGTTTGATGCTAAACGATGATTCAGTTCATGTAATGTTGGAGAAAACTTTCGAACAACAGAAGAGAATTGTACAATGACGTCACAAAAAGACAGTAAATCAAAAGGTAGTAGTATTTCTGTCTCCCTTTTAGTAGAGTGGAAGCAGGTCAGATCTTCTCTTGCGATTCACTACTGAATGCCTGGGCTTTGCGTGAACTTGGCAAGTGCCAGCCATTTACTAGTGCTTGCACCCTCAGCAAGATTCACCTTTAACTATTTGTAGGGGTTTCAACTGATTATTGCCCGACCGGCATCTATGCGGTAAAATTAAAAATCGGAAGCTGTTTGCGGAAGTTTTTGTGTGGTAGAATCTTTTCAGCATTTCCTGCTTTAGAAACATCAAGTAGTTAAAAACTAGACTTCTTTAGGAGTTTCGAAGCTCTGGCTAAAACTCCGAAGGCGACTGCAAATTCAATCAAGAAAAGTAAGTGGAGGACTGAAAGAGATGGTGTGGTAAAAGCGAAGCAATTCCTACAAGGACATTACACGCAAGTCCTATATATTATATATATGTATGTATATATACATGTAGGTAGGTATGTTTATTTGGTTGTATGTGTATACAAATATACCAGCATGTTTACAAAAAATCAAAACTCGTTCAAATCTATTTTTAGCTTTAAACAAATCGTTTTTCTCCTTTTGCAGTGTGCAATGCGCCACCAGGGTGGTAACGGTAGTCGGTGAAATGTGGTAAGCGTGATTGCTCCATTTACTTGTACTCAAGCTTATCAACGGGCAACTAAGACGGTGCAACAGCAACTACAATGAGACGGAGAGCCAGCAACTAAAATGCGCATGCCTCAACAATGTGGACAGGATAGACTCTGGCATGAGTGTATGTTACTGTTCGTGTGGGTGGCTTCGATGGCTCAACATACAACATTTACATGAGCTGCCCGAAATGCCGACCTAACTATCACAACAACAATGCGGTCAGTAACAATAACAATGCGAGGAAAAAGCAAGCAACAAAAATGGGAAAAGAACAAAAATAAAAGGAGAGGTAAAAGGCTGCGAATGCCGATAAACAAATCAAAAGCACCATGCAATAAGGAAGCACAGCAGCAAAACACAGTCAAGCGGCTGGCGGATTCCAAAACATACTCCTGTATCTATGTACATATGTATATTAGAAGGATATGAGGCAAAGCAAACGCAACGCGGGCAATCGAAGCGCACAATTGAAATCATATTTTAGTTGGAAACGCGTCACGCAGTTCGTTTGTGTAATGAGCGCATCGCTGCAGTGGGAATTCACTAGCAGCAAAAAAAAAGGCCTTGCACACACACACAAACACACATGCATATAAGTGAATAATGTTAAGCAGAGCATAGAGGCTCGTCGCGGCTGCTACGATTTTTAGTGCGGTGAAATAGTGATGAGCTAGCATTTAAGTCGCTCAAGCTCAAGGATAACGCGAAAAATTGACATTGAATGCGATGTAAATAGTTGGTAATGAAGTAGAAAATAAAGTTAAGTGTATGGTAAATGAAATAAAAGTGAAAATCGGCACACATACGCACAAATATTACTTGAAATACCAAGAATACCAAGAAAGTGAGCGTGAAATAGCGAAGTAGTCAGTGAAGTTGGTGAAAACAAATGGGGAAAGTGCCTGACTTAACAAAAGAATTGTGAAAGAATTTAAATATTTAATATTAATATTTTATATATTTAATATTTCGTTTAATTTTTAAACAATTTTCCGCACCCCCCTTATATACTTGCACAAAAAAGCGTGCGGAAATGCAAAAACAAAAATGCAGCAAGCTGGGAAAATTAGTTTGGCTGTAAATTTTAAAACAGTTCAGTGCAAATTTAAATCGAAATCAGCCTGAAATTCGTGTGAGCTACTCAAGAGCAAAGCGAAGCGCTGGAATAATTGCTTATGTAAATAAAAATAATAATATAAATAGAAAAATAACAACAAAAAAGTGTTTGTGAAAATCGGTATTTGTGGCAGAAGTTGCAAGGGTTGCATGAGAGCGTGTAAGTGCATTTCAATTGCATGCTTGTGTGCATAAGTGTAATTTGTATGTACATGTGTATGTGTGTGTGTAGCACTCATTTCTGATTTATAAGCATGGTACAATGCAAGCTGATTTCACGTTTTGTACTAGAGGGTAATAGTTGCAGATATTTCTTGGTCGTGTTCGCTATTTTAAACTACTTTTTTAATTTCGAATTTTAAATTTAAAATTATTTTCGTAAGAAAAATTAGCATTAAAAGCGCACTTTAATTTCTTTTAATAATTTGAAATACTTTTGTTTCATTTTAATGAAATTATAATTTCCAAATTTTTTATTAAATAATACTTTTAGTATTTTTGCTCTTAAATTTTTGTATATAAAAAATCCTTTCTAATGAAAAATTACATAATATTAAATAACCATTAAAGATTATGCAATGAAATAACAAAAAATTTACAAAACAAAATATAAAAAGTTAAGCAAAACAAATTTCTTTTTATTTCAATACTTTTTATGAAAAATTATAACAATTTATAAAAACAAAAGTTTATTAAAGTAAGTTTCAAGTAATTATTCCTGAATGTAATAAATAAAATAAAAGTATAATTAAATTATGTATAATATATTATATTAAATATAATATAAATTTTAAAAGCACTTCAACATTTTTTATGAAAAATTATAAAAAATTAAAAAAAAATTGATTTTAAAAATTGATTTTATCTTAAAATTTTTATAAACATATTTTAATATTGAATTTAATTTTTATAAACTTATTTCATTTTATTTTCTATATATATTGTAATTTTATTATAATAAAGTTAAGAAAAAAAATAATTTGTTTGACTAAAATTTTTTTTATAAAAATCAATATTTTATTGTTTTAATATTTTTATATATTTACTTTAAATATATTTAATTTTTAACTACACACCAATCTTCTTTTTTACGCTACATTCTTATAGTTAAATTAAAATTTCATCACTCTATGCTTGCTCACAATGGACTCCGCACGCAGACATATTTTGTGCGCGTCAGTGCGTATACGCAACCTTTAGTAGCCAAAATTAATATTAATTTGTGTTTATGAAAGGAAAACTAAAATTTTATTGTAATTGCTTTTGAGCTACGCACACCAATTATTCGTAGCAAAATCAATAACTCATTAATACGAAATAATATGTGTTAGGCTTATATTTTCTTAAGGCACCACGAAACTCGCAGACACGCACAATACACTTACAGCAGTGAGTAGTGTCACACAATAAAAGTAGTTGGTGGAAACGAAAATATATATTGTAACCAATAAGTCTAATATGTGCGTTGTATTTATGTAAATATGTAAATATGTATATATGTATGTTTAGTACATAAGTTGCGATAGGCAAGTGAGATATTCTTTTGGTGTAACAACATAATACGAGGGCAGTTGGATAAAGCCGCAGAATAAAAACAAAAAATTTGACACATCTGGCACCTTACGAATGCCGGCGAATTTTAATATAGCGACTCCAAGAAGTTTGCTTAAGACGTAGTTTAAATGGCACAAAAAAAAGTTTTTTTTTTCTAAAATTCTCCACTAATTAACTTTCTCTCGTTTCCACTAAATATAAATGTGTTATTTTTTACATGCTCTGCATAAAAATTTATCTAAATAATTTCAATTTGAAGACAGTGTATTTTTGTTTTCATTCATATGTAACTTTCTGTTATAATTTGTTTGCGCTGTACTTATACATATGCTCTCGAAATTTTAATATCATCTACTTCAGACGAGTAGACTTTTGGCTTGTTTACTAATACTGCATCATCTGACATTAGTATTTGACTTGTTTCACCCTTAGCCATTAATTTCATTCGCTTATGACCAAATGAGCACTTCTGTTAGGACATAAGTGAATTTGAAACCGTAACTAGAAATTTTTGTTTATTTAAATATAGATAAATATAAAAATTTGAAGGTGTGTGTGGGTTGACTGTTATTTAATTGATTGATTAACTGAATTTCGTTTTCAGTTATTATTTGTTGGAAAACATTAGGCTATATGAGCTTAAAGGAGAGTGAAAATTTTAAATAAAATTCTCTGCCTTCTCGCAGGTAAATTACCTGAAATAACTTTTTTAAACCCAAAGACAAAATGATATAGTCTAAATCGAATAACCCATATAACGGTATACTCTGAGTCTACTAAAAGTGTGGTAACTTTCCAAAGAAAGACAATTTTGTATCGAAATGGGCCGCTGGCCATTGGTTCCTAATTTGTCCTGATTCCAAGTACACTGGTTTGCATTGTTGTTATTGTAACGGTAATCTAAACCCTGTCTGTGGGAAAGCGCAAGTCAATTGTCATCGAAGTGATCTAACGGGAGGTCCAGAAACGTGCTGTTTTGATGGGGTCGACCATGGGGAAAAGGACGTTAGGTGGGTTGGTTTCAAGGGGTATGGAAAGTGGTGGGTAGAGTAATGCGGGCACTCTTTGCATGGAGACAAAAGTTTGGTATGTCGGGTCGATTCTGAATAGGTAAGAGTTTAGCCTGTTATAGTATTCAGAACGAAGTTGCGCGAGGTAACTCGAGCTCTTGTTCTGCTACGGGTGGTGATTGAATTCCAAGGACTTCATTCACCGGGAGGGAGTCAGTGAAGGTGCTAATAGCTCCACTGTAAATGGCGTTCAATGCTTGTTTGAAGTTAGTTGCGTCTGAGGTGAGATACTTCCTTCGCGTACATTGTTTCATAAATTTGTGCCGAGGTCTCGAGGGAATATTTTACACTCTTTATACTTGCCTACCTGTTTTTTCTGCCATAGAACGAACTTTTCAATTAAGAATTTAAATGTTTATCGTTTATCCATTTATTTATCGTTGTTCTTTCTCATTTCTATATACTATATATGTAATACTGTGAAGAGGAACGAAAATCAAAATCGGATATGAGGATAAGGTACCTTGACCAATATGATCAAATTCTTTTAAAAAAAGAAGTTTACATTTTTAATTTTTAAATTCCTCTATGTCAATATTAATTGCTTAAGTACTAAATAGTTTGAAGTCTGAATCACATTTTAAATAAATAATGGCTGCCAACCGGCCACATAGGTAATAGGATTTGACTACGTTAGACTATTTTTTGTGGTGGTCAGTGATGATAAACAAACCATGGCTGGCCAGTCGGAAACTAATGTACTGCACACTATTGGCGATATAAGATCGACTGTGTTCGAAAAAGTGGTACGAAAATTAACTGACTGGATGAACACTAAATGTCATATATTTTACGAACCGTTAATTCCAAATTTTGGTCTTTCCAAATATGTTTCTATGTGAAACAAATGTACGGAGTCGACACATTTATTGGTCGTTACTCGTTGCCGAAATGCTTGACTTTTTAAATAAGAATGTGCAAATATATTATTAAAGTTGCGATTGCGAATGGTTCTTGTACTTTTTACGCGACGATTTCTCCGACGCAAAAGTGTCTAATTTTATATATTTACATATAAGCATACATACACATATAAATTACTTACAATTTGGCAGCAGTTTGTCTACAATAACAAAGTGACAAGAAGCGGGCAACAAGTGTAAAGAGACAAAGTAATTTTTAGCTTCGCGCCTTTTGTTTTTGTTGTTGTTATTGCTGCTGCTGCTGCTGCTGGCAATACAATGTTCCTTACACTCCTTCGAGCAAAACTGTCGAACTGCTGCCATTACTTCGTTGCCAACACACACACTTTCACACAAATAAACACACATTGGCACATGCATACCTGCCATACAGTATATAAGTATGGATATATATAGTAACTGATAAGATTGCCTTTGGTTGGATCTTTCAGTATGTGAACTTTTGTGAATGCAAAGAGGTGTGTTGCGGTCAGCGCACTGCATCACCGAACCGTTTAATTATAAATTAAAATTTTTTCCCGTAAACCATTTATAAATGAAATACGAAACAAAATGCGTGTTGCGTTTAATTAACGGTCACTGTGATTACGTCGCGCCGCGACAATTCTTC
Organism: Bactrocera minax; assembly: GCA_021498325.1. Taxonomy (NCBI): domain Eukaryota; kingdom Metazoa; phylum Arthropoda; class Insecta; order Diptera; family Tephritidae; genus Bactrocera; species Bactrocera minax. Next base: position 5,520,061 of record JAKEEE010000001.1, read on the forward strand.
TGGCAGTTCTTCCAACACCTCGACTGAGTACACATTGCTGAAGTGCTGCACACACTTGGTCCAAGTGCGTTTGTCAGCAGTGCCGACAATAGTGTAGATGAATATATATGTAAGCGATTTCCTACAGGGAACCAACGGAGAACACAGTGCATAGAAAAAGTACGCTACACTGCAAATGCTCGGTTTTCTTTTTTCTTCGACGGAAAAATCCGGAATACAAGAGTGAAATCGTCTATGCTGTGGAGAGTCTTCAAAATTATATATAAATACATATGTAAGCGTGCTAAGATGTATATGTGTGTGTGTGCTGTTCAAGGTACATACATTCAATTAAATCGTGACCACATTAACGGTGACGCGCCGGTGACAGCTAAATGAGAAACAGCGTATTAAAGGAGCTCATATACAATTTGACAAGCACAAAAGAAGAAAGAAAAAAAGTTGAAGGGAAAGAAAAATAAAAAATAAAATAATACAAAAACAAAAAATTGGTAAAAATAAAAGGAAAATAAAAATAAGAATCAAAAAATAATATACAAAAAAATAATGAATAATATAAATAAAAAAATCATTCTAGCTGACCAACCAGCCTTCCACAGCGCTGCCCAACGCCATTCGTTAAAATAGAAATGGAAAAACGACAAATCGTGGAGATCCAATGAATGCCGCTGCTCGGTGATCGCTATGAACGTTGTCGCAGCTGCAAGTAGCGATCGCTGGTCGATCAGTCAACAGATTCATAACGCAACGAACGACGAACGGACGCACGTTGGAATGAAAGCAATGCGCCGTTCAGTAACAGAATAATACCAAAAAATATAAATAATTCATTTCGAATAAATTTGTGCTGTGACTGTCCATAAGAAAATTAGGTACAAATATAATTATGCATGCAAACGTGAAAATACTTCGATATGGCAACACTAAATTCACAAAAAAGTTTACTAAAGTGCGTGTGAACTAGCGCCGTGTTTTAAAGCCAAGCAAAGCTCGATGAATTTATTTAGAGAGCAGCAAGTAGAGAGTAATATAAGCTATACGCCGGGACAATTTAGAGATAAAGCCATAAAGCACAGTGGAAAATGACAATGCCGGGCGAGGTGATAGCGCTAGTAACGACAATAACAACTGGCGTTGTGAGCGCGAGCTGTCCGGCTCCAGTTATTATGAGTGTTTGATTGAAGCTGCTGCATAGCTTTGTATAGCTGAAATCATCCAGCAGCCAATTAGTTGGCGTTTAGACACCGAGTGTGAGCTAAACAAGTGAACTAAGTGCGGGTGTTGATTAGACTTGAAACGAGAAAAAAATATATATATTTAAAATATGGAAGTAGTACCATAAATATGTTATTAAAAATGTGAAGTACAAATAAAAATAGCAAAATATAAATTAATAATATGAATCAAATAAACCAAACAAATAAAAAATTAATACTGATTTATGAAAAAATACAAAAAAAATCTATATACATATATAAGCTAGAAGTAAAACTATAAAAGTATTAATTAATTAAAAATAATAATAATAATTAATAAAATAATAAATAAAAATATAAAATGAGATATAAAAACATACGTACTTTAAACTAAAAATATTATAATCCAAAAATAATAAAAAATTACAATAAAACATGAAAAGAAATGCATAAATAAAATATAAAAAATATAGTAATATAGTAATATAGTAATATAACTAAAATATAACAAAATGTATAATATAAATAAAGCAATAATAAAAATTAAATATTACTAAACAAATAAAGAAAGTTTCCACGCCTAATAATTTATTTATTTATAAATAATATTTAATTAAAATTTTTCAATTATGTAACAAACCATGAAGGAAACTATAAAAATTAAAACTATTAATTAATAAAACAAAATACAATGAAAGATTAATGAAATAACAAATAAAAGCAAAAAAAAAAAACAAAAATACGTACGTATAAAAATACGTAAAAAATAAAATATTATTAAATAATAACTAAATTAAGTTTCCACGCATAAACAAATTTAGTTAAAATATTTAATAACACAAATATAAAAAATAAAAGGAACTATAAAAAAATTAATACATTTTTAAGAAATTAAAGAAAAAAGAAACACATTTTTGTAAATCTAAAAGAAAAACAGAAATAAAATAATCATAAAAAAATATATAAATAAAATAACAATACAAATAAAAAATTTAATAAAGTTTCCACGCTTAGTAATAAAAACAAAAATATTCTTAAATAAATTATTAAAAAAATACGCAAATAAGATATAAAAAAAATTAAAAAATTTACTTAAAAATTATTTAGAATGAAACTTAATTCTACTTAATTAATTTTGTCATCTTTTCCTACAGCTTTTTTGTGTTCAATGCTAGCATATTAGCAACAACAACAAGCAACCAAAGCCCAGTGCCAAATGAAAAACCAACGAAATGATTATTTAAATCATCCTATTAAAAATAACATATGAAAAAATAAATAAAAATAAAAAGATATTGCGCTCAAATGAAATTAAAAATTCGAAAAGTAGCAACAACAAGACATTTCAAAAGTAAAAATACTGCGCAAGAAAGTGTGTGAACGACAAAGTCTATATACATACATGTATTATGTATACACACATACATGCAAGCATGCTTGAAATTTGACAAAAATAACGCGGTTTTTGTGGTGGTGCCGGCTAAAGCAGCACGAAAAGCGCAACGAAATCAGGCAAAAAAGCTGCCCAGTGGAGAACTGTAAATGAGTGCGCATTTCGCGAACACATTGTATGGAAAATTAGAATTAACCGTAAAATTCACATACATATGCACAACTATATAGATGAATGTGTAAAAATAAATTTATTCGCAATTCACAAAGCAACGAACGACGCGCTTGCACAAATGTATAATCGACACACACAAACATAAATAATATATATATATATATATATATATATATACGTATAAATTTTAATATATAATATATAAGTGCACAGTGCAACACACCTTGCTTCAAATACAAGTGCATACCACGTGTAAATAGTTTTTATAAAATTAACGAAACACACAAAAGTCAAGTAAAATCAACTTGTTTTTGTTGGCACTGTCTTTTTGCGCGCTTGAGGGTGTGTGTATGTGTGTGTGAAAACGGGTAGTCACATATTGTGCGGCGTTGCCGTACGTATATATGCCGCGTTCCAACAAAGTGGCCAGAACGTGACGTCAAATAATTCATCGAAACCAATCGCATAATGGAGGAGAAAAAGGAAGAGAAGAAACATAGAAAACGTAATGGCAAGCCTCGCCGTGTTAGACACCATCCCTGGGACGAAGGTATGCATGACCACTGCGTCGGCGTATACTTAACGCCAAAACTCATTTGATTACGCATACGCAACGGTGTACAAAATATGCAGAGTTGCCATGAGAGTACTAAAAGCAATCGATTTGATTTTATTTTTGCACTAAATATTGAAAATTTGTTTTTTTCATTTTCTAATGATGTTAAAAAACTTTAAAATCGAATACTAACTGTCTACTCATAAAACTGATAGCGATCGAATTCTTTATTTACATAACCCAGAATGAAAGATTACTTTCAATGGACATTTTTAATTATACGACAGGTCTTAACTATTCTTTAGTGAAATGTTTTGCAATTCCTCGAGAATGTGTTCTCAAGAGATTTTGAAAGTACCCTCAAAGAAAAAAAAAATAAAATCAAAATTGTAATTAAGTATGGGCTACTAGGCGACCCGTGAGTTATACGATCTAGAACTTATGTTTGAATAAAGGTTTGAAAATCTTAATAAAACGAGAAAACCCGTGGTCAAATAACACTCTGTAGTCACTGAAACAGAAAGTGATTTTGATCCTTTTGATTTTCATAAAGTATGGTCCAATGCATTTGTTGACATAGTAGACTTGTTGTTGTTGTAGCGGCAGAAAACATTCGCAAACAATTTTGAGGAATGTTGCCGATTTTACAGTCCCTGGTCGGATAAAAATTCGAGTCCGTTCCGATTAAGTAGTCCCGACTCTCGTGGGAACGAACTGGTAGACTATCAAGTAATATTGGGTGATAATAGAGATAATTTTGCGTAGAACAATTTAGGATTACTTGGATTATGTGGAATGGATGAAAATGTAAATATTTATGCAGAAAGGACTTTTGAGCACTTTTAAGACGCCAAACAGCGGCAACAGAGTAAAGAGTACGTTTGTTTCTGGGTACGTTCCCTTACATGCGCAACGAGTTCTGAATGCCAATTGAAATAGGATATCGACCGGATAGTGACCGGATTCAGACAGACCTGTCTTCTGGAACTTCTGCAGCTAGTTTTCAATCAATTGCTGTAATGAGCCACACATTTTCGTTAGCTGCTCTTAGATTTCGTTAATATTCGAAATTATTCCATGTATTCTAATTTCAATCGGTATCCATAAATTTAAAATAACTAAAGTAGTTTTTAGTTAAAGTAGTTAATAACTACAAGTAGTAAGTAAAATAAAAAAAGAGTATTAATTAAATGCCTAATATAATAAGTTAAAAATAAATAAATATAATAATATAATATATTTATTTTGAAAATATTAAAACATGTCTCAAAGATAAACAGAAAACATATAAAAATAAAACACCACTATTTGTGAATTTATTAAATTTTATAAAAACAAAAACATCGAAATAAAAGAAAATTATATGAAAATTTAATAAAACTAAAATTAATTAATTAAAAATAATGAATAATTAATTAATGAGTACAATATAAAATATACGAGTAAAATATAAAACATATACATATTTAATAAATTATTAAAAACATTAAATAATATTATTGTAAAAATAAAAATAATATTAATAATTGAAAAATATAATTAATACTAAATATAAACAAAGTGAGATAAATTTCGTTTGAAGATAAAATATATTTCTAAATTCTTTGCAAACATAAGAACTTTCTCGAAATTTGGAATGTATAAAATAACTTGAAACGTAAACCCAATAAGGGTATGATCAAACGTCACAATTCCATACAAACATTTGACTTTTAGAAACATCAATTACAATAATTAAACCTTGGACGATGCTTTGAAATTCCCGCTGAACTCTCTAGAATTATTTTAACAAATAAGAAAGGCCAAATCATTACAGATTACACTGTCATTTTATAATTACTTTCTGGACGAAATTCTCACTACTATATAAGCATTTGGGGCAAAACAAACAAACTTATATATAACAGACATTTTCAAGCAATATTATTTGGAGCAAATATTGTCGAAGAAGGATACTTAAACCACCGAGTTTAAGATTTGCATACATAAGTGTTCTTTTTTTTTAATTTTTTCAGAAAATTAATTAAAATTTGTATTTTATTATTTATTATTTTCTCTCATATTTGAAGTGTTTAACGACATCAGAGATATTACATTCTACATAATATTATTAATTTTGAAGCTAGTGTATAATTGTTTAGCATTGGAAAATAATTGTTGTTTATGAAAATCAAATAATGTACACGCCAACAAATACTCATATGCACCAAAGTACCTCTCATTCACTAAGTCACTTCTGCACATGTTGACAAAGTCAATGAAAATTGAGGTTAACTGAATTTAATAAAAAGAATTCCATACTCAAAGCTTTTAATACCAAAAATATAAAGGCCAGTAAGCTGTTCCGATAATTTAGCTAAGCAAAGTTCAAAACAACTTAGTTTTTGTCGATTCACAAAATTTAATTTGGATATAGAGTGTATACATAATTACATATGCAATTACAAATGATTAAATACTTAACTCGATTCTGCACGCTGCAGTTAAAACGCGTCATAGATATGTATGCATGTACATAAATATTACTTATATACATATGTGTATTCCATATGTAAATAGGTTTTTAATAAATGACTTATACAAAGTTCGTAGATAATGACAGCCAGTTTAAGATGCCGGACCTGCAAAAAAAAAATTATTATTTCGTTTGTTCATTTAGCTGCAATTCAATATATGCATGCGAGTGTACATATGTATGTACTTGCTTATGTATAATCACTTGTGACCGGCATCGACACTAAAAAGACAAACTCGAAGTGTGCATTCTTAGCAGATATATATAAGCGTTTATGTATATGTACATATGTAAATATATATTTTTAGCGAATTGATTTTTTCTTTTTATCTTCTTGTTTAATTAAAAATCAGGCAAAAAGTTGAATGTTTGCTTTTTAATGCACAAAGACTGTGAACAGCCACACCAATCTATAAATATACATATGTGCATACATTCAACTTATTTATACATGCATCTATATAGACATTAGGGTGGTTATATATTGTATGGAAAATAATTGCACAGGGTGTACAAAACTTATTTAAGTAAAATGCGAAAAATTTCTGTCTAGTGTCCATATTATTAATATAAAAACAAAAACTTATAATAAATATGGTGAACATTTCAGAAAAATAATGAATTGATTTTCATCGATGATCCTTTTCTGTATTTCCATTCTAAAGTAAAACAGCGCAATTGCTAGTCTCTTTTACAGCGAAATATTTACTTTCAAAATAAAACGGAAAATTTTACGAAATTTAAAGCATACCTAATAGTCAATAGCTACCAAATATATTATAATATATTTATCTTATTTTATTTGTTTATTATTTTTATAATAATTAATAATTTTAAATTAATATAATAATTTTGTAAAAGGTATTAAAAGTTTCCCTATTTCTTGATCTAACTAGTACTTCACTACTAACTACTACTACTACACCCCTTAATTAACTTCCAACTATTGCAAATAGCCCCAATAGCCGGTTTCATTACGTCAAACTCAATGACAGTAAATTGACAATAATGAAATTTCGCTAAAATGTGTAATAAAGGCTCAGAAAAGTTACACTTATGACATCAATCCAAATTTAATTTTGTTAGCATATCGGACGGACTTGACTGACTGTCACAAATTTGACTTTTTTCCTCGGAAATTATAACTTTTTCATTGGTTTGACTAAATTGTCATTGAATTTGACGTATTGAAAATCGCAGGTAATAAAGGATTTACACTACGGGCAAATTTTTCATCTGATGAAGTTAAAATATGACATTATTCTGTACTGCTTGGAAATGTAGACAAGTCGTTGAAAATATGACGAAATTTAAGGTATTAATTTTAAAACGGTTGGGAATTCGACAAAAAGGCAAATTTGACTACTACAGTCTTCTTCCAACCGACACTATATCATATAAGTATTGTCGCAAAGCTCTGATTGCTAGCTCGTCGACACATTACACAGTGTATAGGCAAAGAGTTTGCTTATGAGAATGTTGTTTCCAGTCTATAAAGTCCCTCAAATAGACAAGCCAAAAGTTAAGATGCATCCTAATGTCAAAACATACACATATCTTCATGCATCCCTGTACGTGACCGGCTTATTATCTAAAAGGTGATTATTTTTACTGTTGCAAAAGTTTTTCTCTCTATCGTTTGCTTTATTTTGTGCTCAGCAGAAACACAATTCACAAAATTCACAACATAAACAATAGGACCACTTGAGCATTGCACTTAACTACGATATGTTTACGATGAGAAAGGCAACACAAACACTCGTAGTGTGTGACAAAGTGTCATGCACTTCGTTATGTGAGTCAATTCATCATATTTGTACTCAATAATATGAAAAACCGCATATCGTTAATAAAAAGCAAATATGCACCATAATATCCATATCCGCAACTATTGTGGTCGATAAAATATATTTGCTATTCATAAAAAGCCAATTTGAAATTTAAGTGGGTATATATAGCCGCATTAACAACTTAGTTGCAAGAGATTTGTCGGTGTCAGGTATCGAACGTACGAGGGCGGGTCAATAAGTACGTGACTTTTGGAATAAAAAATAAAATAAAGAAATATTTAAGAATAAAGAAAAAAAATAATAAAAAGAAATTCAAAAAGTCACGGACTTATTGACCCGCCCTCGTATATATGTACATATGTATGTACGTACATAATCCGAGGATTAACTGGCATAAAAATTTATATTGAAAATTCAAGTCATGAACATTTTTTGTAATTTTTAAAATTTCAAAACTGGTGGCAATGTCGTAAATCATATTTTTTTTCAATAATTTGGTATTAAAACCCAGTTAAATATCGCTCAGCATGAATTCATAATTTAAACAAAAAAATAACGTTTTTACCCACCCAATATTGTAAATGTTTAATACATTACTTAATCACGAACTTATTGTATTAAAAATAAGATGGCAACTACACAAAATTATACTTTTCTAACAAAGCTGATCAACAAATTTTCCATAGATGGACATATTAAAAAGTTTTTGTAATTTCTGATTGTTTAAATATTGGAATTAAATACAAGTGGCCATACAAGTCATCAAAATAACTTTACTTGAACATCTTTATTGAATTTATTTTTTCTAATTTTAATATTATTTGGAAATATTTAATATCAATAATACCACGTTTAAAGCTACTTGCACGTTTGTCAAATATATTGTGAATATCGAACACAAAAAAATGTTAACGGTAGTTGGATCCACCCATGTGAGTACAAGTCAAATAACCAATCTTCCGAATTGCAAGGAACTATCAAAAAAGCGATCAGCAATAAATTTTACATTGATAAACATTGAGTCGATTACCATTAGTCTGTCCAAACCGTTTTTAGTTTGTTTAGTCTGATAAAACAGTTTAATCGTTTTTAGTATTGCTCTCTATTTTCGTTTACTTGCTGGCAATCGAAATTAAAATAACCGAAAGCGGAAGGAATATTGAAAATTTGTTTTCAATCAGTTAATGTATTTCAATGTTCAAACAGCGAGGAATTTCAAGTATTTTCAATCACATGCCTTAAATATGCATATTCAATTGAGTTTTGGTTTAAATTTGCATTTATAAATAAACTGAGTTCAAGGAAATAGATTTTCAAAAACACACGTCTAATTAATTTGTGTAAATCCGAACAAAATTATCGATAAGGGTAAATAGTTAAAACTTTAAAAGAAAAAAAAAGCGAACAATCAATTTTGTATGAATTTATTTTGATGGTTACGACATTTAATGTTTTTCTTATTTTTCATTATAAGATTTTTGAAATTAGACTTTTAATGGCAATTAAGGTTTCCGGAAGTAAATATATTTCGAGAAATGACGGGTATGATCAACACATGTGTAAGTTTAAGTTTACAAACATTTAAGTAAGATCGGTAATCAAATTCCACTCAATATTGAAGGATGAGCGAGTTAACTAGCTCAATTCGTTATCCAAGAAATAAAACAAATGAAGCTAATAGTGCCCTGAAAAAAGTATAAGTATATCACCACAGGAGAAAGAGGGTAAATTCTAAACCTTTAGAACGTACGTTCAAATTGCATCACAAGCTCGGTCTTAACGGTAATTTTGATGTTTAGTATTAAACAGTACAAACGATGAATGAGGATTTTCTTAAATATTGCAATGGTAACACTTGACGGTTGTTAAACACAAATCCTTAAACTCGAGTTACAATATACATGATCATTCGGAAAAAAAGAAATCGTTTAATTCGGATAACATTATGAAGAAATGCTTTTATTTATGAACCTAGCTTAGAAGTAAATCCTCTTTCAAAAAAGTTAATATAATCATGCATGATGTTGCTGATTTGACATTATTGGTACGCTTGAGACTGCAGCCTGAAATATAGCGTTTTTATTGAAGCAAAAATTTTATATTTTGAGCAAAGTGGATGATTAAACCATATTTTCCAACGTATTCTCCGGACCTGAACCCCAACGACTTTTCTCAGACCTCAAAAGAATGGTCGCTGGAAAGAAATCACCGAGGCTGAGGCCTCTTTTGAAATATACAACTAATTGTATTGATGGGCTTGGGGAATCTGGAAGAACGTTGATCCCGCGTAACGCCCTCGATGATAACTACGGTATTTTGAACCGTAAAATCAAAATTTAGCAAAAAATGCGATTTTATTTAATCTTTACTTGGAATGGAATATGCTTACGTAGGTGTGTCCGTTCCAAGAGAGGCTTTGCATTTTTTTCGAGATGTGTGATTAACTAGAAAAAGTGGGAGCGAATATTCGTCGAACTTTTCTTCGGGTGTGTTCAGAACTACTCTCTTATGACAAATGAAAAAATATCATTTTAGTAGAACCGAAAGGTCTGAGAGCGCAATTAATATACCTATGATTGTGGGTAAATCGAAGCAAAATTTAAGATTATATAAGTTTTTCTAACCACTTAAGAGTATTTTTGACCTGAAAAGGCGTCTTTTAATTTCATAAGCCACTTAGGTAGTCAAAATCTCTGTAACCCTCCATTTTTCGTTCTATTTATTTACATTTCCATTTTACAGCATCCACTACTAATAGAAGAAAACAGGAGACAATAACATTAAAGGGTTTAACCACAGTTAAATATCTCTGCATATGGAGCATAAATTGTTAAAAATATACTGAGCTCAAAGAGGTTCATCTGAAATTGTTCTTTTCTTTGCTTAAAGGCCACGTGAATAAATTCGTCTAATTAAATAGCAACAAATTATTTACAAGCACAGTCGAGGCTTTTGCCAATTTGTGGTTAATAAGAAACATGTAGAAATTCTAATCTTCTTCGCTTGAAATAACAAAAAAAAACTGTAAATCACATGTTCAATTAGCGTCCATCAAATTGATCAATGAGCAAAGTAAATATCAGAACTAACAAATAATGCTATTGTACCAATAAAGAGATGCTACGGATAAGAAGCAAGTGTAAAGATAGAAGTGTAGACTTCAAAGTAAGCTATGACATGTAAATTGTGCACAGTCTGTCCTAAAAGTGTTGCTCCATTTGCAGAATACAAAAAAAAATGTTGAGCTGATAGAGCGCAAATTTTGTGATTTATTTATTACTTAAAAGAGAAAAAACAAAAACTTAGATACAGCGGTGGAAATATATATGTGTACTAAATATTTAGAAGTATTGTAAAAAGCTATAAAATATTATTTTAAATTTGTTACAGAGTTTAGCGAGACGAGTGGGGTATGTGGCGCAACTTTAACAAGATTTTTGGTTTGCATGGCACCAGTAATGGGTAAATTATACAGAAAAACAAAACAAGTCACATAAGTAAACACTAATGTGTGCACAAATGTGGAACAAAATCGTTTTAATGTTGTTCGAGTAAATTAAATGCTATTGGCAACGTGTAAATACATTCATTAAAATACATATATGTACATACAAACACATATTTGTAATTAAATATTTACAATATGTATGTTAGTTCCCAGTATACATACATGCATATATTAGGATGGATGAGTTGTTAAATTTGCCTTTTCATGTTCCCTCGTGGTATTAATAAGTAGAAGCTTTATGATAACACAATAGAATTTCCTTTTCTAACTAAAGTTAAAGATACGACTTTTTCGACGAGTGTATTTTGTCACAGTTTGATATTTTTATTCTATTTGCAAAAAAAACAAAAAAACACCAGCAAATAATTACATGCAAAGCAACAACATAAACTGAGTTATACATAGTACGAATGGCCAACTAAATATCCGACTTGAAGCAAAACACTGCACTACTATAAATATGCCCTCGAAACTTTTTGAGCAAACGCAGCTAACTTCACAATAATTCCGGTTATTTCGCTTTCGTAAGCAAAACAAAATAAATTAAGATGGTGAATTTTTTTATCAATAAACTAATGTGTTTTGGGGGTCAATAATGTCAATTAATTTTTATGAGTTTGCATAGAGAGAGTTTATATGTGATATCTTTGACTTTGACACTATCGTCGCAAAGTTGATCTTATGACCTTAAAATTTTTTCTTTCTAAATTTGAGTACTAATTTCAATTAAGATGGTAGACATTTTTTAATAAAAATTTAGTGTAATCGTTTATTTCCTGTCTCGCCGAAATTCGCTCTCGTTGCCAACTAACAGGGTTGTAATCTATAAAAGATGATGAAAACATAATGTTTCCCATACATTTATTCAATTATGCATTTGATATAATTGGTTGTTACAATTACCGAAAAGTCTGCATAATCACATTTTATACCACAAGGATATGGCCTAATGCGAACATAATTTGCTTCCTTAGCTTCGAGAGCTGCTAAAAATTAATCGAAATGTACAGATTGTTTAAATTTTGGTTTAATGGCATTTTTATTTAACTCTTGAAGGTTTCAAAGTTATGAAAAGCCGAAAGCTCCTTTGATGACTTTTAACACTTCAGACGACTGGTGGTTCCAACAAAGTTGAACACCATTATTTGGCTAAAGAAGCTTTGAAATCGAAATAGCGCAAATTAATGCAAAGAGAGTTAACCTTAGGACAATATTTTTAAAATATATTTTGCTATTTGTTTTCATGTACGTTTGGTTTTGGTTTTTCAAAGTTTAGAAAATCTTCCGCTAATAATCGAAATATTTTAAAATAAACCTACAAAAAAAATTCGGCAATAGTTTCAAAATATGAGTTTTTTGAATAGTCACCAACTTTTGTAACACAATGTTCATAAAACTTAGTAGTGTTACTTTTGGAAAATAATAAAAAATATAAAACTTTTAACATATGAGCAAAAAAATATTTTCAAAAATTGGCAGACAAAAATAAACAAATCAGAACTTTTATGGTCAGATTTACAAACAAAAGCAGTATGCGCCATGAACTTTCTCCCAAGTATGATCTACATAAACAAGTTGGTTACAGTTTTAACATAAACAAGTTTTAATGGTACGCTCTAAGTAGATTAATTAATAGAAATTGACACACCCTAATAGTATATTGCAATTATGTATGAAGTGCATCCGCTGAAACTTTTTACAAATTTGGGCCTCGCATACTCCTGATAAACATTGCACTTTGCTAATCAATGCTACTTTCTTTATTTTGCATTTTAACTTGAAAACTTTTCTCCATTACAACAATTCATTATTCATTATTACAATTTATTTGAGACTTATACACACACACTTGTACATAGCTCACGTATATGTGTATGTATTGGGTTGTTCGGAAAGTCATTTCGTTTTTTTTTGGGGAACATGAAAGACAGTTTTCGTATAATGGCCATTCAAATGGCCATAAACAGTTGAATTCGACAAATTTAACCTCTCACCGATCTCTCGTGTGGTGATTCGCCGATTTGCATCAACTAATGCCTTTATCGCATCTTTGTCAGCTTCGACCGGCCTTCCAGACCGTGGTGCATCTTCGACATCAAAATTGCCGGATCGAAATTTTGCAAACCAGTTCTGGCACTGGCGTACTGTTAACACGCCTTCTCCATACACATCCGTCAATTTTTTTCTCGCTTGGACAGCATTTTTACCTTTTCTGAAGTTAAAAAGTAAAATATGACGAAAATGCTGCTTATTGCTCTCCATATTTAAAAAGGCACCAACCAAAAACTACTGGGTAGAATTAATAGAACTTTTTCACACACAAGCCTTGCAATATCAGCTCTCATTACATATAATGGTTATGGGGCTTAAGTGTGAAGTTAGTTTCGAAAAAAACGTAATTAAGTTCTCTGGCGGGAAAAAACGAAATGACTTTCCGAACAACCCAATAATATACATATGTATGTAGCAGCAGTCATTGAGTTATGAAGTTAAATGTGTGCTAAGTAATTGCGCGAAACATAATTTTAAATTCATCATCAAAGCACATTTAAATGTATCTAATTCTGCCAAATATACACACACATTTATATAGAAATATATGCTATCTTAAATACATAGTCATTACACAAACGCAAACAGTCAAAATGTTGTGAGCGATGAAAATTTGTCTGGCTAGTGTTCACATTTACGAAAATGTGTCATCGAATATCACTCTCTGCACAAATATATACATACATATACACAGCTATGTATGTAGTTATGCAAACATATAGCACCAAGATCATGTTGACATACTTCCATATATGTAGGTATATATTCTCGTCTTCGTTGGTAACTTATTGTGGGTGGGTGGATGCTTGAGCGATGATGTCGCATACTAACGGTGCTTACGAGCAGTTCTCTTATAATTATATAGTACATAAGTATGTAAATTAATATAAGTATGTGAAGAGTGATTCAAACGCAACCTTCTTAACGCCGGAAAGAGAATTTATTTTTGTCACAATTTTCTGTTGACAGTTTTCCATTCAGACATATGTATGTCATATATGCATATTTATGGGTATGTTATACTACTGAATGATTTAAAGCAGATTCAGTTGTTCGATAATATTCTTAAGCTACAGAATTCTGTCTTACAAGACTGTTCAATTTGATCTCATACGATTTTACAATAAGTGTCCTTGTTTTTAGTATAATATTGTTATATAATATTCACCAATATATCTCGGATTTAATATATCGTGGTCACTATAATTAGGGTTAGAGACCGATTTTATAATCTTTAGCATTAAACTAAAGTATGCTAAAGAAAATATTTCCACACGATTTTATTAAGATAACTCACATATTTACCGAATTTTATGGTATAAATTCGACTAGAATAATAAAAATTATTATATTATACCTAATATAGGTGCTAAGGGATGTACTGATCAAGTTAATAAAATTTTAGTACCAGAGTAGTTGCCAGAAAATTAAGATGCGAATACGCGAATAGACCGATATCAGCCGCATTCGGCACCCACAGACTTGAAAAGTTACATGCCTATTTCGACCATTTTTAGAAGAGAGTTGCCAACATTTTTTTAAGCGTTAAGTTCTATTTCGATATTCTCATTGATATATATTTTAATCTAAATACTGTACAGTGAAAGAGATTGATGGAATTAAAAATGATGTCATATAGGAAATAGGCGTAATTGAGTCCCGATTTCGGTCGTTTTCAAACTGTAAACTGTCGCTGTAAGATGTAAAGAGAATAGTACGTGCCAAATTTGGTTCAAATTGGTCGATAACTTAGTGAGATATGAATGGTGATAAGAATGAAGAAAATCCTCAAATAAATATGACATTTGTTGGTAAAAGAATACCTAAACTGCATTAAAATGAGATCGCACTTAATTAATACATAACTTTTGTTATAGCCAGTTGTTTTCGAGATATTTCATGACATTAGAAAACCGTCACTTCATAGTATCTCGAACAAAAAGTGATAAATTTTATTCAACTGGAACCGGAAGCTTTTTTGTTTTGGATTTTTTAGCAATAAACTAGAACATTTTGAAAGTTTTACATTTGTATTTAATTTTTATGAGTTCCCACAAAGTAGCATATATTTTGACCCATGTACGATTCGTCACAATAATGTTCGATCTGGCCCATTATATATATGATATTTCGAATTAGCTCTGACGATTTAAAGTTGACGTTTAGGAAATCAGCTTTTTGTCTTCATGCATTTAAGAACCATATCCTAATCTACATGTATATTTGTCATACGTAAATTGATGCTTTAAAGGTCATTCAACATAAGGTCAAAAAGTGACTTCTGGGACTGACACTGTATATATTAAAATATGTACGTAATGATGACACTAAAAGAAAATCAACGAAATTAAAATCTTAGAAATGAGATGCGTCAATGTCCATTTTACCGGTTCAGAACCACCTCTTCGGCTAATATAGCGTTAAAATGTTTTCTTCAGTTTTCCGTATTGATTTTATTGTAAATAACTAACACTCCGAAACATTTCCATAACATTCTAAATTGTGTTCATAATATTCGGTCGCGCCCGAATTCAGTCCATCCTTAATTTCAAATTTCTTTCGTCAATTTTATCATGAAACTAACTCACAAGTATTACCAGTTCTTGTATAAACTATGCAGATTAAAGCAATCATGAATAGTCTTTCGTATATTTAATACGATTTATTGTTGTTTTTGTTACTGACAAAGAATTTGCAGTACTTAGTTGCAAGACGACCTACATTCAGAGATCAAAAGTGCAATTTAATAGATCATTATTTATAACGGGTAATTGTTTTAGAATACAACAACAATATGAAGAAATAGAGTCCAACTGAAATAGTATAATTACAGTTGGTCAAGGCGAGTGATTGGAAAACGTTCTTAAGTTGCAGCAATTACATTTTTATCAAGCAAGTGGGGCAAAAGAAAATTTAAAATATTTATAAAGTTATATTATAAAATCACATATTTTTACAACTGAAATATATATACAATAAAGAATTTTTAGAATTAAATTTCAGAATTAAAATTTTTAGAATTTAAATTTTTAGAATTTATGTATGCAGATTAGCTGTAAAAGTGTCAGTCGTTTTAGAATTATCAGACCACTTCAGAAAAATAAATTTAAAAAGTATTTATATTTTTTATTGTATATATATTTACGTATATATATTACTATACATATATGTAAATATGTAGCCTCTATTTGCTCATTGTTCGGAGTCACACATTTCATTGATTAGTATTTCTTAGCTAAAAGCCCATTCTAAATATTATTTTCCGCATCTCACATTTTAGCACAATCTTCACTTCACAATGTCTTTGCTTAGTATGTCCGTTGTATGCATGTTGTTGTAATTTTATTGTATGTCATTTATATTTAGTAAACTGCCTTGTCGTTGTTGGCACAACAATTCAGTTTATTCATGTCATCGGCCAAAGATGAAATGAAATGAGTTGAAATGTGGGAGCTATACAAGCAATAAAAGCAACAACGAAACAACGAAATAAACACAAAAGATTGCACAAAAATTGGCACAGAAATGTAAAAAAAAAAACACATTCAAGAAGCGACGAAAACACTTAAATATCGAGCGCTATTGCTGAAGCTTACAGCCCACAGCGCTGAGAGGCGAGCTACGATTGAGGAATATAAATATTTGCACGCCGCAAAATCTTAGCTATTCGCTCCCACAATCAAATATAATATATATTTTGTATTCTTATCTGAAAGCTCAACTTTCGCTCTCGTTTCGCTCGTTACTGAGCTTTTACTGATAAGCACTTTGCTGTTGTATTGTTGTATTGTTATTTTCTCATTAATTTGGTGACCTGATCGTGAACAACAAGTTTGCGTGTTGCTCTCAAAATATGTATGTATGTTAAATTTACGTAGATAAACAACGGTGCATCGTGCGTCGAAAGGGGTTGTCAGGCCCTGAGCTAAATTACAAACCTACACGATGCTGTCGGCCTTGAAAGGCTTTTGTCAGAATTTGGAAAAATTCATGTTGATCGTGTTTGCAGGAAAATACATGGGAATAAATATTTTCGAAGATCGTGAAAACGAAAAAAATTTTTTTGTTGGTTTTAGTCATATCAATGAAAAGTACTCAACTGCTGATAAGGTAGCACCGACCAAGTCGAAGTTCACCCAAAATAAACAAGCAAACGTACAATGTTAAGTCATCAGTAATCTTTTGATTTTTATTTAGTATCAGATGCTCAGATCAGATGTCAGGTTATTTATATAAGTAAGTAAGTGAGGGTATTCATTCAAAGCAAATTCATTTGCACTGAAGAGAGTACTTTTCGACGAGCGAGTAGTAAGTTTTGGAAATAAGATTAGACACATTCTTTTTTCTCGCTGAGCTTTTGTCAATAGATGAGTTTTAAAATAACTTTCGGGGTTTAAGATTTTTAGTAAAATACCCAATTTGATTTTGAATTTTGAATCAGATCAACATATATTTCCGCCTTCTTCTCCTTCTCCTCGTGATCAATATACATTTTTAAGAACTTTTTCATACATAAGTCAATAAACAGAATTTTAAGAACATATTAAACCTTATGAGACTACATTTTCCAAATGACCATCTAACTCTGGCTGAATAGTGAAAGAAGAATGTTCTTTCTTTCTGTGTTCTTTCTTATACTATTGGATCAATAACGCGACAAGGATATGCGCTGATGTGCTTTCACGAAGATGGTCTTCAGAGAAGAAGAATGCTTGGATTATACATTTACATCCATATAAATGTATATACGAGCGAAGATCATTGAGCACTGCATAAATAGAGCTCTGAAAAATTGATTTGGAATTCGACATAAGTAGTTACATACTTCGCGAAATAGACTATAGTTTACAGTTAAAGTCGAAATAGCTAAGTAATTCCTATAAATTAATGTTGCTCCAAAGAATTTGTATTTCAACTGTAATATTCCAAAAACAAAAACAGTGTATAGGTTCTCACAATACATATATAAAAATATGATCTCTCATAAAAAAATGTGGCTTTTATATTTGGTACCAAATTACCCTCATAGACCTAAAACGGCTTAACTTTAACAATATATTCTGGAAGTAAGAAAAAAGGATTAAAATTTCTTTCTTTACATGCTTACGATTTCCATATTCGGTATATAAGGACAAAAAGAATTGCGGGCCGATTATATCTATTTTTAGCAACTAATCACATTATGCCTAAAAAAGCATGCCCACATACTTTTATTAAGGTACCTCATATAATTGTCGATATACATATATTCTTTCATTATATGGTAGCTAGGAAAGGTAAGGGTCGATTGATGGGTTTTGTCCTAATATCTTCATTGATGCCTGAATTATTTTTCGTAAATTAAAAGAAACTTTGAAATGGCATTCTATTCTACTTCCAAAATTTATCATAAGAATTTGCTGAATTTGTTGGGAATCAAAATTGGTTCAAATCGGTCAAGTAGCTTATGATATATGAAATTTCTCTTAAAAGTCGACGGATCTCGTCCATTCTTCAATGGATGGACGGACAGTCAGACATACAGAAATCAATTTGTGTCGTATTGCTACTCATTTTGTATGTTTAGAAATAACTGTTAGGTAAGCAAATATTTTATACTCTGTGCAACATGTTGCAAGAATACGAACAAAACATATGGTTAGTATTTTGCCATTAGCTACGTGCTTAAAACATAAACATGATCTATGCATATTGGAAATCGATTATTGTAACGAAAATATTGAGAAATACGAGTGCATAAGTGTTTTTCGTGAGATTTTTAGTAAATGGTAGGCATATATGAAGCAGTATGTAAGTATGGTAAAATGAAGCAGTTGTTGTTAAAAAGAGCGGCCGGGGTAATCAAGTGGATTGAATGACCTTTCAGCCAAGTTAAATGAAAAAAAATATATAAACGAAATGTTACACAAAATAAAATTTCTAATATAACAATTAAAATAACATAAAATCGAGACGTGCGTCTCGAAATTGGACAAGAAAATCATGCAAGTACCTCGAAAACGTATAAGGCCCATATATATGCCGAACATTGTTATTATTTTAAAAATGTATTCAAAATGCATTAAAAACATTTAAGTAGGAAATGTATAGATTTCACTGCATTAGAACCCATATATAATTGTATGCGTATTTTAGGGTACTACAAGAAATTAAAATATTCCATATAAGGCACATTTTGTTCAAAATATGGTTCTTTGAATCTCTCAAAGAATAAGAAAGAAATTTGTATTTTTGCTGGTAGTTCGGATGACCAAAGTAGACCCATTCAGTATCCGACGGTTCAAAAAACGGTAGTGAGGGAAATTTAGTCAACTAGGTGAAGTAAGTGTATAATTCTTAAAAATAAAGAATTTCTGTAACTCATCATGATCGCATTAACTCGACCTAAATTCTTTTGAGACCTCACAAAATCAAATCTTTGGTGTTTGGTTGCTTAATTCCAGAATAAAAAATTTTTTATTGAAAACGTTGAAAAACAAAATACAAAATTGATGCGGGTTCAAAACATGTAGGTATTAAATAACGAGTACTTTTTATTGAAAAAACACAAAAAAAATAAAAATAATGGTTATTTATTATCGAAAAAATTTGGAAAATTTTGATGGAAAGAACATTATATAGAAAAATAAACGAAATTAATAAATGTTTGATCTGATTGAATTTGTTATAGGATATGTAAAAGTATGATTATTTTTGATTAAAAAACGAATAATAATAAATTTAAAAAATATCTATCAAAGCGTTAGAAAAATTAAAAAAAATAATTTTTAAAATAGCGATTATTTGTTAATTTAAATAATTAGTTTAAACAATTTAAAACTTTGTTAATTTATTAAAGTTGTAACAAATTAAAAAATAAAAAGATTAAAATATCGGCTATTTTTATTAAAAAGAAAACTAGGAACAAAATTCGATCAAATAGTTTTCGATATAAAATTACAAAATATGAAACTATCTGAAAAATAAAAATATTATTAATGCTTTAAAAAAAAAACGTTATAGCATAAAATAAATCAAAAATATCGATTATTTCTTATCGATAAAAATAAAAGTCACAAAATATCGGTATACGTACATGTGACAGAAGATAATGTTAATCCAGTTATAACGATTAGGTCATGATTTCTTATGAAAGTGATAACCGTTATGCTGCTTAATGTAGATGTATTTATGTAAGTATAAGTTATGCTACAGGATAAGTTTCACTACATTTATACAAATGTACATACACATCTGTATCACCAGTATAACTAAACGTAAATTTAAGAGATAAATAAATTGAGAATAATTTTATTAATAAAGAATCGTAGATTATTTATTGCATAAGAACAAGCACAAGAAATCGACAAAAGCGCAGCTCACCTTGGAGAGAAATCATGCATAACGGACATAGATATATAATATATAAAGGCAAACATGACAAGCGCAAATATGCATAGGTATAGTTACGTAGCTGTATGAATGTATGTATGCAGGTATGTAAGCTGGGTAAAAGTCGAGTGCGCGGCGTGTGAAAATCGGCGACGCGCAACTAACAAAACCGGTAAACCGGTAGCGGGCGACTGGGCAGCTGGGTGGCACTATGCATACTTATTGGTATGTGTATATATGTTTGAATATGCGCTTCAAATGCACAAAACGCTATAAGCACGCATTTGCATAGCAGGCCAATGTACGAATGTGCGCACGCAAGCAAAAAGAACCAGACAAAAGCCCAACAATCAAAAAGGAAAGAAAGAAAAAAAAAAAAAACAAGTCAAAAAAGAAATTCGAATGTCGCTTGACGCCAATTGATAATAAGTTTAAGTTTTGTTGTTTTTGCTGCTATTCTTACGATTTGCTTTTCAAAAGCCTCACTGCACATGTGTATGTATGTATGTATGCATGGTTGTATATGTGTGTGTGTGTGCATTTGTACCTTACAAGTGTACTACTGCAAATTGCTGCGAATAAGGCGGTCACAACGCTGCCAGCTGACGGACGGCTGACGTTATTAGCGGCGGCTTGACGATTTAGTTTTGTACATAGTAGTTGAGCAGCGTCTTGGTAGTATTCAAAACGCGATTAAACGTTAAACATGTGAAGCCGTCAGTCGTCGGGTCGAGAGACGAATTGCTCAAATTAATATTTATACCTTTTTTGTTGTTGTTGTTTGTTTCTTAAATAAATTACGTTAATTAGTTTCCATTAAGTTTTTTTAATAGTTTTTTCTCTGCACATTTATTTGTTTTGCTGATTATGTAAGCGCGCACAAAGAGCAGTTGGAGAGCCACCACGTGCAAAAATATCCGAAAAAAAATTCGAAAAGAATTTTGATAAAAAAATTCGAAGAAAATAAAAAATAAAAATAAAAAGAAATATAAATTTCCAAAAAGAAAAATTAAAACAAAAATAAGAAGGTTAGCTGAAAATGGTTTATGTGTTCCTAAGTGTTGTGGGAAATTACGGTGAGTGGCTGAGTTACTTAAATGACACACTAATAAAAAAATATTAAATGTCAATTAGAAGCACTTTAGTAGCATATTAGTGGGTTGAAAGTTGAAACATTTTCAAATTGACCTATCAGCAACAAAACATCCAATATATGTGTTACGTATACGTAGTGTGTGACAAGCCAGAGTCCTTTATATACAAACATACAAACATATATACAAACAAATTAAAATTTAAATATAACCACAGCTTTGTATGCACGCACGTGCCAACACAACTATACCACCAGGCACATATTCATAAACTACGAAGCCGTTAGTTCAAGGTTTAAGTACCCGCTAACATGCATACACACATACATATAATTATATGACTTTTACTAAGCACGTCAACAGTGTGACTATTCAGCTGTCCTACAAACGCTATGGACTGCCAACTAAAATAAATCACATGCACACTCACATATATACACACACAACAAATAGATGCTAAAGCATGTACAGCGCATTGTGGGTGCACTTCGAGTGGAAGTATATTAGTAGATGTGACGTGTTAACTACTTAAGGGTGCATACATATGTGTAAGCAGGAAATTGTAGTTGTTGTTGCATTGTTTTGCATCATATTTGTGCATTGAACTTGACTTTGTTGGGCCTCATTGACGTTTGTGAAAGAAGGCATTGAATTTTGTCGGATTTTATGTGGCGGAAAAGCCCCAAATAAGGAAACACGAGGGTTGTTTGGAATGTCACTGGCAGTGGCAGTCGTTCTAAAACAGCTTGAAACCTAGGAGCTTCAATTTATCGGAAAAAAAAAACAAAACACGATAAGAAACTAGGAAGCAAAACATCCAGTATATATTCTATGTAAAATAAAGATGGATCTTACAGAATAAAAATTAAGAAACCTTCAACGAAGCGATCTTCTGTGAGTGAAGGAACACAATAGAAACAAGTTTTTTTGCCATTGAAAAGTATAAAAATATGCAAGAATGATAGACAAGTATGAAACGCAATGTTAAAAAAACGAAACGAACTGTCAAACTTTCATTGTAATTGTAAACAATGACTTCTGCCCCGTTCGATTAGCACATCACGAACCTATGTACCTTTCTGTCAAACGCCTATTAAACAAAATTTCTCTGATTCTAGGCATATATATACATATATCGGTTAACCAAATAACCGAAAAAAGGAAAAACCATTTTTTCCTAGTAATGTTTTTCCTAGTAAAAAATTAGCAAAATTTTCCAGCGGAAAACATATTCTCTCTCACTTGAAGAGAAAACTATCGAATAAGCTTGCAAGTCTTAATAACGCAATGGCGATCAGAGCAATTCAGAACATATTCACTGTCCTTAACTTGCTTTGTGATTATCTGTGGTTTGGAAAGTGAATAAGATATATCCGTTATTAAATATGTATATAGGCGAATGGATACTATTCTGTGCATTGTTCTGCGGCAAGAAATTGTATATCAAAGATATTAAAGAAATACGAAAAACTATATCTGCTAAATATTTACTGAGTAAAAAGGATATAAATATATATAAAGAAACAAAACAATTTTCAAAATGAGGAACATATTTTAATAGTTTAATCAAAATTTCGGCGCATAATCGAACAACCCTCATATATTTTAATAATATTTTTTTGAAATATAATCACATTTCCGCTAGATTGAGCAGAAAGAATTTAATTTCCCGCACTCCTAAGCTTATTTACATTTCGAGGTTTTAAATAAAAAATAATAATTAATTTACAAAATTAATTTACTTCCAATATGTTCATGCATACATATGTATGTATATGTTTCCGTACTAGCCATAGCTGTTTTGCTTAATTATTATCGTCTTGGCCCATATTTTTTGTTTCATTGTTAATTAAAAATTGGCGTTGCCAAATAATTGCGACATGTACAAACAAACATGCGTACATATGTACCTATGCGTTATATACATATGTATATGCGTAATATTAAATAAAATACACAAATAAAAAAAAAAACAAAGAGCAAACCCCAATTGCATGACATTTATGTATTTGCGTTCGGTCAGAAAAATGAATCAAAGAAAAACTGTGTGCTAAATAACTAAAAATACAAAATACTATTAATGAAATAAAGCGAGCGGATAACTAGATTGCTTGTGGAAAAAAGAAAAAATCTTTAGAAAGAATCTATAAAATTCGATACAGTATGACAGATCAATATTTGGTCAGTTGACATAACCTTATTAGGTTAACGATTGTGACATCATCGATATTTTCGATAGTTTCATTTCACACTTTCGATTCTATAAACTAAATTATCGCTAATCAAACAAAACCAAACATTTTCATGAAAACTATAAATTACTGCAAACATAAGTATTTGTTTGACTTTAGAAACATATTCTTTTTTCTCCGTCACGAGGAGGCACTGTGGAGGCGGCATATGAGGTTTTCAAGATTTTTCAAAAATTAATAATACTATAATTTAGGGCGGAATCAAACCATCCTCATATCATTTTTGATATGAAAATGCATCTTACAAAATCGATCAGCCGTTCTAAGGCAGCTTAAAGCATGTATGATCTTCAATTGGCCAGACGTCAAGGTATACAAAGCAACTAAGAGGACGCTCGACCTCGGATTTGTGTCAACTCTTTTACAAATACTGAAAAAGTGAAATCAGTTCTTTTTTTTATCTAGTCCCTTGTACCGAATTCAATATTTCCGTCCGTTCGGTTGACTTTATTCGGTGTATATCGGTTAATACCTTAATAATCTATTTTAATAGAAGTAGAAATGTGTTGGTCCTTGATCCTAATTTAAAAAATACATATAATGAATGGATAAGTGTCCCAAGGGCATCTATAAGGTAATACTTTACTTTACTTTAGCCAAGATCTCTTTATACAACTCAAACATCACAGCACAGCGGCATATCTATAGGAAATATGACATTAGGAATAATTTCAGGGCGATAGATTTTTTAATCCGAATTCAATTTTTTTTTGTCTAAATTGCTAATCTCTTGCTCTCTCTCGCTAATCGAATCATATTAAAAAAAAAGCTCTGTCAATTGGCCACCTAGGTCATGTGATTTGACTCCGTTAGACTATTTTTTGCGGAAATGGGTCAAGTGCAATGGTCAATACTGATAAACCAGCTGCGACTTATGGATTAGAAACCAACATTTGGTGTATTATTGGAGTGATAATGCTTAAAAAACTAGTCCAAAATTGGATCAACAGGACGGTCTTCATAAGACTTGATGAACAAAATTCTATTCGAATGCTATAAAATATGTTAAGTATTAAATCAAAAATATGTTTCTAAATTTCAGTTGAAATTGAGGTTGTCTATACCTCTTAAAAACACCCTTTATTTTACCCTTATATTTTTTCACTTATGTTATGGGTTTAACAAACAAAATTACACATTTGTATATAAATTACGTTATAACAATTCTTTATTCCATCTTCGGAGTATGCGCAAACAATACTGTTTTAAGCAATCATAAAATTCTCTGAGAAGGTTTTTAGTACAAAATCTTACGTTTCTAACGCCATTATATATATATATATTATATATATATATATATATATATATATATATATATAACCCGATCGCACTATTAGAGCGCGAGATACAGATTACTAAAGCCATCTATCGGAGAAATAATGGATCTCCTTTTACTAGACAGTCTTCATAGCAGTTTTCATAAAGTGTTGTTTGGATGCACAGTGTATTGCAAAAGTATGACTCCTTATAAGATTTATATATATACAATCGTTTTGATTTTTTTGTAAAAAGTTATTAAGTCTTATTTTTTAATAAAATCCTCATAAGACTCTCCACTTTTAAATCGATCTTATGGTAACGATTCGAAGAAAAACTCCCGTTAGTTTTCATGGCATTAGTTGCTATTATATTTTTACAGCGCGTGCTAATTGTGCATACATAAATATTTTGCTTTAAAACCACACAAAACAGACAAACAATTCTGAACAAAAACAAAAAAAAATTAAAAAAAAAACATGCACACTCTTTCCAAACAACTGATCTAAATTGGGATCGCATACTTATACTCGTACACTAAACAGCAGCGAGCTAAGCATTGTCTATGTTTGCTTTTTTACAACTTTTTTTCGGCATCACTTTTATTTACACACATATTTACTTGACCAATATTGAGCACAAACAGACCATGTCCAAATTAAAATCTACATATGCAGATATTTATGAGTGTGTGTTTATAATCAGTACGCTTGCCGAGTTGCATGAAAATGGTAACTGAGGAGAGCCAAAAGCGAGGAAGCGGACCAACAGACCGACTGAAATATAAGTTTCTGTGTATGCATGTATGTATGTGTGCGTATAAGATGAGAGCACACAAAACATAAAACATTCAATGGAGAAGCTAGAAGTTTCATGCACATCCAAGAACACACATACACGCATACTCAAATGCAACGGCTTAGACGCAAAAATAGGCAACAATTAACCACCACCCAAGTTCTTTAACATTTTAATAACAAAAACAAATGGGAAATTTATAAAAATACACGCAAGCAAACATTTACAGAAGAGTCTCAAACAAAACACAGCATAAAAACAAAGTGAACAATTGAGAAATGCTAATCGAAAATGGGAAATTACAAAAACAAAAACAAAAGCAACAAACGAAAAACGAAAAACAGCTTGCTCGGCTAGCCGCTGAGTGCTGCCAAATGGCCAATGGCGAGACAAAACAACAAAAGCCGCCACATTAGCCGATCGGACGGCAATTTCCTGCGAATTTCCGAATTTCAACCGAGAGTCCCAACTCAGTGCGCTTAAGGTCATAAACGCGATCGGGGTGAATAATTGCGGATAATGAGCAGCGCGGTCTTTTGATGAATTACGAAATTCATAGTTGAAATCGTTTTGATTGGGTGTCCTTATATTATTAGAAAATTTAGAACAGAAAAAAGCAAAAATAACAAAAGCAACGAAAACAAAGATAAAGCATAGATTCGAGTTCATCATCTATGTAATAAACTTATAGTCAAAGTGAAAAGGTATTATTTGTAAATATGCTATAAATATTACAAGCTCTTGGTATTTTTGAGTCATAAAAGTGCATGAATTAAAATCTTACAAGCATCTATGTGTAATTAAGCGTTACAAAGTTAGGCAAATGAGTACAAAAAATTTCAAACGCTTCGAAAACTAATTTGTGCTCTGATACGCTTTTTAAAAATCTCGAAAATCAATTTTGCGCTCTGAAAATGTCTCATAAAAATCTCGAAAATCAGTTTTCCGCTCTAAAACGTTTTTTAAAATTTTCGAAATTTTTATTTAAAAATTGCGAAAATCAATTTAGTTTTCTGAAAATGTTGTTTCAAAATTGAAATATCAGCTTTGTGCTTTCAAAATGCATTATAAATACTTCGAAAACCAGTTTTGCGCATAGAAATTTTCGAAAATCAGTTATGTGCTCTATAAATGTTTTCTTTTTAATTTCGGTAATGAGTTTAGCGCTCTGAAAATGTTTTTAAATTTTCGAAAAACAATTTTACGTTTTGGAAATATTTTTTAAAATTTCGAAAAAAAAATGTTTTGGCTCGTGGTGTGCTTGGCGTGTTAGCCAACGTATTAGGATGAAAATTCGTTTTGAAAAATTAAGAAATCGTGTAGCATTTCGGAATTAGAAGCATACTTGATAATAAATTCTATCACCTGTGAAAAATTTTTAAAATTCCCTGATGCATGTAAACAGGTGTGCTGGCAACAAAAATGGTGTGATAATCACTAATATAATATGCTGACCAAGTCAATGACCAGTGCTGACTTGAATGAAACATTTTTGAAACTTGCTGAAAGAACTTCATTTCTTCAATATTTGTTCTTATGTAATGTGCCCTTTTGATATACATACATACCATTGTAGTCGTCACAATATACTTGTGCTGACGTCTCTTGAATTATTGCTGTTTCTGTTTCTATTTTTTTTGTGCCGTGCCGATCACTTGTTTCTCATTTCACGCATAAAACCGAATTGTTTTGTGGCCAAATGTACATATTCGCCGTGTATTTGTGCTATTCAACTAAAATTAGAACCGATGCTGAATGGTGAAGTAATTTTGCATTATTCTCTTGCTTGTAGTGTCATTACCCGGTGCTGGAGCTAGTCCAACCGAGCAACAGACCATACTTGAAGTGCTCAATAATAAGCAAATACAACAACAGCAACAAGACGCAACAGAGGCAACAGAGGCAAGAGAGGTAACGCCAACAGAAGCAGCTACAACAACTACTGAAGGTTCTCCAATACCAATACCAACACCAACACCAACACCGTCGCCACCAGCCGAAGGAGCAGCAGGTGCTGCAGTTAATGTTACGAACGATGAGATTGCAAGTACAGTTAATGTGCCGTTAAACGAGGTGGATGCATTAGGTGCCGATGATCTAGTCAGCAGTCATAGCACAGCCAGACGAACCGAAAGTAATTCGTCTAGCAACGAAAGTGCGACGAGCCAAATACCTAATCAGGCAGTGACGTCAACGTCAGCAAAAAAGGAGGTGAGACGAACAGAAAGTACGAAGCGCGAAGCGAGCGCGGTAACACAGCGTTCAACGAACACTGCTACTGTAGATGACACAGCAGCGACGAACGAAACGATCACAATTCAGCCAATTGCCGTCGATAGGCAATGTAGTGCGAACAGCAGCAGCAGCGTCGATCAGGGTCATGTACTTGATATTGAATCTCATTTGATTGAGACGTACAACGATTATCAAGCGGCCGACGATAGTGTTGGTGTTAACGAATTGCCACCTCAGCAAGATGAACTGACAGTGGGTTCGTCGAGAGTTGAGACGGATGTAAATGTACGAACGGTAATTGAAGTGGAGCCGGCTGGTGCTATATCGAAGAAACCTATTGAGATTTTGCTGCCGACAAGACAAGTTCAGCGCATCGAAAGTGAGTCCGAAAACGTTGATGACGTTAAAGTTGCATCAGAAGTTATAGCGACAGCACTGAATGGTAAAGAAAACGAAGCGGTTGAAGAAAGAGAAATAGTAAACGAAGAGAAGGCGGAAACGGAAACGGAGATACAGGAGATCGCATTTACGTCACCCAGCGAGGCAAGCGATGCAATAAAGGTGACCGCAGAGAGGCTAGTCAACGAAATAGAACGTGAAGTCTTGGAGGCGTTGAGGAAGAGTGAAGAAGCACAAAACCAAGCAAAAACTGCGGTTCTCGAAGACTCAGAAACACGAAAACAAGCAAACACTGAGAGGTCCGAATTCTCTGAAGTCTCAGAAACACAAAATCAATTAAAAGTTGAGGTCTCCGAAACCTCAGCAAGCGAAGCCCAAACTTTGAACAACGACGCAGTACTAGAAGAAGCGTGTAAAATAGAAGAAAAGACTGAACAAGCTTTAACCTCATTAGATGAAATAAGCAACTCATTAACGCAAAAGGTCGACGCACAATTGTCCGAGGTAACAAGCATTCTAAAGTCATCGAAACTAAGCCACGCCGCTAATGGTGACGCCGAACGAAAACAAAACAACGAGCTTAAGATTGTGAATGTGCCTTCGCCGAAGACGCCGTCGGATGAGGAAGAGCGTAAACGCTTTTTGGAGTCTTTGCCGCATTTAGACAGCAACACCGAAGCGCAAAAACTTGCCGACGATTGCAAACGTGAATACTATCAGTCGCTTAAGAAGTATTTGATACAAAGTCAAGCAGATCGACCACCAGTACCGTTACAGACCTATCGTTGGGAGGATTTGCGGCGTGCCAAGGAAAGGGTAAGCAGTAAACAAGATAAAAACATATTTATGCTGTTATTAATGGTTTCGCTTTTTTTTTTTTTGTTTAGGGCGGCTACCCGTGGACACATTTATACAAGCGACCACTCGGCCCAGACGAGCAACCCGAAATTGTTTTACTTCTACGTAAATCACAAGAATTTCGCTTTCTTTCGGAATCTCCGAAGTCGCTGAAGAAAGTACGCATTGATGAGCAAGTTGTAGTTACGCAACCCGAACGCTATATTCAAGAGCTTTCGGAAGCCGAAGAAGAGTATCCACAATCTGCGCCCGAAGACGAAGAAACACACAGCTTACGCAGCGAAAGCATTTCTTGTGTATCGGATTCGATACTTGCTACAGGTAAACCACGGAAGTCAACGCGTTTGGATAAAATTCGTGGTTATTTGAGACGTCGCAAGGGCGGACGCACCAACGAAGACGCACAATCACTGCCTTGCGCCTCCAATAGCAGTAGCCGGCGACATAGTCAAGAAAATTTAGCGGCGCCGCAACCGAATCCACAAATTCTTGTGAACGGCAAGAGCACCGAACAGAAGCATTGCTATCCCATAATGAAGAAATTAAAAAGTATGGCAGATCGCCAAAAGAAACGCTTGAATATAAAGCGTATACATTTGGGCAAAGATGAGAAGATTGTGCTCGGCGAAGAAACGAAAATTTTGAAATTGCAAAAATCACCAAAAGCAGAACGCGGCGAAATACCACATTTCATAGAGAAACAAGATTCTGACGATGTATTGGAGATAATGGAATTGGATGAGTCGCCAAGTCGTAAACGCCGAGATGATGGGCGTCAAGACGAAGAGTGGCCAGAACTTCCCAACGACAGAAAAGGTGAGAATGTACAGATGGATTCAAATCAGAGCGAAGTAGTTTGCATCGTTGTGCCCGATGAGATTATAGAATTGCCGAAGTCAGTGGAAGATGAAAGTGAACTACCCACCACTAGTGAGGAGGTATTAACAGAAAACTTGCAGCAGACAAAAGAAATTCAGACTAACTCCACTGCAGTTGTGACTGAGCCCACTGCGATTGAGGTTGCAACAACCACCGCACCACCAAAGAAGGCGCCACGTCTACGAAGAGAGCATGTATACGAAGAAATTGAGTCTGACTTGCCGCCAGAAATTTTGACCCAACCCCCAACTACAGATATGGGCGTGTTGGAGCTGGGAGCCATTGAGACGCTCAGAGAATCTCTGGCGAAGCAGGACAGCTCAGCTCTGAAACATATTGAAGAGGGTATAAAGCCACTGCCATTGGACCGCATGGGTAGCAGTGAGGAGGAACAAGTAGCTGCAGCCACTGCCGCCGCTGCTGCTGATAAACCCACGCTTAATCTGCTTGCGCCGCTATCTTCCGTTGACTCCGCTTCATCGGATGAAGACCGCAATCGCACACAACTCTCACCTGTGTCGGAGGAAAGTGATGTAGCGAGTGTCGAAGACAATCTGCGTATTGTAGAAGATCACGAACCGATCGATTTGAAGCCGGCTATTAAGAAGGAAGCCTCACCTGCGCCATCGGACAAAAAAGTGACTTTCTCGCATGTGGAAGACGAAGCGGAACCACATCGTGAAGATATCGAATTGCCAACGGATGTACAGGAAGCCACGCAAGAGGCTGCCCAACGCAAGAAATGGATCAATATGAGGTGAGTTCGCTATAGCAAATACTAAAATCTGCACTAAATTTACCGCAATATTCATGCTAATCTTCATCATTGTAAATGTGTGCATTGTTTTCAGAAAACATTCTCTTTTGATATTACATTCCCTAATGAAATCGTTACTAACTCCACGCCACTGCAGACAAACAAGCTAAGAATATATCACAAATTCATATATTTATGTACATACGCACACATAAGAACATATCACATAAGACACAAACGGGCAACGCTCATACAAACATAACTGTATTTACAAACCCGAAATTGTGAGAGGTGAGTGGTTATACAATTTTACTATTAAAACCCCAGATGAATTTGTACAAATGTTCTTTTATGTTTCGGCGCATGTAACATTACTTCATTTAAGTTCGTCGAGGGAAGTTAAAAGTAGGTCCAAAGAGAAAACTTGTTAACCTTCTAACTGGTCAGAGAGTCATATCGACGGTAGTATTCAGAGGGTTAAAATTTTACGGGTAGACATTTTTCATTGACATAAACTCTTCGTGAACTAACATAGCTTTTTCGTAAGAAACATGCTCACTTAAAGTAAATTTTTGAAAAATGCTGTAGGAGTTCTTCAATATGAACTTTAATGTTTGTAATAGCAGTTCGAGAAACGTTGAGGATTCTGATCGCTTCAAAAATAAGAAATAATGACATAAAAAATGTATGAACTCGACATAATAATACTGGCCGATTGGAAGCTTGTGAGATATCTGAGGATTGGTGAACTTATCTAAGGGGGGCACATTGTAAATTTGGTTATACATATGGTCGATGTTCAAACTCGACAATAGCGGAACCAAGCTATAATTAGTAGAAGTGTTCGGAGATTTTCAACCGCAACTGTATTGTGTGCAGCGAAACATAAATCCCGAGCAATATAATAGAGCAAAGAGCCTGAACAGATAAATGCAAACATTGATCTAATTCAGCATTGATTTGAGATCCCGTTACTGAGAGAATCGAATGGATCGAAGCTGTTCGGGACTAAGTTGAGGAAAGGGAAGGTATCCTCAAATTTTAGGCATGGCACCTTTCGCATATGAAATTATACTATAGTGAGAGTATATAAATAAAGAAAAGTAAGCAAGAATTTAATTAGAATTAGGTTGTTATACCACTTGAGTGAGGTATCACATACTACATTGTACTGAATTTAAGTGGATCACTTTAAATGTACATTTTTTAACAAGTTAACAAAGTTCAAGTTTATCGAGCAGAGAAATCGAAATCTGCTATATTGAAATAATACTAATTGATGGCAGTTACATGCTTTACGCGAAATTTTCTTCATCCATATCTTTTTTTCTTTGAACCTACTGGAACTTTGATAATACGAGTCTAATCCCGATGAACGTAATTGTGCTCACGCCATTTGATATAGTTTATCATAAGGACTCATTGGCATTCGGTGGAACTATTCGTAAATTATTTAAAATGAAGGATGATGAAACAGAGAACTGTATATAGATTTCGGTCGCGTTGACTTGACCATCGCTTGTGAACGAGGTTGCGACGAGGCTTCCATAGAGAAGTAACGAAAGGAAGATCATAGCATCATGAAGTCTTTCTACCACTGAGTTGAATAACAGAAACGAAATCTTCACGAAATTTCTTTACTTTAATAACGATTTCGGTAATGAACGAGGAGACCACATTATATTTTCGTCATCAAAAGCAATCAGAGTATTCACGATCTGGTATTGACGTAACGACCGACACTTTTTGATTGTTCAGAAGTAAAGTTCGCCTTATGACATTTATTTAGTAAGAACTGTTCCAGAAGTGTGTACTATGAAAAGTTCGAATGAACTAGCACTAGACTTGTTCGAGAGAGATAAAGGCAGAGCTTCATGAACCTATGTAAGATTTTTGAACAATTTCCTTCAACTTTATGATGATACCGGCGTAGTTCGGTGTTAAATGGTTTATGTCCTCCTAATTGTTCTAGTCTTTCAACGTTGGAAGTATTCGACGAAAATCAATCAGTGTGTTCCTGATACAGATCTTTAAAAAAGTTCGTCTCTTAACATTGGTTTTATGAAATCTGGTATATTCGAACGAGAGAGTGTTGCTTATATAAAATTTGTGAACTATTTTCTTCAGCAAATTAGGAAAATGAACGTGCTTGTATGACTCCAGTTCAATTTGAAAAATACAAAAATATTTGGCACATCGTTCTCGGAGAAATTTATGGTATACAAAAACGTATGTGGAAATCTATTACATCACAAATACTTCTATAAAATTCGTTGTGATTTAGAAGATGTTTACAAAGACCAGGCGATACTTTAAAGCGGCTGGCAAGTGTGGCACACGGTGGCGTGGCCAAGTGTGCATCTCTGGCACGGCGGCCAAATAAAAATGAAAAGAAAAAAAGAAAAATTAAAGAGCAAAATACTTTAGCGAATGCTAAACACAATTATTAACATGGCGTGTTTATATATAAATCACAGAGATATAATATTCATTTTGTACAACTCACTTGTTTTTGGTTGCCTTTGCGCCGCTTCGCCGTTGAATGTTGAACGGTCGAAAAATTCAAATAACTCAAATAAATGCTACGCTTTTGGCTAATTTTAAAATAAAAAGAAAAAATGTGAAATTGTTTTTGCAAACACGACAAAGGCGTGCATGGCTTTCGTCGTCAATTATTCGTCAACAACCGACGACTTATGGCATTGCGGCTAAAGTGTGAAAAGCTCTCAGTCCTAGCTGAAATTCGCAACGATGCAGACGCTCGGCTGGCGTTGGACGCGCGAATAGCGAGACAGTTACTGTGCTGTGACAAAAGATAAATCTATTTTAAAATATCCTAAATGTATAGCAAAATATATGTGCGATGCGACAGTCAGAAAGCAGCAAATTCTTGGCTTCAAGTCTAATACTATCAAGTGCTATTTCGGGCAGCAGAATGATTCTTATTTTTGTTAAATATTGTGTTGTTGTAATACGCACATTTATTGTAAAAATTACGATACTTTAGTGGGGTAAATATATGTATATTGTTGCCGTTAAATCTGTTTGAAATCTCAACCAATACGAATACCGAAGAAAAACCAAAGAAGAAAACGAAAAATATACTTTTCATAATTTTTTTTTTTTGTTATAAGAATTTTCAACGAAATATTAAATTTTAGCAAATTTGTTATGCCTACCCGCGGGCAGCGCTCACAAATGTATGTGTGTTTAAAAATAGCGTAAGCAAAACACAAAGAAAAATATATATATATCTTAAATAAACAAATTAAAAACAAACTGAACATCTACGAACGCAAAAAAATAATCAAACTACGACGATCCTCATCGAACGTTGTTGCTGCGACCAAGTGTAACACTTTACAAAGTAAACAGCGCTACACTTACTTTACACCCGCATGCATTCGGCCAGAGCGCGTTATCCGCCAAGCTGTACAGCTGATCAGGCCACAAAGCTCTTGTAAGCATGAACCCACGACGTTCGGCTTCGGTCGGCGCCTTGCCGCGCGAGAAGCGGCATTTTGTGTCGCGCAACGAAAGCACCAGTGGAGCTTCGCTCGATGTACGCTGCGCTTGTCAGTACTTTCAATGTGACTCGCTGCTGCCCGATCGGGTGAATCCCGTCACTGACTCACGTCC
This sequence comes from Bactrocera minax, assembly GCA_021498325.1. Taxonomy (NCBI): domain Eukaryota; kingdom Metazoa; phylum Arthropoda; class Insecta; order Diptera; family Tephritidae; genus Bactrocera; species Bactrocera minax. The sequence continues at coordinate 5,554,784 of JAKEEE010000001.1, forward strand.
CACTTCTGCTATGGGCTTCCACAGTGATGTGGGCAGTGAACGCGGCCATCTGCATTCCCCCAACCCGTTTCAACACATCAATTTAGGTTCCGCGATACATATGGATCAGTTGTCAACACGCAGCTATAATATTGGCAGTAATGTGCATGTGGATATTGATCGGCTTTCAATGCGTAGTGTGGGTGCACAACATACGTTGGACCAAAGCACAACACAAGTGGATATCTCATTCGTCGATAAATATCCTGAATTGGAGGAAGTGGCGCGTTCGCGTGGTTTGGTGGTACGTAGCATCTCCGATGCGCAGGAAAACGAAATACCTGCCGCGCCGACCACTTTTATAGCTGGGCAACGTGGTCGTCAGATGTCGCTGAGTCGTCGTATGTCTAGCGGAGGTATGCGTGATCCAGAGACATGGTCCACACGTAGTGTTACCTCATTGCGTCGCATCTCGAGATCCCCATCAAAATCCGATCTATTTGTGGCCGATATTAACATACCGACAACACGAATTGAAACACGTTTCGAAATGCGTTCAGCGAACACAAGTCGTCGCACTTCCAATGTTGATCTATCACATTTCGCCTCGCATCGTGTAACGCCAGCATTGTTGCACTCCAGTGTTCCTATATCGTCTGCTGATATTTCCACAGCGTTGCCGCTCACTTCCGCGTCGCAGTCACAGCTACAACAACAGCAAGTACTCAAGTTGACTGCGCCGCAATTGAATTTAATTGCGCCCACACCGACGCCGAACACGGATGCTAACGACATGCGTCCAGACTTCGAGCGTGCCACAGCTTCAAGACAGAGATCTCCTTCACCTTCGGCTACTGACTACCGCATCGCTAAACCGCCTGTGTCCACGGACTATATGCGTCCAGAGGAGAATAAAGAAAATATGTATTATGCAGCAATGGGTGGTGTGATGCCACAGAATCGACCAATCGATGTGTCCAAATTTTCCGCTGATGCGGATGATAGCACAACGGAATTGCCAGCACCTGCGATCACTAAACCAGCAGCAACTACATGGCGACCTTTTACAAAGGCGCGTTCACCAAAACTTACACCGACGGTTTTGCCGGCTGCAGCCACCACGACGGACCCTCTACAAGAAGTTGTTACTGAGTTAGAGAATATAGCAGCCACTAGAAATGTTGAAGACGTCTACGATAACATACGTTTGCAGACAACGCGGCCGCCTTCACTCGGTGGAGATGAAGTATATCAGCCGTCTTTGCATCCCACTGAAGACACAAGCATACGAATCGTCAGCGCCATACCCACAGTCGATATCGATCAGCTAGTGCAAAACGAGACGAAGAAGGCGGTTGAAACACGTCTGCGATCGAAATCACCGCCACCACCACCACCACCATCAGCAAGGAAACGTATTCAATCGCCTCATAACGGCATGGACACATTACAGCTGCCGGGCGCTCTTGAAACAACTAACTTCTCGAACGACCAAAAGCAAACAGCGAGTAAGCCTGCACCGTTGAAGCGACAACGTACACCGGAACGTAATATGTCGTCGGATGGACGTAAAAAGCTAGCGCCAAATAGTCAACGTTTGGAGGCACACACCATTGAATTCCACTTCACTGATCTAAACACCGAAGTGCCGCTGCAAGACGCATCAAACGAAGTGAAACCCTCCTACACATCCAGACTCAAATCAATGTTTACGTCAAACAAAAGTGGCACAGCGGAGACACTGCAAACGGTTGAACCAACCTTTACGTCAATACGCCAAAAATCACCTTCGCCTCTACGCCAGCGATCGCCAACACCGCAGCGTGAGAAATCACCTTCCCCAGTGCCTGCCAAATTGATGGGCATTTTCACTAAATCCAAACCAACACCAATGTCCATCGTCACTGGTAACTCAGCAGTTGTTACAAAGCCTCCCGAAAAAGAACCGATGTCCGTTAAAGTAACAGAGACTTTTTCATTAAAAGTCGACGAAATGGATCAGTACAATGCACGGCCGAACAAACCGCCACCAAGTTCAGTACAGCCCACGCCACCGATTACGGCGTATAGCAGCCGCGAGGACTTTTTGAATTCCGAACAAGTTTCCGTTAACAATACGGATGCGTTTGCGCCCGTCATAATACCTGCTATGAGTCGGAATCAATTTATGGCTGGGAATAGAACATTTTATACCAGCGAAATTGATGCGCAATCGCCTCGTAGCGAGTCGGAGCTCAATCGCGCTAGTAAAGAACCATCGGTGGGAGGCGTAAGTGGTAGCCATTTTCACATACCCAAAGGTACGCTAATTTCGGTACCGATAAATATTGGCGGCGGTAGTAGTGGTGATTTGGGACAACAATCTTCATCAGCTGATGTTTCACAACGAAGCTTACCACCTCGTCCACGTCCTCCATCGGCCGACGGGCGTTTAGTGAAATCGAAATTGGTACGTAAATCATCCTTTATGGATGTACGAACTCAGTCGCAGGATCGTGCACAAAAATTGCACGGTTCACATGAAGATTTGTATAGTACGCGTATGACTAAAACAGTTAGTTTCAATTTCGATGAACGTAAATCACGTTTGTCCGAATTCGAAAGTTCTAATCTGTCTCAACAACAAAAAGATAAGAGAGAATTTCTCGAAAGGACGTACTTTTCTCGGTAAGAATGCTAACCTTTTGAACGCACCTTGGTCTTTCTGACATTACTTTGACTCCACAATGACTCACACTACCTATACACGAACACTAAGGCCGACAACATAGTGAGACGAAATGCAAAGCATGGGCAAGGAACTAAGAAGCGAAAAAAAAGAACAACAAAACCCAAAGCTGTTAGTTGTTTCACTCATATTCGATCGCAACTTCTTGATTTCGTCTTTCTTTTCCTAGCTTCACTCGTTGCTTTGCACATGTCACACTATGTGCTTGGCCTAATTGAGGCCTCCTTTATTTGTGTACTAATTTAACATCAACTTCAGCTTTACTCCAAATACTAATGATAATTCCTCTTCCAAATTTAAACTTATTTCTTAAAGAATATTTTCGAATTTTTTTTTTAATTTTTTAGTGATCATGAGTACGAACCGATCGCAGCACCCACTGAAAACGAGCAAGCTGCGGCTCCGCAGTCACAAACTGAAAAATCGGATCTCGCACGAAACATTGCGAAGTTGCACGAAGAAATCAAAGATACAGAAGATTTTCAGCGAGATTTGGAGGAGGGTCACTTAAGTTCCGAAGCGACCATGTCACGTGCGGAGTCGCGTACTGATTATGAAATACATACTAGTCAAGTTGATTCAAATGCCTTGGAAGAGCTGGCTTTGAAGCCGGAAAATCGCAAGAAAGGCTTCATGGCCAGTGCACAGGATCGCACACGTAAAATGCAAGCGGGCTTAAAGAATCAAGCCGGCAAAATTAAGACCAAATTCCGTACACCTGGCAAGAAACCGGCGTCGCCGAGTCCGAAGGCCAAGGAGCGTAAACGTTTTAAGGCGCCCGAGTTCTCGAAAATCAAAATGCCGGAAATTAAACGACCCGATATGTCGAAATTTAAAGACTTCAAACGTCCAGAATTCACGAAATTCAACAAGCCTGACATGTCGAAATTTAAATTACCCGAGAAGTTTTCGACGCTGAAGCTTAAAAGAAGCAAGTCGTTTAAAGAGAATGAAGCACAGGATGAGGAGATGGAAGTATCCACACAACAAACAGATGCCGCGTCGGGACCACAGCCACAAAAAAAGATATTCGAATTCAATTTCGGCACCTACCCAAGAGCATTTCGTAAAAAGAAGAAACCATTGGAAACACAGGCATCACTCGGTACTGAGACGGACATGGCCGGGGTCAGTGTAATCCCAAGTACTGAAACGCAACCATCGCAGGAATCCTCTAATTCACCACAAGGCGATCGCGGTCCCGGACCTGTACGCTCGCGTTGGGCTGATAAATTTTCCGATGTCAGCTATAATGATAGCGAGGGTTCACGTTATCGTCGTTATGGCAGCGAACAGGAAAGCTTCGACCGCGAATCATCACTAGAACGCCGTATGAAAGATGATTTGGAAGAGATGGAGAGTGAGGTACAAGAGATGGGTATATTGGGCGGCGTTGCTGATACAAAGCAGTTTGCCGAATTCGATGAAGAAAATCGTGCCATACACGAGATATCGAAAATGCGTGCTGGCGAATTTCGCAGGCGTCCGATGGTGCATCAAGACTCCGATCTGCGATCCGAAGATAGCAAAGACGTTGAGGGTTGGACCGAGAAGGAGATTGAGAAGAATAAATTGTTACGCAAAGCTGAGTTAGAGGCTGAGGCGAGTTACTTAAAATATCCCTCCGACGATGTGTTGCCACAGGAAACGCAGTCCACAGCGAGCTCTGGCAAGAAAGTCGTCATGGAAGAAATTGACGACGATGAATTTTTCTTACGTAAACGTGGTGTCTCCGAAGACAACATCGAATTGCGGCAGTACATAAGTAACGCGATACGCGAAGGTTACGACCGGCCCATAAATGCATTGGAACATGTAGGAAAAGTTAACGAGCGCATGGAGTACAGGGACTATGATATTCCACCACCGAAACCAAAGCGACTGCACAAAAGCTATGGACCACAAGATGTGTCACAAGATCTCCAATCTCAACGCAGTGAATATGGTGACGATCTGTCGATGTCACAAAATGGCAGTGATTATTTCAACGCGCCCAAGCGTCCATTGCGTAAGGGAAGGAGCCGCAGCAAATACTCTGTGGATAGTCAAGATTTCCCAGTAGCTGAGCATATACGACACGAGCCATATTTCGACGATGACGAGGAATATTTACGACCGCCACAAAACAGTTACAAAGACCATGAAGATGTGGAAATGAATGACTTGGATATAGTGGACAAACAGATCTTCCTAGCCGAGCCACAGGGTATCAACGATGGTGTGCCACCGCCGCAAGCGCCCAGACGTCGCAAACGTGACACCACGCGGGACAATTCAATTGATAAGGATTCGTATATGAACGGTTTCGGTGGTCGATCGGTATCGAATAGTCATTTACAGCCCACCGACGATGTAAGTGCAATGAATTTGAAATACGAGGCTTCGAAGTAGGTCTTCTTTTTTACTTTCTTCGACAAATTTAGGTAATAGTTTATCGTACTGAACACGAATATCCTATTCTCCTCTCTGAGACGGAAAAGTTCGCACCAGCGTTGAAAACTCGAAAATCTAGAGCAACTATACGATACGATGAAGACGATCGCATGTCCCGTGGCGCCGATTCGCTGGATTATGATGACCACGAGGAATCACAAGCTGATCGTGACTCGAATGTGGACAAGGACAAGTATATAATCGATATGATGGAGAACGATGGGTGCGTCGGCTGTCTAGCTATAGTAAACTTTTTATGAATATTTTTGGTGTATTTTTTGAAATTCCTCCCACAGCTACGCGATCGTCCGAAAGGAGCATTTGCCGAAGCCAACACCGCCAGCTCGTCGAAAGAAATTCTCACGTTCGCCCGGCGAGCGTTTTGCCTCTATATCCAGTGGCTCTGCCATGAGTAGCACGCCGCCACCCGAGCGTCCGCCACCACCCCGCGCATACACACCATCCTCAATTGAGGAGCCAATGCCGCCGCCCCGCAAATCAATTACCAGTTTAGAAGTGTCGCCGCAAATGTAAGCACGAAAAACAAAAGTAAAACGCACGTTTGAATGCAACATTTTTGAGAAGGAACACTTTTGAGTTTCTAAAACCAGTTTTGCTTCATTTTCCAAGGAGTGGCCAAATTCAAACACCGTGTGCACTTTATTAAATTTTTTGTTTTGTTTTTGTAATGCCTAATTTATTGAAATTTCATTTTGTTTTGTGAAATTGTTGTTGTTTGAAAGCACTTTTTTCGTTACTTGCTTAAATGTAAACGTTCATTAGAGTTAAGAAGAGCGTCAATATCGAGATCGAATTGCATTGTTATTAATATTCTTCATATATATCGTAAATGTATGTATGTGTTTGTGCATAATATGGAAAGCTTAGCTTAATTAACATTTGTTATGCTTGCTTTAAGGCTGTTAGGTGTTAGCGAATTCTACAATATACTTTTACTAAATAGTATTGTTAATTAAAACATTAGGGGTGTTCTAAACATTGGCGCACACAGGTTTTCAAAAATTCCATTGGTATTTGGTCACATACTCGCTTACATAGATTTTCATTCTTGGTATTAGTCACCGTTTGGAACACGTCCTATATATACTTCAATTTTTTAGAAAACACATATTTTCGAACTTTTTTTTTTAATATTTTTGAACTATAAATTAATTTCAAAAATAAAAAGCAATCTTCTCATGCTTAAATAAAACACACATTTTGAGCATATTACGGAACAGAAATCGAGTCGAGATCTTGTTCAGACCAACATTTAATCTTTTCAAATCGAAATTAATCTCTTCACTAATCTTTATTATTTACGCCGCCGTAGTTATCATTGTTTACTATAAAGTTTGATAATTTTTTCCTTAGTGTTAATGTTGTAGCAACAGAAAGCATACGCAAAATATATTTGAGGAACGCTATCAATTTGACAGTACTTGGACAGATAAAAATCCGAGCCCATTCCGTAGATTAGAGGTTACGTAGTTCCAATTGACCTGGAACCGGGGATAAGTTCAATATCAAAATCAGTAGCGATAGGATTTTTTGAAAAAAACAATAAAATAAATTTAAAAAAACTAAATAAATTAATAAATACACAATAAATTTAAAAAATTGTACAAGAATAATTTTAAAGCTAAATTCTGTGAAGATTAAGTTGTAATCTACTCGGTGATCTGTACGTAAAGTCACATTTTCGTGAGACAAAGTCTTCAATATTTCTGAATTAAGAATTTAAAAAATAATGCTTTTACAGCTCATTCCACTGTAAGTTCATTTTACTTATTCCATGCAATGTTATTTAAATACGAAATTAATTCTGACCCAAAAACAGAATTTGAAAATATTAAAAAACAAAAAAAAAATTGGTTTATAAAAATCTAACAAGACAAGAAAACAAGATTTATTGGTCTCGAATTCGAATAATTTACTAATCGAACATTAAATAGACACAGTTTTTAATTTTTACGGTTAATATTTCTATATTAATTTAGTAGATGTTTTGAAGTCTTCCGCTTAAGTTGCGTACCTAATTCTAACAAAAAATAAACAAATATACAAAGATTATCAAGCTCATCACGCCTTTTCTATATCTGGAATGAACCCCTGAAAACGCCAAAACTTTAATGGAGTTTTGCAGAAGAGACATCTAAGTACAAAGATGAATATTACGACTGGTTGCTTCAAGATCGATCTTAAATAGTTGTCTTGAGTACCGTCTGTGAAAATAAATACTAAATACTTTAAATTTAATAAGCCAGATGTTCGACACCTAGTTTTAGATCAACTACATGAAGATGTGCACACTTTTTTAAGATTTTAAGTGAGAAACAGAAATATAAAATTAGCTGGGAGCAAAAGAAAACCTAGTCAAAGTCTTTTAAAATAGTGAAAGGACGGATACAGTGAGTAGTTTGAGGTAATCAAAGTAAATTGTTAAGATAATGGGGGAATTATGTCTTTAGATTGCCCATAGGAAATTTACGACATTTTCGCTTTCCTTGAGTCGCTTCCAAATCGGAGGGAAGTGAGACAACCATCTAGAAAGAGAAGATCAACGTTTTGGGGAAATCTCTTAAACTACAAAAAGGTTTTGGGAGAGTTGAATTTGCTAAAAATCAAAAATATTTCGAAATGCTTCAGCATGACACAAACAAAAACAAGCCGTCTGCACCAAAATGATAGTTAGCCATTGTTAGTCTAATGTGGTGAATATATTTTTTTCGAAAGAAAGTAATTACTCTAACTTTTTTTATGAATATAATTTTCGTATTTGAAGATTTCACTTTAAAGTTCCTTTCACATAAAGCCCGATTACATCCAAAGTGCATTCTTCCGAGTAGTTAAAAGTGCTTAAGAAGCTTTTCGCCTTTTTACTTAGTTATCTATGGGCTTTTGTAATGTTCTTTTTATAGAAATTTTTGACAGTTCCTTTTTGTAATCTCATTTCTACCTAAGCAATCGAATTGTAAGTGATATCTTATGAATTATCCGAATATTTTTTTATTTTATTCATTGCATTGGGACATAATTGATATAACATATCTTTGCTATTCCTTATTCGAAATATCGAATAAAAGATTTCAGCCGGATTATACAATATATTTTAGGCTACGAAGATCATTTTATAATATATATTAGAGTAGCTTACGTCGACTTTAGTTATTCGGGATAATTTTAGTTGTTGAACACCATATACGAAGACTCAATATTTCGTTTTATCTGAAGTTATGTCCTAAAATCGGCAGCTTAAAATCACTATAATATAGAGATGAAAATACGTCTCAATTTTTACCAGAAATCAAAATACCAACATTTATTAAGTCGACATAAGCAAATTTAACATATTATTGTATATTACCAGATAGATATTTGTATTTGAATCACTTATGAACATATTTTTGAACATTTACTTCACACTTGTGAGTAAAATAAGGAATAAAATTGTTATTTGAATGATTAGAACACCCTTAATGCACACAAGCTTACATGCCGAAATCAATTCTAAGGAGGCTTTAGCGCGAAATTATAATTTTATATGATACATATTTCAACTAACTACACAAACAAACACTTACATATATTTAAAGCTACATACGTACATATAAACTACATCTATATATAAAAAAAAAGTTATAATAAAAATATAAAAATTCATTGCAAAATATATATATTTGTTTCTCTTGCTGTTTTTGGTGATTGTTTTATTTTTACGTACCTTTTAATATTTTTCGTTCGAAAGCTTAATTTATTGTTGTTGGTTTAGTTCTTGAGTTTTTCGCTTTTGCAGACGCTTTACTAACTCTACTTATTACGTTTTCTCTTTACCTTCACTATTCACTATCTTTTACGACCCATACAATCGCTAGACTGGAGGATGATTACGAAGAGCCCGAAGCTTTGCAGCAGGAGCGTCCTGAATCACCACGTGATTTGCAGTCCGGTGAGGTTATAAATAAAATGAAGTTTCGCCCATTGCCACCACCACCACGTCCACCGCGTGAGAAGCGGCAGCGCGGCGAAAGTAAAAGCTCAGCGCATAGCGCTTTCGTTTCGTTGCACGAACGCGAGTTTGCCGATGATAAAATTGCGACTTCGTCTACAGCAGATAGCTACGATCCGACCGATGTGGATTTGGAAGAGGAGGAAACACGCCTGCCCGAAGTGGAGGTGTCTACACAAACCGATCCGCTACCAGACGACTTCGAATGCGAAGAGTTCGAAATTACCGAAGATATGCGCATCATTGAGCCGCGTATAAATAGCATGCGCAAGACGTTGGATGAGCTGCTGCGTGAGGAGGAGTTGAAGATTAAAGCTGCTGAGGAGGCGGCCGCCACACCACTCACTGAAGAAGAACAGTTAGCGCGCGGTTTGCAACGATTCCGCGATGCGAATCAACGTAGCATGTCAGAGCGTTCGCGTGCCTCTTCACAAGCGGATCGCTCCAAATCACAAAGTCGTCCACCAACACCCTCCGCTGTGGTAATCGAACGACGCATTTCCACACCTATACCGAGTCAGCAGGCCGAGACAATGTTAGAGGCCGCATTGATTGTGCGACCAATTGACGATTTGGATCTCGAGGAGGAAGCCTTACGTAGAGAGGGTCTGCTTACGGATAGCGAACAGCAGAGTAAATCCGATGTTGAGGCTAGTACATCGCAAGACGAAGGGGACGAGTCAAAGCTTGCAATTAGCGACTATTCAATCGAACCCAGTTCTGAGGAACTGAATGCCATGCTTGACGAACTGCGCGCAAAAGCTGACAGCAACTATGAAGAGGAAAAGGGTGAAAGTGAGGAAGCTGAGTTAAAACAATATGCTAGTGAATATGAAAAACACTCAGACGAAGGTACGCTGGCGCGAAGTAGTTACGACCGTTATGTCGGAGATGAAACATCTGGAAAAGGGGATGAGGAAAACCTCGAGTTAGATGTGACGGAGACGAAAGAGGAGCCAGCGCAAGACATCCAAATAGAAAGTGATCAGTACGAAGTATCAACCATTGCGGACGAAGATGAGCAGAAAATGAGTGAAATTGAAGAAGCGCCAACAGAAGAGGAAGACGCACAGAAAGCAAGCGAAATCAATGAAGCGCTAATGGAAGAGGAAGAGAGCGCGGCGCCTACAACAACTGACGAAGTAGCACAGACTTTGGTACAAGATAAACAGTTAGCTTTCGAAGATAAGACTGAAAGTCTAGTGGAAGTACGAGAGCCCGCCGACAAAGCTACGGTGGTTACAGAAAGCCATGGTGAACCAACGAAATTTGAGGAACCACCACTACCACCGCCGCGACGCAAATCGACCACAGCAGTGGAGCTGTCGCCTACGCTAGTTTTGTTGGAAGAGATTTCGAAGGAACTAACACCTGTGCCAACGTTAACAGCGCCGCCACTAGCTCAAGATCAACTGCCCTCTGGGATCCCTGCGCAGCTGGGCGAACTTGAAGTAGAACGCTTACGCGTGCACGCGCTCCAAGCCGGGCAAATAATGGTCTCACAGCTGCATGGCGCGCAAATATCCGCAGAGGAGCTTGAGTGTAAATCAGGCAATTTGATAGTTAAAAATATAGCTCTGCCGGAAGGTTTTATTGAGGACATTGTGGAGCGCGTACGCACCACCGATCGGAGTCAGCTGCTAGCGGTCGAAACACAAACAAGTTTGCCAGCGAGCAGCGAAGAACGATCACCAGTCCGTGAAGTGGTACCGCCACCAAAACCGCCGCGTCAACGCGACTTGGAAGCCACCAAGCGTACAGTAGCCGACAGTAGCGACGAAATCGCGCTACAACAGCTCAGGAATTACGATGAAGAAACACAAACTGAACCGTTGGCGTATCCCGCACATACGACTGTCCCACCGCCCGTCTACGCCACAACCGAATATCTGCAATCATTGCCACCGATAGGTTTCTATAATCTACGACACGCCGACGAACCTCCATGCAGCGGCAGCGCTGACGGCAACGAGCCGAACGCACTGCAACGAAGACAACATCATCACCACCATCATCATCATCGCCACCATCGCAGATGCGATTCGTCATGTTCGGACTGTGAGGACTATGATGACTTGGGTGAGCGCGAAGAGACACGTTCGCGCTCCCACAGCAGACGTTCGCGCAGCAGCACACGCCCACCAAACGAACCGCAGACTGTAGTAAGGGCAGGTAAGCAATTCATGTCGGCATGTAGCCTGTCGCTGGTGCAAATGCTGAACCGCGTGACTGCTGCAATTCGTGGCGCCGAAGCGGACAAGAATGTCGAAGGTCAAGTCCATCACATGCCAACATTGCTGGCACTTTTCGTAGTCATATCGTTCACGCTGGTTGTGTATATGCTTGCGAGCCGCAGTGTACACACACATCATTGGGACTTTTTCAATCCGCCCGGAAATGGGGCGCGCCAATCATAGGAATACTCGTGCATGAAAGAGATATAGTCTTTTTTAGTTCCTCTTTTTTCAGGGGTCGTATGCGTTTTACCCACAACCACAAGCGAGTACCGAGTGTGTGCGTTAAAAGTTGTTTGCATTTTATGTTTTATATGGAAATTTGAATATGAAAACATCTACTTCTGGAACAGTTATGTACATAAACAAGAAATACGAATATCAGGGAACGCGCTTCACGCTAAGCTAGCGTGCTCTACATGCTTTAAGATAATAACTAGCTGAGTGCCAGCTGAGTCTTTGTATTGGTTTCGGCGAAGATTTAACTAAGCGACGAAGTAAATTTTAACTAAATTGTTACATTTTGTACGAAAAAAAATAAAAATAATAAATATATAAACGAAAGTGCGACGAATATGCAATAAGCAATTTCTACAGAACTAACAAATGCTAATTAACGTATGTTGCATATGTGTTTGCATATATGTAAATATGTTTAGGATATACAGACATATATATATTTTTGCAATGAAATTTTCATAATGGACAAAAATTTTCAAAATCATGTTATTATTGATGGTATATATGCATACTAAGTAACTACGCATTGATGCCGAATCAAGTACTGTTATTGTTTTCTATTACTCTTTTTTATAAGTTCGTTTAATTTATCAAATTTTGCAGTAATCGGAGACGTTTTTATTATTATAATTTTTTTTATTAATTGTAAGCAATCAAATAGATTATGTGTTAATTTGATGGCTTATAATTTATGCATTATTGTTAACCAAACTACAATATTTATTATTTAAAAGAATTATATTCAAAATTCATACACTCATATTTAGAAATACTGAAAGTGTAAAATTTTTCAATAAAGTAAAGTTCAAACAAACTACTCGCGTACGTATTGTTGGCCTTTTCCTACCTTAAAGCAGAAAATCTTCATTATTAGCTTGATAATTGTATGAGTTTGCTGGTAAGTTATTGCTGCTGGTGAATGCTTATTATTTAGTTATTTTTAATTATATACTTAGTTATATTAAGTTTTTAAACACTATTTAATCAAAGCTGAGTAAAAAGTCCTCATCATATTGAACCATCTCGCGGCCGTCTTTGTGGCTGCCCTTTTGCGAATCGCTCGCCGCTGCAAAGGAGAAAGAGTAAACAAATTTGAAAAGTAAGCAAAAAATACAATAAAAATTATACAAAAAGCTCGCCTCTCCCAAAATGTAAGTTTACTTACCAATAGATGACCACACCGCCGAAGATGAAGCGTCGTTTATAGGCTCAATTTGTGGCTGACGACGTGCCAATTGCACTTGCAAATTAATGCCGTTAACGCTTTTACCATGCATTTCGGCAATAGCACGGTCAGCTGATTCTGGTTTAGCAAATGAAACGAAACCTCGACTATATGAAACAAAATAAAAAAAAGAATATAACTATCGGAAAGTAAATATATATACAACTCGCACACTTTTGTTACTCACCTTTTCTCGATTTCCATTGACACATTAACAATTGTGCCGAAGTCGTTGAAAGTCTTCTTCAAAAATTCTTCCGTTACTTTATTTCCTGACACGAAAATGGTATTGCCGGTGCGCGGTTTTTCTGGTTGTGTTGAATCCAAAGGGGTTTTATCATTAAGACCCCGTTCTTTGCGATCGCGTTCTGTGGCGAAATGCTGATAGAGATTTTGCATACGCGGTTCTTCTTTTATTATTTCGCTAATTATAGTCTCTTGCGCCACATCATTTTGTGTAGACGAGAACGGTTGATAAGCAGTGACGCTTGTTTCAGGCGCTCGCTTAGCACGCTCTTGTCCTTTGGGACGTTTAAATGAAGTTTGGTCTTGCTTGGTTTGTTGCTTTTGGATAGCTGGTATTGCACCACTTTTAATTAATTTACGCGCTACTTCACGTGCATCTCGCGCATCAGTGGGACGCTTTAATGTTAGTGGTTTCTCTGGCTCTGGTTTTGGTGCTTTTAGGGCTTGCAAGGCTTTTTTCTGCAAAAGACGCGCACAACATTGCGTTATAAGCGAGGAACTTTTCCTTACAAATTATTTACCTTTTTCTTTAACTTTTGATATTTGGCTTGCAGCATATGCTCTTCCTCAGTTAAAGTTGTTGGAAAATGTATATAAACCATGTTTCTGTTTTATCGGAAAAAATCAAAACACAAATTTTGCTTTTTCGCAAGCAGTTTGATGTTGCTGTTATTGTTTATTGTTGTTTTTATAACAGAGTTCCCTGCTTCCAAAAATTATTCGTTTAGCTGACTGCGGCTTTTCTTTCGTTCACGGACTGTGCGAACAAATATAATTTAGAAGTTTTTTACAATTGAATAAATAATAAAATATATGCAATAATTCGATTCTATACAGTATATTAATGTTTTTTAATATATGATTGTTATTCAAAATAAAAGAATATAATTTGACAGAATATTATTGACAGAAAATTTATTCATAAATTGTTATTACTGAAAAGCATTGACTGCTTTAGCTAACCGATTTCCCACAATATATCGATACTTAGAATACAAGTAATCGTACGTTAAGATTCTTTAGTTATTAGCAGCACATTTTAGTTAATAAAATCCGGAATTTTATATATTAATTAATCAGTTTATTACTTTTGACATGCCACAAAGAAAAAACGCGAAATTACCATGGCGTCCAAGGAAGATGCGCACTAAAAATCGGCCAGGTACTGAAGAGGAATGGAGAAAAATGTTACCACAGTAAGTCCCACATGTTTTCGTTCTTTGATATATTGTATATAAATTTCCACATATTTGTATTGATATTAGAAAGGATGGAGCTAATAAAATGAGTTTGCGGGAAGACCAAGTTGGTATAACTCATTATGTGAGCAACGGTGTTGGATTCACTGGAGTTGTAAAATCACGTTTTTCTGATTTCCATGTTAATGAAATTGATTTGGATGGAAAAGTTTTACAATTAAACGATTTGTCAGTGCCAAAACCACCGGAACCATGTAAGGTCAACATTTTTTCATATAAACAAAATATGAGCTTTTCGTAAATGTTTAAGTATTTCTACAGCACTTGATGTTGAGGATTTAGCGGCTGCTCGTAAAAAATTCAGTGAAATCATAACAAATGACACGTGGCTAAAAATGTCCGCTTTAGCCGAATTAGACGCAAAAGATCCAGCAGCACAGCCCATAGATATAATAGTTACGACATTAGATAAAACTGAGCGAGGACAAATACACGATATGCTAAAAACATTATACGGCCCGAAGCTGGTTGGTTCGACTGTGACTGAGTTAAAAGATTCTACGGAGGAACGAATTATACGTGTTATGAAACCCAAATATAAATCAAGTAGTGAGAAGCGCATCCGATGGACTTTTCCGGGAGAATACGTACATTTCTTGGTATATAAAGAAAATATGGAAACAAGCGAAGCTGCATCGCGTTTAGCTTCACGCATTGGGTATATTTCCTCAACAAATTTTCAAATTTTCAAGTTTTTATTCTTACCTCTGCAAATATATTTCAGTGTGCACCCATCTCACGTAAATTATTGTGGTACGAAAGATAAACGTGCCAAAACAACGCAGAAGTTTTGTATAAAACGCCGACTACCTTCACAAATTTTAACGGCAGCTCAAAAATCATACGTACGCATCGGCAATTTCACATTTAGCAACGATGTACTCAAGTTGGGCAATTTAAAAGGCAATCGATTTAGAATCGCTTTGCGTCATGTCAGTGGAGATGAAGAGGAAATTCAGAAAGCGTTGGAGAATTTACGTGACAAAGGCTTTATAAATTATTTTGGCTTGCAGCGTTTTGGTAATCACGCCGACATACCCACTTATGAAATTGGTGTTGCACTTTTGAAAGCGGATTACAAAACGGTCGCAGAGCTCATATTAAAACCTCGCTCAAATGATAAGCCCTTCATGGATGAAGTGCGCAAGAAATGGTGGAAGGAGCGTAATTCAGCGGCTGCTGCAGCAATGTTTATTCCAAATGAATTTATAGAGAAGAAATTACTAGATGGTCTGGCGAAATACGGTGAAAATGATTACGCTGCAGCGTTAAGAAAGGTAAGGTTTTTTTTTAATATTAAAAATTAAGTACTAGGTTAAAACTTAATTTAGATTTAAATGTATTAAACAGTGCATTTCTTTATAATATTTACCAATATTAGATACCACGCAACATGCTCTTGCTCTACCCACACTCATTTCAAAGTTTTGTATTCAACCGCATTGCATCGCGACGCATAAGTGAATTTGGATTGAAGCTGATACCGGGCGACTTAGTATATCGTAATAAAGAAGAAATGGACGAGGACATCATTGAAAAATGTGATTTAGATAATATAGTCGAAGCTGTAGCAGAAGAGCTAGAGAATAATGAAGTTGATGTGGAGGCTGAATCCCCAGCGATTTCTGATAACAAAAATGAAGATTCAATTTTTAAGCGTAAAGTCAAAGCTTTAACTGAGGAAGACATTGTAAACGGTAATTATACGCTTTTTGACGTAGTATTACCGTTACCTGGTCATGATATCACATATCCAAGCAATGAAGTTGGCGCTTGGTATGAAGAGATACTCGAGGAATATGATTTGTCATCCGAAAAGTTACGACACAAGGTCAAAACCTTTGCTATGGCTGGCACCTACCGTAAATTGTTGATATGTCCCAATGAATTGACGTGGAAATTTCGTAAGTATTCCTCACCCGAGGAGACACTTATAGCATCCGATTGGGATCGTATTGCAGGCAAAGCTGATAGTATAGAAAACGTTGAGGGCGCTGGTGAATTAAAAGCGCTCTTATTAGATTTTCGCTTGCCACCATCAGTGTATGCCACCATGTTACTGCGGGAACTATTAAAAACGGATACTTCGGCCGCGCAACAATTGAAAATAGAAAAAGATGAAATGAATAAAGTCAAAGACAGACAGCAAGCACAATCCGCGAATGAGTGTAATGCCGATGCTGCGGTTGAAAGCGGCAACGTTGAGCCTACGACCGAAAAGCGTAAATTGGAAGCTGATAAATCGGAAGATGTGAATGAGAAGAAATTAAAAAAATCATAATAGTAATTTTAAAATTTGTGTGTTATATACATATATAACGTGTTATGTGTGTTTCATATCTGACAAGTTCTCCAACACTAGTTGGAATATCTTCTACTATTTACAACTACAAAAAAAATAAAACTAACTAATAAATAGATAAAAAATTATGGTTAAAGGTTTCAAATAATATGGTTAACATTTAAAATAGCTTGGTATGCCAATTCCTTTTGCTATATATAAAATTATATTTAGGTTCCTTAGTCATATGTTTAACGCGTATTTTCAAGTTTTAGCTTCTAATCACACTTACATATATATATATATATATATATTTGATATATATTTGAGTTGAATGCTCAAAAGACCGCGTTCAAAAATAGCTACAATACAAAAATAAAACAGTAAATCAACAGACGAATTGTATTACAACAAAAACAAACCGATTCATTGCATTGTTTCGGTGTGTCACTGATACATCTCACGTTGCTAGCGAATTGAGAGACATTCGGTACTGCACGCAGGTAAATCAGTTTGTTTATATTGCCTAAATGGCCAGCAATCAAGTTGAAGCTGCAATTGCGCTAGTACAAGAGTCTATTTGGTGGTGTAATTGACTCTCTTCAACTCTCCTCACATATAACAACTTATAAGCGTTCATATTAGGCGAGCGCGCCGTAGTGCGCATATACAGACAAAAGGATTGGCAAAAGGCGCAAGGATTTTCAGGCATTTTTACATGGATTACAGTATGAAGTGAACATCAGTGGCGACAACAAAGTGTTAAACAATTTCTTTGTAGGAAACTTTTTATGGAAAACATAGAAAGTGCGATTTTTCGCAAAATATAAATATGAAGTGAAACAGGAAACAAAGTAAATAATTAACAGAGTTGGAAAAATAATTTAAAAAGTAAATAGGAAATGCTATCATTAATAAAAATAAGAAAAAATTGATTTTTTGAAAAAGTGTTAATAGCTCTAAATGATGTGCTAGCTTGGCGCCTTTATGAGAACGCACGCACCACTTGTAGAAAAATAAACAAATTTAAAGTAATAATAACGGTATAAAAATTAACATAACTTTTGCGATGTCGTAAATATTATTTGTTAAGGCGAAGGTCTTTGAAAATTTTCAGTTATTGATTTTTTAGCAGTAAATCAATCAATAAAGGCGACGGTCACCATAATGTATGAATAAGAACAACAAAACAAATGAGCACACCAACAACGCTAATTGAAAACCTAAACGGTTATAAACACATATGTATGCAAATATGTACGTATTTTACACATATGTATGCACATTTGTGCGAATGAGGTACTTAATATTTAAAGTATTTGGATTGCGCGCTTCAAGTCAAAACAGTGAGGTCGACAACCAAACGCTCACACTACGTTCTTGTCATACCCTCCCACTTAAACACTGTCTATGGTGGTGAATCGTCGCATTTACTTAAAACGAAAATAAATCCAGAAGATATTATGTCCGTTTTTAGAAAATCTCCACCTTGTTTACTTAGCTACATAAATGCGTACATACAATCGTATATTCGTTTTATTCACACAAACATATGTATGTACATCTGCAATTATTTGCGTCGAGTCGACATCTGCAGTAAAATTTGTCCTCTCCATCAAAACCATTATTATAAATGAAGGGTGGAAACCAAGCATCCAAGTGATTCATATCTGTAGAAATCGATAGCGGTTTGTAAGGGTACATTCAGCAAGGGAGAGGTTGTAAATGTGTGCTTTATTACTTGATGGGACAAAAACTATGTTTGTGCAGGCTCTAAAAGAGTAAAATCCGATAAATCAATACAAATAATGCCGAGGTAGTGTGATTTAATGTCTAATTTATATTTTATTTTCTTATTCCTGTTCAATTTAAGGAAATTTAATATTATAAACTTGCAAAATATAATTAATAGCTCAATAATTCATTTTCATAAGTATTCCTGTATGATTAATATTGCTCTTACATTTAAATTTAACAAATATATAAAACACACGGAAAAAAACACGGAAATTTGTATACATATACAAAAACTACGTTAAATTACTATATCATCGATACTCTCATTTTCCAAAAATTTAAGTTGACACTTACAAAGATACGCGACAATACGCTTTTCAGCTTTTGTACGGTTATCTTCATCCAAGCCTTCCAGCAAAGTTTCGATGCGTTTTAAGCATGATGTGGTAGTTGTTGGCGTACTAACTAAAGGATTTGGTTTCTTTGCCTCTAAAGCAATGGCTTGTTCTTCCATAGCTTCTTGAAGTGGATCATCTTCAATTGGCAATTGCTCAATAAGTTGTTCAGCTTCCATTTCACTCCAGCTTGAGTGTATGCTCTCTGCGGCGCTTTTCGTGCTGTTTGAGCTGTAAATATTTAAATAGATTTTTTAAATAAATATTTAAAATATATCTGTTAGTTATATTACCTGTGTAGTCTTATGTGTTTGTCAAGGAAACTCATTTTATCTAATAAATGCCATGTGGCGCCCTGTACGCTTTTTACACCACCGGCTTTGCGTTGCAGCTCCTGTGTCTTTTGGAACTCACGACGATATTTATCGCGCAGATTCTTCCAACGTATTACACAATATTTAGCTGAAATTAATGTACAAACGAAATAAATATATTAAGGGTGTTTAACCATATTAGCAAACTTACTCTCAACACCTAAGGAGGATGCGATGCTTCGCCAGAGTTCGGTTTTTTTCTTCATTAGATTGTAGGGTGAGCTCCGCACTTCCTTCTCATAAAGCAGTGGATTCGCGCGCACCAAATCGACTAGTTTTGAATCAAAAACTGATTCTGTTTCCATTGCAATTAACTTATTTATTTATTTATCAAGTATTTATCACGTAAATAAAATATTCAACACCAAATGGTCAGTGGGTTTGAGAAAACTCCAAAGCAATGCAACAAAACGAATATAGAATGCCAATGACGGAAATGCGACGGTGCTGCCATACTCCATCGTTTAATAAATGGATATAATATAACATTAAGTTATTAAAAATTATAACATCGATTTAAATCGAATGAATAAAACAATAAAAAGTTAACTCTCTTTGGTTAAAAAGGAGGTTATATATTTAAAAATAATAATTATTGTGCCAAATATCTGGGCAGTAATAAAATCAAACTGTGACCGTATCATTTGGTAGCACTTCCGGCTTAATCGCTTATATTTCCCTTAAATATTAGGTTTAAGAGTTCTCTACTTAGAGTTATCTAAGAGTTTATCTACTTATTAAATATATATTTAAAAGTATTATGAAAACAAATTTAAGATGCATTGATTATAATTTTTGCAAACGCTTATTACAATTAATATCCTTAAGCGTAATTGCTGAAAGATCCCGTTTGTAACCGCCATTTAGTGCTTTTCCTGTGCTGTGATATGCACACACCCGCACCCACCCACAGACAGCAAAATGTACGTTATTGGACGCTTGTTGCTATTGTAGCTGGTGAAAATTGCAGACAATTTATTGATTTATCGATTTACTTCCTGTTAGCTTGCATTTGCTTTTGCTGCTTTTATACAATAACGTGTTGAGCGCGTACAAACCCGGAAAACAGCAATATTTTTGTATTTTTGGCTTTTATCAAAAGCAGTGGCGTGTGTGAAGTGATAACATATTCTACAATCATTAGAAATTTAAATGCATCACCATGTTGCAGTAATGCTTTTACCTTTACACAAAATCGGTGATTCCAAGAGGGGCAGTGAGCAAGAAAGTTTATATCAACCAGTGCGTCGGTTTACTTAACAGAAAAGATGGCAGCAGAAAACTATCACCTAAAATGGGATTCACATTTGTCCTATTTGAATTCTTCAGTTGCCACACTTTACAAGTAAGCTGGTTTGCGTGATTTCAATAAAGCTGGTTTTCAAACTAATTGTAAATTTTACAATAACATCATAATTAATTTCCGCCATAGAAATGAAAAATTTGTTGATGTAGTGCTGTACAGTTCCAGTAGCAGTAGTGCCAGTGGAAGTAGCACAAGTAGTGGCATACCAACAGTGGGTATTTCAGCGCACAAATTTATACTCAGCTCGTGTAGTCAGGTAACATACTTTATATTAATTTAATTTTACACTCTTTTTATAAATATTTGATTCGCTACAGTTTTTTGCAACGATGTTCGAAACCGCACCAATATCCTCACCCAACGGCGTGCTCTACGTAGTGCTTCCGCCGGAACTAAGCCACCGCGCTATACAAATACTAGTACAATATATGTACAGTGGCGAGGCCACCGTCGCCAATGACATACTTAGTGAAGTTTTGCGAGGTGGTGAGATTTTGAAAATCCGCGGCTTATGTCGCACCTTCTCAACATCATCTAATTCGCACAATACTTCAACGCGCGTCAACGAACCACTAATAGCTAATGGTGTTGGCACGCATTATATACAAAATGCAGGAAATTGCCAACCGTCATTACCAACACTTACACATTCACATATGCAAAGTGCACATGGTAGTGATATGTATGTAGTCAACAAATGTCCAAATGGTGGTGATGGCAGTTGTGGATCACATTACGCCATGGAACATTTGCAACAGCCTGTGACGCAGTCAGTGATGCCGACACAACAAACACATGCACAGCAAATACAACAAACACATCACCAGCTTCATGGCTTGGGCGCTTCCGTGCTGCCCAAGGATAGTCCAGTGATAGTCAAGTCACCGAAATTGTCACAACTTGGACTACTCTCGGCAGCAGCGTCGAGTAGTAAGCATCTAACAGGTGGCGGTATATCAATAAACAAAGAAGTTGCTATAGATCCCGATGAAAAATGCTGCTACCAATTGAATCAGTTGCATGTAGCGTCGTCTTTATGCAACGAAATTGGCTGCACGGGCGGCTGTCCCATATCCATGCAGGATGAACAAGTGAGGCGACGACAAGGCAGTCGAAATGATGAAACAATGCGTGCAACTGTGGTAGAACAGCAATTTGAGCGGGAGTACACAGAGCGACCGCGTCCACCACCCGATGAAGAGGAACATCACAGTGATATCGATATTCCCAATTATGACAGACATCTGCGACGAAGCAGTGGGGGCAGTGCCGGCGAGCGCAGTAAGTATTTCAAAATTAAAAATCTGCAAATTAGTAATATTATTACCACCACCATTTGCCACCGTTTACAGTGCGCGATTACTTCCTATCAGATTCCTACGAGCACACCAACACCACATCCACGAAGAGTCAATATACAGAGCAGGTCAGCGGCAGCACATCACCCATGCCTCACACACAAACTTTTCTCGCCATAAAACAAGAGCCAACTGACTGGACCACAAGCGCTTCCGCAACAGACAATGCACATGACGATTTAGGGTCATGTCCCAAAACGCCGCTGCGATCTCCCAAACAACCGTTAGATTTTAAAATGCCACCTGGCAGCACAACTGTCAAACTTGAAGTCGGCGCACATTCACCTAGTCCACACAGCGAACAGGACACAAACACCCAAGACGATAGTGACTATGAAACGCGTCTGGCGTGCGAATCGTGCAAACAATCCTTTGACGAACCTAAATCTTGGGTGCGCCATCTGGAGTCACATACCGTTAACACAGCAACAACAACAGCAGATACGGTAACGGTAAATGTGGCTTGCGGTACAACGAATAACATTAATAGCACAAACGCGGTCAACACCATCACCAATGGCGGGGAGGCATTAGTCAAGGCTTATGTGCCCAAAAAGCGGCGAAGAGTATCGGTGAGTGTGACCGAGTAGGTTAACTACTTCACAGGTTTAACCTTTGTGATATTTGTGTATGTTTTATTTCATGATAGCAGCAGGAAAACAACGCGGGTCATGTAACGCTCTGCTGTGACTTGTGCTCAATGTATGTAATCATTTTCCATTTTATAGTCATAAGGAAACAGTCAATTTTATTTTTGCTTTTACTTCACAGCTCCTTTGAGACCCCGGCAGACTGGGTGCGCCATCTGAACAACGAACACACCGAAATCGAGTTGGCAATGTTCAACAACAAAAAGGACAATGAGCAGAAAAGGTAAAATCAATTACACATGTGCATACAGTACCTGCATACAGTGCTGGGCAACGCATTAGAGACAACAAGTTATATTTTCATAAATATTTTCGTACAAATTCGCTCTGTATGTGTAAATAATATATAAACGTTTACTTTATGGCAGTTCGGGCAACGACAACCACCAGAATGTGCAGCAATTTCACCTCAAACGTTTTGCCCGTCGCTCAACGTATGACCAGCCCGCCAATGAAACGCCAGCGTTAGCAGTAACCTCAACGGCGCCATCCACGTCAAGCTATTCGGAGCTTTCAGAAGCATGTAGCAAAAAGTTTTCCACGCACAATAGCGTTTTGACGCACAAACGCAACCACAACGGTGCACTCAACGGCGTCAGCGTGAGTGTTAGCACAAGTGTCGCATCCACACCGTCAGGCGCAGATGTTAGCGTAATTAGCAGTGTGCCCAGCAGTTTACCAAATGGTATGTTGCACAAAAGAAAATAAGTTTAATATGTATATGTATGTATGTATAACTTTTGTCTACAATTGTCTATAGAACAAATAAACACATCATCACAGGCTTGATACAGTCGTAGATACCGTAAGGATGCACAAAACGCTTAAAAAGAAATTTGTTCTGCCAGAGATTGCAAGGAAGAATGCATAAAACGCTCGAGAAGCCCAACGTTTTGCCAGAGATTACAAGTGGAGTGAGAATTGTTACCTAAGTCGTTCCAAATCTAAACTAAAGATGAAATCATACCAACCAAACTATTTTAATCAAAATTTTTACAAATATAAATGGTATCAGGAGTACAGTTAAATGTTTTAAAATATATAAATCAATAAAAAAACACACACACAAACTTTGGATCACCTTGCCTCAACGAAGAAGCATTCATTGTACGCATGACTAGATTAACAGTTAAGGACTTCCGAAGGTGAATCTATCGTGAAAATATATACTTAAAAATAAAAAACGAAACAAAAAACATTCATTTAAGCATTATAATAAACGAATCCAATTTATGATGAACTAACGAAAAAACAACAACAAACATTATAATGTAATATAAGAAAAATGTAATTTTTTGTGAATTATACCAACTTACAAAGGCTCATAAATGTATACACATATATACAGATGTATTGTAAACGAAAAAGTTTTAAACTTTAAGATAAGATCAACACCATTGAATATTTTATTCGAAACTATGCAACAATTTGTTACATATAAACTAAAAATATAATAATAAATTGATTCGATGTTAAAATTTATTCAATTATTAAAACACAAGTATGTTAATACATTAAAGTGTACACACGTACAAGTATACAGCAGAGTATGTGCGGATGTGCATAGTATGTAAATGCAAGCATCTGAACTTGCCTGTAAAATGTATGTATGTTTTTTCTATTTTCTCTCCCTCTATGTGTGTAGTTGATAAAAACAACAATATAATAATAATTGAAAACTCATTCCAAAACCACAAATGATATTTACATTTATCGTGATTTTACGTATTTAACGATTAATAAAAAAGGGAAAGTGAATATATATTATATTGTATTTAGCTGTTTAAGCAATTTATGCAGCAATGCAGTTTTAAATAAAGTATTTTTCTCTAACGTCAAACCATATCTATAGCTTTCAAAGCACGAAAATTATTTCGGTTAGGATTTTATGTTTGCAGAATTACGCGAACGGGCACTATCATCGATTTAAGTACACATAAGTTGATGGTCATTGAATGTGTTACATGAAGGGTGATTTTGGACGCAACAGTTAAACATATAAGCAAGTTCTTGATAAACGAACATTTACAAGTAGACAAATACTTATTTGATGAATTTGTTAAAACAAATAACAACAAACCACTTCAGATATCGCTAAAAAAAATATGTAAACATTTATTACAAAACAAATGCGCTGTATTTGAATTCATCATATGAATATACCGATATGTACAAATATATATGTGTTGTATAACAATGACTGTAATTAATATACAAGGATATGTAAAGTAGCGTGATAAAACTTCCGTTACTTTTTGACTGACAATTGGAATTCAATGAAATCGAAACAGATTTTTCTTTCGAATATTCCCATAACCAATTAAAATGGCTTTTTATCCTCAACAAGTTCTTTGCCGTTTAGTATCGTTTCTGAAAATGAGATTAAGACAAAAGGATCAGTTTTGAAAGTCAACGATTTTAGTCACATTCGAAACTTATACATATATGTATATGTATGTATACAAGAAATTATCATTTATGTTATAACTTTGATTGTTGGAATGCAATGCTTGTAAATCATTAGTTATGTCGATGACATATAGTAGTAAAAATATTTAGCACGTAGCTCCGAAGGAAATTGGATGCACACAATGAACATGCCTTACACGAGCATATCATAATCCTGAATATTTTCACGGCGCGCTTTCATAAACTTGGCATGAGTTTCACCATCCAAATAGAATCCCTTTACCGCTGGATCGTTGATCATTACATCGCGCCATGCAATCTATAATGGGTAAAACTATGAGTTACACATACTATTTATATGCAAATAAATCTAATCACTGTACAAAGTAAACTTACCAGCTTGCCAAAACGCTCCTTATCCATTTCATATTTGTCGGGTAGCAAGTATTTCAACATTGCTGAACGTTCACACCATGGCCAAATCATATAGTCTACCATGCCGGGTTTATCGCCACCAAAATAAGGTGTTCCGCGTGAGTTCAACTCTTTTTCGAAAATATCTAAACCTTTGGAGATCTCAGTTAGCGCACCGGGTGCTGCGTCATTACCACCCATATATATTTTGTACATAGCACTAACCACCGGGTTGAATCTCTCAATAAGTATCTTATCCTGTGCTTTCTTTAGTGGGTCTTTGGGCAAAAGTTGTACTTCGGGATACTTTTCATCCAGATATTCAGCAATTATTAATGACTCAATTAAGGCTGGATTGCCTTCTTCTTTGGGTAGCTGTAGTGCCGGTACTTTTCCCAATGGACTGAATTCCGTAAGCCATTCTGGTTTTTCGGTAAGGTTAATGTAAATGGTGTGATATGGAATATTTTTAGCGTCAAGCACTAAATGAACGCGTTGAGCATATGGACAAAAACGCATGGAATACAAGCGAAAAACTCCATCGTCGGGTAATTCGGGTTTTTGTGAACCTAATTAGTAATAAATATAAAATTTTTTATAATGATCAAGAAGTTTAGTATAATAATTACTGTTTTCTATAAATACATACATATGTGTATATGTAAGGACGTAATATGGGTGAGGTGCAGCATACAACAAAGAAACTAAATATGCATATTCATACATTCCATAGAGTATATGCATATATATATATTGGGTTGTTCGGAAAGTCATTTCGTTTTTTCCCGCCAGAGGACTTAATTACGTTTTTTCGAAACTAACTTCACACTTAAGCCCCATAACCATTATATGTCATGAGAGCTGATATTGCAAGGCTTGTGTGTGAAAAAGTTCTATTAATTCTACCCAGTAGTTTTTGGTTGGTGCCTTTTTAAATATGGAGAGCAATAAGCAGCATTTTCGTCATATTTTACTTTTTAACTTCAGAAAAGGTAAAAATGCTGTCCAAGCGAGAAAAAAATTGACGGATGTGTATGGAGAAGGCGTGTTAACAGTACGCCAGTGCCAGAACTGGTTTGCAAAATTTCGATCCGGCAATTTTGATGTCGAAGATGCACCACGGTCTGGAAGGCGATAAAGGCATTAGTTGATGCAAATCGGCGAATCACAACACGAGAGATCGGTGAGAGGTTAAATTTGTCGAATTCAACTGTTTATGGCCATTTGAAAGGCATTATACGAAAACTGTCTTTCATGTTCCCCAAAAAAAACGAAATGA
Source organism: Bactrocera minax (assembly GCA_021498325.1). Classification (NCBI taxonomy): domain Eukaryota; kingdom Metazoa; phylum Arthropoda; class Insecta; order Diptera; family Tephritidae; genus Bactrocera; species Bactrocera minax. Next base: position 5,581,340 of record JAKEEE010000001.1, read on the forward strand.
CTTTCCGAACAACCCAATATATATATATATATATATGTATATGTACTTAAATATATCAGCGTCTATTATAATAAAAATATGAAATTGATAACACCGCTAATCATGCTTAGGTGCTACTCAATATTTTTCATTTGTATCAAAGGTGACTAAGCAAAATTTGAAAATCACATTGCAAATATCTTCACTTGATCCACGGGAGTCTCAACTAATGCGAATTTGATAACACTGTTTGTAATCAAGAACTTTCTAGCGACACTAACTTTTTAGCCATAAAAGCAAGGACATGTTGGAGCGAAAGATCTCCTCTGGCTGCGAGTTCCCGATATATTTCTACATATATACATTCTCTAAACTTTCGATTTTCTTCACAATAGCTCCAATAGCATTCATTACTCATACAAAATATATACTAACCTTTAGCCAAATGTCTGCCGCCACTCATTCTGTATTTTATTATTGCAAACGTTTTATAATTTATGGTAAAAAATTTTGTTTCCAATAGGAACAGTTCTCCCACTGTTAAGTCACCAACAGAACAAAATTAACTCATCAACATGTATATAAATAACGACCGGTTTGACAATTACTTATGTGCGTTCATTCGCTTTTTTTGATTTTGTTTGTGCTTTCTTATATAAATATTAGTGTTGCTTTAATTTAACAATTTTGCTTTTACTGCGTGCTTCGCAATCATGGAAAGCTTTTATGTCAATACAACTCTGTTTAGCCGATTTGATTCATTTGAACTCAAATGGATAATTTTTTGTCAACAAACTCTGAATAAGCATACCGCTTTAATCAGTAAATTTTTGAAATATTCCAAGTTTTATGTCCGTGAAATTTTGTAATTTTATTATAAGCTTCTTTTATGAAATGTTTGAATGAAGATTTTAGTTATGAAATATTTTAAAAAGTTTTAAGAGGAATCGGTAAAAATCAAACCTAACCAATTAACAGTTTTTGTAGCCGTCATCCTTCTAACTGATGTTTGTGAAAATCCATCGCCGTGTTTAGAACCTTTTCAATTAATATATGGTATGTGGTAATTGTGAATCTAAGTAAAAATATAACGAATATCAATTAAACAAATATTGCTATGTTTTGTGCATATTATATCAATTTGCAAAAGCTCATAAATGTTTACACAAATTCTCAAATCAAAGTCATATTTTCATTTAGCGTAAGTTAAAGCGCATGCACAAGTAATCACTATAATACATGATTAGCTGCGAAAAAATGAGTACGCCGACAGTTTGCTTTTAGATCTACAATAGATAAAATTAGTAATACTTACGCTTATAATTTGGCAAGTATTTGGTTGGGTTTCTGCCCCGAACAAAAACACATACATTAATGCATACATATTTTAACAAATTCGATATCAGTCAAAATACTTGAATCCGGCAACTTGTTCAGAGTTTTTTTTTAATACTTTCACATTTCATATCAATTTAAAATACTTTTTAGACACATTCGAAATATATGCATATATATAGATACATACAAGGGTTAGTCTGTATACCTAGAAATATGTTTAATCTCTGCGATTTTAATGTTGAGTGTGGTATGTGTTAGTTACGTTCAATGATATATAGTAAGAAATATATTCGCAAATTGTATACACTCAATGAAGGGTTTTAAACAAGCATATCATAATCGGCAACATTTGCACGACGGCCTTTCATAAATTTAGCATGAATTTCGCCATCCAAATAGTGATCTTTCACTGCTGGATCGTTGGCCATCAAATCGCTCCATTCAATCTATAACGAGTTAAAATATATTTAATACAAATTTGACGCCTAGGGAATATAAATTTAGCTTACCAGTTTCCCAAAACGTTCTTTATCCAACTCATATTTCTCCGGTAGCAAATATTTCAACATTGCCGAACGTTCACACCATGGCCAAATCATATAATCCAACATGCCGGGTTTATCGCCACCAAAATAAGGTGTTCCGCGTGAGATCAACTCTTTCTCAAAGATATCTAAACCATTTGATATATCAGTTATTGTGCCGGGTGCTGCGTCATTGCCACCTAGAAATACTTTGTACATGGCGCTAACAACCGAGTTAAATCTCTCAACAAGTATCTTATCCTGTGCTTTCTTTAGTGGGTCTTTCGGGAAAAGTTGTACTTCGGGATACTTTTCATCAAGATATTCAGCAATTATCAATGACTCAATTAAGGCTGGATTGCCTTCTTCTTTGGGTAGCTGTAGTGCCGGTACTTTTCCCAATGGACTGAATTCCGTAAGCCATTCTGGTTTCTCGGTAAGATTAATATATATTGCGTGATATGGTATATTTTTAGCGTTTAGCACTAAATGAGCACGATGTGCATATGGACAAAAGCGCATGGAAAACAAGCGAAGAACGCCATCGTCGGGTAATTCAGGTTTTGGTGAGCCTTATTGGTAATGTTAAAAACAATTAATAATATTCACAATATTCACAAGGAGTAATTTGAAAGTAATTCGGAATTTTTAATTACATATATGCCGTCATGTTTTCGTTTATGACATATTCATATTCCTATGCATACATATATATATATGTAAGAAAAGTAATTAAAATACTCTAAGTACATTCATACATAAATTCAATGTTAGCCACTACTATTTTAATATTAATAATAAGTTGATATTAGTGTTAATCAGTTTAAGTGCATGTTTTTTCTTCGCACATTTCCGATATCTTCGAATTACATCAAACATGATTATACAAAATTTGAACACGCGTTTGTGCTTACGTTATGTCAATGTCAATTAATCGATTAAATTTGGTATTTTCAAATCAAGCGATGCCGTCAAGATATTGACGTTTGAAGATTACAGCCTTGAACGAAAAGATACATCGCCGTAACCGATCACTTTTCCGGATGTATTTTATATTTATACATATCTACGAACAATTTGCTATTTCCTTGAACACGATAATAACTGGGACTGCGTTACTCACTCATATATACTTATATTTTTAGTTAAATTACCTTTAGTTAAATGTCGGCCGCCACTCATTGTATATTTTAATAAGTTCAAGACTTTAAAATTCCTTCGAGAAATGATTGAAATTAATTTTTAGAAAGTACGCCCCAATTTTTATGTCCACAACTAAGTAATATTAATTCAACAACAAGTACTATATATAAACAACGACCGGTTCTTGCTGCTCCTTATGTGCGTTCATTCGCTGTGTTTTTAGTTCATTTTGGTTTTTGCATCTGTTATTAGGGTTGCATATTTTCACAAACATTTATTTTAATTATAAGATTCGCCAGCAATTAGCGAAAGAAAGAAAATTTTTTCTAACCGCTTCCGTAAGCTAGCAACTCAAAGCTATTTTCTACAGTGACCGATTTTTAGCTAACGGAAAGAAGTGGCTTGGCATAGAAATTAGAAGAATATTGTGATTTCTTATAAATTAAAGCAAAAGCTTAACAGTTGAATTTTTTAAGGGAAATTTAGTTAGCAAATAAAGTTTGATGATGTTTGATAAAGGAAATTTACAAAGTGAATACCAAAGATGTCAAAAGCTCTCAGTTGAGAAAAGCTTTTGGATCGCGCTTTTTACAAATGAGGAAAAAATGAAGTAAATGAAGTAAACAAAGTCAATGAATTAAAGGAAGAGATAGAAAAAGGTACAGGGACCCAAATTAAACAAAAAGTGGCGAATTCAAAAGAAAAATATAAAAAATGTTTCCATAATTTTTTCCATAATAATGTTAAAACAGAATGGTTTAAATAAACGAATAAATATATAATGAGAATTAATAAAGTAGTATGTATTAAATTACTGAGACACTAACTGCTTAACGCTCTGACCATCAGAAAAGCTAACTTCTAACCTCACTTGAACCTCTAGTTGTGAAATTGTTTGAACGGTGATGTTATTGTCGCAGAAGACAACAACACTAACGTATGTAAATCTGCCTTTTATACATAGAATTTATTTTGCACCTTGAAATAAGGGCTCCAGGTTGTTGCTGTAAAAATATAAGAAATATATTAATATAATGTACTATGATACAATCTTTGGACGGATGCATTGTATTGGGAACAGGTTTGTAATGCGATAACTTCCGACGGTAATAATTGAAACCGAAAGCTTCTCATATAACTTGAAAATAGCTTCTGGAGAGGGACTTAACTTTATGTATAATTTAAAATTTATTGTCATTTTTGAGAGAGCTTAAGAATTGACAACAAATATTGACCAAATAAAATTGTGAATGACACCTGTTTGAAAAATTTCCATGAAACCGTTATTAGTCTCTATTTGTAGTATTATTTGAACTTTGACTGATATGTATGGCCAACCATTAGATCAACAAGCAATTTCTCATTTATACAAACATTTAGGTCCTACTTATGTACATAAGTAACACAAAAAGGGAAAATACTTGAAAATCTAAATTATTTAAAATTTTTTGTTATTGATTTACTTGTTGTACCGCATGCTGTTCTTCAATACAAATCTTTTATGCCTCGGCACGTGACCACAAGCACACTCACATTGTTAGTCATAAATTATCACACAAACGAATTGCTTTCGCTCCAAGACAATAATCACGTTTCGACTGATTTATTTTACATTTGTTTATATGCATGTATAATAACGTATGGTAAATTTATTTCACACAGGAATAAACTTTAATTATATAGAGGGTGAGTGCACGTAGGCGTATGAGCAATCTCTACTAAAATGTATTGAAATGTGCTAAATTACCTAACAGCTAGTATGAACCGTACGTCGAACTGGTGAAGTCAGACATACTTTTTAAATACATCAATCCTTACATTTAGAACTTTTTAAAATGTGCCACAGTTTTTGGAATTTTCAAACCATTTTAATCGACTTAGAGAGAACTTGTTGCTATGTTTTCTAAATTTTCCACATACTCATCATACTCAAAGTCAAGTGTCTTGATAAAATCATAGGGATTAATTATAGGTACTTATAGGTACTGGTCCTTCTTTTTATAATTCTTTAATGCAATTTGTCGAGCAAACTATCGTCAAAACTATATGTTGAAGCATTTATTAGTGGAAAATGAAATACCTTGTTGGTATAAATCAATTCTCCAATTTCCTAACTATTCTCCATGATGATCACTTTGGCAGTTGTTTGAACCATATTTCAGCACTTTGTCCTCTCTCTCTAAGCTCTGATTGAGATAACTCCGACCTAACATTTTTTAACGCATCAACCGCTTCTTCTGATGTTGTGTTTTGTGACATGTTGGATGTTGGTGAGGAAGTGGTAGTGTAAAATCGCTACTGTACATTGGATAACCAGTTCGATCCATTTTTTCGTCGGTCAGAAATTCTTTGCTAGTGCTGATATAAAAATAATCATTTTATTTTGTGGTTAACCAAGTGCGTTATATAGAAATAATACCCGACAATTTGCTCCAGATTGCTTCCCGAAATAAAAACATTTGTTGAGGTGGCTTATCTTTAAATAACAAAATAGTCAAGTGTTGCTTAGTTTCGAGCACGTATGTGTAAATATATGGTTTATCACTGCGTAAATGATAAGCAAAGCTTTTTATGTATCGTGGTCGTATTTCTCCTGCATTATCGTGTAGTAATCGACACGAGCTTTCTTTTCGGATTTTTTAATATGTGGGACATATCATGTCTGCCTCAAGATTTTCATACGAAATGTTATTAGTGCTTATTTAGCTAATGCCTAAAGATCTCTCAATCCCACTACAGCGATATTTTTGTTAAAAAAGATTTTGTATGACTTGGACTGAATCACATTGTGAGGGTACTTGAGTGCCGATTGGAACCGATTGAAACCGATTGAGCCCTATCAGTGTGGCTATAGATCTAAGGCCTTGCCAATGTCTAAACCTTGGAAAAGACCCGAGAGAAGTGTTAGACATCCATCATCTTTCGTTCCTTTTCTTCAATTTCAGATAATTCGAGCAGCAGAACTAATCCGATCAAACATAATCAATATTAAGAATAATTCACTTTTTAAAATGAATGTGTTCTGAATTTTCTCACAAGTGTAAATAATCTTTAGACGTATTTCGATTAGAAAAACCAATGTTTTGATGTAAACTTTGGTTCAACAGCGTCATTGGTCTTTAATCCATTGAAAAAATATATTTAACTTCAGGGTACTATAAATCGTGTCTCGAAAAAACTTACAGAAACTACTTTTGCTTCGAGACAGAATACTTAATCAAGTCAAAATACTTAATTCCTTGTCAAGGTGAGGTGAACTAGTTGATTCTTTAGTTGGACTATTTATGGAACGTGTCTATACAGTGTTGCTTAAAAGGATTTAAGTTTGAAAAAATACAGGCGGAGCTACATGCCTTGAATAATTTACCATAAAAACTCAATAAAGTCTTAAAGTTTATTTAATTTTTTATTTGTTTTTATATTGAAAAATGTAAAATGGTTAACCCTTTAAGTGTACGATCGCATAAACATGCCAACAGCCACACTGATATCGACGATCAAATAGTGTCCAACAGCTGAACAGTGTTGAGAGATTACGCCAACGCGGCATCGCCGACAACAAAATGTCACTGGACGCTTTCTAGCATTTCAACAAGAATAAGAACGGGATCTAGTACAAACAAACCAAAAAAAAAAAAGACAGTGTCTGCAAAAAGAAAAACGACGCGCTTAAGAGTTGAAAGCAGTACTTATGGATGCTAATACGCTTTTGAAACAACAGCAAAAGAATTCAGAATATCGGAAATGAATAAGAATTAAGCAGACAAAGAGTGGTTGGCTCCGTTGAGATGTGTATGGGCGCGTCATTACTAAGCAAATCAGGGCGCCGTGTATCAAGCGTGCTGGATTTTGAACGGAGCTTTGTGCTTGAAGGTGCTTTTGTAGTGGAAAAATATACACAATTAATAATTGAATTAAAAATTAATGCCTACGCGCTGATGTGGACTATTTACATACATGGTTAGTTTAGTGAACATTTGGTATTGAAAGCGTATGTACGTATATATATATGTATATATACTTTTTTCTTTAATAATTAAATATATGGTCTTTATTGGCGAATAAAGTAAAATAAAAGTCTGCACAAGTTGTTATGACTCATGAAGTGAAAACATAGTATTTTCAGCTTAGGCCATTTGACATTCAAATGACATAGAGGGCTTAAAATGTACGCCTCAAGCCTGTGCAGAATCAAACAAAATTAATTTTTATACTCTCACAACATGTTCCAACAGAGTATAATAGTTTTCTTCACCTAACGGTTGTTTTTAATACATAAAACTAATTGAGTTATATATATATAAGGATTAGGATGACGAGACGAGTTAAATTTCGAGTGACTGTCTGTCCGTGTAAGTGATAACTTTCGTATATCGTAATAACTTTCGTAATTGAGATATCTTAATAGAATTTGGTACACAAGTTCCTTGACACTCAGAGGAGGTTGGTACTGCAGATGGACATAATCGGGATACTGCCTGGAATCTGAGAAGAAAACCAGCATTCTCTAAGATGGTGTGAAGATGGGTGAAATCGGATTAAAACCACACCGACTTGCTTTAACTCGTTGAAGAAATGTACCAGAAGCATTGAATTTGAAGCATTGACACAATCAGGATAGTAATTAAGGTATTCAAAGAAAGGGATGTAAGAATTGAACAAATGGAGAGGCATCGCCCACTTTCTGGTGAAATTCTATATCTCGGAAACTTCTTAACCAATTTCAACTAAATTTGGAACGTGATATTATATTATCCTTAGGTTACAGTATGAAAATGGGCGAAATCGGAATCCAACAACGCCTACTTCCCATATACCACAATTTAAAATTTCATGTGATTCTTTCTTTTAAAGTATATAAGTCAAGCACCAATAAAGACATCGAAGAATTTTTGCATAAAGAATGCATTTAGGCATTTAGGGATACCATCTCATGTCTAAAAATTATCGAAATCGGATTATAACTTTTCAAGTCCCCAGATATCGAATATGTGGACCCAGTACCTATGGCAGGCTTTTTACCGCTGAATTAAATATTGGCCAACCAGTGAGATATGTTCTTGAAATTCAGAACGTATCTTTGCCTGAAAATATTGTGCTCTAATGTCAAAAATGGTTAAAATCTGGTAAGTACTTCTCCTAGCTCCCATATACCTAAAATAAGGATTTTCAAACTTCCGGTTGAATTTATACCTTATATATCTGTTAATATGTATGATATCTTAACAAAATTAAGTGATCGTATATTATTGGATATGCGATAGTTAAATTTCGAAAACGTGTGAAATCGGTCAACACATTGCGAACGAACGAAAACTCCCATATACTGCATATAACAAATTTCGTTATCCGAATAGACTTTTTGCCGAATATGTTATCTTCATAAAATCGCCTGGAAACCTGTTCTCTAGTGTACTTGAGTAATGCCAAAAGTTAATGCAATCAGTCAAGACCTCCACTAGCGCCAATATATACCCAATGAAATGATTCCCGACTTTCCAGCTGATTTTAAACCGTTTATGTGGGTCACTATGTGTGATATTTTAATGAAATTAAGTGGATATGTTTTCCTAAACACAATGTGAATTCGCGCTAAATATGAATGAAATCGTTATAGATCGTGGTCTAAACCCCCCATTCCTACTATAATAATTTCCGTTTCTCTGGTTGACTTTTTCCTCATTTACTTAACATATTTAATTAAGCCATTTTGGTTGAGTTTATATCGCATATAGTATTTGAGTTAATTTTCCATGTGGTCGAATAGTGAATGCTAAATTTTCATACAACATTTTTAATATAAAATTTTTCCAACTTTTAAAAAAAAATTTTCCCTGCTTTGATCCTTGCACACTGCGAGAGTATAAAATGGTCGGTTACACCCGAACTTAGCCCTTCCTTACTTGTTTCATTTTAAACTTTTTTTTTAATTATGACATTTTTATTTTGCATTGATCTCTTGCAATGTCACACCCTATTGTACCAAAAGTTAACCAATTTGATTTTCTTTAACTGGGAATACGTTTTATGGCGATTTCTTGTGATTTACTGCGCATTCAATTCAATTCAATCAATTTTGTTGTATTTGTGATTATTCTGACCAGTTTATTATCGCGCAATTGTGTGGTGGCCTTTGTTTTGTGGGGTTACACGCCTCAACTTTGTTTTTGTTATTCCCTTTTTTTGTTGTTTTGTTTTCTTTTGGGTGGAGTTCAAGGTTATGTGTTAAGCACTCTTTTCTACCGAACCGTTTGGTTAATTTATGATTCGTGATTTTTTTCACCGGACAATTCCCTGATTCAGTTGAAATTTGCGTTGATTTGTGTATAACACACACATATATATATACATACATATGTACATTCGATCACATAAGTTGACTAATTAACATGCAAGCGGCGTTTGTTTGTTTGTTCTCACTTTTACTCGAGCAATTTGATTGACTGCACGAAAATCATGATTGCACGGAAAATCTGTAGACAAAAAGCAGAAAAAAAACACAAACAAAAAATAACAACAAAAATGAAATTACAATTTATTTGCCACTCCAACTTTTTTTCGCTTCAAAGTAGCTGGCGTACATACATACTTATTTACATGTACATACATAGCGGCATATATGCCTATATATATATAAGCGTAGGCGACTGACCTCTTTAGAAAACCACATTCATATTTAAAGGTGTTGATATTGGTTATAAAGAACACTTTTTTGCATATATTATATGTGATTAACAAACCCTGCAGGAAAATCAAGTTGTAATACATAATTTCGACTGTTAAAACAGACTTTCTTTGCTCCACTTTTTTTATTCACCTGAAGGGTGTTGTTGTTTTAACCTCATAATTTATTGCTCATAAATATTCCTCCACCTCGTATATAACTGATCGCACCGGGAACGGTTTGCCAAAGTGTGTTATAGTTAAATATTATATTTATTTGAAAACAGGTATGAAACGAGTGTGTTTGGATCATAAACATTTTCAAGCGTCCACTGTAGGGTCGAATTTTCGCTGACACTCGTTCTTAGTTCCATATGAAGCTCATCTTTAGGGCATCGTTTGATTATGACTCTTTGGTATTAGCATGAGACTCAATTCCAACACCGACTTAAAAAAGCCTACCAATCTTGTTCAGTTAAATTTCTTCTATCAGCCTTCTGTCAGTTTAGATCCTTAAGGGATAAAAACATTTAATAATGTAGAATCCAGATTCTGGATTTTTAAACTGGATAAGAATATCCTCATAAATAATAGTGATTCGAATAAGCATTATAACGTTCAGAAATTTGTCAGTTATCCTTTAAAAAGTCGGATAACTTTCTTCTGATATTTCATAGATGTTTCAAACCCAATAATCACATGGAATCAGATATTCTTTTGGCTTGCCAACTATATGGAATTATTTTGAATTACCCGAATTGTACTGATTGTGCCAGTTTTTTTTATTCCAAAACATAGATTTTACCATATGGCTCTTCTTTCAACTTCAAGTAATGCTGTTCACCGATCTTAGTCCTACGATGGCTTTTTTATGGTAGTTTATTGGTAGCAGTATAGTTACGCAGTTGACTAATCGTGTGTTTCCTATAACAACTTTTAGCTTGTTTTCCGAGTAAATTTTTATCAGCTTAGAAAACTTCGTTCGCATTTCCGAAATTGTTTTAATTGCGCAATAATTCGCGTCCACTTAAAAGTATACAAAGTCAAGGTCGCTCAGCATGATGCCAATCAATTAATTAGCAAATCAGAATCTGACTAATTTAAGTGCCAAAGAAATGGGTAGTTGAATATTTTTCAATCTTCGAACTTAGGCAAATTAGTTTTATGCAAATTTTTACAGTTAGAAGAGAGCATTTCACGGTTGAAAGCTTAACTGCAACAACTGAACTGAACTGAACTGAACCCTAAAGGCGTATTGTCGCTTCGGGGCAGACAGTAGAAATCCAGAAGCTGAATTCTTTGGATTTCAATAAGAAATAAAGTTGGGTTCTTCAAATTTTTATTTAATTTTGGAAGGTTTTTTATATGCATAAATGCTAAGGGGAATAGAGAAAGTTCGATGACATTCTGGGAAATGGCAAATGAGCACGCCGAGTTGTTGCAAATGCCTTAACTTTTCAGTAATAACTAAAATTTGTTGGGGACACACAATTTAGTTGACAACAAAACAGAAAGAAGCGTTGCTCTCGGGTTGTATATGTTTTCTAAATTGATGTCATTGCTAATCATTGGTGTTGTTGTTTTCATTATTTATATGCCAATTCTCTTTTGATCGTTGCCTCAATGCAATGTTTTATCTAATAAATTAAAGAGGTATTCTTTAACGGCTTTCTTCTTTTGTTATTGTGTGCTTAATTTTTTATTTACCAAATAAACCTAATCTCTTTAAATAAAACAAAAACTAAAATGAGGTATTTAAATTAAATTTTTAGTGAATAGTGCATTCCATGAAACTTTTTGTTTTTGTTTTGCACATTCAAAAGAATTATCTAAGCGATTATAATTGCTTTTTTTTTGTTATTGTTTACTAATTTTTGAAATTTTTAAACTTTTCTGTTGTTATTTTATAATATTGTAAACAATTTTAATTTGCTATTGTTGTTTTTGTTGTTTGCATATTACAGATATGTTTACTTATTTAAACAATTTTTGTTTTTTAGTGCTGTTTTTAATCATAAATAATAAATTTACATTTTTTATTCACTATTATTATTTTTTACTAAAAGTGTCATATTTGTTATTGTTATTTTTGGCCTTTTAAATTCTGTTTCTCATGCTTGCAGTTCAGCGAACTCTTGTTTTGATGTCGCCATTTATAAATTTAGTAGCTCATCTCATTCTACTATTAAGTTTTATTTGATTTTTTATTATTTTTTTCTACAAAAATTCTAATTTTTTTTCCAAACATGTTGTGGATTTTCCTGTTTTCACACTTTTCCCAAATTTGTTTAAATTAATTTATTAGCGTAGGTCAAGTGAAATTGTGTCGCCGTGTGTAAGTGTTGAACTTAAGTGATTCGAAGAGCGTTTGATTAGTTGAGTTTGTGTTCGAGATGAGCTCTAGAAGCACTTAAAAGGCATCAAGTCTTGTGGTCATTGTACTATAAGAGTGTGGGCATAAAAATTTACAATAAAATAAATTAGGGTGCGATGTTTCATAAGGGTGTATCATTTACTTAAAATACGAATACGATATATGTTTCAATCGATTTTTTTCTCGAATATATTCTCGAAGTTTTGGCGAACGAACAGCAGACTATTTTGATATATCTATTTTATATATATCTATTTTGAAATTTATCCCTTCGCATAGACACTCTATTAATTTATGATATTTCTTCCGTGCGTTAATTTCTCTCATTCTCTCTTTCGACTCTCATTACATAATTGTCGCGGTTGCCAATTCTACAAAGTGCTTGCTATCTACAAATAAATTTTATAATCTTAATTTATCATGTTAGTAACGCCTTGCCTTACAATTTCGAATATTTTCATAGTACAATTCAATAAACTATAAAGTTCCCATTGAGCCTAATCGAATGCTTTGGGAATCATATGTTCGAGTGTTATCTCAACTTTGCTCTCAATCTTCAACTACTCTCTTACTTTTTTCTATTTTGCCGTTATTTGTTCCAGAAAGAAATATAAAGCTTTCGAGTTTCTTATCATGTATTATTTAATATTCGCAAAGCGTATTTCAAATTTGTCATTTATCAGTTGTCAACCGCCCTGGTATAATTGAAAAACTTAGTCTTCAAGTTTTCCGAAAGATTTGAAAATACTTCTAGGGATTATTAATAAGTCTAAGTTACAGTCTTAAGTTCCAAAGTATATTTGGTAATCCAAAAAGCTGAAGACACAAATACGAATATTTGAGCCATTGATTTAAGAGTTCCAAAGAAAGTACTATTCAAAATGATCAAAATGATAATTCATATCCATGCCGTTCGAAAAGCTCACTTTTCAAAAGCGAGAATCGACTTCGAACACTCTAGACCATGGATGTTGAGCTAGTTGGTTTGGTACCCTCTGGCTCAACAATAATGTTGCTCCGTTTGTTTAAAGTTACGAATGTGACACTTTAAGTTGAATTCGATGGGCACTCTTAAGTAAGCTTAGGTTTTGAGATTGAGCTCTGCGACGGAGATCATGGAGATCCCACTGGGACATTTAAAAAAACCGAGCTTTATCATGTCAAAACTTTTAGAATGGTCCATGAGACCCTCATGTATCGACGAAGCGCTATGAGTGTTTCACAAATCTGTTGAGAAGGCTATTATCGATTCTAGTTAATTCATCCAGTTCACCGAAGGCATGATATCCAAGATGTTTAAACATCAGCTTAGCGGAAACTGGACAGATGTCTCTACCTCGCCTTCTTCCAGAGGACATTAACGAATGGCTTTCGTCGAAATTTGAACCTTGAACCTCCGATTTTCCTCCTGGTTCCTGGTCTGATGATATTGTGGTGAAGGTGTTCTTTCTAACGATCGAAGGGCAATCACGTAGTAGCTTGCTGCAATTGATAATGAACCTAAAAACTCTCTACTAGGATTGAGCGCACAGTCAGCGAGTTCAAGGCCAGTATTGCCGCTCTGCTATCGGAGCGAATGCTCAACTCTCTGAAGCAGACAGGACTGAGGTGCAGTATATGTACTGATACCTTGATGACTGCAACATCTGCTTCAAAGACACCGCACTGGTCTGAAAGGCTGAAACTATAGTTGATAGAGAGCTAGAGAGAAAAAGAGACACTGATTTTATAGATGGGTCAAGCGGAATTGTTGGGAAAATTTGAAGTTAAGAAACTCATATCAGTTTATTGATCGACATGAGCTCATACAGTAGGATTGAGGGTAATTAAAAATCAAATATTCAGTAAGAATACGAGTATGTGAACAATAAAATTTCGCATCTCATCAACGATCTGATCCATTAATCTTAAACCCCAATTAATGCTCATTTCACTTTGTTTATTGCACTCGAATAAATATTTGCCAAAAGCTGCATAGTCCATCCGCCACACACTCCCCATAAATTGCGCTAGTAATCTCAGATCGCGACAGTGGATCAGCTTGCAACACACGTGCATTTACAACAAAGCGCATATTTACATGCACCACATATATACACATATTTGACAAATGTATACGAACAAGAACAAGCTGCCAAATATGAGCACTGCAACAACTTATTTGTTATTGTTGTTGTTGTTAAGCACACCATACAAAAAGGAGACAAATAAATGCAAAGAAAGCAAAGTTGTAAATAATGAAACAGTTGGATGTACATATAAATTAATCGCAAAAATAAAGTAAGTCAACGGCGTGTGTGCCAACTGGCGGCGAAACGAAGCCGGCGATCGGCGATCGGCGCCGGCAGGCGAGCGGGTAGGCAAAGAAAGGCGCACTGGCGTTTAGGTGAAGTATGCAAGCCGGTAGCAATGCGGCGATGGAATTCTCAGCGTCGACGTAAGCGCGTAAGAAAAGGCAACAACAAATGTATTGTTAACAACAACAGTAACAAGAATAACAGCAACAACTGCAGCGCCAGCAACATAACCATAACGGCGTGTTTGCACATTTTGATCAACGCTTATTCAATTGGCCCGCATTTGGGGTTGCCTGCGCGGCGCAACGCACTAATTACGCCAGCCGGCTTGTCTGTGACCACGAATGGGGCTGTCACTTACCAGCATAATTTCTTTCGATTACACAATTCTACGTTCAACACTCTTCGTTCGTTAAACACATACTTCGAGCGCATTTCGCTTTGCTATGTGCGTGTGTTATGTCTTAGCCTTATTTTGAAATTCGAATTTGAGTCACTAAAAGTACGTGCTATGAGTTTATCCCCTACACATACATGTCTACTACATACATACATGTATATATACATTATTTTTGTTTTTTGGCAATACACAAAAAATACATATATAACAGAGTGTATGTACTCATGTATATGCACGTATTTGTTGACTCACTTCATGTTGTACTTTTTTTTGCATTAAATTTGCCTAAACTATATACATAAATAGAAATACAAGGTACATACATATATATTGTGTTTAAAATTTTACAACAGTAGCCGGGGCACATATTTCCGCGTTCGGCCAATTTCGGCTGTCAGTGCGTTGTAATGAATTTTTAAGTTGATTTGACAAAAACATTCCTCAAATCTATGCAAATTTCTTTAATATTGGCGAAGTGCTTTAGCTTCAAGTATAAATCTATATATACGAGTACGGAAATAAAAAATTTGCATTGAATCGAACATTATAATATTATAATAATAATCTCTCACTTAAGTTTATCTGTTGTATAAGTTTTTTTATCCAAAGAATTTTTAAAGGTTGTTTTAGCTCGAGAAACTATGCGTATATAGATTGTCCAGTAAAAAGTTGTTAATGCAGTTGCGATTCTCTCGACCTATGCAATAACTCTGTATTATTTTCTTTTCCAGATTTCTTTAGAAACAAATTCTGAATGTTATTTTTTGGCCTTTAGTAAGAGATCTTCTCTATTAGAATTTAAAAAAAGTATTCGAATTAAAAAAGAATAGGAAACTGCTATTTTAACTAGCAACTTTTAAATAACAGCTATAGAAGTTCTGTCCCTTTTTTCATATTCATATTTTATGTATTTTGGAAAATTGCTATTACTTGATTGGAACCAGGACTCTGAGCTAGATATTCGAAATTTTAATCCAACATTTCACGTGAAACCAAAATCTAAGGTTATGAGATTGTTTTCTAATAACCGTCACACTTTAGTTTAGGGTGTATCCATCAAGCGTTCAAATGATGTTTAAATTTTGTAGATCAGGAAATCTTAGCTAAATATTTAATAAAGATATTCATTATTGCCTTCAAACTTGCTGCGCCATCTGCATACCATTTATACAGCTTTGTAACGGAATTAAAAATGTGATATATATTAAGTGAGTGTACGTATGAGTTCCGCATTTATTCCTATTTGAGATGAAAATATATCGAGAAAGGATTCAAAATGGTTTGTGTACCATGTACCATCTGGTTCAGATCGATGAAGGTTTTCCGAGATACGCCGCAATATTCATATTTCCGGGTCTGAGGTCTGGTAAAAGTTTTCAAGCAGTAACAAACCTCAAGAACTTGATTGATATCGAAATTTTGAACGGTCTTCCCTAAGATAAGAGCACTTTTGGTTATTTATAAAGATAAATTGAAAAGAGAATTATGTTCTTCTTCGCGAATTTAATGGCACAACTCTTGAGCTCTTTAAATACATAATACTCACACTGAATTTAATTCAAGAACCTCTCTAATATCTCTTATCTCAGCCATCCTCACAGTTTGAGCTTTTGAGTTTGATTTTCAAAAAAAAAAAAAGAAAATAATGTGATTGGTCTGAGGCTCAATTTATCATTTTTCGCGAGAAACCCTTTATTCCAATATTTTCCATATGATATCCACGGTTCCGTAAATTGTTCTATATTTAGAAACAGTGCTGAAATCCATGTGTTATCTCACGGAGATTGGATTCCATTATCCAAATCCATGACTATGTTAATAAGTAGAATTTTTTCCTGCAAGAGACCCGATGGGCCTTACCAAAAGGAAAATAGCAAATATTAAATTATTATTCAACTGAATATTTTTGAAAATAAATATTGTTCAAATATTTTTATAAATCTGTCAACATTTCTCGATTATTGTTTACACAAAAATTTTTACTGAAGTTACAAAAATTGATTGGCGCTGAAATGTAGGCAACGTCCTCTGTGCATATTTCCTTTGATCACATTTTATTGTTATGAGGCCTGTCTAATTGATCTTTCTACTGTGTCATGTATATAAGGTATGATATATGTATGATATGTATATGTATGTATATGTATATGTATGTATGATAAATTAAATTAAATATTAATATTGAAAAATTACAATTTAGGCCGAATTTCTATTATGGTGATAAAAAATTTAGATATATCAACATCAATGTTATTTAATTTTGCCATTTGCTACTTTTGCACACCATTTTAAGCATAACTTTTCCCCGCAATACTTTGATTAATTACATTTGATTCTTAGACTGGCGGCCCACATAGCTTTTACCATAAATAGCTGTCAATAAAGAACTCACAATCATTTTATGTAAGCACAATGAACAAAGGCAGACATTAAGCACAACAAATTCATTTGAAAAAAAAAGTAAAAAAAAAAAATTTGCACTTAATTAGCTAAGTTAAAAAAATCAGACAGAGGGAGTGACAAATACTGCGCGGCAATTTCCTTGTAGGCAATTAGCTCTGAGCAAAACAGAATGCTCACCCACCACCAATAGCAGAGATATGATGTGTTATGTATACTTGAAATAGGAATTACGGCATTATACAACACAATAATCAAATAAAATTAGAAATATATTTGAAATAACAAAAAACTAAATAAAATTTTTTAACTTCAAGGATTTAAAAATTTTAACGTCTCTTCATTGAAGTTGTCGTGTCTGCAGTGTGTCCATGTACACTCCATAGAAGTCGAGTTTATTTCCAATTTTGATGGTTAAGATTAAACTCTACCCATAAACAAGGAGTTTATCACACAAGAAAGAAACATTGTTTTCATAAAATTATGTGTGACAGAATTGAACTATCCCTGTAAGTGTCCAAAATATTCTGAGTTCAATAAGGAGATGATAAGCATTAGGCACACCTCGAGTTTAAATTTTTAGATATTAAAAATATTTTTTATTAATTATTGCCATAAGATTAGAAATTATATAATTGATTTGTAATAAAAGTTTTGACATTTTATACCAAGAATAATAATGAATTAATTTAATTTTTCAAATTTATTCTCAAAAAATTTACTTATTTCACAAGTGGAAAATTTCTTACGAATATTTCTAGTTCAAACCCCTTCTTAAACAGTGTTAGTTAATTTATTTTTTTAATTTCATTATACATATTTAAACATGTGGCAACCCCTATTAAAAATGTTTTCAAAGTAAGACTTTTTAAACCACTTTAGTTTATACCCACATTAAAATAATTTCTTTAACTTATCAATATTATTGAATTGGAATTTTTGTAAAGGTGGCAACTAACTTAAAAAATTTTTTTTATTATAAAATTTTCAAACTTTTCTCGGATCACAGTGACGAAGTTTTTTCCGGTCACACAATTTTTTGCAGACGATTGAGTTATCTATCGGTCCTTGAAAAATTTTACACCAAAAATGTTTCCTCCAACGTTTCCTTTAATGGCTTTTCTTTTGGAGCTTATTAAGGTACAACAACGCTTTTCAAAAAAGTTGGATTTAGTTTTGAAAAGTTTTTCCGTTTTGTTTGTTTTAACTGCTTTGACAGTTCTCTATCGTAATATAAATAAAATAAAACTTACAAAATTTATTTCTAGATTTTCTAGATACCCAAGTGAGATATTTTGACAATTATTCATAAACATCAAACTCAAAAATCGGAGTTTATTACTTTGGTAAACACGCAAATGAGACCTTTTGACGGTTGAAAGTCATAAAGACTAAACCTTATACTAAGAGCTTTTTAAACATCGAATATTTGACAGCTTTTTATAAATAGCAAACTTTAAACTCATAGTTTCTCAAGCCACCGAATTAAAACATGTAAGATTTATTCATTAACACCAAAGCTCATATCAGAGTATCTTAAACGCTTAAAGGAGAACTGTTAGTAATTATTTATAAACATCAAACCTTAAACCCAGAGTTTATTAGTTTCGAAAACACGAAAATAAAAATTTTTGGCAGTTACTCATAAACACCAAATCTTAAACTCGAGTTTATTATATTTGTAAGCGTGCTTTAAATGTGTCTTCCAAATAATATGACGAGAAATGAGTTAATATATTGTAATAAAAATCTACATATTTCACCTCTGTTTGGCGAATACTAATAGATCAATATTAGGTTTCAAATTAAACCTAGACTTGTTGAAAATATGCGTAAATAACCGAATACTCGAAACATTAATTACGTAGGCGTAGGCAATTATCAATTTATTCGCGAATTTCGTAATAATGCTTTTGATGTGCTAATTTTTATAATATATATAGGAATATGTTATGTATCCGTATACCTTACCCACTGGGCCTGCAACCTTGACATCGCCCATTTCTTGCTCTGAATCCATTGCACTTTCAATTTCAAATTTTTCAATTGCTCAACAAGTATTTGTTTGGCTAATTTTCGCCCTAATTTAGCGCTAGACACAAGAAGCCGCAGGGCATTGTTTAACCACCTCACACACACACACATGTATATAGAGTTCGCTAGTTCCGAAAGCGTCCATTATCGCCAGCAGCAATCTCCAGTTGTAATTATATTGTATTTTCAACTTTGGCGCCGTTGTTAAGGTATTTGCGCACAAAACCCGCCCACACATGTCCAAAGGTTTGAGTTTTAGCTTGAGAAAACCGAAAACAAAAACAAAATTCAACAATTGAAAACTGCAAGCCACAAAGTCAACGACAAGCTCCATTGTTCCACACGCCACCAAGTGTACAGGGGAGCAATGTGGGTCCAACAGAAATGTCTGCATGTATGTGTGTGTATGTGTGTGCATATTTTTGTTCTCCATCGAATTCGCCCAAACGGTAGAAAAACGCACGAACTGAATGGAATTGTTGGACAAAATTGCTTATTTTGTTATATTTTTTTCTTTGAATAAAAGCGAAGTTTTGGCGCCAAAGCGAGTCGGCGCACAATTTCAAGGCTGAGTGAGCAGCAGTCATCTAACAACGGCCGCAACTGTTGTAATCAAAGTCGTATGGTATATATATATATATATATCCGTGTGTCTGTGCGAAGAAAAAAAGAAAAATTAATTCAAATTAGCGGTGGATATGCAGAGACGCCTACGCAACGGTGATGGTGGACGGTGCAAGCGCCAATGATTGCTCAGTGAATGCTACTCTTAAAGCTTTGTAATGCAAGTCGATAATGGTTTAATCGCTTATTCCAATTTATATAATGAACACGATCTATTGTTGCAACAAGGGCGACCTACACATTTTTTGCCTATGAAATCCGAAAAATATTAAAACTAGTTCAGTGCGTGATGAATGTTCGAATATTATTTAGAGCGGGGAATATCAATGAAAATTGTATGAAAGATCTTCAAAGTAATAATCTGTAAATATCTCTTTGTTCTTTATTAATGTTGAAACTTTATAACAAGGCTTGGCTAATTTGCCGTTCCTTTCGAAAGTGCTGCTTTCGAAGGCTTCTACCGTATGCTCAAGACTTTACTTAGTCTTTTCAACAAAGAGGAAACTTTACTCTAATTTCGCTCCTGATAATTGGCATTGGACCAAGACAATGTCTTCATAATTAATGTTTTGAATCATTATAAAATATGTTCAATTATTATTATGGTAGAACCTCTTTGGTTTTCTGGTGGTCTATTCCACTTAACCATTTAAAAAGCCGAACTGAATTATTATGATCAGAATATCTTCCAGGTTGTTATTCCTACCAGTTGCCAAAAGTTATTAATAAATATGTCGGAGTTGTATGTAACGTATCATAAGTCTTTTGAAATATAAGACCCTAAGAGTATGCCTTCATTCCATTGAGAGAATATATATAACAATTATATGAGAGCAGTCTAATAATCTCTTAGACTCACCACCCGATTGCGCCACTATCGCAAGAATAATTTACAATCGTGATTTTTTTACGGAATTTACATTCTCGTCGACGACTACTTTCAAATTTTCAACTGAATCGAATTCGTCTGGCCACGTGAGGAGGAGGTCGTGTCCGTTAGAAAAATGGAAAAAGAGCAAAACTGGTCGATGATTTGTTTGTTGTTTTTGGTAGGGAAATCGCGCAGTGGAATCAAATACGCTAAGATGCTGTACATAGGGACTCTTCTGATTTCATGACGACCGTTCAAAAATTCAATCAATGAATTTTAACATGGTTGCACTTCGGTTTTTGACAAGACACACCCAGGTGCCCCAAACAAGACGATGCTTACTCCGAATAACAAGCGCAACCGTGAGACCATGTCCTGATCGTCGTTTCGTGACGGTCCACGCAACATGGATTCACTGGTACACATCAAAGATAGTCGAAACACTGCACTTCGCCATCAAACCTTCTCCGAAGAAAGCGAAGACTGTCCTATCGGCCGGAAAGTGAATGACCAGATCGAAAAAATTAGGTGAATGTGTCCGAGAATTAGCAACGCTTAACTTATAAAACATTTACGGACAGCCGAAGAGTTATCAAATTGCACACAAGTTTTTTGTTAAAAGATATTCTCTTTGTTTACAGGTATGAGGGCTGTGTAGTGAATTTATAGGTCACTAGCTTGTAGTTACAGCTATTTTTTTGATATTGGCGATAACTGGATGGCTAAAGAGAGGTGAAACTAACCTTAGTTTTACTCAGATAAAGAAAGGATGAATTTTTTTAAACTGGATCACTGGCATAAGTAGTAGTAACTTTCCTAGTGTGATGCCTTTAACAGCCGTATTTGCGCTCCTTTGCACAGGAATTTTGGAAAGCGTTTAAAGCTTTAGAGTTACTCAATTTATGAACAATATTATTGGATTTTTTAAACAGATTAGTTTCGTAGCTGAACTGGAAATTTAAAGCGTATGCTGTTGATTTTCAGTCTTCGTCTTTCACGTGGCGGGCTCTAACATTAAGTGATCAAATCTTTCAGGAAGACACATTAAAAAGCAGACCGGATGTTTTAGATATTTTTTGTGCTTGCGCTTAAATGCGTCTGGGCAAGTAAATTCAGTTCGGTTGTCTTTTCCAATATAAAATAGGTTATCTTTTTCACGTACTTTTCGTTGGGCGAAAGTTTCTAATAATTCAGGCCAAATATTATCGAATCATAGGCATTTTTATGAGCAGAAATAACCTTGGCAAAATATAAAAATTAATTTCATCGCGACAACTCAATAACTATGACAGCTCAAGAGGTCCTATCAATGGGTCCTATCATACAGCCTATGGGATTCAATAATTTTGCGCTTCCAACAGCGCGTACAGCAACAGTAGAAGTCGCGTCGCCGCTGTGCGCTTCGCATTAGACACCGCAAACACTCACAATGTCAACGCGATGCGATTATGTGGAGTATCGAATGACGTTACAACAACGCCGGCGGCGCTCGGCTTGTGTGGTGCTTTGCTGCTATTGCCGCCGCTGCTGCGCGACCAATACAGTGCTTGTTTGCTTTCAGTTTTAAACACAATATTGCCTAGTTCGGCTTTTAGTGGCGTTTTAGCCAGCTTCGTTGACGGACGTGTGAATATAATAAGCGACGCGCTGTGGCGTTGTAATAAATTGAAGCGAACTACGTGAAAATAAATCGTGCGAACGCGCTTTGTGGCAGCTTACAGAAACACTTGTTGAGTAGCGCTCAGTGCAGTGAGTGAAAACGTGTGGTGAGAGAGTAGCCTATTCGTAAGCGCATGCGAAACGTTTGAGCTAGTTAGACATTGAGCGCGCCGGCGCAACTCGAATTGCACAAATTTTGAATTTTTGCTTCAGTTCCCAAAGTGTCACTGTGAGCGCAGCAATAAACAAGAGTGATTGATTTATAGAGAAAAACAACAAAAACACTAAAAAATTGCATCGCAGCCACGGCGCTTACATAAATTGAAACTGTGTATGTGTGGACGCGCGCGCATAAGTCAAAAGCATAAACGGAAACGCGTTAAACGCATTGTACGCTATAAATTGTGTATAAAAACTGTAAATTTGCGAAATTAACGCGAACTTGCTTTATTATAGATTTTTGCATTTTGCTTTCTTTTTCGCGCGTTGAGCGAGCGAGTAATTAAACGCTTGCCTCGCGACTGGTGTTGCAAGTTGCGTGCTTGAAGCAGTTTATGTTGCAACGTTGCTTTTTTCACTTTTCACTTTTCGTTTTTTTTGTTTTATCATTTTATGGCCACAATTGGCTTGGCTTTACGTAATTTCCGTTGCACTTGAAAAGAGTTTTTCATTGAAAAATTCCTAAAACAAAGCGTAAGCGGCAAGCAAAGGTGGAAAAGTGTTTAAAATTTAAACAAAAAGGAGAATTTGATTTTAAATATAAAAAAATTGAATTAAAGTTTTAACAAAACACACGGAAGTTAACATAAAAGCGTTGCATTGAATTGTATTGAAAGTAGAAGGTGATTGAAATCACATTTGAAAAAGTTTCAAAATGTGGCTGAATTGTTGGATGCTTACAGCGTTGGCGGTGAGTAGTAATAGCCTCTAATTTATAAACTGCAATAAAATTGCTTATGCAATGTCTTGTGTGAATGAATTATGTACAGTTTAAATTTTTATAGTGTATGTGTATCCTGTATGTATGTGTGAAATTTTTAAAGTAATTTTCAAGTGATCCTTATTGTAATCGAGAAAATATTTTTATACTGTTAGAAATTTTATTAATGGAAACATGCTACTCCTTCCAATTTGAGAAAATTTTTGAAAAAATTGTCTCAAACACTATATTGACTCCTTCATTTTTACCTTTGGGAAACTGAAATTTTTAAAAACGAGCCAAATCTGAATGAATAAATTGACTGCGTATTTAGCGATTTCACGACTTGTGCTAAGTGCTACTCAAATAAATAAAATAAGTAAAAATAAAAAAAACTAAATAAAATAAAAAGAGTGCATTTAATGTGAGATTATTTTATTCTCTGACGAGTCATATCATCAACAATCTAGAATAAAATCCTGCTCTTCACATAAAAAACACTTTTTTATCGAGTAAAACCCCCTTTTGTCTTCTAAGATGTTTGTTTAGAAGTGGTCACAGATTTTAATATAGTTAAATGCCACAAAATAGAGTTGTCTTCAAACGATTGAGACTTTCTTTGTCAAAATTTTGACATAATGATATACAAGCTTATACTTTTTGACACCTCATAATGAATAAAGATAGAAATACATATAGAATATTCTGTAATGCTATAGTCTCTTACAATGCGAACCGTATATGGATAAAAGTCTGTTATGTAATATTTAAAAGCAAACAGTGGCCTTGAAAATGGTTTAAAAGCAAGCATACATAAAATGCCTTGGTTTCGCCAAGCTTTTGAGAGTAACGCATCGAATAAACAACGGTCAGACTGGCATAATCAAATACGAATGGAATAATGAGTCTAAATGAATCCTTTTAAGGAGGTATGCTCATACTCTTGCGTATTGAATTCAACTGATTAACATGAAAATTTTTTGACAAGAGCGCGCGGAGTTCAAATATAGCGAGCAAGTAGTGGCAAATCGAAGACGAATATAGAGTGCTGTTCGAATTCTAATTAGTCAAAACCAGAAGACTGTTATTTGATAGGCCTTTTGACATTTACAACGGTACTAAATTTTCCAAAAGCGGGTTGGAATTTTTTAACACCTAAACTTTTTTTTTCTAAGACCCAATTTTGACCCCTTATAGTATCTATCATATAAGTTTGACCGAAAAATTTTATTCACCATTGAAATAATAATAAACTTGTTTATGACTTAATTTCTCGAAATTGCTTTGGGCCAATATCCAGAAAAAAGTCGATTTTGCTGTATAGCATAATTAATGGTATTTTGTTAAATTTTAAATTCTTAAATGTTTTTTTTCATTAAAATTCCATCAAAATAGTTTAAATTAGTTGGTTTAGATAAAAAGTAATTTTAAAAGAATAAATATTTGTAGTTGAAGTATTTTTAAATTGAAAATAATAATTTATATATAAACATTCCTTTAATCAATCAGTTATCAATCAGAATATTTATTTTAATTGAAAAAATATTAATTGCATCATTGCGTGCTTCAACAATTTTTTCGAGGATAAAAAAAAAATGCACAATTTTGTAAGCTTGTAAAAAATGTATATTTATTTAACAGATTTTTTTTATTTCCGTTTAAAATTTCACAAAGATAATTTGTAAAAAATAACTCCCAGTTATGTGATATGAGTAATTAGCATTGACTTTGCATGCTTGGATTACACTGCTGGACGTCCACTACCAAGCAATTTCAAACAATTTACAATTATTTATGAATTTTGAACAAATCGCATTTCTAATAGAACCAATTACATCTCAAGAACAGCAATTACATACGAACAAGCATTTGTGTTTCTGTAAAAAATTTATTTGAATATTAATTCTCAAGCATTTAATTATTCAATGCCTTGATGCAAAAATGCAGTAAACATAAACAAACAGGCAAATAAACAAGCCAATCGGCAGTTGGAGCTCGGTAACTGAGCGCGCCCTTACTCGACATCGGCTCAGGTCTAACGTTGTTGAAGCCTGGCAGCCAAGTGGCAAGCAAACATGAAGACACATCTTCACAAGTGACAATGACTTTTAATATCTTTTTTATCTCTAATAAATATTTGCTTTATGCATACTTGTATATATACATGCAATCAGACATGCCAAATAAATATTTTATTTGTAATCACTAGCGATTACTAGCGAACAGTGTAACCAATTTAATGTCTCTTCGATTTGAGCTTAGATTTAATGTGAATGCGATGAACCGTTCATTTCAGAATACAATAATTGTAATCATAAATAATTTGATTAATTTAAAAGTTAAATCATGTTTTTAATTTCAGTTTTTATTTATTATGTACTTATTTATTTAATATCAAATCATATTTGGTCTTAAAAAAATTAAAATTAACTATCAAACATTTTCATTTCTATATTTAAATTTATTTTTAGTTTAGTAATTCGAATAGAGTTATTTATTTTACACTTTTGACAACCTTCTTCTCGTATTGTATTATATATAAATATTAAAAATTAATAAATATATAATTCAAGAATGTTTACTACAGTTGCGTGCCAATCCTTTTTTGTAGTGCGTTATGTTTCCCCTTTCTATTACTTCCTTTATGACGTCATTGCAATCTTTGAACTCTATCATTCTTAATAGTAGTTGTAAGCAAATACATTATCATTCATGACATACATGCCTAAGTACGTACAAGCTAGTTCCTAAAAATGTGTTATGTTTATTTTTATTTTTTATATTTCATTATTTCAGAATTTTGCTGTATTGCTTAAAGATATTTCCCTTCTTAATATCAAACATAGATAAACCTTGGTTCAGGATCACTTCTTTAAAAATCTGACACAAATAAGAAATATTATCGGCAGTGCCGATTTTCGATACTACTGATTTTTGGTTAGATAAAATCATGGCCTATTGTATGATACCATGCAGAAAGCAATACCGATGAGTGGTACACCTTTAAAAATTACTATTACTTTTCAAATTCGAAGTGATCCAAGATCCAAGATCCAAGCTGGAATCAAAGTATTGTTTGAAATCCGACGAAGCATATGGCACTTTGGTTGCTGATAAAATCAGTGACACATCTCAAAGAAAGTACACCTTTTTGCTTGCAAGGTTTCCACTCCAAGTTTTGTATCAAAAAATGAGAGTTAATTAAAAAAAAAACGCTCTTTGATATTGAATTGCCAAAGACAACGTGAACTTTTTGTTACTTATATTCAATCGTCAGTCATAGGATTTCATGCTGTTTCTATTTAAAAAATTCGTATAATCCCGAAAAAGATTTGGTCTCTAAATTTCGAGATTTCTAAAATATCAATATAAGGTCGTTAATGCATTTTATTATATATTTGCTGCGAGCATATTACTTTATTCGATTATTTATTCCTGAAATCTTCACCATGAACTATTTTTAGTCCGAAAATTTCGGAATTTTCAAATACCAACATGAATTTCATAATACCTTTTACTGCTACACTTTCTGTTAACATATTATTTCAAACCATTTTACATTTTCCCGAAATATAGTCCCGGAATTTTGAGATATTTCGGAATATTTCGAATGTTTTTATGAACATTGGAATGTTTGTATGTCAGGATGCCGAATTCCAAAATCTGATTTATGGCATGTAAACAGGTGTAAGAAATACACCAAAATACCATCGAAATCCTAAAATGATGATTCTTAAAAAATATATTGCCCACATATCGGCACAAAGGACAAGATCGATATGAATCGATGGCATCTGTCATATCAAAAATTAGTTTTTTTCATTTACCCAGGAAGTGAGTGAATCGCCAAATTCGCTATTGCTTATTTAGCTGCAAAAATATGTGTGCCATATTTTTTAAAACTGCCAACTTGTTGTTGCTGACCATATGCGGTCTCAGCGACAAAATTGATATTCATTAATAAATATTTTAGAAATACAAAAACAAAAAAACAAAAGTTTGCAAATATTTTATTTGCTGAATTATTCATACGTTTTACTACCATTTGAGTTGTAAGCATACAAGAGACATCTGTACACACATACAAACACCGTATAAAGCTAGGCCAATACGCTATTGTTCGTGTTGTTTACGAGTTTTGTAGGCCTTATAACGATTTTATGGTTATTGTTGTTGTAGACTTCTTTAAATGAATTTGGTACTGATTGTTTTTATTGTTTTTTGTTTTTGTAGTGTAGGTGTTTGTTGCTCTGTGTAAACAAAATTTAGTTCTTGGGTCAGCGTTCGCGCAGGAAGAGCAAGAATCCCTCATATTTGACCCATATTTGGTGGTTATTTTTGTGTATTGACCGACTATTTATTGACAGATAGCGTACTGATGACTCACGAAGCTTTTACAAGCCCAATGTTTTAGTATTATTTGCTTGTTGCTTGCGAACTATTGTTCCCACTTTGTCCGACTAATCGCACTGGTCACTATTGTCTGGCTTCTTTTACATTCAACTACTTTGAAAACTGTTGCGAATTCTTTTGCGCTCTTGGAATTTCGTCGCAAAGAAACGACCTTAACTGTTTCTTATATTATTTCTGTGTCTGTTGTCGAATCTTCGCCGAACACCTGACGTCAAAGCAATTAAAATTATACCTTCTTCAATTGCTTGTATTTGCTTCTAACTTATGCCGCTTGACTTCATAAATTTATAGCTATAACTTTGTTACATCAAATTATTTATTAACAGTAAATGCTGTTAATTAAATGAGAGAAACGATTTAGAGATATTTTTAAAGCAGTTATTTGAGGCTTTGGTCTTTGTTTTCGATTTCTTTTATCTTTCTTCAGCATGCGGCAGTGGCAGACGCTCAAATCCACACTTAACTGGCTGCGTTGGTGTGTATATGCGTTCGTGGCAAGTGCTGCGTGTGCGCAGTTGCAACATTCATAGCGCTGGGAGTAATGAGATGAGGTTCAAACCATGATGAAATCGAACAATTTGCATTTTCCAACATACAATGGCAAAGTTCAGTGGCTTTAGCGCGCAACATGTTATACATATGCACTTCAACTAATGCACGTGTGTGTGTTTGTGCGTGTCAACTGAACCCACGACGGCTTGGAGATGACAATACAATGCTTGGCGTCACGTTGAGCGCTGGCGTTTTGGGAACTAAGCTGAAGTCGGCTAGTAGTCTTGTGTCTTTTGTATGCTTTATTTGATAGCATATAATGTCTTTGATTTTTTCTTATTGTTTATTATTTTGTTGTTGTTGTTGTTTTTGTTCTGTTTTGCGATTGTTTACCTTGTTGTTATGCCAACACTGCCGCTTGCACACACTGTAATACAATGGTAATCTTGGTAATCGGCAATCGCGGACACGCGAGTAAGACAAGCAAAAAAAAAACAAAACAATACAAATTGAACAAAAAAGGAAACAAAAGAAATTTTAAAGGCTATGATGTGAAAGAAAAAAATTAACTATAAAGGCAGTTCAAAAATTTCCTCCAAATCAACCAAAAACTATCACACGCATAAAATGTATTCAAGAAACCTGCTGCGTTTCTAAATAGGCCAAGTAGGCCATTGATTCGGTAATTATGTCCGCTAATGCAATCATTGCTCAAGGCTAAAGCCTCAAAATGCGCGCATATGCTTGGCAGTGTTGAGCTTTTTAAGCGCTTGAATTCTGCGAAAACAAAAGACTTTTGCAACGAACCTACAGCAAAAACAATTCGACTTTCAATTTGATTTTCCAACGCAAATCGGCACACATATCAAAACGATTTTAATTAAATTGTGATTTAATACGTTGGAACTTCCAACCGTTGGAATTGCGCCACCATTGGCGGCACTGCCTACGCGACACATATACACATAAATACGTGTTTTGGCAACAGAGCGCGCATCGAAGTATTCTCTTATTACAAAATTTCGCATGTCGCTACACTAGTAATAATAATTTTTCAATAAAGTGTTATTGAATATTTTAAATATTTTATTTACAGTTTAAAGGTAAAATTAAAAGATAAAATTCGATATAAAATTGAAGAATTTTGGTTTTTGGACAACGAAAATGCAAACACTTAAACATTTTATTGTACCACAAAGTGTATGTCTCTTGTAAAAAATAAATTTCCCACATTTTTGCTATTGTTTCTTCCCTGCTTTGTTTTTGTCATATTGACCTATACCGCAGTGTGCGCTCAGTCTTAGTCATAGTTGAAATTAATTGACGATTTCTTTAAGTGAACAGAATGTTAGTGGGTGTCATCAATTTAGTAATACTTATTCCTTAGGTTTTAGCATAGGAAATAGCTTGACAATAAAAATTTGCATTTAGAAAATGCGTTAAAAAAATAAAATGCGTATAAGCGTTTTACTAAAAACTTTTTGGAAAGTAGAAAGTGCTCCTTAACTCTCTTCAATATGCCCATGCGGCATGACATCACTGCTGATTTTTAGCACAGCATCTAAACAACAATAAAATAACAGTAACCATGGTTGTGAGCGGATTCAGAAAAAAAAAATATAGAAACATAAAATATCGGTAATTTGCATTCTCAAAATTAAAAAAAAAAAACAAATTAAAAACAAAATTTTTTAAAATAAAAGAAAAGAATACAACACGAACAATAGAAAATCTTCCGTGACCTTAACGGTGAAGTAAATTATAATTATTTTTCTAACATTGAATAAGTAAAAGAAACGAAAATATAACCTAAAAATGCTCCAAGAGTCATAGCTGTTCTAGTGCAAACTGCGTGCCAGCCTTTTTCTGCAAACTCATTTTTATAATTTTTTCAAAAAAAAAAAAAAAACTGAAATAAAAAAATGTAAGCAAAACTATTTTGCTGTTACTGCTGTTGCGAGTAGCTGGCCACCCGCTCACCATTAATGCTTTTAATTTATGTATTTTGCACAATTACAAGTCAAACAAATTTAACGGAGAAAGCAATAATAGCAAAATATAATAAAAGAAATAAATAATAAAAATAATAAATAAAAACTTAAATATTTGTGAATAGCTAATATTTTAGTTGGCATGCAAAAGGAATGGCAGAAACAAGAAAAGGAAAGAAAAATTAAAAAAAAAATTAATAGGAAGCGGCCATAAAAGAAAACATCTGGCTTGCTTTCTTGATGTGTATCGGCATGTAGCGTGTTCGCGCATAGCTAACTGTTTGCTACAACAGCGAATTTGGGTTAACGCTGCTGGACTGCAATCGATCGCACAGCGACCGTAGAGTTCAGCAGTTCAAGCGAGCAGCGCGATCCGCGCGATCGGCACGATCAGTGATCGAACAATAATTGCTAATTTCGGAATTTCGGCAAGGCAGGCAGTCAATACTCCTATCAGTGATAATCAACAAGACAAAAGGCGTCGACTTTGCATTTTTATATTTATCTGCATTTTTAATTTTTATTAAAAACCGCTTTTTTTCATTTATTTTATTATTATTATTTGAATTTTTTTCTTTTTATTGTGAATGCCAGCTTATTTCTTATATACATATTTTTTTTTTTTTAATAAAATATTTTAAATTTAAAGTTTTTTATTTTGAACCGAAACCGCTTATCCCTTATGCTGTTATTTCTTTTTAAACTGTTTTAATGAAAATTTTTTTTTTTTACTTTTTTTTATTTAAATCTTTAATATTGTTTTCTCTTATTTATTCATTTAATTTTTTTATAACTTTTCTCAGTTAATATTTTTAATTTTTATTTTGGTTGTTTTTTTTTTTGAATGTGAGCTGATTATTTTTCATAAATATTTTTTTTGGTAACAATTTTACTTTTGTTTGCTTATTTGATATAGTTTTAGTTTGAATGAAATCCTATTATTATTTATTTGTTTTTTTCATATCCGTGTTTTATGAAGTTTTTTAATATAATATTTATTTGAATGGTGGCCATTTATGTCGTATTTATTTATTTTTAATACTTGAATGAATATGAATGAAAACCGTTGATTTGTTAATTTTTTACTTTTTTTAACACTTTTTTACCTAAATTTTTCCCATTTTTAGTTTGAAGTAAATCTGTTCACATCTATTTTCTTTTATGGTTTTCATATTTTTTCTTCAAAAACTTTTTATTTTAAATTTTTTTTTGTAATTTTTTATCTGAATGGAAGCCTCTTTTTTTCTATTTTATTTATTTATTATTTTTTGTTTCTGTGTTTGGCATACGTAAACGCGTTAATTTATTTTCAATTGATTTTGAAATAACAAAAAATTACAGTTTAGTTATCAAAGAGGAGTTTGAAAAATAGTTTTGCTATGCAAAAATATACGAAAGCTGTGAGTTATGTGAAGTGAGATGAAGAAATGGCAATTGGGGTGTGCAAAGGTAACCTGCCACATATTACATACGTACGTATGTTAAGAAGCTGATGTGAACATCAGTCAGTGAAATAATACAAGCGAAATTATGTCGATGTCTGCTAATGATGCTGCTGCTGCTGATCAATATGAGCTGTCCAACTTTGAACTCAAAAGCCGACGCGCTGGTGCGTAATCGAACATGGAGTAAACGGTGATGGACAGCAGTTTAGTGTGGCCACTCCTTGTTATATAAAAGAAGAAAAAAATGAAGAAGAAATCAAATGGTCGCTCGTGCAAATCATTAGAGCTTCGAACGTCGGTGCCATTTGTTCAACCTGTAGTGGTAGCTGATTAACTACATAGCTGGGCCAGTCTGCCTGACTATTTATCATATCAAATGACCGACCCATTTTCGATTGCCCTCGTCCACGCATTGCATAACAGCTACAAGTGAGCGAACGAGCAGTCAGCGCAGCCTTGCCATGCTGTTCAACAAAATGCCAATTGCGCGTGTTGTAAATTCGCTAACTATGTGATTAAATGCCAAAGAAATAAATAAGTGCACGACCTTTGCGTGCCATAATGACCCAATGCGCATAACAAGCTACAATTTGCGCTCGAAGCGCATACCTAGCTTTCGTTTACGCTAATTCAGGGCAAATCTAATTGAATTATCAACTCAGTCACTAACTTGATTCGAAGTGAAACATATAGAAACAAAAAAATAAAATGATAATAACGGTTTAATCGCTGTAACATGCCTGCTGTCGCAGTTTGCTGCTTGTGACCGTTTTCCAAGGTCGACTTGTGCGTAACTCTCTTCTGTGGCGGTTATATAACAGCATGGACACACTTTAACAAGTAAAATTCATTCGGCAGCAAGCAATTGAAGTAATAAGAGAAATTACTGTTTCAGCATTACCGCTGTTTGGTGTAAAAATTTGCTCAATCCATAAAGCTGTGTTCACATTTTTGCATGAATTACTTAATTTTGTGCAAATCACGTTACATAAATTGTGTATTCATGCTTACCTTTTGAAATTTAAATCGAAATTATTACTAATTAGTTTTAGGGCTCTAAATAACATAGAATGAATGCTATATTATTTTGTTAAAAATTTGGTACTATAACTTAGCTATTACTTATTTTCGAAATTTTGTTTAATTTAATATCAAAATTACATAACTTCAGCTTATTTTAATTTATTATTATATATATTTTATTATTATTTATATTATATTTATTTATTTTTATATATCTCAGTTTAATTTTACAAATTAATAAATTAATTATAAAAAAATAAGTAAGTTCAAAGGTTATTTTGTAATCCATCCTACTTTTGTAGATAAAATACTTGACTATACTAAGATATTGAAATTTCATTAGTTGTTGTGAAATTTTTTACATTTGCATTCCTTATATGGCACTTATATTGGCTTTATTCCAAGCTCGTTCTTAAGCTTGACTTTGTTGTATAGGTAATATTGTTTTGCAAATTACTTGACAAAAATTGTGAGCACTTCTATTAATCGCTTGTAAGCATTTAAATTATTTTGCTTTCGTATAAAAAAGTAATTTTTTCTTTCTATTTTTTCTATATTTTAGAATAGTATCACTAAAATTACTTCAGAAAAATTTTTAATGCAATTTGTAAATCATCTACATTGGTTTTTAAACATTGTTGCAAGATAATAAATTAGGTAATTTAATATTAAAATTTATTATTAGATTTCAAAATAATATATTAAATATCGTAACTAGAATTCTCAACACGAAGAAAACATTTTCAACATTTATATTTCGATTTATCAATAACTTTTTGACTTTTTTGATAAAAGAAAATATTGTATTAACTATCAGAAATTATCATTCCTATTCCAGATAAAATATTAACGGAAAATAAATGAAATTCTACTTTCGAATATTTTTCTATAGATTTTAAGAAAATGTATCTATTATTCTCAGAAAATAATATATGTTATTCGATTCACAATAAAATAAGAACGAATTTAGACCGCCTCAATTTGGGTGTTATTAATAGATCAGTAATATATTCATGATTTTCTATACTGAAGAACTGAACCATTTCAACCAAGAAAAGTGGTTGTGATTACTGGAATTTTAAAACATAAATTACGCAGCATTGTGGAATTGTCGAAAGATTGTCGCACTTATTACAATAGAATCATATACTTTGTGCGCTTAGTTCAATGCATCCGGTAACTTGTTGAATTAAACTTTATATATTTGTCAAATGAAAGGAAACTAGAACTAACAGATGATTAGTTGTTATTATTATACTTTGTTTGCTTTACAACTGCAGCTTAGGGTTCATACCTTAAATTTACGTCATACTTGGCGCTTTAATTGTTTAAGTTGACCTTTGCTCATCTGTGTACTCATCTCACATATTTATAAATTAGAATATTAATAAAAGTCAAACAACTTGAGAATACATTAAATACAAAGCAAGCGCATGTTGTGCAAATACATATTAGTATGTGTGTTTGTTTGCTTATATACATATTCAGAACCGAATCGCTTGCTTTCTATTTCAAAAGCTCATTTTACCTTACCACAAATGACAGACTCAAGCGCAAAAGTCACCGATTTTAGTTTTTATTTTTACGATGCTGAGCACCTCTCGATTTTGTTCTGGCGTCTGTTGTTGTTGTTGTTTTTTATTTTATTTTTTTTATTTGTTTTTGCCATGTGTTCGTTGGCGCGTTGCTAAGTAATTGTGCGCATTGGTGTCGTTTAATATATAAAGCAGAAACAACTGTTCATAAATGTAGAAATATCAAAATGTCAAATAAATTTGCGCTTAGGTACAATGTGCTGGCGCATCTTTTTCCAACAAATATGATTGTGTACATTGTGTTTATTTTGTGTGCAGTTTGTGCTTAACTCTTTTGAATTGAAAGAATTGAATTTGAATGAATTTAATTTATGTTTTGCTAATTAAATATCGATTAAGATATTTTTTTTCTGAAAAAAATCACGGAGTGCAATAAAATTTATTATTTCTTGGGCTTCAATATAGAAACAAATATTTAACGGAATTTGAATTTTTCGTAATAATATATCATTAGATAATTTTCATGAAGGAATTGTTTTATTTAAATTACTTTTAAGACTGATTGTTTTTAATTTTTCTTTTTTTTTAAGAAATAAGAAAGAAGAAAATTAAGAAAAATAATCAGTAGTTATTAAATTTCTACTAATATTATTTTATTTTATTTTTTTGAAAATATCCTGAAAATTCTTCAGAAAATTATTCACTTTTTATAACTTTTTAGCAATAAATTTACGTATTCTTTTGTAATTTTGTTGCAATGTTTCAAAATTTTTGCCATTAGTTTATTAATTTCTTTTTTAAGGTTTATGCCCTAGTGAAGTTGGGTGAAAGCTGAACAAAAATCTTAGCAAAACTTCTCCAAATGATAAATATTGTCAATATTTTAACGATACAAATTTATATTTTACAGCTTATATTCACTAATTAGCATACAATTTCTAACATCCGGCGAAATAAAAGAGTGTACAAAATTTAATTCTTAGTTTAAACAAAATATTTTATGCCAAACTAAACTTTTAAATTACTTAGTTGCCAGATTTCACACTTAATTATATATTTTCCTGCCATTTTATTTTAAAAAAAGTAAAAAAAAGATTTTCTACCTTCTTCAAACAAGCAGACCTGTTAAAATTTTTCATACCCTTTATATTCTTCCTCTTGGAACCCCCAATATGTTTCCAGAAAGAACCTGAGAGCACATGAGATAAGTCTATTTCTAGTAACTTCATAATCCTCCTCTATCGGAAATTAAAATAATCAAAAATTTTCTACACATTAATATGCAAAATCGGTTTTGACTCCCTTAAAGTCTCATTGGGCCTCTCTCATTGGCCAAAAAGACGAATATAGTACCAACAAAGACTCTTCTGTGGCCCTTATTTACATTGTTGAAAAACTTAAATTGGACAGTCATCCTCCTCACTCCTTTAGGTCGGCTTAATTACTTACGGAGAGACCCAACTTCTCATCCAATTTCAAAAACAAAGCTAATGATCTTAAGAATTACGAACCATAATTATAACTCCTCACTCAAATGCTCTAGCCGTTAAAGTTCACTACATTTCAGGTTGAAATTAAATAAAAGTTTTAAAGGAAAAACGGTATATTATAGCAGCAGATTATAGAAATAATTTTCAGTGCAACTAAGTGGGAAAGCATTAAGTGCTGTATATATTTCTGCATTTCATATAAATATTTATATATGTATGTACATCTATGTAGTTTTCACACCACTGCTCCGCTTATGATCGGTATGTCCTTCACGCATTTGCGATTTTTAATTTCTTCATTCTGGCACTAAAATTAAGCCAATTTTCGTCATTATGGAAGTGCACACAACAAAGCACATAAACACA
Source organism: Bactrocera minax (assembly GCA_021498325.1). Taxonomy (NCBI): domain Eukaryota; kingdom Metazoa; phylum Arthropoda; class Insecta; order Diptera; family Tephritidae; genus Bactrocera; species Bactrocera minax. The sequence continues at coordinate 5,617,320 of JAKEEE010000001.1, forward strand.
TGAAGCGTTATGACAAAGCTAGCCCCCCTAAGTTCACCGAAAGTTAACACTCTTCAACAAGATTTTGATTCTTTCACGCTATTGCGCACAACAGTGATGACGTAGAAGGTTGCGCCATCTCAAACTTCACGCCCTGTGGCACATGCGTCATTGCAACACGGTACCGCTATAACACATATACATACATAAAAATATATGCACCTCCTATTTCAAAACTAGTAAATCGTATTCTCTAGCTCGGCGCTCTCTTATGTAATTAATAAAATATATTTGATTGCTGTCGTCACGCTGTGCACAACAACGAAGAAGAAGAAGAAGTGGAATAGGAAGAAAAGGAAATGAAATAATTGATTGCATACATTTGAAAGCAAGAGTGTTAATTTCCATTTTTGTTCATAATTTTACGCATTTATGCGCAGCCGTTCCACCAAGCCACCTACCGATGTGCTTATGCGGCGAACGAGCTCTGTAGTACGTGCCAGTGATGACCCAGGGTCACACACACATAATAACGCACTTAATCATTAATAAGGGGTTTTATTACTGAATTTATAATTCTATTGGTTAATTATGTAATAAAAGCGGAAGTTGTTATAAATAACTGCATTTATTAAGAAAATAATAATTTTGGCCAATTTTTTTTTAATTTTTTGAGAAGGCTTTGCCCATAATTTCTGCATGGCAGTGCTAAATTTTATTATTGTTTATTAATTAAATTATATTTTATTATATTTACACTTTTTGACTATTCTCTTATCGCGATTTAATTATCTAATTATTATATTCGGGACCCCGAATTACTGAAACCCTAGTTTCGGGACTGCGAACTTAAATATTATATGATTCAAATGGATTTAGAAAGTACTACGCAGAAATTTACTGACTCATCTTACTAAAACTTAGACATTCGGGACTTAGACATTAGGCATTCGGGATCACGAAACTCAAGATGTAAGCGCATTATCTATTTTTGCTTCAGTGTATTTCAAAGTTTAATTGATAGTAATGTAATGTACTGTTAACATTTTTATTATATGTACACACATACTCACTTATATTTAGTACATAGAGTATAAATTCTCATTTAGTACATTTAGTATACAGCAAAAAAATTTCAGCATCAAAGTTCATATGGTAAACTAAGTTTTAGGCACTCATCATAATTTTTTTCAATAAATAAAAAATCCCGAAATGTCTCGGGCTCCTCAAATGCTGAGATTTTCACAGTACTGCGTGATTGATTGCAAATTAATGCAACCAAACTAAATATCAACTGAAACATGTGCTAAATCTGTTGTTATTGCTTTTGTTGCGATTGTGTTGCATGTGCTTTAACTCCACATGTGGTACATAACGTTTAGCTCGAAACATATTTTAACAAATGTTATAAGTTGGGTGACAAATACATGTAAGATTACATGTTGTCTGCGGTTGTTTTCACAGCTGTAACACCAAAAGTTATACGGCTATAGTGAGAAAAACAAAATAAAAACAGTAATTTGTTGAAAATTCAGAATTTCAGATTTTTGTTAAATTCTAATATGTTTTCATTTAATACAGAGGTAGCTTTATAACTACCATTTAGACCTATAAATTCGATTTCAATTTATTTATTGTATTTAATAGGACAAAATGGTTTGAGAACAATTCAGAGTGCTCTGTACCAGGTTTAAGGTTGTATAAAAGTCTAAAAGAATTAGACATGGATTTATATTGAATTCAAATTTCAAACATTTCCACCTAGTCTAAAACATTTGCTAAAAATATTGTGAAATCTTTACAGATTTTAATGAAATCAAAAAAGTTCCTACTATAGCTAAAAGTTCTTAAAACCTTTTGGGCTTTGTTACTGAAAATGCTGAAGATGAATGGAAGTAATGAGAACTTTATTTTGGTTTAAATGCAAATTATGAAAACAGTTCATATTGCTCGAATGTATTGAAGGTAAAAGCTCCTCAGCTGTTCGGCCGCAAATTTAGTTGGAAAATGTCACGATACACTGAGCAAAAATGTCAAGAATTTTATTCTAATATCTAATAAGGAAGAACACGTAAAATTTTCGATCAGTGTCTACATCGAATTCAATTTAAGTCGCTTATATTTTGCTGCTTAGTCAAAAACTTAATGTTCTGAAAAGCTTAATGAAGCACACATAATGATTGACACGATTTATCACACGTGATCACCAAATGCATTTAATTAAAATTTTGCTTTTTTTTCAACTAATTTTCCGCTGTATACCTCTCACACATGAGCTTCATTGCCATGAAATGTCATTATAATGTGAATTATCCATATAAATACCTTTTGATTGGCTACCCTTTAAGGCGAGCTCTAATGATTCACTGCGTCATAAAAGTGAATTCCTCGCCACCATAATTGCCAAATGGAATGAGAATTGAAAGCAAAAGCAAACATTGTGTTAAAATTACAAATTCCATTGAATTTCCACAATAAAGTTTTGATTGAATAATGAGCCGAAAAATAAACAACGACTTTAATTCACAATAAAAATAACAATGCAGCACGTCATCAAAGTGCGCTTTGTGAATGCTAAGTGTCTTTGTTTGCTTAGAAAATCATATGATCGACTTAGCGTAAACTAATGCAGACTTAAAAAAAAAAAAAACACTTCAAGCGATTTAGTTACAAAAAGCGAAATGTATCCAACTGCCTCATAAAGGGTTCCTATTTCACAGAATTTTGTTTTGTTTTTGGGTTTTAGTTTATACCTACCCACACATATTAGGTTTCAGCGTTTTAGGCTTAAGTTAAGTATTAAGCGGATTTTCAGCTCAGTTGTCACCTACGTCGAAGTTTAGTTCTTTTATTCTCTGCCGGCAGTGTTCGTTGAAGTTTGGTTTGAATGATTCGCGCATGCGCGTTATAGCAAATGCGATTGACATGAGCAGGCTCATAGTTTTCATATTAATTTTCGAATTCACAGTTTGATTGCTTCTAATGTTACACATTTGGCAGCAGTTGTCAGTGGTATTTAATATTTTTTATACTCAAAAGCACCAGGTGCGGTGCATTTGGTTTATTAGTATTTTTAATGTCTAATGGCTCTCTCTCTTTTAAACTCTCTTAAATCGTATAATGAAGCAATATGTTTTATGATTATAAAATTTTCTAACTAAAAACAAAGATGAATTTAAAAAATTGAAACTTTTTTATAATTCCATTTTCAATATCGCAAATTGATTATAGTTTTCAGAGGCCTGAGAGCTATCACTTAATCGCTTAGTTAAGATATATCCACCACGCTTCAGAAAGTCCAACAAATGGCCGTGTAGACCAAAGTCGTTGAGCAAATGTTATAGACTTCCGGAATTTCTCAGGCGCTTTGGATTCTAGAGTCAATTTTGTGCCCTTTTAGTCTTTGTGACTTTGCCTTGAAGTATTTTTTTAGTGATTTTCTGCAGTTCATTGCATGCTTGTTGTTGCAAAAACTCGTGTGATGTCTTTCATGCGCTATAAACATACCTTGCAACTTTGAAGCTTGGAAAACTCAATTCGTTTTTAAATGAACTGCCTACACATCTGAAACATATACACACACTTACATAGACACATAAATATATAATACAGATATTATGTGCCTCCGTGGAGAACTGTTAATAAACTTCTGGTGTGTGCCTGCTGATGTTTTTTCCAAAAAAAAAAAATCTATGAACAATTTTTGTCTGTTTTTCATAAATCAAAAATCAAAAATAACCAAACCATCGCCCACTCACCTTAAATGCGCAGCGCGTGTTGCCACATTTGCCGCCTTTGTTGAGCAAAATTGTACACTTGAATGAGAAAAATTGGCGAAACTTAATTAGCACCGAAGTGACAAAGAGCCGTCAATGTCGATGCACTCAGTTTAGAAAACGCTTACAATCGCGCTTGCAAAGCTGCTCAATGGGTAGCAGGTGCAAAGTGAGCTTAGCGCTTCATTGCAGGCATAAGCTCATGTATATCATTATTTGCATGCATGTATATACATATGTACATATATAGAGATGAAAAGCAGCTTCTGGAAATAAATACAGCGAATGTAGTTGGGAAGCGGGCGCGTACAGCATGCAATTGCTTATACGCCTTGGCAACCCACATTGTAATTTCTAAAAATAATTTAAAGCGAACGCTCACCTAACCACCTCACCACAGATGCATATTCACTTGCACATATCATTTTCAAAACTCTACAAAATGACATAAGATCACCACATGCATATATATACATAAGTAAACATATATTTATATATATATATATGTATTTGTATGTATGTACGTGATTGTGTTACAAATACAAATTAAGTGATTCAACCGGCTGCGGCAACTGATGGGCGGCAAAGTAATAACGAATTGCGTCATTTCATAAATGGTGCAAATACGTACTTACTGGTGTGCGATCACATACATAAGTACATACTTATGTGACATATTGCACTGTACATATGTGCTTGTGTGAGTATTGTATTCTGCGGGATATTCTAGGCGTTCGTTAGCTAATGCAAAAAGCCCAAATCACGTACATTGCGCTGAAATGTGAAAATATCGGCGAGTACTTGCTGGAATGCAAGGTGTTTTGGTTGATTGCATTAGCTGTTAGCATGAATTATTAAGTACAAGTTAAATGTAATCCGATTAAATGTATATATACACATTTTTCCTTCATCCATCCAGTCTTAGCAATAAAGCAAATTTTATATATATATATATATGTTCTCGTATAACAACAAAAAAATAAAAGCGCTTTCTATAAACACATTTTTTAATAAACTGCTAATTCAATTTCTTTGTCGTGAAAAAAACTTTTTCACACGGAGAAAAATCGATAGTTGTTCAATATTGTTGCAAGAAACGTTATTAAAGGTCTACGGTTTTCGTTCTCTAAGAACATTGATTTTTTTTCATTGTCTTTTTATTGTTTCTTCGTTTCGTCTTCGAAATCTTCGTTTGAATATGTTATTTTTTTTTTTTAAATCTGTGGACTTGTTATAACTATTTAGACCCCTCCAGATGGATCATTCTATCCCTTACATTTGGCTTACCACATAATTCGAGGTGAGATTTAGTGCTGATTTCTTTCTGCGAGGATATATTTAAATATTTCTAAAAAAAAAGTTTCAAAAACGTGCTTAATATTTATCAATCTCAATTCTTCCATATTTTTTTGTATATAGTGAGCATAGATCGCATCAGGATATATTCAATTTAGTAAATATCTCTAGCGCACATTATCGAAGGCACGGCACGTTCTTTATAGATCAGTAGCATATTAGTGGAGGCACTGGGGAGATTTAGTGCTGATTTCTTTCTACGAGGATATATTTAAATATTTCTAAAAAAAAAGTTTCAAAAACATGCTTAATATTTATCAATCTCAATTCTCCCATATTTTTTTGTATATAGTGAGCATAGATCGCATCAGGATATATTCAATTTAGTAAATATCTCTAGGGCACATTATCGAAGGCACGGCACGTTCTTTATAGGTCAGTAGCATATTAGTGGAGGCACTGTTCCACAATGAAGCTAATTTTTTTAGGTTATAGTGAAATAATTATGATCATATAATATTTTTAACCTATTAGCTAATGAACGGTGCATCAGAAATATTTTGGAGATCATCGCTACAAAATACGAAAATAAATACTAAAGTAAAAACAAATCTAAACCTAAAAAAAAACGCAATTACTTACTTATTTTCAACAACAACAAGCAAAACCATAAAAACGCTAAGCAAATTCATTTGCCTGTCATAAAATGAGTAAATGAGTATCAGCTTAAAAAATCATTTTCCAGCTGTCGAAAGTAGTCAAAGCTAGCGATTTAAGGTAGTAATCAAAATGTTTGCCAAAAAAGTACCTTAGACTGGTAGCTGTGGGTAAAAAGTATAAAAATTAATGGTTAGCAATTCCGCGAAAAAGCGCGCAATATATTTTGACATCCAAATTCGGCTCTACTGTAAACACAAATTACTAGTTTCACCAAATTTGATTGATTAATCGAAAATATTTTTCATTTTTAGAGAGATTGATATAGAGCATGCCAAGAAAGGCGGTTAGAAGCAACAATGAAGTGATTTGACCCTTCGCTGTCCACCGACGGACGCATATGTGCTGCGTGCTGGATAAAAAAGCTACAACAATAACAACAAACATTCAACAGTAGTTGAGCGATAAACATGCAACACGCCAGCAATAACTTATTGCCAACAATTTCTATTTGTCATTTCGAATTTGTTGCTACAGCACTTTTCGTTTTCATACTTTTCTTGTTGCTATTGTTTACATTTCAGTGGGTTATCGGCATTTCACAATGCGAACAAAACGTGAATTGTGGCAATGGCAACACGCACACACACAAACACACGCAGAAGCGTATATAAGCAGAATGAAAGATTGACACATTTCGGCACACCCCAAACCCCTGCCAACAACTTACACACACAGCAAGCATACACACACCTGCAGAGGCACACAACTCACTGTCGGTTGCCGCCACTTTGCATTGGCGGCCTGACGTTGCAATGAGCTACTTAATTGCAGCGCCGGCAATTCTCTATTGTTTTCGAGCTTCACACGCATTTTTAATGCCTTGCTGGAATGTTTTTGCTTGAACAAATAAATTAAGAACAATAACAGCAACAACAGCAGCAAGCTAGTTAAAAATTTAGTTTGTGAACGTCGAAAAATGCCGGTGCCTGGCCGGCGTTCGAAGGCGAAGGTGGCAATTCGTCGGCGTTGCAGCAGACATGGAAAAAAATGAAAGTGCCCCACGCGCAGAAGCATCCAAAAACAACAACAATACAATGTAATGCAATAATTTTGTTGTTGCATTTGCTTCCTTTACATTGAATTTGTAGTTTTTGCGGTCCGTTTTGCATTTTTTATCAATTTATTTTTGTGTTTCTTCATTTTCTATCCTTTCATATTCGTTTTTATTTGGCTTACATTAACAGTACTTTGAGGTGCAATTCTCGTCGATGAAATTGTTTATACGCATGCAATATGTTGCAACTTGCAAAACCAAAACAACCACAATTTACCAGCCACCACAAATGGTATAACTGCAATTTGCTCACAAGCTAACGGGTGGCTTTTGAGATTTGTGCTCAGTTGTGGTTTGCTAACAAAAAGCTTGAAGAAACAAAAAATATGTAAGCAAAAAATTAGACATATGAGTAGTACATATGAGAAGTACATATGGCATATTATATATATGTACATATGTGCATAGAAATGCAATATTTTTGCAATTTGTTACTTTCATAGGCTCTGCCTTGTTCTGACAAGCCGCTTATAGCGTCTGCAATATTAATTTGCAATTAATTCAATTAAAAATGTGCTGATAAATAGCCCATAAATTATATCTCGATAAGGTCATCAAGTTCATAAACCACGACTTCGTGGGAATATTTTTGCATATTTTTCTCGCTTACGTTAATCAGTTGTGATTTATGAATGGAGCGGAGTAAAGGAAATTTTGCTATACACAAAATTCGCCTAAAATATTAAAACTACAAGAAGAAAGTAATTCTTGATTAACGTTATACTTACTTCGCGGTAATCAACAATTTTTTACAAACAGTAGCAAAGACAGTCACTATTTTCTTCATGCGAAGTTCGCCGGCGTCGTTCTTAATCAGAGAACTGCAGCACATGATTTTCTCATATATATATATATATATATATCAATTCTCATATATATATGTGTATATTACAATCTTGCATCAGTATTCGCTTATATGAACATATAAAATCAGTTGAAGAGTAGAATTGGAGAAGATAAGTAGAAATCCAAAACCCAAAATCCAATTTTTTACACATAGTTCCCAGAACATACCCCCAAAATCAGTTTCTTTGAGCTGTATTCCATTATGAAGCTTGTGGGTGGTTCAGAGTAAATTGCATTACCATCAGTAGACGGAACTTGAGTTGGAATTATGCATTCTAGCTAGAAAAGCTATATATATATTTTGCAACCAAACACATTCTGGTTGCCGCTTTTGGTAAAAATAAATCTTAAATACAAATTTCTCGTAACCAAATTCCCCAGAAAGACGTTATATTAGCAAAAATAGTTTAATTTTATCTATTAATTATACTAAATTTTTTTTGAGTGGCAGACACTTGAGACTATTGACCATGCGGACTCCCAAAATATTTCACTTTATCTATGTGTACGTCGATCGATGTTTCCATATTGATAAATTTAACAATTTTAAACGTACCAAATCTACATATAAAGATCATATTGACGACTCGATTGGTGCGCCAATAACTTTGCCACTTGTTATTATTATTTTTAGCCTTCTTAATATATCAATATATAATATATTTCAGACCAACCCAATATTTGGTAATTTTTGGATCCTATCGGTTGTACTCTTCATAGTAGTTTACAGGTTATCAAAATAGTATATGGGTATTAAGAAATTGTGAACAAAATGTAAAACTGTTATGTTTGCTTTTGTTGATTTGGTCTTATATTATAATATATATTAGTATAATATTATAATTATTATATTATAACTATTATAATATACTATATATATATATATAATATATAGAATATTATGTATAAACGTTTGACTTTGTTAACATTGGTAAATTATCAGTTAGATATGTTAAAGTAGAGGCTAACTCTATATAAAACATTTTGATTTTCTTTTGAAATAGTTAGTAACTCTATTCCATGAGAAGAAAACTTTCTCATACTTGTTCTATTTATAATTTATTGTTTATATAGTTTTTGGTGAGATGTAGCTAATTTTTGTTTTTTAAAAATATGATAACTCGGTTCGAAATATTTTTGATCTAATGCTCTTAAAAGTATGTCTTTCATTTGATGTCTGTCCTGTATTTACAAAATACAGTGAATTTTATTTTACAGGCAGGATATTGCTAACAACAACTAGTTTAGTAATTTCCAAGCTACACAGAACATTAAACATTTGTTTTTATTAAATAAGCTATATAGTCTATCTATAATAGATTTGCTTTCAAGCAGATTAATAGTGCTCTCCATTGCACTTCAGTGTAAAATAATTGAAATAATAATTTTAAAAATATGCGCATTAAGCTGCTATAGTTCATTAGCGAGTAATTACATGCGTGTTCATATTTCTTCGTTTGCCATACTTGGACGCTTTTTATTGCCATGGAACATTTGTTTTGTGAAATTCGCAAGATTGGAGCGCGATTAAAATGCAACAGATCGTTTCATAATTGCGGCAGTTTAGGCCTCGGCAGTGCCGCTAATACGAAATTAATCATCGTAATTGTTGCTAGCCATGCGCCGTAGGCGAATGCAGTGGTAGAAAAGAAAAACAACAACAACAACAACAACAACAACGAAAAAGAAGAGTAGTAGAAGAAGAGTAGAAAAAATGCAGGCATAATAAATGACTAAGACAACTGGGGTGAAGGTGTTGGTGCTGATGACGGTGACGACGGTGACGACGGTGGCGGCGGTGGTGGCGGTTGTGGAGTTAGCGGTGGACGCCTCGTGCGTGCGTGAGCGCCAAGTAAATGAACCTGTTAGCGCAAGCGCTGCATTGCATTTGCTGCACAAACATACTGGGTGTATATGCGTATGTGTATGTGTGTAAATATATATATATGCTTGATGTTTGGTGCCAAAAACACTTAATTCTATCAACACTTTGCCAGCCACCTACCTGCAATCAAGCCCCCTCCTCTTTGCTGACATTCGCTGTCAGTTGTTGTTGTTGTTGCTTTTAGCATTGGCATGCATTGCTGGTGTTGTTGCGCGTTGTTTTATATTTTCAGCGCGGCAGGCGTTAAATGCTAATGACGCCATAGCCGACAATCGATTCCAAAGTTCGTCTAAAATGCGGTTTAAGGCGTTTTGCATTCGCATACCGTCAAACATTCGAGTGTTGTTGTTGTCAGCGCGCATAGGGCCGCATAGTTGGGGCATTGTAATAAGTCTCACACTCTCAGCACGTTCGCCGCTTAAGTCTTTCGTTTTGACAGACATACAACACAACACTGGAGCGTCGCTGAGCGAACGTGGGCGCGTTGCATGGTTGTTGATTGCTGTTGTTGTTGTTGTTGTCGTTGTTGTTGCTGCTGTTGTTGTCTTGTGTTGGTTGCATTGTTTATATCGCTTTCTTTTGCTTTCAAGTGACATCTGCGTTGTACGCGTAAACGTTTCAGTCCATTTTAAATTTCAAATGACTTACATGCTTTTATTTTTATTGCTGTTGTATTCATATTTTATTGCACTCAACTAAATAAATGTGCAAGCTAATCGGGTTAATGTGTTGCGCATACAAATACACATACAAACACGTGTATATAAAAATATATACATATATACACATATGGATATAGAAGTATAAATATGTGTAGATCTCGGTCAGCCGGATTTGAAATACCTTCGTTCGTATATGTGTGAGTTTATATGTTGCTTCTTTTATTATTTGTGAAAATTTATGCAAGCGAATTGGCATTTATGCAATGTGTATCATAAAATTGTCCGCATGCTGATGTGTTGCTGGAGTAATGGAGAGGCAATTGTCGAACTGAATTAGCGGCTTTTAGTGTCAAACATTTGCATGAAATTTTATTGACAAAGCAGATGCATGCAAATCTAGACTCTCTGAGGATAGGAAAAGCCCAGATTTCTAATTCGTCTCATATATGCGAGGCTTAGTTGCACAAAAATTCGTGTCTTTTCATATTAAGAGTGTAATTATATGTTAGAAAATTATTTATGGGCGTAATTTATTCATAAGCATACATAGATCTGTACAATAGCCTGGAGTTATTTTTAAGCATTGTAATAGAAATCGGTCAATGAAGATATATCCATATGTATGTAATTTTCTACAATGGTTCTTTTCATACCTGTACGACAGTTATTAAGGATAATGTTTAATTTCAACCTTCAAATGTCGCAGAAGTTCCATCAGAATTTCTACAAAGTGATCATATAGTACCGGTTCTCTTTTCTCATTTTATAAATCATGACATGAGTCACAATAGGCAAATTTTCAATGACCTCTCAATACTATTGAATTGCTTATAGATATACAGCTTGCTTAAGTGCTTATGCTTTCGATAAAGTAAAAGTTCATAAATTATGTATTTTCTGCAGATACTATGTAAAATATCTGTAAGTTTTCTCAGATTCTCAATTATAATATTTGAATTAAACATTATCGAACATATCAAATTGAATAAGGAAAAAGTGATAGCTGCGTTGCAAATGCATAGAAGTCTGAATACTCCGATTCTTCCAAAAATTAAAATAACTATTTGAATTTCTTAGAAAATCTTATATATTCCCTGTAAGGGCAGAGCGAGTCTGAAAACAAAAAAATTATATATATATATATAAAATTAAAAGTGGCTTTAAGCGCTTTGCATACGAGTCTAGTAATATTTACATACAGCTTTATGTGCAATTGAGATTCTTCATTTAATTAAGGCATTTGTTATTTGTTCTAGCGCCATGCAGCCAGAATATCAATACATTCTTCAATGTAAAAGTAGAATGTGGGAAAACAAGTTGGCGTATGAGTAATATCTACCCCAAGCACATATTTACAGATGTGTCACTAATGATGCGTAAACCCATCACTATAAATATTTGCTTTTGTATTTTTTTATTCTGATTTGTTTTCATTAGAATAACTTAGTTCTTACATCAGCTTTAGTATGCCAGTTTGCGCCACAGCAAGCCCTAAACACCTATAGGAGAGCTTGCAACATTTCATACACAATATTTTTGCAAAAACAAATTCCCATAATAAACCCCAAATTACTCATAGCGCTATAATCATATTTTCTATGTAACTTGCTGAAGCTAATTTTGCTCCACTACAATTTCGCTTTTACACTGGTTGCGATATTTGTGCGAATGGGTGCAATTTTACATACAGACATGCATGTGGAAATAAATGAAAAAAATTACTTTAAGTTCGACTGCTTGTAGTGTGGGCCTTAAATGCAAACACACTTGCATTTATTTACAAGCATTATGTGTTGCAGAGGTTTTTGGAGCAAAACACACATGGACACACATTTTCAAATTCGGCTGATAGCTGCCAACTGCTGCCAACTGCTTCCGACGATTTCGCTGACCGTTGCCGACTTGGCGTGCACAGAGTGGAAAAGCTCGTTTATCCGGTGCAGTTTTTTGTTTTTTTTTTGCTTGTTTTGTTTTTGCTTTTCACAACAACATGTAATTTGCCAACACACATCCTGAACTGTAAAAATATGCGATACAGATTATCGTATCTGCGCTGAGCTCTTGTATTTTGGCTATAATTTTGCGAGTCAAAAATTTTCGATTTTATTTTTGCGTGATTTGCGATTACGTAATCCATGCTACACACGATTGCGGCGCATAAGTGCTTACTTACAAGGCACATAGCACATATCGTAGTACACCCATATTCAATCCCTCCGGCGCCTTGGTTCGATACTTTCGTGATTTCGCACAATTTTCGTTCGTTAGCTGCGCTCGTTCGTTGGTTGTCGTGTGTCGCTTTGCTGTTTTATGTCAGCCAACGATTGTTGCCCTAAACAATGTTGTCAACAAGTCAATAATAGAACAATACAATGCTGATAATGTTGAAATATGAAAAATAAATTCGCTCGGACCGTAAAAGTCTAATTAGACAAACGAAAAAGTGAGTTATGCTGATGACCTCATAAATCTAATCTGCTTTTGTGCAGGCGGACAAAACGTGAAAAAAGCAATGAGACAAATTACCAACACAAACCAAATTGGTTCCTTAAAATAATTGTTGCTTTTGACGTTAAATGATAGAATTCGTAATAAATTACAAAAAGCAAAATTATATTGAAGAAATAGCAAATTCGATAATTCGGGCAGAAACTCATAAAACGTAAAAATGAGGAAATTATCCAACAACTTTTTGGAAGGTTTTAGAAGAATTAAAGCAGAATTAAAGTTTGACTTTGTTTGGTTGCAATTACAGCATCGATTGAGACTACTGCAATTAAGAAATATTTTGTGCTCTCGAAAAATGAATATAAAAAATAAATTCTGAAACACGTAAATAGAGTAAGCGATATTAATTAAGGCTAGTTCACACGAGATATTAAATTACGTAATTAATAACCCGCAATTACTAGTCGCGCTTGGTTTATTCAATAAATTACTTTGATTTAGAATCCATATGATTCATATGAGCCTTTTTCTATTAGACAAGAGTTCTTTCATGAAATATGGTTAAAATTAAGTAAATCTTTTTTACCTTTTTCTATTTTCTAAAATCCGCAAGTATTATGGAAATTGTAAGTATATTGGAAAAATATAAAGTAGAAAGAAAAAGCCTAAGTTTATATATAACTAGTTAATAAAACTACTAAAACTAGAGCGGTAAATATACATTTGTAGAGTAAAATATAATTTCCACATCCGCTAAACTTATTTATATGCTTTGTTATTAACGGTACTCTTACGTTTTATGCCGCATTGGCAATAATTCAACTGATGATTGGCACTTTTTTCAAGTTTCCATTACTACGAGTATTATCGATCGATGACAGGTAGCAAGAAAAATGTACTTCATTTACAAATGGGGTGGCATGCAACAAACTCTAAGTCATATGATTGCAATATTGATGCTGATTATGAAAAAAAAATTCCCATTACTAGTGAAACATATATTATATATATATTTATATATTATTATATTTATATTATATATTTTATATTATATTAATTATATATTATAATTTTCTATTACAAATGCATTAAAACAAAACTGCATCATAATTTTCTCCCTACTACCTAATGGCATTAGTACTCAGACAGGTCACAGAAAAATGGGTCATACATGTCGCCCACTAAACGTAGCCATACTCGACCTTGTCAAGCAGTGCTTTTTACTGGGGCCAGTATTTGCTAGCTGTTGTATGCTCTTATCAGAGATTATATTTCAGCGAATGCTGCTCGAATTATTTTTTCCAAACTTAGAAAATGTAGGACAGAGAGTCATCCTGTCTAGAACACTGTTTTAAACAATTTGGAAGAATACCACCGAATTTTGGTTAAAGATTTATATATCTGAAATCGAAACTTATCCATAAAAAGTGTGTAGGATTTCTCGAAACTTAGTCACGGTCCTGACCTTGATTTCGCTTTACTTCTATTATATACCGGATATATATCCTTCCTGTAAGTTTCGATTTGGTTTTCTTGAACAATCTTGAGGTTAAATTTTCCAGTAGCTAACCAAGAAGCGTTTTCTTTTGTTTTGAGATTTAAATTTGAAATAAAAAAAAGTCAATTGTAATGTAAAAAGTGGTAATCTCACTGACAAATGTAGGTGAGCGCCATTTTTTATGTCGGTATGTTGCGGAAACTGAATAGTTTGATTCGTTGTGTGACATTGCGCTCTATCTGATTGCAACCAATAATCAATAAAAACATTATTTCGCTCTACGCAGTGTGAGCGCAAACTTTGATGACAATTTGAACTAAATATATCAATTTCGATCGTACCTGTTTTACTTAATTCAAATCATTTTATTTTGGCTCCATAATCAAAATCATAAATCATGGCTAATAACTAAAACGAAAAACACACAACATTAAAAAAAAACAACAAAAAATCTTGCATTATTTACATTTTACGCCGTAAACTTGCTTCATATTATTTATGAGTACCGTTAGTAGCTGACTCGCCAAAATCCACTGTCACTGTCACTTTCAATGCTGCTGCTGTCATTTTTTCAATCCTGAATTCAACAAACAATCCTGCTCTTGCGTAATTTCGCGCTGCGCTCAACTCGTTTATTATCGCAATTTGTTGTTATTGTTACACGACAGCGACATGCAATCGGAATCGAAATCGCTGGTGGTGATCTTCATAACCAACGGAAATTATTACAACTGGAAGTGGGAAATATAGAGAAAATATAAAAAAAAATCGACTAACAAAAACATCATCGGCAACCGCAGTAGCGCAACAACTGGTTGGCTTTTCGGCGTACTTGCGAGCATTATTTGCTGCTTTTTCCTGCTACCATTGGCGCCATAAGGCAACAGTATGCCAATAACAACAACAAATAAGTAAAACCACACGTACGCAATCCGCTGCTCTAAGTCATAAAGTCTGCAAAGTTGTTTGTTTACATTCGCAAACGGCAAATCCAACAAATCAGCCTCTCTCCCTCTCTCTCACTCACCTTATCTGACTTCACTCCAGCGCATACTCTTCCGTTATGCTGCCAATCGCACATTTTGGTGGCACTTCTTTAAGCTCATCTTCATGTTTGTTTGTTGTTGTCACCTTTTTTGTAGTTGGTGTTATTGTTGTTTTTGGTTTTACTTGCCGGTTTTAATTTGTTTACATTTTCGGCTGTTGGTCGCAGCATTGTCGTTGATCTCGACCCTGTCGGAGTGTGCGCATGTGTGTGCGTGTGTGTAAATTGGTCTGCTGGTCGCATCTTCCAGCGCTGTTTGTCCACTTGTTGACGTCACAACAACCATCGAGCGTTCAAAATACAATTACTCACTTTTATGGCAATTAAATGTTGAAAATAAAAGAAATAAAATACAATAACAACAACGAAATTGTTACATCTTTGTGAATGAATGGACAATTGAACGATAAATTATACCGTTAAGTGGTTGAGTGAATGAGCGCATGAGTGTCGCTTGCCCGCAGAGTGAATGGCGAATGGCTGATTGAGCACATTAGTAAATAAGATATATGTATGTATATATTTTTTGATATTCGATCTGCTCATCGTGAATTATCGTGTTATACGCGTCGTATGAGTGATTTGACATTGAACTGACACTTTGAGTTGGTTTTGTATGTGCGTAATGAATCGGCAGATGTTAAGTGATAGGAAATCGCATTGGTTGAGTGTTGAAAGCTAGTGATGTTATTTCAAATATATTTCAAAAAAAATTATGAAAACAAAAATTAAAAAAACAAAAAAAATGGAAATATTTTTTCTAAACATATATTTGAAAAAAAAATAAATTTAATATAAAAATAACTATGAATTAAAAAAAAAATAATTAAGAAATTAAAATTAAAATAAATTCTAAAACTAAAAAAGAAAAATATTTATATATAAATAAAATTCACCCATTAAATATACGGATAAAATAAAAAGATATTGTAAAAATACGAGTAGGCACTTGGTTGTCATGTTTGCTGTTGATTTAAAGTGTTATAATGGCTTTACATGCCAACCAGCTGTGGGCAGATAGTAAGTAATAAATTTTTTCTTCACAGTAGGCGAACCAGAATCGAATGTCATACTTTATATGGCGATTGTTAAGCAATCGATTGAGAATAAAAAAGTAATCAGTGTGTGATATTAATTTAAGTAAAGAAATAAATAACGAGGCTGCTAACTGGCTCTATGCGCTCGAACAATAAGAAGCCAATAAGTGGTAGGAAACTAAGAAGTATGGGTAGTATAATAAATTTGCCTCTGTGAACGGTGTTATGCAACCATATTTATGATAAGTAACAGCTTTTTAGGTATTGTTATGGAATTGCAAATAATAAGCAAACTAAATTAAATTTTTATAACTGTTTTTAAATAATGTAAATTTTTATAACTGATGGGGAGTTTTTCAGCACCACAGTTACTGTTTTTTAAAGAAATCAGATCTTTCGGTATAAATCTGGCGGTATCGTGCTTCTTACACACAATATAGATCTTTTGAGAGACTCTACTTATCTTTAATGATAACTTTTTCAGTACCATGTTCTTCACCTTTTCGAAGTTAATTTTTTTGGCGGAAGTGAATGGATGATGAAGTGGTTCGCAACATTTTTTTACGATCTCTTGGCTGTCATTGTCACTGAAAAACGATGAACAAAACTCTTCAAAATACTTTTCCATAATTTCCGTGATTCATGCAGATCGACTTTTATCATGCTAAATACTAACTGTTTTGTTTTTACTCACAAAGTTTTAAACCAACATTCACAATAGTGCTATAAAAAAAAATTTTTGTGAGTTGGCAAATAGTTTCAATAATTTGCCTAAATAAAATTAAATTAATTAGAAACGTGACGAAGCTATTATGATTGTTATGTTGCGCTAATCGTTTCCTTTCAAACTAAACATATGATGATTTCGAAAAAGCTTGGATGCTAGGAAAGGGCATTACCCACCATACCCATGATACTCACCTCACTGAAGTATATGTGGAAAAATAATTATTTAGCTTTTAAGCCTTGTTAGGTATTTGGAAGTTTGAGTGAACTTCTCCTCTTATTAACAGTATTCCCTAAAGAGTAATTATTTGCTTCAATCATCTGACTGTTTCAGCCTGAGTCCCAGGAAGCTTTCGATTTTGTTATGTTGGGTCCATAAAGCTTATGGTGTCAGATCAATTGACCACATGAATGTGTCATCTAGTCGTATAACCCCTTAACATATTCAGTAAAAAATTATTAAAAAAACTTCATCTGCATTATTTCGCATACTAATTTCTGTTATTTCATTATAACTTCACTGTCAAAAAGTGACACATCAACTATGCTAGGCGATCTTTTCTCATTTCTCCTCACTTCCCTCCGAACCAGTGCTTTTCTCTTCCACCTGCTCTTCTTTTTTACCATAATCCGAGAATGTCAAATTAACATCGTATGGTGAGTGCCAGAAAACGCCGATCGGAGTATAATTATATGGTATAGGCCAAGTGTGGAGCTTCTCATCTAACTCGTTTGGTATACGATTGTACATTGAAGCACGCCGCTGGACATTGCAATAGAAACGATTACAATTGAGCACAAGTTCAATACGTTGCACTTCGGGTAAAAGTTTATTAAACTTGGTGGGGTTTAGGTCTTCACCGAACTCAAGAGTGGGTCGCAACAAACTGAATGTACCCTTGGCTGTGCTCATTGCACTATGTAAAACATTTTCTTGCCCATGTTGTATCTCCAGTGAAAGAATCGTACACAGCTCATTCAATTTTTCCTTAATCGTTAAGTGTTGTTGGCTCATTAGCTCAATATCGGTGACCGTGTTTGGTGGAAACTTTTCATTGATGTTAATCGGTACGGCACGTCGGTAATAGAAATTTTGAAAATAAGTCTGTAAAAAGAATTTGCTTCTATAAAGCATACACCTTGCTTACACCTTACGCCTTATTAGTCACTTACTTACCTCGCCAGTGCGATCTTCGGTGAGGAATACTTTATTCGCCAGAAAATATTTATTAGCGATCGCACTCAATTGTATACAAAAGGAGCCAACAAGATCTTCTACGCATTCGAACATCAACAACGTATAATCGCCCATGTACAGAAACAAACCCGTGGGTCTATCACCCGAAATACTATTTTCAGCATCTTGCGCTAATATCTGTTGCAATTCCATTTGTAGGAATATCTTAAAATCGAGCGTATCTCGTCGTGTCGATGTTATTGAGGTCACTGAGCGTCTCGCCGATCGGTAGGAACCGCTATGCGTTGGCACTGCCGGTGGCATCGGTCGAGATTGTAGCACCGGTGGCTGCACATCCAATTTGTTTTTCGCCAATATGTATATTCGTTGGTAGAAGAGACGCCGCGATAACGCGTGTAGGTGGTCTTCGCGTATATAGTCGATGAGTGATGGTCGTATGTAGTAGCATTCGAGTTGTTCACGAACAATGGGATCCTTGAATCGCACCGGGCGACTAAAACGTGCCAACTTAAATGAACTGATTGATGCCGTTGCCAAAGAGGGCATTTTGGTTTTATATTATCCTATTTTTTCAATTAATTTTTAAAATATAAATATGAGTTTATTTTTGTAAATCCTTTTTGAACTGAAATTACTGACGTTTTCGTTTTTCCGATTCTAGAAGTTTTTTTAGTTTTGTTTGAATGTGAAAAACATTCGTTACTTAGCAATGTACAATTAATCGAACGGGTGTTGGCTACCGTCTTCAGTGGTAATGCGTCTCTGGAGGGTGTCAGTGTGATGAGTCTTTGAATATTATATGGAATATTAATGACAACAGTATTGACAATAATAATAAATGGAACTGAACTCGAACAAAATGGGAAAACCTGCGAAATGCAAGCCAAATTGGTATGGAAACTTATGATGGAACACACTTTTGTGTATTTTTCTGGAAAACACAATTGTTTTCCATAATGCTTAGATTAGATATTTTATAGTTATTAAAAGTCGGAACCCATTTCGAATCTTATTCGCGTTTAACAGGTTTTAACATCGCCTATTTTCTATGGACTCGATATTCTTGCTGGAACAGTAATAAACTTTTACCAAGTACTTCTCGAATTCGTAGAAGTTTCCTGTCTTCTCTCTTTATGGAGACTTATGAACATCATCATCCTCATCTCCCAAAATGTTAGCTTTAGCTAAGAACTACAGGTGAATTTCAGCGAAACTATGAACGAAAAATCGAACAAAGAAAGTTGGCTATGAAAATAATTGAATTCTTGCTCACAATATCATCACTCTGTTGTCAACCTTGTTTCAGATGTTTCTTGATAGCAATGTAGTCTAGTTTCTTTCTCCAAAAATCTGATAGAATAACAATTGACGGTAGGAACTGTTCTAAACTACGCTATATATTCGAGGGTTTCAAGGCATACTGTGTATGTCAAGCCTAAAAACATTCCTCTTGAAGTAACGTAACCAAACTGCATCCCATTATGAATCCCAGTGCTTAAAATCTAACAATGTTTCAAAAGCAAATACGAAGTGATTCAACTTCATTCGTATCGGAAGAATACCCAAGAAGTACATTCCAGCTTACAAACCAGATGAGCAGAGAATATGGTTAGTCATTAATAATACTAGACCATTAATCCAATTAGGGAGCCGAGGTTACTTTTACAATAACGCATGAAGCAGAAAACATTGATTTTTTAAATCCAGGACATTGGAACAGCGCTTCTATACTATCTTTTCCAGAAACTTACCAAGTTCTTAGAATTCGAATTAGAACTTCGGAAAATAAAGAATTCGAAAAGAATATTTTAATTGTACTCTTTCTGAAACTCCATTTCTCATATTTTTTCCAGAAATTTAAGTTTTCTATATTTTTATAATATTTCAAGAAACATATAGAACATTGCTGTTCTCCTACTGTTATATATATACATGATAATAAAAATAATTCTATTTCCTTTTGCAGGCTTCACTGCTTGCAGTAGTGGCAGGATCATGGGGCTCACCTGGTGATGGACAATATCACATACAAACAGATGAAGGACCGGAACGCTATTTTCGCTTTCAAACGGATAATGGACAGTTTCGTAAGGAGAGGCGTCTTCAAGACGGTACCGTTGTGGGTAAGTGCTTACCTCTTTTACATATATTACAAGTATGCATAACAATGAGACCGCTAATTAACTCCTTAGGCACTGAAGCTTGGATAGATGCAGCTGGGTTTCTACGTCAAAAGGACTATATTGCCGATAAAGACGGTTATCGCATATTAAAGTCGAAGACAGTGTTTGTGGGCTATAACAGACATATTGAGGTAATTTCTAAAGACTCTATATTCAAGTTGAACTTTATATACAAATAATCTTTTATCCTGCAGGATGCCATCAAATCGACCAAATCAATACCGGCACAGAATGGCGTGCTGGTTAATGGCGTGCGTGAACACACAAATAGTGTTAATGCTGTGGAAACAGCGAAACAAGTTTCTGGTGTATATACAACAACTACAACACCGTTACCACTAATTATTAGTGAACCCATCGTGCCGCACGATCCAGCTTCGGAAGCTTACGATGGCAAATTAAATTACCTATCCCCCGCGGAGGCGGCGAATATACAACCTACAGACAAGCTAGGTTTCGATCACTACCCAGATGAACTACCACGCCTACTGCAGCGCCAACGCGTACGCATACAAAAGCCAATAGCCGCCCCTTATGACACACCAGCCAGTAATTCGCTCACCGAATATAATCAATTTGCAGCGCAAGCGCAACGTGATGACAGTAATAGTGGGGCGCCACCATTGCCTGCACTCGAAATGCAGCCACCGTTGCTTAGCAGAGGCGCCACACGCCAACGCCTGCGTCCGATTGCTGTTTACGACACAACGCCAGCGCCGATCGCGGCTGCCGAAGCTGCCGGTTACTCTACACCCACGCCATTCGCTGTCGCCACCGCGGATGAGAGCGCCCCTAATACGCATGGTTATTACTATCAGCGCTCGTCCACCCCAGCCACGCATATGAATGCCGCAACAACAAATGCCTTAGAGGTCAATCAGCTCGAAGACGGTTTACTGCCCCCATTGCTGCCTGCAACAAGTCGGCGACAGCGGCCGCCAGCTGCGAACAGTTTAAGTGGACCCGCGGTGCCTTATGACGGTGTCGGCGTGACGACTAACGGTTTCCGTTATTTCCTGCCACATCAATACCACGAAGAAGAGCAATTTGCGGACGAGAAGCGTGCCGGTAGTTTCGGCTATGTCGATCCATTCGGTATACGCCGTGTGGTCTACTATAATGCATCGCCGGGACGCGGTTTCGTGCATAGAAACAATAATCGTTATGTGGGTCTGGGTGCAGCACCTTACGATGCCGTGGTCTGATATGGGAGGGGCGAGAAGAGTAGGCGAAAACGAAATACAAACAATGTCAAGCAAAAGGGAAACAGTCAAATGCAATATTTTGCGCGCGGCTGATGTCTGCCTCACCAAATAAACCAGGAACGAACCAACCCAAAGCAGCGTGAAATTAGCCAAAGAATGATTATTGGTGTAATGGTTTAGTTAAAATATAAATATTTAATATAATTATAATTATTTGAAGTCAAAACTGCCGAAGACAAGTCAGCGTTGCATAATCGTTCTTGTTCGTGCTTGCAGCTTGCTACACCCGCCTAGCATTGTTTGTATTTTCAGCGAGTTCATATTCGTATGTGTCTGTGTTAGTTTGATATACATTCATATGTATATAATTTAAAGATAATTATAAATTAATTAATTTATATAATTACAATGTCTTGTGTAACGAAAAGTAACGGCTCTGAGCCGAGTACTCGTTGCTGTGTAGAATGGCGTCGAACGAACGAACTACAGTTAGTTTAACGAAATCACATTCATGTATTAATCTTGCCATATTAACAAAAAATTTAATATATAAACAACAAGCAACCAACATATTTAATATTAATTAAACAAAAATAATAAATAATAATTACGATAAAAAGCATATAAAAAATAAAAATTTTATGAGATTGCAATTAATAATAAATTAGATGTAGCATTTAGTGCAATAAAACTGCGAAAAAGTAGTTAACATAATTTATTTTAGCTTTCTTTTCTTAGCTGTAGATTTAACATAATTAATAAATATTTTTTAATTTATTTTAATTTTTATTCACGTAATTTTTTGTTTTTTTTTTTCTATAAACTGTTCGTAATTTTGTGCCTATTAATTTGTGGATGCTATAAAACAGCAACGATTGGAATATGTGTGACAAATGTGTTATTGTAATTATACACACAATTTCATTAAATATATATATACTAAAAAGATATATGCATATGTATATGTAGACATTTTCTCACTGCAATTCCTGGTCAATAGTTGTTTATTGTAATTTCTATAACTTAGCATTTTATTAAGCTCTGCTCTTTAACAGCCTATTAAATCACAAATTAAATTAACTCATTTAATAAAATAACTTATGTCATGTGTTTGTATGTAGCATATATAAGTATGTAATGAACATCCGTTGCCGGGAAACTGTCTTTGTTATGAGAAAATGCCGCAAGTTATTAATATATATGTATGTAAATGCTGCAATTAATATATTGTGTAATTAAAAATTAAAAACGTATATTTCCTTATTATTTTTAATGCAAAAGAGGTAATCGTATTTGAAAAAAAGTGTAGGAAATATAAGAATTACTGGTTATTATTATAAAAACTTGAAGGTGTAATACTTGAGGTATCAATAATTGTGGGAAGGTAATATTTAATATACAATTTGCATATAAAATTAAAAAATATGAAACGCTAGCACTATATACATACACGTATATATATATTATATTACTGATATGTGTAATAGACTTGAAAATAATATATTATATATCAGCCTAATTGTACTTTTATCCCAAAGACATGCGTCATTCGGTCTTAAAGCTTGCTGCTGGTAGTACGCATTCTTAAAAGGAAAATCGAAGCCTCAGAGAGTTTTTTCAGTCCTCTGGTCGATTGGATTCTATGTAAACGGAACGGACTTAGATTTTTATGCTTAATAAAAGAGTATTTAGGGAATGTTTTATGCCGTTAGAACAACAACCAAAACAAGTTTTTCTGTGAGGTAAATGAAAACCGTGAAAACCTTCCAACCGTGAAAAAGATCGAACTTCTGACCTACGAGGTTTCGACCTATCATTGAAGAGAAGAGAAAAAATAAATAATTTACCTTCATACGTTTTCATATACTCATCCTTTATACTTCTAGAGATATCTCAGCATAACTTGGTGGAAACTTTGAATATTACCACCTTATATCACTTCTTAAAAATCGTGAAAAATTAGTAAGAATCACACATATCAAGATATTGTCTAAAACTACTCAATGCTCAATATCTAGAAGGAATAAATATAGTAACATCAACTTATCCTGCAAAGATAATATATTAATTTAACATATTGATCAGGATAAAAACTGAACCCTGGTCGCAACACTGTCCGTTTTTATGTAAAAATGCACGAACTACCCGAACAATTTAAACCATTTCACATAGCATAATGGAAATCAAACTAATACCATGCTTAATTCCCTTAGAACGCCATTTTGAATGCCATTATTTTATTTGATTTTATAATAATGTATAATGCTAAAGTGAAGCGTCAAAAATTTTTTATATTTCAGTTAATTTTTAATAGATATCTTAATTAAAAGTATAATGAGCTAATAAAATAAACCAAGAAACTTGAATTTATCACAATCTGCTCACGGATCCTTTCAATAATGGATATTGATTTTTAATGTCGTACTAATTTATCAGAGAATCGTAGAATAGAATGTGTATGACTTTCCTGAGAAAATAAGTGTTTTATATGGTAGTTAGCGTTCGATTACCTCAGTGATAGTGATGCTAACTAACAGATATAATTCTCAGCTCCTTGATCTATTCGGTACTGATTTGAAACATAAACTGGCTCCTTTAATGAATGGAGAATTCTAGATGCTGTAAGAATAACAAAAACGCGATACAATAATTTAGAAACCATCATCACGTCTTGGGGGTTTATATCCAATGAGCTTTTGAGTATTACAAATTAGTCCTTTTTCAATAAATCACATAATTTTCTTTATTTATAGCAAAGAGAAAATTATTTAGATGCAAACAATGCAAAATTTATTCAAGAAGATGCAAGCAAACGCTAAAATTATTGTTGAAAAATTTCGTGGAAATTTCTGCTTGCTGTTTTTCTGCCTTAAAACATTTCTTATAAAATCATAGTCATCAGTCATACACAGGCAGCTTGGAACTTCTGCGAATTCCCTTATGTCGGATGACATCAAAATACAAGATAAGCGCGATCTACATCAATTAAAGGTTGATAGGCTAAATTATTGATATTATTAACTACTTGGTACGAAAAACACGCGTCAGGGAAATAACCCAAAGCATTTCTATCACGAACGGTAGGAGGAATTAGATCAAGTCTCTTGCTAAATAATAATATGGACTAAGAATATTGATATTAATATATAATGTAGCATGTAATTCACATGCTTCTCAATTTCACTTCACTTGCCATTTTTTACGCTCCCTACTTCAGCCGCTCTCTTTTAAGTTCTCTTTTTACCTCTAAAAATTCAATTTCTCTTTATTTTCAACACGTATTTTGACGTTCCACAAACTCAATTCTTATCACAGCAACAAAAGCCATAAATATACATTAAAACCGATAAGATAGGCTCTCCTTATCTTCCACCGTTACTCTGACATTCTGGTCTTTATGCAATTGCACAAAGGTGCCCCATGTACCGGCGCTACGTAATAAACAATTCAGTCGTTAAACGGGTCCCACAGAAAGTGCATATTTATCAGCGATTGGTGCGGAACGTATACGCAATGAAATGTACAAACTTTTCAATCGGATTGCTCTTGATGCTCTGTTATATGCTTAACGGCACAGAAAGCGCAAATATACTCACTTTAGTCGAGGTATTAGCGCCGGATCAGCAAATTTGGTATATTTGAGTGCAAAACAAGTGTGATTACACTAATTATATTTTGTGCATAAGTGTATGTGTACTTCTAATTTCTGCATTTTCTTCATCGACGCACACTCGTAGGCACGATGCGGTTATCAGGGGTCTAATTGACCGCGGCCATAAAGTTACGCTGGTAAGCGGCAGTACTATGTACTCGAAATCGCCACGTCTTACACAAATTCATTTGGAGCGGGTGAAGGGAGCATTGGACGCCAGCAATAATATTGACAGTCGCTTGGTGAATGCGTGGTTGAACCCCTTCGAACGCATCTACCATTGGTATGACAAACAGATGAAAATCTGCCAAGGTGTGCTCTCGTCTAGTGGTTTGCTTGAGCTTATCGCGCTCTCTAGAGGCTCCGGCATGGAGGAACCGTTCGATGTGATCATTTTCGATGCAACCTATGGCCACTCCTGTTTGCTTGCGCTGACGCAGCTCTTCGAGAAGGTGCCGATTGTGGCAGTCAGTGCATCGCACATCACACCTGATTTGTTGCAAGTTGTGCCTGGCACGCAGCTGCAACCTGCCACAGTGCCACATTTCGCCACCACACACGACGAGCACATGAATTTCGTCCAACGTCTACACAACACACTGATCCACGCCATGGCCCACTTGTGAGTCACCGCGCTGAGCACCAGCGTACTTCATACATATATGCAAGCAAGTTCAAAAATATTTTGTTTTCTCATTCTCTTTTGGTTGCAGTTTTCGTCAGTTCACAGTGTTGCGCGTTCAGGAGGCTCTCTTGGCTAGGCACGAGGCGTTGCAAGCAGCGCACGTAAAGCCAACTTTTGAGGGCGCAAACGATCGGGTTAAGGTCGTGTTGGTTAACAGTCATCCGGCGTTCGATTATGTGCACTCAGTGCCGGCGAATGTAATTCAAGTCGCTGGCTTACAATTCGATAATATCAATCGACCATTGCTGGTGGAAATGCAAACGTTCATTGACAACTCAGATAAGGGTGTCTTCATTATCACCATTGGTGCTGAGTTGTTGACGTCGCTACTTATCGAACAGGTACTCAGTGCAGTCGATAAGTTCCCTGAATATGGTTTTGTGTGGGGCGTAAAGAAGATTATGATACCGTCCGCTGGCAGGAAAAATCTCTACGTGGGAAAATGGTTGAAAAAGAGTAATATTTTAGGTGAGTATGAAATTTCAAAAATGTGCTTTCTTTAGTTATGTGATTTATACCAAACAACAATACATAGTCTGTTGGATTAAT
This sequence comes from Bactrocera minax, assembly GCA_021498325.1. NCBI lineage: Eukaryota > Metazoa > Arthropoda > Insecta > Diptera > Tephritidae > Bactrocera > Bactrocera minax. Next base: position 5,643,764 of record JAKEEE010000001.1, read on the forward strand.
TTCAGAAGTGAATTTATGTTTTAGTAACCTAAATATTATATATTTTTATTACACGTGACTCATAAATAGTAGCCCTAGAAATATTGTTGTTGGAATTTTTAAAATATCTTAAGCAATTTTACAAATATTTTCTGAGTTTTCCTATCGATACAGATTGATGTTGTTGTAGTAACGTGAAACGTAAAAGACCGTCTTTGGCTGAAACTCAATTCGGGTCCATGTCGGTTACATAGACCCGACTGTCTTCGGACCAGATATTACTCCATTTCATATCGGTTAATTGATACGAATGTAGTGTTAACGAGGAGCGTCTTAACAATTCTTTAGTAGTAAAGCTCTTTTGGTACCAAATTTATCCATATTATATAGGCTAGTTCTCTTCTGTTTCACTCCATCAAGTCATGATAACTTCTCCGCAATTCACTGGCGCTCAATCTTTTATCAAACCTACTCCCAAGTCCGATTAGACCCAGTGATCTAAGCCCACGTCATAAGAGCACCCTAAGATTTTTTAAGTTTTAAGAAGATACTCACTTAATCTACTACCTTCCACGACTATGAAAATAAAATCATCGAGTTTATGTCAATTCTTTATGTCAAACACTAAGTACATAAAGTACTGCCTTGGATTCTTTTCCCCTTCTAGTAAGAGAACAAATCTTTGAAGATTTAAAAAGGAGGTCAAGGCAGTAATTTTGTACTCATAAAACTCAAACGGTTTATTTATTCGAAGTCCCTGATAATCATAATGAGCCATCCTGATGAAAAGAAATACCCAGAGTACTGGACTCGAATGTCCTTCTTAACACATGGGATTAAAGGCAAGCTCCAATTAGACTAACCTCATCTGAAATTAGTTGCATTGTCGTAACACACAATAGTTTTGCCAATTATCTGTTGTTGAGGATGAATTTAAAGTCGTTACGGATGCTCCACTAAAAATGTTTACTTTAGAAGTAGAGGTATAAAAATTTTAAACATTCAAAGGATTTCCAAAACCCCTAATTAAAAATTATCTTTTACAGCACAAAACAAGGTGATAGGCGTAATTACTGGCGGCAGTCACATGGAAGTGCAGGAGGCTGTTTACCACGGAGTACCCATTATTGCAGTAACGAATACCTTGCAACAGCCGAGTGTGAGTTCGCATTTCAACTAACACTGTTTACATTCACACTTATGATCTTCTTTACAATACAGATCGCCACTCGCGTACAGTCGTTGGCCATCGGTATGAGCGTGGATTTAAGATCCGGCGCTGAAAAGCTACAAAGCGCCATCTCTGCATTAGCTGCGCAGCCGCATTTCGCAGAAAATGCAAAATCTCGGCAGCTGGCTTTTCGCAATCGTCCACAGAGTTCTCTCGATGAAGCACTCTGGTGGATTGAGTATGTTATGGCACACCCCAATGAAAGTGGGTATCTTTACTCACAGGCGGTTGCCGAAACGGGCTTTTTTGCTTTACATTCCTTGGACGCCATATCTGTGCTTCTTTTTATGCTGATAATGTTCTTGGTGAATACATTTATTGTACTCAAACAGTTAAGAGAACAATGTAGGGGCAAGAAGTTAACGGCGAATGTGGACAAAGAAATAAGTCTGAAGCGTAAAACGAAAAAAGCAAATGACAGTAAGAAGAAAGTGCAGTGAGCTAGACTACAACCAAAAAATAGAAATAAATTTTTAATTACTTTAATAAATTAATGAAATAATGAAATAACCTCTTTAAAAATTAAATGTATGTTATTTAAAAAGTTGTTCTCACAAGGGCATGGAAATCCCGAAATGGAGGCTTGATCTATTGGTTTTAAAGGCGTTAATTTTCATCTCTCGAAATTTGCGAATTTGATTTATTTAACTGGACTACTTAAATTTGTAGTCACTGTTTAGTTGAATTTTAAACCGACTTTGGTGATTACTGATTGAAAGATGCAGAAAACCGGTAGATACTTTCAGGAAGTAATCCACTGCTTCAATAGACCACGGTTACTTGACTCTTAAATTACTTTTTCAATGAAGGTATATATGAAGCAAACTAGTCAATTCTTAAGCGCCACACATTCCACTCGCTTGTCTCATATGCGATCATAAGTGGATCCAAAATTTGTAGAATGACAGTTTCTTACTGTCAAAAAAATTTCACGGTTTGTCTGTGCGGAGGAACTCTCTGTGTCTTTTCCACAATTCGAAGTGAAAAAGTTGAAATTAATAAATGTAGACACTCTCTCTCTTGGAAACATTTGTTTCGGCAATAAGATCTGAATATGTGATGGTTACCAAGTTTTCGGATATGGTCCGTCATCTACCCAATAACAAAAATATATTTGTAAGTAATCAACTTTGAAAGGTCCTCGTTTTGTTATAGACCTTTCAGAACAAAAGGGAAGATAAAAGAAAGCCTATTTATGGCCAATTTTTCGATTTCTGTATATGTATATATATATATATATATATATTCGAAAAAACATTACCGATTATATTGTTTATCATATCAAATTGATGATATTATTTTAATTAACAGCCTATAATATAATAATATTCTAATATAATATATAATATTCCTCAATTGTTTTAGGGAGTGATGCTTTGGTGACAGGTCTCACCTATTATGAATTCGGATCTGTTCAGGGTACGTAAACTCAGCTATCTTGGGAATAGTAGAAAACAAGTGATGATGGTCTTTGAATCGATAATCCGTACATAGATATCTGCCTACCATTATGAGACCGTAGAATTAATATATGGGAAAATGTCTTTTGACCGAATATAAATCCGGTATGTTCCGGACTACCGTGAACATGTGGGGTGGTTTGGGCTGCTTCCGAATGTTTGAAGACATTTGGTAAATCTATTTTTTCTGATAGAATATCAGTCGTCAAACTTCCATAAATAATACTGGAAAACTGAACCTTCCATTGGCCATCTATTTCTGCCATCCGGTTGAACGTTGAAACCCCCATTCCGAAAAGTAAGGTACTAAAAATTCGTAACTGCCGAAGAAATTCTAAATTGTTAAAAATATTCTAACTCGAATTCAACTCGTACACACAGTAAGCTTTGGTATTTCGCAACAGCTGATATGTGCTGTTGCCCACTTTAGTGGATGCTAAGCTGAGCTTAAATCAACGCTAAGTTCCACAAATCAACAAAAGTGAGAACAACTCTAAAAGTTAACGTTAGCTCTCCTGTTTATCTAACTCTGTTAAATATATGTAAATATATTTATATATTAACGTTGATTCTTAACTCCTTTACTTCGCTACGGTTTGCATTTATTTATGAGCTCAAACTTGGATACACACAACCAATTACATGTTGATCAATTATTATACAAGTGAAGCAATATAAAGAAACAATGTGGTTTTCCCGCTATTCCGCAATGTTTTCGTTAACCAAAATTCATTTATATTGTGACCGCCTAGTGTTAAGCGGTCTTGATCTTGATCGGCACTGCAAAAAGCTGTGATTTTGGGTGTGCTTGCTGTGCTTGAGCAATGCAGCATGGCTAGAATAATTATCAATGCATTTAAGAAGAGATGTTTCTCGTCTATGTCGGACCGTTCAACGTCACAAGCATTTGTAAAACCTTACAAGGATATACCTGGACCGCGTGGACCCTTTGGACTTGGGATACTTTATCAGTATTTGCCGTTAGTTGGACGTTACTCATGGCTAGAGCTGCATAAGGCAGGTCGTGATAAGTACGAGCAATATGGAGCGATCGTGCGTGAGACCATGATACCAGGCGAGGATATAGTGTGGTTATATGATCCAAACGATATTGCGACTCTGCTGAATGAGAGGGACTACCCGCAACGTCGCAGTCATTTGGCGCTGGAGAAGTATCGCAAAGATCGACCACACATCTACCGCTCAGCGGGTTTGTTACCAACGTTAGTATATGAAAGGTGACTTACATCGCTTAATAATTTTACCAAATCGCCTCTTTTCTCCTAACAGCAATGGTGCAGAATGGTGGCACCTGCGCTCGGAGCTTCAAAAGGAGATCAGCGCACCGAAGAGTGTTCGTAGCTTCCTTAAAGACTTGGATTTGGTCACACAAGAGTTTCTTGAACATTTGCCGTTGAATGAGAGCTTTGACATATTACCCAAATTGGCGCGGTTGAGTTTGGAACGTAAGTCTGCTTCTTTTAATTGGCTCAACTTGAAGTACACCCAATAATAACATGTTTATTTCCACACTCAAGCACAGTTACCTGTCTGATGACTTTCGACGAACGTCTCAATGCCTTCTCACCCGACGAACAGCTACGCAACTCACGATCCACCAAGCTCATGCGCGCTGCGGAAACCACGAATAGCATCATTTTACCCACCGATCAAGGTTTGCAATTGTGGCGTTACTTCGAGACGCCCAAATATCGTAGGCTACGCAAAGCGCAAGAATATATGGAGAGTGTTGCTATCGATTTAGTGTCTCAAAAGCTGGCGTTCTTCAAGGAGAGCAAAACGAATAGCGACGGCGACGGCGACAATCATGATGGCACCATGTCGCGCAGCTCATTAATTGAAGAGTACCTCAAGAACCCCAATCTCGACCTCTGTGATGTAGTTGGCATGGCAGCGGATTTACTGCTAGCTGGAATTGATACGACCTCATATACGACAGCGTTTGCAGTATATCACATTGCCAAGAATGCTGATGTGCAAACGAAGTTGAAGGGGGAAGCCTGTCGTGTGTTGGCCACAACGAAGACACCCTTGTCAGGTGATGCTTTACGCGCCGAAATGCCATATACGCGCGCTGTGCTGAAGGAGGTCTTACGTTTGAATCCAATTTCAGTCGGCGTTGGACGCATACTCAACAAAGATCTGGTGCTAAGCGGTTATCACGTACCGAAAGGAGTGGGTTATCTTCTAAGCAAGCAAAGCATCACATTTTCCTAATTTATTTTCTTTACAGACCGTGGTGGTAACACAAAATATGATCTCCTGTCGTTTAGAGAAATACTTTCCTGATCCGTTGGAATTCAAGCCCGAGCGTTGGCTGTATCGCAATCAAGCCATTCATCCGTACTTAGTGCTGCCCTTCGGTCACGGCATGCGCGCTTGTATAGCCCGTCGCATGGCTGAGCAAATCATACTCGTTTTCATGTTACGCGTAAGTACCCAATGAGCATTTAGCCGCCAAAGTGAATCTGTATTTTATTTGCATGAAATTTTCATCTCATCCGTTAGTTGTTGCGAAATTTCGAAGTAACTTGGATGGGTGGTGAAGAGAAGGTGGGCGTGCGGACGCTACTAATCAACAAGCCCAGTCGGCCAGTAAGTATACAGCTAAAGCGGCGCGATGAGACAAGTAAAGGAAATTGATTATGGATTCAATGAAATGATTAACTGATTGTCGACAACAACAATACTTGTGTGCGTGTTTCTATGGTGAACTACATACATGTTTTCATTGTAAATTTATGGGTTAAATGGTGTATCTAATTATTATGTAAATGCTCTTTTTGTAATTATTGTGAAGATTCTACTTGTAGTTAATTGTTTAGAATGGAAATTAATAAAGGATTATAAAGAATGTAAAGCATAATTCAATTATACTATCCAAATCTATATAATGGTGCCAGAGCGGTTTGAGCGATGAAGCAGATGGGACTAGAGATGCAATGTGTCGAATCCAGAAAAACTTCGAGCTTTTTGATACTCGAATTGGTTAAGTTTGTTAGAAATTGGAATTGAGGGTTTATATAATAATAAATTTGAGGGTAAGGGGAAATAAGTTAGGTTTTAGGTTATGTTAAGCTTATCCTGCTTCGGTGATTTTTAACCTTATCGCGTGGACGCCTTTTGGACAATAATCGATTAAAACCGCTTCAACTAGGGAGATGCGAATCTTACTGAGGCCGCGGAGCTCACCTGACCTCTTGGGATTTATCTCGGATCAAAAAAAATTTCGCAAAAAGCCTACAAATCTCTGGCTAGTGATAGCGCAGTTAACCCACTAAGCAATGGTGATCATTTCTCCAACAGGGGAAAAAGATTCTTCGAATACTTTTCGTTAGAAACGGTTACAGTCACCTAGAACGCAATGCTGAGCTTTACTCTATTTTGAACGTGGTCAAAAATCTGGTTCGGTGAATTAAAATACAATGATTAAAACTTTCGGCAGAAGATCCTACTATGTGTTAGAAAGGATGAAAGGACTTGCTTTCTTAAATATATCGGGGTCGAATTGCGAAACAAAGAATCACAGTGGCAAAATAGCGACTTTGCAAAAATGGGAAAATGGAGAGGGAGAGTGTAATAACAGTTTCCTAAGATAAAAAAGGGATTTTAACCGCTACATTTAATTTAAATGTGGATAGCAATTAAAATTTTTCTTATTATTTTTATACTCTCGCAACATGTTGCTAGAGAGTATATTAGTTTTGATCACATAACGGTTGTTTGTCAACTCAAAAGCTAATCGAGTTAGATATAGACATATATATATATAAATGATCGGGATGAAAAGACGAGTTGAAATCCGAGTGAATGTCTGTCCATCCGTCCGTCCGTCCGTACAAGCGATAACTTGAGTAAAAATGCAGATATTTTGAAGAAACTAGGTACACATGTTCTCTGTCACCGTAAGACGGTTGGTATTGCAGATGCTCATAATTGGACATCCACCACGCCCACAAAATGTCATTAATCTAAAACCGATAAGGGGTTATAACTAAGCAGTAAATTAAGATATAAAAGTGTTATTTTGTACAGAGGATTCTAGTAGGGTGGGGCATCTGTGGGCAAAATTTTTTTGAAAAAGTGGGTATGGCCTCGCCCCAAATAGGTTTAATATATATACATCGGAAACCGTTAAAGATATATCAATTAAACTTGCTCCGACTAAGTTTTTCAGCTGCTCTTCATATGCTCAGAAAATGAGTGAAATCGGATAATAACCACGCCCACCGCCCACACAAATGTTAGGTTGAAAACTACTAAAAGTGCGATAACTCGCTGAAGGAACACGTTAGAAACATTAAATCTTGCAGCAAATATGATACGAAAGGGTTGCATAGGAATCCGTGTAAAGTTTTGGTGATTGGCTAGGCATCGCCCACTTTTAGGAGAAACCCGATATCTCATACCATATATTACATTGCGAAAATGAGTGAAATCCGGTTCCCTAATATACTTAAATAATGGAAGAGTTAATGTGATCAGTGCAGATCTTCCTCTATCCCAAAAATGCTCGATATAAGAATTCCCGACTTTCCATCTAACTTTAAACCGTTTATGTTGGTTAATATGAGTGATATTTTAATAAAATTAAGTGGATATGTTTTCTTAAACACAATATGATTTCGCGCAAAATATGAAAAAATCGGCATAGATCATGTTCTAAGCCCCTTACTCCTAATAAAATGATTTCCTTTTCTCTGGTTGACTTATTCCTCATCTATCTAATATGTTTATTAAACCACTTTGGTTGAGTTTATATCGCATATATCACTTTTTAGTTAATTTGGTCGATTTTAATCTCTCTCTGATCTCTCATACGAAGCAAAATATAGTAATGAAAGTACATGAGTCTGTGGTATGTAATATAAGTTAATAAGATACTACATATGATTGCAATCCATTAACAATTTCATCGAATAATGAATGCTGAATTCTTCGGCAACATTTTTTAATATAAAGTTGTGCCAGCAGCTGAAAGCATATCCCCGCCTCTGATCCTTGCACATTGCGAGAGTATAAAATGTTCGGTTACACCCGAACTTAGCCCATTCTTACTTCTTTTGTATATATTTTCTTTAATATATGGAATTTATTCATTTAAATACATCCATTTGTATTTATTTATTTGCACAACTTATACTCATATATAAGTATCTATGTTTGAATATATGCAACTCTGCTAATGGTATGTGTGTATGTATATGTGATGTTAGCTGAACCTGATAATACAAATAATATTTTTTTGTTTTTGTTGCTTTCTCACACTACATTTACGATTTCTAAATCAAATTCGTTTACATATTTATATATACGTTACATATATAATTTGGAATACACTAAGATCATTGTTTTTTGTTAGAGTATCATTGCTATAACATTTATATTGCTATAATATTTATAGCTTTCATTATGTTAAAGTATAAACTTATCATTTCTTTTAATTCTAAATCGTAAATCACTAATTATGTTTCGTTTTCTAATTAAATAGAAGGCATTTGGAAAATTCTTTCGACTTGATGAACGCACGAACAGTTCAAGTATTAGGGTGTGTAGTAAAATATTTTAATTTAATTAGAAAAGATTATAGCACATCTGTAAGTATAAATATATAATATTGCATGTACAAGTGCATACATGTGTAGTCTTTTTTGTATATACATATATTTGTGTATTTATTAGTGATAAATGCTGTTAATTGACAAATCAAAAAAAATATATTTATATGACAGTTAAGATTTAATGAAAAGTAAATTGCGGAAGGAAAGCTTTTGATTAAAAATAAACGAAAACAATAAAAAAAAAACGTCAGTATATACTTTCTGTTGACTTTACTTATGAATACATATGTGTATATACATATGAAGGTGGTCCTTAAACACTTGATATAAAATTTTTTTTAGGGTCATCGTCAAGAATCGTTAATAATGCGGTTAAACATATCATTTGTATTATTTTGAAACTGATAAAAAACGGCTAAGGCGTGGACAAATTGAACAAAATATTTTCATCTTAAAAGCACCCTAAAAGCCTCCGATCGAGTCTTTTTGGTAATACTTCATTTATAAAAATATTGTTAAAGCTGGAGTCGGAAATTTCGCTGAAAAAATTTTCTTCCTATCATTTAGAACCACCCTAATATACATATATATGTGGCTACCATAAGAGCTATGAAAATTCTCTGGAGATGTACAGTGGTTGTCTTACTATACTGCCAATAAGTGTCTTAAAAAATACAGTTTTTTCTCTACTACTTCTTGTCTGTAACAACAAACAATGGCTGACAATGTTGATCTGTGATCCTTTTCACGACTTTTTTTATAATGCCCATATATCTTACACTTACTTAGCACAAATATGTACGTTAACCATAGTATACACACTTAAGACTAGCTTATAGACACGACTCTTATGTGTTACATAAATCTCATACAAAAACACATTCATAAATTACACTATAAGGACTTTGGTTATTTCACTTATACATACACATAGATCTCAATATAAATATGTGTACGTGTAAACTTTTCCTTGTAAATACACACAATACACCTGGGTCATATAGCTACATAAATATATATGTATAATAAAATAGATATCGAATGTTGTATTGCGATCTCAGCGCCCACGCAGGCGCTCTCCTCTCGGAGCTCTGCTAAACACGCGAGTATTTTCAACGAACAACTTCGTCTACTTTCATTTGTAACACTTCTGTTCTGTCCGCCACAACTGTAAGCGTTTCATTTACCACCACACCTCTTCGAGCAGCTTACAATTCCAGCAGCAGAACTTCCTCATGCTAGAGTATATTCAGCGTGGACGAGTCCATCATTCGATCGTCATAGAGACTGAGCGTCTTGGAGGCGCGCACTTTACGCACTGACGGCGGCACATCGCCCGGTGTTTTCACACGTTGACTAGGATCGCGCAGGCGCTCCGTACTGCCGCGCCCACTGAACACTTCGCGGAACATCTCAAGGCTGCGCTGTCGCCGGAACAATATGTCGGCGGGATTGGGTGCGCTGAGATGACCAGCCGAGTTGGCAGCCGTTGGTCGTGTCGCTTCTTTCGGACACTTTGCCATGTTGACTGCGCTTAGTTCACTTTTAGTGAGATTGTTATTGTTACAATTCATATTCTTAATCAGACTGGTCGAAAGTGAACGCGGCACTACGTGACAGGGCGTACTTGAGCGTGTGTCCAATTGCTGCAGACGCACTTTGGCTACGCTGTCGTTGTACTCCTCCGCTATGCTTTGTATTAAATTGGATTTGTTATAGGTGGCGCTATTAAGCGGCGTGCTGCACTCAGCTACCGGAACTGCCGCGCCATTGAGAGGACTCAAGTCGAGATTGTTGGGCCGTCTCGTTTGTGGATAGACATCGCTGAGCATTGTGGTTTTTGTCGTGGCGACGCCATTATTACAGCGCTGCCGATCGTCGATGTAACTAACGGTGGCCGCTTTGGCAAGCCTTTCGGTGCCCGTGTTGTCGAGTCCCTTAATTACAGCCGCGTAGCGGTTATCCACCAAGTTGGATTTTTCATCGCCGTAACCAAATTGTTGCTGGAAAACGTCAGCGCCGACGTCACTCTTACGAAATAGTTTCTTTTGTATTAACGCACGCACGCCATGCCAGCCGCGCAGCTTGCGATCGGTGTTGTGTTGTTTGGGGAAGCCTTCACCCATGCTGGAAGTATTGTCAGACATGAAATTGCTAATCTTCTTCGTGCTGCCACCAGAGATCAAATCCTCAACTGAAACGTCGTCTTCGAGACATGAGAAACTATTCTCTTGACCCGTTTGGAAGCTGTGCTTCTTACTCTTCTCAACTAGAATTTGCTGTGGACGCGCCGCGACCGGCGCCAAGTTACGCTCTTGACATGGATTACGTCCCTGATATGGTTGTAGTTGTTGTTGCGTGTGTATAAGATGATTTTTCTCAGTTTGCGGTGGCATGCCACCCAACTCGCTGCCCATGCTGTGAGCACGAGGCAACAGCTTTTGATTTGGTGGCGGTTGCAACATTGTTGCCGTTTCCGAATGGCACGTCTCCATAGATATGCGTGCCGCTGACGAGTCGACGTGATCGCTGGCGAGCAAGTTGTTGGCGCTCAAAAGTGGACTGGGCGATTGCGCATGTGAATAGCGTGGCCGCAAACCAGCTGCTTCTTGCATACGCTCCTCAGCGCAAAGCGAAGTTAAACGCGCCTCGGCGTCATGATCCCAACAATCTTCGCATGTGTCTTTGATTAGCTTAGCCGCAGCGCCACCACCCCAACCGGGTGGAAAGAGTGGTCTAGCTTTGTGCCGCACGACTAATGCCTGCATTTGATCGAAGGTGGGATGTGTGCCGACCTCTTGTTCGTAGGGCGCCTTATAGGCAGGCGTCATTTGCGCCGGCGCATAAAAGTCCGCACAACGTGTCGCCACTTCCCATAGCACCAGCCCCAAGGCGTAAACATCCATCTGCTTAAGTGATGTCTCACAGTCACGTAAATTTACGGCGCCCTCTAAAAGTTCGGGTGCCATATAACGCAGTGTGCCTACTTCATTAATGCTTTTCGTTTCGGCGACGGCAACTTCGCCGCGATACTCATACTTGGAGCCGAACACTTTTAAGGCGAAACCAAAATCGGCTATGCAGCATGTACGATCAGCTCTGACGAGCACATTGCGTGAATTGAAGTCACGATGTGCGACACATGGCTTATACTCGTCACCACGACTTATCTCAGTGTGTAAATGTGAGAGACCGCGTGTGATGGACTTCGACATGCCGCAGAATGTCTCGAAATTCATAGTGTTGGCAATTAGCCAATCCTGCAAACACCCGAGTGGAGCTAGTGACAGCACCAACTGATATTCAATTTTACCGTCCATTGTGTGACGTTCGTCATAACCTGGAATACACAATAAATGAAGTTTCAAAAACCTTATGGCTTGAGTGTGAATACAGTTATACAGTAGAACAATTCGGGGTTTTCATACTCACCAAAATAAGTTAGCAACGAGGGGCTGTCCATCATTGGCAGCGAGTAAATGTTGCGTTCATTAATATAATATGGGTAATGACTTTCCGGGAATATCTTCACAGCCACCTCTTGATCATGCAGTAGACCCTTCATAACGGTACCATATTTACCGTTACCGAGCATGCATATCAAATTAATATTGTCCACATTTCGTAGGTTCGAACTATATCCAGGACCGGAAGGTGCTAAGGGTGCTTCTTCGGGCATGGTTTTGTCTTTTATTTTGTGCACATAACAGTAAGCTGCAAAACCGCTAACCGACAAACATAGAATCAAAACGACGATCACCGTTAAAATTACTCCCACACCAGCATCGGCGAAGCGGATCGAAACATTTTTGTCAGCACCATAAATGGGTTTGGAGAGCTGCAAAGTGGATGGAATAGTGTTCAGTAATTTATGAGCTGGTGGATAAAGTATTAAAATTGAACACCAATATACCTGCAGTAGCGCTGGTTCCACCACGGCCACATTCTTATTACAGGAATCGCCCGAGCAGCAGCAGTAGTAGAGCGAATTGTTTCGTGATGTGGGCGCTGAGCTCGTGCACTCCGACTGACTGCATGTGGCATTGCGTTCGGTGCTCTCCTTCCAACAACCTTAAGAGAGAAAACATGTTTTAGTTAGAAGTTAGAACAAGAAGGAACAGGTAGCGAGGTAGGTGGGATTCAACTCTCTAGTTCACCTTGTTTCTCGATACGTGTGCCATTCGGATATTGCCGCCAGAGTGCGAAGCAGAAAGTGTAATCAGCCTGGCAGATGCGTCGATGTGGCGCTGCCGGTTCAATTGGTGTCTCTTCTATGTCAAGTGAATTTATATTCTCTGCACTGTATTGTGCCTGCGCGCCATTTGCTGAATATTCGTCAAAGTCATCGTCGTCATTTATGAACTTTTCATCTTCCATATAGCTCATACAGGCGAATGGACGCTCAGCTATGAATAAAGTGACGGTTAGTTGGTTTTAAATTTGACATTATTTCTCTCAAACTTACGTGTACTCGCTCGAACTACGGCGAAGAGCACCAAACAGTAAATTAATCCTAAAGGAGACATTTTATGGCTGTTTATTGTTGTTATTACTGAGGCCCAATTTATTTTTTAATAAAAAAGCGGCGCTGACATTTTATGAATTGCTTAGAATAAGTAGAGAGTTTTTGAATTAATTTCAATTTAATATGTATATAATATAATAGATATCTTAATAGAAACGTTGGCCCCCAAACTTTCAGTTTCATTACAATTGGTAAGAAGCCTGGCGAGTTGTCTATTTTGAAGCAAATAACTCCTTTTATTTGTTATAAGGGAAGGCATTAGGAAGAGGTGATATTATCATTCGCTCGGCATGGATGTAGAAAAACAGAGAAGAGATCTAAACATTGTTTTGGCTACATAAAGCGGTGTAATAATCCCGGTACGCGGCAACCATAGAAGTATAACGAACTAGATAATCGCGTAGAATAATATGAAAAGAAACGATTTTGAATAGAGGTCAGAACTATTTAGTCGCCTTAATAAATTTAAGATATATAACATAGATTTTCGAATTTCTGATAGATTTTTAGTGGAAACTTTTTCATTTCAATAATATTCTAGAAGTTCACATCCCGAATTAACTTGCAGATCCAGACCAGCAAACTCTTTATAGTTGCCGGGCAAATGTGGAGAGGGTTAAATCTTTAATTGGCTCAGAAACCAATTTTCTCACTGAAAACTACCTTATAATGTCAGAATAATTAATTTTAGATGCTATTGGTTCGACATTTCGCTACTCGCTATGTTTGGGACTTGTCCTTTTGTCTTGTCTTGCTAGTTTGTATTATTCGCTACTCTCTAACACTTGGCGAATCGAAGACGGCTATCGCTTTTCTTTTCTACGAATTATACTAGTATCAAGTATAGTTCTAATCAATATATTGCATATGTTTTATTTCCCATTACCCATAAATCGCTATCTATTAATAATCCCAGTAAATAAGTTAACACGATTTGGTTCAAATTGAATGTAAAGGAATGTTATTGATTTCAACAGCGAGATTTTCTCTCCTTTTTAATCCCAGACTGGCCTAACTCCTCAAATAGAATACATCATAACATTTCCAAATCAAAATATTTTTTTAAATAATCTAAATTACATAGTGTTGCACCCTATAAAAGTTTTTAGAGAACAAACGCTTGCAGTCATATTCAAATTTGTTTCAATGACCGTATTTCGTTGATAATTAAATTTATAAATATATTATACTGTATTAGTAATTCACCAAATGAAACTATGTATGTAAGTACGTATATATATAGAAATATAAATGAGTGCGTGCACAAACACATAGATACACAGGTGGCTAAACAAATCGATTTAACTAAATCTTATTAAAAAGAAGACAAAAGTTCTGTTTATATGATAAACACAAATGTACCTTTGTATATGCACACACATACAAACTTATCATTGAGCTCAAGCAGAAACGATCGCCGAGCATTTCTATTTCGATTAGTTGGCTGCAAATGGTGATAAGCCAGCGCATATGGCAGTACAGATCTACATACGTATGTAAATATGTAAGCATGTATGAATGAATGTACACGTAGTATGTCTCACTATTTTTTGTCTATTTTTCATACACTTTCGTATTGTGAAATTACTTAAAAAGCTAAGCAGTTATTTATAGTGATATTTTAATTTGTAATTGATTGCACTGATGATTAGCGCTTTTTAAACAAATTACTTATCTACATGCTTATGAAAATTGCGGTTTTTTCGCACACATCTAGCACCTTTGAGCTGCGCGCCCAGCAATTGAGCGTTGACGTTGCGATTTGTGGTTAGAAAATTATTGATTTACACATATATTTTAACATGTACTAAGTATTTACGACACAACTAAGCAGTTTTAGACCCATCTAAGTATTTAGACTAAATTAACTACGCTTTTAATCCCTACTAATCATTTTTGTACCCCAAATTTTTTATAAAAAAATAGAAAAAGTTTCGATTACAACAAAATCGTCAAAAGCATCTCACAAAACGATTGCCCAAAAAATTCGTTTTCTTTGTTTACAGATTTTTCAACTTTTTTTTTGCTTCGCTGTATTTGCTGCTCTCTCAACACACATATTTTCATAACACTTGGCTTTTTCAGTTCTTTGCACTTATTGTTTTTATTATTGTTGCTTGCTTGTTCTTTTCCGATTATTTCATACACACATATATACACTTTGCTCCATATTTATGCATTTCAATTATTATCACCCCGTTTTTATTATCATTTTACCTTTTTCGCCGTAAAATGCAGTGAATTCGCCGTGTAGGTTTTAGTGACTATTTGCAGAGCGGTGAAACGATCCATGGGGTGCTTGATTGGTGGAAGTTAAAAGGACAGAAACCAATGCAAAAGAAGAAGAAATTATAGCACATAAACCAAAAAACCTTCGAGCAACAATAAAATTTATAAATATGTATGGTATCTGTATTTACATATATGAACATGTATTAAACGTTGAATTGCGAGTCTAGACATAAAAAGTTTGAGCAAACCATATTTAAAAACTGGTTGCACTGGCACCCTCCCTGACGCTTCGTCGCTGTTCGATACGAACGCACACACAAACATACATATGGATTTGCCTGCAAGCTTTCATTCTGTCGCCAACATTTAATTGCCTTTGTCATCGTCGTCGTCGTCGTCGTCGTCATTCAAACACATCGTGAAAAAAGAAACAATGAAATGACTTGTCTCACTTTTGTTTATCTCGCTGTCTATTGCACCGCTCCAAGAATTGCATGTGTAATATGGCATAAAAAATTTTATTCATTGTGGGGTGCGTCTGCATGGCGAGTGCTTGCGCCCATCGTCCCCCTCCATCATTCACTCGTTGCACTTTTCGCTTATGATTTCGTATTCTTTACAGCCAAAATACCCCGTGCACCGACCGCCGGCCAGCAGCACACCTCATTCTGTCAGTCATTTGGGCAGACAGTCAAGTCAAGAGTTCAGTGGTGACGGAATTCGTCTCAAGAGTCGCACACAGAACGACTACATACTTGACAGTGTAGTTAGCTAGCGTTGGCTAAAGCGAAAATACAAGCATGACATGGGGGATTTCCGTGAAGTTCCTTCTTTCCACTGCTACATACTACCTCCTTCGCCTTTGCCCTATACCGTTAAGCTTCTATGCAGCTGGCGTAGACACAAACCTGCGCGGGGGCCTTCTGATCTACTCTGCTGGAGTGGGTGGCCTGCCAAGCGCCGCATAGGAGTTTGATCATATGAGTTCGTCGTCTGCCGGTGGCACTTCGCTACACTACAATGCAATATGCCTTAGCGGTGGTTCTGCTGGTGACAGCTGTAGTGGCGCAAACGCTGCGCCGCCAACTGCAGCGCCGACTACGGCAACCGAATGAAGTAGCAAAGAATTGATTTTTCCAAGCGCGTTCAAAAGAAATTTCTTTATTTTTCGAGTTGCAAGATTTGCATCACAATTTATTTCATGCATGTACCACAAACACAATACAATACCGCAAATCATTAGGGAAAATGGAAAAAGTAAATATTTCACTACAATTTGACTCACTTTTTGCAACTGATTTGTTGTTTTATTACTGCGCGTTTGGCATACAAATATGCGTCGCACTCATCTATTATTGATTTATGCGAAATCTTTGCGTTTTTGTTGGTGTTTTTGTGCTACTATTTCAACATATACATCGCTGTTTTATATTCACTTATTTATTTACTTTGCTGTGCTGTGCTAATTCGTTGCATGCAAATATATGGAAATATTTAATTTATTTATTGTATTTATTGTTACTGCGGTCGGACACAACAAATTTACCCGGCGCCAGTGATTTTTTACAATTTGCTCACTTCTGCTCGTTGACGTTGTTCGTCTTCAACTGTTTGCAGCACCAGCGATTTTGTGCTGGAGTTGAACAGCCAACGGAATTCGCTCGTTACTTTGCGAAAGTAAATTGCCAAACGGTTGGTTGGTACAGGAAAGCGGAAGGGGGTGCTAGTTGTGAGCAGGCGCAGTATTATTGGCTGAGCTCTCGCTCTCGCTCTCTGCACTTGCACGCTTTTCGCTCTTTACAAAGTGCGCACAGCGAAAGCATCTATCAGATACTTAGCAATGTTCTGAGATACAAATAGTGTTAGGAAAGTGTCTTACTCTATACTAAGTCACACACTGTAGTCACCCTGTTTGTAGTAAGATTTTGGAAAAAAGTTAGAAGCGCGCTTTAAAGCTTTTACTAACCAAAGTGACACATTCAAGGTAAAAGGGTTTGTATTACGAAGAGTATGTTATGAAATTAATCGATTACTCAAACACTTTAAATTGATTTCATTTAGAATGCAAAGGGTAATCAGCTTTACGTTTTTCTAAGTTATAAGCAATATACGATTTTTAACTAACACTTGTACTAGTTAGTAATTGCTAAAGCTTTTGGTCCGCGCAGTCAAAAGCCTGAGTCAAATTTGCAAAATGAGGGACTGAGAATATTTGATTACTGAGAACGTTCAGTAATCGACGAATATTGTCAATTGGTTTTTCAGAATTTATCACATCTGAATTCCCAAAACAAGATATTCCGAACTCATAAATTGGGGTGTGATCTTTTATTAGAGGTTAATACTAAGGCTTGTCGATTAAGAATTATTATGACTTTTATCTCTCAGTGCACCATCTACATAAACGTCTAAAAGGAGAATTAGAAAACTTTCAGGTGGCGGTGTCATGGTAAGCTCTGTAATCTAGCAGCAAGGAAAATTATAACCCGTAAAACCCCGACGTTGATTCCATAGATTATTTGTATGGGCCTAAGATGATATCTGCAAAGCGGGGACTCTGAACGGATTTACTCGATTCTTAGATAAATCATTCTTCAAATAGAACTTAATAAAAGCACATATATGGGTACTCTTCGAGCATTTCGTATGACACCGTTATAAATGACTGATGTGATCCGTGTATAAGTAACCCGCTAGGAATTCCAACAGCCACCTTCTACTATTTTTGTTGATCTAATGACTATTACTTGTTTCCACATAAATCCTAGGATATATATCTGAAGTACATGAGGCTTTAACAAAGTTCTAAACTATTTCAAATCTATTCAAAATTTTTTAAAATCGTTTCAACAAAGATCAAGGCAGAGTATTTACGACACAGGCACATAAGGTCGGTATGTTAAATAATTGCAGCAGAATTAGTGGCAAAAGAACCAACTGAATTATGTCTAGAATCAAACTTTGCTGCACCAGCCGCATTTAACCTTAGATAAATTATGCCAGGTATCAGCCTGATCGGTTGATCTTATGATTTGAGCATGATCGAACCTTATTTTTAATAAAACTATCATCGAGAATAAAAACCATTAAAAATTCGATTAATGAAAATAAAATTAACGACTACGAACTTTGGGAACTCATGGTTCCAAATTAATGCAGCTGGCTACGAAGATCTTGCGCGGTAAGGTCTCCTGAAGCAACTTACCCCAGGAAATAATTCAAAATTAATAAAAACCAGGCCCATCATTCTATTTCAGTTGGGTCTTAGTATCGAGCTTATGAAAATCCGGAACCATTAGAGGCACGGTAATTATTGTTACATAATTTTTTTTAACTTCATGAACTTTGGAAACATTTATCTTGTGCCAAATTCTATATCAATAATATTTCCACAAAACTACAATTCAGATGAAGTCTCTAAATCTTTTCCGATTTTTACTTTGGAAAGGTGGTATCTTCTACATTTAACGCCATGTTGATGAGCTTGAATATATAATTGTTTGTCCTTATTCCTTTCGAGCGACTTCTTTCTTGTAATGTATTTGGACTCCAAAACCATCTTTTTGTTACGAGAGTTACATTTATAAGTAATATTTATAGTTTATAGTAAAAACAAATATTTATAAAAAATATACACACAACTTAAGATATTAACAATAGACTTCATAGTGGTATGGCAGGTAACACCTTTCCGGCACAGTCACCGAAACCAATACGAACACCATTCCGTTCGCAGTGACCACGAATAATTAATTCATCGCCATCGTGCAGGAATTTTCTAGTTGCACCACCCTCCAAATTGATTGTCTTCGAACCGCGCCAACTAAGCTCCAACATGGAGCCATAAGAGTCTTCCGTCTCACCGCTAATTGTGCCCGAAGCCATCAAATCGCCGGGACGCACATTGCAGCCAGTGACCGTGTGGTGCGCGATCTGCTGCAAAGCGGTCCAGTACAAATATTTGTAGTTTGAATTGCTGATCACAGTCTCTGCACCACCCTCCGCTAACGTGGATAAAAGACACGATTTTAATGAAGTTTAGATAAAGAAAAGAATTAAGCAACTCACGTTTCAATGAAACTTCCAGATTTATATCAAAGTTAAATGGACGTTCGTGCTTCAAATAGGGAAATACTTCCGGCTCTTGTTTGAAATTGTCAACCAAAAATGGTTGCAATGCCGCAACGGGCACAACCCATGGCGATATGGTGGTGCCTAAATTCTTAGCTGTGAACGGACCCAAAGGCACATACTCCCATTTTTGTATGTCACGCGCACTCCAATCATTCATCAGTGTAAAACCAAAGACATTCTTCCATGCATCTTCAGCTGAAATACGCTGACCCAATTGATTACCTGGCCCACCAACGAAGAAAGCAACTTCCAACTCAAAGTCCAGTAACTTGCAAGCGCCGAAAACCGGTGGCTGACCATCCACGGGTAGAGTTTGACCCAATGGACGGCGTATTGGTGTGCCGGAAACCACCACAGAGCTGGCGCGACCATGATAACCCACCGGTATATAACGCCAATTCGGCATGAGAGCATTCTCCTTACCGCGGAACATAATGCCCACATTGGTGGCATGATGTATGGACGAATAGAAGTCAGTGTAGTCGCCGATATTGGCGGGCAGATGTAGCTCGCAGTCAGTTTGTGGAATGAGGACGCTGATGGAGATAGTAATGAACATTTTAAAGCGTATGAAAATATATAAGTACACTTACTTTTGTTTCAGCACCGTATTTTCTTCGAGCATCGAACCCTTCAGCAGCAGCTCGCGTGAGCGCGTACGCACCACATTCCACGCTGTGTGACCGAGACTCATCAGTAGGTTCAACGAATCCGAATTGAGTGCATCCTAAATCGAATAAAAATTGTTGGAAGTTATAACAGTAAAGCTATATATAATATAAAGTGTTAACGAGAGACTACCTGTACTTCGAGTGGATATAGTTGCGATACGCCGGCAAGATCGAGCACATGTTGGCCGATTGCGATACCGATGCGCTTGTGAGGCTGCAAAGAAGAAACTCTTATAATTTTTTGTTTTCGCCTTTTATTGCATTTTATATTGGAAGACGTCTGAAAATTAGTTTATCACAAATCAACACATACTAAAATCAAGCAGAGCCTATTAAGCCGTTCTGAGCTGCGGCAAATGGACCATTTATCCGTCATTCATACTAGTTTGTCACTAATTTATGGAAATAGAAGTTGAAATCGTGTTACTTTGTATAAACCCGTGTACCAAATGGAGAAACTGGTTGAACTAGAATTAAACACATTCCTGTTCGGAAGCTAGACCGTTGAATGATTGTTTGAGCAAAAAAAAAAACTTATTTCGAACTTCATATTTATAAAAAGAAAATTTTTCATTTTAGCGCCATAATATCTACTCACATTCGATTTGGTTGAAAATACGCCATATGGTAGATTCTCCAATGGGAAATCGCTTCCTTCTGGTATGTTTACAAAACTTGTCATCGTTGCGCTTTGGTTTACAACAAACTCACTAACAAAATTGTTCCCAAAATTCACACGCCGCGTCTGGAAATTGCTGAAAGTGATTGCGCAAAGCAGGAAAAATGTAGCAAAGGCGAAGAAAGCAACCTGCTCGATCGCCAGTTCAGCGGCAACTAACAAAAAACTGAAGCTCGATGAGCGCTGAGCGCTGAAGCGGTGAAGCGTTATCACGACCAACGCCGGTTGACTATTATTTGTTCTCTTCAATTTCAGTTACCTCTCATACCGCTTATAGCTGATAAAAACACTTCTACACTTCTATTTGTAGCTAATAGGTGTGCTCCTCATTTGACTCTATTTATCTAATACATATTATGTACATTTCTCGGAACCTAGGAAGACACCAAGAATGATAGAAACAAGATTACGACAGCCGACCAACGATGACGTATATTCATATATTATAGAATGAAAAGATGCAACATGGAAAACCTGTAAATTGGCCTGTAAATTTGCCTGTAAATTGTAAACAAAAACATAAAAACTTTTGATAAATCGTAAAATAAACTTAATTTATAATGAAAAAGTTTTGGTGAAACGAGTTAGAAAATATTTCTAAAAATATTTAAGTAATTTTTAAAGAAATACATTTATCTATTGTATGCCAATAAAGCGGATGATTAGAATATAGCTTTTTTACTGTAGATAAATAGATTCCTAATTCTTATTCTTATATTAATAATAGTTTGAGTCTTCTCGCAATGCCTAATATATTAAGAAAATTTTAGTAATTGTAATTAATTTTACTTAAACTAAATAAATAAAATAAATAATTACGCATTTTAAATGGCATCATTTTTATAAAGTCGTTATCAATGGTCAAAACGGTTCCTGTAAATAAAGAACATTTGCGGTTAAATTTCTCATTCCGCCTACAAAAAGTTTTCAATTTTTTGGCAACTTTTATATCTGAAGGAAAACCAAAAAAAAAAACTATTTTTTACCGATTTGTTTGCATTATCGTTATTACAACCCGACACTACACACTTCAGTTTTGAAAATCAATATATTTTCTACTTATAATTAGATACAAACACAATGGTGCATTTCGATTGTTTTTTCGTTTTTTTGTTTTGCTCGCATTTTCTTGTTGTTTATGACGTCACATCTGTCATATCCGAAACAAAAAAAAAAATAAATAAATAACGTTAAAAAGTTGGCGTAATCTTTAAATCTATCGTTCTTGTGAAGACACGAGCGAGTGTAGCTTGAATACCCGTATATTATCATATTTAAATAAGTCTAAAATAATGGACGCTTTTGAACGGAAGCAAATATTTTATACCTCGCGCATATTTTTTATAAGTTATAAAATATATGATTGAGTGCCGAGTCCACTCTCTGCATACTGAGATTTTATTCTGTTCGGCATAATGAGACGTTAAGCAAAAGAAGTCTTTAAATATGTTGCAGAAATGATACAAAGTGGTGCCATTAGTTATCATCTACGGTTTCAACCATTTTTAACTCGCTCCATGTCAATTTTCTGTGACCTCACTTTTCAAAAGGTTCTGAATCTTTTTGTGGTATTTTAACTTATGCTTTTTATGTTATGTTCTGACCTTGTCATTTCTCATTACGCCTCTAACATTCTAACCAAATCACGCCTGCCTCCGATTAGTATTTTATTAGTATTTTCTATAGAGTGACATGAATCTCTTGAACCCAACTCTTCTCTCCCATCCATATCAAACACATGATCATACTATTAATAATGATCTTTATTTATTTAAACTTAAATACATAGCAACTCATTACATATTTTAAAGTGTTTGTATCAGATTAGAACACATAACTGCGAAGTCAGAGCCAGAGTAATGCCAGGTGCGTTGTTTATCTGAACAAACTAGTTTCGAATTAATTTTATGCAGAATGATTTCAAGTTAGTAGTGAAATTTCTATACAGATGTATGAGAAAAACCAGTTAAATGTAAAAAATGTATATAAAATTCCGTTTGAAATTCAAGAATTATATTTTTTCAGATCAGAGTATGGCGCAAAAATAATATGGTTTTTGTAAGAAGTTGTTGAACTGGCGATCACGCCCCTTCAATTGTAATATAACACACAAATAGTTTACTCACATGAATACGAGAGTTTAGTTCTCTTTTGTTGTTTCTGTTTATTATTCAAAAGATTTTAAGATAACAAAATTAAAACTAATGTCAACGGCTACTGCTAGTCTAGCTACCTTATTTCTAATGTTTGACTTATTTAACAGTAAGAAGTACTCACAAAAGTACGGCATTATGTTATAGGTGTTTGCAGATCGTTTAATATAAATTGCAATCAATTACAGAGATCTTTGTTGACACTGACTGCTGACTATACCTACCCTATACTAGCTCTTAATCCATCTGGCGATCTGACAGAAAATCATGATTCTAAAAATTCCCAGACTAATTTCTTTACTAGTTTCGCTGATAAACGAGACCACATCACAAGTCCTTCGACAACTATTATTAGTATTCAAAAGCGACACTAAAGTAGATAGAATCATCATTTAAAATTAGTTTCGCTTCTACTTTATCATTGATTTAGACAGAGTTTGGTAATTGTATTGTATTTACGAATCTCAGTGCCATGGCTATTGAAATATTTAGTAAAGCTGTGGCATAATAAGAAAATATATTTTTCTGTGCAAACATACACACTTACCGTTATCACATTCAAACCATTAAAAATTCCCTTAGAATTGACTTCACAACATTCAACTATATAATTGTTTATTAATTTCAATAAATATTTGTTATATGCTGAAGTTTCCATTAAAAATACATAAACATACATATGCATTTATGTACATAGTTAGCTCTATTAAAAAGCAAATAAACATTTCGTGGCACTCCTTTTGCAGTTTGCTTTGGTTTTTCGCCGTTGTGTAGTCACGAAAAGGACAATTTATATTCTTGCAAGTGTTTCGTTTTATATATTCAGCTACACACTTATAAAGTTTGAATATTGAACAGTTGTTATTTTTTGTTGTTTATTTATTTGAGATAACTATGTAATTGAAAGTATTTGATTTACTTCGTTAATTATTTGGCTATCCAAAAGTAGTAATTAAGTGACATTCTCCATACTAAACGAATCCTTTGTTTTTATAGTTTTTTTAAATTTCTTTTCGAGAGAATAACAAAGTCGAATGGCAGTTAACAACTAGATTACAATAAAATACAAATGCATACAATTAGCAGGCAAGTAATTAGCGGAAAAAATTAAGTGCATTTTAATATATGTATATATTTATAGAGATATGTATTTATTTATAATATGTATGTTTATAATTTGCATTGGTGCTTAGTGTGTGAGGGGTAGCGTGCATTTTTGGATTATTTAGGTGCATTTAAAGACAATAAGAAAATGGAATACGACACTTAATATACATACATAAATTTCAGTTAACATTAAAAGTGCTGTGGATTATTTAATAATTATTATTTTGTTCGGTTTTGTAACGTTTAAAATTGTTGTCGACATCAAAAATTATTTCTCGCTAAACCTTGGCTGTGCCTTGAAAACTTGCTCCCATATACATAAATATGAAGTGTTGGACAAACTGTTCGAAAAATAAAAATTTGAAATGACTGTTTAATATTTTACACTGTTGGTTTTTGAAGTGTTTCTGTTGCCAATTCTGTTTCTGTTGCTAATTCTGCTTCTGTTACCAGCTTAATTTCTGGTGCTGTTATAATGTTTTGAATGAATTTTTTTATTTCTTTGTGTGCTATATTTAGTGTGATTTGCTCAACTTTTCTTCTTTACAAACTTCTTACATTCATACATATACATTATTTTACGATATGCTTCAATTAATGCCACTAATATTTATCTTTGTGTATTATTTGCATTAAATTAACTTTTCTTTTGTCTTCCAAAACATTTTTTTTATTACTCTTATATAATTATTGCATAATTTACTTTGCGCTATGTCGTTGTGGAAATTCTCGCCAACTACACCGGTCTACAGCTAGTCACTGGTGTGTGTTTGCGTTAAGAATTTGCCGTTATTGTCAGTCACAGCGTAGATTTCAGCCAAAATGACAAACAAAAAAACACTCGTTCCTCTTTTTTATATGTGGAAAACTGTGCCTCTTTGTTTGAGCTTTCATCAAAGTGAAATAATAAACTTTTTTAACATAACTCATTTCACTATAATTAGTTCTATTATGTTTTTTTTTTGTATAACTGTTTTTTATTAATAATTCTGCTAAGTTAAGCTAATTGTTGCTTTGTGTAATCCCCCTTAAGCATTTGTTAAATATTTTATGTAATTTATTTTTATTTTTTTGTTATTTTAATTTACGCTTGGGTCAAGTGTACAGCGTTGTCTTCCAAAAGTTTAAATCCTTTGCTGGTTGTGGATTTTTCAAAAAGTTTCATATTTCTTGAACATGAAAAATGTCTTCCAAAACGATTTTTTTTTTTTGTTTCTTTTTCTACTATTTTAATTATTTTCTATACAATGTGTACTTATTTAACATTTGTCTTCCAAAGTAGCTTAATATTACTTCGAATAGATTTTATTCATTTGTTTCAAATTTGTTCATATTTTTTTATTATTTCATCTTTTGGCTAAAAAATAATAGACCTATTGGCAATTCTATTTCTTGTACTTTCATTAATGTTCACGTTTTTATTTAAAATATTATTATTATACTTTTTTTAAATAAGGGAGAGGTATTTTTAATACAAATTATATCTGTAAATAACAAATATAAAAATAAAAAGAAAAAACAAATAGATTCATTTAGTTAGTTAGATAGTTCATTTCTTTTAGCACAAAAAATCTTATTTCTTAAATTAACAATTTATGAAAAATAAAACAAAAAACACCAAAAACGTTTATTATTATTTTTTAACTTAAAGGTAATGAATAAAAAAAATAAAAATATGGAATGCATATTTTTAATTAACAAATAGAAAGAGAACTTTTTATCAAAATCAATAAATTAAAAATATTACAAAACTTTTAAAACAAAAAATGAAATAATAAGCAAAACAAATAAATTGAGATTTAGGATTTTAAAATTAGATTTAAAAATTAATAATATTTCATAAAAATTAAAAAAGTGAACTAATAACAAATATCAAAAATTAAAAATTTGTTTCAAAAAATTATTATTATTAAAATTACTGTTAAATTATTTAACTAAAAAGTATGAAATTTTGAGTAATTTTCACATGCTTCAAAAATACTCAATTAAAAGGTAAACCATTTAAATTTAATCTAATTTGAAAAGATTATGTGAGTTCTTCACTAACTTAACATGTTTGAATTAAAAAGATTTAAAAAACCGGCAATTGAAAGCCATGTATACTCGAAAAAAATTTTTAATTTATATTTAAAATTATTAAAAAAAAAATTAACTTGAAAATTTTTTTATATTATTCAATATGCTAATATAAAATTAAGAAACATACTAATATTTCTTAATTGATTTTAGAGCACTACTCTTATGAAAATATTAAAATTTTCAAAATAACTTAAACATGAAAAGATTTTTCACCCTTTGAGGTGAAAGAGGTGAAGTTTTTTCAAAGTGATCGAATAAAAAACAAGTTTTAATATTTAAAAATATTCTTTTAGCATATTAAAGTAATTGTTTTTTTTTTTTTTACTTTTGAAACCAAAAAAATAAGCCCTATTAATAAAAGAAATGTTTTCTACTTGCAAAAAATTGCAAAAAAATTTAAAGTCTTCAAAATTCTTTTAAATAACCCCTTAACTAAACTTTGATTTCATGCCAATAGTAAAAACATA
The DNA here is from genome assembly GCA_021498325.1 of Bactrocera minax. Lineage (NCBI taxonomy): Eukaryota > Metazoa > Arthropoda > Insecta > Diptera > Tephritidae > Bactrocera > Bactrocera minax. Next base: position 5,670,063 of record JAKEEE010000001.1, read on the forward strand.
TAACCTTCAAAAGAACAAAAAAATACAAAAAGAGCAAACTTTTATTTCAAAACCCTGTCTCTACCTCGGAGTGTTGCACAAAATTTCATATTAACGAATTGGTTTATTTAGCATTTTGTTTTTTCTTTTAACTTACAATTAGACTACACTCTGAGATTTGTATGCCAGCTGGAATTTGTACGCCTGCCACCGCTTGGGGCAAGACGCATGCCGCCATACTGGCATCCTGGAAGCCCTTTGGTGATTTTGTTGTTCTTATTTTGCATTCACGAATTTCTTGAGAAAATTGTGCAACAATAACAGTGAAACAGAAAACCGTCAAATTACTATAGATAACGGTGCATATCTACATATAAATGCTATGTATTAGTGCATTGAAGATTATACATTATATATAGATAGTATGTGTGGGGATGTGTGGGTATATATGTCTATATGTATGTATATATTGGCCTACATCACCTTGATAGCTATATACCTATATATATATATATATATATATATATCTAAATTTGCAAGTGTCTTACGCTGTCGCTTTCTTCTTGTTTCGCTTTATGTCTATAATTGTATTTGTAGTAGTGAATTTTTGTTTACGTTAGTTTAACGGTACATTTTTCATTAACTATAATTCAAATTAATTACAAATTAATTGATTCGCATAGGGATTGAATTTTTTTTATTTTTTTTTTTTTTGTAATTTTTTTCTTATTTCTTTGCACGCTTCGTAGTTCTCCTTCGCTGCCACCAACTTGTGTGCCGAACTTTAGCGCGGACTTTAAACTGCTATAATAAAAACAACAAACAACATAAAACACAAACAAATAACAAAAACAGAAACAGTGTAATAAAAAACCAAATCTTTTGTGGAAAACTGTGTTATTTGGAGCATACAAATTAGATCTCTTTTCGAATTTTCACAAATCATTTATATAAATACATTGTGCTAAAATATGTATGTGCGTTGCATAATTAATTATAAACTTTGAACGTATGTACGAATATATATGTATGTATGTCATAAACAATAACTAATTGCCATTAACAATAAGTTGTTGGTGTTCTTGTCGTCGTCAAAATAAATTTTAAACTTTAGAGACCGCGCAGAGTAGTAAAAACTAGCCAGAAAGTTCGCACAAATTCGACACATAGACTTCAGCTGAAAACTTCTCAAATCAGCTCTGTTACCTGTGTCCACACTTCCATTTCTGTTTGTGAATATGTGTGCGTGTGTGTGTACTGTGTTATTGGCATAGCGTTTCGCTGCTCTGCTAGACTTCTAAAAAAACGGCGCCAAATCACAATTGCACAGTGCCCCGCCATCGCCGGTTTTGCACAGAGAGGCGCACAACTCCTTCCAGTCTGGTGTTGTGCTCTCGGCCGTCGCTCTCTTCGATATCTTCATTTTATTGCCGTCCTGCTGGCAGTTATTACAGCCGATCAGTGTTGCACCGCCATGCTCACAGAAGCTGCCACACACCTTGTTACGCAACTCATACTGGATTGTCATATTCGAGAAGGCAACCGGTGCTACTTCTTTGGGCGAACAGTCGCAACTAACATCACCTATTCGGGAAGGATACGGTGGAGAAAGAGAGAGAGAGAGATAGAGATGTGTTTTTGATTAATTGATAAAATTAAAAAGTTTTAAAGAAATAACTGTTTGATGTCTATAAAGGGGTTAACATTTATATTACCATAAATCAAGAAGTCTATATACGAAAGAGTGTGCTATCTTTACATGTAATTTGCGGACCGCATGTGCTGACGCTGATTAGAATTAAGTAGTAAAATCACTAATAAACTTTGCCATTTAGTGTTAAAGTTAGATGTTGCCGTCGACCTTGTTTACGGTAGGTTCAAAAAGCGAGTTGTTTCAATGAGGTTCGATCATAGTTAAATGGGTATTAGATAAGTGGATTTGAGAATTCATTCCTAACGAACTCATCCATTGAGACTGCATTATAAAAACTTTTCCATCTCTAGTAGTCTATGAAATGTTTATATTTAATAGCAATTTATATATTTTCGAATAACTCTCCTTTGTGGACATACTAGTGGTGAGATTCCTTTTTCAATACCAACCCATCATAAAAAAAGTAAAACGTGCTTCAAGTTTCATTGAGATATCACAATTCTTCTGATAATATTTTTTGGTTTAAAAATGATACTGACACCAAAATAAGGCTTGTTATCAGGGTTCTGAGCCAGACGAACCAAGCATTCGAAATAGATATGCTGAACTCCGTACAGAATACAGGACTTCCAAAAAATATGTTACGGATTAAAACCTTCAAAATTCAAAAATTTATTTGGATCATCGTAAAATAAGTTTGAACGAGATAGTTGAAACTCTAAAGATAACAAAAAAGAGCCTTAAACATATGGTTCATAAATATTTGGGTGTGCACAATCTCTGCGAAAAGCTTGCTTACAACCGAGACAATACATCCTGTCATGAATACATGAGATCGTTGGCAAATTTTCTTCGAATTACTTCCATATCCACCATATGCCCCAAATCCGACCCCAAGTGACCTTTTCCAGTTCTTAGAGCTCAAGAGAATGGTCACTGGAAGAAACTAAGCTACAATGAAGAGGTAATCGTCGAGACTGAGGACTATTTTGAAGCGGAAGACCAATAAAAAAAATGTAATCGCCAATTTGAAAGGGCGCTATAATCAGTGTATCGCCTTCTATGGAAACCTTGTTAAGTAATAAAATCGATTTTTACTATTTATCTTCTTTTCAGAAAGATATTAGCTTTTCGGAATATCTGTTAAATACGAGAGCTTTGAGTCACATTCGTATCATAAATTTTTATTACACCAGGATTTACCAAGGAATCACGACTAAAGATAAGAAGGAAACAAATCGGCATTATGTCCGCACATCATAAAATTCAAAAGAAGTTTGTAATTCTCCGGAATATGATATAGTATATATAGATATAGGAATGCGATATAATGAAATACAATTGACTATTCATGAATTTAATATCGTAATTATAAACACTCAATGTTTTTTAAGGCTGCTTGATTGGGTGACTACAACAGGCAGTTTCAATGCAACCAATCATTTTGATAATGAATTGTTTGTATAAGTTTACTCTGACTAAGTAGCTAAACCACTTATTGTGTAAAATATTTTCCAATAATTACGTTTAAATGGATACCGATAGCGATCGATGTCGGTTTAAACTATTATATAATTACAAGAGCAGAAGCATACTATTAACACCCCCGATTGTCGGGTCTACGTAACCGGAAGACACCCTGAATGTTATTCCTTCAAAGAATGTCAACTGGGCAGCATTCCTCAAAATAATTTGGGAAATGTTTTCTGCAACAAGAACAACAATACATCCAAGTTAAAAACTGTTCAAAATATTTACGATAACTATTTTCTAACGATATTCGTTTTAGGAACTCTATCACATATATGATATTCCTTATGATGGCAGTAATCAACGAAGGTCAGCCATTTTTAAACGCTTTTTCGGATTTGTCTTTTCTTAGTTTCTTCAAAATGGAACAATTAAAAATCGAAAATGCATAGATATTATTATTTTTAATACAAGAAAGAAACATAAGAGTCGAATACAGTTCTCACATGTCCCCTTATAGCATATGTCAGCTTTTTGTCTATCACTAAATTTGAAAAAGAATAATAAACGAAAGAGTTGTAAATAAATATTGTATCCACCTTTTTCCTTAGAATCAAATATGTTTAAGTATTTTAATTTTTTATCAATACTTTGAAAATATTTGTTTAGACTGCCACACTGTTTATGGGTGTTAGATTCTTAAAAAGTATTATTTGTTGCACTTTTCAAAAGTTTTAATAAATTGAAAATAGCGTTAAAATCTCGTTAAAATATGCACTAAATATGTAATTCCATTTAATTTACCTAAAATTACTAAATTATTATGTTTGATAGAAGTTGATGTTTGATAGAAAACGCGAAATGCCTAACAGTTACTTCACATAAATCGAACTTTCAGTTTTGTCAGGTGGTTATGTATGTTATGATTTCGAATTTACGAACAAAAATTCAAGTTTATATAGTCTATATTAAATCTATAGTCTATATAAACATTCATAACTATTTATCAAAGCATTGTATTGCATATCGAACTTACCGAGCTGTAGACTGCAAAGGTCCTTGCAAATTTCATTTTTGTTGTCACCAAATGTTGGCAGAAGCGACGGCTTGTCGCTGCTGTGACAGTAAGCAAGACATGGTGCCCCGCCTAAGCCAGCTCTGCAATTATGAAAGAAAGCAAAGCCAAACATGGCTTTGAATTAGCAAATTTCTGCGGTTGTATTAAAATTTATAACAAAACGCATTAAAACTTTTGCTTAAGCACACAAATTATGAAGCGCAGAAGTTCGCTTAAGCTTACGCACATTCACACATTTTAAGCTTCTTTCACAACATGCTTTGCATTAATTCACTTCCGACCTTAATGAAGATCTTATCACTTTGAGAATAATGCGCACTTGTCACAAAACTTTTGCTGACGATTAATTGAATTATGACATAAGTCCATTTTGCGTATATTTATACACACACATACACTCATATTTATACAGCACCAATACACATAACTTCTTTTTGCTTCAGTTTTAAGCGGAAAACAAGTTATTTCTTTTTCCACTTTGGCACCAAGTTATTTCAGCTTGCAACAGTTGACTTACCCGCAGAGCTGCTGACACACCAAACTCCAATCCTGAACTGCACTCTTCGACGTGCTGATGTTGACAGTGAAAGCGTCGCCGTTACCGTTGTCCTCGAGGCTCAACGATATTTGGCTGGGATACTCAGCGTTTGCGTGATGCTTTGCAGCGCCAAGGATGCTACTTACATTATTGTTGCTGATATTGCTGTTTATCTTGTAGTTGTTGTCATTTTGGTAGCTGTTTTCATTGATTACAACCCCTGTTAAGGGCAATGATGACGTCACAACGCAATTTACCACCATCGTGGCAGGCACATGACGCGCTTGCGCCAAACCGATTGTGGCAACAACCAATAGCAGCGTGCGGAAAAGAGATAGCGCCATATTTTCCATTGATAATTAAGCTGTGGAGCAAAACACAAGAGGTGGCGTAAATTAATTTACATACAAACATATATAAAAAGATAAATAGGTAGCGAGTGAGTATGCCTTGTGCGGCGCCACCGCAATGTGGGCGTTGAAAGCCATGTTGCAAGTGCGAGTTGTTGGGTATGAGTGGTAATTTAGTGGTAGAGGGGCTGCTTGGGGAGCAATATGGCTGTCAGCGAATACGGAAGTGAGGGCCGATCCCACCCACCTATGTGTGTATGCGTGTGGTTGGTGCTGCGAACTATAACTTTTGTAAGGCGAGTGGTATGAGCAACATCAGCTGCAGGCTACAGGAGTCGCATGTGTGTGGTTTCACGTATGTATGTGTGTGTCTAACAGTAGATGCAAAATATACTAATAATAACTGCGTTGCAACAGAAAATGGCTCCGGTTTTATATGCTCCCACCTAGATTATTTTACATATATATATATATATGAAAACATATGCAAACAGCAAACTAGTTATGTGTTTGTGCGTAATTGGCGTTCAAATGCAATTATTGAGCGATATTGCATGCAAATGATATCGCTGCTTTTGCTGCTTTTGTGTTGCGCCAACCAATTGACGCCATTGTGCGGCGCTGCTGTTGCGCAACATTGCAACACTTTGTGTGGGCAACGATTTATCGTACATTTTGTATTATTCTTTTCTCGTAAGAAGTGCCTTTCATGTAGGCGCGCGTCGATTTGGGTTGCTGACTAATGGAAGTATGTGGGCGCACGTGAGTGTGCTCCAGTTCAATGCTGTATCCTTAGGCAGCGGGAACTTCTCGGTACATAATATGTAAATAGTTATAGAGATACTGTTAAAAGGAATTTGGAATTTTTTACATAAATATATATTTTATGCTAAAAATAGATCGATACATCCGCATACACAGTTTTTATCAAGTTAAATTTAAAATGAAAAAAATATATATATAATAAGGGTATACTTGGTGACCTTATTTTTGATATTTTCCAATTCTGATGGAAAATTTTGTGAAAAGTGCTTCTTCTTAGAAAATGTTTAGCTTTTTCCTAAACAAATCCATGTTTTGAAGTAATGTGTTTGTAATGTGAATTGTGTTCCGGAACCATTACAAAATTACTAACAAACTGACTTAGATTCGAATATTTGTAATGATGTATAATTATGGCTCATGAAAATAAACCATGTTATTGCATTCCGGTTCAACACTGGTATAAACAACACCATTAAAGCGGAAATATAATAAAATTTCCATTTTTAAACTTGCATCAGTAGAACTTTAAGTCCATTAGAAATGTTTATTTTGCAAACATATGCGAGCGTTATTACCTCGCAATTCCCATAAAGAACTTAGTGTGTACTCGAATGTACATTCGAAGGAGAATACATATGTACTTGACTTGCAAGGGAAAAACTTTTGGTAGAGCAGCACACCTCTTTCCTGCTGCTCCTACTGCTTAAGGACAAGCTCCAAATCTAGTACAAAGTGCCAACGTCAGCACAAAAAATCCATACGCAAGGTCTTACCATACTGTGGCACATACAGAGAACATTCATAATGCTCGAATATTTCATTTATATACATGTACGCGAACAAAAATTTATAAATTTAGTAATATATATATATATGAATAGCTGGCCTTTATACAAGCATGCGGTACAGTGGCTCAATCTCAAGTTTTTGTGTATTGGCAAAAGCAACGACATGTCCGATGATGGCCAGTATTTACTGTATGTCTGCATGTAATGAGTATTTCTTTTTTACCGTAAAAGTAAATTTACCTCAATTCTAAATCGAATATTATGTTAGTATATATTTTCTCTATAGTTAAGCTTTTACAAACTATTATTAGGAAACAAAACTTTCCGTTTCTGTTTTGACAAGTTCACAAAATTGATATGCTAAACCACGGCAGAGTATTTGTCTTCGTTCACCATCAATCACACTTTATTATCGAAAAATGTATAGGTTCCACCTTTATTATAGATTATTTTACTATAGAAAATATTTTAGGGAGTTCGCACGTGTTTAAAACATTGAGCATTATGATAAGAATACTTTTTACGAAAAATTAAACCATTAAAAAATTATTTATTTAGCTTTTTTTCAAAGTAAGTTAAAATTGTTGACCGATTGATCCTTCTTCGGAATTTGGTTAATTTATATCACTTAGTTTCATTACGATATGTTACTTAATATCAAAAATATGTACACTAAAATAAACAGCCTCACACAATATTATTGAAATATCTAACATATTAAGCCCTACATACTGTATAGGGTCAACCGGAAGGGCGAATATCCATATATTCTGCATATAGAGACAAGGGGTGATATGGACCGATTTCTTTGGATCAGAATTCCTCCTTATGAGCACTGTTTCTGATGAGTTCTATTTCAATATGTTTAGTGACGCCTCAACTATCTATTGTTAGAGCAGATAACCTGATGGTATTCAAAAATCCATTTTATTGGAAGTAGTCGAGGTTGTAGTCTGATTTAATCCTTTCTTACACTATTCGAAGATCTTATAATTAGATTCCCATAAATTGTAATCTGTCAAACAGTTAGTGAGATGCGAAACTGAACCTAAAATTGGTATATTCTACACCTATTGTCTGTTTCAGTCGACTGCATCGTCATTATAATTAAATTTAACTTCTTGGACGTATTACTTGGTAGTTTAGAAAATAAGTGAGGTTATCACACATTTTGAACTATTTTCATGCTCTGAATGCAATGTTTCCACATGTAACCAAAAAGCTTTAGCTTTAGTAGTTTATAAGATATAACGTCTGGACATCACCAGAGCTTTGCGACGGCTGGCCAACTACTAGCACTTGCGCAGTCGCAAAATCTTTCTGACACTAGATACAATGCAAGAGGTATCAGATTCGCTTAGGCCTCAACCAGATTCGCTTTTTCCAAATCGTAGTTATTTTAACATTTATCATTGTGCAATCATTTGGAGTAAGTTGAGGTAGAATCATCTCAATACCTCCTTATTGACTGTTCCTCCTTTGAAGCACCTCTTATCTCACAGCCTCGGTTTTTTAGGTGAACTGGCGGGGTGAGAATACAACGCTTAAGCAAATGTTTGATGTTTTCAAGGTACTTTTTTGATACATAAGGAATTGCTTTTAGCAGTCTAAGTGTGATTCCTCACTTTGAGTTCAGTCATGGAACCTAACCTAACTTATTTTGTAGAATATAAGAGGAGATTCTGAGTTACCTACCTCCGTCAATTTTGTTAAGCTAGAATTTTCCTTTTATTGGAGTCAATCACTTCACTACAAATTCTTAAGTTCTCATTACTTAAGTTATTAGTAAAGTCTGGATCACTATGCCTCGCTGCTCCGACTGCCCAAAGTAGCCATTTGATGCTTACCGTAAATATATATGAAAGTGTTTGTCCTTATCACTAACACTACAACCACTACACAAACACCTTAAAGAATATGCTTATTATCCATATATGTATATACTGTAACTAGAATCCCTCCCCCAATTTCCCAAAATTCCGTATATGACTTTGCTGCACAGAAATAACAGTACAAGTGGGCGCCGTAGCAGCAGCAGCAGCGTTGCAAAGTGACGTTGGCGACACCAACAACAGCCCAGCCGTTGGTACATAAGTCCAAGAGCGATGCGTTGCTGGCGCCATATTTGCCACATCCGTTAAGCCAAGAGCTACAACGGCAGCAAGAGCAGCAGCAACAGCAGGACTCACGAGACGTCAGTCGCTTTCAAGCTTTTCGTGTAATTTGTTGTGTAATCATTGTTGCTGTATTTTAAGTAAGCATATGTATGTGCATATGCATGGACTTTGTCTTGACGTTGTTATTGTTCTATTGATTGTGATAAACATTGTATCGTTGTATGGCATCACTTGCTGTTGATAATAATATACAGTAATTGTTGTTGTTATATTTAGCTATTGTGATTGTTTTTGTTATGAGAACATAGTTGTTGTTTTTGTGCGTGAAAATTACCGTAAAGTGTACATTCAATCACTTATCAAATTCGCTAGTGTTAACTGATACTGTTATCGATTGCTATACATACACACACACCTATATACTCGTAGTTGCTGCCTGATACGCGTAGAACTGCAAACGTGCAAATATTTTCGCCTATCTAGGATACAAAGCCTATCTGCGCTATCTGAGTACAGATCAAGGTAAACAAACATAGTGAGTAATAACAAACGTAAATATTTAAATAATACATACATACATCAGACATATGTACGCAAAACATTTGTTTTTAGAGATACGAAAAATATGGAGATATTTATTCGAAGAAATGAAAATGTTGAATTAAATATAAAATTCAATGTTTCTCTATATATCCGGTCCAAATTTCAGTAATGATTATAGTGACCATAATTATTGATCGCTTTCGATGACAGACAATGTTTGCTCCTCTTGCTACTTCCTCCAAGGTAGATTCCATAAGAAAAGAACATAATATATATGAAGGTTTACTCGCACCGTTCATACATATAAACATATAAAGCTATAAAAGGGGGCTTCTCTCAACGCAGATTTCAAGATACTCAAGACAATCAAGCCATTACTAATTCCAAATTTGACTGAGGTGCAATTGGTAGATGGAAACAATATTTTATATCGGGATTATTGCGTACAAAGGGAGCTCAACAACTCATTATGGCTTCTACAGATATTTTGAATAGATAAAAAATATCGATACATCTAAATATTAATCAATATAACAAAACATTAGGTAGTATATGAAAATATCGTTATTCGTTCGTAATATTTCGTTTGCTAATATATTTATATATATATATCGTTATATCGTAATATATTGTTATTACGAAATTCAATATTTTTTAGTCTCCATGAGCTTAGGTTAACCAGAGGCCAAATAGATAAGCTTGATGTGGTTTACGGTGATAGGAATATTGCACACACACTTTGTCATCCAAAGGAGCTGCTTACTTTCCGTGGCATTCACTTTATCTCTTTAATTTCCATGTCAAATGTTTAATCGGAAATAGAATAATCATATTCACTCAAAGAGAAATTTAATACGATAATTTTTTCTTTTTTTGAAATCGTCAAGCTTCCTCGGATCATCGGTTAGTCAAGTTTATGCTGAGAGTTCAATTGCTGGATAATGACTTAAATAAGAATTTATAGCTTGAAAGCTTTCGACTTGACTAATAATTTTGTTTATTGAAATAGAATATCGATACATTTTAACTGCACACATCGATTCACTCTTTGATTATCCAATCTCTAAGCATATATAATTATACCCATATAAGTAGAGTAACATATAATGTGTATGTATTATATATATATGTAATGTAATGTAATATAAGTACCGTAACAACTTTTTACTCACGAGTATAACACTCTATGAACATTTTGATATACAAAAGTCTACATAACCTTTTCGCTCAGTTTGAAATCACCAAAACTATAATACCCTGATTTTGGGACTGTCACGAAAATATTTAAAAATTATAGAAAGATAGGAAAGTTAATTACATAATTTCGTTAAATCTGCAGGCACATACTTTTCCAGAAATTTTTCAACAAGAAAAAGCTATTCGCTCGATGGGGTCTATCATTCCTGACACTAAGTACTATTTCTAGTACTTTCAGTACTATTGTTTGCCACTTCGAAGAGCTGTTTTGCGATTCAAAACCACAGTCTAGATAAATTTGTATCGCAAGTCAAGAAAAGGAAAGGTCAAAAATTTTTCCAATAATAAGTTAATCACCTCGGTACTATTAATTGTGCCTTAAACAAATTATTTAAAATTAGGACATTTGGGTCGAAAGAAAATTCGCCTTTGCCGAAAAGTATGGAAGCTGCGCTATTCTGCAGATTATCGTACAGTCATCGCTACTTGGTGTCCCCAAAGGCATTATTTCGATGTTTGGTTGCTCCTTAACTCTGAAAGACTAAAGTTTTCTTGTTGGAAGAAATCCTTTATATAAAGTTAAGATTAGTCCTAAATTTGTACAAAAGCTAGTTTACAACTAATACCCAACTGCGTAAGGTAAGTTGAAATTGTTTTGTAACAGTTGTTGTTTCACATAATCGAGCCTCCGAATATATTTCTAATATGACAGATCCTTTAAAAAATTAGTATAAGGCTTTCGATAGCTTTGTAGAAACTCCCTTTAAGCTACAAGACGGGCACTACAAATCTTAAGAAGATGCTCGGTTATGCATATCACTGAGATATAAGCTCCAATTTGTAATATCTGTATTTGTATATATGTATACAAATGTTTTATTTGGTAATTTTGATTTTAAATTTTATTTTTCACATAAAATATAAAGATCTGCTTTATTAAACTTTATAACATAAACTTTATAAGAATTTCAATTCATCAAATCCACATTATCCACGTAATCACTGAGGACATTATAAATGTAAATATGATGTAAAATGTTTCTAAAAGGAAACTTCTAGTACCTGTATTTTTGCCACTCGTATTCTACGCGTGCGAAATGCTTTTCGAAAATTTGCACTTTCGACTGATTCGTTCATTGGGTCGGTGCGGATATTTAAATAGCTTATCACTGTCGTTGCAAACCGGTAAAAATTTATCAGTGGAAAAGTTTAGCAAAATAAAACGAATAAATATGCTCGGCATAATTTCCATTCTTAATAACTGTGTTTATTTGCTAATTACAATTTTACGCCACTAAAAGAGATTGACATATGTTCGAACTAATTATTAATTTCGATTATCCGCGAAACGTGCACTCTCAACCAATGGCACTTTATTGCTTTTAGATAAACTTATCTTTATTATTTTTTGCAATTTGTGCTCATCTTGTGACTGTCAAACGTTCCATATTGGCCGTTACGCAGCCAATTAGTAAGTGCGACGATCTTTTGCCGGCCTTCACGACGTAGTTTTGCACCACACGCAGTGCATCAATAAGATATGAAGCCGTTAGCATATATGCTAGTACATTAAACAGGTCGTAATCTAGCAACACTTCAAGCTGTAAAGCTCTAAAAATTTTGCCTCTGTGCATTTTGTGTATTTTTTTTAATAAACTATTTTATTTTATTCGATTTAAATAATTTGAATTTTGAATTTATTGCGTGAATCATTTGAAAGCTAAGTATTAGTGTTTGTATTAGTTTAATACTATATTGCCGTGCTTTCATTTAAAGTGTAGATTCATCGTTTTTAATTTCTGTGCCGAGTCCTTTTCACAATAGTTTGTTGCTACGTTTCTAAACAGTGCAATTTGTTAGAGCATACACATATTGTTATTGTTTTATTTTCTCCTTTTTTATTTATTTCGTTTTCTACCTTTATTCACAAGTGTTTTGGGTATTGTTTTTTTAATGACCCAGTGCATCTAAAACTAGACTAGATCAGACTTGTTTGTCTTTCTGCCGGGATTGCCCACCTTAAATGTGTTGGACTGACAGGTAGAATCTTAAATTCTACTCATGATGGTTAGGGATCGCGCTGATCTTGCTTAAAATGTAGATCGACTGAGATAGATTTATTTAAGGTTTATTTATGCTATTCCTAGCTATACATTACACTGCAGACATCAACCTAGCCTTCGACAGCGTAAATCATATCTGCCGAGATGTCAACTACGGTTGGCTATTACGAACCACACACGCCAATGGTGCCTCTTTTTTCTTTATTTGCATCTACCTACACATCGGACGTGGTATTTATTACAGCTCCTACTTATTCGCCCCAACATGATTAGTGGGAGTTCTAATTCTATTCTTAGTAATAGCCACAGCCTTCATAGGCTATGTCCTACCATGGGGTCAAATATCCTTCTGAGGGGCCACAGTAATTACCAACCTACTCTCTGCCATCCCCTATCTAGGGATTGATTTAGTCCAATGAGTGTGAGGAGGGTTTGCAGTCGATAACGCAACCCTCACACGATTCTTTACCTTCCATTTCATTCTACCTTTTATTGTCCTAGCAATAACCCTAATCCACCTATTATTCCTACACCAAACAGGATCAAACAATCCAGTTGGATTAAACTCAAACATAGACAAAATTCCATTCCACCCATACTTCTCATTCAGGGACATCGTAGGATTCGTTATCATAGTTTGGAGTATTTTCTACTCCATATGCCACAGAAACTTCGCTCTTGATTATACACATGTATATAGTATAATACAGTCCTAAATTTGGAAGTTCGGGTGAAACCGTATACAAAGTAAGTCTATGAATTGGTGAAGTTGCGAACCGACTTCATTTCATTCCAACAAATACAGACTTTATTGACATACCTAGGTTTTATCTATCTAGGTTATATCTATTTTAAAATAGCTCAACAGATCGGTCAGAGCTCATTATATACGATATATAGGGAAACTAGATACTGTTACTATGCAGGGCATGGGTTATTTCGGTGTCCCAAACATTGTATAAACCACTAGCATATATATAAACATATATAATAAATAACAAACGGTCAACATTTCTATTAACCATTTGAAAGGGTTCAACATTTACCCAAATGGATTTATATGTAAATAAACCTATAAATATGATGGCTAACGATAAACGTAAAATCCAGTTAATCACATTTGGTAACAGCAATAAATATGATATCAATGATAACATTTGTTTCATAATTAATATTAAGTATTATTGGTTGTTAGATGAAAATGCGAGCTTTCAGCCCATCAAGTGTGAAGAAGCCACGAACCATTATAAACACTTGTCTGCTGCGTTGATAAGCTCTCGACAGCATTAGATAAAACGAAATTGTGAACTTTAATATTATACATACATACAGATTGATACCCATATAAACGCTTCCATTTAGATAAAAAGGTGCGTCAGAGATACCTAAACTGATTATATAGAGAATGAAGCTCCCACACGAGAGAGAGAGAGAGAGGTGTGTGTTTGTTTATACTATAGCTGGAACACAGTAATGAGAAAAGATTTGAAGCTGTTTATTATAAACTAAATATGAATTAAAAAATACTCAATTTTTTATTTACAAGTGCATAAATTAAAAGTTTTTGAAAATTTAAATAATTTATATATTAACTATTAATTTTGCTTATTATTATTTTATATGCATATTTTGCTTCTTTTGTTATAAGAATAACAATAATTTTTTGTCTACATTTCAGCGCCAGCTAAAATCTTTCCAACCTTGGTAGCAACCATTCGTCATGAAAATTTTCACTAAAGGCACGAAAATGTATTGTTTTGAAATATTCTTTCCATTGATACAGACACCATCAACTAACTATATGGCTTTGAATAGTCACATAGATAGCGTACTCAAATCTTCGAGTACTGTAACAAACCGCTTATCACAAGAAGTCTTCTTAAAAATGCTAAGTAGAGTCGAACTGACTGAAAATATAGTAATTCAACACGTACCACTTCATAGTTGAAAAAAATATTCACCGCACATACTCTAATCCGAAGACTTTTTCAAACCGATTTTGGAAAAAGAAATCTGATTAACCTAAACAACGTCATTTCACTTTCGCTGCTGCACCTATCTACGTCATTTATGATGAGATCTTAAAGTATGATATTTACACTGTCATTTTAGTCTCGAGGAGGCAATTTCCATTTCGAAAATTCATTTGGCTTAAGTCAAAAAACACGGTCGCTGAGTTTGCCAGTAAGAGTGGATTCGGCGATTTCCGAAGTGTGTTACGGTGAGGATAGTACCATAAAAATTGTCGCGCCGTCATTGTTGGAGCAATAGTAGAATTTTGTTTAACTTTGTCAAATAATGTAACTTTTTAAGGTATTATTGCAATTGAAGTGCCCACTTCAGACCAGAGACCAGAGCCTTAATAACAAGATCACAAAAGAATTCATCATCCATGGAATTATAACATCCGATTGGTTACGTTAACGCTTATAGTTTCATTATTATTCTAGTAGAAATCTGCATTAGAATGGACAATGTACCACATTTCAAGTGAGGTTATTGTCCACTTCATTCAATTTCATTTCACTTTCAATGCGTTTTACCAACAATCGTATTACTGCAGGGCTGATTTTTATATAGTTCCAGTATTTTTGCGTATAGAGAGTATTATATATTATGATATTCTGTAATTATTGCTTAAAAATGCTGTCTTAATATTCTAATCTAAAGGAAATCTACGAATATATGACTTGATTCAAATATTATGAAAAAAAACTGTTGTGAATGAGCTCCAAAAAGACCTTTGAGCCGCAGCTAAATTCACATTCTTTCAATTATTTCTTATGAGTAGTTAAACCAAAGCCGAATATGATTTAGGAAATGCGAGAAAAAAGTTGACCGAGTTATAATGTTCTTTTGGAGCTAGTTTATGAAAGAATACCATTGTTATTGAGCAAATTAAATTAGAATAATATAGGGGTTCCTTTGTGAATATCTATCTTCCTGCACTTTGATAAAGGGTGTCTTCCAAAGCTCATAATACTTCAATCTAATTGAAATTGGCCAACTGGGATAGAAAAAACTTAGCAGACTTGAGAGCAAAGAGAGCTTAAATGGCTTAAACTGTAGCTTGCGGTCAGCCGTTCTTTCGACCTCCTAACCCAACTAATACTATATATGAAGTGAAACGCAGATATGAAGAAAGGAAAATATTTTTCTCAATTATAGTCGAGCTACAGGGATGATGTGGTTTCAAATATCACGTATGTTACTACATTTTCTTAAAAAAGCAAAGCTATTTAATTATTTCACTAGTTCGGAAAAAATCTTGATTCTCATTTTTTATAAGAAACAGTACAAGAAAACCTTTTAATTACTTCCATATCATTCCATATTCTATATCAAAAAAATCGAAACGTTTGCTGTTGTAAAAACTTTTTAGTAAAAGAGGTTATCGCAAATGTACTTTTTTCTGTGCGATGTATGAACTATCGGTGAAGAAAATCACAGCAACAAGCTTTGTGCTGCAAAAACTGCTTAATCTTCCTAGTTGAGGTAGCAGAAAAGAACACGCAAATAACATTTTTTAGCATATTCTTTTGTTATTGACCAAATTAAGTTTTGATTAAGGTCAACGATGACCTGACAATTTCAATCCTTGCACTAATTTATTTCGCACGACTCAGTGCATACAAAAAATATTTCATTCCAACGGCATTATAAGCGCTCCCATGGCTGATTGCGTGGATACAAGATTAATAAAGTTTGCTTGAATAAACGGAAATTCTTAAATTCTTACTTTAAAATCCTAGTGCCTGTGAAAAGCTATTAGTTATGCAATGTCAGCCATTAGCCGCAACACGCGCTGTGCTGTGACAACAAAAATGCTGGTTTTTGGGGGGCACAGAAAGTTGCTTATTCAGCACGAGCTCCAAGCGCCCCTCACCACCAGCTGCGCTACTCGACCATTTTCTGCAAGATTTTAGCTCCGCCTACGCAAGCAAAATGGCAACTATGACGTCATTGTTGAAAATTTAGCCTCCTCCCCAATGGACAATGGGGGAACTTGTGGTGTGTGTGTATGTGTCACGAACGACTACTTGTGGGTGGTTAGGTGATTGCCAGCACTTACTTGTTAAAAAAGAAAATACCAGAATCAATAATTTCATTGCATTCGTTTGTCGAACGCCGATTGTCGCCACGAAGTGTCCTCGCAGCCATTTTGGAAAATGTTTGCTTCTTAGGCGACTCGCACGGATCCTGTGGCACATAGCGCCGCAAATCGCCAAACAGTATAGCTGCATTCGCGTTCTGTCCGTCCTGGCTGGCTAAACGTGTGGTTTCAACGCTTATTCAGCGCAGCTTATTCTAAGTAAAAAGTCTAGAAAAGTGTGGAAGAAACCTCTCAAAGTGTTGAAAATTCGGTCGAAGTGATTTTTGTGTGAAGGCTTGTAGTCGTGGTTGTAAACGCTTAGTTGCTGAGTTATTCATTGCAAGAACGTTGTAAGAAAAGTAAAACAAATGTAGAAAACGCTCACAGCGCTTAGTAGTAGTAAAAAGCTTAGAAAATTAACCAAAAAATTCAAAAATTAAAAATTAATAAGAAAGTGTTTCACTATAGTTGGCCGCCATACACCTTCACACATTCCACAGGCTGCATTTTAGCATCAGCAAAATTCAGTAACGTGGCAAAATCATCATCCACCCCAACAGTCATCAGCACTAATCACTTGCTTCATCACCATCCATATTAAATTCAAACAGTCAAAGTGATTCTCCTAAAGCAATACATCGAAGACCTCCGCAAGATTATTGGTAAGCATGCTACACCAAGGCGCACACACCTATTTGCATACATAAAGACACTAAAAATTTGCCAAAGCCACTAGTTGTACAAAAAGTATACACATTTTTTTTTTTGGAAATTTGATTTCTTCATTAGATAAAATTTTAATAAATGAAAATGTAGTAAAAAAAATAAAGGTTTCTTAAACTCAAATTTTTCATTCGACATTTTTTTAATTACATAACCATTCCCTTGTATTGTTGTGCTTCGTGGCAGTATCCTGAAAATTTTGAAATTTTGGTAGTTTCTTCTGGCAGATGCTTGACGCAGCTACCAATGCGCAGTTGCGAGGTGTCATTTCATTACAAACGCCTCCTATATTTGCGCATAGACACACACCCACATGCATATCTCACACCTCTATTTGCTTCCAGCCCCCCAGCCATTGGCATTTGCACTACGTAAAGTTTTACTTTTTATATACACTCGCTCCATCTCACTCCATTTTGTGAAAGCCGTTTTTGCGCATCTCCTCCTCGCATTTTGTGTTTGTCCTTCATTTATCCTTCAATGCAGCACAACTCAAGGCAGTCGCATTGATTTTTTAATTCACATAGTTATGCATGTATATAAATATATAACTGCGTATAGTTAGTCTGCATTGTGCTCATTTAATTTAATTAATTATGTTTTTTAGAAACATGTTCATAATAAGAATATATTTTTATTGAAGTTCAGCCACTAACACTTCATTCCAAACCACGACCTAAATTTTTTGTGCTATAATATCACATAGTATCTATCATATTATTTTTACAAATATACATGGCTCTTACATAATTTAAAAATTTTATAAATTTGAGGTGGTAACCCCAAAAACAAAAATTCAACAAATGCAAATATTATTTAATTATAGATTTTTATACTCTACAATACTTCACTCATCATAATTCTGCATAAAATAAATTACATATAAATTCTTAATAAAAAGTGGCAACCCTACGCCAAAAAGACATATAATTTAAACTTTTCTGTTTTCTTTATAATTTTGGTTACTTAAATCGTTTTCGTTACTTAAAATTTTCATCGAAGTTTTGCTATCTTTAAGCAAGACTTTGTCGATATTTGTCCTTTGACTTTCTTCGGACGATAATGCGATATATTATAACATGTATAATATTTTATCATAGATGTCTTGGAGTTTAGTTGAACGTAAGATACTAAATAAGGAATAGAGGCGTGTAAAATATTTCGAGATGTCTGCAAAACCTTTTTACTATATAAAAAAATATTGCCTATGAATTCATCATTCCTTATACTTACTAAGTTTCATTAAGATAACTTGCTTAATATCGGAAATATTTACTTTAGTGTCAAGCGGTGTAACAGAAATCAATATATTTATCAGATCAATGTTGGGTAAAGACTGATTTCATCCTTTTTTCACCAAACCACTTAATTCCTAAAAACAGATGTCCATAAATTTCACTAATATATCTCGTATATTGACCGATATACATGAAGCAAAGTTAATCAGAGGAAGAAAGGTCATGTTGGAGCTTTTCCATAAAAGTTATATAGAGTTGTAGTCTCACTTTTACCATTGCCAAACTGTATCAAAATTGTTATCATTGTTCAGAGAGTTACTGTTTTCAACAATGCCATTATATGGTGTACTTAATTATTACTTTATTTTAATGCCACAGCCTATGGTAGTAACATCCAATGTTTTCACTAAGTTTTGGAAAGATAGCTCTTACAGTTTATGAGATGCGTACAATACACTCTTTAGAAAATTAGGCCAGAGCCACTTTTCAAAGGATTTAGCACTTCTAAAGCACATCCCTTCAGAGAGGTTTGCGCTATATTTAGGTTCCGCGACTTAATTAGTTACATAATTATATTACCTCGAGTGTATTGATTATCAATTCAGTCCATTTAAGAGATTCACTATGTATCATAAAGATATAAAATTTTGAACTGAAGTTATCCCTGGTAAGAACAGATGTAGGTCAGATGGACACCGCCAAATTAATATTTCTTGCCATTCTGGTCACTTTGATCTACACAACCCCTACCTTGGTGATTTCAGAGTTGGAAAAAAATATTATACTATTGTACAACATTTTGCCAAAGTATAAAAATAAAATTCCATCAGCAGGTCGAAAAGTAAATATTGAGAGGTTCACTGATTTAAGAAAATATACTAGAAAAAAAGAAAACATATATTAATATTATCATGGTAAAAATCTATATATATTATCATATATTCTCAACAGCTTACGCTCATTAAGCAATTGGGTAACAAAAAGCGAAATAACTTCGAAATAAACAGCTATCTGACCAGGGTGGCCAGATGCGCAGTGCAGTTACTCAGTGCATAAATTGATTTTTTATAATTGTATTGATTTTTAAAACCTCAAAATATGTAGTCATAATTGACTGTTTTTCGGTTTTGGTTCTGATTTCACGCTGATATGCCCCTAAAAACCTTCACCGAAAAGTTCGAACTATTTGAAAGAGCTTTCGATCTCTAAATGTGAGAGTGTGTCATTGCTTTCTACGCGTACTCTCTCCCAATACTCAGAAAATCAATAACAATTACTAGGAAATGTAATGACAATCACTGCACTCGATTCAATTAACTTACAAATTGTGAGAGATTTGCGTAGATAAGAAATCAATCTACCGATAATAGGCATGTGTGTGCATGTGCTATGGGTAGCAATTGTTTCTTCCGACAGCATATTTATCTCCCAAAGCATTGCAATCGAAAGCTCTTTAAATAAAATTGAGATGCTTCCTCAATCAAAGATACTAAGTGCTTTTCTTATCGTATATTTTTCCCAGAAATTCGCCACAAAATTGGCAGAGATATTTTCGCACTCGCTGCAAAGTATTTAGATATTTTCGAAAAAGTTGGCAAATTTTGTTTTCTAATTTAGTGCGTTTTGTAAACAATAAACAGAGTGTACATACATAACTGTGCAGCTGTTATTTACTTTACTTTTAAGTGAAATAATCGATTTGAAATAAAAATTTTTTTTCAATTTTTTAATGCCAAAATTTTGTTGTTCTTGTTTCAGAGGAGAAGATGTCGATCAATCCAAACGGGTATAAATTGTCTGATAAAACGGCCCGTCTAACGGCACATGGTAAGCTAATTTAAATACTAATAAAAAATGGTAACCTTAATTATGAATTTAAGGAATTGGGTTAAAAAAAGTTGGTGTAGAGAACATTTAAAAAAGCCCAATAACGACATATGTTTCGCCCTAAATAATATTTTAGTAAAAACAATAGTAATAATTATGTGCTAACCATATTTTTGAATATACAACCAAAACAATCATGTTGTTTTAAGAAATATAGTTCTTAGAAACATCACATGTAATTACTTTCCATAAGCAGAAATTCAAAATTTGAATCATAGAGGTCAAGATTAGCAGAAATTTTATTCAATCTAGTACACTAGTATTCTTCACGTCACCTTAGTAAAGAACTTTCCATATTAAAAAGATATCTGACTCGTTGATACTTGGACTCAAGTTCTTTCCTTCATAAAAATTTTGGATAATAACTGCACAAATTCACCTTTTTTTATCACAAGCGAAGACTGAATCTTTACTATTTGTAATTACTGTGCTGGCTTCCACATTGCCTCTTGTTATTTGAGTTAGGTTAAAAGTATCCATCTCATTTTATTCTTCTCACATATGAACTGCGCGGCTTGAAGATACCTAAATTTGCAGCAAGTTTGAAGCCACCTCTGATCTTACGATCGTCCATTGGTATTTTAAAAGATGCAGAGAGGTGAGGCACGGTAGGAGGTTTGCTTCTAATATTCTCTCCTGAGAGAAACCCGGCTTTCATTTCAGCCCTATATGTGCTATACAGCTGATGTAATCTTACAAGCTTAGTCAGAAAACCCCCTTTGAAACGCAACACCAAAGGGTGTTTAGGTATCTTAAATTTCAGAAATAAAGATTTTGATCTAAAATTGATCTATTGAGATTTTTCTAATTGCTTTTACCAGCAAAATAATAAAAAACATTTCTAATATAATAAGAACATCCTTAACACACTTACAGCCGAAGAGTCCACATATGTGTCCGAGTGTCGTGTTCTTACACGTTCGCTTTTCTCAAGCATATAAACAAAGTTTGAGAGCACAAACAAATAACGGGTGTTGGTAATATGCTCAAGCACTGGATAAATACTTCATTCAAAAGCACTTTTGGCAAATGACATATGCACCAAGAGTATTTGCGATTTGCGATTTGCGGCTCAACTAATGGCGCAAACAATGACAAATCTTCCCATAAGAAATACAAAATTTATAAGAAAGGAATAAGTGCATGAAAAAATACAGAGTTTTGTGCAACCAGAAGCTGTCGGTGTCGGACACACTCGTCCACTGAGGTGATAAATTGCCCTGCGACTCACACCCGACTGGCAGGCATCACTTACTCCTCCTAAACGATTCGGCAGGCAAACGTGGATGGATGGATGGATGTGTGTGTGTGCGTGTGTATATGTATGAGTAATGTGTAGCAGATATGGTTCAGTCATACATACATACATAGATGCAACAGCACCAAGAAGTCAAAGTCACCCCCTTTCCTGCCAATTGATGTGTGTTGCTTTGGTGTGCGTGCGTGCGGCTGAAATTCAATACACGGCCAACCATAAACCGTTTAGTCACAGGATATTACGTTCGTTTACATGTCACTGGAATTCCGTTTATTTAACGTCCACGACGTACTACGCCATATACACACACACCTGCATACAAATGTTTATAACAAGGCCAGCATCTGAGCAACGCTACTTATGAGGAGCGCTTTTTCGAAAGATTATGTCGTTGTTGCTGTTTTTGGTATGCGTTGGTGGTAGATTCGCCCAAATAATAGTTTTTTTTGCTCGCTTTGTTGCGTTGAGCACTTTTTTCAGACCCAAAAAGCCTTATCAGCCTATCAGTTAGTCGTTGACGTGTGTGTAAGCGGCTGGTGCTGTCTTCCTTCCGTCCTCTCTTCCTGCTGCCAGTACTACGATGCTTATCTACAAGTGCATGTTTGTGTATGTGTTTGTCAATGTAGTGCAGTGTTTGCTGAGGTCTGTTCTGACGTAGCGAATGCGAATATCAACGTGTTTTAAATTGAATTTTGAAAGCTGCGTAAACAAATTCCAACGTTTCAGCTATAAAACTTGGAAATTCATGTGCGTAGACCATTTTAAATTTACACATCACTGCAGTTGATTAATGAAAGGAAATTTTAATTTTTTGTGCGATTTCATTTCGAGAATGTTGATGGAAATTCTTGTGATGGCATACACTTTTAATGTGTTATATTGTTATTGCCTATAAAAGCTCTTTTCGTTTGTTTACTTCAGCTTCTAAAAAGCTTTGGGAGTTTCTTGCTTTTAGGTTTTAGTTACTTCTTAAACTGCTTCGTAGTAACACGAGCAATTTTTTTCCTGGCAAAATTACATGTGAAGTTTTGAAGCTAAATGCCGAATATGAACTGCTGAGAAACTAACTCATCGGGTAAATTAATTTCTATAAATTTACCTTTCTACTTCGAATCCACGGCACGACGAATGAGAGTCGTACAATTATAATATGCCGTTTAACCGATTGTTACTTACTGCGATTTTATTTCGGACCTTTCTAGACTGCCAGGTGGATCCATACGTAATTGCTGTTTTTGTAGCGGCATAAAACATTCCCCTAATAACTTTCAGGAAAGCTACCGAGTTGACAATCTTTGGCCGTATATAAATCCGTATCCGTTCGGGTTACTTAAATCCTAGCTTTAAATTAGCTGCACTTCATTTTCCATCTATTCAAAAATTGCCTATCAAAGTGACATATCAAATTTTTCAGACGCCTTGGCTTTCAGAGCTTTATTCAGCAGTTATTCTCGTAAGGGAGTAGACCTGAAATTGTATTAGGGAATTGCACTTTTATAGCTTTTATTGAAGCAACACCTGACAAACTCTACAGCATATATTTATTACAAGCGAGTTTTTCGAAAACAATTTCCATATTGAACCCGCAGCCTTCTACTTCTTTAATCTAACCTATTTGAGGCGAATTTGCTCCTCGACATGTTTGCCTATGCTAAAATAAATCAAAATGCGTACTTCTTTCCTGCGCGCTGGAGACGGCTCAAATAAATATTTTACATATTACAAGGATATATAAGTACACCTGGATGGCGTATATATCAGCATAAAAACAAGTTCTTGAAGTAACTTCAACAACTGTTTAGCAACACAAAAAAATTTATTTTCAATACAAAATCTAAAAGTTGATGGATGAATTTTCCCACTCCTGATAAGGGTGCGCCAGCTGTTCGACCTTGTAAGGGTCGATTGGCGTATGGGTATAGCAATCTTGCTTACAGGCCAACACCAGCCCACTCCATTCAGTCCAACATCAACACAAACACGTGTCTTGTCTTGCGTATTGTCATTATGTTCTTTATGGCACTTTGCTGCAGCACCCAGGCAACAACAACATCTGCACACCACACCGGAAAGCCGACCATGAAGGGGACGATTTTCAATCAGCGCGTGGTAGCCACAATTTCCTCCAGCAAAATAGCAATATTTTCGTTTTTTATGCTCCATTGCATGCTTTTGATTATCGGAGATTTGTGGAAGAGGAATACTTTAAAATAAAATCTGATTTTTATGACCAAAGGAAAAAGAACACATAATAGTCAAAATATGCAATATTTGTATAATATTGGTATTTGTGTATTGAAATGAACTGGGGCACTCGGGGGATTATGGCATAATCATACAGTGATAAAAAATATATATTTATTTAATTTCCAATACGTTATGTTCGAAATGCTTAAGATTTCAATAAATTAGCAAAATTATAGGAAAAGATGTGGCAATTCACTTTTTTATTCGTTTCTAATAGTTTTTACAATGACACCGTGGTCCAATTGTACACAATTTATTCAAAAATACCCAAAAGGTTTTCGAAATGACAACATGAAGAAGGGAAAATGTAGATACGTCTTCAAAGTGGCATATTCTCTTTCTATTACATCTCTATTTAATTACTTAAATCTATTCAAGTGAAGCCAGTTTTTTGTTCGGTTCGCCACTCCTCAAGTTGTAGTAAATTACAGACAACCTAGTTGGGCATAAACACTTTGCAAACCACAAAATTTTAATTCTAATCAAATAACCTCAAAAAAGGTTTTCAAAGTTTTTTTAAAGTTTTTGTAAAGTTGTAGAATCCTATAACATTATTTCAGAATCTTAATACTGAAGGAAAATCCTAGATTTTTCCCTAGATTTTGAATTTTCACTGTCTTTGCTCTAGTTTTGGGGACTCTAATTGACCATTACGCATTCTGTATCCAAGCGGTGAGGTTAAAAAAAAGTTGAAATGTCATGGATCTCCAACCTTCATTAATCCAGACGAACTAGTTGGAATCGGTATTAGTAATCTCAACAGATTAGCGAAAGGCCCAGAGCTCTTTGTTGAGATATGATGGTTTTGTTCGACTTTGGTACCACAAATAATGAACCAAACCAGTGCGATCCCTGATCTTCATTGTAAGGATCAGCCCAAATACCTAACCTAAATTTTTTTCTTTGCCTTATTTCCCCGGTCGACCTGAATTCGGATAATTATTGTGAAATTATTCAACAATTTATGGTTATAAACTCATTAAGGCTCCTCATTTTGTGACAGATTTTAGGTTGAATACTATTATATAGCTAGCAAACTACCTACCGGCAACTGAATAGAAGTGGTTCCAAAAATAAACCTCATTATTCACTCTAACGATCAGAAGCAGTCGTCAGTCTTAGCCTGGACAGACTGTGGGCAAATTTGTTCGAAATATTCTATAGTTTTAATTTCCTGTTTTACAAATTATGCATTTTGACTCTCCCTCTAGATCTTTTGCCGACAACAGTCAGCGCCACAGCTGAAACCCGTGAGTTCTTGCAGAAGGTCATCGATGTGCTATTGGACTTTGTCAAGGCCACCAATGATCGCAATGAGAAGGTCTTGGAGTTCCATCATCCAGAGGAAATGAAGACATTACTAAACTTGGAGATACCTGATCGTGCTGTGACGTTGCAGCAGCTCATTGAAGATTGTGCTACAACACTGAAATATCAAGTGAAAACTGGTAAGTAAGAGATTTAGATAAGTAACTGAGAATTAAAGTGAGTACAAACACTGAGTATTGATAGTTCTACTCACTTCAATAAACGCTCTTTCACTATACGCTCACTCACGTCGGCTGCTGATTGCGCAAAAATATTTATTCGCTTTTATATTTTCTTTGGCGTTAATTTAATTTTGTAAACCAACAGCAGCAGACAAGTGAACCAAAATTGAATTCATTAAAAAGTTTTAGACACAAAAACAATAACAAACACACGCAGGAAGTCAACGCCAACGCCGACACTTCCGCAACAAGGCAAGCGAATCCGGTTCGCTGGAGTGATATGTGGCGTTGCGTTTAAGTGTCCCCTGCGGTATATACCTACTTGCAACTATGTGGCATGCCAGGTCTTCGTAGTGCCATAAATACGCTTATTATCACTACTTCAAACACAATTGTGGTCACGTGGCCAATTCGATTAGGAAGCGCCCGAAGGGGCGGGCCACAAGCGCTCGCGCACAATGGAATCAGTGTGGCATTGACGATACAGGCAAAAGTGCGGAGTTTTTTCATCGCCACACGACTTTTGGCTTCCAATCCTTTGCCGTTAACAGATTTTGATTGATTTGGCACTTATGCCAACCACAATATTTGTCAGCAAAAAACCAATATTGTACCCTTTATGGCTGTGAGAAAAGAGTTTCTGTAAACATATCCGCATGTCTGCAACTGAAAGGTGCAAATTCTAAGAGTCTGGATTCAATGGGCCATAAAATGGCATCAGCGCGCGCTGATCTGATTATATGCCTATTGTTCGTTCGTGCTCATGTCTTGCTGCGCCGCAAACTACCCTAATGCGACCACAACGCGACCAGTCACGTCTCAAGTGACACAATACGCTCTCTTCGGAGAAGAGAAACCATGCTGTGCTGAGCGATTGGGAGCATCAAAATATATGCTAATTCAAATTGGGAGTGGATGGTAATTATTATTCAAATATTATGCTAAGACAAATTTCACTAGGAATGAGCGCCAAAGTGTTTGTCTCGTGCTGTGCAATGGGCGATTGGTCCATGAGCTTCTGTGAAGAGTGCACTAAGCCTGTTGTCGCCCGCCTGTTCAAACATTCCTCAAGCAGATAAATACTGTGATTGTTTGTCTATTAAATTCAATTATGCAAAGTAGCGGCGTTTGACTTTTTATAAGCTTGTGAGTCAACAAATATGTACGTTTGGAATGTTTTTGGTATAAAGTTTCTGAATTGTGTGGAAATCGCTGAAGAGTATTGTGACTTTTCGTCCTTATCAATGTTTTTATATGTTTTCCTTCTACTCCTCTCCAAGCGTTGGGCTTTTCTGCTCAATCTATTCAAGGTTAAAGAATTCCAGAGGATAAGGAAATATAGATTCCATTAAATTTTGAATATTATTGTATCGTGTTCGATATAGAAATATTGAAATATTTCAAGCTCTCCCAAAACTACTCATTTTCTTCGACACAAGTCTACTAAATTTCCAGTCAACTACTGGTAGCGAAGTCAAATAAATCCAGTTTGAGCATAACCTAACAAACAGTTGACTAACTACCTCAATATTTTTGAATACTACAACAACTGCAAGAGGTTCACGTTAGAGACCTTCGCGCCCAAAACGGTCTTGAGCAGAACTAACAAGTAACTAGTAAAGTTAAAGTAGTAAAGTAAAAAAAAAGAAGTTTTCGGCATATGCAAGGAGCTATTAAATAGATATTGAAGGTAAAATCAGAATATTAAGAACTTTCATATACCATCCGAGTTCAAAAGAAACCTATGAAATTATGAACAATATGGGATTCCTGCAGGAGTACGCCTCCTTGACGGATATCAATGGATAAGAGTATATGGAACTTCGTGAGATAAAAGCTTTTGAGGTTACTACTCGTATTTTTTTTTTTTATAAAATAAGGGTAACTATATAGCCTGGTTGAGATAATTTTCAACAAATAAGATTCGGTTAGTAGTAAAAGATCCAAGCTATAATCAGAGCTTCATATTTGAATGATGCTTAGTTTTTATGCAACTCCAGTTTCACGGAGTAATACATATTGACAAACAGATTATGTGTAGCTGTGGTTAGTAAGCTTTCCAGTCGTACACAGCTACTGAAAAGGATATTTGCTTGACGCATTTAAAAGCAGTTATCCTAATTTGAGGCTGTAGCGGCAGCGCCACAAATGTCTAAGGCTACTAGTAGTATAGTTCTAAGTTAATAATTCTCCCATAAAAAGGCCTTTGATGCAACAAAGGCACTCAATATCCGATTACTCAATATAGTACAACATTTGAGGTTTCCACACCTCAACGACAAGTCAACCAATAGCAGAAGGTATTATCTACTTAATGAGACTATACGCAATGAATTCTTGCAGCTACCATAGTTATGATAACCATATGATTATCACTTGGGCGGTGGTGGATTAATAGCCCAGAAACCAGAAAACCGGTGAATGGCGACAGGCAATGCCAATTTCATTTGAGTTTAGTGATTGAGGTGATAAAGGATTTTATGCAAATACACGTCCATATAGAGTAGAGTTTAACGTTTTTTCGTGCTTATAAACAATCGCTAAGTGTTACTTTGAGTTGTTTAAGAAAATCTGAGCTCAATTTGACATATTGTTTAAGGACATACGCTGAACTGTCAAAAACTTTCGGCGCAGTACCGAAGAAATTAGACCATGAAACCAATTAAATGGTATCTAAAGCCAGATAAATTATTTCTGTTAAAAATTATTTATTAAACTCCACGTTTTTAGCAGTATTTAAGGTTACAACGCTGGAAAAATTAGACTAATGTACCCATAAAAGTAAAAAAGCGATGTTCAAGACGCATTAAATGAGTGAATGTTTGTGAGAAGTGCTTAATGCTAAAGACCAAAATTACCAATAAACTCGACTTTGAGGTGCCACGTGGACGTATAATAATTGACCTTACTTAAAATAAACATGCATAAGTTTGAATCTCAATAAGTAACTTCAATTCCACAATGGCTTAGAAATAATTAAGGATTTCCGATCCTGGTTAAACTCCTGTTAAAGTGAAATGGCTGCAGCTCTGCACACATAACGTAATCCAACTTTGACTTGTCTATTTTTCAATGACTTTCGCATTTAACTTTAATGTGAATGCCATCAAATCTCACCTACGCACTCAAACGGTCGCCTCGACAGGGTCGCAAAAATGCTTTTGCTATTATTTCGTAACTGCGATAAAAATCCCATTTATGATCCATAATCCCACGTAATCCCCCGCACTCCATATTGCCGACATAGTATGCTGCTGCCAACCCCATGCTGCCTACAAAATTCACCGAAATATATATAAACATGACAGGGATATACTCAACCCGCATGACACACACACATATACACATATTCCATGTAAGCGTTGTTCATTGATAACTGGCAGCAAGCAGGCGCTACTGTCAGTATGACAATGCGTTGGAGTACTACTTCAATATCTCTCTCTAAAATATATACAAATCTCCCTCTACAAATATATAATATATGAATATGTGTGTGGCTGTGTATGAGGAGAGCTTTAATCAAAATCCGTTGTTATTTTCTGACTCGCTGCACGCTGATCCTTTGATGCGAATGAATGGCTCAATGAACGAATGAATGACTGGCTGCCAATGCGGAGGGTGGCAGCAACAACAACAGCAACAGCATCAGCGCTGGGCGAAAGTTTAGACCAACTGTGACACAGTGCCGGCAACACCGCGTGCAAATTGAAATGTTTGCCTTTGCCTTCGTTAATTCATACCTGATCCCTTCAAGACAAATGATTCACTCCATGCGGCAATGCCGTTTGGTGGCCTCAGCTGGTCCACACACATATAAGAGGGAGTGCATGAGTGTACAGTTTGACAAGAATACCGCATTCGAGGCTCGAGGCAATGGGTTTTTAATCACACGACTTATGGCACCCGGCATTGAGCAGCGACCGACTTAAGACGAAGGGTTCGAGCATAAATTGCAGCCCCTTGTGGGGTTCACACTTTGCACATCCTTGTTATGGACGACGAGTCGAGTTCGTTTGCCTCGGCTAGCCAGTGTTGTGAGCTTTGTTTACTATTTGTTGTTTGTATTTTTATTTACTTTTGTATTTGTTTAGTATTTGTTTGCGATTTCATTGTGGGCTCTGTTCAGGGATTTCGCCCACATCCCATTTGGCTGTTGTGTTGATGTAATTCCCAATTAGCCACAATAAATGAACAATTTATGAACCCAGTCACAAATACCGAAAAGACTCGGAGCTAGTGTGTGATATATTGGAATTAGAGCACTACCACCACTAAATTTAAATATAGAAATCTCACTCTTACTTTCTCCAACAGCCAACAAACAGTTGCGACCTTATTCATAATTTCTATAGACTTTTAATTTCTCTAGAAAAAAAAAAAAAATATCGATTTGTTAACGGAAACGCCAGATGTGCCGCAGTCTGCCGCCTATTCGCTCGAACCGTGTTCACCCACAGTCAGGCCAACCTTCGCAGCGGCGACCTCGGCCTCGAATACGACTGTATTGAACTGCGGTCAGGCGTGCTTCCCGACGAGTCACAAAAGCCTGGAATTTCACATTACAACACATATTAATACATATGTATACACTAACACACAATAAAAAATATTAATATATATATAAATATAGTATATATTTTTTGTGTAGACGCTGTCTGGACGCTTCATTGTCTTAGCTGAGCAATGAGCGTATTACTTTCGCTTCTTGATTGCATTCAATATTTAACATAGCATCGTAGCAAAAATTGTTCTTTTCTGTTTGATCGATGTGGGTCTTTTCATTTCGAGTCTCTCTCTCTGGTGTGAGTATTTTGTGGCATAGCTGCCAAGCACATCTGTTGCCAGCTTAAGGCTCATCGCCTGTCATCTGTCGCCTGTCTCGTATAGTTCAATCTGCTGCTCCAAATAATTAGGCCCAGTGACGTTATGATAGACAAGCGCGAATAATCGCAAAAGCTCAGATATGTCTCTTTAAGCTAAATGTTTCCATTATTTCCTATTTGTTTTAAAAGTTTTAGTTGCGTTCAATATTTTGTATTATTTGGTCTTCTCTTGTTGAGAGTTGTTGCCAATTAGCGACACCAATGGTAGCCAAGCACTTCTCCACTGAGTCTTCTTAGCGCAAAAGGATACCAGACACGACTTCTCTGGCTTAATATGACCTGGTCGGCGGGTTTGTTTTAAATAAGCTTGCTTGGTCAAGATCTAATTGCTTATAATGTGCGTCATCTTGAATGCATAGCCTTACAAAACACCTTCAGATCTTTCACATTCTGTAAGCCTGCTCATTGCATAGGTTATGATAGATTAGACAACAGTCTAATAATAATTGATTGTAGTTCTTTAGTGAGGTTTGGTTTGCGAATTCAAGTTCTCTTCATTTTATTTTTGTATTTATATAAGAGATTGGATAAGTTTAGGAAAAGTCACCTTCCTCATTTGTGGGAATCTTGCCATCGGTAAGATTTGCAGTTAGTTAACCTATAATATACCTTGCAGTTCTGCACTCTCACCTATTTCAGCAGCATTCCAGTCCTCATAGCAAGAACATATTCGGTAGAGTTTACTTTTTCTACGAATCATCTTACTAGGAGGTGTGGGAGTTTAAAGATCATATACACTCAATCTGTTGTGATCGGTGTATCAGTTTGTTTGGAACTTATTCAAATCTATACTAATCCATTCTTAACCCAATCTTCTTATGAACCGATCTATCACATTGACCATTTTCGATTTTTTTCGTAAAGGCGATATTTAATCAGATCAATGTTCACACGAATGAGGGAGAAAATAGTTCTACTACGAAATTACGAAATGATCTTATTGACATATTGGTGACATTTACTAGAACTTAAGTGCCGATGTCATTTTTTTGAGATATTCGTTGATTCCCTGGAAAAGTTCGTATCATTTCTATGAGAGTGAGTCACTGAATGTATATAGTTATATAGACTTAGATATAGTCTAGACTTAACCTTCAGGAGGCATGAGTATAAATTTCACAGCTATCTGTAAATTGGCTCGTGAGATATAGCAGTTTAAATAACACAAATTTTGGTATTTTTAAGAAACTGGTAATAACGGAATATTCGTGTCTTGCTAAATTCCATATTTATATGCACGTAAAATGAGACAGTCTTAAGATATTAAGGAACATATTGGACATATCGCACATAGAAAGCTGTATGCAAAGGTGGTGTCATTCAAGCTCACAATTCAAATTAATAAATCCGGTGGAAACATTTGATGAGTTAAGAATTGCTTTCATATCCATCATATTCTCTTGATCTGGCTCTCAGCGACTATTTACTGTTTTAGATCTTAAGAGAAAGGTCCATTGAAAGAATTTGCCGAAGTTGAGGCAATACTTTCTCACAGTATAGTACCTTCCGATTGTATAAATTAAGATCATAGTCAAAGACTGTTGTATTCCTTGTTTCCACGATCGTCCAGTCAACGAATCGAAGCGGATTTATGGGCATATTCGGTTACGAACCGTCATCTCAGTGTCTGACCACACAATTATTTGTAATTATTTGTAAAATAATAATAAAATAATAAATAACAGTCCTTATGACCACTGTTTAACGGTATTTGGTTTAATTAATGTGTATTTTGTTGTCTATTGACCAAAGATTTTCTTTGCAGAAATATTCACTTGAAGAATTTAAATATTCGCTTAAAATATATAATACAAATATGCTGAGAAACACATTTTGTTGTTACGAGTTCTACAAGTGAACAAAAAATTCAATCAGTATAATATCAATTTCATGTATCTGGCAAAGCATTCCACTACATTAATTTTCAATAGAAAGGGTCTTCGCTTTGCTGCGGTGGTTCGAAGAGCGGAAGTATTTTTCTTGCTTCCGTTTCTTCTCACACACTCACAACTGCATTAATATTACCAAACCCTGTACAACTCTGCTGTAACGTTATTTTCTCTCCACAATTGGCTACTTTTATATAAGTGTTCTTCAAATTTCTTTTGTTTTTCTATTTCACAGGACATCCACACTTCTTCAATCAGCTGTCATGCGGACTGGACATCGTCTCCATGGCTGGCGAGTGGTTGACTGCAACTGCCAATACTAATATGTTCACATATGAGATTGCGCCCGTTTTCATTTTAATGGAGAATGTGGTTCTCTCGAAGATGCGTCAAATCATTGGTTGGGAAGGTGGTGACTCCATACTGGCACCAGGTGGTTCCATCTCCAATTTGTATGCATTCCTTGCGGCACGTCACAAAATGTTCCCCAACTACAAGGAACACGGTGCCGCCGGTCTGCCCGGACAACTGGTGATGTTCACCTCTGATCAATGTCACTATTCGGTGAAATCATGCGCTGCTGTTTGTGGTCTGGGTACAGATCATTGCGTCATGGTGCCATCTGATGAGCACGGCAAGATGATCATTTCGGAGCTGGAGCGTTTGATATTGGAACGAAAGACCAAAGGTCACATTCCATTCTTTGTGAATGCCACCGCTGGTACTACGGTATTGGGTGCCTTCGACAACATCAATCAGATAGCGGATATTTGCCAGAAGTACAACTGTTGGTTGCATGTGGATGTAAGTGACAAGGACTTAAAAAAAATTTTTTTACGAAAACTCGTGTGTTTCTCTGCTTCTTACTTATCTTTTTAGGCTGCTTGGGGTGGTGGTCTGCTTTTGTCACGTAAATATCGTCATCCACGTCTCTCGGGCATTGAGCGGTGAGTTTTCTAAATAATAATTTGCATAACTAATTTAATATTAAAGTATTTCACATTGAGTAAAGTATGATTCTCGAAAATTTGGCATTACTGGGTGAGAAGAGTTTGCTATAAGTGATGAGTTTTTCTACATTTTTTGGGGGTTTTCTTAGGCGATGTTTTAAGAACGAGCTCGCAACGTGATCTGCGATCTGCTGAATCCCAATCGTCGTGGACTCAACGCTTTCTATTTATAACCTACAAAATTCCGCCGAATAATTTTTGTGGCACCAACTGTAGCATCCGAAGCCACATAAATCATGTTTTAGGTCTAATAATATATATATAGAAGTCAAATAATTTCGCAGCTTTCAACTTTTGGGAACTTTGGGAACTTTTGGGGATTTCAAATCTTGGTTATCTCCCCTTTACACATATGTATTTTTATAAAAGATTTTCCAATTCACTGTATCTAGGTGTATTCAAGAAGTAAGTTAAGGTCTTCTCTCTCTCAATAGTCCTCTTATTTATGTTATATTATTTATATTATATTAACTCGTCTTCTAATTCTCAAAGCTCTTCTCAACATAATGATTTCATTCATAATAAAACACTCAGTTCTCACAACAATAGATTTTAGGCTATTGAAAATGTACCGGTTTTAATCCGAACATCCGATCCGGGTCTGTTCTTTTGAATCGGTAAGTTTTAAGTTTTAGGTATTTCTTCAATGTTAGCAAATTTTCGATATATAATAGGCTTGAAGGGTTTTGTATGCAAACGGTGGTTGAGTTGTAGTAATGGTGTTTCCTTTACTACACATAGTTGTCCTATGTTCTACATTTTGGACGATTATTATTAGACTTCGACATCATATCCATATACCCTTAATTCATAGTCAGTAGAACGGATTTGTAAAAGATTGTAATGCGAAACGAACTGTCGAGCTGTTATAGTAATTAAAAACAAAGTTTCCTTCTACTTTCGCTCATGACGTCACGAAGCAATGTATTATTTCTGTCAAACGCACTCCCAAAAGAGTAGCGGGACAAAATTGTCGTAATCTCTATTTCACTTAAATGCATTCTTTTAATCCAAATTTTACTTTGAAAACACCTTACTCCTTGACCAGAAAAAGAAAAAAACAGAAAAGTGAAGAAACTCTCACTATTATCTTGACTATTCGAACCCCAAATTCTCCTTACCTTCTTCCTTACCGAATCAGAATTCGACACATAACCAAGCAGAAGAATCTATTTGGAGACAATAAATAGGTAATTCCATATGTTTTCAAGAACTTTGTCGCAGCTTTAAAAGACCATAAGCATGTCTCATTTGACTGATCTTTCTTCAATCATAATAGTTACTGAAATTAGTTGATTGAATAAGCTTAAAATCGATAACAAATTTAAACTGTAGTATGCTTCCTAAACCAACTTGCTTCCTCAACAACTCCAATTTTGAAGCATAAACTTCATTTTGCATTAAAAATTGTCGGTGCTGCTTTTTACTACCACCGAATGGCCATTAATCAAATGTCATACGCTCCGCTTAGCTTCAAATTGAGAATTGGAAGCTTACTGCTTGTCATGGTACCCTCCATTAATGATACAATTCCTCGGCATTATTTTCGAAGCATCAATTAAAACAACGCTGCAACAATAGGAGGCACACGCACCCAACCACCCACATTTAGCACAAAGGAGCACTAAGAAGTTGCATAACCGCAACTTAACATAATTGAACTCTGCAAGTGGAAGAAGGCCCATAAATACCGACAGATTAGTGGTTACTCTCGATAAATTGTTCTATAGTGCAAAGTGTATGGGAGTGTGGGTGTGTGTTCTATAGCTACTTTCTACAAAGCCTTAAAAAAATTAAAAGCATGGCATTAGGCGCACAACGGGCGTTGATGGATATGGTAATCAATTTGGGAGTGCTTAGGCCATTTAAAGATTAGCATGGCCGCAGCGACACCACAATCTGCCAGACTTTAATGCGCACAACAACAATAGCAAAGGAAGTGATAGAAATGGAGTTATTTTACTCAAGTTACATCAAAGTTTGGAGTAGCAGCTTCTTTATCGACGTGGACTAAGCTTAAGCTGACAAGGCTTTGGTTTTTCCGACTCTAGAAATGAGTGAAAATGCATTAGATACATGGAAATAATGGAGTAATTTGTCTACTATTTGTTTTATTGCATTCCACTCTAGAATATTACCGCATTCCAGTGCGCAGTTATGCCAGCTTTGCGTCGCTGCAGCGCCAAAGGGAGAACAAATTAAATTTTTAAATGAGATTTTCTCAAACTGCTTTCAAATCTTTCACCTTGCAACACATATCAGGGGCAAACCCTTATAAATTGATATCTGTAAGTGTGCATATGGTTATGTGTGTTCGTGTTTGATGCAAAGTGTTGCCCATATTTGACAAAAGTCCACACACACCCCAGCCTTCCTGGCCATCATTTACATTTCAACAATGTGTTCTTTCTGCTCTTTCCACGAACCTTTCCTTCCAGTCACCTTTATCGAACGAACGTTTTGCACTTGACTGTTCCCCACCCCTCCAGTGTTGTGCCACTAACAGCGGGTGGCTGTTGAAAATCCATTTTGCGTATTTGTTTAGTCTCGTACTCTCGCAATGTTGTGCGACCCGCATTCTGCCTTAACATCTCCTTTCTTGTTGTGCATTTTACCGTTAAGAATGTCAATATACGCCAACTTGAAACAAACGGATTACAACAACTGAACAAATCACTCATCTACTCTCAAATTTGTCGATTTTGTTGTTGCTTCTGTGCAGTGTAAGTAACAATAGCAGCAGGTGCACCTGGTGAAATGTGCAATCTGAAATGCTGGAAAATTCTCAGTCTCGCATTTTTATATATGCATAACATTTGCATTAAAGGATTAGCGATTGGAGTGTTTAAGTGTTTAAGTGTGGGCAGAATGTAAAGGCATTGAACGATGTGCTTTATGTGGGAACCTGCCATTTGTACAGCCTAACTCCATGGTGTTCAAAAAAAAACACAACGGATCAATATAAAGCGTTGATCAGCGCCCCGTCAATAACAGCTTTTTGCTAAAACCAACGGTACCGATCATTATACCGAGCATTGTGGAAATGGACACAATAACCACCTTGGTAGGGCTCGAGGCCTATCTAAAACCTCTTCCGTACTTTGGGCCCGACACCCGGTTGCAATGCTACTCCACACTGAGCTGCATCACCCAACAGCTCTACCCCCAATTCAGGTATTAAACCACAGCCACCACGATACCCCCCGAAGGGCCTACCGCAATGAGCAGGTTGGAGCGACCTGTAACTCCAATGAGCTGCTGCTCACCCTGGTACCAGATTAAAGTCTCCGGTCAGACATCGTAGCCTGGGCTATTCCAGTTTAGCTACCATTTACATAATTTTACAGGGTAAATATGTAAGATATCGTAATGAAATTGGAAGATTATCTTTCTAAGATAATAAAGTGGTCTGGTGTCAAAAATGGTAAAAATTGGGTGAATACTTCTGCTAGCTCCCATATACCTAATATTAAAATTTTCAACTTCCTATAGACTTTATACCATATATAACGGTCAATATATGAGTTATCTCTTTGAAATTAGAGAGCGTCTCTTTCTGATAACAGTGTGTCCATGTGCTTAAAATGGATAAAATCGGGTAAGCACTTCCCCTAGCCCCCATGTACCTAATATAAGGATTTTCAACCTCTGGGTAGACTTTATACCATATATTTCGGTCAATATGTAAGATATCTTAGCAAAATTAAGTGAACGTGTAATATCGGATATACCATAGTTTACTGCCGAAAACGTGTGAAATTGGTGAACGAATTATCCCAGCTCCCATATACTACTCGTACATAAAACAATTTTCGGTATTCTAGCAGACTTTATGCCGAATATGTCGGTCACTGTGTGAGTTACCTTCACAAAATGCATGAAAGCTTGTTCCCTAATATACTTGAATAATGAAAAGAGTTAATGTGATCAGTGCAGGTCTTCTTCTATACAAAAAATGCCCGATATAAGAATTCCCGACTTTTCATCGGACTTTAAACCGTTTATGTTGCTCAATATGTGTGATATTTTAATGAAATTAAGTGGATATGTTTTCTTAAACACAATGTGATTTCGGGCTAAATATGAAAGAAATCGGTCTACATCATGCTCTAAGCCCCTTATTTCTAAAATAATAATTCCCTTTTGTCAGGTAGACTATTTCCTCATGTATCTAATATATTTATTAAACCACTTTGGTTGAGTTTATATCGCATACATCGCTTTTGAGTTAATTTGGCAGATTTTAATATAAATATCTCTGACACGAAGCAAAATGTAGCGAGAGGATAAAATGTTCGGTTACACCCGAACTTAGCCATTTCTTACTTGTTGGTAATTGACTTAAACCCGAAACACCATATAACCCCAGGGGCTGAAGAGGTCAATTTTCTGTTTTGACTCAGCAGATGTCGCAATCGCGCAACTCTTGAGGCACTTTACGATAAAAAATATGTAAACATGGCATTATCAGAAATAGATCACTAAAAAAGATGTTACGATCATTGATAATAAAGCGATCACGTTTCGAGTGAGTTGTTATACAAAAATCTTTTTAAAAATGCAAAGTTATTGGTATTGCTTGTTTTGATTAGGTTCTAAATAAACTTTAACGCCTTCGTGGGTCAGAGATAATTTGAAATGAAGCGAAATAACAGCTTGTATTCAGTCGACATAACTACTGTACCACATAGCAGCCCTCACTGAACTACAACAACTCCTTTTGTTCTCTCAACAATCTCTGCACTGGTGCTCATTGCCCTCTATCCGGTTATACCCATAGAATTTGGGCTCACAAAACCCACTGGATTTCATACTAAAATTTCCCAGTTTTAAATTTTTTATAACTTTTTATCATTTCACTTAAGAAATATTTGACCATCTTCGGTAGCTTATTTTACAAAGCCCACTTGCAAAATATTTTCCGGTTCTATGACTATAATTTATTGAATCTTCATCGAAAGGCGATTAATCTTTCTTAAACCACCGAAAGTATAAATATTTGACAAGTGTTAATAAAAAAGTAAATGATACTCCTATAGCACCAAAATGATATGCTGCACACAAACCACTATCAATTCCATCGGGAAAAGCCGAAGTGTCACACAAAAAAACGTTTATTGATGAACCTGATGAAGAGCACGCATATGGCACTTACAACCAAACGCCAACGAACGCCTCCTTAAGAACACAACAAATAGACGCAAACTCTTCGGAGACATACACAGCGACAAACACTTGTAAATATACACAAAGCCACATATATCAAGTATGTGTGTGTGTCGAGATATACGTTGTGCATAAACGCTGCAATTGAAATCTGGCAAATGTCATTCCAGTGTTTACGTTCTACTGAACAAATAAGATAACATCACGGCCTTGTGACGCAGACTGCATGCCGCCAACAACCGGCCCGTGCCGCTGAGGCACAACCACAGAAGTCGCTGAAGCACACACATACATACGGGAACTTTATTGCATCGGTCGCGTCAAAATTGCTGGCAACATCTGTGTGGCAAACCGTAAATAGCTCCCAAAGGGATGTTTAGCAGGCGCGCTCTTAGTCACCCAGCTTCATCCCCGCCCCTGCCGAGAAGCACACAACTTTTTTTCACTCCCCTTGTCGTGTTGTTTGAATTGAATTAAATGTTGCGGCCGTTCAATGTGTCTTACAAAAAGTTAGAATGTATATATGAGGGTTACTCTCATCCCTCACGGTATACCCTGCTCTGCCCTAAAGTCAGTGGACTAGCGTTAATTGCTTGTAATTTGTTGCTGAATGCCTTTTAATTGTGGCAAAAAAAAATTCATTAATTTCATTTACTTAATAATTAATTATGAGTTCACAGTTGCGGCCAATTTTGCAATAATTTATTCCAATTTTTCTCGGTTTTTATTTTAATACATAAAATTTTATGCGCTTTAGTGCTGACTCGGTCACCTGGAATCCACATAAATTAATGGGCGCTTTGTTGCAGTGTTCCACCATACATTTCAAGGAGGATGTAAGTAAATTTGTTTTTACAAATATATGGACGCTCAAACATACATATTTATACAATATACACTATCCGTTAAATATATATAAATAAAAGTTGGTGATTGAAAAGTGAACCAAATTTTACTCACTAAAACTTAAAAATAAAACTATTTCAAAAATATATTTTAAATCCATAGTAGATAGGAAAAAAATGCCCATGAGGGACAAGTACTCACATCTTTAGAATACAGGATATACCGTTTACTTCGAGAGCTCGAATGCGAACTCTGTACAAAGACTGAAAAATAATTATTGTGAAAATTCCTTAGTTTGATATTTAATACTTGTTTTGCCTCAGCCGGTGAGACAAATAAAAATAAATAATTCAATATTACTTTTGAAAATACTAAAAGTCATGACTCTCCTTTAACGTACCACAAAACTCTCTGAAAATATTATCTGACCACAATTTGAAGATTAAATGCAACCCTGTAAACTACAACTACACCTAGTGGCATGAATGATATTTAAAATAAATATTGGAAAACGAGATAATTATAATAAGTATTATAGCTGATATACAACCACAATGAAGTTATTTTATGGCATTTAATATGAGGAATTTCAAAGGAAAAAGCCATGCAACTGATATCTCCACAGTTCACACTTAACAAAAATCCTAATACGGGACCACATCAAAGGCAATTGGTCTAATGGTCTAATACTGAAAGATTTCTTTGACAATTCTACAGCGGAAACGAGGTATTGATCAGCCGAGAGATGGAGCTGAGGCGTGACAGATTTAAGGTCCACCAAAGACTGTCAAAGAGCATACATTCGCCAACAAAAATATATATATTCAATTCTATATAAGAAGTATGAGGTCAATAAGGTTTACTTTACTTCTTCTGAATATCAGCAAACTTATCCTTCTCTTGACATGGATTCGGCAAACCCTTTTAAAAGTGCAGAAGCGATGGTGAGAAAGAGAAAAATTGTCTTCTCTATAACTCTTTCACTTCGCTTTCCACAGGACCACTGCTTCGAGAACTTAAATCCAGCCCATACTTTAAGAATCATGAGCATCGTAGCCGAAAGATTTGAGTTAGTAAATAGACATGTTTTCTACTCAAGTTTCGGCTGAGATAAATTCTAAAATTCTAGGAAAGATTTTCCGAAAAAAGTCTATCCTTTGTAGGCAATGCCCATGTACAATGCTCACAGGATCCGAAAATGTATTTCAATAATAAAGGCGACTAATAAGTTCATAATGGATAACTGCTAAGACTCTAAATCTAATTAGTTTTCTAAAATGATAGTACCGCCAGACCTTCTGAGTCTTGGTTTCAATAACTCTATCAATAACTCTCCATCCATCGATTCATATGCGGAGAATCTTCCATACCTTTATTTCTGAAACTACCACTGTTACAAAAAGTGAAGCAAGAAATTATATTTCATGCAGTAGCTGAGAGATGTTCTCAATTTCAAAAGGAGATATACAAACCTAATTGAAGATATCTGTACTTTTAGTACCTAAGTAATACTTAAGTCAATAATAAAAATAAGTCAGTACGAACTTCTTATCTATTGAGATCAGTGTAGTGTAGTGAGTTTTCACTATTTCCAATACTGGGAATGATGTAAGAGAATGTAAGTTGTATGTGATGTTGTATTGGATGTAAGTTAATAGAGATTTAGAGAATCTCATGGAAGTGAATACTACGGCTATAAAAAGCAGTATGAATTTTTGGACCAAAAAGATGTCTCCTTTTATGTGTTCCATTCTTCTTAAATTTTTACTTCTTTACTTTTTATTCGATATCAACTCTTTCTTTAACTTTCAAACATGATTTTTACTTTCCATGTATGTACATACAATACATTGTTGGAATTTCAATAATGTGCACGTCTGTCTAATTCAAATTGTACTCTTCGTGCGTTCACCCAAATGAAACCTTCAACAAAATCACCCCCAAAATCATCAGTAGCAAATTTTTGTAACATTACAATAAGCAAAATGAACAACAGCAGCTACTCTAACAACAACAAAAGTCATTCGAACAATATGCTCGCATTGGTCGCAGTTGGTTTTGAAAGTTATTGCCGGTTTCGGCAAAGTCAAACTGTCAGTTTTGGAATTTTAATTAAATTTTCAACTTGACTTATTGGCAAAATGTGCTTTTGGCACGCTGGCGATGTGGAGTCATTGGTGATATGGTATATATATACAAGTATATAAGAGCATGTTTGAGTATAAATATGAAATACAGACAGTTTAATTGCTAAGTAAATTCCCAAAACTAACCAGTACTCAAGAGCGTATTTTTTCTCAATTTAATTTGAAAGAACCTCAAACCCCAGCTTTAAGTTCACTTTAAAAATTCTATCTTAGTAATTTGTACACTTTCCATAATCCTCAAAGTAAATAGTCTGACAAGCTTGAAAGGAATTACAATTACAACTACAAATAACGGATCAACATGAAAAGCGCATTAAATACGTGAGAACTAAATCTGCTGCGAAGATTACAACAAAACACATATTGAGAGCTCAATTTACAAACACATACAAACAGCATTCAATATTTTCGCACTCACCCAGCATTACACGCTCCAGCACTCTTCACTCTCCAGCCATCAAACTTCACATGTCACTCTTCAACTAATCCGCTGAATTTCCCCTCTTCTGCCGCAGGGTCTATTGATTAGCTGTAATCAAATGTCCGCCGAATATCTATTCATGACGGACAAACAGTATGACATCAGCTATGACACCGGCGACAAGGTCATTCAGTGCGGCCGACACAACGACATCTTCAAATTGTGGCTGCAGTGGCGTTCCAAGGGCAATGAGGGTTTCGAACGTCAACAGGATCGTTTAATGCAGCTCGCTGAATACCAATTGAAGCGTATTCGGGAGCAACCAGACCGTTTCCATTTGATACTCGAACCAGAATTGGTCAATGTTTCCTTCTGGTATATACCTAAGCGTCTTCGCGGTGTGCCACATGATAAGAGGAAGGAAGCTGAATTGGCCAAGGTAAGTGAAAACAAATTTGTAATATACCTAATATGGGTAAGAATTTCAAAAACGGAAACGGATTAGCAGCATTGCCCAAGAATTACAACAAATTTGCTATAATATCCGAGAAATTATTTAGACAACATTAATGAGTGCCCTCCGAACTCTCCAGCGTTGAACTCAACTCACTAAATTTTTTAAAAGCTTTCGTAAAAAAATGTTTTCCACCGGTGAGCATACTTAAGCTGAGAGTGCGAGATAAGGATAAAGAGATAGTGTTATATTTTTAAGTTATTCTAAGAAAAATTTTAAGCTAGGGCGTCTTCTGCTATTGTGTTCGGTATATAATTGTTAAGCTGATTAAGCCCATTCCTGCTTTAACAAATCTAACTTGGATCAGCCCTTTTATGCCCCGAAAGAGGATTAATATTCTCAACAAACTTGATTGAATTAATTCTTTCTGGGCAGATCTTCATATCACCTGTATTTTAATAGTTTTTAACTTTTATTATAGAAGTTAAACCTATTAAATTTAAATTTAAACCTATTGAATTTTAGTCTGTACAAGATAGTTTGAAATTGAATTTACAACTATTATATTTCCTCTAGAGAGTAATTTTTAATCTTTTCGTCTAAATATTATATTAACAAGTAAGAAGGGGCTAAGTTCGGGTGTAACCGAACTTTTTATATTCTCGCAAAGTGCAAGGATCAGAAGAGGGTATATGCTTTCAGGTGCTGGCACAACTTTATATTAAGAAATGTTGCAGAAGAATTCAATATTCATTATTCGAAGAAATTGTCAATGGGTTGCAATCATATATTTGATATCTTACTCACTTACATTACAGGCCATAGACTCATGTACTTTCGTTGCTATATTTTGCTTAGTGTCAGAGATATTTATATTAAAATCTACCAAATTAACTCAAATGCGATATAAACTCAACCAAAGTGGTTTAACGATTATATTAGATATATGAGCAAAAACGTCAATCAGACAAAAGGAAATCATTATATTAGGAATAAGGGGCTTAGACTATGGTCTAGACCGACTTCTTTCATATTTAGCGCTAAATCACATTGTGTTTAAGAAAGCATTTCCACTTCATTTCATTAAAATATCACACATATTGACAACATAAACGGTTTAAAGTCAGATGAAAAGTCGAGAATTCTTATATCGGGCATTTTTTTGGATAGAGGAAGATCTGCACTGATCACATTAAATCTTTTCATTATTTCAGTATATTAGGGAACATGTTTTCAGCCAATTTTGTGAAGGTAAC
This sequence comes from Bactrocera minax, assembly GCA_021498325.1. NCBI lineage: Eukaryota > Metazoa > Arthropoda > Insecta > Diptera > Tephritidae > Bactrocera > Bactrocera minax. Next base: position 5,713,613 of record JAKEEE010000001.1, read on the forward strand.
TCACACAGTGACCGACATATTCGGCATAAAGCCTGTTGGAATAGCGAAAATCATTATATGTAGTATAAGGGAGATGGGATAATTCGTTCACCAATTTCACACATTTTCGCCAGTAAACTATGGTATATCCGATATTACACGTTCACTTAATTTTGCTAAGATATCTTACATATTAACCGAAATATATGGTATAAAGTCTACCCAGAGGTTGAAAATCCTTATATTAGGTACATGGGGGCTAGGGGAAGTTTTTACCCGATTTTTCCCATTTTTGACACCAGACCACTTTATTATCATAGAAAGATAATCTTCCAATTTCATTACGATATCTTACATATTTACCCTTATATATTGTATAAAGTCCATAGGGAGTTGAAAATCTGTATATTAGGTATATGGGGGCCAGGGGAAGTTTTTATCCGATTTTTGAGACTAGAGCACGCTATTATCATGGAAATATAATACTCCAATTTCATTACAATATCTTACAGATTTCCCGATATTTTCGATAAAAAGTCTGATAGAGGCACTGATGTCCTAATATTGGGTATCTGGTGGCTTGAAAAGTTATAATCCGATTTCGTCTATTTTTACGCATAAGGTGACATATCCGGAAGCAACTATTTGTGCAAAGTTTGATTTTCATATCTTAATTGCTGTTCGATTTATCTACTTTAAAGTGAAAGGATCAGATGAAACTTAAAATTGTGTTATATGAGAAGTAGGCGTACTTTTTAGCCGATTTCGTCCCTTTTCACAGTGTGACATATATATGCAAACATAATGTCATATACCAAAGCTTGTAGAAATCGGTTAAGGGGTTCTTGAGATATGGGATATCTTTTAAAGGTTTGCGGTGCCACGGCCATCACCAAAATTTTACACAGATTCCACTGAGATGCAACCCTTCCGTATCATACTTTTTGCAAGATTTAATGTTTCTAACGCGTTCCTTCGGCGAGTTATCGGATTTTTAGTAGTTTTCAACATAACTTTTGTATGAGAGGTGGGCGTGGTTATTATCCGTTTTCACTCATTTCCTGAGCATATGAAGAGCAGATGAAAAACTTAGTCGGAGGAAGTTTGATTAATATAGAAATAACGGTTTCCGAGATATATATATTAAACCTACTAGGGGGCGGGGCCATACCCACTTTCACAAAAACTTCTGCCCGCAGATACCCCACCCTACTAGGATCCTCTATACCAAATTACACGTTTATGTCTTAATTGGCTGCTTAGTTATAGTACTATATCTGTTTTCGATTAATGGCATTTGGTGGGCGTGGCAGATATCCAATTACGCCAATTTGCAATACCAACCGTCTAACGGTGACAAAGAACACGTGTACCAAGTTTCATCAAAATATCTTAATTTTTACTTAAGATTTATCGCTTGACGGACGGACGGACAGACAGACAGACAGTCACTCGGATTTGAACTCGTCTTTTCATCCTGATCAGTTACATATATATTTATGTCTATATCTAACTCGCCTAGTTCTAGGTGTTACAAACAACCATTAGGTGAACAAAACTAATATACTCCGTAGCAACATGTTGCGAGAGTATAAAAATAATGAACTTGTTATTTTATTCCCTCTTATGAAAAAATATTTGCTCGAACGGTATTTTCGTTCGAATGGTCTCAAACGTTCCAGGTTATGTACAGATTTTTTCTAAAGAATAGAATAAAGATTAAGTGCTTTTATTTGTACCAGCATTTGAAATAACTCGCCGCACAACACTAAGTTGGAACCATTATATATTATTTATATATAATTTATCCCGATGATGAACCAAATTTTTTCGAAATGGTAGATCCTTCAGCTCAGTAAGTCTCAAGATGGCAAATGAAATTTTGCAGAAATTCTTTTGTGGAGAGTCTCAGATTACAGCTACACTGCTGTCTTTGGTACTGTTCCTTCCTATGTCCGAAATAACATTTTCTTCTTCTTCTGGATCTTTCATCCATATAGAAGACAAGTATACCTTTACTTTAGGCAAACGAATTGGTTAACTGGAATCAGTGCTGCGAGCAAACACGAGCTGTTCCTAATCTGTAAGAATCAGTCAGCAATATCTAATATTAACACTGAAGTAATACAATAAAATATTTCTCGACTTCGCCCTTCAGATTTGTTTTTATCTGCAGTTTAGGTCCATTGAATAGCCATACCTCATCTTAGAAGAACGCAGCATCGTTTTATAGTCGAAAATTGATAGACAGATAAGAGAAAGGCACGTATATCAAGCTCTGAGATCCCTTACGCAACACACCCAGCTTGAGAACTGACCGGTATAGTTAGAAGTCCAAAGTTTCTCTATAACTCGAACCCTTAATTAATCCATTTTGGTAAGATCATAGCTGTCTGGTATATCTGACATAAGAGGTTAGAAAGCTTTTCAGTCTTGTGGTAATGAATATAATCGGAAAGTGTTGATGAAAGATGGATATCCGAGTATCTGATCATTAAATCGAAACCATGTCGCATAAGTACTATTTTGGGAATATTATATATGTATATAAGATTGAAAAATATTAAATCAATAATTTTTTTCTCCCCATTTCGACAGCTCTGCCCCATCATCAAGGGTCGCATGATGCAGAAGGGTTCGCTGATGGTCGGCTACCAGCCAGACGATCGACGACCAAATTTCTTCCGCTCGATCATCTCATCGGCCGCTGTGACCGAAAAGGATGTCGACTTCATGTTAGATGAAATACATCGATTAGGCGACGATTTGTAAACGATTGATGGAACTGAAAACGCTGAATTAACTTGATTAACTAACTGTGCAATTACAGTTACATATGTACAGTTAAGTAGGCCAACGGCGCAACTTGCAGTTCTAAAAACACACAAGGCTGTAGGCGGTGCACTCTAGGCCCCAACATAGTTCAATTAACGAAAATTAGACAAAAAAACAAAAACTGATTATAAAGAAAAACTATAAAAAAATTTTTAACTATTATTTAGCCAAATCTATATCGACCAAGAACTATCTTTAAGGTAAAAGCATATCAAATCAAATAATGTTGTTCGCGCTTTCGCAGCGCATACATTCTCACATTATACATTTATTGTATGTATGTATGTAATTCATTCATATATATATATATATATAAATACATATTTACATATTAATGCGCGCGCTGTAAACATTGTTAAGTATTAAAGAGATCATTTTAATTAACTGTTTTCAATTGTTGTTGTTATTGTACGCCTGAGACTTTAAACACTGTTTTGTTCATGTGCTAAACACATACTTACTATATACATATAAATATCTAATGTTATACATTACTAATTACTATATACATATTATATGTATATACACATATATACATACTATATACTATATACAACAAAAACAAATAAACATGTATGCATGTTGAATATTAGAAAAAGAGCTAAGGAGATGCTAAAATTTTGGAGCGAAGATAAATCCCCGACCTCGTTGTCAATTACATCTAGTCTAACGGTATAAATATAACTTACATTGTATGCACTTACACATGAACAAATGCGAGCACATGCTGATAAATATATATATAGATATATATATCTGCATCTATGTACCTGCACTTGCATGTGTGAGTGCTGTAGGTGAAATAAACCGTAGCAAAGTAGGAAATTATTTAATTAAATGAAATTATTAAATACTGTTTGTATGTAATTATACTTCATTAATGTAAAATTGTGTGTATTTTGAAATTAATAAAAATTATATATGTACAAAAATACATATATAAATATATAAATTTGAGAAAAAATTTAAATATTTAACCGAATGAATATGTCGAAATGACACACTGTGCATTGAGCAAATGTTAGCGCAAAGTTGAGATAACTTTATGAATACGCTTGTGACTGTTATTTGAGTAAAAAAAAACTAGAAAAATAAAACATTTACATATACGCACTTATATAAATATGTATAGAAAATGTAAATTAAAAATTTAAACGAAGCTAACTAAATGTGTATTTATTCAGAGCACCATAACCACCAGCACGCACCAGAAATGCAGCTTCATCGCCCACCACCAGAAACATACACAACCCCCCGCCTGCAGTTAGGATGCTGGAGCTTAAGTGCTATATAGCGCTAATGCAGCTCCAGCTGAAAATGCAACTACAAAATAATATAAACAATTGAAAATATTTATGCTAATACGTATTTATTTTTGTTGAGCAAATGTTAGAGATTCCTTCGTAAAACATATTTCGTCCATTAAACCAAAATTAAAAGAATAATAATAAAAAATTTAAAAAGTTAATAAATATATATTTTAAATTGCTTGTATTTATTTAAAACTGTTATTTAATATTTTTATGTAAATATGATCATTTTATAGCAGTAAATACTATAATCAAATAAAATTTTCTTGAAATTTCTGCCAAAAAACGAAGCAAAATAAAATGAGAATTAGTGGCAACACTAATATGAAATATGTTTTTATTTCTACTCCTTCGAAGATATTTTTTTTTAAGTTATAGAACTAAATTTTTGGTAATTTATATTTTCATTATAATATCTTTATTTATTACTAATATTTACCAAATATTAAGTTCCAGCAAATAACCATATATAAAACAAAAAGAATTAATAGTGTTCTAAAATAAATACTCATACACAATATATATATAAACACTCATACATACATAAAAAACGTTAAGTACCTAAGCAAACAATTAAAGTTACCTGCGCTTGTTATAAATAATATCTGTTTAGTTCAAAATAGTACAAAGTAACTAGCTTAATTTTTGTTATGGCGATTATAGGCAGCTCAATTAAAATATGTAAATTATGTTAATAAAAGAAGAAAATCTTATTGAAACTTTTACTACATTTATTATGTTACAAAAAATTTTGTTTATTTTCAAAAACACAAAAAACAAACATTTGTAAATATATATTATTTATAAAAATAATTACCCAAAAAACGTTTATTCAAATAATTGTGTTATAAAAGTTAGGAATAAATTGAGGTTATTTCTATATAAAAAAAAATTTCAGGCAATTTTCCCAAATTTTCCTAAATTTTTAAATTTTAAACTATTTTTGAAAAAGAGTTGTTGTTTATTTTAATATCCATATTGCGTTATTAACTTTTAAGTAAATTGATGTTACATAATTATTTTTTTTTTTAGTTTAGTTAGTTTATAAGTTATTATTGTGTTATAAATATAGTTATGTTAAAATTAAATACTCAGTTTTAGCAAAGAAATTTAAGTTTTTAAGAACAATTTTTGCAAATGTTCAATTTGCGAAATTAAATTTTAAAAATATCTATTAAAATATGTAACAGATTTATTTTATTTTTCTTAAAATAAGAAAAAAGCAAATTGAGTCTTCATAAATTTTTATTTGAGACTTAGTGCTCGTGTCATTCTTTTATGTATTTCTTATAATTTATTTGAAATTTTTATTTTCTTTTCTTTTACTTTGTTTTATTTTATTTGGATTTTTTTTAATTTTACGAATTTATTTCGTTTTTTTTTTTCATTTTAATTTAATTTATTTCATTTTATATTATGTATTATTTAACTTTTATTAACTCAAATTTATTTTAATTCTTTATTAAAGTATCGTATTCATAAAAGCAGTTAAGTTCAAGTTTCGTTAAAAATAAAAAGATTATAAAAGACACTAAAATATCTCAATTAAATTGATTAAATGATTAAAAAATTGTTTTCGCAATAGTTTTGCTCATAAAAATGTAACTGTTATACAAATAAATACATATTCATTATTTCATATTAATACCGCAAACATATCTGAAACAAATAAAAATTTATTCGCCATAAACACACACACACACACAGAAAATGTGCAACATAAATTTAAAAGAAAAAATACAAAATTAGTAAGTAAAAATTATAATTTTTTAGTTCAAAATTTTTAATTATAATAATGTAATTATTGATTTTGTTTTATCATTATGATAACTGTGTTATTATATGTATTTATTGATATTAATAAAATATTAAATAATTGTTTTTTATTAAACTTTATTAAATAATATAATTTAATTATTTAAAATATTAACAGATTCTTAAGTAATTGTATTTCATTAATAATTTTATTATTCAAAATAATTTAATGTACATTCAACATTTTTTTGGAAATTAATGTAATGCAACACTTGAAACCTGACACTTTTTTGCACATCCACATCCTTTTTTAAGCAAATATATATATTTTTTCCTAAATTATACACCACATCTGCACTAAATATCGTATTATCTCCGTTGTACATGAAATACTCTTAAAAAATTGCACTCATTAAATTGAAATTAAATTGTTAAATACTATAACTACTGATATATATATTTACATTTACATATACATATACATATACATATATAAGTAACTGTATTCCGCCATATGTAAGTGTGTTCTATGCCCGAAGCTCAAATGGAATGAAAATTATATACATATTTATTGTATCGACAAAACCAAATTAGATTCCATTTTATTGTTTATGTACTTATTGTATCTGAGTCAAGTCAAAATGCTAGAAATAATAAAAGATCTATGATGAAAACAAATACATATTCTACTACTTAGTTGTCTCTAAGGTGGATATGTTTAAGGGCATATGTAAAATATGAATACCATTTACATACATGCATATGGTACCGTATATGTATGTATATATGTGTTTTTCATACATTCTATGGTGACACATACATTCATACATAAATTCCATTAAACAGTAAACATAAAATAATTATAATAAAATATATATAAATGATTAAAAGAAAACTAAAAAAACTGAATTCATTTTATACTAAGTTGGAGATTAGTTTTCTGAGTTTTCAGCTATTGATACATAACAACAATCTATTTTGATACTATAGAGGTTCTCTTCAGCCTCTAATTTCAAAATGACGATATATTTCTTCTAAGATTCTGCATAAGCGGGATGAGATATTAGATATGCAAAGATCTCATCTAAGTAACTTCTATCTAAAAAATAAAATAAATAGATGAAGTAATAAACGAAGATAAACATATATGCGTTATGTACGATAAAGACATATCGAGATCACTTTGAAACCCAAAGTCACTATTGTAAATGCTACGGTAAACAGCCACAAAGGGGAATTGTTGTTTTGCATGGGAGTAATATAAAGCAAAGGAGTATCTGGGCTTCCTTTTTACTGTTAAAGCCATGACCAGAAAGCAACATAAAATCACTCTCAATTTGGTTTAATCTATGTTGCAAGTAATGAAAAAAATTATATTATATGGCATAACCATTTCGAGGAGAGTGGAAATGGGACCCAGATTTTTATCTGGCCAAGGACCGTTAGGTGACGGCAGCATTCGCCATAATTATTTTGGCAATGCTTCCTGCCGCTCAAACAAAAATAGTATATAGTTAAATACTGACAGGATATATACAGGATAAAGTCAAGCAGAGGGACGGAAATAAATTTATTTGGTTTATAAGAGTAAATGTAGACCGATTTCATAATTGGGAGAGAAACACCATTGTCATTGAGAGAAATGTCATTGTCATTATAATGAAAAAATAAATAAATATTAAATAAAAATATCACTTTAATATGTCACATGCTATAATATTATGCCTGCTATAATAGTTAGCCAATCGTCGAACCTTTTTGAGTAAAACAACGTGGTGTCTCAATACAAGGTGTGTCAAATGAAATAAAACGCATGAAGCTTAAATATTTTAAACACATTTCAGTTAAATATGTAACTCTCAATAACTTGGAAAGTAAATCGTATACACCAAAGCCATTTACTGGATTCAATTCCTCTAGAGGTTTAGTAATGAAAAAAATGAATTCAAATAATCAACCGTTTGATTTTGTGAGAAATTTTTATACCACAAACCTTGTTTCTTTTTCAATTATCGATTATCAGCACGTTTATAGTAATGGAAATAATCCTCTCCAATATTCTCCGAGATTTTGTTTTTGTTTTTCATTAAAGATGGATTTAAAGGATACTCGCTTAAATAACCAAATCTATGTAAAGCAACGACAGTGACTGTCTTTCCGAGTTTAGCTAAGTTGGCTAAAACAAAAGCGCCTGCAAATGAAGTATTATCTTTACTCTTGGTATACCATACTAGAGAATTTTCAAACGAATGCAACGAAATACTCTCAAAATACCAACCATCTTGTAAAATGAAGTACATTGTCAGATTGTCCGAATGAGATGCTATCAGCGTTGTTAAGTACTTCCAGGGAATTTTTATCCGAGTTGAGCGTTCTTTTGACAATCGGTTTCAAACGACAGGTATTTTGGTGAAGGTAAACTGTGTGAATATAAAGCGGGTAAATATAAATAGAAGCATGAAATCAAAAATTTGTATGGGATTTGCTAAGACTATCTTACACTATTACGATTTTGGTACCCACTCAGTTTTTTTATTATAGAAAAATATTAATACAATTATTATTATACAAATGAAAACAGGAGTACTAGTTGGCAAAGCTTGCAGCTCCAAGTCAGGATAGGAAAGATATCTTTTCTATAGAACTTGATGTCCGTCAAATACCACAACTACCACATAAAGAGCATCTTTTGATCGAAACATCGAAAAAAATTAGACAAATTATTTATTTTACAATTAGCAAATTTAAAAATAAATATTAAACATCCCTTTTTCTTTCAATAAAACATTCTGTTACGTTAATAAAATTTTTTAATTTTTTTATTATTTGTTTACGTTTTCACATCTCGTCGGAAGCTGTTAGTTTACAAAATATCTTCTCAGTTATCTTAGTCAGTATCTAAACATAAAAAGGACGTTAGTTAGAGGTCACAAGCGTTACAATAAAGTAAATATTTTTTTAGAATTAAATGAATTGTTAAAATTTGTAATGTCTTTTGTGAGAAAAAAAGCTAAAGACCTTTATTTTAATACACCATAACAATGAGAATTTGTAAGTCTCAAACAAAGTCGGGATTATACTTTCTTAATATTTGTGATGTGTGCGTGTTCAATAACAATTTGTTTAAGTACAGTAAATTACAGCAAAGCGTTTACTCATATGTCCTTTGTATACTAAGCACTTTAAGCAACATAAATTAATGCAACTCATATACATACATATGTTTATATTTAATATTTTGTTTATTAACTATTTTATTTATTTATTTTTTGTTCTATGTTCTCCTTGAAAATGCTTCTTCTTGATTATATATTTGTAAATATTTCTGCTTATATAGTATAATATCAAAATACCCTCAATTTAATTTTTCCAAATTTTTAGCAAACACCTATTTACACATAATTAATATTTCACATGCATATACATCACTTACAGACATATGTACATATGTAACTGTAATGTTTTGTTAATTTTATTTCATTTTCATTTGGTTATTTTTTATTGTTGTTTTTCAAAATTTCGTTGAATTCCATTGGCAAAATTTTCTATTCTTTTAATTTTAAATTAAATTTAACTTTATATAAAAGTTATATCTTTATAATATTTAAGTTTATTTGTATATCTGTGTATATCTGTGTGTTGGATTGGCAAGCCTGTTTCAATTGTATTTCTATTTTTGTGTTTCCATTCTATCTTTCTGTAGTTTTCATGCCAAAACCCTACTTTGTTTGCATTTAACCGTTATTGTACATAAATTTCAGCAGCGAATTTCTTACACATTTCGCTCAGCAATTCCATTATCTTTATCATTGCACCTTCGCTATGTAAAAGTCAACTATTTTAAACATAAATACTAATTTTGTTAGAAATTAACGAATTTCTTTAAATACATTGCATTTATGTACGAGTTAAATAAAAAAGATCAAACCGAACATTCGAGTAAAATTACTTAAGTTTAGTTAATCGCAAGGAATTTGTTAAATTAGATTAATATTCGTAGCCAATTTGTGGAGTCATGCCCACCATCAGGTCGTGAGTATTTACAGTCCAACAACGCTGTTTCTTTTATCGCTTTTCTTTCGCAAACTTGATGGTCCATACCATTCAGTTACTTCGTTTTTGTTTCCAATTTTTTGCTTTTTTGTTTTTTATTTCGAAGTACCACTGGCAAGTGTCTAGCGAGACGCTTCATTGTTGCCGCCGCATTCCTCAGTAGGATGGCATGCGGCGCGTTCATCATCAATCGGCGGAGAGCTCATCGATGCGACAACGCACTGCATGCTCCACCACTTCCAGACTCGGGTAGTCCAGCTCTTTGACGAGGCACAGAGTTGCTGATAGCAAATTGGAACTCTGAAAAGATATGAATAGATAGGAGGTTTTTAATTTTTTAGAAAAATATCTATAAACACGGATGATTTCAAAAGACATTGCACAGCAGCATTCCTGATGTTTGGAGTATGCTGCATGATATTGGTTTACATTTAAGAATAACGTAAAAATGTTTCTTATTTCCTAAAATAAATTCCACATCAAAAAATAATAATTTGACTTTTTTTTTTAATAAATGTTAGAATGCTCGCAAAATATATATTTTTTATTAAATATTCTTATCTGAGGGAAAAAATTTCGTATTGGTCTCTACCGTTCTCTGTTTTGAAGTAAACATTTCTGAAGCAGACTTTGACGGTGGTCTATATTTAACTAGTTTAGTACTACCTACAAAATGTAATTCTAGTCTTTTCATAGAAACGTTTCGAACTTGCCAGCATGTCTAGTATGTATGTGTATACAATATGTGTAAATATATATTTATCCTCCTATAAAGTTATAAAAGTATACAATTGTGTTCAACACATTCACACTTACCCGATTTATGGGCCGTCTATGATAGCCGGAATAATGATTAAGTACAGCTGTTGAAACTGTGCTGGCAGAGTCACTGTAGCGTCCATCGGGCCGCCTAATTCGAAAACAATTTATAACAACAAACGTAGCAAACAACAAACGCAAATTTCTATGACTCAACACATTACCTGGGTCGCGGCCGTTCCGCTTCCTCCCAATCGCCACCATTTTCGCGCGCATTGCCATTTCGATACGCATAACGGTCACTGACGTCACCGCGACGCGGACCACCCGCATGATGCAGCGCAGCTGTGCTGCCAAATTGATTGTGCTGCTGGTGCTCCTCCCACTCGGTCAGGTCGGTTTGGCTATGACGATAATGGGCAGGATAGGACGGACGGTCAGACTGATAGTATTCCTGCCAAGTAAAGAAGGCGGAATCAAATAGCAACGCATTTGAACAAGAAACGAAAACGAAGTAGATAAAAAAGAAAACAAGGAACAACAAAAATACAAAAGTTAATAAATTAATTAGAACAATTGCTCACCAGTAAAATAAATGATTTATAGCATAAGAGCAACGAAACCCAGTGAGGTATTTCCTTAACCGCAAATTGCTTGTACTTACCTTCATCGATTGTGTGGATATGCTAGGCGGTATGGGCGCGCGTTCCCGATACCCCACATGCGGACTATCCTGGTCCGAGCCTGGGGAGCGCTGCTATTACCAAAATTCAAGTCAATGTGTTAGATTAGATTTCGTAAGGGCACGTGGTTAAACGGGGAGGGAGCATTTGTGTAATTCGGTTTGTGTAACGGTGGTTTTAGTGAAAAATTTACATAGCAAATAGTTACCGTTAGTTGAAGTTAGAGTTAACGGTAAATATATACATATATCGAAATGTGCCAAACAAATATATATAAACTGAGATCCTTTGACTACGAGCACAATGACCGCATCGCTTCCAAATTCTTAATACGGAGTTATGAGTTCATTTCCTCTACGCTAAGCGTACATACAAACATAATTTGGCTTCGCCCAACCCACTTCTGTGCGACCATGGAAATGTGTTAATTCGGCAGAAATTTCACCATTTCCTTGAACACACCCTGCCCAACCCAGCTCTGACGCTACATACTCGTACATTGAATTTGCATAAGGTAGTGTCACCGAATTCGCCGGTTTCTGCATTTAAGATGTATGTTAAATTATATGTGTGCAGTTATATAAGCATTTGAAATGTAATATTTTTCAGTAAACGGGACGTTGTTGACATTGTGTCTGTGCGAACCCAAAATTCGCGTGACCGGTTTTGTTAGCTTAACCTACAATTCTACGTACAAACGTTGGAAATGTGACTGGCATCAAATGGTTAGTGCTTACGAAACCCAGAGTCGTAAAATTTAGAATCACTAAATAAGACTATTATTTAAAGACTGAGGGTTATTATATAAAGACTCAATCATAAATAAGGAAAGTGCAGAAACCACGTACATGGCCTCCGCAAAGCATCTATTTCGTCAACTTATGGGCTCAGTCCGGGAAATTTCGAGTTGGTCGCCATAGCCATGCTTATCGTTTAATACACACTCTGAAGGCCACTCTGAAGGTCAAATCTAAAATTACAGAAAAAGTCGTCCCTCCTTCTGTCTATATTAAAACTTCTCTTAAAGCTCATCAGCGGCTCAATAGCGGCTTTAAAAATTAAGAATGCTCTTTTACCAAAAGGCTGTACTCGAGAGTACACAGTTTAAGTGTAGATCAAAGTGGACTTGGACATTTATACTAATTTATACTAAATTCTAACTATTCTAACTAATTATACTAAATATATTTAAAATTAAATTGTAGCATGATTCAAAAATAACACTAATAACCGAGAGGGGTTTATGACAGTACTAGAAATAGAACCCCCTTCAGCAAACAAAACCACTTTTGATCGCTATCGACTTTAAAATGTTTGCACAACGAAAAGTGCAAAGAAAGTGGAGGCACCGAGTCCTTCTAAGTATTACTGAGAGCAATATATTTGAATACTTTCCAAAGACTAGAATTTCTCCCGTATTAAAATTCATATTCCTAATAAGAACAAGCACCGATTTCCTTTTTTCGCGCCCATCAAGATTACAAAGGGCAGAGGTCAAATCTAAGATCTTGACTAACTCAGCACTAAAAAGTGAGACTTTGACAATGTTAGAGATCCTCTTTAACTGGGTACTCTGTGGTACATGAAAAAATACCCTACTGTCGCTAGAAGTCTACCTATTATAATATTGAATTAGATTTCTTGCGTTTCACCACCTTATCGATTAAACGCTTGAAACATCGATTGATACTCGTAGCCAATAGATCTCATTCGTTTAGTATTTCCGTAAATAATAATAAAATTCGACAATCGTAAAATTCTTACATCATATTGATGGTAAGACAACCGATTCACATTCGTGTATGAATTATATTTCGGTGAAGGTGTATGCACAACTGGCTCCTGTGCGTTGGTGGTAGTGGTGTCAGTAGATAAAAAGGACATAAATTGCAAAATGAAAAATAATTAGTATGTTATCATATTAAGTTTGTGTTGTTAATGAAATTTCTGTAGATAAAATTAATGAATTAATGAATTTCCTTAATAGATTCAACAGCTATACACTATGGCTTTTGAAAATTACTATGGATAATTAAACTTAAAGAAAACTACAAAATGCAACAAAATACTTTAATAGAAACTTTAATAGAAACAAAATAAAAATCGCGCTAAAATCGATTAACAAAAGCGTCTACATTGAATTATTGCAGTTAGTTTGCGAAGTACCTGTGCGGGTGAGGCCGGTTTTGAGACCTCGTTGCTTTTGCTTGGCTCGCTGGCACTTTCCTCAGTATTTGCCGGACTATTTTGTGTCGAGGGCTTTTAAGCGCGTTATATTATTAGTTTTTCAGTAATTTTTTAATTGATTTTTAGTATTTAAGTTTAGTTTTTTAACGAATATTTCAGTTTTGTAAATTGAGGGGTCCATTTTGTTAGCATAAGTAAGAATTATTATTAATTATTAGTGGGATTAAATGAAGTTTTTTCAGATTTCAGTAATCTGAATTGTTAATTTCTAACAAGTATTCGAAGTCCTTTTTAGCTACATATACAGTGATGGTCACATAATCATAACTAGTAATTATTTTTATGCTAGTCTAAATTTCAAACAAGGATTTTGTTCTATTGATTTGTTAATACATTAAAAATACATGCACTTAAAAATACATTTTAAATACATACACTTTACTATTACAACAAGCTCAAACAAGGCCTTATTGTAATAGTCCTTTTATGCAACATTATGCAACTTAAAAAAAAACTTCTCTGATTTTTCACTACCTTCATGATATAAATCGTTTCAAAACTATTCCAAAAATAGTATCACAATAACATTACTAAAATATTATATCGAAAGAGGCGCCATAGAATTGACGCTAATGCTATAAGTAGTAAAAACTTCTTAAATTATATAGCTCCCTTGATAACTACAATAAAAAATTTAATGACTACTATAGTAGGTTTCAGTACATTTGAAAAGGTCAAAAATTCTGGTGGAAGCATTCGAATTTGCATAAAATTATCTTTCGGAACCAATAAAAGCTTAGAAATAATAATCTTTCGAACTAAAACTGGGGTCAAAAACTGCAAGATAACATCGTGTTCGCCGGCAGGACCTGGAATTCTGAAGCCTCGATACTTTTTAGTGCTTCATAAATAAAACTTGGGCTCTTGATTTCATCCTTCTATTATTTCTTAAAAACAGGCGAAGACATAACATTTGCGACGCAAAAGTCTTTATAAAATCTGAGGAGTTGAAAAAGAGCGGAAAGTAGCGAAATGTTGGTGCATCTGTTATGTGTATATTTCAAGAATGCTTAAGGAGTTAATCCAGTGTTGGATTTTGAAACGAACTTTTTTTTTCTACTTAAAGTTTTTATAATGTAGTTTGTATAATGTAGGATCAATTGGAATAATTTTTAAAAAGTGTTCCCTGTCTAATCCTAAGCCTAATCTAAATATAAAGCAACTTTTTTTCATATAAAATTTACTGTTTAATAAAGCCTGAAATAAATACATTGTTTTCCTTTATCTTGCCTGGCCGAATAAATTATAATTTTTTCGAAAACATAACTTCTACAGACGTCATACTTTAATGATTTAATGAAATCGTAAATCCGAACAATGTCTAGTAAAGAAGGCTATGTCCTCCTCAAAGTATCGCTTGATATTGTGAGCATTTCTATTTATTTAACCATCACTGTATTTTCTATATACTAGTATGTATATATTATTTCACTAAAAGCATTAATTGCAATTTCTATAAACTTTCGAGATTTCAATACCCAAAAATTAGAAAATTTTAAAGTACATTCCAGTGTTACCAAACTACTCTAATAATAGAATAATAGTAATACTACTATTACTATTTAAACACGAGTACACAGACTAATGTGACTGAGAATGCAATAAGTGTCGATATGAGTTTGTGTAATTTTGATTATAGTGATGCTACAAGTATCATTGCCTCTTTGGGGGCATCAACCGTAGCTTGCACCAGCATAAAATTACCTCTTTCATTGGACTGGAACTGCGTCGTTGTTGTTGTTGATACTGTTGCGGTGACGGGTGGTGTTGATATTGTGGTGCTTGTTGTTGTTGCTGCTGCTGTTGTTGTTGTCTATGTTGTGGCGGGTAGTGATTTTGTTGTGCTTGTTGTTGCTGTTGCATCTGTTGCTGTTGTGGAGGCGATGATTGTTCATAACGTGACGGTGGTTGTTGTTGCACATAACTATCCTCATAGACATCTTCTTCTTCGCGGGTACCACCACTACCACTGCCACTACCACCAGCGCGCAACGCTTCATCGAGCTCCTCTTGCGTCACCTCCACATTATCCAATTTCTTTAGATTCGGCAAGGCGCGTAGCACTGTTTGGCGGTAGCTGAATGCGGGAGGGAAAAGAATTTTTGCATTTTTGTTTTACATATTTAGAAAGCTTCCTCCAGAACTTACCTGGGTCCAACTCTATCACAGCATGGATTTTCCTCCAACCACAAGTACTTGAGTACTGGCAAGTTTTGCAGATAAGCGATTTCATTAATATCCTGTATATTGTTTTTACGCAAATATAGTTCCTGAAGTTTTAGGCAGTCTTCGAATGGTTGCAATGTGGTTATTTTATTGACACTGAAAGAAGAGAGTTGGGAAAATGCGATCAGTTCAGAACAATGTGAGTGTCACATGCTAATAATAACAACATAAAATATAATTTTGGCGAAACTGTCTGCAAATATCTGATAAAAAATCGAAAATGCCATTCGAATTCTACTGTGACATCGTTGTATCAATACAAGATTTCTGGATGACTTTATTTATAGACCTCAAAACAAGTATATAAAAAATCATTTCAATCTCATCTAGATAGGTAGATAGATAAATATTCATACAAGTTTTTAGATATCCTCCTTAAACCCTACATATCTGAGACCTATATCTTTCATATTAAAGGTACTCTGAAAAGTACCGAGAACTATACTAAGATCTTTTGAAGTCTAAAAAATAGATCTATAGTGCCTATTTGAACTCCCGTTTTTTGTTAAAGAGCTAATCAATAACTCTAAGGTAACTTGGTCCTTTCGCTTCTGTAGAGTTTCTGCTCTATATCTATCCAAAAGCGCTATTGAACGATGTGCTTTACGTGGGTACCTGCCGTTTGTACAGCCTAACTCCATGGTGTTCAAAAACACAACGGATCAATATAATGCGTTGATCAGCGCCCCGTCAGTAATAGCTTTTTGCTAAAACCAACGGTACCGATCATTATACCGAGCATTGTGCAAATGGACACAATAACCACCTTGGTAGGGCTCGAGGCCTATCTAAAACCTCTGCCGTACTTTGGGTCCGACACCCGGTTGCAATGCAACTACACAATGAGCTGCATCACCCAACAGCTCTACCCCCATTCATATATTAAACCACAGCCACCACGATACTCCCCGAAGGACCTACCGCAATGAGTAGGATGGAGCGAACTCCAACGGGCTCCTGCTCACCGTGGTTCCAGATTAAAGTCTCCGGTTAGACATCGTAGCCTGGGCTACTTTCAGTTTAGCTACCCATTCAACTCAGACTGGTGGCATTTGTAGCTTAAACGCAAATGCGTATGCATAATACATTTAAAGTGTTATAAACTCAGTTCAAGCGAAGTAAAAATTACTATTTCTGACATGGCTAAGCCTATTTTAGAGCAAAGTCTATTTCATATGCAGTGCATTTTATGGATTTTAGTCGCCTTTTACGACAGGCATGCCTTACCGTGGGTTATTCTTATCCCTCGACCCGCAGGGGGATCCAAAAGCGATATATCTATAAGCTATATATATAGATAAAAATTCGTATACTCTTTCCCTAGTAGGGATATATATACCAAAAATATAATTGCTGTATGTGGATTACAAAAGTTTTGCGTCGGTTCCGAATGGCTGATAAATTTATTGAGAACCCAACAATAAACTGTTTGGCATTGCCTCTTGTGATCCATTTGAGGACAAACATTCAAATCACTAAATGATCGACAGTGAAGCTTATTCTCGTTAATGGAAACTATGATTTCCTCAGTGATATGATTTGAAAACTCTCAATTTTGAGTAATTTCACTTTGTAATAATTTAACTTTCATAACCTAAAGCTTCTAAATTCAAACAAATAAGGTTTTCTTCTACAGTTAGCTTTGACGACACAAAGCCTTGACTGACGAAAAGTTATGGAAAGATCATTATTGTTCATAGATAGATAGAGTTCATAGTTCAAAAGATCATATTATTATCACCATTATTGGTCCATTAATCAGTCTTTATGAAATTCAATGGAACTCAAAGTGTTTCCGCTGCCGAAGAACTGAAGTAGATACACTAAAGACCAAACTTTCACTTGCAGAAATTTAAAGCCTTCGAGGGATCCAGTTCCCTATTTCTCCCTAGATTCGTGATCACTGCAATGATAATATTGAAGATGAAAACTAGAAACTGTAGATTTTTAAAACGAATATGGATAACTCCATCAGCTCCAGATAGATCAGCCCAAACCATCGAAATTTATAGAATCCAGGTAAAAAACAGAGTAGTTAAAAGAGTAGTAAAAAATTAATAAGACTAATTAAGCTTAATTTTCAACACATTTTTAGACGCTAAATGTTGACAACATCAAAAATTTACAGCTTTCATTACGTTTACAGAGTTCAATTTATTTATAAAGCCTGAGAATAGTGTCCAACAACAAAGAAAATTCCAAACACAAAGAAAGAAACATGAAATGTGCAGTTATAATTTCTTTGTTTTATTGTTCCATTAAATTCATTGTTTCAATGAAAACCCAGGCTTCGTGGTCAGCTAATGACTCACTGTTATAAAAATTTCATTTCAAAATTACATTTCTTTCACTTCTTATCAATTTATTCATTTGACGATTTTTATTCTGACATCAGCTAACCGCTATTGAAATGCTGATATCATCACTCATGCCGATTCCAGAACACATTATCAGGTCGTGTTTGCCCAATTTAAGCTGACCTCAGACTTACACAGAAAAAATACTACTAAATTAGACAACGAACCATAAAAAAAGAAAGAAAATAGAAGAGAGCAAATGAGCTTTCAACCTGTAAGCTGGCGCATAACAAAGCAGCTTCTCCCAGTGTGATTCGAATAACGAAGCGTCTTGAGTGCTTGCGAGCCACCACAATGCCGTTAGAACCAACAACAAATGTACATACGTAATTATTAACAAAAAAAGCGGAGCTAATGTGCCCACCTGCTACGAAGTCTAAATAATATTATGTACATATTTTACGAGTCATCATTATTTAATTTCTGTTTACACACACACAATTTTGTTTTCTTTTTGCAGCTGCGATCATCGAATTATATAGTTTTTTGTTGGAATTTAAGTAAAGCTGTGCTCGAATAATAGGTTAACCAGAAACGTGTGTCTTTGGTAGAAAAGTAGGTAAAGTTTGGAAACGTACAAACAGATATTTATGTACAAAAAATGTACAAGATATTTATTAATCGAAGAAAGAAATTAAAACTCTATTAAAAATATTTGGATTTCTTATTTCCACCAAATTTATAATGCATTAAAAGCTCACCCTTATTGAAGAGTTTCGATTGTAATAAAGGGTACCCTAACATTATCATTATTTTAAGCAAACTTCTGTAGCATGATACTCTAAATACTAATTACTTTCCAATAAAATCACTTTAGTCGGGAGAGTGATTGGGACATTAAAAGCTCTAAGCTCGAAAGCTTGTCAGCTTACGATATATTCTAGTATTGTGGTCAAAAACATTTCCTTATTTTATAAGACTACCTCTGGATTTTTTTTCCCACGAGATTGTCAAACATATATTCGGCACTGAGCAAAACCTATCAGTACGCGATGTTTTTCGAAAGTTCTTAACCCAAAATATTGGGTTGTTCGGAAAGTCATTTCGTTTTTTTTTTTTGGGGAACATGAAAGACAGTTTTCGTATAATGAATAAATATTTTATTAAATTATATATTGGCCATTCTGGTCCAACACCTTTTGCCGTCTTTCTGGCAGTAACATAATTCCCCTCTCATAAAAGTTTTGGTCCTTGCTGGCAAAAAAACTCGTCCAGGTGGTTTTTGACATCTTCATTTGAGGTAAAGGTTTTGCCATCCAAAAAATTTTGCAGGGACCGGAACAAATAGTAGTCGGAAGGCGCCAGATCTGGAGAATATGGTGGATGTTGCAGTACGTCCCATTCAAGCTGTAAAAGTTTTTGGCGAGTGACCAAACTTGTGTGAGGTCTCGCATTATCCTGGTGGAACACTACACCCTTCCTGTTGATTAATTCGGGCCTCTTCTCTTTAAGTGAATCATTCAATTTGTCCAGCTGATGACAATAGACTTCTGAATTAATCGTTGTATTGTCCGGCAAAAGCTCAAAAAAAACGATTCCTTTGACATCCCACCAAACGGAGAGCATCACCTTTTTTTGGTGAATGTTGGCTTTTGACACGCTTTGAGCCGGTTCATCTTTTCTGCTCCATGACCTCTTGCGTTTAACATTGTTGTATACAACCCATTTTTCGTCACCAGTAATAATACGCTTCAAAAATGGATCATTTTCTAGACGTTTGAGGAGCGAATCACACGCGTCAACACGACGACACAAATTTCGCTCGGTAAGGACATGGGGCACCCACACATCGAGCTTCGAGGTTAAGTCCATGCCTTTCAAATGGCCATAAACAGTTGAATTCGACAAATTTAACCTCTCACCGATCTCTCGTGTGGTGATTCGCCGATTTGCATCAACTAATGCCTTTATCGCATCTTTGTCAGCTTCGACCGGCCTTCCAGACCGTGGTGCATCTTCGACATCAAAATTGCCGGATCGAAATTTTGCAAACCAGTTCTGGCACTGGCGTACTGTTAACACGCCTTCTCCATACACATCCGTCAATTTTTTTCTCGCTTGGACAGCATTTTTACCTTTTCTGAAGTTAAAAAGTAAAATATGACGAAAATGCTGCTTATTGCTCTCCATATTTAAAAAGGCACCAACCAAAAACTACTGGGTAGAATTAATAGAACTTTTTCACACACAAGCCTTGCAATATCAGCTCTCATGACATATAATGGTTATGGGGCTTAAGTGTGAAGTTAGTTTCGAAAAAACGTAATTAAGTCCTTTGGCGGGAAATGACGAAATGACTTTCCGAACAACCCAATATATGTACGTCTGGTCTGAGAAGCTAAGATAACTCAAAACTTGGGTCACGCATTGTGGCTAATAACTATTATGTTTGGGTATGTTGTCCAACTCACTACCATAATACAAGTTTATAAAAAATGTTTCAAAATTTTTGAGCTTTTGTTGTTCACCGTGGTTTCTAAAAACGAAGTTGGTAATAAAAACCGACTGTCTTCGAGGCTTCAGTCGATATTATGAAATATTTGGTAAAAAACATTTGCTGGAATGCTTCAAAATCATTTGCTATCCCCCAAAAAACTTATTTTGGTATAAATTTATGGTTTATACAGTACTTGTCAATCCTGTTGGGGTTTTTAAAGTTTCTTTCTCTTTCCAAAAAATTAACCTAAACATTGTATACAAAAATAGTTATAAAATTTGCTCTTACACCTTTACCAGATGTTTACTCGAACTTCACCGTCCATTTCTTGATGTTATACGACAAAATATAAGTTCTGAGACGCTTCCTAATTTCTGATATTGCGAACTAATTTCATAGTTTTAAAGAACTTATGGGCTTTGTACTGTCTTAAAACTTAACATTTTAAAAACTTAATTTTTAGATATCGCCTCTACCGAAATCTGGGAGCACTTGTGTATACTGGAAGAGAGGAAAGAAACTTGCGCAGCTTATCACTTTGAAGCAGAAAACACGCTTCCAACATGTGAAAATATGCCCAAACGGGTAAGGAATTACTGCAACAAAGTGAACTAAAAAGAACAAGCAATTAGTACATAGAAATGTCGACGAAATGTGCGAAGAACTCGAAGATTTGGTTGCAATGCTTCCTCACTATAAATAGAGCAGCAAGAATGTGTGTCTGTTTTTTATTTTGGTGGCAACCAATCTAAGTACAAACTTAAATATACGCATCTAAGTTGTAAGTACGCACAACATATGTGTCTAAAATGCTTAATTAGCCGTAAATAGCATAATGAAAGTTCTTTGATTTCTATGCTAAAATTCCAATCTATCTTAGCATCGATCTCTTCAACACTCTTTCATTCAGTAGTCCAACAGGCAATCGAAAACGCGTGTCAGTTAAATAATCTATTAAATAATCATTAATCAGTGGAAAAAAATATTGGTCAGCACTGGCAAGACTGACGTTCACGTAGAGCATTAGCCGGCAATCAAGAGAATTAGTCAGCAAGTCAGATCAGTTCGGATCATTTATTTACTGAACTGTTTAACTGTTTATTGTTATGTATGGTATGGCGCACGAGTGCGAATGCATGCGTGTGTATGTGTGTGTGTATGTTTAAAATACGATCTTGTTAACTGGACCTTGTTGTGCTTTTGGGTAAATATATTTGGCAGCAATTTTTTTGCTTATGGTGGAACTGACATTTAACACAATCTTAGGTCTCACCAATTCTTCCATTATCGTGTAGTTTTGTGCGATGTGAAGGGTAATTATATTAAAGTTTAAAAAAAATTCACTTTTTGTTCTCCTCTTTTGTATTTAGGTCAAGCGCCAACAAGCTCGATGAAATTAGTGGTACTTAATATTAATACCTTAAATTGAAGGAATATATCGAACGGCAAAACTGACTATTTGCTAATGCTAAACTGAGCATTTTATGAGCCCGATTAGTTAGGGAACCATTGTCCAAATAATGATTTTTCAATACTAGTTGCTATTTCAGACTGGTTTCTTTTCGAAGATCTCTATGATTTCTGATTTTTCTGACGGTGATTTAAACCAAGACCCATCAATTGATGCTGAAGCGGTCAATTTTTTCGGCCATAGCTTTCAGTTCCCAAAAAAAGCTCTTTCACAATGTTAATTAACCCTTACTGTGGTGAAATTTAATAAGCGCTAATGAATTACTATCAGTGTTCAACTTGGTGCTAAACAACATTAAAGTTCAATTTTACACCGTTTGGTAATCCTGAATTTAACGAGTGCGGTGCATTCTAAAGGAATATGTTTGGTTCCAAAAAAAAAAAAAAAATTACAAAAGGTTAACCTTCATGCTTAACAGGTTTCGGAATTTTCGCTTGCTATCGAAAACCGTTCCGAAAATAAATTTAAATAACATCAAATAAATTATAAAATATCGCACAGGTGGTGCGATGGTGGAATGTGTTCAGAAACCTGTTTCAAATTTTGTAAAGAAGCAAAAAAGAAACAAAAACCAACATTGGAGAAACTTTTATAATTCTGCAAAGTTTAAGCAAAAATTATGAATATGAAATATTTTATATTGAACAAAATAATCTTCAAAATCTATGTGTAAAACACAAGCCATCAGTGCTAGTTTACTGTGTTTACAGTGCTAGACAACAGCACTCAAATGGTCAGACTCTAAACTTCGAAGTCTAATGACATCTGGTCGTCACCAATATCTTAGGAAACTTGTTGCTCGCCTACACAAACACACACACACACGCAGATACACAATAGAAATATTTGCCAGCGAAAACGCCATAACTCTTCCACAGCCTTCAATTACGTATGCGCCAAAAGCGTTTTAGCCATATTTGCACATTGCTCGGGTGCGCTGAGCAGCGTTTTCAATCAAACTACTTATTATTCACACATACACACACACACACACACATTCTATATAACTAACATTATGTGAATATACGACACGCTAAGCCATTATTCGCGTTTTCTTTATTAAATTCTGAGCACACTTCGATTTCGATCAATTGCCTTTTGCCATAACTAATTATGCAAGAATATTCGTAAACAAACAGCTTCGCATGTGTCTCTGTGTGCGTATTTATTAGCATTATTAAGTAGTTATATATTTACATTTATACATATGGACGTGCGTGGGCCTGCGCAACCACGTTTCGGGCGTAAAAAACTTAATGATTTAAGTCGATGCAGAATTTTTATAAGCATTGAGAACGCAATGAGCTGTGACATGGGCCTGGCAAGGCAGTTATTGTCGATTGTCACCAAATGCACAACTAATATTGTAATTATGTACACAATACATATAATAATATGATATATGTATAGTGGTGGCTAGTTAAAAGTTACAGGGCACTATGACCCTAACGAGGCTCATAAATTTAGATGAAATGAAAAAACGAGAAAAACCCGACAACCAAAGCTAAGGCATTATATTTCTCCCCCAAATAAGCATCCACATAAAAAACTATTCAATAATGATTTGTACTACATCCGGTAAGTTTGCATACACACCATTTATAATACTTTGTTCAGTGTGTTTATAACCACAAAATGTTGAGCTCTATTCGTCCACAGTTCAGTAAACGCTTTCTGGTAAAGTTAAAATCTAGAAGAAAATGGAGGAGTGATAATATTAGTAATGGCGTTGTGAACTTAATTATTATAGACGAGTCCCAAATTAGAAACCTGTATATATAGAAGTTTATCCTTTCAGCAATAAAATATTTCACTTCTTTCTACCTTTTTTACGAATAATTTTTAACCGGAAGTACTAGGCAATGAAATAGTACCTGTACTATAAAATACTAATAAGGAACTAGCATAGTAAAGTTTACCTCTTACTTAGATAATTAAGTAGCGCAGTGCAAGCCCTAAAATAGAATCAAATTGCATTTAGAATGAAAGATAAAGCTAAGTTCCTTTGGAGAATGTGCCACCAAAATTAGCACATCATATAACATCCAACGCTGAAGTTGTGATTCCACAAGAAATATTAAATAAATGCTGTATTCAAATGATGTGTTCTCGTAAGTAGCAGGTAAAAATATTATTAGCCATACATAATCCAGAATCAATGACAAAGCCAACAATTTTCAAACAAAATTTTGGTTTCAGAAATTTAACTCCAAAAGTTACGCGTACTACGAGGTACGCCCATAGTCGCGGGTTTCTTTTTATGTTTACGAACACATATTTTCATTTCTTGTAACGGCACATTTTGGGATCTAACAATTATTTGATGAGTTCCAGTAGAAACTTTTCTCTCTCCATATAAAAAATCACAGAATGTCTTTTAAACAGGATCGTATATTTTCTGTTTCGGCTCTTTGTCGGTTGTCCCTTCTATCTCGAGCAGTTCTTTGTAAGAGTTCTCCTATTTGTTTTAAGCCGCCCGAGAATTGCTGCTGAAGGTCAGATTGAGATCTTAAAGGTTGAGATCTATTGAGAAGTAGGGAGTGAGGCGCGCTATAAGATTTTTGTTATTTGTCGGAAATTATAATGGACATTAAGGCCTGGGGAAGGGTTGTGCGTGCCTCTAACTACAGCCAATATTAAAGATTTAGTAATCAAATATTATTTTGAAATTTTCAGAACTCTCAATTAACTACAACAGATATCAATCAAAGAAGAATAACACACGTTCAATAAAACAAATTTCTTCCTCCGAATGAATTTAGGATTTTTTCACTCTTAAAGTAACCTCAACTATTAATATGAGTAATACAAATATTTGATTATTTTCCAAAATATCCTCGTCTTTGCTGTAGAAGCAATAAAAGTAAGGTTTCCAAATATCAAATTATTTCTAATAATTTTTTCTATTGCGCGCTTGTTTTTATCTGGCCACGAGTGTATTTACTTATAACTTTTAATTATAATTTCCAATAAATTGCTTTGTCATATTGTTAGCATGTATATGCGATCTATCCGTGTTTCACACATACATACATAATTCTTAACATACCATAATACATATGTATGAACATATATGTATATATTTAGCATGTACATTGGCACTAAGCATTAACTTTGAGTGCTGCTCGTTCATCGCGTAAGTGGCCTTGACAATCAAATTGATATTTTTCCCCGACTTTTTTAGCACTTTTGCCTCCTCCAATTCAATGCTGACACCTAACATGGCCCTTTTATGGAAATGAGAGACAGGAAATCAGCACAAAAGAAATTAATATCAGGCATTCTTCAGTGGGTGCTCGTGCACAGTAACATGTGTGCTCCACTTATCGATAGATATGTGTGTCATGTGGTGGGCATCGATTGCTTGGAAGTGTGATCATTAAAATGCTGTGAAGCGGTACACATACATACATACATATATGCACTAGGAGTATACTTATATCTATTTATAAATGAGCTTATATGTATGACTTTATTTGGCGACTTGACAAATTCAGCTTATGACAGTAATAATGAGCGACTAGCACTGCATCAGTATGGAAATTTTTTACATATTCAGACTGCTATTATACACACTATTTACGAATATGATCAGTAATTATCGAGGGAAAATTTAAAAGATAAGATTTAATAGATATTTTTTTATTTCTATGACAGTTTTGAATGCGTCTGGTTTTCTTTAACTAAAACTAAATGTGATTTTCAAAATTAGCTTTCGAATCAACTCACGCTGATTCAGTACAGCTTTTGTTGAACCGGCCAGTTATTGGACTTAGAAAGGATTCTCGTCCTCATGATTCTCGAACTTAAACACATCGCAGAGAAAAGCACGTCCTATTAGGCTATTGGATGTAAGATAACCGAAAACATTCGCTTATTTTATAACCTTTACCAGTTCAATATATCTGCTTAGTTGCAGTTACTCAGTTAGTTAGTTAGTTAGAAGATCGATTAAATCCATAAAAGGATTCTGATCTAAAAAAAAGACGAATGTTAACTTATTACAGTTAGGTAAGAGAACTGAAGTTAGTCAAAAAGATTTGTTTGCGAAACCCCTAATGTTCTCTTGACTGTCTGAATAGTACTAGTAAGAGCATCTTTCAATAATAATAGATCGACATACTAATATTCTCCAATGATACAGCAACTGCCCCCTCCTTCGTTCTAGATCTAACCGCGTTCCAGTAAACATATTTGGCATCAAAATACGAGACTTCGACGCCATTATTTCGTAGACTGAGGATTGTACTTTTAATTTTCCGACGGAAATTTTTCTTCGCATGTATACGTACAGGTTAGATGAATAAATTTTTCTTAGAACTTCTTGAAATATGTATTCTGATACTAATTACCATGGAATGTTTGCAGCTGAAGGTCCCTTAAAGAATGTACAAAGTTATGGAACAGTACTGAATGTAATAAGAACTCTTATTATGGTCCGACGAGCTTATATTTGAGTTTAAGACCCTCGGTATATTAGAAAAATATTGTTATATAAAAAAGGATTAAAATATTAAGAAAATTTATTATTTGAAAAGACTAGTTAAACTTATGTTTTATCTCTGCCTCGCAGAGATGAATTGAAGTGGTTAACAAAGTCGTGCTGTTTGTTTTTTCTTTTGTTTTTGAACATAATAGGTCTATGCCAATAAATAATAGTACTTTAACAAGTATGTTTTAACAAAAATTACGCAATATTTCTTTCTAAGTTTATACTCCAATACACAAGTCCACATGTATATTTCTTTATATTACTGAGTTAACATACGGCCCATTTTGCCAAACTATTAACTTTTGCCAAGAACAAATACTAGTTTTCTACTCAATTCAGTTCCCTAGTTATAACCCGTTTCATTCATTATAATTAATCACATATTCTCTCCTATTATCTAATATTAAGAGTTGTCAACTTCCTGCTGAGTTCGAAAGAGATTCATCTCAACCAACATCGTACTACCACATGATTTTAGTTAACCCGCAATAACGCCACCTGCCCCATAATTTTTCTAATTTCATAATTTAAGCTTGGTTTTACATATTTGTTGTTGTATTCTCTACATATATTTCTAACTCGTATTTAATTTTTTTTTTATCTTACCTTAGCGCCAAAACTTCCACACCACGCATTCTTTTAATTATGGAGACATCGCTGAGATCACTTCCCCTGCAAATAGTAGAAACCAAAACAAGAAAAGCATTTTTAATTAAAACGTGTTATGAATCAATTTATCTATGAACGATTTTGTCACTTATTTTGGTTGTTAGTTTAGTTATGAGTAATCAAAGCTAAGACAATCACCCCAAGGAAGGCAAGAGTTCATTTCCTTCTAGAATAAGTTTTATTAAAGAATAAATAATATGATATTGAAAACCAGAATGAAAATGTCGGTCAATGAAAAATTAAGTTGTTTTTGTTGTTTTTTTTTTTTTTGGTACATATTTGGAATGTAGGCAGTTATTCGCCTGCACCCTTGATAAACTTTAAAATCAAACACGAAAACTTTTATGAGTGGACATTAAGATAAGATTTTTAATTCTTTCATGAATATGGTATGACGTTTGACCCCCATATATGGCAACTCTGATATTTCAATGGTAAATTTTGACGTCTTGATGCTAAGAAATCTTTATCACAAATGCCAATAGGTGTTTTTGTATAATAAACTAATAAAGTTAGAATGAGACAACATTTTTCGTTATCATCGCCATTGTCAGGCACTTCACCACAAGGCAATTACGTGAAGGTCGTCCAAAATATGTTCATGGTATATGTGGAGATCGATATACGGGTAAGTTCGAGACATATGGGGGCATTACTTATTATTATTAATCGAAGATAAATAATTAATCGAAGACTTGATTATCAAATGATTATTTCGCATTTAATTTCGTAAAAAATTCTAAATCGGAGTGTTTTAAATTTTGATTCGAAGGAATGTTCACACCTATTTCCGATTATAAATATTTGTTTTTCAAAATAAAACGAATAAATGATAAATTTTCAATGCTTGTTAGCAATAGAAGTAGAATATATAGACCCGATATAGAAATATTATTCGAAAATTATTAAAAATGTGTGCTGTTTGAATACAGCCCTCTTTTTTCTAGCAGAAACAAGACTATCGAATTTAGGAATTTACTTATCTGCTTGGCAAAGGACTATAACTTCCAGCTACATACGGACCATTGTTCAGATATATAACTTCTAAAAATTTTCTTAGATCATTTCTTTTATACCGACGTTTTAACCGAGAACCTAAACACTTGAAAGCTTGATTATGACACTTGAAAAACTCTTCGTCGAGCTTGAGAGCACAACAGAAACGAGAAAAAGTGCCACACTGTCTATAAAGCTACAAAGATGGTTTTATAATTTCTTTTAACATTCAAAGTATTTTAGAAGTATCGAAATAACGCAAGCGCAAACCTTTCATGCCATTATGCAGCCGTGCCCGGCATATGAGCCACATTCCGATGAAGAATTGCGACCAAACCAGTTTTTGTGCACTATTTCTTTCTATGTTGATACAAATGCATATTTAGCTACACAAAAAGCACCTTGTAATAAATGTTGCTCCTATTCTCATTATTTGGTATTTCGTCAAAAAATTAGGTTAAGTTGACTTAATAATACTAAAAGGAATCCTACAAGTTCCACTTAATAAGTTTAAGAGTTTCTAAAATGTGACGGAATTAACATGTAATATTATAGTCGTAATATATTACATTAAGAGCCCCAAAGTTATTCGGAGGGCTCTAAAACACTACGAGGATTACAGTTAAGACTATTGTCGTTCTTTCCTCACATTTTCTTACAGGGTTGCAGTTGCAGGCTTACTATTAAGGTTGTATTGGGTTAAGTGAGTGTGTCACGCTTGGAAAAGTCGACCGCAGCGGGTTAAGTGGAAAACGCTTGTCCACTGGCATGAACTCCATGTGCATGAGAAAAGCATTAAGATGGGAGAATTACTTGAACCAGAAGCTAAAAGCCTAAAAAAGTGAAATATGCGCATTAGATTGCCTCGGAACTAGCACGCTTCGAGTTAACATGGGGTTTTGGTTAAGATTGTGGATGTTTTCAATAAGATAAGGCACGAATGTATATGATTATAAATATTTTTGTAAGTATGTACGTGTTGTAAATATAACTATTTTCATAATTGAAGAACAGTGGTTGTTTTAATTATTAAGGGCAGCTTCTTCAACTCCTAGTAATATGCTTAATATCATCTATTTTCATAACAAAAAGGGAAAAGTTGACTTAAAATATACTGGAAAATAAATGGCAGTTTTTATTTGTTTCGCACTGAAATTGTTTTCGTCAAAAACTGAATCTCTTTAGTATTACAACTTCATTTTCCGAGATACCCATTCAAAATGCAATATAACGTTCAGTGTAAATCCCATCTTTCGAAAAAATTAGTAAACTAATATATTGAGTTGCAATTATTTTAAAATGTGCCATATAGGAAGATTTACCTTGACTTTCCTCCATTTTTTTACTTTTGAATAATTTATATGAATTTTCAATTCGAGTAATTTTACAGAAATTTTTCGAACATATTGAATTTGTTGGTGCTTGACATAAGTGTTTTACCGAGTAGACACAGGCCCAGACCTTAGAGATTTCAGTATTATTACATTAGAGTACACATTAGATTACACTAATGAAACTAATGAAGTTTGAAAAATTACAAATTTTTTCTATTAAAAAAAAATCAAAATAATATAACTTCGAGTTAATAATTACTGAAAAATTATTATTAATTAATTTATTAAGAAATGAAATTCTGAATTATAAGATTAGTTTTTTTGCAGCTTCACCCAAACGAATTATGTGTATTTGTTTATGTAGATATGTGCATAAAAAAATTAATTGCCCATGGAGTATATGCTCCATATAAACATACATACTTACATACAAATATATATATATATATATATATGTTATATATACATACGTACGTACGTTGGTATATACGTACATACTTTGTGTGTCCGTCAATAAAAACTAGCAAATATATGTGTACATACATATATTAATGCATTTGCCATGCATCGGGACAAACAAGTAACATCCATAAAATGAGCCAGCCATCTTAACGGAAACTTAACGAGAAATCTTAGATATACGCGAGAAGACCCCATTTATGGAGCTGTGGTGAAAGTTCGTAGAAAGAAGTTGATGGCACCACATTTGCCATAGGTGCACTTAAACCTTCATGACTATGGATGAGTGGATATATGTATGTACATATGTATATCATATGTTTGTATGTACACGTACTAACATGCCACAAGAAGCGCTTTGACTTGGGATCTTCAAATAAATTCCACGTTAAAAACTCAAATTATTCATTGCAGCACTGAATGCACGAATTGACTTTTCCATTGTAGTCATCTCGAATGTGTAAATATGTGTAGATGAACTAAATTTATGTTTACATTATGTACTATATGCTCGTAGATAAAGGGTTTACAGACTTTCTTATTCAGCCGGATTTTCTTCTTATTTTCTTAGAAACTTAGAAGTTTTTGTTTGTTTGTTGTTGTATTCAGACTCATTAAGCGATTAACATAGTCATGACAGATAATGTCGTATTCAAGTATGTTAATATATACGTAAGTATATTAAATGCACTGTCACATATATGTACATAGATACATACTTTCATAGGTATTAGTGTAAGTAGAAAGTTAGGAATATTCTCGGAAAAATTATTTGAAACTTCCTGGCTTCACGTGAAATCATTAGCTTCATGTCTGCCCACAAGCGTTACATATACAAGTATTATATATGTACATATGTATATATGGATGTATTTGTGCATTTATCATATGATATGATATGTGTGCATGTAGGTTTATATGTGTCAATAAATATACTAACTTATATATCTAACAAAAATATACTTTCCTAAACTTACTCATACATAAAATTCAGAAGTTCCGGGAATTCACCAAATGTATTAAAAGTATTGAATCTAAATTTTTTTGTTACAAATTTAGAACATTAAACTTTGTAACGTCCATACAAGTTAGAAAAGTATATAATATTATAAAAGAATTAGGGCTATTTAGCGAAGTCGTGTCATATTTCTGTCAAATGTCTGTCATTTTATAAACGACGTCATGTAAACATAATTCCCACGCATTCTCAACAGTTTCTGTGCACTTTGGAGAAAGGATAGCACCGTAAATATTTTTGTTCACTAAAGATTTTTGTCCACTCAATTCATAATTTACGGCTTTCACTATATCAAATTCAATGACAGTCATTGTCAAAGTAATGTAAACGTGTGTCATTTAATTTTTATGGCAATTTATAGCCACGCTTTTCGAGCCAAATAGACAAACTAATAAAAGAAATTGACAGTTTATTATCATTTGAATCATTGTACACGTAATGGAAAAGACATTTAATCAAAATTTTACTATTGTCAATTTATTTTCAATATATCATTAAATTTGACATATGGAAAAATGGTGCATTAATCAGTATATGATTTTAAGAACTACTCGTATTTCGACACCAATGCTATCTATTTATACTTTTACATATATTTATTATATAGTATTTATTTTCAACAATAAGCTTTTTTTGGGAATACTTTAAAAGGAAAATTCTCAACAACAACTTATATCTTTTGTGAACTTAAAATAATGTCAAAATAAAAAGTATATACTAAGAAAAAAAATTAATTATAAAAATTAAAAATCAAAAAATAAAATCTTTCTCCGTTCTTTCTTAGTAAACCAAATAAGCTTTTTGCTATAAAGAAGATTTTCAATGTACTTATACGCATGGAATATATGGAAGTTTTCCCATATAGCTTGAAGAAATAGTTTATTTTTCATAAGCTTGAAATTTATTAAATTCATGCGTATTTTTATACATTGAAGCTAACCAAATACATTTTATGTTTATCAAATTGCAGTCGCAAGTGATGCATGTCCGTTATTGTACGAGCATACAGTTATGAGCATTGAAATGGCAGTTACAAATGAATTTTGTAATTTACATATATTTTTTGCAAGCAAATTGAGGTTGGTGATGCACTTAGAATCCAATTATTACAGGGTTCCAATTTGGGCTGTGCCAAAATGTAAAAATATAAAAAAAAATTTAAAAACCTCAGAGTGTATTTTTGAAATGGAATTGTTGATCCTCAAAGCTCTTAGCTTTCAAGAGCTTCAAGCTTAAATGGACCAAATAGTAGATAACATCAAGGTCAACCACAAACACTTAGAAGAACAATTAAAAGCCCAGAATTTACTCTGAAACTGTGAAAAATTCTCAACAATTGGGCACACTAATTGTTGAAAGTGCTTTTTGTTCGAGTATTTATTCAAGTCTATAAAATTTTAGAAGAATTGAAGAAAATAACAGTAATTTCCTTTCGCAATTGATAATTTTGTAACTCGGTAACTTTTAAGGCGCTTCCTTAAGGTAAAATTTGGAGCCATATAATACTTAAGTTAAAAAAATTAGTTAATAAAAGTTTTATTAATAAAGTTTCGAAATTTCCAGATACTTTTTGTGCGTGTGTATTTTAATAAAATCCCAAATGTATAAAAAACAAAAAGTTTATGAATAATCTACTATTTCTTTGCACGCAACTGTATATATTTAGTATGTAGATGCGGTTGTACATATCGATCTTGTTTATGGTTCGAGGGCAACGCCATTCGCAGGATTCAACCAGGCGTGACCACTACGAAGACATATTTTGCATACACATACACACACACACAAACACACTTCTACATACACACATAGGCATACAAAGTTACAAACTCCTTTGCATTAGTGTTATGCTTTGTTGCAAGTGTGGGAGCCAATAAAGTGCATTGTAATTAAATTCATCGCCTACAACAACAACAAAACACTAAAACTGCAATTGCAATTACCGCAACAATGGACATTGGATAGTGAAACCGAGAACAGTGCAGAAAGAAAGGCGAGTTTATAAAATGCACAGCGTTGACAATAACGCTTCGTGTTGTTGTAAAGAAGGCAATGACACCATCAGTGAAGCCGCCAACCACAACGGACAAATAATAGACGACAAACAAGCAGCAAAAATCATAACGATTACGATGATAATGCAATTGAACGAGCAGAGACAGAAGAATATGCATGCAATGCAAGAATATATGTAAGTATGTAAATACATAAGAGTATATAAATATGAATATTCTTTCTTAAAAGCTACTGTATTCTCAGAATATATGGGATGTGAAAAGTGTTTAAAAAATTTTTTTAATTTGAATTGCGAACGTCAATTTTCGATATATTTGTAGTAAACCCGATATTTTGTAGGCCAGTGGCAAAAGAATACACGCTATCTTTACAAAATGCTTGTAAAGTACAACATAAACTCGGCTATTTCTCCAATTTCAATAAAGTTGGTGAAAAAATCGAATTAGCACTTACAACTACGTGAAAAAATATTCTCAAGCAATTTTTCATTATTTTCATTTTCAACACCTTCATTGAAATTGTATCCGATTTGAGCGTTCTTTTGCCACTCACTTACAAAAGGCGGTATTATGGTCCAGCATATAACTAAAATTCGTATATCTGACTATATTGAAGTAAGCCGTTATATATCCAAACAGTATATGAAAGGTATTTTGATAATAAAAATATCCATCTCACTACAAATGCGGTTAACCCATCATATCCATGAAAAACTTTAACAGAATGAACTGAACTCTGCATGCACCAATATTCATTATAATAAGGTTAGATTATTTATTGATGGGTAGTACCAGTTTTCGAAAGAATGTTCGCTCTAATTAACGGTTAGGTTTAGTTTCGGTGCTTATATCTGCGACGGAGATCACAAAACATTCGAAATACCGATCCTTTATGATACCAAAACTCCCTGGTATGCATCCAGAGACCCTCATGTATCGACGAATTTAGTTTTTTAGTGATTGAATTATCTTTTGCAAAAATGCAAATTACATTAAATGGAAAGAAGCGTTGTTGTAGATCAAATTTGCTTTTTTGAAACTTTGATAAGTGCTGCTATGCCGAAAACGAGCTCCAGAAAAAATGGTAAAAATTCATGGCATATTTTTATATGTATTTTGGTGGAAAATGTGGAACCTTTTTCGTTTTTGACCTGTAGTAATGAAAATATATAACCATTCATGGCTGGACAACTCTGAAGTCAATATTCAAATATATGCAATCAACGAAGGAATGCAATATAATTTTAGTTAGAAGTGATTCTTTAAATGGCGCATAATTTTTTCGAATGTGATGTATTCAAGGGATGTAACGACCGGTTTTAATACGCACTTCGTATTAACTTAGAAGCGACTTAAAAATAGCTAATACCGACACTGAGTATTCAGGTTGATACTAGCTAATAGTAATGACTATTCCGATAATTAAATGGACTTGACTAAGAAGCAAAATAATAAATAAAAAAATATAAAGAAACAAATATCTATTGTCTTCAAATAAATCTCTGACTGATCAAATTACCCTTTTATGGGCTGACATATAAGTTTAAGTATGTATGTATGTACATAAGAAAATTACATTACTTACCAGCAATTGAGCTTTTTGATGGACCCCAAATCGGATTGCTTGGAGCGAGCAATGACCATTTCCTCGGTGAGGCGTGTCATTGTTTATTTTTATCTTTTTTTGCTTTTGTGTTCTGATATTAGCCCGGCTGCGTGTTGTTGTTGTTGTATATTTGTGTAATTTTATTTATTTTATATTGCGTACTTATATTGCTAAAACAACAAAGTAAGAGAAAATAAACAAAGCACTTCACTTCCACTTCATTTATTTACACACGGATGTACTTATATAACTGTGTATATATACATGTACGAGTCGCTTTCGTAAGCGCCACGAGGCTAAGCCCAATTACACAAGTTAAATGCACAAACTAAACAAAAATCACACACATACACACATTGTGTTGAAAAAATGCCAACAGGTTTTGGCGTGGCGTGTTGTTGTAGCAGGCGCATTAGAGGCCTTTCTTTATTATTTGCCGCAAATTTCCTATATGCACATATGTATGTATGTGTGTACGCACTTATATACACATATCATATTGTTGCGTTTACATTACAACTCATCGTAAAAGCCAAATGTGCTACATTGCAACTGTTGCAACTGTTGCAACAATAAGCTGACGCACCAACACGCTACAATGCCCTTACCCCTATCGCTGTGGCTCGCTTTCCGCGTAAGCGTTTGCTAAAATGACTAATACCAAAAGCACACATACACAGATATTGCCTGTGCTAACCACATGTAGATATATATGTCTTTATATAATAAATATTTCATTATGTCAGATTGCTCTAACAATAGCCTCCCTTCGGACCCCTTTGCTTATGGCAATCAAGTTTTACTACTTCTTCTTCCTCTTTTAACTATGATTTTATTTGGTGCCGCCTACATTCCAACCTATAAAAATTCGCATTTACAACAACAACATGCATTCTCGTCTAATTTATTGTTACAGTTGTTGTTGTCACTGATTATAACTGCATTGATTACGGCAAGTAAACTATCCTTTTTGAATGCATTTGTGAATTATAAAATATATACGTCCATACATATTTTAGCTAACAGTAAATCTTCCATAATTCGAAACAACTTTAATTTGTATCTTCGTTATAATATCTTAACTAGAAATGTCCAACAGTCCTAAGGTGCTGAACTTGAACTGAGCTTGAAAATGTCCTCAATTACACAATTTATATAAAAGCTTGTTAAAAGCTTGTAAAGTTTAGACTAAAAATTTTCCATTAACGCTTATGGTATGAGCTCAATCTGGCTGAATAACCGTACTTCTATGCCAGTAATTAGTAAAATTCAAGCAATTGATCCTCGTTTTATAATATTTTGCGTTACTGTGGATTTATATATACTTATCCCTGAACCCAGACACCATGGTTCTTGCCTCATATATATTGTCCTCATTTTATGTATTCCGTTCGACAAATGTAGAATCTGATAAAAGCTTTTCATGTCTAATACAGCTGGATGTTAGAAATTAGGTTTGAAGGGTCTAAAAGATAAATTGCTTATAACTCAAGAATACTGTGTCATCGGGACTTAACCCTATTATTTATTTTTAAGTACCGACCACTAAAATGTTGAGGAACCCTGAACCCTCACAACTACAGAAAAAGTTGATATTCCATTACCATGCTACTAAGAGGTTAGTATATTAATAATACATAATGCCTGCAACAATATCTATGTAGAATATAGTCTCCAAAAGATCTTTTTATTCTATGTTCCCTTCCGAATCCACAAAAAAAGAAGTCTCAGAATCTTCGCCTATGCACTTAGAATGAATCTACTTAACATTGTAGTTATCGTACTGAGAAAAATTAGTTACTTCAATTAAAATAAGACTAAAATAACCTCTGCATAGTAAATTCTTTAATCGAATACTAAGGAAACGAGGGCAAGCAAAATATTTCCTGTAAATTAGCAAACAGTAAAAAATCTGGCGGGATTTAACTAAATCGTTTGTCTACTTGTATTTAAAGTCAACACACCAAGCTTAATATACTCTTGTCAACCAGTACATCTTTGCACAGGTGGTTAATATCACTAAATATGCAGTTATGAACCGTAAGAGCTTTAAGTTCACAATTTTTAAACCATGTCGACCAAATGGTTTGAGAAGTTTAAAATATTTTTGAGTCCGGTGTTGGACCTCTTATTGCTATTTATAGTACGACCTTAACAGTACGACCTTCAACATATCGGTAAGATCGAATGGGAAGGCAATCGTGGTTCGTCCGTAGTTCAAGTTGTGTTTAATTGTGATTTTTGTTAAAATTTATCATTTGAGAGCGTCAGACAGTTCTTAGTTAATAGGGAACTATGTGTTTTTCCTACAGGGTATTCTATCGCTTGCAAACACATCAGTCACTTAACAAGTTTATCGCATATTTCTGTGCTACTGCAGGTAAATACATATATGTATGTGTGTGTGCTTTTGGTATTTCTGCAGCATCTACTTCAGCAGGGGCTATCTGACAGATATCACTAATCACCAAGGTAAATATGCGGCTGTCAAAGTAAAACTGTTCATCTAATCACGTTTGCACCAATTTGACATTCCTTCACTGCAATGCGTTTTCCGACTTTTACGCTCTTATCTCAAATATGCCTTTAATTCAGCTGCGTTTTTGTTTTAATAAACCGCATCGATTTTTCGACACTTCCACACACAATTCGCTTTTCAATATTTTCCACTTTACATTCGAAAGCATTTAGCAACATTCACCATTCACCACTTTCTATTCCTTTTTTTTTTTCTTGTTTTTGCTTGTTTCACTCGCAACAATTGCTATTCTTTTCTTAGTTCTTTTTGCAAATTTTCATGGAAACTTTTATTGTTGTATTTCTTCTTTTTTTCTTGTACTTTTCACATAAAAAGTTTTAATTAAGAAAAAAAAAAGCGTGAACGAGTTTTTCACAGTGAATTTTGGGAAATATTGAAAATTGTACGAGTGTTTCGGCTAACAGATTTTCCCAATTATGCTTGTTTTTTTTTTTTTTTGACAAAATTTTCTTCGATTCGCTTCGCACAGCAAGTGTCTGCGCTCAAATCATCTCGACGGACTAGAGACATCAACGTCGAAGTTGACGTTGTCGTCCGTTTTGTCTCTACATTCTGCCGTCACTTAAATCGCACGCTGTTTCTTCCATGTTCAGGTAATTGTTTACTGTTATTTCATACATACATACATACATACAGGTGTCTGTATATCAAAGAATCTTGGCTTTAATTGTCAAAGTAGTCAAGTCAAAGCCGTGACCGCTGATAATGACGCGTTGAAAGTATGCTTCTAAACTATAATTCCATATTACAACATACAGCACTTCTCGTTATACAAACATATGCATACACACACTTGTATCACTATTCCACTCAGTCGTAATGGAATCGCATCCGTTGCCGACCATGCACGCGTCGCGTTTGTGCTGAGACTGTCAGCGCCGACCAACAGCTGCTGCTGTGGAAGCTAGTCGCTCCATCGGAATGTGCACTCCACGCGCTCGGCGAGTGTATGCTTTTCTGCTTACAAATACATACATAAATATAGTCGTAAATTTGGAGCTTTTTGCGGCAAATTCATCTTTTGTTTTGCTCCAGCGCACACGAGAGTGGCGCGAGTGTTGGCATATAGTAAATAAAAGGCGTAGTAGTAAAATCTAAATGTGACGTCGCTGATTTGTTACGAAAAATCGGGCGATGTGAAAATGTCAACAGCCTGTACATTTTTGAAATATTTTATTTCTTTTATGATAAAATTCCTAATAACTATGAATCAGTCAATGGAGGGCGGCTTGCGTCATAATTAGAAAATATTATTGCATGTAAATAATAGATAAGGTAGGTAATACAATAGAATACACATTAAACACACGTATTGTTAATATTTTTGTGAGTTCACTTCTTAGAAAACTTTGTGGTGAGCAATTTAATTGGTCTAACTTCTTGACATGCTATTATAGGTCCCAGCACATGAAAAGCTTCCTTTTTTGAAGAATTGAAAATACCATCTTGATATGGAGAGAAAGTTAGCAACTATCATTTCACAAGACCTGTGTTGTCTTCCGGTTTCCGGTTTTTTATTTTTTTTTTTATAACGGGCTCCCCTCAGTAGATAATGGCAAACCTCTTAGTGTACTTATACCATGAAAAGGCTTCTTATAAAAATCGATCAGTTGTTCGGAGGCGTGTTAAATATTTTAGGTAACTCATTTTGTCAGATAACACCAAAAACTCGGGAGAGCATTTAACAAAAATTTTATATTATAATCATGGTTATATATATTGTATATTCTAGCATCCTCATGAAAATGTACCTAAAACATTGTTTTATGCTCTGCCTCATATACATTTCAGGATAACTCTTTATTCTACAATCGCTTTAATGAGCTAAATTCGCAATAATGAGAAAGATAGTGAGAAATTATCTTCTAATGATTCGAAAATAAATGAAACCATTTATAACTTTGAAGTTAAGATAGTCAACAAGGCCAATATCGGCGAATTTGCTAAGCTGTCTTCAAGATAGTTATCGAAAAATGTGATCCTTCTTCAAATTATTTCCCACTTGTAACCTTACAAGTTCATGTCAGGAGGACCCATAGGAAACAACCCGAAGGGGTCCATACGCTTATTAGATGCCCTTAACAATGTGGGTAGTAAGAAGTAATAAGAACATATGTGGGAGTTATCTCTTATTACTTCTATCAAAAGCCAAGACAAATGGTCAGGTGAAGGTCAGGACTAAATTGGTAGGAAATCTGCTTTCAAAAAATTTCTTAAGTTAATCAAAAAGTTATAAAGTCAGAAATTCGAAAACTCCGTTAAAATAAATATACATAATTTTATTTGCGTATAACTGAGTATAAGTCCAATTTTTAATTTGAAGGAAGTCTCTAATCTGGGTATTACAATACCGAACCTCAACATCGGGGCCTTCGGTGTGGTCGGCACAGCGACGATATGAGTTGTTTGGTAACCAAAGAGACAGGAATAATATTATTCTTGCAAGCGGCAAAGGTCTCATTGTCCAATGACCAGTATCAATAACAAAACAATAACAATCAATGTGGTGATTTGAAAAATAAGTCGTTTCTCAAACAATATACGATAGAGTCTAGTGTC
Source organism: Bactrocera minax (assembly GCA_021498325.1). Classification (NCBI taxonomy): domain Eukaryota; kingdom Metazoa; phylum Arthropoda; class Insecta; order Diptera; family Tephritidae; genus Bactrocera; species Bactrocera minax. The sequence continues at coordinate 5,753,412 of JAKEEE010000001.1, forward strand.
TTCGGCTGATTGAGTTGTTTCAAAAAGAAAATATTTGTAATAATTATTTAATTTGTTTAAGAACTTTTCGCGAGAATACACAATACGTAATTTAAATAGACTATATTTTACTAGTGGATCCTATATACCCGTACATATATTTAGAAGTATACCAAAGAGCCAACATAATACCCCCTCCCCAACAATAACGCACATTTACATAACAAATGATCTCACCGAGAAAGTCCACATCAGCGCTTAGCCTCATACCGGAGGAGCGTAACAAATTGCTGCCGTAAGTAAATCTTCATTCGCCGAGCGTTTCAATGGTTTAAATTTATGTGTACCACACAGGGTGTCCACAAAAAGCTGTGAGAGCCTCTACTCGAACACATCCAGTTCGAAGGGTTCGAGCAATAACTTGTTTCGCCGCAAGAATGCTGCAGGCCATCAGGCTATTGGCGCTAGCATGGGTCGCCACGCTACATTGATACCCGCCACAACGGAGGTGCGCCAACGTGTGCTCTCCGCACGCCGTCTACGCATGAAAACATTCCAAAATCAATTGGTTGATGCACAACAAACCATAGCGGTACTATAATTAAAAAAGTGAAGATTTTTATTGACCACTCATTTAACTTTTGCAGGACCTTGCTCATGAAAATCGCATTTTGCGAACTCTCCACAAACGTCAGGACTCCGCTCTGGCCAAATACGAATCTACTAATGCTGAATTGCCAAAACTTTTGCACTCACATGCCGAGGAGTTACGCGTTTGGCAGGCCAAGTACCGTAATCTGCAGCAGCTAAACAAGGAGCTCGAGCATAAACTTAAAACCAAAGAGTCAATCATACTTACACTCAGCGATCAAAACAAATACTACAGTCAATTGAATAAGGACAGGTGAGTGCTGCCTAGAACCTCGTATGTCTCAAATTCCCTTGCTGCAAGTTCACAAGCTATCAACAATGTTTAGGGACCATGAGCTGGCTTAGAAAGAAGGGACGAATACATAACTTTTAAGTTAATAACTTCAGGAACTGTCCTGAATTTCATATTATAATTTTTTAATAAGCTGATCGGGATTCTCTTCGCTGGATTAGGGAGTTGAAAGTATATTATAACCAATTGCTCGTTTTTTTTATGATCACAACTTAACAATAGCTACAAAAGGTATTGTGGAGAGATATTCAATTCTATGACACGTAGATGAAAAAACTGTTAACCGTGTTACAATGACGTAATTACTTTTTACTTGGACGGAGAACTTCCCCAATTACTATCCCTTTAAACTTTCGTACGGCTTAGTATGAATCAAGTGAGGTATCATGCACCCATTCGGGTGCACAGCCATAGATGCACAACTTTCTCGACCTAAATGTTAATTAAAACCAATAAGTGGTCAAACAGTGCTTTTTCTGGGTCAAAGCCGTATCTGGGACGATTGGATGCAGTTATTTGCTCTCATGCCTTGCAGTGCGAAACGACGAACCCATTTTCAACTTCGCGCGAATTAATTATACATGTTCGCTATATAATTTTAACAGTACTTCATTGATTAAGCATTAGTAAAATTCAGGCTTCCTTTTGATTTTTTGAATATTCGTCGAAAGATTGTAGAAGTTTACTTGCCACTTCTAAAGGCGTGAGTTCGTAGCAAGCAACGTCTAATCGTTGAATTTATTTCTAACATGAAGAACTTCTCATAGAATTGCTTCATATTGATCACCTAACTTCAACCATCAGACCCAATGGAATCTTAATTCTGTAATTAAATTCGCTATTACGAACTATTTTAAAATACTCGTATATACAGATTCAAAAAGGAAGCATGTTCCCTTGGTATAGTTATCCACTAAAGATATCCAAAGATAGTCCACAATCCAATATCCCTAGAACAAATTTTAGATCTACTGGAAAGGCGGTTAGGACTTCTGTTCTGAGCAACAAAGTTCTTAAACGAGGCAAATTTTTGTATTCAGAGCTTCCGATTTAAGTTGAGAAATATGAGTCAGGAAAATCTGAATAACATTTGGCTATTCAGTCTATCGATTTAACAGTGGAGGGGCTGAAAAATAGGCGGATACACCATTAGAAGGATAACTTCTAAGCGTACACCAAGATTAAACAATTTTTAATCAAAGTTCTTGTGTAATACAGAAAACTCATGGTTACTAAAACTATAAAAACTTGCAGAAATCTTGAAGAACGACAACGTTTGTCGGAAAAATTGGAAAAACTGGAAACTCGTTTGCAGGAGAAGGACAGCGATATGAAATTACTGGCGCGTCGAGTACAAATAGAAACGAAAAATTTTAAACAACAACTATTAACAGAGCAGAAACGCACAAAAGATGCTCTGCTTAAACTAGAAAAGGTGCGATTGGAGCTTTCCGGATATCGTAAACTGGACGAACTAGGCGTAAGCGATGCGACTTTTATTTTTTTTTAGGGAATTACAATAATATACTAACCGTTCACTTTTACAGGAAAATTTCTCAACGACACTCACTGTTGGGCGACGTAAAACGAATACCGTAGAGGAAGAATCCAAATTGGAGAAGGATTTGGAACGTATCTTAGCTGATGAAGTATTAGATGATGACGTCAAAGATTCAGAACCAGAATTTCATCCGACCGCTCACCGTGTAACGAAAACTCCAATGAATCAAAAAATTGAAACGCCTTTGGGTAACGGCAATCGTAAGGTTTGCTCCTCCATTGTCGCAATGGCAAAGTCACAAAAACTGCGGCAGGAAGGTGGTGGCTTGAAATCAACACTCAAGCCACCGCAGCGGTTATCCCGACAGCAATTACAACAACAACGTCAACAAAAGAAATCTCAACTTAAAGATGAACAGACACACGAACGACTTCCTGCTATAACCGATTATGAAGAAGATTATGAAAACGAGCCAGACGATGAATTTCTAGAAGTGAGTGAACGTCATCAGAGCAATCGCTCCGTGCGGGATTATAGCAGCACTGACGGTGGTGGTGATGGCGGTGACACCGAAAATGGTGAAGACCATGGCGACGAGGAAGCAGGGGAAGAGGAAGATGATTGTGTCAATGGGCACTCCGATCGAAAAGTAGATGACGAAGTTGGTTCACATGGGACCTACAACGCTGAATTTCTGGGAGAGGAAGAACATGAAGGCGAGAGTGTAAATGACGATAACGGCGAAGATGACGATGATGTGAGTTTTTATATTGTAAGACGCGTATCTGAAGTATACAGTAAGACACAAGTATTACCAGAGGCAATTACTTAGTCAAAATGAACGACAGAGAGTTAGAAGGTGAACTTAGTGAAGGAAGGGAAGGTTTTTAAAGTTAATGGTCAGTTCATGAATGCCTTGTTTATCTTAGTCCGTTCTGATGAAACAGATTAAACACACCTCCTATCGTACATCTAGGTCACATCTAGTAACTCTTAGATCTCCACACAATCTGTCCTGCATGTTAGTCCTAAGTTAACTGCTAGTTCTTGACATCGGATATAGAGTTCATTGACGAGTTAAAGTAATATCTTGAAGATAACGAATGTATTTCGACAGTCAGGCTATACCCATCAGTCTATACCTCCCATAATTCGACCTGCATAACCGGAACTTTCGTAGATTTTTATCATGTCACTGTCAATTCGGCAACATTCCTCAAAATTATTTCGGCAATTTTTTCTGCCACTACAACAATAACAACACATAATTTCAACTTAGACTATAATCAATATTGATAACCAATTATCCCCGATCTTAGAACTATAATTTATTCTTCCAAGGTACTAAATATTTTTATATACATTTCCAATTAACAGGTTTGTAATACTGCTAAGAAAACCTCGCACATGAAGGAGGAGATCTCCAGCATACGTAAGCAAATTTCACACGACTACAGAGAGCGTGAGGCCTTCCTCGATACATTCTGTAGACAGGCCAATAGCGGTGTGCTCTTGGAGGAAACACCCAAAAAGCGAAGCAACGTTTCTCCAGGTCAAAATCTACCCAGCACCCGCAAAAATAAATTGCTCGCCGCGCTCAAAGCGATCGACGACAACAAAAGTCAGGATTGAAAAGCTGGAGATAAGCTTTAATGCGACATTTTAAACAAAACAGAAATAAACCGAATACAAGTGACATTTGAAGTGTGATTTCTAGACTTTGCAAATACAAACTAACAATATTTTATGTATATTTTTTGGATTTTACTGTGAAAAGTAATTAATAGAGTTCTTACGCTATGGAAAAACGCATACATAAGAGTATGAGTGTGTATGCTCTTTAGGCCTCTTCCTTCTTACGTATTTTGCTTATAGCACGTGACACCTTCTTACGCACCTCCTTCTGACGTTTCATCTTTCGCACTTCCTCAACCCGTTTCTCCGCACGGAATTGCTGGAGCCGTATCTTCGTTTCCATTTTATCGCGCTTCCGTTTCGCTTTGTAGTTTGCCTCTATCATTTTCATCATCTTAGCCACCTTCTGTTCATGTGGTGAGCGTATCACAGCTATACGTTCCAACTGCTCTTTCTTTTTATCGGCCAACGGTCGCACCTTCGGCTTGTCCTTGTACGGTAACGCGCGCTGTAGAGCTTTAGGTATCGTAAGCGGCTTAAATATTTTCGGTTCACGCTTAATCTCCGTATATTGGCTGTCTGGTTGCGCTTGATTGTGTATATTACGTTCGCGCTTCAGTTGACCCAGAGTCTTCATGCCTTGCCATTGCGATTTCTGCTCCGGTGGCAGTAGCAGAGAGGTGACAGGTGCATAGAAACATGGTACTTCTACGCGAAACCATGTGCGACAGAAAACGATATCACTCAGAAGTATCTTATCTTCGAATGTGGCACGGAATGAACCTTCAGGATCATGGTGTGCTTTCTTAATTTGACCACGTATGCCGGAGACAGTTTTAACTTTAGCGCCCTCGAATTTGGCCACTTCCAGTCCGGTTGTGAACATACCCTTAACGAAAGCAGATTTCTTGTATATTTTGAACGGTTGGCCGACCAGCTTCAGTTTTTTCATAATCTGCGCAGATTTATCCAATTCACTAACGCTACCTGTAGCAGCTATACGAAAACCCAGTCGCTTCATTTCTTCCAGATCGTGGCGCACAGTTTGCAGCGCTAAAAATCCGGTATTTTGTGGCGTAATTGGACCCCAGAAAGTCATGCTGCACGTTACATGGTTGGGCGTATACTTAAGATAGCGCTGCCGGAAGTTATCCTCCACTTTCGCGTATATTGGCACGGTCTGGAAGCGCCGCCAGCCCAATGAGATAATTAACGGATCACCTGTCTTCAAAATCTTCTTATACCAACGATGCTTCTTCACTTTGCAATTAACATAGCCGATATTTTCTTCGGTCATGTTTAACCCGCCTACCAGCACGGGATAACTGGGATCAAAATTCTCTATAAACTCTGAAGATATACCACGAAAGCCTAAAATTTTATTTAATTTATTAATCACAAATATTAATATCACAATATAAAACACTTACCCAAACGCACGTAAAGACCGGGCCTATAACCCTCGATTTGCAAACGCAACTCCGGATCGAGATTTGCGAATTCGCTTTTGTTCAACTCTGATTGCTTTTGTGCGTCCGCTTTTAAGCTTTCATAATAATCGTGATCACCCTTAATGCGTCCATCGTCCTCTTTTGACCCATCATTATTATCATACTCGGCATCGAACTTAGCTTTCAATTTCAATTTTTTAGCCATAAGCTCTGCTTTGGTTAGATTTTCTTCTTCCACCCTGGTCATTCGACGCTTACGCGTATTTTCCTCTTGATTCACATCTGTCGATTTTTCAGCGCCTGCTTCTTCTGCTGCAGTATCTTGCGCTTTGTTGGAGCCGGTATGCTTTTCGCCAGTTTCAAGATCTTCAAAATCACCATAAACTTCACTTTCGGGATCGCTTAGGTCATCTAAACGCAGTAGTGTTTCAGCATCTTCTGACGCCTTCCATTTGCCAGTGACGAAGCAATTTTTTAAAAGTGCTTTGTTATCATCTTCAAGCCAATTGCGTGTACTGCCGGAAAAGTTTTCGAAAAAGCATTGTTCCATTTTATCTCGTATGTCTTTATCCATTTGCATGCCGCTTTGCTTTTTGGCGACTACTTTAAAGAGACCACCCAATTCTCCGTCCGAATCTGAATCGCTTTTATCGTCTTCTACGTTTTTGTTTTTCTTTGAGATTTAAAATTTGTAAATAATTTTATACATAGAATTGTTGTTAACGAAATTAAGTTACCTTGCTTTCGCTTTGGCTATAACAACCATATACCAACCGCATTATGTTCTTAGCTTCGGAATGACGTTGTAAAAATGAATCTCTCGCCTTTTGCGCTAAGTTTTCTTTCCAACTCATACTATTGCTTAGAATTTTGGCCTCCTCTTGTTCACTATCTGTATCCTGATCAGATTCCTCAACCGCACTAAGCTTGCCCCTTGACTTCTGTTCATCTACAGTTTGATATTCCTCATCATCCGATGTATTATTATCGCTATCTGGCTGTTCTTCTTCACTATCTTCGCCGCGCCAATCTTCGCCATCAAATTCATCATCACTATTGGCACTGACATCGTCCTCATCATCTACACCGGAATCCTCCTAGAAATAATATACACGATTATATGTATTTTTACTTGAAACTAAACATACTTACATCTTGACTTCCTTCTTCTTCGTCACTTATATCACTGTCCTCCTTATAGTCTTTTGACTTAATGGCAGAACCATCAGAGAACAACCGGAATTCTTGCTCTTCAATTTGCACATCCACAGTTTGCTTTTTATCTATAAGCTTTTCCATTAACTGTTCCTGTTCAACAGCATCTCCAGTTTTTTCTTTATGACTATGTGATCCTTGCAGTTCTATGTACACAGCGTCTTTATCGTAAACTATTCCGCCAACACCGGACATAGGTGCATACAATAATCTTTCTTTTTCTAAAAGGCTGCGCTTTTTCTCCGTGCCTGGCAGTGGACAAGGATCTGGAATAGCGCTCAGTTCCTCGATTCTTGCATCTCCCAAACCGGCGATATGCACCGAATGTTCTTGTTTCATAGGCACACCACGCACATAACCGTAGAGAACAATTTCTCTATCACATTTAGGATTACGTCGTATTTTATCGGTATTAGTTACATCTTCGACGCGATCCACAAGTAGGTAGCTATGTGCGCCGCGCCACGAAAGTGGTCGGAATTTCATAACCGATATGAAACGACCTAAATTTTTCACTTCATTACGCAAGTATTCACCATGCAACAAGCCCGAAAGGTAGAATAACTTAGCACCATCATAAACTTCGGTCCAGAAACGATGTTTCAATTCCTTTTTTCGTTTCCTTAATTGCTTTGGATTCTTAATCATATCTAAATGTGTGAGTACACCCATAATTTTTGGCATGCCATGCACTTGACAAATATTTAGAAATTCGAAAATTTCCATCTCAAAACCGTAACTGGCATCACATAATAATAACACCAAATCGGCACATTTTGCCACATCAATCATTGAATTGATATCATTGTTGCATTCAAGAAGTGTGATCCGTCGCTTTTTTGATGTCACTATCGTAATGGGACCACGTATATCAGTAACATTAGTTCGCGTGAAATTCTTTATCAAATTGTTTATTAAAGTGGTTTTGCCCACTTTAGGTGGACCGACCACAGTTATTAGGACTGGTGGTGGCTCATCAGGCGTTTGATCGACAACGGGAATGTGTTGCTTCTTAGCTGTTAAATCCTCTTTACGTCGAAAATTACGTTCGGCACGTTGTGCAGAGTTAATAGCAAACGCTTTTGGATTCCTTTGACGTGCGGTCAAATTAGGTTCTTTAGTGTTACCCGAAGCCTTCTTAGCCTTCAACTTTTTCTTCTCCGCCTTCACACCGGCTTGCCGCGCGCGATGTGATTTCCTTTTATCCATGCCATCCTCCTCTGGCATATTGATTTTATATAAATAAATATTAAATCAAGTAATTCAATGTATAGGAATTTATTGCATCACACGTGCGAAGATATCAATTTTTTTACCGCTGACAGTTAATCGATATGTACTTTTCATCGACTTTCCAAGGCTGATTGCAATCAGGTCAATTTATCGAGTAGTAGCTATTCGCTTTGAAACACAGCCCAACTCGAGTCGACCAATTTTCTATTTTCCCTTCCAACTCATATTCTCAAATTCTTGGACGATTCATTCAAGCTGTATGCAAAATTATCTTTAATTGACTGATTTCTATCCTTAGTCCAAATTAACCATGGAAAGAATTTCAAATATCATATCAATAATTTCCGTCAAATATTTTCTTATTAAACTAAAAATTAAAAAAGAACGAACGAAATATTACTTTTCTGGCTTGGTAACTCTGTCAAGTCGTCATCAGCTCAGCAGCTCAGCAGCTATCGTTGAAAAGAAAACGGCAAAAGCCGAAAAGAATTTGCAAAGCAGATTGGTGTCGGGTTCGATTTATTTGAAGCTTGGAACTACTAATGGAAAGGAATTATAAATTTTGTCAATATTGCTGAATAATTTCTGTTAAAATATAAATATATAAATCCATATAATATTGTAATAATTTATTTAAAATTGGATAAAAGTTGGAGAGAAAGGCAAAGTGAAAAAGAGACTGAAAGAGAACAGCAAAAATTTACGGAGCCGCAATTTTTCTAGTTAGTCGTAAAAGGTGATATTCAGGTGAGTAAATTGATATAAAATGACCAAATCAAGAAGGAGGAAAAAGTTAATCATATCTTCCGATCATATATGCTTGTGCCGTTGGCCAAGAAATAATCCTTTAGTTGTGACCATGGAATGCATGGGGCGTGAACTCGACAAGCTGGTTGTGTATGCACTCATATGTGGAGTTTCACAGTTTGTGGAGGGTGGAGAGGTTTCAGTTAGTCGCACCATTCCATTATATGAGGAAAATGCATATTTCGCTATTCCAAATTAACTAAAAACCCGACTATTTTAAAAATATGAAAAACTAGCATTACAGCTGATAAAATTAGAGTGGTAAATACTGATGTATACATACTCACATTGTACATGTGTATATGTATACATCTGTAAAAATGCATATGCATATATATACAAAGGTACATGATTTAGCGTAGGCAAAGTCGTCACCGTTTTCGACCGGGATGCCTTTGTTCTCCGTATATAGATGCAGGGAATGATAAAGATACAACAACAAGTGATACTTACATATATTTATATGTATTTATGTACAAATGTACATATTCATATGTATTAAATACATGCTTGTTTATACATATATATACACCAGGTATGGTTAGATTTTCTCTTCAATTTTTAAAAAATTAAAAGTTCAATCTCCTACAAAGAAGGAAAGTAATTTAAGATTCGAAAAAATAATAAAACCGCAGTAATAATTTACAATATTAGCAAATTTTTTGTTTACCAAATCGCAAACATGAAACTTTTATTATTGGAAAATAAGATTTTTAACCGCATAAGCTACATCGTAGATAATTTCACATTGTTTTTTTAATGAATTATTTTTACCTTGAGAAGTTTTTTTATTCATGCAATAATAAAAAACGACGTAAATTGTTTTCACATGCCCTTTATGTAATTTGGAGTCATTTACCTTTGGTGAAAAAAATTATTTCACTTGACAGACACATCACGTCGATTTTAGTACAATTTTAACTCAAAAGTTCAATTAAAATGTATTGAAAGCAAAGCGAGATTATTAAATAATATGCTTTATTTGAATAACAAATTAAAGTTTTTGTTTGATTACATGTGGTTACAGATATGGAGAGTCCTTGTGAATCGGAGAGCTCCCTTGACGGAGGTACTATGCTTCCACCCAGTCCAGTGTCGCGAGAGCAGTTGCAGAAACGCATCGAATCGTTGACACAACAAAATAAGTATGATTTTTATGCGTAAAAAATCATTTCAAGAAAAAATATTCGAAAATAAATTGATCGTTCATATTTCAGAGTACTCAAGGCTGAACTAGATACTTTTAAGATTAAATGCAAAGTGGTGCAGGAAGAGAATCGTACACTCAAGCAGGCATCTGTTATAATCGTAAGATATTAGATATTTCCGATTTTATATTTAAGTGTTATTAATTTTTACACACGATTTTTTATATTTGTTTAAAGCAAGCGAAAGCGGAACAGGAGGAGGAGTACATATCGAATACACTTCTAAAGAAAATTCAAGCCTTAAAGAAAGAGAAGGAGACTTTAGCACACCATTACGAACGTGAAGAGGAGTGCTTGACCAATGACTTATCGCGTAAATTAGATCAGGTATATTTTATTAAGATGCTTTATGCAATTTTTTAACTAATTGAAACAAATTTCTTTAAATATCACAGCTAAGGCAAGAGAAATGCAAGCTAGAGCAAACCCTTGAGCAGGAGCAAGAATGTCTTGTAAACAAGCTAATGCGTAAAATTGAGAAGCTACAAGCCGAAACAGATAATAAACAAACAAACTTAGAGCAATTGCGTAGAGAAATGGTGGAATTAGAAAATACATTGGAACAAGAACAGGAAGCCTTAGTTAATAAGCTCTGGAAACGAATGGATAAACTGGAGACCGAAAAGCGTTTATTGCAAATTAAACTCGATCAACCAGTTTCCGATCCAACTACACCACGTGATATAACTAATGCCAATGGTGACACTGCCTCTAATTTAAGCGCTCATATACAGACTTTACGTTCCGAAGTAGTACGATTGCGTTCCAATCTCGCGGCAGCACAAAAGGAGGCAACTAAGAAATTACAACAATTTGCACAAGAAGAGAAAAGCATACGCGAAGAAAATGCACGTTTACAACGCAAATTAAAACTGGAAGTAGAACGGCGTGAAGCACTCTGTCGTCATCTGTCTGAATCGGAATCATCCCTTGAAATGGATGAGGAACGATTCTACAATGAAAATCTATTAGGTGCCGTAGGCACAGCTGGTGGTTTGGGAAATGCAACTGTTGGTGCTGTGAACACACGTCAACGCACGATTAGCAGCCCCGTATCGCATAGTCCATCGAATAGTCGACCACTTAGTCCAGGTTCAGTACACCAGAATCGTTGTTATGCCTGTGGTCAAATTGTGGTGAGTAGATATTTATCAAATATTTTATTACGGAGTATTATCTTTTAGGAGAATCTTATTTTTTTTTTTTGTATTTTCTTAATTTTTCCAGAATCGACGTGCCAGTGAGCGCTTCATTAAACCAGCATTGCCCACACCTATGATGAGTCTCAACACTTCAGCTCCCACTGTTCTCAGTGGCAGTACACTTTTGGGCTCAGCTGGTAGCGGTGGTAGCGGTGGCAGCGGCGGCGGCACAAATCCCACTTTAACTGGCACCGCTTTGAACTCTTCCACGCTTTTTGGTGGCACAAGTGGTTTCTTACAGAATTTGAACGCAGAACGTTCAAGTATTGGCGGCGGTGCGAGTGGAGGTGCCGTATTGGTCCCAACCAATAATGGCAGCAACAACATGGGTTTGGGCATCAGCGGCACTACTATGAACAGTGGCACTACGTCTATGCAGCAGGCTTCCAATCCAATGAATATTAGTATCAATAATTCGTCCACTAATCTATCGAATAGCATGAATACCAGTAATTCATCGTTGTCTGCATTTACGCCAACAAACACTAACTCATCCACTTCATTTGCACAGCCAGCCAGTCCCATGGATACGTCCGTATACAAGGAGTAAAAAAAGATTGCTTTTAAATTTTTTCTTAAACAAAAGAACTGTAGAGATGGAAAACAAATGAAAGAAAACTAGAAAGCTGTTGTTTCGATTATGGAAGGAAATGAATTTCGAATTGACTTCAATGTTAAATGATTTTTTTTAAGAATTATCGGTAAATTGCAACATTTAGTTAAACTGGTCGATATATTAAATTATGCAAACGAATGAAAGACAAATAGCTCGCTAAAAAAAATATGATTAGTTAGAAACACGAGCATTATAATAAATTTAAAATATACTATAAATAATGACCAGCAACTGATATGGTTAAAATGGCGAAATGTTACATTTCAAAGATAACCACAACGATTTAAACATAAACAAAGATTTACCTGTACGTACTACATTACAATCAACGCTCGCTCGCTCATTAGCTGTATAACTTCTTGCTGCATTCGTAAAGCATACATACATACGCAAACACATACATATATTATATGAATATGCATTATCTTATAGAGAGTAAACGCATTAACTTGCTCAAATTCCAGTAGCAATATGAAGGATAATTAAGCACTCGACTTTCTCGAAAATTCGGAAATTTGTGTTTGTACCGACGACACCTACTACGCACACACACACATATATATATAGATATACATGCATACCTACAGCAATTTAAACTTCCTTAAGCAGAGCAGTCGCGGTAATGAATTTTCCCAAATTAAACTGGTATTTCCATAAAATTGTAATATTTGCTAGATGTTTGTATTTTTATTGAATTTTGTTTTTGTAATTTGATTTGCTGCGCTCAATACCTACCTAATAACTTACTATATAACTATATCTTACCGCTAACAATACGATTATAAATTATATGAATAAAACTTCAAGGTAGTCCTTGAGTTCTACATTCATACATACATACGTTGTACATATAGCAGTGGCAAAACACTGTTATGAAAGTGAAAAATTATTCACATATATAGGCACTTGGGGATTTGGTCGAAAGTGCATGCAAGCCAACCGCTTAATATTGCTCGATTATTGAAGTTTATTGATGTACGAGTAAGGCAAGTAGTTTACATACATTAAAGATTATATAAGAATTTAATTAAAAATACACAGGAAATATAAACAAAACAAACACAAAAATAACAAAACAAATAATAAGAAACAATTTATCGATGAATTTTTGTCCATTTTATGAGAAAAAAACTGCAGCGTGCACATTAAAGTGAATTTATTATAAAAGTTAAATACGTATGCATAAAGAAATAAAAAAAATTATAACAAGCAATCGGTGAGATTTCCGAATAAAAATATATTTTAGCGTTATTACGATTTTGATGAATCGTAATGTGATTGAATTATTTAATTAAACATATTTTAAAAGCAATTTATATTTTACGTTTATTTAAAGCAGCAGCTGAAGTTGTCGGTTTAAAACATAAACTTCGGATTTTTTCTGCTTGTCACCTAAATTCAAGAAATAAAGTTTATATGTAATGGAAAATAACCCAAAAATACAACTATTGTCTTATTTATGTGACTTAGAAATTTGGAATGAAATAGATAGTAGCAGTAGTTGTCACTTTAAATCGTATAAAGCAAGTATTAACACTTTACTTCATTTCTAAATTACACATCGCCACACCTCAGAATTAACATAAACCTTATTGTAGTTGTAATAGCGGCTCCATTGATGTGACAGAGTTTTCACAATAAACAAACAGAAATTTCACGGCATCCGATTCTACGCTAGGGGAATTGCTCGGACCGTTCTAATGATTTTACTTCCGCGATCTAAACTTGCTTGGATCGATCGTCTTAAGATTTATAAGGACTTAGCTCACCATATAGTACAGTGTGGTTATTCCACAAATTAGCTATGAAAACATACATAACATGTGTTTCGAAAAGCGTGCCGCTTCCCTAAATTGCCTAAAAAGATGTATATTCTCGCGTCAGATACCAAATATAGAATTCAAAGATATACTTTAACCGTTAGCATGCACGGAAGAGGTGCTATTTGTATTTAATCTAAACCGAAATAGTCTAAATGGGTAAAAGTGTACTCACAAAGAGTATTACCAGGCGCAAATAAAGAAAGAGTCAACTAATGAAGGTTCAAAAAGCGATCTACAGACGTATAGTTAATTTCAAATTGAAAAAAGATACTGTGTAGTTTACCTAATCACAATGGAAGGTTTTATATGTCAGTTTCTCATCACACACATCAAGTGTTGCTGGAACAGTCTGGTTGGCCTTTACAAGCTTGTTGCTCGTTGCTGGAAAATGTAATGTTTTATGCCATCAATCACCACTTTGCGTTCTGGTCTCACCCCTTTCGGTCCGCATAGTACCCATTGTGAACAAAGAAAGAATAAATGAACCCACAATAATCCGCTCGGTTACCCGGTCCAGTTATTGTGATAGATATACATTATTATTTTATAATATATATTATTTCATTATATATATATAATTATTATCTATCTGTGGGGGGAGGAACACTTCTAAATGTAGAAGTTAGGGAGAGTTTTCCTATGGAGGTCTAAACGTCATTCATTTATTTAAGAACAAAAAAAAATTTAATTGCTCTGATATGCTTATAGGCATATAAGAAATTAAGAAATATACAATAAGATTAATTTGGCTTTGATTAAATAAATAACTAATGGATTTAAAAAAAAATAGTAATAGTATTAAAATAGGGTTTTGTGGCAACTCTATATGGACTCTTTCCTAATGCATCTCTGCGTTCCAGTTGCAGTAATCAGCCAGCCAGTCAGTCTTGAAAAAAATATGCAATAAATTCGGTGATGTTTCTTATAACATATACTCTTGATTAAATTAAAGTGATTGGTAAATAAATCGAATAGCTAAATAATTTTTAGTGACATATATATACATATATATATATAATATGTTGTTGCCGCAGTAAACAAAATGATATAAATAGTATAAAGAGCAATATTAACATATATGAGGGTGGAGAAGTTCACAGTACACAGTTCCGTTGCTTTAATGCCCCCGCTCGTCTTTCTATATATTTACGCATTTAATTCTTTCTCTTTTGTTGTATCGTTATAGAAATTTTCTTGGTAATCAGAAGATTCGAGTAAGACGAGAACACTGCATAGTTGACGTAGGGACTCCCACATTGTAAGTGCGAAATATTTACTTTACCTGCACTTTGGAAATTATTGCAACAAGCAAAAACTGCATAAGCCAAGCTACACGGAAGTCGATAGAAGCAAATTAAATATGAAATCATCGGTGAGAGGTTTGCTTTTGTGCTGCCTTCTAGCAGGAGTATTCTCATCGGTTTACTGTCAAGGTATGTCAAAATAATTTATCTGATATACGTGTATCAACATACTTACATATGTTCATGGCTTGAGTTTCAATTAAAGTAATGAGTTTGATAAAGTAATTAATAAATACATGTACGTAAGAACAGAGAACAAAGGGCAAATAAAACAATTGTAAAATACACCAAAATAAATTTTTTACATCGATTTGCAATAAAATTAGCTTGTTTTTAAAAAATATAAATATTTAGGTTACACACACCCCCATTCGAACATATGATGACTCATTTGAGATAAGGTATAATTTTTTTTTGGAAAAGAAAGTTGTTTGGTTTGTCCAATTTAAATATATGGGTAATAATAAACACACTAGATAAATTAAGTTGTAGCTACTTTCTTTTATATGTATTTTTGTTGTGTTTGAAATATATTGAAAGTATACATATATATATATAGCTCTCTTCCGAATTAATTTTTTAACAATTTAATTTTAATTAATTTATATTTACTGCATTTTATTTACAGAGTCTAGCAATGCTACGCTTTCGACAAATAAAGCCAACGAGACCATTCCAATTACCTCTAAGAATGCCACAGAAAAAATAACAACCACAACGGAGACACTCACAACAGATCCTATAAATACAACACAGGAAACTGACGTTCCTCCATCTACAACAACTCCAAATCAAAATATAACGAATCCTTTAAAACCCGCAACTGATACGAAAACAACTGTAACACCAATACCATCAACTACCATCCCTGTTGGTAATTCCACAACAGTTCCACCAACTGTCCCAACTCAAACTCCCCCACCAACACCTCCACCAACACCTCCCACAACTCCCACCACATCAACCACTAGCAGCACCACTACAACAACGACCCCTGCTCCTGACAACTCCACCACTACTACTACAACAACTACAACACCGGCTTCTCCAACTCCCCGCCCACCGTGTAATCACTTTGACTTTCCATCCTTCATCGGTGGGATTGTGTTGACTTTGGGTATTTTAGCGATCAGTTTGGTCGCTTACAAATTCTACAAGGCACGTAATGAACGTAACTATCATACCCTTTGAGCCGCCACCGCATTCACATCGGCATTTAATGCAGCAGCTAATACGGCGCCATCCAATTCGTCCATAGATGTGGAACGTGTGCGCTTCGTACAACCCTCGTTTCCGTTGCGATCAACACCACCGCAGCAAACATCGACGGAATTATCTGGTGCACCACCAACATCTTCACCATCTGTTAGACAACGGCTGCTGCAAACATAATTAATGAATATAAAAAAAGTTGAAAACAAAAATGGAAAGATAAAACTAAAGTAAGCTACGAATACGCAATAAATCGCGACTTCTATCCCTTCAAATTACATTTCTATATATGAAACAACAAACAATAATTGATAACCTTTTTCTGCACTATTTGAAAAACAAAACTACATGTACATATATATGTTGTAAAGCGATAATGTAATACAAAAAATGAACAGATTCTAATAATTTTACCGTTAAAACAAAAACTTGTAATTCGTATATTAAAATAGTGCTGCACTAAACTAATGCTTATTTGCTCGTATTAAGTGAAAAATAGCAATTTTAACTACACACATTTGTGGTGCATTATTTAAAACGCTATAAGGTCTATCTTTTTAAATAAATAATCATTATGTATTTGAGACTGTTTGATAAGTATGACATTCTGTAGAACGTAAACAGGGCGCTATCGGGGAAGACTTGTACAACTTTTTCATACGTCCACTCGTTCTGCGGTAAATAAAATGATTATTCTAGCAGCTTATTCGTAAAGATTTTTAATGAGTGTATACACATATTCTAATATACATTGTATACACATATTAGTCATGTAAACATTGCACTTGCTGATAAGTGTGCTCGCGCTTTCCTAATGACCGCGCTTGGCAAAAATTTTTGCAAACATAAGTAAATACACGCATATGTATGTATGTTTATCGCGAATAAAGAATTTTTAAATTGGCATATAATATCGTATTGGCAGTGTATTGTTTATAATGATAAGAAATAAGATAAATAATTATGACTTACATAAAGTGTGAAAAGATTTGTTTAATTAAAATTAAATAATTAAAAAATTTGTAGAAAATAGACGTTCTTTCGGAAATACATATGTAATCTCTTAATTGCATTTTATTCTAAGTAATATCAGAGCATATAAATGTTAAATAAAAAATTTAAATTTACAAGCACATACAATATGTAATATAATGCATGTATGTAATTATTTTACTACTTCTTGCTTAAAAGGTGTAATTCAACTCCTATTTACCGTATATTAGTATTTCCTTTTATTCGTATTTGGTTTACGCTATGATTTTAATAAATCTTCAAATATAATACAAAATTGCTTTTATATTCAAAGAATCAGACACAACTGTTGGCCTCAAGCAGTAAATTATATTATAAATTTATCTCCAATTTTCAAAACAAAAGTTAAAAATTCAGACATTAAATTTTGTAGAAGTAAATTCCGAAGTTATATGTATAAGAAGTTAAAAGTTAAAAGTTATCACCAAAACAGCATTTCATAAAAAGTGGGGAAAACTTTGTTATTGCAGCAACTGTGCAAAGTTACAATCGTCATATTCAATAACTTTCAATAAAATCATCACATATCGTAATTACAAATAAAATTTTATTCAATTAAATATTTTAATTTCATCCTTTTTAGACTCTAAATTTGTTGAAGACTTCTTTTTGTTAATTTTCTTCGCTTTACCACCGACTTTTCTCGCTTGTGGTGTATCGAAACGTACTATGAGCTCTGTTCCACCTAATGAACGTTTCTTCTTCATAGCAGCTCGCGCCTCCATTGTAGAGGGTAACGTGATTGTCGCTATACTGGAAGCGATTAACTTGCCTTTGCGAGGTTTTATATGTACATCAACAGCATTTGGGAATAATCTACGAACTTCTGCTGCTGAGGCGCTTTGTGGTAGGTTTGTTATAACAATGGAGGATGTGAAATTCTTTGAACGCAATGCTAATTTACTAGCACGTCTCAAACGCGCTTTAGTTTTTTTCTTTTCCAACGTATTCACTTTACGTTGCACTAATTGTTGTACGAATTCATCGCTCTCGGTGCGTGGTATTGATACAACTACTTTTGTGCCACCCGTTTTTGTATTTGCTTTTATAGCTTTTAAAGCGGTATCACGATCTTCACGTGAACTGAAGTCAACCAAGCAAAATCTTGCATACTTTTGTCGTGGTTTATGTGCTTTCAGTATTAGTGGAGATAACGCGTTGACCGCTTTCTGGAACTCATCATCATCTTCAGGCAATTTATGTGGGAATCTTATATACAATTGTTTGCCCTGACGTGCGGCATATTTTTTTGTAATCTCTTCTGCAACCCTCTCTTCAAGTGATAGCTTCTTGGGGGATTCATTGTCCAATTTATCGTCATCATCTTCATCGGATTCGGTATCACTAGCATCTAAATCCGGTTCCCCCTGCTCCTCGTCATCTGTTTGCATCTCTCTCTCGAATTCTTCACTATCGGAAGAAGACATTATTTAAATTTAATTTACTTATGAATTAAAGATAAACAATTTGTGCTGATGTTACACGTGCACATATAATTTTGCTTTACGTCGTCTTTTTGAAGGCATTGTTGGAAATTTATCGAAACACTATTATCGTTTTGTTTAGGGTTATAGCTGAAGATTTTGAAAATTATAAGTTGAGAAATGGCTTTAATAAAAATGTATATTTCTTATGATGAATAAGAGAAGCTAAGAGAAGCTATATATATTTTTTACACGCAAACGTTATATTAAAATTTATGAAATGTTCAATGTCAATGGAAGCATTTCTACGTAAATAAGTAAACAAAATCACATAGTACGTAAAAATGCAACACTTGGCTCTTTGAGAGCAGTCTCATAACTTGGTTGCAATTAGTCAACATATTTTTCGCAGTAAAAATTATTTTTTCACGAATCCAATAAGAAAGAAAACCCTTATATTGCTGAAAATGGCTATATTAGAAAACATACGCGAATTGTTCACTTCAGAGTCAGCTCGAAATAAAAATTCAGCCTTAATATCTGGGTTTTTGGTATGTGTATTTGGATTATGGATAATTACATTTACTTTGTTTACAAAAACAATCACATATGTACATATGAATGTATGAGTATATGTGTAATTTTTATTTTTTTCTTTATAGTTTTTTGCTGGCTGGTGGGTACTGATTGATGCTATGTCTATAGACGGCCAAAAACAAATAACCACCGGACATGTTTTCATAGGAGTATTCGGTACAATTAGCTTCTTTATGGTGAACACCGTAAAAAATTCACATGTAAGTGCATAATATATGCAATGTATCTTAATAGCTTTTATATTGTTTTTGTTTCGTATACTCTTTGAAAGATTTCAGAGGAAAACACATCTGAGTCTGGAGCACGTCTTGCAAAAATTTACCTGCTTATTGGTTTTGTTATGGGATTTGCTTCGATAATAGCAGCAGTCTGGGTTATGATTGATGACTTTATCAACAACAGTAAGTTTTAAGTTATTTGAAAATATGCTTAATTTTAAACGAAAGAAATTTTGGACAGAAATTCAAAGTTCTATTTGTTTACCAATGATAATACTCTCGGCTAAATTCTTTAATGTATTCTAATCTTCACTTTGTAGAAAAAAAGGACAATTGGCCAGGCGTAGCTCTTCTCATGCAAAATGTATTTATTCTTATTGGCAGTCTGGTATATAAATTCGGCCGAAATGAGGAAGACTGGAACGAGTAAATGAGTTAGAGCATCTACAGGCTAATCACTAATTAAATAAGTGGCTCATATTATTCATATTTAAGTTAAATGCATAGTTTCCGCACTTACATTTTTGCTTTTAAAACATTTGTAGACTAGACTTAAGTATTTGCATCTCCAAAGCTAGGTCTGTTTATAACATTCAACGTGATTCTATGTATGTATGCAGAAATAAAGCTTTAGTTTCATTTAAGGAAAACAAAATAACAATTTTGTACTTAAATCGTAATTTTTTGGAATGTTACGAGTCGCATGCATTAAGTATTTGTTGATATTGAGCATTAAAAGTGGAAACAAATACTCAAAAATAGGCTAATAGATATGTCTAATGGAAAAATAAAAAAGCAAAGCTATAGAAACATTAATTACTTATCATAGGAAAAATGACATATATTCGCAAAAGTTGTATTTGTGAAACAGGAAACATCCCATTATTCATCTATTTTTGTTCAAAGATTATAACTTATATATCAAAACAGAGGTCGTTTTTATTGACAACTCTCACGTTTATATTTTAAAAAGATATATTCCAAATAAAAGCAATAAAAAGGTATAGTATGTTTGTTGTATATGTGTTTGTTAGATAATACCTAAAGATGTTCAGTGCATAAATTACGTATTTTAGGATATACTACGTAATGGGCGAAAAATTGACATTTCTCCGAAATTAGTCCGATTTGCTGCTGGATATTCTATACCGAACATACCTAATATCAGTATTGTAATGACTATAAGTACGGCAACAACTACTTTCAGATTAAAAAATTTTCATTGTTAGCATTTATAGGACATTGATTTTCGTTCTGTAAGCACCACTCTGGTTGCATTGCTTCTGCGCCAATATCTAATTCTGTCAAACGTTGGCGATGATAAAGCATACGCGCTTCTGCCCAATGCCACGATTGCTTCGGATTCGACCACAAACGCTCTGCCAAAGCACTAGCACGTGGCCAGAAACGTGAATCCAAAGTATGCTCGTCAATTTCTTCCGACCAAATAGCTGCTTCTCCGCCCAAAACCTGAGACTTGTATTCACCTGCGATGTTGTCCAAATCGTTGTCATACACTTTCTGCCAGCCAATATAAGGTGAACACCAATTGTTGCCATCCTGCACCCAAGCAGCGCCACCACAATCGAAATATAGAGCATCATAATTTGATATTATAACACGATAACCACGTTTTAGGATGTCTTTAATTTTACTGTCACCTCCTGTAGTCCATATTTGTATGTTATAGCGCTCTTTATCTAAATATTCATCGATGTAAGGTACGTCAGTGAGCTGGCTAGTCCACATTGTAATGGAGGGTTGTTGCGAGTGTGCAACTGTATCGACGCGGTTTAGCGCTTCGGTTTGAAAATGCCCCCAAAGCCGTATAAAATCAGATTCGTTTAAGCCCCAACCCTTTTGTAACATCCAATCTTGAATGCGTTTACTACTATTCCAACAATTAACTGACACTTCATCGCCACCCATATGAAATACATCCGGATCGAATAGTTCGAACATTTCACGATATATATCCTCTAATATGGGATATAAATCTTCAACAGTGGGATCGAATTGACCACAAGGTGGCTCCACACAATAATCTTTCCATGGCTGCGCATTTAAACAAGCAATCATATCCTTATGTTGCCAGCCCTCACCGACATGCGCCGGTGCATCGAATTCAGGCATTACACGTATGCCACGCACACGGCCATATTCTACAATATCCACAATATCTTCATGGCTATAAACCTTACGCGGTGAATAGGCGCCTAACTTATATAGTTCAGGTTGTGATTTAACTTCCAGTGGAAAGCTGGCCGAATCAGTAATATGCCAGTGGAATGTGTTCAATTTCACCACGGCCATTGCATCTGCCATAAAAATATTTAATTAAAATGTACATGCACATTGTTTATCGTAAATAATAGCACTCACCCAGCGTACGTTTGATTGACTTCACGCTGAAAAAATTACGTGATGTATCTAAAAGCAAACCGCGCCATTTGAAAGCTGGTTTATCATCAATATCAGCACGAGCCAATATTTGTACCTCACGTCTAATATCATCGTAAATAAGCAATTGAGATAGTGTCTCCAAGCCATGACGAGCACCAAAGTAATTGCTTGCAGAAATTGTAGCCACGGCAGCACTATTATTACTTGAGCTAATTTGCAGCGTATAACTTTCGTCTGTGTCTAGAGTTAACTTGGGCACAACATCATCCAAGGTCGACTGCAATTTCACTGTCACTATCAACTGACGACCACCTTTTTTAAGCACTTTCTTATTTGGTACGCCTGCGTAGATCAGTTGCATAAAACGTTCTTTGCTGGCAGCCCAAAGATGTGCTTGTTTGCTTAAAGTGGGCAAAATAAATTGTATATTGTCGGTATCAACTGCTAAAATGTAATTATCAAAATTAACAAGTCCACTTGGGTGTGGCCAAATGGTACCGGGCACACCATCTCCACAGAACAACCGACACACCGGCAGACTTATTGCCTTCTGGAAGTTCTGTGCATCAAGCTCAACTTTAACACATCTGTTCTTCTGACACTCGTACCCATATATAAGACTGAAAATAATTATTATATTGTATTGCTATTTGTGTAAGTGCAGCTCGCATTATAAGAAGACTCAAAACCAAATAAATGTCCTTTATTAATTAGGCAAACACAACATAACTTACTCATTACTCGACGAACAGGAGCGTTGTACACACAAGGCAATTAACAGCAATAACGGTACTAACACCTTCATATTCTATATGTTCACGTCGTTAATGAATGCACAGTAAAAATTTCCAACTAGTCTTGTCGACGTTTACCCATGAAATGGCTAAAAATGTGTGAGCCAATTTAAATATGGCAATTGCTTGTAGCACTTTTAACAGGCAAAACAAAAAGTAACCGAACTACATAAGAAAGAAAACTAAAATATTCACCCACACTTGAAAAGTGCGATGTGACTGTAATAGAAGCAGAACTAAAACAATAACAATACAAAATGGCTTGTTTGGCTGCTTTTTTGGCCAATTGCCGGCGCAGTGTAATCACACTCGCGGATATTCGATTTTCAATAGTTTTGTTATTGCATCTACTGTTAATGCTGTGTAAGGCTGGCGCTTATCGGTTTTTAAATTATACTTTCTTGACATAAAATTTATTACTTATTGATTTACAAAGCAAAACCACCATATCTGTACATACGTATATAAAATTCAAGAAAGCGTTCATGAACCATAAACAATCGCCAACTATGTCACATTAGTAAAATAAAATAAAGACAAAATGAGTATGAAAAAGAATAAATTATCAAAGTAGTGATTAAATATACAAAACTACTTAGAAGTAGCGTAACTAATTTTGTAGAAAGTGCTGATGAATTCTGCGATAGGAGAACTAATTGAGTCGTTGCCCTATATATTTTTTAATGCTTTTAATGAGTTGAAGCTATGACCACAACCGGTTTTATTTGACCATATTGCCCTTTTAAAGGCCTTAATACTAATTAGCATAACACAAAGAAAACTAACAATAACGAAGCAATAAAAACAAACGTCTTTAACGGGCATATTAAAGTATATTCAAATATTTTCACAATATACACACAGTGATCGCTTAATTTAATTCTTATTTTATGTGGGATTAACTCCTTTTTGTGTTAATGTATTATCTTCGTAAGTTTCCAAAACGTCCGCCAAATGTTCATTATCTCTCGGTTTCTTAAATTGTCGTTTCTTGCTTGCAGCCTTCTTACGTTTTGGTACCGGTTTCTTTGGTCCATGATCTTGCATTGAACGTATTCCTGTGTGAAAAAAAGCACATACATATTAATAGTGTTTATAGAGTGGCTTTCTGTAAACTCACCTTGTTTTTCCAAGTACTCATCGATTTTCGCGTCATCCATGGCATCTACGGTCGCTGAACGCCACAACTTTTGGAATTCCTCATCAACCTGAAGCAATGGAACCAACATTGCATGAATACAACAAAAGTACATATTATCTTACTGAAGCTTACCATAAAATTTGCTGTTCGATCATTGTAAAATAATATTTTTTTTTTGTCAATTGGTCGTGCTATGAATATTATTTCCGAAGCGCGATTTTTTAGTACTTTCTCACAGTGCGGTAATGACTCCTGCACATCGTCTAATAGAATGCCTCCCAAACCTTTCAAGTCATGTTGTTTAAGAAGCCTTAGCAGATTTTTGCCATCTTTGATTTTGTATACTGGTTTGAAACTAAAGCGTAGTCCATCTGGTGTTGCTTCAATTTTGGGATTATTGATGAGTGCTTCAGAGGCTAGCCACTAAAATCAACGTAATAATAAGCAATATTACTAACAACCGCTGTTTTTTTAAGCAGGTGCATACATTTTTAACAGATTGCCCAATATCTAATTGATTGGTTTCGTCCAATATTTCATCGATGTTCAAAGGATGGTCATCACCATCCTGGTGTCGAGTACGCATATGTTTAACGATCTTTGCTAATACACCAAATCGATATTGTGAACTTCCAGACATTGTTTTGTATCTGAAATCGTTTACATGTTTATATGAAAGCTGCATATTTATTGCAGATTTTACGTGTTTGAATCCAGTTTAGGCGCACTGGGTGGACGCATTTTTTTCTTGACATCATCTTTCGGCTGGCTAGGTGGTAGCGGCTCCGATTTTGTCTTCTTCTCTACACTAATTGCGAGAATCAATTTAATGAAATCGCAAATGCTGTTTAGTGGATAAACTTACGTGGGAGTAGCCATGGCCTTTTTCTTGAACGCTTCGCGTTCTCTCAATAGGGCTGGATCCATAATTTTATTTTATTTCTTTTTTCTTTCGTAATAAATTAATTGATATTATTACAAGAGCAAATATGATTTATTTTCACAGGATAAAAAACATCTCTTGACAGCTGTTTTCTCCTTCTTCTTTATCTTGATTGTTTTGATTCACAATATTAGTTCTAACACTCTTCTTCTTCCTTGCCTTAAAATTCACAATAGAGAACGATGAGCATATTCCAAAGTCTAAACGTTAGATTTTCATGATTGATATGAACATATTGCGCCGGAGTGGCAGCAGACACAGCTCGAATAAGAGTGTTGCCAAGCAAAGTGCAAGTGAATTATAAGAAACTCGAATAATGAGTAACAAAGTGTTAAGTTATTGAATAAGAAATAAGGAAAAGTATAAGCCCATTAAATACTGACTTTAATTGAACAATCCAGTGATCAAACTCAGGGTAGAGTTTCAACATGAACGATTAATTTAGAAAATCCGTTGCAATATTATAAGTAATCGTTACTGGCTGCAAACACCTGACTTCGTCAGACAAAGCTGTTGCTCTGGAAGCTCTGGAAGGATGCATGAGGAGTCAGGCTATCGGAGCGATGTCTCCACTGACAGTGTATGTCACTTCTATCAGCAAGGCGCGTTGTTAAGCTTTTTAAGCTTTGGACTAGAAGAAGTGATGTGACAAGATGGGTGTTCAGAGTCCACATACGCACTATAAACATCATTATTAAATCTAACCTAGTGTTTTATTTAAAATATGTTTATGTTAGTTATGTTTAATTTTTGATTATATATCGATACTATTAGTAGATGGTAGCTGGAGGGTTATACGAAGGCTCGACTGTCGTAGGAACAAACCAGCATACACTCAATACAATCAGTTTAAGCGGCTACCATATGAGGGCGTTCAGATAAGCAGTTAGCCTAAAAAAGGAAAACGAACATTTTGCAAAAATTGCGATTTATTTTTCAACCCTGTATCCTTTTAGTTCGATACGTTTGACCCAGCAATACTTCAACTTCCTTAATTTGTCTACAAGCTAGGCCTTAGTTCAGGGCGATCCTCATTCGTCATAGCTTTCTATCCAGAGAGTGGATTTTGCATGTTTGGAAACAGAAAGAGTCACATGGGGCCAAATTTGGCACCTAATTTGATTAACTTGGCCGCGGTGATGAAGGAGGCGTGAGTCGGTTCGTTGTCATGGTAGAAGAGCAACTTTTTCATCACCAAATGACTGGGTTTTTTTATAATTCAATGACGACGGTATAGTAGAGCCCTATGACCGTTCTTCAAGAAATCGAGACCATCTTCTTCGGAGCAGGTTCGCCGAATGAAGTCCGCTGTTAGTCCCTAGTCCCTTAGCCCCAATGAATGAATTAGTCATTTATGGTGAGTTTAAAGTCAAAATAATGGTGAGATTAAAGATAAGATATTTCTATGAACGCCTGGAGCACCTATAAATTTCAGCACTAGGAGGGGTAAATAAGAAATTTTTGGCCCACTGTCGACGCTACGCTATGACTTAGACAAGGCTTCAAGACCGGAGGAAACACTGCTGAAGAGAGACAACAGCGAAAAGTCTAGAAAAGGTTTTAATTCAGTGGAATTACTCCATCCTAATAAGTAAAATAGCAATAGCTACTTCATAATGACCAACAGGCTTCGTCTGTCGATGAATTTTTAACGAAGCTATTCAAGTCCTATAGTTCTATTAGGACTTTGCTCAATTCGCAAAAAGTGTGGTCGCACAAATTGTCCCAACTATTGTGAATTATCCTTCTAAACATCGCATTTAAGGTTCAATTGAGCTTGTTGTGTTAACGACTAAAGCCCAACATCAAGGAACTGTTTCGAACTCCTGTGGTGCGATTTCGTTAAATCTGGGTGAATATTTACAACAAAACTGCAGGCATTCTTTCAATATAGGTCGAAGTTACTCTGATCGTTACGAAGTACTTTAGAGGTATTGTTTTCGTCAACTGGGACTTAAACTTCGATGGAAATTGATACCAACGCATATCTGTTGAAGTATTCTGTCCTCATAGCGAATAACTGTAACATTGGTATACATATTTGTCATAGCAGTTAGATATGAGTTTTTCCTCTGAAGATGATGTTCTCAAAATTAAAATTGACAAAGAGAATAAGTAGAGAGAAATGTTAGCCTTATAAAGGCATAGTTTAGATCTAGATATTACATTTTGTTTAGAAAGTATAACAAATATGAAAACAACTTATCTGTGTCGATCCAAAATTTGATTACGTTTTGACTGAAAATTATTTTTTGTCCAAGAAACTATTTAAAAACTCACTACTTTATTGAACAAGCCTTATATATAATTCTTATACTCTCGCAACATGTTGCTAGAGAGTATATTAGTTTTGTTCACCTAACGGTTATTTGTAACACCTAGAACTAATCGAGTTAGATATAGACACATATGTATGTGTATATAAATGGTCAGGAGGAAAAGACGAATTGAAATCCGAGTGACTGTCTGTCTGTCCGTCTGCCGTCCGTCCGTGCAACCGATAACTAGAGTAAAAATGAAGATATTTTGATAAAACTTGGTACACGTGTTCTTTGTCGCCGTAAGACGGTTGGTATTGCAGATCGGACTTCTGCCACGCCCACAAAATGCCATTAATCGAAAACCGATAAGAGGCTATAACTAAGCAAACAATTAAGATATAAACGTGTTATTTCGTACAGAGGATCCTAGTAGGGCGGGGCATCTGTGGGCAAAAACTTTTATAAAACTGGGCATGGCCCCGCCCCCAAATAAGTTTAATATATATATCTCAGAAACTATGAAAGCTATGTCAATCAAACTTTCTCCGCGTAAGTTTTGCCAGCATCTCCTCATACACTGAGAAAATTAGTGAAATCGAAAAAACCACGCTCACCTCCCATACAAAGCTGATGTTGTAAACTACTAAAAGTGCGTTAGCTCGCTGAAGGAACACATCGGAAACATTAAATCTTACAGAAAATATGATACGGAAGGGTTGCATAGGAATCCGCGTATAGTCCCATATGAAAATATCGGTAAATCTGTAAGATATTGTAATGAAATTGGATAATAATGTGCCCTGGTGTCAAAAATAGGAAAAATCGGGTAAAAACTTCCCATATCCCCAATGTACCTAATATAAGAATTTTAAACCTCCGGGTAGACTTTATACCTTATATTTCGGCCAATATGTAAGATATCTTTTCAAAATTAACTGAATATAGTTAATAGTTTACTGCCGAAAATGTGTGATATCGGTCAACGAATTATCCCAGCTTCTTTATACAACATATATATATATGCAACAGATCTTCCTCTATTCCAAAAATGTCCGATATAAGAATTCCACACATTCCATCTTACTTTAAACCGTTTATGTTGGTCAATATGTGTGATATTTTAATAAAATTAAGTCGATATCTTTTCTTAAACACGAGGTGATTTCGCGCTAAATATGAAAGAAATCGGTCTAGACCATGGTCTACGCCCCTTATTCCTAATATAATGATTTCCTTTTCTCCGGTTGACTTTTCCTCATGTATCTAACATATTCAATTAAGCCACTTTGGTTAAGTTTATATCGCCTATATATTATTTGAGTTAATTTGGTAGATTTTAATATAAATATCTCGGACACGAAGTAAAATGTAACAATGAAAGTACATGAGTCTATGGCCTGTAATATAAGTTAATAAGATAGGAAGATAAGAGGATAAGAAGAAATATGATTGCAATCCATTGACAATTTCGTCGAATAATTAGAATTAATTAGAATTTTTAGGTAATCAGTTTTCCTTTCGATCACCTCAACTTGCGACTACAATATTTAAAAGTATAAAATTGACAATTACAAGCAAAATTACAAGCAACTATTTAGTACTATAAACCAGCCCTGACTACTCAGCGGCACTTTACAATATAAATTTTAAACGAGAAATAAATTGAGTCGTCAAATATCCACATATTTCAACCTTTACCGTTACAAACACCTCAAAACTGCATATCTCGTTTATTCCTCTTTTCCTGCTTTACAACACTTCTCGGCTACTAGCCACCATTATTAACATATTTAATGAGTAAATTTCTTTATTAGGTGGTAAATTGTTCAACGCCTATAAGCAAATTGATACTTTTAACAAAATTTAATTGGGAATACGTCCAGTAAACTGGAATAATTGATGTGGTAATCACAAGCTATTACACTATGTGTTATTATTTAGATAAATATTATATAAGTGACATGTGAAAATTTACTCATTCCAAAGGTATTTAAATTACAAAAGAAAAGCGAAATTTTGAAATTCACTAAAAAAGAGGAAATTAAATATCCATTTTGACTCCTAAAATTTATAATGTAGATATTTTTTAATAAATTTAGAGTGTTTAACTTTTTCTAGTTATTTAGTTTATTGGCGAACAGGGACTGAGAGGTATGTAGATATATCGCTACACGAAAAAAGACTTTTTGGCTCCGATCGTAGTTTTCAATCATGGTAGACTTTGACTGTTGTACCACTTTTCACTGATTCGGAGGTTTGAGATATCCTATAGTGATCCAACAATTTATTAAACATTTTCAAATTATTTAAAACTAAACTCTAATTTCCCTAATTGACTTTTAATTGCCACCGACATTTTGGTCAAACTCCATGCTTCGGTAGTCTCAATATTTGATCAAACCTACAATTTTTAAAGTTGTTTACCAAATGATAATTACCTGAGGAATTTTATACTTCACGGTTTTGAGTATTCCTTGAATCTGAAATATGAAATAGTGGACCACAACTGTTTGGTTTTGTTTTTGGTATAAATCGAAAGATTTTAGGGAGACATACGGACAAAAATGTGGAACACGAGTTTTGGAAATAAATTTCTTCCATTTCTAAAGCTTTCTCCTATGAAAGTCTTTATATGGTAATTTGTCAAAGTTACTGAACTAGATTTCAAACATACTAGTTTACTTTGACAGCTAATTTGGCAGTTATCCCTCTAGTCAATTCTATACCTCTAGAATTCTATGTACACTATACCTTACATAAGCCCGATGACAATCAAAAAAATTCTCCATGTATTGAAAAATATTTGATACCGCTGGCGAGATCTCCAAAAGTTAGGTTATGTTAATTTTTGAAAAGGGTTTTACTTATTTTTGGTAATAATCATATACAATACTTATATAAATAAATAATGGGATAAAAAATGCAGCCTAAGCCTATCACTATATAAATTTGTGCACACCTTTAGACTTCTGTAAACTTGCTTAAAAATTTAAAGCGTAATGGGTAAACTGAAAGTATTATCCTCGAGAATATTTCCTTCCGATCCATCCAAAGGTAAAATCGGTTCAATACAGTACAATGTGTGGTTGGC
This sequence comes from Bactrocera minax, assembly GCA_021498325.1. Taxonomy (NCBI): domain Eukaryota; kingdom Metazoa; phylum Arthropoda; class Insecta; order Diptera; family Tephritidae; genus Bactrocera; species Bactrocera minax. The sequence goes on from JAKEEE010000001.1 coordinate 5,783,445, forward strand.
GCAGTTGTTTGGTGTGCCAGTGGTAGGCTTAAAGGCAGAGTCACCTTGTTTGAAGATTGTGCTCGGAATATATGGCATTCTGATTACCCTGGTAGTGACATTCATTTACACAGGTTTCGAAATCTACGATATGATTTTGTGTTGGCCCAATTTGGACAGTTTGACTCAGAATATTTGCCTGTCTTTGACACATATCGCTGGAGTACTGAAGGTAAAGGTCGAAGGAACCAAATCGTAGCTCATTTATTTATATTTATAAATCCATTTACATTCTCAGGTTATTAATATTATTTATCGCCTGGATGAAGTTGCTAACGTGGTGGGAAGAATAGAGTACTCAGCGAAAACGTATGTGATTTCAAAAAGCCAGGTTAATGGAATGTTTTGAAATGACATTTGAAAAGTTAATTTTGCTTGTTTAAATTACTTTGCAGTTAATGGCATTTTATCATGGTGAATTTGAGAATAAAATACCGTTAACCATTTATGCCTCACTGGTGGGTTCTACAGGCGTACTTGGCATCATGTATCTGTTGCACAGTAAGTTCTGACCACACAAAATTAATTCCGTGAAAATAAAACGATATTTTTCAACAATTTTACAAATAGATCCCATCGGCGTTGCAGGTCAAATATTTCCCTATCGTGTCAAACTGCCCGATTGGATGCCTCTCGGCACACAACTGGCTTATATGGGCATCAGTGTGTTGGTGTTTGCGTTACAAATCGTTGCCATCGACTATCTCAATGTTACAATGATCAATCAGATACGTTTTCAATTGAAAATATTAAATTTGGCTTTTGAGGAGCTTAAGTTGGATTGTGTTAATAAGAAGGAGCACATAAATCTCAATAAGCGCTTACAAACCATAGTTGAACATCATTGTCTTCTCCGCGAGTGGGTCATTGAATTTATATTTTTACGCTTATAATATAAGTGCGTAAATTAAAACTGTTTAATTTTGTTTTCTAACCTCAAAGTTTGCGTAATGATGTGGAGGACTTATTTCGCCTGCCAGTGCTCATACAGTTTTTCACCTCACTTGTTATATTCGCCATGACGGGCTTTCAGGCGATTGTCAAAGCCGAGAACTCAAATGGCGCTGCGCTCATTTACTGTTATTGCGGCTGTATATTTTGCGAATTGTTCGTTTATTGTTGGTTCGGCAATGAGGTGTCGGAGCAGGTGCGTGTGTAATAAATTAGTTAAGAAAATTTTTTTTTAGAAAAATACATATATTTTTTAATTTTTTTGCAGAGCAAAACCTTGACCAGCAGCGGTTACAGCTCGCATTGGTATGAGTTCGATCAGCATTTCAAGAAATCACTCCTAATATTTATGTGCAATTCACAAACACCGTTTGTTTTTACGGCCGGTGGTTTTATGTCTCTGTCGCTTCCCAGTTTCACTGGTATTTTGAGTAAATCCTATACTGTCATTGCACTGCTGCGGCAAGTATATTCACGCTGAAAATCATAGCTTGAATCGTGAAAGGCTTTCACAACAAGCTTAAACAAAAAGCTTTAGTGAAAATTTATACATATGTATGCAAACTATATTATGGATTATTAACTTATTAACTTACGAATGCTAGTTTTCCATAGTTAAGCAGATAAATATAACCGCTACTTGGTTTGATATACTATATTATATTACTGTTTCACCTGGAGTTTTTGAAAACGGTTTGAGAATTTAATAATATTTGAATTTGAAGAAAAGAAAGTTGAACTCAACAAAATCGGTTCTTCATTTATATGCTTGACTGGGCAAATAAAATTAAAGCTATCGAAATCGAAACACAGATCTAGAAAATTGCTACAATTGATTAAAATTCCTCTAGGGTGCCTACACTTTATATCAAAATTGCATTCACCTAAAAACAAGCAACAAGGAAAAAATTTCGGTCGGTAATCGGTATAAGGGTAGTATGAGAGATATTGTACAAAATGTACCAATAAATTATACTTTTGTTTAAAGTTCTAAGAGTCTCTTCAACAGAAACAGATGTATTACCGGGCCATATTAACGTCATATTAATAAAACAAAGGTAACGAAAAAACAGAGTTATTCAACACTGGTACTGTCAGGAATTCGGTTTCCGTAAATTTACCAAAAAGAGACTTCGTTACTTGCTTGACTTGACATAATGCAATTGAAATTTATTTGTGCCCTTTGCTTTGCTTTTCCCAATTTGCATTTTTAAAACTTTAATAAGACAAATAGTAGGAGCAACTTTCATTTGCAGTTTTATTTTTGGGTTCTCATTGTTGAATTTCGATCTTTGCTTTCACAGAGCTCTCGTTCATTCCCAACAATTCTCAGAACTTAAATCTAAGAACTTCAACAAATCTATGAAATTAACAGGCTTACCTGCATGAGTATATTTGGAATTGCAGCTCCAAGAAATCACATTCCACAGCTTGTCAAGTTATGGATACGTTTTACCAATTATTTTTCTCGTAGCATTAAATAAATTGCGTTATTTTTAAGAGTATACCAAGTTTAGACATGGAAGGACATACATAGATAGGTCCGATTCGTCTCCTCACATAACTTCTTTTCTGCTACCGGGTCAGCTTCTTCTGATACATCGTAATATTGTGGCCGCGAAATACATTTATCTAAACAGTTCAATCTTCATAATATATATTGATAGGATTGATTATGATTAAGATATTGATAATGATACTTCTTTTAATTCAATTTCTGCCATGTAGTTACACTTAAAATATTAAAATCTTCATATATATTTATCCAGTTACGATTTGATTGGGTCTTAATTCCGTCTTCATCCTTCTTCAAAAGTTATTTAGGCAAGGAAACAATCAAGAGATCCTTAGAAGCTTCACAGACCTCATCTAGATATTTTTCAAACATATAGCCAACAATAAGTTAGGAACTTAAAATTAGTCTCCGGTGAAAAAATAATTGTCTCATTGACTCAACTCTGAAGATGCATGGTCATGTTTATACTTAGGATGCAGTTGGAAAACAGTAAATTTGGGGAAACACAGATTTTTTCACGAATATGCGGTAGATGTTTTATAAAGATTATTTCGAAAAGGGATAAAAAAAAAAGATAAAAATAAAAAAAAGAAAAAACCATAGAAACTGTGGAGATTTTTGGGCTTTTTTATTTTTTATCTAAAATGGGAATTGAATAATGATTTTTCTCAACATTTAATTGGGTTCATGGATATAAAAAGTGCTTTCTGTAGTACAAAGGAAAAATTCAATTGCCATTTCAAATGAACAATTTTACATTACCATCCTTCCGTGGTGGTAATTTGAACGTCAGGACACCGTTATTGGTTTTTTAAGACCTAACCAAACGATGCTCTTAAAGGCAACCGAAGTCCTTGTGGGCAACGTAGTCAAACCTATATGATAGTTACATAAATCCATTACTACACATGAGAAAGCGGAATCACTTTAATTGCGTATAAGTAGCTGTGAGACTGCATAGCATTTTTTCAATAAAATCAATGACGTCATTTGAGTAAAAAACAAAAATCGATTATTGAAGACTTCTGGTTATTACATACAATTTAAAGCTAAAAAACAAAAAGAAACAATGTATGTATGAGTTCATCAAATCTCATGCAGTAGCACAGATTATAGCATTTTATAAATCTTAAATGCTCCAAGTGATATATTGTAAACAAATCAAATTAGATGGGTGTGGTTTCCACTTAAAAAACTTAAAAAAGTGAGCATAAAAATTTATAGAATTCACGGTCGTCCTCATTATATAAACAAGGCAGCTTGTATTCGTCACTGTTCCCGTTTGGAAAGAAGAGAATGAGAGTCAACTTGACTTTCGAAGATGAAACTTGTTCTGTTTAGACAAACACTCATTCATATATGTCGATACATATATGTATATATATATGGATATCAGAACATCGAAATCGAATGTGAAAATACAAAAAATACACAAAAATAAAAAACTGAGGACACGCTTATACAATGGTGACCTTTTAACTTGATCCAAAATTCTGATTAAAGTGTTTTTAAACGAAAAATAGTCGCTGAGAATTCAATACATAGAATTCCCACCATTTTGGCTGTATGAGTATACGATTACTCGGTGGTTTTCAACCGCTAAAACGTCTAAACGATATGTGTTTTGCATCTAATCAGTATAAATTTATGCTGTTAAGCTGTTTCGCTGACGTCACATTAGCGGTTGTTTGCAATAGATTGACCATATTCCGTTTTATCTCAATGCCTTCTAAGATTGTTCTCACGCTAACTATAATATATGAACGTTATTCTTTTCTTCTTCTTCTTCTGTTACTCGCATTTGCTTTTAGCGTGCGTAACGATGTAGAGTACGTATTTCATCTGCCCATATTACTGCAATTCTTCACTTCTTTGGTTATATCCGCGGTGACGGGCTTCCAGGCGACGATAAACTCCAGTAACTTCCACAGCGAGATGATTATTTATTTTTATTGTTTCTGTATTTTAACGTAACTCTTTGGCAACTCTTTACGCAACCTCTCTATTGTTGGTTTCGCAATGAAGTTAATAAACAGGTATTCATAACTTTGAAGTGTTCCGATTACTCTTACCTATGATTATTATTTTCCGCCTGTCTTTGTATAATAAAACTCTTGCTACTCGTGGGCATGGCTCGCCTTGGTATCATTTTGATCATGGGTTTCGGACTCGCCTCCGGACTCGCCATTTTTTGCTGAATGTCCAACAGCCCTTTAATTTTACTAGCGGTGGATTCCTTGACTTATCATTACCCAGTTTTACCGGAGTAATGAGCAAGACCTACAGCTCCATTGCAATACTGCGTCAAATGTATGAACGTTAAGTTGCTGGTAATATTGTGAATGGATCTCAAGGTAGAAATATAATATAATTTTGGCTGTGGTGTATTTGCATATGTTCTGTATATAATAAAAGACGAGATTAATACCACAACAGACATTGAATTTTTACGCTCTGAACTTTAGTAATAAATTTTTCTTTCTCACGGATGGTTGTAAAGGAGAGAAACACAAATTTATAACCAGTCACGGATCATGGAACGAGGAACTTTAAACTTTGTAAGGGCAGAGATGTTTGGTGCGATCCGACCATACAAATTTTGCGCTCAGTCGAGAAATTCACTCCTTACTCGGTAGACTTTCTCTAGTTTTAGTAAATCCGACTGGAACGTTAAAGCCGAAACCGAATATGTGGACCTCGATGTCTATGGTGAGTGAGTGTTGCTCGAGTTTTTACCGAAAATATAGGTCACTCTTATATATATAAGTGAAATATAAGTGAAAATAATGTGCCCCCGTGTCTAATAATAATAATAATAATGTAATAATAATAATAATTAATATCATGATTTGTCATTATGATTATTTGTCTTAGTTATATTGACTTCATGAGTATATGACCTAAAGTAAAAATTAATATGATGCCAAATATATGATGAAAACAATATGATGCAAAGGCAAATGCTGAATTCTTATGCAACATTTTTTATATAAAATTTTGTCAGCACTTGAAAGCATTTCCCCGCCTTCGATCTTTACACATTGCGAGAGTATAAAATATTCAATTACACCCGAACTTAGCCCTTCCTTACTTGTTAGAATTCATATTGGAATATTTGAATTTATATGTGTATTTATATAAACAGAGGTTCGTTTGTTTTGGTGTACTTACATATATATGTAAAAAGTCATGTTGTCAATTAAATAATGACAAATCATACGTTTATATGTATACATATATATATATAAAATAAATAAATTCTTATATCCATATATGTATAGTGTATCTCATAATGTTTCCATTTACATATTTTTGGGGGCACCAAAACTTGTCTCCACAAAGGGTACTCGTTTTGGAGCAAAGTAATTATACTCTTTGGAAGGAATTTATATAACACTGTAAAAATTTATAATATTTAATATATAAATATGTGAAATTCCAAAAATGATCTGAATGTGTTTTTCCTTCCGAAAAAGATATTTAGTATAATCATTTTTTTTTAAATGTTAGGTTCTATAAAAATATATAACTTTCGAATACTATTAAATATTATGACAAATAATATGGGAAACCTGAATTAATCGCGCTGTGAAAGTGAAACGATCTCTCAGGATCAAATAATAAAATATACAACGACAATGTAATATAAATAAATTTCGACATATTGACCATCTATCTGACATTCTGCTGAAAATTTTTAGTTTGGAGTCCTAACCGCATTTGGGTTTCGATATTGGTTTTCGATATAACAGTGTTAGGGGAACGAATTCTTATTTCGTATTTTGAGGTTCTTTAGGGAAAGACTACGGTTTTGCGCAGTTTACAAAAACCACATTCTTGACATATACAGGAATTCTCCGTTTTTTCGTTACCTTTTATATTAATATGTCGGGGGACCGGAATGACACATCTGTATGTGTTCGAGAGATTCTCAGAAAGATCAATTCGTGATGCCTTTTGTATAATATCACGCATTCTGTTTTTACCTTTACCAATTGGGAGATTCTTCGTGGTAAAATAGTTTTTTTAAAAGAGGAAATATTCTCACTATTGATCATGGTTCATCATTTCATTTTAAGCTACATATATGTAATTTTATTAATAATGGCAATAATACATGGGAGTTTTCTTTTATTATCAATCGCAAAGTCTCCAACTACAAAACCAGGGTTAAGATTACTTTCATCAACACTGACAATTCATAAAGCAAAAGAAAAAGTAAACAAATCGACATTGGAATTAATATTTATTTTTCTTAATAAATAAGGAACAATATCTCACAATCTGCAATAAAACAAAAAAAATCCTGTAAAAACCATCTTCTCGGTCTCGGTGGTCATGATTGACGTCATCTCTGACCCTGACAAGTGTTTTAATTTTCTGTACTGGATGATGTACAAATTAAGCAGATAGTTTTTTTTTATTTTCGTCATACACACTTTTTTTAGGCGAATGCAATTTGAATATAAAGTGTAGATACCCTATAGGAAATTCTATAACAATTTAAACATACTTGTTGATCTATGTTTCGAACTAGATAGCTTGGATTCACCTGACCAGTCAACTTTTGTCTGAATGCCAGTCAAAGACGAAATTTAACGCCGATAAAACTAGTCCCCAAAAGATTTGTTAATATAATATTAACAAAGACAGTGAATACACGAGAATCGACTAAGTTCTGGACCAGTCAATTTCCATGTCATATAATGGCTGCATGCTCTAACCATCGTCAGATGACTCAGCGACTTGCAATAAACTCTGAGATGCTTCTTCCTTTTCTGCCTGTATGCGTGTAAAAAAATATCATGTCTACGTACGATAAACAATTAAATTAAAGCTTTCGACATTCATTATCAAAATGAAATATTTATGAACAAACATTGCACATTTCTCTCTTCAGATAAGGTTGCATAATAATAAGGTGGTTAAACTTAAGGTTCCTCCCGATTTATACAGACATTAATCTTGGTTCGACATAATTCAGAACTCGACTGATGAATTTTTACAAAAAAAACAAACTTTTTCTTGTTGAAAAGAATTCTCAGTGTCTTGACAGCGGACGATTATACTTTAAAACAAGTAAGGAAGCGCTAAGTTCGGGTGTAATCGAACATTTTATACATAAACAGAACTCGACTGATGAATAGGTCATATACTCATAAAGTCAATCTAACTAATACAAATCATCATGATGGCAAATCATGATATTAGTGCTGTGGGAAGGTACATCGATTTCACTACATTTTACCATCAAACTACAGAATATTTAAGATTATACGTTAATTTAATTTTGCTAAGACCGCTTACATATCGACTGTTATACATGGAATTTTAAAAATTCCCATATTGGGTATATATCCCGATATTATAAATTTTTGCACCAGAGTGCATTATTACCAGAAAAAGACGTTATCTGAATTTATTAAGATATCTCACAGTTTGTCCAAAATATACGGTATAAAGTCAACCGAAGTCCGAAAATTTTTATTTTAGGTATATGGAAGCTAAGGGAAGTATTGAGCCAATTTTACCTATTTTCGACACAAGGGCACATTATTATGAATTTCACTAATATATCTAACAGAGCGACCTATATTTTCGGTAAAAACTCAAGCAACACTCACTCACCCCATAGACAGCGAGGTCCACATATTCGGTATATGAGGGATTGAAAAGACAGCACTGTACTGTAAAATTGAAGGACAGTGAAGGAATCAGATTTCCATTTTCGAAGACAATGACCTCTTTGTTTACTTTTAGCGCGATCCACTACCCTTCTCGAGGTCAACAACCTTTGTTAACCTTTTTAGTTTGTTTACCTTTAGCTAGGTTCACTACCTTTTGCCAGTTCAATGGCCTCTTTGTTTACTTTTAGCAAGGTCCACAAACTTTAACGGAGTTAAGCAACTTTATGTACGAAGCAACTTTATGTTGTACTATTTTGAAAAAGCTGCCAAAGAAGCTTTTTTCGAGATAAAGTTATCAAAATAAAACAATAAACATAAATCAAATAAATTACTTATTGAGAATCTGGAAATATATGCGGTCTAGTGAACCTCATGGAATCAAAATGCGTTTAAACTAAACACTCAAAAAAAAGTTCAACCACAGCTGCCCCTGCCCACTACGATTCGCTGTACCAAACAACACGTTTATATATCTTAATTTGTTGCTTAGTTATAGCACTTTATAGGCTTTTGATTAATGGCAGTTTGTGGGCGTGGCTGTAGTGCGATTACGCTCAACTGCAGTACCAACCTTCCTATGGTGACAAAGAATGCGTGAAACTTTTTCGTCAAGATATTTTAATTTTTACTCAAGTTATCGCTTGCACGGTCGGACAGACAGACGGACGGACAATCGTTAGGTGAACAAAACTAGTATACTCTATTTCAGCATGTTGCGAGAGTATAAAAATGTTTTCCAATTTATTGGTACATTAGCAGAGCATAACTAATGCTGGAATAAATTTGCGATGTAGAAAAGAGATAACAAATTTCGGATTTAAAAGGTCACAGATCGACTAAAAGACTTTTATATTTGCACACGTATGGCGGCATGTTTTCTTTTATATGTATAGAGGAATACTTGTAAATGTTTACTACATTCAAATTCTTAGGCTTAGATTATTTGAGGGAGAAATACTTTTGCTTTACACTGAATACCTAAATTGAAATTATGCTTTTTTCCTGTTCGCTGTACTGAAGTAGCTCATTATTCGAAAGAAATCAAATAAACATTATAGAAGACATTCATTCATAAGTACACAAAAGGTATTCGCTCAAGTCAACTTAAGGATGAGTTGTTACTAAAATTGGGTGACAATTTCACAAAATAACTTATCTCGACTTAGTACTTTTATACTCTCAAGTTCGCTCACAGCTTGTTCTTTGTTGTGTCCACGCATTGTTCTTATACAAGTTTTAAACATTAAGTATGAGTTAGCTTAAAATTCTATATAAAACATGTAATTTATTTATGAAAGATCGAATTTCATTCGAACATTCTGAAACAAAAAAATCAAATGTAAATGGACACTTCAAAGGTCCTTCATTTTCACCACTTCAAATAGTTGTTTTTGAAAACACGATTTTGTTTAGGATCAAACGAGATTTCAGATTCAAACTTAACTATAAAAGATATTCGAAAATACTAAGGGAAAACATTTAAAAAATAGTCTGGCGAACAAAATTTGTTTAGCTTGAAAAAAGCGAAATTGCTAAAGAAAAGTAAAAAGTAAAGTATGGCCGTCGATTTGATTAGTTGAGAAACTCTGAAACTGTTTCACAACATCATCTACGATCTTTAATTGCATTCTATATTACCAAAAATACAATTTCCAATTAGATATAACCTGAATAACGGCAGCTCTGGACTCAAACGGAACTATTACCTACTCTTATTATGGACAGTTTCTGAGATTAAGTAAGATATCCAGGTGACAATATAGACTTCGTTATTAGCTTAATTAAAATGAAGTGGCAAAATGTAATTGGTATTTCTTTGTGCCCTATTCGGCATTGTCTTCGCTTTGCTTTTCCTAGTTTTCACAAAACTTAAGAAATATTAGTAGAACAAGATAAATAGAAGGAGAACTTTTATGTGCTGTTTTATTTTTGGGTTTTCATGGCTGCATTTCGACCTTCCCTTTCACAGAACTCTCATTCATTCCTAAATGGGAATGTAGCAAACATTGCTTAAACAAATCTGATATTAAGTTCTTATAAGCACGTAATAGGTTCATTTATATAAGTATAGTTGGAATTGGAACTCCACGAAATCCCATTTTCACAGCTTGTCGGGTTATGGACATACTTCACCAATTATTTTGCTCATAGCATTAATGATCTAATTAATCTATGTTACTTTCACATGTGTATCAAGTTTAGGCATTAAGTCCAATAAGTCCTCCTTAATTAAGTCCTTTTCTCCTACCAGTTATTCAATTAATCACCTTTTGTTAATACATCGTAATATGGTAGCTGAGAAATAGCTTTACCTAAACCATTCAAACCTTATAATATATTTTGGTGGGATTCCTTGGAAGTTCAGACACTATAATAACCTTACAGTTGGATCGCCTTCCTTACCTGTCAACACAACCAGCGGAGTTTGGTGTTCTTAAAATAGGTATATGCAAAACATAACGGTTCAAAATACCCTACAAAAATTAAAAAAAAAACCATATATTTGTTATGTCGTCACAGAAGGGACTACTTTGAATGGAAAATACAAAGTGTAAAACATTTCTACAAATATTTTTATCCCGAATAAACTGATTGATCAAGCTGAAATACTTTCAGTTTTTCGACTAAACTGGTTTTATCAACAACAACATAAAGTACAGCGTCAAATCAGCGCCTCTAATATTTTAAATTTTATATTCACTCTGCTAATGAATTAATTAGTTGGAACTCAGATTGTTACTATCTTTTGATTGTTGTTCGGGTTGTTAACTTTTCGTGACATATTTTGCGGTTTTATACCTTGATATCTGCTCTTCTTGTCGCAGAAACACAATAGCGTATCGTTCGAACTTTGGTTTTGCGGTTTAACGTCATCAAGTTTTTATGATATTGTGATGGGCAATGGTTTTTAAATCTATTCAATGAAATGTACAAACATATATACACGTATATATGGTATATTTTATCTATCTATTCATTCATACTTACGCGAATATGAATTTTTACTATGCGCTCGTAGTGACATTATAAACAAATTCATAGTGACATAGAGACAAATTCCATATGTAAATATGTGGGCTTATTGTAACGGTATATAAAGTATTTCTGAGGATTCGTTATACAAATCCCTAGAGGATGTAGGTAATTTATAGTACGATAAAAATGTGTTAGCGCGAAGTACCTTGCTTAATGGAATTAGGAAAAGTTGGTTGTACGTCCATAGGCACCAAACTTCTGTCCAGAAATTTAACACCCCCACTCCTTCAGTTATCGTTTTAATATTAGAATTATTATCTATATTTATTCAGTTATAATTTTCATCCTATAACGTAAGATATATCCTTATCAGTTAATTATATGACATATGATCTAGTTCCATCTGATTTTACTCAGATCTCAAAATATATCCAAGTGCTGGCACCTGCGTCCGAAGGAAGACTATACTTCAAAGTTGACCGCCTGATGTTAGAAATAAAATTAGGTAATATCGTATTGGCTAGTAAACTGTAAATAAAAATACTTCGGTTCAATAAAAGAGCCTGAGGGTCTTTCCGAATTCAATTGGACATTTGTTCAACCATGTCCACACTTACGATTTAGTTAGAATTAATTCTAATTTAGTTAATTAGAAGAACACAATTTTTTAATGATATACTGTCAAATAAGTCAAAGAACGTTATTTGAAGGCATTTCGAAAACGGCATAACTATTAAAAAAACTTGGGAATTCTCAGGGGAAGAACTTAGTGACCCTGGGAATTGAATTGTTTGGTTCTTAAGAAAAAAAACATTATTTATTTACAAAACTCGATGTCTAGGATATAGCCTTTCGGTAGCAGAGTACTATAGGATTAGAAGTTCCAATTGTTATTCCTTTCGCGAAGGTGATTTGAGTGTTAGAACCCCATTGGAGGTTTCTTAAGTCCCAGCCAAATGAATCTTTTAAAGAGAAGATACATAGCCGGGACTTTGTAAGTCAAACATACTCCGATGAAAATGTTTTCCAATAGAAAGTGTTTATTAGTGAAGCAGATTTTAATGCGAATGAGCAGCTGTGAAATAGTGCTTTACTCGTATTGTGAGAGCAACAGTACTCATGAGAATTTTCTCAAAAAAATATAAATTAATTGCTGAAAATACGAAGCACCGGTTTATATCCATGAGTTCATCAAATATAATGCGGTATTACAGATTCTAACATCTTATAAAATTTAAACGCCCCAGGTGATATATGGTAAACAAATGAAATCAGATGGGTGCAGCTTCCATTTAAAAAACATATTTGCGAGTAAAAATATTTGTAGAATTCACGGTCGTGATCGTTATCTAAACAAGACAGCTTGTATTCGTCACTGTTGCCTTTTGGGAAGAGAACGAGAGTCATCTTGAATTTCGAAGATGAAACTTGTTTTGCTTAGACAAGCACTCATTCATATATGTCGATATATACACTTATGGGTATAAAAACATCGAAATCGAATATGAAAATATAAATAATACATACGAACAAAACTGCGAGGACAGTTTGATAAGTTGGTGCCTCTTTGCACAAAAAGTTTATTCAATCAAATGAGGGAATTTATTTCTCTACACAGTTGACTTGAGTTTATATATTACATAAGGCCTCTTATGTTAAAGGCCTCCTATGTCTGAAATCATATGTTTTTATTGCCACGACAAACGTTTGTAGCGTGCACTACCGATCCATTGATTTTATGGATGATTTTTGGAAAGATGATCTCTTATGAGCTAAGTGAACAATCGAGATCGCCTTTATCAGTACGAAATTAAGAAAGCAGGGCTATTTAGTAAAGTACGGTGGATGTGAATACTACATCGATGGTAATAACACAGGGTGGTCAACGTAACCGGCGTAAATTTTGTGTTTCAAAAACATTATCGAAGAGATACAAAATTAAAAATAAAAGGTAATAACTTTCGGGTCAGGAAGATACTATACAATTGGGTAAAATACTGGGTAAATAATAGTGGCTAAATAACTTTCCGTTAGTCGATGTAAAAAATACGAAAAATGCTTCTTTTATAGCCACAACGCTTTTCTTATTTAAAGATTTTGATAAAGTTTATAAGTTCATAAGCTTATAAAGAAATTTTCTTTTTATCCGTTTTTTTCAAAATACTGAAACGTTTATATCTTTCGAGCCAATTGTTCAACAGGCGTAAAATGTATGCCTTAAAAGGAATAACTATATGTATGTATTAAACGAACCTGGTATTAAAAATCGAAATAATAAGAAAGAATTTAAAAGCAATAAATTTCAAAAAATAAAAATGAGTTCGCAATTAATTATATTTTATAACTAATTTTAAATTGATAAAAAAGTTTTTGTTTATTTTTTTTTGAATTTTTGTTTACATTTCAATTTTGGAGGCGTACATAAAAAAAATTTCGCACATATTGTGTGCATATGTGTGTGTGTATGTGTGCTTTTCCTTTAAATGGTTTAATTACTTAAGCACATACTTACATGGAATATACTCATTTTAATGTACCGCTCCTATGTATACAAGTATGTTTTCGGTGTATAGCCTTTATTCTTCCATTCCCAAAGAACAGCGGCAGTTCGCATTCACCACTTGCTCCGCACGTTAGCAATTGTCTCGTCGCAGTTTCGTTGTTTCATTCACAAATTTCTTTTAACTTCGTGTAAAATATACAAAAAAGTATACTAGAGAACTTGATTTTGGTTAACAAATGTAGGTTATATTTTGTTGTTGTTTTTTTGTGTACTTTAATTTTTATTACTTCCGTTCGATTTTCATTTCAAAGTGCTTAAATTCGTGATATTTGTGTCAAATGATACATTCTCATACATAAGTATGTGTGTATGTATGTAGTTGTAGCAGAAAGCTGAAGACACTGTTGTCTTTTATTTTGAAAGAAACTCTTGAATATTCGAAATTTTGCTGTGTTGACACTTGGTACTTTAAATGCATATGTGTGTTTGCGGTTCAACTAGTGATCATATAACTTTGAAAATATTGCAAGGAATTCGAAGGATTCGTAAAAATTTACAAAGCATTTTATGTGTGATGAAAATAAATTGTAATTAAAAGTAAGCAAATCTGATTCAGCAGATTTTATAAATATGAAAATATGAAAAAATTGTGAAACTGTTTTAAAAAATATGAAAATTTCCAAAACATTAAAAATGTAGGGTGCAGGGTGTGCTTCTTTGAAATAAAAAAAAGAAAATGTTTAGATATTTTTCTAAAAGTATCTTTATATTATTGCAACATGTTATGCACATGCACAGAGTATACGAGTTTGGGAAAATTTTTGGAAAAATTGTGATTTATTCTACTTTTAACCCAATACACTTGACCCAGCGATGTTCCAACTTTTTAAACCCGTCTGAAAAATACGTTTACTGAAAGTCTGCAGAGTAGACCGGCCCAATCGGCATAGTAGAGCTTTGTGACCATTTTGCAATTCTTCAGCTAATCGATGTAGATCATTCCTTGGGGGTGCCAGAAAAGGAAGGCCGATAGGACCGCCTTTCAATAATTATATTTGTATATGAAAATATAACAAGAGCTATAAATTTTAGTGAATTAAGCCCGAAGGAAAAAAGTGAAAGCGCTGTGGTTAAGATAAATATTTGGAAAGTGAATTTGGTGTCGGTATCTTATAGAGTATTAGAATTATCTCAAGCAAACTAATGTGGGAAAAGAGTTGGTTGGACATCGGCTAATAATCACACATAATTTTCATATAGTGGTATTATTTCAAATCGAGCTACAACCACGCCTACTTCACATATAACGCAATATTAAATTTCATCAGATTCGTTGCTTTTAAATATATAACAAGCAACAATGCGGGTCTCGGAATAGAATCTTGTACAGCCAGTGTTTGCAAAGTGTGGCAGTGCATATAACTGACTTTGTACCCAAAATTTCGGCAAACCAGTAAGATATCTTAATGAAAATAAGTGGGCATCTCTTTCTCTTAATAGTGCGGCCTTGTGCTAAAAGTGGATAAAATTAGTTCAGTAGTTCTAATAGCTCCTATATACTTAAAATAATGATTTTAGAACTTCCAATTAATCTGCCAATATGTAACATGTCTTAGTCAAATTATGTTAACGTTTTAGATACACTGTAGTTTGGTGAAGATAATGGGTGAAATCGGTTTATGAATTACTCCAGCCTCCATATACCTCTTATAATGATTTTTCTTATTCTAATTGACTTCATGCTGAAAACATTGGTCAACGTGTGGGTTATCTTAATGAAATGGTTTTTAAATATTTTCTCAAGCCTATTTTAATATAATGCCAAATTAAATTAAATCTGTGTAAGCGTTCCCCTAACCAAAATACGCAAATAATGATTTTCTACTTCCCAGTTGATATTATATCGTACATATAGGTCAATATAACATATTTAGTTAAAAACGAATAAAACAGCTACAGATCTTAGGATTCAATCGCGACATAGGCTATTTTCAAGAAACCACAAAGGTATTGGAACCTTATATTTCATCTTCGGAGCTTGGGCGGGAATAGTGCTAAAAATCTAATAGCCGTTATTAAATTCATAAGCAACAAATAAAGTTTTGTCAACACTCAGACATACTTCCCGGTCTTTAATCCTTGCAAATATATACAATAAGTGTATGTGTAAGCTTTGATAAGTATAAATACATATATGAAATTTAATTCGTCCAATATCTATTAATATAAAAATTGCATCATGAACTACTCAATATGCCGACCCCATAAATTCAATATTGTACTGTGTGTAAATAAGTGGAGTATATATATGAATACTAACTATAAATTACGCAACCACTTGCTACTAAATTCGTTAATCACTTTAATCTGCTTAGAGCTCGAAAAATATAAAGAAATTATCCATTAGTTAGTCGTTCAATTTTAAATAGTTGGTTTTGTTAATATACTTAATATATCGGTGTTGAAGAATATAAGACAGAAGAAAGTAGAAAAATATATATTAAATAGTATTTAATAGTAGTACTTTATATATTAAATTTATATATTAAATAGTGGTTTTTATAAAAAATAAGACACGTAAAATAAAAACAAGTTTGAGAACCCTTGGCTAACAATTTTTTGCAATATTTGAACATATATGAAAATTAAACAATGAAAATAATTTTGGTCCGGTTGTATTTTCGTTTACACCCATTTCGGCGCTCTTCGAGATTATTTGACTTTCTCCTCAGATACCAAAGTCACAAAGGTCAATTTTTCATACTGCCGATTGGCTTTTTAAACCGGTGAATGTTGATTTTCTCTAACAGTACCTTCTAGATTTAGAAACATCAACCGGTAGTGTGAGTTGCCGTGACCAACCAGTCCCACAGCCGTGTGTGACGACTAAAAAATAACAACCTTTTAATGGTTTCCCTTTACATATAATATAATTAAACTAAGGGCAAACTAGGCTGGACCACGGAAAAGATACTTGCTACTCGGATTACGGAAGAAATTTTCTTTCCAATTTGAAAAGTAAAATTCTTAACATCTTAAATGCCGATCACATTTACACTGTTGGATCAAAATGTGATGGAGCTACAAACTCAGAGATCATAAATTTAGATACCAGATATACATGTATTATGGATGTTAATTGTTTTTTCTTTATTTTCCAATATAATCTTTATCAAAGCCACGACTACACAGATATATTGGTCAACGAAAACGCTGAACAGTTATTTTGCTGAGTCAAAAAATTTCTTCAGTTCCCCAAGCAACCATTCAACTAAGACATCCCAACCAGGGTTAACAGAAATGATTCAATACTAGCAGTAAGGTTAGAGAGCACCCACATAGAAGCTGCTGTGAAACTGTTGAGGTAGATTATGAAATACTATATTACTTGAATATGAAGAGGATGCTTCGGGATTATTAGGCTCTGCTCGTTTCAATCATATTCACTCCGTATATTCTTGTGTTCCAAAGCTGAGTTACGAAATCAAGTCTTACGTATAGAAATTCGATTAATAAATTCGAAACACTACCAAATATCTAGCTGGCGTACCGACGACCGGAAGTCTAATTGCCGTCAAATGGGCGTAATGAAAATGTATAATGAGTTTCATTCGTTTAAACATAAATTTTAGTGAATCCAGCTAATGACGCTTGATGTGTCATAGCAACATACAAGCTCATACATACAAAGATATGCGAAATAACAAATAAATATTTCTCTTAATATTTAAGCATTTCTTAGAACTTGCTGATTCTCAAATAAAATTGATGTTCGGACAAATATCTTTACTACTCACCGGAGTATGTTTACTCTTTGGCAATACCAATGCATTGTCTGAGATATCCAATTGTGTGTTTGAAGATACGGTAAACTTGACTTCCAGCACTAAATTCACCAACGGTTCATACCTCTATGAGGGGTTGTTGGTGCCAACACATTTGACTGGCCAATATGACTATATCGAGATGTATGATGGTGAACGAAAGCAAGTGGAGTCGCACGTGCGCGGCTGTGTGTGTCAACTTAAGAAATGTGTGAAGTTCTGCTGTCATCCCAGAGCGGATATGTACCGATTAAGTAAAGACTCACCGTCGCTCTGTGCCGAAGAGCTGAATGAAGAGCTCAAATATTCACCATACGTAAATGTTACGCTACAAAACAGTAGCCGCGTGTTGATGCATGTGCTGGATGAGTTTGTAGTGCAGCAGGGAATACCATGCGTTGGCGGCTACATGCTAATGCCACATATGTACGAAGAGGATCAGTGGGAGTTGCGAGAGGTAAAAAGTGTAATTTAATATTTGCTAAATATATATTTTAATGTATATGAATTCCATAGGACGGCACTTTATTTCGCCTAGCTGATGCGATGCTTTTATCTAGACGTGATTATTGCCTACAAGCTTATGCAGTCGGAGACACATATATATTAAATCCAATGAACTGTCCCACGGCGTACGAGGAACCACCAACAATTATGCTGAATACTATGGGTAGGTATAGAAGAGAGTGTGAGAGTAAGAACGGGGGACAGATAGAGTGGGTGAGTGAGTGAAAGGGAGAGAGAGCGAGCGAGATAGAGAGAACGCCCCATCCCGGTCTTGAGAAAATATAAAAATAATTTTTGTCTTCTTTACAATTTCTTTTCAGTTATGTTGATTTCGGCACCATTTCTCTATGCAACCATTCTTATTTACTGGCTCATTCCGGAATTGTGGAACTTGCATACCAAGTGCCTAATTTGTTATCTACTTTCGTTAGCTGTTGGCTCGACGCTGATTGTAGTGGTCAATTTACGAGGTTCTGACTATGAAACTGCTGTTTGCGCTATTATTGGTGAGTTTTTCATACCTCCGTAGTTTAGTGGTATAAGTAAATGATACCTGGTGGATTAGCGAGGAATTCAGTGGAACCAGAGTAAATGTGAGCCAAATCTCGCTGGAGCTATCGGCTGGTATTATAGATATAGGTCGATAGATATTTGATGAGCAAGGCAAGGATCGGTTGCAGGAGAGATACCCGTTCGCGAGAAGACCAAACGGAGATAGCGACAGACGAGCCTTTCCGCTGACATTAGCTTAATGCCCTGTACCCCGATTAATAGATGAGTTTTACACACACATATGTACAATATATAAAATAAAACTATATTTTTGGTTATATTAAATCTTAGCCAACTATATATTTTCTTCCCTTTGACAGGTTTCATCACATACTATTTTCTCTCAGCCGTATTTTTCTGGCTCAATGTGGTATGCTTCGATGTTTGGAAAAATTTCTGCCGCTCCAAAGGCAACGTACAATATTTGACACAACGGAAACAATTTATGTATTATTCCCTCTATGGTTGGGGACTACCAGCGTTAATGACCATTCTAACACTCAGTTTGCAATATTCAAATTTACCATTCAAACTAAAGTCGGGTATCGGATATTCACATTGCTGGTTGAAAAGTAAGTTAATATTCTTATAAAAACAGAAAATACAATAGTTTTGATTGTGCAAAAATTTATTGTGACGTCACTTTAGTAAAATGTGGAAATTTGAGGCGGGTTTATTAGATTAATACAATAATATTTTTTACACTATATTTCCGCGATTATATTGTCAGAAATAACAGTTTTTATGTTTTAAATAACAGTTATTTAACAATAACTGTTTTTAGTACAGAACTTTGCCTTTAATGTTTTTAAGGGAATATTTTTCCCGATCTTCCACTGCGAATGTTAAGCAAATATTCCCTGAAACGAAATTAACTCGCTAAAGTGACGTAAACAAAACGGCTGTTGTCGGCGGAATCCACTGTAAACCGATTAACGATTTCATAAATAATTTAACCCTTATACCTCTCTATCTAAAAAATGGATTTTCTTTTCTCATAAAGCTGAAGACTGGTCCGCAATGATTTATTTCTATGGACCATGCCTGCTGCTCATTATTTTCAACATTGGCATATTCTTTCTGACCATTAAAAAGGTATGTAAAATTAGAAATGAAATGCACACATTGGATGAGGGTAAAGAGAGCAGACGAAAACTGCGTTCGCAAAAGAATAAGTGAGTCCCCTCTTTATTTTTATACCTACTTTATTGTATATAAACGAATCTTTTAATATACTACAGTATTTGGCTCTTCTTTCGGCTTTTCACTGTCATGGGTATCGGTTGGCTGTTGGAGATAATCGGCTATATGGTGGGTAATAACAGTGACTACACGATACTTTTCCAAATTGCAGATGTCTACAACGCAGCACAGGGCCTGATCATATTCGCCATCCTGGTGTTGAAGAAGAAAGTGCTTTTACTCATAAAGAAAAGGTAAGGTTTTCATTGTTAAGTTATTTGTTTAATAAGTTGGCAATATTATAAATTTTCATTGAATGCTATGCAAAAGAATTCTGTGTACGAAGAGTTCGGACACCACAGACTCTGCCGAATCGCAGTGCTCTGAGGAAGAAATAGCCTTGCAAAGTGTAACAAACGGAGTTCCACAGATTTTGAAATGAGTGAATATGGGTAAAAGAAATGTTTTCTAATATCGTTAATTGTGTTATGTGTTATTTTTGGTTATGGTGGTTTGGTTTCAATGTGGGTGTATGCACTCTTTTGTGTTTTGTCTTTAGAGTATTTTAGTAAAATTTTGCTTGATTTTTTAACTAATAAAACCTTTTTTCACATTAAAATATAAGGAATGGCTCACACTTCATCTATTTCCTATATTTAACAATTTAACATTTTTTGTGTGTGTTCATTTTTACAATATTATCATGTTAATTATGTTATTATTCCATTTTTAGATTATTTGAAACAGAAAGTATTATCAACGTGGACTCTCCAAATCGATTACAGTCGGCACCGTTTTAATTATGTAAGTATATTTTCTTATTTTTATTGTTTTAGATATTAAAAAAGCTTAGTCCGAGAAATATTTGTCTGCACATAATTTTCAACGGAGTGGTAGCGCTTTTTCAGGTTCTCCCTTCCTCTTTTATCAATTGCAATGAGAACAAATTTTTAGGTTATTTGAACTATATACATTTTACCTTTCCATTTTTGAGACATTTACCATCGTTATCGCTTATCAGACTCATAAACCTATCACAGACTTTTTCTCATCTTTCATATAGCTATCTCATCTAACATTACTATTATTCATACTTCTCCGTTCTGAGTATATGTGAGTAGTTTTTCGAATAGGCATCAGAGAAGGTTAGAAAAATATTGGTATCATTTTGAATCCCATTCGTAGAATTGATCAATAGATTATACCATGTGAATAATATGGGAAGTAAGAGATGAGAAACGTTGGATATGTAGTTTGCTGGGCTCAAATCGGTTTCAAAATCTTCTCAACTTCGTGTAAGTATAAACTAATAACTTCGACACGAATAAATGACAATTAAAAGTACAGACATTAAAAGTGCGGACATTATATTAGATGAAGATTATAGTATAAAGAGTTAATTAAGATTTATATTTGTTACATAAAGTATGGATGGAGAGAAAATTAAATGAAATAAAATGAAATGAAGAAATTTGCTTTGTATCTATCACCGTTGTTCTTCTTCTTGAAATATCGATATTCATTTATATTTTTATCTCCTATTTTACAGAATGTTGGAGTTGACTGAAGCTTGGAAATGAAGAGATTTGAGATTTGATTTTGAAACTTTCTTAACTTCGTAAGGTTTAAATAGATTTTTGTGTTTAGTTTTAAGTTACGCTTATATATTGCACCGAGTTTTACATACATACACAATTACACTATGGTCAAAAATGTGACTTATTGGTCGCGTCCTTATCAAGGCAGTGATTTTAAACAGCGACTGTGATAGCAACAGTGTCAGAAAAATACTTATAAACTCGCATAAATAATAAGTAAATGAAAAATATGAGCAAAAATATTTGTAATAGGATTTTGAAATATTTGTACTATCCGAAATACTGAGTATGAGTACTAATCATCAATTTAGGTAAATATATTAAAATATACCGTCTGTCAATTAATTTTTTGACATAATATTATATATATTATATATAAAACTTAACGCATTTGTACTATATATGTATATACATTTGGAGAACTATTATTTACTTTGGAAATAAATTATCTTTTATAATCTAAGCTTTATTCCAATTTTTTATTCGTTTATTCGCTTATTTACTCGTCTAAATAGACGAGGCTATAAGCTGCACAATTTTAAAACATTTCGGAAGAAGAGGAAGAACTAAGTAAACTATGAAATACAGAGCGGACAGAAGAGAGAAGCGTATGGCCTCTGTATAATGAATGTATGTACATATCTTAAAAATAATTAAAGTTTCCTAAACCAATAAATAGTCAAGTTCATCTAAAGTTGAAATGCAAACATGTACAGAATCTTGTTAGTCGATTCTGTCACATCTATCTCCCATATAAAACTTTATTATTCAAAGCTAATCTCGTCCCCATGTTAATCAGCTCAAAGTTGGACGACGCATGTGGCATCCACTTTTAGATGGCATTGTAATATATCTTGCAAGCAATTTGATCAATTTGATTCTAATACATTCCATGATGCACCTTTCGTATATGCCAAAGTAATCACCGTTCCTCTAGTAGGGTTTATAAGGCATATATCGGTCAAAAAGACAGATATCTTAAAAAAAATACAAAAATTAGTGCGACAATAATGGGGGTTTGAACTGAAAATTTATCAATCGTCCGTATATTCTAGTCACAATGTACTGATTCAGGATTCAGGTACAGGATTCTTCCGGTACCGTTGCATCTAATAATAGGTATATTTGAATTTTTATTTAAAATTAGGTTAGAAGGTTCCACCCAGTTTAATGACATTTCCTACCAAAAATTTATGACATCGGTTGACATTTTGTAGAATTGTTGAGGAAGTTTGATGACACCTTGTGAACCCTTGGGCAAGTTAAGTTGCTGGTAAAAATAGATGCGGTCGATCTATAAATTCATTGCATTAATTACAGTAAACCCTTGCTAATTTCGGATACAAATGATTATATAACATGTTTTCAACGAATTTTCGATACATTTCACTCCTTGGTAACCTTGGTATAATTTGCGAGATGGTTTAATAGTGAGTTTCGTCCGAAATTAGAGCTGCCTTACTTTTTAGAATACATTTTCAATTAACTTTCATTTAACCAAGAAGATTTTTCATTTACTTCAACTTAAAAATATTCAAGAATTATTTTTAAATATATTTGTATACATATATACAAATGATACTTTCCATGCCCTTACACGAAAGCTCAAATTTCAAAGTAATTTTGGATCTCTTTTCTTTGATAGTGCTTCTGAAAGCTTTAGTATAGTTGGTTTTCATTCACTGCAGTAAAACGTAGCATGATTTTAGGTTTCATAAATTACTAGAAGACTTGCGGTTTTAAATTTAAATTCTTAATGTAAAACGTATTGTTTATTATTGTCAGAGATGATTGCGGCTTTTCATTCTTTTTTTTTTGTTTTCTTTTTACTGTGGTTGAGGTGGACTTCAAATATGGATGATCGGCAGAAAACTACGGCGTTAAAACTATATACTCAGAAAATATTTTATATATAGATTATATAAATATAAATAATTTCAAGTAAAAGGAATTTCATTTGTTAATGAAATATTATTCTTGATGAAAAAAATGCTGCTGATACCATAAGATATTGACGAGGTCCGGGCTAAAATGGGCTTAATGGGCTTAAATACCGTAAATTCAGTACATGTCCAAAAGAGGCTCTTACGGAAGAAAGTAACCAAAAATGTACAAATTGATTTTGGATGAACGTAAAATGAAATTGATCGAGCAAGCTGACGCTTATAGGAACGTGCTGAACATGTCGAATAACGGTCCTGTTTGAAGAAGGAGAAAGTTCTGCTACATAAAAACACCTTACCGTGCCGAACATCAATAAAAGCGTAGACAAATTGTTTTGAATTGCTTCGTCTTACACCGGATTCTCCAGATCTAAGGCGAAATGATTGTTTTTTGTTTTCAGACATGCATTCTTGGTGGAAAGAAATTTAGTTAAGATGAAGAGGTAATCGTCGAGGCGGAGGTCCATTTTGAAGCAAAATTAAATCTTGCTACGAAAATTATATCGAAAAGTTGGAACATCGAAAATTTCTTAGTTATCCAAAAATGTTGCACAAACCTCCTGGAATTAAAAAGTGAAATCAGTTGTTTTGGTAACCGTGTTTCCCTTGTCAGAACAAGTAAATGTTTCCAAACCATAGATAACTGTATATTATCATATTAAATTTCTTTTATTTTTATGAAATAGATGTTTTTAAAAGTTGGGATAATAGATCAAAATCAACCTATCACAGAAATGAGCTATGAGATTAGCGATTTTTCTTTGATTTTTTTTTATTTAAAAATTTCAAAATTGAATTTTCAACTGTGGCCTTGACGTAATGTTTCTTTTCACAATTTGGGACTGATATTTCGGAAGACAACACATAAAAAGGTTCAAACATACTCTCGAATTTTTCAAGTGAAACGTCTTGTTGAGTCCACGGTTGCTGGAACCATAGCTTAGTACGCGGTCATACCTTTTTGAGTTACCGCTATGAGACTTGACAACAGTGATTAAATATGTATATAGCTTGAGAAATGAAAGGAAAACAAAATGACCGTTATTGGGTTCCAGTATGTAGCCACCCAAATCCATATCTTATTTATATTAAGGTATATAGGTATGAGAAACAATGACCAGAATACGGTAAAGAAGTTTTTCTCGAAACCGCATTTTCCAAATCGGGCGACGATGGTACTTGGAGACAATCGCATCGAAATCGCAATTTTAAATGTAGCTTCATAGTAAAATTATCTTTTAAACTACGTACGATTTTGTAACTATTATAAGCAATTTATTAAAAATTTTATCGGCTAGAATTTTTTATATTCTTTTAAGACCGCCATTTTGTGAAAATTTTATGTTCAGTTTAACACATATGTACTTTACTAGCAAGTATTATGTTAATTAAGAACGTGATTTTTATTTTATTTCAGATACCACGAGTTCCTGAGTCAGCATCTCCTATAGAAGGTCTTTTAAAAAGGTGATTCCGCAGATTGTCTCAGTAGCCGTCATTTTGTAACAAATTACAAAAAAAAATTATCTTTATACACTCAAATACATAAATTCTGAAAGAGTCTGAAAGAGACAAATTTTATTCCTTTTTCCTAACTCCCGGAACAAAGGGTTCAATACTGGCCTAAGCCCTTAAAGCTACCTGTGCCACAATTGAAGGATGTTGCCAACTTCCACTTTATGTACCACATGGTTGCCCAATTACCACTTTATGATGATCGGGTGTCTTACTTGTTCCCTGTTGGCGAAATTATATTGGTTCTTATTGCCAGCGATGAAGTAATATCTACTCAACTAAAAACATTAAATGTTAACTTATATACTCATGCCATTTTGATAAATTGTTGCAAAGTACCTACATACACACATACCGTTGTACATATTCTTATGCATACACAATATTTGTATTAAAATGTGCATGCATGTATAAAACACATACATACCTATATATATGTGTACATATCTCTGCATGTTTGTGCAAATTTTGATAGGGACTGAGTGCTCCATTTCAAAGAAATGTTGAAACAGTTACTCTTCATTGAACAGGCGATGTAGTTCATAACGCAAATAACGGGGAATAAAATAAGTATTTTATGGACCTAATAAGACATACCTTCACATACATATGTATGTACATTTGAAGAACAGAAATTATCCGTGCGGCAAAAATATAAATAATTATGAAGAAAATTATTTGAACTATATGAAATTAGTTGTCAATATTTATGTGAGCGTGAGTGCGAATACAATTCTACTGCGGATAAATATCCAGATTCTTGCAAATAGAACGTGAATAAATATTGTTTGGATGTGAGTGCTGAATTTTGTTATTTTAATAGTGAGCAATTTGATCCAACCTGAATACAAAAATTTAGTTAAATAGAAATCTTATTAAACTTTAAAAATTAGTAGAAAAAATTTAAAAATTAAAACAACATTGAAACTTTTATTTTATTTCGACTTTTTTGGAATTAAATTTTTTAATTATTAAAAAAATGTTAGTCATTATCGGTTGTTATTTTTTTTTTAATGATATAATTAGTTTGTGATAACTGAACTGTGATACTTAAACTGCTGATTGAAAATATTTTTAGTTACATAAATTATGTGTGTCTACAGTACATTTCACTTGATATCAATATTGTAATATTGAATTAAATTTATGAATTGATTTCGAATTAAATTTTTCACATAGCTGGCTGGCAACATCTTAAAAAAGTAATATTTCTTAAACCTGTTTAGTTTGAACTGGTGTTACAATATATAAGCTAAAATTAAATTTAAAATTATTAATTAAAATTAATTTTTGAAATAAAGTTAAATTTAATTTAATTTAGTAACTTATAAAACAAGTAGCAACTTTTTTTAAAATTAACTTAAAAATTCATGATCTTTTTTCCGAGTATCATACCCGTAATTTAATAAGTTTCTTTCCTATTAATTTCACTGGGTTAAAATTTGCAAACAGGTTGCAACAATTTTAAAACACTTTTTTTGTTGCACAGAACATTTCAAAAAATATATTCCAATAAGTTCAGCATTTTTAGTTTGTAGAATTTCCTTATTTTATAAATGTTTACGTAAAATATCGCCACCCGCGCAAGCTTATAACTTTTTTTTTAAACTAATTACACTATATAATAAAAAAATATGAACTGTGAACTTTAATGAGGTTTCATTTAAAAATTTTTTAAATATAAACTATTTTGTAAAAAAATATGTAAGTCAGAAATAAATAAATAAAAAAGTAAATTAAAAAATAGGAAACTCTTGAATATATATTTTAAATACAATAAATTTAAGACAAAATTAAAAAATATGCGGTGAACCGTTTTAATCCTTCTTGCCTCTTTATATGTACTGCTCCGTTCATAACAATAGCAACATCGCCGGAAATACTGGTAAATTAAGGTACTCCTAATTGCTGACTAATATTTGAATATAATTTTTGTGTCCAATATACAATTCTGTGTCAAAGCTTATATTTGTAATTTAACTACGGGTTAATGAAGCCGCATTAGCATAAATTTGTGTGCAATATAAGAACCAAGGGGGATCGGAACAGGAGAAGTAATTGCCTTGCATTACAAACTTATAATGCTGTGAAGCCAAGCATAGTCCCTAAGCCTTGTAAAAAATGTTATTGGGTTAAAAAGAAACGCTGAAGTGTCAAGCGAAAGGTGTTTACGGCATTACTCATAATTTTACGCGCACAAAAAAACATATAAATTTTTCATTTGTTTATAGCAATATTTGAGTCACTTTTGTTCTAGTGCTATTGGTGTTATCAGCAATAGTTTTTTATTGAAAATAAATTCGAGTATTTCAGATAAATTATGACGCAAAAATATTGCTTTCTAAATTAATTTCTTTTTACTATTCGAATATATAACAATGAAGATTGTAGGCAAAACCAATCAAAGCAATTTCCCGCTTGCAATTTTCTCCGGATTTATAGTGGATTTATCTATTTATACGTACATAACTGTTTGTATTTTTCAAGCAACACGTGGTTCCCACTAATGTTGTCAACAAGACACATTAATATTTTAAAATCTGCGCCAATGAACACGTCGCTGAATGACATTCATGAATTTCAGTAAAGAAACACACATACACAAGCTTATCAATCCACCTCAAAGTTCAGCATATGTTTCGTATGCATTAGGTTGGGTAAAATTGAGGTGGAAAAATACTATTGACTAATGAGTGAATGTAATTCAAAACACAAAAAAGATGTTGTCAAAATAAAATTTAATTTCAAGCGATGCAAGTGTCAAAGTGTTGTTAGAATAGAGAAATTTTGAAAAATGCTCAACAACTAATATTAATTTCTAATCTAGCTAATTAAGCTTACTATTCTTGTAAGTTTTATTCTATATTTTTAGTCGGTTGAGTGTAGTGTAGTATAAAAAAAACACAACCTTTAAATATTTTTTTCATTCTTCAGCAAATTACGACCGTTAGATTCAGATCAATTCAGTATATCAAAAAACTAAATGGTCAAGGTTATATTAAAAACTAGTGCAATTACTTCTAAATTGAACTGTATTTTACAGTATTTTCATTACCTTCCTTTTTCTCAAAATTACTTTAAATGAGAGATCACCTTAGTACACAAAATATTCCAAATATCTTCGAGTATAAATGCGTATGTATGAGTATGCCAGCTAAAACATTAAAATAATAGAAATCGTAAACTATTGTAGTATGATTACCTTTATAGTAACATTTGGCTTCGATAAGATAAATATTTTTATATCAACACCCAACAGTAAGAAAATAATAAGAACTATCAATTTGAATCTGCTATCGATACTAGATAATATGAACATGCTCTAAGTTAATGAAATATCTGCAACCCAAGGCAACCACTTGTTTCTTCGTATAACTTAAAAGAATTTCTGAAGGCAAGGGCTCTGACCGAGCGGTTTAAGATTTTTAAACACAGTTTACTGGGGCCATAATAACGGCTATATATAAATAATACAATTTTCGCTTATTTGCCAATCCTCCTCCCGAAAGAATCACTTATAAGCTTTCTTAAATAAAAACTTTTACCGAGAAGAAACTATCCACCAGAGTAGAATAATACCCAATATTGAAATTGACTTATACTCTAGATGGAGTATTAAGGGTAATATCGACTGTCTGTCATTTGGAAGCCGTTTACAATTTGTAGCGCTCTCCATTGCACACATAACATGGCAATCATGTTGGGATTTGTTAAAGATCGGCTAAGCATTCAGCGAATATGCAAATGCTAATTATTTTATCAGCGTACATGAAAACCCATATGAATAATCGTGTCAAAAGCCGAATTACTTACTATTGCATATTTTTTCATGTCAGTCATGACAAATTACAAAAGTCTGAAAATTTTACTTTAACATTTCTTTCAAGTTGTTTTGCAACTCTTTGTTTAAATTAATATAAAAAGCTAAGTAAAAAAATTGAAACCAAGATAAAGTAAATTAATAAACCCAAATGTATAACAAAAACTTTAAGAAAATGCACAGTAATTTGCTGATAATAACATATTTTGTCAACAATGAAGCAATTCAAAAAATGCAATAAGCAAAATTAAAAAAAAAAGCTTTTTGAAAGAAAATAAAACGGGATTTACATTTTATCATATGTTGAGCGCTAAAGTTTCCGAAGTTTGTTGGACCGACACGATAAGAAAGTGTAAATATTACGTATATATGAATGTACCTCATGAAATGTTCTAACTATGTTGGCATGTGCACATATAAATATTCAATATTCTATGTTGGGTTACACAATATCGTTGCCGGGTGGTTTGAGTTCAAGACAACCACTTGGGGAATTGATGTTCTAGCTACAGAAAAAACCACTCGGCATTCAATGTAGCACCTAAAATTATATTTCTGACTTGTTATGGCTTCATAAAAGCATGGCTTAAGACTGGTAAGACTATTCATTTAATTAGTGCATATCAAAAATATGAGAAGATCGATATAATATTTTAATTTTCCTTGGACCATATCATGGGATATGAGTTCTTCTAGAATTTCTTTATTTATAGTGGTTCCATTTCGTGTTTCCATTAGAAATAGTCTCCTTAAAGCCTCCTCGCTGAATATAAACTCTTCAGAACCCTCAAAGAAAAAAATTAAGGCTAAGCACGTAGTGGAGTGAAGAGCAAAGCAACGTGCAAATATATTATTGAAGAAGCCTGATCTTTCCTATACAAGCACCGCCGGCGAACGGTAAACTTCTAGTATAACATATTTGATTTATGATAATCCATCATGTGTTTAGCCTAAAAGCTTCGACAGCTTTGTATACATTCCTCACATGTCAGCAATGTTTTGGGTTTTCTAAGCAATGATTCAAAAGCTTCTCAATACATTAATTGTAAGAATGTATGTAATGTTTTTACAAATTTCTTCCTACATAGTTCTGGAAATCTACTCATTCTGGCTGGCGACTGCGTGATAAATATAATTTTAAAGCAAAACCCTCGCTTCTTTGAACAAACTCCTGATTAGCGAATTATTGCAAAGCCGTTTGAAGGTTGAAATTTTAGATAAAGCTCCAACACTTACATCGTTAAGATATACATATACATAATTTATAATCAAACAGTACTTTTTCCAATGACTCAGTGATTTGATTTAATTTTTTGAATTCACTCATATCAATTTCTACAAATAGTGCACTTGGAAGTCTATTTTTTATTTACGTTCTTATTTTGATTTTAATTCTTTTACTCTCGCAACTTGCTGCATACGGTATAATTGTTTTGTTCCCCTAAAGGTTCTTTGTAACACCTAAAAGTAATCGAGATGAATATGGAGTTATAAAAATATATGAAAATGATCAGGATAACGAGTTCGAAAATGAGTGAAATCGGATAACAACCACGCCTACTTTCCACACAACATAATTTAAAATTCCATCTGATTTTTTCACCTTACAATATATAAATCAAGCACCACGGACTTTGCACAAATGGTATCTTCAAGGTGTGGCACCACCCAGCTATGAAATGTCTAAATAAGACTACAAAATTCACGCCACCCGATATTGAATATGAGGACCTCAGTGTCAATGGCTAACTTTACACCGAAAATATCGGTAAATCTGTAGGAAATCTAAATGAAACTCAGAGGGCGTGACCTCTAGAGTCATACAAATAATAAATGTAAACGAAACCGGTCTAGACCTTGGTCTAGAAATATTTGACCTCCTTTGAGCTTCGCAAATTGTGAGAGTATAAAATGTTCGGTTACACCCAAACTTAGTCGTTCCTTACTTGTCTTTTCATCATTTCGTTTCGTACTTTTTTCAAAAACTGTTGGTTCGCATGTCGCATTTTCATTTGTTTATGTCTCATTATCGCGTAATTACTCATTTAAGAACATATGTATGTTGCCAATATAAAACCGTTATCAGTGAAAGCTTGCCGGTATATAATATAATGGTATCTGCGAGTGGGTGGATTAATTTGTGTGCTGACTAATATAATTATTAAAAGAGTTCAACGCCCACTATGGGAGGTAATCAGCACAATGATAGCTTTGATGTTTGAATTTTGAGAAAGTGATTTTCTAACTGTAATCAATGAAGAACCTACTAGCTATTTTTGTACCGTATTCATTATAAAATATATATTCACATATAAAACTTTTCAGAAAACTAAAAGACAGTTTATTTTCGAAGTAATAGTAGGTCATTGTATTTTCGAATATCGGAAAGGGCTTTCAACATATTAAGATAAAACGAGTTCTATATAACTTTGGAGATCATATCAGATCTAATCATTATTAAGTAGCGCCTTTGTATACATATGTATATATCTATCCCGATCTCAAATTATCCTAATAATTAATAATAATCCTCGAATATATCAAAAGGACTTTATGATAGACATGCACTTGGTTTTCACCGAGATGTCATGCGTACCGTTTGCCTTTAAGCTTGAATCAATCAAACTTTCGGCTTCACAATACAACAATTTCTATTACAGACTTTTGACTATTATCAGTTGTGTAAATCAATGAAATGACTGCGCTTATTTGCCAACTGCTCATCGGAGTCGCTATACTTTATCAAAGCGCTGTAGCCGATATACCCGACTGTGTTTTCGAAGACACTGTCGACTTAACCGCTAGTACAAAATTTTCCAATGGTTCTTACTTATATGAAGGTCTCTTGGTGCCACCACAATTGATAGCCGAATACGACTATATTGAGCTCTTCGAAGGTGAGCGTAAAGTCGTGGAGAGGCATATACGCGGTTGTGTGTGCAAGATCAAGCAATGCGTGAAGTTTTGCTGTCACCCAAGAGCGGATATGTATCAGACAACTGCGGATGCCACACCGCAATGTGAAGATGAACTTAACGAGGAGCTCAAATATTCACCACTTCTGAATATAACTCTGCGAAACAGCAGCCGTGTCGTGATGCATCTATTGGATGAATTTGTGGTGCAGCAGGGAATACCATGCCAAGGTGGCTATATGCTAATGCCCCATATGTACGAAGAGGATCAATGGGAGTTACTTGAGGTAAGTAAAAATAAGCTGCGAGCGCGAAATATTCACAGAAGAATGTCGGTTTTTTGCAGAACGGCACGTTGTTGCGCGTCAGTGATGCGAAATATTTCTCAAGGCGAGATTATTGCTTGCAGGCCTATAACACGAGTGAAGAGTTTGTGTTGAATCCAATGAACTGTCCAGTCATTTATAAAGAGCCATCTACGCTGATGCTCAATACGATAAGTAAGCAAAACAGACGATCGCTCTCTGAGAGCGAGAGAGTGAAGACAGAGGAAAGAGCGAAATTACAAAAATATAATAATTACTTTCTTTTCAGTCATGCTTATTTCGGCACCATTTCTATATGTTACTATCCTGATCTATTGGCTCATACCGGAATTGTGGAACTTGCATACGAAGTGCCTGATTTGCTATCTACTTTCGTTAGCTATTGGCACGACATTGATTGTTGTGGTCAACATGCAGTATTCAAATTACGAAACCGTTGCTTGCGCTATAATCGGTAAGTTTTCCAATTCAACTGGGAAAGTCTTGAACTATACATATAGTGAAAACTCGAAATGTTTTTTGAGGATTTATTAAATTCGATAGTTTTACGTCATCGTTTTTACAATTAATGGGGTGCAGGGACAAAACTTATAAAGATAAATTTAAAATAAAAATAAATAAATGTAATAAATGTAAAATTTAAGGTAGATATTTCATTCGTACCTAACCTCAAATATATGTATAAATACATACGTATATATGATATGATTTAAATAGTACAATTCCAGAATACAAAAGCAAAATTTCTTCTGTCATATCCATTGTTCCCAAAAGAGTTTGCTTTCAAACAAAAAAGTTCATCCTAACTAACCTAATATTTTGACGAGAGAATTTATCCGTAAGATTTTAGAGATTGTTAACATATTCATGGAAAAATCAAGTAAGTAAAAGTAAAAATATTCAAGTAAGTGCTAGACTTTCTAGAAAAAAATCTTGTTAGATTATTCCAAAGAGACTATATGTTCAATGTAGCCACAAGTCCAGTATAGTCGAATTTCCACTGGCTTCAAATACCTGTCTATGGTACTTCGATAACTTCTTCGAAACTATATTAATTACAATTTTTATCGATTTGTCTATTTAGATAGGAGTATATGTTGCCAAGGTGGAAAATCACAATATTAGACTGTTTCGAAAAAAACCCTTCCAATATATATTATGTAATAACGCCTTATTTAAGATTTTAATGGAAATCACCCTGACCCTGAAAGGGTTCAGGGAGAGACTGTTCTTTAAAAGATTGCTGAGGCAAAACTTTCTTCTAAGATTTTGTGAAATATACCGATCTTCCGCTAATCAACAAATATATTTCGATCTGCTTGAATTTTCTAAATAATTAACTGACTATTTCGATAGTTCCTGAAGATCCCATAAAAGTTCCTAGATCTCTGCTAAATTTAAATCTTCATTTCAACAGGTTTCGTGACATATTTCTTTTTAACTGCTGTCTTCTTTTGGTTAAATGTGATCTGCTTCGATCTATGGCAAAATTTCCGTATCACTCAAGGCACAATTCGAAACTTAACACAGCGTAAACGGTTTCTTTACTATTCACTTTACGCTTGGGGTATGCCAGCTTTGATGACAATAGTAACAGTTAGTTTACAGAACTCAAATTTACCACATGGGCTAAAGTCGGGCATTGGAGATACACACTGTTGGTTAAAAAGTAAGTGGTTAATATCTCGGCTTAAAAAGGATATAAACTAACTTTATTTAAATATTATACAAATTTCCAGTTGACGACTGGTCGGCCATGATCTATTTCCACGGACCCTGCTTACTGCTGATTATTTTCAATATTGGTATATTTTTTCTAACGGCCAATAAAATCTATAAAATACGTAAGGATCTGCAGCACTTTTCACGTGGCGACTGCAGCCAAAGACACTTGCGTTCACAGCAGAATAAGTGAGTACTATATTTATCATATGACTACATACATGATTAACAATTTTTTATCAATAACAAGTAAAAATTTAATGAAACTTTTCAGTGTTTGGCTCTTCTTTCGCATGTTCATTGTAATGGGTATCGGCTGGCTGCTGGAGATAATCAGTTATATGGTTGGCAATAACAGTAATTGTGCTTTGCTCTTTGCTATCACGGATGTCTACAATGC
Source organism: Bactrocera minax (assembly GCA_021498325.1). NCBI lineage: Eukaryota > Metazoa > Arthropoda > Insecta > Diptera > Tephritidae > Bactrocera > Bactrocera minax. The sequence goes on from JAKEEE010000001.1 coordinate 5,817,421, forward strand.
GTCACAGGGTCTGATCATATTCATATTGTTGGTTGTGAAGAAAAAGGTTCTAATGCTGATAAAGAAAAGGTAATTGGAAAATGAATTTTCTGAAATTAATGTAGTTTTTGTGAGTTTTCTAATTGTCATATACAACTCTGCTATGATGAAGTGCCATTTCGTAAGAGATTAACTTCATTTCTTGAGTAAGCATTATAATATAGTTCCGTTTTTGAGAGTAATTTAATACAGAGAATTTTTGCAAATTTTGTTGAGACTGTAGACAAAAGTTATATTTTATGATTGAATCATTTCAGAAAACTTAGAAGTATCATAAAAGATCCACTAGAATTCACCATTAACAGTTCAATGGTTTAGATGGGGTTTACTGACTTTTAGCATGTTTAAACGGTAATGATTTGGGCCAGAAAAAGTCAGTAAAGTTCTCCTTAGAATACTAAGGAATATAGATGACGCCAGGTATGCAAGGGATTACCCACGGAAGTCGGTTTTACATAACCGGCACGGATCCGAAACTCGTCTGTCCGGACTGGTTAATTATTTTTTTTGCCCTTATAAAATTACATCAAATCAAAGTACCGAAGTCTAACCACCAACATAATAAATGTTGGCAGCGCTAATTTTGTTGGCATATTCTCCAGTTATTGCCGTCTATGATTATTGTTTCTTTATAAACAGAGAGGAGTGGCTCGATGGAAAAGGAATTGGGACAATCCTTGTTTTTTTTTTCAATTTTATTTGACAAAATGTGCTGAATCGCGAAACAACCTACATTTTGCAAGAAGAAATATTCTTTATGCAAGAGGATAAGGAAAGATATCGAGGAATATTTGCCACTTTTCTCTGGTCGCTAAACCAGTTAAGTTCAATGCAATAGATTATGTCTAGACCTGAATAAAGTGCTATGACCGTTTTCTATTCTATCTCTTTTTGATTGTGCTAGCCAATCAGATTTAAAACAGTAGTTTGTTCGATTCACCACCAATCAAAATTTGGCTAATAAAAGACAGTTTTGAGATAAAAATGTGCCCGACCTATTATACGATCGATTTCTGCGAATAATTTCGTATAGAGTCTAGCTGCCATTACCATCTCTTTATAGTTATTTCGGAATCCTGTTTACTTTCTTGCTTATATAATAAATATGTATTTTGTAGGAATAACTATTTTGTACGCTTAGTTACTTAAACTATAAATACATAAGTACTATTAACCACTTACCTTTTTAGATTTACTAAATCGGATAATACTTTGCAGTTTTCAACTAGGCGATTTACCAAGTCCAGCACGTCAGCCATGGAGTTGTGTAAGTAAAGTTAACACCTGAACTTAAATTTTCTTTTTAAATATTTAAGAATACTATGTACATATTATATAATACAAAATCGATTAATTAGTGAATGACCTTCACTCTTAACCCTTCTACTAAAATAGATGACTTTTAGGAAGCTTTTCAAAAGAACGCTAAAAATAAGCTACCTTATTTGATAATTTAAAACCATTTTTTCACTAGAACCCAATTAACTGAATTAACTATCATTGATTAGATTTCATATGATGAACTAGTGTTTCAAAGATCTCTTCAAATTCGTATTTACCTCAGCGAAATTCTAGCTATGAAAGCCAGGTCCATTAAATTATATTATCGACTTTACGTCAAGTATATTTTGAAGAGATAAATTCATCTGAATTCTTAGAATGGCCGACTGAGATAGGAGATACCTTATATTAGAAACTAAGAAGTTAGAACGGACTTCCAATTCGGGCGCGTTGGCATATATATAAAGATATAGATAAGATATAAATAAAGACTGCACCATTTTCAATTCTTTAGGAATTATATCCTGAATATAGGAGATTCGTGGCGGATAAGAAATTTTGCAATATTAATTTTAAATATCAAGATCATGTCAGAACTACATATATACAAACTACCGTTTGTTTTTAATTATATTTTTGTAACTATAAAATGTCTGGATATCTTTATTTAGTTTAACATGACTTTATTTGTCTGCTTATAGCCAATGCTGAAAGTCGATGGAAACTTCGGAACTGAAAACCAAACTGCATGCAATGAGCCGGCAGTGTAATCGCAAAATATTGGAATGAAAAAAAACTATGCAGTGATAAAACTTATATTTTATAGGAGATCGGTTTTGAAAGCCGAGGCATCGGTTTTTTGTTTTTTGAAGCTCAAGACCATCCAGGCAATCGCATGTCCAAATTAACTCATCAAAGATCAGTAAAATGTTTACGAAGTATTTACCAAAGGCCATAATGATATACACATATGTCAATTATTTTTTTTAAAACATTATATGTAAACAAAAATTGCTTAAATGGTGCTGTCACTTTAAAAAAAATTTTATATATATTTTACGAGCCTGCGAAAATTAATAATATCAGTACTACAGTTTAAAAATTTTGTTATAATTATATTTACAAGTACAAATACACTCATAGACCATAACTGACTTCAATTCGCCAAACGTTAAAGAGTCCCGTATCGAACAAAAATCTGATAAAAATCGGAGAGACTGGCATATATTTAGAATAACACGTGCTTATATCTCTTAAATGGGGTATTTAAACACTTTCTTGTAAGAAACTAACTGTATACCTTTTTTGTTGTTATCACATGAACATTTTTGAACCAGAGTGTTGAGTTCAAATATAATGAGCAGAGATGTGGCGAATCATATATATACACCTATATAGGTAACCATATTTTTCCCTAACTATATGCTAAAACATTTAATTTTTTTTTTTTAAATATACACTAAATTAGTATTTGGAATAGATATAAGCAAAATAAATAATGTTATATTTTTTTTTATTACGAACGAATTACAACACAATAAAATAAAAAAAAATTTATTTTAAAATATGTTGAACTTTTATCATTGCCTTTTATCAAAATAAGGTTTCGACCGACACATTTTACTCATGCATAGCAAATGGTCGATTGAGCTTTTGCTGGTAAAAAAATTATATGCAATGCTCTGACAACATTTTGAAATGCAACACTGTTCTGATTGCGTTGACAACCAACAGCTACTTTTAGCTATAGATACTTTTATATAGATTCCATAAATTTATGAATTATGGAATTGGAAATCTTAGATATTATAATGTAGGTATAGAGGAGTAGTACTAGTAGTAGTAGTAGTAACTGTCCCTCAAGTTAACCGCCAATCAGCCAATCGGACTCAGTCGAACACTAAATACACTGGTAATTTGTTAGAGTTAAAGTCACATGAAATATGTAGAAATATCTGCCTGCATTTAGTTCAATTTGCTCCTGTAGTTTGTGTTATAGGAAAATTCGCTTAAACTTACGAAAGCAATACCAACGACATATTTCATATTTAACCTATTATTTAGACAGTTATTACTCTTTTAATAGTTTAGAACAATACCGTTATACGGGAAGTTAGAGATGTTTTTACAGATTTTCCAATTGCGTAATGGGGAATACGGTTGCAATGGGCTCACCGACAATTCTTCAGCGGTTTGCAAATGTGCGGTAGTACCACTGAAATGGTTTCTGAGAGCAAAGTTCAATATGTATACATATATATATATATATATATCCCTTAAATTTTGGTTAAAGTTTTCGATACACACTCATAAATGTGATTACAACGCTTTTATTAAGAATTATTAAGAAACGTTGTCAAAAATTCACTACCGGCGACTTACAACAAAGCATATCTTCGAAAACATGAAGATTATGCGTTAATTCCGATTTTTTGCTTACGTATATATATATGAAAATATTGATATCATGGTTATTATAATATTGATGGTTAGATCGGTTTGTTCAAGTTGATTTATTCTCATAAAGAAAATGCTTTGTCAGTTCGGAAGAGAAATCGCAATTGGTTAGCGACAAAATCACAAATTAAATCTGTATCTTATTGAAAATTTGATTAATAAAATTTTGAAAAATACAATAACAATAATTTTCTCCATATTAAATTTCTTTGACGTTTTATGCTTTTGTGTAAAAGATAAGTTAATGCAGTGATTTTTGTAAAATTACATTTCAATTGTGATTTTTGAAACCGTTATATTTATTTGACATTATGAATATTAAAAAAACATCAAAAGCTACATTACATTTTTCACAAAATAATGGCAATACACTAGTAGACCAAAATACATACGATGTGAAATAAAAAAATTCAAATACTCTGTGAATAAAAATTTCAAGCTTGCATATAATTTTGACAAAAATATTTAAAGGGTTAAAAGTCTATCTAGTAGTTTGTTGCCTCAGAAACGTTTTATTATGGTAACCCTTCTTAAGCAGTTTCAGTTCGATATACCTTTACTGTAATATTGAATTTATTTCACAAATGTTTTTGAATAAAAATTAATTAAAAAGTTGAATTAAATTTAGAACTTTCAATATATTGTAAATCATTGTAAATATTTATATTGTAAATATAGAAATTTCTAAGTAGGTCGAAACTTTTAAAATTTTTTAGCAAATTTTTCGAGTTTTACGCCAAACAATCCAAAGAAATTCTTCAAATCAGTTCAGACTTCATCATGTGCCTAAAGAAGTGTCACTTCTAAAATAATAAAGTAACGATAAAAGCTTAGAAACACTATAGCAATATTCTCAAAATGACCTAGACTCGGTTTGATGGTGATTTATTTTATTTACGCAATGTTATTAAGCCATTTAACTCTAGGCTTAACTTAGAGTTACTCTAACGAGGAACTCTAACAACGAAAGCTTTTATAGTTTGAAATTTAAGTTTTTTTTACAAATGTATTGTCTTGGTACCAAAATTTTTCTGGAAATTTTTTCTGGAATATAAATGTACTTCCAAGGCTCACTCAGACTTAATATTTTTTAGAACTTTTTCAAAACAATTTTTTTTATGAGAATTCTTAACGCTGAAATTCAATTATAAGAAACTCGTTTTGCAGAAATTGTTTCCTTCGATAGATAAAATATGTTTATTGAGTTACTCAACTTTTTAAACACTTGTTTTTCAATATTTATATAAGTAAGCTTTAAAGTTTTCGTAGATGGAGACTACTTGTTTTGGCCTTTTCACAATCACTTTCAAATATATTTTGAAGTGAAGGGATCGCTTTCTTCTACATCTTCTTCTATAAATTCTTCTACAAAAAACACAAAATAAAACAACCATGATTTGTATAACTGATAAGTCTGCCAAAATTTTAATTATTTAAAAATTAAAACAATTTTTTTAAAATTCGTTTTAATTTTTTTTTAAATTCGTTTTAATTTTCTTTTAATGTATGTATGTATATAATATTATGTTTTAGATGAAATTAAAGGATAGCCATACAAACATAGACACAGGCATCTATACTTTCTGCGGTTAGTGGCGCTGATAAGCCTTTTGAGTCATAGAGGCCCCCAAAACTCCTTATTTGCAGCTGAATGCGTAGTTCGCTGTAATGAACTGATAAACAAATTCAGTTTAACCAAAATAACAAACTGATAAACAAAACAGTTACTCAGCTGGGCCTTGATATGTACTAAACATGTGTATACATTTGTTCATCACACAAAATTTTACGAAACTTTATGATTTTACTACTAATTAAAATTAATTAACAAATTTACTTTTCGAAGGTCTTAGCTGAGCATAATGACCACCTCTCCATTTATTTCAAGCAGCATGTTTTATATTTTACTCTCAATTGTACCTCTACACTTTGCTTTTGCCGAAATACCTAATTGCGTCTTCGAGGATACCGTTAACATAACGGACAATCAGACTTTACCCACCGGTTCTTACAACTTTGAAGATTTACCGGTGCCGCTCCATTTGTCTGGGTGTTACGAATACATAGAGCTCTTCGGAGGTAAGCGTGAGCTCGTGGCGAAGCATTTACGCGGTTGTGTGTGTCAACTGAAACGATGCGTCAAATTCTGCTGTCATCCCAGAGCCGATATGTATCGGTCAACGGAAAACTTTCAGGCAGAATGCGATGAAAAATTGAATGAAGAGCTAACATATTCACCACATTTAAATATAACGCTGAATAATGTTAACCGGACACCAACGAATGTGTGTGGATATATGCTAATGCCGCATATGCGCAAAGACCACCAGTGGGAACTGTTTGAGGTAAGATTTTGAACTAACTATATATGAATAAATAGTTGGATGAAATTATATAAAGGGGTCTTGAAGAAGAACCAGCCGATTTTGGACTGGAATAAAGCAAAATGTGTGCATTTGGACTTGAAGATCTATATATAACATCTCTAGTTTTTCAATAATCTTTTGACAACCAAGTCAAATTAAATCATGGGTCGTCTAAAATATGGTATAGGTACCAACGTAATCCAGTTGTAATTACTGCGTTTTTAGAAAATGCAGAACATTCTCATTTGAAATATCCAAAAAGAACTTTAAGAAGATTTGAAACCTGATGCGTCTCCAGTTGATTCTTATTGACCGTAATTTTTGTTGATCTTGGTAGTATAACCATTCATGAAAAAATAACCCTCTTGTCTCGAATCCCAGAAAGCAATCTAAAGACTTTCTCTATGCACTCGGATATTGTAGGTGTATAAGCTAAGCTTTTGGGAACATCGAAGAGTTAACTACCTCTGTAGTATGAGGCCACTTTTATCCAGAATAGTGAGCTCTCCATTTATCTTGTGCTCCTTTGCTGTTAAATTATTGGTGGTTACATACATTTAAAATCAGCGCAATCCAATTGAAAACATTTTATAATATGTTATTATAAATAATATGTTTCCATTAAAGTATTATTTTTTGTTCACAGAACGGCTCACTGTTATGTGTTGGTGACCAGCTGTTCTTCTCGAGACGAGATTATTGCCTGAATGCTAATCCTGTCGGAGATCGGTTTGTTCTAAATCCAATGAACTGTGATACCAGACATAAAAATTCCGCAAACATAGTGCTCAATACGATAAGTAAGAGAGAGAAAGTTAGAAAAATATAAGAGTTTGTGAAAATTTATATAAAATCTATTTTAAATGTTTTCGTTTTTACAGTTATGTTGATTTCCCTACCTTTTCTCTATGTCACTATTTTAATTTTTTGGCTGATTCCCGGACTGCGGAACTTACACACCAAATGCTTAATTTCTTATCTGCTTTCGTTAGCTATTGGCAACACCATGATTATAGCCATTAATTTGAGACCTTCGGATTACGATAAGGCCGTGTGTTCTGCTTTGGGTGAGTCTATTTCTTTTTTATTTGAATATTTTTAGAGCTGCATCGAGATAGGTGGAGCTTTGGTTGAAGTCGGTGGTGTGGATGTTCCGGGTTCTCGAACGATGGCTGAAAATGTGGGTCAAGTTACGTATTTTACACCGAGATACGATGTCGAGTTCCAGGGTCTCTTGCAAAAAACATTTCATTAAAAATACCTCAGCTGTTCAGAGATGAGACACTGTTCTAACTGAAGGATAACATTAAGATGAAGAAAAGCTAGGACAACCCTTTAAAATATAGGAGTAGCAATCGATTATTCATTCAAAAAAGAAAGCGAGTACGACTATGAAACTCCATGTATCTGCAACCGATTGAAAGCATAGAGAGAATTTTTCAGTTATTTTCCGAGCAAACCAGAAATATGTTCAGTCAAATTCAGAAGAATAACTGAAAAGAAAATACTCTTCAATTCGCCTTGTCGCTTTTGGTTGAGTCTTAACAACTCTATACATCCTTTCATTGGCCTAGCAAAGGTCTTAGATTGATAAAATGCTCTCTCAATACGAGTATTACCAGGATTCATCACCTGTTACTTCCTCACAGCTGTTTTCTTCTGGCAATGTCAATTGTTTCGATATATATCAAAATTTCCACGGCACGAAAGGGAACATTCGGCACCTGCCTCAACGAAAACAGAGTATCTATTACTCAGTCTAGGATCGGGGTATGGCGGCTGAGATGACCGCTATAACACTTGTCTGTTCCTTATCGCCATCAATATTATCATCTTCCATGTGACTGTAAAGAGGATCTATTTTATACACAAGTAATTAAACGTATTAACTCAGATGGAATCCACGAAGATGGAATGAGTCGCTTGCGTTCACAACAAAATAAGTTCATCTTCTAATTCCTTCTGTTTCCTGTTATCAAAATTTCTCTTAAATAATTTCCTAAATTTTATCTCGTATAGTGTTTGGCTCTTCTTACGTGTGTTCATTATAATGGGTATTAGTTGGCTGTTAGAGATAATCGCTTATATGATTGATGACAAGAGTGATTATGCTATTATATTAAAAATAACGAATATTTATAACGGTTTTCTAGGATTAATTTGCATTATTGGTTCTGAAGAAGAGAGTGCTGCTACTCATAAAGAACGGTAAATTGAAATATATTATGCCAGGGTTGCATTGAACGAAGAAAATTTATCTTACTGGTGAATTTTTGAATGATATATAAATGAAAAGATGAAACTAATAAAACTTTGTTAATATTTATGAATTAATTATTTTATGTGTATTTTATTTAATAATTTTATTATTCGAAAAACAACACTAAAACCAAATAAAATGAATTAGTTATATAAATAAATACAGTAATTCTTTATTTTTTTATATTATGTAGCTGTAATGGAAACCACTTGGAAAGCATCGAATTGAGAAATCATAGCGCATTCGGATACTATAAAGATTTAAGGGCCTTGTGAATATAATTATACATATACTTAAGTATATCAATTCTAAAAATTATTTTTAAAAAATTTACATTTATTTTGTAGGTAAATTTTGTAAGCAAATTTTTGCATGCTGCCATTTAAATAAATCTCAAAAGGATCAGAAGTAAGTTCGTAAGTTTTCTCCAACAACGAAGTTCATTAAAATAAAAAATATTTTTTGCAACTTATTTAAAAAAACAGGGTATCTTATGGATTGGAGTTGAGGAATTATTGTAGAATTATTGGAGTAGATTCATCTCACGAAGAATACACATTATTTTATGATATTTAAACGAGTTTCAACCGACGTGCTTTTTTGATGACCCATTGATTGAATTAGACTATGAACTGATAAGACCGTATTCTCTAGATTTGGCCCCATGTGACTTCTTTTTGCTTCCAAACTTGAAAAAGACATTCGGCGGACAATAAAATGAAGAGATTATTGCCGAAACGGAGGAGGTACTTTGCAGCCTTCCAAAAATCATATTTTTCAGAAGGGTTAAAGTTGGAGCGCTCATGATAGAGATGTAGATGAATTTAAGATAAACAAAAAAAAAACCAAGAAAGTAGACCATAAAACAAGTAATAAAAGATAAATATTTAAATTGTTGTTATGTATAACACTCTCAACCCTAGAATGTTTAACCAACTCACTATACAAATTTTGACAGAGCTAAAAAGAGAATAAATAAAGACCTGAGAACTAAATAGCAACTTTTCCAAATTTTTCGTTTTTCTTTTTTAAGCTAACTATTTAACAGACCACCCTCGTAAACCAACTAGACTGGCACAATCAAAAAGGGACAGAACAACAAGCGGTTATTACGGCTTTACTTGGATGTCTATATACTCTCTCGTATTGAATTGTGATCTGTTTTGAAACATAATTTTTTTTGTATAAATTTGGAATTTTTGTGGTAAAAGTTATTAGTGGAGAGTTGCCACATATAAGAAAATTATAATGAACTTAATTAATTAGCGATATTTTACATTACAAAATGGAATTGAAACTAAGAGAACTTAAAAGTATTTAGTTGAAATTTTTATTGACAGGGTTACCAAGTGTTTTAAAAATCTAATTTTTCGAAATTGAAATATAAATTACACATTTTGGCTGCTTTTCCAACTAATAATTTTTGCATCTATTATCTTAATTAAGAAATATTTTCAGCATTCTACATAAAATTTGTGATATAATATAATTAAACTAATTATTGAAATAAATTATAACAGAAAAAAAAAAAAAATTTTATATAAAAATTAATTATATATTATAAAATCATCCTTATAAGAGCATACATGCATATGTGCATACACAAAAACATACTGAAACAAAAATTTGTAGGTTATAAAAGCTTGTGATAAGCGAGTCTTTTGTCAGTTTATTTTAATACTCGTGTGGTTAAATAGCACCAATCGGAATTCCTAAAAACTTTGCGAATTAAAAGTTGTTATTGCTGGTTAATATTTTCATGTGGTGTGCATATTATTACTTCAAAATTTTGAAAAAAAACCAATGCGTTTAAGAACAAACAAAAGCCTTATGTTAAGTTTTTTTCATAAAAAGGAAAACAGAAGTTAGAAAAATATAATAAAGTCACCGTACAAAGGAAAACAAATAATCTGGGAAACAATGACAAATTGAATTCCGGATTCACATTTGTCTATGTGTCATAATCGTCTAAAACTGACCGAATGTGGATCATGCCTTTCCTACTTCTCATATACCGAATAGAAGACCTCCGTACTTATGACTGATTTTATACCGAAAAAATCCGTCGACTTGTGAGACGTCCTGAGGAAATTAAATGAGCATAATTTCCTGACAATAACCTGATCTATTATTGAAAATGCATAAAATCGGTTCAGTACTTCCCCTACCTCCATACATCTAATATAATGATTTTGGACTTTATACCGTACATATAGGTCAATATGTGAGAGATTCAGTATGTTATTTAAGACGTAATGTGGTTAGGTGCTAAATATTGCTTAGGTAGTGTGGTAGGTGCTAAATACCCCATTTATCCAATTTGTTTGGCATTCGATCTCTACATTTTGCTCCCAATATACTAAAGCTTATCATTATAATGCGTATGTGGTATATACGGCTAAAACTTTAATCTGCTGAACTTTTAGACCGGAAAAAACTTAAAAAAGTGTTTTCACCAATTGTAAAAAACCATTACTCCTCAATACGAGTCCACTGCGTTTTTTATTAACACATATTGCCTGGTATATATCCTTATTGTACTATCAGGCAGTCGTTTACATCTTTTCTTTCGCTAAAAACCCGATATTAGTAGACGAACTCATTTTGCTCAGTTACCAGTCTCTTCAGCTGGAATTTGAAATTGAATTTTCATACATTCAATGCTAATTTAAAGAGTTCTCAGAGAGCAAAAGTGAACTTCTCTAAATTCACTTTCACTCTCGTCATCTAAATATTCAAAGATGATATCCACATTTCTCTGGTTGCTGGTAACAATTTTATATCACACTACTGTAAATGAATACAATACTTTGTTCGGTGATGAATGATTGCCAAAAATATTTATATTTGTAATATTTCCAGTGAATTTTGGTGCGGTTAAAAATAATGCAATTGGCATGGCTCTGCATTTGATTATTCTTATTGTACATATGTATGCACATATATATATATATTACTTTCCTGATATTGACTGATTGACTTCACGAGTTGTTGTAGGAGCTTTCATCGTAAATTTGTTCCGCCATAAATTTTCGGAAATATTACAAATTTTCAGAGTCAAATGTTAAGAAACTTCAAACAAACAATTTGGCAAATTGAACTGAACAACCAATTAGAGCTCACTTCAAATGAATGAGAAATCCTAGTAAAAAGCAACAGCTTCGGAAAATGTTTTCTTACTTTTCGTTCAGGGGCTTATCTGGGACAAGAAATCACTACAGAATGGCATATCCATTTCATTCCGTTCAATTATTACAAATACTCGTAGAGCTTCTAAGATGTTATTACAAAAGAGTGATTTAACTAGGGCAATCCGAAGCTATTAATTTTCACTTCAAAAGGTCGTTTTTAAAGATGAGAATCTGTTTTTGTTTGCTCTTTGAATTCACTAGATTCTTGTTTCTTCTTACTGCTTCATTGATTTGGTCTCTGAGGTATCGGTTCTTTATTTTCCTTTGTAGCGTGAAAATGAGAGCCCGACACTTGATTGCGTGTTTCGTAATATGCTTATTGGACTGCCGAGGAGTTTTATCCGAGATACCGAATTGTGCTTTTGAAGATACCGTTAACTTAACTGCTGGCCAAAAATTCTCTGATGGTTCCTACGCCTATGGAGATTTGTTAGTGCCACCGCATTTGATTGGCTACTATGATTATATCGAGCTGTTCGGCGGTGAGCGTAAGCTCGTAGAGAAACATTTACGCGGTTGTGCGTGTCAACTCAAGCGATGTGTCAAATTCTGTTGCCATCCAAGGGCCAAGATGCGCCGCTCAGCCAAAAACTCTGCAGCAAAATGTGATGCGAAACTCAAAAAGAAAATCAGATATTCACCTTTTTTAAATATAACGCTGCATAACGGTACTCAACGCGCAATGAATGTGCTGACTGAATTTGTGGTCCAAAAAGGGATACCGTGCGAAAACGGAGAAATGCTAATGCCCCATCTAAACAATGCCGATCGATGGCAGTTGTATGCGGTAGATATAAGAGTAAAAAGGGAAACATGAAAAGAAAAATTAAATATCGTATATTCCACAGAATGGCACACTGTTGCTGATCACTGATCATCTGCTAATTTCTCGACGAGATTATTGCCTGTATGCATATCGAGTAAATGGCACATATGTACTGAATCCAATGGAATGTCTCGCTGATCCTGTAGAGAAACCTCTAACAATAATTGCCAACACGATAAGTAAGTGATGAAGAGATATGGGGCGAGTGAGACAGAATGAGAGTGTGTGTGAGAGAGAGACAAAGAGATAAGCAAGAGAAAATAATACGACATTGAGAGAAACAAGAGGATGTGAAAGAGAAAGTGAGAAATTTATTCCAGTGAAAGAGAGAGATGAAAGTGAAATCTGATTGAAATTAGATGTGATTTTCTATATATTTCATGTATATTTTACAGTTTTGATGATTTCCGCACCATTTCTCTATGCAACAATTATCATATACTGGCTTATCGGAAAGTTAAGGAGCTTACATGGCAAATGTTTAATTTGTTATCTATTTTCATTAGCTAATGGGACGCTGCTAATTGTAGTGGTCAATATTCAAGGTGCGAGGTACGGTGATACCGCTTGCGCTGCTATAGGTAAGTGTCCTATTTCTCATTAATGTTATATGTAAGACACTTCAGCAGAGAGTCATATTAGCGTTAAGTCCATACATTAGAGAGTGGAGCTCGTCAGACTGACGAGGAAACTTACAGAATTCAGTGTTTAATAAAAAAAAGTAATTCTCTGATTGGATTTCCGTAGGATTTGTGGCCTACTATATCTTCACGGCTGTCTTTTTCTGGCTTAACGTGATCTGTTTTGATCTCTGGCAAAATTTTCGCATCATCAATAATACAATTAAAAAAACATCGCAGCACAAACGATTTCTCTACTACTCGCTATACGCTTGGGGTGTACCAGCTGTTATGACCGTTATAACAGTTAGTTTACAATACTCCGATCTACCAGACGAACTCAAATCGGGTATTGGTGTCAAATATTGTTGGTTAAAAAGTAAGTTGGCATCATATATATAACGGTATAGATATCTACGATCCCTTATGAATAATTAACCTCAATTTCTATGCAGCTAATGACTGGTCTGCGATGATGTATTTCCATGGACCTTGCCTCTTACTTATCGTTTTCAACATTGCCATCTTCTGTTTGACTATGAAGCAAATCTTTACTATACGTCGTGAACTACAGAAGTTGACACAGCCTGGAAAACGCATGAAGCGTTTACGCTCGCAACAAAATAAGTTAGTAGATTTTATTAATTTTATTCTAAATATTGTGAACTAATCGTTTTTATTTGAATTCTTCTAGCGTTTGGCTCTTCTTTCGCATGTTCATTTTAATGGGTGTCAGTTGGTTACTGGAGATCTTCGCCTATTTGGCGGGCGAAAAAAAGGAATATATCGTTATTTTCGTGATAATAAATGCATTCAACTCTTTCCAAGGATTAATTATATTTGTATTATTGATTATGACGAAAAAGAATATACCGATCATAAAGGAAGGTAAGACAAAATTGAAAAACACTGCAGCTTAAAATCAAACTAGTCACTTAATTATATTCCAAATCCAAATGCTATGCTTAATAATTTGTTGCATTGTGTAACTTCGAAAACCATTCTAACTGAAATATTATTAAAATATAGCATTTATTTTTAATTTTTTCTCAGCAATAATTGACACCTTTACGAAACTGCGGTTCGGATAGCATAGAATAAGGAATCTGGAAAAAGTTTTGATATAAATAAATTTCGTATTAAAAGTTTGTTTGAATAAATGGCTTTTCAAAGATAATTTTCTTTGATTTCTATGGTTGAGTTTGACTTTTCATGGTATTATTGCTTTGGTGATCCTACTGTAAGTTGTTAAATCAGTTTTTTGAGAAAAATTTTGCATTTTTTCCTTACTAGGAATGTTGAATGTTTTAGGGAAACTGTTAAGGTACAGATAGTACGTGGACGGTTATAAATCACGTCTACCATCACGGCCTAAAGTGCTTTTTGAACAAAAAATGTCTGCACTGTTATGTTAGATGATCTCTCTTTTTACTCGTTTATACTCTTACGCTCTTACTCTTTAACATAGATATACTCACACAAATATGCATTTTGGACTTTTTTACGATATGTACATGGTGTGTTCAAAAAATAACGGGAATGTTCTTGGACTGTTTTCTTCGACTTTAATGGCATAGTGCACATTTATTCTTGCCTCAAGGTCAAACGCTCAATACTACCTACAAGTTTGCGTGAAGCAATCCGAAAAAACGCTCGGATTTGTGGAAAAAAAATTCATTTTTTTGAGCTTTTACTCACTTTTGCTCAATTAGAACCTTAAAGGGCCGTCGATTTACAAGCATTAAAAGCGCATCGCTGAAATAGCTATGGGCTATCCCAAAAATCGAGTTTAAGAAGTGTTTCGATGCTTAGAAGAAGCGCTGGCATAAGTGCATAATATCTAATAGAGACTGTTTTGAAGGCGACAACATTAATGCAGACGAATGGATAAATATTTTTTTCAAAAAACGAAAATTCCCGTTATTTTTTGAACATACCTCGAATGTGATTATATTTTTGGCCAACGCGAGCTCCCAAACATATGAGGGCGGTCCAATTAGTACTTAACCTCACCGCCCGACGGCGCCACTAGCGCAAGAGGTGGTTACCATCGTGTAGCGAATTCAGACTGTCAAAAAGTGTTTCAAAGTGGTCGCACGGCGGTATTAAATCGGCCCGATATTGAATTATTTGGTCTTCGCTACGGAACGAATTTCGTTGTGCCAGGAAATAGTACACCTCTCTGAGGCGAATGGTCGCCTCTTTTCAGAGATAATTGGACTCATTCCATTAGGTAAAATTGCAACTATCTCAACTTGTATTCGTTTGACAGAAGCGAATTGTTTAGTCCACAGTCGTACTATCACATTTTGGCATCCTATAGATCGTAATCTTCTTCCCTCTTCTCAAAAATAAACTATGAGGACAACGATTAAGGTTGGAAGAAATACTTGGTGTATTCAAAGAACATTTTTAAAATTTTGAGAATCGCAATTTTATTCAAGGACATGGAAAAGTATGTTGTTTTGAATAAAGAACATTTCGAAAAAGTAAACTGCAATTCTCTTTACAAACTCTCAAACTCAACTTTACTCAGCACATAAGTTGCAGTTATGTGTGGGAATCTGTACTCATTCATGTTTTCATTTAATTTCATTTGAGTTTCCCATTAAAACAAAAACAAAACACTGTTACGCCTCAAACGCTGCTTTGCCGCATTGTTTTTCACCACAACACAATTGAAAATCACCACAAACGCGGCGAATTATTAGCAGTCACGCAGTTAACCCAGCAATGGCCAACTATGTACCTCGTCAATATTGCGAAGCCAGATAACAGTTTATGGTGATTTAAAGCACATAGTAAGCGATGACCAGCAGCCAGCGTTGATGAGCGCACGGAAGCTAAGCGGTGACACGACGTCGCTCCACTACAATGGATATTCATCGTTGGGAATTTTAGAGGCCGCCAATTGATAGTGACTTTCTTGGACGATTCAGTTCACGACGAAACGTTGATTCGAATAGATGTTAGTGCGGTTGCTAAGCAAAAACAAAGGCAAAGCGGTGAAATTATTATATCGCAAAGTAAAGATGTTCAAATTGCGCGAAGAACCGGTTGATTAAGCACGCATCATTTGCACTAAAATACCGGCTGCCCATTTGCAAGTGTATAATCAGTGAAAACGAGTGCTAAAAGGAGGAAAAAATTAAAGAAATAAAAAACAAAGATAATAAAGGTAGTCAGAGTGGACCACATATAAATCTTAATTCTTATTTTTGGAATTTTTGATTGCACAATGGCTTCAATTGAAATAATTTTTGCATAATAAATGAGAAAAATTTTAACTAAAAAAAAAATTACAAATAAATTAATAAAAAGTAAAGGAATAACAAAATATAAAAAAATGAGAAATATATAAGAAATTTAATTAAAATTTATTAATAAGAATATTAGAAAAAAATTTAAAAATAATAATAAAAATTCTTAAAAATATTTAAAAAGAAATTAAATTAGAACTTATTAAAACAAAATATGAAACAATAAAAAAAAATAATAAATTAAAGAAATTTTTTCTAACGATTGAATTTTAATTTAAATAAATTTAAAAAATTATAACGATTAAAAAAAAATCATTTTATAAATTTTAAAAATTATTTAAATTATTAATAACCACTTTTATTTAATAAAATTTATTTTATAAATAATTGTTTATTAATAAAACAGTAAAACATTTTACGTAAAATATAAGCAAAATAAATAAATTTATTTTAAAATAATATTTTTTGGCTAATGTGCCATTTAAATGTATGTATGTCAAAATAATTGGCACATTCAATGCTTCTGGGTTGACAAAATTCGATTTCTTTCACTTGTTACAATATTAACAACAAGAAACGAACGTAAATAACAAACACCGCTGAAGTTAGACAAATAAAAATTAATAATTTGATCCGCAACACAAGTAACGACACATAAAAGCTGACCATACATACCTACATATGTATGAAAGATTTTACGTATATATATATGTATACGCTTGTAAGTACATATGCCCAGTCGCACAAATTTTCGGTTAACACCTTTAAATGGTGAATACAGTCACACCTCGTACCACCGATTGGACGTCAATGATTTTTAAGTACATGTAAACGTACATATATACAGTATTTAAAATACATATTTACTAAAGGCAAGCCTGCACACATTTTACATACAAAATACAACAAAAAAGCAAAAAAATAAACAAACAAAAAAATACTAATATACAATACATATGTACGCACCTGGGTGACACATACTCTTGGCTTAATTGTATAATTGTATAATTGTTGTTTTTGTTGTAGTTTACCAGTGTTTTCACGGTTGTTATTTAGAGCCTGATCAGTCCGCTCAAAGTTAAAATAAACAAAATAAAGTTGTCACATTCAAAAAGCGCAATCAAATAAGGTGAAGAAGTTTAATAAAGCGAAAGATAAAGAAAACAAAACACACACACACACACACACACGCACTCATATATACAAATATAAATATACTTAAGATAACGATCAAGTGCTGCAAAGTAGAAATAATGAAGAGTTAAAAGGCTAAACGAAGATAACACCAAGCACAGCAAACGGAAAAAAGCTTGTCCAACCAGCAAGCAAACCAACAGACAGGCAGTCCAATAGGGCTGAAGGGAATTACAGGTAAGTGCAAAATTTAACTTTGCAAGAAAACTTCACAAAACAACAGCAACAATTGGGATGATAACAATAATATCAGTAAATATATAGTGACCATGCGTGTTCGCTGAACTGGAGTCCGTTCTGGAAGGAGTAAGAGAGGCACAACAAACTCTTTGAAAAAAGCTTTGAGAGTTCGTATAGTATATTTGTACGGAATAAAATGTTTAACTATGTGAAACAAACTTTTTACTTTGTTTTGATTTTTATCTTATATACACCCTACACTTATTTTCAATAACTAACAATTTTTGCACACTATACAAGTGAGCTGAAAATTAAATAAAAATTATTGAACAAACACTTAAATTAATATTAAATAAATAAAAAATTATAAATTTTTTTTAAAAGCCATCGTTGCCTAAACCATTCGCCTTTAAGATCTAAACATTTTCTAGTTCGCCGAAACCTATCGCCGAAAGATTTCTCAAATTCGAAAGAATTAACTCAGAAATATTTCTTTTTGAACGCCACAATAATCTCTTGACATATTTTTCCCCCAGAAATGAGAACAGGGAAAACTCATGCAATGATAAAACCTGTGGAATTGAATAAAGAGTCGTTATTTACACGTTTTCTACACAAAATAATCCAGTGGTTTCATAATGTGTTTGAATTGTAATTTGGGTTTCTGTTATTTATTCATTACGTATTAACCGTTCTCCCTCAAGAGCAGCATTTGAAATATAATAATTTTTTAACTGTTCCATTAACGAAACAATTTTGCTGGGTTTAGCTCTTTAGGAAACTCTCAAGGTGTTATATTCGATTGAATTCACTTGTAACAAGGTTGTAAACCTTTTGATAAGCACTCCCTATTACTTAACGTTTCATTTAAATGATTTCCGATCAAATTACTTGAATCTTACGATCCTTTTTTTTCTACCTCTCATAAATGCTTTCAAAAAGTCATTTGCATTCACCAGTATAAGAATTTCTTATGTCTGTGTGTTGTACGAGGAAGTTGCTGAATTATTTCTCGTGCAGCATTATCGCTCTCAGAATTCACCATTGTAAGGTTATTTGTTTTTTGATTTGTTCTTAAGAAAGTCAAAATTACAAAACGGGAATGGACATGGCACGGATCAAAAGCGACTTTTCCATGTTTTCTTGTATTATAAATCTGTATCGAGACTCAATTTATAACGAGCCTTTATCTTCCGGTTCGAAAATATCCCGATCATCTGAACTATTTCTTCCACCACATTGATTTTTGCAGGAAAAATAGCAGTTATTGAACGACCTCTGAAAGATTCATCTCTAAATAGGTCAAATAAACAGTTGAAAGCATTCCCAATCCAGTTTGCTCTACAAAATCTCTTCGGTGAAACATTATTCATCGGCCCTACGAACCGTTTTCTCTTCAATTATTTTTTTTTAAATAAAAATGTGTTAATTTTCGAAAATCAAAGAAATATATGAAAAACTTCGTCCAAAGTTTGCGACCAGAAAGTTCAGGAATACCACTAAGAGTGCTTTTGATGGTAAAATTAAGAAAATGGTCAATATTTTGGCTTTGTTAGTTACAAAATTTTATGGTATTTGGTATCTGAATAAAATTTTGGCCATTTGGATACTACAACTTCCTCTTAAGAAGTACGTCTATATTAAAAAAAAACATATCCTATAAAATCTTGTTATGATTGGCGATGGTTTCATTAAAGCGTTTACTGCTTAAGCGAATTAGCGTTCATAATAGAAAAGAAAATTTTCGGAACAAGGGGTTTTCCCGAATAAAACATTAGGAAAAGTGCCTTATGATAATGTTTGTTTTGAACTTTAGAAGTTGAGAGTTGGTAATTAAGTAAAATTATCTATAACTTCTCCATAAAATCAAATAAATAACAAATCAAAATGTTAAAATTTATATATATATGCAAAAAATTTTATGTGTATAATTATTCGTTTTTTGTTGATTTATTCTTAATTTTTCATATTATTGCGAAAGTACTAAGTAAATTTATTTCTAAAATATTTACTATTTTGACTGTTCTAATTTTTTATTTAATTTTCCTTAGTTATTAAATCTTATTATAGTTATATATAGTTATCTTATTAAATCAACAAATAAACATTTTATTAGTAAATTTTTACGCGGTATAATGGAAACAGAACTTTTTCTTTTAATTTATTTGCTGTTGTTGTCAAGCGAATGGAATATTAAAATAACCAGTGAATGATCGTACGTGATTCTAATTGAAAATTCGCTAATGTATGCCATAAGGAACTGCGGTTTTTGCATTTGACAGTATAGTGTCAAAAGATTAAAAACAATAAATAATGAAAGAAAAAATAAATAATTTTTTGAGGAAATATAAACAAAACATATATTTTGTTTAATGCTGAAATGGCAATAATGTACTAAACTGACTATAATAAAGGTATAAAAAAAAATTTCTTCATATTAAAAATTTTCTAGAATAATATTTAACCACTTGAAAATAGCTTATACACCTTACCAACTTATAGAAGTTAGGAAAAAACTATTCTCCAGAAGAATTGTAATTAAAATTTAATACAAAATTACAAAAATTGAAGTTATCATTTCTATTTTCATGTCAACATACTGTAGCTATTCCTGAATCAAGTTTACTTATCAAAATATAGTCACGCAACTAATAAAAATGCAACCCTATGTATGCAAGTGCGCTTATTTACTCGTATCTTGTGTATTTGTTTTCGTTTTTTATTTTTCAAATTAATTCACGTTTTTCCCCTGGATTCCACTTTGTGTGACAAGAGCGCAACCGGTGGGTCCACTTTTCACACACAGTGTAATTATTACATTTGCTTGCGATTTGATTGCAATTTTTTCCTAATCCATTGAATAAGGTGTTTGTATGTAAAATTATGCAATTCTTGAGAAGTTCAATGGAAAAGAGAGAAAAATTATTGAAAGCAATAATAAAATTTACACTTTATTATCACTGTGGCACCTTTCTTTTAAAATATATAAACACAGACTAAATGAAACCTGTTGAGTAAGGAATTAAATTAAAGACTATATATTGTACAAGCGTTTGTTTAAAGAAATCTTTCTCCCGCAATTCTTCGATAATTTATTTTATTGTACAAGATTACCACATTTCCATCACCTCGCAGCCCAAAATTTCGCATAAACATTAACAACAAAAAAGAGAGTATATTATGAGAGACAATAATTTTTATACTAAAAACAATCTTCTCGTTTTTTTCACTTATACAATAACTAAAAGCAAAAATCATGGAAAGATTTTATGTCAATAAAAAGTTTCCATAGAAGTAAATCTAGAAACTCTAATGACTGATTTAACACTTTGAAAGCAATAATATTATACTAAGCTATAATTTTATGGCAAATAAAATTAACTTAGACTTTCCTCATAGATTTCTGATATGATAATTTCTGAGAGTATATATATAAACAAAAATTATCCAGCAGTTTTGTAAAAGTTAGCTCCAATCTAAACTTATGTTTCTCTCTCTCGACATAAATTATTTTAAAAAATATGAAAAATATGGTATGGAATACCAAAATACTAAATTGACGAGAAATATTTTCGCAAAATGTGTTAACCCACTACCTGTCACCCAATGGAATACTCTTGACCCATATTTCAAGAAAGTTCCAAAAAATAAGTTTTAAGAACAGTTTATAATAAGTTCGCATTTAGTAAATTAAAAGCACTTAACAATGGCTGTTATCTGACCACTCGAAATGTTAATTTTCTACGCTCCTAATAGTATGCAAAGTTTTTTGACATTCGCTTATCACAAATTTGTTCAAATCATGAAATATATGCAAAAATATGTTAAAGAAAATTCATTTATGACATATTAAAAACAAAATACTATATTTTATTTATCAAGCTTATAGAAGATACTTTCTCTCATAAGAATAGATCACTGGCATTGCCGTAGCGCTTTCCGTAAACCCAGTCTTCTAAGACCTTGGTGAAGTTTTCTGATGTCATCTCTCGAATCGCTTGCTCGATATCCAAAGTCTATAAAGATGTTTGGCATTCCACAAAACATCTAACGGCTTTTCATTCCGATCGTTAATAATTTATAACTAAATATAATTTATAACTAACTAATTTATAATTAAAAGCACTTATCCGAAATGTTTGAAATAATTACAATTGAAATAAAGCATTATTCATCACTTGTTTCCACCAAAAATTAATATATAATATATATATTTATATACATATATACAAATATATCATATAATTCTGTACATATGCACAAACATCCCAATTGAAAAGTTGCATGTAATTTGATTTACGATTTTCGTAAAATTTGTTGAAAAACAGCAAAATCGGTGAAATTATAAATAAAATCCACTGCATCTTACTCACCATTCCGATGGAGGCAAATCGAATGCAATTGCTTCAAATTAGACCTCTTCTATTTACTAATTGCATCTAAACAGAGTGTCAAAAGTTAAATTGCGGGTTTGCACCTTTACGGTTTGCATGTGTGGGTGTGTGCGTATCTGCTGATTTACCGTGCATTTCGCCATGAATCTTTCAATAAGCAATTAACGTATACAACCGTTTAGTTGGGTACACATGTGTATGTGTGCACGCAGGTTTGTTGGATGTGTATTTGTATGTATTATAGTTTTCAAGGTGAAAACTCAAATGAGCAGTCACAGTAAAGTGCAAATATTTTGGGGAAAACAATTCAACTTTGATTGCTCATAATAGTGTGGGATTTAAAAGTGCGAATGGGAGTATGTAGATGTGTGTGTGTGTAGATAAAATATCTTGTATCATTAGCAATTGCAATTTGGGGCAGTTGTGATGGCTCTTATGTGGAACAATAGAAAATAAAAAACGAAGTTAATTATTCTAAAAAAATGTAAATTTGAAACAATATGAAATATTTTTATAAAAAAAAAATTTTTTAAGTTAAACAAAAATGTATTAACCGTTTGCTATTTTATTTATCTTTTTTAATTATTTAAAAAAAAAAAACTGTTTTTAATTTTTGCTAATAATTTTTACATCAAAAATTTTTCTTAAAAACATAATTATTATTTTTTTTATTTATTTGTTATTTAATTTTTGCCGAATTTTATTGAATTTTTTTTTCAATTTTCAACTTAATTAAAACTTTCTCTACAAATTTTTCTTTCTATTGTTTACGTTTAATGTTTTTAATGTTTAATGTTACTTTTCCATTAGCGTCTAATAAATTATTTTAAACAATATATATTTTGTAAACTATTTATTCGTTAATATAAATATTTTTAAATAATAATTTATTCGATTGTGAAATACTAAATACTTGTTTTGAATACCAGCTAATCTATTTAATCAATAGAGATTTTGTTCAAATATAACCGTAAAACCTCTAGCTATGCTTCATAGAAATTTATGCAATAAATCAGAAATGTGCCTCAGTGCAGAAGATGGTTAGGAGGTAAATATTTATGAAACAAATTTTCACTTCATTTCATTTCTAAACGTTATTGCCGTGAAAGCCTTCATTTGGTAATTCGCGAAACTGTCAAACACTTGTGTTTACTTTAACATTTTATTTGACATATAAGGTGTCATAGCTCTAAAAATAATCCCTATATAATATATTACTTGTAAAAATTTACAGATAATAAAATGGACCGGCTATAGGCTTAGCTATGTCCCGTACGAACTTAATCTAAATTAAAATTCTGTAGCTCCTCAACTCCAGCCAATGACATCATTCCGAGCTTCATTTTATTTCTTTTGGTACATCACTTCCAAAGTTTGTGGTTGTATTCCAAAACAAATCAACTAAATTGCCTTACAATGCATATATTCGCATACTCGTCCTCCAACCGCAAAGAAAAATATGAAATATGCGCATAACTATATTGAATAAAACGCATAAGTAAAATCGAAGAAACAGCGAACAAACAAAAAACATTACATGTCTCATTATTAGTTTAACATGAACGCATAAGTGCTCGAAGTGGCAGTCACAGACGCCTGGTCCACGAAAGTTTCGCGTTGAACATAAGTGTTGCCGACGGCTAACGCAAATTGCGCGGCCACCTGTGATCACACTGCACCGCTCACTTCAACGCCATCGCCAACATATATTTGTAATTGCGGCGCGAAAGGCCCAAGGTATTGATCACTCATGATCGATCATCGTTGAGGCTGGTGCTTTGTGATATCGCCCATTTGGCAGAAGTGTTTTAGCCATTTACCATGCACAAAAGGCACAGAAGTCCGACAGCCCGTCCGATCGACTGACTCTGTAGCCAACTACTGTGGCATGGAGAGAGTGTAGAGCTCATGTGGGTGTGTACGTAAGTGATCGTGTTGTTCATACAGCAGAATTGATTTGTTTATACTTCGCAATTCGCACAAATTCTTCGAAGACATTGTAATGTTGAAAAATTAAACAAAAACACATAAAAATGTAATGAGCTGCAAATTTGTAGGCTGTGAATGGGTCAAGAAATAATATGGATGATTTGTTAATGAAACAATTTTGCTATTTGGGCTTTTTAATATATTTTGTTAGTCTTTGATTTTACTAGTTTTGAAAAATGAATTCTTGAAACCAAAAGTTTCTTTTTAATGTTAAAAGTAAAGGAAGTTTTTTCTTTGCACAAAGTTAGCGAAAACTTTTTCAAGAAACATTACTGGAAAAGTAGACAGCCCGTTTCCAGAGTCACTGAGATTGTTTGATTATTCAGAGGGATGTCTTTAGAACTATACTATCTATGAATTTTATGTTTATCTATATGTTTATCTTTATATATGAATATTTGGAGGAAACCACAAATACATAGTACAATGGCAGCGGTTCACATATTAGCTAACTTGAACCTTTTCTTCGTAAGGCCTTACATTCACCGGGCGATACGTTTATTTCATAGCAACGTCCACCAAAACGTTAATACAGTTGAGGTTTCTACTAACACGGATTGCACGATTCCCAATAAGTCTATCAACCGGAATTGCTACAATCATCGAGTTCGTCGATGTGAGCTTATCCATGCGACTTGTATCCATGCTTGTAGCACTAAGAGATCCTGCGATCTTACGTAACTAATAATATCTATCGTTTATTCAACAGTGTAGAACAACACAGCACTTAGCCAGCGGAGCTTTAACGTACAGATAATAGCTATTATGTATGTTTATTAGTTCTAACACAACCCACTTCCAATCTAAAGATCTGACAATATCTTCAATTTTGCATTTCATATTTTTAATATACCTATCAATGCAAATAATTTAGAAATAAAGTTCATGACTATAGACTACACATATAATCTTACCTACCTCAAGGATAAAAAGCAGTGATCATTTTTAATTTCAATACGACACAACTCGCACATTATACTCTGGGTAAGATCTAGCAGATAAAAGAGCTATTAGGAACCCCGAAATAAAGGCTGTCGCCTGTACAATTTGGAAAGAAGCTAAAAATACTCGGAATTTCATAAACATTTAGTTTAGCTGTAACTCGAACTGACACGCTTCTATATTGACTGTCATTAGGTTTATAGCTAATCGTTTGATACTTGATTTGTTGTATTTTCTTGTAAATTATACTGAATTCCTTAATAATTAACAAAGCCTAGATGCAGATTGGGTGATTACCGATATCGAGTTATATAAAATCGTTTATCTGGCCCAAAATATAACATATATTATATATTCTCCCTTCAATCTTCGCATTCAAGTGAGTTGGATCTTTTTTAACATTATGGATTTCAAATACATTCTACAATACATTCTTGTCACGAATATCTCTGGAATATTTAAAACTCTTTCCATTTGGATAAGTTACTTCTGAATAAATCAAGCGCTCTTACTTATCCAGAAGTAACTCTCTAAACTTTTTAGAAGGGCTTGAGGTTAACATATTAAATGTCGTGCCGTCGTGAAAGTAATCGAAGCATCATAAATGGACTGAATAAAACTTTAGAATTAATACCCTTTTTTTTTTTGATGAAAAATCCCTGAATCTTAAAAAGAAATCAAAAATCCTGAGCATACAAATTGTCTGAGATGCAGTTAAACAGCTAAGAGACCATGCGAAACGGCACATAGAGACAATAACATGCTGTGTGACACATAAATACACTTATCTAATTGCACATATTCAGTTGGGCTCCCAAACATGTATTTGTATGAATGTACACTGTACATATACTGTATATACTTAAAATGTCATCAGAAGACTTAAGATGAGCTCATTTAGCACTATTTGTTTTGTTGGTACCACATTTGTACCCAGCGTTAAATAAAAAATCCATCCACACACCCAGACATCCCACAAATATGGTATCTAAAAGGTATGAAATAAATAATGTACTATGTGGACTCCCAATATAAGTACATATGTACACTTTATGCTAGCTAATAAGCATCGCTGGGTTTGCCACATTAGTGAAGTGGTAAGTTATCGCATATTTTATAAGCCCGCTTGGGATTGGCAACAAGTCCCACTGTCACACATACATATGTACATACACATCATTATAATGTAGTAATATGTATAAATACATGGTTGTGTGTGTGTGTGCTCCTGCGTAAATGTTGAAGCCGCCACTAAGCGAATATTAGCTAATCAATCTAATGAGACAATTTCCCGTTATCAGTGTCCATTTGACACCAATTAATGTATGAAGCACTTCACAGGCACCATGTGGCACTTATATTTGGAATATATAATAATTATGTAGAAAAAAAATATAAATATGTATTTGTATTATTTTAGTTCATAAATAAGTAAGGTTGTAATATATCTAAATACACAACTAAATATATTTGTATGCTTAGAAACAGTTGAATTGATTCTTATTTTCGGGGAAATCTCAAATACGGGACTATCTGGATTTACACGTAGCGAGAAAATATCACTCAAATCTTATTTATCACAAGCTAACATGCATTTGACTTAGATTTTTTTTATTGCGTGCTTCATTCATTATGTCAAATGTAATGACACTTAATTTACAGTAGTTTGTCTACGACTGTCATTAAATTTGACGTATTGAAAATCGTTGTAATAAAGAAACTGCAAGAATGGACAATAATCTGCAGTAAATATGGATGCTCAAAGTTTTACTACTTGAGGTTAAAATATGATAGGTACTAAACATATGTATAATACTGTATATATATAATACTATATATATATAATACTATAATACTATACTATACTATATATATATATATAGTATTATACTATATACTATACTATACTACTATATATAATATTATATATATATATATTAAATATACTGCCTTAAAGTGACGGTATTTGTACACTTTGTAATTGTGGAGCTATGTAGGTTTACCTATCGTGGTTCTAAAGGTGAAAGAATAATTTTACTGTAATAATGGCAAAATTATGACACTACTGCTACAGATAGCCCAAATCCATTATATTTAGTTCTAATATCGTTTATAGTTTTCCGAAGAATTCGTTTTTTTGCGATTTACTTTCGGAAATTAATTGTTTTGGGAACTCTATTCAAAGTCTATCAAGTGCCATTGCATGACCAAGAACTAACTGTGTGGACCGGCGCTTGCGTGAAATAGTCGATGGAAATCTGAGTTTTTAGAGATGTTGGCCCGTTATTCCTCCGCACATATGCGTGAAAAAACTTTTGATGGTTATTGGTTTCAATAAGACGGCGCTAGATGTCACATGGGTAGACACATATACCTCAATTTTGTATAATATCGTAGTTGGAAAATTATTAACTAAATATCATATAAGAAAATTTAAATTTGAAAATAAATATCTTGTAATATTAAATTAATAATAAATAAATAAATCAAAAATAACAATAAAATTTTATGAGATCGAAGAAATTCCTTCCACTGAGCCTTCATAGCTTTTTGTCTAGAGGCTTTACGCCCTTCACATCAGCTGCAATGGTGCTGCCTTTTTTGTTGCTGTTGCAACATCATCAGCTACCTTAAACACTCCAACCACTTTGAACTCAAGTGTGTAATTTTAGCAGCCAATTTGTTGCGAAAAACAACAAATGAAAAATTCTTCACTGCCGAAACGTAGAGATAACCTAGAGCATTCCACTGTTTCTTGAAAAAAAAAAAAACAGCAGTAGCGAGTAATTGTTTTTCTTGAGTGTTTTTTATTTGAGTTAAATTTTTTTGTTTACATTTTTCTTGTTAAGCATTTAATTGGCAATTTGTTGATTGTTGATCGTTTGAATGGCCATTTGTACTAACAGCCAGCCAGCACGCCTAGAAATAGGCCAAACACTCGACGATCGCTTGGCCATTGGTCGCGTTCAAACAACAAACATAACATGGCAACAACAAAATGGTGAGATTTATCGTGAAATCTTTAAAAAATACCAACACGAAGAGCCGACGGCAATGCCAAATGTTAATAAAGACGCTGCCGGATAATGTGCATGTGTGTGTGAGTACACACTTAAATTTTATTCGACAAATCAATGGAGATGAGGAGCGACTTGTTTATGATATTCCAATTCAGATTTGTGTGTTTACTTGTATGTTCACTATTCATACGCACGCATATGTACCTATGTGTATATTTATATAATATAAGTTATGTTACAAAAAAGGGTATCGCATTCACTTTAACGGCAATTTAAGTGTTTAATCGTCGGGTTTCCCCAAGTGAGCAATAAATAAGTTTGAGTGGAAAAGAAAGTGACATAATATATATATATATATATTATATATATATGTGTGTGTATGTATGTACATATGTATAATTAATAATATTCAGCGGTGAATGGAGCGGCAGTGGGCCGAGAATTTCTCGAGAATTTATTATTAGCAATATTTAATTGGCCATAAACAACTATTTTTGGAAAGCTCAGTTACACGCACTCACCTACATATTACACATACATACAACCAAATATAACACACACATACATAATGCGTACCCTTATCCAAATATAACATCAGAATTTCCAAATTTACAGTCTATAGTTCATATTTCCTCTAAGGAGAAGAAGAGGATGTGATGGGATGTGAGGGTCTCACTTCGCACGAGGCATAAGCGACTATTGGTTATTTGTCTAATGATATAATATATCATTTCTTAATTATTTTACAACAAACAATGAAAGTCCATATCAACAAATAATATACAAATATACATACACATACGGATATACAATACATACATACATACAAACATCAATATTTACTGTCTTACAAAGAGCACATACCTACACACGTCAAAGTATTGCCCACAATTTCCAGTGAAAATGTCATCAGAATAGTGATGATGGTATTAAAGTTCAAAAGAAATACGCACATGAAACAAAACACTAACTTCATAAAATGCTTTACGTGCCTTGTGTCTGGCGAAGGCTTTTTGTAAGGCAAACAAATTCAACCAGTTTTAGTAATAGAGCTGGTCGGAGCATCGTAGACAGCAGTCTGTCAATATTTTTTTTTTTAGGTTAGTTTCAAATTAGTTCGTTGCATGTATGGAAAGGTTTGTGAAGATCTACCTTAATCCAATCATTGCTTCTAGTACGAAAGTTTTTAAATTTCTGCAACCTTATATTAACCTCACGATCCGGCTAGCAAACTATCGCAGTTGCACGTATAACAAAAACAACAGTTATACTGATTTCCGTTATTATTCTATATCATGGGAGTCGAAGGTTGTTCACCAGCTCTAAAATCCAAGCTTTGCATCCATTCGAGTTGGCATCTTGAAAAAGCACTTCTTCTCTTCATTGACTCTAATTTCCTACTCTAAGAGGGCTCAAAGTTGATCCTCGGTAAAGTGATCAGGTGAGAGGAACGGTATTAAAGTGAGCGAAAGGCCTGACCTGGTGGAAGCCAAAAAATTTATTGCTTCGAATTTGTCGACGAACTTTCATACAGGTAGTGAAAGAGCTGGAGGGCATCTGCGTTTATTATTACCTACCTTTATTATTTCTAACGAAAGTTGATCTTCATGAATTTCAAAAGTAAAATCTTTTCACATGAACTGGAACTTTAAGAATCATCATCTTCCGGAGGACCTTGTAAATTTTTATAATCTCTCTCATAACTTTTTTTGACCTCTATGAGCATCACAAGCAGAACTTTTACATTTTGCTCGGCAAAAATTCAAAGCACACACTAAAACATGTCTTCCTCAAAGTAATTCAATATTTACTCGAATAGTCGGGTTTATACATAACGCACAAGAGTTTAAAAAAAAAGCGCAGACCGGTTCTTTCGTAGACTTCAAAACATAAAGCTTGACAAAACATCTCTGAAGAATTTTACTGAACGTTTCTTCCATTAATTACATCTTTCTAATCTTTTCTCTTATTATGGTGCATATTTTGATCAGGGATGTTCTGAAATAAATGGAGACCTGCAAATAAAAAATTATTTTAGCCACTTTAGATAATTCCATATATTTTGTTCAAAATATACCATTTTCATTCTTCAGAATTTTTCTCAAAACGACTTCTGAAACAAAACCTTCACAATCTGGCTTTGACGGTATAAATGAAGGTTATTGTGAAAGCCAAACCTTTTCCACTTCACACTCCAACTTATTCTGAGTTTCGACTTCGATCATCGAAAAACCTTCACCCTTAGGAAAACGCTTTTTCTCTTTTCGGTTTTTGATCCAATATTCTGCCGAGTGAAGGTAATGCAAATTTTATATAGAGGGAAATCTAGTGAGAAACCTCTTTTAGTATATATTTTGCACTATTTGATTTTTGTTGTTACGAACAACTCGTAAAAAGTTAAATAAACCAGGAATAAACTTTGTATCGAACCTCTATACCTCTCTCTAAATTTTATCGCATTCCGAACTATCTGTGCTTCTTCGCGTCTCTAACATAAATTTTAACGGACAACCGAATTAATAAAAGGATAAATTAAATAAATTGTTTGAAATTGCTTTCCGATGAAAGATTAATGACCACCTCTCCTTACAAAGGTGCGAATTTAATTATTTGCGTCTGCGTTCCCTTCGCTTTTAATTGCCACTTTTTGATCATTTAAAGATTGCCCGATGCCACCCAAGCAACATGATGGGGATTTCATATTGTGGATCCATAAATCTTACTCGTTGTTGTTGTTTGCTTTTGGGCAATAATAGCGAATAGTAATGAATGTTTTTCCCCAACATTTCTACCCAGTTTGAGATTTACAAACGTTAAAATTTTTTTTGTTTTGCGTAAAAAACGCAATTGACTGGCCCAGGTCTGGGGAAGAAATAAAAGCGAAAAAAAAACAGAAATGTAATAACAACACAAAAATAAAATAAGAAATAGACATTTAATAAAAACACATAAAACTAATTTAATGCTTTTTAATAAATACTTCGGACGTGTGCTGTGCGACTTTAAGTGCAGAATTTTGATCGAGGTATAAACAATAATAACAACAACAACAATAACCGTCTCAGCAATGCGAAGTGTGCGTAATATGTGCGGAATTTTAGAAGTAGCCACCAAACAAAAAAAACAAATAATAAATAAAATAATTTTTACGCTACGCGAGTTGAGCGAATGACGCGTGCAAATGCAGAGAAACACGCTCGCTGGAAATAAGATTTAAGAAAAGAAATAAAAAATTTGAAATAAAAAATATTTAAATTAATAATATAAAAAAATAAAATAAGAAAAAAAAAAATAAAAATTATAGAAAAATTATAGA
The DNA here is from genome assembly GCA_021498325.1 of Bactrocera minax. NCBI lineage: Eukaryota > Metazoa > Arthropoda > Insecta > Diptera > Tephritidae > Bactrocera > Bactrocera minax. Next base: position 5,848,756 of record JAKEEE010000001.1, read on the forward strand.
AAAGTGTGAAAAAGCAAAAAAAAAAATTTTTTTTAAATAAAATTCAGCGTTAACACTTTTGAAACTACGAGGCACTTATTTGCACACACACACCCCTTACTGGTGCCTGCACCGCCGTTAATTTCGTACATTGAGTACAACAATTCTTGGTGCGGCGCATAAGTGACAACATTATTGCCGTTGTTGTTGTTGTTGTTGTTGTTGTTGCTGATGACACTTCACAGTTGTTTGCAAAAATGTCATTTGACTTTTAATGTGGCATATGGAAATCTGTGAATCGGCTAATCCAAATACTTAATATGTAGGAACATGCGCACAGTACTCGTTTCTTGCTTTACATACATACATACATTCATACTTACACACCTACAAAAATAAATATGTAATACACAACAAAATCGGACAATTTATGAATATGTAAGTTCATTAATACATTGTTTAGTGCTACTTAAGCACAATGCTCGTACTTCAAAGTCTAAATTTGCAAATTAACAACTTTTAGCGAGTGATTTTATGACATTTTATTGTTGTTGTGGCCAAAGTGCAAAAAAATTAACTTTAGTTGTAAAATTATTTAGCGCAAATATTTTAGACAAATATATTCAAGCAGAGTCAAGCTAATAAATTCTTTAAATAAACACTCGGTTAATTTACACGTAAATTGCTTGGGAAGACTTAAATAATACCCGGTTAGGTTGTTAATGAACTTGTTTGTATGAAAGGGTGGTTCTATGTTAGAAATTATTTGGAAGAAAAACACTTCTTGAATTTTGTTGATTATTTATTTAAATAAATTTTTCAAACAGGTTTTTTTTTTTACTCTAAGCCTTTTTAGAGTTATGTTTCTCTTTAGTTTGATGCCCATATCATAATAATACAGTTATTTTCCTCTACAAAAAAATAAAATAAAATAACATATGACAGCCTTGCTCAAAAAATTTTCAATTATAAGCCGTTTCTTCAGTTGAACTTTATGTAAACACCGTAGCAATTTCTAAATCTTTGATTAAAAACTTAAAAACTCGAAAACCTCGTACAGTTAAAACGCTTTCTTAAATTTCTACAGTTTGATACCTATATCAGTTCGTTTATTTATCTTATAATTTTTTTAGTTTCACATTTCAAACTTTGATTTCTTTGTTTGAAAAGGTTTGTACCATCAAGGTTTTTTAAACCTTTCTATTTTGACGCCTATATTGTAATATTTAATTATTTTATCAATTGAATTGTATAAAAATAATTTTGTCTTTAGCAAACCCAAAAATATATTTAAACACCCGGCAATTATCTAACTCCTTGTTTTACTTTACATAATCCCAGTATTACAGCGAATAATCAAGAAAAATGGTTAAATTAGCACCAATATTTCGGGTCACCGTTACAAAAGTCATTTTATTTTAAAAACCATTACATTATCGAAACATAAAATATTCGGCAAGCATATTCACTACTATTATGTTGATTCGAACACAAACATATTCTCTAAATCCTATTTCTCCATAACTTCTAAATTGAATATTAAGCCATAATATATAGCATACATTCCGGCGTCCAGAACATTTTAAAATTCTAAAAGTAATCATTTGTAATTTACTTTGAACTTACATTTAATCTTTTACAGTTATTACCTAACCTGCTTTCAGTGATACAGTAATTCACCAATACCGACTGACGTCGCAAAGCTCTTTATTAATAACGCTCAACTTTCAGCAGGTTATGACAGGAACACCTTATTACCATATGTATTTTAGTTGTAAGGAAGACTTTTCCTTTTATTCTTTATATTTCTCTTTTTCATGTTCAAACGCTTGGCTATGAATACCCTCAATTTATAAAAATTTTCTGAGTTTTCTTTCTTATATTGACCACGGAGCCTTAGAGGCGCTAAATACAATTGTTTGCTCTCTCATTATCTTATTCACTTACTAAGCACGAATACAATTTGGAGTCAATGAACTTCTTTCTTTCTGCTCTTTTCGCTCTCGATGCTAAACTATTATACAAATGTGTAGCATACATTTCGGGTTAAGACAGATATATTAATAGTTCCGTTTCAATAATGAAAAACTTACTTAATTGAAGGCGATCAACAAGCTTTAACTGGATGGAAATTTTATAAATTAATCCAAACAGAGCTTATCATGGTGGGTTCTGCTCCATAATCGATATGACTAATCAGACTTTTAATCCTTAAATATTCGCGTTCTCGAGATGTCGTCTTCTGAGTTGAGCCTAGATAGAGTTCTGACGCTCTGGTTGGTCAGATAAAAGGATAAGGTATGTTAAGGCACTTCAGCGCAAGCGATGGCACCACACTTAACTGAAGCCATCAATACTCAAAAAACTCCAAATAAGCGTTAGTCTAGTTGAATATTCAGCGAAAGCTGAGCTTTTCCTCATCAAACAAATGAATTTCGGCTTAATATTTCATGACGTTTTTTGCTCCTTAATTGGAAGTAATCAACGAAACATTCTAAATAGAAAGTAGGCGATTCAAAAATATTTGCATTACTTTGGTCGAAAGGCAAGGTAATCACTTCACGTACCCAAAGGCTTCAAGTATTTGCTAAATTATCTTATAATATTTAATTTTTAAGAAAGTTTCGTTTCATTTCAAGAAACATTTTGAAATACTGAAATACTTTTGTCGCGTGTGAAGGGGTCCCAATATACACCGTTTTGTCTTGAAATGGTTATACATTGACAAAAAAAGTGTACCCCAGAAAGAAGTTTAGCATATTTATCATTATTCGAAACCTAACGGGGTTATTCGAAATAGAAAATATTCTGTTAACCCTGTTTAAAGAGCTCGTTGGCAGTTTGTGGTACAATCCCATGAATGTTTTGTACAATATTCTCTTTAAAAACCGTTAAACAATAATAACGTTATTTTTTTTAATTTTATTAAATTTTAGAAATGTTACCAACAATGGGTTTCATGCAATTTCATCGTTATATATTTTGTTTTTGTATAGGATAACTTTTGTTTCGATATCTTTGCTGAATCTTTGCTGAATCTTTATCAGCGCTCTTTTCCACTCTATTGTTATTCTTTAGGAGATTTCTCTTTTTAATAGTTTGGAACAATACCTTTTGATATGACTTATGTAAATCAAATGAAATTATAACAAAGGAAATGTAATGTTCGCACTGAAACCCTATGACACCGTCAGCGGTGCCCTCTGATCAAACCTGTCGCCCTTTAGGTTGGTTGATTACCGAATCATAGCACTTTATGTGTGTATTTCGGATAATGCCATTACTATATGCGAACTTGGCAATGATCCGATCCGAGGAGAATAATCATGTGTGATTATTTGTTTATATCGAAAATGAGTGTGTGTGTGTGCTAGAGAGTTTATATATGTAGAAATGTGCCAAGATTCGATTTGTTAAAAGATTTTAAGCGTGTGTTTATTTAAAAGTAATACAATAATAAAATTCTACAAATTCTTGTGGGCGTACAGACGCTGTGTCTGCAGTCAAACAATCAGCCAGGAATACATACACACATACGCAAGCACACAACGGCGCTTTTACAGAGTTGTGTGCTCTTCGAAATATCAAATGTTTACATGAAATTATATAATTTTCCACAAATAGTTCATTAAATTGCCGAATTGGCGGAAAGATTGTGAAATAAAAATCAAATTTCACAATAAATTTAAATTAATAAAAATGAACTTCAGTGAAATGGTGAAATGTACACATATACGCATGAATATAAGTCACTATTTTTAAGCAATTTTTATATGCAAAAATTTTCTGTATTTTGTTAATCTCACATTCATAGCAAAAATCTTCTGTTTGAACGTAATTTCTCTGACAATTAAAATTTTGATAACACTTCGTCATATACCGCCGTGCTAATGCGCAACAAAAAAAAAAAGCGAACTAAAATGATTTAGCGCTTCTCAAACGCGTTAATACAAATGTACATACACACACACACACACACACACACACACACATACATGCATACTTACAGTCAGATAAGCGCACACCCACGCTTGACATGCGGAGTACGCGCTCACAATTAACGCAGATACATAATTGAATGAATTATCAATATTATTGCAAACGAATTAATCACAAACAGCAGGCGAGCACGTCAAATGTCGTTGCAAGTAATTTTATTCTATTTGCTTTTATTTATTATATTTTGTGGGCAAATCCCATAAAATATGAGCGGGCGTTGTTGACTGAAACGTTGAGATAGTTATATACATACGTATACATATATACTTTGATGTATCATGCATACATAATTACAGTACGCACATATTAACATACAAAGATACATATGTTAGTATATTCCAAAATTGGTAAGCATTTGAGGTGCTTAGGAAAGTGGCTGGTCGTAAATGAGCTACTTTTGGTTTTATTAGTAACTAATTGAAAATGAGTCAATTCAAAATTTTAAAAAACATTTATTTCTTATTTATTTATATTTTATTTATATTTTATATATAATTTATATATTATTATTTTATATATATAATATTAATAACATATTAATATTAATAAATTATATATATAATATATTAATATAATATTATATAATATTAATATAATATGTAAATATAAATATAATATAAATTAATAAAATATTATATTTATATAATATATTAATAATATATTATATTTATATGTAATTTATATATATATTTATATTTTATATAAAATATTTATATTTATTAAAAAATATATATTTATATTTAAACTTTTACATAAAATATTCTTAGCGGGAAAATAGTTTTAAAAATTTTGGCGCTGCAAAATAAAAAAATAATATGTTACATGTAGCAAAACATTAAAAAAAAAATATTCAGTGATTTCAGTGGTTATAACCTAACTTATTATTATGAAAGACTTGCTTCTAGACCAAGACTAAGTAGGGTTCATCGCGGATTATCAATTACAGGACAGATTCCTCTGAACAGACTAAAATGCCGCCAAATTTTTTAAGTTTCAAGAACATAGCTACTACTACCAGAAAACTCACTAAATCTACACAAACTATACAACTACACCGCAGACATCAGCCTAGCCTTCAACAGCGTAAACCATATCTGCCGCGATGTAAACTATGGCTGATTGCTACGAACCAAGTCGTTACTACATTAGGGTTAACCAAAAATTAAAAAATTAAAATTTGGCTTTTATAGTTTCTCAGTTGGCTTAAATTTGTATAGCTACTAGAGACTCACATCTGAAACACACAATTAGAAACTCGTATCTAATAAAAAAATATATTTCAGCTAATTTTTTCTCCCCATTAAACTTCTCCACATTTTGCTTTTAAATTGAATTCTTAAAAGTATTCAATAAATATGGTAACATTTATAGGTATTTCATATTAGCATAATATTATTGGAGTGATAAATTCATTTATACATATGTACATATTCCCGCAAACAATTCAGAATTTTTATGATTATTTATTGTAGTTATATTTTTTCATAAAAAAATAGCACGCAAAAATGTATGCTACATGAGATTTTGTCAAGACTTGTATGATAATTTGTAAATAACGGCATATAATAAATATATGCATCTGTGTTCTGAAAATTGATGCCATAAAAGTTGCCTACATTTTGGCGCCGCGGTAAATTGCTTGATGAAATTTAAATTTAAGGTTAGAAAGAAAGATATATTCATAATATTTCATATTATTCAAATGTAATGAAAACTTGGTAAGTATTTGAAATATGCAAACGAATTTTTATTTAATGGAATGGATGGATCAATTATATTAGTATTTATTAATTTATTAAAGTATTATCTCACTTATTCTAATTTTAAATTGAAAGCCTTGGAAATTAAAAAAATTTTCTATTTGCGCCTTTGCATTTTTGAAGAAATTCGGTGTGAAGTTACTAGAAAGCGAAATATTGTTTTTATAATTCATCACTAATTACAATAATTGCTATTAAAGGACTCATTTAGGCACCATAATTAGCCCTAAAGTTTCACAATATTTAATAATAATTGCTATTACGTTATTTATATATGTATTTATATACACACTAATGCGATTTACTGCGTGGCGCGAGTGTACTTATTAGCTTCTTATTAGCTTGACTATGCTTTGATTAGCGTTGAAGCTCACACATCATTAGTTCACCGCTTGGCATTAATTATGGATGAGATAATTGTTATTCATACTTATAAATGTACATAGATAAGTACATGGGCTCTATGTATATATATAAACGGGTCTTATTTACGCCGGCGAATTATTAAGCATATTTGCGACACTATTAATATAGCTACACAAATATTTATCTAGAATAAATACAAATATTTTCTGAGTACTCAAAAATTTGCGTGACAACGTTTATCTTTACGTGAAATTTAAAAATTTTCAAACCATCTCATCGATGTCGTCGTACAAATTTTGGTTAGCACCACGCCTACTTTCTATGTAATGGCATTTTGGTCAACTTTTTTGACCTTACATATAGCTAATTTAGCTTCAATAAAGATATGAAACTTTGAACATATGTGGTAACCTTCCTTCAAAAATCAATCCATGCCTCCTTCTAATCTCCATATACCAAATATAAAGTTATTCAGCCATCTGCTTGACTTTGCAACGAACATATAGGTTAGTCAGAGATATACCGCAAGAAAATTAGATGAACCTATTGCACTTAATACATTGAGATTTGGAACCCAAAATGACTTTATACCCTCTATTATTCCAATATTACCTCTAGTTGACTTTATGCTGTATATATCAGACCAATTAGGTGTGGATGTGTTGTCTAGCTTACGGTGATCGATAGTATTGATAGTTTTCACCTCCACGGTCAGGAACTCAAATAGAGTTCACGCAACTTTCCGCTGAGTCAAAGATCTTTAAAATTTGTATTTTATGGAACGCGATTGTTTTGATTATTAGTTGGATCCTGTTTGAAAAACGCACGATCTCTTTCCTTTAAAATCGGTTTGCTTGCTTTTGTGATCCCTTTTGGTCTTAGCCCTTTCAGCCCTTTCAGCCCTTTCCAGTCGTTTTCATTAAATTTTTTTATATTGCATTTATTACGTTGCTGCCTATTTTCTGAGTTTATTATATTGTACAATATTTTATCAGAATTTTTATTCCTTAGAGTAATAAGCGCAAATGTAGCTCATATTTGTTGCGCCCTCCAATTCGTCTAGAAAATAGTTTAAGATTAATTTGAAAAACACTTTTGGGAATGAGTTTAATTCTTCAGTATGAAGCGTTGATGTTATGACCCTGGCAATATGCGCAGAAATTTATTTTACGTGTGGGCAAATACGCAATGACAAATTACATTGTACCTGTACAAATATATACACTTATGTTAGCCTACCCGGTAGGTGAAAATAATTAGCAACAACACCATTGTGGCATTTAAATCTGTTTTTTTTTTAATATCATTTAAATTTTAAATCCCAAAATTTTTAAGTATATTTTTAAGTTTATAAGTATATGTGTGGTCCTGTTGTATAAATATTACTAAAATTATATTTACCGGAACATCATTTCTAGTATTCAAGTAACTGATTGCATGGGAATTATTCCATATAATATTTTGGGTTAAATACCTTTCACAATCACTTAATTCTAAAAGGAGAATCATTCACTTTGCATGATTCTTATGTTATCCCGACAATTTTTTTCTGGATAAAAGCCTGAAAGTATCTTAAAAATTTGAAGCTTTTAACTACAATTCTGAGAACTAAGCTCAATAGATAAATAACTTACTTTTATATGAAGAATATATCATAAGAATGGATGGACAATATATCATTCATATAATTAAAATCGCGAGCTGAAAGCCTCAGTAGTTAGTGCACCTTTCATTTTGTATATTAATAATTGTATTATTTTCCATCCAATAAAAATAATTCAATTAAAACCAAAACTGAAGTAAAAGTGTATGGTTTGTGCTGTCATTTAGTCAATAAACTGAGTTTATTAATTTTTGGCTTTTCGGAGATAATTTTACTGTCAAAAAGCACATATGTATGATGATCTTTTTAGATACGGACAGCAATTTCGAAACTAAAATGATACTTTCCCAGAATTAGTTAACAAAAATTGCTTAGAATTTTGGCAGAAATATTTAAATTGCAATGTATCATACAAGAATTGAGACTTCTTTTGCAGCATACTGTTATTATTGAGCAAATTGAGTATTACAATACAGAACAACAATGAAAGAATGTCATAAAAGCTTGACCCTTAAGTGACTTAAAAAAAAGCTCATGAATTAAGAATTTCGTACAGGGTTGGTATAAGTACCCTATATGTGGCGGGTTTCCTGTGTTTTTCATGCATCGCGACATGCAATATGTCCGAGTACACAACTTAGTAGCAAACACTACCCTAAGGAATAGATAAGTTTACGAGCAATTTCCTTTACAAAATAAATGAAACGATGACACAATTCTAGTAACATAAAGAAGATATATGGCATTAAATTATGACAAACAGGCAACTAATTTGCATAAACAAACAAATGACCCATAAGCAGCAGGTGAAATTACACTAATATATTTCATATTCATCATAATTTAATAAACACCGTTTAGCTCGTTGCCATAAAACTTCTTGTGTACTTAAGTGCTGTAATGATACTTACGTAAATTTCTACAAGTTCAATACAAATAAATACGCAAATTTATGAGTAATTCGTTGCGTTTTTTTCACACATCTAATCAATTACTGACGCACATTACATCAACATTCGATACGGTTTAATGACAGGCGTTAAAGGACTTTATACTTTGAAGTGGCTTTACGATAAGCTGGCTGTCAGTAATCGTTGGACATTTGACAAATTGCTTATGGGCATATTTGGCTAATATTTATTAACATTTACTTTCCATGATCGGAGTGAAAAATGATGGCCGTCCTAGTTGTTTATTGTTGCTTTTCTAATGAAAATATAGTACATACTATACTAATATTCCTCGTACCAAACTTAAACTTGTCCCCTTAGGTCACTGCGTGCTACCGTTGGGTGTGTCGTTGATTCAAATCCCTAAAGATGGATTTGGATGGACAAATTACGAATTTTTTTTCAATGAAAGTCGAAGTCTCAGCCCACTAAAAAATTGTAGTATCTAACCAAAGGATTTTTTATCGTTAAAACTATATAGACTATATATAGCGAAGTAATTTCGGCGTCCCTCAGTCTTACAGTAATGAGTACAGAGTTGGTATCTGCCAAAAGCCTATGAATCTCAAAAATTTAGAAAATAGTGTCCAGTTATACCAGTTATTATCCAATTTTGCGCGGTAGACAACCTTCTCCAACAATACTCTTCCGGAAGGTATCATATCAAATCTCTTTGGAGGTCGGACTTCATCTCTTGGGATATGTTTGCAGATCCATATATTACACCAGATATTTCTGATTTTGAGCTATAGACATTTTCTAACAGAACTTTTTCAAAAAGTTTTCACATTTAATCTTTTTGGAGGTCGGTACTATCACATCCTTAATCTCTTGAAACAGGTTTGTAGATCCATATATGACCTACAGTACGATGTAAAGCTTTTCCCATCCACCCCGTGTCAACAACACACTGAACCAAGTTTTTCGACCGAGCCATATAGCTACTAGTCACATAACCCTAAGTTTGAAGTGGAGAAACATATGAAAGAAAAGAATCAAATAATCCAACCCAATCCAATCCAACAAGTGCATCTCATAATCTCTGGGAGTAGCTTTGAAACTAGTTTTGAATATACGCAAAGATCTTTTTGTTGAGCAGATTCAAAATAAGGTTTAACTGAATATAGGATTGCATTCAATCGTTAAAATTGAAAACATTATTATTTTAAGTCTTTTGATGGTCTATTATATCGCTCTACTTATAAAGATCTTAGGCAGTGGAACGTCCATTCAACAGATCATCCATATCAGTGTTTTACAAAAAGCGTTACCCGACATACAAGAGTCTTTTTGATATTGACATATAAAAGTCTTCTTCCATATGAGACATATTTATTATCGTCGTGAATGCGATTACAAAAACATTGCATGATAGCTCTTTTTTTTAATCAGTGGTGCTTTTTAAATAAAGTAATACAAAACCCATGAGAACGTTATTTTCATTATTTATCATTCCTCGAAGTGGTTTATGAAAGCAGAAGTGTCTTTGTTTGACAATTCATTGTTTCTCAATTCTTACACGACACGCATAACCCAACTGACCGCAAGATAACACTTTTATATGATATTGCACTGGACTTTGAAACTACTTTATTCCAATAATTTACAAAAAGTTTATATATATTATATTCAAATATATAAAGAATCAAGCACGCAATAAATACGAGTACGATGAACCCATCGGAGCTGTTAAAACCAATTAAGAAAATATTTTCAAATCCAGTATACGCCGCGTTATTAAAAAGTTAGTGAAAATATTTTTGATATTAATGAAAGACCAAATACGTGGTAAAAAACTGTGCAGATCAACACGAATTCAACATTCCAAAGGTCGCATAACATCGTGTCGTTATTCAACATATCTCTGTTGATAAGTGAACTTTCAGACAAAGTCGATTTCTCATGGATTGATCTAGTCTAACTGTGAAGAAAATATTTCGAGTAGCTGACCTCTTAGCTTCCAACCTAGACTCATCTTAGTTTCAAAGTTTTGAAAGACCTCAACTGTCCCGAAACAAGACCCGTTAGGCATAATTAAAAGGTGAATTACGAATAAAGCACTCTTTTGGCTAAAGAAGCAACATTTCCACAATACTCGTCCTAATATAAATGAATGGAGTAGTTTCCAACAACTTCAATTCAATGGCTGTCTGTTTCTTCGATGGTAAAGTTTTTCGATAAGACTATCCAATCCGGAGACTGTTTTACTGAATCCGCTAAGATTTTCGATATTTTATCGCACCAGATCTTGCCTTCAATCAATATAACATTTTGAATTGAAGAGAGCTCACAAAAAGAAATAACGGCAGATCTCTCAAATACTTAGGTACTGGAGGACCAATAAAGCAGAAGAATCTCGATATATTTGTCGAGATGATACACCTCTTGAGTATAAAAATACTACTCCATATTCTACAGACCCGTTTTCGGTCAGGGTTTAAAACGCCCTAAATTTCCCGTTGGATATTGGGTTAGGCATTTCACAGATAGTCCTTCAAAGGGTTCACGAAGGAAACGGTGGTCACCTGTGAGCTATCATGGACTTCATTTCCCTAATGGGTTACGCTTTTAAATCGCAAAATAACACTTAGTTTTAGTTATTATATTTTATTATATTTATTTTTATTATCACTTTCATCTTTCCAGCCTTCTTCGGAATTCAGTTCAAACACAATGTCACAAACACACACACAAGCCCTTTTGCGCAGATTTCCACTGCGACTCGTCTCTATTGGCTTGGCGCTCGCCATTTGCGTACCACCACTAGTGAGCGCCTACAATGAGAACCTCCATCAACGTGATGGCATCCATGTGCCTTGCTCCTTTTTCGATACGGTCAACGTGACGGGCGATCAGCATTTCCCCAATGGTTCATATCTACACGATGGCATTATGATTCCCCCACAGCTGATCGGCACATATGACTACATTTACACGGATCTAGTGCGACGTGTCGAAGTAGAGTCACATGTACGAGCTTGCATTTGTAAACTGAAGCCTTGCATTAATATCTGTTGTCCGTGGGGCGCTAGTTATAGTACTAATGAGAGCGCTTGCGTCAATAATACCGACTATGCGTGGCCCCAACCACTGTTGAATTTGACTATGCCGGGTGAAACTTTGAAGGCGGTGAATATTTTTAATCAATTCGCCGTGCAGAGTTTTCGACCATGTGAATTTATGTTTTCATTGCAACCGGAGCTCGGCTCTTTCGATGACTGGAAGCTGTTCGAGGTGAGTGGAATTTGAACAAATTGAATTCATATACTCGTATATGTATCTAGTATTTAGTTTAATGGAAGTTTTAGTGCGGAACATTTTGATTCTTTTCTTTCTATAAGACCGATAAGCTTGCAAAGATATGTGTCCTTTAATAGAAAGTTCCTCTCACTACTTTTAAAGTTTCCAGGTCTCTTTAGTTGTAAGTCACGTTGAAGATGAAACAAACTTCTGAGGTTAGTCTCATAATTCGCAAGGTCGTCGCCTTATTTAGGTTCAGGAACTAGGCTTTAGAAGAAAAAGAGAAGAAGATAACGGTCAGGACTACGTAACCAAAATGGACCTGGATTTATATCATGTTTATCAACCCACAGCATTTACTAAAATCACTTGGATCCTACAACATCACTCTAAGCATGATGGAAATATCGTATTATTCTTTCCCAGATTTTTAAGTCTTTGCTCTGTAGAGACTTAGTTGTAATGGAGCGCTTTAATCAACACAACAAGGTCCCAATCATTTCTTTTCAGATCACTTATTTCTAATGTTCCAGTGAACTCTTCTTTTAAACGTTTAAAAGCAAAACCAATCAAAGACAACTTGATCTATTTGTTTCTTTCGTCGAATGATAAGGATAAAGCCTTATCCAAAGAAACCAAACTTGAATGCTGTATTCTCTTACGGTTATTGAATGAAAACCACATAAACAAGATCAGAACCTCTCGAAACTGGCAGCAGGATAACTGTGTGTTTTTGTTTACACTCGGTGGGCCCGGAGACAAAATCTAACGGTATCGTCCCTCGACGGACAGTAATTTAATAAGATGAAAAAGTTTCTCATAAAATAATTCGATTCCTCGTTTTGTCCAATAACATCAAAACCTTCTCCACAAACAGCCTATTTATTAGCTAGCTCCAAATCTAAAGTTATAGACGTAGTCGTAAATTAATAGTTTTTCATATTTCTTCACAGAATGGTACACTACTGCGTGTGTTCGACATGGTCTACCTCAGCAAGAACGAATTTTGCTTCCATCCGACGGTGGCGAATGATACCACAGACACTATGTACATCATCAATCCGGCTAATTGCAACTATGACTCGGATTACAGCACCATTAAGACAATTAATGCGTATGGTAAGTTCACTTCGGAGAAAATTATACATGAACTGCCCTCTCTGAATACTCCTTCTCCTTTTCACTTGCACCCAAACAGCCATGTTGTTTTCCATACCATTCATGATACTCACCATTGTCGTTTATCTGAGCATACCGGAGCTCCGCAATCAACATGGCAAATCATTGGTTTGCTATTTAATTGGACTCATCATTGGTTACTCGTTGTTGGCGATGAGCTCTCTGCAGTTGGATGCCTATTCCAGTCTGGTGTTTTGCAAGTCGCTTGGTTATGTCGCTTATTACTTCTTCATGGCAGCGTTCTTTTGGCTAAGTGTTATCAGTTTCGATTTGTGGCATAATTTCCGCGGCACACGTGGCGTCTATCGCTTTCAGGAGAAGAAACGCTTTCTCATCTATTCGCTTTATGCCTGGGGTATACCGGTGCTCTTTCTGATCTTTACGTGGTATGCTCAGGAAATTGCAGCTATACCGGATTATTGGAAACCCGGTATTGGTGGTGGCGAGTATTGTTGGTTGGACAGTAAGTATTGCCGCTAATATTCGCTTCAAAATTGAGTTTGACTTTCTTTCCCTTCTTCTTCAGTGCGCACCTGGTCAGCAATGATATATTTCTTTGGCCCAATAGTTGTCATAATTATGGCTAACAGTGTAATGTTCGTTTTGACCGCCATGAAGATACATATGGTTCAACGTGAAATGGCGCGTATAATGGCTCGCGAGGATAGCACTAAGAGCTTGCGTACCGAAAAGGATAAGTGAGTGGTTTTTCTGAGGGTGAGAGTTCGGATGATGCGAATTTTCCCTCTAGATTTGAGAGATTTGGAAATTAAAGACTTCATTCATGCTAGAAATAGTTCAAATAGAGCTTATATTTTGATTAGATAATATAACGGAAGCTGCGCAGATCTTTCTTCATAAAGCTTTCTTTTCCGCAGGCAACTTAAAGCCTCGAGTGTACAATTCAGCACAAGTCCGAGCCCCTTTATAAAACTGAATCTAATTTACCACTTGACCTCGGTAAGATGTTTCTAAACATTTTCTTCTTCAGATATATTTGCAAATTAAATTTTATCAGAAGATTAACGAAAACAGTCCTGTCAACTTCTACAGAAGAAATTATTGTAAAACTCTTATCATATTATATTTTAAGATATAACAATTGTGACGAAAGGGTCTCTAAGTTTTGATAGAATTTTTGTGTATTTTTATAGCGCCCTGTCCCAAGTGATTACTTGCAGCACCGCGTAAAAATCAACCACATCTGATCCAACAAATGCTTCTTCCAAGTTTACTATACTACCTTCTTTAGTCGACAAGGTCTTTAAAGTGTAGGTAAGATATCTAAAAACGTTGTATCGAATGTATTACAGAACAAAGTCAAACAAATGACTTCCGTTGCTGAAAAGTCTATACAGTTATTTTCGAGGTATATGACTTCAAATAAATCTACGAGTATGGTCTAACTGGACAAAATCGCTACAAAAATTAAACATAATTTCAAATCGCCCATCAAATATTTATCGTGAGACCGGGACCTTATTTAGGTACCTTTCGTTTAATTTGGACCCAAATATATCTATTGTTATATATTCTCTTGCTATAACGATAACTTTAGGTGGTCTCACAGCAATATATTCAATAAGGTATACAGAATTAGCCATTTAAGACAATTATCTTAGGTTAAAAATTGATCATGAAATCAAAGTGCTAATTTTATATTAGTAGGAACCATGTAGATTCAAGTAGACTTTCTCGAGAATTAGGCTTAATATTTTTCAAAGTTCTTTATATCAGGAAAATGTTACGTTTTTTAGTTCTCTCTACCTCAATGAATAGTGACAGTTTTTAAATAAAAAAATTGAAGTTTTGAGTTTGTACAACTAAATGCTTTATTATTTTTGAAAAATCTGTTTTGCTTGGGTCTCTATATCCAATACTTTCTCGAATGTATGTTATTTTCCTGACACTTCTTTACTTCACTTCCACAGATTCGGTCTCTTTCTACGCTTATTCATTGTTATGGGCGTCACATGGTCTATGGAGATCTTCTCATATTTTGTCGGCGCCGATAGAGGTTGGGCAAAGATCTTCTACATTTCGGACATTTGCAATGCCATACAAGGTTTCCTCATATTCATGTTGTTTGTCATGAAGAAGAAGGTCAAGCATTTAATAACAAATCGGTAAGTTAACAACAGTGCCAATTTATAACTGTATATTAAGTGCAAAAGAAATTTGCACAAATTGTCTTGTCCCAAAAAACAAAAGCAAAAATATTGTTCATTATTTTTATTTGAATTGTCTAATGTTGCGTTTCGTTTCGTTTTGTTTTGTGAATTCGTAAATCTTCATGAATCGCTCATCAACAAACAAATTCATCATATTATATAATTCAATAAATAAATAAAAATTTTAAATAAAAAATTTTGTAAAATTCCATGAAACCAAAGCACAGTGCGCATACGCAGTTACCGTCAAACCGAGTTGACAACAGTTGGCGGCGGCAGCATTTCAATGCGTCGGCGCTTTCAAAATGTCTCATTGCATATACGACAGTTAATTGTTATACGAAGCGCTTTCAATCCACCACCTACACGAAACCACATTAATAACAACATGAATAACCGTTTCATGCATTCGCATACAGTGTAATTTTCCGGGGGAGATCGCAAATTTTTGACACTTGTATATCATTCCATAGAGATTTGAAGTTGCCCGGTGGGTAAAAACAGAAAAAGTTCGTAGTAAACTTTCATTTAAATATGTTCGTAAGTCGTTGTGTATGTATATACATGTATTAATATAGGAGATCTCTATGTTGCCTTTTTGAGGTTATGTGAAAATGTGCTTAACTAAAAGCAAATTAACTCAAAGCGTTTCAAGCTGTGATTACGTAATTTTAATCTAAGCAATGCTATTTTCTATAAAATTTTTTGGAGTATTTAAGAAACTTGAGGAGACCAGATCTATTATTCACTAACCCTTAAAATAACCTCCAAACAAAATTCGAATTTAATACAAGGCGGAAGACTGGCCACTTAATCAAAAAATTAAATCTTTAACTATGAAATCACGAGAATTTCACTCTCCATAAAACGGTTCGTCGGTTGACGCCACATCGAAGAATCAATACCTACTACTGCCAGATAACATAACATTCAAGATTAAAGATCTAAAGTCGCTTGAAAACGTTGGATTTAGTGATTTTGACCATTTAAATAAGTCGATATCGACATGAAGTTTGAAAAGTTTGTTCATTGAGCTATTCGTCAACACTAACGTATAGAATTCCCTAAGTCTCTCTTGAAAATGTGCTCTCGCGAACTCTCATGTTGACTCTTGACGGGCGCCGTAGTTATATGAAAACTCTTTGATAGTAATTTTTTCTAAATCGAGTCTCTGGAGGTCTTCCTGTGAATCCTATTAGGGTACTTAATCCTTTTTTGAGGTTAAGATAATGTATTCAATATCTAAAAATTAAATTTTTAGTGGACCCAGAATATATGCAATTCAACTGACGTTTTATACTCGTAACTACCAAACTCTAGATTAATAAGCGTGAAGTGAGTTGTTGAAATATGATATGAATTTTGAAATATTATAGTATGTTCCGTTAATTCTATGAAATTAACTGTTCATTATTATTATCCTAAAAGCTTATAGAGATATTTGTTGCCCAACTGAGACCTATATTTACTTCATTGGGCAATAACCAAATTATCAAGAAATCTACTAAAGCTGATCCAAAATTGCTTTTATCTAGCGAGAGATGGAGATATTTGTTCTAATATCTCGTAGTCTTATTTTCGACAATTTGTCTCAGAAAACAGTCAACCAGGATGACTCTGTATATAATTGTGCCCGGGCAGACAGCGGTAGTTGCACCCTGGTACTAATTTTGCTAGAATTAGCGGTTTTATAACCGCAAAGGCTTTACACCTTCCATAACTACCTATTAATAACTGAGTTTCGCACCCATTTGTTGGAAATAATGATCTTATTGAATCCACAAAATGTGTTGACCCTTCAAAGACAGACACTAGGGAAATATACCATTATAATCTGCCTAGGTACATTATTAACTTTAAGCATAGTAGGAAAAATGCCAGGCACGACCGGCCACGAGTAATGTGCTGACATTAATTCGCACAAAAACGGTAAAGGTTAAAGCTTTGCTTAAAGGACTCGCTTGCCATACACTCAGCTGAGGTGCTTTTGTGGCCCCATGCGCTTTTTCGATTACATAATAAAATGCTGCTAGTTTTATAAAAAAAAATAGTAGCGCTCACCATTGCATACACACACGCATTCATTTGTACAAATTTCACATTAGAACTATTATTTACATATTTACAGCATCACACATACAAATACATGCCGAAAAACATACATTTGTACAAATGCATATACAATGTTCAAGCATATACATATTTACATTATAAAATAAAAAACTTATATTTCAGATTATTTGAAAAACTTTACTCTAGTGCGGGCGATTACCTTTAAGTATTGTAAATATTTTTGGAATTTTCTTTTTAACACAAAAATACTGAAACTCTTAACAAAATATTAGAAAATACTGAGTTAAATTTTTTTTTACTGAAACACATTTACCCCTGTCCCCTCATCAAAATTTAATTTCATCGAACTGTTTCACTTACTTTTTTCTGTTATTTTCTAAATTTCTCTTTTATGTATTCCGTTAGAATGAGTGTAGTAACTAATACCAAAAGCGACAGCAAGCAGGTCGCAGTGATCAACATAGCGCCACAATAACAAATGTTCGCATACAACTGCTACTGCTGCAGCTGAGCTAAACGCTACATAGACAGCGACGGCCACAAGCAGAGAAACACACACAAAAAACACAAAAACGGCAAAAAAATTAAAAATATTGCTACCTGCTACCTGTTGCCTGCCATTTGTTTCCCGCCATGCATTTTTCACCTGCCTCCTGCGAAATTAAAAAACAAAAAAAACTCTAGCATTGTTTACTCACATTAAATTGGCTTATTTATATGCTAAAGACTGTATGTACTTATGTTATAACTGTAAACTGTATAACCAGTAGACAACTACTCCATGTACAAAACGAAATTCAAACAAAAAAAAAAAGAACCAAAAGTCCTACCGTTATTTACCGCTACTCGTCACTCGTGACTCGCCAAAACGTGTCAAAAAAATTATGTCAATCTATAATTTATAATTGATTTCTCGAAAGCCTACTCAAGCGCCGGCCGCCGGGTACAAGCCATACGAACTCCACCAGCTCAACAAATTCCGATTACAGTCAAAATCCCGATAAATATGCCATGAAAATGAAGTCGTCACAGGCGCTGCGAGGCAGTGATCGCTTCTAGCGAAGAGGTAAATACAGTTGCTAATAGTAGATTCACTGGTTTTGAGGCGTTTAATTAGATACACTCATAGATTATAGCAAGGTACAAGGTATTTAACCCACTCGTAGATAAATTCGACAGTGTTATTGACCCTTATTAGCACTTTTACAACAAAAAAAAAAAAAAAAAAACATAAAAAGGTCGAATAATTCTCGACTTACTAACATCGGTTATAACTTTCTGTACATATACTTTATTCGAAGAAACTATATATTTTCTAAATTAATGACTAATTTGAGTTAAGGAATACCAATACTAGGGGATATATTATAGATGGAGGTTGGGGACTTACTGATTCACATTATAGAGTATAAAGAGTGGATAGTAATAGAGCATATTAATTACCAACGGCATCGACAATACTAAGGATTTCGTACAATATTATCCCCATAGAGAAGTCGTTGACTCGAGGTAGAGAATATTTATTATCAACGGAAACGACATCTTCAACAAGTCGGCATATTTCACGAATAAAAACGAATATCGGAATATCCCAGTTCCTTACAAACATTTTATATTGTTACACTTAAAATCCGCAAAATATCTAACTTCACAACAATTTCAAAGTCCTAACTATTGTTGGAACCTCGAAGAAGTGCCCTTTTTCACTTCTTCGGTATAAGTTCCGAACCAAACGCTGTTAAATGTATATATAGACCAAATGTTAGGGTAGAATAGGCAGGAAGGATAGATAGAAAGTGTGAAAGAAAGAAAGATAGAAGAATAGTGATATAAACCTATTGTAGATATATAAAACCAAGTAATGAAGAACTCGATTCATCCTAGAACTCGACAAACTGATGATACTCACTGCTAAAATATCAGCATGAAGTGTGAGCATAGGAGCTTTAGGCACAGGATAAGGGGCAGATTTCCGCAGAACATGACAAGTTTTCCAAAATTTTTACCAGCAAAAATATGTTCGCTAGTTCGATGTCTTCATTACACACCCATCGAAACTCTCTTTACTTGCTGGATTTCTGGAGCAATCAGAAAAGTTAGACTTCGCTAATATTAAACTTTGTCAACCTTCAGGTATTTGAACGGACTTTATGGTCGTTTATGCTTGGGCTGGAAGACCTAAGGATTTTGAAATTAGAGGAAATTGGAGTTAGAAGAAAATTTATTTTGGAAACGTAAGGAACAACAAAGATCAATACTTTGTTGTATAACATATGTAAAAATATGTTCTAGAATTTATTTCAAAGTTGTTAGTAATATGAAATATGCCAATATTACAAGTTAATCATCACATAAAGCGCTTCATATTGAACATAGTTATAAAGATTGTTGAGGAGAGAGGGAAAGGTGGTATAAGCATTCAAGAGAGTTCTTCTAAGGACAACCAGTAGGACAAAATAAAAGAAACCTTTGGGTATCTAAAGGAAACAGAAAGAAGGACTTTTGAACACAAATATCTCGTTGGTGAAGTAAAGTCGGAAGAATACCTTTTGTTAGTTGCTTCAACGTGGACAATCCGTTATTGTTATTTCTTTTCCAAAATAGATTGGTAAGATATTTAGGCGGCAGAAGAGCGAATAAGAGGACATTAGCGAATTTGTGAACCTTGAAAGAACCTACGAATTTCACATAGTAAACTAAAGTCGAAGCGTAAAAGCAATTACAGAAGCTATCCTACATATACATGTAGGAAAGTTAAAGAAAAATAATAATAATTTATTTACTCAATTCTAAAATTTTTATATTTACTAATCTTTCTTTATATTATTACTAAGAACAAATAACTGAAAAGCTTGTGAAATATTTTTGAGTACAGCAAAGAGCTGCTTTAGCTATAAATATTAATTTATACACACAAACATGCAATATTTATTAATGCTTTAGAGTATTTTGGCACCCAAAAAATTAAAAATATTCAACACACGCAGCGGCGAGCAATCAATTAAAAGTGAATTGTAAAAACTTCATATTACATAAAATGTTGCGTATACGCCCGCGCACACGAAATCGCTTATTTACTTGATTTTATGTAGTTATATGTATGTATGTATAGTATATATGTTGCATGTGTAGCTAGGAAATTTGGTTGCTTATTTGTTTTGTGTCTAGCTTTTCTATGTATATATGTATGTGTGTTTATATGTTAATAAAAAAGATTCGATTATATAAATGAATTAAATATAATTATTTTCAATTTTCATGCCCTATAAACAGCTATTCGTCTCCACGTGACAACAGCAACCAGCGCCAGAGTCAGTACTCAACGAAGACAACGTCCAGCAGTGTTGGCAATTTAACGCTTTCGGCTGTTGGTCCAGCTGAAAGGCCGCTAATGATGCCAACAGAACGGACAACAAGTTTGAGAAATTAGATGGGAGAATTGATATGATTCAAATAAGAATTGCATTAAAGTGAAATGAAATGGATTGAATTGAAAAATATTTTAAAGCTTGAGTTGAATATTGAGAAAAAAAAAGGCAGAGGGTTTTTATGAAGAAAGCAAAAGAAATGAAATCAAAAAATTGCAGAGGTGGAGTGTAGGGAAATTACTGGCAGCCGCAAATTAAATATAAAAAAATCACAAACATTATTAGCACGAAAATGAGCAAGAGACGTAGATTTTAAGTTATTAAGCATAGCACTTAACTACTTTTAATATCAATTTACATATTTATGTATGAAAAAAGAATATACTTTGTGTGAGCGTGTCATATTTTTGTTGTACCATATGTATTTAAGTAAATAAGTTAGCTTTAAATAATATCTGCAAATTAGCGATTTATTAACGAGTCATATAAAATAAATAAAACACATCTAAATAAAAGACATAAATAAATACTGTTATGTATAGAAACGCATATAAACACGCGCATGCGCATAAGAACGCATAAGAAATAAAAAACTAATGGTATTTAAAACATATAACCTAAGAATTTAGGGTTAAAAATTCCTAGATGGCAAAGCACGCAAAGGAAGCAATGGATTAGAACAGTGGTGGCTAGATAGAAGTTTCAAAACCTTGTTGCACCTTGTTCAAATTTTTTGTCTTATCTAAACAATATTACAAAATTAAAATAAATTATTTTTGTCTTTCGAAATATTTTTTTTTTACTTAAAAAATAAATGAACAAAGTAGGAAAATTAAAGTTTTCATATTCATAGAAAAAAATAGGTAATGAAGATCATTATTATTATTTTTACCAAACCAAACCAAAGTAGCAAAGAATATAAATTTTTAATGTAAAATAAACCAAATGGATTAATTAACTATTTGTGCTTGCTAATTTTTGCTCTAGATCTCTATTTGTAAATTCACATTTGATAAAAGAAATCTAGTGTAATAAGACTTTTGGGTAAAATTTTCGAAAATTTTTTCAAAAATCGCCTCTTGAAAAACATACAAAAAATGTATTTGCTAGTATTACCAGTTAAACTATGAAAAACTTATTTATTAAATATACCGTTATTTTACTAAAATTCTTCTATTGAAAATTCTTCCAGCGTAAATTCAGCAAGAGAAAGTTTATGCTGCTAAATTGACCTGTTCGCATTAGTGACAGTTCAACATAACCTTAAAATATTTTCATTATGGGGTATGCTAAGTAACTCTTAGAGCACGAAGCCCAATTTTGTATTCATGTTATGACGTATGAAGAGTTTTTCGCAGAAGATATTTATTTGTGGGGTTTTCTTTGAAATAGTCCAAGCTCACATCAGAAAACCAAATATTGATTCAATAATCTTTAACTTAAGACTACATAGTCCAAATTTACTGCACGGCCAACAATTGACATCGGTTCGATTTGAATCACCCTAACAACTTCAGGGAACTACTTTAGAAATTTGTTTTTTAATAACAGTTTAATTAAAATAATCGATAAATCATCATTTAGCGTTGTCTTTCTTGAAGTTATTCTTGGAATCTCTGGTCTTGGAACCTTTTTTTTCGCTCTATAGAAAGATTGAAAACTCTGTTGTTGGGAAGCGTTCCAGTTCCGAGTATTTTAGTCACCACTGATCGGTCGAAAAACTTCTTAATTAAAATAATTGCATGTCATGCTCTCACCTACTGTGGACTTAGACCGAAGGATTTCGATGTCATTATTTATTTAAGGAATGCTATTTCGGCATGAAATATATTTCGGAATGAAATATCACACAGTCAGAGGTTTAAATTATGAATCATTATTAAATACCGGAACCGCACCAATGACTTTAAATATGTATGCATAGGGCATTTTTATTTGTAAGCGACTAGCAAAAGAGCATTCAACTCGGAGGGAATTTTCTTTGACAGTATTCAACAACAGCTGTCTCAATTGTCAGACTTTTGTTTTTCTGTTGGTTATTTTTTCATATTGCAATTCAAATTTTAAAGTCATTCACTTCTTAGTCAACCTTACTGAACACGAAAATATAGCCATATTTGCATCGTTGTTATTTTGGCGACTATTCCTCAACATACATTTAATGTCAGTAAAATTTATTTACCGAATTTTATAAGTGTGCGCAATTTCATGTCATTTGGACACAATCTGCAATAAAAAATTTTATATTTAGAAGCAGTCTTAGCAATCTTAAAGAGAAAATCATTTGATAACTGTTATAAATTAAAAGCAAAGCATTTATTTCAGAATGTACATACATAAGCATTTATATGTTTCATTATATTATATGTATGTGCCTTTTAAACTTTAAATATATAAAAAATGCATACTTCATATAAAGTGATAACGGTAATATGTATTTAATTACACTCCACATGAATGTTTATGTACTTATGTTTATGCGCAGAGTGATGCCATGCTTTATTAAATTAAATTATTATATATATTTTTATTTTATTTTTTTCATTATTAGTTAATAAAGGTTAATAATTTTTCAATAATTTAATTACATAAGTCTTTTAAGTATGAACTGTTAATTATTATAAATTGTTCCGATTTGAATAAAAGTGTAAATAAAGCCCAAAAGAAAGTATGATCAACTATTGGTTTCTGGTAGCATTTATACCCGTGTGCAGTGGCAAACTCGTGTAAGAAATTGACGGTAAAACGACGGTGACGGTAAATTGACTCTTCGCTATTTCAAAATGTGAGAGTTATGGTCAAAGGCTGTAGCTGAAGGAGCCCACCGATTTGAACCAAAATTCGAACAATATTTTACCAAGTTCATTTTAATTTATTTTTTTTTCAGAATAATATCGGTAAAAGAGAAACTGCCATATATAGCCCTAATAATATAAGGTTCCTAAGGCTAGAAGAGAATATGCGAATATGGTGATCATTTACATCTTAAATCAAATGTATTCTAACAGTCGCAAAGTAAGTTGCATCCCTTCCTTGGGGAGCCACTGTAATTTTTGCAGAATTGCGTTCATGTGGGTGTCCGACATACTTGTCTCTTAGTAGTTAGAATTTATGGCATTATTGGTCACAAAACGTAAGTGATAATCATCATAGTTAAATCGAAATGTTGAAAGGTAAAGTTCTCGTTGCTTTCAAATATATTCAAGGCTTCAGCGTTTTTAGAAAGCGGCCCTGTGCCCAACTTATTAATATGTAGCAAGCTCCAACTTGTAGCAAGCTCGATCCAAAGCCTTTACAACGGTGTAAGTCGTTTTTTATATTGACCCCAAGATCAAGACCAACCTCTGTCCTTAACGTCGCTGCTGTGACAGTGGTGTGTTGGAAACTTAAATTGAAGAAGTCGACCGGTCCTTTAGCCACTTTCTCATTTTAGGGAGAATTTAACCTCATCAAAGCCTAAAAATCTGATTTTAAGCCATCTTCAACTTTTACTATCAGATATCAGCTAGTTTGGAAAATAGCTCTGAGTTCAGGATTCTGAAGTATAAAATCAAAAAGAAACTTCTTTTAAGAATCAATCAGTAGTGAGCAGGCAACTTTTAGCCCAAAGACAATTAAGATAGTATCAAAACATAAAATTTGTAAGGAAATTCGAATAAGTTGCAACTTGTAATTTATTCAAGGTAGATGGGATGAAGAAGTAGAAAGCTTGTTCCAAACCTTAGAAACACTGTGTAGCAAATTTTGATTTTGAGGAGTTCGTTGAGGAGAACGTTTTTAAGAAGCAAGCACGATAGTACTATTTTCAAGTGCTTCCTTTGTAGTTCGTTGATCAATTCCTACTGTATATTATTATATTAGCCACCACTTTAATTTAAGTTCTTGAAAAAGCTTTTTCGAGTTTTTGGTTTGTGACAGCACTACGCCAGCGCGAGCTTTCTCTCCGCTTAAAGCTATTTTCCAAAATTTCAGAAAGAACACAATGTTTTGTTTATTATCATATCGTTGTTGACTTATGAAGGCCAAGGTGTCTAGCGAGCGTGTAGTGTAGTCGTGCGCACACAATCATACACACAAATGTGAGCGCGCGTATCTGCCATTACTTAGAATAAGCATTTGTGAGCGGTTGATGGCCTGTCGCTAGCGCAAATGCTGGCAGTTTGTTTTGATTTCTGGACCGTTTTAGACGTGTGTGCCTATCGATGAATGTCTAGCTGGTGCTGGCTGGTGGACGACGAGCGCGCGCGGCGATTACAAGCGGATACGTGTGTTGTTGTGTCTAGTGTGTGGCGGCGGTGAACGTGCTGGCAGCGACTGAAGAAAAAGCGTGTGCAACAAGTCTCCAAAAATGCTATGAAATGAAATCAACAAGTAATACAAAATTTCATTACTGAAACAAAAAGAAAAGTACTTAAAGAAATAAGAAAAATAGACCTGACATCGTGACGTCACCGGCGCGCTAGTCGAAATAAAAGCTAGCGATTAGCAAAATAAAAATTTTTGTGCATTAAACATTCAACATTCGGCTAGGCGTTACTAATTACTACCACATCACCTTTATGTGGAATTGTTAAATTTTTCGTTTTCGTTGCTTCCCAACCGTCCCGGGCGTGAATATATCTACGCGTGTACGGCGAATTGCATTGAAACAAATCAGCGTTGCTAATTAAAATCACAATGTATAACGCGTCTAACTTGAAATTACAACTTTTGCCTGTGTTGTTGTTGCTGCTGTTGCCTTTCTTTATGAGCTTACGTCCGCTGGCGGCAGCGACACCCACTTACCCCTGCCCCTACGCGGAAACGGTCAACATAAGCGACGGTTTGCGTCTCAAAGATGGCTCCTATTCGTATGCTGGCCTACTCATACCGGCGAATATGACAGCGCAGTATAACTTTCGGGTGGTCGATGGCATTCTCTCGAGTGCACCAGCACATACACGCGGCTGCGCTTGCCTCCAACGGCCTTGCCTTACCTTCTGCTGTCCGCCGGGTCAGGTATTCGACGAACACAAGCACACCTGCCTGCCACATGCGTCAGCGCTGAGCGCTCAACAGCAAAGCGCGCAGTATGCGCATATCGAAGTGACTAATGCTAATGGGAGCATTAAGGTGGTCAATATCAGTGATATGTTTGTGATGCGCTTCGAGGCGGGTTGCAGTCGCAAGTACATAGATAAAAGCGATGCGCTCTTCTGGAAGTGGGATCTATTTGCGGTAAGGAAGTGGTGGTTGTGCGAAGAAAATTAAAAAAATCCATTTATACAGAAAATCACGCTAGTGATGTGATGTCACTAGTTGTGTTGGTGATGTGATATCACACATATTAAAGTATGGCAAAATGATCTAAAAAGTTTTTCAAAAATAATACTTGAAAAACTTAACGTACAAATTGTTGATGTGATATCACTTCGAGAAATGGTCAATTTGTGCTCACTTAAGAATTGTATTTTATATTTTCTCTTATAAATAAATTTATAATCAAATGACTTTAAAATAAAACATATAATTCATAAAGTATATCTGTGACCTATTGGTAATGTGCGATATCACTCAGTAAACACAGAAGATCTTAAATTATATGCGATATGACTGCGTGATGTGATGCTTTAAAATATAAGGAATGTTTTATAATATGTTTTTTTTTGGAAACTAAAATAATATATAATATATATGAATACGATAGTGATGTGATGTATCGTATCACAAGGTGTTATCCTCCATGTGATGTGATGTGTTAATATGATGTGTTAATATAAATATTTTTAAATTTAATTTAACGAACCATAATGATAATATTTCAGTTTTGAAAATGTCATGTTGAGGTGATGTCATTTTTTAATTGTACATGATTGTTCCCAAAAACGTGTTTTTAATTTTTTTATTTACTTACGTAATTCGCAGAATTAAAAAAGTGAGGGTGTCGGTGTGTGATATTTATAAGGTAGCAGGACATTTGCTGACAGGTGATGTGATATCATATCAATATTAATTTTATGCGCGATGCAATCCAAATCGAAATTTATAGTACAAAAGGTGTAATAGTAAATAAAATAATATACTGTGTGGTCTAGACGTAAGAATATGATGAAAATTTTGATGTTATATAACCAGAGACTGCAATAATATTCAAAAGGTTCTCAAATATAATTTTTATATAAGAGAATTTGTGAACGTGTTGATGTCCATGAATGTGACACCAAATTTTTGTAAAAATATATATTTTTTTGTTATAAATAAAACAGTAGTCATGATGTGATGCCATGAGGTGATGACATGTACATATTTAAAAGTATCAGCCGTTATATTGACAGTACAAGAAAAGAAAATCCGTATTTCTTAGAAAGAATTGGGGTGATGTCATTTGTTATGTCAATGTGATGTGATGTTTGCAAGTGATTAAAGTCATCACACATATATGGTTAATTTGTTAATTATTTGTTAAAAATTCATAATAACGCTCAACATTTTCGAAGTGGTGATGTGATGTTATCATGTGATGTCTCATCAAACGATGTGATCTGAAAATTTTGTTTCATTTTCCTGAAAACAATTGTTGAAACCATTTTATGTAATTTTTATAATAAAAATACTCCTTGCGTTGAATTTATATGATCAGATATGAATATGATGTGATATCACATATGTTTTGAAAGTCATATTTTTAATATAAAAATAAAAGTTTTTTTAAATAATATTAATTTGGAACTTGTGATGCTGTGATGTCAAATGATGTGATGGTGATGTGATATTATACGATTTGCTTTAAGATTTTTGCGTGAAATCAAACAGTCCTTTTACGCTCAAACGTTATGATTTTGATAAGTATAGCATATCCGAATCGGTCCTCGAGGCATCCAATAAACTATTACATATTTACCGAATCATACATATCTCAGTTCTTAATTTACTCTTTCAGAACGGCTCCCTCTCTAGTTTGGGTCGAATTTGGGATACAGATCAGTACTGCCTAACGCCGTTGGAGCACAAGAAAGTCTGGAGCTTGGTGCCGCTCACATGCGAGCGCTCGGCACATGGATTCCGTGTATGGATTTATGCGATATGTAGGTTGCTTCCTCTCTAATTCTGGTCGTTACTCAATACTTTCACTTGCGTCCCTAGGCTTATTTGTCGCCATATTGATTTACGCCTTCATACTGCTTACCCTGGTTTCGATTAAGGCTGTGCGCAATGGAGGTTATGGTGAATCGCTAATCTTTCATTTGGCCTCCACAATTATTGGTCTATCGGCGCTGACATATCTGGCATTCCGTTCACGTTTGGAGCTCTCAGAAACCGCTTGTCGTAATATAGGTATGTGTAACAGTACAATATATCTAACCTAGAAATGTTATCGATAACAATTTTTTCTACAGGTTTCATTGCTTATGTCTTCCTCATATTTTCGTTTTTCCTCTTGACTATCATAAGCTGGAATTTCTGGTATAACTTCAAGACGCGACGTTTGAGCAGCTGGAAGCGCAAGCTAATCTACATGTTTGCTTTCGGTTTGGCGGTGGGTTTGAGATTCCTGTTGAAATTCATACAAGACTCTGAGATTTATCAGCCGCTGAAACCCGGCATTGGTGATGCCTTTTGTTGGTTTGATGGTATAGAAAATAATTTGTTTGTCAATATTTTTTTGGTTATTTTTGTTATTTTTCGTACCTTCTAGTTCGCTTATGGGGCATTCTCTTATACTTTTATATACCGATATTGGCTTGTTTGGCCTTCAGCATGTTGCTTTATCTAAAGACCTACTTAATCATTTGGAATTTACCCGACGACGTCATAAATGTGGTCGGTTATGATATTAAGCTGATAAAAGCGCAGTGAGTATTTTAAATAAATGATCAACAAAGGGCCACGAAATAGAGAAGTTTAGCGCTTTGGTTGTTGCCGTTACATTTTATCAGCGAAAATTGATATAGAAATAGTTTTGGTGAGTTTGTTCATAAAACTTTCGAATCTACAAAACGGTTAGCGGTCGCAGTTATTCTGATTAAATTTAAGTTCGAGTCTCTCGAGTAGAGTAAAATTTACTAATAACGAACGGAAACAATATTTCTATTAGAGGGTCATAGTTGATTGTAACCATCTAAATGGACAAGCTTAAAACAAATTTATGAAAATTACTGAAAATTCTAAGTTTCGCATGTGGCCTAGTTAGAGAACGAGAGCGCTTATCTTTCCGCTTAACTCAACGATATGCTCTACTACACTACACCTCAGAAATCTAATCATAAGAGCTACTACGATGCACGAAGACTCAACATTTCAGATGTTTCACAGTCTTTTCTTTACCGCACTTGGACATTTTTTGCTGGAGCTGTGACCCCCATTCTTACTATTGTACTTCAATGGACCTCTATATTCTATATACAAATCTTATGAAAATATAGAGATTTTTTGATCAGTCTAAGAGTATTGAAAGGTCCGAGACTTCAAATTATATATCGTTCTAAAAGAAAATAGAGTAAAAACTTGCTCTCAGTCCAAATTTTTTCGAAAATTTCATAAGACAATACTTATAATTTTATTGAGGTTTAATTATATTTTTCCACCCTTTCAGTTTCTATTCTTTCTTTGGTTATATTCTGGGAGTTACATGCGTTTGGCTACGTGAGCTTTTTGTCTATCTAACATTCCGTTGGCGTGGACAATATTATATAATTGACTTCATAACGGGAGTTTGCATATTTGGCTTGTCTGTAGCTGGACTAATATTTTTCTTATACAAAAATCCTTTGGTGCGAGCCTGGTGGCATGTCAATGCGTAAGTATAATATACACGTATATATATGTATATATACATATCAATATATGTATATAGTACAAATATATAAGTATATAAAAAATTTGTGGAACAGAAAATAGCTTCAGAATATATTTATTTAGGACATTCTACTTGCCTTACAGGGCGGAGGAGAGAACAGAAAACGACGTTTACTTGACACAAATTTACCACACGGAACAAGAGAGGACCGATAAACTCAAGGGTGAAATTTAAATTTTTGACATTTTTTTTGATAATAAATTTATTTTGAAATTCATTACTTTTTACAGAAGACTACAAAGATGAAATCAAAGAGGAAGATCTCGCCTTAAAATAGATAATAAAATAAATCATGTCAACAAATATGAACAAAGAAAAGTTTGACTGAAGTGAACTTAATAATCTTGTCAAATTAATGTGAATCCATGACTTAAATCAAATATAATATTTTTATCTCTAAAAATTAAAATAAAAATATGTATATAATATCATAATCACATATCAAGTACCTTAGAATAGCCAATACTCCATATCGTACAAATATTGAAGGGATTTTCAATAAGTGTGTACATATGTTAATAATAAATTTCTCGAACAGTTTGTAAATATTAATAATTTTGCAAAATATACACACTTACATATTTATAAAAAAAATCCGTTGCGAGTTAAAGAAGCGGTTTCAAAAACTAGCATCTATAGGGTGCATTTCTGAGTTCCCAAGAACTGATACTTCGATAATTGATAGAAAAAAGAGAGAGAGAGGGAGGTAAAGAGAGAATGAGATAGAAAAAGAGAGATGTTAAAGGAGATAAGAATATAGAACGAGAGATTTGAATGAATAGTGCAAGAGTTAGGAATATATAGAGAGAAAGAGAGATAGAAATAGAGAGCGAGATAGATATCAAAGCTTTAAAAAAAAGATCCTCTAATAATGTTGGCACATCGAACACATTTGTTAACAATATTCCTATATGACCCGGCTGTGGTATATAAAGGCAATAAAAACGCGAAGAATAATAAAGCTTACATATGAAAAAGGGGAGAAAACATAAAGATGTATGTGAAACTCCCACTGGTTTAAGTTTTCCATTTGCTGTCGTGATTATATGTATAGTACTTACGATCCACCCACAACAAATGTGAATTGATAACCTCTTCTTTTTTCCCCATGAAGCACAATGTAATCACAAAATTCCAATACCGTTTAATGTTATGACCCATTGTAGGTCAGTTTTCTATAGTAACCCTTCGACAAACTCTGCCACCAAACAGATGGTAAATGCCACAGCCAATATCTCCCGCGAGTCCTATAAGCAAATTGCAGGATGAGGAGAGTGGCCCATGGCAGGAGAGTGTCAACTGGCAATACAAAGAGACCAACAAATAAACATGCGGATATGTGATAAAACTATACATAAATAAATAAATAAATATGAAGACACGCGGACAATTAAATGAAGCGCTTGAAACAAAAGGACAATTGCAAAGTGGCATAGTTTGTATATATGTGTGTATATGTGTGCAAAATGTAGCCATTGTGGTGGCAGTAAAAGTTTCTTGCATTACGCTAGTAAAGCGCTACACTATGGGAAATTAAAGAGGAGAAAGAAGAGAGTGGCACGTTGACCACTTCGTATACGCTTGCTGTCGTGCCCTGTAGGAAATTTAATAAAAATTATAAAAATAAATATTATTTATGTTTTTAATAAAACTTTCTATTTGAACTATTTACATTTCATATATTTCTTGGTGACTCTTTTGATCCCAATTCTCAGCTGGGCGCATTGTATACAGCTACATTTGAATTTAGATATGTTTATTTTGTCAGCTGGCATATAATGTACCATATGCCAATGGGAGTCCATTTACCTGCTGTGCGGTATCAACAGCATGACAGCCGCCAAATAGAATATAGCACGCACAAACAACGCTATATGCAGTCGAAAGAATAGATACGTATATATAAAAAGCGTATTTTTATAAACAAATTTATTTATGGATGTTGTGTCCGAAAGAAATTTGCATGCCGATAGTATATAAACACATTTGGATATCTCGCGGGTCTTCACCTGTCTGCCTCGTAGGAAATATTTCCCAAATAAGATAGAAACACAAATTTTATTTTTTTTATTCCGCACTTTATTTATAATGCGGGGTATTTAGTTTGAAAAGCTAAGGACAAAGTCCTATTTATTTCAGTAAAAAAGCTAAACTGAAATTATTTTATTAAAATATTCACTTTGTTTAAATTATTTACAGTATATATATATCTATATAATAACAATTTTATTATACACATATCGGGTTTATGTAACCGGAATTGACAGGGATTTTCAATCATCCAAGGACAGTTAACTCGGCAGTATTCCCAAAATATTTGAAGGAGTATACCAGTTAATTATTTCAGAGATCTTCAACTAATCTTTGCCTTCAAAATTTTAAGATATTCAATTCAATTCAAAGATTCAAGATAAGGAAGAGCGTCGAATGATGAGACTTTCTTTAAAACAAATAGAAACCGCTCAAAGTTATTTACAAACTTCTAGAATATTATTACACAAAAAAACCGAAAAGAATTTTTGCTAAATCCTGTAGGAGGCTGTCAAAGATATTGAATCTAACTCTTGGAAAAAACCGGAGAGACTGGGTAGAAAGTTATAGGGCGAATCCATCTCCTATATATCAGGGTGAGGATCAAAGTCGATATTAAACCTAACGTCGTGAAAACCAAGCTAACGTCGTGAAAACCAAGCAACCAAGCTGAACTAGTCCTTAATTTGACAACTTGGTTAACCTTCGTCTGATCTATTGTAAACCTAACATCGTCAGATTTCACTGCCCTATTACTGCCTAGCACAACGTTTAAACCAAAATTTATCAAGAACTAATATCCGCAGTAGTCCATTGGTAAACCTATATGGTATATTTCGTGTGAATCCGGTGTCTTCAGAACATATTCTTTAATTCGTTCGTCTTGCAGCATTTACTGTGGCTCTTTGCTTTGTTTCGAAGAAAAATGGTTATAGACTAATAGTCCTATTTATCAATGGGTAAATGTTCTATCTTGATGGCCAATCACATGCATTTCATGACTTTTTACTATATCAGGTGAGTGCCCTTTATACCTGCTATATACCCTAAACAATTGGGCAACGAACCCAATGTACAATGAGTTCGTGAAGAGTGTTCAACCCATTTGCTTTGTATACAAAAGTACCTGTACTTGCTTAACACAAACAACAATTTAGCCGCCCACAACATGCCACACGCCTTTCCTACAGAGACGCTTGTGCTCATTAAAAACGCGCAAGGTGTGTGTGGGCAACCGCCGACCAGCGGTCATGCCATTGGACTACTGCACGACAGCAGTTGAGCGCGAGCACGCCGTTCGAGTGGACATTGGCACGGGCAATTGAAGGATTAACCAGCGACAAAGGCCGAAGCAATTAGCAGCAGCAAAGCCGAGTCGGCATTTAACCACTCACACACACACTTACACAAAAACGCGTCGGCATCTCATCAGGCGCGCACAAAAGCGCACTAATCTTTCCGCCGAAGGTATGAAGTGGTGAAATGCAAATGTCGCGGGCTAAGCGCATCCTTAATGTGGTGCAGTGAATAACGTCATCGTTGCCGTTAGATATTTTGTTCGCGATGAATGCAGTCATCAGCACACAATCAGTGATCTGTTCAAGTTTCTCGAGTCCGTGTGCGGTATATTTGCTTCGTTTTTGGGGAGGCGTTGTGAATTTTCGAAAAGTGCATAAGACGCCCACGGGTTCTTGGTACACTTTCTGGAGAATATCGCATCATTTGTGTTGCAGGAATTGAATTGCGTGGTCGGCTATATAAAATATTCGCCAACTCAAAATAACCAACGCCAGCATACAACAACAGTAAATATTTATGTATGATTTCAGTACGTCTGCATGCAGGCACATGTGAGTATGTGCGTGTAAAAGTCAATGTGGCTGTTTATGAAATATAAAATAAACGCAAATTGTGAAACAATAAACAATTCCAATAAAAAAGTGAAACAAAGATATAAAAAATAAAAAACCATATTGAAAAATAAAAAAAACATATTTCAAAATATTTTTAATTGGAAAAAATATCGAAAAAATATATTTAAAAAAATGTGATTGAAAAAAATAATAAAAAATATATTAAAAGAATTTTAATTGGAAAAAATTTAAAAAAAAATTTGTTGAAAAGAAATAAAAAATTTAACTGAAAACTAAATACTAAAAAAAATAAAAAAAAATTAATTTAAAAATATACAAAAAAAAAATTTTATTGAAAAACATACTCAGGAAAATTTTGTGAAAAACTTTGATAAAAATACTCTTGAAACATGCCTGCGCAACGACACCAAAGCGACCGGCGAATGTGCGCGCCAACATTAGTGAAAGCAATTAAAAATATTCGTTTTGACGTGACAACAACACAATATTCATGGCCGCTAATAGCCGCTTTCGTCATAATTATTAGCACTTGTTGTTGTTGGAGCACTGTAACGGCTGCTGCGAGTGGTGCCGTGGCGGATACGAGATATCATTGTGCCTTCATCGATACCATTAATGTGACGGGTATAGACTGGGCGTATGAGCAACCTAATGCGATGACGGGGATGAATAACACAAGCAACAAAAACAACAGCAAAAATGTTAACAACAGCAGCAGTGGTAATAACAGTAGCAGCAACAACAATAACGACAGTAGCAACAACAACAACATTGTCAATAACAACAACAACAGTAGTAGCAGCAACAATACCACCATTACTCATGTCGAGAGCAGCAGTAACAATAACAACATAAATAACGACAACAGCAACAACAACAACGCAGCCTTACTTAAAGGTCTCGGCATTACCAACATACCACCCGAGCTAGTTGCCGCCTACACTTTCATCATTAAAGATGGCGTACGCGTGCAGGTGGAGCGTCACATGCGCGCTTGCATTTGTAAGCTGAAACCGTGCATACGCTTCTGTTGCGCCGAGGGTCACTACTATGATACGCAGAGCAAATCATGCGTTTCCATTGCAAATGTCATCGATGTTGATGTTGATGTTGATGTGATAAATGCTACACAACAACAACAACAACAATCACACAGTGTTGAATTCGCATTGACGGGCATGGATCATCACGAGGTGGCGGTGCGGAACACCAACGGCAGCACACGTTTGGTGCGTACCGCCCATCATTTCAATGTAAATATTGGTGTGCCGTGCGAGCGGATGCGTTACGTCCAAAGGGACAATCAGTTGGTGCATTGGACTTTGTTTGAGGTAAAGTTCATTGACTTATTACATATTTTTTTTACATAAAAATCATAAATGCAATACATAAATAACGATGTTCTAAAGTAGAAATAAAAAACCGAAGTTGCTCCATCATACTACTTGGCAGTTTAAGAAGTTTCATAGTCGCGCTTTTTTCGTTCAAAAAGAATAAGTTCGCCAATCTTCATCAAGCAATGAATATTCATAATAGAATATTGCCTACATTTAGGCCCTTTAGGCATTTTTCAGCGAAGACATGTACCAAGACGATCACAGAAATATTCACAGGGCGAGACTGTTGAAATAGGCTTGGAGGTTCAATGATTTCCTTTCTTCAAATTGCTTTTACATAAAATTTTTGCTCAATGAAGTAACGTCAGTCTGACTAAGGGAGTTGTAATTAAATTTGTACTTGAAAAACACATTTTAAAAATGGAATCTAGGACTTTTAAAACCCTTTGAGAATTTCTATTGATGACCTAGGCGCATCTAACATTCATTGAAATACGCATAGAGTACAATTGTAACGGCAATGTTACTAAAAATTTGCATATAAGAGAACAATTCAAAAACTCGTATTTGAAAACAATTGCCATCAGCAAAAAAATTTAGAAACTGTGCAAAACATTAACGAAACTTGAAAAAATCATTGGAAAATTAAAAAAAAAAATTAATGAATGGAAATATACCGGAGAATTTTTCATTTTTATTAAGATCTTCCACTATTTACCGATAAGGTGGTTAAGGCAAAAAAATCAAAGAAAGATTTTGGAAGACCGTGAAACGGTGTTTGACGATTGGCGATATCATTTAGGAATATTAAAATGCTATTATGAATTCTCAAATCTCAATCGTTTTATTTTTTTTCTTGCAGAATGGTTCCATTGCCCATCGAAATCATTTATTTTCGAACTATTATTGTTATACACCGCATCAGTTGGACAATGTTACATGGGAGTGGCAGCCTTTGGCTTGTGTGCCCAAAAAATTACCCTTCGTTTTGACAACCAAGGAGTGGACCTATGCAATTTGTAAGTGAAAATAGATTTAATATTATTGAATAATTGAAAATGTTGCTACATGCTACAATTGCTACAATGTTATATCAACAAAAAGGAAAATGGACAAGGGATAGACCTCTTTGCCGCCCAGCTTATGTAGGAATCTAAAAAATGTTTTCAAGAACGAGTTATTTTTTTAATTGAGAAAAGAATATAATGCTTCAAGGTCCGAAGGTTACCAGGGTGATCACCAATCAAAAAGAAGCTTGTATGACGTGTTTGCATTGTCTTCGTATATGGGAGGGGTAGCGACTGATCCGATAGACATATCTTTCAACAGAGACATTATTTTATCGGCAGATCAGCATCTTCCAAGTAGTAGTAGATAACCCCCATCGTCACGAAATTATTGCTACCTTTATAGGTGGTCATACAGAGGTTCATAGTAAGGAACAAGAAAAAAAAAGTTCTTTTTAAAGACGACCAAAACTCAGATAATGTCAAACTCCAACTTAACAAAAATCCGCCCTTAAAACTTAAAGCATTTTCGGAAAACTTTGAGGCAAATACTTCAAAGAGGGAAACAGCCTTCTTCTAAAGTCCAATATTTCACTTAAGAATGCTGTAGAAATATAAATATCTAGTGAACTGAAGAAAATTTCCAAGGCACTACACAGTTTATTTTCGGAGTAGAACTTGCTTAAGCCCATTAGTAAAATCTATCACCTCTATAAAGAAAACAACCGATTTGAATAATTTTTGTTGATCGTTTTGTGTAGTACCCACTTGGATGCTTTAAAAAGAAATGTTGAAGGGTTGCCAACTGATAAGAAAATGTGTAAGGTAATGAATAATAGGATATGGATATCAAACTGAAGAAGCTAACGTAAGCTTATAGTTAAAATATATTTCATAGAGTGTTGCCACAAGGTTAAGAATTTTAATTCAACAAAATTGTTAACATAAACGAAAGTCAACAAAATGGCAACCAAAAATAAATTATAATGGCGTAAAATATAACAGGTTTGAGAAAACTTCGGGCGGTGGAATTTTCAGAAGGGTTACCAACTGTTCTAAAAAATTACCTCAAAAATATTTGAAAAAAACGTTAAAAACATTATAATAGTGCTATAAAACTAAAGCGGTATAAAAAAGTTGTAAATATGATTTGAGGTGGGTTGCCATATGTTTCAACATCTGTATTAATTTATTTCAATATCAAAATAAAGTTGTTTAAAAGACTTGCATTTACAGACATTGCTAATAAACGTTGCCAGCTTAAAAATAAATTCATAAAATAAATAAAATATAACAAAATGTAATAAGAAAAAAATTTTTTTAATTAATTCAAAATGTCGTTGGCTAAGTATTTATAATAAGCTTATGTCCTATATGTAAATATATGCTGATACTGAGCCGGCAGCTATTAAAGATATCCGCCCACCAGCGATGATGGCTATGTGCTCTTATTTGCGAAATTAAGGAGAATCGCGAACTCTTAGCACTTATGATTAAGTTATTTTTAAGAATGCTTTTAGTTTTTTATTGCTAATTTCTGCCAAAAATACCTCATTTTAATAAAAATTTATAAGCAAAATTTTCTAAACTATTTTTAGATCTTAAAAATATATAATTAATTCGAGACTATTTCTGCTTTTCATATACAGTGGCTCCAAGCCAAAGTCGGACACCGTAGCAAAAAATGTTCCTTCCTAAAAATACTTGAACCAAAGCAATTAGAAAAACAGGTGAAATATTTTTTCAATTACTCATTTACTGTACTTCCAAAATATAAAAACAAAACATATAAATTAATTCAGTATTATAAAATATTCTAGTACATCAAATAAAGGTAAAGTCTATGCATAAGCCAAACTCGGACAATCGACAAGTTTTTTGAAATATCGAAATATATTTTAAAAACCAATATTTTGTATGAAGGCCTTTATTTTTAATAACCATTTTGAGCCGATTAGGCATTGATTTAACCAAATTTTCGCAAACATTTTTCAAAAATGTCTAGGCAAAGAGTCCAAACAAGTATTGAATTGAGATAGTTGGTTATTAGGCATTCCAACGATGAAAAATGTGAAGCGTGAAATTCCTGAAATTGTCGCCAGAAGTCATTCTACTGTTCACGATATAATTAAGTGCTTCAAAACCAACAAAAAAGTGGAAAACAAACCTAAAAACCTCAAAGCTAAAGATAATCCTTTCCTTAGTGCACCAAAGTTAGCTGTTGTAGCAGAAAATTAGTTGGGAAAGAAATCTAGTGCATCTACTATCAGAAATCTACTTCATAAGGCTGATCTAAATGGTAAAAAGGTCCGATAAAAGCCGTTGATCAGCAAACGCAATCAGACCATCCCATCAAAATTTGCAAAAGAACATGAAAATAAAGATTTTTTGTTCTGGAAAAATGTTATGTTTACTGACGAAAGTAAATTTAATGTTTTTAGCTCCAATGGGAAACCAAATGAGGAGCTACATCTGCGCAATCTGAGATCAGCTGTCAAACATGGTGGCGGATCGGTAATAGTTTGGGGTTCATTTTCGGCATCTGGAGCAGGATCTTTGGATTTTATTGAAGGAGTAATGAATCAAAATGACTATCTCAACATTTTTAGGTTAAATTTAGCAAAAAGTCTTGAAAAGTTGAATCTAGATGATGATTGGTATTTCTACCAAGACAATGATCCAAAGCAAAAGGCCTAAAATGCGCGCAACGCCACCCCAAAGTCCTGATATTAATCAAATCGAAAATTTATGGGACCATCTTAACACAAAAATTCGACAGCATTCCGTTTCAAGCAAAAACAACTTGATATCTATCTTTTTACAAGAATGGAAAAAAATCGAACCTAGTTTTTGCGAAATTTGCGAAATTGGTTAAATCAATGCCTAGCCGGCTCAAAATGGTTATTAAAAATAAAGGCCTTCATACAAAATATTAGTTTTTAAAATATATTTCGATATTTCAAAAAACTTGTCGATTGTTCGAGTTCGGCTTATGCATAGACTTTACCTTTATTTGATGTACTAGAATATTTTATAATACTGAATTAATTTATATGTTTTGTTTTTATATTTTGGAAGTACAGTAAATGAGTAATTGGCAAAAATATTTCTCCTGTTTTTCTAATTGCTTTGGTTCAAGTATTTTTAGGAAGGAACATTTTGTGCTACGGTGTCCGACTTTGGCTTGGAGCCACTGTACGTATGTATGCATGTGTGTACGGTCGATTTGGATTGCACACATGAACATATCTGCTTGCCACGTGTGAATTTATAATTATATTCTTTTGAAGATACGGCTATAATATTTTACCGCTAATTATGCGCACATACATTTTTATATATGTATGTTTGTGTGTGTGCATTTTCATTTAATAATTGCAAGTAGCTTGTCCATTTACTAGCTGTTATTTGCTGTTGATCCAACAAATTGCATTTTGCACAAAGAAAAGATAGAAATAAATAGAATAAATCGATTTGCCACAAATCCCAACAACTGATTAAACATAAACAAAGTTTATTGATTTTGTTTTTGAAAAAAATACAAATTTCATACGCCAAAGTAAGCAACGAATCGTGTGAGTTTTCTCACAATTTTTTGCACGCCTTTTGAATGTATGCATGTATGTAGGTATTTACTGTGTGTAATTACAGTGGAGTGTGAGCGCTATTGGTTTGCAGTCAAATGGGCTAATGTGCCAATAATTGTATATTAAGGTGGTAGGAAAGGAAAAATATTAATTTTATCGTCATTTGTTTGTTACATATGTTATATTGAAGCTACTGCTTTTGTATTTTGAAAGCCTTGTTGCTACAACATGAAGTTCTTTCGTTATTAGTATTTTTATTTTTTCATCAGGTGGCAACTCTGGGAAAATATTAATATTATTATTATTCAGTTCAAAAATCGTTTTAACTGATAACCATTTCCCAATTACTGATTTATGTAGCGAAAGTTGGTAACCCTAGTTTAACACAACTTATACCAACAGATTTCTTTGACACAAAAACAACTATTGGCCCTGTCGATATCGAAAAACTATGTATTATTTGATAATGCAAAATATTCGAATTTGTAAACAGTTGGCAACCATACACAAAATTGTTGTTTCAAGATTTTACATTTAAAAAGTCGTTCTAATAACCATTTAGAAATTTTTAATTGTTTTGTGAAATTTGGCAACCCTACCATAACCATGAAAAGCAAGCCATTTATTTTTTCCAATAAAGTACCTTAAAACGAAAACTAAAATAATCAATTAAACCATAAAAATAAAACATTTTTCATATACAGAAGACAAGCGAAGTAGCTAGAAGATCATGGGATCTCTCTCATGTCTCTCTTCTCTTTAATTGAAGAACTTGACTTGAACTTCAAAGTTAGACATAAGTCTCACGAAGCTATAAAAATAGAGTTTGCAGGAGATTAAGTTAGAGCCATCCCTGAACTAGTTTTCGATTATAAGACACTAGAGTTCGATAGCCTTAATTTTATGTTAGTACTGAAATTTTTGTTGGATCACCCTAGTACGAAGGTGTATAAGAAAATATAAATTCAAATAAATAGTGAAAATCACATAACTCGTTATCAAATCGAAAAGTTCAAAACGGAAAAGTACAGTTAGACATTTATTTATCTATTTTCATGTTTATTTAGTTTAAAAAAGCCCCAGAACAATGTTCCTGAAAATATAGTTATGCTAATTAGTTTTTTATATTTCCGTTAGCTTATTTGTTTAGACGAACTTCTAATTTATATGGATTGACTCGCCCACAGGTTTAATATTGGCTGTCATCTGCATGTTTATCATCCTCTTCATCTATCTATTCGCCAGTAATCTGCGCAACACATTCTACGGCGTGGCCATCAAGGTCTACACACTGTGCATTATCTTCGGTTATTCGATAATGGCACATCTCACACTCACCGATCCTGCAGAGTTTATGCCGTGGACCTGCATCAATTTGCGTAAGTTTGATTTCTGTTTAAACAATTTTTTGGCTTGCCTTTTTTGTTTTTAATATTATTTAAAATTTCCCTCATTTGCAGCCGCCTGTGTGGTCATTTACTCGGTGTTATCCTTCTATATATTGAGCTTCATTAGTTTTAACTTTTATATGCATTTCCATGGTATTATCATGTCGCGGCTAATGTTCTGGCTTATATTCTTTCCGATTGCCCTGTTGACCGTCGGTTGGTCGATATTCGCGGCAAACACTGACTATGATGGAAAGCCTATATTTGGTGGCGGCGACACCTGTTGGTTCGATCGTAAGTTGAGAGTGAATATTATTATCGATTAATTAATCCAACAATAGAAAAAAAGCAGGCGTTTTCTAAAGAATGGGTGGATTCCTTTTTAATATCAGTATTGTCATTAAAGTCAGTTTAACAAATGAAAATCAGTATATTCGATGTATGAGGGCTAGGGGGAATATATAAACCGATTTCACACATTTGAGACACAAACTTTAGCTATACTATTTAATAGTAAAGTATTCACTTAGTTGCATTAAAACATCTCACATACTAACTGATATACATATAGATCTACATATAGATAGACTTATCTGGAGGAGAGGGTCTAAATATTTTTGGTATATTTCACCGATCAGCAATCACATTTTATTAACAGTGTATCTCGAATAATATTCTATATGCATGTATGATATGAAGTCCACCAGACCGTCTGATTTTATTTGTGTTTATAAGGGCTAGAAAAAGATATAATCCGATTTCATCCTTTTTTGGGAAGAGCATTGCAACATATCATTGGGGCTACATGAGCTAAGTTTTGCGTATACTATACCTTGTAACACAGCTGATACTTTTGATTTCGCAGAGATTTTGAACAATATCGTTATATAGGAAAATGAAGTGATTAGTATCCAAATTTTCGAATTATTCCTTCGTAGTTCGGTAGAGAAATATAATCAATAAATTTTTTTGAGGTGGTTCAAAAATGTATGAGATAGGTTGATTAAAAGATTTAGAGGGCATGGTCATGCCCACTTTTAAACAAAATTAGATCAAATGAATCTGCAGCAAATTTGAATCTAGTGGCTTAATTGGTTATGGTGTTATTGGTCTTTATGCATTTCTATATAACATAGTGTTTTATGGGCGTGCCGCAAGGACAGATGTACATAGAGACTTTGCGAAATAAATTCATCTTATTATTCACGTTTGTTTTTCTATCCACTGTACAATAGTAACATTATATTTTTCAACATTTTTTCAGCTCGCAACTGGTCCATCATGGTCTACTATTACGCGCCCATTTTTATTGCTTGTGTCATATGCATATTTTTCTATATATTGACATTGATCCATATCAGTGAAGGACAGAATTATAATATACGAAAGGCCACGGAAACGCTTGATGAGAATCGGTAATTATAAATTGACATGCTTTCCTTTAAAACGGCTTATTACTTAACCTTCCAATACTTTTACTACTCCGCACAGGTTTAAATCGTTCTTTAAGTTCTTCAGCTACACCTTCGTCGTCTTTCTGGTCTGCGTCACTTCGTTCGCCATCAATTACTATCGCGAAGACTGGACACACATTAACTACGCCGTCTGTTTGTTAATCGTTTTTCATGGTTTCGGCGCGTTGTACGCTTTGATTGGTCAAAATCTGGAGGTACAAAATTTTCTGCGACGCATCGAGGACGATGTGTAAGTTTAATGGTATTTTTTTTAGTGATAGATTACCGTTTGCATTACCACTATATGAACAGAGTGAAATGTAGTAGGTCACTGGATTGCAAATAATAATGTGTGGTAATGCAACTGTGAAACTCTAAACTAGTGGGTCTCACTATACTGGAGTTCTATTGTAGTAGTTACCATATCAAATAATATTATTTAATAATTTTCAAGTTAACATGAAGAAAATATATTTGTTTCTTTTTTTTCAGCAGTAGCGATGACGATGACATGACGGATAGCGCTGTACCCATGTCGGGTTTCTAAGCATTTAGGCTCAACTTTTGCTCACGACCGGTCGCAATGTTGGGCAATTTATTATCATAATTTTTGTTATTGCTTAAGTGTAAATATGTTGTTTTGAGTTGTGTATGTAAAATAAGTATGTATTGTAATCTATATATGCACTTGTCTATATAATAAATCGTCTAGTTCTTATGCAAAATTTATATTATATAAATACTGGAGTGGAGCATGGCTCTTAGAGAGTAATCTGTCGAACGCTGCGCCTTTATATGGGCCGAGCGATTGTGCAATTCAGGATTCCAAAAAATGAGGCCTCTAACAGACCTATTCTCATCTAGTTGCAGCTATTGTGTAGTGAGCTTTCTTGACTTCAAATATATTCATTTGAGTTATTATCCTTTATTAGGATTAACTTTCTTTGGACTCTTAACATTTTATTTCAATTCAAGTTCATCAACAGATTGTTGTATTCTTGTCTTAGCAAAGACACGAACCATATTAAGCATTTGAAGGTTTTACGGCAGATGTCGCTGCAGTATAGCGAAAATCTGTTCCTCCTGTTCAAAGATGGCATGGATGTTTATAATTCTGTTCTTAACGACTTTTTCGAAATCGATATATATAAAATATATAAATAAAAAATATACAAATATAAATTTGATGAATTTTATACTGTTATTCTAAAGCGAAAATAATGAACAGAACTCCAGTAACAATTATAAGTAGTATAACATTTTATTCACAGAATTGGAGTAACCGCGTTCTTAAGCCTTCCAGCATGTGATTGTCTTCAAGTCACGTTGCTGTGAAATAAAGTTTTAGGGAAGAGTATATGTAGGTGAAATCTGGAAAGATTGGAAATAAATTAGAAAGGGATTTAAACGTGGTAAACCTGGTGCACTGGAATTTATCAACATTTTACTTAAACATTCTTTTCGAAAATGTTATGGAAAGTCCAGATCCATAAGTAAGAGCTTTCAGTGTTTCTGGTTTTATCAGTTAAATGAAGGGTTTAAGCTTGTCGACACTTTATTGAGAGTTTAGCTCGGAGTCGAAGAAATGCTTGCCATAAGGAATAAAATCAGTTTCCATGGATTTACAGTCAATAATAGCTTTGTAGTCTACGTTGCGTAGCGAAGGTGAAACAATTTCGCCCTTTAACAATGCACGAGCTGATAGATTTCATTAATATGGTTCTGAATCCGGAAGTAATGAGCACAACCCTTGGGTTGAGGCCTGATGGAAACTGATGAACCAAAGGTGAACTTTGCTATAAACCCTCCGTACTGCTTTTTCCATTTCCAAGCTGATACTAATCGAAAGTCTGTTCGATTACCCATGATGCAATAATATGCCAAAAATCTAGCTGCTACTTCTGATATGAAACTAAATAGGAACACCTAATCAATGAACTATTATTGTTAGTACAGCAGATACAGTATTGTGGTACTCTCAAGAACTTTTCCGACGGTCATGACTCTTGAGGGTCTGAACGGCTAATCGAACGTCTTCATGGACGATTGTCCA
Organism: Bactrocera minax; assembly: GCA_021498325.1. NCBI lineage: Eukaryota > Metazoa > Arthropoda > Insecta > Diptera > Tephritidae > Bactrocera > Bactrocera minax. Next base: position 5,893,011 of record JAKEEE010000001.1, read on the forward strand.
TTTCAGTTACGCCTCTTTAAATTATTGATTCAAGAGACAACTTAAAAAGCTCCAAAGCATGTCCTTGCCTTGGAGAACAAAATCTTGGAGTGCCACTGATTTTATAGATTAGATCTAGTAATTACGTCGAAAGGAAACTTCTGTTGGAGTTTAATATAAGAATAACCAAAACAAAAACAGTTGCTCTAAAAATATCTGGAGATGCTTGTCGGTGAAATATTGACGAATGGATCTTTTAAGATCTGTCTTTCATTCTTGATATATTCCGATCGGATGTGGGATGTAGGGGAGATAAAGAGAGATTTATGGGTCGAATGTTGAACTTTCTATAACAGTAGGCGTGGACTGATGCTTTCGTTACCTTGGCTCGAGCTATACCGACCTGCTTCAAAACTAAACTCGTTTATAGATTGACTGAGGGCATTTATTAGAGAATGAGATACATCTTACCCCTACAAAGCTATAACCTTCTTCGGAATTGCACTCGTTTAGAAATTCACGTAGGGAATTTATTACAGAGAGAGGTACATGCTAAACCTCTGAGGTGACAAGGAAGGTCACAGGAACGCAAAACACGTTTTCATTAAACATCTATGCATACAAATATATATAAGTCATAAAAGTCTAATTTTAATTTAAAAACTACACAGTTCACAATCTTTGCTAATGCATTTGAGTTCGTCGCATTGCCAACGAAACGAAATCACCCGCAGCGCCAGCCAAACGACCGAGCGACAGCATCAATGGCAGGCATAATTTCAAATCAAAGAATCGTCAATGGCATCAGTTGCAGGAGGTTCGCCAGGAGACGACACTAATACCATGCACCAAAAATAACAACAGCAACGACACTAACTCCACCGCTGCTGTCATTGACGACAGCCGTTGAAAGCAGTGACAGTTTGATAGCAAACAGTGGTTGCGCCGCGTGGATGTGCGTACGCATACTCAAACCCGAGTCCAATGTAGACGTTTAACGACAGCATGAACCCCCTACTATATACTACCATCTTCTATGTATGGAAGTGGTGAATACATTTGATATCAAAGGTCATTGCTCTCTCTTGTGTTCGCTGGCTTCTGACTGCTGGCTGCTGCTTTATGGCCTTCGATTGGGCGCGACGTAGCTTGCCGAGCTCGAGCTCGAGTTTGACTGCAACGACGCGCGCTCACTTGGACTCGTTTAGGTATACATTTATATATACTTGGATGCTATGTATGTGTGTTTCTCTACATAGACCTCATGTGGTGGAATGTCAACAATTTCAATGCTTCCATGCCGTTAACATCTCGGGAGCGCGCATTTTGGACCTGCCGCAAGAATAAAGTCAGTCCTGCACATAGCTGTAGCATAGGTGAATGTAACAGCAGCGCAGCATACCAATACAGCAACAACAAAAACAACAATGTTGTCATCTGACCACTCCTTGCAATCCACCATCGACATTGTTGTGAAGCTCATCGCTGAAATAGCACGGCATTGCGGCAACAAATGAGTACACAATTCATATACACGACTGCTATTGTGTGTGCGTGTTTGGGGAGAGTTTCTGTTAAGCTCGAAAGTATACGTAGCGCGGAGTGTAAAGCTCCTTTTGTGGTTAGATGTGCAAATGCCAGCGCAATACCAACGCATTTTTGAGCGCCAAACATTTAAAGTGCTCCCTGCAGGAAATTACGCCTCATGTTGGATGTCGTGTTTATATACCTTAAATACCTGAAGAGTTGACAGTAATATCGGTTCAGCGTTCCGAAATCAGGAAGTTTGTAATTAAGTTTGTATTGCTTGAACTTAGACACTAACTAGTTTTAATACCAAGCCTCAGCAATACAAAGATTCTTGTAACCTTCACCCCTCAACAATCAGTTAGTAGACAGCTAGTCAGCTAGTTTATTGCTGTACTGGTTCTTGTTAAACGAACTTTCAGCTGATTCGATATTCATTTCTCCGGGAGTAGTCAGTAAATAGCTAGAAGTGTTCAAATCAGCTCTGTGGTAAGAAGCCAGCACATCTTTGATGCTTTCTGAACTCCGATAGTTGGTATAATAAAATTTACATATGTAGCTACAATCCAGTAGACTTCTTCAGAAAAACATCCTTATAATTATTAAGAAGGTATCTACATTCTGTGGGTTCCCCACTACACTACTGAGTAATATTTAATTTTTTAATTACCAATTTTTAATTCATCAGCAATGTGAAATACTACAAAGATGTTACGATTTGTGATCTTGTTGGCAAAATAATTGTTGTTGTCATTTGCATAGATCAAATTAGTCTCATGGTGGGGTCATCCACAGAACGTGCTGTAAACTCCAGTAAATTTCCTTACTATTCTAAGCCTAATGTAGGATTATTAGATAAGGCTCACTAAAATTGAACTTTGGTTATGATTTGAGAGACTTTTACTGGTCTTCCCTTAGAATTGAGTGAATTAAGCCGAGTTTTTAGGATTGTTATGACTTCCTTGTACTAGAGTAATAACTCGAAAGTGAAATATTTTCAACAAAAATACGATTGCATAGAACCAACAGCACACCCCGAACCAATCTGTAACGTTTACAGAGGTATTCAACTTAACTAACAAAAACGCCCATAAAAATTTGTGGATTTCGTAAGATATGACAGTAAATATTAACTACTTAGTGTCAACTGCTGTCAAAACTTATATCATGCGAGGTGCCTTCATGATTAAAGTTTAAGTAAACGAGCGATACTAGCTTTTTGGCTCACTAAATTGCCGCCAATTCGCAGAGTTAAGTAAAATTAAGCTCTTTCCAGCGAAAAGCATTCAGACATTGGGAAGAGAGAGGGGAAGAGAGAGAGAGAAAACGAATTTTGTCACTGCGAACATGTAAGGAGTCATAAACCTTTTTCGAATCTTTCTATGGATCTTTCTTGGTGCCATCTAAACAGTTGTTTTACGATGAGGGTCTAACAAAGTTTTCGTTTCACCCGTCAGGAGAGATTTTTACCACACAATTGTACAATCGGCCCAAAAAGCATGTTGGATTGTTGTATTTCAAGACTCACATTACTTATGTCGTTTAAGTTGATTTCAATATGAATCAAATTGTTTAACACCACAGAGTTGCCACATTTTTGTACTCGACTTTGTACTAGGCTATTTCGAAAGAAAGCTTCACGTGAAACTTTAATCTCTTTACGAAAAAACTTAAGTATTACTTCGAAATATTTAGTAGGCTCCGGGAATCAGTCACAAGATGATCTATATTATATGTACAAATAGGATATATTTTATTGGAGCTTCACTTCTGTTTGCTGTTTGCTGCTTGACGCTTGAAATCTGTCATCAAATACTTCACCTTAAGGTAATTTGGTTATTTGCACAAAGTACAGTTAAATTTACCGCTAGCTGTTAAAATTGCAATAACGATGTGTCGGCGCCATTTTGTTTAGTGCTCTAAACTACTGGGTATGCAGCAGCTAATAGTAAGCGCATAAGTGTACGCAAGTTGTGCATAACTGTAAGTAGTATATAAGTATATACAAGCATTATATATGTGAAAATATGTATTGGTATACGCATGTAATGTCGTTGAAGCGTATTTGTAAGAAAAAAGTTGCACAAAATGGCGCTAGCTTTACAATAGCACTTGAGCAGTCTGAGTATATAATGGCAAATAGTAAATATATGTATATATATTTGTACATATGTGTGCAAAAAACTAACACTCATTCATCATATTTGCCATTTGCATTTTTATAAGCGTACTTTTTTACAGTTTTAATTGGGTTTGTTTATATAAATATATGTAAAAGTGTATACATTTCCGCATACACATACATACATGAATTTATATACATTATATGCACATAGCATAGCACTTCCTTGCAATAGCAAGCATCTCAGCAATCCAACAAGCACACACCATGCCACAGTATTAATACTCGTAACTGTTGTAAATACCTAAGTACATATACATATATGTAGTAGAATATAAAATGCTTCCCTGGTGCACCACGTCGTATGAGTATTCCACATTTTCGTTGTATGTGTCGAACGCGCCCATTTTCTGGTCTCTGCAATGCCTTTTGGCGCGCTACTGCCAGCTTGCAATTCAGCGTAAAAGCCAATACATACCATGTATATACCTTCATAGTATATAATATGCAAGTGTATGTATGTATGTATATGCATGCGTTGCATAAAAATCAATAAAGCGTAGTAAAAATGCAAGCACTCGTAGTAATGGAAACTGGAAGACGAAAACAAATGACGCGCGCAATGCGCTACTTTTAGTACATTATATATACATATATATATATACATATGCATTTGCATATGAAGTATATAGTGTTTACATAAGCTTATGTGCAGTGCAATGCGTCGTGCGCACTGGAAATATACGCGAGGTAGGACATGTTTGGCGCTAATTTTGTCCTTATTTTATATTTGGCGTACGAGCGCACTGACAAACACACACATAAAACACACACACATATATATATATATATATAGCTATGCAATCCACAATGCTTTCTGTATACAGTTTTATATGCAATAAATGTTATTGTTTATGTAAGTGTGTGTGTGTGTGTGTGTGTGTGTGTGTGTGTGTGTGTGTGCGTGCGGGCAACAGGAATATTTGCTTTTTTAGATTGCAACATAAACTAGTAGAATGTTTGTGTGTGTGTGTGAGCCACATATATGTGTTATGCAACTCTATAAATGCTCATTTTTTTTATTTGTTTGCTTGTGCGCTGCTCCTGCTTGAAATGGGTTATCGCCGCCCAGTGCGTCCAAGGGACCAGTGCAACTTTTGCTTACCAATACTATAACGAGAAAGCGTTGACACTAACACACAAGCAAACGCATACATAACTTTCGGACATTTTTCATAAAGCCTTGATTAGCCTGAAATCATAATATATCTAGCCACACACACATACATAAATAAAAAATTGCTTTTGTATATGAAATTGTGGTTATGCGTGCTTATGTCACCATTTTCGTGCTGTTTCATCTATTTACAACACAATTTTTAGGTCACATTGTAGTGAAAATTGTGAGAAAAGCAATAAAAATGGGTGTGGCGCAGGAATAAATCTTAAATTCTTATAATAGTTATCGTTATCTACATTCAATAATTATTTGTAGCTTCGAATTTGTTGCTTTAGTGCACCCGCAGACGACTGCTTCGAACCATGGACTACAAGGTGAACCCTAGTTTAGAATTTAGACCAAGGCAAGGACAACAATATTTCTTTCATAATATATTTATTATTGATTTGCATATGAGAAAGTATAAAATCTAGCTTAGGTTTCTGCAGTTTTAACAAGTACTTCTAATACATCCGAAAAAATGCACGCCGCATACCAACTCACATCTACGTCATATACAAAGTCCATAACGGTAATTCTACAACTATATTTTTTCACTTCTTCAAAATGTTATCACCAGTTATTAACGAGCAGCGGCTTCAAGAGCGAAGTTCATCTATTAAACCTTCGTTTTTCTTTTTTTTTTTGTCTTGAAGATATTGTGTCTTTTGCAGTTCGTTTTATTTAGAGGATCTACTATTGCCTTAAAAGCATTAAAAGAGCTAGAAACCAAATTTAAAACGAATTTAGAGCTTTTCGTAGAAGACCCATGCTCCATACTATTAAAGTACGGACTTTAATTAAGTGCAGACAAACACCCGGTGTCACCACTGAGCGACACTCATAAATCTGCATAGACAGTATTCGGACCCTCGGCGAACCAAGAATATGTCGCAAGGACTATTGGTTATTTGAAATGTGGTTAAAGCTCTCATACCTCCAACACATGAGGCAATGGGTCGACCTGTTATAAAGTACGATGCAAATGAGTAAGTTACATATCTGCAAAAAAGTTCGCATGACGGAAAGTGAAAAGTTGTTTTTTGATGCCTCCTTAACACCTCTTTTACACGGTCGCCAGTATGCTCTCAGTTGAGTAATTTAACGAATTACTCTGCGAGCAATATCCGAAGGAAGCGAATTGTTTCAAAGGAAGCACCCTTGTCAATGATTTTTGAAGCAGAAGAATATTGAACACATGACATCATTCACAGAGAACTGATTAACATCTTCCCTACTCAGAAGACAAACAACCACCTATTACAGAGGAAGGTCATGGTTTGCCTTGAAAAAGCCGGGTAACTCTTATATACAAAGGCTTTCTGAATATTGTAGCAACGATTCCCGATATGACATTAACCACAGTTTTGCCAGTCCCACAAATCCACACATCCAAGACCTCTTTCCCTATCGTTTGAGCATGTTTAAGAGGCTTGTTTCCTGAACATACCTCTAGAAGACACGGCCATGTGTGAATAAATCTATTTCAGCTTTAGAGCTTCCAAGCTTAAGAGCCTTCGATATATTTGAAATAGATAGTGTACTTATTGCTGTGAGTTAACTTTCATGTGGTGGCTCCCAAAGTCAAAAAAAAACCAAAAATTGGAGATCACTTTTACGAACAGTTCTCAAAAATGTAGACCATACAATCTATTTTAATGACTCTATTAAGATTTTTATCTACTTCCAACACTAGAATAAAGGCCTCTATAAATAGGCAATATAAATATGTAACAAATTTGTAAAGTATCTTGCTGCTACAGGCTTAGGGTTGTAGCCGCTTTTCCTGAGAAAAAAAAAAAATTACAAATCTTGGTGGACTCCTAAACTTCATATCGATATACTAAAGCTCCATTGTTTTAGGTGCGACACAAGTCTCTATTAAGTTCCAGTTGGAAGCTTTTGAATATGGGTTCCCCGACCTGGTCTAGAATACTCTCATGTATGCTCTCTATAACATTATCTGTTATAATAATACAAGACCCGACAAGGAACAGATATTATTTCCACACCTCAAACTTTCCAACCAAATAGCTTGTAGCGTTTTCGAAGGTTACTACCTGGTCACCACGAGGAAACCACTGCTACAAAACCATTACCTTTTCAACATTTCGAAGTTTTATTTTAACACACGGCTCTTAAATACATGTAAATTCTTGAACTGACCCACATTTATAGCCAACGACGTGTGTGATATACAAATATGCAAGTGTGTGTGCGCGCATACACACAAAAAGCGATAAATACTCGAGCATTCCGTTATGAGCAGGTGTGGGCCCAAACATTTATGCCGAAATATGCGCATATGCGCATAAGTGTGTAAATATATAAGCAGATATGGACTACAATGTAAACACTACACGTCTTCTGTAATAAAAATATTTGATAAGTACTGAAACGCGCAACTTCCGCTGAATGCAGTGCACTTGGTGTGTATGGCGCTTGATTATTTATTGTTTTTATCTCGACTTTTTTTTTTAGATTTTTTCGACATTTTTATGCTGCGAAACGCCAACACGTACTATACAATTTCGGCTACATGCGTTTGTATGTATATATACGTGTGTGTGTGTGTGTGAGTGTGGGAAAGAAACAAAGTCTCATAATTGAGTACCTCACACACACACACGCACTCACACACAGGTATGTACTTAGCATTGCCAGTGGCTCAGTGCAGTCGTACCGCTGCTCTATGCCGCCGCCTCGGCAAGTGTACACACCAGCACACACACACATACACAAACGCATAGGCACAGATCTGTTTACCGTTGTTCCACATTTTGTCAGCGGCAGCAACTGCTTAAATGGACGCCGCTGGTAGCCTTGCGTGTGGGTACATTTACGTATATAAATGTGTGTATGTGTGCGCGTATTCGTATGTTGAATGAATGCGCGTGCAAGTACTTAACATTGTTTTGATTATGATCAGGTTATTAAATTTATCATCACTTTTGCTGTACCGTAAATGCTTTTCTTCTTCTTTTTCATTGAATTTTATTCCGTTTCCACCGAAATGAAAGCTGAAATGGCAATTCATTGTTACAACAACAAATGAAAAATGTGTTTGTAATTATGCATTTAACGGTGCATAATCATCTTATGTGTGCTTTCGAATTGCAACTGAAACTAATTGAAATAGACACAGACACACGCACATACATACATGTATGTACGAGTAGTTGTATGAATACGTATGTGTGTGTGTGTGTCATAGTTTCGAATATAGAGTGCGTCCCCACATCAGAATTGAATTGTGAAAAAATGTACTCCGACACCAGTGAGGCTCTGATAGCCCATACTAATTATAAAAGAACGTGCTTTCAACCAAAAGTGTTCCCGATATTTAGGCGAGATTCGCCTTCTATTTGTTGCTCTCTAACAAATTTAGACAAAATCTCATATCTCATCATATATCTCATCAAAATCAAATAAAATTTCAAAAATCATAGATCCCATGAACATCTCCTTCAGCTCATTCATTCTTCTCGAAAATACAAACGAAGCTTTAGAATTGGCCGCTAGCGATACAGACCTTGATCACTGATGTGAACCTAAAATCCTCAGAGCGATAATCACACAAGATCAAAGTTTAGACAGTAGAGTATGGTTTCTAGCCTTAATCAATCATCATTTCCATTTAACTGTTACTTATTTTTAAAGGTCATTCAAAATAGTTATTTAGTCCTCAGAGTCAAACTAACTTGAGATTTGCATCTTCATTAGACATATAACTCCCCGATAAAAAATATTTTACTAACTATCCTAAAAGAATATAGTTTTTCAAATAGGTTTTACTAAAATAGAGATTTTAGAATCCACAGCAGTCATCATTTGATAACCATCAGCAACCTTCGTAATTTTAGAAATTTGCCGCTGCATTAAGCACCTATATGCTAGATGAATACTGCGAAATTCACATTCCTCAATGCGTTCCCTCTACATTCATTCCAAAGTACATTGTTCCGAAATGAATTTCACCTGAATATGATTTTATTTAAATCTATAAAAACTAACTTAAACTTATAGAGCTTAGCTTAATTTGGAAGTAATCAATAAAGTTAACACCTAGCTCTAATGCATGTGTGAGCCATCTTGGTCGAATATGGATATCTAATATATGCAAGAAGAGTGCTGATAGAACTTATATTTTGTTTAATAGTAACTGGAAAATGGGCTGTGTGAAAGCCCGAAATCTACAGCTAAAGCCGACACTTTCTTCGTCGAAAGGTTTCCGAAAGAGCTTAAGAGCTTTTTTCGGGTCGGAAATCTTCTTTTCCGCGAACAGTATCAGAAAAACAACCAAAAATCAATAATTTATCATATCTTTACTAACCAAAACTTGACTCGAGCTACCACACCACTACACTGATAAAGGTTATGCTCTTAGGGCAACTGGTTTTTAACAGCATAAAACAAAATAAATAATTAAAAGAATTAAAAAAAAAGCAAGAAGAACAAAATTTTGACAATAATTATAAATATGTTATTGTTATTGTTGGTGTACACGTGCCGTGTCACCACAGGCTAATTGATCTTCGGCAACAAAAGCTTTCGAAATTTATTCCATGATTTCATGAATGAATTTTAGTTTTGTACACACGAGCGTGCATATGTACGCCTTTTTGTTAAGCACATACTTTCATACAGATATACAGACATACGGTCATACATATAGAAACATGTGTCTGTTATAAATGTATGTGTGAGCCTTTTTAAGCCAACAGGCAAACAAATCGTAATGATTTGGCTGGCAAAGCAGTCAAGAAAAAAGCTATAAATATATTTATTAGCCACATGTGTATGTATGTGTATGTATGTATGTATTGTGATAAAAACTTTGTTTATTTGACCGCAACTGCTCATTGAATAACCATCGGTGATTAATAATATATTTCGACTTTACTTTACTTCTCTTCGTTGACTTACTGCCGTCAGGCGTGCGATTGCATACCAATATCGAATAGAAATATACACATACATACATACATATATACACGTGGATATACATACACCATCTCTCGATTGCATTCAAGTGTTTCATTCATTGTTTGCCGAAAAGAAATTGATAAATATTTTTCCTGTGAAATAATTCAGCATTTATTTGTGGGCCCTATTTCTCGGACAGCCCAACATGATTATTTCTTTAAACCCATAATATTTTATTGCACACTAAATAACCAATATTTGTGTGCACTTACAAGTGTTTTACATGCGCCCATTGCACATAGTCGCAGTTTATTGAGAAACTTTATTTTGTACATAACCTCACAAATCTCGGTAGGGTGGTTATCACGCATATACATATGTATGTCCCCATATATTTTATGAGGACTTATTAAATGAAAATTACTCAAAATTATACAAGTATATTGGGTACTAAGAAAAAGTGTACCAAACAAGTAAGGAAGGATTGAGTGCGGTTGCAGTCGAATATCATAAGGTTTTGCAAAACATTTTCATAAAAACTTTTGCAATTGTTTTCCTCATTTTCATTTGTGGGCATAATGTTGTAGGTGAGTCAACTTCAACACCTTGAAAATACGACAATTATTATATGTAGAGACGACATATAGAGACTAGGGTAGGCCTGAACAGATTTGACCAATTTTCGGCACCAAACTGCATTATGTTCAAGCTAAGATTTTTACTTAATTTAGTTGGGATTTCTTACATATTGATCGCTATGTACGGATTAAATTCAACTAAAGAAGTGGAAATCATTATATTAGGTATATGAGAACTCGACCAAGGTCTAGACGGATTAGATACATATCTAACGCTAACTCAAATGTGGTTAAGCAAATATTTTCATTTAATTTCATTAAAATATCTCACTTATTGACCGATGTATGCCGCACCGAAAGGTCCAAAATCGTTTTATGTGCGTATTGGAAGATGTGGACCGAGGTCATCTATATTTGGCATTAAACTGAAGGGTGTTCAAGAGATTATTTCCTCCCAGTTTTATTCAGATGACTTACACTATGAAGTCGGCTAGAATAATGACAATCATTACATTAGGTATGCCGACGTTAGGGGACCTACTAACCCGATTTTATCCATTCTTGTAACAAATCACATTATTAGACACTTTAGTAATTTTATTAGGAGTTTATGTTGTTTCGATCAATTTTTTCGTATATGGTGGCCAAAAAGGTTGAACCGACTTTGACAATTAATACACGATATCATCCTTGACCTTCATAATAACTAAGTTTTGCAACTTAATTGGTGTTTAAGTTATAATTACGGGGTTTCTCCGGGGAACTCCTCTATGTGACAGGGTACACGTGTTCCAAGGCTATAGACAGAGAGGCTATGAACCTGCACAAAATTACGATCTCTTCAAAGAAAGATTTTCTCTTCAAAACTGTCAAGACAACATACTGTTGTTACGCCAAACGAATCGAAATTTACTCTACTATTATATACATGCCATCTACTTCTGTTTCAAATAATTTTAAAGAGATCCTAGTTTCATCTGTAGTCTGCTTCAAGGAATATAACATTTTGTAGCATATGTAACCAAATTTTTTTCTTAGAGTAATGAACAAGCGGTACAGAGGTAAAAAGGTCGCCGAGAACCCTTAATTATTCATCCCAAAAGCGAAAATACTTACTATTAAAGGATTCCTTCTGTCATAATACATAAGTTTTTAGGGATTAACAATATCTACTAAGGAGAAATAGTAGCTCACTGAGCAGTATGATAAAAATTCTTTTTAATAGTAATTTCGGACTTGGAGCCACTTGTCTCGAAATATGTATTTACATTTACTCCTTGCTGAAAGTGGGTAGATTTTTATATAGTATTTCAGGCGATTAACTTTTCTAAACCACAGATGACCAAATGACTTATATCTCAAGCCTAGCCTAGCTGATTCGGCTGTGGTAAGGGATATCTTCTGAGCATTATCGATAATAGCCTTCTCTTAAAGAATTAAAAGTAGCTGCGTAATTTGAGCGTGTTCAAGTTGTTATCTCAAATATTTGCGTATCTGAGAGACTAGCTGCAAGCTAGCGCATATACTCCTATCTCTTGACTGCGGTCGAACCATCGTTTTCTGTTTGGCAAAAAAAATTAAGTTACAATACAATATTAATTAAATTATTATCAAATAATATGTCTGTATATAAATTTAAAAATTTTTATTGAAACATTTCATACACACTCTGACACTACCCTGCCGCAGTTGCAGCGCAACGAATTATTCGCAAACAAAAAATATTAATAAATCAACAGTCGGTCAATGACATTTCTAAGCAAATCAACAAATAAAGAAAGCGAATTTTTTCTCATGCGCCACCACCAATCGGCTGCTGTTTGTATGTAAGGTTAGCCGCAGCGACGCGGTCGTTTGCCCAGCTGCTGCTGTGTGTATGTTTATATTCAGATATGTGTATATGTATGTGAGTGTGTATTCTTTCATCTCAACCGCTCTCCGGTAGACGACCATTCACATACCCGTCGCAGTCGCAGTCACAGTCGCAATCAAAGCGCTGCAATTTCGTTTGTTCTTGTTGTTGCTAATCTGCCGCCAAAAGTAGGATTGTTATTGTTGTTGCTGTTGTTGTTTATGATTTTATTTTTCATTTTGCATATTTTATTATTGTTGTTGACGCTGATGGTTCCGACCATGTTACTAATGATGTTATTGCTGGTCACTACTGAGCATAAAAATGCACACACACATATACAAACATTCAAACATACAAACCGACATGCATATGTTCATGTGTGCATATATGTATGAATGCCTGATAATATGAGTAATAAACAGAACTTTATGATTTTTCGTGGCATTTAATATGGAAAGTGAGTTGTTTTTATATTGTTGTTGTTATTTGTTGCATTAGCTGTTGCTGTTGTTTTGTCAGTGGCGACCGCGATTGGGTTCAATGAAATCTTCGAATTTCTTATTAAATCATCAAGGACAATAAAGCGAAAGTTCTTAGTAAGAATTCGCGAATGCACAAGCACATGCATACATACACACACACACACACAAACAAATTTTTGCTTAAAAATAAAGATAAACATGTATGTATGTATGTTTGCATATTAAGAGGGGTCGATTTGTATGCCATTGCAGTGTACATATGTATGACAGCAAAAACCTAATGCTATTTTTAAAAAAAAAGTTACATTTCGTAATTTCTTTCAGTAATTGCATTTCTTAAGGAGGGTTTAAATAATAGGGTTACCCATTGGTAAAAATTCTCAATTCAAAATCTTTGAACATATTTTTTTCCTCTTATGCTTCTATGTATATATATTCTATGTATTCTATATCACATGTAAAAAATTTGCTCAAAATAATATAATATTATCGTATAGATGGCAACGCTATTCGAATATTGCTTGCTTTGCGCAATTTAAACCACTCTTCTTGTTAACGTATTTGTTTACTTTCCGTATTTAAATTATTCAATTTATTTTCTTCAAACTTGAGGGGGTGGCAGCTCTGTTCACACAAAATATTTGGAATAACAAAAAAAAATTTTTTTTTAAGTTTTTAGATAAGATTTTCTATCGAAAATGTATAGAAATTTTTTTTAATAATCATTTGCAAATAAGTGGCAACGCGAACACAAATATCTTAAGTATGAAATTTGTCTTGATCAGTTTGTACTTCACTGCAATATTGGCATATACCTTTTATACCTCTTCAATTCAAACTAATAATATATTTTATGATTTAATTAATGTTTTTGAGCTAGTTGGCAACATTTTATAAAGATACGACAAAGTGTGGCAAACTATGAACTCACGTTCGGAGCCCCTTGAACTAGCCTTACCAGTAATTGAACAATACAGCCTAGTAGGTCAGACGTATGTATATAGGTAACCGGATTACGGATTTGTATCTGAGCAAGTACTGTTGCCATTCTTTATTACTCGAAACTAGTTGAACCAGTTAAAACAACATAATGTCCAAAGCTAAAGGCCAAAGGCTAAAGGCTGATGAAAAATCCTTTCTGAAAAAAACGTATTGAGCCACATTCCTTATTACAGTCTTAAAGGCTGTACAAAATATGTTAAAATAAATCCAAATTATCTTCCTCCTCTCAGGTCCATTTTCTCATTCAGCTTTTCAATAACCTTCCTCGAAAGTCTCATAGTCCACATCAGGTGAAATGGTGCTTTGAACCTCCTCAGCAAGCAAAGTTCATGTCAATGTCTATCTAGGAGAATATATAGGGGAGTATAGATAACATCTCACATTTTTAATTTCAAAGTGTGCCTACTTCTGTGAATAACACCCTGGAAACACCCTTTTTTTTTAGAAAATATTCAATATCTTAGCAATCTTAAGCCAAGTTTTGTAAAACTTATCTACTTCATACCAATAACATAATAATACATAAATAAACATAATAATAACTTAACATATAATGGTGGCAGTAATTCTAATTCTCCTGTATAAAGGTATATATACACTTTAAGCATTTATTTTCATATAAATACAGGTGGTAACTCTATTTAAAAAATTTGTCTGTAGCTAAATAACACCCAAGGTGTTTGAGTAGAAATTGATTTCATGCTATTTATTTTATATTTTAATTTGTTTACAATAAGATGGCAGCACTACAAAACATAACTGTTTTAAAATATTCTAAATAATCTATATTTGACTTCAACATTGCACTCTTTTATTTAACTAATATCTAATGTGAAGTTTCAATATTAATTTATAATTTTGTAAAATAATGGCAACCTCAATTAGCAAAATTCGAAAAAATAAAAATTGGGAAGTTATAAACCTAACTCATATACATATAGTTGAAATTAGATTTTGCGATGTTTATTATTGCTTTCTGTTGCTTGTCACATTTTTGGTTTGCTTTCAGTTTTATTGATGTCTTCTGCTTCACTTGCAATAAATAACATTAACAAACCAGAAATTTCTTCGAATTAATTTATGCAAATGCATTAAGAACGGGTATGTCGGTATGTAGCGCTGCTTCTGAAAATTTTAGCGAAATACAAGACCTAACCAAATTGCCCGTTGGCAGGTTCAGTGAAGACAAATAAATTTATTTCTGAAATTGAAGTCTAAGGAAGTCAAACCTTTATGACTCAGACCCCTTAAAAATAAATCATTCTATCTAGAGTTTTGTTGTTTATTATTGTGGAGTCAACTAAGGTTTACTCTTTGTGGTGCCAAGATATTATTGGCGGAACTTTGCGCTTTCAACGTTCTAGGTTTTGGGAGAAACTAATCTTGCTCCTGATACCAGAACTTTATAATATTACCGTCTCACGCCCTTTTTTTACGCTCATAATATTCGATATTTATTGTATTAGGTCGAATCTCTACGTCATAGACATTTCTGCGTAAGTGCTGTTCAATAATTATTATTTTATTGTAAACAGAGGATCGGTTATCTGAGAAGAGCGAGAGTTCTTGACCAAGCTCTAGGCGACGTTCGAACTTAACCTCATTTAGTTCATCACTTATGGTGGGATCAGCACCTTCATTAAAGATGCAATGAGGTCTGTGTCTAAAGCTGTACAAAAACTTAGCACTTGGTTCAAGAACTTTGCAAAATGGATTAACACTACACCAACTATAAATTGGAGGTGGAATATATGGAGAAACTATTAGGAAATAGAAAACTATGGTCCACATAACGTAATTGTGTGCTCTTTCAAAACCCTGGGATACTTCACTTCGGCACCTATAGGGTTGTGTACCGAGAACTTCCTTCTACTCAAGAATCAATTCATATGATATATATATATAATTATTTCTTCGATCTCGACAGGTTACGGACAATAGTAAGGAACACGCCGTACTTTTCTACAGCCGCTACAGAAATTGTCGTTGAAGCTCCCATTTTAGCTCAGAGAATGCCTTTTCTCTAAAGGTTTCACTCCATCGCCTTGATTTACTATATGGTTCTTGACATGGACCGATCACTCAATCCGTACTACACGAAGGGTGTAAGAATTAAATCAGAACTTTCAATTTCTGCTGGTGATCCATTTACTTCATAGTAGAACAATGACTTATATGAAAAAAAGTCCAAATTTTCATCTGCTATTTATTTACATATATTTCGCAGTATTGTTTCCAAAAATAACTGTGCGGATTCTGAATTTCAATTTTACTCATGTGCATATTTAAATTCAATTTTCGACAATCGCTACATATCTGTGCACTATTGTTTAGTAAGTAAACAGGATGTCTACTGGCTGGCGGTATGTTTCTCCGACAACTTTTAGATTTTGTGTGAACTTAACTCATCTTCATTACATTATGGTTGCACCGTGGGACTAAAGTTAGGAAACTACGAACATATTTTTAACTTATTCTTGATACCAAAGCTAGGAGTGAATTTCTTATATTTAAAAGCTTCCATTCGCATTTTTCTTTCATCTTCCCTACTTGATCCAACTTCTGAACTAAGATTCTTAGTACGTCCTTAAGTAGTAGCTGCTATCAATGGAACAATTCTCGACTAGTTCGAACTATGCAGTCAACGTCTGCTCTTTTATATTTGATATCACAATCTGCTAGGGCATTCACAACCAAAGCTCAGGAATTAACTACTGGGCTCCACACTGAGCTGGAATCTCTGCAAATATTACTGTACCGAACAGAGACGTAGAATTAAGTCAACGATCTCAATAAACTATGGCATGACTACCGTTGGACATTGAAGCCAACTCATTTCGGTGAAGACCCTGCGACTCCGATAAAATTGAAACTGATATTTAATATTCACGCAATAAGGATCGGAAGAATGAGGGATGGAAAACATCTCTCCCGATAAATCCAAAATTCTGACCCACTGTGCGTCATGTTGCCGATAGATCTGTCCGGCAGCCGCTTGTTTGCGGCGTTGACCTCTACGCCTCGACACCTTGTCGACGTCAATCGTCTGCCGAGTCAATTCCCATCCAATTTCTCGTCTATACTTATATTGCGCGGTATCCACAAACGTGTATGTATACCAAAAGATATTGACATCGTCTCCGATACTTTTTGGTATATCTGTAAAAATAAGTTGCTGCGCTTTGCACAACAAAACTCTCGCTGTCCGTCTGTCTGTATGTCCGTTTATCTTTTACGTTAGCGCAGCCATTTCGCACATGATCAATGAGAATCAATACATGATCGTATCAGTCGCTGGCCTCTATTAGACAAACAGCGGGAGCTGAGGCAGACCGGGTGCATACAACTAAAAACCGACACACCACAGTGCAACAACAATTGACTTTTGTGCCGTCAAAAAACAAAAACGAAAGCGAAAGCGAAATGAAAAATGCTAAAAATTCCGTCTGAGTTCCAACGCGGACATTGTCAGACGCAACAAGGCAAGCGCCGCGTCCAAAGTGCTGTACTCGAAAGGCTCCCCTCGCGCCCGCAACATGCCGATAGTGATGACTGTCTGGCGACAGTGTCTGCGGCATAACCGTAAACAGGGGTTCAATGGAACCAATTTAAATTTGGCGGGAATTGCCAATGAGCGAGACACTTGTATATATATATGTGTACATATGTATATATGTATGTGTGTACACGAATAATTTAGTTGGCCCAAATGCGAGAGAGAGTGTTTACAGACTGTTGATACAACATTTTTGGGCAACTAATAAATCACTGTCGGTTCAAGTCACGAATTCTAATTCGAATTTATTTTATTTACAAGTATGTTCAACATATGTACTTATATATATGTACTTATATGTGCTTATATTTATTTATATATACATATATATGTAAGCTTCCATTAAAAATTAAAAACAGGTAATTTCAGCAACGGCGTCTTTTGGACCTGAGCGCAGTACATGTGCCACAAAATGCAACCATATGTGCAATATGGTTCGCTTTCCAAAAATGGAAAACTGATAGCAGAGCAGAATATTAGAAGCTCATCCTTTCTATAAGAAATGACAAGACTCTAAATGCTTTTCTACTCTCAAAACTTGGTATTGATTGACAATTTTTCACCGAGATTATCTCTATAATTTACAAGAAAGCCACGGAACTACATTTGGTTAAAAATATAGGCATCGTCCTCGATCACCGATCACCGATCATCGATCTAATGCAAAAATCGGCCTATGGACCCGTGATTTCAACAAAATAGTCTGGTAGAGAAGAAATGTCGTCTTATATATAAGAAATAGGCATTGGAGAGAGTAAACAATCGGCACTTCGAAGTTTTATTGTGAGAACAATACAATAATTTGTTGAAATTCAAGTGACTTTAATAAATAAACTCCAACACTTTATAATATATTCATAATAATCGTAAACCGGGAGATGTACTCCCGAATGATTTTGACTTAGAATTGACTTAGAATCCCCCGCTACGAGGGGAATGAACTCGCACTGATAGATAAGAACTAGATATAAAGAATTGGTGTTACTAGCCAAAAGAGGTCGCTTGTTCTAGCATTTGAAAAGAGCAACTACCGAATATTTTCCTCTGTAACGATGCATTTGATATTAAGCTCTTGGGACTTGACTCCTTGACCTTGGAATCATTTTGTTTTTAATATTACCTGTTTAGAATACATTGTAGAAGTAATGAAAACTCAAGGATGTATACATATGTGTCTTTCAGAAAACTGAGCATAGGTTTTATCGAAAAGTGTTGGTATATAGATATAGATATTAAGTTATCCACTAGGTAATCTTCTGCCGCGGACCACTCAGTTTCTCTGAACAAAAATACGGACGAACGAACCAGTTTGTGCTGTAAGCTTTTCTATCAAACTAAAGTTTTTAAGGAAAAGTGATTTTGTGTAAACATTGACCTTGGTCCTGAATGGATATTAGCATGATATCTAAGGCGTTTCTTGTAAATATAACATCGTGGATTGATAAGTTAAGTTTAGTGTTTTAACATTAAATTATTTTCAACGGTTAAGATTTTCCATTTCGGCCACACGAAACTCAAATAACTGAAGTTGCTTGGGGCTGTGGTGGCTGGTTAATAGTATGAGGATGGATTTAGCTGTTTGTCCTATGCTAATTCTAGACGTTTCTTTTAATCTTAATACAAAAACTGCACCTTTCCGGTATCAATTTCATGC
Source organism: Bactrocera minax (assembly GCA_021498325.1). Taxonomy (NCBI): domain Eukaryota; kingdom Metazoa; phylum Arthropoda; class Insecta; order Diptera; family Tephritidae; genus Bactrocera; species Bactrocera minax. Next base: position 5,911,911 of record JAKEEE010000001.1, read on the forward strand.
AGAATCTTAAAAAGAGCGCTTGATATGAAAAACTATACACTAAAGAACAACTTCTCAACTAAGCACATTAGTGAAACCAAATTAATCTTTCAAAGAAGTTTCAAGTTTAAAGTTTTGCTTTCATAAGATGCTTATGCATTTCAAATGAGTTCCTTTCAGCGTGCTTACACCATACTCCAAAAGATTGTTAGCCTATGTGCTAACATCATTAAAGCAGAAACTTCAAAGCTCATACAACCGAGCACTAAACAAACATGCTTTGTTAGACATTCAAGAGAGGCGAAGAAAAAAATGTGAAAAGTAAACGCTTTGCATATATATGCTTTGCGCATCCAATCCCAACTCAAACGCTTAGAAGCTCAACATGTTAGTTGTGCCCATATCCACAGCAAACTGCACTTTCACGGGGCGAGAGGGAGAAAATAATAGAAAAATGGTCGCACAAAAAATGATTTTCTTTCTTAACTCTTACTTTTGATATGCAAAGCACATCCTTAACTCTATTCGCATCACTTTTAGAGCAGGTTGAAGGCTAAGCATCATCATTTCATCATAATAATCATCATCATCATCCCCATATTACTCAGTTAGCGCAGCGTATTTCCATTCTACCGTAGCCGCAGATGACGAACCCATATTGCAATGATCTGCAGCAACTTTCGAATTTTTTTTCTTCTCTTCTTATATATATATGCGCCTCCGAAGCAACTCTGACTTTTATTATACATATGTGAGTATAGCGATGAGATGACAGGCGTTAGCAGCCCGATGCGACAACACTTCCTCTTCGTCATGGCGCACTTTACGCTCGTGAGTGTGAGGCAACTCGTGGAATGGCGCGAGAGAAGTCATCTCGGTGCTGGCGCCAAAGCTTGGAAGCGCTCGTAGCGGAATCGTACATGCATATGTGGGTAAATATTGCACTCGTAGCTTTCGCTGTATTGAGGCAACATAAAAAACATCGTATCGTGGTGTTAGCTTGCTGAAACTTTACATTAAGCGCTCACAAGCGAATGCCCTGGCGCGCCGGCGGTTGGGAGAAGGCGCTAAAATATTGCATGAATGAATCCCGAACAAAGTGCAGCCCGCCAAGAAGTTACTTAAACGTAAACGATTTGGTGAGAATACCTAGACGCCTAATAGGTGGGGTTACACCCCGTTGGCTAGTCACATAAAAATATTGCATGAATGTCTGTCGGCGCGTAATTCGTAGTATCTAAGCCTTTCGTAGAAACCTACTCATTCGTTTGCATTCGCAGCACTGGAAGGATTTTTATCGGCACTGGAAGACTAACTGTACATAATAGTAGGAGTCTTATTCTACATGTACGACAAGTACATATGTGGTAAGTTCGTCGTAGTGGAAATAAAAGTTTAGCTGCAATTCTCTACGTTTTCTTCTACTTTTATTTATTTTTTATGGGAACTTGAGTGTATGGGTATACACTCGAGTATCAACTTCATATTAAAACTGTTCTTAAAACATGCTTTAAAACTCTTTCGAAAGTGGACTTTCATATGCAAATTGGGCTAACAAGATTTATAGGAAGGTTTCTGATGTTTAAAGTAGGTATTTAACTTCGAAGGGATGCTTAAAGCACTTTTCTATGGAATATGCGATGCAAATGGACTCTGTATGTACAGATTCAGCAATATGGTCTGAATTATAAACAGAAGGTATGCCTGCCCGTCTGTAAGATGTTCACTACCTAAAACGTTTTTCATGCTCTCCGTTAGTATTGAAAGGGATCAGATTTTTGGGTACATCTTAAAATATATTGGAGTCTGCCGTCGAATCTAGTAAAGAGTACTGAAGACTATCAATTCGATAGAATAACTTTAATCACGGACCAACGCAACTTACATGGAGAGTTGGATATCACATACTGTAAGAACTCTTTCTTGTAAGGTCAAAATGAGACAGAAATAACACCAGTTGAGACGTATGTTTCTAAACTACGTAGGGAAGGAAATCCTGATTCGAAGATATAGGCAGACAGAGTTATTTGAGGCATTGTAAACGAACAAAGATCAGATTTGGTAAACTTATGAACGTAAACTTGATCTACATTCTGAATAATCAATATGTAAGTAAAGCTTTTGGTGGCGGAAAACTCTTTTAAAGTGGAATTTTTCCGAACTAAGGGTCAACAAAAGTGATAATTTTATAACTTTCAGAACTGAAAACCTCCAATCCTCTCCCCATATAAATGTCGTGGAGCAATGACGAAAAAGTGAATATTTTGGGAGTAAAATTCAGGAACTCGACGGACTATTGGAAATTGTGCTATTCTGTAGAGTTGAGACCATCATCCAATTGAGATAAAAATTGCTCTACTAGTAGCATAGCGAAGCTTCCAAATTATGCGGTTTTTTTCCAACAAAACAATCCTCTTTCAAAAAAGTTGACATTTTGGAATAATTGTATGAAATCAAGCTCAAATAGAAGCCACTTAAATATCACAGGAAGAAAGTTAAAGTTTTTAAATGTAGTCTGATCTGCCGCTTGCCTGAAAACGGTTTTTTGGACGAGAAGGAAAATTTTCTATCAGGGATTGAGATCAATGATGACTATTAAAATATGGTGGGATCTATTGAGACGTACAGTTGAATCAAACAGCGAATATGTAAGAAAAGTTATGTAGCCACAAGAGGCTGCCTAAGACTATAGAGGTAAATTGGTCGGATCTCTTCGGTTTGATGTACCTTAGGTATTTAGCCTTTTCAATATTCAAGTCATTGCCCCAAAAAGTATGAAATTATTTAAATATGTCATCCTAACCTACAAAACCAATAAAATACCAGGGTCCGCATGGAAACAACGATACTTCATCGATTATTTGAAAGAAGTTAAGCTCAAAATGCAAGGAAGTGAGGAAAGAATACATAAAGGAAAATGCAATAATATTTTAATTACACATCATCATAAACTACGAATACTTTTATTCAACAAACCGATTACAAGCACACACATACATACATCTAATATTTCTGATAAGTATCTCTCCCTCGCATTTCATTGCATTTCCATTTAATTGCGGCACGCTTCAATCGGCGCAGAGTTCTTTAATTTGCCATACACCATACATACACCAAAAATATAAAAATATTGCACAATAAATCCGCATTCAGCGCAATTATTAGACCGATGCAGTGTGAGAGCAGGTAGAAGAAGGAGCAGCGGAAGGAAGAAGACGAACACAAGTGCTGCCGTGCGATGAGGTCAGCATATAATATCCTGAACTATGAATACGAATATAACCGCAATCAAATATGAAAAATATGAATAGCACAACAGCAATAACAATAACAACAATACCCAGCAGAAGTAGCATAAACAGCAGCAAGCGAGAGCGATGCAGAGCAAAAGGAAAATCAAGCCACTTAACGGTGCTCATTACTTTTCAATCATCACAAAAATGCAACGAACAGCCATCGTTACGATGTCTACAAATGAAAATGGAAATGGAAATCCTTAATCGCTACAACAGACAGCGACGAGTGAGCGGTGAAGGAGTAGGGTGGGAAGGTGGTAAAGGCGGCAGGGCGGGGGCGCGTGTTTAATAATAAAACTGCGGATGCAAAGTGCAGTCATCGGCATCAACGTAAAATGGTGCCTCCTCCGCTTGCTTGTCTTTCGTCTTCCAGAGACGCTGAGGAGCGCAAGATTCACCGTTCTTCGCGTAAAATTCACCTTAAGACATTAAAGCGCTTTTTGAAGTATGAGTGTATTGAAAGGCAAGTTAAGGCAACTGCCAGTGTGTGTCTGTGTGCCCGACGTCGATGGAGATTAATTCTCGTAGTACTATGAATTCTCCTAGAGACAATTATACTAGTTTAGGTTGGCGAGAATCCAAAGTTATCTATTCAACTAATCTCAAGGTAGAGAATACTATCGACTACAACAAAATTGTATAACGCAACAAAATTTCGTCACACTTACAGCGCCACCATAACAACAAGTTTGGACAAGTTTTTCGGTGTTATACTATGCTTGTTAAAAAAAGTTAGAACCCAGAAAATGAGCCACCTAATAATAAAGGAAATTACATAATATAAAAATATGGGTATCAATATAAAGAAGCGTATGAGTGTTTGTAGTTGAATATATTTGTAAGTGGGGTTGCCACCCGTTAAATTTTTTAATGAAAAATGCTTACAAAACAAGGAAAGACTAAAAGCGCATAACCTATTATATAGACTGAAGAAATTTTATCGTTGAAAAATATTTTTTAAAGAAGCGTGCCATCTATTTAAAAGTTCAATTCAATACAATTTATGAGATAAACGAATTTTTACAACAATACTACATATTTATCAAAACCATTTTTTAAGTGGACTTAAAGTTATAATTATTTTCAGCCCGGTTGCCAGCTGTTAATTGTATCTTTACTCAAATTTTAAAATGGAAGCAAAGAATACAAACCTTATTGTAAATATATACAGATTTTATGGAAAAGCATCATAGAATATTAGGTATGTTCTCCTTTTTGGATTTCATGTTTAAGGCCCACTCAGGGAAATTTCACTTTACTTTCACCGAGTTAGGTCCAAGTGGTGTATATCAGTCGAATAAACTTAGAACCAGAGACAAACTTTTTTAAAAATTTGAAAAGGTTATTCATAAATGTCCCGAACATTTCGAAAATAGCAGAAAATAAGTTAGGTAATCAGTTATTCAGTTAACATCATGGACTGTTCCATCAAAACCCAAGAGGTTAGGCCATTTTCGAACCCAAGGCCTAACGAAGTTGCAAACTTAGCCGATTTTAAGATTATTAAGCGGAAAGTATTATGGCAAGCTGTGATCTACGTGAAACGCCCACTTGAGAAGTTTCATTTCTTTTACTTTTTTGGGAAGTCTTAATTAAGCCTTTGCTAGATAGGAGAATATTGGTCCAGTTACTTCTTTTTAACGCCTAACTTAAGGAACAAACAGCTAACATATTAACCTCTAACAAAAGCTTTGGGCTTGCAGCTGAATTTCATTGGGTCCAGAAGAAGATATGCTAAACAATGTCTACTAGCTTTTGCAAAGCTATTTATATAGAAAAGTTGTTTACATTTGATCAAGTTCTTAGTGATATACTCGTAACTTAGGAGTTTCGCCGTCTAGTAAACTTTTCAATGACAAACGTGTTCTGCATTCTTTACGAATTAGGTGATTCCTTAGCATCAAATCCCGAAGCTTGTTGTCTATTATACTTTAAAGGAGTGCAAACTGTGTGCATTTATTTACGAGGGCGGGTCAATAAGTCCGAGACTTTTTGAATTTCTCACCTCTTTACTGAAAAAAAACACTACTCCTACACTAGTAAACACTACTACTAAAAGTCACGTACTTATTGACCCGCCCTCGTATATGAGGCCTGGAAGCGAAGTAAAACGAAGAAGCCAAGGGAAGCTTTGCTGTAGGCCCATAAAATATTTTAAAAAAATGGCGGCGTAAAATTTTCGTATAATATTCAACAGACCGCTTTGTTATTATTATCATTTTCATTTGGAGTATGACAAAAGCATTCAAGCTGCTGCTCGAACAAGTGCTGCCTCCTGTAGAAATATTTTTTCAGGAGCTTTCACCCAACTTACATACATACAATAACAAGCTTAGCCCGAGATTTATATGCCCAATCATACATATATATAGTACATATGTACACCAGTTGTGGGTTTTCTAAACATTTAAACCGAACCTGTCACAGTGGCCTAATCCCTTTCGGCCTCGTCAACCGTCTCGGTTGTTACTATTGATGCTACTATGAAACGGTACATATTTGACCGCCTGTTCCACCCTCCTCAAGTGTCTTAGTGGTCTCCAGAGTACATGTATGCGTACGCAAGTCACTGATAATGCGGCCAGTGATAAGAACGTACAGTTTACACCAGTCAAGGATGCGTACAACTTGCGGTTGTGTGGAGTGTGGTGCGGGTAACGGTTGTAGTATATACGTAAGTGACGCTGTGGCACACCCATAATTTCGTTGCGCCGTATATATACATACGTATTTGAATTTGTACATAATAGAAGATGTGTACATACCTAAATCGTAGCAATAAAGACGTCTAAATGAGGGTCTCTCCACACGATACCAAATCAGCCAACTCCACTCGGTCCACAGCCACCCTTCAGTTTCACTCAGCATTCCGTTATTTTAGTGTACCGTGCATTGAAGATGCGTACGTCTCGGCATCGCTGCGGTCACTTCTTGCCCTATTTGATGACACTCGCGCTCTCTTCAACAGAAAACCGTTAACAAATTGTATGCAGATGAAACGAGAATGTGTGTGTGTGAAAAGGAGAGACTAGTGCTCGTTTTAGAGCGTTAACACAAAACGAGGGTAAAATAGGTTAATACAGACGAAGCTGCCTATGCGCGGGGCCGTTTCGGAAGTTGTGTCGGGGTTGCACAGCGAGGTACAGGGATGCTTGCAGTAAAGCAGGGCATTGCACCCGAATGCTTTCACATCCTAAATTCATTTGGCGCACTTGTGCAGTACCGCAAAGTTATATGAGAGCAAAGCTTTTATACTGTTTACATACATACTACATATATACGTGAAATGTATGTCCTGAGAGTTTTGTTTTTTCTTTTGTTGCTGCTGTTTGCCTTTTCTGTTATGTCCTAACATGCTGATACATATAGTTTTTTACATACATATATTTATTTAATGCTTTATTGACGTACTCGCAAATGTAGGGAGCGGATAACATGGGTCGATGAAGTATGTAGAGTTGCCAACTATTGCAAAAAGTAGTAAAAATTAATATTCTGACAATAAGCTGAGTCCCGATTTAACTGTGGAGTTAAAATTTTTTAGCTCTACTATAAATACATGCATTTTTCGTTCGGTGATAATATATTTTTGTAATTCTCAGCAGGTTTATGAAAAAGAAATATTTCGAGAATTCAACTGTTTTGGATCTCCACTGTTTTCGTTAGTCAAAATACATTGAACATTTGGGCGCATCCATATATTTTAACTATTCCTTTGCAATATGGTGCCTCTTTGTCGAGTTTTTGTTGCCTTAGAATTACCAGAGCATTAAAAATAAAGGAACTACTGTGGCCATGAAAGCGCGATGTGAATATCTCGTTCGCGCTTCAAAGATATTGAGGAAAAGGTATGCTACGAAGAACGATTTTCCGCATGCAAACGCTATTTTCAAGGATAAAATAAAAAGTATGATATAGTTTTACATGGTTTCTTTTACACTAATAATACAGAAATAAGTGTCATATTTATATCATATTTCATATTTATACCTCTAGATTAAGGGACCAAAAAAGATGATGAGTGTCTGAATAATTACACCTCCGGATATCTCAATGCTTTCGTAAAATTAAGTTCATTCATTCAATATTGAAAATGTATAAACTTCAATACGATCCATAAGCTTCAGTCTTCTTATCTTAAGCGCCTTATAAACCTCTTGTATCACTTGTTTTTGTTAAGCATAGTGTTTTCTAGCATTTTAGCGAAGCAATCCACAGTTGAGCAAACCCCTTTGAATGTTTCCAAAACCAAACTGTAATGAATTTCTATGAACTATAAATATGCTGCTACTGCCTGTCATTTACCGAGTATATCGGATATTTTCAATGGCAGCTCTATCAATTTTAGCGCGAAACAGCGACCAGGGCACTGCCGCGACTCACCGAAGGCATTCGGTATACAGAACAGCGCTTCACATTGAGGCAGGCTACAGCAATACACATAAATACACACATACACAAGTATAACTCCAAACCGATTTGAAACTTACTTCACACCAATTTCGCGCGCTTTGCCTGCCAACGGCAGTTGTGGGCGGGGGTGTGGCTGCTACAGCCTGCGAGCGCTACTGTGGACATGAGTACACAAAAACAACCACCATAGAAAACATAGGAACACAAACGTTGTTAGGGATGGACGGCTGATTGCTGCTTTGGTTTCGGAGCTTGGGACTCGCTGTGGCTGCTGCGGCTGGCAGGCTGATGGGAAGTTTGCCTTAGCGCCGCATCAAAAACCAATATAAATGGAGTAATACATGCGCACACATTTATATACAAAGCGTCTAGTTCGAAACCTGAAAGCAAAATAATGTTTCAAAAAAAATAAATAAATAACGGGCGACGGGCGACGGCCGCTGTGTGTGACGCGCGGAGAAAGTGAGTGAGTGAGGGCGATGCAGACACAAATCGTTTAGTTATGCCCAAATGTAATTTAATGGAATGATACTGTCGGGCACATTGCGGTACATAGAACAACAACAACAACAATGTCAGCTTATGTGCAAATATTTTCATAAAGCAGAGAAAAAGTTTTCATTTATCGATCGATGATTTTCGGCGCGTACGAAAATTCGACTTCTGAATTGCAACGACTGCGCTCCTGTGTGTGTGTGTATTTACGATTGCATACATTTTCGCACGTCCTCAGGCCGGCCTTAATTTGCAGATTGCCATATCTGTATACATATATATATACATATATATATATATATATATAATATATGGATCCACATATACGAATATATTTTAATATAATTTGCCAATTTTCTTCCGTTGCTGTTGTTGTTGTAGCTTTGGCGCGAATTTTCGATTCATGAAAATCGTATTCTATCGTATTGGCGCGCAAAAACTCTCCTAAACTGCAGCCAAAGTGGCGCGTGGTTCACATAAAAACATGCACAGACATACAAATATAAACGGAGTCCAGGTACGTACTACATATTTGCTTTACGCGCCTCCATTGTTTATAATTTATATATATTCAGAAATGCCGATTAGCACATATTTAAACCCAGTTGTGTGACAATATTAACGACGCCCTGTAGCGGGTCTCAAGACCAATTCTTCGCATTGAGCACACACAAATGCGAATAAAACGCTCCAATGCAGCCCTGCAGTGCTGTAAGGAAATTACATTTAGTTTGCATGTAAGTGCGTGAGACATAATCTTTTGATAGCTGCAGTTTTATTGGCAAAAATATGCCAAAAGCACACAAAATTACCGTTATTATAAAAGTTCGATGCTCCCCGATCATTACTGAGGCTGGAATTCCAGAGAAGGTTTGATGAAAATCTCTTACTTGTCTAACTCAATCGAGTTAAAGTGACCACGCCTGGAACCAAATTTAGATTGTGATATATATATATATATATATATATATGTGATATACTTTATGGTAAATGATCTTCAGCTTCAAACTTCAACACCGAATGTAGATTCGCTTCTCTGTAGATTCAATAAAACCGAGCCGATCCAAGTTCTTTTCCACCAGGTCTCTCCAACGCGGAGAAATTCCTCTCTTCCTCTGCTATCAGAAACTTGTACTGCGATTAAAACTCGAAGCATTGAAGAGTCTGATCTCATCAAGACATGTTTCATAAAAGTTCTTAAAGGTTACGGAAAATCTTTACAGATTCCGGAGCTGTCTCAACAGGTTTTAGCACTCTCATAATTTAGTAAGGATACGATGAGAGACTTATTATGTTGTTTTACGAGAAGTACGTATTGTTTCTGTCATTGAGCACTTAATTCTCTTGGAGAAATATGCATGTTATAGATATTATTTTCTTCAACATTAGATCTAGAAATTCGCATCACTACAAGTCACCCTGTCCGAAACCTGACTTTGGTCCATTCCTAGTTTTGGCGAAAGCCTATTCGAATGAAGATTTCTCCCCTTCAAGATAATGAATACACTCCTGGTTAGGGAAGTTTTACATCAAAGAATGGTAGCACTTGATAGATCCTAGCCTGGTTATTCCAATCGGAAATAAATAACGGGACTTCAGTTGTATTCTGAAGGTATCTTTTATTGAAAATTAAGCAGATGACTGAGAGTTCTAGAACTTTGCGTTAACTCGATTATCTGCACAGAATAAATGTTCAGAGAGGATCGAAGAATGTTCTTTTATGAGATCAAATTCAACCGGAGCGATTCACATCAAAGAATAGTTTCGTAAAAATAGTAATAGAAAATTACTTATGTATTGAAGGTTCCACAATAATTATTGTTCTGATAAACTTTTAAATTCTGAACAGTATGCCAGTAGTGACAGTCTTTGACATTTGTACGTAAATCCGGAACGATTCTAAGTTCCAGACCCGTACACATATCTCTTGAAATTGCTAAGATTTAGATTTTTAAACGTTGGGACAACAGCCAATAAATAAAAACCCCTAATGGAAATCATACCATTACAAGCTATAGGCAGAATACTAAAAAACGAAAAAAAAAAAACGTTTTTCAAACACAGCAAAATTGTTAAATCGAAAAAAGTTGGAAAAAAGTTTGAAGTGTTGAGCGAGCTGAGTTGACATTGGAGTTATAGGCTGCCAATATTGCTAAATCGCTAATCCACACCCCCACACCACTCGTTGTCCATGCCTGAGTTGACAACTTAAAATACGAGGAAAGGGACGAAATATCCGTTTCCGCTGGCTGTCAACACTTTTACCGTTTTCAAGACGCAAGAACATACGGATTTGCTTAAATAGCTATATGGACCTGGCAGACATGTATATATGTGTGCGTGTATGCTTACATTGTCTTTTTCGATTGCGTTGTCATGGATTTCAGATGACAGCTTTGGTTTTAATGCAAAATTTATCAACCCACACCACACATATGTATGTATGTATGAGTATCGTATCTTCTGTCTTCTTAAGCCTACAATATGTGCTTATAAATTCAGAAACATATTCAATTTATGCTCTATGTACACAAATATTAAAGGGATAAATGTCTAAAATGTAATATAAAATTAGAATGACCCCTAAGTGACCTTACAAAAATATGGTTGAGCTAAAATTATTTTGACAAATGTATTTATGACACTTTTTTCATAATATAGCTAAGCTAAACACTGGATATAGCGTTAACCATTGATTAAAACGATATTTAATGGGGAACCAACTGGTGAAAAAGGTTTCCAATTGAATTAGTTACAATATTGTCATTATTATAATAGAAATCTGGTGGAAAAGTGTACATGCCGAATATACATAGATACTCGGATATATAGATACAATGTAATTTTCAAAACGCTAGCTGGCGTAACTTTTATAATCGTAAATATTTAGGTAGTAGCACATTACCATAGTTCTCAATAAGTTGGTTGTACCTTGATACCTTGTACTCCTTTATAAGCTAGGGTTATTTGCTAGGGTTGAAAGAGCAAAAAATTTAAGTCCACACCTATATATATACATATTTATATATGTAAGTGTTCACATACACACTAATAAAAAGCAGAAAATTATAGCGTAAAAAGTGTACGGAATTAGGCCAACTTTGAAATATGTTCGATCGAACAGGACCACACATGCAGAAACCACATGCAGAAAGGCAAAAACACTCATACTTGTCAACATTTTATCTTAAGTCATTTTACATGCGTTTCTGCTCGCTTTGCATTTCTTAACTAACAAAGCGATGTCCTTGCCACCAACGATACTGATTCCGCTTAAGCCATTGAATTGTTGGTTCAAATAAAGTAGACTAAAGACTAAGCGAGCACAAAAATTACTAAGCATGCCATGAGGATGAGACGAACACACATAGTAGCCCTGTCGTTCACAATTTTTGGCTTCATGAAGACAAGTATACGCAGTCATATTTCTATGACGATATTTTAACGAATTTGCTATTGTCATTATTCTCTTGTTGTAGACATCTTTAAGGGAGTCTCATCCCGGAGATGACTCAATGGCGCAAGTTTGCGACTCTTCAGACCACTCTATCTCAATCAAGTTTATAGTAATGACAAGCAGTTATTTTGTCTTCAGTACTTCAAGAACCTCTTAAGGTCTTTAAAAAAAGTGCGATTATGTTTGCATCATATACTCCGAAAGGATTTCTATATAGAGCAGTTTTATCAATAAAAATATGTAATTTGTACCAAGGATATTGTTGTGATTTTATCGCATTTAAATGGCGATATAAAGCTTTTACCCCACCCAGGACCAGATTATGTAATCTCTCTTTTACGATACATATATATTATATAAAAATATTTACAAATTATAAAATGTTCCAAAAATGTAGTCTAACAGCCATCTTCCGACTGGACAGGAAATTTCTGAGTTGATTTTCTTCCTAAAGAGAGAAGAATTAATAATCTATTTTCAAGTCTCGAAGATATTGCAATAGGTTTTTACGTTTAGGTCTACACTGAGTAAGAATATTCTAACCGTTTCTTATCTGTATAATTATTCTGAATAAAGGAACTTCCTAGAGTGCAACCTATAACCACAAACGATCTATATATAAAGAGAATTGACTCAGAACTTTTGAATAGCTGATTACAACATGTGTATGGTAAATAACAAGTTCACCTCTCTATAGAATATATATTTGGTCGCCAGAATTCTAAATTGGGACATGGAATCCCAATATACATCTACATAGGTATACGCACATATATCTAGAAATAACTTGGGGATGGAATTGCAAATATTTGCCTTACTGAGAAATCTCAATACAAAGGATCAATAAATAAGAGAGAGAGAGAGAGTTGATACTTTGAGAGGAAGCTCAGAGTTATTGGAATACAATGTGACCATCGCAAACCTATAAAGTTGTCAAATAGACATTTATGGAAAATATGAATCAAAGCAGGGATAGAAAATCTGCTCGAAGTGAACTCTATTGGATGTGATCACACCTAAAATATGTTTCCTCAATTTTAAAGAAACTATATTTAAATAGCCACTTGTGCACTTGTGCGCAGCGATGTAGAAAACCTGGATAATCATGTGAAAGAGACTGTATCCTAACAAAAACTTCCCGATTACTATTCTCTTATGTAAAGACATCATTTTTAAACGAGGCATTGCAGGTATCATTAGAAGCTATTATAATCTACAAACCAATACCATGACGATGCTCTGAAACCGAAAAAGCAGATAGGTTCGGAATTACTCGGAAAATAAATCGAACAGGTTCGTAAATCGATAACACTTATCTTCAGCAATTAAATATGTATTTAGATTCTCATCAACTTAATCTTTGAAAATGAGTACACAGATATCAACTTGATAACAGTAAAAGACACTAAATATCTTGCTTGCGCAAAGGTCAAAACAAGGTAAGAAACCTGTTTATAACTTAATTAAGAGGAACTTACTAACTGCCAAACAATGGCACAAGTGGTACGAATGGCTCCAAAAAAAGAAACTTCGATCGGCAGCAGCACGAACGTGTAAAGGTGATTGACAACTGGCACGTGAATGCAATGAGCGACGACTCATTTAAGCGCATTTGTCTTCCAAACGTTCGAAACGCTTGTCTGTCAGCATGCACATCTAAATAGCCGACGTTGGTGTTGGCTTTGTGAGGGCGAGAGCGCACAACACGTGAACTTCCTCACGTGCATCGCGAACGTGCACATTGGCAGCCAGTCCACCACAGTCGTTGGGCCAGCTGCTGCTGTAGCGGCCTCGATGTCCGGCGCACGGGCGCTGTTGCACGTACGCACTGGCGCTGCGGGCTGCGTTTGGTTGCTGGAGTTTTGCGTTTCTGCTTTGTTGTTTTGTTTGTTTGCTAATGCCAAACAACTCCAGCGCCACACATAGTTAGCGCTAGAAAATACCAGAAACGCCGCACGATCGCTTGCTAGCTGTAGCGAATCTCGTTTGCTTTCATATATGTATGTATGCTTCACTTCCAAACTACGCGCGTTCGCTCGCACGAAATATGCGATAAATGACAGTCGTTTTGTTCAATGTTGCAGCTGCATGTTTGTTTTGATATTGTTGTATTGTATTGTATTTTGTTTTATTTGATAGCAACAACTGCAGCGCAGCGTGGAATTACGTTGACAGCAACAACAGCTGTGTTACACCAAAGGTGTGGTGGCAGCAGAGGGTGTAAAACAAAATATTATGGAATTAGTAGTGGTAATCGGTGGAGTGAGTTAGCAAACGCGTCACGTATTAAATCAATAACAACAACAATACTTCGGCTTTCTCGCTTTCGTTCTGAAGTAACGATTTTAAAATTAAACTCGCGCTGTCTTTGATGAATCATCGAGAGAGGTTGAATGATCACCACAGTGATCCCGGGGCAGCAAGAGAATATTCGTCTCAGGACAGAAAAGCAACATCTGTGTTACATTATTGTTTTTACACGATTTACGACACAAGAAAGCTTCTCCTAACAAATCCATAAGGCAGCTTGAGGCGGCTAAGCCATGTAAGACTCTACATAGGCTACACACGAAAGTTAGAGTAAAAGTTTGTTGAGCTTATGTCATGTCTAAGGGCGTTAACTCGGTATCCGGATTTTTTTGCGTTAATTTTTTGTAGACTCTTAGTCCAAAGCAGGAGTTCATTTAAGAGTCTCGGTCAAAATTTCGATATGTGATTTTGTTAAAGTAGGCATTATCTGTCTGCTCTGAGCAAATTTCTCATTAAAATTCGCAGAAGATCAACTCCACTCCAAGATCATAATATCATTATCGCTTTTATTAAAAATAATCTTAATTCAGTTCCGCAATCGATGGGAATAAAAATTTATAGCTAACACTCTGTGCCTGTTTTTTTTTCGTTACGTAAAATTTTCAAGATTGGGGATAAAATTTACAAAAATTGTGTTTGTACTATAAAATTTAATTTATAAAGGAAGAGTTAACCAGAACCGATAAAATCCATTAAAATTTTATCGGTTAGTAGACGCATCAGGAAAGTGCTTTGCGGGCTGTCACTCTGTAGCACAGAACTAGTTACTAAAACCTTAGTAATTTTTATAGCGACCAGTCAATTCTTCTTATTCAAACCCTACAAATCTATTAAATTCTAAATTGTCAATATTAATAAACTTGACTCACCTCAAACTCCCCGGGTTTGTTTGTTGGGTTCCTATACATCCACCTTAAAGTCTGAAACTGGCGCCAAGTGATTACTACCTGTTCCTGTGTTTGACGAATGATTTTGCTGGGCAAGAATTCCCCTTAAGAGAAACTTGTGAAAATTAACTGCTCTTGGTTTTTGCCAATAGGAACGAGGATTTTTATGAGATTAGCATTATGAAATTTCCTTTAAAAAAGTAACACGTTATCGAACAAAATCGTCCATATTTGGCCTAGATTATTCCAACAATGCTTAATAAAACCTGCAATTTGATGCAAAAATAATGGATTTATTTTTACTGGACCTTATACTAAACAATTTTAAATTGTAATGAACGTAATTGCTTCCCAATTTTTTGTTTAAAGAATTTCAACAAATTCGAACAGTGCTGCCAAATCCTTTAAACAGTGCTTCCCAAAAATGTTAACTCAAGTATACTGCCTGCTGTAGCCATACGCAAAGCAAAATCCCGTTATAGTATCCAAAACGAGTATAGCGGCAACTATAAAACGTTAGCCTTCCGCAATAGGTGTCTAAATTTATACGGATCAGTCCGAGTTAAATTTATCGTCTAATGTAAAATTTTTGTAAATTTATGATTTTCCACAAAAATGTGAAGCTATCATTACTAACTAAGACTACTGTTTTTATTATATTTTGCAAATTTATAAATAAATTTTATTTTAAAACGAGAATATATTTGAGGTTAAGTTGAAATTTAACAATTTATTTCTCAACCTGATAACTAACCTAATGGCGATTTTGGAGTGCTAATAATACATTGTTGTTGTCATAAATTATTACAAATCAAAAAGGTTTGTTAGATAAATTCAATCAAAACGGTGGCTGCCTTCGACTCGCTAAACCTTGCAGAGTAGCGAATCAAACAAGTAACTGACAGAAATAATATTGAATGGTATATTTAAATAAGATAGAATAGAAAGAGTTTATACAGTTTCAGTGAGTTTTCCTCAAACTCTCTTATAATTATTATTTTAACTAAATAAATATGCTGTTGCTTTTGCATGCAAACTTTTACTTTTGAGGTGGCAAATTGAAGGCGACTGTTATTCGTGCATAACACAAAACATTAAACCTAAGTTTCTACTATACCTCATAATACTTTTTTCCTTCCTATCTACATATATGTATGTAAATGTACACATGTGTATGTACATATGTATGCACTTAACAGTTTTATTATATCAAAATGCTGGAGTGCATCTGATAAATATAAGATTATCGATAATTAAAAAGAAAATTATAATTAAATTGTGTACTTGTTCCAGCAGTTTTTGTTGTTGTGATGAACGTTTACGCGCCCATAATTCTTACTATGCGCACAGACACCACTCGACGTTGTCCTCAAATTTAATTGCAGCAAAATGCGTTGCACTCACACACACACCTCCACACATATATATGTATGTATGTATGTAAATATGCTGTCAATCCTTTCTACGCTGCTTACCCATTCCCATTCATCAATTGCCTCGGCGCGTGTAGTCTTCGTCAGCGCCATCGTTTGCGCCTGTGGCTCCTTCGCGTGCGCCTGGTTGTTGGCGCCGTGTACATTATATGCATATGTAGGTACATGTGTATATATATACATATTTATATATATGTACATATCTTTGTATGTAAATAAATAATTTTAATGCTCGCATTCGTCTTCCCGTTTTTTAGCGCCCACTGCCTCAACGCCAGCAATCGTTGGCATCTTGCTTTCATCTCAATGTACATCTGCCTTTAAATGTGTACATAAAAACATATAACTATTTATATACACACATACATATATACGTAAGCCTGTGTGTGTTTAGTAGTTTTCCTTGTTTTCGTTTCGTTTGCACTCCCTTTTCATCAACGTCTTCGCTGCAGTTTCCATCGACCCATTCTTCTGCGTTTCTGCTTTGATTTCATGTTTCGCATTGTTGGCGCAGTGTCTCTGCTAGCAATTCGGTATACTCACACTTGCATCCATACATGCTTAGGTAAATACAAGAGATTACAAAACAGCAGCAATAGCCAACAATTGCTGCTTGTTGTGAAATCGAAATTCCATTTTCCTACAGTTTTGTGGCTTTTCCACCGCACCTCGTCAAGCAATCTGCTCTTTTCGTTAAATTTGTTCCTATCAACACACACACACAAACACGCACGGCCCAACACACTTTTTCATACGCGCATGCATATATAATACGTTGCCTTTCAAATTATTATTGTTTGTTATTCTTTTGTCTCGCTCGCACTCTCAATTCCACTGCATCATTCGCGCTCTCTCCCATCAACACCAATTTTTTATTGTACATCAACAAAGTTTCGCACCGGATTTGATCATACCAAGCGCGCTCATGAATCTCACTGAATCTATTTGGCACAGGAGAGCGCGCAACGGCATAAAATCGATTAAATGAGGGGAAATGTGTCAATGAATTGTGGATGCTAAGAGCGCGTGTGTTTCGTTTTCATGCGTTTCGGGCCCCTTGCTTTGTTGTTGCTACGTTTTTTTAGAGCCCTTTCTCCACTACCCCTTCGCTGATTGAGCGGTTGTTCTGCTCACAATGCAGTTTTCTCTTGGCTCTTGGCTCTATTTCAGTGCCTCTGTTTTTATGCCGCTTTGCCTTCCCACACTGCTTCATAACAAAGCCAAATAATAATAATGCCAAGGACCCTCAATATTTGTTATGAATTTCTGCTTTTGCTGTTGGTATTGTAGTTGTTGTGTGGCAGACGCTGCCGAGTGCGCTGGCATGCGCTTCGTTTACAACACTTTACTATTGCGCAAGGCAACGGCAACAAACTGGCAAACAACTTTTATAATTTTTACGAACATACATATATGGAAAAGGGGCAGTCAGGGTGGTGTAAAAGCAAAGGAGTACTAACCGTTAAAGCATCTTTACGATAAAACGCCCAACAAAGCATGCTCCGCAGCTCAGCTCCCTCAAAC
The DNA here is from genome assembly GCA_021498325.1 of Bactrocera minax. Taxonomy (NCBI): domain Eukaryota; kingdom Metazoa; phylum Arthropoda; class Insecta; order Diptera; family Tephritidae; genus Bactrocera; species Bactrocera minax. The sequence continues at coordinate 5,929,705 of JAKEEE010000001.1, forward strand.
AATGTTGTTCCTCCAAAAAAAAAAACAAAAAAAAAAACCACTGAAACTTCGCTGCCGGCGTCGCACTTCTGCAACGACTGCATTTTGCTCTCTGACTTTGTGCTGCACTTCGTCTGCTGTTGCATGTTTGTTCTTGTTTTATTGTTGCCACACCACAATTGTTGTTGCTACAGTTGTGTGCTAATGCAGCTAAATACTGTTATTGTTGTTGTTGTTGTTTTAGTTGCTGTTGCCTTTTAAATATGGCTTGGAATGCAATTGGCTTTGAGGAATGGGAGCGAACGAAGCGACAACAAACATAACAACACACGTGCACACCCAGAGGTAAATTCACACATATGCATATATATGTAGAGGTTAACATCAGTTTGTCTCTATTTGGCGCGGTGGCGTAGGCAAACCAAGCGAACCAAGCCAGCAAAACATAATAAAAGCAGCAAGCGACAGGGTTGCCAGCGGTCAGTTGCAAAAGGTTGCTTTTGGCATTGCCAATTGTGTTGCATGTTAGGACTGTTGTTGTTGTTCAGAGGAATGTAGATCCATTAGTGACTTGTCACTTCTAAATTGCTGTAAATGAAGCGTATGATGCGTGGAAACATTTTGTTGCTACAGTTCAACTAGAGACAGTCAACAAAAAGTCTACTTAGAGCAATATATTACTAAATTTTTTAGAACGATATAATTTAATATATATCATCTTTGAACTAAATTTAAATATTTGCGGAGGGTTACTAAATATATGTTATATACATAAATATACACCTCAAACAGGGCGGCCATATAACTTCGAGAATTGGTTTGAAATATTCACACTTTATGACAGTTTATGTAAATTCGAGCAGAAATTAATTATTGCCAACAAAAAAAACAAATTTAATACAATTTAATAATTTACCAACAATTAAGCTTGAATATAAAATTTCTGGTATGTTAATTTTCACATAAAAACTATATATGTTATTATTTATTTAATTTTAACTATATTACGTGGGTGCAAATAGGTGTTATTAAAGTTTCGATAAAACTTTTTAAACTTTGGTATAACGAATGTATACGTGTCGAAATTGTTCAACTCTTTCTGCAATTATGCACAAATACATGATGGTAATTTAATACAAGTAGCTATTTAAAATTTTTTAGCCAGTTATATTAATTATAGAAACAAATTGGTTTATTATACTCTCGCAACATGTTGCTACAGAGTATATTAGTTTTGCTCACCGAACGGTTGTTTATAACACCTAGAACTAAACGAGTTAGTTATAGACATATACATATATATATATATATATATATATATAAATGGTCAGGATGGAAAGACGACTTGACTGTCTGTCCGTCCGTCCGTCCGTGCAAGCGATAACTTGAGTAAAAATTAAGATATTTTGATGAAACTTGGTACACGTGTCCTTTGTCACCGTAAGACGGTTGGTATTGCAGATGCCCCCGCCCCCCTAAGTTTAATATATATAATGCGGAAACCGTTAAACCAATATCAATAAAACCTGCTCCAACTAAGTTTTTCTAGCATTTCTTCATATACTGAGAAACTGAGTGAAATCGGGAAATAACCACGCCCACCTCCCATACAAAAGTTATGTTGAAAACTACTAAAAATCCGATAACTCGCTGAAGGAACACGTCAGAAACATTAAATCTTTCAGCAAAATATGATACGGAAGGGTTACATAGGAATGCGTGTAAAGTTTTGGTGACGGACGTGGCACCACCCACTTTTAAGAGAAATCTCATATCTCAAGTACACCTTAACTGATTTCAACAAAATTAGGTATGTACATTATATTTGCTTTCTTATGTGACGCTGTGAAAATGGAGAACATCGGATAAAAATCACGCCTACTGATATAACACAATTTTAAGTTTCATCTTATCTTTTCACTTTAAAGTAGATAAATTGAAAATCAATTAAGATTTAACATATACAATTAACATATACTATGCGCAAAAATAGTCGAAATCAGATTAGAACTTTCTAAGCCAACAGATACCCCTTTATTAGGACCTCAGTGCCTCTATCTGACTTTTTATCGAAAATATCGGGAAATCTGTAAGATGGTGTAATGAAATTGAAGTATTATCTTTCCATGATAATAATGTGTTCTTGTTTCAAAAAAGGTGGAAATCGGATAAATACTTCCCTTAGCCCCCATATACTTAATATACGGATTTTTAATCTTCCGGTAGACTTTATACCATATATAACGGCCAATATATGAGTTATCCCTTTGAAATTTAGAGAGCGTCTCTTTCTGATAACAGTGTGTTCAAGTGCTTGAAGTGGATAAAATCGAGTAAGCTCTTCCCCTAGCCCCCATGTACCTAATATAAGGATTTTCAACCTCTGGGTAGACTTACAAAATTGCGTGAAAACATGTTCCCTAATATACTTGAATAATGAAAAGAGTTAATGTGATCAGTGGCGATCTTCCTCCATCCCAAAAATGCCCGATATAAGATTTCCCGACATTCCATCTGACTTTAAACCGTTTATGTTGGTCAATATGTGTGATATTTTGATGAAATTAAGTGGATATGTTTTCTTAAACACAATGTGAATTCGCGCTAAATATGAAAGAAATCGGTCAATCGGTTTTCTCTGGATTACTTTTTCGTCATGTATCTAATATTTTCAATTAAGCCACTTTGGTTGAGTTTATATCACACATATCACTTTTGAGTTCATTTGGTAGATTTTAATATAAATATCTCTGACACGAAGCAAAATATAGCAGCGAAAGTACATGAGTCTATGGGCCTGTAATATAAGTTAATGAGAATAAGATATGATTGCAATCCATTAACAATTTCGTCGGATAATGAATGTTGAATTCTTCCGCAACATTTTTTAATATAAAGTTGTGCCAGCTCCTGAAAGCATATCCCCGCCTCTGATCCTTGCACATTGCGAGAATATAAAATGTTCGGTTACACCCAAACTTATCCCTTTCTTTCTTATTTTTCTTTTAGAACTAAATATTAAGTAATAATATTATTGAAAGAAATTAATATGCGATTTCAAATTTTTTTATTTTTTTATTTGGGTTCCCTATATAGTAAAATATTGCAAAAAAAAAATTTTATGTAAAACACCGTCATCTCATCTAGCATTTACTTGCATTTTTCTCCCAACTTTTACAGCTTTTCACTTATTAAACACTTCACTTTGACATAAAAGACACTTAAACACAATATTTCACTAAATTTATTGCACAATATTTGATTCAAATACTATAATGTAATATTTTACGTGAATTACATAAATTTTTGCACAGCACGACGAAATTCAAGCCAAGAACTGCTGTAACGAGTGATGTGGGAGAATAACTTGAAGGGGTTAACGGTTAATTGCATGCAAATTGCGGAAGTGGACGTTCTTTTCGCTGTAGTATATCCTTCAAAAAGAAGAATGGGACAATCGGGTGCTGAAGTATGTGAATAGTAGTTAGTGACAGATTTAAATCTTAGTAGAAGTATTAGGAATGGTGATAGTTTTTGAATTTCAAGTATTACTAATGCTTATGATATTAATTCTTTTATGGGTCATGCATTTTTCGTCCACTCTTTTCTTTAGTTGTTTAGAATATTTGTAATAGTGGGAACGAACTGTGTATTTGGGAAAGTTTTTCGAATTGTTTTTGTTTTTTATTTTTGACCATATTATAAGAATATAGCTATGCATGTATATGTGCATGTGTATGTGTATGTATTACTCTGAAAGAGCTTGGAAGGCTCGAAAAGCAAATTATAATAAACATTTTCAAAAATACAAATCGAGATGCTGTAGCAGACAGGGTTTCCCTGCAGCATATTTACGTTATCTTACTAGTATATTGTATAACAAGCGCTCACATTCGTTTGGATGACTGATTGTTTTATTAGGGAGACATTTTGTGTCAGAGAAGCGATTCTTCTAAAAGAAAAAGCATATACAACAATTTCGGAATTTGTTTTATAAGGAACGTGACTTCAGCGAGCATAACTTTTTCGATTTGGTTTCAGTCTCTCTCTCTATAGATATGAAAAATTACTTTAAAAATAAAGCGTCATATATGATTTAAATTTAAACTTCCGGACACATGACTTTTTCGACTCGATTTCGGTAATCACCATCCAGTAGATATAAGGAAATTCTTTAGAAACGTGCAGATAAAAGTGGTTTAAAGCAGATTCACCCAGCATTTGTGATAAAGCCTCTCCGAAAAGTTATAATTATATTGGATTCCCTTTATTTATTAAATTAATAATAAAAATAAAAGTTATATATAAACAACAATCTGAAATTAAGTACAAAATTCGCTTGCAGTTAAGTATTTAAAAAATAAAATAAAATTTTTTTGATTACATAAGAATTATAGACTCGTGCTGTTGTGTTGCTTAGTCAGCGAACTCGATGCGCGGTTCTTTGTTTACAGTTTTGGATACATACATACATACATATAATACTAGAAGGCACACCCATCACACGCCGCACTACCGCAAGTGGCACACGCAACGCGGCACGCACGAATTGTGCTTCAATTACTCCACTAGAAGCGTCGCAAGTCCACCCAAGCTGGCTGAATGTCTGTCTGTCTTCATGTTCGGTCGCACGCAAGCCACTTGGCTCATACCTTTCTATATAACAGAAGTAAACAATGAAACTTCTCTGCCCCACATAGGCTTTAGCATTGTCTGCCATGGTGTTTAGTTGTTGCCATTGGATTTGACCTAAATTTAGCGCAGACAGGAAGAAGATAAGTGCGTGTCTACTGTGCGCACAACAGCACATAAAGCGATGTCGAGGGTGAGAGTAAACTGTCGTAAAGTCGGCGAATTAAATGGAATATTCATATATCATATTTATTTAATGCTATTTATAATTGTTTTATTGATTAAATTGGTGGAATTATGAAAAGGATATTTATAATATTTTTATTTAACTTTAAAATTATGGCAACTCTTGCAGGTTTAGTGAAATTTGAACCACTTCTTAGTTTCGGTTAAAAATAAAACAACAGCAACATACACTTCCGTAATTTACCGGCCAATCGCTAATAGCAATCCTTTTCCAACCATCGCCCACACCAACTATTTTTCTCCTTCATCGCCACTTTCTTTCTTATTAAACACTACAACGAAAAGAACGTCCACTTCCGCCATTTGTATGCAATTAGCCGAGAATTCGCTAATCGCCCGTCTAGTTATTCTCCCACATCACTCGTTACAGCAGTTCTTGGCTTGAATTTCGTCGTGCTGTGCAAAAATTTATGTAATTCACGTAAAATATTACATTATATTGTAGTATTTGAATCAAATATTGTGCAATAAATTTAGTGAAATATTGTGTTTAAGTGTCTTTTATGTCAAAGTGAAGTGTTTAATAAGTGAAAAGCTGTAAAAGTTGGGAGAAAAATGCAAGTAAATGCTAGATGAATGTGGGCAGCGGCAATCGTGTGAGAAGCGAACGGCGAAATATCGGCGATGAAAGAAGTGTGCCTTAGTGATGTAAAGTAATGGAAGTTCGCTAGTGAAACAATAACGTTAATTGGTGATGTAAGGGGCTGCATAGTACATTAAATTAATCAGGTAAAAGATTCATAAAAATCATGTTAGTGAAAATGTTAATTCAAGTGTTTAATAAAATCTAGTAAAAAAGAAATCCATTATTTATATTTTTTATAGTGGTTTAGTAATCTGTATCTCGTTGCACAAGTGCGATCGCCTTACGCTATACGGGGTTAGAAAGATAAGATTTCGTACTAGAAAGACTTTTCAGACAGGTTTGTGATTGCTTGACTCAGTATTGTTTGAGCACGCGTCAACGATGGAAACGAGCAATGAGGAAATACACCATATTTTACAGTTTTTCTTCCATAAAGGCGAAAACACAAGCTAGGCAGCTGGAAATGTGAACAGGGTTTATGGTCCTGATACTGTAACAGCGAATCACGCGCAATTTCGGTTTCGTCAATTCCATTCCGGTAATTCTGATGTCAAAGATGCATCACGCTCTGCAAGGCCAATTGTCGAAAATAACGATAAAATAAGGGAAATCGTCGAGTACGACCATTATGTAGGCACTGTTTCGATTGCCTAGGAGCTAAACATTGCACGGAAAACCATTTGGAACCATTTAAATAAGGCTGGATACAAAAAGAAGCTTAATGTATGGGTGCTACACCAGTCGGCTGTCCCAGTTTTTTCCCAATAGAGACAAGGTTTTCTATGAGAGTGACATAACGAAATTACCATCAAAATCACAACAAGTTATTGAATAAAACCTTCTATTTAATGCAAAAATAATGGTTTTGTTTTTACTAGATATTATATTTAAAACTTTTTATACAATAATATTTTCATATAAAATGCCAACTGATAACAATCTTTTTGTATTTTCTATGAATATGTGGAGATGTGGGTTTAAAATATTATATTTATCTATTGTATATCTATCGTACCTAATTGCTACATACTAAATTATCATCGTGTTATGTTATGCTCGATTACATGTAAGTATGAGATAGAATATTTTACAATAACGTATTAGTGAAAGCAATTTAGATAAACTATAATTTTAAAAATTTACTTTTTGGTGAAACCTGCAGTAAACTGTATTTAAAAATATTCTGGAAAGTTCTGCCATCAAGCAAATCTGTAAATTTCTTTAATACTTTTTTTTGGAAAATTTTTAACCATATATATACATATATGTACATATATTTGGAGTATCTAGCAAAAGTTGCGAGAAGAATGCAGATATATGCCTGTTGAGTGGGGGCAGCAGTATTAGTGCTATTTGACAAGTAAGTCAGCTTTAAATAAAACTTCTAAAACATGAATCCATTTCATTTTAATATTTAGTGATGCGGTAATACTTCTTTGAGATAATACCATGTTTTTAATATTAAAGAAATTAATTAATTTTGTTTGTAAATTTTATATAATTTTTGATGTAGAGTTTATTTTTTATTTAATTATTAACAAGAAATTTTGACTGGCGTTGTTCTACATACAATTTATTAAACACTGAATCTCATGTTAAAAAATCATAGCAGATACATTTTTATAGTTATATTTTTTTTTAGAGAAACGAAGTTATCTATATCCTGAGAGGAATATAAAATATGAGTTTAGGTTAATGAGTTAGTTTTCTCGTTTTTCGTTTTTCTTCATTTCGTTTCTATGTACCGTCGAACTTTTCCCTGTCTAACCTAGGAGTGGCGAATGTATCAATGTTATCCAACAAATTTAGTGTATAACGAATTCTAAGCTGCCTAGTTAGGCTTTATGAATCAGAATTTATTTCATGACACTTCAAACGGAGGGAAAAATGACATGGAAAGGAAAAACCGTAGCTTAAGTAGCAAACTGAACTTTATAAGGATTGCCACCTGATTTTAATTTGTATTAGACCAATTATGATATGACAATAATTTGACAACATAGAAGAAATATTAAAATAAGAGCATTACTAAACAGGTTTAATCCACATTTCTGTAGGATATATTTGTGTGAGTAGAGTTGCCACCGGTTTGAGTAATTTAATTTGAAAAAGCTAATAAAATAAATTATATATGACAGTGCTGGTAAAAAACCGAAGGTCTTTCAGAAATTTTAGTGCCAATAACCATGAGCTTTTGTATAAAGAAGAAATTTGTATTTTTGATATAAGATCAGGAATGACTTGTCACCTTTTCTCGAAAGCTCATATATATTCTTATAAGCTTTGTAATATCCTTTCTATAAGTCTGTGGAGCCGTGATACATTCATATGCTTATGATTCTTTGATTTCTCAGTCGTTCTAAGAGTAAACCCGCTCCGGAATTCCTTTGATATAGATTTTTTATATTAAGCCTACTTTCAAGCTCTTGCTGTGTGAATTTAATTTTTTCTTGTAATTGTAATATTTATAAGAAAATTGTTAGTTTTCTGTTATAGAATAGAAGATCTATAAAATATATAATTTAATAATTTTTTAAATTTTATTATTATTTTTTTAATCTAATGAATACAAAAACAGCGAAAAAGAGTAAATATTCAGTTCCAAAATTCAGAACCGCTTTTTTCAATTTCTTACTTGCATTTTTGTTTTGTAAAAAAATCATGATATTTGTATTTCATTCTAAGGCTATGCGTATAACGGTGATTCAATGTAAGCAAATCGTGGCGATAACGGTATATGTATAAGCGAAACAACAACAATCACCGCAAGTCCATAAATCCACTTACAACAAAGTCATAATATGACTTACACACCTGACATTTTTGGCGCTCTGTTTTGTTTGTTGGTGCAACCACGAAACTACTTACATATACCCGAGATTCTACCAACTTTACTCGGTCGCATATTAACGCATCGCGGTATATATGTATATATATGCATATTTACATGCAGTCCAGTAAATTTCCTCTCGCCTTTGTATGCAGAAAGCGCACTCTCATGTCTGTCTTCCATATAATAAATATAATAATATGTAAATATACGTATGTGCGGATACATGTAAATCATACAAACACACTGTTGAGGTGATCGTGGCACCCAGTCATCATAAATGTGAAAATATTTTAAAAGTTGTTTGTTTACAACACATTTACCGTCATTTATTTTGTGTAATTTTTCGTTTGTTTTGTTGCGCATTTCTCATTTGACTTTGTTTATTTTTGGCTTACCATAAGTAACCATTACAGGTATTACTTATTATGTGCATAAATACTTCTGTACAGTGGCGAATCAGAGTATACGGAGAGTGGTGTGCTCTAGAGATACATTTATAGAAGGTTATGAAATGCATTTTGAGATCTAAAACCTCGATATTCTCAGTTCTTTCCGAATCTTCTACACCCCCTCAGGCTGTATTTTGAACAGATCAAAATTTTTGATCCCGACCTACTATAACCAGCACCCTACTTATAACTCCCACTCTCATGTATACCAAGTTTCGTCTTTCAAGTGATAAGTTTTTTAGAGTCTCTATAGATCTATTATTTATTATGTAGTTATATATTATTATAGAGTCTAAAATATACATATTTCAAATCAAGGCATAAGTAGCTCCCGTAGATTTGCGGATTATAAAAGCTAGAATTTGCTCCATATAATAATATAGGTTCACTGACCTCGGGACCATAGTCCCATCGCTTCTAATTTTATTTGTAAGTCACCGATGAGTTCACATCTAATTCTCAGAGCTTCAACGACCATTTGTTAATAGGGATAAAGTATAATTAAATAGGGATCGGAGTCTAAGTCACTTCCAATCTGATTTGTAAACTTCTCCCGTTGAGCTGATGAATTCAGTTCGAAATTCTCGTAGGTTCAAAACTACATGTAGAGAAGTATTCGTTATTCGTTCGTTAACAGAGCTGAAATCGATCTCGATTAGATATCGGCACATACATATAGTAGAAATAAGAGCCGATTACAAATAACTGTAAGAGGTAGCGCAAAATATTGAGAATTGAAGTATCTTTTGCGCATTGATAATAAGTAAATTTATTGGGAACCAGTAGGAATCTGCATAGCTCCTATGTTTATCACTTCTACAAGCCAATCCTATATGTTCAAAAATTCGATCCGCCCTATAAAACTTTGGGCCCAAAGCTCACCTACTAGTTGCTTCATCTTATTATTTCATCTATGTGAGTGCTTTCTAATCTCCAAACACCGTTTACATTGTCTGTGCGCCTGTCTACCAGCCAGACAGTTGTCTGTATGCCTGTTGCTGTTGCTTCAGTTGTCTTTTTACATACCAGATATGGCTGTGTATGGTATTTAGTTACATGCAAACGCATTCATATTTGGTGTTTCGCTTATATGTTTGACAGTCCAATTTGAAATTATATCGAGCACATGTTTTTATCTTGCATTACTCACGGCGGCCTGTCTCTGCAGTTTAAATCATACTAATGTGGACCCGCCCATTCAGTTATAGTCCGTTTTTTTTATACTCTCGCAACATGTTGCTATAGAGTATATTAATTTTGTTCACCTAACGGTTGTTTGTAACACCTAGAGCTAAACGAGTTAGATTTAGACATATGTATATATATATATATATATATATATATATATATAAATTATCAGGCAGGAAAGACGAGTTGAAATCGGAGTGACTGCCTGTCCGTCCGTCCGTCCGTCCGTCCGTCCGTCCGTCCGTCCGTGCAAACGATAACTTGAGTAAAAATTAAGATATTTTGATGAAACTTGGTACACGTGTTCTTTGTCACCATAAGACGGTTGGTATTGCAGATGGGCGTAATTGGACATTTGCCACGCCCACAAAATGCCATTAATCGAAAACAGATAAAGTGCTATAACTAAGAAGAAAATTAAGATATAAACGTGTTATTTGGTATAGAGAATCCTAAATATGAAAGAACCACTAAGCCACCACTATGCTTAAGCCACTTTGGTATGAGTTTATATCACACATATTACTTTTGAGTTCATTTGGTAGATTTCAAAATAAATATCTCTGACACGAAGCAAAATATAACAATGAAAGTACATGAGTCTATGGGCCTGTAATATAAGTGAATAAGATACCAAATATGATTGCAGTCCTTTGACAATTTCATCGAGAAATAAATGTTGAATTCTTCCGCAATATTTTTTAATACAAAGTTATGTCAGCACCTGAAAGCATATCCCCGCCTCCGATCCTTGCACATTGCGAGAGTATAAAATGTTCGGTTACACCCGAACTTAGCCCTTTCTTACTTGTTTCATTTTGCTTTCTTTGCAGTTGTCAGCTTTATTTTCATATCAATTTTCTGCTTGAATTATTTTGAGTGCAACTTTTACATTACATAAGCATTTAAATTGTAATTAAATAATTTTCTATAAATTTGTGATTATTGTAATGAGAAATAAATAAATTTCAGATGTGTAGACATATAATTTAGAGTGTTAAAGGTGTGAAGAAATCTGAAGTAATGCAATGAACGATACAAAATTATTATAATACTAGCTTCTTCTTAGAAATCTGTTCCACAAGTTCTTGGGCCGCAAACACCGCTAAACAATCATACCAGATGCATTCATGGTTTACTGTAGGGGGTTTTACGACCTAATTTCCATGTTTTAAACTCCATGTTTTCAATTTGGTTTTTGTTTTGCCTGTATTCTGTATTGGATCACAATGAACTAGGTGGTCTCTAGCACACCATAGTATTCTAACCTAACCTAGGTTCGATATTATTTAAAGATTTCTATTCAGATCTAATTCCTTAATTAAGATTCTTCCTTAATTAAAAATCTTAGAAGCCATATTTGGACATATAAGTATAGTTAGATGAATTCGGAAGCATTGTTGTTGTTCTTGCAATATTTTTTATTAAGTCTTAAATTGAACCAAATTTTTCGGATAGAAGTAATTCAGGAACATTTGGGTTTTCGCACCGATTGGAGGGTGGATAGGTGCTTAAATGCGTTTAGTCTAATTTGAAACTGTTTAAAGAGCTTTTGGATTCGATTGCTCACCGAAGAAGGTATATACGTGCATACATACGTAAGTTCAGGAAGCACTTTTAAAATAAATTAATAAATAAAATACTTTGTAGAATAGTAATCGAAACAGTAGTTGGAATCATTACTGAACCTATTTCTTAATAATTCTCTTAAATTTATCAACAAGAAGAAGTTATCAACAAGAAAATATAAAATTAAATATTTCTGGCACCGGTTTTCCGTCAAATAAAGCTCCCAAGTAATACTCAAAAGATTAAAAAAAAGAAAAAAAATTCCCTCCAATTCCAATAACGCATTTCGTAGCATACATAACGGCCACACAGCCCGCATACGTTTTTAAGCTTTAAGCTACAAAGAGTTACTGCAAGCTTATAAAGAAATTGCTTTGACAAACATTTACTGCGACATCTAGCGCCAACTTGAGCTCCAACATTTGCGCATACCATGACCAACCTCAATTACAACTACATTACGACATCAACACAATTAAATGCACAAAGAAACGCAAAAGAAAACAACAAAGAATGTCTAGATAACAGCTGTGAAATTATCAAAGGCCGTTCATTCGTTTGATAAAGAGGAAAGTTGCGGCGGTTCGGTGAAGTGCAGTGTACGGATTGAAGAAAATTTAACGGAGTTTCAGGTGGTTGGTCGATTTAAATGCAATTTGAGGTCAAGTAAACTCTAAGTTCAAGGTTGCAAGTGATAAATATTGGGAAGAAAATATTTTGCTTAAACTTTAGTATCGTGATTGTAAATGTATACACTGAAAAAAAAAACCTCAAGTTGATGTTTACAGTATATTTATTTATACATAAATAAAAAAAAGTGTAGTTGTCAAAAAAAAAAACGTATATGCGTATAAATATTTATAGTCAAAAATTATATTATAATCGTAAAAATTTTCTTAATCATAATTTTAACCCAAAAAGAGATAAGTAGTACACATATCAATTAAAAAACACAAAATTCCCATAGTTTAAGTAAGTTGAAATAATTTTAGTGCTAAAACACATAACAAGTAGTGAAAATTAATATTACTTACTGTATGGGTAAACATTAGATGAAACGGTTACTTTTGTGTAACCGTTAATGTCTTTCGAGGTAAGTCGCTTCCGTATTGTAAGCTTTAAACTCATCGTTAATATAACTCAAAGCTCTTTAGCAATTTTACTTACATAATGTTGCACAATTTATGTACTCACATATTAAAAAATGACCCATATAAATATGTAAGACTTCGAAAACATTTCATAACCTCTGCCTTCGTACTTAAGCATTTAATTATTCGCGGCTCATAAAACTTAATGAAAAGTGACTCTTGGGAAATAAAATTAATTTGAATGGCTTAGGTCTCAATATTACACATTTATTTAGCTCTGGCAATGCCTCCGTAAGGCATGCGCAGTGTCAAGTAAGTGAGTGCCTATATTAAATGTTGCGTTTTATTTAACTGTAAACTGTCCAAAGGATTTAAAGAGAAACTCAAACTCTTTCATATCAAGAGAAAATTACGAAGTCTGCTCCCTTATCCGCTTTACATTACAGATAAGCCACCAGTTGATTTGATTTCATAACAGAATGGACCTAAAATATTAAAATACCAACGGGTAGACACAGATCTCGTTTCAAGATATGAATTTTTTGAAAGTGTGAGTTCCTCTGATGAAAACTTTCAGAACATCGCAATATATTTAACCATCCCATGAAGAATTAAGCAAAATATAATAGTTGAGGCTGAATTTTATTTGATTCTTACCATCCAGTGATTTCAAAGGATTGATCCACAAAAGTCGGCTATATAAATTTACTGCCTGGGCTGAAATCATACCGAAAGACGGACAAATAAATATGCTAAAATGGTGTGTGACCTAATTTTCTTTTTATGCAAATTGAATTTCCCGATTTTCTTCGCTAAAAGTGCTAATGTTTGCTAATAATTTTTCGATTCCAGCAGATAATTCGTAATGAGCGGGGGACCAACTCAGCAGTCCAACATTAGCCAATCACAACCACCATGGGAGAGAAAAAAAAGAAAATATTACAGTCGATAATGATCGCTAGATAATCGATAGGATTAATGATATTAGGTATTTGTCACTAATATTACAATACATCTAAAAATTATATTTAAGGATATAAATAAGGGTACTTTGTTTTGGAGGTACACCGCTTTTTAAATATCACTTAGGAACATTAATGAATTTGCTAATATTTAGACTTTTTTATTTCGGAATTTTTATGGCATTTACTTGATTTTTGAATTGCGATTTCCATAATTTTTCTATGATAGCCGACCTGCACATTGACGGAATGAACTGTCACAAAAAGTAGTCTAATGGAGTCAAATCACGTGATCAGTATGACCGGTTAATCAGCTCACTTTTTTATGTGATTCCACCACCAAAAGTACGTCCCAATAAAGTGGTCAAATTGGAATAGAATTTAGTTTTAAAAAGCGGCTTCGGTATGCAAACTACACCAGACGGTAGCTTATTTTGAATTCAAGGGAACCCGGAAAGTATTTTCAGGCTTTCTAGAAATTCGACATAATGTTTCGGTTTCGGCTTACGCATGGTAATTTGCCAAAATTTATTGAACTTTAATGCCAATTTTGTTTGACTGTCATCCCAATAGAAAATTTGTTACCTCCACAGAATATTTGAAATAAATCAGGCGTGAGAACCATACGTCGCATAGTCGTACGTTTCCAAATGATCCGATTGTCAGTGAGTCTAGTTTATAATCCTGAGGGAAAAATCGCTTCGCAAATAAATACTCTTGCGTAATATAGCCGAACACATGACACATGACGATGATATATGTAAGTTGAAGTTCTTCCAAATATGGATCAATCTATAATAAATATTTATTTGCATTTTTAATTAACTTGCTTTAAATTGAAGTCGGCAGTTATTTTGAATATCTATTATTGCCAAATCGGTCGTCTCACCCACATTAGAAAGTTCATATTGAGAACTAACGGACCCCTCTAGATTATAAATAGCAGGTTGGCCGTGTCCCAAAAGAAAAGCCCTGTACCAACATATGTATGTATATAGTACATTATCATGTTCCTCGAAATTATGGTACAATGCGTGTTTGGCGTGCGCTTCATCCATCATACTATGTATGCAACGTTGGTTGCACAAAATTCTTTTGAAGCGAGAATTTTCAAATGACACTTCGTATTTGTCAACAACATTTCATCATATACATATACATGTGTATGCATATATATATAAATTTTTGTTATTTATTTATCTTAGCTAAACATTTCATTTAATTTTACTTGAACATTGTGGGGCTTTCAAGTTTGCCGACAGCCAAATGCGCAGTTTAAGTGAAATCGTATGAATTGGATATGTTGGAATAACTAATTATATACGTACTTGCCTATATATATATATATATATATGAATGCCCACCATAAAAAAATATTAATGAATGAATGTACATATATAATATATACATAAAGTAAATAATTAAATATACATATGTATATGTGTATGAAATATTTAAATTTAAGAGTCTCTTTATTGATTTTTAATCGCATTCGCAGATTGAAGTATTACTACTTCAAGATTATTAAGTTCTAGTTTTGAAATTTCGGGATCCAAGATCCGTACTGAATTAAAGAACTTTTTCAGATTTTAATGCATTTTTATACTCTTGCAACATGTTGTTACAGAGTTTATTAGTTTTGTTGACCTAACGGTTGTTTGTGTATCACCTAAAACTAATCGAGTTAGATATAGATATATGTATGTATGTGCATATATACTATATATAAATGATCAGGATGAAAAGGCGAACAGCAAATTAAGACATAAACGAGTAATTTGGTCTATCGGATCGGTCTATCGGTAGGGTGGGGCATCTGTGGGAAAAAAATTTTGTGAAAGTGGGAATGGCCCCGCCCCCCATAGGTTTAATAAAGATATCTCAGAAACCGTTACAGCTACATCAAACAATCTTGCTTCGACTAAGTTTTGAAAACTACTAAAAGTTCGATAACTTGCTGAAGGAACACGTCAGAAAAATTAAATCTTGCAGCAAATATGATACGGAAGGGTTGCATAGGAGTCCGTGTAAAGTTTTGGTGATTCTTTTTGGTGAAATTCCATATCTCAAGAACTACTTAACAGATTTCAACAAAATTTGGTATGATATTATATTTGCATTCTTATGTCACATTGTTAAAATTGGCGAAATTGGATAAAAACCACACCTACTTCTCATATAACACAATTTTAAGTTTCGTCTGTTACTTTCACTTTAAGGTAGATAAATCCAGTATCAATTAAGATATTGGAATAAAGCTTTTAACGAATAGGACGATCAAGACATGCCATCCCATGCGTAAAAATAGGCGAAATCGGATTATAACTTTTAACGCCACCAGATGCTCATCTATGGACCTCAGTGTCTCCATCTGACTTCTTACCGAAAATATCAGTAAATCTGTAAGATACTTTAATGAAATTGGAGGATTATCTTTCCATGACAATAGTGTGCTCTGGTATTAACAATGGAAAAAATTGGGTGAATACTTCCCCTAATCCCCATATACCTAGTATAAGGATTTTCGACCTTCCGTAGATCTTATATCATATATAACGGTCAAAGTATGAGTTATTTCTTTGAAATTTGAAATTGGGCTTTGTTTGCGTTTTGCGAGGTCAAACACCCTTCCAGAGGTTAATGACCCTTTTGTTTACCCTTGGTAAGTTCAATGACCTATTGTTTACATTTAACGAGGAGAGCAACCCTTTATTTACATTTAGCGCACTGATTAACCCTTCCAGAGGTCCAAAATCCCTTTGCTTACATTTGGTGGGGTCAATGACCTTTTGTTTACATTTAGCGAGGACAAGAACGCTTTGTTTACATTAAGCAAGGACAACAACCCTCGAGTTCAGTGAGCATTATGGTGTTTGACTTGCTTAATCCCTTTTGGCGGTGTTTTGTGGACTAGAAAGTCTTTGAAAGTTAATTGCAACTAAATGATGGCGTCAAAATTAACATAAATGCATGATAACTCGTAGTTGTGTGGTTGAGTCATTGAAAGTTTTAACACTCGGTTGGTTGTAGTATTATAGCGACGTTAAGTTCCAGAAACAAGAAGACCTCATTAAAGAAAAATAATGACAAAGTTTTAATGATTTTATGTTTTGACTAAAAGTATGAACAATAAGTTTGAATTGTGACAATTGATATTATCTCAAAAGACACAATAAAGTTCCACTCTATCTTCTGCAAAGGAATAACCAGAAAACAAATAAACAGTAAATTTTTAGTTAAAAATGTTTGTCTTGACAAGAATATTACTGAGACTATTATATATAAGTTCTATGCATTTGTTTTTGTATAAATGTCTGTATTGTCACTTTTTGAGTTATGTCGTTTTCGTATTCAACGGATAGTATAATGACTTGTAAGGGATTCTAAGATATTGTGTTTATTTCTGAACCTGCTCTTCGTGCATTTTTATGGAAATATTTGAATAAAATGCAAAACTTTAGGTAAATAAAAACAGTTTCCCCCCGTATACATTGACCACGAATAACATTTGGAAAATTAGTGATTTGCTAATTACTTATTTACATGGCGTAAGGGAATATTTGCACACGTGGAAAAGCAAATTGTCTCAGTTGTAAACAACTTTTGCACACGCATACATACGCACATACATATACACATGCTTACATATGCATATGCAGAACGGTTGTGAGTATTACCACATAGACGTTAAATTTTGCAACTAATTTGAATGCCTGAACAAAATAGAAAACACGTAAACACAAAAACACAAAAAAAAAAAAACAACAATAACAACAATAACAAGTCTCAAAACATTCCATCGTGCACGCGCAGAAATATTGCGTATACGTTACGTCACACAGAACTTGGATGGTTCGATAGCCCGTGCATTTTAAGGTTGCCACGAGTATATATGTACACGCACATATATAAATATACTTACATTAATACATATGCATGAATATATTCGCACTGAGCCGTTGCGTGGCGGTCAATGTACATATTGTACATACATATGAATAATCGAATATTTCAGCGTTGCATCGAAAACTTTTGATTTATTCGGCATGTGGCATGTGCGAAGCTATAACACGTGCTCATACATACAAACATTTGCACGAGCATTCAATGCATGTAGGCGCACATGCTTATGCACATGCAACTATATGCTAACGAAACTAAAATCGCCCGAATCAATAAAATTTTATAATAGAATAGCATATTTTATATGGAGTTATATAAACATTTATACTGCTAAGGCCATATTAAGAGAGGAGACAAGCATGATGAGTAAGCATGATGAACCGGCAAAGTAAAAAATAGTTACACCACATACGGTTAGTGTACACACTTGTGGGGTCTTGAGGTGTAGCTTAAATGGAGGCTGATTTGGTAGGAAGACTTTCAATTTTGTTAGTGGGTCCGCGGTGGTAAGCCTTAAAAAGCTAAGAGAAGCAGTAGTCAGCGTGAAACGTATTGTTTAAAAGAAGGACGTTTTGATATAAAAAAAAACTTGTTGTTTGGAAATAAAATCATACTAGGGTTGATACTGATCCCATTTAAGAAGAATTTTGAAGAGCTATGCAAGTAATTAACTCTAGAGCGAAGCCTCGTTTTTGTTGGCAACCGCTCTGAACGAACTAAAAGGTATGCAGCTGTCTTGTTTAGTCCCTTACCTATTATCACTGACCAGCTGATGGTCCTTGAACCCGAATATGACATACATCATGCGAAACTGCGACAAAGAGATTTCTGATTATTGGAAATTTTTGATAAAGAAGTATGACGGTGTGCGGGTATATCGAGTTTTGCTTAATTATCCATTATGTTTTATTTTTGCCTTGAGCATATTCTTGCAATTAAGATGCTTCTTATAAAATCCAAAGGCCATATTACGTGACTTAGTGCGTTGTACATTCTTCATTTGATCCACTTCGTCATCCTTCAGACCTCAGGCTATTCTGGTCCAAAAATTGTCAAAGCGAAAGTAGTAGTAGTAGAGGAAGGCAGAGACGTTCATTGTGTTGATAATACCGTGTAAAGCATAATGGTCGTCAGATCGAATTCAACGAGATGTAAAATTTTAATAAACGATAAAGATTTTGGAAAACGGAGAGCCCTACGAAGCTACGAAGCCTACTTACCTGCCTTGCCTACTTCGAAGTCACAATTTTACTCCACTCGACTAGAGTCAACAACCGTCACTATTCAAGTTATTAACACTTAAATAGAGATAAAAAATATGACAAGACGAATATATATACGGAATTGATATCTACTTGGCTCATTCAGAAAAATATATTCATAGTTCGCTTAGACCGGTAATGATCTTATTTGATCAAGGATATTCGTTTGTTCGAAAGCGATATTATATTGGGTTTGCGAAAATGGTTACATAAGTTTTTTTTTGGTACATTTCGTTACCGTATATTTCGGAAATAGGCGATATAATCTTAAATATATCAATAATGAAGCTTTTTTTCCAAGCTACGCTGTGCAGAAAGGGTTTGTTAAAGAAAGAGGACTGGTTGGTTGTTTACAGACCTTCTTGATTGATGAAAGAAGCTGAAGTTCAGAGTTACAGCAAAGGTTCTCTCAGTTGTTCAGCGAGTTCGCAAATGGATTGCATTGGAAGCTTTGTCAAGTCAGAAATTCACTAAAAGTCTTGACAATACCTACCGAGGTACGATTTTAGACAGAAAAATTTTCTTTCTAATTTTTGAATTTATCTCGGATGGTAGTACCCGCTACCAAACCAATGGTACTACATCAATCGTGGCACTAGAGAATTTCGAATACTGATTTCTTAGTGACTTGGGTCGAGTCAATTTTATATTATTTTCTCAAGACGATTGCGATGACAACAACAAT
The DNA here is from genome assembly GCA_021498325.1 of Bactrocera minax. Lineage (NCBI taxonomy): Eukaryota > Metazoa > Arthropoda > Insecta > Diptera > Tephritidae > Bactrocera > Bactrocera minax. The sequence continues at coordinate 5,949,090 of JAKEEE010000001.1, forward strand.
CATAGCTATTAGTGTGTTTTGTGTTATGAACGTCAAGCGCAAATATATAAACTACAAAACCAAAACTGACAAGTACGAAAGGGCTAACTTCGGGTGTAACCGAACATTTTATACTATCGCAATGTGCAAGGATCAGAGGCGGGGAAATGTTTTCAGAAGCTGGCATAACTTTATATTAAAAAATGTTGCATAAGAATTCAACATTTATTATTCGATGAAATTGTCAATGGATTGCAATCATATATTTGGTATCTTATTCACTTATGTATATTACAGGCCTATAGACTCATGTACTTTCATTGTTATATTTTGCTTTGTGTCAGAGATATTTATATTAAGATCTACCAAATTAACTCAAAAGTGATATGTGCGATATAAACTCATACTAAAGTGTTTTAATAAATATATTTGATATATGAGGAAAAAGTAAACCAGAGAAAAGGAAATCATTATATTAGCAGTAAGCGGTTTAGATCATGGTCTAGACCCATTTCTCTCATATTTAGGATTCTCTATACCAAATAACACGTTTATATCTTAATTTTCTTCTTAGTTATAGCACTTTATCTGTTTTCGATTAATGGCATTTTATGGGCGTGGCAGATGTCCAATTACGCTCATCTGCAATACCAACCGTCTTATGGTGACAAAGAACACGTGTACCTAATTTCATCAAAATATCTTAATTTTTACTCAAGTTATCGCTTGTACGGAGGGACGGAGGGACGAATGGACAACCGTTAGGTGAACAAAACTAATATACTCTGTAGCAACATGTTGCGAGAGTATAAAAACTAGAACAAAATAGAAATTGAATTGTAGGCAAATAAACAACCAAAAATGCTCATAAAAGCAACACTAACACACGAACATTTTTAATGCGTAGGCCTTTTTCAACGGCAGCGGGAGAGCGCAAGTGGAATAGCGACCAAATTGGAAATGATTTAGAAAATCAGCAAATAAAAAGGTGAAAAACTGAAAAAATTCATAAGTTCACTAGAATTTTGCATGGAAAAAATAGACACTCTCTGTTGTAGAACAATTGTCAAGAGACCAACCACTTAGCTGCCTACCCCTAACACCGCACCCCCACACCCTCTTCATTTGCGTGTATTCATCGGGTTTTATGATCGGGTTCGTTGGCACTTTGTTTAATATAAATATCTGTGTGTATGTGTATGCACATTTGTCCATTCGTATGTATGTGTGTAGTTGTTGTGTTTTTGTAGATTTTAGTTGGCTAGTTGATTGTTACTTCAATGTGGCCTTGGCTAGGTTTATTAACCCCATTACACGTATGATAACAAAAAGGCACCTTTTATTTGGCCATAAAAGTTGTAGTGTTTTGACAACAACAGCCGCGTGTGTAGCTTATTTAGTTGAGGCGGAAAAATTTACTTACTATAAATATTTGTAGGTATATGTAAGTATGTATGTGGGTATCTTTGTAACTCTCTGCGTAAATCAACACAATTAGGCGTGTGTTGTTCTATAATTGTTGGTTAAATTGTCAAGTTCATGAACTCATTGGACACCTATGAGATTTGTGGACTGCGAAAATGGCAGGTGGGTGTGCTTTGAAAATTATTAAATACGTGATATATATATATATATATATATAGGACCGAATTGATACCTTTAATGTTATGTGACATAATTGTTACATGACAATTGTGGTTTGTTTCAGTGTTGCTTTTTAGGTGTTATTGGCACGGCGAAGCCTGTCACAGGAGATTTCAAATAAACAACACTTCCGACGACAGACAACCGGTCTTGAAGAACTATAGATTATCACTAATAAATTTCGGCAAAGACTTGATATTCAACCTAATTTTGTTTCTATGCAAAGTGCTGGGTACGAAAAAGCAATTTTTAATTGAATATCCTGAAGCTATTCGAGGAAAATCGGCTATAAGGATAATGAGTAGCTTTGCATGTCTAAAATACATAAATACACTTTGAAATCTGAGTTCCGGCCAAACATATGGCAAAATATATGTGTTATGTTAGTTAGAGGTGCGTACTGGAGTTACACAGGATCTAGGTTTATTTCTGGTCTAAACAAGCAGGATACTTATATCTCGACAAAGCTTCTGATAAAGTTATTTAGTTGTAGGCAGTCGGCTTTCAGGTCTCTTCATTTGTCGAACAACGGCAAGGCTTACAACGAAAATTGGAGAAGAAGATCGGTGAAGCGCTATTCATAAGTATTCCTTCAACGAAATATCCGAAATATCTATTGATTCATAGCCCCAGATTAAGTGTAAGCGTTTTTGTTCTAAGTGTATATAGCTAGTTAAAATTTACAAGCCTGGAGCTAGACCCTTGAGAACTGCTAGCAATTAAAGCCTTCAATCTGATGCAGAATCATTTATCTTATGGGCTGACGTAAAGTTAAGTTCTCTCTTGATAAAGAGAAAGTCCAGTGAATAAGACTCTCCCATGCTCTGAATAATGCTCTCCTAACGTCTGTAGAGGCTTTTATTCCACTAAATGTGGCCCATGCAGGTTTTATTTGGTGTAGCTATCTTTGGGTTGGAAATATACAAAGTAGATGTGATGGGCTTACCCATGAAAGAAAGACTTGGTATTATTCATTCAGGTGATTGAATAATGCTTCATGACAGTGCCATCGTTTCTGAACTTCGCCTAAAAAAAAAACATAAATGAGTAATACGTAGTGACCGTGTCATATATGTATTTAAGCACATTTAAACGTGGTCGCACTTGTAAACTCTCCAAGCAGTTTCATCAGTCACGAATTGGCCAAAAGCAAATATTGGCCGCAGTATGAAAAGAATTGGTAAAAAGACTTTATTGTTAAATATATACTCACACAAAAAGTGATGTTCAGAACAAGAGCAAAAAACAGAGGGAAAAAATAAAATATAAAATGATTTTTGCAAAAGCTTCCAAAAAGCAAAAAAGATACACGAAACGCTCACAAAAAAAGGGTTGAATGAAACTTTTCGAAATAACATCTTTTTTCGTGCCACAAAAAGTTGTGATTTTTATTTGCGCTTTTATTATAAGATTTTTATGTTCCTTTTTTAGACAGTTGCTGTGGTTTCTTTTTTTTTTTGGGCCTTTTATTATTTACCTCGCCTTGTTTGCAAATATTTTATTCGAACGCTGAGATTGCTTCTTGACCGAAACTGGTTCCACACTTTTTTCATTACAATATTATTGTTGCGCTTTTGCTTTGTTTTCATTCTAATCTCATTTTGTTGTTGCCTCGTACTTTGGTTGTATGTTAAGTATGTTGTGGTTGGGTTGCCGCTATTGCCGGCGCGGGTTGTTGTTAGCGGGTTTTGAGGTTATTGTCTCTCAAACGAGCATTCATGCTCAGCAGGCTTTCAAGACGACGTAGTAGCCTCGTTTACGACGCGCAACACGTGAACCTCAAAAGCTTCGTGCCAAAGTCCGCTGTCGGAAATTGGCGCGTTTTATGTTCAACTCGTTTGTATTCTGAGTTCTTCGACTTGTCGACGTGCAGCGCGCTGAATGTGCGTAATCTTTTTGTAAGCCTCGATTTAGATGCGTATGTGTAGTTTTGTACGCATGATATCAAGTGCTTTAGAAAGGTATCGCTATGTATCTCCAGCACGAGTACACACGAACTTACTAAAACTGCTTGAACCCATGCTAGAGACTGCGGAGGTTCTTAGCCCCTAATATCATGTTTTGGGGAGATTTTATGCTACACGGGGTGATTGCTCGTTGTCTTCCTTACAAGTTTCTTGTATTCTAATTGAAAGCTCGAAAGCTTGTTCTTTGTTTTTGCGCTTTCGTTTTCGCGCTTCACGTGAAACACTATTTTACTTGGAAAGGCATGTCTATTTTTAGCTCATTTGTTTCGGTAGAATTGATTTATTGTCTTGTCGTAAAGTTATTCGCAAATTGAGTACGCGTTTGAGTCAGCAGATTTGTAGGAGCTTAGGAACCTGCAAATGTAGTAACGTATTAGTAATTTTATCCAAAATTGGTATTGCTCAGCATCGTCGCATTACCAACATTCAGTCATACAACAAAATTAATGGAGTGTGCTGTTTTTTTTTTGCCTCAAATGTGGTATACTGCTCAAGCGCCAAATGTTCTATAGTGAGTCTTTGAAAAATACCGCCAATTAAAGCGAAATTTTTTGCGAAAGCAAATTGAATGATTGAGGTTAAAGGTTTCATTTCCAGCAACATATAAAGCCAAAAGAGGTTTCTTCAGACAAAGGCCTACAACCGACATAACAAGGATAACATCAAGACATAGTTGAGTGCTACCAATTTTGAAGAATCTCGATTCTTCTTAAATTCGCGATATCCCACCTCTTTAGAATCTTATTACCAATGGATCTTTCACTTAACATTAGAAAGATAGCTTAATAAAGCAGTATAGTGAAAAGCTTGATTTTAATTTTACCTATATAGGGCCTTATCTCCAATTTTTGTATTATGTTATCTCAGACTCTCTAATCAATGACTAATATTCTAGAGCCCCAGGGTAAATAAAAATGCCTTTGCAAGTGTTATAGTTCATTATAACTTTACCATTATACATGAGGTGCCAGGAAGGTCTGTACGCCCACAGATTACTAAAGTCGGAATATTGTCGGAACTGTCTGAGTCGCTACAAAGTAGTTATGAAGTTTCTTCGTCCATGCACATGCGACCAATGTCCATGCGTCTAGAATGAACAATTTCCAAGAATGAGACTAGTTAGAGAAGATTTAATTCAAAATACCTCTAGGAACTTGGATGAAGTCTTACTGTTCAGTGAAAACCGTTCTTGAGGTTAGCCATTCAAATTTGACATCCATCACTTGTCTGCACCACTATTGAGTTTTTCGTAATTTTCAGGTAATTATTCGGTTTCAGTTCTCAAAAGGTGGTGAGTCGTGTAGGAGGTGCCGAAGGAGTTGCTGCGCTCTTTCTATGGTAACGTTTTAGGATCATCAAACCAGTCAATTTAAAATTTTTCGTTTCCGTAACTATGGTCTGTAAATGTAGTGCTGTCATTCTTTTAAAACTGTAGGAAAAGCAATCTGATTTTGATCTTTGAGCCGTTGATCCCCCTGAATATCGCCGAAATGTTTAAATTTTATCAGCGCTGTATCAAAGGGGCCTTTCCCTCCCTTCTCACTTTTGGTATTGAAATCGACAATATGCTTGCGGCTTATTTCACCTTTCCCAATACAAAATCCGTTTCCCTTCCCTTTTCTTCTGATAAAGGAAGTGATGCGTCATGCATCCAAAAGCTGTCGAGAGCCCTTCCCTCAGTGAATCGATATAATTATAAAACAACCAAGCGATGTGGCTCACACAAAGATGAAGCTCAAAACTCCAAAAAACAAAGAAAAAAAAAAAACAGCAGAGCTTTCGCCAAAACAAAGTCTTAATTCACTCACCCAGTCCAAACTTCTAGTTTCTACACAACCTTAGTCGTCTCAAAATACAGCAGCTTTATCCCCTCGGTTTATTGATTCCTCCTAACTTGGATTCTCCTAACTTGGAAATCGGCAACAAGCTTGTGGGTTTTTGTAGACCAAAATATAGAATTTCAAAATACAATTCTTATAAGAAATCCATCCACTTGTTGATGTTGGTGTCGCTGATTGTCTCTCTCTCACACTCTTCGCACACTCTTTCAACACATGTAACCACGCTGTCGAAGTATGTGTATGAGCATTCTCCAATTTCACTGACGTCTTCTGCTTGTATTTCACTCGTTCGCCGAAGTGCGCCGAAGCTGGTGAAAGACGCCACTCTAAGCAGCCGTCGCTCCGCCGTTCCATCTAACACACTAACACCCGCTGCGCTGAGCTGTTCAACTCATTCGCGCTACGGTGCCTTTTTACTACGTTCGCGTGTGTTGTGCGGCTCGTGTCAATAACCTGTGGAATTTTTCGAATTTTTTTTTTGCGAAATTTCGTTATTCGCTGTCGCTGATCGCGCTGTTTTCGCTGGCATTTTGTTTTGATTGCCGGTTATATATAAATATATGTGGATATGTACGTCTGTTTGTATGCGCCATTTTCCTCTGCGCTTCCAGTTGTTCTTGTTGCGCGCGAGCTTTGTTTTTTGGGGACGCGCATAAATTTCTTTCGATATATATGTACATACATAGCCCTGTTCCCTTTTCCGGCGACTTCGCTACTCTACATACAAACATAGCTACATCATTTTTGGACTTTGTGCGGTTTGTTGTGATATCGCGCGCTGCCGTGGGACTTCCGTTTAAATGTAAATATGTTTCGCAGTTATGAACACAGTTCCCAACTCCCATATGTTTATACGACGACCGCCTACGTCTCACTTGTGCCCTTGTAGCTTCACAGCGCCACTAACCGCTGTCACCGCACGCCACAGTCCTTGCACTTGTGTGACATGGTGAGGGCGCCGCAAAGCGCGGTGCGCCATTGCATGGCGTTTTTTGGCTAAGCGCACGCGAAATGCCTATCTAGCCGTTGAACCATTTATCCAGTGGCTAAATTTACTGCGCAATTCCGCAATTATCGCAAACTTTCATTGGCGTTCGTCGAAGGCGGGCGCCGCAGTGTCACTGAACCTGCGCGGCGTCAACTAATGCAGCGTGCGCCCAAAATAATGTTTACAAGCTGCAATGCAATGACCGGCTAGCCGCCGGATCGCCCGAACATCATTTCAATGGAATAGTACCGAAAAATGTCATTGCGCTGCTAGTTCTTTGCACTGACAGCGCACTACGGTTAAGTTGACGTCAGCGCTTTGGTGGGAGTGATGGAATTTATGCGAGATATGCTGAGAAGGTTTTTTGCGTGAAAATTAATGGGTCGACGAGTTTGTAAACAACGAAACTTGATACAAATTAATGTAGAATGCAATCAGAATAATGTCATATAATTAAAATATTAAGCGGATTACAGAATTGATAAGTGAGGTTAGGTTGATACATAGTAATTCACTGTTGACTGAAAACCAAAGTTTTTTGTTGCTTTCAAATAAAAAAATAAATAAATATAAACACAGCTCAGTTTCGAAGAGACAGAACAATTTCGAAGAGTTCTGTGTATTCCATGTTCGCTTAGAACCAATTATTGAGGTTAGTTTTCGGGGTAATGAAATCACATATAATTGACGGTTTAGGTAGGGTTTTTAACGGTAAACAGCCCTTTTGTTATCATTTTAACAAAATCCTTTGTAAACGTGAACGTTTCTCTGTCTTTCCGAAATCACAGTAAATATTTTCGACGGGGCAGTGAAAAAATTGTGAGTAGGAATACGAACTTCATTATTAAACAGCACTTTTTCCTCTGCTGAAAGAGTATCATCATTGTTTTTTTTAAATTCGTCTCAAAAACATTTACTGGATCTTTTAATATACAATATTTCGCTCCCTGATAGGTTTTACTTTACCTGAATATTAACCAGAGGAATTAAACTCTCTTTGGCGATTACAGTTACTAGACTACTTTAAACAAGTCATGAAAAAGGCATTTGGATTTCATGACAGGATCTTCATTACATAAATACTTTCGGCGATGTCTGCCGAGGAGGGACCTGTATTAGAAATACATGGTTTTGACGCTAGTTAAAACTAGGATCGAACTTAGTAAGGCTCTGCTCTCTTGGTCGAACGGAAAAAACTACTTTATGCCTGGCTATATAAGCTCTGAACTTTATTACTTTTTTATGTGCACTTGTTTTATGAAATATCCGTTATATTCGAGTTTTAGACGTCAATCCATTTCTGTTTCTATTTATTTAATATTTTTTTTTTCAAACAAAAAAAAATCATAAAAATTTCCATAACTTCAGAAATTTCTCAAAATGTGCATAGTTCCCTCAGGCCTTCGTAGTGCGTTATTAACAAGCCGGACAAGTTTTCTACTAAATGCAATACGTAAGAAAGCGGACTATAACAAGACGAGAGTGAACCTTAAGTTAACAGCCGAATCGACACTCATATGTCAGGGTTTCACTGGCAAACAGGCGACATTTCATTGCCAGGAGGCGCTGAAATATGGCACGAAATTAGTTGGTGGTGTTTCGCCAAAGAAAGGTGGCACCAAACATCTCGATAAACCCGTCTTCGCTACCGTCGAAGAGGCTAAGAAAGCCTTAAATCCGCATGCGACAGTGCTCTATGTACCCGCAGCGGGTGCTTTCAGGGCAGTTGAGGACGCCCTTAAAGCTGAAATACCGCTCATCGTCATCATCACCGAGGGTATACCACAACATGATATGGTGCGTGTGAAGGATGCGCTAATGCAGCAGGAGAAAAGTCGCATAGTTGGACCCAACTGCCCGGGCATTATAGCACCGGAGTGGTGCAAGATCGGTATCATGCCGGGTAATATACATAAGCGCGGTTGTGTGGGCGTCGTTTCACGTTCGGGCACACTGACATACGAAGCCGTCAATCAGACAACTAAGGAAGGGCTCGGTCAAACACTGTGCGTGGGTATAGGTGGTGATCCCTTCAATGGCACAAACTTCATAGATTGTATCGACGTTTTTCTAAAAGATCCCGACACAAAGGCTATCGTGATGATTGGGGAAATCGGTGGCAATGCCGAGGAGGATGCAGCCGAGTATTTGAAACAACACAATTCTGGTGATAAGGCTAAACCGGTTACTGCCTTCATCGCTGGAAGGACCGCACCACCGGGCCGGCGAATGGGTCATGCGGGCGCTATTATATCCGGTGGCAAAGGTATGGCCATTGACAAGGTGAAGGCTTTGGAGAAGGCAGACGTTATTGTAACAGCTAATCCGACAATGATGGGCAAAATGCTGGCGGATGAGATGAAATGTCGTAAACTAATTTAAGAAATTTGGTCTAGAACTATTATTTTGAGATAATTACAATTTGTTCTGTTGCAGAATTGAAATGCTAGAAATATATATTTTTGTAATAAAGAAATTATATGCTTGTAATTAACTTCATATTTATTGCTGATTTAAGCCCATTATGGTATTGGTTTGGTCAAGATCAAAATTAGAAATTTTTTTAAATGTGAAACATTCAAAACCTGGAAGTATCTCTGCCATTTTGTTATATGGGAAATTCAGATGAAGTTAGTATATATATACACAAAATATATTGAAAAATGTAAAAAGATTATGAGTGGGAAATGTTGATAAATAAAAAGGGAAATATTCACAAAAAGGGTTAATTTTGACATTTTTGAGCATATCAGTTCTTAAAAAGTTATAAATCGCATATAACTTTTACAAACGAAAACTTTCAAAAAGGAAAAAATTTAAGTTAAAAACAAAGGAATGGGAAATTTTAGCAATAAACATTTTGGAAAATGTATGATGTAAATTTTTCTAGAAAAGAAAAAAAGAAATTGATTATAAACTTAAAAAATTACCTACTCAGCTCGATGTCTTTATTGTAATGGTTCTTTATCTTATCAATTTATGTAGCCTAAAATTTTCAAACAGCTGACAATTTTTTTAAAAATATCTGAGAAGAGACTATCTGAAGCCAATTTAGTTCTATATTATTTTCACATTTCACTTATTTTATTAATTTAATTGAATATAAAAATTAAGCAGTTGGCAACGCTTCTCAAAAATAGTTTAGGCTCTATGAAATTGTAAGGTTTTAAATTTTTTTTGATAGCCACATTGTAGTATTTATATTTATTTCAGAAACTTTTTTAAGTAACTAACTATAACCTGAAAAACAAAAAAACTTTCCTTCGGACGGGAATTTTACTTAACTTTTTCTGTTGGGGTGCCTTAGTTGTTATCTAATTTGTCATTTTCTTCGAAACATGTTTTTCAAACAGGTGGCAACATTTCTAAAAAATATCTCCAGCAGATGTTTAATTTGATGTGTTTATTGTTATATATATTAAGATATATATGATTTAATAGTTTAATTGAATAGAAAAATGTAAACAAGTGGCGGGGGGCTTTTTTAAAGATTTAATTTGAAGCTATTATAATTGTTTCCTGTGTTCCACTATAAATTATATGTATATAATTTTATCATTTCGAGAACTTAGTAATTAAAATACCGTTATTCAATTCCTATTTAGGTGGCGGGGTAGCAAGCAACAAAGATGCTAGCTTATTTTCAAATATGGACACGAGAAAATCTTTAACGGGAAATCTTTTCTTACGTGAAATATTGTTTGGTCTTCTCATGTAACGCTTCAAAAACAATTTTATTCAAAGCCAAGTGTGAATTACATAAATATGTAAACTATGTAGCAATCAATAGTTGAAAACAACAATATTGTTAACTTCGGTCGCGGTTAGTTAGCGCTCCAGTTGGGTGTGAAGGTGTTAATATGAAGTTGTTGCAAGCAGACAACAATATTCGGTTAAAACAGCAAAGTCAAAAATACAGTTGGTTCATACTATAACCAGCACAACACTACTTCTGGCTTGAATATGGTTGCGATTTTAATTTAACAGATCTCTCTGTTAATATAATATAAGACTATAAGATGTAATTTATGTTAATATAAGACTCTTTTATATCCACCATATCGAGGAGCTAACTATTTTGGTGTACCTAGAAATCTTTGCTATTGTTATCTTTATCTTCACTCGTGTTTCAGACAGTTGTTTATAAAACGACCTATAGTTTAGGAAGATCTGTATATTAGTTTAAGCTAGGTCCATAACGATGCTGAACTGAACCTTAAACGAGGAATACTCTTGTATTTTTATTGAGCCCAAACGTATCCATGCTAGAATGAAAGCGCTTTCTTTCTTAACTCTTAAGTAGAAAAAATTTAACCCTGTTATGCAGGTTAAGTTATTTTGATAACAATATATCCAAAGTATGCTCTTTTTCACTTTACGTAAATAATGTTAATGCATTGTGAGCACATAAATTAAGAATTTTGGGACCTCGGAAACTTTCGGGACCAATTAAAATTCAAAGCAACAACATATGAAATTATTTCTTTGAAGTAAGATTTTTAAGATCGCAAAAGTTTTAAAGATTCAGTGAACACTTAATGGAAATATATTTATATTGATATAGATATATGAAAATCATACAAAATATGTAAATTTTCGGGATTTAAAGGGCAATTTAAAGCAACTTTTCGGGAAATTCGGAATTGTTTACACATATTTTCAACTTTATCGATCTTTTCAATGGTCGCTTTTGTTTCTACCTCGAAAACATAAGATTTTATTGTTAAAATTCACATTAAAAATTAACCTATCAAGTATAACTTTATAAATTCGGATATTTAGGTACGACAAAATCTAGACTTCATGTAGGGGTCAAAGAGAACGTTTAGTTGCCTAGCTGGACTTTTTTGGGGACTGACTTGGCTGAAGAAAAACGAAATTTGATTTGCTATAAAAATTGATTCAACGAGTGCTCCCAAATACTGACCTTATTTGGAAGTTGAAATTTCGAGATCCCGTAAAATTTCGGGATTTGACGGCCCAAGAAATTTATTAAATTATAAGTGATCGATTCAAAAATATTTATTGGATGAATATTTATAAATAATTGTATTTTATGAAGCTTTCGGGATACCGTAAATTCAAAATATTTAATAAATCGAATTGAACATTTTGCTAACCATTAAAATGCGAAATATTTTCATAGCGACGCTACATTAGTGAATTTCATAAATTACTTAAGATATTTTTGTGAAAACTTGTTCTTCGGCATACTTAAGAATTTTCGAGATTTCTCGGACTTAAAAGGATGAAGAAAACCTAAAAATTTTACTTGGTTAGTTCACTTTCACAAAACATTTGACCAAATTTTGTCTCACCGTGACTGAGAATTTGAGTGTGTTAGTGAGAATAATGGCAGGTAATGGAATGAAAATTCTCCTCTTTACCGACAAACTCTGGAGTTTTTATGTGAATTGGGTATAAAGGTAGCACATGTGTATATATTAAGTGTTTTAAATGCCTGGTATAAAATGTCGAACGCTAACTTCCTTGCCTTCCCACAATCAACAGCTGATGTCTTAAGCCTCTGTAAGCCAATAGCGCGTCTGTAAGCACTTCTACCTGAGCATGCATTTTAGCAGCGCGTAATTAATGCTTGGGTGCAACATATGTTTCCCCCGTAATGCATTCGTTGCAGTTTCTTTACATTTCCGTCTGTCTTTGTTTACTTTGCAATGAAGATTAAGGAGCTGCGCAGTTGTACATGCGCGCAATGCTTGGCAGTAATGCTTTGTCATATCAAGGTGTCCTTTACGAGGGTTACAAACGGTACGAAGGAGACCTAAGCGTTTGAGAAACGAAGCAGGTGGCACGGTTAGCACGTGCAACAAGTAATTTTCATTACCTCTAGGGGTCACACAATTGTCCTGACAGATGGTTAAGTGCTTATTGTTGTTACCGTCCCGCTTCTTCCACATTAGAGCAACAGCGACAACAGAGAATGGCAACCTCCAGCTGCAATTGAATCTTTTGTGTACCTACAACTCGTGGCAAATTGACAGCGGTATAAATGTTGCAGCTGCTTTGTTTTTGTTGTTGCTGTATTGGTTTTTTTGACGCTGAGTATGAGTTGACTGTACTTAAAGGTTCATTGACTGTCAGGTGAACATTTTTAAATGAAAATTTTTAATTTAATTGGAACTGAGAGGATGGCGGATCTCGCCAACTTTGTTTAGTATTTTATTCGATCTTTGCTTTCAAATTGAGTATGTGACTTGATAATATTAATTAAGTAGAGTTCTTATTATTTAAGATCTTTAAGATTATTCTAGATCTTTAAGATTTAAGATTATTTAAGTGTCTACTAAGATGTCCTGGAACTAGTGATAAGCATTGTCAAAGTTGTCTGGAGGAAGGTGAAGTGAAAACATTTCGACACTTTCACTTTCACACAGTCACTTTCACCTGTGACTGTACTGATTTTGTTAGACTGCGGTTGAAACATCTTTGAAGTCACACCGTCAGCGAACCGGGAGAATTTGCTGGCATTAATACTAGCCATCTCAAAAAAATTGTGAAAGGCTCAAATTGTTTCCTGGATACACGTGGGTCTTTCGATCCATACTTAGATGTTTTGACAACATAAAGGACCAGTATTTCTACATTCTAAGTGGAATCTCCGGGGTTTCCGTAGCGGCGATCTGTCCCGAAACCTAACCTAACATAACCTAAGAACTTGAAAAGTAAAAGAGTTTGAGTAGTTTTGAGTTCAAATCTTAGAAATTTCTTTAAGAAGGAACCACCGTGGATCAAACTCTGTAAAATGATTTGGTGTATACTTGTTGGGTTTCTTAAACCGTTTAAACTATTCGAAATCCTCAAAATATTAATGATATTCTTTGCCGCTTAATTCCACCCACCAATGTCCTTAAGAGGCTTTGTCAAAATTTTAATTATTTCCCGAGTTATATGTAGCTATACATTTTAGTGACACGATCAGCTGACACTGGTCGTAATTTTATTCGCAACTTTAAGCGCGTTTTTCTCGAAACAATTTTTTTTTTTTTTCAAAAAGTTTGTCATGATTTCTCAAATTCTACTTAACCGTTTTACTCAAATTTTGTTTCTGTCTCTAATTATAGTTAGATTTATAACAAATGACATTTATTCACTTTTTTATTTCTTTTATTTTTAAAATATTCAGAAAGTAAAAAAATAAATAAAAAAATATTTTCTTTTAGAATACCTTAATAATACCCTAAACCAATTAGATTCCCGGAGGGCTTTTCTTTAAGTTTTGAACTAAGAAGCAAAAGTAAAAGCAAAAGTAGAGCAAAGCTAAAATCGTGTAAGTTAAGCTGCGTTTAACCAATTTCAAGGAATGTCCTCAAGTTGACAGTCATTGGCTAGATAAATATCCATGTCCCTTCCAGTTACGTAGACCACCCGACTGTCGTAGGATTCTCAGTATGTTGGTCGAACATATTCTGCAATTTGTGTATAGTATAAGTTTGCTTATAGTTGGAAATTTTGTTTGGAATAGTTGCCACCTTTCTTTCTGAAAATCATTTATTTGATAATATTGATAAAATAAATTAAATGTCAATTTGAATTCTTTATTCGTGTATTCTTACCATATATATTTTACCAAAGAAATTGCAAAAAGCAAGCACATGGTAAAAAAATACTTACTATACATAGCACACATTACACACATATACACAGATATTTTGCAGAAATGTGCACACACAACTACAAACATATTTATGTGCGAATAGGTAGAAACATTGGCCTCTTCCTTGCTGTCTCTTTGAAAGCATGAAATTGCCATCCATCAAACACGTTGCCTGTGAAATGGAATTAACAGTGTGCAGAAGGAAAGAAAATGAGAGAATCCAAACAAGATATTTTCAGAAACTCGTGACGCACATGTACATAAATACGTACATATATAGCATGAATTTAAGCATGCGACAGTAGCTAACACAATACAAGTCGCAACAATAATATGAACAACAACAACAACAATCATAACAAGAAAATGTGAGAAACAAAAGTGACAAGACAAGAAATTCCATATATTCGCTTCCGCATTCCTAATTAATAACTCATGCCGCACCACAATGTCACAAGGCGCGTGCAACCAAGTGACGTGCGCATGGAAATTTGTGCCTACATATGTATGGCTTAATGTGTATGTGCATGTGTGTGTGTGCCTGCAAGTGGCACGAAACTAACGAAATAACGTAAACAAACAAGTCAACTAGCTGTGGTGTGAATGAGGAGGAGGAGGTGGTAGTTGGCGTTGCATAGTCAGCGCTTGGTGATATGTTGCAAGTTGCACATATGTATTTCCCAGCTTGCGTCATAAACTACAGCAGATGAATTATTTCGAACTGAGGCAGAAATATCTCTCGCAAATATTTCACGCATACGTATATAATATATACCACTGCTTTAATTTGGGTTTGATTAAAGGCTCTCCACGTTTGGATCAAGATTTTACTATTTTTTCACCATTACACTACTTTTCAACTCCCCGCTGAGTATACTGAGCAATGCGGAATCCTAAGTCGTTGAGCTTATAAAATATCGAACTGATATCTAACATATAGGGGTTGTCCCATGCAGGGCCACTACAGTTTCCAAAATATTATTTGATCTCTGAGATGCCTATTGTATTTGCTCAGCCGAGAAATGTGACGGAGAGTCTAATGCCTTGGTCTATTAATGCCGTGCAAAATGCTGAATAGATCCTGTTTTGGTCCCCATTTGTTACCCCTTACCATTATTAATGGTGCATGTGTATTTAAGTTTGAACTTATAAAACAACACTCTTATCTCTACAAATACTACAAGTCTAGGTCTGAGTGTAAACCGCGTCGAAAATCTATTTAAACAACTTTCACCCATCATGCTAGGTCTAAGACTATTTTTATTTGTGTTTTTTTTTTTTTAACTGAGGTAAACTATTTTGAATAACTAATAACTTAAACTAATTCGACTATATATGTCGGCAGTTCGACCTAAGAACTATAATATTTGATCTGACAAAACGAACCTTTTTTTTAGTTTAGCAGACAAGAAGTCAGGACACCAGCCGTTTGGTTACTGGATGAGCTCTCACTAAAGAAATTCACAATTTATTCTGAGTAAGTTAAGCTTCACTATGAGGTTTCAAGTTTTAGGGAAGCACTGCAGAAAAAGTATTGTAAACAAAGTCTTCCTCATAAACCACAAAAATGGGTGCAATACAATAGGGTGTAGACACATAAGTGCTTTCCTGAAGAACCAAATATCTTTTAACAGAATTGCGAGGTACTACAGAGTAGATTTCGACTCAAGAACGGAAGCTACTATTAAGACAATGAAGCACCATGTAAATGCGAGCGATAACTTCAAGAAACATCTTTTTAACTATGGTTCTTAATAACAAGAATTGAAAGCATAAAAGGCTGATTAAAATCTGAACCGAGTATTGAAATTTCTGGAGTTTATCTGTACTATCAAAAGGCAATTGTACCAACGCTTTAGGAGGTTGGCATATGCAGAAGGAATTTGCGAACCGGAAACTAGTCTTAAATAGACCGGAAGTATGCTTTTGCATTGAAGAGTGAACCCTACTAGGCCTAATAGTTCGTTACTTTGTAGATAAACAACCCAAATATCAGTAAAAGTCGGCTTCATCCTTATAAAATATAAGAATGCAAATAATGTAGACCTAAATAAGGGAATAATTTTTTTAATGAAAAGGCTCAATATGATTTATAGACGTAAGGCAACGGGTTTAATTGAGTTGATAAACGTTGGATGTAAGTTCGGATCGGTTCCTGTCACACACATAAATCTGACTGTCTTTAGTTATAACAATAATGCAAAATAACTCTCTAGTCGTACAAATTAACATATTTTCGGACTGTCGATGTATTATATTATATCAATGTATATGTTGAATTATATTGGTAATTAGTGTACAGAAGGCATAATTTCTCATAAAGTCGCTCGGGATTAGACTAAAATTCGACTGAAGATTAGAGAAGTCTAAAAAATCGTTGGGTACACTGGAAATTTGAAATTATTTTTCAATTATAGGAATTGTAATCCAGAGGATCTACTGAAAGTATAAAACTATATGGTATGTGAAAGATGAGGTTTCAAAAATTGTCGCCTCTGATAACCCTGTTATTAACCCTTGGCAATACAGAAGAATGAGATATATTTAAGGAACTCGATAGGTTCAGCCAGATTAAAGAAACCAAACAGTTCCCAGTCTGCATTATATTAGTGTCCAGCTGTTTCTTAAATCTTCAGCAAATAGAATATTTTTAATAATATATACGTATGTTCCTAAAATTCGAAATATTGAAATTTAAATGATTTTCGTCAATCATTGCTTGTCATATTATTGTTGGTCTAAATTTAACAACTCAATATCGTGAACTACCTGCAGATTCTTGGAAGAAATGTCGCTGAAAACAACGAGCGTATAACAAAAATCGAAAGAATAAAGCAATAGTTGAGTCAGCGCTTTCGGTAGCAACAACAACAATGACAGCGACCATTGCGTGGGATTATACACTTCCATAGATTAGAAAGAAATGTCGAAAAACAATTCCGGAAGACACAAACATACAATAAACTCATATACACATATACACATATACACAACCACTTCTTGCTTGTCGATATGAAAATTCATTCGTCTTCTTTAATGTTTTTGGCTTTCTTTAATTTGTATAAATAAATGAATGCACTATAGTTTATGACACCACAAGTCAACAAAAGTCACGGACAAAAAAAAAAAAACAACAATGATGTCAAATTGTTGGCGTTCGAACGAAAACAACTTTCTTTTAGCAAACCGATTCACCCATTATATGTGTGTATGCATGTGTGCGTGTGAGCGTGTGTGCGTCCGTGTGCTAATACACAAGTACGCGTTGCTAATTGTTTTTCTTTCAACACCTAACCTAGCGAGTAAATATGTATGTACATGCAGGAGTTTTTGTAAAAAAAAACTTTGTTTAGAAATTTTCTTAATTATTTTTATATTTTAAAAGTGACTGAGTGAGAGCAAATACTTATTTTGAACAGATGGCAAGGGCTAAAAATATTTTGCAGAAAAGTTTCTTTCACAAAAATGTGAAAAATTATAAATATTTTTCAATATGAAACAACCTGCCGAGCGTTGCGGATCTCTCGCTTGAATCCGTAGATCATTTCGTAGACCTGAAATCCCTATTCATGAAATCCTCATTTTCATCCTTGCAAACTTCGACTCCATTCCAGTTTCCTTCGAGTTTTTTGTCGAAAATTTTCCGTCAATTCTACGTTTTTCGGGTTTCCAGACATCTGAAGGGTTTGAATAAGTGCTTTTAGGTCGGATTTTTGACATTACTAAGGCCCAACCTATGTTCCGATGAAATAAATTATTTCATAAAAAGCAGGTCAAGGTTTTCGCTAGGCCTACACAAAGTGACTTTTTCTTCCAGAAATCTCAGATCGATGAAGCCGGTGTTATTAAAATGTCTTAAAATGCTGAATTAAGCCTAGCTCTATAACAATTTGTATCTTCAGTAATATACTTTAGGATCAGTTTACAATATACGCAATTTTTTTCTAAGGTAATTAAATTTCTCTACTATATTTTACACATTCTTCTAGGTTCAAGTCACAGCTTTTACTACTTATTTAATTAGCTAAGAAGTGAAAATACCAGAAAATGTAGAAAAATTTCGCACCCATCTTCTTTAGGTTGATATTGGTTCTTTAATCAGGACGATCGGAAGGTCGAATGCTGAAACAAATTTTCTCCGTTTTTTTTTCAACCACAACCGGGGAACTGTGATGATCATCAACTTCTTGAGTGCTAGATAATATAATGTAAAAAACTCGAGGAACTCATCCATCAATTGCATAAAAGGACTGTTCCCACATAAAAAAATTTAAAGAATATATAGGTCACCATTGAAAAAAATTTATATTTTGAGTGACTTCCTACGGTGATTTCGGAAAAAAGTCTGGTTTAAAAGTTGAATGCCCTCACATTTACATATATAGTTTTTACGAAATCTCAATGGATTTAATGCTCAGCTAATTTGTATTTGGCAATTTTCGATCATGATTATGACATTCGGTGAGCCAACCAATTGTATGTATGTAAGTATGTACATACAAGCGCGAATCCTTTTTTATAAAACATTAACATATGTTCTTCTACAAATTTGTACTTGAACATTTTATTATTTTCCGGTGTGGTGAGTGCTGATTGATTTGTCCGCTGCGTAATTGTGACCCAGTTATTGGAAAATACATGATTCAAATACAAACTTAATTCTGCTTATTTTTAGCGACAATTATTTCACTCTGTGGCATCATTCTGTTTTCTCCCTTTGTTGTGGGAGAATGTGGAAAAAGAGCGCTCGGCTCTTCTGGCAACATTTATGAGTGCTTTGTATTGCGTTGTCTAATTATTTTTGTTTTTACAGATTTCGTAAATTTATTCAAATGGAGTCGAAGTTTTCGAAATCTGGCTGTCAATTCAAAAAATACATTTTGCTTAGTGTTAGTTGAAATAATCTTGTTATTTGTTGTAACGTGCTTCGAAAGAACACTCAATGGTTGGAGATCGGCGAAATATCCATTACAAAAGCTCTAAGCTTTTTAAAAAGTTTGTCTTAGTGATGCGATTTAAGAAACATTTCCCAAAGCTCCCGTGTTTCAAGATTTCCTCCAAATACCCTAATAGTTGCAACCACTCTTGTTTCAGTTGTTGTATTTGTAGAAAATATTACCCAAATAATTTGGTAGAATACGTCTATGATGATAGACCTCGACTCAATGTAAATCTGGATACATGCCATCTTAAAATGTTTATTGAGTATTCGCTCTGTACTTATTTTCTGCGCTTTTTTTGAGTAGTAGGGCCAGTATAAGTGTGAGTCTACAAATTTTCGAAAATGTCAATGGCTTGAAAAAGCTCAAACCTCGTTTCGTTTCGTCACGGTTTTAACCCAAGAAAGTATTCATTTCGCCCAAAGACCGAGGGGAATTATACTTCAGATTTATTAAAGAGATCTGAAAACTTGTTTGCTGTTTTAAGCCTAAATTATGGTTTTCTCCTCCATTGGACGATTTCAAGATGATCTGTGAAGAAGGAGAAAATAAACAATTTACTTTCCCAAATTTGAAAAGCTTCAGATGTGGAGCAATTCGTTTTCTTTCTTAAAAGAAACTTGCCTACTTTTCACTCCCCAGAATTGTTCCCAAGTGAACTTAATTTAAATCAAGGAAAAGAAGATATATTTCGGTCCTATTTTCATCTAATTAAATAAAATTAGCTATTTTTTTATTATTTCGAAAAGGAAACGATTTTTTAGTTTTGTTTAAATTGCATATTTTTACCACAGTTGATTACAATCTTCATTTGGATTTTTAGTGTTCTCATCTAATACTGATGTAAAATTCTTAAATGCCTTTAAAATGCCTCAAAAGTTCCCCATTTAAGACTTTGAGTCGAGCGGTGGATCAAAACATATATATAAATACTTATAGAGTTCAGGAATGGTTTTAATATTGTTTTTGAGGTGAAACTCAGCAAGCATCAATTGCTGATAATTTTGTAGTAAGATATCTTAAGCAAAAATTGTAACAAGTAAAGAAAAGAAGTAAAATGAGGTTGAAGTATAATCAGGTTAGGTATTTGATAATTTGTAACTCATTCCAAAACAAAACACCCTACTCGAAGGAGAAGCTATGGGAAGAGGCACATAAATATAATGTTGAGGCATTAATTATCGAAAAGCTTCTAGCTTTGGAGTCTCCCATCTAACAGCAAGAAAATATATGACTCCAAAAGGTGAATTCGATTATAATAATATGCGAAAATTACCAGCTCACCTGGCACCTATATCCAAAATAAGTATTTAAGCTTCTCGTCTTTCATTATTTGGCTTTGGAGAAAACGCACAAAATATATAAATCTTCAACTGTGCGCTCCCTCCAATCATTTCAGTTTCTGAGAAAATTTGTCCAGCTGCTCGTACATATTCATCAGGTTGCCAGTAATTAATTGTAAGTGAAAGCTATGACGGGGTGCCTGGCTGGAGGGTGATAGCTCAACACAGCGTGCTATTTACCCATCTATGTAAGTAGCTATGGGCGCATAAGACATAAACTTAAGTTGCATTAGCACACATTTGTCAAGCTGTGGGGTATTTCGGTGGACGCGTCATTTCTTTTCGCAGACACTTTGATATTTTAGTAACGCATGTGGGTAGTGGAGGTGGGAGGTGTCGTTAAGCGACAACAACAAAATAAAGTCTTGCAATGCTAAGGTGCTTAATATGATTTATTTCTAGTCACATGGCGGGAATAATATGTTGAAGAGCATATACAATACTTATTTATAGTTTTAGTGTTAGTGAGCCTGCAGTAGCGTAAGATTACAGGGTATGAAATGAGGGAGAAGTTGGTGTTTAACTTCATCAAAGAAGAAAATCACGTAGCGGTTCTTTCTTCCACCTCCAATGCATTTATTTTCTTACTTATGCTGACACTACTGCTTTACTCCATGGTACAGTTAGTTACAACAACTGAACGAACGAGGGAGGAGGCATCTCTACTTTTAATGAAAGCAAGTTGAACTTGTATTTAATTTATTTGATAAAATCAAATAATGCCGACACTTGATAACCTTCCATATTATTCCTTTCCAGGGAAGAGGGTGGAAAATAAAGTAGTGCCGGAATATGAAGGAAAACCGCAGTACTGAAATTTGTACTGGAAGAACTCTTACAGCAGAAGCTGCGTATGGAATAACAGAAACTGGGCGCCCCTATAGAACTATAGAACCACGTAAGCTATCAGACTTCGGTAGATAAATGCTTGCTGAGGATTACCGTCTCGATGAGAACTACCTTTACAAAGGCCTTGAAAGTCATTCTGGCCAAGTAGCCAAACAACATTCATGTTGGGAATCAGTCGGAACTGAAAACATGTCGTATTAAAATTCTAAGTAGGTAAAACCAAAATCGAACCTCGAAATCGAGATAAAATGTGATCAAGAAAAGTCGTTGGTCTGCTGGAAGATGGAATATGTTTTCTCTTTTCCAAGCTAGTATGGTTGGACCAAAGTGTTGTCCAGTTGTTTAATAACTGATGATATTGAAGTCTACGCTCTCCCTGAACTCATAGATATTGCTTTATTGAGATAGGAAAAATTCTATCTAAGACCCTGATTAAAGTTTTCAAGATCTGTAAGTAAATTTGAACTTTATAACTGGCTTTCATCACACTTTCGACTCTCTTCTCCAAATTGTGCTAAGTTCATTATGTGAAGTCGAACTTATCTACCGACTGAATTAAACGACCATGACTTGTTTTTGAAGAAACTATAAATGTGTTCTTCAAATAGCGACTACACCTATTTAAACGAAAAGTAATTAAAATAACTATTAACCTACTTTTCTAGTATCAAAAAGTCCCCCTTCACTGAGGGAAATTTATTCACTCATTTATTTATATGAAAATCTGTCGTCTTGTTACACATCTGTAGTTCTAGGGGGGCTGTTTGATAAATCTGTAAAGTTCCGAGACTTTCTATCCAGCAATAAAATCAAGCAGAAGAATTTGACTGTCGTACAAGCACATTTCCCCGTTGCAGCATAAGTATAGAGAGTAGCGACCGTGGTTCTTGAAACGTCGAGGATGATATGTCTACAAAAAACCCTAATACTTGCTTAATAACCTGAAAATCAAGCTCATAGCTCACTCTGTTTTGGCATGAACAATGATATATATTCTCACTTAGAAGTTTCTAAAAATAGAGCAACTTTTCACTACAAATTTTTATTTTATTCAATGATTTATCGAATTGCCCTCGTATAAACTGCAATTTAATATTGCTTTCTGGAAAAGCTGCTATATCCATTTGTTAGTAAAATGTTTTATAACAAAACTGCTCTTTATAGCAAGCACATGTACATATGTATGCTTTTAAAAATCAGCAACCAATAGCGCGATTTTGAAAAAAAGCAATGAAAATAAATAGAGGAAAACTTTACCAACACTACATTGTCACATCTATTTTTGTTATTCTTACACCATATGTATTTGTTTATCCGCTATTGCAGCTGGCCCTTGATCGTCGATGCCAGACGATACGTCACGCTTCTGCTAGAGATTGATGAGCGACATGTGTGACGGCGTACTTAACCATCGGAATACCGGACGAGACACTTACGAATTTAGATGAAACAGATATTTTGTTTTAAATTTAAAAGTACAAATCTCAATGGGGCGGTGCCGGTAGGAATTTTTGCGTAGATAAGTATATTACGATAGTATAACTTGTAGTAAAGTTTATAAGAACAGGTTAGGAAGGGCTAAGTTCCACGCCTATTGTCCAATTTTACATGGGTTCCTATACATCCCTTCCATACCGTCTTTACTGTAAGGTTTTATGTTTCTGACGTGTTACTTCGGCGAGTTAACGAACTTTAAGCAGTTTTCAACATATGCCTTTTATGGGAGGTGGGCGTGGTTAATATCCGATTTCATTAATTTTCCCAGAGTATGAGGAGGTGCTAGAAAGCCTGTTCCCAGTAAGTTTGGTTGATATGGGTTTAGTGTTATGTACATTTAACCTATTAGCGAGCGGGATCACGCGCAATTTTCAAAAAATATTAACCCACAGATGTTCTGTACCAAATTATGGTTCTTTATATTAATTTGTGGCTTTGTTATAGCAATGCTGGTGGCTTTATAGCTAAGTTTTCATTTAACGGCGTTTTGTGGGCGTAGCAGTTTTCCGATTCTGCCCATCTGCAATACAAACCTTCTTATAATGCCAAGAAACACGTGTACCATCAAGATATCTCAATTTTTACTCAATTTACAGCTTGTACTGACGGACCAACGGGCAGGTAGACATTTGGAATTCAACTCGTCTCGTCGTTTTGATCATTCGTTATATATATACTTCAGAATACTCCAGATTTGTTATAAAATAGAAGGTATGAGCTCTATCAACAAAGCTCTCAAGCCTATATTAATATCTATCAAAATCCGTGTATTGTCGGTCAGTATGATTGTCAAGAATAATTATAAGAGTACTTGGTTATACCATTAAGACTACGGTCTAGAGTTACTAAAGCTCTTTAAACCACTACAAGTCGAGTTCTTGACAGGGTACCGTTCTTTTAGTTCTTATAGCTAAGATAGAGATCACAGTTCCTAGCATGAGTTATGAGCTGCCTTTGGTCATCCAGTCCAGATATGAACTCAGATCAGTTTCTTCTTTATAAAAGTATCATTTCCCTGACTTAGTTCGCTACTTCTGGTCTTCGCTCTATGATTAGGTATTTAGAATAGTAGTTCCTCTTTTTCACATACACTTATTTCCTGTCTGGAGATACGATTTGAGTTTGCTGATCGCTACAAGTTTATTTCAGATTAGGCAGTCTTATTTATGAAAAAAGGACAAGCTCATTTTTTATAACTTCAAATTGGGAATTCTCGACAAAATTTTTTACCAAGTAGGAATTGAATGACCAAAATTCTAACTTTACTTTATGAAAACAAAAATAGTTGAAATAATTTATTGCCTAGAATTTGGCGAAATGTAAATTTTATCGAAGTTGCACACCTTAAATAGCAATTTTGAGAGTAAGATAAAAACAAAAAGTTTGTGATAGCGTAAAGTAGTTGCAATGACCTAAGTGAAAATAGGGTGCTTAAAAAATAAATAGGTATAAATATATAAATAAAATTAATAGGTCTTTTTAATTAATCGAATACTAAAGTTTTGGAAAATACCTTAAACATATTTTTCAATTATATCAGTGTTAAAAGATTACGCCTTTGATAAGATAGTCGTATGTTTAGAGTACATTAGAGAGAAAATGGTGATTATTACTTACATTTTTATTATTATTAATCTTTTTTGTTTTCATTCGTTTAATTTTGCTCCTAATACTGAAAATTCCCCTTAGCATATAATAGTCTAGTTAACTAAATTATTCTCTTGCTATCTGAGTGCACTTGTGGTATTTTTTGATTTCTAAAATTGATAAAGGAAACATTATTTTCACAGTTCTTCAATACAATGTGTTTCGGTTAAAAGTTTTATTATCAATTATGCTATAATTTTTGTCTCATAAAAAGACACTTAGCACATTCAGTTGGCGCTTCTTTGCGCTTTGCTGGGTCCATTTGAAATTCATTTGTGCGTGGCATTCAGTGCGTATGCGTAACATAAATTTGGATAATCCCCAAACAAGCTATAAATAGACATAATTTTAAAGCTGTAAAGTGGCTAAGAGTGAACGTAAGAAGGGGCTATTAATGTTGAATTCCGCAATTTACGATATTTAAATGAGCAATTACGCTAATCGACTTGAGGCGCAAATAACTGAACAGAGAAATATACATGTATATAAATATTCTAAAATGATTTTAAGTAAATTCAAGTTTCATAATTCATAAAAAAAATATTCTTTTTCACGCTTCTTTGTGCCGCAAGTGCCAGGTGCTCTGATAAATAGCGGAAATTTACATAATTCTCCACATATAAATAATTTTAGCTAAATTATTCCGCTACTAACGCTTTGATTTCCCTGCAAACTAAATATAACTACCAAATATACTATAAAAATATATAATTTTCAATAATAGCAAAAAGCAACCGCAAGGCTTTCAGTTATATTAAATATTTCCATTAAATCTAAAAATAACAGCCAAGCTATGTAAGTAATTTCCTATAAAAATTTTATTTAATCATTAATAATGGACTTTTTAAGCCGCTTATTACTGCTTTGCTTAATTCTATTGCATTCACTAAGTTGCCACAAACGATAGAAAAAAAATTAAAAAAAAACAAAACTAATATACTCTGTAGCAACATGTTGCGAGAGTATAAAAAATGCTGAATAAATTAAACAGCAACTATATGTGTTTTCAGTATTTAGTGAATGGAAAGCCACTCAAACAAAATTCATTAACAATTCGCCTTCATGCAACACTGCTCAATGCAATGGTGGCCACTTTGAATACAGTTGCAGTTTGAACAGTGTTACCGCATTAGAGGTAATTAATTGTTTTCAGTTGACTTGCAACACTTTATTTATTTATGTAACGGAAATATAGTGAGTCCGGAAAATTATTAAATAAAATATTACTTTTCAAATAATGAGAAGGCTTTTAGATTACTGTTGTTTTTTTTTTTTTTTGATAAATTAAAAACAAGCAAAAAATGCTATGTTCTGGTCTAACTGGTAATTAATTGCTCTAGCCAACCTTTAGTTTGAATTATATCGAGGTATCTCCCGAAATATTTACAAAAATGTGGCATCAAAAACAGCGAAAGTTACTGAAAAACGTTTTGTACCGATTGCGCTCATTCTTGGTATCAGCTTATCTTACATCAAAAACAGCATATGTTCTTAGTTTCGCTAAATTATCTCTCTTGTTTTCTTAGTTACACACATTAAAGTGAAGCGATAGATGAATATTACCCGTTATAAGAGAGAGTGAGAAAGGTGTGAGCGACGTTAAACATTTTTGACGCCATAAAACGCTAAGCCACAGTTAATATTTTCTTTTGAGATCTAAACGCTATAAAGTTAATCGAGAAGGTGGACTACAATATACAATATATATGGAGTCTATGGGAAGATAAGAACTGATTCCATTCCTTTTCAGTGTCAACATCCCCAATTAGTTTTGTATACACCACGATTCCACGTATAATGCCCTATATATCGTTGTAATGTCAATCGAAGGGAAGGAAATATATAAACATAGTAAGCGTGGTTGAAGAAACTTTTCTCACATTTTAAAACTGTGTCAAGAGAGAGTCATTAAAATCTTATATACCGAATTTGCTTCAAATCAGTGGAGTAGTTTTTGAGAAATAAAATACCATCCAACAGTGCGTCTTTAGTCCAGTTTTTAATCAATTTCATATATGGTATTTAGGTCAGCTATGTTATTCTTACAGCTGAACTTTGCATTCCAGTAACAGTTTTGAACAAAACCGTTATATGTAATATGGGGGTTGAAAACATAAGATGTTTTCGACTATTTTCATATATATCATTCTGTTGCCATACCAGCCTTAAATCATCAGGACGTGTATCAAGTCACAATTAGATATCTGTCTTTATTCAATTTTAAACTTAGATGAAAAGACGTACAGACGGGCGCATTGACAGGCAGACATTTGGAAATATATTCCACAGTCATACTAAGCAGAATGAAAAAATAACGGGAGATACAACCAACCGTTAGGTGAAACATGGTTTTTTTACTTATCGATCCAAACAGTGACTGAAACTGAAACCAATGTGACTAATATATTAAATTTTAAATTTAAGAAATGTGAATTATATTTTAATATTTTATTTGTAATATAATAATTAAACTTTTTTTAATAAAAATAACATGTTATTTTAATTCCAGAAACTTCTCTAACATGAGCTACATCGCAGTAATAAGGGTAACCGGAACATTTATTTTCCTCATACATAAAATGATTGCCTTATGGCAACCCCAACTGCCTCCGGAAATTGTTATTGTTTTTGTTAGCAAGTCGTTTGCTTTGTGCAGCGCCCGAGTCTCTCTACCTCTTTCTCTCTCTCCCACTCTGAACAATTTTCCAAAGCATCGATAATAAATTGGCTTCACCGCATTCCAAGCAAGGCTTTTCCACCGCTGCAATGTCCGTTGTTGCAACAACAGCGCTGCCACAACCAACGCCGCAACCGCAAACACAACCACTGCTGCAGCTATAATTGCTCTATTGTTGCAATTGCAATGACTTTTCAAATGGCTGGTTTTTGGTTTTGATTTTTCACTACAAATGCTTTTGATTTGCCATTTGCACGACCGTTTGTTTGCATATATGTATATATGTATGTATGCGCGTGTGTGTAAGTGATATTCACCCGTTTGCCTTTGTGTTTTGGTGTTTTTATGATTGCTGCTGATCGTTGATTGTGTTTGCAATGTTTCAGCAATCAAAATTACATATTTGTCATTGACACAAATAACTTTCAAATTGAATAGTGTTCCTCGTCTCTTTTGCTCTTGCGACTGCCGCTGCGAAGTTAGATGTAGCTGCTCTTTTATTTTTCCATGCACTCGGTTAGGAATTTTATATATGCGCAATAACACACATATATATGTATTTATATTTGTATATGCATACTTAACAATTTGATATGTATACGGACTTTTGGGAGATACTGTGTGCTTCAATATTGAAGTTATCTAGTTGATTTTGTGTAAAGTAAGGTATTTTGACTATTAGCATAGATAAATTATTTTATACAAAATTATGAATTTATTTCAAAATTAATTTGTAATCAACTTCAGACTAGACTAGATCTTGGGTCGAACTGGTATTTCGGTGAAAAGCTCTGTGTAAGATGTTAAGACATGTTCTTGAATAATGTTCTTAACCCAATTGAGAGCGAGAGAGACAAACCTCTAGTTCGAACGAAATTCGATCGGCATAGATTATAAGGGAGAGAGGAAGAGAATTACATCTTATCATGACTAAAAACCCAGGAAGGGTATTAGATGAGACAGTTTTAAAGATCTTGTTAAGTGGCCGTTAAAGACATGAGGATACCTACGATTGAAATATTCAAGTTTAGTTTACTTTTATCTGAAGGCTATAACTGAGCCAGACTTAATGTAATGACTTGGATTTTATCTAACAAAGAAGACTATAGTCTCGATACTGTATAGGTGGAGGAATTATTGTAAGTAAAATATTCACCCAAACGCCGACCATAAATGCCAGCAGATTGCTAAAATCTATTCGAAAATAAATGAAAGATTTAGGGATTAGTAAAAATTTCTTAAACCGGCAATGACCTTGTTACAGCACAAAATGATCCCTAAGATGTATTTCCTGTCCAAAATTAATAATTCAGTGGACCAAAGTTAAACAGTGATTATTAATTTCAAACAAATACTGAAAAAACTATTCAGTTCTATGACTTCCTCTTCTATTGGTAGAAAAGCCAAGCCCAAGTTCTTTACCAGTTTTGGAAATGCCCTAAAAGGTTCTTTAGATCGACCTCAGCAGTGAGTCTCTTGTGTCGTAAAACCAATGAAGTCGAAATTTCTTCAAAGGAAGAATATAAATGTTTTATGTTCTGTTAATATAAAGTTTTACCTAAGCGAACCACTTAACTTCTCAAATCTAGGTTGAGCGCAAACGAAGTTAGAAAGAATAAAGAAAAAAGTCTGAGTAAAGTAGTCACACTAAATTATTAGATATGCCAATTACATTTCATATCGATAAAACTCCGGCGCTGTTGTAGTTCGCTAGATTAGATGTAGATCAGATGTAGTAGATGTAGATTAGTTGTAGATTATCGGTAAAGCAATATGAGTTTATATAACCTAATTACCGGTTTGGAACACCGCACACAGCGAAAAACACGCTGATTTTAGTTTCAGATTTAATCGTATTTTATCTATCTTTTTTATTTATTTATTTTATTTTATCTATCGTCGTCATTGCTCTGACAGCGTCATCTTTACATCTTCATTCGATTGTTGTTGTTGTTGTTGTTGGTGTGATTGTTGTCGATTTCATCATTACTATTATTGACTTTATTGTCTTATCTATCGTCATTCGCCACTTTGCTTGTTGTGATTCATACGTACTTACATCGAGTATACGCCCGAATGTGCTCGATGTTTCGCTCGCTCGTTTGTACACTCAGCTAGCGCTCGTGCCGAGTCGCGTCGCATCGCGTTCGCTTACAATGACCCACATTTTCGTTGGATGTAAACAAAGATGACCTGGAAAAGCTTTGTTTGTAAACAACAATTTTCGTGTGAAAGATCGGCGCTGTCACCGGCCCCGTTGCGTTGTCATCGCTTGCGCTTGCGGCTGGCTGCCTGACTGACTGACGGCTCGTTCGCTCGCAACTTTTACGCTGTGTTGCGTTGTTGCGTGGAATGTCGTTGTTGCTGCTAATGGAAGACGGCACGCAGCCCGGCAGCCCGGCAGCCAATTCAATTTTAGCTTATAAGCTTAATTAAGGTGCAACGCTGAGGTGACGATGAGGTGCGCTCGGTCGATAAACCCCTCTCGCGCTTGTGACGGGTTTTCCAACGTCGTTAATGTGTCGTTCTTCATGTTTTTCGATGGCTGAGTGCACTTAGCGGCATTGTCTGCCATAGATGCATGCGTAGATAGCACCAGTATATAGTATTGTACATATGTGGATATATATATATATATATATATATGTGTGTGTGTTTGTGTGTAGATAAATACGGCCATCACTGAGTTGCAATTTTCCAAAGCATAACCGTAAAAACATTGAAAACAATGAATTGCTGAAAAATATTGTTCGTAATTGCGGCAAAAACGTCATTCCAACGATTATCAGACAATAACAAGGTGTTTACAGTCTATAGCGAAAGTTAGTGTACACAAAATATTAATTAAAAAACATTTTTTTTTAAATAAGTTATGTGAGTTACGCCCTTGTGTCATTTTATCGCAGGAAACTCTTTAGGGATCTAGAATATTAAAAGCGGTGAAGTTATTCGATATGGAATTTGCTGAATTTTTTAAGGGAGTTTATCAAAATCAGGGAGTGTTCCTTTGCAGTTTGGACTTTCTGAAGGAAATAATGTATATGCGTATGTATATGTAAAAAAAAAATATATATATATATATATATCAAATGAAACGTATTTGAGAAATATATTAGATGTAAAGGCTTGAATGTAAAGCATAAATCTAACAAGAGTTGCCAATTTTCTGGGAAACCTATTTCATCAAATACTTTCTGTCAAGCGAAAAACTTAACTATTGCAGCAATGAGAAAATTTGTACTTAATATACAAAACCAAGAGTAACAATCTTACTTTTCTATGAGCGTTAAAATAAATAAAGAACTCTTCAATATTAATCTTTAATTTATATATTTTCACATGGAGTAGCTCATAGTATCGAATTCTTCTAGTGAATAAAAAGAAAATTATGTGGTTAGACCGAAATGGTGGTTTGTCAATAGAAAAGCCCAAAAGTTAAATTAGCGAAAAATTCTTTTGCACTTTCACTGAAACGTCTGTATGTTTTTGAAGGTCTGAAGATAATAGTCGTCAATTTACAGCATTTAGGAACACTTATTGACTGTATTTACTAACCATTATTTTATTAAAGACTGTACCGGTTGTCACTTGTTAAACATATAAAACAAATAGGACTGCTTCGAAAAGCGTGCGTACCTCCACGAATTTTAGGATGCGGAAGATGTTCATAAACTTCAAACTTCAAAGCACCACAAACCTTGCTGCCTTCCTAAGATGCGTGATATTACAGAAGAATGCACTAAGCGGTCTACAAATAATAGTTGTCCCACAGATGCCAAAACTAGGAGGGTGGCGAATCGAACAAACAACTTGGATATGTTTATATTATTATAAGAAGCTTTCTCAATGCCGTAATACGTTCGGAGATTTGTCGTTGACTGCTGAGAGGCGGATATCTAATCTTGGTATTTCGGAGTTATAGTACATATATACATACATGTACATATATTTAAGCAATATTTCTAAATTATTTAATAAATGTTCATTACCTCAATACATATTTTAATGGCATTACTCTACTGGAGTCCTTTTAAAAGGCAAGTATCGGGTATTTGTAATTCCTTAAGTGCTCATTTTTACTGTGTCAAGGTGTATCAACAATTCGTTTTCTGTTTATTGACTTTGCTTCGATTGCCATTATGTGGCATATACAAATATATCCATATACATATATACTGTATATATGTACGTATATACTTATCTAGTGCTTGAAGCGGCCATGAGTTGAGGTATTTGTGGCAATGCATGGCCTTACGATTTTTCGCGATTTATTTTTAGCTTTTTACATTTACGATTTACATCAATTTAATACATTTAATGTGATTTTTACGCGGTTTTATTTTGATATTTATTTTTAGTGTGATTTTTAGTTTGCAATTTTATTTGCCACAATATGTTTATATACATATTAGGGAGGGACTGTTTATCTTACACAAAAAAGTTAAGTATTTGGCTGAATTACGAAAAAAAAAATTAAGAAGAACAAAATTTTACATATTACAAAGAAGACTTTGCTGTTACGAACATATTCCTAAAATTATTTAATTGATTAATTTTACAATTATTTAGCAACCCTTAACTGGTATTTTCAACATTAAAAAGGGATTTTTTGCTAAGCGTCGCGGGAAAATCAATCAGCGAATTAAATTTTTGTATTTTTATATTAAGGTGGCAACCGAAATCGTAACTTAATGAACTGTTCTAAAAAAACTTTGTATATACACACATGTTCTAACCCTTTAGTACACATTACAAATTTTATTGCTATTTTTTGGAGTAAACACGGCACGACAAATATTTCAATCTCAGAATAGTACATGTGGCCGCTTGTTCAATAAATACGTTTCCATTGGAGAATTTTGAACTACTCTGGCAAATGTAAATACTCAAATATTTACTTTTGCCTCTTATTCATGGATTCGCAAATAAATTTTATCAGATCAAGTCTTCAATTTGGATTCAATACTAATTCAATACCTTTTCAATACCAATTCTTTCGAGTCGGTGGCAACTATGTTCAAGGATTTACTCAGTATCTTCTAATATTACACATTATTTTATATAAATTGTAATCTGAGTATATGTGTATGCGTTATTTTAAGTTTTATATATTGTAACTCTATTCTACATTCAAGATGACAGAGGTAAAATTATTATCTAGGATAACATAAATTTTTATATAAGTAGTAACTCTGTTTAGCAACGTTTATAAAATTCGAAAATCATGTCCCAATAGAGTTGAAATAAAAATTTTAAGTTGCTGGTATAATTTGTACGTTCTATACTTATTTTATGTTAGCAAGGTTGCCACAAATTATTTATGGACAGTAAAATATTATGTTGTTTTTTTATATATGTAGCGTATACTTATACTTAATATAACTTTATATTTAGAATATACTTTACTTTATATATATACTTTAGAATTTTGGCTACCTTTTAGATTTAAAGTATTTATAAATTTTATCTATAGTCAGATTTATCGACAACTGAAATCTTACATTTTTGATAACATTTTTTATATTTGCTATTTGTGGGTTGAAAATATTTAAAATAATTTATTGATAGTCGGATTTATCGTTAACCGTGATTGTAAATTTTAATCGCATTTTTTAAATTTATTTATTTTAGCTCGAAATTAAATATAATTGTTCATCGATAACCAGACTAACCGATAACTGAAGACCAAATTTTTACCGACATATTTTTCTTTAATCGATTTTAGTTTGGAAGCGAGAATAAATATTTATCGATAACCGATATTTTTGAACTTTTGAAGACGTTTATTTAATTAAAATTTTCACCTGCTATAAATTTAAATTAACATATTTTTAAGTTCGTTAAAAATTTCCCATTTGTAAAGCTACCCTAGTGCATGCATATATTTACTAATAAGCAGGCAATTTCGGACATAGCTTTGGCATCTATATAGCTAATGTTTTTATTGTTGTTGTTGCCATGAAAACCAAATTGTGAATTGACTGACATACTTTAGCGCACTTCCACGTTGCATATAGTACATACATACGTATATTGCCACCTACTTTTGTTTCACATTTGTTGTTATTGTTGTTGTTTTTGCCATTATTATGTTTGTTTTGCCGCCGCTTCTATTTGCCATAACTATTATATTTAATGTTTTGTTCCCCTTTTTTCATGCCATTCATTGATGGTTGAAACACTTCAAAAATAGTACAAATATATAACAACAATAACCACAACATGTACAACATGTACAACAACAACGCGAAATACGTCAATATATTTGCAATATGCAAAGTGGCAAATTCGGCACACTCGCTGGCTCCCTAGCTCGCCTGCTGTCGGCTGCCTTGACCCGCCCACCACCACCTCATTCACCATCACCCCCTCACCATTCACCGGTTCGACACTGCGTAATTATGTGACCCAAATTTAATTGCTTTCATGTCTGCGAACTACTTTTGCGATACATTTTCGTTACAACGTAGCAGTCATTGTTTGTATATGTGTGTATTAGTGTGTGTGCGCTTGTGTGTGTTTGGTAAATTGGTGTTATTGCGGTGTAAATTTCTGAATATCTGAGTAATACTCGCAGCGTACAGATAAATGAACGAGCGAATAACAACAACAACAACAACAACAACATATGGCCATTTGGTGCCGCCAAATTTGTTGCCAAATTTGGTTTGCGATTTGGTTTGGTATTTTTTTCTTCTTTTGTTATTGTTGTTTTGCGTGCAAACGACAGGCAAGCGGATTTTTTGAGATTTCACACGTGAGTCACCCACCTGAAATGACACAGCCGTGGCCAAATGACCTGCAAATAGTAAGGCATATTCATACTTTATGCACAATTGTATATGTATACATACATATGAATATATATATGTTTATATGTATGACTGTGGTTCTGAACTTAATTTGTTGGTAAACAAGGTCATGAGTAACAAAGACGAAAACAAATTACAACTCAGTGAAGATCGCCTCTTTCTTATTCTTCCTAATGCTTTCGCGTATTCTTCTTTCTCTCGGTATACTTCGTAAGCACCGTTTTAATTATGTAAAAGCGGCATAGGTCTCTCCTTTATAATAATCTTTCTCTCAAACTACCCACAGTTACTTCATAATAAATACCTCCCCACCATATAACCGATCGGACATAATGAGAGACTAAGAACCTAATTTTTAATCGTGAGAGGACTTTACTTCTCGATTGCATTTGGCATGGTTACATTGCTGGTAACAAGAATGCCTGAGACCGCCGATTGTTTATGCTCGGAGAGAACTAAAATTAGTGTTCAGATTTAAACATGGGTTAGTATTAGCTATATGTATATTGCTATAATTAGGCGAAAGTAACGCACTAGCTGATATGAAATTCCAATTCTCTATGCTTGAGAAGTAGGCAACAGATTTCAACTGCCAGTAGTTGTCCTTTTTATACTCTCCCAACATGTTGCTACAGAGCATATTAGTTTTATTCACCTAACGGTTGTCCATCCGTCCGTCCGTCCGTGCAAGCAATAACTTGAGTGAAAATTAAAACATCTTCATGAAACTTGGTACACCTGTTCTTTGTCCCCATAAGGAGATTGACTCTAAAAGATAAGAAGAAGACTCTAAAAGGGAAATCTGATTTTTTCAGTGTCTCAGTTTTACGGTACAGTATTGTCTTTTCAATCCTCTATACACCAAAATTCATAATAATGTGCCCTTGTGTCGAAAATGAGTAAAATCGATTCAATACTTACCTTAGCTTCCACATACCTAAAAATAAAAATTTTTGGACTTCCGGTTGACTTTATACCGTATAATTTGGCCAACCAGCGAGATATCTTAATAAAATTAAGATAACGTCTTTTTCTGATAATAGTGTATCCAAGTGCAAAAATTTATAAGATCGGGATTGCACTTCCCCTAACCTCCATATACATAATATGAGAATTTATATATTCCGTGTGTAACGGTCAATATGTAAGATGTCTTAGAAAAATTAAATTAACGTATAATCTTGAATATACTGTAGCACAAATATCATGAACTGTCATCATGATGATTTGTCTTAGTTAGATTGACATTATGAGTATATGACCTGAAGTAAAACTTAGTATGATGCCAAATATGATTGCAATCCATTTACAATTGCGTTTTTATACTCTCGCAACATGTTGCCACAGAGTATATTAGTTTTGTTCACCTAACGGTTGTTTGTAATACCTAGAACTAAACGAGTTAGATATAGACATATATATATATATATAAATGATCAGGATGAAAAGACGAGTTGATATCCGAGTGACTGTCTGCCCGTCCGTCCGCCCGACCGTGCAAGCGATAACTTGAGTAAAAATTAAGATATTTTGATGAAACTAGGTGCACCGTAGGACGGTTGGTATTGCAGACGGGCGTAATTGTACATCTGCCACGCCCAAAAAATGTCAATAATCGAAAACAGATAATGTGCTATAACTTAGCAGAAAATTGAGATATAAACGTGTTATTTGTTAGAGAAGATCCTAATAGGGTGGGGCATCTGCGGGCAAAAATTTTTGTAAAAGTGGGAATGGCTCCGCCCCTCAAAGGTTTAATATATATATCTCAGAAGCCGTTAAAGATACATGAACTAAACTTCCTGCGAATAAGTTTCAATAGCATCTCTTCATATAATGAGAAACTGAGTGAAATCGGATAATAACCACGCCCACCTACCATACAACAGTTACGTTGAAAACTACCAAAATTCCGATAACTCGCTGAAGGAGCACGTTAGAAACATTAAATATTACAGCGAATATGATAGGAAAGGGTTTCGTAGGAATCAATGTAATGCTTTCGTGAAAGGCGTGGCACTGCCCACTTTTAGAAGAAATCCCACATCTCAAGAACCCCTTAACCGATCTGTGCAAAATTTGGCATATGACATTCTATTTGCATTCGTATGTCACGCTGTTAAAATGGACGAAATCGCATAAAAACCACGCCTACTTCTCATGTAACACTATTTTAAGTTTCATCTGATCCTTTCACTTTAAAGTAGATAAATTGGGCAGCAATTAAGATATGAAAATCAAGCTTTGTACAAATAGTGATTTCAAGACATGGCATCTCTTGGGTAAAAATAGTTGAAATCGGATTATAACTTTTCAAGCCATCATATACCTAATATTACGACCTCTGTGTCTCTATCTGACTTTTTACCGAAAATATAGAGAAATCTGTAAGATATTGTAATGAAATTGGAGGGTTATCTTTCCATGATAATAGAGTACTCTGGTATCAAAAATGGTGGAAATCGGGTACATACTGCCCCTAGCACCCATATACCTATTAAAAAAATTTTCTACCTTCCGGTAGACTTTATACCATATGTTTTGGTCGAAATGTACGATATCTTAGCAAAATTAAATGAACGTGTAATATCGGATATACAATAGTTTACTGCCGAAAATGTGTGAAAATGGTCTACGAATTATCCCAGCTCCCATATACTACATATAATGATTTTCGCTATTCTAGCAGACTTTATGACGAATATGTCGGTCACTGTGTGAGTTACCTTCACAAAATTGCGTGAAAACACGTTCCCTAATATACTTCAATAATGAAAGGAGTTGATGTGATCAGTGCAGATCTTCCTTTATCCCGCAAATGCCCGATATGAGAATTCCCGACTTTCCATCTGACTTTAAACCGTTTATGTTGGTCAACATGTGTAAAGAAGATGGGCACCGAGGCGCATTCGGATATCTAAGCTTCCATTTAAAGAGACGAAATATTGTCTGAC
This sequence comes from Bactrocera minax, assembly GCA_021498325.1. NCBI lineage: Eukaryota > Metazoa > Arthropoda > Insecta > Diptera > Tephritidae > Bactrocera > Bactrocera minax. The sequence goes on from JAKEEE010000001.1 coordinate 5,985,843, forward strand.
ACTCATCCCAAGACTTACCAAGGTAAGGCGGGAAAAAATATTCCAAACTTTCTAGCTTCCTTATCATTCAAGGCTTGTTTGCTGAACTGCATATCCCATATCCGAAGAAATTCTTATTGGTGATATATACACCAGCTTACAAACATCAGTTCAGATACTCATACTCAGATACTTAAGATACTTGAGATAATAAATAAATAATGTAAAGTGGTGGGTCCGTTTGAGAATGTCAGAAACAGATTGAGGTTAAGAGACTCAGTTGGAAAGCTTATGACCTCAACTCCACATAAACAAGCAATTTATAGCCGATTCCTATTTTTTCACTCCTCAATTTGGCACGGCCCCACTTTCCTTTGATTTCTATCACCGATTTCTAAACTACAAAGCGAAATTCATAAATATATTTACATATGATATATACATACATGCCAATAACAACATATTATTACCAACTTCTCAATTTTACTATCGATTCGGTTATTCGCATATTTTATGATTATTATTCGGCTTATTTTACAAGCAATCTAAAGCCGACATGTAACGCAAACACCAACAACATGCAAATGAGCAAAACCCACACAGTGGCATATTTTTGCCTGAACGCCAGAGGCGCGAATGAACCCAAAAAACTTTGTTGGATAATAAAATTTTATTTGATTTTCGATTGGCCAAATAACGTTGATCGCTTCCTTTATGCATTGTTGATAACTTATTGAACCCTCGAGTGGAGTGGTATGGAGCTGCAGCACTTTGTTGCAAGCCGTGCAAGCCGATGCAAGCAATTTGCGCTACAGTCTTGCAAATGCCTGTGTATTGAATCGCAAGACATTGGCGCAAATGCTTTGGTGTTGTTGTAGCAGCTACAGCAGCAGCAGCAGCGTTGGTGGCACTTTTCCATAAGCACAGTTGTCGTTTGTTCGCCGACTGAGATTGTGGAGAATGCTGGGCTGTAGAGCGGCTTGGGTTGGAGGGGTATATTAGCAGTTGAGCTTGTAAACAATCGCACTCGTGGGGTTCATTTCAGAGGCTAAGCTTTCGAGGAGTGTTTGCTAAGGAATGTTGATAAAAATATAAATACGTCGTATATTCATTCCGAAAGAGAATAAAAACAATTAATGGTAATTAAGAGCTTTTATTTAAAATTTTCTTTCCATTTTTTTCAAGTTGGAAATAAAATCTCGAGTTCCAAGTTTTTGAAAAAGCTCTTAAAAATTATGAGCTTGTGCAAGTACCGTAGAATTTTAAAAGCTCTTTGGTCAATTATTACTATAAATTTCCTAATGAACACTACTATAATAAAAGAGAAATAGAAAAGGACTATGAAAAATACATTGGTACTCTGAAGCCTTTTAGAAAATACACCTTTTTATTAAAAAAACAAGGGAAAATAGAAATATTTGGAAAACAGCCTATTAAAGTTTCTGATAAATGTAGATAGCTTTAGAGATTTATCTTCGTGAAAAATAACGATAGTCAGCTTTGAAAGCTCTCTTTACGAAAACTAGTTTCGATAATTTTAAAAGGATTCTCAAACGCTTTCTAAGTGAGTTCAAATTCTTTGTTACGCTTAAAGATTTCTGATAAATTTAAAATATTTTCATAATTCTCATACTTCATGATCTTTATTCATCTTAGTAGAGCTTTCTCTATAATGTCAAATTATATCTTGTGCATTACACTGTCTCTGAAGGTCTGTCCAAATAGCTTCGTTACGTTTCATCATAATTTACATTCAATCCCATTTTCTACCTTCATTCTACTATTGGTTAGATTAAAAAGCTTTCAAATGCTTTCTGGCTGAAGATATATTATCTGTTATGTTTTTAACTCCCTAAAAACACAAGTAGTTTCGTTATTTACATTATTTGAGAACCTTTTTTTATTAAGGTTTTAGAAAGCTTGGAGAGCTTTTAAAAGCTTTTAAGTTGAAGGTCATGCTTAAAGGTACTTGATAATTTGAAAATAGTTTCCATTTCTCCAAATAGTTTTAAAATAAAGTGAGCTTTTGAAAGCTCCGTAAATGTTATAGTTTTTAGTAAATTAACAACAAATGATAAGTAAAAATTACACCACAAAGAGGGTGACATTTTTTCATTAATCTGCATTTTAGCACACCGCGTAAAGCCAGCGTTATTCTTTATGTGGTATTTAATAATGTTAAATACTTCCCCACTCCCGATAACTCGCGTTACAATGTCGCAAGAGGCAAAGGTATTTCTCATTTAAGTGCGGAAATATTTTACGGTCGTTGGCTTGCTGTTGTGCGCCTCACGCTAACCGCACCGGCCAACTCTTAGACGCGCTCTAAAGCCATCTGCATTCTGCGGGCAATTAAATTTCAATGGGTTTAAAGGAATTTCAAGTCTGCTCACAAATCGTTTGATGGCAGCGCTGCGACAGCGAGAAGTTGATAGGTGACGTTTTAGTGCGCTGCCACCCCGTGAGCGCTCATCCGCCATGCGGCGCGGCGCGGTGCGGTGCAGTGCCGTGGCATGCAACTTGGCATGTGAATTGGCGAAAGTTGCAAATTTAATTTCACAGAAAATATGGTTTTCGCGGCAGACGGCGGATGGCGTGCAACTCACACACATATACATACATACTTACATACAAATTTTATTGCTATACATATTTTGGTCTTGTTGTTAGTTTTATTGTTCTTTTTATCTAAGGTTATTAACAAGCTTCATTTATGGAAATCACTTGCAACCTATCCACTATTCACACATACACACATACACACACATTTGTATTTTATGTTTATAAATGTCATTCATCTTTGCTTGCTTTGTTTGTATGAATGTGTGTATTTATGCGTAGGTACTTAAACAAGCTTAAATGGCGTAAGAAAGACGAACCAGACTCAAGCATAAAACCATTGAGGAAATCATAATAAGTGTTGCCGAACTGATGAAAGTTGAACAATTAAAGTGTAGCCGGTGAGTTAGGGTTGTTAAATTTGCGGTAATGCAAATAATTAACAATGCGACTACAATGTTTGTATGGAAATATATGCATACATATTTTTTTCTGGAAAACGCTATACATTTTTATATACACGGACTACAAATCTATCTAGTACATAATCTAGCAACATGTTGCAGTTAGTAAAATAGCATTTTGTTGCAAATAGCAATGGGCCTCTTTTGGATACAACTTCATATCGCGGCAACTACTTCTGAGTTGAGTTCGTAGCATTAGCTTTGACTGCGGAATGAGGAGAATCGGACTACAAACATACCCACATTCCATCTGACAACATTTTAAATTCTATCCGATCTTTTCACTTTACCAGAGATGAATCTGCAAAGATATGGAAACAAATAGGAGGACCTCAATGCTTATGACCTGGCTTCGATTGCAATTGCAATGATAAAAATGTGGTCTGGAGCTAAAGATGGATAAAATCGGTTCAGTAATTCTACTAGCCCCCTGTACCTATAATATTATAATGATTTTCAAATTCCTTTTTGACTCTCTACCGTATATATCCACATAATCTTTAGAGTACTATAGTTTGGTGCAGAAAATGGGTGAAATTGGTCTCTAAAGTATTCCAGCCCCCATATACTTGATATAATTTTAAGTTTTCTAACTGACTTTATGTCGAATATATCGACCAACGTGTGAGTTATCTTAATAAAACTATCCATAACCCTTGATCCTAGCCAAATCAATTTTGTTTTCTTCATTCATCTCAGGCCCCGTTTATTCGTTATTGTACTGCTCAGTAAACTCTGCGTCACTTAGTATGGCTTAGTACGAAATCGACTTATTTTTAGTACGTCCCTTCACATTCCTTGAACTAGCTGTTGACATACAGAGCTGAACTTCAAATAGCCAAACTTTCAATTCCCATTGAATTCAACTTGAATGATTACGATAATTATGGTTAAGCAAGACAACTTTTTCTCATTTTTGCTTTAGTATTAGTTTAATGTTAAAATTACTAAAGCCTCTCTCATATTTGTAACACCATTGTTAGGGCCTCTATTGAATTCAATATGAAGTAGACTTGGATCTGGTTTTGCACTACTAAGATCTTGTTTTATCTCCTTGAAACAATTTTGTCATAGAATTAACTTAGTATTTAAGTAAAAATATGTAGTTAAAAATTTTTTCTAAGTCAGTGTCTAAGCAATAAGTTTTGCGATTCCTATAAATCAATCTATTTGATAAGGAAAAAAAGTTACCTTAAAAATTTCGTTATTTTCAGTGACCGATAGATGGTACAAACGATTACTGATGATATCTTTAATTATTCGTAAGTAGCCACTGCATAACCAACCCGTTCTTCATTTTGTCTGTTTCTTCTACTTTTTTGTCCTCTTCTAGCATCAGAATTATGTAAAAAGAACCTACTTAAAGTGCATAATGTCGATGAATTATTTCATGAACCAGCCGCGAATTGCTAACATTGCTACAAACGTATGAAGTACTTTTTAAAATGTTTAGTAAAGTTGCGAGCCGCCTTGCCTTTACTAGCGCTCCCACTTCCTGAGTATTTCACTTTGCCTACTCTATTGTTTTGGGCGTTTTGCTGTCCCATAATCTCTGAAAATTCTTAACAGTGTACTTAGTTGCAAGCTTAGTTATTGCAATTTTCCGGTTGACTGCAATTATAAACCCAAAATTACTATATTTTTCTTTGCCACATGCAGCAAACAACAAACGACAGCAGTACTCGATCTACAGAAACAACAAAATCATAATTTTTCCTTTGGTGTCACGCGCGCTGCAGCCCACACTTAGTCCGTCAGAAGACTTCGCACGGTTTCCCACTGAGCGACTTGCAGGGCCGACGAACGTCCATCAACGATCGCCCCGACACGAGCTGTACGCCCAGCCGACAGCGGCGACATCATTAAAGACGGAAAGTCTCTATTGTTGGGTTTCTCGTAGTTTTTACTACTCAAACAGATCGTGGCAAGTTATTGACATACAAAAGTCTGGATGTATGTACAAATGTACTTGCAACATCATGTCTGTCGTCTGCAACAATGTTGCAAATGTCAACTTAACGGCTTCACAACTGGGGCGAATAAACCTTTACATATATATGAGTGTGTCGGGGGTAAGGCTACGTTATGCATGGAGCAATGCTTGCATATCACGTCATTGCACAGATAAGTGAGCCAATGGACAAATTTTGTATTGACCATTGAGAGGCTGAAGGCTTCCTGCCAGAAATGTGGCAACGTGCTGATTTAAGCGACTGCAACGGTCATCACTGCAGCAAATGGTTGGTAATTCATTCTGTTCATTCATTTGTATCTATGTACATATCCGTATGTTCTTTACTTTCGGTTTGGTCGCCGGCTCGAACTTGAGCTCTTTGTCCCCATGCGTGCGACAAGCAAAGTTATGGCGTGCAAGTAATTACGACAAAGTCAAGTTTAAATATGGCCATTTCAAATGAGATTTTTACATTTCCGTTATTATTTTTAATGTCTTTCAGAAGTAGCGGCAATGACTTCTTTGCAATGGCAAAGTGAACTCAGTGCTCTGAGCTACTGTCATAGTACAGACGGTGGATTGCAAAGGGTTGGAAGAGTTTTGGACAGCATATGCAAACTGTACATCTTCTTAATTGGCACTTAAATATCCCAAGCAAATTGGCTGAGCCATGGCTGGTACCATGCTGATGTCTTTCGTAGGATTCAGTTCAAAGTCACATAATCGGAAGTTCCCAACATCAAGATGTCTGAGCTATGTTTAAGTATCATATTCGTCGTTCATAATTCATTCGTTGAGTTTTCTTTCACAATATCCTATACAGCCTATAATGGTGCTTACACGCAAAGCTGATTCGACATTAAATTACTGCACCGAAACTGTTCTTTTCTCATTTCTTCTTTTTTGTCCCGAGATCCAAAAGAGTTTTCATATGCCGAAGTATTTTGTATGCCCATAGGGTTATGGAGTAAAATGCCTTTACTTTATTGCTTCATCCAATTTAGAAAACGTAGAAAGAAGCAGTTGCTTCGATTTAGAAACCATTTGAAAAAGATGTTTTCATTTTCGTATTCTATGAACTAGAAATATGTCCGAAGACCTTTAAAAGGCACAACGTAGAAATCATTTTATAAAAAAGTTTTCTCTGAACATAGAACAAGAAGTTATTCGCTATTTCAACTATTTGAACGTGGCTTATAACTTGTAGGACCCTCTCTTTCTCTGATAACACATACCAGAGGAGAAGCATTTCCTTAAGTCTTATATTCAAGATGTTAGATTTCAAAACCACAAAAAACAATAATCGGAAAGTATTCACGTGAATTTTACTCAAGCTCAAAAAAAATCGGCTTAGCAAATTAATGATGGGCGCAAGACATTTCGTCTATAAATAAAAGTTTACTATGACGTGATCACAAAGGAAATAACTGTAATTGTCAAAGTAAAATATTTATCGGAAGTCAGCTTCTAAACTTAACCTAGCTGCTGCCGAATAGGCCGAAGTCCATTGAGACATCTTCAGCTATAGCATCGATACTATCGGATTTACGGCCCATTTTGGGTTAGGTAAACCTGGCTACCTTCGAAGTTTCCATTTTACTTTAGGTTAGGTTAGGACTGAAAATTTAAAGAAGCACAGATAAAATACAGCGCTTCGTAGTTTCGATTTAGCATTCGCCAAACATTTGGACCACTGCGAAGAGCTATTATTTTGAAGGAAGAGGCGAGCTTCTTGCTTAAAATATTAAAAGTCTATACCTCTTTGAAGTAAGTTGCATTGATTTTACACGAGAGTTTTACTAGGTCCTCGTAATACGCTTTAAGAGAGCGTGGCATCGCTTTACCAATATTCTGACTTGGTCCCTTTTTTTAATACTGGAGTACCTGAAAATGATTTTGCCTGTTGGCGGTAGTACTGACCTATCTGACATAAAAGTACCGTTATAAAGTAGGTGAGCCTTCGTTTACAAATGTACGAATTCACATACATACATATGTCACCGAGTGTTGTCGATGATGTGATGAAATTTAATTTATATTTCATTTAAATACTTATAATCACTAACCGTTATGCTATTTTTAAATACTGTTAACATTTTTTGCATTTTTTTTAACCCCTCATTTGTCTTTTCGTTGTAAATTTTAATAAATGATTGAGCGAATGATTAATCATACTCAAGTGCTTTATTGCTATTGTTGCTATTGTTGCTTTTGATGACAGTAAACAAAGTGATGTCACAGAAGCGCCGAGTGCAGCGCCAATAAGCTGGCAAACAGACAATAACAACAACACCAATGACCTAGAATCCATTGAGACAGCTCATCGATGACTTAATCAATGCTTACATACAAACCCACATATATAATATTTATATATAGATATAGACTACATATGAACATGTATGCCAGCTTAACGGCAGCTTGCAACAGCTGTGAGGCATTTTCATAAAATGCTAATTAAACGCTGGTCGAAAATAAGCATGATTGGGCAGTTTACATACACACACATACATATGATTGGACATATTAGCATTTCTATTTTTGTATTTTACAACAAAATGCCATTTTTGTGTTTTCATGCTTTATTAATAATTTTGTTTGTGGCAAATTGCCGGTTGGCGTCATAACGAACAATTGAACGGACATATTTACATACATATATACACATGCGTATCCATATATAGTTATAGTGCATTTATTTAAGTCTGCTTAATGCATGTCATACTCGACATACGCACACACACACACACACCTGCACATACATGTATGCCGTATTTATCTGCTATCTTTGCTGTGAGTTGGGCGTGCGGCAGCGCCCGTGTTGCGTGGGCGCACTTGTGGGTGTCTTAACTACGCGTCCGCTCAGTTGGCACCGATAAATATACACGAAATTTTACAAAATTCATACGGCTGTAGGTATGTGTGTACATGTGTACGCGTTCACGTTGATTGTATCTCGTGCGCCAAATCGTTCAATGACAGGAAATGAAGTTGTTGCATCCGTCGCATGCAATTTATTTTCGTAAGTCAAATAGTGGGTGTTAACAACGAAAACATGTACTCATATACTTATATCTATGTTTATATTTATAGTTGGCCAATAAATAATTAAGTTGTCAAGAAAAATATGCGATTTTATACTCCATTCTGTACCAGCCTGTTCGCAGGGTCACTCTGGTCACAATTTCAATTACCAGTGTGAACACTGAACTCTCATACAAACCTCCTATCTTTTCTCCAGTAGTTAAAGCGAAACTGTATGGATATTCTTAGAAAATACCGAAAATAAGACTAGAAAGCACTCAAAGCGATCCTATTAAGTGTAGCGAAATTGTATAGAGCTTCTAGCAACATACGGTCATAGTTCGGTTGAGTTAAGTGTCCCAAGATCCCTCTTAAGTATCTTCCAACGAAGCGAAAACATCCAATCCAACCGGTACTGCTTTCGATTATACTTAAGACAATTCCACGATCGTCGGTTGTAGGTATTTATAATGAATCTGACTTTATAGCTGACTAAGGATTGTCAACTTCGCAGCATTTCTCAAAAAAAATTTTTGGGAGATTATTTTCTGGCATAACATCTACAACGGTTCTTACGATCACCTCTCGTTGCCATGGTTTTCTCTAATATGTGCTTACTATCTCTGATTATTTATAAAATATTTATATCTGGTAGTTGTCAATATATTTTCAGCATCTTACCTCTGGTAAAATTTACAATTCCCATATGATCTTTATCTTTACAACTTTTGAAACTTTGATATGGCATCGAAGATAGGCTTCTTATTCCAATTTTAACCACTTTGTTTTCTATGTCTTCAAGGTTTTAACAAGGTTTAATTATTATCTATTATGATAATGACATTTGCATTCAATCAACAAAGTTCGACTTCCATTACTGGACGATAATATACTATGACCATAAGATATAACCTTACATTTTTCGTGCTTGGGACCAAACTTATCTCGAAACCAGGAAGCATTTTTCATATACCAACTAAGTAAGTTTTTGATAGCATTTGGTGATAGATATATAAAGGCTTTAAGAAATCGTAACAAAAGCCAGTGAAACTTACAGGCAGATACATATTTCTTGAATTATTACACAGAGAACCATAGGTAGTAAAGGCAAAGGAGTTTGGATTGTAGTGCTGACAGCTTTTGGCAGGATTCTTCGGTTAACATCTTCATAAAGAAACCAGTTTCTCCTCTTTTTAGTTATCGAGAAAAGTTGAACTTAATGTTTCGGATCGCTACCATGTAGTTGATTTTTTTGAGAAACTCTCGTCAATGAATTCTGAAATCTCAGTGAATCTTTCACTAGTATTTAAGATACAGTACACAAAGTACACAGTACTGTAGCCTTGAGTCACAGTAGCCTTGAGTGATTTCTGGTTGCCTTAAAAAAGAAGATGTGAATCACTTAAGAATCTCCGGAGCTCATTCAATAACAAATAATGAAATTTGCTTTTTTTATGCCAGACAATTTTTGAGTTGGACTCTCCGGATCCAACTCTAGTGTACGTCGACAAACCGTCGGTTGTAAAATTTCAATTCGGTGAGGAGTAGAATTTTAACAATTGACATTGCTTAGCTGAATGGTTTCGATAAATGGAAGATTTTCCGCTCTCACTTAGTAATATAGTGAAGTAATAGTATATCAAAATATTTACCCAAATGGTTAACGGAAAATTTTCTGCATTTTTGTGGTTAAAACGACTTTGTTGTTGTTTATGTGTTGTTGCATTTCGAGCGTGAAGCTCTAGAAACACCTTGGGTTCGAAAAAAAAGCTGTATTGCGAGTCAAACGAGCTGTTGTTCTTCGCTCGAGTGAATGTCAAACAAATTTTGTTGGCGTGAAAAATATGTCAATCGTTCATTTCGAAAAAATTCGTACACAAAGCCTATATACATATGTACATACATATGTTCGTACCTAAGCGCTACGTAAAAGCGAAAATTCAAAACAAATTTCAACAACATGAAAATATTTACAAAACATTAACTACTCGGTAGTCCTGCGCGCTCTGCCCGTCAAACTTACAAGCGCAAGCGCAAGTATGGATGCGAGCAGATTCACTTAACTAATCGCGCAACAGTAACGGGCGGATGCCATTTTGCATGCCAAGCGCTTTGGCAGTTTTTTTTTTGATAATTTTTTACATGCAAGCAAATGACAAGGTACATATGTAAGTAGTAAGCAACAACAACTAAGCGCAAACAATTACAGTAATGCTCATTCAGAAAAATACGAAAACAAACAAACAAATTTATGTCTGTACTTGGGTAAACATTTCCATGAATGAAAAGGGCAACAACTATTGATGGACGCCAGTGGTGTCACTGAAGTGAAATATTGACAAATATGGACACATAAGCAGAGGTACATACATACATATGTTTTTACTTCGTAGTACGGATATGGCTCCAGCGACCTTTTTTCTGTTCTCAAACGTCATGGTCACTGGAAATAAATCGCCAAGAGTGCTTGACAGTTCGTCTCGTTTATGACATCATGTGTCGCAGATTTGTCTCTATCATTCTTGGAGATCAGGATAACGATCATAAGATGGGACTAATAATGTTTGAGCGAAATTTTCTCAGTAATTTGTTTGATATTATATTACCTTCACTATCTGGAGCTTGAAAAGCTATAGTCCGATTTTCGATGATGTAAAATGACAGTTATCACACATTAGCGGTACTATTTCTGTTAATTTTTTATTCCGCTCTCTTTATTGTTGCCACCTTATTTATTGTAAGATGAAATCGTCTGATGGATTTCAAAATGCAGTTATACGTGAAGTAGGTGAAGTTGTCGTCAGATACTTATGCGATGTAAATGTTAAGATTGAAATTTTGTTCAGCATGGTCAAAAAGTTTATGGGATATGTCATTTCTAATAAAATACGGCGTCAAGCGTTTTCTTTTATCGTTTGTTTTCTGGACTTACTGACCTCCTAAATTTGATAGATTCGGCTTTATTAGTTAGTGAGGGTGGGCTTAGACCAGGTGGGGCTTTCAAAAATAAACCGGGAATTATATAAGAAATGCAGAAAGATCAAAGAATTTTTAAGCAGCTTTTTATCCTCTACATTTTTTTTGGCTTTCCACTTAAAGATTTCAAACTGTAGCAACTGTGCAACCCTTTCCAAAAATATTTTCCAGCGTAATCCTTCCTAAAACTTTTCTATTTGATTTTCATTCTTTAATGTTCTTTATTATACCAATTTTTTGATTAACATTTTTAAACAGATGGCAACTTTCACCGAGGAATCAAAATCAATTATTAAAATCAGTTCAGCTTTCACTAGGTGGGCGCTCAGTATTTTGTGAGCCTGACGGAATTTTGCTGCGCTACGACATCGAAGCTATCAATTTCGTACATAACTTATTTTATAAAAAATATAAAATATTTTTCTTATCTAATAATATCTAAATGATAACAGTTAAAAAAATTAAAATCATAATAAAAATTATAATGTTATTTATTTATTTTATTATTATATTAAATTTAGCTGAATTTTTTATAATTTGGATTTTGAATAAAATTCTGAATTTGAATAAAAAATTTTTTTGTATTAAAAACTTTTCCATTTTTTTTAATTTTAAATAATTTTTGATTATTAAAAATATTTTTAACATTTTACTAACAATAAAAAGTCATATATAATTACATATACATATGTCTACCAACAGCTATGCAATAACAATGACTATGTAAACTTGTAAAAAATGCGATAATCACCGATCGACGATAGAGTGATGGAATGTTGGAACGTGAGCGGAATTTCTGCACTTTGCAACAGTCAATCGAATTACATACACACATACACACACACACGTGTATATGCTTGCATATATGCGCCCATCACTACTTGTAATAACAATAACAACAGCTTGCAGCAGACAATGCTCCCTATCGCTAAGCACCGCACCACACTGCACCTCACCGCACACCCACTTCCACAAACACATCCACCAGCAACCTCACCGCCAAGCGATCACTTAAAGCAGAGCACGTATGTTCGTTGAATGGTGACTTTACTTTCATTTAAACTGCAAAGTGCGCTCGCAAGCGCTTGTAGTGGCGGCGGGGGCTAGGCCATGCACATTATTGTTGTTTGTGGTGTTTTCAATCGTTTTCATGAATGGCATCGATCCGTACTCGCACCACTATGCACCCGCATCGTCCGCTCATCGCCAGTTGGCCGAAGTGAATGGTTGCCCTCTGGTTACGCCAACGCCTCTGCTATGCATACCAGCTAAATACTATTGCTATTGTTGTTGTTGTTGTTTTTGTTGTTGTTGCTGGTGCAGTGTGTGCAACGAGTGAAATTCCACGGCAATTGATAAGCCCTGAAAAATCGAAAGGAGACGATCGGTTATAATGTAAATAAGTTTGTATGTATGTATGAATGCAGTGGACGAAGCTTCGTAGCTAAGCAATGAAATCATTTTATATATGGGTTCTATATTTCAAGAGTGTGGAAGTTTTTTTTTAACTAATTAACCATTCATAGGCGATTTCTTTCCAAACACTAGCGAGCTTATTAAAGATATTTCTAAAATCTCCAAATATTACTCAGAATTAGATCTTGAGTTAAAGTGCTAAATAACTTCCTCAATATTTACTTTCTTCTTTTCGGATTCACTACACATCCCTGCTTCTAAATTTATTAGATTATCATCGGTATATTTTCAAAACAGCTGCAGTAGACAGATCAGAACAGAAGATCTTATAAAAGATAATTATTTTTGAATCTTCGGTCTTATCGGAACCTTAACTCAAAAAAATGAAGTTTCTTCGAAGAAAAGCGGTCATCTTTATAGGACGATTGCTACTTTGAACGAAAATTCCTAGTATATTTGTATAAGATTTCCATTGAAATCCTGAGAGATCTTTATTTTCTCTGAGAGAATCTCTTTTAACGAAGAAATGTTTTAGTAATTTGTAAAATTTCGTGAAAGGATGTGGATTTATGATTTTGGAACCATGTGATCGCGATTAAAAAAATATTTGATCTGCGAGTTTATATAATAAATATAAATAATTTATATAATATGTTCAAAATAATCGCACCGAACAACCATATGTATTTAAATTGATCACTATTTCCCCATTACGCATTTCTGATACATTAGCAGAATAAAGATCTGAATATCAAGAAAACAGCTGTTAGCTAGTCTAAGAAGTAAGATATGTAAGATGTTCCCAATGATGATGCTATTGTGAACCGAAAAGCCGTCTGATTTTCAGCCATATTTGGACTCGGTCTAGATTGTTTACTTATAAGTGATTAACCTTGGAATACAGTAATTGCGGTTGCTCTAATGAAATGTTGTTAGGCTCCAGGAACTTTCGATTTTAATGAGGCCAACGCTTTTCATCATAGTGAAGATGTTTTATAATAAATGTGTATATTTTAGAGTTGCCATTTAACTGTAAATATAAGTTGCTGGAAATGACTATTGTTGAGTTTAAGTAGAAATTGGAAAAGAGTTGCCACCGTATTTCAAAATTATATAAATATGACATGAGCACTATTTAGAAAAATGCTTTTACAATATAAACTAATACGGTATTGCCAGCTGATTTAAATCGAAAAGTGTAATTATGCGATTAAAATTTTTAATTCGAAACTTTAATGAACCTTGAAAAAGTTTCCGGAAATATTTTATTTTGAATAATTTTGATTTTTCATACATGGATTTAGTTTTCACTCATTAATTTCACATGCCTTTCAAATATCGCTATTTCTACTGAAACTAAAATACATTTCTATTTTATAAACAAATCACTAGTACACACATACCTACACTAACTGCATTCATCAATGCATTGGCTTTGCGGCCACAAAGTGCACTGAATCGACGTAAGAGTAACTACTCATATTGTTGTTGTATTTGCTACAACTTGTTTACTACTTTGCATGCCAATCAACTCGGGAATTCCCGACATATGTGTGTTTGGATGTATGTGTGTACAAACGAATGCTTTATGGCGGCCGCATAATTTATTGAATCTGCGAAACTTCCACCAAAAGCGACATTACTTTTATCAGCAACAACAAGCATCCTTGTTTTAAGTAAATATTTTTTTGCAATCAATTCTGTGGAAAATTGAAAAATACATTTCGCTAAAATTTAGATTTCCAAGAAGTCAAATACGTGTTCACAATTTAGCTTGGCTGCCAAGTTTACGATAAGTTGCGTTATTTTTGAATCGAAATCGCTTGTTTTCGTTGAATTTTCGTTCATTTTTTAATTGCTTGTTAAATGCTATGTGAAATAATGAGAAATTCACTGAAATTTGATTAATTTCTGCAATGAATATAAAATTATTGCATCAGATATTCAATAGATGTCTTTAAGAGATGTCGTTTTGACCACTGTGCGACGAACAGGACCGTGTTCCTCCCTCTGGGTTTCAAGATATCGCCGGACGGCAATTGTACCATCACTAGAATCGATATTTCGTGGCATTTCCAGTTTTAACAGATCTGTATTGCATGTAAAGTAATAAATATATAGATAAGATAAGATAATATATAATAAGATAAATTACGCTCTTTTGTTTTAATTTTGGTCCGGTCCACAATTACCAGTATTTTCATAGTTGGTGAAGCTTCCACCAATTCGAAACAATATGTGAAGCAAAGTTCTTACGTGTTTGACATATCCAATGTTGTAGAATTACACTCATTTCTCTGCTATCACCAGCTTGTAATATTATTTCGTTCGTACAATATCTGTACGATCCATCATAATCGATATTCACCATTTCCAAAGCGTTTATGGATCGCAATCTTTCTCTCAAACATTCCGAGATGATCGTTTGTTTTCATGTTTTCATTCCTGATCGCATGTATTGATCGTCCACGTTACTGAACAATACACATATATTCAATGGGGCGAGAGAGACTTGTCGAGGTCGCCTTGCCCTCGATTTTATCATACAATTTAGAGAAAGACAAAGAGTATCGTTTGATGAATTCAATTTTGTTGTTCAAAGAATTCGCTTTGATCTCTGCTTAAAGAAATCACCCGGGAAGTAATTTGCCTGCTTGAAACTTTATATACTATCGAGCACATCTGGGCAGTTCCTACGAATTTTTAGTGAAAATCTGGTCAACGAAAGACTTGCCAGTTTGAAAGTTAAAGTCCAAACAGATCGTTGAAAGTGGGCTTCAATCTACATAATGAGTTTTAAGACAAGCTCGCTTAGCAAACATAAAGTCAGACATTATTTTTTACGAGCTCATATGAATCTCTAAAATGGAGAGGCGATATGGATATAGGGAATAAACACTTATTCAACACATGCAGGTTGCATTACCGTCGTTAACATTTTAAGCCAAGCGCCTGCAGGAATACAAGATTTTATATAGATGGGTTTATGGCCACAAACATTGAACATTGAGAGTCTGTAGAAAGCTGACGATTTAACAAAATTTAGAGCTTAGTCAAAGTGGAGACAAGACAGTCTATAAGAAAAATATGACAAAACAAGAAAAACGAACCCACCGGAGAGATAAAGTAGAAGCGTTTAACATTAAAATTCCACTATATAGTAATCATCGATACATCCCCAGTCAATATCCCGCCCACAATATACACTGTGACGTAAAAGTAATGTGACATATGAATTGTTATTAGTCCCTCCCTAATATTACAATCGCAGTATGATGAGTATGCTCCATCTGTGTTGCATTAATAATTATAATTAATCTTCATTTCCAAATTGATTTCTTACTGTATTTATTATTTTTTTATTGTATTTATTAATTACATTGCATACAAATTATAACTGTAAACATATGGCAGATTCGGTTTTTCATTTGCGCTCCACCTTGCATTCGGTGGATCTTCCCACCTTGCATTCCATTTCGGAATTATAATTTGCACCGTTGGTTGCCCCAAAGTGTGAAAGTCATTACAATTCGACTTCTTTCATTACCAACGGCACACACACTCCTCGCTAGTGTACGGTATGTATACGATACAGTTTCACATCGATCGTTTCCGGTTTCTAATGCTGTTAATGTTGGCCAAATTTGGTTCACACGTGCGTTGTTTGTAAACCGCACCGCACAGCGCCCAGCTTAGACCAACAGTAGGGGCGGTGGCGACCAGCAGTGAAAAACCGTAAATTTGGCAATGCTCGGGGCGGCCGAAAGGACGGTAGGGCGGATATGTAAAAATACATGTGCGTATGTATGTGTGTATATATGTAAGTGACGAGCGTTTCAGTTGGTTGAATACGTGTGTACTCGCATTTAATTTCCATTGGAGCGGTCGAAGCAGTCTACGTGGTCTAAGTCACGATGGGAAGCCACAATTTACGAGTTCAAATTCAGTCACTATAGCATACAATCACACATGCACACACACACGAACACGCACCGTTGGCATACCAACTCAGCCAAAATGTTGAAATCTATACGCTTAGTTTTATTACATCTCAGCACTTTTATTTTTATGCGCGCACATACATACATACGCAAGTATAGTTGTTTGTTTGTTTGTTTGTTTTTTTCGCTGTAAAAATTTTTGTTGTTACTCTTTTTTTGTTAATTTGAAATTTTAATAGGCTTCATTGTGTTTGTTGTTGAAAATAAAAAAAAAACATTACAATTGTTATTGTGGTTGTTCTTGCCCACGTAGCGTTGTAATTGTAGCGTTCGCATTGTCACCGACACTTTACCAGTGGCGTTGACCAGTTTATGATTCTCACGTTCCTTCCCCGTTGTAACGCACACATTCCGACTCTCCGGGTCGAGTACATGAATTTTATTTGCATGAAATTGAGATACTTGAGGTCGCTTGTTTCTATTTATAGCCAACTACTGCTTGTTTGCTAGTTGTTGTTCTATATTCATAATATGAGGCTCGAACCTAGAAACTGTGTGTTGGTTTACGAACCACGCACAACGCTTACGACATTACGACAGCGTAACTCGCGCCCACTCATGGAGGCTCTATCTCGTATTCTGTGGCGCATTATCTGCTCTTGTTCTTACACCGCTTTTATATTTTCTATTTTACATACCTAATGTCGAGTTCAACGTCTCTTTCATCGACGCCGAATTCGTTTACGCGTAGATTCGGTTTTTTTTGGCTCGTTTCTCTTTGAAAGAGTACTTCTTTTAGTGCTTTTTACTATAGAATTTTTATCAGCGTTTCGTCAACGTCATAATTTTCTAGTAACCGTAGATTTTTCAGTTTTTTCATAAATGCAAAATATTACGAGCTATATAGATCGCTCGTACACATCTGCTAGCTTTTATATATGCCTTCATAACTAATTTCTAGGCGGGAAGATCAAGGTTCGGCCTTAAAAGTACAGCGAACAGCTTTAGGCACCGAAAACTTGAGAATATATGATTAAATCGACTTTGAATGGCTAAAAGATCTAGAATAAGTTTTGAACTGAGTTCGAATGGCTGGAGGATCCTGGTTCAGGCTTTAAGCGACTTTGAACAACTGCAGGATTTAGAATCAAATTGATTTCGATAAGCTGGTTAACTTACAATCGAATCGTTTTTGAATATTAATAAGATTCAGGAATAGTTTCAGCAGGTTCAGCATACTTTTTTAACTGACCTCGAATAACTATTGGTTTGCTGAAAAACCCTTTATAACAGAAACACCTTCGAAGTTGCAAGCTTTCCCACCAAGCCAGGCATCATTATTAGAATAATGGTATAGTGTGAGTCTGCCGTCAGCCAAGTGAACCTTAAGCAATAGAAAAAACTCTTTCTAATCAAGTGCGTTCTTCGTCTTTCAGCAAAACACTTTTCTCTATCATACTTCTGAATCTGTCATAAAAATTGTAGGAACCTCCATTTATCGAAAAACAAGAGTTACGTCACTAAAAAGGAGGAGAAGCTCAGTTAAAAATTTTTAATATAAGTGTGTTTACTTTTTTTGTAGCTCCCTCTCTGTTGAGTCTAAGAAATATTAGTTAAAAAGTTTTTTCATACGTAATTTAAATTTATGTATACTTGTTTGCACATTTTCATATACAGTGTAAATATATAAAATACATAAGTAAATAAGGATAGCAAGTGCCCGATAACTTTTATGACATCCTGAAATTATCACCTTAGTGGTAAGCGTCCTCCCCCTATACAAAATTTTATACTTTTCGACAATGTAGAGGGCTCGCAGTTTGTTTGTTTTTCGCCACAAACTTTACATGCTTGTACATATGTATGTGCTTTGTATATACATATGTACATATTTATGTTAGTACTGAAATCATTTACCAAGTGGGCATGACGGAAATTTAATATTTTTAAGAGCTCAAAAATATGCTATTAATATTTATATAAGCACATATGCCGTTAATTACGAAGATAAGTGTAAGTACCAACCATTACTTTCCTAATTACTTTTTTCTTTGCATCAACTGTCTTCATAGAACTTTTGTATAAGCTTCTTCCCGGTAATAATCACATGTGACTGTACCATACGGCGTAAATGATGGGATTACTTCCACACAAAAGGCTTGATGCATTGTGACTTCTTCATAACACTGACTAACATAGAACAACACAAAAAGTAGTCTAATTAATGGCGCACTCTGCCGTCGCTAAATGGACTCAAGAAGTATCGAATAACTTTATGTTTACATGAAGTGAACATTTCTGTTACCGAAAACGCTTTATTACAAAATATGATGAGTGTAATAATGAGTATGAGATTACAAACTAAATTTTAAACGTGCTATTCTTTCTGCCTCTTTCTACTAACTCTCTCTCCATTTTTATCCGCGCCTCAAGAGCGAAATTATTTCCTAAAAGCTTTTGAAAAGGTTTAGTAATGATTTTAGCCGAGTCTAAAATGGGCCGCACGTAGTATAATATAGGTATACCTATTGGCAGCATATATGTATACCGGTAATATAGAGAGTAAAAAAAGTCTGAAGTTAAGAGTTTACTTCAGTTAGACTTAACTTCACTTGATGTTTCTATATGATTCAGATAACGAAGTGGTTGGGATTAAATTTGTTGACAACTTCAAAGATCCATACATTTTCAGCAGAAAGTATCGATTATATAAAATTGCTGTACGCCGTAGTTGACCTTCACCAAGATAGTCGGGCCTATGTACTCGGGAGAACCGATATTTCTTCTCGGTGATTAATAATGATTTAATAACTCAACTCGTCGGCTTGAGGAGATTCTTTCCAGCCTTGCGCAACGAAGCTTTTGGCGACTGGAGTGTCTCAAGCTCTTCTCACTCCTGCGAAAAATAATTTTCAGCTTCTTTCCACAAAAACATCTCGTTTTCTCTCTACTAAACTTCATAAGCTCCCATAATTTCGGTTTCAGAAATTTCAATTCTTGAGGTACCACAGAAAATAGACTTTCCTTCTCAAGCGATGTATTAAAGCAATTCAGCAATTCGGAATCCCATTTTGATAGTTTTAGCAGGAATGGATTCTTTTACTACCAAAATACGATACATCGAAAGCACTGCAAGATTAACCGATTTGTTGTAGCGTTCTTCGATACGATCTGAGTTAAGTCTTCTTAAATGTCATAACCTATCGAAGATTTTATTGGTCTTAATTCGTTTCAGGCAACAATTTCCTGGTTTATCTTGGCAGTAATGTCTGAGGTGAAATTTTGCATAGGGTTTTTGGTCGAACAATTGGGCAAGTTTGATCCCACGACATGCATGCCTTCTCAGGTAAAGCAAGTCTCACTTCTTGCCTTTCTTTTAGCGACTGGTTCTCATTGTGACAGTGGTTTAGAGTAGCATTTTAGGCAGTAGCTATGCCTTGCAAGACTTTACCAAATGAACATTCAAGTGTGATCGTAAATTAATCAACTATCAGTTGTTTAGGAAGTTCAATAATTTTACACCTTCTTAATTTGTTTTTTTTTTTTTCAAAACATAACCTATGTATAGTAACGTGGTACACCTTTATAAAGTAATCTATTCCATTTTATACTTTGTAATATTGATATGTCTCCTTTTGTAATTAATTTTCTATCCTACCTCTGTTACAGACCCTTAAATGTATTGCATTCGAACTGCCCATAGCAGTAATTCAAGAGTGGTAAGTACTCAAAAATGCCGAAATATTAAATACAAATTGCAAAATGCACCATAAAACTGCGCCACAACAAAAGAAAGTAAACGCGAAGAATATTTCGTGTTATGAAAAGTGGCGCAGAAATGGCTTGTAAAGGTACACCAGTCCAAAAATAGCTCGCCGCAAGGCAAAATAAACAAGTAAAAAACCCGAAAACTTTGGCAAAACAAAGACGCAAGAAAAGAAAACCAGTTTATGTACCGCATCTAAGACTTAAACCTTCAAGCGACGCAGTAAACGCCAACCAAAGCGGTTAGTCAGTTAGTCACTTAGGTATTTAGGTAGCCAGTTGGACTGATTGAAAGAGCGGTGAGTGAGTTTGGAAAATATTTGAAATATTTGCCTTTATTTCGACGCTTACATTTTACTTTTCGCTCATTACGGTTATCTTGCTGCATTTTCACCGGAAAATGGAACAAAGTGGAATGTACGAATCAGACTCACGAATAAACTGCATGCGTGTGTGAGACGTATTGCCAGCCAATCAGTCGAACTGCGAAGAATTCTGCCAAAAAACCATAACCAAAAGGCGAAAGACCGCAAACGCTGGCATTACTCTCTCACCAACCACGGCTTATGGTGGGAACTTTGCGGTTGCACACCTCCTTCGCGCTCTGTTGCTCCGCCGATTGTTGGAGTACCGTATAACTAAATAATTGTAACTTTCACATTATTTCAACGCTTAAATGGAAGTTTACCCTTGCCCCTTCGTTTTTTATCTTTAGCTTGCTTATTACATATCTACCTGTATATGCTGGTATGTTCGTATGTATGTAGAAACAATGAAAACTACCGCTACCAATAATGATGATGAGGTATTTGCCGATTGCATGTAGCTTTGCGGCGAGCGGTGTTGAGGGAATCTCGCTTTTGATGGATACATACCATTATTTTTGGTATGTTCAATTGAGTGACCTACATTTTGACTGAATACAATTTGATATAGATCGCTTTTTGGACTTTTTGTCCGCAATACGCACATTGAGAATGCAGACGCACATCGTTTTGTAAAGAAAACTTGATTCATTGTGGTTTTCAGTTGATGCTTCTATGCATTTAATTTGACTTCATTCAATGAATTTGATGTTACAAATAATCGGAGGCATTATACATATATCCATTTTGGATTAATAAACTTTAAAAAATTTAGTATTGTAGATCTTGTAGTATCTATACTAAGCCGCCTGCAAGGGTTCCTACTTTTGAAAGTGAATTCTACTTGAGCTTTGATCTTTTCAAAGCGTACTTGGAAGGACGTAGATTTCGGTGTTATGTTACCAGCTAGTCAAGTTAGAAACTAATAAGGTAGTCCTAGCTCATTGTGGACTAAATCCCAGAACCGACTAAAGAAATTTTATAAAGACAGAGTTATTCTATGAATTAATTCAACATGTACTAAGTATGAATTTTAAGTTTTAAATCGAGCCGAACGGATGTTGTATTTATGATGAGTTCTTTTTCAAGACCTTTCTCATACGGATGATCACATTAAAGATAGCCTAATAATTAAAGTGCAAATAATAATGCTCTTTTTGTTTTCTGTTTTTTTTTTTGTTTTTTTTTTGATCAACATCAACGTCCTTACTTCCTGAAAAGGGTATATATGAAACGATTAAAACTCTATAAGTGCTCCAGTCTAATAGAGACTATGCTCTCTCTATCTGGTATCATTAAAAGCACAATGTAAAAAAGTTCGGGCGTCATAAATATCGAAATTATGCATTTCATAGCCTTCTTGAGACTAACTAACGATAGTAATAAATATTTCATTGCCGCTGGACTTTCGGCGGTTGCTCAAAACTTTGATTTATTGCTTGTTAGTGTAGCCTTCCAAAAGAAACTGAAACAAGAAAAAGTTCGGAACAGTGTTTCACCTCCCAGCTCAGGATTGCCGGATACATTGATATTACCCCGACGATCTTAGCAGTCCAAAAGTCTATAAGAGTAAATGTGAAAACTATCAGATTAGGCGAACAATGTTTCGAAGGAACGTTTCAGATCATTAGCATACTACAGTTTCAGAACCCCTGTATTAAATCACAGACTTTGGAACTCTTATAAGTTTTCCGTAGAATTAATTAAACCCTCTTAGCCTAAAGCATCATGTCACACTACAATTATGGAACGACTGAAGATGCCGCAAATGACAACAACAACAAGTGTGTAAGTTCGAGAGGTGGTCATAAATTCCGCAAAAGCGCATTCCAGCACATCACTTATGGAGACCAAAAAGTCATAAAACTCACCAACATGGGGTGCAGTGAAAATTGCCGATCCGACACATCAAGCGAAAACAGCATCGTAAAAACGAGACAAAGAAGCCATAAAAGAATGCAACATTGTAGTCGAAGATGTTAACACAGCATCGTGGCGCTTGTCAAGTGCGTGAATATGTGATCAAGTAACTTTAGGGAACCGATTATTTCACGCCCACCAGTTGATATGCATGCTATATATATGCATATATATATATATGTAGATCCGAGGGTATGCGTGTAATTTAAGGTCAATGCAATAAAATACCCTTTGAAGATTATTAATTGTATAATATTTTGCAGCTGGGCAAATTTTATCATAATGCTTCCTGGCGCACGCACACAAATACATATACAGAAAATGCATTTAATATCCTACTGTTTTTCATAATTCAAAATTTTTACGAGCTCGTAAAATTATCCGCGATTGTTGGAGTTCAACCGGTTGGGTATCTAAATGGCCTGTCGGCAATGCAAAAGAGCGCATTTGTATTCATATTATGGCAGCCCATTTCGTATTTAGGCGAAGATAAAAAGTCAGGAATTTAAGGTGTCTGATGACAATCTAAGCATAGTGCGAGAAAAACGGGAAATGTGAGACTTTGTAACGCATGGTATGCAGGCCATATTTAGGGGAAACCAATCTGAGGGTTCTAGGAGTGCGAGATTTACATAGGGACAATTTATAATTTGAATTTATGCTTACTATATTGAGAAAAGGTTTAAGAAGACCTCTTAGATATGTTAATTATAGAACTGTTTGTTACAAGTGCTGAACTAAGACACTTAAAGTTCTTCAATCTGAGGAAAATCAACTTATTTTGGTTCCTGACATTAGGTTTTATTCACCTTCATTGTTATTATATATCAAACCTCTACGTAATATCATCTCATTAAGTTTGACGCAGCCACTTAATAAAATTATGTTGTTTTTAAGAATTATTTATTAACGCAGTCGAAATAGAGTAGCTTTGAGCCAGTAGAGGCGGGCTGAGTGTTCAACGAATATTCCATATATGTACCTCTTATAGTGTTCGGCCGGAATGATGTTAAGTTTCTTCAGTGAAAGGCTTTTTAAGGCCCCAATCAACTTATGATGCGTTTACCGGTGCGGATATATAAAGTTTACAAACGAGAAAGAATCCAAATCTGTCAAAAGTCAATGGTCTTCAGTGATGCGGAATGGACCCAGCCAGTGGAGATATATTCCTTATTTTACCTTTTACCATTTAGTATACCCATAAGCCTTTCGATTCAAGCAAGCCTCTCCAAACCGAAGACCGGAGACTGGAGACTATCTCGACAATCTCTCAGATTGGCAGGAATCACTTTTAAGTTATCCCGACAAAATTCTACCGACGTTTAGCTACAATCAACCAATTTTTAATGAATATTGGTTACGATATGACGTAACAGGCTGCGAAATGTTTTACAGCTGGAAGGTGGTGTGAACCCTTTATATGTTATTGCTGTGTATCCTTAGTGTGCGAAGATGTAGTTTTTAAATATCACAGGTTTTGCTGATACTGCTAGTAAACCAAAAGCTAAATCTGCAAGTTGTTTGAATAATAATTGCTCAAAATGTACAGGTCTCACATTACAATCTCCTTTTTGTGATCCGTGGGAGAAGAATAGCGGAAATATTGTCGTAGTAATAAACGACTTCTGATTAAGAGAGGAACAGTGGGGAGAACTATCACACCAATATTAAGTGATAGCGCATCCCAAACTAGTTTTTCTTACTTTAGAAAATTGTTGTGATGTAAACGAACCTGGAATTCTTTCAATATTATTTGATCCCATTAAAAGTTAGTTTTCTCAGATATCATCCAGTTTTCTCCCAATCGTTCGATTTTCGAAAAACCAATAGCATTTTCATTGATGTTAACATTTTATGTTACAGGAAGTCCTACACGTGTGGTTAATTCTTCCCGGAAGGTATAGCCGTTAAAAAAATGTAAAGCTATCACCTTAAAACCCTTTAAGTAGTCGAGTTTTGGGTATTTAGTATGGCTGAGACGATTTGTTGTGCATAACTGATCTTTTTTGAACGGGAAAACTTTGGCGAAATTATCACCCTTCAGTCCGATTTTTCAAACATTTTGGTTATTGATGATATACAGCTGCCTGATTTATTCTATTCGACGAACTTAAGAATAATATCGAATAGAAATTGGCCCGAACTGATGTAAGAAGACCAGATGATTTAAACAAATTTTGTTGGTTCGTTATTACACTAATTTAAACTCACCTGGAGGCCCGAATATAGTTTCTATTGTATTAAATCAAACATTTCAACTTTATTTACTTAGGAATGTGAATTCTAGAGCAATACAGAAATAATCTTGAAATAAGAATAAAAAAACAGGCTGATTAATTAAAGTGCAGTTTTCCATCGAGCTCATGCTTGGTAAATAACTAATCCCTCCAGAAAAAACAACGGCATTCAATCCGGCACCGAATGAATGGATCCGTATAGTCGCTCAATAGCGAGGGAAGGCAAAAATTCAAATATGAAGCAGCTTAAAAGGCTGCAAAAAGTCCTTCTAGGAATTCGAATGCGGCAAAAGAGCCATTAAACGGTTAAATGTGAGTTGATTTGAACGGGCTCACAGTTCGGCAATGCGCGCGTCCGTTTGCACCAGACTCACTTATTTGTCCCGAGTATTTTTTTTTTTTACTTTTGTGCGGGCGACACTGAAAATGCTGAAATGCATTCATTGACCTGTGCCAAGGTACAACAACGTAAAAAGGTGGCACAAATAACAATTTACTGCATCGGACGGCAGGTAGGTAGCGGTTGATGGCTTCGTTTTAGGAGTTTTGGAATTTTGAACATCCTGCTTTGCGCCGGCGTTATATCTGTTATTTATTTTATGGCTATTTGTAAGGAGCGAACGATAAAATGAACAAACATATTTGCCACGACTACTGATAAAGTTTGCTCTTGCGAAAGTGGTGTTGCCAGTTAGAGGAAAAATAAACAACGAAACTTTTCAAGGAACTGCAACTAGATTAACCCACAGTTCTTTTAAACTTTGGTAGAGAGGAAAGAATGGTAAATAGAGAGCAAGAGAAGAACTATGAAGAACTAATTGCTATCCGCTGTAATATCAAACTTTCGCATTAAAAACCTTCCCATTTTAACAAAAAAATTAGGGACGAATAATAGTTGTTTCTACTTAAACTCTTGAACGAGGTTCTACTGGTTGAATATATACATCAGTCCTGGTACAACCTATATGGTATGTTGGAGGGTGGAAAACCCTTGACGGTTATAATGAAATATCGGAACTTTGGAATGTAACTTTTCCTCCTGTTTCATAAATGTGGGTCTTCATATTCAATCAGTGGAGGGACGAGTGACCAAAATTATCATTCAAAAAGATTTTTTATTTTTGCTTTTTCACCGCACCGCGAATGAAACTCCTGACCTTTTCGGTGGTACCTTCGAACTGAAACATCTTCGCTACCCTGGTGATGGCGAGTCTTGCAGAGAGACCTTATCAAAGATCTGTTGCTTCCAGAGATTCTCGGTAAAAAAGCAAATTTTGTTGCTCGGCTCTTGCTGCTATAAGCTCGGTTCTGAAACCGAATTGCATCTGTTAAGCTATTAGTTGGAACTTACCTATTCAATCAGAGATACAGAAATAATACGCAAGTTGAGTATGAAATTAGTAAATTCAACTACGTGGCAACATTGCAAACTACAAGTTCACTGCGCTGCTGCAAGGCCAAATAACATTATCGAAATTATCAAAAATTAAAAACCAAACAACAAATATTAATCATCGCTCTACCTAACAACATACATACTGCCAAACGAAATGTAGCCATAAGCTAAAATAAACAAATATACAAGCAAACAAACAAAAACGATACCGATTTGAGCTGACAAAGGAGCTCCGACGTAAAGGTCTCGAGAAGAGAACAAATCAAGTGTGGCTGCCTAGGCCGGATGCAAGCGAGTCGCTCACACTCGCTATCTTTTTTTTGCGGCATCCTTTTTCTGCAGTTCTACGTACGGACGTGCAAAACAACGTTGACAAGCGCTACAATAACACCAGTAAAAACAACATTCTATACAAATAAGATTCCCAGATGAATGAATTTGCCACCGCCGACGCGAAAGCCGCCGCCGCCCTAACACTGGACATCACACTGCGTTGTATGGGTATGTGTGCGTGTGTACGGGTGCGTGTCTGCCTGCGTTATGCACTTACGCTGTTTTTGTGCGTCATCCGATCCGCCTGTTGAACTTGGCAATGAACCTTCGACTTCCACGAATCAGGACGAACCGCAAACAAAGCAATAAACCCTCAATGAGGTGACTTACCTTTGAGAAGGACAAATGCACGAAGAAGCAGCAGCAGCGACAGCAACAGGCTTCAGCTAGAACGTGTCGCGCGCCACCAAAGCAATGCTCACTGCTCGTGGGCCCCTAGGTTTGTTCTTTATCTGTTGTTTTCTTCACACTCACCCACTGGAACTGCATTGTGTGTATGTTTGTTGTTTTATTCGGTAGAAATAAGATAGCAATAGTGCTGTGAAATATGTGTAACCATCTAATGAAATTTGAAATATTTTCGATATATATGTTCGAATTTTTTAATATCTAATTTCGAATTTTAGAGCATCTTAGTTACAAATTTCGAATATTTAAGTTGACAATTTCGAATATCTGGTTATTATTTTCGATTACGTATATTTTTTTTTTCGCATAACCAGGTCAGTCTAAATCGACCTTTAATCCCACCTAAATCTTACTTGAAATATTTACGTTATATTACGTATTATTACGTTTTATGTATCATATATCCCTAAGCAGAAGTGGCCCTTACATACGGGTATCCACTATCCACCCGACAAAAATTTTTGATTTATGGTATGTAAATATATCTGAATCCCGATTTATATTTTCGTGTCTTATTATGTCGTGATTTATTGTTTCGTGAATTTATGTTCGAATATGTAACTACGAATATTCAAATATTTAATTTCAAAAAATTTCGATATTTAAGTTTAAATTTTCGAATATTTTTTTTTGAATTGACTAATATCTAAATACATTTTCACAAATATATTAGCTCGAGTTTGAGTTTTCATCCGAACTTATCACCTCCTTACTTACGCTTATTCTCTCAACACATTTATTTGTCTATGAAAATATTTTATTTATAGATTTCTTGGAAATTCGACGGTGAACTTCTTACAAACAAATAGACAATAACGCCCTATCGTCACAGTGTTGTTGCACTTTCGAATTTTGCGCCTGAATGAGTTTTCGAATTGCTGCTTAATCACTATCTGCTTTTATTTGTTTCTTTGTCCTTTTTTACTGACTTACGCGTCTTGGAGTTTAGTCCTTTACCACTTGCATTGATACGCTAAGGTACCACCAAGATATGATACACACCAAGGTAGTTAGTCATAAAAATATGCACTTCGTAGAATTTTCGTTTTAAGTACATAACTGTTAAGAGCCCTTGTTTGTCCTGGTTGTCCTTTTTCGAAAAGAAAAAAAGTAAAACAACAAAGTGGCGTTACTAATAAGTAAGTGGCTGGCACTCCGAGTGGCTGTGATGTCCTGTGGACTTGAAATACATACATACATACATATGTACTTACATTTCGGAGACAATCGAGGAGGCTTTTCTCTTTATCTCACAAATCATGGGAATAGATTTTTGGGATTTACGAAATTATGTCCTTCACGACGTGAACTAATTGAGCTAAGGAATTATCAATAATTTCAGTTTCAGGTTGAAATTGCTTGAGATGTTTTTTTATGACCAAAGTACAGTGTTTGAAACCCTGACGTGACGTTTTTCTTGTTAATATTACTTGAAACTATATCCAAGTTGAAATTATGAAACGTGCAGTGTGCTATGCTGGTGAGGCATTTGTTTGTGTTATTTGCTGATTACCCACCGAAAGAACACACATAGACAAAAAGTCTAACTTTCACGATGCCAAAATATTCCTGAGGATGAAGCAAGCCTTCATATATCAAGGGTATGTCTTAACCCCATCACATATTTGATAAGGCGATTGATTCAGATTCCTTATAATCTCGCCTTATTTGTAAGAATGAAGAGGTTTATGTCGGGGAATTATTAATCTGAGCTGAGGAGGGTTCTTCTTGAGATCGTGATCCTTTCATATGTTTCAGTAGTATGAGGTATTTGACTGTTTTGCACTATTCGGGGTTTACTAGACCAGTAAGTGACTGATTTCTGTCACTAAATTATCTTTTCGAATATCATAATAGCTTAGCATATCTTGAACGAATCAGTACAAGTTCCATATAACTGTGCTTTCAAATCGAATTCTAGTTTTGCCGAACACTTTTAATAACTTTGCAACGCTAATAAAAAGTTTTTGCTGAAATTTCTGGCTGGGAACTTTGTTGTAAAAAATGGCAAAGGAATGTAATTGGCATCTAAAATATTAGACCTTTTGGAACAGTATCGATTTGATTTCGAAATTTTATGTACTATATTATTTTCTCCATCGAATATTAAACTTGTTTCTTTATTTGGGTATCACCTATACCTGATACCTATCATAATTGCAGTCTTCTGCATTCCTCAAGCCCAAATATAAGTTATAAATGACCTATCCTCGTATTTTATGGCCCTCAGTTCTTGCGATAATTGCTTTATGCAATCTTCCGCTCTCCGCTTCTATAACTTATATATAAGTATGTGTGTTTCTGCTCCACCACTAGATATTTATTTGTGATATCTTTATGACAACACTTATATGGAAGTTAATTTATTGGCAATTGGTCAAAGTGGCAATTCTGGCTCTCGGTACACACATACAGCCGTTTAAATGTATGTGTGTGTGCGCTTATATATGTGCTACTGCATGTTTCCCGGCTAAGCTCGTGATAAATCGCCGCTTTATCAAAAGAATCCATCGCATTTTCATTAAGTGCGTCGCCACCCATTAATTTCGGCTGCAGTCCTGCCGACGACTAGGCTCACAGTCAGTAAGCTAATACATATGTGTGTATATGTATATGTGTGCGCCGTTCTTACAAGTTGTTTATCACACTGGCCGATCCTGCGGATTTGGAGTATATTTGGTGGCGGCCACTGCCAATTTGAAGCTCATAAATATACTATTTTCTTGCAACTAAATTATTAGCCACAAAACTTATGCCGCAGTGGGCCAAGTATCCGCAGACACACATATGTACATGCATTCCGTTATTATATTCATTATGAGCATATATATCGAGAAGTGAGTGGGTTTTTGAGAGAATTAGTCGAGCAAATCACAACTGATTTACGGCTGCGGCATTCTGAGCCTCGTCGTTCTCGGCGCTCGGAAACTCCACTCAACGCAAACTTTATCACAAAAACAAAAAAAAAAAAAACAAGTAAGAGAGGCCTAAGTTCGAGTGTAACCGAACATTTTATACTCTCACAATGTGCAAGGATCAGAAGCGGGGATATGTTTTCAGGTGCTGGCACAACTTTATATTAAAAAATCTTGCATAAGAATTCAATATTTATTATTCGACGAAATTGTCAATGGATTGGTTTGGATTGTATGGTTTAATAAATATATTAGATACATGAGGAAAAAGTCAACTAGAGAAAAGGAAATCAGTATATTAGGAAAGAGCTGCTTAGACCATGATCTAGACCGATTTCTTTCATATTTAGCGCTAAATCACATTCTGTTTAAGACAACATATCCACTTAATTTTATTAAAACATCACACATATTGACCAACATAAACGGCTTAAAGTCAGATGGAAAGTCGGGAATTCTTATATCGGGCATTTTTAGGATAGAGGAAGATCTGCACTGGTTACATTAACTCTTTTCATTATTTAAGTATATTAGGGAACATGTTTTCATGCAATTTTGTGCAGGTAACTCACACAGTGACCGACATATTCGCCATAAAGTCTGCTCGAATAGTGAAAATCATTATATGTAGTATATGGGAGCTGGGATAATTCGTTTCAAACGATTCGTTAAACCAATTTCACACATTTTGGACAGTAAACTATTGCATATTCGATATCACGTGTTCACTTAATTTTGCTAAGGAAGGTAGAAAATCCGTAGGTTAAGTATATGGTGGCTAGGGGAAGTATTTTTCCGACTTTGCCCCTTTTACAGAGAGTACACAATTATCATGGAACGATAATCCTCCAATTTCATTACAATATTTTATAGATTTCCCGATATTTTCGATGAAAAGTCAGATAGAGGCACTGAGGTCCTAATATGGGGTATCTGGTGGTTGGAAAATTATAATCCGATTTCGCCAACTTTTACGCATGAGATGGCATATCTTGAAGTCACTATTTGTACAAAGTTCGATTTTCAAATCTTAATTGCTGCTCAATTTAACTCCTTTAAAGTAAAAGGATCGGATGAAACTTAAAATAAAGTTATATGAGAAGTGGACCTGGTTTTTATCCGATGTCGTCCATTTTCACAATGTTACATAAGGATGCAAATGTAATGTCACATTCCAAAGTTTGTTGAAATCGGTTAAGGCATTCTTGAGATATGGAATTTCTCCTAAAGGTGGGCGGTGCCACGCCCATCACCAAAACTTTACACGCATTCCTATGCAAGCCTTCCGTATCATATTTTTTGTAAGAGTGAATGTTTCTGACGTGTTCCTTCAGCGAGTTATCGGACTTTTAGTAGTTTTCAACATAACTTTTGTATGGGAGGTGGGCGTGGTTATTATCCGATTTTACTAATTTTCTCACTATATGAATATATGCTGGAAATACTTAGCCGGAGCTAGGTTGAGTGATATACCTTTGGCGGTTTCCGATATATATATATTAAGCCTATTGGGGGGCGGGGCCATTCCCACTTTTACAAAAAATTTTGCCCACAGATGCAACATCTTACTAGGATTCTCTGTACCAAAAAACACGTTCACAGTTTAACTTGCTGCTTAGTTATAGCGCTTTATCTGTTTTCGATTAATGGCTTTTTGTGGGCGTGGCAGATGTCCAATTACGTCCATCTAGAATACCAACCGTCTTACGGTGACAAAGAACACGTGTACCTAATTTCATCAAAATATCTTAATTTTTACTCAAGTTATCGCTTGCACGGACGGACGGACGGACGGGCGGACAAAGAGACAGTCACTCAGATTTCAACTCGTCTTTTCATACTGATCATAAATATATATACATATATGTATATATATATATATCTAACTCGTTTAGTTCTAGGTGTTACAAACAACCGTTAGGTGAACAAAATTAATATACTCTATAGTAACATGTTGCGAGAGTATAAAAAAAAACGGAAAGAAGCCACCAGTGTAGCTACTTGGCTACTTAAATGAGCCTGTTAAATGTCGACTAGTTGGTGTGAGCTCTCTGCTGCGGCGCTGAGATAATAAGTTAATGGCCATAATTATCGCAATTTGAATTGAAAATTCATTTTTGAAAGTACTTCCGAACACTCTCCCACTGTCTACAGCGCCGTTACAGAGAGTAGCTTGTGCCACACTAAATAGTTACCCGCCCCGTCCACCGAGAGGCCTACTGATGGCAGCGCACTTGTCTGCCGGCCTGCTTGTCGTCTTGTAGGCTTGTCGGCTTGTCAATTTCGCTTAAGTTTCTTTCGAGATTTATGTAAAAGTTTTGCTCTTATCAATGCCGCTGCGTTTCTGCATAACCGTTGTTCTCTGGGCCCTTCATCTCTTTCACTCTTGACGCAGAACTCGCTTGCATGTTGTCGTCGCTTTTGTTATTAAAAAAGTTCACAGACACATTTGTCAATTTTTATGGCGGCTACAACACAAACAATTGCGCGCGTAGGATGGACGGCTGCCGTCGAATCGTCATAATTATGAATCATATGAATTGTTTGGGGAGACGAGAGTGGTTTGATAAATCAATGGAGTTTATAGAGGTAGGATCGGTTACATCAAGCTACTTCGCGGTCGAACTACTTAATTCATTATATTCCCGATTTCCCAAGGTTCCCAAAATAGTCTTCTTTCGACTCCATTCTTTGCTATAAATCTTCTAGCCTCACGCTATTGCTTCCATTTTGGAAATAGCAAAAGTTGTAGAGACCTGATAATATTCTGAATGAGGATGTAATCCATGACCTTAATCTTTGTAGTTCTAAGTTGGTATTTCCAATAGCCCTTTAATTTGGTGGATGCTCCATTTTTCCTGATTTTATTGCAAGTCTGGGCAAGAGTGATTCGGATATATTTTTCGAGTCAAGAAATTTCAGTTCAGAAATCCATAAACTCTATACTTTGCCCTTAATGGACAAATTTAGGTCCCGGGGGTTCACTTGAAACTTATAGGCTGAGAACTTACAGCAAGTAGCTTTCTCGATGATGGTTTAGTTTACAAAAAGCGTCAACTGTGATGATACCTTTTGGAATTGACCGCTTAAGGGAATCGTAACTTTTAATATTGTATAAGAAATGTTCAAAAACATTCTATCCTATTGATCTACCCTCGTATAAGAATCTGAATTAGCTCTCTCCCACTACTCCTCTCTATTCTACATTCTACATTCGGCGTTTTCCGCTTTTAAGTCATTGTGTAACAGCCTGCTGTAGTGCAGTTAATTGCAGTTGCAATAACGGTCACCACTGACTTTTATTGTTATTGCATCTTTTATTGAGCGGTTCGTTATTAAAAAAGTGCCGTTAAAAAAATTGAAAGTTCGAAACTTTTGATCGATGGCAATTAGCACATTAGAAGGCCAATTTTTCCATGCCGCAGAATTTGGATTTAATTTATTAAAAAAGTTGGTCCTTTCAGGAAATCCTTGAACTGAATCGAGGTCCAAGTAAAAGGCGTAAATGTCAGCTGTTCGGCTGAGTTATTGCAATGGTGTAGAGAGTAAAGAAGAATGTTCACATGCATAGTTACTGTAAAATTTGGTGTTTAATGGGAATAATATTAAAAAGTAATTAAAAGTATCAGTTAAATGGCAAGCAGCTGTAATATTTGTTAAAAATATTTATGTGAAATAAATAGAGCTAGAATAGATTTCAGTGACTAGCATTTTTACTTCACGACTTTATTTTATGATTAATTTTTTATATACTATTATTTACGATATATCAGCCTTAGACGGGGCCAAAAGACCCGATCCTATAGAGATCAGAAAGTTTTCTACAAGTATCCAAAAAGGAAAAGAATGGCTTCGCGATTTTCAAAACAAAGGCAAAGCTCTCTGTGGAAAATCAAAATCTGTTAAAAAATCGGGATTCAGGCTTCTATCTCAGTCTAAATAGTAGCCTCCTCTGCTAGTTCATGCAACAAATTGATAAATTTAATGAGTGAACATCAAAATATTATCTAATGAAATCCACGTTTTGCAATAAACCTTTTGAGTGAAGTATTCTCAAGTTCACGTTATTCCAACCCAAATTAGAAAAGACAGTTAATTGTTCATATATTTAGATTGATGACCAAGCGTTTCTTCAAAACCCGTTGAAGTCCTGGATATATCATTTTCGAAATCCACCATCATTTGCCAATGGATCGACCGAGGATATTTCCTAGGCTCCTGTTCATCTTTCTGTATTGTTAAGAGTTTGTCTTTTATATGTTTTAAAGACTGCAATGCACTGGTCGTATATATTTTGTAATTTAGTACGGTTTAGTTTTAAAAGTCATATTCACATGTTTTCTACATAAATCAGATAAACTGATTTATTGAGCTGAACGGCGAAACATCCATACATTTCCAGCTTTCCAATTCAAGAAAAAAAAAGATAACAGTTTCTCATCTCAGCTTTAAATCGTCTGAGCTAAGTTTGGGTCGGTTGGGCCCTAAATGTTTTGGATGTGGTTCATTCAGAAAACTGATATACATATATGATTGCAGTTTCAATGCTATAATGACGAAAGGGAATTATTAATTAAGGCGAAGGGATTCCCATTGCATTCGTTTAAATAATTATAGAGGATATATGGAATTACTCCAAAACTTTTTGGGATATGTTAGGGAAATATATATAGTTTCACGATTCTGTAATATAATCACACTTTTCCTTGCGCCCCATCATATTAGTTTCCTGAAAGGATTTAAAAGCGATTCACCAGTTGAAATCTCAGGCCAGCAACCGGTTTTTTTTTTTGATGAGCTAAACGGCAAGTTAAAATTTTTATTTTTTAGTCCAAAGCTTCGCTTCCCCTTCTCAAACTAATCCACTGCCTTTGCAGAAATTTTTGAACTTTTCGAGTATCAATTCAGGTCCTGTTTTTATATCGCCAGATGTTCACTTTTGTTTCTTAAGTGCTTACACACATACATATTTACGATATGCTACATTATTTAATAGCTTTTTATGGTACTCGTCTGCTCATACGTTATTCATTAGTTGGACAATCATATTTGTTGCGACTGACTGCTTGTCTAGTCAGACGGCTGTACAATTCACAAGCCCAATTTCTCACAAACGAAGCGAAGAAAGCAAAAGATTCGGTCGCAGACAAGGTGAGTGGCAGACGTACATAGACGTAGACAGACAGACAGACGAACAGACGAAATTTTGTATTTAAATTTCTTCACGAATATTCTGCGCCATTATTGCGTGCGCCTGCGAGTGTTTGTAGGCATGTTTTGTGGCACGTTAATGTGTAAATGCCATAGCAATGAAGCGCACAATTCAATTACAACCGTTGGACAACGCGGCGACACGCAATAGTGGCGGAGAAATGAAGGAGCGAGCGAGCGAGCCAGTCAATCTGCAGAGCTGTAGAGCACGCGCGCCAAATAAAATTGCGCAGTTACGCTTCCTGACAAACCATTTCAGCTATGAGCGGCGAGCTCGGCGGCAGGAGCGATCAGTGGTCGTGCGTTCCGATGACTGAGGTTATTGACATGTACGCACATTGACCTTGGAAAACTAAAGATAAAATGTCGGAGCGGCAAACGGCAGACAGTAGACGACGACTGCGAGCGGAGGAGGCAGCCGGTAAAGTGAAGGGGAAGGGTAGGTGTACCCCAAAGGCCACATTCGTATTAGAATACGACGACAAGGCCTTGTTTTGATTAAATCTGCAGGAATGGGACTGCGAATGCGGCTAAACAACCCCCGAAATATCGATAGGACCACGAAAAAGGCTCACAGCATCAAGTACACATGTACGTACATACGTCTGGATTAGAATAAATTTGGCTGTGTGGCAAGGACACTGCGGCGCAAAATAAATCTCAATCAAATGCGAAGTTCAATGCAACCCTTCACATGAACTTCGTAAAGAAATGAAGGACAACAAAGGGAATTTAGCCATCAGGCGGGCTGTGAACCCAACCTACCGCACAAATTCAGCACGTAACGCACGATGGCGGTAATAACGCAATAAACTGTTGATGCGTACGTCGGCGGAGGAGGTGCAAGAAGTGCTAATATTTCAGCAGTATACTAGCATACAGCGCTAAGGGTTCGACTAGTGCGAATAAAGAAAAATGTGCCAGACGGATATGCGCGCGTACGCAAGCATTCGCAAACGACGCAGACGTTGCGACAGACAAGGGGTTGCTTCGTCCGTCCGTGCGTTTGTCTACGCGCGCAAAATTCGCAAAATCTGACATTTTCAGTTTCGTGCGTTGCACCCGGTTCTCCGTTGTTTTGTTTTGCTACCATTCTGCGGCGAATGCACGCGGCTTTGGGTTTATTCGTCCAACCGTCTGAAGAACAACACATAAATCGGTGTGTAATACACCTTCAAACATACATTTGTATTTACGATATTCAACCTTTGCCGCTGACGAGCTGAGTGACTGCGTCAGGAAACAGGAAAAAGTTCGTTAAACTCTGCGGCATGAAATGGAAACTCCATCCAGCCATCACAACAAATGCCCTCCGTGTTATTGTGAGCTCTCCTGTCGTCTTTTATTGTCTACAGCCGACTGTCGAGAGGACTCTTGTCGCAATTGAGTAAGCTGTCGTCTACGCATTAATTTATAGTACGCACATTCCACTTCCCGGTATATTGTATATTATGCTGCGCTGGGCTGGAATTTCTACAGCGGAAAGCTTACAGCGATGGGTATCGTCTGGCGGTGCGGGGCGCTAGGCGGTAACTTGATGGTATTGTGGTTTTAAAAAGCCTGCGGCAATGCGTACGTTTTCTTAGCTTCAAAGCATCAAAGAATGTGCCATTGTGGCAGTTATTAGAAGTTCTGGTGGTGGTTGTTGAAAGATTTTGAATATGGTTGGTCAGGTGGGGAGTGCATGACAGTTGTTGCCTGCCTGCGTTGTCTGAGATGCAAACGGTTAACTAGTTGTTGCAACCAAGCATATAAACAAAGTAGCCATTAAGACGGGTTTTGTCTGAGTTTTGAAATGGCCAGAAATTTTATTGTGTTGAGACAGTACCACTGTCCGATTAGCTTAGCGTTTGCTGGAAGCCTTACGCACTCAATAAGTCTCGAACAAAGCAAGCGAACTATTGCGAACTTTATTGATATTAAGTCTGGGTGTATAAAAGTCTGCAGCACCGGTCAGCAGTCTCGAATCTGTTGATGGCTGTCGTTCAAAGGACTTTAGTTTTGCCAAATATACCGACATTTTTGAATTAATGAGGAATATTCAAAATATTTTCGTTCCGGCATTGGCAGAACTGCTATAAGAAATATAAGTTCTGAAAAAGCTTCGCTGGAAATTATACCAGCACAGCATGTCGTTTAAAAATGAAGGCAACTCAGTGCAGGCTCGACTTATAACACAACGAACTACAGAGAACTTGAATTCCCGATGTACGAACTTGAAGTTCCGAACGGATATACAACGATTAAAATCAAATTGAATAAGTTGGAATCCATATATATATATGTACATGTAGAATATAATGACTCAAGATCGATTTAAAAAGCATTTACAAACTCATTCAACCATCGTAATTTTGTGATTATTTATAACTATCTGTTTATTCAAAAACATTTCGTCGAGTCGACTCTGCTGCAAATTCGTCTCGATCGCTGGAGTTATAGGCATGAAGGTCACGAATCCGGCACACGTGCAATTAGCGCTATTTAACAGTTGCATTTTACTTCGTTTCTGTTGTTATTGCTTTTGTTCTTTGTTTACTCATCCCACTGAAATGCATTTTGCTGGCATTTGCTTGCAATAAAAATTCCTGAAATTATTCTAATAAAATGCCATAAATAACTTTTGGAATATTGAAAGTAATGGTGATAATTACTGGCACATGATCTTTTTGTTTATTGCGTTCATGTTGATTTGCCGCCAAATATCATTTGTTGTTGCTGTCATTTGTTGTTTTCTCGCATGCAATTGCGATCACCACACACACACATGCACACTTTCAGTTTAATGTTTCAATTAGATTTGCATGCGCTTGGGTGGGCCATAAAATGGCGAAAACAAAAACATTATGCAGTAATAATTTGCTCATCGACTATATCTGAGGGGCGTAGTAGAGACGAGAAACACATCATGCATAAGTAATTAAGTTCCTTATTACCGAGCGCAAGCGCTTTTTTGCTTGTTAGCTAGCGGCTATAATCTTATATGATCTTACAGAAAGTACGCTATAAACATGGGCGTTCTTAGAACCTCAAGAGGTGCGGTGTCTTTCTAAAACGTTTGAATAGTTCGAACAAAGTTTTTGGATCTAAGAAAAACAAAAGGTTTGGAAGAAGAGATAAGAGAACATTTAATCTACTGAAGATTTAAACGAAATAGTAAATCATTCAAATGTTCCTATAGGTAGGTTAAACTAAATACGCGAAACTATCAAAGCGATGAAAGTGCAGAGAGCACTGATTAGATTGGTTGAGAGCAGGAGATTTTGCTGATATCTCTCGGGTTAAGGTCTTCTAGAAAAATACAATCATCAATTTCACAAGTAGCCAGAAGATAGTCTCACAAGATTTTAGTCTAAACAAACGAATAGTTCAAATTTAGCCACTTTGTGTAGTTACCCTCACCACCTCTTTGAGAACATCAAGCAAATTTAAGGAGTTATTATGAAATCACAGAAAATCAGTGATTTGAGAATGCATACATTGGATCACTGTCCCGCGAAAACCTTACATCTGATGCGTTTACGGCCTTAAGGATACTCTGAAGACGATTTAGTTATAACCTGCTTCCGTCTCTAATTTGTTGAGTTAAGACTTTCTAGTTGCGAAAGAGAGCTATGCAATCCCTAAGGAATTTCGGCGAAATAAACAATCTTACTTCATTTTAGGCAGAGTTTTGAGAATACTATCCGATTTAGAACCTTTCCGATGTATGAGGTGGGTCTGAGTTTGGGCGGGAGACGTACATTTTTATGGAGATGTCATAAATTAGAAATTATTTCTTTAAGTGGATTTCTGAGCTGAGAAATTTCTTTCTGAGGCCTCTCTTAATCCTTATCAGACTACATTCTATATACTTGTAAGGAACTAGATAAGAACCGATAAGATTAGAACTATTAGTAAGTAATTTTTGCAGAAGGATTGTTTCACAGTTTAGAGGACCGTTATCTTTTAATAACCAAAATGCTGTCACTTAAGTTCAGCCAGTTGGAGGTCCACAAGTTACTTTGTATCGAATTAATGGTTGTCTTCAACTTCTTAGTTTTTTGTTTGTTTTGTGTTTTTGTTTTTTTTTTTTGGTGGGGTGGTTAGTCCATCAAACAACCTTAGTAAGAACAGTAATAAACACTGTTGAGCCATGAAATTCGAAAAACAGAAATTTACTAGCTGATTCATAGGTAGATATATATGGTATATGAAGCCGAAAAATGAGAAGCCGCTGTCTGATTCTGTTAGCGGTCTGTAAAATATCAGACTTATCTTCACCTAGTATTTCAAAATAGCTTCCATGGAATGAAGCCAGTTTCTATAAAAATTCGACTTATCGTGTGAGACTTTATATTTCAATTATAACTGGATTTCAATATTGGATAATATTTTTGAGAATTATCGTTACTCTTGATTCTCTTGAATTCCGTTAACAGACCATTTAACCGCTAGATTATTTTACGAAAGTCTCGTGTCGCTTTTAGTAATCGGAGCGATCGTAGAAGAAACCGAGCTCTTTGAAAGATGTTCAAAAGCATGTGAAATTTCTTTCTCTTAATCCCCAAACAATAATTATTGTTACATTTTTGTATAATCTTAGAGTTATGGTATGTAATTCTCAGCTCCAGCTGCATAGTTTGGAATAACCACAAAGTTATCCAAACCAAGCTATCTGTTCTTCGAGAAGCTTCAGTACAACGTTAAATAAACTTTCCGAACCATAAGTTGCATGCGAACTTCTGGGGTGTGAAACTAAATTTACTTAGAATTTGAAACCCTCATTAATTTCATCAATCTAAGTCAGAGTTTGTTGCCTCGTTCAATGTACAGTTATCACTTGCTTGCCCTACAATTAACTATTTACGCGTACCTCATGCAAATTTAAAGCCACACACATGGCTAAAGTCAATGAACTCGTAGAAGCCGACGAGTCGGTGGCGTCTCATTTTCGAATTGTGAACTAATCGTTACAAAACGAAACAC
This sequence comes from Bactrocera minax, assembly GCA_021498325.1. Classification (NCBI taxonomy): domain Eukaryota; kingdom Metazoa; phylum Arthropoda; class Insecta; order Diptera; family Tephritidae; genus Bactrocera; species Bactrocera minax. Next base: position 6,025,674 of record JAKEEE010000001.1, read on the forward strand.
ACGACTGCTAACTGCTACTGCTACATACAGTCAGACATATTTGTTTATTCGCAAAAATCCAGCCTGTACAATGGCCTTAGCAGCATTAAATTAAAAATCATCCCCTTTTTCGGTATTCGGAGTAATTCTGCCTTTTGTTGATGTGCCAATACCTAGTTGGGGTATGATTTGTTGCTCTTGTTTGCTCGTTTTATTGCAAATTCGGCTTTGTTTGTGTCTTCTGGTTTTATGCGAAAATGAAATGAAATGCATAATAAAATGAAATGCGAAACGAGCTGAACGGAGAGGGCACTGCAAGGCGAATGTTATTGCCTTTGTGAAGTGTTTTCCCGCCAAAGGTACCAAACATACGAGTCGATGGCTTTGAAGGTAGCTAAAAGACTCACTACCTTGCCGTCTCGTATCGGAGTTATTGAGCTTTAATGCCGCAGACAATAACGTGCGACAAGTCGTAGGTCGGTTACGGTATATATATATACTACACTGACGGTGCTGCCGATGTCGGTATATATTTACCAACACAATTTGTTGCAAAGGTTCGGTGATGGCCGGAGCTGGCCGGAGCTGGCTGGTGCTGTGGTGTGAGGTGTGTTGATTGGTATTGCCAGCTTGTTGATGCGACTACTGCTGTATGGTGTTTATGACGGCGATGGTGATGGTGATGGCTCAATCGCAGCCGACTTAGTGCGGTGTGGTAAAGGGAAGCAGCAGTGTCCACTGTCGCGCTTGCCATTTGACGGCATCTAGCACTCGTCGCTTCTACAGGGTGCGCTGTGTCGAAATCAGTAATTCGTTTGTGAACGTTTTGTTTTGTGTGGTGTGAATGAACTTTTCCCAAGGACAATGATCTACAATCGTATGAGCTCTATGTTTGTATGTACGAGTATGTGTAATTAGCGTACCGCCTCTTGGTTGTAATTGTCTGTTTGGATGGACGGTCGGATGGACGGAAGGATGAACGGACGGATGACGGAGCAGAAGGCGAAGTTCAGATGAATGAATGCACGGACGAACAGATAGATGGACTATGGATTATGGCTGGCTGGACACACGAACGAACGATGCGGGTTTGGATCGCAGAACGGATGGTCCGCGCGTTATTTGGAGAGTTCGTATTCTTGCCTTTCGCAATGACGGCGTCCCTTTTTATTTAATTTTTACGTTTTGTGTGCCATTTTATTTTATTGCCATGGATAGGTGCAACAACTAAAGCAACAAAAACAATGCCAATGGCAACAACGGTGGGAGTTTGCCGAGTCATCGGGGTCAGCGGTGCTGGCAATACAATCATCATCATCATCATCAATTTCAACATCATCAACATCGCCATCACCGTCGCAATCAACCACATCATCATTTGTGGCATGTGAGTTCGTCCCCCTGTTTACAAATCGACAACAGCTTGCAACTGCACAATGCAAATATCGAAATGCCGAAAATGAAAACCAAAACAAAAATAAATCGTAAAATGTCTAACCTGCCATTGTGACTCCTGGACCAGTGGATCAAATCATACAAAGCAGCCGCAGCTGTGTTTGCACTTTATTTCAACGCTGCCGCTGCGCGAAATACCCATGCAACCGTGAATACAACAAACAAATGCCATTCAAATATCTAATTCCCACATATATCGTTCCGAAATTCATTGTGACGTGGTTTTTTCATATGTCTGCTGTCTTCTAATCGGTGTCGTTGAACTTTCTAGCGCCATTAGTTGGTGCAGCATCACGCATAAATTCGTGTGGGAAAGTTTTTTTTCAAAGAGTGTTGTTCTTTAATGTATTCTGCGTTGACTGTACGAAGTCCACATGCTTGTTGTTGTTGGTTTTTGGTAGTTCATGGGTTCCATATGCGAAACAAAATTTTTATAAAACTCAACAGAAAACCAATTTTTAGCTCGACCCTTCACTGAAGCGCTGTGTTTTATTCGTTCTCAAACCAACAAATTTCGAAATAACTCATCTTTACGACTTTTGAAATATTAGTCCACACAAAAAATAAACATTTGTGGAGAAAAATTCCTTATTAAAAATATGCCCATAGGTATTATATATAGGTATGCCCATAGGGTAGAAGAAACAAACATTTTAGACAAGCCCTCCATATTAGAAGTCCACAGATGTTTGTCATAGCTTACAGAAAGGCGACCAGATTGAAAACCTTTATATATACATAGTTTCAAATTTCGCCAAAATTCGGCCGGTATAGGAAAAAATTCACGTTAGTGTGGTAGTAATGCGAACTACGGAAGTTACCTTACATAAAATTCCACTTATAAAGGTGTACTGTGGATTAGTTTTATCTTGCCTCTACTTACTATTAATGGTAATTTCATCAAGAAAGCTATTTTTGAACAGAGAGAATCTTTTCATAATTAATTCACTTGATCCCTTCTTTTAGTAGCGACTAGGAAAATGTTTAAAGAGGTCCTATGGATACTTTTAAGCCATCTGTGAACAATTGCGGGTGGCGCATTCACGATGGAAGAAGTAAAACATACCAAACCAATTTAGACGATATCTAGTGTTTGGTTTTTGCCTTGAACTCCAATATAAGTTCGTGTTAGAACAGGAGTTTCTAGAGGAAAGTAAGATTATCGTTCATTTGACTATCTTTCCGACTGCAGCTTATTGAAAGAATACTTATGTCACTTATGTTTCTTGACCACATTACTGAAAAGCTTTTCAAGAAAGGTGATCACGAAACAATATCTTTTATCTTAAAGCGTACAGACGCTCCCTTGACTATTTATGAGCAGATGGCAATTAGAACTACTTAATGGTTGATTATGGAACTAATTGGTTGTAAGGTCGAGCATTTTTGGTTTCCTTGGTGAAGCAAAGTGGGTAGAATTAATTATACGCCATCAATAGTCAGAGTTTTAAGAGGACTGTGCCAGCTTTTTTAGCATAAATGATAAATATATGGAATATTTTCAGATATTCTTCTTTGCTCTTCTAATATTACAACTTTCTATCCTCTACAGACACACAAATTCCTAATCCTAATCTAACCTAACCCTCGGATCTTTCAATAAGTTGTGGTGTTTTCAATTCTTGAAGCGCTTTAATTTCCGAAAAAGTAATTTCTCTTCAAAATCTGTGCTCTCTCATTAAATTCATTACAATTCGTAAATATTCGGCATAAAATCGTACTTAAGTATGTACATATGTCCTTACAAATCCGTAAGTTTGCTCCAGTTTATTTACTGACAACACCCATGCCATGTTCAAATCCTCCGTCGGCATACGAAAAGCTCTTGATGCGACTAATTGCTTTGTTTTTCCGTTATTTTTTTACGCAATGCGCCATATGCCCCAGACGGACCGCAGACAGAACCCACAACACGACCAACAAATGCAGAAGAACAACAAACAAAAGCAGCAAACAGACAGACCGTAGAAACCGAACAGAATGCAGATGAGCAAGAAACAATAATCCAAAAAGAAGACAGAAAAAACACAGGCAAACAACATTTCACCGGAGGAAATTGGAAAAACAACAAAAAAAGCTACTCATTTCACTTTCATTGCGTAGCTTCTTCTTGTCCCTTGCGCTCGTGATTCCCGCCTCAGGTCGATTTTCGTCTCGATTATTGTCTGTGACTCTTCATGCGAATTCTGCTGCGCCTGTTGGCTACCTTGCTGATAGCGAACGCTGACACAATTGTCGCCATGGACTCAAATTTCTGCGCTAAGTCTCGGGATTTTCACTAATGAAATAATACAGCTACAGCGTCGCACCGTAGAGGCAGTCGCGCTTTTATGGCTGGCGTTGTGCTTAGGGAGCATTTCTAAATAAATCAAAAAAGGAGCAAGTAACATTATTGACATGTAGACAGACGACACGACAGGCAGGCAGGCAGGCAGACAGACATTCAGATGAAGACAGCTGAAAATTTAGGCGCATATTTCATAAGGTAGTTCAATGTAGGGTGGAAGTCTGCTTTGGCCTATCGGGCCGCAGACAATCTGGAGGCGCAAGGCAAGTAAATGAAAAGGAGGCTCATCAGAAATACATACATATATATGTATATAACATATATGTCTGCAGTTATGTAATATCTAGGACCTTCGACGAACTCGCAAAATAAAAATGCAAGACGAAACGGTATTTCATTTGTTCTCCTTACCGAAAAAGGAAAAAGTTAGAAAGTAAATAGACGGCGTGGCGGCACAGAAATTTAAGGATTCGGTGGGAGCTTTTTCCCATTTATCACTACAACCACCACCATAAATTTAATATATGTACATGCTCTTGGATAACAGGGCTGTTGAGTTTGTGTTTTTGGAGTGAGTCTGCCACGTAAGAGCTGAATATTAAGGTATTACGAAGGCAACCCAATGCGAAAGTGAGGATGCAATAATATACGGTTAAACTTATACCTACTAATCATTAGAATTCGGTTTAGAATAGCGGCTGCACGAGTCTTTGTAGATTGTCTAGATACCAGGAGATATTCCATTTCGTTTTTGCTTCGGAGGCACCTCATCACTTTCTAACCGGTTGATACAGTATTAGGTTACAACCTAGGGGTCCTCGGGAGTAGCCGTAAAGCTACTGAAGAACTTTACCCTTATCTCAAAACAGTTTCAAATTGATCTGTGGCCTTTTTTTGCTGCGACATTCGGGATTAAGCCTCTCTTTCTCGTTTATTACTTTTTAATGGTATGAGAAGAAATCCTAATGGTCTGATTGTATAGGCCTGGCTGAATACTCTTATCAATCAATGGAATTGTAAGCATCTCTAGTCCACTTATACCCTTCACCAGCTTACATGATGACCGCATATTGAGAAAAAGTGTTCTATTAAAGTGTGATTAGTCTAACCCACAAATAATATCACTAACAACTTGTCAAACCTTTTTATTTCCGGGGATGTCAAACCCGATTGGAGAAGCTTCCGATTCGATAATTCTTATTATAAGCAGCCAAAGAAAATAATAGGTATGGTAATATATGTGTTGGTTCCATTCAACAGTCTAATTTATTCAACTGATTATAAGAAGTAATAAGACACGGATCTATAATTGTCGTAGCTACGTAAATCGTTTTCGATTCTCTAAAACTTGGTGAGTGGCGAATAAAAGAAGCATCTACCATAAATCGAACACATTGATATTATTATAAAGAAAATATAAATAGGTTATTACACTTTAACAACTCTCTTTTATTGGAATTCGTCAAATCTGATAAGTGGCTAATCGAACAATCAACTGGCATAAGTTAAATAGACTGGCATGTGCGTAGAAAATTTTAGCTGATAGGAAACCGCTAAAAGAAACGTTATCTAAAATGTCTAATTGCAGATAGGCCTTTATCGATAATGCCATTTTAATTGGTTTTTATTTATAAAACAAATGCTGAAATAAAATTTTATACCAATGAGGAATTGTAATTCATAAATGTCAATAAGTCTTTGATTTATTAAAGCTCACACTAAGCGAAAGGGTTGCAGTTACGTCCCAAGCTTGTAGTAAACTCCGTTTGCTGGGCCCGTGTCAAAGAATTGCTCTCGTCATGCTCACATAGTCAAACACTTAGATACAATTGAAGATGGAGCTCGGAAGCTTTTGTTCGAAAATCACTGTCCGGGCGCTGCAAAAACACTTTATTCACAATGCTCTGGACAATATTTCCTTTAATTAAAGTTCCTGTTGGGCATAGCTCGTGAGGTTATCTACTCTTCAGACCCCTCAAACATTTTGGCGCAAATAAGAAAAGATCAAAAGCCTCGACTGAGAAAATTGCCCAAAAGCCAGACTAAATTTTTTGTAGTTGTACAAAAACAAGCACAAAAGTAGATTTGGTACCACGCAGACAAAACTCATATTAAGTACCGTTATTACTTATATAAATCGTTATGTATTTATGTAAAATGCTTTGTATTTGTTCGGCAGTGGAAGATTTGATTTCGGTTTCAGGCGCTCAAACGAAGCGAAAAAAGACCCGCAAAAATTCTCAAGGCCAACAAGCTGTGTGTTAAACTCAGATAGTGGCAGTGATGTAGGCAGGTAGTAGTACTAGGTCTATCTGTAACTGTGTAATTGAGTGCGGCAACGTGGGGTGGCCATTTGTTGCGTCGTCAGAACAACGCCCAACCAAGTCAAGCCAAGCCGGTCGACATTGCGGCCAGCAAAGCCCACTCACCCAGCTCACGCGCTAGACCATTGGTGTACTGAACTCAGCCCGATGTTGTTATTGTGGTAGTTATATCAACGTGGGTGGTGGTGGTGATAACCTGAAAGTTTGAAGGTCACTGACGCTCCAGAAGCTGCAGTCATAATGGCAATCCAACGTGGTCCGGTAAGGAGAATAGGCAGTTGATGGCTGAAGTGGCGGTTTGAAAGGTGGACAATGTTAATAAATGACAAAGGCAACAATAACAACAGATAAACGTAATTTCTATAGCTACCAACGTTTTCGTGTTTGTTTGAGGGCTTTGTTCCTTTCACGAATGTGCGTCCTTTCGTTGAAGCCGGAGTCGTTGTGTCTCGTTCATTTCTTCACGCGTTCGTTCGCTCGAACGCCTGTCGCTTTCCATTTGAGCCTGTGGGGTGACTGGGCTGGCAGACATAGGCCTAAGATTTACTAAGCAACAGAGCACGACAGGAAGCTCAACAAGGCGAGTTCCGAAAGGTGCGTGCAATAAACGCATGTAATGTATGCCATTTATGGCGAAAATTGTCGAACCGCACACTTAGACACAGAAACACACTTCTCGCACATACTGATTTAATGTAATTTTGAAAGTTCTTTCTACCAGTTGTTTGCTTAATATTCGTGTCTCAGACAGACGACTATGGTGTAAGGATGCTTTGACATGGGGGCATAACCTTGAGACTAAAATGCTTGACGCTTTTATGTAGCATCGTCAGTATTTATATATATTGATGCCCATTTTATGCTGTGTTTCACTTTGAGCAGATTTTGACATTTGTCTGGTCGCCGCATCGCATTGAACTTACACAGAGTTCGAAGACTCTGTTGCCTGGGAGTGTCATATTCAGCATGCAATTAATGCTAATTAATGATCTACTATGATTTTATGTATATAATTAAATGATCATAAAATTGTCATAAAGTTACAGTACATCAAATTTGTGGCACAGGTTGGAAAAGGTAATTTATGGGTAAATTATGGGGCTATATTTGATGTTATGGAAGTGATTTTGACACGCTGTGACTACGTGGCGTTGCTTAAGCTAAGGGGGCGCTCTTTTGTTGTGTTTTATTTAATATCGACTTCTCATTTGCTTTCTACAAGATTTCTCTCGGTGAGTTAATAATTCAAAAAACTTGAACTTTGACGAAAGAAAGTAGACACAGGAAGAGCATTTCCACTGGAGTGTCCTCAAAAATTATCCCTCAAAGTGTCTGAGGCCTCTACGATTTCGTAGCTTATGAAAATGTTTGAAAAGCCTAAAGGAAATGTAAGCCCCAAGAACGAAGAGCAGAATGAGATAACGTAAAAAAAATGAGAGAGAAAATGAGAGAGGGAGAGCAATAAGCATACATTTTTACCACATTACAGACTGTGTTTAAGTCATCCTATTAAAGAATGCCATATAATAAAATGAAATCATATTAAAGAATGAACAAAAAGGAAAGTTTCCTGGCGAAGCGATGGCCTTAGTAGCGTTATATTAACAGCACCCAATAGGTGTGTAACAAGCAAAGTCTATTACATTAAAGTATGAGACATGAAGTATCTTCAATGTTTATTATATATGTAGGTCAGAAGGAAATGTGGCATGAATGGTAGACACTATAAGGCATCATAAGATACTACGATAAGCCGACCACTTTTTGAGGCTACGGCTTAAAATAATTACATGAACTGATTTTGTACGAAAAAGGAGCGGTTCCGAAAACACATAGCCCTGGGAGATACATATATAGAGATATATACATATATAGAGATTGTTTACGGAACGATAAGCTGTTTTTTGTGCTACAAACATATTCTGATATTAGTTCTGGAGCAGAGTTCAATGATTTATACAAATTCTTATGTGTTACCACCGATTTTCCTCCGACGTTTGCTCACCCGAAGTATATACTGTTATCTGGAATGTGTTTTTGTCAAAAGTAGATTAGAAGTTTCAATTGAGTTGTAACTTTCTTCAAGGAGCTACTTGAAAAACTCAGAGGCCACAGACATATACTGTCTGAACCTGAATGCCAGACTTCGAAATCTCACAGAACTAAGCCCAAGCATCCACAAATCTAATCTCTCATATTTTAAAATCCCGCTGGTCTTAAAATCTGCTGCCGCTGCGCTGTCGCAGAGGAGTTGCAATTTTTTCGCAATTTTCATTTTGCTCTGTCATTCGCGTGGCTACAGGAAAAAGGCGGGCACTTTTTCTGCCAACATCGACGTGGCGGTCTGCTGCTGTTGTTGGTAAACAAACAATGACGCAGACACAAAAAGCAATAAAAATAAGCCTAACAAATGCAGACAGAATGAGGGGAACAAAGCAAACGGTTCAAAATATGCCACATCTCGCTCTCTCGTGTGTGAGCGCTTTGTTGTTGGCGCGCCATCTGCAACAGCGCAGAAAGTTAAGCGGCAACGGCCTCGTAATGCGAGCAGAGCTAACAAAAGAAACAAAAAAACATACTTGCTTGGTCACAGCCGCAGCCACAGCCGGAGCCACAGCGGTGGCGACGCCGACGTGCAGGTGGTTTTATGTTTATGCTCGAATGTGGCCGCTGTTGAGTTGCGTACAACATTTTCAATTGCCACCGCTGTTGCTGCTGCTCCTGCTGCCACACGCACGTTGCATGATGGTACAACGTTGTTGTTTGTTTTTTTTTTGCCATTGCATTGGTGGTGGTCCCTGGTCATTGTAGCAATGTTGTTTGATGTTGTTGTTGTTGGTCTTTGCTTCACCTATGCGTGCCAGAATCAACATATGCCGCTTGCCTGTATGCAGCAAAAAGCATCAGCAGCAAAAACAACAATGACGCTGCAACTATAAAATAGCACAAAATTGGCGGGAAGCTCAGAATTGGCGCGCTCGTTTCATTTGACACAGACGCGTCCATTCACCCTGAGCTCTGGCGTTCGTCGGCGTGTCTCTGCTGCTGCTGGTCGCGTTTATCGCCGCTTTTATGTACTCGTGCAGCAAGTAGTTGAAACGGACGCAGTTCTTGTTGCCCTCGTACAGCTGCTGGTTGTTTATATATAAATATTTGTGAAACTGATGAGTATGGGTTTTAGTATTCGCCTTTGTTTGTTGTGGTTGCGATTTTTGTTGTGGCTAGTGCTAGGCTTTATTGTTGTCTTCAGACACCCAGCTGTAAATTGGGAGCGTTGATGCTAAAAAAAAAATACATTTAAAACCCTTTCAAGATCTATATCCGACATTACCTCCTCGTTTGGGTCTGAGATGTTACCTCTGAAATGCTTCTTTAAATTTTGGAATAAGGCTTAAGTACTAACTGTAAGCCTTGGAAGATATTTCTTGTGACTTCAAACCTATCAATCTGTGTAGGGCAGTACATCAAATTAAAGTCGATACTATTCGGAAGGTTTGCAATCGTCAGTTAAACCATCACAACATATTTTTAACCTCGTAACCTTCGTTTTTCAGCGAAACTGTATTAAATTAAATCATTGACTTGTTCATTATCTCTGCCGAATTCTAAAGAATCCGCCTTTTGACCGCTGCTAAGTAGGATGATTTCGTTTGTCTAGGCAACCTCCATTTATTTAAAGTCTTTTCAGGTCTACAAAGCTAAATGCCAGCAGGTTTTCTATAAAACTCTGATGAAACTTTTTTGAGGCCATGCAACCCTGTTATCTCTTATTTTATCTTCTTTTATACCTTATCCCTATTTACAGTGAGGCATTTGCCTTATAGTGGGTTGTCTGATCACATATAGCCCATCTTCTTTATATTCGAACAGCAATTCCTATTTGGTTGAGTCCCGAGCATTATGAATTGAAGACCTTTACAAGGCTTGAAAAATAATTGAAAATTTTGTATTTTGGTCCTATGATTTCTTGAGTACTACCCATCTTTTTAGGAGAGCAAACAGTTCATGACATCTGGTATAATCCGCCTTTTTAATCGATCAGATGGTTTGATCACTTTTCCTTAATATATTTATTAGATTTATTCTCTTTCAAAGGATTTCAAAAGTTAGGCCGAGATATGTACGAAATTGCAAAGACCTTCCTTATTTTCTTGATCTTCTGTTACGTGGGCCGAGGTGACATTACTATATCATAGTAACGGTTTTAAAATTTTACCAATGTTCTTATGTTGAGAGATAAGGCGTTCTTTAATCATTTAGTGAGATAGATCGTTATTGAATGCTTCGTTGATAAATGGCGTTTCATATACAAATTCTGAGATTCCCACGATCCCCTAACTCAACCTGGAACCATATTGTGCGAAATATTATAATTGAGACTACAATGAATAGGTTTAGACAAGCGCTGATGATAATTACGATTCGTTGCGAACGTTCACGAAGACTAATACCAGTCACCGAATATCTGATGCACCTGCTATCGCCTTTGCAGTTCTCGTCGGTATTGTATATTGGTTATTCTTGTCGTGTTAGTTTTACTGTTGCGTCTTAAATTTCGTAAATCTCTTACTGACCGCTTGTCACGTCTCGAACCTCTATGGACCGATCCTTAAATGATATTTTATTTCCTTAGTCCAAGTTTTCAGATATTTTAGTCCATATAAGGGTAAGCTTAAGTGGTGGTTCTCAATATCGATTCAGGATTAATAGTCGTATTCTTAGCCAAGTATCCTTAGCCATATCATTGTGGCAATCTACTGTAATTTACCGCTGGGCTGCTGTTGCTTCCTCAATGGCTGCTGCAGCACCTACCACTCTACTTGTTATTGCAGAAGCGATTCCTATTAGAGTGTTGTTCTTGGGCATATGTATATAAATAAATGCATACATATTTACATAGTATTGTTGTTGTAATTCTGTTATTGCCCTTTTGCGCAGACGATTTCGTTGTCGGCTGTAATTGCAATGCGGCATTTGCCTGTGAAGCTTTAATAATCTCGCGCACCAATATACATACATATTTACAACCACATATATACACACACACGCACAAACACATCCATATGCATATGTTAACTAATGAGCAGCGATAAAGCTGATGATTATCTCCATGATGAGTTTGTTATTCTTATTATTGGTGTTGCTGCTGCTGCTCTTGCCATTTGTAGTTGTAGTTGTTGTTGTTTCCTGTTATTGGATTTTCATGCACTTATTTATGTTATGGCATTGTTGACGTTTACTTGACGAGGACTACGTATATTTTAACGACTCTGTGCGATCGCAAACGTGTGTATGTGTATAGGTGCTATATTTTTGTATGCGTGTTTATGCAATAATAACGTTTGCAGCTAAAATAACAATAAAAAAGTACTTATGAACGTATTTACGTTTGTATGTGTGACAGTGACCAAACCATATTTACTAAAACAAATCACATATAATTACACCTGTAATTATATAAGATAATACATGCATGTATACATAAGTAAATATAATGTGCTATGATCTTTTGCCAGCCATTGTACTCATTTGAGTTCGAGAAATCTTTAAGAGAAATTCTTAACCTCACTTACTTGCACTCAAAGCAAGACATATGTATATATGTATGTATGTACATATAATATCTAATTGCGAACATTTGCCTAACAGAATCGCTTTTAAAAAAAAAGCAAGTCACAAAATGAATTTTATTGATGTGTCCTTCGCATACACCTTTATTTAAGGTCAAATAATTAAAAATTGGGGATTTTAATGTCGAAGCTCATACCAAAATCTGACCAAATTGTTACACCGGCATGAGATTTGCTTTCCGTAACCTCTATGTTAATGGTCCATAAAAGTTATATTTACGTGTTCATCCGAGTTGGGCTCTTTGTAAACCGATGCAGATTAGAAGTTCTTCAATCCCACAACAGTTCTGAAAATGTAACTGTAAAGGACTGGACTTTATGTCCGACCAATCAATTTTACTTTACTCAAACCATTCCATTACTGGAAATATAAGCAAAAACCTATGAACCTATAGTTTGCTGGTTCTGTCAGATCGAAAGCTGTCGGTGTAGCTTTTCTAGCAAGTCTGAGCTTGTGAATTTTAGGCATGTAGAATTTGGTCCTAATTCAACTCGTTATAAAATAGGAACGATGGTAAAATTTCGTAAAATCTGCACATGATCTAATAGATCCGAATTATATAAGAGTATTTTGCGAGGCCTCCTGACACAACTCACTCGAGGCACTACATACAGGGTCATGAAATTTGGAACAGATTCACAGATTCAAAGTTAACTAGCCAACCGGAGCTAAGGGTATTTGGGTCGAAAATTTTCTTGAAACCTTTTTGAACGCCACTATCGGACGCCATCTACAACGCTGTTTTCTACAGAGAGGTAATAATGCATTTCTCTTGAACTCAAATAAGCAATATGGTCATGAAGAGCACTTAGATATATAGAGATCACATAATGAATGCCAAGGTGGACTTTCTCCATCAATGGTCCCTCGTTAAGAAGCCGTCAAACATACTAGTCTTGAAATTCCAGTGCTGGTGCATTAAATTTCGATCGATTAATGTCTTTACTGTCAACACAAGCGAAATTATCTTCGAAATTCAGCTGCCACTGTGAGGCAGAATGACCAAAAATTTAACCACTTGGATCCACATCACTTAATTTCAGTGTTAACGTAGGTCCAGCTTACTTTACTCGATTCCTTATCGCACCCAACTGCATTAAATCACCCTTTATAAGTAAACCCATTTGAATCTATCCATTCCTGCTCCATTTTTTCTTCTCCTCATTCCGAGGCGCCCTAAACCATATTTACACTCTGCCTCACTATATATTGCATTTGTCAGTCAGTCACTCTTGCCTGTCTTCTCAACCGAAGTGACGGCATCGTGAAGTTACATTTAACTTGCGACGAATTCATCAGTTTGGCATGCAGTCAACGAGCCACTGGCGGCGCAAAAGTAGCGACATCCACAATAGAGAAATTAAACTTAAATAACAAATAAATGTTTGCATTATATTTAATGTAAAAAGAAATGCGTGCTTCTCTGTCTGTCTATGCAGGGCTGTCATGTCTGTCTGGGTATGTGACTGCGGTCGAGGTGACAGACACTACCTCGCGGATGTCGCATGAAGTTGGAACGGCGGACGACACGCATACATCACATGTGACACATTCGCCGGCGAGCGATCACAAGCGCTTCCCGGGAGCGCAATGGACGCTGCATGTCGCTTGTGCCAATTCTTGCGGTGCATGGTGGAATTAAATAGGCGTATATATGCACTTCTGTCGATGAATGAAGTCGCTTAGATTTAAATAGAAATTTTAAAAAGAACTTCTATTTCCTATTGGGTATATTGGACCCTTACCATAGTTTACCCTTAATGAAAACAAAAGATGTCACCCTTTCAATTCGTACACATTTCTCATCGCAAAAAAAAATTATAATCAACTAAAAATTTCCTACGGGATTCACTCTTTCGCCTCCCATAAGCCTATTAATAACCATTATAGTCGCTTAACTAGACATATTAATATTTCATTAATCGCTCATACATAAACAATTTTATTAAGCAGCAATCCCTGTCACAGACGAATCGTAGACAAACAAGTCAGGCGTGATGGGTGGAAATTATGGTTGTAGCATTTTAGACTGTGATAGCTGGAGGAAACACCCAAGATGCCGAAACATCTTTAATATACTATGTACTATTCAAATCTTATAAGTTCTGAGGTCACAATTTTCATTTTTCAAAACCAAACTTCGAGATAATGTCAAGTCTGTATACTTATATATATTACATAGAGTCTGTATATTATATAGAATCTTGGGGAAATCCCCATTTCATTTCTTAGATGTTGAGAATCAATGAAGATAGGAAATATGTTTGACCTTTAGAGGACTCTAAGTTTATTATATCTTTGTTTTTCTCCTATAGCATCGCTCCTAACTTGAGATTGAACTAAACGTTTTTTCAGCAATTTTCGTCGTGGTCCGAAGGTTACAAAATATATGGAATAATCATGTTAAGAAGCCAACGATAGAGTTGCTTAGCATTACGCTAGCATGCCCTATTTATTTAGGAACTTTTTAGAGACCTTGCAAAATAGGAAGCCAATCGGAATCTTCATGTATCGACGGATCTAGTAATAGTAAGATTGAACCAAGTTGCAGAAATTTTTCGTACTGTTTTATAGATTTTTGAAAAGATAGATCGAAAAAAAATTTAATCTCAGGAAAAAATTTTCTTTCTTTGCAAATAAAATACTAAAATTTCATTGACCTTGGCAAGCGTCTGTCATAAGCTTTCAGCTCAAGCTCTAAGCGAAATTTTAACTCATAACTAACTAACTAGTTGTAACAAATTAACAACTTCGATGGGATCTCAAAAATGTTTAAAAGTATCTCCATATACTTTGATGGGAAAATATGTAACTCGAAACTTTACATTTACACGATTTTACTATAAACTTTTAGGCAGACCAATGCTTTCTTTAAGCCAAAACCCACGCTAAGTATTGCGTCTTCGCTCGTGAAGAACTCGTTTTGAGTATTTATCGTTTATATTATATTAATTAGGTGGTAGATCTGTCTCATATTCTGGTGATATTATCCGTATATCAATGTATTTGCAAGACAGATTTCAATCAAGAGTTTCTTTTTGCAAGTCAGAGCAAGTTCTCTTGGATCCTTCCGACACTGTATTCTCTCAGTTCATTGTCAATATGAGTCCTCATAAAAAATATCAAGAGTAATTTTAACCATATAAGTTGATAGTCTCTTATCTAGGCGTTCCTCCATCTCTTCTGAGTATTCCGAATTCTTTTCCAAATTCGCCGCGAGCACTTAACGATGTGTGTAATATCTTTAAAAGCATTTCCAAATGGAAATGAGGTCTGGTAAACTAGACAGCAACAACAAAAGAGAGAAGCAAAATTGAAATGCCCACCAAATGCCAACCGCGAGAACCACATTTGAAGTAATATTCTGACGTTCAGTGGTGGCTGTTGCTTTACTTTTCAATCGAACTAACAAACCAACCAAATAAATGAACATTTTATGACATTCCACAGACGTGAGAGAGCTATTTGTGGGTGAGTCTTACTGATGATTGTGTCAATGAAGGTGAGGCAAGCGGCTTCAAAATGTGTATGGGAGTAGGTGGGGACGTGGGCTCGACGGCATAGTGTGCTATTCGGTCACGTCGCGGCATTGCCGGGAATGTGGATGGGCCGCATTTCTTGTATTCCAAACATACAAACTTACCTACATATGAATATTACTTCTTCTATCTTCCAGTCTTCAAACAATTTAAGTGGAAAATTACCAGTTTTACATAGGAAATTCAATCACGTGCCAGTAATAAAGCGAATAATGCAGCTGGTGGTTTCACGTGAAAGTGCATTTTGTGAGAATATATTTTATGAAAATTCCGCTTTATTCGCATGGCATAATTTTGAATAAATATTTAATTTTTTGGAAGGAAATAAGTTACAAGTACTTTAGAGAATGATGGCATCCCTGTTTTAGAAACGGATTCCAATTACGTTTGTAATTTTTGCTACCAATATAATATTTTGTTTTAGATAACCCTGTTTAGAAATACATTTAGAAAATATCTCATTTGTTGTATATACACATTTATGGGAGGCAAAGGCCTATCAAAATGCATGCGATAAATTGTTTTTTATTTTTTCAATAAATTTGAATTTGTTAATAATTAATAAGTATATTTAATTTTTTGGACTATTTATTGATTTTTATTTACAAAATAGGTGGTAACCCTATGAATTTTTTTCCCTTATAATAGCAAATCATCATTTGATGGCTTTGATAACTTTGTTTTCTATGTCAGTAAAATCTTTAACTCTTTATCATGGTTTAAATATGTAGCAACATTGTTTCTATGTAACATTTTTAAGTTTTAAATATTTGGCATCTAAAAATTGATATACTTCATAAAATTTTCTCGGGCTTCATTGCTTAATGACAATTTTTTAAGTAAAATAAAATCTTCGCAATCTTCTTGATTGCAAACGCCTTGATATTCTCTCAACGACTTTTCCGTTCTTCTCTCTTCTAAACATAAATATAGTCGAGAGTAATTAAAAATTATATAGATTTAAGAATCAAATTCATGCGAGGGTCGTGACAAAGGTATCTTTAAGAAATTAAAGATCGGCCTAAAAAGCTTTAAAAACCTTTAAAAATTAGAATTAAAATTTTTGGTTAAGGAGCCCTAAACGGATTTCCAGTTTGCCCCCATTAAATAAAAATAACGCCATGGCAAGTGTTTTAAAAATTATCCGTAGGTTTTCTTTCGAAATATCTTTTGTTAACTACCTTTATGGTCAATTCGATTGTAAACGTGGCCATCAGATCAAGATATTTTGGGCACTTAAATATAAACATATAGAAATATAGACACTTAAATATTTTACCACTATTATTTATCGGATTGAAAACCTATATTTTCTAAAGCCGTCAGTATTTGTCAGCAGAATCTTTATCTTCACTTCACTAGCTAGCATGGCGGAGGAGTTTTTGATAGAACGTTTTGCAACCCAAGCTAAATTGAATGTGCTGCAGTCCCTACAAATACTGTTGCTTAGGAAGTAGGAGAACCGACCATCCCACCGTAAATGCACGATTAGATCGTCTTGTCGCCCGTTCACCAGGGTTCTGTTCGCCTCTTTTCTTGATTTATTTCCTGGGTTTTCAATATACACATTGCACCATTGTAGAACAACTACACGTAAGGTATGTGAAATGAATACTCAACAATGAAATTAAGAAAGTTAATTTTTAATTTCTGTACCAGTCGAACTACTCATAAGTTGAATTAAATTTATACAATGCGAAGCTTCTGTGCGCAATTCAATAACGAATTTAGTTGCTCAAGTTACTGAAAAAGTTGTCATTCAGTCGAGTTCAATAACGGTGTTCCGAGCACCGAACTGAGTGTCGCCCAGTCAACATCAGTACCTCGTACGCCTCTGCTCAATACTCTCTCCCTCTCTGCCTCTCTTTGGTGTTCCTTGCACTGAGTGGCATTGTCACTTGATTTGTCAAAGTTTGCATATATTCTACTTGTTCTATTTACAGTTTTTTAATTAAATTTAACAAAACTTGTGCTCTTCTTCCATCCACTTATCGCGACTCAATTAAATGAGTCCTCCAAAGGTCTGGTGCATCAATGTTTTCTTATTACTTACGATATTATTTCACAAATTGTTGTTGTTGTTGTTGTTGTAAGGAATTGTCATTGACTGTACAAAGACAGAAGTCGAAATGCAGAATGCAACAAAGAAAGAAGAAAAATGCAAAATAGTAAGAAGACGAAAATAGGAGATGGTAAGGAAGCATGTAGAAATTTCTTTAAAAACTATTCACGTCGAGTCGGTTGAATTTAAGTTTTGACAATATGCTGCAGAAAACCATGGAGAACTTTGTTGGCTATTGTCAGATAACGGATAATGGGGTATTCCATAACCAGTATTGTTGCTCTCCAGTTCGCTTAAGTTCCATACTTTTGCTGTCTTTGTGGTAAATTTTTATAGTGTCAATGGTGTATGGTGTATGGTTATCAATGGTGTATAATTTTTGTACAGCTGGCAACTTTATAATTAAATATTTACATTCTTATTTCAATATTTGGCTTTTTTTGACGTTGGTCTCATAACGTTGCTCAATTAAAAAAGATTCCAAAATAATTTTAGGGTCGCCTCCAAATACTTCTTGGTTTGAGAAAAATTAATAAAAGGTACTAGCAGTTGGTTATAGCATATATATGTTAGGTAGCAGTTGTGCTATACTACATATATAAATAACATTACGGATCTGGTTTAATTTATGTAAATTTTTCTTTGGATTTAAAAGAAAAAGTTGGCAATCCTATTTTTTTGCATTTTAATACAGAAATCGAATATTGAATATTGAAATGAATAACTAATCGGCTGGTTTATATTTAAATTCGATTCTATAATATGGCAACTCTTTCCCAATTAATATTATTTTAAATGTACTCGGTTAAGTTCATTACAAAAACAAAATATATCGTTTGCAAAAGTGTACATTAGTGCAAATTTTGTAAGTATTTGGCAACACTTTTCGAAAACACCGGTCATATTAAGTATTAATAGACCCAAATTATGTTTCTAACTTGTTAAGATAACCATTTTTTCTTTGGTATTTGAATGAAAAGTATATTTTCTATAATTAGTTAATATTTGTTATCTGTTAGGTAATACTCCAGTTTGAGTACATTTTTATACTATCGAAACATGTTGCTACAGAACATATTAGTTTTGTTCACCTAACGGTTGTTTGCAACACCTAGAACTAAACGAGTTAGATATAGACATATATATGTATATATATATATATATATATAAGATCAGGATGAAAAGACGAG
The DNA here is from genome assembly GCA_021498325.1 of Bactrocera minax. Lineage (NCBI taxonomy): Eukaryota > Metazoa > Arthropoda > Insecta > Diptera > Tephritidae > Bactrocera > Bactrocera minax. Next base: position 6,044,141 of record JAKEEE010000001.1, read on the forward strand.
TTGAAATCCGAGTGACTGTCTATCCGACCATCCGTCCGTCCGTCCGTGCAAGCGATAACTTGAGTAAAAATTAAGATATTTTGATGAAACGTAACGTAATTGGACATCTGCCACGCCCACAAATGCCATTAATCGAAAACAGATAATGTGCTATAACTAAACAGCAAATTAATACATAAACGTGTAATTTGGTAGAGAGGATCCTAGTAGGGTGGGGCATCTGCGAGCAAAAATTTTTGTAAAAGTGGGAATGGCCCCGCCCCAATACATTTAATATATATATTTCGGAAATCGTTATAGATATATCAATCAAACTTGCTCCGAGTAAGTTTTTCGAGCATCTTTTCATATACTGAGAAAATTAGTGAAATCAGATGATATCCACACCCACCACCCATACAAAAGTTATGTAGAAAACTACTTAAAGTGCGTTAACTCGCTGAAGGATGTCAGAAATATTCACTCTTACGAAAAATATGATACGGAAGGCCTGCATAGGAATGCGTGTAAAGTTTTGGTGATGGGCGTGGCACTGTTCACTTTTAGGAGAAATTCCATATCTCAAGAAGCCCTTAACCGATGTCAACAAAATTTGGTATGGGACATTATATTTGCATCCTTATGTAACATTGTGAAAATGGGCGACATCGCATAAAAACCAGGTCTACTTCTCATATAACTTTATTTTAAGTTTCATCCGATCCTTTTACTTTAAAGGAGTTAAATTGAGCAGCAATTAAGATTTGAAAATCGAACTTTGTACAAATAGTGACTTCAAGATATGCCATCTCATGCGTAAAAGTTGGCGAAATCGGATTATAATTTTCCAACCACCAGATACCCCATATTAGGACCTCAGTGCCTCTATCTGACCCTTTATCGAAAATATCGGGAAATCTATAAGATATTGTAATGAAATTGGAGGATATCTTTCAATGATAATTGTGTACTCTTGTATCAAAAATGGTGGAAATCGGGTATATACTGCCCCTAGCACCCATAAACATATTAAAAAAATTTTCTACCTTCCGGTAGACTTTATACCATATGTTTTGGTCGATATGTACGATATCTTAGCAAAATTAAGTGAACGTGTAATATCGGATATATCATAGTTTACTGCCGAAAATGTGTGAAATTGATCTACGAATTATCCCAGCTCCCATATACTACATATAATGATTTTCGCTAATCTAACAGACTTTATGCCGAATATGTCGGTCACTGTGTGAGTTACCTTCACAAAATTGCGTGAAAACATGTTCCCTAATATACTTGAATAATGAAAAGTGTTAATGTAACCAGTGCAGATCTTCCTCTATCCCAAAAATGCCCGATATAAGAATTCCCGACTTTCCATCTGACTTTAAGCCGTTTATGTTGGTCAATATGTGTGATGTTTTAATGAAATTAAGTGGATATGTTGTCTTAAACAGAATGTGATTTTGCACTAAATATGAAAGAAATCGGTCTAGATCATGGTCTAAGCCGCTTATTCCTAATATACTGATTTCCTTTTCTCTAGTTGACTTTTTCCTCATGTATCTAATATATTTATTAAACCATCCAATCCAAACCAATCCATTGACAATTTCGTCGAATAAAGAATGTTGATTTTCTTCGGCAACATTTTTTAATATAAAGTTGTGCCAGCACCTGAAAGCATATCCCCGCTTCTGATCCTTGCACATTGCTAGAGTATGAAATGTTCGGTTACACCCGAACTTAACGCTTTCTTACTTGTTAACTATTATTATCGTTGTTCATTATTTTTGCAATTAGAAATTTTGTAATTTATAGTTATAAAAATTGCATATAAAAATTTTTTTAAGACGGCAACCCTTCTATTTCTTTGAGTACAAATATAATAGTTCCTATGCAAGAAAAACAGTTGCGAAATAGTCGTTTTTCGTGCAGTCTAGTATATGCAGCACATGTATGTATATGGATACTAAACTTTAGCGTACAACAAAAACAAGCAGCATGGCAAATTGTTCCCTTATTTTTCATGCACAATCTAGCATACGCGTGAGAACGTCATGCGTGTTGCCACATTACGTTTTTCCGCCACTTTGTTAATATAATTTCGTTGTTATTCTTGTTTTTGCTTTCTTACATGATATTAAGTCTGGTCATATCCATACATACATATGTATGAATGTATGTATTAATGTATTTTTCTTCATTGACTGCGTCGCTACTCTTTGTTATTGTTATTGTTGTTTTGTTTAATTTTAATTTATCAAATAAATTTTATTGTGTCATCGCCGCAATAAATTAAAGTCAGCGAGTAAATTTACATGTTGCGTGCAACACAACAGTAGTCTGTTATTGTATTTACCTTTTATTGTTGTTGCTGTCGTTGTGTTTATACTAAATTATACTGTTGTTGCCGTCTTTGAATTGAAAATGTTGTTGTTGTCATCATTGTTATTGTTGTTTTTTTTGTTTTGTTGTTGCTGTTGTTTGTATCAACTGCACTTTCTTGTTTATTAGGGGTAAATATATACATATGTGTTGTTGTTGTTGTTGTTGTTGTTGTTGTTGCTGCTGCTTTGTATTGTACAATATTATTTTAATGTAATCAAGTGTTGTTGCCTTTACCTGCAGTCTCCATTAATTCATAAATGAAAATACGCAGTTAAATACATAAATTGACTGACAGACGAGGCAAGTGCATGCGCGCACACCTTCATATGCAATTCTATAAGCACATGTACGTGCTTGGGTGTGCTTGTTTGTGCATGTTAATACATGCGTGCGTATGAATGAAAAATGAAATTCCGTTGTATAAAATAAATAAACTGTTAAATTGAAATTCATTTTCATTGCAATTTGCCGTATTGACGTTCGTTCGCCGTGCCGACGATTCGCCGCTCGTGTCGCTCGTCCACTCATTTGTGGAGCATTGCAAAGCCTTCATGTCACACGCACATTTTCCACATTTTATATGTCAAAAAAAGGTGTTAATGCAATTTATCATGTGTAGCGAGCGGACGAGTGTGTAGCGTTTAATAAAGCCTGCAATAAATTCAATTTGATGTGTTTAGGTTATATAAATTTGTATTTGTTTTTGTAGTTGAAAATATACATATGTACATATGTGTTTATTTGGCACTATTTATTTCACACTAGACGAACTTGACATTAGCCTTCACTTAGTTGGAGCTTATTGGACTTTGAAGGCATATTCGCGAATACACATGGTTGGAGCACATCTAAAGAGGAGTTTAGGTTAGTGAGGGAGCTAGAGTTATAGGTTGTGTATGTAGGACTCAAACGTGGATTAGCTGGAGTTCAATCTGCTACTTTATATACATATGTATGTACGTACGTAAATAAACCGTGTTTCTCGGATGGCACGAGGTAATTCGACTACTTTGTTCGATATAGGGTTTTAATTGAACCCAACCACTTGTACATGGAGAGAGTTGTGGAAAGAATTAATACTCTTTCTGCGAGTGTTCTAAGTGTTTATAGAGAGTGAGTTCTATAAAGAGTCAAATATCTCCAGTAACATCCATTTTTTAGGTATTTTACCGTCATCGTTTCATTCGTTCAATGTCCAAAGAACGTCACGTAAGCACGTAACTTCACCCAATCTCAAGTGAAGTGCGCCGAAGAGTTAGTTCATTAAGTTCCGAATTAAAAATCCTTCGATTTAGTACATATATATGTGCATCTCTGGAATTATTTAGCATGGTACGGAATTCGATATTTAATATATCATAAGGAAAGGCTTAATTTTCGCTAAATTTTATCAAGTCTCGTAAGCTTCTAAGACCAGTCCGCAAAGGTACTCTACTTGTACTTACCTTAAACTAGTAACCTTAACTAAAACGCTTTACAATTGTGGAGAAAAATAAATGTTTTAACACATCAATAATACTAAACAAGCGTCAGTAAAGCAATCCCTAAATGTGTACTGAAGATCCATAGAGTAACCGAGATCTGCCAATTGATTCTTAAGCGAATAAGTACGGCGCAGTCAACTACTGACTTAAAATTCCATCAACTGTCTAGATTACTTTCAACTTAAAGTCCCGTGGCTTACCTCTACGCCATAGTAAGACATATGAAGCATAGCTCTTCTAATGGGTCATGTTGATTCTTACTAACTGTACTATCTGGCTCGAACGGCCGCAGTGGAAGAGAATCAGACCTATTTTACATTATTACCGCCATGTTAGACTGGTTCCCGTGCTGATTTAAAACTCATTGACTTTAAGCTTTTGATTGTAGTGGGAGTATTCTTGCCTTTCACATAAGAGCAGTTGCAGCTTTGGACTTTTATACACTTAAAATAATCAGAGCTCTTCTCCGATTTTTCACCGGTGACGTCAAATCGAATGTGAAAGCTACAGTTTAAGTTTTAAATTTGGATCTTTAAGAAATAAAAGCACTACATCTTCCACTTCCGAAGCAGGCTCAACTATGTTAAGGTAGTCTTGGTGTATTTGAACAGAAATAGATTAAGGAAGAGAAATTTTTGCAATTCAAGAAACCAAGCTATCGACCAAGACAGTTATTAAAAATAAGAGTGAAGCTAAGCTAAATACCTAGAAAATCCGAAAACAAGAAATTATAATTTCTGTTAAAAAGGTTCTCATATCATAGATAGACCCGCTGTGAATCACAAAGAGAGAGTTACTCCTCTTTAATGATTACTTAATTAATAAGAAGTCTATTTAGACTCGAATTAGTAAAATCAAGAGTTGTGCGCTCTTTGAATTACTAAAGTTTAATTGCGAAAGGAAGTCACACAAAACTCAATAAGTTCTCCGAAATGCTCCAAAATATAAGTCCAAGTAAGCTTCTCTGCATAACCTCATTTTTGGTTGTTCTCTTTTCTCGCTCTCTCTTGTCTTTTATTACTCTATAACGCTCACTAAATGTGACTAATTGATAATAGTTGCAGTAACGTTTAATTTTATAAATATAATGAATCCTGTTATCTTGATGCTGAGTTGCTAATGATTATAGGTACATATGTATATGTTTGCATATATTTGAATATTTCTTTAAAAGCGATTTTCCCTTTGTGAGCTTTACAAAATTACCCACTTATCTCGATTGCCCATAAAGAACTTGCCACATAACTCGTCACTAAACGTGCCACAAATTGCTCCAACACATCACTTTACAGCAACTAAGCAACAGTTAGCACATTTAACACTTTCGCTCAACCGCAAACGGAACGGCAATAGTTCCCCTAACGCAAAAACAACTAATTTATAAATCTACAGTTTGTATGTGTGTATGTGTGCGAGTTTAGAAGTTCTTAAGTACAGTTAAAAAGTGCTTGAAATCCCAAGCACATTTTCTCTACATTAATTTTTACCACAATTTTTCCATGAAACCGCAAAAGGTATTAGGGTGGCGTTTCGTCTGCTACAACACGTAAATTTCCTCTCCATTTGACTATATTCCCTTTCTGCTACGCGCCATTATGTTAAATTTAGTTTGCACAGAAATTGCGAGCAAGCTACTTTGCTCTCGGAGGGAACGAGGTGCACGAGGAGCTGAGGTGAGGAGCTACTGGCACGTGAATAACATTAACTGCGTACTTGCATACAAGTCATTTACACTGGCGTAGGTCAAAACGCAAAGCGCCAAATTGGAATAGTTGAGGGAAATTTTTTCTGGAGTTTTAAAAATGTGTGGGGACGGAATAGCGATGGAAAATTTTGCGCTCGAACACGGTGAAGCTGTTCGGTAGTTAGGGCAACGAGATTTTTGAAGGAGGAGAGAGCGCCGGAATGGGACATGTGTTGCGTTGACAGGAGTGGTAGTGTTTAAGGCTTTCTTGACGGTAGTACAAACGTGGCAGGGGCTGCGCAGAGTTGTAGTGGTGAAGTGCGGGGGAGCGAATGTGGTTGATTGTTAAGGTTTTGTAGGGATAGAAACAATTTAATAAAATAAATTACGAGGACATAGGGTGAACTTGCTTGACATTATTGCGCACGTTTCATTTCGCTCACACCCGAGTGGAGCCTGTAGGACACGAGCTGGTAGCTAACTCTTTGAATAAATATATAAAAATTCCTAACAGTGACAATTGTTTTGACAAGAGCCAGAATTTTGCTTGTAACACCTAAAAGTATTCGAGATAGATATAGAGTTATATATATCAAAACTATCAGGATGGCAAGAGGAATTAATTTTCGGATGTCTGTCTGTCCGTTCGTTAATCCATCTGTCCTTGCAAGTGCTAACTTGATAAAAAGTTGGGATATTTGGATACAACTTGTTGATCCTAAACACTATGACACTCTGCCAAAATCAGACCACTGCCACGCCCACAAAATGCTGTTAAGCGCAAAATGCTATAACTAAGTCAGTCATTAACAGTCAGACAGAGGACTACAGGAAGTAGGGTATACTCGTAGGTGACTCTTTAAAGTTTAAAGTGAAAGTCGAAAGCATAAAATTACAATGAATATGAATCGAAGTAAAAATTAGGCAAAGGGAGGGGTACCATCGACCATAATTCAGAATATACTCAATCTTGAACTAAATTTGCGACATTAAATTCTCTCGGCATGCCTGTGCTACAGTTTAAAGATGGTTGATATGTGACAACAACCAAGCCTACTTTCCGTTTTAAATTATCCAAGATTCTTTCACTTTCACTTTCCTCTGTCCCTACGGCTTGCTTTATAGCGCAAACATCTGTCAAACTGTGAAATATTTGTTTGAAAGTTAGTGGGCATGTTTTTCTGATAATAATCGGGTAATCGGTATAAATCGGGACAATATCTCCCCTAGCCTCCATATGCCTAATATAATGACTTGCGAACTCTCGGTTGATTTTATACCGTATATATCGGTCAATATGTTAGAAATCGAATCATATAAGCAACGTCAAATGTATGACCTCTATAAACAACCAAAATTTCCTTCTGGTCCCGACTATCTTCTCAATAAATTGACACCAATACCAGCGAGCAAATTTTGCGCGTGTTGTGCTTCGCCTACACTGCCAGAAATGTCAGACATACCCTTACAGTTATTACCACTCGAGACGCCTCATTGCCTGGCAGCACCAGTGGTGGAAGTGGATGCAACAAGGCGAATGAGCAAGCATGCGCCCGTGCAACGCATTATTGCTACGTAGCTGCAATGGTGCGGTAATAGTAATAGTGCAACAACGTTGCACAGTTTACTTTGTTACTACACACCCCCACACCCCCACTCATCAGCTCAACAGACCTATACACATTTGCTCACTGCAACATTTGTGGCACGTTGGACTTCTGGTACTTTTCGATGGGCTCCCATTGGATGGTGGTGGCGACTATCGATCGAGTTGCTGCACTTATTTAGGTCACACGCGCGGCGAATCTCTTGATAGGTTGCAACTTTCAAGCGTATTCACTAGTGTGAGTTTGTATATAGGTGGAATGGTGGTATGGTAGCAATGTTATAACAAGCTCAACTACTCGCTCGTTTACTTAGCGCGTGTTGACATCCTTTGTTGCATATTGAAATTATATTTCGGTTTATTTTACTGTTGCAGCGGTTATTTTATGTAGTTTTTATTGTTATTGTCATTACTGTTGTTGTCGTTGCAGCAATGTAATTTCGTTTGTTGAATTTGTTGTTGTCATAGAGATTTCCATTACCATTGTCATTATGGCTCGTCAGTTGGGGAAAATTGACATGAGCTGTTATTGTTGTTAGTTTTTGCGGTAAAATACAATGTGAATATTGACTGCGGATTATGTTTTGGTTGGCATGTTTGCTGCGTGGAGGGTTGCACAAATGTTAATAATACGCCATGTTGGATGTTCAATTTGGAATGTGCACTTTAAAGCTTGAAAGAACTTTTCAGCAATTTGAGGTTAAGTATGAACGAAAGGAGGAAACATTATTTTATCGAGGGGGTTTTATAACGTTGGTCTTTAAACTGGATTCGATGTTTTATGAATATAAATATAACCTAAATGTTCTATTAAATTTGCTTAAGAGACTAGCAAAACCGATGTACGTTCTCAGAACTTGCCGATAGAGCCTTAAAAGAGCTTTGCCCATGTTTCCTTCTCCTATACTTTTCACAAGACCTTACCTTATCCCGAGAAAACACATAGATTTAAAATAGAAAATTTTTTTTCTAAAAATATTAGATTTTCTTAGGTGAAGATCTCATTTTCAAGTTTGATTTTCAAAAATAGAAGATCTTGTGCTTATTATTTTTCTATAAAGCCAAAGCTGACAGTTGAGTCACAAAGCAGAATTTTTACTCTTAATGACAAAGCCTTATAAACATTACAATAATAGTCTTCGAAAGTATACGCTTGGCAAGAGGGTTATGGGGTTCCGATACAAGATTTTGTTTTGTTTATTTCAGTGATATTCGGGTTTATACAGCTATTTGTTAACTTATAATATCTTTCTGACCGAGACTATACCAGAAGCGGGTCCTATCTATAGTTGATCTAGGTATGGTCGGGGTATTGACCAGACAACCAATATTGACTACTGGAATATTTTGGGAATCATGAGAGCTATTTTCTGGTAGAATTTACATCTGAATTTATGGGTTACAAAATCTCAAGAAAACCAAATAAGATTAAAGACAGATAAGATCTGCCGAAAAACGGTTGGTGTTTGTCTTGAACTAGCTTAGGCGAAATTTCAACTTCAAACCCTGACCACCAAACATCTTTCTTTCATCACTTGCCCACAAAAATTAGGAGGGTAACGTAAAGCAGATGAATTCGAAATGAAGGAAGTCTCATACAGTGGTTTTGTTATTGTCTAAAGAAGTATAATTCGGAATGAAAGAATTAAAGCAGAAAACTTAATTGAATGTCTATTTCAATACCGCCTTGGTTTCTTTAGATCCAAGTAACCATCTCTTAACCTATTAAATCTGAACATAACTTAAAATTCATTAAGACGAAGCTCCCATAAAACACAACAATCTCAAACTAATTTACTTCCCTTAAACCACAAGCACGTAAATAAGTAAAATCTTACCAAAATTTAGGACAGCCTTCGATAGCGCCCCTGAAGACCCACAATACCGGCCTACAATGCAATTATTTCATGTTGTTATCATTCCATACAAAGCCTTGCTTCTCTACAGAACGGACTTCCTTCTCCGTTGTCCTGGCGAACAATATGCACACCCTAGCCAGCCTTCAACGCTTCCTCCCCCCTTTCTCAACCCGCGCACTATTGAGCTGACTCCGTGTCGCATTGGATATCGGTTGTTATCTATTTTGCATGAAAGTTACATGGCGCACTTCCCTTGAGATATGCCATGGCAGGCCGTCAACCGTCAACTGCAGTCGCAACTCACTTCACTTCACTTCGCTGCGAGTGTGTGCGCGTATGTGTACGAGCGAGCGCTTACATGGCTGAAATAATATTATTTTTAGCAAGTGCAATATTATGCATTAAACTCTGCTTTGCACAGATAAAGACACAATGTAAATACCAGTTGGAATGACATATTCTCATTACATTAGCAAGCGCATTGCCAGCATTTGCCTACTCACTGCTCTCCCAACTCACACACACACACACAAACACACCAACGCGAGTGCTCCAACAATGTTATGTGGGGGCAGCCGACTTGACATGTGTGGCGTTTGCAACGCAGGAATTGTGCAACCACAACTCAGCACAGGGATGCTTTGCATTTCAGAGTCAGTCAGAGCTTTTAGTCATTTAAACTGATACAAATTTAGGTATATATATATATGTTTGTAGGTGTATGTGTGTGTCATAAATGTACTTGTAAATGCATGTATGTATGCGCTTGTCATATTTAAGTTGCATAATGAAGGACATTTGACAGCTACGTTAACGGCGAGCACATACTAAGTACGAGCCTCAGAGTAGAGTACGAACTCTGAGGAGAGCAGCGGAAACAGGATAGCAGGAAAAATAATAGGCAGCGTTTTAGGGAATGTGTTCCTGCTCTTAACTTCTATATATATATATATATATGTGGAAAGATTTTGCTACACTTTGAAAATGAAAATTCCTTGCTAAAGAGGCCAATTGTCTTAGGATTGCAGAAAATTGGAGAAAAGTCCGACCATGGTGGTCAAAAATTGCTGATATATTAAATTCAAGATCTCATACTAGATAAAATCTTTTAAGCATCACTTACTAGACCATTTTTTCAAACAAAATGTGTTATATACTCATAAGGTACACTCCTGATGCATACTCCTGATGTTGTAAGTAGAACCTCTCAAACTTTTATTATACACACTAAAGGGTACGGAAAAGAGGAGGTGATAATTGACTCTTGAGTTCGCAATCGCATCGTTAGAGCAGATAGACGCAGACTGTATTCTTCTAAAGATAACTTTGCATTATGAAATCCAGACACTTGCAGCCAGTAGTGATTCCTTTCAAATTGTTCCTTCTTACGGAGCTCTTATTTTATGGAATGTGGTTATTCTACTAATGAGGCAAGAGATAAGTATCAGTTATTTTGGGTTTAAAGAAAGATACTAAGACAATAGGTAGATGACAGGGCTTCTCCGAGGAACTGAGTGTATTATTTGCGAAGTTCCTGATAGATAGTCGGGTCTGCATAGGGATGGCGGGTCTTACATATCTTTCTCTTTTTGAGGAACAAATACAAAACAAGTGGAGTGATTATTCCTTTTTTCCCTAGAGCTTAATCTTCATACTCTTCGGTTCGTTTGCTTTCACCCTCTTGTTGGGAGAATCCCAACAAAGTAAAAGAAAAAAAAAACAAATTTAGAAGTAACTTGGTAATCGGTAATACAAGATAGCCCGGTCTACCAATATTGATCTAGAATAATGTAGGGGTTAATATGCTTCACACGAAAGTTTATTTAATAATCTTAAAACCTTACAAAATGACAAATTTATAAAAGAAGAATGATTACAAAAGCAGCCATCTTGAGTGGTTCGGTTACCAATTCAATCACTGTTAGATCGCATGATATTAACTGAACTTCCAGGAAAAATTAGAGAGTATTGACGGAGATACATGGTACTTTGAGAGGTCTCTCGAAATTGTGTCATACTAGTAATAAACTATACTATATAAATGATTTAGACTTTAAAATGCAACACGATGATCCGTTAGAGAATGGCATGGCAAAACAACCGATAACTTGGTTTTGAGTTCTTCAGAAAGCCAATGATACCTTATCAAAAGTGAAAAAAAGGCCTTTATGACCTTTTGACCTTTGAGATGGAAGTTCAATTATTTTATAAAATTTTGTCCAAACATTTGACCACATTAATGAATCTTGCAAGTTCTCCTTATTCTCGTTGAGTGTATCGCACTTTCGCAATCTTTCAGCTTGCTGCCAGCTTGTTACTACCCTATCCCACTTGACGTTTGAGTGACAGCTTCTGGTTTGCTTCACTTACCAATCTGATTTTGTTGTTATCATAAGTCCATATGCAACATGTGTCCCCAGCGCCTTGTGACATTTCGTTATGGCTCACATATGCTTCTCTTTTAATGGTTCATGTTTTTGCCGTGGGACGAAGTTTTATAAGACAAAGTTTCCTTATAGCACTTACGCAAAGACAATCACTTACTCTGCTCTGCGATTGATCTTTTTTGGTACATTGGAGTAAGTTGGTGATGGAAATGTGGGGAAGTAATTTCAATGATTTAAATTTTTATGAGAGTCTTATTTTGCACTGTTGCTATAAAGGGTTTTGGAAAGCGTTTTCGAATAATTTTCTATATCTTCGCATTGTCCTCCGCTTCTGTTGTGGCTTAGCTTGCCACAAAAGTTAATTTGACGTCGAAATTGAAATTCGAGTTACTCAAGTTCATTTTGTTGATATTGATTTAAACGTTCCTAAATTCGGATAACGAAAAACACGACAAGATTAATATGTAATCGAAACCAATGGGCAATGCTGTCTGTCTATAAAAACTGCGTAAAAATTTTCTTTAATATTTTTTTTGACAGCAAATTATTTGAATTAGTATACTTTTTCGTATTTTAAAATTTATATTTTTGTACAAGTGGCAACTCTGTTTGACTTTAAAGAGAGTATACCGCATTTCCTTCAATGCAAATGCTTTGTCTCAGGCTATATTTAATGTATTGAATAACTAATTTAACTTAACTTAATAAATGTTTTTATTAGAAACATATGGCAATTCCTCTACAAAATTTACGTCTGTCGTTAAAGTTCTTTCACACAAACTTCGAAGTTTCGATAACTTATGAATTTATTAAATATTTTCCTCGTTTAATATTTTTTAACAAAATAGGTGGCAAATCTAAAGCGAAAAATTTTGTCTTCGTTTATCATATTTCCAAATAAAACTGATTTCTTATGATTCTGAGAACGAAATTTAGTATTTTGGAAATAAAAAATATTCTAATTTTCTGCGCAGTGGCAACTTTAAATGTATAGATGACCGATGCCCAATTGTTTTTCTAAATTTATTTCCGGAAAATTTTTCACATTTAAATTTTTAGAAAAAGTTTCTAAATTTTTGTGTAAAATTTAGGAACAGATAGTAACACCGTAGCAAAAAAATTAAATTTTGCGAGGAAAATGCAAATGCATTTACCATTGCATTACATAGAATTTTACGTGAATACTTGCCCCATACACGCAAGTACAGTTACACACAGCAAGTGGAAAAGTGTTACAGGGCCAAACAAACGAGCCTACTTGTGGGCCTTCACCCCAAAAGCAGCGAGTGCATGCATGCAGGCCACACAGCTGTGCTGCTTCACAACGCCACACACACACTTACATCCCCAAAGGATTCGCCGCTGTCGAGCCCAGCAAAGGGCCTGTCGCGCACAGCTGTTAGGTGCAATTGCACCTGCACTCAAAGTTAACTGTACAAAGTGGTTGCAAGTGCACTGGTGCCTACGTTCGTGTTATGGGTGCATGTGAGTGCATAAGTGTTGTTGAGCGGGGGTTGGGGTGTCGCACTTAAAAGCCGTTATGGTATAATGTCTGGCATTCGGTGCTCAAGGCGCCAACAAACTAGGTTAGGTCATGAATTAAAAATGATGTCGCGTCCTAGTTTAACGATAAACTGTACCCATGTATTTGTAAACACAAACATACTTTAATAATATTTGTACATAAGAATGGATAGACTGAGAGCTCGCCCGGACGGTTTTTCTTCAGAGATATTTTATTTGGCTAGAATTAAGGTTTAAGGGGCCAAATTGGTATTAACACTGCGCAGGGTTTTTCAATGAAGATTATAATCGAAATTCAGTAAGTTCGTAGATGCTCATGGAATTAGAAGTGGAGTCGTTGCTAAAACATTTATTATGCTTATGATGAAAACCCTCTACTTTTATATTGTTGAGTTTGTCAGGCTCATGTTCACGTCTACTTTTAAAAGAGCCTTAAGTAAATAAGTACAGTAAATAAGTAAAGCAAAAAATAAATGAAGAATGGAATTTCCCTTTTTAGTTTTCTAAGTTTCCTTTCCTTTCCTTTTCTAACCTTTCTTCCTCCTTTCATTGCCTGTCCTTTTAAAAAGGAAATAAAAACTTTATTCTCTCTAGACATTACCGGTAACATCATGCCTACATTACACACATTTTAGTTTTGCTATAGTCAGTTAATGTGGGTCACAGGCTATTCTATGAATAAATATAGTAGCACAAGTCGGGTGGAAGGGGTTGAGATCTAAAGTTTCTTATATAATCCTCTTTTTCTAGTTTCTTTGTGGTATGTGGTACAAATGGCTAGTTAAGTACATAATAATATATAATTTATACCTTCCATATGATTGTCAACTTCCATTAAATAAGGTTTAGAGTAACAACTCAGGAAAAAAATAAAGCATTAAATAATCTGATTACTTGTTTTGTTAAATTTATTATTCAGGGTTTTGGCAAACCCTTTTTAAAATATTTCGTCTCCGAAATCTTTAGGAATGCTAATGCACATTAGCACATTATACAACCGTTTAATTGTTATAAACTTTTAAATTGTAGAATTGGCAACTCAGTTCGGTTTTTTTTTTAGAAAAACGCTACCTTTTAGAAGTTTTATTTAAAATAAATTATAACATTTAAAATTTTTCATTTATCTGTTAGTTGCCAATCATAATTTAAAATAATATCGTTCCTTCTAAAAATATTTTTTTATTTTTTCTTAAACAAACTTATTTGCATAACTGAATTTATGGATTTAATAACATTACACATGTTATTCTTTTATAACAAGGAGAAATTTATATTTTTTTCTACATAAGATTGAGCCGTTGGCAACTCTATCCTCCATTATTGGTCTAAAATTAGATTTAGAAGAATTATTTCATAAAAAACATTTAATTTGTTTAATTCTGTATAATTTCTGGAGCATAATTTTTAGTAAGGTGGCAACTATCGCACTAAAATTAAATATGTAAATTTGATAAAACGATATATTGTGAAGTAGTATTTAAAATGATGTTTATGTGCCCAAATTTTAAAGTTTTTATTATTTAAATTTGTAATTCAAAAAAGATGGCAACCTTAAAAACAAACTTTTTTATTATGTTCTTAGACACAAAAATTAGCTTTATTTTGACATGAAATGTTTTTATTTTTTGCTAATAAAAGATATTTGTGCTTCTTCTTCTTTGCTTGATATTTGTAGGCACACATACTATATATATATGTATATGTGTGTCTGCATCTACGCGTAACCTCATTTTACTACGTCCATTTACTACGCCAAACTGTTTACAACCATTATTTGCACCAAAAAATGCAAACATTGTTGTTGTAGTCGTTGCGTTCGTTGCAAAAAAAGCTAAACTAAGCACAACAACAAATGCAGCACAAGTACAACTGCGGCAAATCGGCTAAGCTTCGCCAAGCGCACACAATTGCAGGCAAGAATTGCATATAATATATACATATCAGTATAGTAAAGTACATAAGAACATACAAATATACATAAATATATAAAATATGCTGGCACAATTTGCCCCAGTCCTAGTTTCGTTGCAAGGCCCGACCTTGGCGCTCAGCACTGACCCGCTTTCGGGCTCTACTCGCTATTAAAGCCAATTTTTATTTTTTTTTCAATATGTCGCAAACTCGTCGCACACTTTGCACTTTCGTAGCGGCGGCAGCGGTGGCGACGTCGCTGGCTCACCCCACCTTCTCACCCCTCTTGGACAGGCGCTTCGCGTTTGTCGCTGCAATTTGCTGCATTACACTGCACTTTACGCCTATCTAGCGTCGGTTACACACACACACACCCATACTTACATATATACATACATACATACACATACGAGGCAGGTGAGCAGAAATGTCCAATACTTTGGGGCAGTAATTGTGGCGCCACATGTCGCAACGAGACAGACGAGTCGCTTTGATGTGCCTTTGAGCTACTAACATAATTACAGCCCCACACATGCATACATATATACATACATACATACATGCATGCATAGTACCCTGAGTACACATGGAAAGGGCCTTGTAATGGGCCAATTGTGTGTTCGCTAATTGAAATGATTGGCTATTTGATTGCAATTTAATGGAAATTGAAATGGAAATAGTCGCATTGACAGCGCAAATTTATAAAATAACAATGGCGCTTTAGGTGGGGAGAGATTAGCGAGAGAAGTGAAAATGTGAAATGTCAATACGAAATAGAATTACTCGCGGTGAGTGTGCTATTTAAGTGTCATTAAGAGTTAGAAAACAATAAGTTGAAAGAGTATGAAGGACTGAATTAGCGCTTGACTTATTTATAGAAATGTCAAAACCTCTCTTTCTTTAAAAATTTACTCAATTACAGAAATAACCTCTCCAGGAACAGTTAAGTGATCTTCCCGATGATTCCATCAGTTTTCATAAATCCCTCTCCGACCAGATCGCATCAAAATCTATAAAATGAGCTCTCGACTTGTTCATTCTCCGCTCAGTGAGAGTTAATAAAACTTACTGGAACGTCAGTAAGTCCGTTTCCAAAAATTATATCCGAAAATATGTGGATAATGTTATAATTGTGTATCCACATTTCATTTTGCATATAATTTCTCAGTATAGGTCCTGGTCAGAAGTAAATTCACCATTTTGTATATATTTCTACCTTTTTTCTTTCAACATTAGACACATCCATTGACGTGACCTCTCACTTCATAATTTCGTTCGCTTTCATTGTTTCTTCCTATTCCTTATTCCTTGGAAGTTGACTTCGTCTATGTTTGCCTCCGAAACCAGGTACCACGTAGAAATACTCTTCGACCAAACCATTTGTACCTTTGGTGACTCAAGTCAAAACCATTTTTGCGTCGACGAAGACTTTGTCATTAACCGAACCTTTCGCAGACTATCTCGCAGTCTAGTAATAATGCAGTTTGTACGTAATTTTTATTATAACCTATTTTTTCAGCAAAGTGAAATAAAGAAATAGAAATATTAGCTTCCTAATCAAAGTACTGCGGTCTTGAGGTCATGAGATTTTTTGAAGGAATTTCCGATATTGCACCAAAATTATTAGCAGACTGTTGGAAACTCTAACCATTTTAAGTCGAGGTACATGCTTTTGATCTTTGACCTTTTTTGCCTCTAGTTCCTAGCAGTAGTGCTGACAAAACTAAACTCATAATTCCGGTGTTCTTGAATGTTGATGTGCTGGCTGAGGTATATGGAAAGCGGAAAAAAAATAGGGCGCACTCTCGGTATTAAAGCTGAGCTGGTAATAGTATACAGAGGTATTCTTGCAATTTTTGTCGGAAACTTATAACGCAGCGAGTTAAAAATTGAGTAGTATTATTTTTTGATGTTGATTTACAGCTATAAAACAATGACAAATGTATAAGCTTACACCGAGTATAAAAAGAATAAGTGCTTTGTCATCAGCATGAGCTCTCAACTTGACATTCCCTCTGAATTTAATACGAATAGCTAGAGTAGATTCCAGGACACTTTTCTTTCCGGCCTCGACTCATATTTCTTACTTCCTTCACCGACCTCCATCATGATAGTTCTACCTCATAGCATTTTGCATAGCTTCTCTAGAAGCAGAATGTTGTTAAAGCCGCCTTAAATACTTCGGAAAACTCACAGTATATAGACTTTCCGTTTCAATGTCTCGCGGATCAAAGTAACAACGGAGCTGACCCGATTCCGATGGTTGCTTACAGATTAACGGGTAGAGTTCCATTGCTATAATAAAATGTTCAAGGTGAAAATCTTAAAGGAGATCAAATAAAATTTAAACGCATATATGCATTTTCAGGTTGGCAATATTGATACGGAAATCCAATTTACCACTCAAGTTGGTGCGGTGGTCGGGAATTTTCTTTAATCCCATATTTACACTATTGTTGATTTCATGTGCAAATATATTTCTCCATTTCAAAATCTTCACAATATGTAAAATCCATTGAAAAAAACCTTGAAAATTGCGAAAACATTGCAAAACAAAATAAAATAGGTCGTCGCCTTGCAACAGAAGTCTGTTGTGTATGCAATGTTGCAACTGCCACACTCAAAGCAGACAAAGTGTTGCATCAAGGAAAAATTTGCCAATCACTTTAGTTTTCCGTCTTTATGAAATCAAAATTTGCATGCGACAACGAAATCTATTTATTTACATAACCATACATCCATGTGCGATATTTTACTGCAGCCGTGAGGCATTTCGCAAGGGCGATAAATAATTCATGGCTAGATTATTGCGCCAAGCATTCATGAAGTGAATGCTAGGCCTGCCGGTTTCCAAAGATGGATAGCAAATCTTTGTAGATGCTTGTGAATACACTGCAAAGGGAAACGTGCCACCTATTAGAAATTACAGTTAGACGATAAAGTTGCTGGCGAAAAAATGAAGGACTTTTAGCGATGTCTCACCGAAGCAGGCGTTTCCGCGGAAAATATGAAGAGAGTCGCTAAACGCCAACCGCCGCCGGATGCATGGATCGTTGGAACTTCGCTGACTCATGTCCGAAGGAACAACACGTGAGGCAACAACTGCAACAACAAACAAGTGAGAATAGTTTACAACTTTCTTACGACCAAGTAGTCGGTCTGCGGCTGGGTTGCCGCAATGGACGTGTGAAATGGCTGCATTTAAGCCGAACTATTCCACCCCTTCCTACCTGCAGTGTTAAATTTGCATGAAAATTCCGCGAAAGCACTACGCCATAATTGAGGTGACGATGATGTTGACAGCCCAATTGCACATGCAGACCGCGAAAGACACAACAACAGCAACTGGACTGAACCGCTGTGGCTGAGTGTCGGCCGTCTCTTTGTCATTTGTGTGTAACATGTGATTCACGACTTAATACGGCGTGCAGTCGAGTGAACAATTGAGCCCAGCGCTTCTTGGGGCTCTGCGGATTGCGATTGCTTTTGCTGAGCTTGCTGCTCTTGTTGGTTTCACTGGTGTGGTGCAGTGAAATTTAACTTGTGGCACGGTCTGGTGGCTACTGCGGCCGCCATCCACGTAGTTATAGTGACTTTCATTGCAGACGCTATTGCTCTTGTTGCTATTGTAGTTGTTGCGTGTGAGATTTATATTTCTTGAGAACTGCGCTAATGTGGGCGCTGTCGCCGTTACAGCTAGCTTTAGTTAGCGCGAACAGCCAGATACATCAGTCTGGTCCACTTGATGCTCAGCGAAGCGCTCGCCGACAAATGTCTGTGGCCAGCCAGCCAGCCCGCCCGCCAGCCACCTAAGCGGCAGGCTGTTGTGTTGCAGGCTTTATTTCTTTCTTCAATTGCGGATGACGGCGGCCCGTACGAGGCTAGATTGTTTTGTGGGGTGGCGGCATGGCACGCTTGGTTACACAATCGTTACGGGATACTTGTCTAAACCGCAAACAGCCAAGTGTAGTACTTGCCCCCGCGGCATCTTGTCGGCTTATACTCGTACTCGTATGATGATTGCATGTTGTTGTGCTGATGAACTTGCCACATTGTAATTGTGTACTGAGACCGTAATTTTCGACTGTTCTCTTCAAGTGTTTGCTGTGTTACAAATGTGCGCTGGCATGCACATATCGCGATGCAACGGCTGGCGTCAGGTTCGCTGACGCCACACTTGCAACTGACAAGTGCACACTGCGTGTGTTGCACGAAATGAAATCAGCGAAGAAATCTACTTAAGTAAAGCATTTAATGTAAATCAGATCGGCTGAGGAGATTAAACTAAGAGAGATATAAGAATAGACAAGGTGAGATAAACTGTTTGAATTACAAGGGAGTTGTCACTGATACATAGCGGATTTGTCTCTCGACCGAGATCAAAGAACAAAAAATTCTTCAAAAAAGCGAAACATCTTTTGAAAGATTCAGTATCTGAATGGTTCCGTAACAACTCCCTTGTAGATTGACTTACAAAGATTCCTGCTCAGTTCAGGCTGTCCACTTATACGCTGTAATATCATTCACAGTCGCCACACGAAAGACAGCTTACGAGGTAGCTGCGTCTGTAAAGTTTTCTTCTTTTTATGTTTTTTTTTTTTGGGCATAAAAGCTCTGTTGGTAACATGCCTGCTTGGATTGGTAACATTCAACCGTTCCCGCGCAAGAAAATTCATCCATCAAAATACCCTAGATATACTGACCATTCTTAGGGTCAAAGAGGAACTGTATAAATAAACGCCAAGGAAGTTCGAAAAGGCCCTCCTTGCAATGAAAGAAAAAAAAAAAATGTTTTCTTTAATATAGCTTAATATTTCTTATCCCTATCAAGGTTTCCACACCTGAGGAAATTAATCGACGACAGGACACTTGGGACCGACCTTTGAAGTAGGCATCCTTGAGACAACTGGTATTTACGGCGCAGCGTTCGTTCGCAGCGTATTAAGCAACAAGATCAAAACGTTGCAAAAACTTACTCACAATACGGATGGAACACCTTAGAACCATGCCGATAGAAGAACATTTCCTAATGCTGCGGTTGAGTAGCCTTTAGAACTAAGACAGACGACCTATTGAATAATGGAGTAGTTGGCTTATAAGACAACATCTTGAGTTGGGTTTAGAGCTTTATCTGTGTCTGTTTTCTAAGTCATACAGGCGTCCGATGTTGAAACATGTTGTTGAAGGTCTTTGAGATCCTCGGTGTGTGGAATCGACAGCTGTGAGACCGATTTGGTCAGGAGTATTTGTCGAAAAACACAAATAAAAAGCACAGTTTCCTGGGCACTCTTTGAAAGAGCAGATTGGCCAAGCGACTGATTTATCGAGATCTTCATAGCGAACATTTGCAAATCCTTTTATTCGGAAGCAACTAATTAGTTTTACAATCAGTGATATCAAATGAAGTCCATGGAAATAAAGTTTATTTTGGATCTCGTGTTCCATTTTCTCTTTCGGCAACACCAAACAAAACTAATCTCGCCCCCTGTTTCAGTGCATGCCCACTCTCGTACACGGCTCGTATTCATGCGTACGAGCGCTTTATGTGACAACCGTTATTTCCGGCTCATAAAACCGCTACTCTAAATTTGATTGGACGTCATAAAGTCGGCATTCCAGTGTTGGTCCCGTTCCTTATTACCACGCGGTGCAGTGCAATCGACTGCATGCCTCATGGCAAGTGGAACACTTGAAGATTTTTTATGTTGCATTTAATGGTTATAGCGGATAACATAACATGCGGCTGTGACAGTGTTGCCCAAGTAAGGAGACGATTTGCATGCGAAAAACTCGTCGTTAGCGGCCAAAGGGTGGTCCACAGCGTTGGCAGTAAAATACAACGCGCTCACTATGGGGGATATTTCGCCGCGCTGTATTGGCCCAAGATTTAGCGAGAAAAATTAAAGCACCAGTAGTGTTAGAAAACTAAGTTAGTAAGTTAATTGTTGCAGCTTTGTACACGCTGTGTGGACCGACCTGTATAGTGATAGCTACTGTTTTTCCTTTTAATGCGAGTGATCAAATTACAAATTTTAACCTATTATCCTATGTGTTCTTTATTTAAAGTTAACCGGTCACTTATTTTCGCTTGATTATCAGAACTAAAGAAAAGGAGTTCACATATACAGCTCTTAAATAATAACATGCTTGTACCAGGGCCTAAATCTGTGGACAGTTTTGGGATATATTTATAAAGCTCATCAAAGCGTTTCTACAAGTTTGCTTCTATAGAAAGTGATAGCAAAGTAAACACAGGTATGTAATTCCGGTAAGAGGTTCGCTCTGATATAATCGACTTTTTGAAGTCACAACTTCCGGCTCATGACACTGCATAGTTAAAGTTTCAGTGGACTAGGGGTAACCCCACAGTATTTTTGCTTTTTAAGATGGAATCGAAAGCTCGCTTGCTGAAAAGTGTAGCTAAAGTCCTCTCACCTACAGTAACCAGATACTCAATAATTGATGACTGGAATGTGGTGACAAAGGTGTGTTACCTTCAGGACAATGACAAGTACTTTTAAACTAAAGCATATGTTGTTTTTAACACCAAATCGTTCAAAATCAAACGAATGTTCTTCTAACACTGTCGAGTCTATGTGACTAGAAAGAAACGGATTTATATCTGACTGGAGATTGCCATCTCCGCAACATTTTTCACAATTATTTCGGAAATATTTTACACCACAACAACAACAGCAAAATATAGCATTATTTGGGCTTAACAACTTATGGGAAATTCGGTTGGATTCCAGAAACGGTCGTAATACAATGTCATTATAAACTTAGCCCTCTTATGCTACTCAAGCGGTTAGTAAGTTTTGTTAAGTTTTGTTTGTTGTTCTTTAAACTTGTGATAAGAAATTTTCCTTGAATCTCAAATTTATAGCCTTGCAAAGGTAAGGAGGATCTTCGACTTACATCTAGTGAACGCTCTGAAGTAGCACACTACAGGAACTTTTCATCAGAAATTCGGTCAGATTTTACGGACATTATTTCTCGAAGTTCACATTATAGCTGTTGGAACCCTAGAGGCTTGTGAGGTATTATATATACTAAAATTAATTATACTATATGTTTCGCTTTCCAGAATGGTCGTTTGTTTTGGTATGAAAAGCTCCTTTCTTCTGTAGACCATTTTTTCTCTTGCCCAGCACATGCTTACAATCTATATATTATGAATACCCGTATGTACATAGATAAAGTGGACGCTTTGAATGGTTTTGGATGAAATACTGAAACAGTTAAACAACCAAGAATCATCCATTCAAGGCGTCACGCTGTAAGCTGAAACACTAAGGCGACGGTGTATGCACATAATAAACATGTGTGGTACGAGCAGAAGACCACCGAGCAACACCAATGTGTCCGCTGTCACCACTGGATATAAATTGCTCAATTCAAAAGCGTAGAAATGCACTTATGTTGAATAAATAATGGCGGAGAGTGCTTTATTTGGGAATATGTCCTGTAAATTCTGGCAATATTTGTTATAGTTTTCCTAGCTCATGTTGTTGCTGCTGTTGTAATGGCCATGTTGTGGTATTGGTTAACCCGCTGATGCCGGCGTATGGAAGATATTTATTTACTTATTCTTTCCCTTTGCAGTTTATTGGTTTTTGGTTGGTTTTACAGTCATTGATTTCATTATTTGTATGTTCCTGGAATCACAGATTCATTGAATGAGAACAGCGTCGAATAATTATTTTCAATGCAGAAATTATTTGGTTTCCGGGGTCTGAGGCATGACATTATATAAAGCTTGTATTTTCGAAATAGAGTCTGCCCTGTCCCAGTCTAATAAAAAAACCGAAATTTCGATTGCAGAACTTACACAAAGATCGACACTCGTTCAAACGACTCGGCTCCTACGGGTTTTCGTTATAATATGATGCTGACTAAGCTCAGTCCATATTTAGCATAGTAATGTATATACATATATATATACATATCTCTTTTCGAAAACTTGGATCAATATCGGCTGTTAGTGGTATTAGTGTCCTTTGATGAAAGCATCCACAATATAATATGATATATTGTGCCAACTGCCCACTTATATATGGGAAGTAACGAAAGGATCTACATTTTGAAAAAAAGAGAAATGAAGAAAATTAGAGAGCTTAGTAAATTTTGACCTAAAATCAATTTAATGTAAAAAATAATTTTACTTTTTGCAACTTAATATTTTGCACCACAAACTGTTGGGCGACAGAATGGGTGAAGTAAAAAACTGCATATGATAATCATAAAATCACACAGTGCAAAAGGTGTACACCACATCGGTGCAAGAGTCTAGGAGGAGTGCGGCGCGCAACTATTTTATTACTTGTTAAGCCAGTAAAAAACAAAATTATTGCGAAATAATAATAAAAACAGACTTGTAAAGACGCCGACACCGAGAACAACAACAAAAATAACGCTAAACAACAACACCGCCACAATCACTTGCAACAACAACAATTGCAGTCAATTGAAAAACTAAACGCGTACAAAAACAAACAGACACCGAAGTCAAGGGTTGAGAGGATTGAGAGCGAATATTTCATTGCGGCAGGGGATAGAGAGGCTTTGGCGGCTGTTGTTGGAATTCGCCACGAAAAAAAAGATACGCAAGTCATAAAAACACACACCTCACTGCCACACATACACTCGCACTCACACTTGAGTAACTGTAACAATTTCCCTACTGTTATTTTTAGCTTTTGTTCGAGCTGCTTTGTTGTTATTGTTACGATGCCACTATATATTGCTGGCTATGTGACTATGGCACATACAAATGGTGTTATTGTTGTTGCTATTGCTAATGGTTTTTACAATTTAACAGCTTTCAGTGCCGCCAATCGACGACGAAGTCAACCAGCAACCACCTTGACTGCATCAAGCTTCAAGCTCTGTCCCCCGCGCGCTCTCTTTACTATTCGCTTTGGACTTTGGACCGACTCTAATGTGTGGCTAAAGCAGAAACAGTTCCGCAATGCGAAACAGCAGTCAAAACAAAGATCAACAAAGCGACACCGACACCAACGAACACAATGCGAATGCGCAGCGAACAGAACAAAGTGAAAATGACCAAAACAAAGTCGAGACGTCGCGTCACAAAGAGTCGCTGCCTTTGAGTGAAACCAAATATGATCGGCAAGCGGCGGTGGGGTGGACGGGTGGTAAAGCGGTCTAGCGTGGTGCACGTAGTATGATTTCCCAAAGCGATGAAACCAGCACGAATTGCAAACGGTTTGCGTCACCTAAGATAAGGCGCAGATGCACTATCAAGCTAAAAACTTGGATCTGCAATATACCTCTGCTTAAAAAATTATAATCTCAGTTATAGTCAAAACGTCTGCCAAAGTTTACGATTTTCCTGATTCCAGATTCTATCGAAGCTTTGAGACACTGATTCTTTAATGTTGAATCTATTGTGGGTGCCTATTTCAAAAATAAGACCGTAATCAAACACAAAACCAACCGAACCCGAAATAAACTGAAACACTAAATGAAACCAAGGAGCTTTCTCTATATTCCCTTTCCTCGGCATCTCTTGCTAAATGATGCTTTAGGGACACTAACTCTCAAAATTCTTTAAATATATGTTCAATTTATTTCCACATTAGCTTTGAAATGTATGTGTAGTATGTTTTGTTCCTGCCCAAGCTAAGCTCTCTTTGTTTTTAGCGACAGCATAGCATAAGTAAAGGCTTACGTGGCGATTTCCATGCCATAATATTTCTTTTCAATCTCTTTGCTCAAGAATTCAAGACTCTGTTTTATTTTGATGCGAAACTGAAGGCTTAATTGGAAACGGGCTGAAAAATATGACCCTGTAGGTTTCGGTCTCATCCCGGATTAGAAATCTTCATCAATGGCAGGGACTGCTGAGCAAGGTGTTGATGAAGGTTTTAGTATTAAGAGTAGAAATTAGCTCAAACACTTTTGTTAGTTGAGCTCTAGAGCTGAAATCCCAGGAAGCAAACACAAAATTACCGATTACAGTTCCCCAATGCATTGGAGGTAAGAGGTTTAGTACCTATAAGGAGTTGGTAACACATATCACTAAAATCGGCTCCAAAAATTAGTAACATGGACTTTTTTAGAGGAAGATTTTTGTTTCGAAAATGGAAAATTTCAAACAACTGTTCATCGAAATTTTTTCACAGGCGAAAATAGACCTAAGCATTAAATTTGTCGTACTCTTCTTTTTCTTAATTTTGCTCAAACTTAGCTCCAGTGTATTCCGAGTTTTACCCTCTTCACACCGAGGGTTTCCTTTACTCATTTTATAAATAATAATATATTACGAGCGGGAATAGGGATAGCTGACGGTCGGTGGTTCATAGGTTTCTCACAGATCTTTCTGTCTCTATTCAAATAAGTCTTCAACTCTATAAGTAACGTTAAGTTTTGATGTGGATAAATAAATATTGTTTGGACTTGATCATTTGTGTAGGCTACTTTAGAGACTTCTACACCGGATTTCTGTACAGATACTTATAACTGAGTAGAAAGTAGATTAGCTGCGACAAACTGAAGATAATTAGACATTCGGACATTTATTTTATACCCCTCGAGAGCTTAGAATTGATCAGCGACTTTGACTCATCAGTGGTGATCAGTGATCAGAAGTGATCAGTGACTGTAGTACTCAGTCAGTATCCGAAGCGTCGAACTTTTATTGATAAATCTTGATCGGATATGGATATTGTCGAGTGCGCTCAGGTTATGTCGATCTTTCTGACATGGTAACGGTAAAATGTATGAAACTGCAGTGTTTGCTTACAGTTTTTCGCGAAATATGCTCAAATCATAGGTTTGTTGTTGGTGTGGTCAATTGGATATGGAAATCTCTAAAGATATAATTAAAGGTATAATTGTTCTTGGCGCTTTGAAAAATTATTTGACCAAGTGCAGAAGGTTAAGAAATTTGGAAAATTATACAGATACAAAGATATAGATACATACAGATGTCATTTGAATCACTCTGCATCCACAGTTGAACTAGCACACGTGGTTGTATCAGATCTTTTAGTTTTATTTAGTTTTATTTATTTATTTTTTTTTTTCTAACCACATGTAATTAATTATTATTATAAATTACCCAAACACGGAAGTAAAAGAGATGCCATTGCGCCAAGGTTGCGAGAGCTCCTATGTCTGTGTGTGTGTGTTCTAATATAAATATGTATATAATTCGGGTAAACAGATTAATTATGGCACATCAAACGGCGATAGAGCATAAAACTAATTAACCATGAATATGCAATGTGGTATAAGTATGTATATGTGGATCTGCATTTATCTAAACACATAGTCTATGTGCTAGGCAAAATATTAATTCGTGCCCCCAAACGGATCCACACATGGATTATTGCACTAAGGTAGTCGGGACCGCTCGTGTGCATAATTGATAAGAGCAACAACAATAAACGAAATAAATATGAATAAAACAGCGAAGGAAAACATCAAACATAAAAAGTAAATCGAAAGCGGGCGCGACAGCGAGACTAAATA
This sequence comes from Bactrocera minax, assembly GCA_021498325.1. Lineage (NCBI taxonomy): Eukaryota > Metazoa > Arthropoda > Insecta > Diptera > Tephritidae > Bactrocera > Bactrocera minax. The sequence continues at coordinate 6,070,465 of JAKEEE010000001.1, forward strand.
AATTAATGCAATGAGAGCAATTACAATGAGATTTCCTTGCCGTAAATTACAAATTACTTCATTTATCACGAAGGTCTTGGGTGCAGCGCAAATTTATCCAACGGCACTGCCGACTGCAGCAACAAAAAACCAACTAAAGAAAACGGCAAAATTTGCAAAAGAACAGCAGACGATGTTTTAAATACTAAGGCCACGACTTCCTGTTGGCTTCTGGCGGCTACATTGGATGATGGCTATCTCAGAGGTTTCGGGGGAGCATTAACTTCCTACATGTACACAAGCATGCCTACGTAGGTGCCGTGGCAATTGACACATTGCAGGAACTGGAGATTTCGGTGAATGAAATGTATACCCCTCATAAAGAAAACGAACTGGGTAAAAATAGAATTTATTCATTGAGAGCAAACATTGGACAGAATATTGTAAGAAAAAAAGTGAGTCCCCGCTCGTACGATTCCTCGTGACGGCAGCTTAAGTTATTGAAAAAACGGGCAAATGTATGAACTTGAGAACTGTCCTGGGACCACGTAAAAGGTTTTACTAAGTTTATTCGAAGAACTTGAGTCCTTGAGTTTAACCATGTAGTTTTGAACCTACGAAATCCATCATTGACCAGATAAATCCCTTCACTTCTGTAAAATCTGATCATATATTGCACCCGTTTTATTTTCTGACCTCTGGCACGACTTTCAGTTACTCATATCTGCAGAAAAAAGTAGAACAAGACGTTTGGATTCAGTATTGCCAACATCACAAAGCTTGAGTGAACTGATTTTATCTCATTAGAAGTAGCTTAAGATCTTCCAAGTTGAACAACAATTACTCTGGTCAAATGTGGAGTACTTCGGAGAAGACGGAGCGATAAGATGTTATTTCAAGTCGGTCGACTCTAGCTACCAAGTAGACAAAACTAAGAACACTTAAGACAATCGCATGCATGGCTTTCATGGACTGTTAAGACACTCCTTGCTTTGTTATTCTAATGCCTCTCGATGCGAGCCTCTCCTCTCGCGGAGGAACCCGAAAACTGCGGCGAACTAAGTTTACAGTACCTACTAAAACCATTCACAAACCCGCTTCCTGACTTGTGTGGTATATTTTCGCCGAAAACTGACCAAAAGTACTTGTAAAGAAAACACAATAATTTTTCCATTTATTACAGTCCCCTCCCCCCTGCGCCAATAGCAGTCATTCATTTCGATCAACCATAATTGGTTCTGCTTCATTTGCGAACGCGCCACACCAAGTAACGCCACAAACGACGAATTGAATTTCCGGCGCTTCCGCCTCATATTTAATACAGTAATGCAGCTGCCATTTCGCAAACTTCTTCTTCCACAGTGTACTCTTTTTCGCACATGCAGCCGTGGAAGAACGTGCGCCCTTTGCAACTTCCACACTCAGGTCGCCAGAACGGAAGCGCAACGGAACTCAGCTCAGTGACCAAGTTGATTAAGTATGTAGACAACACAGTTGCCGCATTTCCTTTTTCAATGCAAAAACAAAAAAAAAGGGAAAAAACCAAAACAAACACAACAACAATTAGTTGGCGCTCATGGTGAGTGCGAAATGACGCTGAGCTGAGTGAGTGGGGCGGGTGAACGCATGTATTTTATGAATGAATGTCTCGGCGAGCTCCGTGTGTGCGGGGCGCTGAATGAAAATATTGAATACTGCATTCAATAAAATGCACAAGTTATTATCCAGCCGATAAGGTGAGTCCAACAAATTCAGTTTATAATGCGTCATAGTCTTTCTAAAAATGCTAGCCATATGCGCTTATAGCCTTAGTGTTCTTCGTGTAAGTGCGGCAATGGCTTGCCCAACATTGCCAGCATTCAATGCGTCATTGCAACGAAACAATATTGAGTGCCGACCATCGGACGCCATATTCATTTATTCAGTTGAAATGCAAAATCTAAAAATAGCATTGCAAAAATGCAAGAGCAACAACGTCATCTATTGAACGCGTCAGAATGGCCGGTGGATAACATGTGTCAGCGTGGGACATGCAATTACGTAAGCATGCAAGTGTCAGATTCCACTTCAATCATTTTGACATGACTTCGTTTGGAAAATTTCCGGTAGACGGCGGTCAAAAGTTATCCACGACATTAATTGAAGCCAAAGCAGAGATCACAGAAGAGCGGGTCGAAGATTCAGCTAACGGTTTTGATTCCTTGAAAGTATTTTGAGGTAATGTTCAAAAGCAGTTAGAAATTTTAAAATTCTTAATACTTAATAAAGTTATCGTGAAGTGTATCTAGTGGACATCGTCTGTGAGCTTCTTATCCATAGCAAAAATGTAGAGGAAAGTTTTTATAGCCCGCCCATTTTTCGTTATCCTTTGCAGGAGGCAACATTTTCGGATAATATGAATACCTAATTAGCCTATTAGCCGAATCATTTTCGAGAGACCTCTGGTCATGGTCCACCGTCCCAAAGCTCACTTATCTTAATGAAACCTCGTGGTGCTATTTTAGTATAGCAAAGTTGAATACATTTTAATTACTCTCTTCTCGCAGCCATTGCACAAAGAAGACCGTTCTATATTTCAAATGTAATATATTTTCAGTATTCTGCTGGTCAACGAAGAAATCGTGTGGTCTACGGCCATTAACTTTGCCCTCGTAAATCAGTTACATCTTTGCTTACAGTTCCACCTACTTCACAAACATCGTTGATATTTTTGGCAGATCTGAAAGTCTTTCGACGTACAGCTTTTCGCTAGCTTTATAAAATTTTTTAGCTTTTAGCTTTAGCTAAAATTATTCCCATTCTTCAACAAACTTTCGACTTCTGATTTAAGAAACGCGAAAACTCTTGGTTCATACTTTATTTTCTAGACCAGGTAAATTTTATACATCTTCCTTACACCAGCTCGACCGTAAAAATTGCCCAGCTGAAGACTCATAATGAAAATATTAGGCACGTCGGGGAATTACTGTTCCTCGCGAATATCGATGAGAAATTTTACCAATTCGAAGATTTTTCGGCGTATGACATCTCTTTATGTCACTAGCTCAAACAAAATAGACTCGAACTTCAGCTTTCGCGTAGTAAGATGAATCAGAAGGAAAATACACCTATTAATTAAAGGAAATCTAAGATGAATTAAAAGAAATCTTCATTATGGCCTATGCTTTCAATACAGCGCTCTTGTGTCAATAGTGTGATCTTCGATTAGTAACCACAATATCATTATGTGTACTAGAAAATATATATTGTTATTGTTGTTGTTGATGATGATTTTCCAAAAAATAAAATCCATTTAATATTGAAAAACTCCTTGGCGGCTTTTCGACCCAAAAGCGTACAGATCAGCTAATGTATAACTAAACATGTGAATATTTTTGTAGACTTCAATACACACACATACACACATACACACATACCTATGCACGCTTGTCGTTCGTTCGGTTGTTGCGCTAAAAGCCCGTAAATTATGAAATCAGCAAAAAATGAAATTGTTGACAAGTACAACATGTGTTGCCTGTCGTACGTCATTTACCCCGCTATATCGATGTTTGCATGCGTGTGCGTATGTCTAAATATCTACTTATTGCCATCGGGCAGCAACGACCAGCCGCCAGACGCCGAACCTCGCCACCAGTAATGGCTATTGCAGCGGCGAATTGAGGCTAAGGTTGATTTATCCGCTGCGCATTTTCATCACTTTTCATAAACGCCAAGCTCACATACGCACACACATGCCTGATTCAGTATGTTTTTCCATTTGAATGTGTGGTATGTTTGTGTTTTGAGGCATTTGAGGCATTTGAGAACAAAATTGTGTGTCAACGGTGAGCGAAGCAAGCATTTGCACCACTTGAGACTACGTCGGCGATTTCGCACATTTTTATACTCTCGCAACATGTTGCTACAGAGTATACTAGTTTTGTTCACCTAACGGCTGTTTGTAACACCTAGAACTAAACTAGTTAGATATAGAGTGACTGTCTGTCCGTTCGTCCGTCCGTGCAAGCGATAACTTGAGTAAAAATTAAGATATTTCGATGAAACTTGATGGGCGAAATTGGACATCTGCCACGCCCACAAAATGTCATTAATCGAAAACAGATAAAGTGCTATAAATAAGCAGCAAATTGAGATATAAACGTGTTATTTGGTAGAGAGGATTATAGTAGGTGGGGCATCTGGGGGCAAAATCTTTTGTAAAAGTGGGAATGGACCCGGTCCCCAAGAGGTTTAATATATATATATATCGGAAACCGTTAAAGTTATATCAATCAAACTTGCTCCGAGTACGTTGTTCGAGCATCTCCTCATATACTGAGAAAACTAGTGAAGTCAGATAATAACCACACCCACCTCCCATACACAAGTTATGTTGAAAACTACTTAAAAAGCGTTAACTCGCTGAAAGAACACGTCAGAAACATTAAATCTTACAGAAAATATGATAAGGAAGGGTTGCATAAGAATCCGTGTAAAGTTTTGATGATGGGCGTGGCAACGCTCACTTTTAGGAAAAATCCATTTAATTTTAACCATTTCAACAAAATTTGGTATGTGGCATTATATTTGCATTCTTATGTCACATTGTAAAAATGAACGAAATCGGATAAAAACCACGCCTACATCTTTTATAACACAGTTTTAAGTTTCATCTGATCCTTTCACTTTAAAGGAGATGAATCGAGCAACAATTAAGATATGAAATCAAACTTTGTATAAATAGTGATTTCAACATGTTACATCTCATGCTTTAAAATAGACGAAATCGGATTATCACTTTTCAAGCCACCAGATACCCCATATTAGGACCTCAGTGCCTCTATCTGACCCTTTATCGAAAATATCGGGAAATCTATAAGATATTGTAATGAAATTTGAGGATTATCTTTCAATGATAATAGTGTGCTCTTGTATCAAAAATGGGGAAAAGCGGAAAAGCCCTAGCCCCATGTACCTAATATACGGATATTCAATCTCTGGGTAGACTTTATACCATATATAACGGTCAACATATAAGATATCTTAGCAAAATTAAGTGAACGTGTAATATTGGATATACCATAGTTTAATACCGAAAATGTGTGAAATCCGTTTACGAATCGGTTGAAACGAATTATCCCATTTCCCATATACTACATATAATGATTTTCGCTATTGGAACAGACTTTATGCTGAATATGTCGGTCACTGTGTGAGTTATCTTCACAAAGTTGCGTGAAAACATGTTCCTTAATATATTTGAATAATGAAAAGAGTTGATGTAATCAGTACTCTATCCTCTCCTATCCTCTATCCTCTCAGTACTCTAGTACCTCTATCCCAAAAATGTCCGATATAAGAATTCCCGACTTTCCATCTGACTTTTAAACCGTTTATGTTGGTCAATATGTGTGATATTTTAATGAAATTAAGTGGATATATTTCCTTAAATACTATGTGACTTCGCGTTAAATATGAAAGAAAGCGGTCTGGATCATGGTCTAAACCGCTTATTTCCAATATAATGATTTCCTTTTCTCTAGTTGACTTTTTCTTTATGTATCTAATATATTTATTAAACCACTTTGGTAGAGTTTATATCGTATATAACACTTTTGAGTTAACTTGGTAGATTTTAATATAAATATCTCTGACACGAAGCAAAATATAACAATGAAAGTACATGAGTCTATGACCTGTAATATAAATTAATAAGATTCCAAATATGATTGCAATCATTTAACAATTTCGTCGAATAATGAATGTTGAATTCTTCCGCAATATTTTTTAATATAAAGTTATGCCACCACCTGAAAACATTTCCCCGCCTCTTATCTGTGCACATCGCGAGAGTATAAAATGTTCGGTTACACCGGAAGTTAGCACTTTCTTACTTGTTTCATCTAAGTTCATTGGAAAAAAACGAATAAATACCAGCTGCATTCTATTTGCCAAACCTTAGCGAGTGGCGAATCGAACAAGCAACTGGTGTAAATCACATAGACTGGCATAATCGAAGCGGTCTAACAATCAATCAATGGTCTAACGCGATATTTAAATATTCCGATTTGTGTGAATTTGTTGGAAATTTTTTGACCAGAGAGACACATTCCAAAAAAGCGAGGAGAGATGTGGCTAATCGTCGATAGTATAGTGCGTTGAGTGTAGTATATTCAGCCAATTCCACAACAGTTTAAAAAATGTTCAATTGTTTTAAATAAAGCGATTACAAGGTCAACTTTTGAAGTTAGTTATTTTTTGAATATTATAAAAAGATAAGGGTGAGCGAAAGCCCTGAAAACTCTAAGCTATTATTTACAATAAATAAAGGTTACAAACATTGTTTCCATATTTTCTTATGGTTTTTTCACATTAGTTTCAGAATTGGTCTAAAACGAAGTAACCTCTTAAATCAATTTCGATTTACGATTCGAAAGTTGAAAAATGAGTGTTGGGTACTGATCCTTTCACATCCACGAAAAAGTCTGTTAAATCTAAAGTCTGATGAAGTGCAAACATTTTTTTTTTTCAAATTTTCTAACCTGGCTGGTTTTAGGATATTTTATAGAGGCAATCAGACTCTTGAATTATTGTTGGAAAATCTCTTAGCACCGAACCAATTTCTCAGATCTCAACTTCAAAGAAAAATACTTACTATTTAATCTTCAAGGTAGAAGCCAGTTCGCATTTGATAATGAATTTGAACCTTTCAGAACAGCATGTAACATATAACGAAGACCGGCTTGGAAAATATTATCATGTTTAAGATTTAAGATTTTAAGAATTTCTTTTGGAAATTATCGATCAAAATAATAACTCATTTCATTGGAATTATTTGAATTTTTTGGAAAGCTTGAGTACTTTTAGAATTGTTTATGGCCCCATCTTAGTTTAGTCTGTTAAATGAGAGACTATCATTCTAAATATAAATATTTTTTCACTGAAGACTTGTCTTCGACGAGCAAGTTCGGAACATGTGTATATTAAAATTATGCTCGAAGAAACATCTAGCAACACAGCCCTGTATTTTCCCCTGTCACATAGCATGAAAATGGTCCATAAAGAGTAGTGAAAGTGATAGTGATATAAGTGAAATCAGTAGTAGAGCATCAGTATTAATACTTCGCAAGGATCAGGTAATCTAGAAAGTGTTGTTTGACAGAACACAGCAGCAGATACTTCCTACCAACTGTAATTTCTTAATTGAAAATGATGGCCGATTCCCACATCGTAGAATCCACGTACCGAAATGCGATGAGATTAATAAAAAAGACACCGTTCGGTTGGTGCTTCGTAAATATCAATGAAAGTACAGAAATATTTACTTACTCTTTTATCCCGTTTCTGTTTTTTTTTTTTTTTGTTTTTTGTTATGACTAACTTTATGAAAAAAGGCAGGGAACTCTACTAAGAGCTGACCATACATATACCCGATTTAAAAGATGCGTACAGCTTTGGCTAGTTAATACGAAAGAGTTAATACAAGATAATTTCAAAACTTTCCAAGTATAGTTCAGGCCCACATAAGAAGAATTACCGAAAAAGGCATTAAAAGTAATTTTTGAAGAAATCTGGCAATACTATTTGGCATAATAGTTGAAAGAGAATAGGAAAGGAGACCCTTGAGACGCTGCAAATTATTTGTTTTTATTACTTTTTGCTTTCCTTTATTATGAACATTTCAACAACCAATTCAAATGTATTCTCTTCGGTATATTTATTGTTGTTGTGGCACAGGTCTTTTCGTGTGGTATTTAGTACAAGAAAAATTGCTAAAAATGTTGACTTGTTTACTCTAGCAAAATTACTAGTATTATTTATAGAAAAATGTGGCAATTCACATACCAAAAGCAAACGAATGCATATTCGTACTTACACTCATATTTATAGTCGTACTCGTACTTGCCGAACACGCGTCGCCACTTCTGCCATTTAATTGCATGCACGAGTATGGCATGGTATGCCATTAAATGCAATAATAATAAAACAATACAGTTGCATATTAAACAACAACTTCACTGTGACTTTAAAAAACAAAAAATACAACAACCACAACAACAAGAAAAAAGCGCGTCATCGCAGCCAGTGATATTATCGCTTCTTTTATTTTTTATTTGTTTGTTTGTTGTTGCTGTTGTTGTTGTTGTTGGTTTTTATTATTACGATAGTCAGCGCATTTTCAGCTCGTTTATCGTTGCGGGACGTGTGGCATGCAGCATGCCACATGCCACATAACGTACCTAACCATATATGTACGTAAGCAGCAAGTGCGCTGCTACTAAATAGATATGCATGTATATGTGTATGTGTGTATGTGTGTACGTCCTCATCTACTTTATCGCCCGCCATATCGCCTCATGGTGCGCCATTTTTTACGACCTGCAATAATTTCGGTTCATTAAAAGAATTATCTCATCAAAGGCGTTCGTTGGCGTTGTTCGATGCTCTCTCGATAGCATTTCAACGGTATTCGGAAACAAAATTGTTCAGCCGCATGAACAACAAATCTACAACATGCCACATGCCACATACCACATGCAACATGCAACATTTAAAATTACATTGATTACGACCTTTGACTAATTTGATGCGATAGCACCTAAGTGACATGTAGCGGCAGTAGTTGGAAATACCTGGCAGTTTCTACATTCTTAGATACAAACCCAACTTTTTAAAGAGTAGAAGTTATGTTGGCTGCACTTCAGCTGACGAGAGTCCACGACTACGAAGGTACTTTTGCTCATACACTTCAAGAAATCCACTTCTATTTTGGAATGTTCTGAGGATTTTCACTAGGGGTTGAGGTCTACTGAACTTGCTTACCAAACTAGAAATAAAATTATCTTCTTTGAAAGGTGGAATGGTAGTAGATGGAAAAATGCTTTATAAAAGATTCAAGACTACGCCCCACAATTTAATTCTGAAATCTTCTATGCCTTTCAAAGGTGATAATTCCTCAAAAAGTGTTCATAAACTATACACGAAGCTTAATTCACTCGATTGGGAATTCCACTCTTGAGATAAATGACTAGGGATATGTCTGATACTTGAGTTACAGATCTTCAAAGACTATCCATCGAGCATTTATCTATTATATATGGAAATATAGTTCCATGCTAGACATTGCGCCCTAACAGCTAAAGTAACAAAAAACTCACTCTTTTTTTACTTCGACCTTTTTATATAGGAAATTTACTATGAGGTGACTACCAAAGGCACCAAGAAAACGTCCAAAGGGAGTTGGAATTCACGCGTGGTTCTTTGTGTGGCCAGAAAAACTTCTATGATTTCTTGGACCTCATGTATCTACAAAGCTCCATGCACCCATTGCATATCACACATATAGTGTTGATGGATAGTTCCAGAAAATAGAGTTCTGTACCCACTTCCACGGCAAGCTTCGACTAATCCGTAAGCGAGCTCACTGCCCCTCTTCTTCAATAGGCCCCTCCTCTTCAGTTTTTTTCTAACAATGATTTTAAAAGACGTAATCATCAGTTGGATGCTTCCTTCCAGAAAATGGGTGATAAATATCTAAAATTTTGGTGTATCAAAAACCAAAGTCATACTTCTCTTTTTAAAAAGCTGTCTCGTTTTGATTATGTGATGTTTGGTATATAAAAATGTCTATATATGATTCGCCAAATATACCATCGGTACATTCATGTAGTTTTGTGAATATTTTTTTCAATTCGGGAATTAATATTGCTCTCCGAATGGCGATCTATATTGAAAGTGGTAAGTTTCAGTAAAACAAACAAAGTGGTATCACGAAGGAACTCATTTGGGTTTGATGGAACCAAATTTTCGCTTTAAATTTCCAAATATCCCAATTTTGGTAGTTCTATGTTCTGTTCCTATACTGTTCCTATACATTTGTTCCACAGTGTTTTCCATTGCATGTGAAGCCGCCTATGACGCCAACCATCTTTGAGACCTCAATTCGACCACTTATCCTTTTAGGCAGAAACTATGTCAGCGCTCGTGAAAATAGCGTGGCAGGTAGACGCTTTGATAAACCCCTAAAGTTCCACAACGACTACTCAGCACTCTGTCGTCACAAAGTTGGCGTGGCACTAACACAGAGCCATACATACATACTACGCTGAAAACTTCAAAAACACATTAACTATATTTACCTTGCTAATTCGTGGTTTAACCTCCTAAAGGGCGTAGCAACTTGCGAGTCGTATGACACTCACCACCCGACAACCTGTCCGCCCATCCAACTGCCTTGACGAGCTGCTTACACGGCAATGCAAATTACTGGCGTCGGCGTTGGCGAACGTCAGTAAGGCCGCCAAGTCAGTTCGCATTGCAAAAGCATCGTTGTTGGTAGTTGGCTGTTGCAATGACAGAAATGTTGCAAGGTGTAGGAAGTGTCTGATTATTGGCGGTTGCCAGTTGCCAGTTGCCTCATGCCGCTCGCTCGTGGGCCGCATGCAGGTGCATGGTTCACTGCGTGGCAGCCTAAAAGCAGGGCTCGTGGCACCGGCACTGGTCTAGTGCTGCCAAGTGGTTGTGGTATTAATGCAATCGACGCGACTTTATAGTTATTATTAGCTGTTGTTGGCTAGTTGTTATTGTTATTTGGCTGACTGCCTCATTATTAGCACTTAGTTTGACTTAGTTTGCTGCGTCATGTGTACGTGGTATGGAAATGTGACCCTTTAGAATTTATGCCTGGCGCCATTGGCTATTAGCTGACGCATGCTACACTCTGTTGCCTCTGCAGTTATATAAAAAATTATGAATATACATATATTTCTACATGTATGTGACGGCACTAAGAAATGCATATGCAGTAGTTGTTTATTGGTTGCACGCCACGAATTTCGTGCGCCTGTTCGACATTGTGACCCCCTTGCGCTTGATTTGGCAATGTTGCTAGATTGAGCGTCTTTTTTGTTGGTAGTTTTTACATAATTGTTTTTAGCAGTATAATTTACACTTACCCTGACAGTTAGTGAGTCATTTGTACTTTTAGGGTTGCCACCCTTGGTCTCACGACGTTGGGTTGGATTGGCAAAATTTCTTGTTTCCGATCACTGCTGCTACCGCCACAATCCATTGAATATACACCTGCTTGTAAGAAAAAAAAATTTTTTCGGACTCTGTTAGTCATCCCACAGGCATACACTATACTGGTCGTATATTAACTAGTTCGGAACTACCCAATTCGGGACAATTTCGAAATAGTTGTTCAATTCAGAGGAGAGTGGTTCTCGCGAGAGCTAAGTGAAGGAGACATAAAAGATCTTATCTTAAGCTTTATAGTTGCCACATCTGTGAGAAATAAAATAATTTAATTTATTAAGATATATATATGTATACGCATAATATCGAAAATCTGCGTATATAATTTGCCCATTATTTTGTTAAAAAAGCACTAACAGTGTTAATACTTATTTAAAGTGTATTTAAGTATTTAAAGAATTTGACAAAATTATTGATAAAATAAAAAATACAAAAATGGATTTAAAAAGATAAGCGCATAAGTATAAGTAAAACTTCGAAAGGAAAATTACTACTTTTGTAATAAGGTTGCCACATATTTGACACATGCAAATTATTTATGTGATATATTAAATGAATTTCACAACAAATACGTATGAATTCGCATATGCACAAGTGAGAATACCTATATTTTGGTTGCAAGTTTCAAAAAGTGTTGCCAAATATTCTAAACATAAATTGGCACTTCATATTTAACGAACTTAGTTTTCAATTTAATAAAATTAAGTAAAAATAAATAATACAAAATTAAAAAAATAAATGTTAAGTTTTAGAAAGAGCAGCAAAATTGTTCGATGTTGCCATACATCTGAAATATGAATGTTTAAAATAGTAAGTTATTATATATTGTAAAATATATATTACATATACATATATAGTAATATATTACATACATAACATAATGTGACATAACAACATTTACATAATGTATGTAAACCTCAATACATTTTTCTAAGAAACCGAAGATATTTTATTAAAAAAAAAAAAATGTATTTATTATTTTTTATTTTCAATGAAGCTGCCATATTAAAATCGATTTATTACTTTTGTTAACATTAAAACAAACAAACGAAGTATTCAGCCTTGTCCATTAGAAAGTCAATTAATTGCCTTAATTCTTTTAACAAGGTTGCCACATTAATTGAAGTTGAATTATTAATTGTGGTAGAAATTTCTTTATTTACGTAACATTTTTATTTTTATACAATATGTGCGTCCAAAATATGTATAAACAAAATATATTCATATCATATTTCTCAGTTTGGAAACGGTTGCCATCTATCTGAAATATAAGAAGTAATTTATCAAATATAGTCGAGAATGAAAACTAAACAAACATTCATGAACTTTTATCAATTACCAATCATATTTCAATGATATTTTTCGGTAGGATTACCATATTTACGGCAAATGGAAATTCAATAAAAGCAGACAATAAAAATATATTTTAATTTGTGGACCTAAGAAATTTATTACTGAAGAAACTGTATGCAAAAATCTACTCAAATTATTGAAAGGATTGCTCATTCGTGTGAAAAGTGTAAACTAAATTTTTTCATACGGAAAAGGACGGTTAATAATAGTAAAATGGTTTATATACATCTATTATGGAGAAAACAGTCTTCGTTTTAGCAATAGGGTTGCCAGAATAAAATATCATATATTATTATTTATTTATTAATATGTCCATTAAACCAACCGTTCATATTGCGGAACCCTGTATTTACATAAACATATACTTCATATACATACAGGTGTACAAATATATATGTATGTCGCATAAACGTCAAATAACACTGATTAATTTAACAAGTTTACCGATTTAATTAGCATGTCTATGTTTACTATACGATATCCAAGCACGTACACACAAACATAAATACACGCCATATATTTATGTTACTTATAATGTCATACTTCTAACATCTTTTGCCCATTTTTAGCAATCTCTTCCAGGGTGCATTCAACATTGTAACTAGTTTTCATTTCAACTGCATCTATACATGTATATATGTACATATGTACGTATATTTAAATATTTACTTGTTTAAATATTTTAGTTTAGGATTTTATTTGGGTTATGGGTCGCACAGCTGATTTAAATGTCAATATAAATAAATATATGAACATAAGTTAATACATACATACATACATACATATGTACATACACATATTTGTATAGACATGTATGTATGTATGTATGTTCATTAAATGATTTCTTGACTATTTGATAATCAACAATAACAACAAAAAAATGTTTTAAATATAATAAAATGCATATTTATAGCTACATATATATTTATAGATATAAGTACATATAATGAATAACTAAATGTGTAATATGTATATTTCAAGTTTGTTCATTAAGAAATATAAATAATACAATCAATAAAATGCGGAAATTCTCATAATTGGTTCACTAAATATGAACAAAATAGTGATATATATAAATATGTATGAGTTAATAAATGTACGTTAATTTACATACATACATACACGTACATACGTACATACATGTTAATATTTGTTATTAGTTGCTAAAAATACAATAATTTCACATCAACGATTTCAGCGAATTTATTATTGTGGCCTTTGGCCAGCAATCCATCAGTCAAATTCATACAAACATATGTATATGTATGTGCATATAATTATATGCATACAAACAAATATGTACGTTCACTTGCACAGTTTGTTTATAATTATTTTTCTTGTTGTTCTCGTTGTTGGCTTCATTTAATGCAATTAAAATGTGTATTAACTTGTTATTGTTGTTTTACGTTTTACTTTGTTGCTTGCTTAATTCATTTCCATTTTTCTTTGTTTTGTTTTGATCGTTTTGTACTTTGCATCCACCTTGAGATGACTATTTGTAAACAAAACAACGCAAAACGGAATGACGAAACCGACGAAACCGAAAGCAATCAGCGAAGAAGGCATGAAAAAAACAACAAAACAACAAAACAACAAACAAGCAAATTTTTGTTAACGAAAACAAGCGCCGAGTAAATTTCAAATTCAATCAACTACCCAAAATGATTTATTTTGACGGTAAAATAAGTGCTTTGCTCTGGAATAATTTGAAATTACCGTACAATTTTATTGCGTTTGATAACTGCTAATTACCGATACAGCGCAGGCTACATTAAAGACTGAAATTATAGCTTTATAAATAATAAATTAAGTTGTATAATTGCTTCACTTCAATTGTATTTATGCCAGTTGTGTGTTCGATTCATCACTCTGTAGTGTCTAGCAAAACGCATCATGCTAAGATTATTGTGATATAAGGTTTCTTTTGTACATTAAATGTTTGGATGGAGTGTATCACCAAAGCACTCGTACAGTCCCGTAAGCGGAACTAGGGTTCGAATACAAATTGCAGCCTTCACCGAGCTCATAAAAGCATTTTTCTAATAGTGGTAATCCTTCGACAGGAAGTTACTTCTGTTAAAATTAGTCAAGTGTGCGGTGTCGGCTTAAAACCCATAAGCTTTCTCACTTGTCATAAATATGAAGAAAGATCGGCAAAACATCTGGCAGAGCTGAAACCATTAAATTAGTTCGTAAATAAGGTTTCACTTAACTGCGGAGGTTTGCTAATCTTCAGCTTTATCAATATCAAGTTTCTTTTCTAGTTTGGCTGGGAATCCTCAGTCTTATATTAATGTTTGTACTTATTTTCTAGGTTTACACTCCATTCAAATAAAAATGAATGGCTCAAAATAAAAAGTACAGTTGTATTCAGTGATGTCGAGACCAAATTGTCGAGTATTCAAGCAATAATAGTATACCGGGTAAGCAATTGGCACGGCTAATTATAGATCACGCACCAAGTTCCTCAATGCAGAGAATAATTTGATTACGTTGATTTGGGGCATTTGAACTGCCCCAGACCTAAATAAATAAAGAATTGTGAAGTTATCTTGCAGAGGTTTTCGCCAGTTTTTCCGACTGCTAATTGGTCATCAAAATCCTCTCAAAAAATCTCGAGCTTATCAAGGCCACGAAGAGAGTAATTTCAGTGCTGCAAGTAAGGGCAGAGAATTCTAGATAATTGCACAAGTCTTTCGCCAATATATGTAGATGTCAAGCGATTCGAACTTTCATTATGTAAGCCGGCGCAGTCTTGGGTGGTCAAAGTAAATACTTGGTGAAGCTCATAAAAATGATATTTTGAGTGGCGATATTCATCTAATAGTCAAAAATACATCTTATATAAAATTTTCGGAGCTTTTCCATTTAGGTTTTATAAGCTAAATACTGTGTAGAGTTCCAATTATGTTTCTTATTGAGGGTAAATTATAAATAGGAAGAGAAATTTATATAATTTTATGACGTCATATAAAATGGAAAATTTAGTTTATAAGTTTATAGTTTATAAGTATAGCCTATATATATATATATTTATATAATATATAATATATACATTATTATATTATTATATTATTACTAATAATTATTACTAATTATTATATATATTATATAACATATAATATATAATATATATATTATTATATATATTTATATATATATAGAAAATATAAGTTTTCACTATACGCCATGCCTACGTAGCCGAAACGGACCTGAATTTATATTTTGCCGAGGGCTGTCATCTTGTGGTTGAATGCATGTTTTGGCCAAAGATGTGGCGTGGGTACAGGATATAAACAATAAATCTCCTTTCCCAACTACATAAATACACACACACACACACACCTGCATATATCTGCATATTATAATATGGGTGCCTGCAAAGCAACGCTACACGGTCTTATCTCGCTCGCAACCAGGAAATGGTTTGGCTAATACCAACGGCCGTGGCTTTTCCACTTTTGCTCCGCTATAAAAATCGACTTTTGCATTTGGCGCTCAAATCGATTATTTATGCCTTTCAATCTTGCTGAGCATTACAAAACTATTTATTTATTTGCAAACAAGAGTAAAAGTTAATATACAAACACATATGCAGTAGTATATGCATATACAGATATAGTATATAATATGTAAATATGTATGTGTACATGTCTGTCTTTATGTAAGTGTGTCAGCCGCCATACTTTATTTTTGTAAATTTATGCCTTTTCCAATATGCACATTGTCACTCCTCTTCTATCTGCAAACCGCACAGGAACAACAACAACAACAACAACAACAACATTACCTGCATTTAAGCAAACCAACTGAAACGTCTGCTACTCAACTCCTTTAAAACGATTTCGCTTACTTGCTATTGTTTCGTTTTTTCTGTTGTTCAACTAACAGTAAAAGCGAAAACACCATATCGAAAATAGCTGCCACTTTGGCACATTTTCCGTGATTTATTACCCGACCTGTGTACAGCCCATTATATTTGTGTTGTTGTGTTGTTGTGTTGTTGTGTTGTTGTTGCTGCAATTGTTCCCAGTATTGGCTTAGTGGGTTGCCGGTTGGCTGGCTGCCTGAGCTGGCCTGGTTGTCTGCTTCGGAAATTTGAATAGTATTTGCCCGTCACTGACCGTCCGACTCTCACAACAAACCACCCACCCACCCACCTCCAACAACGGAAACCTAACAACAACAATAACAACAACGGCAATATAAAGCGTGGCGAAATGAAACGCTAAGCAAAGAAGGCCGACAAAGTAGGAAGAAATATTTGCTTAAGTATATGCAGGAATATGCATACATATGTATATATGCACAAAAATTTATATTTAAATTCATATAAACATACCTATGTATATATATACATATTTATATAACATTTGCTACTAATTGACTAAAAACGGCGCTGGGGAAGTATCCGCTGAGAAAAGTTGTAGTTCTCAACATTGTATATAAATGTATATATAATGTATGTTTATATTAGATATATGCACATATATGTATATACATACTTCTATACTTATTTACTTTGTGTTTACAGTTAAAGAAATTTTCATTTTCAAAGCCCCAAGCTCGCACCCACACTTTTTTTGCTGGTCACATGACTTACTCGTTACATATTGTATGCATACATAAGTAAATACTTGCAATGTGTGGCGAGTTTCCCAGCTCGGTTAACGCAAGCTATTTGCATAGTGTTAATGCATGAAATAAATGTCAGGTATCATTAATAAAAATGGGCCGAGCTTCGTAGGTGCTTAAGTCGCAATCGAAAGTGACGAAGGCTCATTTTGATATTGCTCTTCGGTGGGGGAGAGTTACTATGCAAATATGTGGTAACCTACATTAATAGAAACTGTTAACTGATTCGCCGTGTACTTTGGTGGGTGCATTAATCATTTCAGTGGCTAACAGGTGGGACTTCTTCGTGAGTGAGTCGTATTAGTGACCAGTCTACATGGTCGTTTTAAAATGCTTTCAACTTTTGAAAACGTAGATTGAGACTGTACCTTGAGCTGTCTTATAAAGGAACTGAAGATTGGTGTAAGAAAATACATTCACAGGGTCTGTTAAGGTAAATCCACAGCATACTGGTTGTCGAAATCTGAGATGGTATTCAATTCTTGTGTTTTTCGCGAAAAAAGCGAAGCACGATGGGATTCCTCGAAAGAGTTTCTTAATTAAAAGAATTTGCTTACTAAAGACAATATGCTTACAATCCTTGAGGTCTCAAAGTAGTACTCTAAATGACAAGCTTTTCATGTTTGCCATACGACCATAGTGCAAAAGTTCTTTGAAATGTATACTAGAACGATTTCTAGACTACTTTTCCCGTAGCCGAACTTTGTTAACATGGATGTCTTATTCTGAGGTATTCTGTATGTGATGACTATAGCAGATCTCATCCTCGTCTACCTTGAAAAACAAGAGCCAAGAAATCTCCACTTTTCTTTACAATGGTAAGCTAAATTGAATAATAGTGTATAATGGAGGACATTTTTCGCGGACCCGCACAATTTCATCTCAAAGCGTCGATCGAACTCGGCCAGCTTTCTCAAGCGAAAGTGCGGAAGGTTAACGCCTATGGTTACTCTTGGAACTAAACAGCATTTACTACTATGGGTCTCAAAATAATCAGCGATTGAAAGCGAATATTAAGCTCGAAGTTTAATAATTTCTTCCTTGTTTGTGCTTGAAACCATAAGAATATACTAGTATAAACGAGAACGAGATATCTGACTAGCACTCTAAAGTCATGTGCCCCAAGCATTATCTATCAAGAGAAAACAGTAGAAATTAGACAGAATGAGGCTTAAAATTGGAAACAAACCACTTGGACCAACTATAAGAAATAATAAAAATCGAAGAGGATTAGAATATTTAGGCTCAATTGAGATTACACCAACGTTAGTTTAGATATAACAGTCGAGGTGTTAACTATGGAGTGAGTAATTGTAAGGAAAACTCCTCCATTTAAAGGAGGAGATAAAAAGGTATGATGAGTGATATCTTACAGCAAGTATGCTATATTTCGAAAGGTGTTAATAAATGTTGTAGCGTTGACTAAAATAAAAATCTAAGCCGTCCCCACGACAATCGGGTCTACATAACCTGAACAGTCTCGTATTTTTACCCGGTTAGGACTCGACAGTATTCGTCAAAATTATTTGGAGAATGTTTTCTACCGCAATAACAACAACAGCATGAAAGTAAAGCTTTTGTTTAGACTGCACATTTTTTTGTTTGTTCTGTAATTCTGTAGCCTCCATAACTTTATGATTTTAAAAACTGTCATTATTGGTTGCAATTCATTTGTTCAAGAAGCAATTCAACGCAATAATTAACAAAAGTCTTACGATAGCAGTGTTATATATAAATATAAATATCCAATCAGTTTTCGGAATGATCTAAAACAACTTTCAAGAGTTGAAGAAGTCAGAGTTTATTATGACAATGTATTTGAAAGACAAATTCTCAAAATTATGTTGCAAATGTCACATGTTTCCTTTTTGATTTCAGTGGGCATTCCAATGAAACAATTGCGATAGAACTTTTCTACAATTGTATTAATTTTGATTATTTTTCAATTTCATTCAATGAGTTTCAAGTCCTCGCAGTCAAATTCTTCGTTATTTTGGTTTACGGGTAGCTGTCAAATTTCCTTTGATTTGTGGTTCCAAATCCGACTATAGCAAGTTTTGAAAACGAAGCTTTCTCTGGCAGAGGTTTCTTATTTTTATAGGCTGCTTCTTTGTCTTCTCGTTATAGCAATATGAATTAAATAGATCGTTTTAGAAGCAGTCATGTTCTCGGGTGTTCAACAGAGCCTTAATAGATGCGTCCTGCCGTGCAAACTAAATTTGTTCGAACAGCTGTTTACAACTCTGATTATCACGCACACTTTGGCCTTGCAAGTCACCATCTTTAAGAATAAACATTTAAGAATAAGATACTTGCCTTCTAAGTCTGTCTTACAAATATTGGACCTTACAAATACGATCTAGTGAAGCTAATAACGCGTTCGTTAGTCAACAATCTTAAATTCCATTGCACAGAATACAACTGATAATTTTCCATTTTTTATAGAAAAAATTCTAACTACTAAAACAGAAAGAACACTAAATTCAGATCAATTTACTCGATTACGAAATAAGTTATAAAAACAAAAAACATATTTCCATACATTTGTATAGATGTGTGTGTATGTGTGGATACAGATATTGATACAAGGAATTCAGCAATTAATTATGTAATCCATTACACGCTGATCATTATAACATTTCATTTCGCAATAACTAGCAAACACAGTAACGCCACAATTGTTACACAATAGCAACAATAACAATAAACGCTGCAAAATCCAGTTTCCAGGTGTTTAAGCACACACACACATAGCTAAAACGACTTAATAATTAAGTTGAGTTTATAAGTTACTTGTTTCTATTAAAAGTTAGTGCATAATTCTATACATATGCACATATATACAAGTGTTTGTGTGCAATAAACATCATTGAACTAGTAACAAAGAACTCTCTTAGAAATATCCAAACAAATTTTTGTTGTGGCAAGTCGAGCAGTCGAGGGTGCGTCTCGTGTTCCAAGTCGAAAGCCAAACACAATAATGTATTCGTCTATAAATAATCTACTATATAAATATCACGCAGCGATCGATTGGGGGGCCAATGATCAGCTAACAAGAAGAAGAAGAAGCAAAGCAGAAAAAGACGTGAGCAAAACAGATTGCTGATGTAGGAGGAAGCGAATACAAATGGTGTTTATTTATAGATGCTGCGGAACGTAAATAGCGATACAAAATAATGCAATGTGACTTATGTGCTTACACACATACAAACACACACAAAGCCACATACACATGTATATAAAAAATGACGTACATACAAACGGTCACGTTGTACAGCTAATAATGGGTTTAGGGAGGAGAGAGAGAGAGCTAGAAGCGCCAAACATAAATGCATTCAATCAAGCCGGGGGTTGAGGCTTAACTTCAGATGGAATTCTCTGATCAGAGATACATTAACTCAAATGCTTTTCTTGACAGCGTCCGCTACTAAACATTTCGCCTATATCTACATTTCACTGTCTCCAGGGCTAGGTCAGCCATTTAAGAAGAATTTGAACGAAAAGTAGCCGTGAATCCTGTTTACTGTCTGACAAACAATAAATTAGCACATTTTCCGAGTGACAATCGGTTAGCTGACCAATAAAATAGATAGAAGCTCTCCAAATATGCATATTTTAATCCGATCATGTCCATTTTTTTCGAAACAGCGCTTAGTACTAAACACTGGATTATAGATTCCGGTTAGATTTTTCGTCACCTGTTAGAAATGTAAGTACTATTAAAAGAGAGGAGGGGGGGTTTAAATATTGAGCTGAAGTCAGATCTCTTATCTGAATGGTAAATACCAAGATGGTATTGGAAGTTTTTGTTAGGACCAAAAATTATAGAAATAACGGCTACCAAAGTTACATCCCTTTACTTTTTATCATACATTAAACAGAAAAAATATTCGTGAAGTCATTAATGAAAGAAGTAGAAAGCTTTGGTTGCATTTACTATGAAAGTTAATACTAAGAAGTTGTTTGCATCTTCTTTTTTTATTTTGAAGAGATAGGTTAACTGATGTTAGGTACAAAAGTTTTTGCTTTAAATATGTAAAAGTTCTCTGAAAGTAATAGCGTTCCTGCGTATCCAAAAGTGCCCAACCGAGACACAATTTGAACAGATTATTTCCTAACATATATATAATTTTTTAATTGAGCTGTTACTTAAACTGTGTTTTGGACTCCTGTGTTCGATATCCATAAATCAGTCTTAGTAAATTCAAAAATATTTATTATTTGCCTCTAATGACCCATAGTTTCCCTTTGCTCCCCCTCGGAGCCATAGGATACAATATATAATGTCTCATCGCCCTCGAAAAATAGTGCTTTATTTTCATCTCAGAAGAGTTTTACCTCTTCCCGACAAAGCTGCTATTCCTCTTCGGAATATTTTCGCTTACTAACTCATACGCAAGCTCATATACCTGGATAATAATTAAAAGATATGTATTAATCTCGATTTCACTGCCCAAACAGTGACACCCGATATGGCTAGGACCTTGATTTGGAAAACCAAGGTGCCAACCACAAATTTCAACGAAAAGTCTGGACGATAAATAACCAGATATGTTTTTCCCCTTCCAGATTCGTCCGAGTATCACTTCTAATATGGCTCAGACGGGGTTAAGGCGTTCATTTTTATATGTTTACTTGAGCATGGAGGGTCATACGTCTTTGAGTTTGCCTCCAAGCGCCCATAGAATAGATACAGAGAATAGAGAAACTCAATCATGCAGACATGTATTCAGAGGTTCGGCATTGACATTTATTTTCCTCAAGTATAAGTTAAAACTGTGTGGCAAAGGTAGAAACTTCTTGGAGGTCTGCAGATCGTCCTTTATCCTATGAGTAATGTGATAACGAAAACGTAGTAAAATCGAATAAGCTTTAAGGAAAACTGACTGAATACCAAGGCTTATAGAAAGAATCATATGGAGTTGCTCTCTACAAACTTTACACCTTTAAAGTATGTTGAACCTTGTTTTGGAGGGATTTATAATCGATATATATATATTACGTTACAAAGGGAATACGTTTATAAGAGTTTGATAATTCAATATTTGGGTGAAGTCTTCATCAGAGGAAATCTCTTAGGATATTACCAAATATTTGTTCATAACTCCTAAGAAAGTTGCGCCTATTTCATGATCTCTC
The DNA here is from genome assembly GCA_021498325.1 of Bactrocera minax. Classification (NCBI taxonomy): domain Eukaryota; kingdom Metazoa; phylum Arthropoda; class Insecta; order Diptera; family Tephritidae; genus Bactrocera; species Bactrocera minax. The sequence goes on from JAKEEE010000001.1 coordinate 6,092,587, forward strand.
ATGTTAGGGAACCATTTATTTAGAGAACTTTATTAAAGCTTTATCGCTTAGAGAGATACTACACTGCGTAATTTAAAAAGTGGCACGGCTAATATGGTTGAACTAAAGAATTCACTTTCAGCGGTGTTATCATTAATACGTACTGCACACATAGGAATATTTGTAATAATTTCACAGAATTTTCATTTTGTTTAATACGCCTCACAATTTACATTCACCCCTCACTACCAATTAATATAGTGAATAGGAACACATTATCATTTTTTTTTTATATTGAAACAAAGTTAGCTCCGCGAAATCGCATTACAAATTTCAATGGAATAATGACCAATCTAACTCAAATTCATATTAATCTATATATGTATGTATTTGTGTATTTGTATGTAGATTTGTAATCGCCCGAGTAAACTTGTTCAGAGTCATACTTGCCCACATATTTCTTATTAATACACACTTGTAAGCATTTCTTTGTGGAATACTCTGAACTAGCAGCGATATTTATTTGCTTTTTTTCAACATAAAGGCTCGATTGGCCCTTTAACATATCTAGATACATATATAGTATTATAATAAAATGACCCCAAGCTAAAAAAAAATTCCAAGTGATTACGTTTATTACTACTTCCATACTACTCGATCCAAGTCTCGCTACTTCCCTAAGAATCTACTTAGGATTTCCCATATTTTTCGATATTGAGCATACCAATGTATTGGTAGATATTTCTGGTTGTAAGTTAGTATATTTAAGGCACTCTTCCAGAACGAACCCGTTCTTCGATACAACCCGAACATGTGAAGAATTTTTTCCATTGTGGGGCTTTCCATTACTGACCACTAATCTCTTCTTGTTTCTTGTTGTATTTGCACCATAAACTATAATCCCAAACTGTTCATAAACCAGAGAATTTAATACTCTATTGATTGTTAGAATGCTATTACACATTTGTAAGTTTGGTAATCTCTTCGTTTGTAAGTTCGGTAATATAGAATGTTTTCAATCCGTCCTGCGTTCTAATAAATTTTTTAATTTACAACGCTCTCCTTCCCTGAGTTGTAAAGAGTTAGAATACTTCGGCGCCTATGGTAGTCCCTCATATTAATTAACGGAATTTCAAGTACTAGCACTTCGTTGATTCCTTTCGTTGAAATCGTGTCCGAAGTCTGCCAAGACGAATTGTATAGAAAATTTAGGGAATGGGGAACACACGCGCTGAAAAGGACATATACTCGTATGTTTGCAAAATAGACTTTCCAAACCTAAACCCATACTGACTGAGAGATAATCTATCTTTCTAAGAGTTTTTCTAAGGTGCCGATTTTCTTTACATTAATAAACAGAAATCTGGGAGAAATCATTTAATTAAGTGTGGCATCTTCATAACGTATAGAATCGGTGGGCGTAGTAAGGTTAAGACATCAGATGGTAGGCGATTTGAAAAGAAACTGAAGCTTCTACGATTTGCTGTGGGAAATATATAGCTTCCTGAAATCATCTTATTCAATTCAGCCAGGCGGACTAACAGTTCAGTGGGCATCGGAAAATTTTTAAAAGTAAAATATCTTTGAACCAAAGAGAAGCCTGGCAGCAGAAGAATAACTCATAAATCTAGCTTTCTCGTACCCGAAAATTTGCAGAATGTTCTTATAATAGCATGATTATTACTACTTGCTTTCAAATACTTGCTTGTTCCATGCGTGCGTAGACCGGTCGGGTGAGTAGTATTTTCAAAAATTATAAGGGACGAAAGCATTTGTTTTTATTTGAGATAAATTGCGTTAAAAAAATATTCTGCATTAATACTTTAATTATAAAAATCATTTCCAGTCTTTAATATATGCACATTCACCACCACCTACCAGCGCTGTGATATGATAAATTATATAAACACTGCTTAATGTGTATTTAAATAACACAACAGGTTGTTAATGGGTTAATTGCGGGTGTGGAAAATCTCATCGGCGTCTTCGATTCAAGGCAATCGCGATTTCTGCGACGATAAATCATTAAAACGATACTTTTAAAAGTAAACAACAGCAAATATGCACCCGCGATATATACACATATACATAAATATATTTATTTCAAGAAAAATATTATGTTATATTAATATGAATAAGCATTTAGTTATTTATAAAAATGTCCCTGTCTTTAAATTTAGCACATCATTTTTTTAGTTTCTTTGAAGTCAACAATACTTTTCAATAAATTTGTATAAAATTTATTTGGTAAAATTATAAATTTGTGAATGGCCGATTTGTCAGTGCCAAAGGCATAAATAAGACAGTAATCTGAATACATACATACGTACATGCACTTATTTATATTAATTGTATGTACATACATATGTATTTATTTATGAGTTTTTGGACGCTTTGTGTATTTTGCGGGCAAATCAGTAGAAAATATGTTCACTTAATTGATCTTCGCATTGCATATATACATATATAGATATATGTATGTATGCATTTGACAGCTACCTACATTCGCGTGAATTTATAATTTCTGGTCTTTGTTTTGACTATTGGCTTCGTGGAGAAAGCAACCTAATTAAATAATTAATTAACAAAATTTATGAAATTTTTGTTTGGAAACATAAGCTAATAAATTTTTAATAATTTTAACGTTAAGATAATAATTTTAGAGTTGCCAACTTAAAAAGATAATTAAAACAATTAAAAAATATATATTTATTGCCAATTTTCTTTCTTCATGGAGTTACCGCCTATAAAAATTTTTTCTTGAAATAACCAATAATATTTTGGAAAAAAAAAAAACGAGAAATAAATAAATATTTTCTACATTTTTTTAAATGGAGTTACCACCCATAAAATTTTTTAATTAAAACACCTAATAATATTTTGGGAAAAAAATTTTAAGCGAGAAATAAATAAATATTTCCGCCATTTTTTTCATTTGGAGTTGCCACCCATGAAATTTTTTAATTAAAGTACTTAACATTGTTTTGAATAAAAATATGTAACTTAAGAAGGAATATAATATAAAAATTTTCACATTAAAATTCTTTATACGAGGTTGCCAGCTATTTCCTAAATTATAATTTATGAAATATTTAAAACTCCAAATTATTTAGCAAATCATAGATATTAATGTCGAATGATTTATTTATTCTGAGATTGCTAAGAGGTTGCCAACATTTGGAACATTCCAATTTAATAAACTAATTTAAACTTAAACTTTGAACCTTAGGTGCCCAGTAGTAATAATTGAAAGCGATTTTATAACTGTGTAAGGTGAAAAGGGTTGCCAACAATCAAAACATTGAAAATTAGTAAACTAATTAAGTGAACTTGCTGAACCTTGAACTTCGGGTATTCATTAGATATAATTGAAACCCCTTTTTTAGAACAGTGTGATATGGAAGTCTTTTAGTGTAGTGTTGCCAATTACAGCACTGCGCATATGGGAAATATGGGAATCAACATATTTTATAACGTGCAACTTTCGTCTAACTTTCTTAAGTTTAAATAAATACGAGTATTCTCTGTAATAATACTCTGTATAAATACGAGTAAATAAATTTCTCTCCAGTTAAAGAGAGAAGTGTGGAAGTGTGGCACTCCTTATTTGGTAGCCGTATCTCATGTATTTTAAAATATATATATTAAGTTTTGATTGATTAAAACTTTAAGAATTTTTTTCAATTTGTCTTTTACTTATACGTTTTAGTCTGACTGAACTATTAAATGAACCAACTGATGCCGCTCACATACATATATTGAAATGCATTATATAGTATTATTTATGTAATCAAACTCTTTAATTGCAGTTACGTACGTACACATTTCAAATCGAGTGTCAAAACGTCATCGCCTCCAAACCGCATTGATATTGATACCCGTACAAAGCTCTGGGTGTTGCTGACAAGTGGCGACTGTCACCGATGTCGCACAGTGCACTCTTTTGATGGGTGGCTTCAATAATTATCACGTTTACGTATTTTTTGGTTTTGGAGAGATGTAATGTATTGGTGAGCGTAAGTTATTTGATAGTTTGTAGTAAATTTACAATAAAAATTTTGTTATAAAATCTAATTATAAAATCATGTCTATTATAAAACATGCAAAATATTCTTCTTTGACTTAAAGAAAGTATATCCCTTACAAAGCTAAATTATTTGGTCCCAACTTTTAAATAGTTGGCAACCTTTTTAATTAAAATGTTTCCAATAAAAGACTTAATATTTTATGTATTAATTTTTTACTTATAACAAGCAACTTGTTTTCAATTTGAGTGCATTGGCTCTAACTTTTTAGAAGTTGAAATCTCTAATAGTTTTTAATAATATTTCATATGCCAATATACCATTTTTTCAAAGTTTTAAGGCCAGATTTTTAAATCTGAAACTAATTAAACAATCTGGCAACCCTAATTTTTAATTAGTAACCAGGAAAAGCGCATATGAAATTATAGACTTTCCAGCCACTATGGAGCTGCTGACTTTTATATATGACTTGGAACTAAGCGGTGATTATTTATGACACCTATTTATCTCGTGGTTATATTCGAAGTGTTCTAGACGTCTTGCAACCTCTGCACTAATTTTACTGCCGACACATAGTTTATAGCACATAGTTATTAATCCCACGCAGACTTGAAAACGCGTTTGGCCAAATTCTTTTGGAAAGTGATTTGGAAATGAAGAAAAATAAAAAGTTGAATTTCTCTCTTAATTGACACTGTCCCGAGCTCCACAATCTGACCGGGTGCTCCACTAGCCTACAGCAAAGTTCATGTTATCTGTAGTTCAAGAACGTTTATTATTTGATCTGAATTTCACCTAAACCTAACATGATGTTTTCGTATTCTCATAATTTGACGCATACGACTAGATAGCGCTCATTAGTACTGCAGGACGTTTTTTCGAACCTTCGATGAATTGGCTCGTGGTAGCAGAAAGCCAGGAAGTCGAAGTAATCTCTAATGAAACAAATTTACGCTAAAAGAGTCTTCACGCTATTTCGAAAACTGCTTTATGGTCTTTAGTGCATTTTTACCGACTCACTTCTTAACTTTTATCTCGAAGCCAACTATTACGGAAATATTACGGAAGAGATACGTACACTTCGATTTCCTTTAACGCGACACCTACACAAATATTTATATAAAATTTTCCAACAATTTCATTGTCACTGAGCGGTATTACGCGTGTCACCCAGACCCCACATCAACAACAATAAAAATAATAACAATAACAACAATATTCGGGTACACAATATGCAGTAATATGTGTCACATGGCATTAAATACGCATATGAGCGCATACTTTGGTCGGCATTCTTCCATTTGGAAAACAGATTTTCGCCTTTGAAATGGACACCGAGAGCGAACGGCAAACTGCAAATGGCAACAACTGGGGATATTATAGTGGTATGCCCCATGGCTGATGTAATGGCAGCAGTTGAAGTTGTGGGCATCTGCACTTGTAGATTGCGGTCTCAATGCAAACAAGTTGGTGTGTGTATGTATGACATAAGCGAACTGTCAGTTCAAAGCAATCTTTAGTGGCGCGGAAAAATACTGAGCAGCGCTTTGTGAGTGCACCCATAAATGGCTAATGCATTGCGGACCGCAGTGCCTGCAGTTTTCTATGGCATGGATATATGTATGTATGTACAAGAAATGTAAATAATTTACAGTCCGTGTGGGTTTCTTTCCGACTCAGTGTGCCGAAGCTCTGCCAATAATTGGAGTTGCGAAGAATGTCATAAAATTTTATTGACAATAAGCATAAATAGCCCATTTATTTATTTGACTATGTCTGTTCCCAAGTAAAGGGTATTCCGTTGATCAAAATGGCAGAAAAAAATTATATATCTACAGGTCTGTAGTGCTCTAGATTTCATAATATCTGTCTCATTCACCCAGTTAAACTGAGTTTTTCCTTTTTTGAACTCAAGGAGTTCATTAGATTGCTACTTATTTCTTTAGACTGAGTCCTGATAAGCATAGTGAACAGATCTAGTGAAGTCAAATAACCCAACATCGGTGGCTAATAACCTCAACATCTTGGCGTCGTGCTGCCGTATTCTGCTACAATCACATCATTTCCACTCGTCACTTCCAGTCATTCCCAGTCTATTTCATACAATTCATATAGTTGTTTTTCAAAAGGCACGAACAAACCCAGATCTTACCACGTACTTCGGAAAGACTTCCAAACTTTTGAAGCTTACTATGTAACAGAAGACGATGGCGAGCCTTATAATTTTAAACTCTTTTGCCGTTTAGGTCATAATGTAGCTCTTTCTGTCATCATGGGAAAATGGTTCATGGTCTAAGGGAGGTTCTCAGGATTTGACGGGAAAATATTTCGGTTTTAACTATGATTGTTTCTGATTTTCAAAAACCTAGAGTAGCGGACGTTGATATTAACAAAATTAAATATTTTTCTCATCATGTTGTTGAGCTTCATATACCAGGGTTGAGATTATACAACCTTAAGTCCTGAACGAAGACTAGTAGGGTAATCCTGAGAGTTAAGGTCACGGAAAGAGTTCATATGCTAGTTGAATCTTAAACTTCTACTTGCGCCGGTCAAAGATGTGAGCGTTTATGGATTGTATTCCCAAAGAGGTCTTTTGAAAAGTAAAATTTCCACACGAATTTGACACGAAATTGGCCTCTTTGAAAGTCTAGTACAGGTCGAATTATTCTAAATGTTAGAGGCTTTACTAGGTCCTGAGATATTTGGGTTTATCACGGACAGATTAATTAGGTACAGCCTATGTCCTCCTAAGATAGTTGGGTCTATATTATAGGAACGATTATAGCGTGAATATTTTCGAAGTTGAACTATCATATTCGTCAGGCCCTAACGAATTTATATCTATACTTATACTTGTAATTACATGAAGTCTTTTATCACCTTTGTCCTCGTGACGCAAAGTTAGGAATTCCCCGACTCATTCGCGACGTGCAACTACAACTCGTTCGCAATTCATGGTGACTACTTTCGATTTGCATTTTCTTATTATCGCGCTATTTAATTGATATTGTTGTTGTTGTTTTTAATTTACTTCTCCATTGTATTTATTATGATTACCAAGTGATTGGCGGCGTTTGTCAGTTCATTGACGTGCAACTCGCCGACTTGACGCTGGGAACGTGCTCACTCACTGTCTGTCGCGCCGTCCGAGATCTCCGTCGGAATTTTAATGCTCATAGTTACGGTGGGGGCCGAAAGGAGTGCCCATGACGGCACCAGCTACGCTCTATGCATATTGCTTACACACGCACACACGCACAAAAAGTCGCGCTTTAGTAAGCTTGCAAATATTTGTTTTCGTTTATTATCTTATTATTTTCCACTTAATATTTATTGCGGATTTTTATTTATATTTCCGCGGAAGAACTCAAACTGCAATGACGCGATTCTGTACATGTGTTTGTGTGTATGCGTGTTTTGAAATGAGGCACGCATCAGACGTCTATTTTTAAAATCATGATTTCTGTGGTTTTTACGCTGAAAACTGATTTCAAACTCGCCAACAAACGAACAATCAGCTGGCAAAATTTAAATTAAAATGAAAACGAAAATCGCAAACGCAAACAAAAACAAAGCGGAAAACATTTAGTGTTATTTAAGATAAATTAAGTCACTTAGTTACAGTTCGAGGCTTAAAGTGTTTTCTGTGGAATTTTATAAGCCGCAAGTCTTGACTTTGCTTAATTGCGTTTGTTGTTTTCGTTTTCTTGTCCCAGAAATAATTATAAATATTAAAACTACGCTCTAAAATCACGTGGAACACGCGTGGAGAGTGATTCAATATCATAAATCAGAGGCCAAATAACCTTCACAAAGTCGACCTTAAACTCTCTTCATCGAAGCAATTTATTGTACTTGGAAAGAGAGGTTTTCCGGGTATTATTACTGTGAACCGATGCTGGAACTCCCTAATATTTACCGTTAATTCGTTTTGATAAGCTCTTGTTAGCCTTAACGAATTGTTAGTGTATCGTGCTGAACCAGAATTTCGTCTAACTAAAACGAGTTTCGTCTAACTAAAAACTTGCAGTTCAGTTGAAAATTTTTTTTATTAATTTTTGGAAACGAATCTTTTCAAGGAGCTAAATATGGATTAGAGACATCCACGTAAGGAGCACATTTAATTTTGGATGATCCTTATGACAGCCAGTTGCTGGTGGCAGTATTTTCTTTGCATCAATTAAAAAACACGCTTTAGTTTTCCCAATTAATCATATTTTCTTCTCATGTAGAAGAAACATTATTTTTTTCCAGTTCAACATATTTAGAGCAAATCCTCCAATTAAGCAATTGTAGGACCACTTTAGAATCAACAGCGTTGCTTTCAAACCCAAAACTGTAATGTATATGTTTATCCCCGAAAATTGTTTTAGTCAAATCCGGGACATATCCCAAATATATTTAATTACTGTTTCAACACCCAATTTTTTACCAAACGTGTAACGTGTGAAATTACTTGCGGAAATCAGCTTTTAGTCTTTTGGCGTCTGTAGCAGAGACCTCTTTTTTTGCTTCCTGAACTGCAGGAGACGTGAGATTGTGAAAAGTTTCCTCCATGATATTCGAAAATCAAAAGTGTGGATTTCCAAGAATGGGAAAATCTTGCAGCAAAGTCAGAAATTATAGAAAAATATTTTCGAATATGTGTTTATTTCCGAGGCGATGTACAAAATGTCGAAATTACATCTCCTTCGATGACAGAGTTCCTGTATTTGTTGAGAGATCATCATCAAAATCAATAGCAATGTTAACGCTTTCTGACTAAGCTGTCTAAAAGTAAGAAATATATTAAGAAAGACTAAAAGTCTTTAAGAATTAAGAAAGAGCAAGAAGAAGAGATTTTTGGTTTGGAACTTTGCTCCAGTCGAATTCTGAACCCCACCATCATGTAGTCATGCACTCAACTGACTTAAAATTGTGAATTATATGAGTTACAAATGTAGGTATATATATGTAAATATATGTATACGTTTTTCATACTATCACATATACATGTACATATATATTAGCAGCGAATTGCTAACATCCGTTTCGGACTTTTAATGAATGAATTCAAGTCAATTAATTCTAAAGTGAATATGTGTACATATATACAGGCAAGTGTTTATACCTATGTATATACTGTATGTATATATGTATATAAACAATTATATGTATGCGGTTATATGCATGTATGGATGTTCATATGCAAGTACGTTGGAAACTTACAAGAAAAATGGCATTATGCAGCATGTATTGCATGTAAATAGATATGTTGCATGCATCGTGAGTGATTGCATATCTTTCTATAAAATTTTCTCAATTACAATTAAAATACATATATACAATCATACACACATATGCGCATCCATCAGCACACATTTTCACATCTCACGAGCCCCTGGATTTTTGCTTAGTCAAACCCGGTAGGAAAATATAATTTGGCGCACCGAATTTTTGATGAAGTTGTAGGCAAGTATTTGTATATATATGGATATATGTATATATATATACCTACATGTTTATGTACTTATCATAATGTATATTTAATATGCTATTTGAAGCTAATAACCGACTTTCAAGGCTTACCTCGTAAAGCTCTACAAGTATCTACAGGGCAACGCAAAATTTCAATTGGCGCGCGCGCTTGTGTGTGTGTTTGTGTGTGTTTTAGTGTATAATTTTCCTTAATTGTCCGGGGTCAATGTCAGTTCAGTCATTCTGATGATTGAAATACACACAAACACACGCACATACTTATGAAACTAATATGTTTATTTGTTTGCATGACGCATATGTATGTGTGTGAGTGTGTGTGTGTGTATGTTTGGCTGTGGCATGTGAATGTGCTTTGCGGTGATTATGAGCATTGCAAATATGCGAATAATGCGAACATTCATCATCGCCCAGCAATGCTGCACAGCTGTGCGCACTTTGTATGGCATGCAACATCGGCATTAATTCACACACTAAATTGTGAGAATTTTTTAAATTCTTTTTCGTGCTTGTCACTGCTTGTGCGTGTGCATGCATGTGTGTGTGTGTGCGTTGGCATTCTGCTTTTGCCATTTTGCACAATTTGCGCGCGAGAAAAGTGTGAGGGTGGGCGTATTTTGTTTATACAATTTTTTCGCAAACTAAAAAAAAAAAAAACAAAAAAAAACATGCATTGCTTTGCATGAGTTGGGCGGTTTGCATGAAAGTATGTGTATATATTTAATTACTTATTCGCGGAATTGGAAATGGCTAATTGAAGCTACTGGGAGAAGCTCTTTCTTATCTTTTGTTGTGATATTTGAAATTTTAGCATGAAAACAAAATTAAGTTTTTATTAGAAACAGTCTTTCTTAAAAATGCATTCGATATTCTAATAGAGGGAAAAGTAGTTGCTATTGTTGTTGCAGTAGCAGAACATATTCCAAAATTTAATAAATAAAATATAAAATTAAATTTTTTAACTCATAAATTTAAGAAATAAAAAACCGGATCTATGCCGGTTACTTAGGCACGACTTTCGTGGGAACAGAGTATGAAAGGTCGAAGGTGTTGGCGACATTAATATAAGTAGAACTATATCCGAGCCAAGTTCAGCAAATATCCTGGGAAATATATTGATGATATGTGAGGAGGAAAGTGATGATCTTAATAGAATAAGAAAAGAAAATGAGAGTTGCGAAAGAAGGTTAACTTGGAGAAAATTAATAAATATTGACCTGGTTTTCATTGCTGCAATCAAAATACCGAAAGATAGCTCTTGAACTGATTTACGACCATTTCGAATATTCTTTGACGTTGCAAGGCAATTTCATCAAATTAGGGAGTGAATGGAGAATTGCTACTAAGAGTTTAATTCTTGATTGGACCATAAGCAAGTCTCCACGAAAATAGCACCAAAATATGTGTGTTATCGCTTATTGACGACTTTAGCTAGATTCTACAACTTATTAAGTAAGCCATTCGGTAATAAAGATGGCAAATAGGCGTGATTAATTGCCTTCAGAAATGGCTCTTATATCTTACTGGCAATAGTACTTGAAACCAAAGTGGGTGTGTGCCGAACTCGCTCGGCTACTGTGACTATTTAAACAATTGCTTGAGCTAAGGTGAAATTATATTTACATTATCAATAATAAGACAGACAGATGTACCTATAAATATAAATACATGGACTCATACACATGCACATATTCGTCACAAATATTGTCATATAACACCTTGTTCACGAAGCACATTTCAGCTAAAAATAGCAATAAGAATGCTCGTTCATGCCGTCAATTGCACAATCATTAAACCCACCTGATCACGAGACACTTTACTCGGCTTAAGCGCTCAACACGGCGCCTAATAAATAATTCGCGTGACTCAATTATATACATATATACATGTATATTATTATTATTATTTATATATGCATATATATAATTGCATTAGATACATTTGTACATTTATGATATATAGGTATGTAGTTGAATCTGTTTGTATTAAAGTAGGCACTCTAGTTGTGGTGAAAGGCCGAATTCGGAAAAAAGTTTAATAATTAAGAAGTAAGAGTAGTAAGTTCAGGTGGAACCGAATACGAAATACTCTCACAATTTCCATGAATTAAAATCGTTAACTGTTTAGAGATATTAGAAAAAATCCGAAGTATGTACTCTTAAATCAAGGAAACTAATATGGAATGCTAAATTCATATTGTGTGGTTAGGGTGAGATAAGGACCAATAACACTAATTTCTGGTATGGAATCACGTTATACTAAGCGAAAAATTCTCTCGTAATTTGCTAAAAAGATCACACTAGGCGGAATAGAAGTAATCAAAGCGATTTAAATCAATTTAATTGATATAAGAGCGTAAGAAGAAGATTTGGATCAATTTAATCCATCTTTGACACCAAACCATACTGAGTTCAAAAAAGTAAGCTGACCCAATTTAAATAAGTTCTCTCACATATTGTCTGGTATATACGGTATAAAGTTAACGGCAGAGTCATTGATTCTTATATTCCATATATAGATGTCCGACTTCGATAATTTTTTGAATTCAATTATCAAATGTCAAGAGAGCTAATTATGCTAGGTTTCATTGCAATATTGTTATTTATTAAGTAGGTGTGGTTGCGAATTTTACGATTTCGCCCATTTCCAAACTCTACGAAAAGGGCGCCATTGAAAAGTATGGTCCAAATTTTTATTAAAACGGTCAATTAGTGCGTGAAATATGAAAGGTCGCTAATAGTGAGCGGTGTCAGGTCCATAGTGCTAGTTTAGAACCGATCCAAATGAGAGTCTACTAAATTCGTTCCTACGACAGTGGGTTTTGAGGAGCTGAAACGACATTTATATATGTATATATTTAAGCCTACCTTATTATAGAGTTATATCACTTTATACATTTTTGAATAACAGTAACAATGTGCAACAACTTTTACGTGAAGAAACCTATAGCGGAAGGGGTTGCCTGGATATAAATAAAAACAAAAATATTACGGATATTCAGAAACGCAAAAAATAGCAGAAATATTTTGAGTTTGTCGCACGTTGATGTTAATTGGTTTTTAATTCTCCGAACTTAATCGATTCCGGTGTTCACTGATACTTAGAAATGTACTGGTACATATGTATCGTTATGTATGTAAACATGTTGTAATATACTTCCCGCTCGGTATCATTTTACTCACTTTTCGTGACTTTATCATTGACAAGCGCTGGGTGACATTGCATCATTGTTGCTCTACTCTTACATACAGATTGACTTTGTGGACACCTGGTGGTATCTGAGGGGTTGTTACTGGCGACACGCGCCATTATACAGCTATATGTATGCAAGTACTTTGTCAAATTTTTTAGTGAACATACTAAAGTTATTAGTTCGATGAGTTGTTGCTTTTTGGTTTCTTTGGAATTTTATCTATGCGCATTTGAAATTTCTTCGCAGAAATTCTGAAACTAAGCGACATAGATACATATGCATGTGCGTATAATTGTTTGTGTTGTAGCAACTGATTATTTGCAGTTCGTGGAATTCATTCATTTCTTTGGCGTTTTTTGTTGTATGAAGTCATACGCCAGTGAGATGAGGCAAACTGTGCTATACTTTTAGCTGTACTGTGGAGGCTGAAAATAAATTGGAAAATGGTGTTTCTGTGGTAAAAGAGACCGGAAGCACATCCACCGGAAGCACATCCGCCGGAAGCATAAATTGGAGTTGGTGTTAACGAAAATCGCAGGAACCCACATAGGCTTCAGCTTTCCGAAAGTTGAACATGTATAACTAGAAAACAGTGTGGTTTATTGAATGGAAGAATCTTCCTCGACACAAGCTGTCAAAAAGTAGAAAAAGAGAAAATCTGCTTACAGTCCATTAATAACCTCTTATCGGGGTGGATGTTTACTTCATTGAAAGAGGTTGAACTTCGACACAATAGATGCTACCGCTTCCTTAATGGCAACCTAACACTAGAAACCAGGTATTTGAAGTTTGATTCAACGAACAAATTCATCAAGTGTTCTAGTAATCAATATAATGAAAAGTTGGCACCGCGAATTCGTTATACCAAAGATTTTTCTAGCAACAACGCAACGGTGTTAAAAATGGTATTCAATTTATTATTGCTGAAAACTTGAGGACCGATCACTTGGACTCTTATTCCTTATGTACGGAACAATTTGCTTCCCCAAAAAATTTCGTAAAAACAAATTGAATGGGCCTGAAGCCTTTGAGTCCAGTCCAGACTCAAGAGAGTTTTTCCTGGTCTTCAGACTGAGCGTAACCCTATCTGTAGGAATATGTTTCAATCTTATTGTCTCAGCCAGTTATGCGAGTGGTGGTTAGTGTCACATCCGAGTTGGCTCCTTTAACCTACAACATAAAAGCCATCTATCTTCTTTCATAACTTTCAAATAAAGTTTTCTATACAGTGAAAAGAAATCGCATCTGGTTCTTTAGAGTACCTAATGGAGGCATACTATATAATATCACTGAATATGTTATATTGTAGCTTAAAGAAGTAGAAAACACAGTTTTCGAACTCGAAAATTCGAATAAGCTCCGACGAGGGAGACAAATACAGCACCAATGAAGAAAACTAAGGAACTTTCGGCATTAGGAATCCATCAAGAAAAGAAGGAAAACGCCAAAATTGGAAGTGACTAGTTTTACAAGTGCAAGTATTTCGGTCACAAGTTTCATATTGGATGTAATTACAGAGATCGGATTTCGTTGGTTGTATTACAGACTGATTGGATTCTCTGCTAACCACATAGAGTATTGTGGACAACAGACTTTGCTTTTCGTGGATTGATGGATCAAACTGAACTGCTAAAATGGCGTTGAGATGGCCCACAACGGTTCGCTGATGATTAAGCTGATGACTTAACAGCGGCCCTGGCGATCTAATGTATTATGATCCTCCTCATGATAGGAACCAAAAAATTAAAGCTTAGAAAATAAAGAATTTAATAAAATTTAGGTTAAAGGGCGAATATAAATTAAAATTGTAGCAAGTTATGTGGAAAAGTGCTGCAATAAAAAACTGACTAGAAGGTGGAAACACCTGCTGGACTTGAATGCAATGCCAGTTACCACTAACATCAGAAAAAAAACAGTTATTATTCCTTTTGAAGCGACAGAAAAATCCCCTAGATAAGTACGCTGAATCCTGCCGTGCGGACTCCTTTGGGCGGGTCCGCCCCGTTACTGTAGATCCGAATATCGTGAGAACGAAAGACGAGCTGGCTGGCTGGCTGGCTGGTGGAGAAATTTAGATAATCCTCATGGGTAGGTTGGGAAGATATGACCACATCGTTATTCTTTACGTCAAAATTTTGTTTATAATATTCGGCTTTGAGTCAGGCCTCCGACAAACTTCCAACCTTTGTTTCTACCGTGGAAATGTGCTCCAATAAAATCCGAAAGCCTTCCAGAGACGACGTAAAACTTTTCGATTACAGCAAATTGATGGAGAGGCTCATCCAAACATTTAACAAACATGTCATTAAAATATATTTGAACACATCTTAACCGTTATTAAACATGAAAATTTATGGGTATAGCAACAGACAAATGTAGTCGGAGCTCTCTCAATTTCTTATGGAGCGAATTAATAGGTTTATGTGAATGTTTTGGCTGTGAAGGGCCCGTCGTCAGACTGCTTGAAAGAATTGAACTTTTCACAAAAAGAACACAAAGTAGGGACCGTAAAAGTTAGGTTTATTTGCTCCATATGAGTTATTCCTTCAAACCAAATTTAAATATTTGATCCGTAGAAAGCGCCATAAGTGAACTGCGACTTTGAAAACTTAGTTTTCTTTTTCATAAACCACTCCTTTGACTTTTTGGGGTTAGCTTGTTAAATGGATAGGTGTGATATACTCGTAGTATATTCTATCGGGGTTTCACTGTTATGCTCGAAATATGCAATTTGCTGCGGCGCCAACGTTATATTGTTGCTGCATCGCAATGTCAATAATTTAGATAATGATTTAACATTTATGTTCAACAAAACGGGGAAATTTCCTAGAATCAATCACAATAAAACATATGGCTGCATTCATGCATGTGTGTGTGTGTGTGTGTGTGTGTGCGCCAATACGTGAGCGGCGGATGTACTTTGTGTGCACTTAAAAATCACAATAATAATGGCAAAAGGAAAAAATCCCGGCAATGCGTCAAACACAAAATAACAACTTGACTAATAACCGCATAACTACGAAAATGACGGCTTTTTGTTATTGTTCCATTCGTTTTTACTTTTTGTATAATTACTATTTTGAACAATTCAACAACACTTACGTCAGCTGTTGTTTTGCCACACTGCTGTTGTTATTATTGTTGTTACGATGTCTTATATTTTGTTGCTGTTTTCAACACTGCTATCCGCTGAAACTGAAGTCATACAAACACACACACACACACACACACAGTAATAAATTAAAATTACTCGCATGTAGCCATGTGTATGTGTGCGTGTGTGTGCCTGTGTGTATATTGTACATTTGCGAAAATTAACTTGCACATACGTCGTCAATTAATATTAAATTTTGTACCATAGTGTCCGCAAAAAATGCGGAAGTTTCTCTCGAATTTGAAACTGTGAACACTTGAAAGCGTCAACAAATTGCTGCAATCAAGTTTCACTCGGCTCTTTCTTTACTTAGTTGTTTGTTTGCGAATTTTTCGTTTCGTTTTTCTTTTCGTGTGCGAATCGCATCTCCGCAACGTAAATGAATTAGCGGAATTTAATTAATCTTTGCGCTACTTCATTTTAGTGTTATTTAAATTATTCATACACAATATATATGCCCAGAGCATTCGAAAAAAATTTTTTTTTTAATTGGTTCTCAACTGCCAGCTTTTAGAGCTGAAATATGTCGCTTATAAGTTAGGCCTTGGAGACGAGCTTGCTAACGCTTACAAAATCAACCATAACTCGATCGTTCTGTCAACTAAAGTTTAATCGTATTTTATTAAGAAGAAGAAGAAAAGCCCACTTGTTGGCTAAAGTATAGCCGCAACGGTCAGTTGGACTCTCGAGCATCCACTTTCTAAAGCAAAAGACAATCCGGTAGTGTTGATAATCTTGAACTAGCGCTTCAATATCATTTTAAGCTCCTTTTTTAGTGATAAAACGGAGCAAAAAGAAATCACCTTAGACTGAACACAAAATTTCGACTCTAACATAAGCAGCTGAGGTCTTCCAATTTGGATTCTACCGATGGTCTAAGGATATGTTAGTCATATGTTCATATGTTTTTGCAATTTCCGCTTCAAGTTCTTCCCCACTTTTACTAGTAGCTAGACCATTAACTTGAAGTACTCTCATGTAATTGGGTTTAAAATATAAAGGTCAAAATGATAAAAACTCAACCGTAAACAATATTGGTGAAAAGAATGCACATAATAATAATCTCTTAAATGACTAAATGGTAACCCTAATGGTATTCAATAAAATTTTGTCTTTGCACATTTTTTTTTTTCCTTTTCACTGCTCCGAATTCTGTTTACCGATGTTAAAGACGTCGACATTCTATTGTTATTAATTCTTATCTAATATGTTAATGGGTCATAAAAGGTACTATGGAGAAAGTGGATCAAAAAGCAGTAGAAGTTCCATATAAGGAACAATGTTAATATATAAGTATATCTCACTAAGCAGTGTCTTCTACCCGACCAGATCCAGATTTTGACATACTGTTTATAAAAGGACATAAGGATACATTAATACAAAGCTAACATTTTCTAGGAATGTGTGGTGCCATGTTATTCTTGTACTCGTCCTGGTTAGATTTTCTTATAAACTGGAAAGAAAAAAGAAAGCAGCCCGCCATTTTCTCTTTGATTCTAGTCTACGAAAGCTTTGAAAGTATGATATGCTGTCCGTACTCTCAATGCTAAGGAAGAGCCATATTACTGTCTCTGTGAAATGGAAAGCAATCTGACCTCTGAGAGATCTGGTATATAGAAGAACTCTAGTAATTTAGCGGGGTAAACGTAGGTAAGACGTTATTCCAGGTCTAGGGTTGAGCAATGTTTTTCAAAACAGTTACAAATCTCTTTAGTGTTCCACTGAATGAGTAATGTCATTGGCTTATAAATGTGCAATAAAATCCATATCTTTTTGGACCAACTTATTAACTTATGACGAAAACAATTTGCCTCCAAATCTAACGGTATCGCCTTCTATCTGCAAAATACCACAGCTTCATCAACTCTATTCTATGCAACAACTACAACTAATTACTTTTAGGAATGCGCGTAAGCTTATCAACGAGTGAATGTGTAGCCCGACATTACTTGGGATCGGCGAAAAAACTTCCAGATCAAACTGGTTTTTATCAATATACACGGTTCCTCGTCTCTCTAAATCTAAGTCATTACTCATTCTCCGCTGCCTTGTGAAATAAATGCGTGCAATTGTTGACGAACTCGTTGATGCTTGCCGTTTCGTGGTTATCGACAGCACTTAGAGTGGAAAACCCCACTTAGCACAATGCGGCGACGGACGTGGCGAAGTGAAGAAAAACCCAAAATGTACATTGCCACCGCCACCATCACCACACAGCCTGTACCAGTCGTCTTCTCAACTTGTTTACTCATGACTTTGCGGAGCAAGTAGAGGGTTTCGCAGCTTCCCCGATCGTGTTGTGACGCCTTGGTAGTACAACAAAAAAGCACTGACATTCCAGCCTCCTGGTCGTTTTGTGCTTCGCTGCGCTGGTTGCTGGTGGCCGGCTGCTCGCTGCTGTTCTCGCGCTCAGCACGTCTGTCAGCTTGGAATGTTGCTGCCTTGGCTGGCTCGGTTCGGCTGCTTGGGGTTTAATATCCACATCGGTTTGTATGTATTTCTTTTCTTGTGTCTTTGTCTGCGGTTTGCTTTAAAGTGGTTTACCCTGGTTTAGCGTGGTTTGACTCTACTACTACTCTACTCTACTGCACTTCCCACATCTTCGATAAGTTGCTCCGCCAGTTCGCTTGGAATAGTGTCAGTCAGCTGTCACTGCTGGTGTTTTTCTTGTACTTTGTTGCTGTTGTTGATCGAAGTAGAGGCAAGCTGGCGTTGCATTAATATTCCACTCACATTTTCTGGCTGTGAGTCATTTTCGAATTTGTATTTTCCACATTTTTTCTTGCACTCACCCCAGCTAAGCTTGTGTGCCGCTAAGGTCTCCCGTTGTGTTTGTTGCTGTGTGGCTTAGCTTTAAATTTATTTTTATTAAGTCAAACCACGCGTGGCACTATCACCACATGGCAAATAGCAAAACAAAAATAATAATAAGAATATAGCAGAAATGTTCGAAACTTGTAGCTTGAAGTGATAGCTGGCGAATACCATACTTAGGCGTGTACGACGAAGACCCTTGTTACTTTGCGTTAGCAGGGAGCTAGGCTTCTAGCTGCCTATCGGTTCCCAGGTACCACGTGCAATTTGTCAACACCTGTCCGAAGGTATGGTGCATCGCGGAGTCAGGAGTCCAATTGAGTTCACTCATATCTCTTACCAGTGATGGCAGTAACAGTTTGCATACAATTCAATTGACCATATGTCAGTGTGGGCAAGAATGGTGGGCACTACTTAGATTCTAAATAGTACTCCGTTGTTACTACTAGTTTTAGAGTTCTCTATTTATTGGAGCTTCAGCTTAGCTTGACGACCTATTAAAATACCTCTTTCCTATTGAATTCATTGTTTGGAGAATTAAATTTATTAAACTATGGGCTTTAGAGAAACCATTAAGATATATTAACAAGTGGAATTAGTCAAATTATTATCCAGATCGAGTTTTAAAAAACTTTTTTAGAGACTACTTGGCCCAAAGAATATATTTGTTGTCAGGTAATATTAGTACACATTTGGTTAGTTATTTGGCTGAAAAAATTCCTACAGTTAAGAAAAAAACTAATTTCCCTTTTCCTCTGCTCAGTGAACTTTCATAGTTCCGTATATCCGATAAGCCATCATTATGGTTACTTCTAAATCGTGTGTTATCGTAACGCCAAGTCAGGACGCCGGATTATTTAATCCGAGCAATAAGGGAAAATGATATACATACCTTCTACCTATACAAGGTCAGAATAGAATACATTCCACGAAGTCCCAAAATAAGCCTTACATTGATATTATATAGAGAGTACTCTACTTGAAGATTCTACAGTAAGACCTTAAACGCCGCTTTATCCTAATGTAGTGTGATTGGAAAACCGTATAAGAGTTTTAGTTATTCCTAGATATATACCTGCTTGGAATGTCGCGTGGCTTTCCTGCACTGATAAATATCAAATTAATGTAAGTATTAAAAAATAAGTTTATGCAATTTCGGGATTGCAAATTGTTGGTTTCGGGACCTCGAAATATTTTCACGATTTATACGAATAACAAACAAGACGCGTACTTCCGTTACAAAATTCGAATAAATTGAAAAAAACATTTAATCCCGGAAACTTTAACCCAAATTTATGGGATCCCGTACTGCACAACTAGTACTCAAACACACGTTTTAATACAAACAACTATTCTCATATGTGTTGACATAAATATACAAGTGCGGCATTTAATATCTATCAACATATTACGTGTCACACGTACTCGCGTTTGCACTTGCAGCAGCATTTCATGCCACAAACACACGCATTCAGGCTTGAGGCTGCTGCACTGCCACTAAATGGAAGTGAGCAAAAAAACCTAGCTGCACAAAATGAACTATAGAAACAACAAAAACAATAACAATTTAAGCTTGGATATCCGCTGCTCTACAGCAACAACAGCGCGCAGCACACCACGCCACCCCGTTCCACCCCACCGCAAAACAGCAACTGCTACTTAACATGCAACCGGATGTTGTGGGATTTTTTTGTAGTTTCGCACGCACAAGTTCGCGCGGTTTTTCCGCCATTCTTCGTTTTCCATTTATTTTGTTGTTGGTTCGCCTTTGTTTTTGCATAAACTTGGCGAATTTTGCTTTCGTTTTATTAACTGCCATAAACGCTTATTAAATAATAAAATGCCATGTGAGTTGGTGAGTCGGTGAGCGGTAATCGGGGGTTGACTTGTTGGCTGCTGAAATGTCGGTGTAAGCGGATGGGCGGCAGCACAGCGGAGGCAGGTTAATCGAAGGTGTATGTGTGTGTATGTGTATCGAATTGAGTGACGCGCATAACGATGACAATGCTCCGCTGTTTGCTGTTGTTATTTCGTTATTTCTGGTTTTGTTGTTGTTGGTTTTTTATTATGCATACCAATGCTGCTTCGTAGTAACTATATGCCGTGACATTCTCTTTATTAAATATTTGTGTGCCAAGTTTAAAAATAGACAAACTCGGTATTTGCATATAAATGTTTACTCTTTTCAGTCACAAGTAGTCGCGCGTCGATTGTTAATGTGAATTCCAACACTCACGCTCTTGGCGGGGCGTTGTGACGCTGCTTTTCATATGCGCTAATATACAAACAAACACACACATACATGCATTACATGTGCTGATACTTATGAGTGTGCGCTTCTCCATTCCAAACGGCGGTGTGTTCACGAACCATGGTGTAGCTATTTTTATATTTCCATACACTTATGTATGTACACACAAACATATATACGTATTATATTTCCCTGTATTTATTCATTAGAAATGTTAATTTACGGAAAGTAGAAATGTAGGCAGATCTTCTTGTTGTTATATAAAATTGATGGATTAGGTATTCATTAACGACCTGCGTACACAAGTGGTAAGCTGACTTTCTTACACACCTATTACGTATCTATAATAGCGCGATTATAGTTGCCGTTCGACAACAGTATACCAAAATTTACATTACGAGTGGATATTGACTACCTACCGCAGGCAATTGAGTCGGCAGCCGCTATTTTGTGTATATACACCTCACCTATAGTATGTAGTATTATTTTCCAACACGACCTATCCTTCAAGCAAATAATCTCAATAGTCCAAACTATGTTAGACCATAAAGTATAAAGTTGTAACTATATAGGATTTGCTATAAACTCCACACTCAGCTACAAGGACAAGCTTTTTTTAAATAGGCCACAGTATTTCCAAAACTTATGGATGACGAAACGTTTCGTAAAGTTTCGTTACAATGTGAGCAAAGTTTCTTCAAATAGTTTAAATGTTAGAAAGATTAAAGTATCAATCCTAAGTTCGAACCCGTAAGAAATGTACTGTAAATATCAGACTAACCTTAGAATATATCCCATTCTATGGATCTCAGAGAAGAGATCCTAAAAGCTTTTAAAAAATCAGCAGCTAAAGTGAGGACAAAAGCAAAAGTGATATATCTATCAGTTCCGTGTTTAATCTCTCTTTGGGTTCCAGGAAAATATTGAAATATTTCCCAATTTAGTTTGTATTTCTGTAAGACCTTCCGAATTCTATATATGTTCATAAAAATCTTGTTTATATTTATTACCATGAGTCTCAATTCGGAATTTTGAAAAATTTCATAAATAATTTGATAAATATGTAATCCCGTTCAAGGTCTATGAATATTAAAAACATAATCAGAAATTTACTTTTATGTATTTAGCTCTAGCCTTAAAGTATTTGGAATCTTATCTGTGATGAGCGTAAAAACAAATGTTCTAGTGATCTGAAGGTATGAGACTAAAAAAATAGATTCCGGGAGTTTTCCAGGGCTAATGGCTAACTCTAAAACCTTTTCTTTGTAGGTTATGACCGCTACAATACATATATAAATTCAGATCTGTTGTTGTGATCCCAGCGAAAATTTAGAAAGTGAATAGAAGCACACGAAAGTACTTTATCTACTTGTAGGCCATCTAGGTGGATCTTTAATAAAAACAAAGGTCAGAGAAGATGAAGGTGAAGATGAAGATGAAGAAAGGTCAGACTCAAGAAATGTTTTGCGTACTAAACCTACTGCTCGTTAAATGTGACAGAAATTCAGTCATTGTAATCAGGTTGCATTTCTGAATAACTTACACAATGATAATATATGGGATCGTTCGCTTTAAAAAAGTTATAAAGAGAAGAATGTAAGGATGTATAAGAACGAATATTCAAATTCATACATTATTCCATATATAACTGCAAGTGATATCGTGAGAAAAATATACATACACTTTATATATGAAATTTCAGAGGAAAACCACATTATGTGCTTTATTGCAAGTCTATTGCATAATCTGATAGCATTTAAAGCAATTAAAATCAGGTAACATGGTTTTAGCGATAAATTTACAAAAGATATTCATTTGGTAACGCAGAAAAAGTCTGCGTACAAGTAATAAAATGGGAATTCCCCGCCTAATAACCAATTGTGAAAGTGTCGGGAAGCTATAATTTTATTTTTTTTTTCTAAAAGCAGTAATTTTGAAAGATATCGGCGTTTTTGTATCTCGGACCCGTCCAGGGCGGCCAAAAATATTAACATAGCGTGAAACTCGTAACGTTTTGCGAAGTGTGAAACAAAACCCTCGACTTACTGCAACGAAAAGCGCTCAAAATGCTAAGGAAATTTTTAAGAAGACTTTCTGCGCTGACATCGTTCCCAAAATTTCGAAAAAGCTGGGTATTCATTGTCATGTCGCACACAAGAAGCCATTCATATCGCTAGTCAATAGACAAAAGAGTATTGCTTTCGCGAAAGAGCACTTAAATAAGCCCCGAGAGTTTTGACAGAAGGTTATTTTTTTCGATGAGAACAAGTTTTGCGTCTTCGGAATCAAGGGTCGTAAGATTGAATGACGATAAACAGAAACGACACTCGATAAGGAAAACTTGGTGCCTACTGTGAAGCATGGTGGGGGTGCATGGCTAACAATGGTGTAGCCCGAATGGAATTTATAGAGTCCACTATGGACAAATATGCATGCCTTAATGTCTTGAAAAGAAATTTGAAGCAAAGCGCGGAAGAATTGGGTCTAGGAAGTGAATAGTCTTTTCAACAAGATAACGACCCGAAGCATACAGCAGCCATAGTTAAGCTTTGGTTACTCTATAACGTTCCCAAGCAGCTTCGACCACCGCCACAATCGACAGATTTCAATTCTATAGAGCACCTATGGGATTCACTCGAACGATAAATACGCAACGCACAATTACCTCAAAGGCTATGCTCAAGGATGTGTTGCAGGATGAATGGGATCGAATCCCTGCAACAGAAACCACTAAGCTTGTTAATTCCATTCCAAAACGTCTAGCGGAAGTTTTAAAAACATGGGGATATCCGACTTCCTATTAAATTTTAAGAGGAATTTGGACGAAGAATAGCTTTGTTCGACTTAAGTACCTTATAGATCGACTTTTTCTAATGAATTATTTAGTCGTCTGTATGTTTTGTTTAGTTTATAAGTTATTGTTAAAAAATTAATCACTTTTATTTTAAAAAAACTACAAATATAATATCCTGAAATGAACACAAAATAAATTGGATTTTATAAAAAGTATATAAAAGCCTTTTTTTTAAAGCGTTATATTGTACATAGTGTAGTCCCTAGTGTACGTACATACATACGTTTAATGCAACTAGGAGCATAAGACAGTTTCCTGGGTCTAAAATGTCAAAGACGAGAATCACCTTGTCTTGTTATAAATTGGATTTACTTCAAGAGGTTCCATTATTACAATATATACATATACCGATAAGATCTGACCATGTGCGGCCCTTTTTAACTACTGGCTTGTGGTGACCCTAAGCAGTAGGTAAGAACTCCCACTTTTATTATCTTCGTTTTGTTTAGCTAATTTGCAGAAAGTAACTGAAAACGTTAGCAAATACACTTGTCTTCCCGAAAATCTCCAACGGAAGTGCGCTGAGCTGTCCGCTCAAGCATTCTCGTAGCTGTGCATAGATTTAGACCTGCAACAGGTGAGAAAAGTCTAGTTCAGCTTAGCAGTGTGAGTACCTTAGGGGTTTTACATTCGTACCCACAACCTTTTGAGCACTTAAGTTACTTATACGAATTTGCAAAATAGCCGTTACAAAACAAAACACATTACAGTTACAATTTAATAGTTATTGCGTCAACTATAGGCAGTTCATTTTTTCTGAGTATAAACAAATTTGTAAACAAATTTAGAGCTTGACGCCATGAATTATAATTAGGAAACACATTTTCACACATATGAAGCTACATATGTCTGTACGCATCCCATCTGTAACTGTATAATTTAAAAAAGTACACAACAAATGCTCTCCCCAAACAGCCTTTGAAACGAGGTCACATTATTCAGCTGTTGTTTTGGTTCTGGTTTGTTTTTTGTCCCATTTCCATATCACATATGTATACATATGTACCCGCCCTCGTATGTATATCGCATTGTTTTTATTTCGCGGTCGCACTTCGCATCATATTCCGCATTGTGCTTCCCATCATAAATTACGCACCAGATCAGATTGTTGTTGATACTCTATTACACGTTTCGACACAATTAAAGTATCTAATTGGAAGTAAATGCTACATATATATCTATTATCATATCTAGCGCTACTACTGGCCACGCCTACGACCGCCCCATTATATGTATGTGCTTCTTATCTCTAAAGCCGCCACTTAATTTGTTTGCTCGGAAGAAACATTTATGAATATACATATGTATGTATGTATATAGTATGTAGAATGAGGAGGTTACTCAATCAATTAGTTCTCAGCATCAGTTATTAGTGAGAATTTCGAAAAGGACAAAAAAATCTGAGGTCGAAAAATGTTTCGAGTCCGAGAGAAGAATTTTTTTAACCACCGGAAATTATAAGAAGGCTTGTCTTATTACCTAATATTCGCCACCATATTTTTGAACCGTAAAGGCAGTAAAGCTAGTCTACAGGAATCTTAATTATGTAGACTAATCTTCTTTACCATAAGCGAAGGGCTTCCCTTGAAAGCTTACCAAAATCTATCTGTGCTCTCTTTGATGCTTTGCCGTTAGCGGTGTACTATCTTCTATCCGAATCCTGCGTTATACTTCTAAACAAAAGCACTAATTATCCCAGGATATTTTAGTATAAGAAGTCCAGAAGTTCAGTCTTAATACTAACCTCTTCTACCTTTGTTCTCTTTAACTAAATAATTCCCTTTGATCCCAGCCAAGTCTACATTTGGTACGTTGAACATGTTCAGGATTTTTCTTTTCATGTTTTCGTATTTTTTGAATATGGTTGGAGTTTCAATTAAATTTTTAATTTTAATTAACACCTAATTTCAAAGAGCCCTATCAAAAAAGGTTGCACGCTTCTCAATGCAAATTAAATTGACTTTAGTTCGAAAATAAAATAGGTCCCTAAAATTACGCTAAATAGATTTCGGAAGATTGAACATGAAAATTCTTTGTCCAATTCAGGAGATACTACTTCGGCTAGCATAAACTGAGGTCAACTACCAAATATATTCTAGCGGTCCATCTTCCGAGGCGATTTGGCGACCATGAGGGAGTCATGGTCTTCTAATCGATTTAAGATAAACGTAACTAATATTATAGTATACTCAAATCTTTTTAACTCAGTTTAACTGAAATAAATCTGAAAGGGAGTACAAAATACGTGGGCGCACATTATCCCTTAAAAATATTCGGAAGAATAATTGTAAAATGTTTACCCACTTCCGGAATATAGTCTGCAGGTGGAAGGAAAGTCTTTCGGGAGACTTGAAGATTTATTGCGTACGTTCCTTGAATGTGTAGGTTTTAAATTTAGACAAAGGCAAAAAGTTGTAATAGTGGCTTCAAAACCATAAATTTTACTAAGTTGCACATAGAAAACGGAAATATTCTTATTTTTTGTTACCCACAATATAAGTCTGGACAACATAGACATCAATTTGAAACTATTTCAGGACTTTGAGTCAACAAACGCCATTTTGGAAGTAGATATTTCGATACTTATTAGAGAATTAAAAGCGCTAAAATTTAAGTTCGGCTTCCGGGCCTTGTATGTATTTCATTTTTTATACAGAAGGGTATTGTCGATTCATTCATTAAACGCAAACAGTGTTATTGAATCATCTTCACCGATAGTGCCCGAGCACGTAGTATTTGTTTGAAGTGCTCGTGTGCGCACAATTTTTATTTGTTGTCAATTAATAAAAAACGCTTAAATAATTGCTTTTGTTGTAACGTTGCGTCGTCTATTACTTACAGTAAAAAAATTTTGTTTATTGCGTTCATCTGAAAATTTCCGGTTTCGTGTGAATATGGCGGGATGTAACCGGTGTGGGTCGGCAGCACGATGCTAATTTCGGCTTTTGCCAATTAACGAAGAGGCGCAAATTAAAAAACAGTGCGAGAAGTGGGGAAGTAAATTATAAATAATATTTCTATGTAGCCTGCAATACCGTCAGCTATAGTTGTATTCCTGCACTCATGAATATGCATTGAACTCTGTGCGATTACGGCGTAGTACCCGAGAGATTCATAAAATCGATTGTCATTTAAAAGTAAGAGTTTCCCCACAAGCTGTTTGTAATTCAATTGTATTCACTTTACTAACGGAGATTTATGATCATCGCCGATCAGTTGCCATTGTTTAATGAACAAAAGCGATTTTAAAAAGTAAAAAATCACAAAAGAATCGTGGCGTTTATAGCGAATGTTTTCTTTGGCGTTTTGTATTATATTTTATGCAAAACAAATATTTTTATTAAATTTGTAGCTTTCTTGGAAGTTGTGAATATTTAAGAAACAAGAAAATAGCTCTTGTTTGGTGCTGAAAAAGTGAAAGGTTCAGGGGAATTTTCTATTTTTGGATAGTGTAGAGGAGTTTCGTTTTCCGTTGGAGCAGGAACACATTGTGTGAACACATGGAAGGAATGTACAGAAATCTCAGAATTCTCTTCTCTCAAATCTTCACAAAGTCTCAGTTATTAAATCTAGACAGTCTTAATCATTTTCAAATATATCCGACTATGCGCCTATGAAGTGAAAGTTACAGAAAAACTTTAGTGGAAACACAAAACAACAATAAAGAGCAATTGTCTAGTACAAATAAACATAACAATTTAGGCCAGCTATAGAAACTTAATACTCACGGTGTTCAGTTTTTCATTCACGAAGAATTTAGCTTAGATAACAGCAGCTTTTATTAGTACCAACTTTTACTCAAATACTTTCTAATACTGATCCATTTAATTAAAATTGTGAGAAGATTGTGTTTAGTATAGTTAGGTACTATATGATTATAATAAGCTCATCCAACAGTATTCACAGTAGTTCGAGTAAAACTAGAGAACTCTTAACGGAAATTGGTTAAAATTAGATATGGTAATCACAATTTCGAAGAATAACTGACTTTTTAACAAAATTTGCTCGAGGAACAAAATTTTATATTTGAGAAACCTTTGGAGCAATTTATGTATGAATATTAAAAAGTCCGGGAGAGCCTTGTCAAAATGGGATGATAACCAAGCTCAGTTCCATTACTATTCGAAGTACCAAAGAGAGAGTGAGAGTGTACCGAAAACATATACTCCTTATCAAATTTTATTTGTTCGACGCATTTTGCCATTAAAGTATAATAATTTTCAAAAGTCACCAAATATTTAATGCCTGCCGAACTTTATCATTATTTTCAAAAATTTATAAGTATGCATGTACGTATGTTTAATCATACTTGAACTTTGCACGAAATTTATATGCACTTTTAAATTAAATAACGGTGATTGTGAATTAGATTCACATCAAAATAGCAATAACAACTCATTATTCACACACACACACACACATATATATATGTATTTGTTTGTATGCATGTATGTACATTTCTATGGCGCACAACAATAACATTCAGGTGGTAAATGGGCGGAATACAATGAACACAGAACGTGCAAGGCATTACTTACAATCAACTGCAATTGCTATTTATGAATTAAGTTATGTGTATATGTATGTATATATATATATTACTTATGCATATGTGTATATGTACATATATTATATCTGAGTATCGCATCTAATTTTCTAACCAACTAACGAACCATGCAAACATTACTCGGTATCTAAATGACTAATTGACTGTTGTTGCATGTTGTTGTTGTTGATTTTTCTTTAAATAGAAAAATTAATGACTTTTGTTAGGCTTTAATTAATTTTTTTTTGTTCAGCTGCAGCGCTAAAGGAATCGCTGACGATGCACGACTTTTACTGAGAAAGTTGTTAATTATTTAACTCATACATTAATAAATTTTTCTTTTGTATATATACCAATCTATATGCATTAGCATGCGCACCTTCTTATTGATGGCTTAATTAGCTAAAGATAAGTAGGCGTGAAGGAAGCCTTTCCTTTTATACTTTCGCAACATGTTGCACGGAGCATAATGGTTTTGTTTACCTAAAGGTAATTTGTAAAATGTTATAGGTGTCGATAAATTGAATAGATATAAGGTTAGAAATATCGAAATGATTAGGATGACGAAACGAATTAATTGTTATAAACGCGCCCATTTCACATAGAATGCCTTTTTAAAAGAAAACAGTTCATTTTACTTTATACCAGATAACTCAAGCACTATTGATGGCATCGAATCTAAAGTTAGCACATATACTTATCGAGGTATGTGGCAACTCTGATAGAAAAATGCTGTGCATCACTTTATGTTTTCCCCAAGACCGAAGTCTCGGTTGATCCGGTTGAGGATACTTATGCAGTAAAATATCTCTGTCCTTGCTTTAGACTACGAAAGTTAAGTAGAATACTGTCGAAATTTCACATATAATTATTTTGTCGCAATCAAAGTAAAAAAAAAAACACAAAATTCATTAGCTCGTGTAATATATGACAGTCAATAAGTGTGACATGTTATCAAGATTAACTGGACTTATTTTTTTTACCACAATTATCGCCTTCTATAAAGACCTGGAACCTTTTTCTTATTCCTTAGAAATAAACTCGTTCGAAACTGGAACACTGTTTTGAACTTTTAGTTTTTTTGTTTTACATTAACAATTACTTTTAATCTCTTCACTTACTAAGTGAGAGTGTTAAATTTTGATCGAAATAAATTTATATATATATTTTACAACAACACAAATTACAAACTTCGTTTTATTAACAAACAACCAAAGTCTTGGCTGTTATTCCATATGTCCTTGAAAATTCGAAGTGTCAGTAAGTCCATTTTGTGTTTCATGGAGTATAAATAATCAATTGCATGTCATTAATCCCGCTCTAATTAGGCTTGTAGCATAGACACTTAAATGGAAGTTGGAGTATTTCAAGAAGCATAATTTGTGTTTTTATAAATTCCTGATATACATTCCTGATACATTCACTGAGTGTTGTGAGTTCAGTTGCTCGCAAATAGTAATGTTAGCATTATAGAAATAGCAGCGGCTCTCTTGAATGTAGTCAAAACATTCCGTTGTTAAGTATTAGGTCCGTCGCCGCCAAACTCTGACTACTACTCTCTCTCTCTCTCTCTGACTTACATGCTAAGATTACCGCTCAGCCAACATATTAGCCGGATTTGTCTCCCAACCGCCTTTTGTTCTGTTTATGTTCCCAAAATAAAAATATCCACTCAAGCCCGTATGGTTTTTTTTATTTTTGGCCTATAACACGAGTATGGAAAATTAGATTAATCTTTGGCCTGATTTTATCGACTCAAAAGCCATTTATTTTGAAGGCGATATGTAGAATTGCATTAAAAAATGAGAAAAATAATTTTTCAAACAGTTCAGATAAAATTTTAAGAGACATAAAGTATGTGTACCTCTTTTAATTGACTTCCATACGTGACGACGTGCTTAAGTCCTATGTGTCAACAAGTGCATATGTATAGAAGTAAATAACTCTAGAGCAATGCACAAGCGCCGCTTGTGTGGCTGTAAAGTGAATTTCCTTTTCACGCTGCACCACACCCATATTAAGCACACAAGCTGGCCACACCGGCAAGCCTAGGCGCGACTGCAGCTTCAACTACAGCGCCGGTCACGGTTGCTCAGTTATTCGTAGGCATTATGCAGGCATGTGCTTATATATTATATGTGTGTGTGTTTGTATATATGTATGTAGATATACATATATATATATATAGATATCCACACGATCATCTGATTTAGCCTTGCGGCAGCCACTCTCCACGCCAAGCAATGGCGCGTCACCCATCCAGCCAGCCAGCCAGCCAGCTCCATTCATTCATACATTCATGGCGACACCGATCACCACTCACTCGGTCAACCAATTCGTTGTTGTCCGTGTTCATTGTTTTTTGTTGTTGGTATATATGTGGTATATTGTGTACGCTCACAATCAGCTTGTTGATTTCATGTCATTCATAAAAACGTCCACGCGTCCAAGCCGTACGGAGTACACAGCCGGTCAACCGCGGATTTACGTTGACGCTAACGGCGCTGCCGACGCTGCCGACGCTGGCGCTGATTGCGCTGTGACTGTCAATGTGACACATCCGCAATGAATAGAGCGGATGCCGCGTGTACGAAGGTAGATAGCAGCTACATATATGTGTGTGTGTGTGCAATGTGTATGTGGATGGAGGGTGTTGGTGGCGCCAGCGGCATTGAGTGCTGCTGGTGGGGCGCTGTGAGTGTTTGTATGTGTGCTCTCATTATTAAATATAGTCAATATCGCATTTTTTGCGCGCTCGCCGCCTTTTGTCATATTCGCTGCTGGTGGCGCTGTTGTTGTTGTTATCTTTGTTGCCTGCTGAATTCGCTGCTGATTTGTATGCTACGTCGTAATCTGCAGCGATGGCACATACACGCTTAAGTTTCAGCTGCCGTAGCTTAACTACGCTGAGCACTGTTTTGACTGTTGTTTAATTTGCTTTAATTTGCTTGCGACGCATTGGCTTGGCAATGCTGTTGTTGTTGTTATTATTATAATTGTTGTTGTAGTAATAGTTGTTATAATTTTTGCTGTTGTTGCTGGTGAGTTTTGGTGTGCTTTGGCCAGCACTTGAAAGTCAAAGCCACAATTGGTGAATGGGCAGCGAGCAAGTGAGCTACAAAACATGTATATGTATACATAAATACGTGTGTAAAAATATATATGTACACATACATACATATGTAAATGCCATATATTTAAATGCTACATATGTATGCTAGCGGATGCTACACATTTGGACATATGACAATCTGTCGGCTGATCAGCCTACACACAGCAAATCGCATGCGGCAAGTATATATGTATGTCTATACCACATTAATACATATATACATATTTTCACCTCCTATCAGCTTGGTCATCTGTATGAATTATGGAAAATATACAAATTTTTTGCTACTGTTCACTATGTGTTGGCTGTCTATTTGCTCATTTTTGGACCGTACGCTGTGCATCCGCTGACCCCCGGTCCACATGTCGCGCCCTCGCGCAGTTTCCTTTTGCGTTTTTATGAATGAAATCCGCCACAGCGCTTACAATTAGCGTAAATGATGTAGTAAATTCTCATGTGATTGTTGTTGTTTTGCTTACAATTTGTTTTCGTAATGCCAGTACGTGTGGCTGTGTGTAAAAATGCCTGCGTGTGTGTGTTTGTAAGCGCGCGAAACTTGTTGCGATTGCCTTTTTTGTCAAAGCGCAAAATTGTGCGGCTTTTGTTCGTTGGACATTTCTAGTTTTCAGTTGTGGAATATTCACAGCGCACACACACATACATATACATATACATACAACCACACAAATATTCACACATACATATGCACATGAGCAGTCAATATATACTTTTGTTACAAATACTGAATTATTATACTTAAACACATACACATATATAAGTGCATATATACATATAAATATCTAAGAACATATACATGTTTATATATACCTATATATATATATAATTAAATAAGTGTCATTGCAGTGACATTTGCACGTGTACCCCACTCAGCGGCATTCATTAACCGCTCGTGCTTGTAAACCCATTTGTCGTGGTCGATTACTGCTGCGAAAAACAAAAAACAAACATTGAAAACAAAATTACAAATAAATTATTACTTTTTACTGCGACTATTGGGATATTTCAAATTTTTTCTCATAAAAAAATAAAATTTTTTCTTATAAAAGAATTTGGAGCAAAAAATATGTGGAACCAATTTTTCTGTAGCAGAACAGCCTCTGTCTGATTTTTAATAAATTTATTATTTTGGTTTTTGTGAAAGCAACTCTAAGCGCATTAAATTATAAGATAAATGAATTAAAGGCGGTCAAGTTAAATAAAATGCTTCATTCTAACAAATTCTGATATAACCTAGAACAATATCGATTGAAATAACCTAACTGAAACATACTTGAACTTCTGCAACCTTATCTTCTTTATTCTATATACCCTGACCTCAACTCGACATCGTTATCTATTGTATTTTTTTCAAGATAATCGCTGATAAGTAATCATTCAAAATTTTTGTTTAAGAATTCATTCATAATTATTAAACCTTTCTGATCGTGCATCTGTTTCACTGAAGCTAGCATTCTATCGATCAGTTTGTCGGAAAGCTTTCACTAAGTTACTAAAGTTTGTTTTACTAAGCTAAGTTACTAAAAGTTACTAAAGTTTGGTTTACCGATTCAGCGGTCTGTCCGCTCGCAGCCAGCAAATACTTTCTCTTAGAACAACTTGTAAGTGATTTTCGTAATGGAGCATCTTTAAACCTTATGGCCGAATTCCATAAAAATATCTCTTCATATACTATATAATCAGTGAAACTAATAATGTTTGCATTGCTCACAAGTTAATTCGACAAACTTTGTCATAAGTGTGATATTTTCATACAACTCGACAGCAGCGCCCTCCATCGGTTAGATTTCTATAAAAGTATTTTTTGTCAGAACAGTGTTTGTACATATGTTTTGTAAACTAACACAATTGGATCATAATTACATAATTATAATAATGGATCTACAAGCATCTCAATTCCAACAACATCTAGCAAGTCGACTGATAGTCTATAGTCATTGTGCTGAGTAATCACCTCTTTAGTTCAACATTGTTTTCCGATATCCCTTAATGTAATTTCTAAATATCACCTTCGTGCTTTACTTTCTGTTCGTAATTTAAGAGAAAAACTCTCAGGAAATCGTGTTGATTGCAGACTGCTGATTTTTTGGAACAGAACACTGCTTTTTATATGTTCTCATGCGATGTTACCATGTAACAGAAGATTTAATTCCAATTCTTAATTTTCTAGGCAACTCCCACTGAACAGTAATGGAAATATTCCTTTTTAATATTATATATCAGCTATCAATTTATTCTAAGAACTATTCTAAGTTCTATTCTCTACTTATTCTAAGAACACTGGGTTTAAAGTGGCTTTCGATATGTTGGTTTTATCCAAAAAGAGAATGAGTATCAGAAAGCTTTTCCAGTTCCAGAATGCAATTCGGTTCAGCACATTTCATGGAATAAGTAGATAGATTACATAGTGTTATAATCACATCAACCTCTTGAAACTAAGTTTTCGGTTGACTTTTTACTGCGACTATTGACTTGGAGAAGTATCAGTTAATAAAGATATTTTCTCAATTGAAATTATTTATTAATCTTTATGTTTCCTTTTGAAGATTTTCTACCTAAAGATGTTTTTTCTACAATAAGCACCAAAGTTCAATCTAGAAGCAGTTTCCAGAGTATTGCATATTAAACTGTTTTAATGTGCTCAGTTCGGCAAGCCTTACGGAGTTGTGAATCGCACAAGCAACTGATGTAAGCCACTGCCACTTCGACTGATAACTTTTTTGTTTTCTTCATAAGTAAATCCTTTGACAAGAGTTGCAATATAGCGTTTATAGTTCGAAAGAGTTCCAATATAGCGAGCAGATGAATCAAAGTCAGCTATCAAATCAATGTCGTATATTTTCATACAGATTTTAATAGGTCTACGATAAACACTGGTAGATGCATATTTTCGAGTAATATAGGATTGAGTATTTAATTTGTGTAGGTATTGCCAAGCTAAATTCTTCTGCAATATTAACATTTCACCATTCTGGAATTTTGGAACTATTAGCCCAACTATTTACCTCCATGAGTTACATATCTTCAAACCTAATTTCATAACCAGGTTCAATATTTAAAATTTCCGAACCGTTTCGACGTACGTAAACTACTTTTAGTCTCGGATCACTAACGGGCTGGCTGCAAAAGTACCCGATTTCAAATTTAAGTGCCTTTAATATTTACTTACTTACAGTTGTATATACGTTTTGCTGAAATTCCCTCAATAAATTAATTAATAGTATTGTTTATCCGATTTTTTGCTTCAGCCACACGTGCACCTGACAAATAATAAATTGAAATTGCATAATACGCAAATACTTAGATAAGTGGAGGTCTATATTCCGCGGATTGCCACAAGTGCCAGTTAAACTTTGCACCCAAAATCAATATTGTCCAAACCAAAATGAGATATTGATTTCCAGCTGAGCCCATAATAAAATAGAGAATGAAATAATGTTATCAATAGCTGCAAATAACATTAAAAATAGAAGCAGAGATAAGGGAACGAGGTTGCATCTGTTTGGATGTGTGCAAAATGTATGAAAATAACATCAATTGGACAGTCGGTTTTCTTTAGCACAAATATAATATATAGTAATACTAATTGTGATAATAAATAATTTTGTTTCGAATTAGTCTTGAGTAGCTGAGAAACTTTTCTCTTGTAACCAAGAAAGAAATTTGCTTATTCACATAGCTAATTTTTCACCAAGTTTCCACATAGCTACAGTGAAATGGCACCTATGCCCGAAGGATTTGTAAATCGCAAGACGGCCATTGTACCGATACTTATTAACATAAAATACACCTAAAGATTTTTGTTTATATTGATATTTAGACCCAATTTAATTATAAACACCTTTGGCTTTTTTGGGAATATTTATTATAGGCCTCGTTGTATCGCTGACTAGCTAGCAGGTCGGGAAATTCTTTAAAACCATTTAGAACAGTTCTTGGTATACTAGATAGTCTGACAACGAAATTAGGACGTTTGAAGGAACATAAAAGAAAGTATTTGTCAAATCATCGAGGCGGTGTCACTTCTTCTTGGAATTAGGTTGTCTTTATGCAAGTGGAATTTGTTATGGGTTTTTACTCCAATAAAGACTTGTATGAACTTTATAATTAGAAAACCATAAAAATATAACACAAGACGGTTGAATTGTTGCAATAACAGGAAACATGTTAAGAGTTTTCACAAAAAATTTTCCCAAGGTACCTAAGTCTCTCATACCAGGGTGAGTTTATGCTAATAATAATGCCATCGAATACTTTAACTCAAAATGTTTAAATAAAATTCGGGTCCTGCGAATTCAAAAACACACTCCAATAGCAATCTCAAATAAGCAAGTTTAAAGGTGTTGTAAACCAACCCATTTCCGAAACTGCAGGCTTCCGAACTTTCTCGAAAAGCTTCATTTGCTGTGGCTGTTGTTATAATGAGAATTACAGAATTTAATAGAATCTAAATCCGGTATTTTCCGACCGAATCGTCTTGAGAAAGAGGCCTTACTTACTTCCTTGATTATTAATGACCGGAGCACTTCTCTGATATTATCCGTTGAGTAATTAGGTTTTTGAGGTTTTGCTTACGCCACTCAAAGTAATGGACGCGCGAGCAATAATCTTTCACAGTTATAGATTGCCGATATTTGCTTAATCTCAAATATACAAATAAATAGACTCCTATTCTCAGCACCTTAGTCGAGTGTGGTTATTAAGTAACATGACTTTATAATAATGCGCTGCTTTGCTATGAGTTCAAGTTCAACAAAACAAAATTTTATTTGCATCTATATTTCTATTAGTATTTGCACGGTGTGTTTATTTTGTTTAACACTTAACCCGCTGCACTATTAACACGTTTGTAGCTTTCCAGCATTTTTATTGTCTACAAGTTACTGTTTTATTTTCTTTGTTAATTTTGTTTTTGCTTTTGCGCAAATTTTTATTATTTGTTATACAAATTGCAAGCTTTTCGCGAGAAATGCTCATCAGCAACAACATTAAAATTCAATTAAACATTTTTTGAAAAGAACTTGAAGAGCAGAAAGTACAAGCGGAAACTTACCAAATTTTGATAAGAATGTTTTTAGATTCGGCTGCGTGGGGTGCAAAGGTAACGGCAAATATAGCGAAATATCCAATCGTAAAGAATTTGATGCGGTTTAACGCAGAATTTTTATGGACACAGTTGAAAATGCATTGAAGCACCACACTTATATGTGTATATATACATATGCATGTTAGTAGATAATTATGTGCTTTGTAGTACTGTTAATAATTTTATATGCATGCATATGTATATCAAAACTAACTACGTAAAAAATATGTTTTATTTTGGAGTTGCCACACATTTAAAATAATAATAATAAATACTAAAAAATATCAAATATTTCACAAATTCATAATTTGTAGTGAAAAATAGTTTTACAAAATATTTATAAAAAGTAATAAACTCCTGAAATATTTTTCAAACGTGTTGAAATATCAAATTTATTCATAAAACAACGTATAGTAATTATCTTCTATTTTTTAACTTTGAATATGCTTGACTGAGCGTTTCAATTAAAAGTATAGACAATTAACAGGAAAAATTGCCACCTATTTTAAAAAATCGTAATAAATATTGCAAAATGCATTATAAAGAAATGCATAAAAATAGTAGATTCGAAATATTTTCCAAACAGAGTTGTCATGTAAAAATTAATTATTATTATAATTTGATGGTAATTATCTAGCGTTTTCAGCTTTGAAGCGCATATTTCATATCATCAGAGCATCATATTTGTATGATTAGTAAAAATATTGTAATAGATGCTGCCATGAAATTAAAAATTGTTTTTAATCCCTAACGAGTTAGGTTTGCCACTCGAAATATATATTAAAATATTTTGCAGAAAAACACATTGATTTTGCATAAAACATAATTTCTTATTTGTTGTTTTAATAGTTATCAAGCTAATAATCGTCATTTACGACTACTTGAAGTTGGAGGGTGTTAGTCATTATAATTGTATTAAAACCACTTCAATTAATAAATAAAAAGATTAACTTGAATTATATCATAAACCTAAACACATACGCTCTAAACTTTCGAAATCGTTCTGTATACAAATAACGAAACTATAGAGAATCTCATTTGAGTTATGGAAAGAAATGTCTTCGGGAAAACTTAGTGAATCATTCATACCCATAATAATGTATAATCTTATATACCTTGAAGAAAGGGTAGCTAATGTAAATCTAACATTAATTAGAGAATGGGGAGGGCAAATTTTAATCAACCAAGAGCAAAGATTATAATAGTTATTGAAACCCCTGAAACCTGTTAACGACATTCTTGATAAGCTAAATGGATTAGATATGTTCCAGCTTAGAACATTTTTTCTTCTTCTTTCTATGAAGGCTTTAGTAGGAAGAAATTTGGAGTTTTTAAAATAAGGCTTTAAATATTGTAAATAACAAGCGACCTAAGTTGCTGGCTTGTAGAAATCTGGAATACGCTATAACATGTTTGGATTTGAAGACAGAGTCAGTCTAAGACTGTAACTCAGTAGACTCTCACTACATTATTTAGAAATCCAAACGAGGCACCTATACTATAGGAAAATCATTATTGATTGTGTCATCTACTTAGTCAGTGATCTAATTAAAGTCAGTGAAATAATTTAAAATTAATAGAATATCTTTTCGAAGACGTACTTATTCTGAAATACATAATACGATATGATCAAGAAAATTGTAGACTGCTTCCATATGAGTAATGTAATGTAAAATGGACAATTCTGAGTAATAAGGTCGAATTTCGATTTCTTTTAATCATATTATTTACGATGGAAGTATCACATGCAGTTCATTCCTCAATGGACCCTATGTGTCTTGTGGTTAGCGGACAATCCCTTTTTTTACAAATCTCCCTAACGTCATCTTGAGTTGAAAGTCTGAAGACAAAAGACAACAGACAGATCTAAGCTATATTGCTGCTTAATTATCCTTGTGATTAGCCCATTTAAGCATTTTTTAACCATACTCGGTTCTGTCGATAGATTTGAAGGAAAAAAACTTTGTCAATCAAGTAAACACTGGCAAGCTTTGTGTCAGGACATCAAACGACCTCTGCAACTGACGATATTCTTTGGAGCTCTACATTCCTGAAGACTGTTAGGCTATTAGCATTTTGTGAGCCTTAAATGCTGGATTTAATAAACATAATATTTGTTTCAATAAGTGTAGAAAGAAGAAGAACATCGGAGCTTCTAGATTCAAACAAATCTGTAAATATGAGACAATCAAATATTTTCCAGGAGCAGTGTGACTAAAATCAAACATAATTCGATCATGCATGGAATTATTAGCGGTATTGTACTCACCCAAAACTGCTTAGTAAACAGAAGCAACAATTAGCTGGAAGGAAACTTACTTCTACTTAGTGAATTATGCCGTTCATCATAAATTTTCCATTCCGAATTTTGATAAGCCCCTTGCATATATGCATATAATTTACATAACTTTAGACAATTCAACAAGTTCAACTTGCTGCTCAGACATTGACTAGTGCTAAGTTATTCATTTGTCTGGGTTTTAACGATACGTTAATGAATTCGTGTCTGACTTTTTTGAAAAATAAACTCAAAAATCATATCGGTACATTACCAGTACCATGTAATATGTAATTAAGGGCGGTGATTGAAATGTGAAATTTCGAATACACATTTCATACTAAATGTAATTAAATAAAAGTGCTATAGTTATCATAACTGAGTTCACGAGACGAATCAAGCAAAAGTTTGTAAAATTTCCATCAACATGACTTTGGGATCCCATTGCAGAACTTAAATGCGCAATTTGATAAAATACACAAAAATTAATATCTCGAACAATTGCTGCCGATCGGTATGATTTTCTAGCGAAACTTTGATTCTCTTCACATATAAGTATATACTGAGGCTCAGAGGTATCTATCAGAGGTATCTATCAGAGGTATCAATCAAATTCACGAAATATGTTGGACAAAAGGGGAACCGAAGTGTGTAGGTTTACTGAGGTTGTAGGTATCTAGTATTTTTGGTTCTTTAACAAGAGAGCCGGATCTTGAGATCAATCATGGATGTACTTGAAAAGTGTATTGGATATTATTTAGACTCAGTTCGAGTTGGGTTTCCGGATCCAAAGTGAACGAATACAAAATGAGGTCAAGGTATATACAAAGAAGGTGAAGACGACGGGTTTAATACATTAGGCAAATAAGAAAATTTACAGAGCAATAAATTTTTAATGTTTACCTCAAGTTAATAAAATATATCTCGAATATTGCGTGTTTAAAAATCTGAAAAAATTACTCGCCGAAGGAGTGTCCGTGTAGAATATTGATATTTTGCGAACCTTTTCACAGCATAAAACAGAGAAAATATTGCATTTAGTGATCATTTAGTGAAACATGTTGTTCGAAAAATAAAAATTTGAAATAGAAGTATACATTCCTAACCTCATTAATAGATTAAACTTTGCAACAAGTCTACTTTCTCTCAAAACTGTGAGAATGAACCTCATAAAAGCTGGACTCTCAATATTCTAATATTTACTTATATAATACTCTACTATTTGCCCTAATTTTCGTTAAAATTATCTCCTTTTATTCTTGCATTACCGCATTAATCTACGCGCTAAGCTCCTCGCGGCTCTTTAGCCCTCATTATAATTCCATAGATATGTACTTAAACCCACACAAAGTGTTGAGACGCCCCATGTCACCGCGCGCCGCCTTCAGCAGTGGGTCAACGCACCAGACTCGCCAAATCATTTTATCGCAAATCAATCAACACTTTGTCATAGCAAAACAGACGGCAAAATGTGCCCGCGTGGAAGTACGGACGGGCGTATAGCCGGTTGACTCGTCTCCGCCGCCAGTTATGGTCACAAGCGCCGCGTCACTAGTTGCTGTGTCGCTGAGCAATCACATGCTGTCGATCAAATGACCACACGTGAATCTCATATAATTTAATCACAAAGTAAACACCAATAATGCAAATGAGTCAAAAAGCGATTGCCTCACTCCCTCTTTCGTTAGAATGTGTGAATTGAAAAAGTGCTGTTTGCGCTGATTCCTATCATTTTTGCGCTTTCAGTGTGCGAAATTGTTACAAAATAAATAAAATGGGAATGGAAATATATTAAATAGTTTCCTAATGGGGCAAAGTCGCTTAATTCGACGAATTTATTGATTTTTGCCAATATCTAATGATTTCGTTTCTATCATTACCGTTGAGAATTTCATTTCGAATTAATAATGTGAGACTTTTTGCGAGCGTGTGTTATATCTTTTAAGCTTCGGGCTCACTTGGAGAATATGTGCCTCTACTTAGCGGATAATTGTAACAGTAACTATCATTGGCAAGTTTTTTCTTTTCTTGGTACTTTTTCTCATTTAGGCAAAACGTGTACTTTGGATTCAAAAAAAATTCCCAGGCGCATGCGCTTTCGGTATTTGTATGCAGGCGTCGGAATTGTTTGTAAAAACACTGCAAATAAATATATAATTTGTATGTATCTGATCTGTATATATGATAGTTTATTGAAGTTGCATAAAGTTCTCTACGCTGTAACATTTTTAGCTTCATAAAACAATTTTTGGAGTTATACAGGAACCTTGTTTGGAAAAACACGTAATCGCAAGAGGACATCTGCGATCTTGTTGGCGATCATTTTTTTTTGCTGTTTATGCTTCTCTTGAATAAATTATGTTCCCAGCTTTAGAAGAACTGTAAAAACATAACAGAAAAACAAGTAAGAAAGGGCTAAGTTCGGATGTAATCGAACATTTTTTACTCTCGCAATGGAACAGCGGCGGGGATATGTTTTCAGGTGCTTGCATAACTTTATATTAAAAAATATTGCGGAAGAATTCAACATTCATTATTCGACGAAATTGTTAAATGATTGCAATCATATTTGATGTCTTATTAACTAATATTACAGCCCCATAGACTCATGTACTTTCGCTGCTATATTTTGCTTCGTGTCAGAGATATTTATATTAAAATCTACCAAATTAACTCAAAAGTGTTATATACGATATAAACTCAACCAAAGTGGTGTAATAAATATATTAGATAGAAGAGGAAAAAGTCAACTAGAGAAAAGGAAATCATTATATTAGGAATAAGCGGCTTAGACCATGATCTAGACCGATTCCTTTCATATTTAGCGCAAAATCACATTGTGTTTAAGAAAACATATCCACTTAATTTCATCAAAATATCACATATATTGACCAACATAAACGGTTTAAAGTCGGATGGAAAGTCGGGAATTCGTATATCGGCCGTTTTTGGGATAGAGGTACTAGATCTGCACTGGTTACATTAACACTTTTCATTATTCAAATATATTAAGGAACATGTTTTCACGCAATTTTGTGAAGGTAACTCACACAGTGACCGACATATTCGACATAAAGTCTGTTCGAATAGCGAAAATCATTATATGTAGCGTGTGGGAGCTGGGACAATTCGTTTCAACCGATTCGTTAAACCGATTTCACACATTTTCGGCAGTAATCTATGGTATATCCGATATTACACGTTCACTTAATTTTGCTAAGATATCTTACATATTCATCGAAATATTTGATATAAAAGCTACCCAGAGGTTGAAAATTCTTATATTAGGTACATGGGGGCTAGGGCTTCTCCGCTTTTCCCCATTTTTGATACCAGAGCAGACTATTATCATGGAATGATAAGCTTCCTTAAGTATCTTATAGATTTCCCGATATTTTCGATAAAAAGTCAGACAGAGGCACTGAAGTCCTAATATTGGGTATCTGGTGGCTTGAAAAGTTATAATCCGATTTAAACTATTTTTACCACCACCACCGGTATTAAAACTTTGCAGCATTTGTACAAAGTTTCATTTTCATATCTTAATTGCTGCTGGATTTATCTACTTCAAAGGGAAACGATCAGATGAAACTTAAAATTATGTTATATGAGAAGTAGACATGGTATCCGATTTCATCCATTTTCACAGCGTGACATACGAATGCAAATATAATGTCATATACATGATTCCTATGAAACCCTTCCGTATCATATTTTTTGTAAGAGTTAATTTCTGGCGTGTTTCTTCAGCGAATTAACGCACTTTTAGTAGTTTTCAACACAACTTTTGTATGGGAGGTGGGCGTGGTTATTTCCCGATTTCACTCAGTTTCTCAGTATATGAAGAAATACTAGAAAAACTTACTCTGAGTAAGTTTGATTGATATAGCTTTAACGGTTTCCGTGATATATATATCAAACTTATTGGGGCGGGGCCATACCTACTTTTACAAAAATGTTTGCCCAAAGATGCCCACCCTACTAGGATCCTCTATACCAAATTACACGTTTATGTCTTAATTTGCTGCTTAGTTATAGCACTTTATCTGTCCAATTACGCCCATCTGCAATACCAACCGTCTTATTGGGACAAAGGACACGTGTACGAAGTTTCATCAAAATATCTTAATTTTTACTCAAGTTATCGCTTGCACGGACGGACAGACAGTCACTCGGATTTCAAGTCGTCTTTTCATCCTGTTCATTTATATATATTATTATATATTATATATATTATTATATATTATATATATTATTATATATTTATATATATGTATATCTAACTCGTTTAGTTCTGTGTTACAAAAAACCGTTAGGTGAACCGCTAGGTGAACAAAACTAATATACTCTGTAGCAACATGTTGCGAGAGTATAAAAATAGAAGCAATCGAGGTACCCATTTTCGATATATCCCTAAATTCAGAAGCCACATTCTAAGCGACCTAATACAGTTTCGTTCTTTCGTTTCTTACTCGTTTTTTCAATGTGTTTACATGACCTCAGTCGATGATTCCTTCAGCCATAACTATAAATTTATATAGAAACCACAATCTTAAATCCATGGACTTTCCGGGGAATACTTATTTAGACCACATTTTGTAATTGTACTAGAGATTGATAAAAACGGCCAACTAGTAGCACACTATATCATTGGCTCCTTCCAAATAACTTCG
Source organism: Bactrocera minax (assembly GCA_021498325.1). Classification (NCBI taxonomy): domain Eukaryota; kingdom Metazoa; phylum Arthropoda; class Insecta; order Diptera; family Tephritidae; genus Bactrocera; species Bactrocera minax. The sequence continues at coordinate 6,136,048 of JAKEEE010000001.1, forward strand.
ACAACTGGCAACCGAGAATGTCAACAATTGGAAAATGACAAAAGTTTAATCCAGATAATACCTCATATATGTATATCGACTTTCGTTATAGCAGTCTGAATAATCTTCTATCCGAGATTTTAGTAGTCGGAAGAATTTAAGATTAGAGATCAGAAAATTATCCAGATATTGAAAAAGAAGGAATATCAAGAATTTTTAACGGTCTTCTCCAAGGAAGTTAGGCCATTTTATATAGATGAAATATGGAATAAAATGCAAAAATAGGTATTTAATTCTTCAGTTGCCCAATTGCTCTACTATATAGATCATTTAATAATGTAAAACCTCGCAGATATGTATGACATAATCGTAAAAAGCCATGACCATTAAACTTTTATGAAAGCCGTTGTAAGGAAGGGTCAGGGATTATTCCGTTATACTTAGATTCCTATTAAGACCGGTGATGTGTCTTAAGTATTTCGTAGTTGTTTATGTCACTTGGCAAGGTCTTTCTCCACGCATGTATAGGTACAAATGGCCCGCTCTGCAACCTTGGCTACTCAAGTATCGACCACAACATATTTCTGAATTTCATGGCGATCGGTTCTGTGTTTGAGCGCCAATACATCCTCAAGCAATCTCGTAAATGATATGAGACCTTTGGCAAAAACCTGGCAAATGAAGACGGCGACGAACACTTTGAACGATATTTAGCTTAACAAACAACTCGACATCTGACAAAGTAATTGCACGCGCGAGTTAAGTCAACACACATGAGGTTGACGGAACGTCAGCGCGGTGCAGGGTCCGCACATGCGACGGAATGAGTTCACAAGATATCAAGTGACGCCAATAGTCGCACCGATGTCGCTTCTTCCGGCGGCGGCGATGACGGTGGCTCCGGTGGCCCCGACGTCAACAAATAGAAAACAAAAACTGAACTTGAATACAAATAACCAAAACAGATTTCGGTGGACGTGAAAGCTGGAGGGAGTGTATGTGTGTGCGCGTGTCGATCAATCGAAGTCAACATTTCAACAGTTGGTTTGAATCAAAGTTTAAATGTGCCGCCGCCGACGCTTTGTTGACGTTTTCGGCACGTGGCTTCCAGCTAACGTGTCTCAACACGTCCCCCGTGTGGTCAACCTGTCAAATTGCTGTATACTCGTGTGCACTAACTACTAATGGACGCACTAGTGTTTGGACTCAGGTGTTGCCACAACAAATGCGCCACATCAAAACAAATACCGTCAATGATCGCCGCTTGTTTGCCATTCCGTCACCTTGTGCATGTTTGTATTCGGCAAACATCGGCTATAATGTTGCTAAAAATAGCCGTTTTGTGTTCAAAAATATCAAAAATTCACGCGCATTTCGTGGTTAGTCGTTTCGCGGGTAGGGAGATCCGTTGGAGCCGTACGTTTGTGCAGATACATTGTTTCGCGTAAACAAATACGCTTTGAATGTGTACAAAAGAAATGAGAAATTTACATACTCAGATAGGAACATATTTGGAATGTATGATCGGTGATCGCTGATCGGCGATTTTAGGTACATACAAAGTTCTTTAGTTAGTGCTGTAGAAAAGGAGTATCGAGTTTCCAAAAACTATATAGTATAATGTTACATATTAATAACAATGATAGATAGATAAATAGAAACTAGGGATTTCTGTTAAGTGAGCTCAAATCTCACCATATCCGATCGTTTGCGTCATATTTTATACAATTGGATTTCCTTACGCTTGAAATTTGTTATACATATTAATGGTTGCTTTAGAAAAGCGATAACCGGTTATCTCCATAATTTTTTAGATGTTACGTTATGTTACTACGTTCCTTCTACGGTTCTTCACTGAAGACCGACTGCTCTTCCCAACGGTCAGAAGAGTTGTATGAATTTTGAGCTCTTGAGCCAATTTGTTTGGACTACACATCCCTGGTCAGTCAATTATCAAAAGGTGACTTGAAAACTTTGATCCAAAATGACCGTAACTGGAAATTGGGAAGATTGGGTGTTGAGTTACCATAGTTACCCTACTACTTTTGCAATCAATTTGTTAAACATCAGCTGAATACCAGGTTTTACAGATGTTTTCGCTTTCAGCGCTTAACTTAAGAGATTACACACAACACGCAATCCGTCGACCAACTTCTAATATTTTAAGAGAAATTTTTAATTCTTATAACTTGTTTTCAAATGAGGTCGAACGTCATAAATACACAACTCATAAAAATACCTACTCTACCTCTTCTACCTCTCTACCTCACCCTCTAAGAAATCGTTGAAAAAAAGTTCCCATTTATCTTAACTGAAATCATAACGGTATCACGCCTTTACCAAGTCGCCAACCTCAACTTAATCTCACTTACATAATAATATGTTCGTAATATGTATTAAATCGTCTGGATGGCGTATGATTATTATGTACCATATAAAGTCGTTGCAATTTCTAGAGACTTTCGCAGAGACAACTTTACAGCGCAACATTTCAATTTAATAAGATTACTGCTTGAATTTGTTGACACTAATACATATGAACGTATGTGTGTATGTGCATTTTGGTATTCATTTAATTTCGCAATTTCTATTTCAGTGCCTCTTCTCTGCCTCTGCGCGCTGCCATTGTCCAGGTTGTTTGTTGTTTTTGTTACTTTAGTTGTGAGCCGCGCGTTCGCCATAAACAAATTGTTGACCTCAAGTAAATAAACAGTGACGGTAGAATTATTTTTATTGTCTCTTACTTACGTAGACGAATGCGAACACACACACACTTACACATACACATTTACATAAATTTAAAATTACGCATTGCACTTGATTTTTCCAAAGATTTGGCTCTCATCTATTTAAGCTTTGCAGAAATATATTTGCATACATACATACATACACACGCGCATGCACGAATATGTTTATTTATGCTAATATTTCTGTAAATATTTTGACATTTGGAATTTTTTTCCAATTTACAAATATACATACATATTTACATGCATCTATGTATCTATCTACGTTCATATTTGATGGAATTGTTTGGGGGCGTGTGACTTGTAAGGAAAGTGCACACCCATAAAAGCAAATCTTTTAACTTCATTTACTAAAAATCCAACGAAAAATACAACAAAGTTGTAACTACAAACAAAGAGTTGCAGAATCATGTGAACATATTTGCACAATAGATGGATAGACTCGAAACGAAGAAATTTATAGAAATTTGAATTAGTCTGTTATTGTTCGAAACGTATGTATGGGTCAAAATTGTTTCAAAGCATTTTGGGTTCAGTTTTCTCATTGAAGTTCACTGAATCGGACATGACTCATCAGTAACTAACTTCGGAAAAGTGATCAGACTACCATAATGATCATGGTTTCGATTTGTGAAAGTTAGGGAAGCAAAATTTGACTTATTATAGTTTACATGATTTAAATCGGAATTTATGAAAAGCAAGATCTAGTTGGACCTCAACGCCATTTGAGCTAAGTTAAGTTGTATGTATGTAGAAATAGTAGATTGCATTTTGTGCTGAACCTAATTAAAGCAGAGCTTTCCTGTTATAAATTGTCATGACTCTTTGGAAACGCGAGGTGAAGCTCACAACTAGATCGAACCGTTTTCATAGAAACTGCATGATGTATGTATGTTAACTACCAGTTCAAACCCTACGCCATCGCCTGGTTTCGAAAATATATATGTACGTAACGTATATTTTTTATTTAAAAATTCGAAATAATAAGCAACTTATTGATCATCACGCCGTCTCTTTTCTTGGGACCCTCATTGATTAAAATTAAGCAACAAGTGTTTCACGCTTTTGAGTTCAACTCCAACTAAACTACCCTAAAAGTATTACCACAAATTATTAATAATGGCTTAAAGGTAATTTAAATTGCATGTGACTGGACAAAGTAATCACGAGGAAATTTCTTGCCAACTTTAATTACCCACGCGCCATTAGGCTTAGTGGACTATATGACTTCATAAAAATTCACTTTGGAATATATGGGCTGATAAAATGTGTGAGCAATAAAACGCTTGGACTTTGAAGCTTTTATTCATATATATGTTAACATATTACGTAAATCTTTATATATGTATTTATATATATATATATATATGTATATATGTATGTATGCATTTTTGAATATGTATAAACTAATAGTTTGTGGCTGCATTGAAATTAGTTGTTTTTTCATAACTAACACAACTTTCATAAAATAAATTCGTAAATCCCCCGTTGAAGGGCAGACAAACATACTATATACATATATAAAATTAAAGCCGTTACTAATATTTGCTAATGGGGAATTTTGCTTCCCTTCAACGTGATGAAATATTATATATACATACATACTTAGATAGTATGTATATTCCGCTGTCAAAAGTGATAAATAAAGTTAAAGAATAGACGATAAAGATCCAATAAAAATCAAATTAACAACAATAAAAAATTAACAATGAAAAAATTGCACAACAACAAAAACGAGGGCACTTCAATTTAAAAAATCTTTATCAACGACATCATTCCCACTCGCTGGCGCCTTAAATAAAATGCACACACACACCCAGATATACACACACACATACATATATGTATGCATGTGTGCTGCCTCACGTGAGCGTGACACCGCACTTTCGCCACCAACTTAATTGCCGCCACCACCCACTTTTTTGGCGTCTTCCTTATCAATTGCGCTCTGCACGAATGTGAGAGAAGCCATATAAGAAAAAACAACAACAACATAATATTAATAACACAAACAAAGCACTCACGAGGCAATGACAAGCCAACGCTAATCATTGCTAAAATACAGTGCCCTTCTACATAACAATAACAACAACGATGTATGTATGTGTGTATATTTGACTGGCGAGAGTAGTTGGTCGAAACATTCGGTATTTGCCGTCGAAAAATTGTGAAATGAAGTAAATAAATATTTTAGAGCAAATACCATGCTACTTAAAAAAAGCCCAGATATCTCTTAGAGTAGCGCTAATATAGAGGTATGAATGTGAAAAGCTCATAAGTCGTCCATGAAACGATCAAAATGAGACATTAGATATTTATGTATGTATATAATTATGATATATTTAAACACTTCTATATAAAAGAAAGCGATAACGCAAAGTAACACAGAGACCCATACTTGACTTTCAAAGTGAGTCTGCAAAGTGAGAACTTGAAATTTTATATGGGTCTTAAACTCTCCCATTAAAACTACATATAAATATTCATAACCACTGAAAATTTTCGATATCGTTACACGAGTTCAGCCGCCGATTGGATCAACGGGTACAAAAACACATACGTTCTAGGGATCGGTTGAGAGGACTATATATTACAAGCACATCCAACTTTAAGTCAATTGGAACAACATTAGTATTATTGTTTGTACGGAGATGAGCTTTTTATTTTAAGTTAATGAAAATGCAGAAGAAATTGAACCAAGAAAAGTTGTCCGCGAGTTATTCCATAAACAACTGAATGACCAACTAAGACAGTTTGTTCCGAAACATGTATAAAACAGAAACCGACCTGCCTCAGACTACTGTACTTACTATGATCCTAAATGAGTACAGTCTAAAACTGCATATGTAGAAAAAGGCGCAGATCCGTTAAGAATATTCAAGTTGACTTCTGTTGGAGTGAGATATCTGAACAACTATAGTCTACTCCAAGGATTTCGTGTGTATGTATAGCTAGAAATTGGTAGCATCAGCAGATCGATTGCACATTTCCCTTTGTATTTCTGTATAGAAGAGTCGAATAAATCGGAAAAAAATAAATAGGACGCAAGCCGATTGCAAGTCGAATCTACGAAGCCAGTGTCTTCAACAATCTATCACATTGGAGAATGCCGTTACAATAAGAAATCAGCCGTCGTCTTTTAAAATATCGGCAGATGCACTGAAAATCATTTCGTTGCTTGCTAGGTATAAAGGAGAAACTGTAGATAAGAAATATGTATAGACATCCTGTAAACTCCACCCACCGATGACTTAATTTTTATGATTTTTTTCTAAATTTTGCAATACAAAACAGGCTTGAAGTTTCTGATTCAGAACCACTTACCAACCAAAATTTACATATGTATACTGTCTGCCTCCATCCTTACTACGTTTGAATGTAGACCTTAGAATGGAGCGTTGGTTCCGACGTTTTCAAAAACTACATTGTTGACGACAATAAAGAGAGCGATTACGTATGAAGTGAGAAGATTCGGAATTGCACGAGGGCCTATTATGATCTAATATATATTTGTATCAAAAGGGACTACAGAGAATCGACTGCTGCTTTGAGTGACTGGGTGTGACTTTGAGTGAGTTTGACTAACTTCACGGTCTGATCTGTCCTTCTTGCTAATTCAACTTCAGCCTCATCTTATCTAATATCGTAGTGTACTGTCACTCAGCACATTATTAGGCTATATATTAGTTAAATAAATTTTATATGGATATTCACTTTTCTAGCCAAAAATAATGATACAACTCCCGAACGCAGATAGTCGATGTTAAGAGTTCGGTCTGCAAATAGCTTATTAACTGCTCATAGTCTGGTAGATCCATTGCACGGGGTGCATTTACTCATATTTATCAGTAATAAGGGCTCTGCTTTGAAATCTCTCGGCTTTAGGTGTTTATATAAAGAAAAATGCGAGATCCCAACGAAAAGTTCGATCCAAAGAGGGTAGAGTGGCTTTTCTAACTAGAATTTGCCTTTTGATGTATTTGAGGATATTATATGTAGTATGTCCGAATTAACTTTATTGGAAACAATTTACTTGCAATCTCTCTAGCAAAACGCAACTGCATTATGCATCGCATTTTCTCCCAGTTCGTATAAATTACAAAGTTCAATTTGCTTACGTATGTATGTATATATGTACAGCTCGAGTTGATTTGTTGTAAATATTTATGTTAATGCTTATGCGTCGCAGTGCTAAGCCAGCGAGACTAAAGTCTGATTTGCAGTCAGTGAACCCAGAAATATTGGTTTGCCGACTGGCGGGAACCTTAGTGCACCTATCGCCTAGAACGACGCACTGACACAGTTCCACAACCATATTTACAAGCATAAGTATATGCATATGTACAATAATATATGTAAGTATATATGTATGTCTGGATGGACGTATGTATATATAAAAGGGTATAATATGTACATATATACATACGTAGTATGTATGTACTTTGTATGTATTTATGTAGGTATATATATGCTTTTGTATATAAAATTATGTGTATTTATTTGATTTAACCTTTTGCATGAATTAATTGCATCGAATTGGAACGGCGTAAATAGGAATGAATTGTGATCTTCGGTGTTGTTGTTGTTATGCGCACACTTTCAGAGGCGCCAATCAGACATGTTAAGTTTATGCACACGCATGTCAATTCGATGTCGCTTATGCAATCCACTTTTGATGCGGCATCAGCATATTCTCCACGCGGTGGACGGACACTCGGACGAAGGCACCACATAAGCCAATGCAAAAATAGCAATATACTCGTACATTTATTGCGAAAACTACAATTATAAGAATAATAGAAACTGTGTTTAGATAATTTTGATAAGTAAAGTGAATTGCAAAAAACGCCACTTCTCACACTTACACACACACACACACACACACACACACTCTCCCGCGAGTGTAGTCGCTTATCGCGCGCATGTAATCGCGGAATTTCGCATTGAAACGAACGCACTGTCAGTCAGCGAGTTAGCTATCAATGCCAGCGGCGCGCGCCACTCAGCCGGCGCTGACAAATGCCGATAAGGCTGCCGCTCATAGGCGCCACACGAACACTCCGCCATGCGCCGCTTAGATGAAAGTCGAGTGGCTGATTTGATAGGAAATATGGCGTAGAAAAGTATTTATTATTATAAGTTATAAATCACTCAAGTTTCGGCTGATATAGTGCCATTGGCATCCGTGGATCAAGTGCAGAGCTGGATGACAGCGTATATTTCGGTAGACCGCATAGAAAGCTAAAATGTTTTCCCTAATACAGGATATTACTTAGCTTTTGTATTACTTTGAGCATTGCAATGTTAAATAAGCTTTTTTTCCATACAAAACAATTTTCACCCACAAATCGAAAGCGCTTGGTTCGAAGCGGACGACTGAAAGTCGATAATCTATAAACTAACTTTGATTTGACTGTGAACGAAGAATGGACATCACTTACCAAATAAAAAAATTGAAAGGACTTATTCGAATTCGATTATCCAAATTGGCTTTGCTGTCTATTTTAGAACTGGCGCTCAAAGGAAATGGTCTAGAGGTCCGATCTTACAGTCATAAAATGGAGTAGTTGGTGAATTGGACAGAAAGTGAAACTGCTGAGTGTTTTCTGTTTACTACAAGTCTTATTTGTAACTTCATACCTAACCAAATCCCTTCCTACTTATATGTAATGTCTCCCAACCTCGTTTTTGTATCACACGGATATGAATATTTACCCCAAAATGGACAAAATTTTAATATTACTCGAATATTACTAATCTCAGATATAGTAGCCACTAGTCTTATAGAGATCGAGTAAGTTGAGCAAGATTACCAGATGCTTAAACTGGATATGAATGATGAGACATGAGAATAGTAACCGTTACTATTATTATAATGTGTCTTATTTGGAGGTTGCACGCTGTGTTCCCATAATAGAGTTGAAAGCGTTCTCAACTATTTTAGTCGTTGCGTGGGCTCTGATATTTCATAAAAGAAGAAAGAAGATACAGTTATGAAGTTTGGCAGTTTTTGCAATGAGTACCCGGGACTCAATCTCAAGACAGTCGGCATACGCAATCAAATCCCAAATAAATAACTGAACAAAGACCTTCCCATGCTGATTTAGACTCTACACTGGTTGTGTTAAAAAATTCACTTTAAATCCCAACTCTCTTTCCTTTTCTTTTCTTCAGAGATAATCCATTTTTTTTTTTTTTGGTGAATTCATCTGTTCCTCGAACTGGAAATAAATTCAGATTTGGTCTTTAGATTCCGTCGCTCTTTCATTTTTCTTCAGTCTTCCGTCGACTCCTTCAGTTATTTCAGGCAGTCATCTTCAGATACAAACTGTTCTTTCTCTTAATTTTTCGGTCTATTCATTCAGTTCTTACGGCTTAAGCTATCTTTTTTCGTTTTCTTTTCTTTTCGTTCGTTCGCGAAAATCCGTTTATCCCTGCATCAGGGATATCATCCACAGTGAACAAAAATCCTATAAGTGCGCGTAAGTTACTCTGACATCTACTGTTTATGTTGTTTAATATTTCTCTATAGTACTTGGCTCGGAAATCTATCGCACTCTGCACTCTAATAGTGCGCTATTTAGATCAATTTTCGACATAGTAACCCACTTTCTAGTAAGAGTTAAGCCCCTTCACCTTCAATAATATACCTAAATTAACTGGAAAATGTAAATTGTTTGCAAAAAGCGGGTTTCAGTCCTGCCCAGTGCAATGGCTATAACAATTTTCGAACACATTTCTTAAGACCAGTATATGGTTTCATTTTCGGAATGAATTCTACTTTCCATTTTGTGCCTCGGCACTTGATATACTTAATTTTCCTACTCTTTATTATTTATATGCGAAATTTCTGCATTGTCATCCTGCCCTAAATCATGATAAGCACCAATTTCAGTTATATTTATGTACATACATATGTACAAATGTATAGGTATTTATATATATTCATGTAAATATTTGCTTGATTCTCGTGAAAATATTTAATGTACAAATTTCATTATTTTTACACAGTTTTCCACAAAATATTCACATACACACACACACCTACATGTGTACACATTGGTCCATTGGCTTTGTCGGTCATTGGCATCGGCGAGATGTGAAATGTCTTATTTGTTGTTGGCTTTGCACTCATTTCAAGTTGTTTTGACGCGTCTAAAATGGTTACTTAATTTTCCGATAAGTGGCCTGAAAACATTTTTCTCCAGCTTACCAGCAAATGCACACAAATAATCGTAAGTCTATATGTATACATATGTACATTTAAGTGTATGCACTTATGTATGTATGTACTTACATAAATTTCCATCTATATGAACGTTTGTTAATCAACTGTTGATTTTGCCAACCACTCACTTGTTTGTTTGTTTTTGAATTTGGGTGATAATTAGCTGACGACTCACTCAACCGTGAACGCTTATACTTATGTACATATTTGTACTATGTATGTATGTGGCGATAGTTGAATACAAGCAGAGTGATTTTGAATTTTATTTCACAACATCTCGAAATGTTACAGTAGTTTAAGCAGATACTCAGAGATAATGCGCATACACACATACGCATACATACAGATAAATACATATGTGTGTGTTGTTAGATTACACTTGCAAATATAGGCGCTGGGCCAGCTTGTACCCCCCTTAGTGTGCAGCCAATGTGCCATTTCCCTCATTTTTACGTTGAAAATACAATAGATAAAAATTTGCTAATCATTGCTCCTTTACATGTATATGTGTGTTTACATATGTGTGTGTGTTTGTGCAGTTCAACATCTCTATTGTACTGGCTGCTATTTATATTTCCGTCTTTTGTTGGCATAATTTTAGACCTGCACGATTTAAGGGGTTCATGACATACATAGTTATTTGCTTAGCAATTCATATTGTTTGTTCTTGTTGTTGCTGTTATTGTTATTGCTATTGCTATTGTATTTCAGTATGTATTTTTATTTACTCTACAACGATTATCTCGTGACTTTCATAAACACGTACGCCAGTGAGGGCAACGTCCAAAGCAAAAGCGTTTCATTTTATTATTGCGTAGTTGGATTTACCGTTAGCCGAATGGAGTGCGATAATGAAAGTTAAAAATTGCTTTTGGAAGACGAATTTGTTGGTGAGAATTTGGAAAAATCCACTCCAATATTTATTTTTGTGTTAATTTATATAGCTAAAGCTTCTTTGTGCGTGATAGGAACGAGCGCTTTCATTGAAAGCGAGCAGATTGCAGAAATCGTTTAGAAACAGTTATTCATTCATAGATTTTCTTTTAAGAATAGGTTCCAACGCTTGAATCACCATTGAAGCAGTAGAAAAAAGATGAGAGGATGTATGTATACATTACTACAGAGACTTCCAAATTCGAGAGTTACGTTTTAGTGAACTCACGCAAATTCCGAATCTCAGCTTTACTTTTCAAGGTATTTGGTTAGATCGCGAAACTGATTCCAAAGCGCAGCAACAACAAAGTGATATCCATCAGAACATATAGCTCTAAGTTAGTCCCGTCAGGCAAGCTCAACAGCTTTGTCATTGCTAATACCTTTCGAGGACGCGGTACTCATATTATATTATCAAAGCGGATTGCCGTTCAACTTTCAGTGTAGCTTTTGCTTCCTTAAAAATTGTACTCATGCAATTAGCAGTCTCGCCGGCTTCTCGAAAGATGTCTCTTCAGCGCCGTAATATTGAACGCCTCCTCCTTCACTTTCATTACATTTTGATCTCTCGTCTTAATCGTCAGTTCGTCTATAGGTAAGTTTTACAATCAGTTGTGGATGAACTAAGGGTTGTAGGAGTTGCCTGGGTTTCTCCAAAGCGATATTTGAAAGAAGCTGAGACTTAATTTCGCGTCTTCGTGAAAGGGTTCAAGTAGCTTGTGTATGAAAACTACTTACTATGTTATAGTCAACCCCTTTCTACGGTATATGGTGATCAAAATAAAGGCCAGAAACGTATTTTTCTCATTGAACTATTGAAATAGTTAAAGACTTAAAATCATTGACTCCGGCGAGTTATATGACAGCAATTCTCATATGATAAGTTTTCCGGGATGCACAAGGTTTAAGAGGTGGTTGAAAAAGTAAAGGTTTTATTTTTCTAATATTATATAATAGACGTTTAGCCATCAAGAAAGGGATATTTAATAGTTATGTTTAGTATCTTTTTGAGAACACGTTCTGTGTTACCAAGATAGCAGATGTTTCTTACTCCATAGTGGGAAATCGTATGATTTTAGCCGTAGATCGCCATCGAAATATATGCATATTTATTTAAATTGAGTTTTCCGTTCCTATATTCGCTGTATAATTTTTGATACGGAGACCTATAAGTGCTCTCCCAAAATTTTTATTTTATTATTTTTGTTATTACTCTTACAAATATCACAAAATTGTATCGCTATGTGCTCAGTGCATTATTGATATTTGAGCATATTTGATATTTCCGGTAATACTTTCAAAAAATTGGTAGACAAATCACCAATAAGCAAATAATAACGTTTCCGTAAATCGTTCCGCTTTTAAAGTGATCATTAATTTATTTTGTTTGGCAGCTTTACAGAAAGCTAATTCATTATAAATCACTTCACTCTTTTATCAGCGCTCACATCAGTTCATTCATCAAAAGCAGTGAGCTAAATATAGACTCAAGTAGCTATTGATCAACTGAGCGCTTTCGGTCTGCGGTTTTTATATGTATATACTACATACATACATACATACATATAATATATCCGTTTGAAGGTTTTCATAGTGCGTTGATCGCCAGAGTTTACATTTTACTCGTAATGCCAAGAGTATGACGATTTAGACAGCCAATCCAGGCTTGGGAATTTTTGATTAAACTACTAAACTTTAAGTACTCATTCATATGGGTGTCATAGTATTTAAACGGAGAAGTAATATGGGAGCTTTTGAATTTCTCATCGAAGGCATATGTGGGCCTATGACCAGCAATATCTTTTATGTATAAGTCTAGCTCTTTCGTCCACATTATTTCTATAAGAGGTCACTGAGAGAATATAAAATCAGAAATTCACAAATTTCTTCGTGGATTTTTAAAATAATCGAAGCAGTTTGCGTTTGACCACACTACCGGTATTTTTCAGGCAAATATTTGAAACTTTTCTCGAAGATTTGATAGATTTCCAAATTTTTAGCCTCTGTAAGCCAATAGGTTGGGACTTCCACTAACCACCTTAAGTCACTATTGAGCAAATGGTTTGCATTTGAGCTTTATTTTTAAAAAAATTAAATAACCGTTAAATTGAGCCTTTGTAAAACGAGCAATTTAAGCTTTAGATCTTATCTAAGATCTCATTTGTTTAACAAATAAGCTGATAAAATAATATAAAATAGCTTACGCTTTTGAGAGCTTTTAAATAGCTTATAGGTGCATACGTGAAAGAAAAAATTTATAAATGGCTTACAATTATCGGTGGAAAAAATCTAACAAATTTCAGTGCAAGAATATTACTTAATAGAGTTGCCACCTACATTCAAATGAGGACGGCTTACAAATATATACTAATTTTAAAATTTATGTGAATATGTATATATGTAAATATTTAAATAAAGAAATATTTTCGAAACCTCAGATTAAAAGACTAAGAATAAATTCAAAACATGTATTTGTAATGTAAATATAGATTAATCTTAGATAGGGGGTGTGTATGGAATGGGCGTTATTTATAAACGTTAAATTCAAACAAATGTAACATTGCCACCTCATGCATAATAAAAAATCTATAATTAAAATTATTTTTAAGATTGTTATTAAGGTTTGAACATGGGTATAATTTTTTCTTTCCTGGACAATTTGGTATGTTTTTGCTATATAAAAATTAAATATAAATCGCATGTTATCTGATAAAAAAATATGGAACATCTACAAATAAAAAGAGCATACAGGCCATTGAATATTCGTGGAAATTGATTTAAATTTTTAGAGAAATAACAGAAAATTAGATAAAATATCAAAGTACGCCGTTAGAAGATAAAATCGAAACGATTAATACTCCATCAACTTAAAATTAACGATTCTGACTTTTTTGGCGTTGAATACTATTATACTATTGAATACTATACGGAAGTAGAATTGCTGAGACAGGTCAAAATTACACCGTAATATAAAATTTTCCAAAATTTCGGGAATGTCTCAATATTTGAAAGAATGAGAAAATTAACATTTATAACTTATATAACTTGGACTTGAATTTTTTCATGTGCAAGTTGGCAAGCCTGTAAGTTGAAAAAATTAGTAAAATTCGATTCCGTAAAAGCATTACTTCGAAAAGTGCTTCGTGGTTTTTTAAATGGAGAAATCAATTTCCAATATTTATTTGTTTTTGCCCTTTTTACTTATTTAAATCAAAAAATTACTGTCTTTGGGGTCGATGAATCACTTTTTGATATTAAAACTTCCGCTAGGTGGCGCTGTAGTACACTTTTAATATTTTTTATGGTCTTTCATTGAAAAATATTATAAATTTCTCTTTTTATGGCTGGATAATCTATTTTATATGACTGTTTCTTTAAAATTTAAGCAAAACATATATATTTTAAAATGAAAAATTTTTAATTCACAAATAAAAATTTCAAATTAAACAAATTAAAATTACACTTAAAATTAAACTATTATAATTTCAAAATTCACAAATTATAACAAAATTATAGCTTTGAAATTTCTGAAAAAAATTTCTATTCCTAAAAAGTTGAAAAGAAAATGTATTACTAGCTAAAAGCGTAGAAAATTTAATCTCACTGCGTTAGTTGTTATGACACATTTGCCATAAAAATCAGCACTACCAAAGAGCAAACACCTCTTCACGTTACTTACATACTTACACGTATGTAGATACCGCAAGTACGCAAGTAAAAATCAAAACAAAAGTACGAACATACACACATGCATATGTACATGAATACTTACTATTTTAATTGTTGGGCACTCCATTCATAACGACGCCATAGAACGGTGTAATGAGAATTGCCATTTTCATACAAACATACGTACTTACGTAGTTATGCATACATGAAAGTAGGGGACTTCATGTGTATGAATATATATATATATATATACATATATGTGTGTGTGTTTGCTGTTGACATGCGAGTGATTTGCTGGTGCTGACGTTGATACATAATCCGGCTCATAAATTGTAGGGTCTCTGCGGAAACGTAGCGGCAGACTGATAAAACCACAAGTACCATAAAGCACACATACATATTACACATATGTATGTATGTATATGTATATTACTGTTATATTACTGATACAAAAAAACAGAAAACCCAATCAAATCACATGTAAATGCAGACGCATGGCTATGTACATATATACGTTACGTTACGTAGCGGCTTTTACAAACTTAACGGCGTAGTAGACGCATACATATCTACCTACATTGGCCACTTAATTTCGGCATGTTGGAGGCGTCACACAACATCATCCACTGATTGCATATACACTTACACACACTCATTTGAATATCTGTCTTTTGTTATGTGCATTTACAACTACGTAGTAGAAATATTGTAATTTAAACGTAACTGGCGTCCTCATTCATTACTGATTACTATTGATTATTGATTGCATTGTGTGCGCGTCTAGTTTGTCTGTCCGCTGTCTGATTGTGGGCATTGAAAGTGCCAAGTATAGTGCAAATAGCAATTAGAGAAGCATAGCTAACATTCAATACACACACACATACATACACACACACACACACACAAACTCGGAATTTCAGACGAAAATGCGCACTTAACTCCTGTGTGAGTGCCGTAAGCCAAGTCTAGGCGAGTATTGCGATTTTTAGTCTCGTTAATCATTTTCATTTCTTTATAGTACATATGTACATACATGCATACATGCATAGACATAGGAATAATTAGATACTTATGTGTGTTCAACGTTCATGTGTGTAATTTGTGTGTGTCTGGCAATTGTCAGATTTTTTGTACAGTTATATTTAGACTCACGCCATATTATCATGGGCGCTTATTTGACAGCTACATATAATCGCTGTGTGTTTATTTGGTAATTAACGTAGGTGATTTTTAGTATCTAGACAAAAATGTACATTTGTAAGCATGTGATTACAAACATAATAATTGAGCTGATATAAGAACATAGATACATATATTGAGATATCTGGTACTCTGACTGATATTTAAGGTATACAGTCAACCAGAATAACGAAAAACATTAAATGTAGTATATGGCAGCTGCGATAATTAATTGATTGACTTCATCCATTTTCGGCACCAAACTATAGTCCATCCAAGATAATACGTTTAGAAAATTTTTTTAAGATATCTTACGTATTGATTGACATGTAAAATATAGAGCTAACCGAAGATGTGAAAATCTTTAGATTAGATATATGTATGGGGACTATTGGAAGTATTGACCCAATTTTTAAATTTTTGGATCAAGAACATATTATTATCAGGAAAAAATTCTCACTGAAATTCATTAAGATGTCTGACAGATTGAGCGATATATGTATGTACACGGTATAAAGTCAACCAGAAATTCGAAACCATTATTTTCGGTATATGAGCGCTAGAGCGTGCATTTTTTTTAATGCCAAACCACGTTATGACCAAGAATACATGTTAACGCAATTTCATTTCGATATTCCCTATACTAGATGATATACGACTTAAAGTCATGCGGATGAAAGCAGATCCATTAATTTGCTATGTGGTGGGTAGGCAAAAGTAAATCAATTTTGCCGACTTTTAGAGCCAAATTGCTAGATGTTAGGAGGACTATTTTGACTAAGCTTGGCTTGGATATCTTCATTAATGCTTGTGTTATCTATTATAAAGTTAAAAATGTAGTTATATCCGAATTCCTTCAGATGGGAAGTAGGCGTGGCGTCGTGGTCATATTTTGCTCAATTAGAAAATTTGTTAAAATTTCATCCTAAGAAGACTGTGTACTAAAAATTTTTTTAGGTCAGACTACAGTACTCGTATTTCACCACAAAGTAACGCAGTCTGCCCCTATCCCAATACTTGAAAAAATATGTTTAATTCTCTTTTATGAATTCGCCATTATTCGTTGGAGAGTTATCACAATTTTAGTACATCGCTTTCAGAATACCGTTATATGAGCAATCCATGTTCCTCTAGCTGAATTCCGAAGTCTCTCTACATCTTACCGAATCTAGCTATACACCACTAGATACCAATATACCGAGATATACACCTCCTTGAATCAGTTGAACGAAACTGAGGTGTCTATTACATGAGTTGGTTAAGTAATTGAAATTTAAAATGATTACGAATCTCATGTAAATCCTGTTTTGGGAATTGGTACTTATTTTATATAACTTGACAAGTTTAGACCAATGGAAGCTTTTTGATCAAAGTCATTAAGAGCTGTCGGCTTGTCATTTTACTGCACTTGGTCGATTGAGTCTGTTTTGTTGTCAGATTAGCAAAGGCCAATGAAGGGAGGTCCATGTTTCCAGCTACAGTTTCCATTTCTTCTATTTTCTTTTTTGCTACCAGCTTTCAATATTTTTGAGGGTTGAGAGTTATTGCCCATATTAGAATTCACCATATATTAGCAAATATCTTATTTTCATTAAACGAGAAAGAAATCAAAATTTTTATGTGTCAGCAAACAAAAAGGAGTCCCATTTGCTTCAATTCTTTATCTAATCCAAAGAAACGAATTAAATGGCCTAGATACTATACTAGCGGTATCGGGTTCTTTGTCTTCTTATTCTTGTATCTAATCACAAAACGCAAAAATTTCTATAAACTTTAAACTACAAGCTTCAAAATCTAATTTGTCTTTCGCAGCAAAGATTTTTCTATTTTTTAGCTTCAACCTCGATCTTAAATGTGCAACTTCTCGCAATCTTGCTTCAGAGATCTCATCAGTTCCTGATCTATGCCAGAAATATGAGCAAATATTTAAAAATGTTTCGTCAATATACTTGTACATGTGCGCATTTTATAGAAGATTACTAGAAAGGCCGATATTTACTCGGCGCCATAGTTCTATTTGTTATTCGCTCACATTTATCGTAATCGTACCACAGCTAACTTAAGCCTTGTGCATGGGTAACGACCGTAAAAGGTTAATTTCCTGTGTTACCTTT
Organism: Bactrocera minax; assembly: GCA_021498325.1. NCBI lineage: Eukaryota > Metazoa > Arthropoda > Insecta > Diptera > Tephritidae > Bactrocera > Bactrocera minax. Next base: position 6,153,897 of record JAKEEE010000001.1, read on the forward strand.
TAGGTGTGATTAAAAGAATATAAATCACGAATTATCAATTTTGAAATATTTGGCATTGGAATGCGAACTACAAATAATAAATTTACATTTTTCGATATTTTTATGCTATCGTTAAAGCACAGATAAGGATTACAAACGTTTATTGGCCAAGGTTTATTTGCGTCGACGTCCTCGATGAGGATTAATCCGAGTAAACAATTAGGAAATGTTGGTTAAACCGGTTAATGGAATTTGAACATGAATTTGAAGCGGCTAAAAGGAATTGAAGTTAAAAACAGACCGGTCAAGAGTTTAGACTGATTTGAAAGTGGTAATGTTAATTAGACTATTACTGAAGATACCTAAGTCACTAAAATAATTGTATGGATTTACCTATATTCGATAGTTCCTTATTCTTATAGGGAAAGAGCTAAATTTCATAAACTAACAGCAAACAAAAAACAACAAAAAAGAAAGCCTATTTTTGCCTATCTAGCCTATCTTCAAAACACTGTACAAATGTCCAATGATGTCGAATCATAACTCTAGTATGAAATCTCCGAAATAGTTGACCGAACTTTATGAGCAAAGGTAATCAAATCCTTTCGATGTCAAAGACAATTTCTGTTATTCCGGCCACTGTAGGACTCGTCGATGACCGAAAATGCATTCACAGCATTATTTTGAGGAGAAGAAGGACTAAAAATACCAAACGTGACTAAACTGCAACACGTGAGGATACATTGATGGCGATCACTTCTGAATTTACCGAGCTTCAGATACAGCAGTTTTGAGTTTTACTACAAGCGCTGTGTACGAAATCTTTTCGAATTCCCAAATAAATTCTCGTTGACTATAAAAGCGGATTCATTCATGCTTAGATATTATCAGATTACATATTTCCACATATTTTAAAAATGAAGTTTGTCCGATTTCGCAGATCCCAGAAATGTAACATAAATATACTAGTTTAGTTATGATTCGATTCGGCCTTCTACCATTTTATCAGTAGACCCTGACAGACTTGCATGGAATCAAAAACTTTCGGATATCAGTGATACCTTTACTCTTCATGGGATAATAAAAATATACATACTTTTGGGATCAAATATGTATATGACCATCAATTCAGTAATAAGCCAAACCGTTCCAGGCCTTACATAAAGTACTGTCACGTACGGCAGTGAGAAGTCCAAAAGTCCAAGGAATGGTTTTAGAGTGAAACTGTTAAGATCAGGCAGCGATAATTGGACTTTATCACCCCTTCTCATCAAATACATTGGCAGAGGAGAGCGCTAGACTTATATTCAGAAGTATTAGACTATGCTAAATTAAAAAGAGAGGAGTCGCTGATTTAACTACGTCACTCCTCGCTACTCTGATCCTCGCCGCACTATGTTCTTAGTCTTATATTTCATACGAGTATGTAATAGCTGTTCCAAAAAGCTTGAATTGCTTTAAAGATTTTTTAACCACCCTGTTCGTATGATTCTTCTATTATAATTATTTATATTCCATTCAATAAAATTTCCTATTGTTACGAAATCATTGCCGAACAACAATAACAATATTTCCCCTTAATTAACTAACAATAAATATGTAATTAAATTACTTCATTACACCCAATTAGAAGTAATATTCATTACTCACCAAAAACATGTCCAAGATAAAAATCAATAATTAGCGATTACGTAGCGGTAAATATTCCGCAGTACGCCTCCAAGTTGCACGCCAACAAATAAAGTTATTAACTGAAAAATTAGAAAACTAACAATTATATGATGATATGACCTTACGATGCCATCAAAAAATACCGTAAAATAGTTGTAACAATAAAAATGTTTGGATTCATCGAATCGGCATTTGACACAACTTACCGCCGAACAACGGCGGCATTTAAAATGGAACATGCAACGCATATACACGTAAACATCGTAAATTCGGGATAGTGATCTAAGCAATCATTACTTACATATATAATCATAGGTATACCACACGAGAGCGGGTTTGGTATAAATAAGGAGTAAGAAGTGAGCGGATCAGTAGTTCTTGAAATCTGTCATTATCCGACGACTGAAAATGAAGCGCAACTATGGTCTATTTTTTGCAGTATTATTGCTATTGGTGAGTGGGAAAATATGCTTAAAACATGTTCAAAAAGGTTGAAATTAATATATATTCAACATCGAACATGTAAACATTTAATTAAGCTGAAAATATAATCAAAAATTTTTATTTATATTTTGAATAAATTAAAAAAAGTTAAGCAATATTGAGTTGCAACCAAAATTCCACAAATAAAAAAAAATTGTAGTTTAAATAAGAACTAACATATTTCTAAAAAATAAGTAAATCCCAAAAAGTATTAAATAAAATTCGGATGACAAATCAATATTCTAAATAATCATGAATTAACAAAAAGATATGAATATGAAAAGAATAACAAAATATATTTGAAAGTGAACATCACATTACGAAAGATTATAAAAATTAAACAAATTTCAAATGGCACCATAAAGTTTAAAAAGTAAAAAAAGAAAACTAAATAAATATCTTATACTTCAGAATATTACATTTGAAACTAAAATTAAAATAAATCTAAACGTATTTAAATAAATATCGAGTGGAATATCAAAATTCCAAAAAAAATAAAAAATTATTGCAAAAAAATATATAAAAAAAATGAATTTAATTAAAAATATAAAATTAGCGCATAAATCTAAAAGCACCTCGAAATTCAAAATTATTTCAAGAAAAGAACTTTCAAATAAAACGTAAAACTGAAACTAAAAATAAATACTATGACATTTCAAAATTCAAAGTATAAAAAAAATAACAGAAATTAAGAAAAAATTCACATTTACTAAAGCCCAGTTAAAAAATGCAAAATACCGAAATCAAATGCTCTAAAATAAGTTTAAAGAAATATTAAGCAAATTTCTAAGGTGTGCAAATTTATTTAAATAAAAATTTAAGTAATCTAAAAATGTTTTAAAATAATTTTCAAAATAAAGATGGATTTGACAAATTCTAAAATAATTTAAAAATATATAAGCAGATAGAACAGAAATAAAAAAATTTATTTTAAATAATAAAAATATAATATATCCATTTATTTAAATATTAAAAATATAACTTTTATTAATTTCAAAATTTTTTTTTTTAATTTGAAAATATTTTCCAAAAAATTTAAATTATGATTCTAAAACCTTTTAATATATATTTTAGTACTTTCATCAAGGTCTATTTATGAATCTAACTCAAACTGTGGTTGAAACTTGTTTTGCTTACTTAGAATAACAAAATTCTAACCTAGGAATAATTTTAACCTTTACTCTATCCGAAGTACCCACTTTCGAGTTGATACATACAGCAATATGAATGTCAAACGCTGGAACGAACTACTTAATTTGGTCTACGATCCCCGTTTATTTAAAAATTCTAAACGTTATTAAAAAGTTAAATACACATCGTTCCCACCAATATTCATAAATAATCAAAAATTAAGGCAAAAGTGGTCGAATGTGTGGCAGAGTGGTGTATCGAATTTAACCTAATAAACTTGAGAATAACTGGTACTATCGACTGAAACGGGAAACCATTACATCCACTGCTTCTCACTAGTGGAGCATATAACATTAATAAAAAGCATTAAAACTATTGTATTTCGCATTTTATTCCACTTCACAGGCGGTCAGCTGCGTAAACGCTCAAGACGGTGGCGGCGGTGCTGGTGGTGAGGTCGGCGCCAAGGTGAGCGCAGGCATGAGCATAGGCGGGGGCATGAAAGGCGGCGCAGGCGGTGGTGCCGAGGGCGAAGGTGGCGCCGGCTTTGGTGCTGGTTTTAGCGTCGGTGCTGGTGCCGGCGGTAAGGGTGGCGCCGGTGCAGGTGGGCGCTGAACACGGAAACTTACACCTAGAAATGCTGATTGTTGTTCTCCAATAAACGCAAATGTAAATAAATGTGTGTGAAGCAAACAGGAAAGGGGTATTTTTCCTAACGCGCCCAGCAAACGTGGCCATCCAACATTTCGCATGCAATTCCGATTGCCGATTTCCGCTCTACAACGGCCCACCAAAGGCATGCGCAACTGGCCAAGTTGCATGGCCTCAATCACTTTGTGTGTATGTTGATTTGAGTAGGGTGGTGGGGTGGCGTCAATAATAGTTTGAATAATGCGAAACGCGAGCGCGTGCTTTGGATGAGTGAGAAAAATATTTGATGGCCTCATAAAAGTTATTGCCTCGTTATAAACGCAACGTGCTTATATTTATTATACATATATATTTGTATATACATATATGTCACGGCAGCACGCGCGTGTAAAGTCAGAGGCTCGACAACGTGAACGTGCACTCCTCCGCACCCCTTCTTATAAGGCGCGTGGTGTCTATTTACAGTTATCTTAGCGCCAAGCACCTGCCTTTGTTTTTCATTTCCACAAATTTTTTTTGGTAATACAATCGCTTTGTCGCCTGTGAAATTCCTCCGCTACGTAAGCAATAAATACTTTAAGCTTAACTACAGTGCACTCCAAAAGTTGGTCACATGCCATGATTATGCGCATTTACGCATTGTGCAATTAAAAGCGCGGGATTCGGTAATTTACGGAAATATCAATGAAAGGTAAAGTATTTGAATTTTCAGTACCTATGAAAAACGAAGTCATATCTGGTTCGGTTAAAAGATGTCTGTGAAAGATGACTGTGAATGTCTCATTTAAATACATATATTGGATCACACCATAATACCTCTCCAACTGAAGAGATCACTACAGTTACTATCGAGAAGCTTAACTCGACTGCAAATTTTCCCAAACTGGAACTAAGTCCTATTAGATAAACATTCCGCGAGCATGCGTTACTATAAAGGGTATCTAAATATAGAGGTCGAACAAGCTGGCGATGGCACTCTTACTATTTTTTCTCTTGTTGCCTTTGAAAATTGCTTCTATTTAGTTAGATAAGTTTCTTAAGTTCCTGCCTAGACAAACTTTGACATTCTAACTATATCAGTTGACTAGAAGCTATTTCTGTACTTTAAAGAAACGTTTGATGGACTTTCCTATTCCCTATACCTCGTTCCTCTCTCTTTCTTTTTCTTTCTTTCTCTCTTTGCTCTCTCTTTCGTTCTCTCTCTCTGTTTAGTTATCTCTCTTGCCCTCTCTCTCTTCCTTAAACATATCAAAAACGATCCGAGGGTAGCAGACAGTTTATTGCAGTCAACTCTCTCAAATACATAATTTTTTAAGAGACCCTGAAAAGGTTTTCCTTAATCCTGGACCATATTTGGAATACTTTATTAACTTTTCTTATGTAATCTTCTACTATAATTCTTATAGTAATCGTGTGAGTTTAACAAGCGGAGGTGATAAGTTCTTGGAAACTCCGGTTTATGAAAGTGATGGTCGGTTCTCATGGCTTCTGTATTTTTAAGAAACCACGAAAGGATCTGCTTAAGTACAAAATACTCTGAGAGTACATTTGATGGCCTTTTGACTATTCTTTAGCCTTAACTGTCGAGGTACAATACTTTAAGGATAGGTTGGTTACGAGCGAGAGATAAGATAGTTACTAGATCTCTCTGGCTTTTATAGTCAACAAGTCGGAAAACCTGTTTGACTACGACTTATATGTATGTATTTAAGGATCGGAAAGAGTTAGTTTAATGCATGTCACGCTTCAATGTTCAGATGGTTTGCGTCCCAGCTATGATCGACAAAGTCCCTCTGCTCTCATATAATTCACTACTGGGCGGCGTCACGGCGAAACGTAAATTTGCTATGCGTGCACTTCGTCACAATATATGTATTATATTAAATATTAAATTATTATATTGAAATAAAAGCTAACCAAAGAATTGTTGAGCTTCTTCATTTCAATGAAATGTAAACAAAAAAAATTAATACGGCGCATGAGCGTTTCATAATCGCAACGCCTCGATTTCAAAGTTTACTCTGAGATTTCGGGGCATTAATAAACAAGCCAAACACAAGTATTTGATTACAAAAGAATGAAACTTAAACAAAAGGAATGAAGAATGATAAAAACGAGAACAGAAAAAAGAAGAAAACGAAGTTGGTCAGTCCAAAAGAACGGTAACGCGTTCGCGAAAGATAAGCGCGTATGCGGGCGCTGTGCAACGGGCGTATGAGGTATGACCATGTACATATATACTTATAAGGCTATATACATATTCGTTTGATTTATATAAACATACGTAGCTACATATATAATCATATTTTCATGAACTTGAACCGCAATGAATTGGATCACGTGTACGTGGGCTAAGGCAAGGCGGCGTTCGTCCGTTCGTGGTATCAAAAATTATGCGTCAGCTCATTTGATTGTTTTATTTGTATGTGTTGTTTTTGTTGTTGCTGTTATACTACATATGTATGTAAATAGGTAAGATATGTATGTGCAAAATATGATATTAGTTGGTAATTTTTGGCGCCAAGGCAGACAATTGTAAAATTGTGAAACGCACATACGAAGGTGTGTACTTGCGTATGTTGGTGAGTCTCTGCTGCGTCGTTCGACTTGGCGCCGGCTATTCACAATTCAGTTTGGGGAAATATGCTTTAGAGGGATTTTTTTTTAATTTTTTAGTTTATGACTGCGTTTAGGAGCCTAAAATTTTTAATTGAAAAAATTTTTAAATAGTATTTCACATAATCGGGTCTTGAAAGTACGAAGGTGATAAGTTAATTTGCGCATATTTTGACAAAGTATGCTATGCAAGCGTAGTACACTACTTTTTCAACTCGAATTTTATATTCGAAGCTCAAAATGCCAAAAGAGAGCAAGTTCAAATGACAATAAAATACATGATCACTGGCTTGGAAAAATCCCGAACCTTATATTCCAAATAGAAAATTATATATTTTTCTTCCCTCTGAACACTGATCTCATATTTTAATTTTCAGTAAATATCCGAGAAATCCATGCTGGTATTGAACATTGAGAATGGTATAGTATTATATTAAAGCATTAAAGATATACATACATAGGTGTGTTTAAAGCTCCCTTAATAAGGGAGGGAGGGTCTAATTTTGTCCATCACTACTGAAGAGCTTGAACGGTAGGTTTTCAGACGAGAAGTTTCATTGTTTTTAAGAAAAATCGTTAAAGTGTTTCGATATTTTCCCTCTCGTTTGATAACTTCATTTTATCTTACTTAGTTAGACTGGCCGAAAAGTGAACTGAGAGTGTCACGAATCGTATAGAGAATCGGTTACCATCGCCTAGTGTTTCGGTATCTAAAATAATTCCCGACTAGTTACCGAAATGGTGAAGTGGGTCCCAATATGGCAGGATGATATGATCAACATTGCTATTGCATAGAAGACACCACTTTAAAATGGATAAATGTGCGAAAAAATTTTCAAATATGTACATATGTATGTATATATTTTCTCTCAATCTCTAGCCAAAGTCTACTATGTCTACTCTAACTATGCAATATTACTTATGCATGTATGTTTGATTTTGAAATTATTGAAACAAAAACTACGCAATATGTGTTAACTAATAATAATTAACCAGAGTTGCCACCTAACTAATTTAAAGCAGTTAAGTAGCTATTTCTATTTAAAAAAACGTTACACGCAATGATCTTCTTCATCATTTAAGCCTCAATAATTTATAAAAAAACAATTCTAATTGATATTTTAGAATTTATTTAAAAAACTCGCACGTGCCACTTCTGAGATTTCAGGCAATATTGACCAAAATGTAGTGCTGTTATAAAACAGCTGGTTTTTTGATAAGAAATCAAATCTAATTTTGTTCATTCAACAGGACATTGTACACCAGCGCATTAATCACAACAGAAACAGTAATTATATTTATAAAAATGATAAAGAACATTTAATTAATTTTGTTTTGAACATTAGTGGCAAAAAACAACGAGCAAAAAGCAAAAATTCGGCAATAAAAATGTATAAGTAGCTTTCTTATCACCCACGCTCGCGTGCCTAAACACGACGCAAACTTAAATTATAATACAAAAATTATTAAAATGCGTTCTAAGTATAAATTAATTATTAGAAAAATATTTTCGCCCCCAAACACCTTCACTAATAACTTAAGTTCTGCACTTAAATGGACTTCCAATTATGTTTTCAATAATGCTACTGCAGATATTGCGCCATTCATCAACAAAGTATGCGCCAAATACAGCGATTTAAGTAGTTTAGTATAAACTAGAATTAAATGCTCGACTTTTTTGGACCGTCAAACTTTTCGCTTTATGGTAAAACAGCGTGTTTTCAAAGCAAAGGCGTAATTCATTGGTGCTCGAGTATTTATTATTATTATCATATATTTGTGTGTGTGTGTTGAAGTACCGCTATATTGGAAAACAAGCAGCTGTTTGTAGGCGATTCCACTAAAGCAACGGCAACAGCAACAGCTGACTCAGCAGCGTACACCGCAAATAATCGTCATTATATCGCTGCCACGAGACATACATATACACACGCACGCACACACACATATACACATACAAATTAACAAAGCGTAATTCAGCAGTTTAAATTGTTTATAATTTTGCGCATATTATATTTTTCCAATTTGTTTACGGTTTCAACTCGATTTACTCTCGATTGTTTAATGTATATATGTATCGTATGTATGTCTGTTAATTGCAGTTGAGCTCATTATTGTTGCAGCTGTGTTGTTTTTCTTTTATGAAATTTTCTTACATACCGGTTGTTGTTGTTGTTGTCAGCGTTGCTTTTATTTGCTTAATTTGTCAATTGTACTATTTGCAATTTGATAGTCGGATGTTTTGCATTGCATGCATGTTTGTGTGCGTGTTGGAGTGCGTGTGTGTATATATATGTGTGTGTGCACTGAAATTTGTTTACGACTTTTCTGACTATTGTTATGACATTATGATGTGGTTGATTTTCTTGATTAAAAATTTGTATTTTTTTCCATTTTTTCAGCGTGCATGCAGCGCTCGAATGCTCAGCTTGCCTCTCGCTAACTGCCTACAAAAACACACGCATGTATGTATTTGTTGTAATTTCGCGAAATGCCTTTGTTGTATTTATGTAACATTTTTATTTTCGTTTATTTTTTCGTTGTTTTTTTTTTTTTTTTGCGGAAATTACGAATTTCGTTTTGATTGTTTGTTTACAATTCGGAATTCCCGCCACTGACCACCACACCATCCGCTTCCGCTCACGCCGTTAGGCCACGCATTAGGATTAGGCGGGCACGCAAACGATTTAATTGTACAACAAAAACGCCAATTTGCGACGCAATACATACTTTTATACATATTAAATATACATATATTTTTGTACATATGTATATAAGTATACATATATTTACTATACTGACATTGAATGGCGCGCCAGCTAAACGCCGCCGTGATAATGATAATCCGCATGATAATCGCTATTATTTACAATGCAATTGCGGTTTTTCAATATTTAGTGTCAGTGTGTGTATTTCATGCCATAGCAAATTGACACACACATACATATACCAATGCATATTTAAATGGCTTAGCAATATTTATTACTGCATATGCGATATTGATAGTTCTGTTGGTTTCGTTGTTTTATTGCTTTAATACTGGAATTAGGCAAATATATATGTACATACACATATGTACATACGTACATACATATATATTATATATTATTGTTCAAAACCGCTTTCAAAAAGATACATAGTAAGGTGTGGACAAAAACTATGAAAATTCATTTAAAAATTTTATAAGAGCACTATATAATGGCTTCGAATAATTGGACGGACTTATATTCACATAAGTACACATGTATGCCTAAGTACTATCACTTCTATACCGAAGCATACAAATGAATCTACATACGGTATAGTGCACACAAATTCACTTAACTACACAGATATGCAGATTTGACTTATGAGGCTCCTTTTTGTGGAGCTATTTGAAAATCAAAGTGGACGCCAGCAATTATTCGGATCATAGATAAGCTCAAGGCAAACATTCATACCAAAATCATTACCCCATAATTATGCAAAATAGCATAGAAAATAAAGCTTTCATTTTGGTGAATCGAACAAGTACCTGGTATAATTCAGATAAGCTGGCATAGTCCTATCGAACCCGTCTTCGATTTGCCGCTCTCTGGTGGTTATACATACATATGTATCTTCGTCGCTTCAATAACAAATTAAGATGTTTAAGCAACAGCAAAGCTTTTTAGTTGAAATTAATACAAAAGAATACAACTGTGGTATAACTATAAAATATTGCTACTCGATTATACCACATTGTTTGTTCTATACCAGTTAATTTTTCGATACGCAATTCTCCAGGTTTTTGCGAACGGAAGAAAAGTGGATTTAGAATAGCAAGCGGTGGTTACATTTAAATCAAAATCCGTTATATAAAAGTATCTCAAAAACATTGTGGGCTTTTCAGACTCAACGAAAACGTCTACTTGTAAATATGAAGATTTCATTCTTAGAATAAATTTTTAATTATTTTTTTACTCATTTCACTTTTATTATTGGTTTGAAAAAAATCTAAAATATGAAGACAATCCAAATCAATTCACCAAATTATGCCCATCACTTCGTCAAAAATCGTATACACCAGTCTAACTTTATTTATAGATCATTCACCGGCTTCGTTCAGCTTAAGAAGGCATCTCAGCCAACTGGAACGAGTTTCAAAAAAAAATTTAAGAACCCACAGACGCATGTAACATATCCAGGGCGCTTAAAGTTTTATGACACAACGTGCTTTGACTTCCGTTACACTAGATAAAAGGCGCAACATCGTTCATCGGTCGGAGAGGAATACAATTTGATGAGACACGGCTTAGTACTCACGACTGTATCGACAACCGTAAAAACTTAATGTGTCCAGCTCATTCAAACCGCACGCTTACGGAGATTCTGGGTATTAAAGCTCATAAGCAAATCATTCATTTATTAATGTTTACTTAAGAGAATGAAAGCTCAGTGAAAGCTCAATGAAAGCTTCTGTAAGCTCCCAGAACCACACACCATTTACAAATTATACCTGGATTGCTCTTTCACTACACGCTAAGCAGACCAACAACAGGCAAACAGTTGCTTGAATGTGGGCGAATGAATAGTTAAACAAGTGGACGCATTTAATTTCGTTACCACAAAAGCTTTGTTGGCCCTTTCAACAAATATTATAAGCATCAAAGGGTCGGAATGACGAGTGGTCTCCGGCGGCTATTGATGTAACAATCACAACACAAATCAAATTTCCCACGCCATGTAAACATAAAAACAACAACAATAATAGCAAAAGTATAGCGCGTGGCACAGACAAAGCCATCAACAAGTCTCTACAGACAAACTCGAACACACATAGACACATACACACCTACAAATATACAAGCAAACGAACTGAAATGAGTGATTTGATTTGATTAGCGTTGGTTGGCGCCATACCAGTCCACCACTCAGATCGCGGTTGCACTTTCACATACATATGTATGTATGTGCATGTATATATTTGTGATACAGTTGGTCCTTTGGTACTAGGCGGTGGAATATGCATGCATGTGCGTGTGTGTTTCGGGTCATTGCTCTGGTCAGTGCGCATACGTAACTTGTTCAAGGTGCATGTATATACACATACGTACATAAATCACAATCGTACTCACACATATCTACATGTATTCAAACAAACCATATGTATGTCAACCGGTGTCTGAGCATCCGACGCTTTGTGGTGCGTCCAAGGATAATTGAATTCGCCCATGATAATTTCATTTTACACTTGGAAACCTCAGAGACGATAATGACTAGAAGGACTACCACTCACACACACACACACGCACATCCATACATATTGATTGTAAGGGAAGCGTATGAGCACTGCTGTTGCTTTAGCAATGCGCGAGCAGAGATGTTGATAATCTAAATGCATAATTGTTATTGTTGCTTTTATAGCTTGAAATATGACTATTATGTGGTTTATTTAATTTTTCGGTTATTATAATCCGCTTGCAGCCAGCACAGGCAGACCACCAGTCCGAATCCGCCAATATGGACTGTGTGGCGAACTTGAAATTTTTGCAATTAAAACGCCCACACGATGAACGCACTTCCTTTATAGAGCTTGTGTGCAGTTGCAGATAACAATAACAACAACAACAACAAAATGGCAAATATAACAAACCTGTGCCCTTTAAGGGCACACAGGGCGTATGAGTGCTCAGTGTGGGCGTCCCAAGCGTTGGCATTGCTTTGCATATACAATTGTTGTTGTTGTTGTTGTTGTTTCATCATTGATACGCTTACCACGCAGCCGTATGATTGGTTTAAAGCGAAACTTAATTATTTCCAGTATATTGCATTATCCGACAAACATACACACACACATGCACACGAATCGTCATTGCATTGACCGGCCAATGCAATCAGCCGCTTGTCGAGGTCCCGCGTTGGTCGAGGCCGCCATATGCTGTATGTTTGCAAACTGGCTAGCTGCCTGGCTGAGTGTTTGTGGCTGAAATAAGTGTGGGCAATGGCGAACATGTTGCTAGTAGATATGTATATATTTACACACAGGCACGCATACTTACACAGAGATAAGACTGTCATACATGTACTGTTGCATGTGTGTGGATTTATTGAATTGAAATTAAGCGTTTTCCAACTCGTTTGTCGCAAGTGGAGGTCAATAGTTGCAAATTGGTAATGAAGTTGGGCTAAAGTTGTTAATGCTTATGCGGCAGCAGCACCGAAGCAGAATTTAAGCAAAATTTTTTGCATTTTAAAGAACAATACAAACTTTTGTGTATATTATTAGTGTTTGGCTAAGTTTGAAATGTATAAAAGGGGAATTCTTGTAGAAAACTTATAGTTTACGGTGTTTTTTCAAAAGTAAGAGCTTCAAAGTAAAAGCTGGAGATGACACCGCGAGCCATAGTGGATTGATTAACGGACAGACTCATCACGAATTCTCTTCCAGAAAATGTTCCAAAGGAGGAGACTACAAAAACCAAGGAGGATGAACCAAGGACTAAAGGAGGATGAGAGAACACGAATCGCTCTTTAGTGTCTGATGTATTCTAAGAGATCAACTTTTTGTTGATTGAGTTAAAAATATCGGACGTAATTTTTTTATGTTCTTCCTAATGATTTTATACCACGTTTTCCAGCACAATCTCAATGAAAGTCAGTAAAATACTCATAAATCATTTAAAATGATGAAAACGGAATCTCCAAGTCGGTCAAAAGCACTTCACCACAACAACGTAATCGTTAACTTTTTGAGGCGGTCGCTAAGGTAAGTATCTTCTTGACAGGCTACATACTGCCGTAGTGATTTAGTCCGAGTGATATAGATGGCGCCGGTAGATATAGATGGTTATAAATCGTAAAATTCTGTAAGTATCCATTAAAGCTGTTAAAGGTAAGGGGGCTTATATGATTATACCTACCAAGCCCCTTTAGAAACGTTTAGTTATTTGTGTTCTATACACAAATCAACAGCTATTTACATATTTACAAGTAAGTTCAATTGTAGGAGCCATCGTCATACCCTTCGCTACGCGTCGAACATATCTATTTTGAAAGTCAACGAAGACTCGACGAAAAATAAGCAGTATCAACCACAATAAATAAAACCAATATGACTTCAAGAGGTTGCCATAATTACGAACTAAATTAATTTCCATAACAAATATCAAGATACCTGACATTCCAAGAAAATCATAATTAACAGGCAACAACGTACCGAATTTCTATAAAAATTACATTGCGTTTAAACTTCAACAGCCGCCGATCTATCACAGATCTATGCAAATCTAACTCAAAGTGCAACTCCTTTTACTAATATCTTGGCTTAAATAAACGAATATAGCGCTTGAAAGTGTCAATAGTTAGTGAAAACTCATAAGACATAATAAGTGAACTCATAGAGACCAACCTTTTGTTTTGGCAATAATAGAAATTACCTCAAGTCAAGTAGGAATTACTATACCAAATTTTTTTTACTTGTGGAAACCACACTTTTAAGTTCCAGTCATCAAGTTGAGACAGAACTTGAGTATTGCTCATAATTTACTCGATATAATCTTTTGGAAAGCTAAATTGCAAGATAGCGCTATTGTTTTGTCTATAAGAAGGACAAGGCGCATAGCCCAAACTGCTCTCAGAAAGCACAATATTTCTACTAAATTCCTTAAATTCTGGAGGCAATTCGTCAAAATTGTTCAAGCATTTCTTCCATAAATATTCCAGAGCTCAATCACCAAGCTCCCTTACTCATTATCACCACAATCATTAAACAATCTGTAAGTCCCCACATATTTTTAAAAAAATATTATAATCTCTTCTCGCCCTCTCGGACCTTTAAAATGTTTCTTCCTCTTCACATAGTTTTCCCACTCTCTTTTATCTTCGATAAATTCGCCTCGCTGTTCTTATATTATTTTAAAAACTTTCAAGACTACTTCCATTGTTCCAACCTTTTCCCATGTTCAACTGCGAACTTTCGATAAATAGTATTATTTTATTTATATTTTATTCAAACGAAGAAATTTAACAAAATAAATAAAATAGAAGTATATATTGCTTTAATTATGCACATAATAGATAATGTTATTTATTTTATTGCTGTGGGATTTCTCATATTCGTCATTATCACATGCCTGGCTGGCCTTTCCCCAGCTTACCGCTGACATGAACTCGTGCAATTTCAATTTTTTCAATTTTTATATAAATAAATATGCATATAAATGCCATATAAATATGCAATTACCGGTCATGTGGTTCCCTAAAGGTTACATTAATTAATTATATCAACTTATCTACATTTGTAAAAAATGTTTCCTTATTAAACTCTCGCATGTTGCACAATGCGTAATTGTTTTGTGCAACTCACGGTTGTTTACAACATCAAAAACTTATCAACTTATGTATAGGGCCATATTACAAATCAAAATTATCAGAATCGAATTCCAAATTGATTTATGGATATCTGTACATAGAAGTTTGAAAAACAACAATAAATACTTATTCAAAATTAACTTTTTTACTTCAACTCTTCCTCAAAATAACAAATAAATGTAATTACAACAAAGGAGCTCCAATATCCGATTTTCAGGTGTTAAGAAGGATATATAAAACTTCTCCTACCGTTACTTGAGTTGCTGAAGGTATGTGCGTCAACATTATACGAAGAGTAAAAGTCTTTACTATAAATAAGTTGGTTTTCATATGTATAACTTTTCTAGATCATCTTTCCAAGCATCTGTGCTGGCTGCTGAACTTCTTGGTTATAGCTCGTAGACTTTTGAGCGATTTTAGTTCTTATTTACATGTATGGAATTTAAGAATCAGAAGAATTTTCATTTAAATAATTATTCATAGATTTTATTTTGAATAACTTAGTCTGAAGAATATATTGTACTTTCATAATATAAAAATTGAGTCAGAGTAAATGAAGTTTTCCATATAGCCAGGGACGGAATCATCAACATCTACATAGGCGGTTGCAAAATAAACTGCAGTAGGTGAGCAGGTACTTGATATCTTTTCTGAAACAATGAGTGGAGAAGACACTTTCTTTTACCTATTAAAAACTTTTTGATATTCCTAGCGGAAGTTATGAACATTCAAACTCATTACTAAGCAACAATGGCGGAATAATAGCGCGGAGTAATAACTCGACAGCTCTATGTGTTTTTCTGGTTTCTGACCACACTTATAAACATTAAAAGCAGTTGGGATATTAATATAACAAAATACGAACACCCCATTTCCAAAACAGGGTATGAAAACTATTCTATCGTATGGCAGTCTAAGTCAGATATCTGACCTAGATTCAAAATAGGAAGAATTGTTTCAGTTTCGAGTACCCAGATTCTAAGACGTACCAGGTAAAAGTATCTGGAATGTTATCAAATATCTAATCTGGAATAACTTTCGGAACATAAATTTTAAAATATTAGAAGAACTACCGACAAACCCGAAAAGAGGAGTAGGCGTCACGATGTTGCACAAAAATATAACTTCAAACGTTACTTGCGTCTTGAAGTACCAGTACTCAGATCCACCTATCAACTTTAGAGGGTAAATGAATGCCCCAGCATTGAAAATTTCTACTTTTTAGAAAGTAATATGAAAACTTTTTCGAAATGTTGCTAAATTGGATAAAATAAAGTTTACTGCTGCTTCTGATAAAAAGAAATTTTTCGGATACATTTAGTGTTTACCATGTTTTAGTGTTTACCATATTTACCATATATTTAATATTTTAAATGTTTAGCGAGCTCTATTTTGATTCAAAAAAATACTTAGTCAGGTTGTGAGTCAAAGTTTTTTGAAGAGTCGAAAAGTTTTTTAACGGGTCCTTACGGTGGGTCCAAACCTCAGCCATAGAAGATCTAATATTACTTAAAACTGTTTTAAATATGTTTGATTGAGGGGCAATTTAAGATATAAAATAAAATGAAAATATTCCACATAAATCAGTTATTCAAAATCGAGCCGTCTGCTCTCCCTTAATAACAGCATAAAATTTGCAATATGCTCAGGTTATGGTCACAACTTGGACATTACTGGGCACATCGGCAAGACCGTGGAATAACTATTCAACTTGAATTCGAAAATAATCTGTTTTAATATAAAACTTTTTGCAAAATTCCAATTAGGGATCTGTAAGTTTTGAAATTTTAATTCAATTAAAAAAAAAATATTATTTAATAAAATACTTATCGTCTAATATGAATTCTCTTCACTTAAATGGCCAAAATAAAATATTTTTTATTAATGCAAATTTTTCCCATTTCCATTTATTATTCGCCGTCGAGCGATTATTACACGTGTTAAAAGCCTTGCCACTGTGCCAACGAAAAATCAGACAACTTAGCGCCGCATACAACAACACCAGCAAACAAGCAGCACAACAACAGCCGCAGTAGCGCTCAGACAAAGTGACTGAGTGATAGACTGACGCTGTTGTCTTTCTTGGCAATGAACATGGGCGCACATAGTCGCATGATCTAGCCAAGCGGTTATATCTAAATTAAGTGTACAACGCTACAACACCAACAGCAGCAACAAAAAATATCGTAGAGATGCACACTGAAATGGCGCTGATAGTGCCACGGTCATTAAAATGTACATTTAAAGTGAAATTAAACGGCAAGTAGCGATATATACATACATACGTATGTACATATATATATAAAAAAAACAAAAACAAAAGCATGGCATTAAAATGAAAAAAAAATTTGAAATTATAAATATAACATTGAAGGAGAAGTGCAACAACAGCACCGATTACAACAATATAATGTACGAGTATGTATGTATGAGTAAATGGCAAGAATGGGGAATTAAAAATTATCGGCTTCAGAACAAAATTATATTAAAAATTTAAATTAAATTCGCGTGCTTTCTTCCAACACAAAGCACGGGCATACACAATGATCTACATACATACATGTATACATTTACCTAGAGACATACATACATATACACATAAATAGCTCTTTAAACATAATATTAACATAAATATGTACATTTTATTACGCAAATAAAATGTCTAGACGCTAGACACAATCTAGCCTATAATGGGAAATTAGGATGTGCGTGTAAACGGCATTCATGGCTTTTAACGGTAAATGGGGACAGCGCAATACTGTTTCTTGTAAACACACATAGAATTTCAATGGGCGCTTTTTAGTATGCAGAATGTTTGTGTGTTTTTGTGTTTAATAGTACTATAATTATAGTATATACATACATACCATATGAAACCTTCTACAATATATGTATATATATGTACATATACACATACATATGTAAGTGAATAAGTGAATATTAGTGCTCCACTTTTTTATTTCCCCAAAACTTCCTTCCAATTTATTCTGCACCATAATGCCTCAGAACTTGAAATTTTCATAATGAATATAGTATGAGTAGAATACCAAATATAGTGTAGGAGGTTCTAGTACCATCAGAGAAAATCAGTATTTTTCCGGGATAAATTTGTTGTTTAACGCCTCATAGTCGTCTCCTTTATGAAGAGGTAGACTTCCGTTTCCTTTTTGATGGCGAGTTCGGTTCTTGATTGTTCGAAAAAATAAGCAGGTCGTTTTCATAACAATCTATCTTAATATTACTCGTAAACTACGCGATCCGTGTATACTTGGAAATAGTTGTTCTCTTGAAGAGATGTTTTTCAATAAGATTTGTATTGAATCCACCATATTTAGAACCATATAGTTGTGATATTAACTTTACTGATGCCCACATATGACGCTTCGTCCAAAATATTTAAATCCGTACTGCTATTCTGACACTATCTACATGTTACACAAGATTCAACCTGGTTCTTACCTAGCGAAGAGACATGCTTCTTCAGAAGCATAAGTAATACTTCGTAGAATTTTCTACGGCGACATGTCAATCTGTGCCGGCGAGCTCAACTAGTTGCCGTCTCTGAACTCAACTATTGACCAAGCTAACAAAATGACATATTTTTCCCCAAGAACTGTGCTCTATACTCACATAAGATATGTAAACCTAATCTTAGGATTCCGTTACAAATAGTTATGTCTATGGTAAGCCTATCTGTCTACAACTATTAGTAATGTGGGATTTGCAGAAATTTATACTTCTTTCCCATAGTAGAAGCCACGGAGACAAATTCCAAAATTTATCCTTCCGCAGTTCTTTGTTCCGCTCGGCCAGCACGTTTACGAAACTCTTCCTAGACATCAAGTCATTCTTCTTATCATAAGATATGCATCTTCAAAATTTTTGAAATACATTCTGTATGCAGCATATAAGTCTTGGAGTTTTTCTAGAGTTCGGGAATGCTTCATACTATCAAAAATTGGTTCCAACATCTTGCATCTTTTTTCAATGTCCAAAAGTTCTGTTTTCGTGGCAGCCAAGTCAATTTTAAATTTTGTACCGAGATTAGGTCCATTAATCTACTAAACGCTACTCCTTAGATTTGCCTTCTTGATCTCAAGTCTTTAAACCGCCGATAGCCCTTTCAGCCTTGTATAGGTTTGGTGATATCCTCAGGCTTTGTTGAAGCAGTTCTTGCTGTCAGTTCCTGCTCTACTTCCCTAGATGCTTACTGGACGCTATTCGAGGTGTGTACCCAACGTTAGAGTGGGCTATGAGAGTCGAGGAACAGCGCAGACTATCTGGATAATCTGAGTTTCGATGAGTTTCGCCACTGAGCTCTTCGTGCTCTCTTACTGGATGGTTTGACTGGGTTCCCATATATAAAATAGGTGTATTTTGGTATGACTAAATGGAATTGTTCAAGGGAATCTGATCTGAATTGAGTATAATGCCTCAGTAGATTGGTCATGAGTCATTTCAATTGCGAATACATTCATTCGTATATGTTTACTTACAATCCTACATACATACATATTTAAATAACAATGCAATCAGAATATATAAATACATACATATGTATGTATTTGACGAGAAATGTTTTTCCAATTAATGCAAGTAATTTCTTGAAACAACTACAATTTGTCTTCACCTGTGCGCCAACACGTTGGCAATTATCATATCTACATACTTACGCATTCCCATATGCCCGTACGTATATGTTGTATGTACGTATGTAGGCATGCGCGACGTAAGTGCGATATTTACGCGTCACAATGTGATAAGCAACCGCTTGAGGTGGTTCCCAGACTTCGACTGCACAAACACACCCTATATTATGTATGTGTGCCTTTGTGTGTGTGTATTGATGTGTATAATAGCAACTCATCGCGCCGATCGTTCGTGTAATTCGACGAAATATTGACAATTTGCATTCCAGTACGACACTCGGTATTTTACCCAATTCCGCAGAAAAGCAGTTAACTGGGAATATTCTCATGAGTAGTCACCACACACATACAAACATATTTACTGGCATGAGCATTCCTAACAGTTTCATTTTTATTTTCACGTTATGCCTTTTTCATTTCTGCAAATTATCGATAAAAGATGTCTTTATTAACCGAATAAACAATAACAAGTTAAATCATTACCCGGAAATCCCCCAACGCAACGCATAAGTTTTCGAATCGAAACGTAAAGACCTATCACAGAATTCAATTATCAAATTTCGAAGCATTCACTTCTTGGTTTTTTCTTTGGTTTTTTTTTTCCTTCATCCACAAATTTCGGCATTATTTGTCACACCTGTAGACAATTTTACACAAATCGTTTAAAAAAATTAAATAGAGCAAAAAGGAAGAGATGTGTAAACAATACAGGTGATAAAATGTGGTAAACAAGCTTGTGTACTTTGCACCCGAAAATACAGGGTCTATCAATGGGGATGAGTTGTTGTTGAATACCTGTGACAGTCAGTTTCGTTAGGTTGAGTCTGTCTGATTCTTGAATAGCATGACAAAGAGATATCAAACTGAGTTTTACTTATTTCAGGTGTTCGACCCCATAAAAGACAGTTCAGTTCGGTTTTCAAAGTCAACCCTTTAATGCTCGAATTCGACGGTAAGCAACTGCTTCGATAATCGCTCTCATGACAGTTGGAATGTCGGAATCTACGTTACCGGAATGGAGTCATGAATATGTCAACTTGTCAACATTCTTTTCAGGGCCTTTTGGGAATACATCGACTTAAGCGTAAAAAATTACATAAGTCGTCAAAAGATCGATAAATCTAGCGGAGATCGAGGCTGGAAATGGAAAATAGAGTACCAGCCGGCAGGTTACTTATTTACTAAACTGCACTCAGTAAAGCTTACCTTCGCCAAATTGAAAATACTACTAAATATCACCGGTCGTCATGCAAACATTAAAATGTTACGCGCTTCAGTTCCCTAGGTACCTTTGGCAACCCAAACTTCGAAGTTTTAATTTCGTCCTATCGGTAAACAGTATTCTGAACGATATTACTGGTGTCTTAGAATTTTCTTCAAGTACTACTGAATTAAAAGCCTTTCCTTCACTTGGACTTTTTAGGCCTTCAATAGAACCGTTTTAATTAATCGTCAATAACCGAGGAGACATTTATTAAAATGTTCAAGCCTACCATGGAGGTTGCAAATACTGGACTTGCAGAACACAGTGGAAGTTGATTGAGAAATGAGGAAAAGATTTTGTGGAGAGGGACTCGACTTATATTGATGTTTAAAATTTGTACAAACTAGTGAATCAAAACAATAGAAGAATTATTTGGAAAATATGCCCCAGAAAATTCGACGAGGCAAAAGAGTTGAAGATCTGGTAAGGACTGCCGAGGTGAAAGTTAACGATTCTCAATTGAGTGAGCGCTCTTTCAGAAATGTCTTAAATAACGGTCTTTAATAGAAGTCTAACTAATTTCTATGTTAGGAAGCCGATATAGCACCTCAATAAACAATGTTGGATAAAAAATTTTCCGAAGTAGTGGCCAACTGTACAACAACTCAATATTTGGTAAATTAAAAGGAAATCGGATTCTCGCTAACCATGAAGCCTTATGACGCATGAGTTCTCCGAATTCGGAATGAACTTCACCAACTTTCGAAGTACTCTGCCGAAAAACAATTTTACCAAATTACCTATAGGCATACCTACATATATTCGCGTGTGTGATGGTGTGGGAATTTCACCAGAAAGCGATGACGTGTCAGCTGTTTATTTTGTTTACCTTTCATCGTTACATTTCATTGCCCGCACACTTGGCAAAATTGCCTTTTCTAGAACTCGCCTGCGACTTGAGGGCACACAAGAACGTATTTAGCGGGGTCGTGCAACCGACAGGGTTGGTGACTAAATTGTTGCTCTTGTGGCTGTTGTTGTGATTTGATGTTGTTGATCTGCACTTTGCGCATTTGCCTAATAATTTAGCTGTTTTGTTTGCAATTATATTTGTTTTGAAGATATCTTTACAATCGTTGTTTATTTGCTGTTTTCTAACAACAACAACGACAACAATAATATAGTAATCGTTGACGTGTATTTTGATCAGCGCCGTTGTTGTCGCTATTTCAGTTATTTTTCTGATTGCGAACAATTATTGCATGTTTACATCACTGCCATTATGCCATTATTTTGTTGTTGTTGTTGTTGTTGGTGTTTTCATTATTATTAGCGCTCGATTTGCGAAATTTGTTTACCGCCAGTGAAGCGTTTTAGCCAGTGGCAACAACAACAACACGGTTCATATACAGGTCATTGATACTACTCCTTGAGTAGTATTGTTGTTGATTATTTAGCGATGAGTGCTTGTTGCAAAAGTTGTCGTTGTTGTTGCCGCTATTTTATTGAACACATTTTCTGCTGTTGTCAGCCAAATTTAGTAACGGCATTGGCGCATATTGTTTTTGCGCCGCTTTCTTGCCAGCGATTGCTTTCTCTCTTCTTCTTCTTTCTTTTTTTTCCTGCTTTTTCTTGTTTTTGTAACAATTGAAGATCCAACAAATATTGCTTGACGCATTTGCATATTTTTGTTTACAATTTTTTCGTTGTTGTTGTACTTTTTGTGGTTGTTATTGTTGTCATTATCTTGTGTTTGTTGTCACTTCAGCCAACTTAACTCATTAATCGTATAAATCTCGAAATTACGCAGTTTTAATCATTTTAATGTGTTGTTGCTTTTGTTGTTGTTGTTCACATTAATATTGCAATTTCGCTGTTTGGAATGACAATTTTTCAAGCTTCTTTTTCTTCTACATTTAAATCTTTTCATATCGTTAATTAACTAAACATTACAAAAACAATAGCAAACAACAATCGCAAAAAGATTACAAAAAAATATTTTGTTTTGAAATCTTGCGCGCGCATAAAAATCTGTGAAATTCGTGTCCGACGACGTGGGTAAACAAATACTGTATTTGTGTTTGTGTGTGTGTGTGTGTTGTACGCTTGTACTAAAAACACGCTCTAAATGATATGCAAAGATTTTGCGAAAATTCGATAAGAAGTTAATTTATGATGAGAAGGCCACCGTTTGGCCTCCACATTCGCTGGCAAAAAGCTCAAAATTTGCGAAATTGCGCGTTTTATTTGCTTTGAAGTGCTGAAAGTGTAAAAAGTAAACAACAACTTGTGTGCATGTTTGTTGTTGTATTGTGGCGTGTTGAATTTACAGCACGTTGGCGACATTCTTGCCACTGCTGCGTCAATTTTAGTGCGTCTTGCAGCGAATGCAGAGACGTGATTAACAAAATAACTGCATATTAATGCACACTGCAGCCTTTGGTTTCTTCGTCTTCTTCGTCTTCTGCTTTCAAAATGACGTTATAACCATTATATAGTTGTTTTTGGTATTGGAGATCAACCTTTAAAGGGTTTAGATCCTCATCAGCGTACTTTGTGAGCCAAAGACCAAGAAATCTTAGGCTGAGAGATGTTCTCGACTTTAAAGCAGAGAAACATACTAGATGCCTGCTTCAGCTTCTTCGAGACTTGTGATGTATTGTTATTAAGACCACTTAATTCATTAGTTGATTAATTAATTGATTTTACGAAATGTTTTTTTCATATCCGAACATGTGCTCGGAGGTTCGCCATTATCTGCCAAAAAGGCAAACGCTATTACAAAAAACTGTTTCATTTTCTCTAATTGGGGATCGATCTTAGTTTCTGTGCATCACCTTTTCTCACCCCAACTAATTCAACACTGCGGCCACCTAACTTCAATAGTCACATGTAAACAGGTACTTAAACATAGGTATGTGCAGGTTCTCAGAACAAGACGACTTCCTCATAGTTCTTAGAGCACATTGACTAATTACAAAAACAACAATTTTTTTCATACTTTAGTATACAGTTGTACTTCATCCAATATTCAAATGTTTGTACTTTCATCATCGAAATCCTGTTTTCTTTCGAAGAATATTCCTCAACGATAGTAAGTTGCGAAGTACTTCTCACTTTCAGTAAATCTGTATAAGTCCGAAGTCAAATATGTTAGATAATCCAGCATTACAATAATAAGTGGGTTATGATGGTATATGACTTTCCGACCTATAAAACAAATCTTTTGCCTCAACCATCATAAAAATATGAAGCAATCGAAGGAAATACGGCTAATATACTCTATAAGAAGAAGCAAAGGTCTCCTAACGTAGAAAGGTATAATTTTCGCCCCTGATTTTGCTTATGCCTTACCTATATACATTTCACTTCATGCGCTCATAGGGCTTTATATTCTTTTAGTTTTACTATTCCTTTACTTTTCAGACTGGATACATTTCGAGTAAGAAAAGTATCGGTCTGGTGAGATTGTGAGCATAGTAAGTAATCAGACGCTTCTCTATTCGTTTCGTAAAAATTATTGGAAGTTCTCTGTCTTCCAGTGCGGTTTTTCCTCCCGTATTTAACCTTTGGTTAAAATTATATAAAAGTATCACGGCTGCCCCACGTCCGGAAAGGCTTTCCTTACGATCAATCAGACGTCCTTAGGTGAAATCGGAACAACTTGAGTTTGTGTCTGACAAAGAACACTCACCTTAAAAGCCTTAACACTCACCTTTGGTATCAAATATGTTTTAAGCTGTAAAATCGAAACTTGCTATAATTGTCTTGTTGAAGTAATTGACACTGAAAGCCTCGTATAACCTATTTTTTATTTGAGGTGCGGTTTTATTTGAGGGATAATAAAAGGTTGTGAATGCGAAGGTTCATGGGGTTAGCGAATTGGTGACTATACTCTACAAAAGATTTTAGGGGCTCATCAAGTAAGAAGTAATTTATATATTGCAAGTCCAAGGCGTAACCAATCAATGCTGTATTTTCTTTACGAGGTTCTTCTTATTCTATTTTTATTATTATATTATTACTATCATCACAGTAGACATAGTCGAAAATATGTAAAACCCCTTGTTGCGAGATAATAACGGTATATATCTGTGTATATGTATATCAAAATTTCGCGCCAACTGATTGATCAGTGGCTCTACTTTTATTGATTAATTACAAACCCTTAAGCCGCTAGACATATTCGAATATGCTTCCGTAAACAACAAAGCCGCCGCTGTCGCCATTCGAACAAGTGAAGCTACATATATAAGATATAGAATAATAGACATATCGCTTTTTAAAGTCCGACAAGGCATCTTTAAGTTGAAAGTTTTTGTTTTGTACATCAAAAGTAAATATATATTATATTTCTTTGTTTCTGCTCAAGCCCTATTATTTTCAAGCACTAGTTTTACTAATAAAAAGCAATGAGGTAGCAAGATTTCACAGAGATTACAACGGGAGAGGTAGTTTTCTATGAAAGTAGGAAAGCAAGAAAGAATCTAAGATTTACATTTGTAGTTTACTGCTGATTGCAATTTCAGAAGTTACGGTTATGTGAACTTTAAAGACAATTAGAAATATTTTGATAACAGAAAAGTGGTCTTATAAAGGCCACTTCGAAAAGTTGAGTTTCCAGATACCGAGAACGTCTCTAGAAGATCGCGAGTACAAAAAAAAACAATATTTGTAAAATCTTTCCTGGAAATAAAAGCCATGAGAAAACAACAGGCAAAAGGAAAACAGAATATAGGTCTGGGCAAAATACACAGGCGGATATTTTGGGAAAAATAGTTAAAAGTTTTGCTGCAACCTGTTTACCACTAAAATTATCACAGAAACACTATATAGTTTGAATAGACAAAACTGGGAGATCCTACTAACATTAGACTTTGATAATCAATGGTCTAATAAAAGGTACGTTAGTTTGATACAGATGGTGCTCTGCTTGTCGTAGATTGTACTCGAATGTACGCTAACTATTTAAATCTACTATGTATTATTAATTTTAATTTTTGCAGGATGTCTGGAGGTCCTATTTAAGTTGAGCGTCTAGATCACAGGACAAATGGAGGGTTCAACATATACCTCGACACACCATTGCCCAATAACTAACTTAAAACCCCCAGTTTTTTACAAGCTAGCTGCCTTTGATTGCAGTGTGGAGACCTTTACAGCTTTTTAGCTTCGAAAGCTCTCGAAGCAATCACCAATTCCCAACAATTATAAGCTCTGAACTCTGTTGTGAGATGACCTTACAGTATTTCGCAAACCCTAAACCTCTTCGTCACCAAACCCCAATCTATATTTCTATGGATCCAGCGCTTTGAACTTTTCCACTGCACCGTGCGCTCCACGTGGCAACGCTCAGTGGCCAATCAACGTTGCCTGCCACTTTTGCAAATACTATATTTCGCATTTGTTTGCATTGCGTGCAACGGCAAAACTTAACGATTTTATGAACAACGAGCAGAACGTAATTTTCGCAATCTCAGTTCTTGGCAACGGAAAATTTTCCCGAGCAGGCTGCAGGCCGAAGCTAAAGCTGAAGCTGAAGCCAACAGCAGTTGCAAGTGTGCTGCAGTCGAGGTGTGTTTGTGCGAAGATTTGTTTTCGTCGTGTGTACACATCCAGTGTGGCACGTGGCAAGGGGCTCCCGCCACCTAACCCGCCACCACCATGCAGTTCAAGGCCTGCTTGACCGAGCATACACCAAAGCTGCAAATCCGTTGGATACCGAGGATACCAACGCACGCGTACAATGACATTTGCACATTGACACATTATTGGTTATTTTGGATTACTATTTCGTTGCTACAACAACAATTGTTTTCCAATTTAATGGCAAAAACAAAATGGCAGTGGTTGAGACAATAACTAGAAGCTCGGTCGGAACAGAAGCGTAGCAAACCGAAAATAATTGCCAGGAAAACAGCAAGGAGCTCGTGGAACTTTCTACATCAGTGGGACTGTGCGTGTGTGCGTGTGTCGCCTTGGTTGGAAATACAGTCGTTGCGATTTAGTGTCGGAAGTCTGTTTAAAATTCCGACTTTGCCACGTTGCTGAGGTGAAATTGCCGCAATAAACAAGTCGAATCACAATCACCAACAACATGGAAAATCGAAATGAATTCCAAAGTCCACAGGCTTGGTGTTGTTCTCCATTGCAGTTGTATTACTATTATCGTTGTATTTAGAGTGTACTTTTTCGAATGAATTTTTTGCTATTTTGCTAATATTTGCTTTGCTTTTGTTTAGCTTGTATGTATTTGATTTGGTGTTCGGAAATTGGCAAAGTGCTTTTGAGTTTTATATAAAAATGTCATGGAATTGGTTGAAAAGCGCATTTATGATGGAGAATTTGGGTTCTTTCGAGCCAACAAGTTTATAAATAGAAGATTGGCTCGACGCGTTAGTCAAAAGATGTATGATTGGTTCCTTATTAGTTCCAAATATTTCGCTACCGATTCGCTGGACTTCTTTCTAAAATTCCTTGAGAAGGGATGTATAGAAGCCATCATCTACACGTCTCTAAAGCTTAAATTTGTAGTACCGTCTAGGTTTTTAGCATTTCAAAACCTAACAAGTTATTATAATGTCTACTATTTTAAGCAGCAATTGCAAGCCATAGGATCTAACACCGTTCAGTTTTAATGAACCGTGCTATATTGGAGTATATACTACGAAATACTACCCAAAGACATAATACTAATGGAAATATTCTGACTTAATTTAATTGAGACATCTTCTATTGAAATTTAGTATATTGGGTGTATGAGGAAAAATTTAACCAAATGCCCGTATATTTATATTAGCGATATGGGATTTAGACCATGACATTATAGTTCAGAAAACACATAATTCGTTTAAAATATCACACATATTGGAAAGCATGAACAGTTCAAAGTCAGCTAGAAAGTCGGAAATCACTGCATTGGGTATATAGGAGTTAACCCATATGGGGGGAGGTTTAAGCAAATAGCATTTACTTTTAACATTAAACTAAACTATATTCAAGAACATATTTCCACGCATTTTTCTTGAAATAATTCAAAATTTAACTATTGTAATATAGTTGACGTAAAGTACACTAGAATTACGGAATCCATTATATGTAACATATGCGGGCTGTAGTAATTCATAGATCGATTTCAGCCATTTTCGCCAAAACAAAAACTATAGTATATCCATGATTATACTCTAATTTTGCTAAAATATCTTAAATATATATTGCCCTAAGGCTAAGGGAGGGAGGCTAACGCACCGACACATTCTTAACGCGAAAAGATTCCCTATGAATCTCATTAATATATCTTACAGATTGACCGATATTTTCAGTAAAAAGTCAGCCACATGGACTGACGACCATATATTCGGTATTTGTATTGTTGAAAATTTAATTGAAAAGTTGAAAAGTGAAAATGGAAAATTGAAAAGTTGTAGTTTGATTTCGACAATTTTTTTTAGAAGTGACACACACACACACACACTTAAAGACACTACTTGTATAAAGTTTTATTCCGATATCTTCATTGGTGCTTGATATACTGAAAAGAGAAAGAATCAGATGGAGTATAAAACTGTGTAATATGGAAAGTAGGCGTGGGTGTAGTCCGATTTCACCCATTTTCACACTGGCATGCAAATGTAATGTTATACACTACATTCGGTTGAATTTGGTATAGTAGTTGCGGAAATATGATATTTCGCCTTAAAGTGGCTTTAGTGGTTTGTGAGATATGTACATTAAACCTATTAGAAGAAGGGTTTTTAAAAACTAAAGAAGAAAAAATATAAACCACAGATGCCCTCACTACTTGAATAGCCTGTACCAAATTACGGTTTTGTATTTTAATTTATAGTTTGGTTATAGCACTTTATAGGTTTTCGTTTAACGGTATTTTGTGGGCGTGGCAATAATCCGATTTCACCCAATTGCAAAACCAACCTTCTCAGAACGCAAAGGAACATTCCTATTTTATTAAGATATCTCAATTTTTACTCAAGTTATCGCTTGCACGAACGGACACAGTCGCTCGGATCAGATCGGAGACAGTCACTCGAAATTCAACTCCTTTTGTCGTTCTGATATTTTTGATATGTAGTACATGTACCTCTATATCTATCTCGAATAGTTTTAGGTGTTACAAACAACCGTTAACTATTATACTCTGTTGCAGCATGTTGCGAAAGTATAAATATTTGCAATATCTGCTTATATTTATTTAGTTCAATTGACTTTTAACTTCCTTTGTCACTTTTTTACTTGCGTCACTTAACGCATGTATGTATGTACATATTAAGCAACTTTTGACAGAGTTGAGAAAGTCAAGTATTATTTTTGAATTTATTTTTTTCTTAATTGTTTAATATGATTAAAATAACTGAATAAATTATAACCGAAAACAAAAGAATAATTAAATTTGATAAAATTATATCAGCACTTACGCAAGCGGAAATGGTACTTTTTATTATATTATTATAATATTTCTTTGTGGTTTTTTATGTTTATCAACATTTTAATTGAATATTATAGTATAAAGGAAATATTTTTCATTTAATTTTATTATTTATTATTACATTTTATTTATTTCATTTCATTTGAAACTACTCTTTTCACTCTTTTTTGTTGTTTTAGAAACAAGCTTTACGCTTCAGTCTTCCTTTTACTGTAAATAGTAAAAAGAAAATATAAAAAACTCATTGCAAATTGACGTCAATAAATTTTGAGTTTCAGAGCAATATTCAGAATTTAGCACAATAAAGTTGTTTATTTACACGCGCACACAGCTATATAGAGTGCACATCACCTCTAAAACCAGATACATACATGCATACATACATATACATTAACTGTACTCACGTGCCCTCTTTTCGATATAATTTATTTTTTATGGAGACCAAAGGTGTTTTGACAACTCTGAAGTGATAAACATATCGCACACATACATACATATACATATTTCACGAGTTTATTAAACAATTACGTTTATTCTCTAACAAATATTTACCGGCAAATAATTCTCAATAATTCCCGGTTTTATCTCCCGATATCTTCAAATATTTATTCCGTACCTTCAACACACTATGGCAACTGAATGGCGACACCTCAGCGACGCCGATTGTCATTGAGTGGCTCGTAAAAGGTTTATTGGCCATGTCCCACTACCGGGAAATTTTCATGAATGAATGAATACTCGTATTTCAACTTTAAACAAAGGGAATGCTTTATGTATTCAATGTATTTACACTTATTTAAGTAATTATTGGTATTTCCTTTGGGTATTAGAATGCGAATTATGATGGACACCGTTGGCTGAAAGTTTCAAGTGGCGATAAGCTAGTGGCGTCACTGTCTTGTCTTGTCAGTTTACATAAGGTTGTTACGAGTTGGCGAGGTATAAATAATTCTTGACGTATTTTGACAGTAGGGGAAGCACCCGCATGTGATTCGAAGGGCGAAATATGTGCTAAAATTCATTGTAATGGAACTTAACGTCACTAAAACGTCTTTTGACAATGAAATAATAGAGATTAAGTCAGTATGTTCTGGAAAAACTTTTTTTTTACCAGCTGAACGAAAATGCAATGATGTTATAATGGATTAAAGCTCTAGATCTTAATTTACTGTAGGAAAAGTTTTTAGTTTCAGCTCACATGCTTGTTTTTTGGATTCATGAAGTTTTCGAGATTTTCATAACCTATAAATTTCGAAAGTTATCCATGTGTCAAAATTTACCAGATATATTGAGTTGAATGCCTGAGTCTATAAACTTTGCTGAAATCTGACATTGGCCGCTACAATATATATCAGATTCCGCAAATCTAGAAGAGAGCATGACTTGGGCCCACATTTTGAAAAAATAACAGAAAAATTTTCTCAGTCCGCTCCTAGTAATTGGTATTCCAGCGCTAGCAGCCGATTCAGAAATACCATTAGAAAGTATTCATAGAAGTTTAATCCCAGGGTATTAGTGATGTTTATTAGGGTCACTCCTCCGAAAAATTGTCATAGGCGCGAATATATCGCTAAGTAGTATACAGCACCAATATTTTTGGAGTTACATACCGAACAATACTACATAACATCGTTTGGTTCTAAAGTAACAAGTTAGTATCACATTAGAGCTCTCACACCTTGGGATAGTGAGCACTTCAACGCCATAAGAACTACCAAATAATAACAGCGTTGAAGATCGTCAACCATTAGGACCATTATGTCTTATTACCACGTGTTGAGTTAGAAATGCTCACTTACACTCGGGAACGACGAAAATGAAGTTAAATAACCGACAAATTTTGCATAAAAGTTATCGTGGTAAGTTAAGGTCTATTTGAACTCCGATACTATTCATTAAAATTAACCCAGCTCTTAATCAGTCTTGCAACTTGAGAACAAAAACAAAATGAGGCTAAGTTAATGGTCGAAAAAACTTTTCATTAAATGAGTCCATAATTCCATGTATATCATAACTGTATATTTTCGAAAACTAGGTAATCCTCACACTTTTAAATTCTATTCGAGGTATGCAGAATAGATGTAACCTTTCTAAAAGTATATACTTAGTAGTGTTTCCTCTTCATATCTTTATTTATTCTAAATATTTTCAGTCACAATATTTTATTTTCAACACTCCAATGCTCGATTGCACTTTGTTTGAATAATAAAACTCTAATTTGTAACAAATATAATAAAAGTTCTGATAATAAAAATGATATAAGGCATGCACAACTCGTTTGGCCAGTGGCGACAGTTGGCTCGCTGAAATTTCTCCAAATCGCCACCGAATCGCTCCACATATTCGCCATTAACTCGAATGCACTCGTATATTATTTGAGCAATTTAGTTGTGTGCGGACATTATATATAACAATAAACCATACATATATAAACATGTGTATGTGTATGTAAAGAAATGAGAATTTACTATTTACAATATATATGCATTTTTTTTTTATCTCTGAAACCACATTCATATATTACATTACATATTTACAATCAAACGCAGCATGCAACCGATTGGCAAGAGAGATGGCAGTCACGTGATGCAGAGGTTGGTAGATTAAACCCAGTACAACTTTAGGCGGTCTAATTGTTAATCAAAGAAAATGTAGTTGAAGGTAAAACTGTCATCAGCTTGATAATCATTAAAAATCATGTCATTAAAAACTGATATATACGAAAGAAGGATTTCTTGGTTTCTCTGTGTCTTTTGATCGGTAAGTCTCTTATTCTTTTCTTCTAATAATTGCCTACTCATTCTATTTTGCACTAATTCTATGTCATTTATTTTCACGGCGCCAGTTGTCAAATATCTTATTATTTCCTTGTTTACATTTTGCCATTGTTTGACAATAAAAAATCTTGTGAGATGTGAACAAGTTGACACAACGAAATGACGCAATTCGACGAATGTTTTTGTGTCAATGCCATGTTTTTTTCATAATTTCTTCTTTTTTTTACGAAAGCAGTGCGACTATTTTCATTTTTCGTAGAACTAAAAAGTGTTTTAAATCAATAAAGGTCCAATCTGTGCAGTAATATTCGACTGAATCGTAATTAACTCTTCTCGGCAAGTATTTCGTACTTTCAATAAATTTATGCGGCTATTCCTTAAGGGAATTTTTTTAGAAACTTAGTCTCAAAACCAGAAATTCAAGAAATTTTTGAGGGACGGAAGATTTTGGCAGTTATTTCCGAAGAAAAAGAAAAAAGGATTTAAAGTTATATGAGTCGTGATTGACAGACTTCAGGGTTCTCTATTTTTCATCAAGCGACATGCATCAAAATGAAAAGGTAAGTCGCAAAATATCAGCTTCATATTATTAGATTATTTTAATTTGCATATCGGAAGGATCTGCCAGATCTGTTCCTTTACATGAGTAGGTTCTATAAAACTTATAGTTGTTGTATACTAGCTTGCTTAGATAAAAGAGACATGAGAAGTATTCGCCGAGTAGCCTTGTAACTTCTTCAGCCAAGCTTAATATATAAGCCAGTTGTTTTGCTGACGTCATATTAACAAACATTGTTTTTAACATAAGTTTTTTCACAGTTTCGCTCACAGATCTTCGGCAATGCTACAAACTTCTTGAACTTTCCTTGAACTATCTTCTATTCTAGGCTTACCTCTCATTTTACGTATACATACTTTGAAAATTTCTTGGTATTTGCAAATTGCGTGTGAACGCAGGCTCTAAGTTAACGCTATCATTGACTGACTTCTTGTTATTTTTCTCTTGTCCAAAACGATACTACACCATTATTTAAGTTCCACAGCTTAAAAAAAATATTCACCTCGCCGTCAATCCTTCTTTTGCTGGGTATAACTGCATACGATAGTGCAACAAATGCATATTAGTGTGGCGCCACCGGCGTCCAGTGTTTGGCAAACACTTTTGTCAAAATGCTCTATGTAAGTATGTACATATGTATGTATATAACTGTAACTGCATGCCACATGCCAATTATTTATGATTAGTTACGCACTCAAGCAGCCAGAAATCCGGCGATGGCAGTTAAACTACTAACACACGCGCACAATTTAAAATATATTTCCACTTACTTTACATTTTACATTTATGTACGTGTGTATGTGATGCCCCATCCTTGTAATATTTCATTGTCGACAAGCTATAAAATGTGCTTTTGCATCGACAGAATTGCCATAAATGTTTTGACATCCTTTATAGAGTGTTTACAAGGACATGATCCTTTCCACACACACACACACACACACACACAAACACCCTGTACACACGCATATGAACATAAATTACCAAGAAATAGCATAACGTTTTCGCATTCGATAAATTTCGACAGACGAACAAGTTCGGAAAATCGCAGCACATTATTATTGTTGTATTTGTTGTGATGCCCTCAGAGGGTAACAACGTTGTCACTCAAGAACCCCTGCCACAATCTCAATCAAGCGTACAATTTTGTTGTTGTTATATTTGTTGTGAACATAAAATTCGTACAAATTTCTCTATATGCATGTAAATAAATTCGAGAAGTTCTTGCAGCGCCGAAAAAATTTAAATTATGCGATTGTGTGCCAAGTGGCGAACAACAAACACACAAGAGAGTTGGTTTGTGTCGAGCGTGTTAAGTGAAACAAGTGGACGCGAGTGTTTCGATGCGCGAAGAGTGTAGTAACTGATAAAAAGTTGCTCGTAAAATATAGTATTGTTAGAAATCACTATTACATAGAAGATATGCCGATGATTTGGTCTGAGTGAATTTGTAACGAAGTGTCGCTAGCTATTAAGAGATAGCAAAAGTTTTCAATTATTGGCCAGACTTTGTTCAAGGATACAAGGACAGCTTGATGCGTCAATGAGTTCTTAAATTCTCTAGGAGATAATTGAAATGCAACACTGACCCTGTAAGCTATTTAATAGAATACGAGTTAATCAACACAGAAATCATCGATCAGGCATTTGAGGTTAGGTTATGAAGAACCAATCAACCAAATGTTTCACGCCATTTCTTACACGCGACCACTTCGTAATAATTGATCCTTTTCAATCAAACCCAATACAACGAAGCAGGCGAGATCAGCGCTTTCACGGGAAAATGTACAATAAATATTAATAAACTGAGTCTGGCGACCTTTAAATAGTAGTTTTGGGTGCCCATTGTGCCCGTTTTCTCCAAAATTTGGTTTCTAAATTTTCAGTACTTCTTTATGTTTTGAAGTCCACTAAATTTCCAAAAAGATGTATCTTTATATGTTAGTAGACTTTCAAACTTACCTGGCCCTACCCTTATAAAAAACTGTATGCTTAAAATACGAATTACGTAATCATCAAAGACGAAGGAATAATGCTTATTCATTAGATATAAGGCTCAAAATACGAATGATCTTCGAAAGACTTCCATTTTTTTGAATTTTGCAATAAAGATTTTATTATTTTCTCTGCCTTAATAGACATTTAAATGGAAAATATTACGTATACGCCATCGGCGTATTCATACGAAGGGTTCATCGTAAGTCTCTAAGAGATTTCGATTACGCAAACTCGGATATTATATAAAGTTATGCATCTGGGAATGCAAAACTCCTTCGGGCATTCCCAGTGTTCACCTTTATAATGTATCTGTAAGATAAGGAAAATAAACAATTGTCCGAATCCCATGAATGATCGCTGGTCATATATCACAGATCACCTAGTGTTGAAGACAAAGTAAGACCGCCAACATGGTTATCACTAAAAGAGCAAACTTGGGACGCCTGATTCAAACAAGATAACTCAGCTCAGAACCAATAGAACCCGTGTAAGTCGTTTGTTCCCAACCATAACGTCATTGTACATATGTAGGTTTTGTAAAAAAATATTAAAATCAATTGACTGATGACTAGAGGACAATGGATGATGAATTTATCAAGGCTAAATGTCGGTAGAACTTTTACAAAATAATGGAGTATTCAGTAGATAAAAAAGGCTTGCTTTTATAATACTTTTTAAAAAACTTCCAAGGTTTTGACTTTTACTTCATAATTTCCTGGTAATTTAAGATAGGGTTATGTTCTCTCTCCGGATGTACATGGGAAAAACATGAACTTGGCTCACATCCCTCTCAATATTATTCACGGTGTATAAAATTGTATTATACGTATGTATTTAACTACAATAAAGCGACAATTTTAGTAATGCAAAAGTACACTTGCTCTTTTGGTAATAACATTTCTTGGCCAAATAAATGCGGACATCGAGCACTCTTCATGCATTAACTTGTATCATCCACACACACACTTATACATTTGACAAATACGATTTTTTACAACGACGACTACCCTTTACTGCTCCCCTCCTCCCCTTGCTAAAATAAATCTTCAAATGTAGTAGCATTAAAAGTCAAGAAATTCCTTAGCTCATGTATGTACGTACATATGTATGTTTAGTGTCTGGCTGTTGGACCACTGTCAGTCTGGTCTAATCTAAAAATGTCCTTTTTGGCGCCTCAAATCAATTCGACATGTGCAATTCGTCTGTGCTGACCTCAAAATAAATGGAAATGTGTTGCAACATTATGAACAGTAACGAAATACAGTGGTGCTAATGTGAGAGGCATGTGGTTTACATGAGTTATAGAATAAGGGTACGGTGAAATATTTGTTAGAAAGTTCCCAGTAAGAAATTTTCGGATGAAAATTATAAGTTTTTCTGGGCTCAAATCAACCGACCTCGAAATGCTTGATGAGCTCTGCAAACATTTCCTAATAGCGTATTTCTACACAATATTTCCTTTTTTTAATATATTATTTTGAAGATATTAAATTTATTTATAAATATTTATCAATTTATTTATTTTGAATAAAATTTTTCAATTTTATTTATAAATTAGAAACCTCCATAAGTACTAATTATAATAATAATAATAATAAGTAATAATAAAACAAAGTAATAATAAGCACATAATATAAAATACTTAATTGTGGGTTCAAAATCGAAGTTTGTTCGAATTTTGTTCGAAATCCATATCTATCTAAAAAGTTGATCCTATTTATATAAATATAGATTTGCATAAATATATTACTGCTGCCATGAAATAATGTAAATTTTTAGATCTGTAGGTGGCAACCTTATGAAAAATATGCTTCCAGTTAAAAATTCAGAAAGTCTAAATTCTCACATTAGGGAATATATTGTCCACTTAAAAATTTAATTTTATTTATAAATTATTTATTTATTTTAAAACATTAAAACCTTTTGTTTTTTACCTAACCTCGTTTTAACCTAATTTTTTAGACGAATATGCATGCGTATGTATACCCAATTCAAAATGTTGTTTTGTTTGACTGAAAGGTTAGTAAATACGTTTTTCTTAAATATACACTTAAATAACTTTACTTTCGAAAATTTTGGCAGGTGGCAACTTTCTACCTATCTATTCTTAGCCCAAATTGCAAGATTATGCATATATATATATATTTTTTTTTCTTTTTTAAATATTTAATTTGTAAGAGAAGAAGTTTTGGATATTGTGGGTCCGGTCTAGCATGCAAAATCCGATCTGAGCAATAAACTCACGCATTAAGTTTCAGAGTAATTGTTATACACAAAACAATTTCTAAATGTGAATTTTTATAACATGGGCATATACATTTATGTATGTATATACATCATGCATATATGGTGTAACAGTAGACTTGTAAATATATGTATATTAGTTTGAAAATGTATGAGAAAATGCTTTTACGGCCTAAGAGTGTTTTGAGTACTCACCGAGTACCTTCCAAATGCATTATCCGAAATTACTCTTATCCATGTTAATATGTACATATGTACTTTTACAAAATCGTAGCTGGCACGTGAAATGCTCGCAGGGTGTGGCCACCAATTGGCATGAGAGCTTTGAAAGTCGTCCATCGTCCATCGCTCGCCGTTCACCATTTGCTATTCGCGATGTCTTGTGACTGGATATACATATGTTGCAGTAATTGCATTTTTAATTGCTGCCACAAATTGTGTGTTGCCTTAAAAGCCTCCCTGCGAACTGCCACTGCAATGAGCAACAATAGTGGCGGCAAGCGACAATTGAATATTCGCCGTAAATCAATCTCACACCAAATGCGTGACTGCCCAATGCCTCAATGCCCGGGCTGGTCGCTCGTCACCCGTCGCCACCGGGTTGTCGGTTGGCCTTCCACTCACATAGATAGTTGTCAGTGGGGCCTAATGCCTGAAACAAGTGCGGCGGCCGCGTAAAACGCACTTAAGCACTTAATTATGTGCATGTGTAAGCACTTACGTGCACGTCCGCGACGCAAGCCCATTCACTTTAAGGTGCAGTCCGCCGCTCGTCCGCAATGTGACAGACACAACTTATTGTATCGACAGCATTTCGCACAAATTGAGAGGAAATATAACGATGGAAAACCATAATGAATGGCATGAAACTCATGGTGAGAGGGAATAGTGGCAACTTGGTAAGTGTCAGGAAGTCGAATAGAGCGCGAAAACTTGTGGGAGCGTAAGTGGCTTCGTTATAACTTTGCGGTATTCAAGTGTAGAGCATTAAATTTTTTATATTTTCTTACTCGAGGAGACTAATGACTCGACCCATGTGTCTATCGAAGCTAACGTTATAAAAAGGTGAAAATTATTACAATGTTTACAGTTTAAACATGTTATCTTGACTTCATCTTTTCATATTGGCAACTTCTCCGAGGTCGTTATTAAACTACCGAATATTAGGGATCCAACTTATTGAATACTAGGTATCTATAAGCTCAGTATTCGTTTCGACACCATATGCAAGCACCTTTCCTATATATCTCTTGCACTTAATTTTGATTTTTCACAATTCGAAGCTTTGTTACACCAGCTTATACATTCCGAACTGCCTCCAGCTCCAGCATGAGCTGAACTCATCTAAAAATATATTATTCTATTTTGGTCTATCGTTAAAGTTTTCTTAAGTCGATAAGGTTGAAAGTTCAACTCGGCTTCTCCCAAACTGCCTGCTATCTATGTACTTTCTTTGGTTTTTGGTCTTGAACTTTAATATAAAGGATGACACACCATGGTAAACCTCCCATTTTTCCTCCCAATCCATTATTCATGCAAGGTCTGCTAGGAATTCATAAGCCTCCCTATTTGTCAGTCCCTTTCGCCATCACATATTTATGCAGAAGCTCAGCCAAGTATCTCGATTAATCTCCGCAAAATTATATATCCGCATCGGAACACTTAATATTACCACATGCGTCTTTATATCGGAACTTTCAAAAAATGAACTTAAGGACCGAGTGGGAACTGAAATATCAAATGACTGCTACTTAGTCAGCCTCTTTGAACCGAGCAAAAAGATAGAGTTGAAAGCCTTGAAAAGACCACTGTCTTCCGGTATACCAGGTTATTTATCTGCCTTTGCATAGAAATAACAATTGTACATGGATATTGGAACCAATCCCCCTTCTTCCATAATTTTATTCAATATAATTGGCTAATTTAACATATAGCTCGCCAAGGCCTCTTAGTCAGGGGCATATATGATTCACTTCTTCCAGCTATAATTGAAATATCTTTATCTCCCGAAAAGATTATCGCCTATCTACAATCTTCTTCCACTTCATGAGTAAGAGTTATCGAAAATTTGCAAACAATCCATACAACCTGATTTTCTATAACTTTAGAAAATCTCACCTAACCTCACTTAATTGAAATTCTCGCTGAGGCTTACGTAGCTGCGTCAATATTTGCGAAATTAAAAAGTCATTATTATTAGATAATTACTCTTAACAAAATCTATGTACATATTTATGTTTAATTATTAGTTTTCCGCTCTCACGTTCTCTATGACACTTGTTTTGCACGCTTCCATTGACGCCGCTTTTGTTCACACTCACGAAACGTGTTGGCCCGCGTAGCTTAGCCCCAT
The DNA here is from genome assembly GCA_021498325.1 of Bactrocera minax. NCBI lineage: Eukaryota > Metazoa > Arthropoda > Insecta > Diptera > Tephritidae > Bactrocera > Bactrocera minax. The sequence goes on from JAKEEE010000001.1 coordinate 6,192,986, forward strand.
CCTCCACGACGAATCTAAACACTTACATATGCACCTATGTAGGCGCTGGCAAATCAGTCACCTGCCATGAACTTGTAAAAGTGCTGTTGCCAAGATTTGTATGTGTGCTTCTAGAGATTCAAGTGTGTGCACTGGTGAAACACTGCACCCACCCTATGGACTTACGACGCGTCGAACGCCAACATTAAAAAATAATTCAAAACAAAATCGAATATATTATATTAAAATATACTACAATAGCCCAGTGGTATAATGGTGAGATGCTCTAACTCACGATTGTTGAAAAAAAGTCCAGTTGCGGAGTGAATTTGTTGTTTGAATTGGTTCTGGTTCAGTAATCGGAGGCCAAAATGGTGAATAACACGTGTAGTATATATGCAGTAGTTATGCTGATCTTATTCTTTAGCTTCGAATATGATAAAATAGAGTGAACAATGCTAAAAATAACCCAATGAACCTACATCAAATAGGGAGGAATCTTATCAGAGATCTTACAAAATTGTGAGCTCAGCCCACTCATAATGCGTTGTTGTTCTAGCGGTTGTTTAAAATTCTAATTGTAGGAATGTTGACTAATTGCCATCCAAGTCATCTAACGGTAGTCCCTGGCAATTAACTGTTTCAATGGACTCGAACAGTGCGAACAGTGGTGTTAGATGAGTAAACTTAAGCCTGCAAGCAAAGAGGTAATTAGTGGCATGTGGGGACCATTGCATACTGAACATATGTTGAGTATATCAGGGTCTAATCTGGATAAGTAGGCGTTTAATGTCGTGAGGTAACTCGAGCTCCACATTTACGAGAAGTGATGTTTTAACTACAACAACGCCGGATCGTGGTAGGTGTTAATAGCTCCTCCGTGTATGGTGTTTAATGCCTGTTGAAATACTTTAGATGAACCACCCCTCCTACTAGTATTCGTCGACTTAATCAAACGGATTATATCGCTAGACCCATGGAAATAGGAAGTGAACTGCCATAGTTTCAGCTTCAAGTTCACCAAAATCCAAGCGTTTTCCTAGAGCAAACTCACGCTTGCCCCACAACACAACTCAGCTTGTAATTTTGTCACGTGTCTATGCAAATGCTGCGACTCGCGGATGGTCTTTCGGTAGTGGTGTGGTGATTGCAGTCTTAACACCTCTGAAATGCATGACTGCAGCAGCAGCAACAAGAATGAGGAATATTACCCGCGTGAAAGCAGCGCGTGCCCACGACCCATCGCAGCGCGTGTGACGTCTAAGGCGAATGTGCGTCGAACAAACATGTTTGTAGTACATACCACTGGGGCCCCCATACAAACTACCGTATGCATACATATCATTATATGCTGTCTGTATTGCCGCTATGTCACGTGTTCCAGCGGATTAAGTTGTTTACATTTCCTCCGAGCGTTGCATTTAGTTATCCGAAGCTTTGCTTTGTATTGTCATTATGCGGGCTTTTTCTTATTGTTGTTGCATTTTCAAATACATTTTACTAGGTGCGAAAATTTAAATGAGCAAAGGCCCGCAGCGTAAACATCGAAACGTTTATTTTAAGTGGAAAATAATCAAAATGGAAAGTGCGCCTGCACAAACTGCCTGACCGCGTCCGGCATCCCCTTTTTCTCGCTTGCGAAATATTTTGCATCCCATTTCGATTGCGTTTTTATTTCTAGAAATAATATCATTCTTCCACTGTACTGCCTTCGCCACAGTTTGTCCGTCTACCTTCGTTCGCTTCGACCTTCGCCCAGTTGGACGTGACGCTCGTTGTTGCTTTTCTTATTATCAGCTTGATCGCCACTTGACAATGCACGAGTAGCCACAATATGCACGGGGATTTGCAAGTATAATATTGCAAAAACGGTAAATTTCAGCAGGTTGTATTGCCGTTTCAAGGTGCCTTGAAATATATTCAACGGTAGCTCTCATGTCTTACGGTAATTTATTGTTGCTGGGAGTATCAGAAGAGCAGTGTCGGACTAAATGGATTAAACTTAAAGCCCGCTTAGAAGTGAAAAAGTATGACTCCATTTTAAATATCCAAAAGGGTCTATCATCGTATAATGTCAAACGTTGGCATACAGACTACCACCTATTTATTTGACTTTGTTCTTCCCACACATTTTCCCACAAGTTTTACGTCGCGGTTTTTAGTCGTCAGCTAGGCAAGAAACCGTCATCCTTAAATTTCTGGGAGTTATCCAGATATCTTATTCTTATCAAAAGCTAGTTTTACATTTTCGCATTAAAGTTCCCCATTTCGAAAATACTGTTTGGAGGCATTTGAAAATCCTGTGAAATCTTCGACGATAATCGGATAATCTCGCTCGCTTTCTGCAAGGCTTCTCAATTATAGCAAGTTGCTGGGCTTTTTCTTTTCTTATCTCTCTTTAATGCTTGTGTTCTAACCCCACACAAAACCAATAATACTGGTAGGGCCAAACGACCTCAACTTCGGAGTGGTAAAAAGCCGTCGATTGTTCACGCTCGCTCAAGTAAATCCTATTATCATAAGTCGGAGTCCATTTTAGTGGTTACATGCACCATTTGGACCATAGAATATGGAAAGGTATAATATATGAATGGATTCAAAGGGGCATTTGAGTTCCTGCCCCAACTGTCATCCAGCCAAGGGCTACAATTTCGATAACAGGTATTGGTTGGACCCTTTCTTTGTAAGAGGTGCTCAACTCATACCCCAAAGGTGGTAGTAGCTGTGATAAGATGCAACCGCAACCTTCGGTTGTACTTTCAAGCTCCGTTCTTCAACTATAATTTCTTTATGGAGAAATTCCGTCCACATGGCCTCTAATCGCTCAATTTCCTGAAAATGTGAGCTGGTCTGACACTGGATTAAGCTGAACCGGACGAACTCTTAAAATATTTATGCAATGCAGTACTTGTAGTCCACACAATACATCATTGTACATATAATATAAATGGAACAACTTGGCTTTTCCACGCATTCCTAAGGATTCATACTTCATAAAAAATGTTCATAAACCCCCACATATGTACATATATTTTACTGTCTCATTTAACCCTTCAGCAAACGCATTTTTACTTCCACCCTTCAGTTCCTTCGTACATCTCTTGTAGCATACGCATTTCCGCTGAGGGTCTTCCACTAACGACATATTCATGTTGGTTTCTTCCCATTATTTGCCACACTCCCCGGTACAAGTGTAACTGCAGCGAGTTTTGTAACTGCTAGTCGCCCTCGTTAGTCGCAGACACTTGAGTCGGCTGAATGGTGCGAAGGCGTGAAAATTGCAACAATTATGGCGAAAAAGAAAAGAAACGTGAGCTCGTGTACTTAGCTAGGGCTCATTCTATCGTTAAGCATCGTAGCTAACAGCCCGCTAACCCCACATATAGTACTTTCTGCATCATTGACGTTGTCTGTACCGCGATTGTGGCAATTACCGTAATTTATTGTTTTTTCCATTACTCTCTTACGGATATCCGCTAACACAATTCACAATTGTGAGTAAATTTTTCCGCGCTTACTTGGTTTGGCCTTGCAAGTCTTGATTTTGCAATCGCCTTCAAATGGAGAGGTTGGATGCAACATTTTGAAACAGCTTAAATATGATTGTACGATATTTCAAAACAAGTTCCAATTGAACTTCTTCAAATCACATTTTCGGTTTTCAGATCGCTCTCGCTTATTTTTATATTGTTCACACCCTTTTTTCGGTGTTCAGAAAAATATTACTGAATAGCTTATGCATAGATCTCAAAACACCTTCCAATTGGATTACCTTATAGTTTCTGTTCTTCTTATCAATGCTGCTTAAACCGGAGTCTCTTTTGAACCAGGGTTTATCATAATACAATAACAAAGGTCATAGATAAGTAATGCTAACAGCACAGGTCGATCTCATTTTATGCTTCAGTGCTTCAGAGGCTTATTCTCCTTATAGTTCATCACCAAACTTGCGTTGCGAAGACATAACAAACGTGAGCTGAGGCACATTAGATGCCACCTTTTTGTAATAATCACAGTTTTTGTCTCGAAATCTTATTAACCAACCAAGAAGTTAGTATAGTCGAACCAGAACCAGACCCAGATAACTGAACCAGGCCAATACAACTTGGCATCAGCATAAATGTCGAAAATAACTTCAATCTTATCCATGTGCTGCAGAAGACCGGTCAATAACAAGCTCCAATAAACTGGCTTAGAGTATTCGAGAAAATGTCTCTCCGGAAGATTCGTGGCATTTCATATCAAATTTCGACGTCAATATAGGTCAATTATTTAAATATCACTTCTGTGGTGAGTTCATTTTCTTGTAACGGACGCAATTTTCAGCACTAAAAGTATCAATACCTTCTCTACATTAGAAAGATCAAGTAGCTCCACACTACTCCACTTTGGCTTCACTTCACTTGAAGTTGGCCAACTTGCTAAGCTGAGAAAAGACTGGTGTGCTATTAGGGATACTATCAAAACAGTTGAGGCAATTATAACTTAAACGTAGAAGAGTCGTTTAACAGAGTTAACTTCCTATCCAGTTATATTCTATTGTACAAATATATTGGTGTACATAGTGAGTAACTTGATTTCTTTAAATATTTTAGTACTTTTGGGAGAAAACATTATCAACAATTAAAATATTAAACCTTGTGCTATAACCGTGATCAAAACTCTCTTACGGATAAGATATTCTTCTTCTTGTAAGTTCTATAACTTAACTTCTACTACTAAGTATCAATAGGTGCTCATTCTAAAGAGAAGTTACTTTGAGAGTTCGAGATTAATTATTTTATGGGGCACAAAATTGATAAAAACAACCTTCGAAATCCCATATATCCAACTTTTGTGGGTACTTTTCGACCCACTACCAAGGTCTACTCCATTAAGCTTTAATTATGGAAATTCATCAGCAAATATACAAAATTTCAGAGTCCACCGCCATTCTTTATAATTTCCAGCTAATCCGATAAGGGTATTACAAGGAAAATGCCATTGGCTTGCTTTCGACAAGGGGTTTCATTTGAGAAATATATATTTCGTGCAGTAGATTGTCTACAAATCTTTCTAAAGAAAACACTTGTGCGGCCTTGTATGAAATTCTTCAGATTTACTTTGGATCACGGGGCTTGTGGTTTCATGTACTTTTCCAATTCTTCAAAACTCAATACAAAACACCGATGGAACATTGCGCCGTTATCTGCAGCATTAAAGCTTTTAACATGTGAACGTCAACGAAAGGCTTTTTTTCGGCGGAAAGCGAAATTTCGCCTTAAAGCGTTAAATTTCAAATTTGCCGCTCATTTGCATTTGTGCCAGAGAATTACACAATCCGGGGCCAGCATATGGCCCGCTAAAACTGCTGCAAGCAGCCAACAACAACATCAGCAGGTTTTGCTTGCCTTCAATGCCACAAAAGCGGATGCGAATAAGTGCGCGGCATGCAATTGCTACAATAATAATAACAACAGCAACTGAAATATAATATAATCCACTAAAATCGTACTGCGCCCAGCTGCCTCTCACTCCCACGCGGCCACGACTGCTCGCCTGTGACTTAGCTGCCCCAGCCAGGCCGCTAGCTGCAACAACACCAACGCCACCACCAATTCCATCGTTCATAGCAAAGGCAAAGACGTAGTTGGGTTATTTTTCGGCAATATTTTGTTTGTTTTGGTTTTCCTCTTGTTTTCAGATATTTTGTTTATTTTCATTTTCGTTTCATTGTGAGCGCCTAAAGTTGCGTGTTGGTGTCACAGTTGCGAACTTTGTCGGCGCTGCATCGTTGGCGTTGTGGCATGATGGCTTTTCCTGTTTAATTGGTGGCACCAATGCGCCGCCCGCAACGAGTGAACCAACACCATCAATTGTCTGACGCAATAGGGCGCCCACCCACTCCTTTCGTAGATCTATTGTTTTTTGTTTTTTCATCTTCACACTACCTATCGCACCTTTTGCACAGCTTCCCACCGTCGCACACTGGCGAAAAGTCGCACGATTGCGGAACTCGTCTGTTGAATTATGAGTTTCAAGTAACCAAGTTCCAAATATTTTATCGTTTTTTTGTTTGAACTGATTTATTAAAATATATAAAAATTTTTGTTAATTTCAAGCATAGAATATTTGCGTGGCAACGCCATTTCGTATGGTTTATTTTTTGTTTTAACAATTGAGTATCTACTATTTATTTAAAAGTTTAAAACAAAAATGTTTATTTTACAATGAAATCATATAATAATTTAAAATAGTGTAATAAACTTTATTTTCCAAAGTTTCAGTTCTAAAATATACCTTCATATAAGTCTTTTTGCCCTTGCCACAAAGTTATATTTAATATTCCAGAGGTTATTCATTACCTGTAATATTTGTGAATAGCAGTCGTATTCAAAGTTCTCGTTACAGAGGAAAGTTCCTCAAAATTTTTATATGTGGCAACCTTATTCCAGAAAATATTAAAATTTTAAGATTTATCAAGGCCTTTAATTTCATATCTGGCTTTAACTAATTCCTTCTATTTTGATCTTCTCTATACTTCAGCTAGGTGGCAATAATATTTAATATACTTCTGAATGAAATGAATCTTCGGAAATATTTATCAAAAATTGCATCTGACTTAAATAATTTTGTAATTATGTTTCACTGTTAAGTAGCTATCTAAGAAGAGGGATTATATAGATAAGATAATAGCACAATAATGTATCCCCCAACATTTTTTTACTTCGTTAATTAAATACAATTTAAAATAGGTGGCCTTGACCAGTGACCTTGTTAAATTTTGTAAATTCAAACATATTTAAAGTACTTAAACACCGACTATTTAACATTACGAATTTTATTAATTTTTGTTATTTTTCTTGTACTTGTAAATAAGGTGATATATATCCTTTTCGGATATATGGATACAATAATTATAAAAGTTCATACTTATACACTTAATAAATTTTCTTTTTCGTTGAAAATTTTGATATTTTTTTCACTTGAAGAACATTCACTTATAAAGAAATAATCAGAAATTAAATGAAATAGCCCACTGTGCACCATATGATTTTTCCTACTTCGACAATGTCGCAACATGAAATTTTAAATAATATTAAAGCCACAGCAGCGTGGAGCCATTAAGAGCGTGAATCAAACGCTGCCAACAGCGGACGACCAAGTGACTAACTGACTAACTTTCTGATGGGCTGACTGGTTGACTGTGTGGTTGAATCAAAGGACGGCAGCGTGCAGCAAGCATAGCGATTATCGTTTGAGAGGCAGTTGGTCGCGCTGCCTGCTTTTGTGGGAAAGGTTAGAGAATTCGGCATTGCTGATAGGAAAATACGTTATATAATATATAGACATGCATGTGGATATAAGTATACGTATATGTGACTATCTCCGCGTGACAAATGTAAACATTTTATTTAGTTTTATTGAAGTTGGCGAAAGGTGTCACTAATGTGTGAGACTTCACTTCAATATAAGCAATAATTTGTTATAAAATATCTGATGGAGATTCGATGAGAGAGGAAAAGTTTGGAAAAGCAAGCTTTCGAAAACAGTAGTGCAAACAAACATAGTTTGGCTGTTGCATGATTTTAATTAACTTTGAAACTGTTATAAAGGGTGCCTAAGGAGCAAAAATAATTTCTTTCTAATATGCTATTTCACCTGATATCCAACTTTTCAACAATAATCGAAGTTGCAATTTGGTTGTATATGTCAAAGGATCATTGTTATCCACAGTTTTGATGTCAATATGGGTTCAGAGCGCCTGCATACCGTGAAGTCAGCTCTCTCCGACTTTGAACTCCAACTACGACCTTAAAGTATCTACTAAGTAGAGATTTAGAAAATTACCAGTTAGATTCACAGTAAACGCATATGCATATACCGATCTAATTCTTATCATCGCATTGGCAGAGAATCAAATCGAGTCTAAGTCCAATTAAAGACAGAATATAACACTACCCAATAGGATACTTCTCCATTTCTGCTAAATATTACTTCCTCACCTGGTTATCATGATTCCAGTTGAGGATCGTAATGAATAAATTTGCAAGCGACATCCGCTGGAATACTCTCAAAGAAATAGCCCAAAAGCATGGGTTTCTTTTATAAAACAATGTTTATAAAAAATAAGCTTCTCATGGTACATTCGTATGGTCCCGGATGGAATCGCTGTAGCTCATTCTGTTAACCCATTTTTTTAAGACGTTGAAAAACGGTTGTTGACGGCTTCTGCAAATAAATACCAATTGTTCAATATTCGCTATAAAGTCCCCATTCATTAAGTTGTTAATGGATTTTCGGTATAATTTCGGTTTACCAGGCACTTTACAAAAAACACTTAAAAAGATCGAGGAGCAGCTCTGTGTCATGTCGCACTATCTACCTGAAATCCAAGTTATTCCATTGACATATTCATACCCCAGTATATCATTTCCATCCACACAATATAGTCTAACATGCCAAAAGATGCTCGGTTTTGCTCTCTTTAGCATAACCGCCACAGGAAACCAGAAAGCTCAAGAAGCAGCTGTTAAGAAACATTCGAAAATTTTCTCAATAATGTTAGAATCATTTTGATTCATGTTGATTTCTTACTTCGTTTACTGCGTTACTTACTGCGTTTTACTTCGTCGCCCTGTAGTCACAGTAATATCTGTCAAATCTCAATGAATTCCCCAGTTTTTTAGAAATAAAAACTGCAACATGAATAACCGAAGTATCATGGTGATTAGTATAATTTTTAAGAAATATTCCTGATATACTTCACTAAACTGAAACCAATGAAATCATATCTTGGCCATAGCATCGCAGATATTCATTTTTAAAGTATAGCTACCGATATGTTTCAACCTCAGTCTTTTCCGAAAGCTGAAAATGGAGGAGAGAATGCCTAGAAGTTACCTACCTCCCAAGTAATTCGGTAGGTTTCCTGCCTTCTACATTAGGCCGGAAGGATCTAGCAGTCGCACAGGAGCTTGCTGTTGATAAATGCTTGTTAATCTCAAGCGACGTCCACCTATCCAGTGCAAGAGGACAACGGAGACCCAGCTCGTTCCCAATCACTTGTATTTGGGACAAGAGTGTCCTTTCTTACGCACTCATCGGCTCTGCATTTCCCAGCGATTCCACATATACCGTACCGTATATACTTAAGTCGGTTAGTGCTACAAAATTAATTATTTTTAACCCATCAGGGACAATTACGATTTCATTCTGTCTCGACGGTTACGCGGACCTGAAGGATACGGAGAAAGAGTATAGAAAAGACAAGTTTAAATCAAGCTCGGTCGACAAATTTTGAATATGGTGGATTAGACATGGTCTGTTAGACCTATGACAGCCGTTTAAGTGTTAATGCAACAATCTGTGTTATATTTATATATATTATATATGACATCGCCTTCGACTATATCTGAAAAACTCTCTAGTACGTTCATCGGCTTCGGACAACAACCAGATGATTTTAGAAAACTCTGTGACTGTTATACTGTTCTCGTGTTATACCACCTAACATACCAATATTAGATCTGTAATTCCGCAACAGGATTTTCAGGTCTTGAGGCTTTCAGCACTCAATCAGCTGAAGGGAATGATAGCTGAATATGGCGCTGAATGAGAAAGCGCCCAGAGCTTCTCAAATTTCACAAAGATTTAAGGCAATTCACTTTCTTATTTTTTCACTTCTGAGTTGAATGTTTTTTTTTTCTATAGTTTTGGTTTTCTTTTGGATGCTAAACCGCTCGACAAAGCCTTTCAAGGTGACTGATTTTTAAGGCAATGAGTACTTTTTCCATCTTTATTTTTCCACAAGCTCTGATCGCTAGTTTCTCTCAACTGCTCATGGCCACTCTGTACTTACATGTGACCATATACATACATATCTTTGTAAACACATTTCCGCTTCAATAGAGTGCCTCAGAAATTGTAAGGCGAGTGATTAAACTTTCCATTAGCTCGCACACTAAACACATACCACCAGCTACAGTGTTTTCACGCTTATCGCTGGGCTCAGACACAGCGCATTATAAAGAAAAAAAATTCCATTCCATATTAGTTGTCTTATCAATTTTAGGGTGAGAATTATCAGAAACTTAGGTTTACATTCAACATTCGGTGGGTTTGTTGGTCACATGGCTTCCCACGGCTCTAGCAAAGGCACATACATACAAACATACGATTACTATATATATACATACATATATACAGTGTATGACGATTTGTTGTGCGCTGAATTCTACTTTTGTTACTATCGTCACTTTCGTTGTGGTTTAATTTCATTCATTAATTCATTCATTAGTTCCATTCCACAGCTAGTCTTTGCGGCTGTCGTCTGACACGCTCATTCAAATACTACGCATACAAGTGGTCGATTGCTAAGCTCGCCTTATGTCGTTTCGGAGTGTGTGCGGAAATAGTAAATATGTTTGCCTCAAATATTTGTCACTTCAATACTGATTCAAATGATATCGCAATCATTTAAAATACACTCACTGGCCATTCGCCACGCGTATGGTATGGACTCATGCACTTAGTAGCGCTTCCAAATGTCTAAGCAGTGCTATGTTATGTTATGTGCGAATGCGAGTGCTGGTGTGTTTGGCAGCTTAAACCTCTCACTGATAACGGACATATGTACATATGTGCAGACAGATTTAATTGAAATATTTTAACAATGAGCTATTTTAAGGTTACAAACATGTGTGCGGTTATGTTAGGTATCTTTAACCACAAAAATGTTTCCATGTAAACATATGTAAATACTTATCTGCGAATTCACGCCTATTACAATGAAACTGACCACAAACAATATACATACATATGTAGCTGTATGACTATTTAATATAATCTATGGTTACTGAAAAAACTATTATATTATCATTGCGGGAATTAACACAGCATTTTTTACAACTGAATTCTCTTGAACTCTTGGATATAACTTTACACTAAGTATAAACACTAAAATAAAAAGAGTTGTCTAATTTCTGACTAATAAAGCTATATAGCTTGAGCACTCCAGTTAAATTTCATTGCTGCAAATGTTTAAACTCCTGCGGATAAATTTTGCTGCAAAACAGAGTTTTATTCCCATAAACTCCAAAAAGAGGTGTTTAAGGCAAGTTAAAGACTTTGTAAAATCTCCTTTTATTATTATAAATAATATATAAGATATTATTGGACAAGATGGGTATTAACGATCTCCTGAATGGTCCCGTAGATTTCATTTCATGAAGCCACGGCGTTCAACAATAGTTAAATCTTCCCATCTAAATGGAGTTCAAGGGATTTACAAATTTTACACAAAATAAAGTCAAAGGTAACTTCAACTCTGCCTATAAATCCTACGTCCTCTGAAATCTTCAGGGTCTCCGTTATTCAAACCGTCCACTATACATTAAACCAGTATAGACGCGAACTTATATATATATATCAATAATTCGGGAATACTTTAAACTGTTACAGCAACAATAATTGTAGAAGAATACCTATTGATGTTCATAAGACAAGATTCAATGATACTCTATCTTTTCGAGTCATTAAAACACTTCCTGCTTTCCCGGGTAAATGATATAATGGTCGTTTCTTTGCTTTTTCCTTAGTCTGCGTTATCTTAGGAAGGCTCCATTTTCTTCAGAAGTTTCTTCTGATCTTATAGACTAAACTTCATCAAAATTTAACAATTTTCCTAATTGTTGTATTCTCGGGTATAAAAAAATATACCGTTACACGAAATCGTCACTCTTATCTCGCCAATAAAATGAATATATAGTGTATAAATACAAGTATCTAAACCTGTCTCGATCTCTTCATGCTTACACAAACAACCGCTAGTCCAAGAAAACCCAAATGTCTAGACAAAGTTTTATGCTCGAGTACAAAAATACTGAAATTATTAAGTAAACAATAACATTTAAGCTAAATAAATACGGAACAGTAAATAAATACAATAAATAAGCACTCACAAACGCACTTTAGTATTCATTCACAAAATTGGCAAGTTATGTACACTCGAACCTTTGTAAAAATACTTCGCACAAGATATTAATTTCTAAGATATGATTTTTCAATGCATTAACGGCATTAATTGGTGTCGAAAGACAATGGTCACGTAATTTATTTCTGAGTTATTAGAAGATGACAAAGTAGTCACGTCTTGTGTCATATCAGCTATTCAGGCACATATGTATGTACTACCTATATACATATGTATATGTACATATATATTTCGGATGAGTAAATAAAGCAATGATTTATGACTTACTTATGATTTTAATGTGAACTTTTTGTGAGTTACTTCACCATTATTATCTAGCCATTCCGCGTTTGATATAATGCTGTGCTAAAATATTGCTTCGGACAAGCCTTTAAAGTTTAAACCACACCGCAACTCCTTCAATTAAAATTATTTTTGGAAATTATGATTTACTAATACTAATGATACTAGAAGCAGTTTTATATTGGGAACTCTTTTCTTCCTTTTACAGCTGTCTTCTCTTGACCCGCGGTAGACAATACCTAACCTCTAAGCATATTGTTGAAACGAAAAAATTTTTTATTTAATATATTATCAGTCTGGCGCTAATATTCGTATATATTGAAGCTTCATAAATAGGGAAGAACCCGTATCAGCGATTTCATGAAATACGACGGTTCATGATTCTCTGACAATTGATTGACAATGCTCTAAATGACCGAAACTCCTGATACCAATTTTAATGACAATTTGTCCTGGAAAACCGTAGAATTTCATGGATTGTCTAAGCAAACATACTTTTAATATTTTACGTTATTCTATACCTTTTTGTTTATATCTTGAGAAATAGAGAGGACTCTCAGCGAGTCAAAATTTTCCACACACAGATCTTCAAGTATTTTAAAATTTAGTGTCAAAAGAATTAAAAGCTCAGAATGAAGTAGTTTGTCGTTAGAATGTCTAGTGATACTTCTATATCAAATGTGACAAAATTTTGAGTTCCAGACTAAATAAAATGTGTCATCTAAAACCTTAACTAATAATTGAAATCCTTCTAGTGGAGCCAGAAGACTTTCGTCCGTAAATAGTAATTAGTATATAACTTCAAGGACAACTCTGCCCAAAATGGAACTAAATATTTCGTCCTTAGGACGCCAGATTTTGTCATTACTCCTCGGGTGACTCAATTTAGTGGAGCTTTGATGCTAGCCAAAAATATCCCGAAATAGTTTTCAGCATGCCATTAAAGTTATAGTTTTGGCTATTTATTATTTCGGATACGCTCCGTTTACGTACTTAGACTGCCTGAGAACATTCGATTTGGCGGTCTTTAGACAATTCCGCGTACAGGTGTGAGGCAACTAGAGTGGCAACAGAAGACTTGCTCTGTGGGTCTCAAATTCATCTAATTTAATCGATTTGTTACACTACCTTCCCGAACCCCGGTTTAACTCTTATAAAGCTGCAGAGAGTCCAAACTATGAGACTGTCCCTCTCCTCTGTTTCTAAAGTGGTGATCCAATTTAAATACCCATTAGTTGTTGTTATTAAAATGCAAGCAATGAGTGTATCGGCCAGAAATAAATATTTCATTAATGAAATTTGCTTTGTGCAAGCTAACCGCAACAACAATGGCATCAACAGCAGCGGCGGCTACAAGCGAATCCAAGCTGCAATTGATGTGCAAATAAATTGCGAATTCATCACGCTTTCGCAATGACGCAAATGCGCGCTTTTATACGCATTCGACCATATGGTCACTCTGGTTGCGAAAACGTCAAACGTGGCATTCGTCAGTGGCAAGCAGCGGCAGCGGCAGCGGCAGCGCCAGCATTCCATGCGCGTACTGTCTCCTCGTTAGCGCATCATTTGCAACATCAATAATGATTATGGGAAGTTCGCAAGCGCTTAGATGCGTCGGCAAGAACAAGCACAGCACCATATTTTCTCGAACGTGTGTGTGTGTATGTCCGAAAAGCCTACGCATAAAAAGTAGACGCGCCACACAATGCATTTGCAAGGGACGTCCATCCGCCCGCGCACTAATCCAAAAGCCATCAGCTGTCAGCCATAAGCAAGTAAATGAGGTTGTAAGCCCCTTATTGTTGTTGTAACAACACTGTGTCAACTACATCTGTTCAGTAACAATGTCAATGGTAAAGCCAATCTGGACGCATGCTCATGTCGGGGTGTCAAAAGCGATTTATTTCCCATTGTTCATTGTTATTGTTGTTGCTATGCTTTTTATTACACCCCTAAGGAACCTTCCATTTTCTAGACTATTTCAGCATTTACGCCTACATTTGTGTAATGTTTCCAATTTCTGTCGTGATTGCTGTGTCTAAAAATATATTTTAAAGGGTTTTACAACAGGGGCGGGTAGATACCCCTATGCATTGAGAGAAACTGCGTTACTATTTGAGAGGTTCATAATATTCTGTACTGAATGTGACTTTATTTAAACGTCCTCCATTCATTTTGCGGCTATTTCCGTGTAGTTCGAAGTTTTTCAAATCCATCGCTTAGGTCCGACCGGATTTGGGGTTACTTATAAAAACTACAATTCTCTGAAATACTATAAGAAATGATTCAGCTAGGTGAAATTCCATAATCTTAACGGTCAGTTCACGTCATCTCAGCGAATGTTAACCATAACGTAAAAATTCCTGATAATATCAAAAGCGTCACAGATGGTGAACCCTTTATATATACATATAAATATACCGACACAGATGCAGCAGAAAAGTCATTGCCAGCTAAACAACAACAGTAATAATGTTAATAAAAAAGAATTTCATAGAAAATCTTTAAAAATATCACCTCGTCTTTGAGTTTCTGCCGCATTCGAAATGTGACTCTTGAAGCATATGAAAGAAATTATAGGAATGCAAGTGTATGCAGTACGGAAAGGCGTCTTCTAGGAGGTGCGCATATGATGCCGATATTCATTGCCATTATGGCGTTGACAGTCACCGGCAGGGACGTTGACGAATGTGCTTCGTGTAGTCCAGAGTACGTCAGTGGGCGGAAACCCCGAAGGCGAGGAGCTGTTTTTTACTATCAGACGGGGAAGTGAAGGCAGCCTTTGCATTCCTATAAGCGGAAGTGGCGATTTCATAGCATATTAATAAGGTTGACGAATTGGAACATTGGACTTCCCGGCGAACTTGCTCCGGTGAAGGTGAAGGCTGTTGTATTGACGATTCGATACCGAATTGCGGAAAACGACTACAATTGACGAAAAAACAATGGTTTTTCACAAAGACAACCTCTCGGCTCATATCTCCGGCATCGCCACTACGAAGTTGTTCGAATTAATATTCAAACTGCTGCCCCATGCACCGTATTTCACAGATTTGGTCCTTTGCGACTAAATTTTCTTTCCAATCTTGAAAAAATCGGTGGCACAGCAGAAATTTTAGTCCAATGAGAAAGTTATCGCCGCTACGTAGGCCGACTTTGAAGACTTCAAAAGATATTTTTTAAACGGGTTAGAGAAGTTCGAGCATTGCTGAGTCAAGTCTATCGAGATGAAATTAGATTATGTTGAAAAATATATCGTAATTTTTTTTAAATTTCCACTCTTTTTTTGTATCCTAATAACTTATTGGACCGCCTTCATATTATAATAATAAAGTCTGATGCATATGAGTTTGATATTCTCACACTGATTCCTATAATTTTGCAGTTCGTTATCTGCTGTTGTGAATGGACCTTTCACCTAACTACTGCCCTCACGATCTATATAAAAAAGAGTGCCGCTTCTGTCACTTCTTCGCATTTCAGCCTATGAAAGAGCTTAGGAACCTTATGTTGATGTTCTGAACTTGACAGCAATATAGTTCATTGCTAAAGTCAAATTTATACCTCGACCATAAGTTCATAAAAGAACTACTTTCTATTAATCCTTGCATGAGCTTTAATTCACTACAGAGTAGATTAGAGTATCAACGCAATTTTTTAGACAAATACCGTACATTGTACTTCGGTAGCAGCTTGAACGACTACATAAAAAATATGAATTCACCACCATATTGACCATAAATTTATACACTTGTCTCTTGAAAGAGGCACCATTCTAATAACAACGGTAATATTCAACATGCCTGCCATTTTTACGTTTTGTTTTAATAAAGTAACGGAAATCAGTAATAACCGGGCTCGTTATCATTATAATTGTCATATACTACTGATTATTACCTTAAAAACAATTTATTTGAAAACATTTATTGACTTTGGCTCCGCATGAGAACCGGAAAAGGGATAATTATGGTCAATTTAGTATTCATAATACATTTAAAAAAAATTCAATATTTAATGGTTTCCATGTACGATTTAAGTTTTTTTTACCCTTGCATAGGCCTCGTTAAAGCTACATTCCCCGCATTTAGAAAAAACTTTTGTATATGGACTTTTGTGTGGACTAATTTTTTTCCGGTAAATACATTTTAATGCATGTTCTTAACATATTGAACAATTTTTCAACCTATATTTCCTTGGGGGATTTGGAAATCGGTTTCTGAAAAAACCCTAATTTATGCAAACAATTACCTCGAGCACAGGAAAAAAAAACAACAGCAACAAAAACTACGCACTTAAAATGTCGTTTATGTTTTGCACCGTCAAGTAAATCGATTGAAAATCGCAATTATCGGCACCGTTACAAATCGTCTTCCGCTCAGTGATAAGGTTAATCGCATTAATTCACTAATTGCAAATGTAGATTTGCTTCGCATTCAATTTTTTTACTAATTCTGAGAATCTCACTGTGTTTTTTAATACATACTTGTTGTTTTCAATCTTTTTACAGATTTCTAACCTTGAAATTTCCTCTTACTTTTGTAATAATAATATGCATATTTAATATATATTATTTAATACTACGCACCCTTTACGAATTCATTCATTTGCATTTTGCTGTGAAAGCTTTTGCATTACGGCATGCACGCATTCTTCTCAACTAACGAAATCCTGAACACGACTAGTGGTTCCTGGTTTCGCAAACTGAGATCAATTGGATGGTTTCCTAAACATTGAAACCCTTTAGGAGAGTGCTAACTAAGTCTGAAATTTGTAGTACTCTTCCCTAGTCTGGAGTTGAACCCACAGTCGCATATCTTATATACCTGATCTTGTACAACATTGGTTTTATACGTATTTTCGGAACTGGAGAAATATTATTTAGAGTCGGCAAAGAAGTGGTATGTTTTCAGGATTTGTTTCAAGATTTAGTCAAAGTTGAACATTGTACCCAGCTAGTTTTTTAGATTCACTCACCCAGGTCTAGCCATTTCTCTGAATCAATATTCCTTTTGTGCTTTGAGATAGTCCATTAACGGAAGATAAATTTGTTCACCCTCCATTTCAAGTTAGTTATCTAACCATATATTTACGATGTATAACAAGCTGTAATACAAAATTATGAAATAACTTCAAACAATGGAAGTATATAGTTTCAAAGCTAAAAAACTCAATTTCATTTAAATAAAGAACATCTAGAATAACCTAAAAGAAATCGATTATTGAAGCTAATCTCCAAATCTCTTTGCCACTCTATAATTATCAGAAAAGCAAGTCTAATGGTTGAGACGACCTTGCAACTAGAAGGTACAGAGAAGTAGTATGTTGGCGCACAAACTGATCACTCAGATTATTGAATAAATGCCGATTTAAACTAACGGATCTTAGCATACAATTAGTAGTTCAAAATAAAGAGGATAAATTATAGAGGAATCGTTGTAGTCGAGCAGAGTTAGTTCGTCATTAAAGTCTCACGCTGAAAATTATAGCGGAAACTTGCTATGTGTATAACATTTCCAAAGAGCATTACTTGATCCCTGCAGCATTTTTATATTATATTTTGTGGAAGCATAAAAATAAATGATCCCAGATCAAATTTAACAATGGCACTATAAAAATCATTATTAATCGAATTTGCGACGATTTCTTCTTATATTATTCATTATGGGTTTTATTCGCTTCGACTATCTAGTGGTAATGTGACAAGGATCACCTTCAAATTTGATAATATCTATATATTAGTCCTACTAGAGTAAGCTCATTGCATCCAGATTTATTTTCAAATTCGGTATGGTCATCTTAACATATCTCATTATCTATAACAAAAGGTTTAAGAGATTAACCGAATAAGTTTAAAGACAAATTTTTAATGGGCCAAAAAAAGAGTCCTTACTCGACTATAAAATTTTAACTATTCAAATGTGACTGTAAAATTTGAAATTTTAAACGCTCGGATATGTACATATATGCATATGTACATGTACCTACCTATGTTTGTATGTATAAGCTAAGATTCCCGCGCACAATTTAACTCAATTTATGAGCCACCATCCAACTGAATCCTCTCGAAAGTCAACCGCTTCCGAGTATTGCCACCCACGTCGCCTCGAACAAAAAGCGAAGAAGGCGAAGAAATATGCTGTGACTCAAAGGCAGCCAACCCCATTGCCGCTTGCAAGAGAATGTTGTGGTACTTTCTGGCATCCTCAATGGTGGCTGGTATGTCCTTAAACGCTCGCATTGCTGTCGTTGTTACCGAGGCGAAAGTAGCCAGTGTCATTGAAATCCGAGCGTGGATGTATGAGAATTGGGTATTTTTCCGTTCAAACACGCTTGAGGCGCATGCCACCAGGTTGAATTTTATCACCAGCTAGTGTCGTGCGAGCTTTCGTCTAAATGTGTGTGTGTGTGTGTGGCTGTGTAATAGAAAGGCAATTGTGGGCGTGTGCGGAAACATGTGGGGCGTAGTTGCTTCCCATGCAACGCCATCTTGTTGCAACATACGACTTTCGAGTATCATATTACCTTTCTTTGTTGTTTTTGTTGTTGTTGTTGTTATTGTTGTTGTTGTACTGTTCGTAATAATTCCACGCATACACGCTTGTCAGTGACGCAACGATTTGCATGTGTGTAGACTGTGACGAGTTATGAATGTCGATTGTGGAATTGTTCGTCAATTCTGCAAACTACTACCGAAATTCCCTGCACTCATACACTGCCTAGTATGTGTCAAGCAGACCCACACCACTTCGATTGCTGTTTTCACAAACATCTCCTTTCCATCCATCCTCCATCTGGTCGATGGAGTTGATTGTTCGTATTTCGTTTATGCAATCGTATTTGCTCGTTTCCTTCGTTCGCCTAAGTGAGTCGATATGTCGTATTTGCGAGTAGGTTTTCAGGGAAAACGTAGTAACCTATTTACGCTGCTACGCCCACGTGCCACGTGCCGTACCGGTTACTCCGCGCAATCTCCGCCATTGTCGGCGACCTCGTTTCGCAGACGCCTTGTCATAGAACCTCGCCGCATACACAGACGAAAGTAAATACAACTGCATACATTCGAGTACATACCGATATGAAAGCAAAGCCTCAAAGGTAGGTCGCACCATGCAGAGCAACATCGGCAGCTCCACCACCAACAGCTGCAGCAACAGGAAAAAAGTACGACAACGACGACGTCTGACAGCAAAAACAACATCGTTCGCGATGACGAGAATATCGATTTCTTGGCGTATTGAGTCAGTCCGAGTGTACGAGTAAACTCGTTTTTCTGTCTGCACAGACTGCTCGGTGGTGTTGCTAGCTGCTGGCTTCCAACAATGACGTCACAATGAGGTCGACCCTCAACGCCTGCCACACTGCAACAGTACATTATGTGCCAGCGTGGCAACGCAAGCGTGGCTAATGACGTCATAAATGTGCACAGAAAAAGCAGCGACAACAACAGCAATACCTCGTGGCTGCTGCGAAGCTGCAGTGAGTTTTGTATAGAAAAAGTGGCAGCTTTCTGAGCTGAGCTCTTGCAGTGGGGTCAGGTCATACCGGGATGGGTCGCTAAATAGACCGACAGGTCACTGCGTAAGCAGACAGTTAAAAAAGTGACGTATGTAAGCATTCAGGTGTATCATAAATTCTATAATTTCCTTGAAAAAGGGCGGCACTGAAATGAGTAAATGTGCGGAGAGTGGTTTCATTTTGTGTTGATAGGCTAGCCTGCTGTCATAACACGAGTGGACCAGATTTGTATTGGAATGTGTCAGCTCACAAGCATATGGCGCTTTCAAATTAATGCACATTATGTCGAGCTAAGCATCCTATTGCTGACCTTTGCGGACACAGTGAGCGTAGGAAGCAAAGGGCCAAGGATGTAGGCAAACGTAGAACATTCATCAGCAATGCCATAAACTAACTAACTTTTTTTCGTTCTGATACAATTTATGGGGTTAACCAAAGTAGGGAAAATCCCCATAGGAGCTATGATCACCAGATACTGATCAGTGATCCGCATTTATCATAAACAAAAGTTCGTTTATTACGGTCCTTGCAATATTTACATACTCAGACAATACCAGAGTTTACTCTAAGACTTGGAATTGATCCCTGAATTTTTAACGATCGCACACTTGTAATGTTTAAGAGAACTGTTTAGTACTCAGAGAAGTATTTGGCAATCCAAAGCTATCTCTCTTTTCGAAACCTCTTGAATACTTTCAATTCAGCTGAGCTAATATTTTCTTGTCTCAAGTATCGTGAATTTCTAACTTAACACTCTTCCGATTTCGAAATGTTTATCTACTTGAAATGAATATTAGGGTGCTGGAGTGCTATCAACAGTTAATCCAAAACTTGGCTGAAATTGGTACCATGAAGACGACTAGTTCAAGCAAGAAAATTATGCAGCTATAGATCCCGATAGTAAACTGCGATTTATGACTGGTTTGAAGAGAAGAAGAAGAGATTCTGGTTGTATTATAAAACTTTTGGTAGTGTTTAAGGTTTCCAAGACCGAATCGCTTCGAAATTCTCTTCTTGTTTTAATGAGACAGCTTCATTTAAATCTTATTCTATGGAAACGCCATAATTTGGGTAGTTCGACCTTGTTTATCATACACATCAGAATTTAGCTCACAGGGACCAGGGACCAGTAACCATTCGCCTAAGAAAAAGAGAGTAAATACTTTTTGACAGTACTAGCGCGACCTTATCTATTTAGTTAACAAGATTAGTTATCCCTAAACAAGTTAACTTAGCTACTTCTAATCAAATACAAATCGTAAATGCCGTTTCGATATTCGTAATCAGAGCTTGAGTTCAAATATCGGTTGGGCAAAATTATGAAATCATAGAACAAAAATTAGTGAATAAGACTCACCTTTCGGCAACAAAAGTCGAATTTGGAGGATATCGCTGACACAAAAAATCCGTCTCTTAAGATTCATTATCTTCTATCTTTCATCTCTCGAATAATACGAAGGTGTTTTCCTCGAGTAGGAGAAAATATAAAATCCAAAATCCAAGCAGACGTGTAAGAGATCGCGAAATGTTATTATATCGAAAAGGGCTAGACTCTTTCCTCTGTATTGTGTTCATATCACCGGTAGACTGGGATCCAGAGTATGTCCTTAACGGAGTGGACCATCTCATAAGTCCTAATTAAGTGTGTCCTCTTGGCTGTATCCTATTTTCTGCTTTGAGCAGTTTAGACCTTTTATATAACTTGATAGAGCTCTGTTTGACAGACCATATGCACATATTTTCATTTTCACTCACATTCATATATAGTGAAATGGATCTATTCGTATGATAAAAACCAGATACCACAAATTAAAAATCACAATAATTCCTGAAATTTGTTTACGTCGCGCTTCTGTGCTTTAATCACATGGTTAGTCATGTCTCGCAGGGGTTTCCTGCTGCATTGCAGTGAAGGACTACTGCAACTACGGCTTGCTGCAAAGCAAATCTGCACTGCACAAAATGCAGTCGTCACTATTTCACACACTCACATATACACATACACACTTCCGCCACCCATGAAGCCAATAAGAACATATGTTGAGCTGCAAAGACGTGGGCACGTCAACGCCAACCAAAAGGCTGATTAACCACACGGTTTCCACGACAATGGCGCTGGCATGGAGGCGCTCCCGCTGCAGCCGTTTAAACTGTGTCGCCTAGGTACCGTACTGTGGCAAGCGAAGAAGTAAAACGCAATAGAATAATTGCACTTTTGCGCAGTACAATGGACAACCATCACCTAACGGCCAACCACCCACTGACGCAGCTCAGCGCTCGGCGGGGCCAGCCCAATTGTGATCAACCCCTTCACTGAGCCCGCAATGCAGCGCACTGCACTCGTGCATATTGCACACAACTGTTCGTAAGTGTGTCTGTTTGTGTGAGTGTGGTGCATATATGTGTCTGTTCGGTGGGCGCAATTGGCGAAGGGTGGTGACTTGATGGGTAGCGCACACCGAGAATCGAGCATTTTCTGTTTTTGCGATTTTGTGTTTTTGCTATTGTTTTTGTAATTTTCCATTTTTCAGTCTTCAACAACATTCAGCTTTTTGTTGATATTTAAATTATACGCTCAACGGCAGCGCTGGCTCAGTCGGTCACCAGTTGTTTGCCGAAGCTCTTGAACTTGAAAAGCGCGCCTCGTCATATTCACTAGCGGATATTGTTAGTTCACATAGCCGAAGTACAAACCGTGTTTTAAGTCGCAAATTTTCAAAATGACAACTGTAAATTGCATTTCCTACTCCGTTAATCGCTGCGTGTTTTTGTGAAGCGCGAGCGTTTTGTGTAATTAAGAAGTGCATTTGTTGGTAAATCGATTTGTTATTGTAATTATACGGGGGCGTAGCAGCTTTGTTATATAAAAAAAGTAATATCGCACATAACCGTTAATGTTTAGCACACGTGCCAAGCGCTTATAGAGAATCGATAGAGTAATAAATTCGAAAGTGATTTGATAGCTTGGACTTTGCTAGCTTTCTTGGTATCGTAAATGAGCTTTTGCTTAGTGAATTTAATTTCCACTGTTATTGGTATGAGTTTAATAAGCTGCTTAATGAAAGATATTGGAAAAATCTTAAAGTTTTAAACTATAACTATAAATTCTGTTTCAGTTAAAAAGTTCCGTGTTTCAGTTAAAGCGAATTTTGGCTGTAAGAGCTGAGGTAATATCTAATTAAACATTTAAATTATGAATAAAGAGGAGAATTATGGACTCTTTTCACTCAGTGATTCAGTGTTAGGTTATAATATTTGAAGTATTAGTACAAGTAGAACTTGGTGCTCTATCCAAATGTGTTCCGGAGTGTTTAAGTTTTTTAATAGAGGGCAAGTTTTTACAGTCGATTTCAACCAATATAATTCGCTTCTTTACCTTAGCAACTCTTTTTAACTATAACTCTCTCATCCAATATTTCGCATTACTAATTTTGGCTTCCTTGTGCAATGTCTCAGTGATTGACACTGATTAACACTGATAAATTTTGAAAATATTTGAATTTCAAATTGTGGCATACAAGCGGATATTAGAGCCCTTTACAGTAAAACTTTAGCTTAAACATTCTCAAGTAGTATTTTTACGCTCTCCAACTATTAGTTCAGACTTCAGAGTTTTACCTTAGTTATGGTTTCAATAGGAGGTATCAATAGGTATGAAGCCGCAGATGAATTATCAAGGAAATACTTTTCATCAGACTCTGGGCAAGCACCACCCATGGGTTATGTACATATAAACTATAACGTTAAGGAACATAATCTTCCAAATAAAAGTGCTTTGTTCTAACTTTTCAGACGAAATGTCGAATAAAAACTTTTTTTCGCATGTATAATAATTTGTACAGTTACTTCCGACTGAATACGAAGTTTGGTAATGCTAAATGAAAGCAAACTTACGAAGTTTTCTACGGCGAGGCGAAACAACATTCATTCTCGCTGTCTTTGCTGTGCATAAATCTATCTATCTCTCTCTGTCTATCTAAGTCAAATGAGTACAAACATGCATTTTATTTGTATTTACGATGCAGCGCAGTGCAGTTTAACTTTTTTCTTTCATTTATTGCTGCGTAGTAGAGAATTTTGCGTCGCAGTTAAAGAACTTATTTGAAGTTTTTTGCAAATTTTTTCAAATTTTTTCAAATTGTACAAACTCAAAATTGAAATGCAGACTAGATGGTGTTATTGAATGGTGTGATTGTGTTGAAAAACCAGCACCCTTGAAAACTATTTGAAAACGTTGGTACAAATTAAGGCGCAATTGCCAGTTTGGACGTAGTGTAATTAAAAAAAAAAATATTTTTGAAACGAAAGTTTTGATTCTTTTTTTTAAGTGTGCATAAAATTATTTGAGAGGTTTTTAAAAACTGCGTATTGAATATCCTTTTTTAATAACGAAATTGAAAAACAAAAATGTTGAAAAACGCGCTGCGTAACTGTATTAAAGTTTGAAAATCGTTTGTGTTCGAACTAAGCGACCAAAAGCCTATTATTTCTCTGTTAGTTGTGAAAAATTGTTTTGAGTAAGTTTTTGAAAATGAAGTAATGTGTATTAATATTTTTCGATTGCAGTCTTCTTATTCTTAATCTTTGTAAATTATAAAGTTACGTAAGCATGTAACTAATTTAGACTGTGAGTAGCTAAAATTCGATTGAAAAATGTTTACTAAAACATTAAATTGAAACGGCGTGTCTATGTTTGCAATTCTACGTGACTACTTTATGGGCAAAAAGCTGGGTCGTGTTGCAAAAAAGGTGAGTAATGAAAATGTTTATTAAAATGTATATACAACTTATAAAATTTTAAGCCTTAGACCGTCATTTGATAAAGCTTTTAAATTTTTAAACTTTTCAATTTTAATTGTATTTCGATTTGATAAGTGATATGTAATTGCACCAGCTTATGTGATTTATTGCAGTTGTTTGTTCGATTCACTTCACTCCAAGGCTTGGTGAAACGAAGAAAGTTTTTATAGGGTTTTATTCCACTTCTCATTGGATCCATAAATACAACTGAAACCGATATTCTCTATTCGTTAGCTTTCTCTGTGTGCTATGTGGTATACAACTATATCAGTTTATGTGATTTACGCCAGTTGTTTGTTCGATTCGCTACGCTCCTACGCTTGATGAATCGGAAAAGGCTTTTATAGAGTTTCATTCCACTTCTTATTGGGTTCATAAAGCTCCCGCACGTGCCTTGTTTCATTTTACAATCTTCTATTATTCGCTTTCGCAACGTTACAATTATTTGCAAAAATTAAAGTGACGCGCAAAAATATATAAAATGTATACGTATGCAAAAAGCGCATTAATTATCTTTTGAATTTCCCTAATCACCGTGATTTTTCACTGTCAACTATCTGCCCTTGTATTATATTGTATGTACATACATATAGTATATGTCTCTGGTCGCATGCGCTTTTATCTAATCAGTGCGACTAATTTATGTATAAAGCGTTCGGCACATGTGCCCACCAGAAAAAAAAACTGCTTTTAATGTTTATTATTTTTATTGTTTTTGCATTTTAATTCATATTCTGTATTATTTGCATTCGCACTTTACTCATTTGTACAGATATTTTGCATGCGAGCGACAAACAAACAACTTAAATTACCGTTCAATCTTGTTTATTGGATTCATATGTGAGAAGTGTGGTATTAACCACCTGTTTGTTGTTTTCCGTATCAATGGCTCGGGACTTGGGCGTACGTGATCGCTTTACAGATGCACCGATTTTTGTAATGAAAGCTGAATTGAACGGTTGCCTTTATATGCTGTTACTTATAAACTTTTGACGAGAAAAAATAAAATATACCAATAAGCGGAGTTGTCGCAGTTCTCCAGCTGATAAGTCAGTGTAAAACTACTCAGTAAGGCAGGCGTTGGACTACGAACGATGTGCTCATCTGCTTTGTCTTCGTCGTAACGATTCATTTTCCCGATGTTGCCCGTAAATCGCATATCTCCGTCGCTCTTTCAACTTGATATTTCATCTATGTATTCTAGCTAACCTTCCGAGATTCAATGCCTTCCTATATTCGTGATGCTCGGTTTAAATTTATCCCAGAAAAAGAGGGTGCTTCAAATTTTAATCCACTGACTGACTGATAAATTTTTGGGAAATTGCTTTTCATTTCCGAAATGTTGTGCAAAGCTTAATATTGCTCCGCTTAGGGATCAAAAACGTTCTATATTTTTATATTCTCGCAATATTTTGCAACAGAGTAAATTAGTTTTGTTCACTCAACGGTTGTTTGTAGCACCTAAAACTGATCAAGGTAGATATGGAGTTATATATATCAAAATGATCAGGATGATGAGACGCGTTGAATTCCGGATGACTATCCGTCCATACAAGCGATACTTGAGTAAAAATTAAGATATATTAATGAAACTTGGCACACGTGTTCCTTGGCATTCTGAAGAGGTTGGTAATAAATACAGTTAATCGAAAAACTAATCCAAAAATTAAGATAAAAAGCTGTAATTTGGTACAGGGAATCACAGCAGGGAGTAGGGAGTAGCATCTATGGGTTGAAAATTTCCAAAAGTCGGTTCTGTCTCTTTCACTAGTACCTAGTACCTAGTACCTAGTAACATATTTAATGTTCCAAGGTTTAAAATCCGGCATCTGTTCAAACAGAATGTTCCAGTCGTGACCAGCTCTGACTTGTTAAGCTAATTTTAAAGCAAATCTTCATTCAAAAATGCTAAACCAAAAGACTAGTTAGTATTGTGTGTTATTGATTAATTGTTAAAAGTTAAAAGTTATTGATTAAAAGTGTTGAAAATATTCTTCTGCAAGTAGAGATGTCGGATAAAGAAACAAAATGCTGTGCCGACGGAGAGAAAAAGAGAGGAAAAAACTCTCCAGAAAGTAGTTTTTTTTACAAAAAGTGGAGAAATAAGAAAAGTTCGACTTCTTCAGTCTTTTAATGAAATGAATTTGATAGCATCATTGTTGCTGCCACAGGTAAATTTTTGGACAAGAGAGCAGGCCTCACATACGGTATCAAGCGAGCAGAGAAGTGAAGAGTCAAAAAAGGCGTGAGTTAGCGAACTTTCTTGATGTTTTAAGCAAAGAGCATATTTGCTCAAACATATCGAGCAAAGATCTAGTGAATCCGTATTATTATTTTGAAAATGAGCAAGCAAAGGAATATTATATGATTAGCTGCTGAAAAAATTCAAATAAAAAATTTGTTGTTGTAAAAATCATCACTTGCATCTCTATCAAATTCCCACAGTTAAATAATTGTGATGACTTGACAATATTTGATGAGAGATTCCGATGAATGCTATCAGGTGATGCGAAGTATATGTGTTTGCTTGTGTGTGATTGTTAAAAGCTTTTTAAAATCATAAATATCACCAGTTCATTGTTTATTGACATTAATATGAGCATATGTACTCAAAAAAAATAAATAAATAAATCAAAAACAAAAACAAAAACAAAACATTAAAAATTGTCATAAAATGTGCGTAGTACTTTGTTATTGCTTTTGATATTTTTGTTTTTTATTTGATTTCTTTTATTTCGATTTTTTAATTTAAAATTTTTCGTTTCGAGTTTATTATTTTTTTTATATTATTTTGATTATTTGCTTGTTTTTTTTTGTTGTTTCCTTTGGTTTGTTACTTTTACTACTTTTTTATAATTTGCTTAGTCAGTAATAATGGGAATTAATGGGCCACGCGTGCCTTGCGTTGTTGTTTTTTAATTTCCATTTGTAAACAATTGACCTAGGAGCTGATTCGTATTACTAGTCTAGTCGACTAGTCGTTAAGTTACACGTGCTACCCAGTAATCACCCAATTTTGGTCTATAGTGATTTCTAATATTTATGGTTATTGTTGTTTAGTTTATATATTTTAAATTATACTCTCGCAACATGTTGCTACAGAGTATATTAGTTATATCGAGTTAGATATAGACATATATATATATATGTATAAAAGATCAGGATGAAAAGACGAGTTGATATCCGAGTGACTGTCTGTCCGTCCGTCCGTTCGTCCGTGCAAGCGATAACTTGAGTAAAAATTTAGATATTTTGACTTAACCTGGTACACGTGTTCTTTCACACCGTAAGACGGTCGGTATTGCAGATGGGCGTAATTGTAAATCTGCCACGCCCACAAAATACCATTAATATAAAACGCATTAAGTGCTATAACTAAGTAGTAAATTAAGATATAAAGGTGTTATTTGGTATAGAGATGGTCATAGTATGGTGGGCATCTTTGGGCAAAAATGTTTGTAAAAGTGAGTATGGTCCCGCCCCCCAATAGGCTTAATATATATATATCGGAAACCGTTAAAGTTATTTCAATCGAACTTGCTTCGAGTAAGTTCTTCGAGCATGTCCTCATATACTGAGAAAACGAGTGAATTCAAATAATAATCACACCCACCTCCCATACAAAATTTATGTTGAAAACTACTTAAAAAGCGTTAACTCGCTGAAGGAACACGTCAGGAACACTAAATCTCACAGCAAATATGATACGGAAGTGTTGCATAGGAATCCGTGTAAAGTTTTGGTAATGAGCGTGGCACCGCTCACCTTTGGGAGAAATTCCACATCTCAAGAATGCCTTAACCGATTTCAACAAATTTGGTATGTGACATTATATTTGCTAATTTTACAAAAATAGCTTAAAATAGCAAAAATGCGTAAATTACCCAATAAATGGACCTCAGTACCTCTATCTGTTTCCATGATTTTCATAATTATAATGTGATCTGGTGTCAAAAATGGGGAAAATCGGATAAGCACTTCACGTAGCCTCTATGTACCTGATACAAGCACTTTCCACCTCCTGTAGACTTTA
The DNA here is from genome assembly GCA_021498325.1 of Bactrocera minax. NCBI lineage: Eukaryota > Metazoa > Arthropoda > Insecta > Diptera > Tephritidae > Bactrocera > Bactrocera minax. The sequence goes on from JAKEEE010000001.1 coordinate 6,221,569, forward strand.
TACTATATATAACGGTCAATATATGAGTTATGGACTTGAAATTCAGAGATCGTCTCTTTTTGATAACAGTGTGTTCTCGTGCATAAAATGGGTAAAATCGGGTAAACACTTCCCCTAGCCCCCATATACCTAATATAAGGATTTTAAATCTCTGAGTAGACTTTATACCATATATTTCGGTGAATATGTAAGATATCTTAGCAAAATTAAGTGAACATGTAATATCGAATATACCATAGTTTACTGCCGAAAATGTGTGAAATCAGTCTATGAATTATCCCAGCTCCCATATACTACATATAATGATTTTCGCTAATCTAGCAGACTTTATGCCAAATATGTCGGTCACTGTGTGAGTTACCTTCACAAAATTGCGTGAAAACATATTCCCTAATATACTTGAATAATCAAAAGAGTTAATGTGATCAGTGCAGATCTTCTTCTATCCCAAAAATACCCGATATAAGAATTCCCGACTTTCCATCTGACTTTAAGATGTTAATATTGGTCAATATGTGTGCTATTTTAATGAAATTAAGTGGATATGTTTTCTTAAACACAATGTGATTTCGCGCTAAATATGAAAGGAATCGGTCTAGATCATGGTCTAAGCAGCTCTTTCCTAATATACTGATTTCCTTTTCTCTAGTTGACTTTTTCCTCATCTATCTAATATATCTATTAAACCACTTTGGTTGAGTTTATATCGTATATAACACTTTTGAGTTAATTTGGTAGATTTTAATATAAATATCTCTGATACGAAGCAAAATATAGCAGCGAAAGTACATGAGTCTATGGGCCTGTAATATTAGTTAATAAGATATCAAATATGATTGCAATCCATTGACAATTTCATCGAATAATGAATGTTGAATTCTTCCGTAACATTTTTTAATATAAAGTTATGCGAGCACCTAAAAACATATCCCCGCCGCTGTTCCTTGCACATTGCGAGAGTATAAAATGTTCGGTTACACCTGAACTTAGCCCTTTCTTACTTTTTTCAATTTTTTTCATTTAAACAAATTGTTTATATTTTAACGTTTTTTATAGATTTTCTCCTTGAAAAAGTTTTTTTTTTCAATTAATTTTTTTAATCTTTTCTTGAATTTTTCGTGGAAATATTCCATTGAACATACATACATACACGCACACACATTCAAATATGCTTACACATACACACACATACAAATGGTCATCACAATTTCATGGAAAATATGAAATTTGCAGCATTTCTGGGTATTAAATTTTGACAAGCGATTAGCTCCCCTTAAAACACTGAACTAAATATGCACACACACACACACGTACCTACATACAAATACAAAAATACACTTATTTGCATATTTTCGCAGAAACCATCAATATCACATTTCGGTATTAAGTGAAAAATTATGAAAAAATTACGAACACACTGGCTATGTTAAGCTATAAAAAGTAAAAGAATAACAATAACAATAACAACAACAACAAAACAATTAAGTCCAACTAAAAGTTCATTAATGAATGACGCGCTTATTGACCTCTTTGCCACGGCAAACAACACACACGCGCGCACAACTTTACAACTATGCGTACTTATTTACATGCATACATTTAAGTGTGTGTATGTATGCGTAATTATATACCTGCATATGCCATTAAGCTGAAAGCCATGCTCGTGTGAGGCGCACACTGATCGATTTGACGTCGCTGAGCTGCACACTAATACCTGAGCGTGGACAAGACATCTCGCATACACACACACACAAATATACGCATACAACTCAAAATATGTTTGTTAAAGCATATGGCTTTGTGCCAGCCATGTGGACACCTGTCCATTGAGTCGTTTGTATTTTAAATTGAAATCGAGTCGCGGCGGCAATGATACCTGCTGGTCAATGGGTGCTCTTTTCGGTGAATGGTGATGGCTCACTAATTTAGCGGCAGAGATGAAACGAGGCACACGCTTAACACGGTTTGATGTGGTTGGATTAGCGTTACTCCACAACGCACACATGCATATGGACATACACAAGGAATGTAGCCATACAAACCGTATATTCACCGATAAAAATATCTATGCATGTATGTGCATGTGTGTGCGCATCACGCTCTTGGCCAATGATAATGAAAAGTTTTCGGACATCGAAATGCCGTTTTGAATGCGTGGAGCTATTGGGTTAGCCAATTTAAATAAATAAAAATTATAAAAAATCAACAAGTGTAGCAATGCAGCAACACACATACAGTTCTTTGAGTGTGTGTATATATGTGTATAAGTTTTGTAGTGACTGTTCCCTCAGCCTGTTTGGCTGAGTATATCTTAGAGAGAGTCTCAATAAATTTTAAAACATGGTTGAAACATCTGTTAAAAAATATTATATTGTACAAATTGATTTAAAATTAGAAAATATAGTGAATAGCATCAGAAGCTTAGTGTCTGTTAAGTTTAAGCGAAGGGTTTCAAACCACACATAGAACTCAACTTGGCAACAGTTAATACCTGTTGGAAGAGATGTTTAAAGCATACTTGTTTTTCTTCTGGAGAAAACACTCCTGTCAATTTTGAAAATAAAAGCTACAATGAGATCCAAAGAGAAGAAGTGGAACCTGAGCTTCCCAACAGTAAGCATAGCTGGTAGAATTGAGACTCATTTCCCCGACTTTTTTGACTTTTAAACCGGTAATTTGCCCACCCAGCTTATCATAACCCGGTCTAAGGCTAATGACGATCACGGTACGACCCTTTTCACACAGAGCACATCAATTAAGGAGCGGTTCTACTAAACGGTAAACTGCAGTTCTTCCTGCCACTGCTGAAATCCATAACATTGATGTTGTAGACAATTTGTAAATATAACTTGGAATCATTTTCCTTGAAATTAAATGTACGAAGTAAAGTCCTCAAACGAAGAATAAAAATCTTAATTTATAAGTCTCCGTCATCAACTGCGATCAAGTATCACATAATATAAGAAGGTGATTCGAGGAGAAGTTCATAATGACAATGTCGGCAAGCTGGATAGTATTTAATGTAGCAATCATTACAGCGAAGACAGGGGAGAAAATGGTCTCTCCTGCATTGGAAAGACCAGATGGGTAAAGACTTAGTTCAGACCTAGGAAATCCAAGACTAGATTGAAAGTAGATAGAGAACGTGACCCAAAAAGCCAGATCTTCCGTTCTCACGACAGTCGGGTCTAGGCTATCGTAACGAATTCGAATTTATATCCAACCGGATGGAGGAGTTATAATTCGTTTAGGAATGTTCAAGTTTACTAAAGAATTCATTAGTGGTTTTGTAACCTATAGATATTTCTGTGATTCCGTCTGTCTGATTTCGACCAAGAACTGCCCAGACTAAACTAAATTAAATTCCTGTGACACCTTAAGTATTCTTCTGTACAGTCACACTTAAATGTGGTTCCATTCGTACCCAAAACCTTCCTTAGTCGTTTTTAATTAATTAAGCACATAAACTTTTTGTTGTTCGTCAGACCCTTTTAATTGTTAAACAAATAAAATTTTGCACATTTTTGGGAATTTATAAAAGCTCGTGTATGTTTGTAAATTTGTATGCTTCCATTACATACACCATACAGTGTGTAATTTACATATCTACCTCTGTTTTAATAATTCCACAAAAAAGCACTTGCAAATTTCCGAAGACATTGGGTAGTCATGATTGCTCTGCCATAGACCTCAAGTCGCCACCGGAGCTTTGGAATATATCATTTGTATGTACCTATGTATGTGTGTGTGTGCTATCGAAGCGCATTTCAAAATCTAAGGCGACATTGTGTCTCGCTGTAAAAAAATTATATTCGCTAAACGGTTCAGTAGGGTAGGCTGGGAACAGGTTGTCTCGAGCGTGAACCAGCGCAGCTGCTGTGCGACTTTGACGGCGATTGTATTTGCATTTAGTCGATGGATTAGTAAATAAATTAAATTAGCAAAGACTTGAATATTATCTTACCAATTATTATTGGATAGCAAAGTATTATTGGTTAGCAGAGAACAAAAAACAATGAAACAACAACAGCAACCTTAAAGGCTGTTAAGCGAAACGAGTTTTATACCAGAACGAATCGCATGTTGTTTCTACAAGCGGACATATAAATATATTTATATATGGATATGCTTATATAATATATTAATATAATATATAAAGAAGGAATAAGTTCATTATTCATCATTTTATACTTTCGCAATTTTCACAGATCAAAGACGTGGAAGAACTTTCAGGTTCTGGCAAAACTTTGTATTAAAAAAACTTGCGCAAGAATTCAGCATTCATCATTCGACGAAATCGTGATTGGATTGTAATAATTTTTGGCATCTTACTAATTTATATTATTGGTTTTAGGCACTGACTCAGTTTCATTACTACATTTGCTTCGTATCCGAGATATTTATATTAAAATCAACATAATTAGCTCAAATGAGATATATTTAATGGGAACCCAAACAGAAGGTTTAAATTTAATATATTGGTTATATTAGCAGAAAGTCTTTTAATGCGTAAATCATTATATTGAAAATAAGGGGCTTACACAACGGTCTGGTCCGATTTCATTTACATTTAGCGGTAAATCACATTATGTTTAAGAAAAAGAAAATTTTTATGAAGATAACTCACACAATGACGCGTATATTTTGTATAAAGTTTGCTAAAATAACGAAAATCATTATATATAGTATGTGGGAGCTGGACTAATTCGGGGACTGATTTCACACATTTCCATCATTAAACTGTAGTATATCCGATATGGTACGTCAGCTTAATTTTGCTAAGATATCTTACACATCGAGCGATATATTATATACGGTATTATATACGAAAATTTTGATATTAGGTATATCGGATGTAGGAGAAGTATTGACCCCATTTTACCCCTTTTTTACACCAGGCCACATTATTATCGAAAAAAAATCTCTCTGAGTTTCAATAATAATTCTCACCGAATTCATACCGATATTTTGAGTAAAAAGTCTGCCATAGACAATGGGTCCACATATTCGGTATCTGGAGACTTCAAAATTTTTAACCTGATTTCGACATCTTTCTGATTTCGCCACGTGAAATGGCATACTTTGGAGGCACTATTTGTGCAAAGTTTTGTTCCGATTTCTTGAATGGTATGTGATTTATAAACTGTAAAGTTAAAGCATCAGCTGGAATTTAAAATTCTGGTATATCTAAAGTAGGCGCCCTTGTAGTCAGATCTGAGCAATTTTCACACAGTAACATAAACATATTAAAGTAATATTATGCTCCAAATTTGGTTGATATTGGGGGATCAGCTCCTGAGACTTAAAATTTCACCCAAACGTGGGCCGCCACCCCCTTTTTTCAATGTTTGCACCGATTCCTTTGAAGCCTTTCCACTTCGAATGTGTTTTTCAATGCTTCTGACATATTTATATATGGTGAGTTATCGCACTTTCATTAGTTTACGACATAATAATTACGACATGGTACTTATAGAGCTTTATTGGCTACCACTCTTTGTTCTTGCTCTTTGTTTTTTATATACCTATAGCCTATGTAAAAATATTTCTATACATACATAGATATATGTGTGCTCATTTACTTAAATGTGTGTCGAGAAACTTTTCGAAAATTTTCAACGTGACGAAAGTAGATATAAATTATCTGTATAAGAAACGCCTCAACATGTAACTTTTTATGTACTTATTGCTTCCACTTTGATACCCCTAAAGCTACCGCTGGTGCAACAATTAATTTTTGAAACTTTCTTTCTATACTACGTATTCATACACACACTTACACAGCTTCCCGATAACGATTAATTTCTTGAACTACTCGAGCAAAACTGGTTCGAACAACGCTATTCAAAAGCTTCTATATTTTTATTAGTAAAAACTTGTATCTATTTATTTATAGATGTTCTTTCAATAATAAAGCTAAACGTTTTTCAGTATAGGAATACTGAAATATTTTTAGCGACTAACAAAAAGTATAATTGTTTATTTAACTAAGCAAAGAAAACGTTTTTTTGTTCTAGTAGAGCTCCTCGCTCGGAGACGGCTGTCATATCTACGGGGTTATATCTGCCCACTTTAAAGCAGAATCTGCATTTATCAGTCAACGTCAAGGTGAACACTGCAATCTGAAGACAGATATAGAAGATATCTGTGGTGAAGAAGTGAAATTTTTCAGCAATATTGAAAACCTAGTGGTTCCCAAGTTCTGTTCCAAGTACTAGAAAAAATTCACCTAAGATTTCTAAGAAGTAAATTGAAGCCCTACGGTTACAACGGGCCAAATACCGAGACCTATACTGATAATGAAAGAGAGTTTATAATACTCTTTACCTCTAACTCGCTTACTACAAATACTACTTATTACTACTCACTACAAATAGACAAAGATTCCTCTATATCTCATATATAAGCTGAAAGGTCTTCAAACCTTTAGCTTTTTAAAACTTCTATTTACTAACTTAGATTCAGACAGAATTGTCGGGTTGAAGCGTACTTTCAGTTTTTTTCAGAATTACATTTCCTCTTCTCTCTCCTTTCACTGATCTACGGTGGTACTTCATTCGAGACTCTACCCGAGTCCTTTATAAACTCAAAAAGGTAGCATGAATAGATATTATCATGCCTTGCTTTAGCTAAGTTTTGCACCTCTGAGTCCGACCACAGCGAATGACACAACAACAAGTACAGCAAAACATTACATACCTACATACTAAATGTTTCGACTTCATAGCACCGTTTTCGATTTTAATGTTTTACTTGCTCTCCTACTTCCTCGCAGCAGCGTACAAGGTACAGTGTGCGCCAAAAGTCCACAACATTTTCATAGCTTTAGAGAAAACGCACAAAGCGTATTTATTGTTGTTGTTATTACATTTACTCCAGTACTTGGAGTTGTTGGCATGCGTTGTTGGCGGTGCTGTATTTGTTTTTATTGTTATATACATAGTTGTATACAAACATATTGACGTATGTAATAAGAAACCCGAGCGCCACAGCCACGCATATCTTTACGCTCAACTTCCGCTTGTAATCAAACAGCAAAACAGAAAGCAGCAAGCAAATCGAAAAACAAAAACAAAAACAGAACATCAAAACAAAACAACGAAGCACAGCAGCAAAGGAGTACAAAGTAAATACATACATACATACATATATACATAGAATGTGCATATATTTGCCCAATTGCAAAGCAACAAAAGCAACAAACAACAATGCGAGTTGAACGAACGCAGTCGATTTGGTTTTCGGTTTTGGGTGGTTCGCTTGATGGATGCGCTAATACAGTGTAAAAAGCGGAGAAATTCAAGGAATAAACTGTGGATTGCAAGTGAGAGAACGAAACGCTCGCGAACGGCACAATGCAGCAATTGCAACGGCACGAACAGTGTGAGAAAGAGCGCGCGCGCGCGAGAGATAGAGAGAGAGGGAGATGGACGGCGTGTGCTAACAATACGTGCAGCAACGACACCATTTCCTCAACGGAGCAGCATTATTGAAATTCCTCTTCAATTACAGCAAACAACATGCATATGCATTTACAAAAGTACATAAATAAATAAGTATAGCTGTGTTTTCATTTGAGTACACTTGGACTTGCAACTCAATGCTATGTTTGCATTGCAAACAAGTGAAATAGCAACGAGAAAAGCAAAACAGAGAGTCGGTCAATGCACGAAGTCAAACGGCAGCATTCGTGTAGTTTGCTGTTATCTGTTAGCGGGGAAGACGGTAATGGCTTTTTCAAATATTCGCTGATATTTGGCGCTCCACTCAGCGGGGAAACATGATTTATTTTCGTTCCACTGCGCTCGTGGCCGAAGGCATATGACATAGGAACAGTGTGAGATTTCGTGAAACATTGACAGCGATGCAGTTCGATGGCACTGTCAGCATTATTGTAGCGACAGTTTATTTTTAAACTTAGTTCGGTTTGGACGCTTCTAAAATTATTTCTTATGCGTGGTGCTACTTGTAAATTGGGGCGCCAAATAGTTATATTTTTGAAAGAAGCAGAAAAGTAAAATACAAAATAAAGCAAAAGCTTGTAATAGCTAAATAATTAAGCAAACAATTGTGGAGATTTATAGCGTATTTAGCGTAAATTGTGAAACAGTATTATTAAAAGCAATTTCACCGAATTTGGTGAAGTGTTAGTAGAAAACCAAAACAAAACAGAAGTAACTCAGTAAATGCTGCAGCGAAGTGCAAAACATAAAAACGCATTATGAAGTAAGCACAAGGTGATTTAAAAACAATCAAACAAGTGCTTTAGTGCTCTATAATAATTAATTTGGACAAATAAAAGTGCATTATTACTGCGCTAGGAAAATAATTGCATACATATTTATTATTGCGAATTCGGCATGTTAACAAAGTGGGTTAAAGCAAACACAAAGTGTGCAACAAATGTTTAAGGTAAAATTGCAGAATTGCGCGCAGCATAAATATATTTTTTTGTATTTAAAGTAGAAATTTCAATTGAAAATTGTGGCAACTCAAATAAAAATACATACAAAAGTTCGGCAAATGGCAATTAATATGCCAGTTTTTTGAAGTGTGCATTTGTTTTTAAATTTTTTTTTTTTTGAATTATTGCATTTGGTTTCCAAATGAAAGCAGCCTCCCCAATGAAATGTAAAAGTTGGTCGAATAAAATCAACAATTTTGTTGTGCGACGCCTGAAGTCTATAAAGGTAAATAAACGGGCAAATGTAAATAAATATATAAGTCGTAAGCAATTTAGCTACTTTTTGAAATTTTTTGTATAAAATGTGGTCTCTACAAAAAATAGAAAATAATGTTGGGTAAACTGTATTAAAAATTATATGAAGCATAAAATATATATATAAATAAATAAATATTAAAAAATATATAAAATATATATTAAAAAAAAAATTTCTAAGCAAAATTCGAAACGTTTGTGATAATGAAATTTCCTTTCGACTTTGGAAATTACTTGCTCTCTGCTTAGTTGAAATTATAACTGTTTTATCAATAAATATATATATGTACATGTTTATTTATTTGTTGTAAAGCGATGAAATTCAAAAATTTTTGAGGTAGGAAAATTAGTAGCTAATTATTGCCTATAACTTATAATTTTTTTTCTGTAGATTTTGTGATGAAATATTTAATATTTATAATTATTACTAAATATTTACAACTAAAGAGACTTTTGGTACACATATTGTTATAAAATATGCTATACCCAGACAAATAAGTATTTTTTTTTTAATGAATTTACGTTATTTTTAACTTCGAAAACTTATGATTTTTGGTAACAAAAATTTTTAGCATATATAAATACATTTTTCCCACTTTTAACCAAACCAAAAATGAAAATTTTTGGAAAAAGCACTAAAAGCAAATATTGAAAAATGATTTACAAAACAATGAACATACCTTAGGAAAAACACTTCCAAAGAAAACGGAATGAGTAGCATAAAGCGAGATAATAATGAAGGAGAAATATGTGGGTATGTAAATAAATATCCAAATTTCGGTTAAAGCACATAAAGAGAAGGGAGAGCGCCTCAGCTACAATGTAACCATTTACAGTTGTTTTGCTTTTCTACAGTTTTGTTTTTGTATTTTTTTCCAAAAGATAACTTAGCCAGCCAAATATTCGATCAACAACAATAATAAAGGCTTCCAAAAGAAATTCTACGAATGCTGCAGTGTGTAAACTGCAACAATAACAATAACAACAGTAACAGTAACAGTAAAAGAAAAACAATAGCTACAACAACTCCAACAACATATCCACACATAAATCCAGGTCATTGTCGTCGTCGTCGCATCGCCAGCGACAGCGCCGTCGACTTTTGGACAGTCACAACAAACAGACGGACGGATGTACTGACAGACTGACTACCTGCCTGTCTGTGTATCGATCGGTCGTTTGGACTTTTGGTCTTTTCTTTCGTCGCCGTTTATTTTGTTATTTGCAAACTGTTTGATTGCCTGCTAGCGCAAAAGAAGCTCATAAAGCAATTTTGCTGCAGTCAAAACAAAATGCGAAAATGTTGCAAAGAAAATAAATAAAATAGTAATCACACAAAAAGGAATGCGAAATTAATGTAAATCTACTAGTGTGATGGCAAATAACAACAAACAAGCAAAGCTTGATTGAAACTTTTTTTTTTTTTATATTTATTATAAATGTGAGTGTGCAAAAAAAGTGTACAAAAGTGCTGCAGCAACACGCATTACTTAAGCGACAATTAATTAATTAAGCAATTGGAAAGGCAAATCTCACAAACACGCAAAACTAAAAAAAAAAATAAGCAAAAATATTTCAATTTCCTTTTGTTTAATTTTCATTTATTTTTTTTTCTTTTTATTTATTTTAAATATATTTTAAAATTTTTATTTTTTATTATTCTTTGTATATTTTGTTTATTATTAACTATTATTGGTTTTTTTTATAATTTTTATTTTTATCTCTTGCAATTTTTTCTTTGCTTTATTTCTATACCTTTTTTGTTTTTTGTTTTTTGTTTTGAAGTTGTAAATTGTGAAATTTTGCTTTATTATTGTTTGTGTTGTGGCATCGGCGCTGACTTTCCAGTTGTTTTGCTCCAGCTTAGATTGCCTTACCAGTTTCTTATACATTTAATTTTGCAGTTTGTCGCTCGTTTTGCTGCCTGCCATATTGTTTATTTTCACTTGGCTATTTGGCTTGGAATTCCTCTTTTGCTTTCAGCTCTTTCCGCCTTTCACTTACAACTGCGTATATTTGTATGTATGCATGCATACTGGTTGAATTTATCATTTTTAATGTTTATAATATTTGTATATTAACAATATTTGTTTATATACGCAGGTTTTCTACATAGAGTTCCATATTAAGCCTTAAACATTGCCTTATACAAAATCATGTAGAATATAAAAAATATAGCAAAAATAGACTTATTAACATATTTTATATGACATAAGTATTAAACTGAAAGTAATATTTTTGGTATTTTTTTATGTGCTACTAAAACATTTACTTGCAAATTACCTTATAAACTGAATAAAATAGTTTTGCCGTTGTTTTATAACTATTATATGTATGTAGCCAGTACAACAAAAAGAAGATATTTTGTTGCCTAATTTGATTAAAAAATATTCAATGAAAAAATTTTGATATGTTCTTAAACAAAAAAGTAAAACAAAATAAAATAATTGAAAAAAATTTATTTTTTGGAAGTAGCTTACACAGAAAAAAAACACAATTTGGCCGTTATCAATATTTCGATTGTCTAGCTTCCCAGAAATAAAGAGAAGTGTTTGCAGTCTCCGAAAATATTTCGGAAAAGTTTATATTGCGTTAACAACAACAATAATTAAAATTTAATTTAATTTATTTTTTGCTCTATCTTTATTGTCTTATTAATATATTACAACTTTTTTCAGTTGTAACCGATTTTTTATAAACAATGTTTTTCGCATAAAAGTATTATTTAACTCATATTACTTAATTCATTTTTTTTTTATAAAAAAAAAATCCCAAAATATTTAATATTACTACTACTTTACCTTTGCCAAACGAAACTGAATTAGGTTGTCTGTGTGCAAAACCCACCCTAACGCCATTTGGCACAACTGGGCGGTTTGTTTATGATAGACATCTGAATTTCGCTATATCCTTTTAGTGGCATTTTCTGTTTTGTTAAATAAATTCGCTGTAGGTAACCGCGACCGTTGTAGCGCAAAATGTACGCAAATATACGACACACACACACATACACATTATCTAAACATTTGTTTGTATGCATGCCTGCTTGTGGCACAATAAAATAGGAAGTAACATGATTTCCTTTATAGATTTTTTCTCTATCACTTGGCGCGCTTCCGTTCGCTCTCTTTACTGCCGCCTATGATAGATACTTGAGTTGGCTGTTGCAAGTACTTGTGTATACAACTACTATATAATTTTATTACATATTTTAATGGCGTCTGCGCCGCAAATACCTACATAATTTATTGGTGCCCTTTTTTTCAATTCCGCTTTGTCCGTTTCACTCTCTTTTTCTTCCTTCCTTGCTTATATGCATACATACATACATACATACATACATATACATACATACATATGTATGTACGTACATACAGCAAAGAAGAAGACGCACACGCGCTAGTTTTCCATTGCCTCGTGTTTTCTCTACTTTTTTCATTCTACCACTGCATTTTATAGCTTGTTATTGTTTGTATTTGTTGTTGCCTTGTCTTCTGCCACCACTCGCAGTTAAATGTATGCTTACATGCCTGTGTGTGTGTGTGTGTGTTGTAAAACTATGGAAATTTTACAATTCTCTGTTTTGTTCTGTGCTTCGCATCTGTTGCCTTCTCCTTCACACGACTATAAAAGTTGTACATGCAATACCCAAACACACGCGCGCACGCACATACACACACACATACACACATACAAATACAAATACTTATAAAAAAACTCGAGGCCCCTTTACAATGTTTTCTGCTTTCAGCCTCGTTTTCATTTTCGTTCTCGCCGCAGCCGTCAATAACGACAACAACGACAGCAACAACAGCAACAACAATGAGGCGGACGCCGCGTCACCCTAAACTGCAGCCAAAGCAATAACAACAATAACCACTAGAAAGAAGTTACATACGTCACATGTGTGACAGTGGCAGCTAGCTGCAGCGATGCGTTACATGCAGCCAGCAATTATACAACACTGCCAGCTGTTGTTGTAGCCAAGTATAATCTTGTCGCAAATAAACCATATCATCGGTGGCACCACACCCGGCGCTGTCACTTCGCCGATTCGTCGTCGTCGCCATTGTCGTTTACGTCGACTTTTCAGCCAACCCTTGGCCACCCCTCGCTGCTGCTGCGTCGCAAGTGGTTTTTTTTTTTTTTGTTTTGTAGCAACTTTCTGCATTTAACTACACATAGCTACATATGTATCTCAGTGTCTGTCTACCTAGATGTGTTTATCTGTCGCATCGCCTTGCTATGCGCTGCTTTGTTTAGCTTTTACTGTTATTCTATAGCACATTTTGTTGTTGTTAATGTTTTTCTTGCGTTATGTTTATTGCTGCTGCTGTTATTGTTGTTGCCACAGCCTAGTTTCGGTTTCAGTTGATTTAATTTCGGTTTCTGTGTTTCTCTATATCAAAATCGCTTTGGCTACCTTTTTGTTTTGACGGCGAACAGTTTTCCTTTTCGTTTTTGTTCTTAATTTTTGTATTTTGAAATTCAACTTTTCCGCTTATTCGCTTGTCGCCCTTTCGTCTTCTTGTCTGTGCAGAGTTAATATTGTGTTTGTTGCGGGCTTGGTTCCACATATGTTGTAATTTATTGCTGTTGTTTTAGTTCACATACAGTCGTGTTCATAGAAATGGTTCTACTATTTTGTAAGTTTGATATTTCTCTATTAAAATAGATATTTTCAAATTTTGCAACTTGAGATTTCATTTCGTATAATTTCTTTGACTCACTCGTATAAGTATTTACTATATCACCTCCTCCACACACCTCCGGATATTTCCTTCATATTTAATTATTATCAAATTTTCCACGCCCTGCTCCTTTGTACTTGTGAATTTTTGTTTTTGTAGGGTGTCAGCGCACATGTGCAGAGGAGCAAAGAAGCGGCCCGACAAGGTATTCTTTTTCAAAATGAAAGACAAAAATAGTCAAATCATCCTTCAGTCCTATGCACATACAGTTACATGTATGTATTTGCATGTAACGACACAATGTTGTCTATTCATACTCAGTTGAATTCATTTAGGTGGCGACGTCACTCATTGCTCCACGGCTGGCGTTCGCTTGGCCTCTTTTCGTCGACGCTCTGGGTTTCGTTTTACAGTTTTTACTTCCTGATTGTTGGTCTCAGCATTATTTCGCCTCAATGTAAATTGCTGCGCATAGCTATAGGAATAAGTAGAAGGTACTAGTATTTCACTGGCAGACAACAAACATTTACACACATACACACACACACACTTAATATTCATACATATCGGCTTGTGGGCCTAGAAGATTCCCCTTTCTTGTCAGCTTGATTGGCCTCGATGGCTTGCTCTCTTTACATATACACATACATAAATATGTAAACACTATCTTGTTTTGCAATAAAAGTGTCTGACTACATGCATATGCTAATTTATGTGCATGTGTGTGTGTTTTCGCTTGTACTTGCATGGCATTGCAGATGTCTGATTGCCGCCAGTTTATTGTTTTGTTCCCACAGCGTCAAATGCACAAGTGGCTCCTCGGGTGTGTATGTGAGTTTTCTATTTTTCCTTTTGTTGTTGTTATTATTATTATTATTTTTATGTTTTGTTTTGATTGCATATTTATTACATTACTCTTGGTTGTTGCCGCAAAGTTGGAGCGCACTTTGTACAGTGTTGTTTTGATTGCGCTTGTTGGTGGCAGTTAAAAAGCGGCAACAGTTTATGCAATGACGAGTCAACAACAACAACAGCAGCAACAACAACAATGTACATACATACATATACACACAGTGCGTACGAAAATTAATCAAAGAATGCGGTGCGTGCTCGTTTTTCATGTCCCAAACGTAATGCCGTTACACATTATTTACCTGCATGCATGTCATATATATATATATATATATATATATATTTAAATGTATGTGTATGTATGCGTTCGTCTGTAACATCGTCGCTTTGGCAGTTTCCGTAAACAGCTTTGAGGCTATTTGACTGTGCAACGTCATGTTATCTTTACAACGTGTTTTGTTTTTATGTTTTTGTTGGTTAAATTGCTGTTGCTGCTTGTTGCAATTTTCGAGAAGGTTAATTGAAAGCAAAATAAATGAAAAAAGAAATTGAAAGCAAAAATGTGTGTAAAAACGAAAAGAAAAAAAAAAACAGATATTCGCAGGCGCACAATTTGAAAGGCAGCGCACCTTCACACACACATACAAATACTTGCAAGCAATCAAGCGCCCCACTAGCTAGCGCTCCCAACAATTTTGCTTGCAGTCCCTCTAAAACAGCGCCGCTTACCCACACACAGGCTGATACATACATAGATAAAGACGTGTAATTATGTACGCATGTAATCGCATAAAATCGACATTCCACACTCAACAACTTCAAAACAAGTGTAGCTAGTAATTTGTAGCTGCCATTGAGCGTTTTGGTGGTGGTGTGGTGGTATGGTGGTGGCGCAATTCATTAGCCGCAGCCCATTCGCCAGCTCGGCCGACCTAGTCCGCTCTCGCGCCCGCGCTCTCACTAACTTTCACAGACCGAGCGCTCAGCGCTCACACAAAATAATGCCGAAATTCATTGAGAAACAAGCGTTAAACACAATTGTTCATATCGGCCGATATGATGCGCGGTCTCTGCTTGTGCTCCTCCAAAAAAAATTTAATAGCAAGCGCCAGTGAATGCTATTTTCCTACCTAACTCTGCTCATTTGTGCGCCTAAAGTATTTACGAAACATTTTAGGAAAACATATTTCTGCATTAAGCTCACACACTCATTTACTCGCTCACTACTCGCTGGCTACGAGCAACTTTTGTGAGAGTATCAAGATTGATTTTTATTTCGGTACGAGTTCATACATCATGCTTTGTTCGCTCAATAGTTGCTCGCCTTGTACACCTATTACACATTCCTCGCCTATAGCTATGGCTGTTTTTGTCATAACATCGTCTGTATAGCTATATTGTTGACTCGCTTACGTTTTCGCCACTCTATATATATACATATATGTATGTGTGTGGGGCGCCACAAGATTGAGCGCAACCGAAGTGTACATATACCGAGTTAATGTGGAGCGCCTACTCAGTGAGCGCCACTCGTTTGCCTCTTGGTGTATGTATATGTATATGTTTTTCGTTCGTAAGCAGCTAGCTTTTAACAGCAACGACGACAGAGAGATTTGTTTCTGTTCAGTTCAGGAATTGGCCCATTCTTCCAATCTCGCACAGCTTCAGCAGGTCGCCCCAGCAAAACGCGCTCGTTTATTCGGTTACGAATGTTATAATTTTTTCATTCTTGATTAGTTTATGTGGCGCTTTTTGTCGAGGCGGACGTCTTTCGGCATTAACAGAATGTTGCACGGACAAATATTAACAGCACAGTGTTGAAGAACAAAAAAATGTATATATATACATATATAATTGAAGAGAGCAAGAAATCATAAGAAATTGTGTATAATATATAGTTAAAGTTGCTGTGTACATATATAAATAATTGTAAAAAATTGCTAAAAAAAAAATTTATGGTAAAGAATTATAGTGAGATTAAAGAAATATATAGTCCAATTTAAAGAAATATACACCTCCATAATTAATTTGAAATTGTAGAAATAGCACATTAAAAAGCATTAATTCAAAGTGAAAAAATTGTGCTGACAGTGGTTTTCAAAACAGAAGTGTGTCTATAAGTGTATGTATGTGTTTTTTTTTTTGTGTGTTCTTTGGACTTATTCATTTTTTGCGCAAAACCGTATAAAACAAAAGGTGATTTTTGCAAACTGTTTTGTTTTTGTTTGTTATTGATTTTTTCGCTTATTTTCTGTTTGTTGTTTTGCTATTTACTGTGAGCACACACTCAATTGCGCAAACTTCCTTGGGCGACTGCGGTAAACTTGAAAATAATGTATAGCGGGTTAGTCAGTCGTCTCGATGGCATAACATTCCGTTAGCTAATCGGTTTTATAGACAATGAAAAAAAAGCTAAAAAAAATTATCCTACAGCAAGTTCTTGAAAAATCGTAAAGTGCCGGGGGTTATTAGGCTTTGTATAGTGATTTTACGAAAAATAAATAAAAAATATAAATTATGATAAAATGTATTAAAACGAAATGAAAATATATGTTATTAAAGAATATAAAAGTTGTCAATCAAATTTAAAAAAAAAAAATTCTTTAGACATTTATATATTAATTATAAAAAGTTGCAATAAGCTTATACAATTTATAAAATGAAATAATAATTCGTAACTAAATAAATAAATAATATCATACCTATCTATACTAAAGTCTTAATAATTTTTTACAGCAAGATTTCGATTCTAAATGTATTTAAAAAAAAATTTAAATACATTTAAATGTATTCATATTTAAAATATTTAAAAAAAAATACATTTAAAAGATTTTTATTTTAAAAATAAAAAAAAATTTTCTGAATGTATGTGGCCTAACCAAAAATATTATATTTACTTAAGTAATAACTTTATAAAAAAAATAGTTGGTTAGTAAAAACTAGAATTTTACAAATAAACAAAATCCATTTATAATATAAAATTGATAAGTTAAAAAAAAATTAAGAAAATTTTGAGGATTACAAATAAAAAATTAAATATAATAGAAAATTATTAACTAATATAAAATAAATATGTTATCTCATTAGATGTTTCTTTTTTAGTAGATATAGAAATGTCCACCAATCTAGTTAGTCTCAACACCCCTAGCGTTTTGTGCACGATTTCTGTAGTTTTGGACATTTATGCAAATCATAAATGCCTACGCATCACTCTATAAAGAAAACTACACATTTGTATGCCCAAAATAAAATTTTTATTTTTTTTTATTTGACGCACTTGAAATGCGAAAAGCAGAGAGTAGATAAACGCTAGTACCACAGCGAATTGTAGTTAAAAAATAATAAAAATAGGAATTAACCTCTGCTCATTTGTATAAAAAGCGCCGGAGACGACCGATATTACAACAAGAATTTTTTGCTTGTCATGCACAAATACATTCACATGCAAACTATTGTATAATATACATATATACTACGCTTTTACTATTGCAAATTATATACTTTTCGTACTTTTACGCTTTCATACTCTTTAGCCATACGCCACTAATCATAATTGCCGCCGTTAGTTCATGGCATTTCTAGTGCTATATGGCCTTCGTTGTTGTGTTCACTCTTCTCCCAACTCGCTATAACTCGGCAAAGTCTCATTGTTTTGGAATTTGCTACCCCGTCGCATATACAGCATACATACATATACATACGTACTTACGTCTGCTTATCGCACTCACGCACTATGCGTGCAGACGCTCACCCCTTTGCTGCCTTCAACGACACCAACAGCTGCTATCTTCACTTCACTCGTTTTCTATATTTGTTTATTGTGTGTATAGACTGCCCCGCTCACCCACTCAACCTCCCCCGTTCGCTTATGTCATTAAATTCTTTCATTGTGTGCTCTTCATTTCATACATACACTTATTGTTACGTAGTTGCGTATGTTTGTTTTAACCTCTGTCGTCATTCCGCCACAAAGTAGAACATATCACAGGAGGCTCACTCGAAAAATACCCATCATTTTGGTAGTGAGCATACGCAATGCGTAGTAGTAGTTGCTTTCAACACAACGCGTTTATTGTTGGTGTTTGTGAGCGTTCTCACGCTTAGCTAATACATATTGAATTGTTTGTAATGGAGGGGGTACAGGGGGGCCGGGACTCTGGGGTGGTTGCTTGTTCGCATTACGTAGCGGAGTTGTCAATATTAGTGCTTGTTTTGGTTCAGTTTATGGCGTGTCGGTTGGTGGGCGAGTGGTGTGTTGGAGCAACAAACCATTGCTAAGCTCGCGAAAAGCGGAGCGCCAGAGAGTGTGAGAGCGCGTGTGAGTCGGTGAATGGATTAACGAGTGTGCGTGGAAATTTTGCCAGCACAACACGGTGACGAGCGTAAAGGTTGCTAATCAAATTCGGCAAGAAATTCATTATTTAATGGAGGCAAGAAATTGCGGTATTTGTTTGCAGTGGATAATAATAAGGCCAACAACTACTTTGTTATATAAAAGTATGAAAATATATAAGTAATTTTTGCATTAAATGTTTAAATGACTTTTTATATTTTACGAGTAACTGTGAAAGTGAAAAAAATTTTATGACAAACGGTTTTTGTACAAGAAATAAACTACCAGTTACTCGCCGTAAATTCGCAAAGTTGTAGCGCAGCTAATAATTTATTAAACTTTTTTCACGCGTTTTAATTACTTTTCGTGATTGTGTCGGAAAGCGAAAGGAAAACTCTAATATAATAAAATAAATTTGTATTAAAATAATACACTCGTCGAATTTTCCACGCGCTGCCGCTGACAATTCCGTTATAGTTCCTTTGTTTTTTTTTTCCATTGCTTTGCTGTATTTGTTTTTCGTGCACATTAAAACGTCTCTGGCTTTCTTCTAATAAAAATTCGTATTTTGCGTGTAGCAGCAATAATCAACAGCTAAAAGTAGTGGTAACAAATAAAAACAACTACTTATACATACAAACGAGTTTATGAATAATAAATGGAGTTGCAACAACAGCTGTTTCAGGTAATTTTTTGCTTAGGAAGAAAAAGAATCCTCGCTCTGCTTGCTTGGGAATTGGGTGGGTGGCGCAGACTGAACGTGCAGCATGCAATCACCGAATAAATATTGCGATTTTTTTTTAACGCAAATAACAAGCGAAACAACTGCAATACGTTTCTTAAAGCAAAACAGACAATTTATTAAAACTAGTACGGCACGCGCAGCGTGTTACACAAAGCGAAATGTCTCAAAAAATCTTTGTTTATGTCGAGCGGAGTGCTTTGCAAGGCAGTATAGCATTGAAATAACAACTTACGTACATACATATAACTTATGTACATACATATGTATGTATGTATGTATGTATGTATTGTATATGTATGTATGTATGTATTGTATATGTATGTATGTCTATATGTACACGTATATAGAATACATTTCGCACGTATCCCTAATTTGTCGCAATTTACGAATATAACAAGTTGAACTTTGGTAAATACGCAAAAAAAATTGTTTGCCTCTTTTGCACTTTTTGCGCATTGCAGTCTCGAAAAATTTCGCTTATGAAAAAGCTAAGCTGTACTCTTAAATCAAATGTATCCGGTAGATTTAAAAAAAGAAAGCGCAACAATAAATGTATGTACAAATGCATACATACATGCATACTATTTATTTATTATAAGATAAGCAGGCTGAAGCCAGCCAACACACAGTGTGCGCATAATGTAAACACACACACACACACAAACAAACAAAGATTTATGTATATTTACGCGTCAGCCCAAAATATCATAGAAAATGCGAAAATTTGCGAAAGTAAAAAAAAAAAAATTACAAAATTAGCATTTCTTTATTGTTTTCAGTGTATGAGTAGGTGTTTATTTTATATTTTAATTTCGAAAAGAATAATCTGGAAAATCCTGTGTTATACAATAAGTATGTATGTGTAATGTAATGTGTGTGTAATTATTTCACTCGTATTATTTGCTTACTGACATCAGCTGTACATTGATATAATCTATAAATATCGAAATATTACGCCATATCAAGGCACACAAAAATGCTGCGCTGATAACCCATACATACATATAATATGTATCTACAAAATAATGGTTTTAGATAATTTCACAATAAACCTATACAGCAAACAATTATAAAAAGTGTGCAAAATCATAAATAAATTCCGAAGCAAATCCATATTTTTTGTCGATCTCTGCCTCACACCAGCTGATTTGGTATTGCAACCAATAACACGAAAATTAAAATTGTCCTTTCATTTCAGTGCCATTAATATCAATATCAGGTTGCAGACATAAAAATATATGTATACATTTGCTTGCCCCATATTGCTGCCAATTGGGTTTTGTTTTGATATTGGACTTTCTGCCTTTATTTTTATTTCTTTTATAAAAATATTTAATTGCCAAAGCGTCGCGCTCATTTCACACTTCGGCAACGCACACGACAATCATAAAGTAGATTAATTTTAATTTTATTTAAATGTCATTTTAGTCTAGACATTAACGACAGCATCATAACAACAACCAAATATAATTTTTGTGCCAACAAAATATAGTACAAGAGTAAAAACAAAAATCTGCCTACATGCCTTAATAAATATAATATCTAGAAATAAATTTCGAATATTAGGGTGACCCATTATGATAAAAATAATTTAAATAACATAAAAATGTATGAGTAAACAATGGTGAATTTAACATAATTTTAGTACTTACTAAACTTTAAGGTATATAAATATTTCTTAAACGTTCATTAAATGACACCAAAAATAATAATTTATGCGAAATCGCTAGACCCTAGCCTTGAATACCATACATTTCGTAGCAAGAAATAAAAAATAAATAATAATAACTGAATGCTTGCAATCGTTTGTATGCTAAAAAAAAAAATCCACCAAACACACCATTTTTATTGTTGGTTTTGTAGTCGTTCTGTTGTGGGCGTTAAGACTTTCGTTGGTTGTGTAAGTGTTGGCATAGGAAAATTTTTCAAAACTGCACAAACAAACCCAAAGGCAAGCCACAAGAGCGCAACAGAAAGTACATAAAAATAAAGTTAAAAAGAAATTAGTTAATTTCACATAAATATATAGCGAAGAAAGTAAAATAAGTGAAATTAAGCTAAATAAATTGAAAACAAAATAATAAAAGATATAAAAAAAACTGCGCTAAAAATTTTGAGGGTAAATAATTTTTTTTTGTAAAAGTATTTCAAATTTTTTAAGAATTAATATATATTTATTAAACACTGTATCTGCAGCACTTCGCTTTTTTTTCTATATTTTTTTTTGTAAAATTTTCATTTACATCTTTCACTGATCTGCAATTATTTTCATTCCGCATGTGTTGAAATGTTTTCGAAACATGTACATACATTAGTATCTACATATATATGCATACATTTATTTAAAATATAGCAAATATATATATGCATACACATTGATATGTATAATGCGCCAGCCATTGACGTTGTGGTCTGCCACTTCCACTTGTTTGCGGCAATTATGCATTTTTCAAATATTTTCGTGTTAAATATAAATGATTGCTAAAAATAAATCAGCAACTGAAAAGGAAATTGAAGAATCGCCTGTATATGCACATGCTCACAATGAAAAGCGAAATTCGATCACGGATCACTTAGCAGCGAGAGCAGTGAGCAAGGCAATGTGTTTAGTATTGGTTTTGCAATTTTCTTTGCAAATATTTGAAAATTTGGAAATTTCAGAAAATATGTGCAAAAAAGTGTGAGGGTATTTGAGGAACCGTATTTTAATGTAATTTTTTTTTTTTTTTTTTTAATAAAAATTTTAAAACTGTTTTTTAACTTGTAAAGGATACTAAACTTTTGTTTTGAAGATAAAATCTTGTTGTTTAATTAAGTGACACGCACACATTTCACTACTATCCCATTTCATTAACAGCATTCACTGATCATCTGCTCCGCTCTGATCATCGATCAATGGCCTGCTGTGCACATTCACATGCACATACATATATATGTATATTATGTATGAGTGCAACCTATACAGTTAATCATAGGCTATGAACAAAGCGAGCGGAACAAAGAATGAACTTCGCTTAGCGCTCGAAAGTCATGAGCATGATAGGGGCATGACTAGGCTAATAAATAAGCTAAGCCAACCATTCATGCATACATACATACACGATCCATATGTGTTTGTTTGTTTGAATGTTGCCTCGATCACAACTAAAAAGTTCATCTGGAGAGCCGATCGAGATGAATGAGAGTAAGGCACAATTGAAGGAAATACACAGATTATGTACATACATGCTGTGACTCAGGCATCGGGAATAAGAGCATATACTATCTACATATTTGTGTACGTTGGTGAATGTGAGATCATGATCTTTACATAGCCATATAAACACATTGTACTCACCTCTCACCTATACCCATACATACCCTTGTATGTATGTATATGGTGCAATGTTTATCGATATATTTTTGCATATACATAGAAATGTACATATGTTTGTATAAGGAATTGTAATCAATGAAGACTAAATACTGAATCCGGATAGGCCACATTCCAATGGAACGCGCTGTACTAAGTGTATATATGCGCATAAATATTTAGTATATATAACCTCAGGATATGTGCTAGCCTAAGTAGAGCTCAGTTCAGTTGTTTTTTGTTTTTTATAAACTTGTAAACATTCCGCTATACTTAACCAGAAATCAAATAAACAGTTAGTTAACGATTTTTGTTTTTGTAATTTTTATTATTTATTGATTGTTATTTTTAATTTTTTTATTTACTTTAATTTTTTACATATCTAAACTTTTTTTTTATATTTAATTGTTTTTAATTATTTTTTAGTTTACATTTTTTTAAATTAAATTGTGATTGGAATTTTTTTTTTTTTTTGGATTTTTGGCGAATTTTTTCAATATAATTTTTAACTTTTTTGTTTATTATTTTATTATATTTTTTAACCGTTTTAATAATTAATTAAATAAAATTTTATTTATATATTTATTTACTAGTATAATCAAAATAATTACAACAAACTATATAAAAACGCAAAAACGCAACGTACAGATTTATCAACATAGTAAACACTAATTGGCTTAGATGGCGCCCAGTACAAAGAAGGTAGCCAGTTGGGGGTTTAACTACTACACTGCGCTAAATGGAACATGTAGTCTCTTCCAAAAAAGAAGCAAAACCTTGCCAAAAAAAATTCGAATTTTTCTGCACAAACTTTCCACTGTGACTCTGTGAAAAAACAATAAATCGCATAATTCTTTAATTTTTTGCGAAATTCTGTTATATAAGGTAATGACTGTGTGTGCGTGTGCGTGCAAGAAACAATATGAAAACCATAAAATGCGTGTATATACGCAGAAAAATAATTTTATAAAAGAAAAACAAAACAACAATGAAGGGAAACTGTTTATTTTGTTCTATAATCCACCCACAGTGGATAATTATGAACCTACATACAGATTAACAAGAAAGTGCCGATTATTATTTTGTTTCATTCTTTCATCCGACGCGCTCTCTTTTCTTCTTCGAACAACGGAAACATTTCCCATGTGTTTGGTACGCTTTTTCTCTGCAATCCCAACACGTTAAAACCAGCACTTAGTCTGTCCAATCGTGCGGTAAATGAACTCTTCTATGGGGATCCTTGAACCCGTTTATGATTTATGATATTCTGTTTCAGTGCTCACTTTAGCCTTCGTTCCCTTCTCTCCCTTCGCTGCACACATTATACCCATCCCACTTGATCATCTGCACAGTTGTTTTCTACACTTATTTTCTACTTTGGTTTCTGCCACCCTTTTTTCTAATTTTTATTTTTATTTTTTTCTTGTTCTTGCATTCTAGGTTTTAAGTTCATTTTCGTAACAGCTGTATTTACATTTTTTTCCTCCGTAATATTGTTTGTATAGGCCTCTTTGGATTTTGAAAATAGCATTATATACTTGAATTCCGCATCATCTATTTGTTTTTATATCAAACACTTGTTTTTAACGCTTTCATTTGCTTTGTAATTTCTTTCGCTTGTAGATTTTACGATCAAAGCATATACAAATTGTTTTTTTTTTTTGTCTAAGCCTATGAAATAAGTTCTGTGTTATTTGGTTATTTCCATTTGATGGTTGTCGTTGTTGTTGTTATTATTGTATACTGTTCGGCTTTTGGCTACAAAGTGTTTTGAAGACTTGTTTCCCCAACAAAGCCAAACCAAATTCGAGATCAATAAGAGACAAGCATTCATTAATCAATCGCTGGGGTTGTTTTGAAAAGAGTATTTATAATATTTTGATTAGATAAATGAATAAAGTTGTTTTGAAAACGCATACATAGAGCGCGTGTCTAACAGTTATGTTTATTTGAAACAAACTATAAAATGTTTTTAATTTTAATGACTATTAAAATTAAAAAAAAAGATCCATGAAATTAACATATTTTTTAACAAATCTTCGTTTTCGCTCTCTTCTCCACACAGATAAACGGTCAACAACAGCAACAGATCCTGTCGCCGTGCAGCGCGATGCCAGCGATGTCAAAAGAAAAGGCCACCGCAGTATCGTTGAATGAGAACAATTTCACTGATCTGAAATTTAAAGAGTTGTCTTTGAATACAAACAACACCGCCGCCGCAGCAGCAGCCGCCGCCACCACCAACACCACCACCACCACCACTACAATGGCCACTACAGCTACAAGTCGCATGCATCAGCATAGCACACAGGCACCTACACAGGCACCCACACAGGCACCCACACATTTACCCGCTGCACAGACGGCAACAACAGCGACAGCGCCGACTAGCACAGCAACACAACAGCCAGTAATGCCACATGGGACACAACGCCGAAACCAACAACAGCAACAGCAACAGCAACAGCAACAGCAGCAGCAGCAACAACAACAACAGCAAGAACAACAAATGACACAGTCACAGTCACAGTCCCGCAACAGCCTATGCGGCTGTGGCAACCACTCGGCGGTCGTACCCGATACAGTGGGCAGCTTCAATCATGGCAGCAGTAAATATTTAAAAAATGGTTATGTTTTTACAACGTTTACTTACTTGCAACTTTTCCCTCCTTCAACCCCCCCTCCCCTCTTATATTAACTTTTGTAGGACATTCATCACCTTTGGCCGCCGCTGTGGCAGCTGCACAGCAAACCGGCGCTACAACGCCGGAACATACGCCGACATGTTCTCGATATCAGGAGCAGCAAGAACAACTACAACAGAGTGGGAGTGGCTACGAGAGCGTCGAGCAACAACAACAATTGCCACGTACACATAATAACAATGCTGTTGCAGGTGGTGGTGGTGGTACAAATACACCACCCACCACCGTCATCAATATCGTCTCGGCCCCAACACTCCCAGTAGCATCTGCCACCATAAGCTCGACCGGTACATCTACATCGCCCACAAATGTCGCCGTTACGTTGCCAAAGAAATCGCCAAATGACTATATTTTTGGCAAATACATTGGCGAAGGCAGCTTCAGCAATGTTTACCTCGCTGTGGATGTGAATACGAGGCGTGAATATGCAAGTAAGTGTGTAGCAGTAATTAAGTTTTAAATTTAAGCTAAATACATGTAGGTGGGTGTATGTATATATGTGTGTGTATGACCCACACACACATGCGTTTATCAGCACCGGCCAGGCCACATTCCGTGTGATTGACAGTAAATAGCAGCGGCGAAAAAGTGAAATTCACGCAAAAAACAATGCAAAGCAAATGATTTTAAATAGCGAAACGCTATTAATACAAGCGAAAATACAATATTCTCAATGGAATATTTCCATCTACACTCAGCTTATTTGTTTGCCGCTGGCGCCAATGGAACGGCGCTATACAACAACAAGCGTGCTCAACAGCAACGTAATTCAACACACTTCTGACATACAAGCGAGATGAAATACCGAAATTGACAAAAAAAAGAAGTGTGCAAACAACCGCTGGTGGAATTGAAATGTAAACGCTGCCACACATACATTACATACATACATACAAAATTATAATTATGTATAGTTGCCTTCAAGTGACTGCAATTGTAGCGCTTGCTATTAGCCGCTGCCGGGAACTTATTAATATATGCGCTAGTTGTATCGATTAATGTGGAATGTGGCCCGATAGTTAGTTAGCCAGCCAGTGTTAAGCTTAATGGACGCTTGTGATTAGCGGACCGTACAACAAGCAGCAAGCAGCAAACACCTGATCAAGTGCTAATTTCTATTATTGTCTGCAAAAGTAACCACTAGCGCTTAGTTGTGCGCTAGTGAATGTATAATATATGTAAATATGTGTGTATGCTTGTAATTGTGTGGCATTAACAAGTTGTTGGCCTTCCAGTGATGTTTGCCCACAAGATTTTTACATGCCAGCTGACTTAGCAGCGTCACACCAACTTTTATGCCACGACAGCGCGCATTGAACACACACACACACACACACACACACACACACACACACACACACACGCAATTACATGGTGAAATTACAACTATTAAGTAATTTTTTTTTTTAGTTTGGCATAATACACGTTGACAATCTCGCTACCAGCACTTATTTCTTGCCCCTATTTCTTTGTTCGCTTGCTTAATTACACTTCAAATATTTATGTTATGCGTGGCGCTGTTTTTAGTGCTATTATCAGCAATTAATTTTTTGCCAGATCACATGCCACCAAAGCTAAATTTTTTCAATATCTTTACGCGGGTTTTCTTCATACTTTTCGCCGCTTTGTGCGAAGTCTTATCTCCACGCATATTAAATATTAATGTGTTGTGTGGCCAAAATTGCATATTTGAGTGACTGTCAAAGCGGCTACGCAGCAGCAGAGGCAACAGCTGCAGCGTCGCTTATCTGCTGACGTCGCTAATCGTGGAAAATTTGATTGAGTTATCGCGATAAGCAAACACCGGAGTGTTAGTGTATTATATTTCATTTTTAAATATTAATTTTTCTCTTATTTGCTGTTAATTATTTTGCATTAGAAAGCACACATTTACATACATATCTATAATAAAAACTGTTTTACCCATAAGCGCAATTTATTAACCACTTAATGTGAATTTTGTGCATTTGCCCAAATATACCCACACATTCATATATTTATGCGTGTATATATATATGTATGTACATTAAATGACCGCGAATATTTGTTAGCAATCTGATTTTTAAATAGCGATATTTTCGCTAAAAAAAAAAAAACACTAGCGTATTGTTTTTGCACTGCCACCTGCTCAGCAAACTGCAATGCACATTACAACTATACATTTTTAGATGTGAATATGTATGTAAGTAATGACTAGCTTCCAAGAATGTGTGAATGTATGTATAAGAGTGATTTTGTTGGCATTATTATGCACAAATAAATTTGTTTACTTCAATCAACACAAGACGCAAGAAAAATAGGCGCACACCAGCCGGGTGTTGGGCCGTCAGCGGGTGTTGGTAGCGACGACAGACCAATAAATAGGCGGCAGCAACGGCACAAGTGTCAACAAGTCGACAAATGGCTAGCTGTCAGTCGGTGTTTTTGTGCGCAAAGAAAGTGACAGCGATGAAATAATATTACTATATTTTATATACATACATACATACATATATATTTATACATTTTTTAATATAAATCTGTTTGTACTTATATACGAGTAATATATGAAAAGTACGAACACAATAACAATGTCAAAGTACGAAACTGTTATCAAATCGCAAGCAACTTGCAATTATCTGCTGCATAACACATATACACATATACACATATATATACTTACACATCCGTATGTACACATATACACTAGCTTTATAGTTACATACTTTTGTAACATTATTTTTGTTTTTTCAACAATTACACACAACTATTACAAAATCGCCAACGTCTCCCCTACAGGTCCCCTATGGCTTTGTATGCATCTTTATTTTTTTAATTATAAATAATTTTCATAAGAATCTTCTATGTGCAGCATGTCAGCGCCGCAACTGAGATTCCACCCAACATTTTTCATGTTTATTGCCAATCTATCTTCTCATGTAAATACATACATACACATATACGCACATACGCACATACATATTTACATATATGTAAGTATGCAACTGGCAAGTAAATCAATTACTAATAATAATTATTATGTAAATATTACAACATGACATATGTACATATATTCATAAAAATAAGCAATAGAGCGACTCATTGTGGTCTTCCGTTTTACCGTACGTTATTTTTACAACCTAAAATCCATCACCCTCGCAACCAATCAACCAACCAACCACACCCACACCTCCACACGCTCGCTTACTATGACTGCTGATTGCTTAAAATATCGGTGCTTACGATGACAATTGTTGAAATGGCGACACGTGTAGGCGATAAAATTTTTGTTTTCCTTTACAACACTATATTGCACACAAATGCACATACAAACAAAGGAACAAACATACATACATACATGCAGTGAGTATGTACATACATACATTTCGCTGACTGGCTTGTTTATAACTCTTCTCTCTACCGCTCTGGCTCCAACGTTTGCTCCTTCTGTTATAATTTAACGCTTTGCCACCGCATACTTACGTGTATGTCTACATACAGACATTTAAAATGTTTCGTTGCTCCGTCGCATATTTATTCTAACGGAGTTTAAGTTTGAAGTGTAGCCATTATTTTGGATAATTTCAAAGTGTCAACGTTGTCATTATTACATTAACTTGCTTGACGGTTTGTTCTCGCAGACGCATATTTACATATCTTCTATATGTATTATGTATCAATGTATGTATGTGCGTTCATGCATTCATTCATTGCTGGTTTGTCCCCATTTTGTCATATTATATATATATATATATATATATATATATATATATATATTTTTTTGTTTTTGAACACTTAACACATTTACCAATTTCCCTTTTTTATACCCACAACGTTATGTTTTAGCAGCAACTCCGGTATGTAAAAAATGTTTTAGAAATCAGCAAAGTTCATTTGGCAATGTGAAAATGTAGCAATAGCAGTAAAAGTTTAAAATATTTTTATTAGAAAGTTGCTTTTTTTTATTTAAATTATATTACTCTTTGACCTCTTAAAATGTGAAATTTTTAATTGCCGTGTTTTGTTTTATAATTTAATGAATTTAAATGTTTAATGAGCTTTAGAAGTACACACTTGGGGTATATACATGCTGCTTACAAAAAACTTCAATAATAATTGCTTAAAATTGCGCTAAAATATGTCGCAATCATGCGTTCGTCGTATCGATGAATATGGTTTATTGCGAACGGTGGTGAACCCTTTGTGTAATTTTTATTTCATTAATTCACCATTTTTTTTGGTTTAAATGCATAGTTTTCAAAACTTCATCGAAACGATGAATGTGTTATACTGTTGCATAAAAATGTCTGAATATGAAGAAACATAGTTCGTTGGAGAGAGTGGATTTTTTGTATCAAGATTACTGCAGTTTTCATTAAATTTAAATGCGTGGATGTCAGTAAATTAAAATTCATCGTTTGGATTAGTTTTATCTGATATGTAGTTTAGCTTTATGTAGCTGCGAAAGTGATTGCTGCCAGTAAATTCATTGCCGATGGTGTTCTGAGAGCATTTTCATCCAATCAACGTACATAAAATAATGCAATCAGAATATCGCATTGTTCCTAACATTTGACGCTTGCCCTTTCACTTGCGCTTTCAATACCCGCGTGTTGTACATTAAGTCTGAGTTTTTACTTAGCAACACAATTGTTGTTGCCGTTTTCCCCCCTTTTTAATTTCGCAAACTATTCGGCATTTCATTAAATTTGTCCCAATCCAGCTCTTTCTTTGACTTGCTTACAATTCCGGTGTATTTTTGCTGCTTTTTGGCTGGCTATATCATAGTTTCAGTCGTACTTGGACTTGAGGGATGATAGCGCTACTGTTGAGCCGATGTTTAGCTGGCTTACGTGCCATCGAGCATGTACGCACAAAAATAAAAATAAAAAAAAAAATTTTAAAAAAATTAAAAAACAGCAGTGCTGACACTATTGGATGTTTTTTTTTTTATATAAGATAGACTTTTTATTACTTGGTAATAAAACTGCGTGCACACACATGTACATACTTAACTACTTTACTTTGATTTATATATGTACTATGTACAAGCATACATATTCATATATGTGTACTTGATTTATTCTTCGGCTTTTGCCACTGCGCTTCACAATGCCGCTTGGTCTTGGTCTCTTGTGCTTTTCGCATTCACTATTTGTTAGCATTTTTGTTGTTGTTCATACAAGTGAAGTATAAAATACAAACAATATAATATAATATTAAAAAAGTTATATTCGCTATCAAAAATTTTCTTAAAATACCTAAGTATTGTACATGTTTGCCACAAGCCTTCTTGCGGAATTTAATAATAGCAAAATATATTTGCAAACTGGTTTAAAATAGCCAAAGTTTGAGGTTAGTACAAGAAATGTGCATAAAATTTGCCGAAAATAGCAAACAAGTTTTTTTGTTTGGTGTCGGTTGTCTTTGGTGCCACGTGCATATGGAGTATATTTTTCGTGGCATTTTTTCCATATTTTTTTTAATATTTCTTTTTATTTTATAAATATTTTTTCATGTGTATTAACTTAACGGCACATGCGCGCATACTTAATCTAAATGTGTTTTTTTTTTTACAACTTTTTGAGCCCACTTTTCCAGCTACATATAAATGAGAATTGAATATCAAATTTAATAAATTTAATTTGGAAAATATTTCATTGTTTCTTTAACGCATGCCGCTTATAACTGTCATTTATTTGCTTTTTTATTGAATTCTTCGTTGTCGCTTTCGTCATTTACAGCTGCGCTGACGCACAAAATTCCATGCAGACTAATTTGATGCGCTTCGCACGCATACACACACCCACACACACAGCAAATTGATAACACTTTTATAATATTCAATAGCGAGCGCTTGCCCCACTAATTTACCGCCTCAAATAACCAGCGTGACCATTCATGACTTTGCGCATTTTGTAATTTTTATCAGTGATTTTTTTACAACAGTAAACAAATACATAAATTTATTTTCAAAAAAATACGTATATGTATGTACATATACATATGTGTATTCATAAATATTTTTGCGTCATTCGCACATTTACTGCTTTTTCTATGTGCGTATATCCACGAATGCTTGAGCGTTTACACAGCAAACGACTGACGTACGCTGATGACGATAACGGCGCCCGCGACGATCAGCCGGTTTCAGTTTGCACGAAAGTCTTCAAGGCTACTAGCTAGTAGCTAGCTGACGTAGATTTGGATTTGCTTTTTTTATTTTTATTTTTTATTTTTTTTTTGTCTGCGCGCCCGGCTGACTATGCGCCCCTGGCTTCCACACTCCACACACTCACACATATATTGTGTCACATGATAGGCGCTCGTATTAACACATACACCACAGTAGATACTAGATAAAGCGAAGGCTTAGGCGCCTTTGTGTTGGGTGTCCACTTCCTAGGCCATAGCGGTCAGTCCGAATGGGCGTGTGCGAGAAATTTACGCACAAAATTGCTTACTTGTGAATGCAATTAAATATTTTTATAAAAATAACGACAAAACGTGTCGTTTATGTCATAATTACACAATTTTCTCTATCAGCTATACCGTTATTTGCATACATTGTGCACATATTACGCCTAAAAGTCTGATGTGCACACATGTGTCTCCCTCAACGCTGTTTATCGCTCGCTTGCAACACGTGCTTCCGCTGCACTTTTATCATTCTCCGCACTGTTGCATTCCGCAGCAATGTTTTTCCCGCCATTTTACATGCAAGCTTCACCCACACATACAATACACATAAATGCATATCTGTATATATATATATATATATATATATATATTTGTATAGTTTTGTAATGTTTTCATTGCTTCCATGTCGTTCACTTAATTTTCTATTTTTGTTTCAACTGCATTCCAAGCAGTCTGCGGGTTCTGGTTGTCGTCCAATACCGCCCGCCCTCTCTCTTGCACTCACTTCATTTATGTGTTCTTCCTTCTACCTTTCGACTAATATGCCTCTGTGTATGTGTTGTTGTTGTTGGCTCACTTACAACCGTCTGTATTCTGTTGTTTAAAAGAGCCGTTGGACCGCCTGCCTGCTCGCCTTGTGTCTTCTTCTTATGAAAGTGCTGCGCCAGGCCCTTTCTTTGCAGCTGTAAGTTAGTTCCCAAAATTTCCAAATGATTTTACATTAGTAGCGCTGTTGAAATGTTCCTTTAACTGCTTCGTGTGTGTGGTTTTGGTGATTTGCTGTAAAGAAAATGTTTTAAAAATCATGTAGATTTCAAAACGATTCGTTGTTCTCTCTTATTGTAATTTTTTGGTTTTTTTTTTCTTCAAATTTTTCGCCACACTTTTCTTGATGCTTCTACAAGTTTTCACTCGCATCCGCTTTGAAGGTAATCCATCGGTGTGTCAAACACATAACGGCTAAAATTATTCGGGAATAGAAACGGCTTGCGTTGAATTTGTAACGCATCGGGTCATACTCAGTGTTGGTTTTCTTTGTTGGGTGTATTTTAACAACATTTGTTGTTTTAGGTGGCAACTGTACAGATTACTTCAAGCTATCTTCTTGAACTGTTTGTTTGAATTGCATATCTCTTATTTGTTGGAGAAACCACGTGTAGTATATTCAGTTGCTAAGGAATTTGAAGATTTTTGTCTATATTAGTATAGATTATGATAGCTAGCACAGCGCAAAGCAGATACAAAATAAATATTTTACGTTATGATTTTTATTATTTATTCCTGAAAAGTAGAAGAAATCAATTTTTGTTAAATTTTATCTCATTTAAACGCAAGTTTATTGCTCTTCACTCCACTATGTGTTTAGTCTAATAACTAGGAATGTGCTAAATACCGCTTCAACCTTTCTCAGCTTGACCGCCCACCCTAATGATGCGTTGTGTTGGCGTTAGAAAACTTTTTTATTTCATTTATGATTCCTTTCTTTGTGTTTTTTTTTAATGTTGTTTTAATCTCTTCTTCTTCTTTAGTACAGCCAGACACAGTATGCAATTCAGCTTGTTTATGAAATTTAATACACACGGTTTTTCGAACTTTGTCCCTCACCGACGTATTTCAATTTGGTTCATTAACCTTCGTCGTCGTATGAAATAAAATGCAAGCGTGTGTGTGTGTGCGTGCGTGTTCGTGTATTTCAATTGCATTTCGGTAACTTGTCGAGCTGCTGCTGCTTTTTCAATTGGATTTTTATTTATTGCCTTCCACTATCCTTTGAACGAGTTCATTAGTTTTGATCACAAATACATCACACAACACACACACACACACACATACAGTTACACACATACACACCCTCATACAAAAGTCCCTGACTGCCTGCTTAGTGGTTGTAGTTGTAGTTGTAGTTGTAGTTGTAGTTGTTGCAGGTCATCTATAATATTGCTCTGCTCATTTTTTGTCATCATATTTCACGCTTACTGTACATTTGTATGCACCAGGGCGTGTGTGTCGCGCGTCGCGGTGCCTGCCTGCCTGCCTACCTACCTACCTACCTACCTGCAGGACCTAAGATAAAGGAAGGCCCCCGACAACTCTGTCTCTATTTAAAAATATCTACGTACATGTGAAGGAAGTTACCTGTCCAACCGATGGCGGCGCATTATTTTCGTTTGACTCTCTCGCAATATTTATGACCGCCTTGTTACTTTGTTGCTGTTGTAGTTGTAGTTTTAGTTTTTTTTTTTTGTTGTTGTTGTGACTGCTATTCGCTGTACTGTCTGGAGTGTCCGCCGTCGAAATAACATGTTTCACTTAACCTTTAGCTTTGCGTCGGCTTGGTCACTGCGCATCAACAGCTGCGGAATGAGGACAACAAGCGGACAGACGGACAGACGGACAGCCAGATAGCGTGTAGCAGAACAACGACAGCTGTGCGCTGTTGCTTCCACCCCCCCTTCATGTTAATGGCTGTATTTAAGTCGTATCGTTGGAGTGCGCGTAGACTCCTTTTCAGACCTCAATTGTGTTGTCCTTCATTTCACATTTGGAGCACCCAACAATTGTGCGCACATTTAGTTACAACAACAACATGTTGTTGTTTTTGTAAACCAACTCTGAAGTATAGCCTTCAGTTTGGAGCTGATATTTTGAGTTCGGAAACGCCGAAGCAGCGCGGTGGCGAGAGCAATAGCGAAGCGAAGCGGAAGTAAAACAACAACAACAACGACAACAACAACAATACGCAGCTTGACAATGTAATGTAGCGCACAACGGCAGCAGCAGGGTCGTTTATGGCATTTAAAAAATTCTTTGCGTGCAGTCAATATGTCGCCGAAAGGGCAATAAACTCAGCCGCGTGTAGGAACAACAGCAACAACTAATCCAGCAAATGCTTGTCAAACGACAACAGTTGGGGGCTTCGTTTAAGGAAGCAAGACTTATGAGTCACTTTTTCGGCAGCATTTTGATAATTTTGTTGTTTTTTCAAGCCTTGGACTGCGTCTGCTGAGAGAAGAAGACGCGCGAAAGGAAGTAGCAAACACGCTTGTATTGATTTAACTGAGCTGTGACGTATGTTTGACTATAAATTATATAATATTAAAGCAGGCAAATGTGGTGATGAGTGGCCCTGCGACCTAAATTTATAAGCTCAAAATTAATAGCAGCCCATCTTTCAGGATTAACAGGGGTTGAGACAATATTATATAACTGTACAATTTAATTTAAATTCAGTTTTTGTTTCCTTTTTATATTTTACTTAAAAACCCTTCACCTTTTTCTCATAATTTTTGTATGTAAGCATAACTAAAGTGATTTCTTGCATCAAATGGTCACCTAAAAATGGTCAATTACTTCATTAAAACAACTTGACTCTGCGCGTCTGTAATTTTTTTTCCATTTTCCAACTCTGCGTCGAAATAATGACAGCTATAAGCATGCAAAAGTGCAGCATACATACATGCATACAATAATAATAATAATAATAATAAATTTTTCCTCAACCTACACATTTTTATGTCACATTTTTTCGACCAGTTGTGTGAAATACATGCACTTGTTGTTTTTATTGTTATTTGGCATTTGGCGCTTCATGTAGTATCCAAAGCTGTCTGCTGCTCGACGCCAACTCGCTTTTGTAGCTCAAGCATCTCGCAGTGTCTTCGTGTATATTCCCGTTTTTTCAGATGTTTTTCCCCGGTGCGCTGTAACCGAGGTTAAATTTTTGATTGTATATTTATAGCATTAATTGTGTGTTTGATTTCAAGTGAAAATACAGCCTTTGTCGACGTGAATGCATATATGTGTATGTATGTATATTACATTTAAGCTAAAAAGTAATATTAGGCAAAGCCTTAGTATTGTACGCCAAGTTCTTTTTGTAAGTTTTTGCCGGCTAAAATTAGTTTACTTCTAAAATATATCCCCTTCGCTCTCTCCGTGGGATTTGATTTTTTTTTTTACTAATAGCCGAACTATTAATTATGCACTTATTTCATGCTCTAAACATAAATTTTACTTTCCCTTTAGCCCTTAACAATAGTCGGCCTGACAGCTAACTATCTGTTGTATTGCCCTGAATTAACATGGCGACGAAAATACATATTTTCACTTTCGTTGTTGGCGTATTTTGGTCTCTAATTAATCGGTCCAATTAATTTACACTAATAATGACAGCTCTACGAGGCTCTCAATATCTATATATCATGCACTGCCTAACTAAAAGTTTGGCAGAACTCATTGTTATTATTGAAAGTTTGTGTTGCGGCTTATTATACGGAAGACTGCTTAGAAGTACATAAAAAGTATGAAAAATAAGCGCTTAACAAAACAACGCAAAATCGTAATTTTCTTTCTATGTAAGTCTCTACAGCGCTCACCTCACAACTGTCACATGAATAAGATTGAAGGCTGTTGGGAGTGCTGTCACATACATGTTTCATGAAACAATCAGCAAAAAATATAAACTTTCAGTTTTTTTTTCTTTTTTTTTGTAATTTTTAAGGTTTTTGTAAATCTGTTGAGAATTACAACATCTATATGTTAAACGAACGAAATTATGAAAATTTTAATATTTTGCATCATATTAATTACTATATATTATATTTTTGAAAAAAAAACATGATTAAATCAAATCACAACATTTTCGGCTCCCGACAGGGTTTGAATTTGAATGGCATTTCCACCACACGCCACAACTCACCATTATCATTCATTCGCCATTCTCTTGTCTTGTATAGTTGGTTATTTATTGAGTGTGGTGGCGGCAGCGGATGTCGTTGCCACAACACAAACACACGCATGTGCACATACACATGTGTTGTATGCAACACTGCTGCTGTTATGCATTTTGCGATTTATGTGGCAGCATCACACTACTCGCTCGGCTTCATCGCAACTCGGCGGGGCTCTTGTTTATGTTTTGTAGCTTACTGCAAATTTTATGGCATTATTTCTAGTAACAGCCGTAGCATCAGCGGCAATTGATGTTTGTTTGTGTCTGCTTTGGTGTGTGTGTGTCGGCAAACAGAGTGCAATGCGCATGCGCGCAAACCAAAAGTTGTCGGATTGCATTCCTAAGCGAATGACAGCAAGCAAACGTGAATTTTTTTTATAGCTTTTGCGATTGCTGCCTGAGTTGTATGTTCTACATGCGATTGTTGTTGTGCTGCCGCTGTTGGTATTTGTGGCAGCGGGATGTTGCTGCCGCATCCAACCTAAGTTCAACTCCTCTTGTTTGCCATTCTTTGGAGCTTATTGGTTGATTTTTGCCACACTCTTTGATTTGTTTATTTCTCAAATTCGGTTTTCTCCATCGGCCGAAGCTGCTCTTTTTTTGCTTGCATGTGCGTCTCTTTCGGTTTATTTGTATGTGTGTTGTATGTGTTTGCTTGGGAACGCCAGAAATTGGCGCGCATTTTCTTGAGGGCATTCCTCCCCATCGCTGCTTGCTATTTGAATTGTTTCAGATGCATTGCGCTTATTTGTGCAACGGTCCGCACGCGTGTAAATATAAATTAATATGATCAAAATAAATGAAAAAAACTAAAATTAAAATATATGTATTAAAAAATAAATATTAAAAAATGCACATATAAATAAATAAATATTTAAAAAAGTTAAAAATATTACAAGGTTAAAAACTTAAAATGAGAAAGTTAAAGAAATAAATAGAAGAAATTAGCAAAAAACTAAATAAATAAAAAATCCTTGTTGTTTTCCAACAAGTAAGCCAGCATATTTACAAAACTTCTAACGCAAGTTGAATACCTAGGTGTATTTGTGTATGTTTGTGTGCTTGCAGTGTTGCATTCCACCTTTACTCTGACGTTGCCCGCTCCATTTAATATTTCTGTGAGTGAACTTCTCTCAGTTGCGTAAAGTGCAAATGAAATGGCCTCGTTAACTCTATTTTCTTTAATAAATTTCGGCTTATTTGCTCGGTGTTGTTATTATTATTATTATTATTATTATTGTTGTTGTTGTTGTATTGTCGCATAAAACACTAACAACTGTCAATACAAAAAACTAAACGGCAATAAAACAAGTGAGTGACCCACCAACAGTTGTTTACTTGACTGTTGCAAAAATACACGCATACACACATGCACACACACACACCCCTGCATATGTACAATATTCCATGCAATGCAAAATTGCGGTTCAATCAATTGCATGATGGTAGTTTCGGAGGCATTGCTCTGCTAGGTCGCTCGCCTCTGCTCTTATGAGACTTTTTCAACAATATTTGTTGTTGTTGTAGCTGATATTTCCGCTTGTTTTTGAGCAGTCGTCGTGTGCCGCAAAGATTGCCTGATTTTGTGACTTGTCATAAAAGAAAATCCCAGCGTTCATTTGATTTCAACTAACTTGCGAATATTTGCCTTCCACACACACACACACACACATATATATATATATATGTATATGTAGATATACAGTTATGAAGTTAATTTTTAGCACTTTATTGTGGACACTGCTGCTGCTTGCTGGCGACACTGATGTTGCTAGCTGACGGCAACAGTATGTGGTGACATGCTGAAATGTTACAAACCACGCGTCAAACGCCGGTGAGCGCATAACAGTTTCAAGCCAATGCCCTGCTATTTTATTTTTAGCTTTCGGAGGGTTCGCTGGGCACGGCAAAAAGTTGCCAGCAATTAAAAACAACGATAACAAAGTTTGTTAACAACAACAATAATGCGCTATTTAATTTTTTGAACAATAAACAATAGCAATAATAACAAAAACAACAACAACAACGCACCATACCTACCTTCTCTAATTGGTATGCTGCCGTCGCTGCCTGCCTGCTCTGCAACTTGTTGTTGTTTTTGTGTGCGCAATGTTGTTGTACTTGTTCTTTTTGTGTTCTTTAAACAGCAAAGCACCAACATAGGAGTTCAAGGTTACACACTGTATAATCTGGTTGGTCGTTCATTAACCGCTTGGCGGCGGCGCAGCAGAATGGAACTGTTTGTTGACTGTTCTGCTCACTTTTGCAAGTGATCGTTGCGCTTGTATCTGTGTGTTTGTGTGTGTGTGGTTATATAAATACATATGTGTGTGTGCTTTGTAGGAACATTGCGCACAGCGCACGTAAAGCTGTCAGCTAGCCGGTCGTCCGGCTCGAAATTTATATGTATCCAACCTAACCAACCTCCCTTCTCGCGCCCGCCTTGCGTCGTCGGCGCCGCGTGTATGAAATGATGGTGAGCCGCGCTCAAATCGGCTGCGCTGTACTTCGATGGAATTATAGGGCAGTAAAAAACGCTGCCTTTTCTGAAAACATAAAACACAAAAAATAACAAAAACAAATATAAAACAACAAAAAAAAAGCAACGAGAAGAAAACAAGATCAACAAAAATAAAAATGAACGTCAAACAAATAAAAAATAAGCGCAAAAACAACAAGAATAGCGGCAATAATAAACGATTGTGTTGGACAACAGTGCTCCAGTAAACAGGAAAATAAAATACCAAAAAGTGCGAGAATCAACGACCACGACAGCGACGCGCGCGTGCATTGCGGAGCGCAACAAAAGGCCAGGCGGGCTAACAAGCCACACAGAAGGCAAGTCAGTCAGTCAGTCACAGGCAAATAGAACACAGACATTTTGTCATGATGCTGTGGCAAAGGTAGCAAAGTCATATATTCTTAAATATTCCTAACTGTGGTTGTACTCCTGAAAAATTCTGTCTGACCGACGCTGGAGAACTGCAGCACATGTTGTTATAGACATAGACGCTGTGAAACAGTTAACAGCCGTTGGCGCACACACCCAAAATTCATTTACGAAAACAACGAAGAAAGCAACGAAAATGCATAATAAAAAATAAATTCTTTAAATAAGCTAATTTGCTTAGGTGGAAGGATAAAGGAAAAAGCGTTTTCTTAGATTTTAATTTGAATTTAAACATTAAAAAATTAAACATGCGACCAGACATTGTCTGCCGGCAGCAAACATGAAATTCTTGTCATAAAATTATAAAATGTGCATATTTGTACTGAAGAAAATATCAAAAATATTTGAAAAGTAATAATAAAGCAAACAAGAAATAAAATATCGTCGATCAATAAGAATTTTGCGTTTTTTTTAAGCAAAAGGAACAATAAATAGAGGAAAAAAACAATTAAACAAGTTTAAAATAAAAAAAAATTTTATAAAAATAAAAGGCAGAAAAATTTAAAATAATAAAAAATAAAAAATTAAATTATTAAATAAATAAATTATAAATAATGTAATTTAACATATTCCATGTTTTTACTTTCTTTTCATATATTTTTTAAATTTTTTTTGCTTTATAATTTTTATTAGTTTTATATTTTTTTTAGTTTTATATTTTTTTTTTTTTAGTTTTATTATCTTTTTATATCTGTATTTCTTTAATTTTTTTTTTAAATTTTATAAAATAAAATAGCCAAAAATAAGCGCGCGCTACACATTTCAAGCTTCGGCCACATGATGCACTCTAAATGTTTAAACATATATGCGTTTCTTTCAAATTTATATTGTCTAATTATTAATATTTTGTTTTTATAATAATGCCACTAGTGTGTTATCACTTCTACAACGTATGTTGTTGCTTTTGCTACTACTCCCCAACAATTGAGTGACATTTCCTCTGAACGCATTCTTAAGCGCTGACATGTTTCTTCGGTACACAACATTAACAACAACAACATCAGCATAAAGATGTGCGCTAAAATACAATGTACAAAGAATTGAACGTACATGGCATAAGAAATACAAAAAGAAGGAATCAAAAATATTTTTTCGTTGAAAAATTAACAA
Source organism: Bactrocera minax (assembly GCA_021498325.1). Lineage (NCBI taxonomy): Eukaryota > Metazoa > Arthropoda > Insecta > Diptera > Tephritidae > Bactrocera > Bactrocera minax. The sequence goes on from JAKEEE010000001.1 coordinate 6,262,157, forward strand.
TTGAAACCTTTGTTATTGTTATACATATTTAATATATTTTTGGCAATAATTGTTTTAATGTATGGCATTCAAGATAGCGGCGAATTCGTGGAAAATATTGATACAGATTTTAATTTCGCATCAAATTTTTTTCCATGTGAAAGTACAAACTAATAATGGGAACTTGAAATCTGAAATTTAATTATTTTTTAGTTTAAAAATGATATTTAACTTTTTTGCTTATTTTTTCTTTTTGTTTAAGAAAAATTCTTTTATATCGCAATTACTTTTTTAATACTGAAATTATATTTTTTTTATCTCGTAATTACTTTCTTATTTCAAAAATACTTTTGTTTTTTTTTTCAAAATTTTTTTTTTAACTTATAGCATTATAAATCTACTTGTAATCTATTTCTGCTCAAGGATATTGCTGACTTAATACACTTGAAATTTATTTTTTCCGAAATACTGAAATCCGCCAAAAGCAATCTGCAAGCAAAGCGCTAATTTTCTCAAAAATGTTGTGGATCATTCGAACTATATCTGCTTAGAACTTTGAGTCAAAAATCCGCAGCTATCAATCAATGAAATACTATAATCCGGCCAAAAAAATGGTTAATCATTACCCTTAAGTTCAAAAGAAAAATGCGTTTATTTAAGATTTAAGCACTTTTTTTTTGCTGAAAATGTCAACAGCCACAACTACTCCCTTCCTGTGGTGGATTTCAGCGAATCACTCACTGCTTTGTTATCCAATTGGATTATAAACAAAAATCCGGTACACCAAATTTTCTCAAGTGACCAAATACACACACACGAACACACACACTCGCATGCAATCATCTGTGAGCTGAAAAAATAGCTTTAGGATTTTGTGTGTCCGCTGACAGTTAATCAGGCGTTCTTCGCGTATCGGATCTTTTGTTTGTGCAGTGCCAACTTTTTTTTGCCAGCAGTGCGACCAAACTATTCGGCCTAGACACAACAAACCGACCAAAATAAACAAACATATCAGTCGTTGTGTTTAAAAATAAACACCGAAATAAATAAATATGCTTTTTTTTTTTATTTATTTTGTTGTCGCCTTGATGGCGTCGCGATTGGCGAATATAGAATATTCATTCAGTGACTTTATTTGTTTGTATATTTTTTTTGAATTTTTTATTTTTTTTTTACTTTTATTTGTTTTTTGTACTAAATGCGATAGCGAATCTGAAGATTTGTCCCAGGTGGTGGCTTATTGTCACTTCAGCTGGGACAAAGTGGCAAAAAAGTATCAAAAAATATACAAATGTGTACATACATTTGTGTTGTAAATACTGCCTACAATTTGAATTGTTGTATTTTTTCTGTTTGAAGCTTAATTTTTTTAAGCTCCACATTCATTGATTACAAATATCATTCACTGATTGTCGCTACAAAATGGCGCGCTTGACTTGATCTTATATATGTAGATTTTTTTTTTTTTGTAATATTTCAATTGAAGCAAAACTTTTAAATTTATATTCTTATCTATACATATGTATGTATGTATGTAAATGTATTTTTGTGCATCTGTGCAAAATCCATGTTCCATAAGTCCTCATTTTGACTTACTTTCTCGCCAGCAGGTGCAAAAAATATAAACTATTCAAGATTTATTTAGCAATAAAATAGCAAAGTCGAAAAACAACAAGCAAACAAATTAAAAAATAGCAACAAAAATAAAATTTAAAAACAACAAACTTATCAAGTAACAGAAAACAGCAGAACAAAAGAACAAAGGAGACAGCAATGAACAACAATGAACTGTATGACCAAATGGCTTGGCGAACAAACTTTGTCGAGCGTTGTCAAGTGATATGTGGGAAACAACTGCAAATTTATAAATCCATACTACATACATACATATAACATTTTATAGGCAAAGCGATAAGAAGTCAGCAGCAAGCGATAAAACCAACACAAACAAGAAACAACGGCTAGCAGCATGGGAGGGCGAATGTCGGTGTTAGGAAGAAGAAGAGTGTGCTAAGAGTGCTTGATGTTGATGTGCGCGTTGTTTAGGGGGTGCCCTAAGTGTCACAGCTGACCGGTAGAGCGGCGATTAAGCATAACATTTTGCAGCCACAAGCATAGTGCGTGCAAATGCCAAGCAAAGCCAAGCAAAAGCGCATGGCTGGCGTCCCAGCCACCTAGCGGCAGCCGGACTGTGGGCGGGTGGGCTACACTCAATCTACAAGAGACAGTTGGCTATTTGCTTGCGGTAAATTAAATAATACATTTCAAGTGCGCCGGTAATTTCGCAGTGGTGCGAGGGCAGCTGGCAAGCCGGCGAGTTTATGCAGATGTACATACATACATATGTATATGTGTACGTGTGTATATGTGTGTGAAATGAAGTTAAACTTTTTCCGCAGCCAATGCTGCGGGTGCGGATTAATTGCAAGTTATTAAAAATATTTGTTGTTGCTCATGAGCGCAAAAATTAGCATAGAAATTCTTTGTTGCCGAACGCCTCAATGAAAGTGACAAAATATTAAAAAAAGAAAACAAAAAAAATTCTCATTAACCGCGAGTGTCCAACCGCCTGAGCGCCTTTGTCGTCTGAAAGCGCTTGGCCAGCATTCAACGCTCATTTGTTGCTAATAAAAAGCTATTAAATGCACACTTTGTTAAACGATAAGTGAATATGTATGTTATGTATGCATGTGTGTGCGCCATTTCGTTCACCGAACGCCTCCATGCTCCCCAGCGGCACAATCAGCTCTGTGAGATTTGCATAAATTTTATTGTCGCACGCGTGTCTGTATGTATGCGGGTTTTTGCCACGCTCGATTTTGATTTCAAAGTCACTTTTTTTGCAAGCAGCACGTTTTGAAAAATTACAGTTAATACCTGATTGTGTTTATACATATATGTATATAGCTTTATGTGTGCGTGTGTGTGTGTGTGTGTGTGGGTGGGTTTTTCGCCACACAAGTTAGCAGTTTGAAATGTGATGCATGCGTTATACACAGTTATCCCAACAAACTGCATATATATATGTACATATACTTGGCAGAAAAAGTCTACATACACGCTTATTTCTTAATTTCTTTTGTTAAAAAATAACTTTTTCTAGTCGTCTGTATGTTTTGTTTTGTTTATATGCTATTGTTAGAAAATTAATCCTTAAATGAATATAAAATAAATTGGATTATATATAAAGTATATAAAAGTCTTTTTTCAAAGAGTTATATTTGTTGGTACCTTGTACGCAGACTTTTTCTGCAAAGTGTACATATCTACATACGTATGTATGTAAACGATTAGTTCTATTTTTGTAGATATGTGTGTATTATATATTATATAATGCAATTTTTATGCTTAAGGCATGAAATTAAAATGCGCTAAAAACAACTGTAGCTAAGTGCATGCATATATACAAACGTATTTACATACGTACAAACATACTATGGAATAACTGTTGTTGATTTTCACACCTTAAATTGGCCTATTTAATTTGTATGAATCAACATATATATAATATATGTATGTGTCCACTTATGTTTGTATGTATGTATGTATGTATGTACATTGTTGCTTAAATAGAATGTAAGCAGCGATATGCACGCCCACGTGTCTGGGTCCACACTGGTACTTCTGGTGCCTCAACTAGCCCACGTTTGCAATTTTTTTTTTTTTTTTTTCTTTGCCGCATAAATATATAATCCGATGTCCATTAATATATATAAATATAATTGAATTATTTGTCACTATAATAACCGTTGTACGCTAACTTGCTGCTATAGACTTGATTGAGGGTGTGTGCTGAAATGAAAGGCACATAAATATGTTTGTGTGGGTGTTCTTAGTGTCCAACCCGGTAGTGGTTAACGTATGAGAAATTCTAATTTAAAAATACTGAAAAAAAAAATTCAAAACCAATTTTAAAATATTAAAATATTTATAATGCATATTTGAAATAAATATCTACCTTCAATATTATTTCATTTCAAAATGCATCACTCCACTCACTAATCGCCTGTTTTCTTTCTATGCTTCATTTCTAGTTAAAGTATGCGAGAAACGTCACATCATACGCGAGTTTAAGCAAGAGTATGTGCGGCGTGAACGCGAAGCTTTGCACATGTTGAGCAATATACCGGGTTTTGTGAACTTGTCGTGCACGTTCCAGGATCGTCGCTCGCTGTACTTTGTGATGACCTATGCCAAACATGGTGATCTGCTGCCGTACATCCACAAAGTGGGCTCCTTTGATGTGGACTGCACACGCCACTATATCGCCGAATTAGTATTAGCTTGCGAGCACATGCACTATCGCAATGTGGTGCATCGTGACCTGAAGCCAGAGAATATACTATTGGATGAGGATATGCATACGCTGGTCGCCGATTTTGGTTCGGCGAAAATCTTCGCACCCGATGAATGTATTAATCCGGTGAAACCGGTACCAACAACGTTGCCACATCGCAGCGACGGCGAGGATGACGATACGGGTAGCGATGATGACGCTTCTTTTTTTCGTCGTCGTCATGGTAGTTTCGTTGGTACAGCGCAATATGTATCACCGGAAGTGTTACGCAATGGTTTCGTTACACCAGCTGCTGATCTCTGGGCAGTCGGTTGTATAATGTATCAAATGATTTCCGGTCTGCCGCCGTTCCGTGGCAGCAATGATTATGTCATATTCAGAGATATTCTCTGCGGCAATATAAACTTTCCTCAAGGCTTCGATAAAGATGCCGAAGATCTAGTCAGACAATTATTGAAGGTACGACCGGAACAACGTTTGGGCTCAAAAGATGCTAAGGGTTGTTATGTGAGCATACGTTCGCATCCATTCTTCAATACCATCGATTTTGCAACAATACGTCAGCAGCCACCGCCACCAATCTACCCGTACTTACCGGGCGTGTCGAAGGACGACAGGTTTAGTTCGCATTATTTTATAACAGATAACTTAGAACCCGGTCTGGATGACAAACAGCTGACACGTTTGCTCGGCATGGAATTGGGCACATACATTGAGAAAAAGACTGTAGTAAAAAGTGAGTCAAAGCGCATTGTATATGTGGATTTATCGAAATATTAACGGTTTCTCTTCTATATTGCAGATAGTTACGACCTTTCCGAGTGTGAAAAGAAAAAACGTTTGGAGCAACAAAAGTCTGATAAATGGCATGTCTTCGCCGATGACGAAGTCATACTGAAGAAGGGTTACATCAACAAACGTAAAGGTCTGTTCGCACGCAAACGCATGTTGCTACTAACAACGGGTCCACGACTCATCTACATCGATCCCGTGCAGATGGTGAAGAAAGGCGAAATACCATGGAGCGCTGAATTGCGCGTCGAGCCGAAAAACTTCAAAATATTCTTTGTGCATACGGTAAGTGTAGTGATAATTGCATTGCGAAGCTTCCAATGCTTACTGTACTATTGAAACAAGTGTTCTTGTGTTTTTGTTTTTGTTTCTGTTTCTGTTTCTGTTTGTTATATTTTTATACATTTAAATGACATTTATTATGACTTTATCAGTGTGAGCTGGCGTCAAACAGCGGGCGGATGTTTTTATTACTGAAATGTGAAAGTTCATGCAATTGATTGATAAGCATTGCCAACTGCGGCAAAGCGGTCTTAGCAGCCGTGAGACTTGTGAAAGCCATATAATATGTACTACAAACAAGTGAATTGTTTATTTATTTATATTTTCCCCCCCACAATATCGCTGCTGTTGTATTTTAAAACCAAATGATTAATGTGACTCCTCAGTTGAATTATGCAAAATTGTGCGCTTACACTTGCGTACTTTACACACATTTAGTACGCTAAATTTAGCACAACTATGTGCATGTGCATACATATAAACACATGTCTCACTTTGCTTGCCACAACGTCTGCTTCGGCACAATGTACACTCGTATTGCTGCAGGCGTGTACAACACAGCAAACTGGCGCCATGGCACTCTAATTATTATGAAATAGTCGCAAAAATCGTGTGGCACAATAATGTGGCAGCGTTGCATAATTGCAAAATTTCGCAAATTCTTCGCAACAAAGCAATTTGTATAGATTAGATATTACATCATGCGATCTCACAAGCGACTTGTATGGGTGTGAGCGCACACACCTGTTGTACTAATGCATTAAATATAAATAAATACCATATATAGTATATTATATAAAATTAGTGTAAGGGTGTGTACCTTTTGGCATTCTAATTTCATCATTTCGGCACTTTTTTTTTTTTTTTGCAACAGCCAACAGTTTATTACTTGCGCACATGTTGTAGGCATTAACGCATAATGAGCAATGAGCTTGTAGTCTAATCCTACACCCACACATACAAACATGGATGTATGGCAAGCACTTTCAGAGACAGAGACAGGTCAGAAAACGGCCTTGAAGTCACACGGTAATGCTGGTTAGTGCTTTGGAAGCGTATTAGTTTTGTGTCGGAACACCACGCGGTTCATTGAACTTGGTAACTAAAACTAATTTTGGCGCCATTCGAGCGAGTTCTTCTCTGTCGACAAGCGTAGGGCCATAAATATAAAACTAAGCTACACATGCATAAACTACTAGATATGTTTGAATGAATGAACACCCCCGTTTGTGCTGTTATCGTGCGTAATGTTATCGCCATTTATCGGCCGCTTGTGAGTAATTTGCTTCACGCTCCTCATACATATTCTTCTAATTATTTGATTATTTTCGATATTTTAATTTAGCGTGACAAATTTGGTGGCAGAGTTTTACAAAAATTGCAAAGTACACTTTTTTTTTATCGGCGAATTTCTTATATTGCGGAGATTCGTTTGTAGCAAACGCTTCAAACTGTTGTTTTTGCTTAATTTATTAAGTTTACTTTGGTTATTTCATTAGCTTGTATATGCCGCAAGTACTCATATTCATATTCTGTACTCGCGTAAAGTCTCTATATATTTTTAGTTTTACTTCTGACGTCACAATGCAATCAGTTTTGATTCAGAAATGGTTAGAGTAGCAATTACATGCTTTTAAACGAAACTGTTACATATCCAACAGCCGAAATTTTGTTTATTTGACATTATTTTAGAAAGTCTCTCATTTCTCTTCTCAAAATTCGCTTAATACCGAAGCACATTATTGACGTTTTGTGTTACTTTTATACACACTTATACGATTAATCACCCTGTATTGACTATTCGAGTCTTAAGAATAACTAATACTGCCTCCTTATGCGACAGCAAATAATACAGTTACTCTTCAAAGGCGGAGCTGGCAGCAGCTCACCGATATTTCTTTGAACACTCAATAAAGCATTTCTTTAGCAATTGTTGAACAAATTCTTGCACTAAACAGCAACAATAACGAAAATATTAACTTTTGCTGTGTATTTTAATATCTTTTTTGTTGCTTTTTTTTTTTTTTTGTTATTGCCAACTCATATTACATGACAACAGTGCATTGTAAATATTGCATAATAGAAGAATAGTGATCTGCTGGACATGCTCTTAGTTAGCCAACTTAATGTAGCTGGGGTGCGAAATGTATGTGTATTTTTGCCTGTGTGTATGTAAATAATAAATAAACCTATCACCTTTCGCTTGGACGCCACTAATTGAATGCTGTTTTCGTGTTAAACGCCACGTTTCTTTTTTTTTCGTAATTCTGCAGCGGTTAGCGTTAATGCGCGTGTCACTGTCACGTTTACGACACAAGTGACTCTCTATATGCATACATACCACACTACCGTTATGTGTGTGTGTGCATATGTATGTGCAACCAAAAGAAGTGTTAAATTGAATTTCAGCACTTTAGAGTTATTTTATTTTTAGCTTTTATGCAATCACATGTTTTTATATGTGTATGTTTGCTTTTGTATGTATGTATGTATGTTTGTGTGTGCAAATTATACAATGCTTTCTTGAATATCGACACATGGCAATGAATATGCCACGGTTGCAGCAAATAAACATATGAAACCGTTGAAATTCTATAAACAAGTGCAGTGTTTATGCCAAACACACACACACATACACGCACACGCACATGCACATGCACATGCTCATAGCTAGAGAGAGAGAGAGAATGTATGTATATGCTAGTGTGCAATAGGCATGCGCGAATTTTGCAGAAATTTCATTTTCGTATACATAATTTGCAAACATTTTGAAAATTTGCCAAAAGAAAATTGAAGCAAACAAACAAAATATTTAGATTTCCGCGAATTTTGCTGCTCGCCGCACGTCGCACGCCGCACGCTGAGGGTGGTAATGACGCATTTTTCATGGCCAACATAGCCATACATTAATAATATGTATGCATCTGTATGCATATATCTGCACAGCATAGCTGGCGGATGAGCCATGATGAAAAGCGGCCGCTGCCTGCCTGTATATATGTATGCCTGCTGCTTCTACACGCAGCAAGTGGGTGGGCGTTGTTGGTGGCTCGATTGCTGGCCTGGGTGGCGCATTGCGATGGTGCGTTCATTTGTTTTTAGCGTGTGCGGCGTTCAGCATATTAAATTTCAACTGATCCTCGCTAGCAACGCCGAGCGACTCAGCAAATAAATTAACAATTGTAAAACTGTAGAAATGTATATTTATTCATATAAATGCATTATATAGTCAGCGTTTGCATGTGTGTGTGTAGCCGTTCAGAAATAGCGCTAAAAGTGGGCGTGTAAACGAACACAAGCGAAGCAATAATCCACACACAGGTGGTGGGGGTGTGTACACATAACGCCGCCTAATCACTTTCATATTTGTATATATGTATTTGCATACTTAACATATAATACATACATACGTAGATATGTGGCAGCATTTATTGCTGTGGCAAGTGTGTATTAATTTAAATAAGTTCCTACATGCATGCTTATACATACGTACATAGCTAGCTAGCTGTATGTATGTATATTCGTTCATATGTTTGCATGTGCGTGCTAAAGTGTGTTTTGCGCGCCGCTATTACACTACGAATTTTATGAGCGCTACATGCGCTTACTTATTGCCCGGTCGTAAAATTTATACTAGCATTGACACGTGCGGCAACTTGCATGAACGCGCGGGGCGCGGCTAAACAATGACAGGGGCGAAGGCAAAGTTTATTTGCAGTGTATACACAAATATATATATGTAATGAAGCGTGCTGAGTTACAAGTGTGAAGGCTTTGGGGGGGGGGGGGAAATATGGCAGGCACGTGTATGGAAGTTGTGTGTTTTTTGTTTTGTGTTTTCCGGATTTGAATATACAGATGTATTTTTTGCGAGGTTCTGTGGTTCGTAATAATATATTTAATTATATATTTTTCCGCAAATTTTTAAATAAAAAAATTTTTTTGTTGGGATTACTATTTGATAATATTTTATATTTTCAATTCGAAAGTATTTTTATCCGCAAAAACTTTTTGAAAGTTTTATGTATTTTTTGGCGATAATTTTACGTTATTTTCAGTATTTTGTTTTGAAATTTATACCAGTTATAACTTTTTTTAAATTTTATGTTAATGTTTTTGGAACATTTTAATATGTTTTCATATATTTTTATGTACAAAATATTTATAAAAGTATTTTTCAGTATTTTATATGGATATTCTGTTGTGGGGTGTTATTTTGTTATTTTAGGTACTAGCTACTATAATCCCCTTTTTTTAGAATTTTTTATTTTTATATAAATTTTTTGGGGTATTTTTCTTTAATTTAAAAAAAAATTTATTTAGTTTTCTTCTATTATTTTTATTTAGTTTTTTCTTTATTTAGTTTTTTTTTTTATTTAGTTTTTTTTTTATTATTTTTATTTAGTTTCTTTTTTTTTACCTTTAATTAATTTTTTTTTTATTTAGTTTTTGTATACTTTTTTTTAATAATTAATTTTTTTTTTATTTAGTTTTTGTATTTTATTTTTAATAATTATTTGTTTTATTATTTGTATTTTATTTTTAATAATTTTTTGTTTTTTTTTCTCCTTTCGACAATTGTTTTTCTATCTATGTTTAAGACTTTTTACTTTGTTTAAGCAATTCGCCATCACTTGTTCCTATTTCTGCGAAATGCATTACACATCTATATATGTATATACATTTGAAATTTTCCCCCAAAGGATAATAATTAACCTCAACAACTTGTTTGTATTTTCAGCCTAACCGCACGTACTATTTGGACGATCCCGATGGTTACTCATTAGAATGGGTCGATTCCATCGAACGCATGCACAAACTGACCTACCCCGACAGCGATATCGGCACGACGACGACAACGGGCACCTCTCCGAAATCGTCACATCGAATAAATTCACCAACGTTCTTCAGCAGCAGCGGCAGAACCTCCAGCAGCACCACCAGCAGCGGCAAAATGCTGATCGCGGCCATCGCTGCTGCCACAGGCCGAACGACGAAAACGGCGTCGAATTGAATGACACGAACACGTCGGCAGCCAGATATTATATATTTACTAAAGAATGCAACTAAAATTCTACAAAACACGCAAAAGAGCACAGCATACAAATGCGTGCCGAATTGCAGCTAAAAACCTAGGTGTTCCAAGGAAGAATGCATGTGCAGTTCTGTCTCCACACCAGCTATTTAGCTTGAGCAGCAGCTGATAAATCAAACACAAAACAAAACAAAAAAATAAAAATAAAATACTAAAACTGAAGTGGAGCAACAACAGCGCGTAGCAACATATTTAAAATAATATTAATTGAATATATACACACACATACATACATATAAAAATGTCTAGAACAAATTTAGTTCAAATCAGCAAATACATAAAAATAATTACTAATTAATATAATATATATAAATAATTGTAATAATAATAATAATAATGATACTATTAATTAAACTAATATATATGGAAGTGAAGTGTAGCGAATAGCAAAGAAAAAAAAAACAAAACAAAAACAAAAATTAAATTAGATTAATATAATTAACAATTAACTGCAGCATAGTTATGTAAAAAAGCACTAAGCAAAAGTAAAATATAAAGATAGAGATAGCACGGAGCGGAGCAAAGAATTGATGAGCGGACATAGCAAAAATTTAGCAAACAATATTTAGCGTTTAAGTGCTGTTAGCGAAAGTGTGTTAGTAAATGTGTGAACGCAACAACAACTACAACAATAGTTGATTAAATGCGTAAAAATGAGTTAAACAAATTTGACACTTAGCAAACAAGGCGAGGCAAGCGACGGGGCAAGCAGATTGTCTGACCATGTTTACACATAACTGGCATAACGTGTAAATGTGTGGTGTGATGGAAATGCTGAAAATTGTAAGGAAACAGCAGCAGAGAGATAAAAAATATACAATATTTATGCATATGCTAACTTTATAACAACTAAATCACATAAACATTAATTATACGATTAAATTATAATACATGCCAGATACACACATTCACACATATATAAATGCATAAATATGTACATATATATATATATATGTATATAAATGCAGTGTCAACCTGGCACACATAGTGTGTAGTAGCAAAATCGATGAGAAAAACACGTGCAAAAAGGTATATTAGTTTAAATGCGTACATACATGCATACATGCATACATGTAGATGTGTAACAGTATAATTTAAATTAATGTAATTCTAATTGTAACCAAATGTGAATATTTTGTAGTTAGTCACAATTAAATGAATTATACACAGAGCAGAGCAGGCAAAAACCCACGTGCATGTGTATATATGTACATATGTACGTGACGTAGCAAAATGTGAGGAAAAACCTATTCAAAGCATTAACTATGTAAAAATTGCATACATATGTATGGCACTATGCTATGTACATAAAGCAAGCAAAGCTGGAAAGTGCATAACAAAGTGTGTCATGCAGCGACTAGTTACATACTAAAATACTATTGAATGCGTATATATAAGGAAAAAATTAAATTGAAATTATACTATATATATAATATATACTCTATATATACATATGTATATATCAATGAGAGAGAAAGAGGAATAAACGCCAAAATTTGTTGCATACATGCAGGCGTTCGAACAGGCGATTAAATGAATTTCATAATATACATGTATATATATATATACAAGGTAATTAATTATATGCATACATACATACGTACATGCAGCAAACGATTATCAGCTACATACAACAGTTAGTTAATGAGTTTTTTATGCTAATTGTGCAACAACTATGATTACAACAAATATTGTAAATGCAACAAATGTATAACACACACACACACATGTATAGCGTGCTATAGAACAAGCGAAGAGACTAGTGTTGGCGCAGCTTGTGTGCCGTTAAAACTGAAACTCGTGCGTTTTGCAACAACAAAAAAAGAACAGCAACAACAATTCACACATAAATGCATAGTGTGGTGCATATATTGTAGCATATAAAATGTAAATTTACCACAGTTTTTTAAGTATGGCAAACGACAATGTAACGTGGCGTATTATATATGCTGCACATGCGCGAGTTTACCGTTCTGTTGCACCATGAATTTGTGAAGAGGCAAACATGTAGCATAAAAGGTCGTAGTATGATAGTATTGTGAAACATACGTACATAATTACATACATACAAACACACATACACACTTAACATTAAACAAATTGTAACAGCAACTGCGTGTACGCGTGTGCGTGACTGTGTTCGGCTTAGGGCGCCAACCGCCTAAAGCTAAAGCTGCTGGGCATCACTCGTGCTTCACAATGCATACAACATTTAGCTAAATTACAAATTAACTAAGTAAAAGTAAAAAATGAATAAAAATAAGTGAAACAGAAGATACATTAAAACTATTTTTATGCGATTAGCGGGAATTTTAAGCGTTGCAAATGTAGTGTGTTCATAGCTGTAAGCTGTAAACTGTAAAAAATCTAAATTGTTTTTATGCAAATTGCGTGGAGCGCGCACCAGCGTGCAGCTGAAGCGCCCACGCACACGCACACGCACACGCATGCGCACGCACGTGCATGCAATGTTTCAGTTACACCGCCGCCGCCGCCGCCGCCGTGTTCAAATTTAAGTTTTGTGCATCGAGTTAGTTGATGACGCTTGTTTTTTTTTTTTTAATATTAAAAATTATTATTTTTTCAATTCATTTTACACGCGTCGTCTACATCGCAGTTAAAATAAATATATACTTTTTTTTTGTTATATTAATATATTTTTAAAATAATTTTTTCGTTTTTCCTCATAATTGCGTTATTTTTTTCATTAGCTATTATTCTTAATCAGTACTTTTGCCCTAATAACGCAACGCATAAGACTTGAAATTAAATGTAGACAAAAGAAAAAGCAAAATGTGCAAAAACAAAAAATTGTTTAATAAAGCAAGAACTAGTTTATGCAAGGTTTTTGCACAGTAATACCAAAAAAAAATTGAAATGAAACCAAGTAGCAACAACAATAACAGCAGCAACTTAACTAATTGTTAGTAGGATTTTGCACACTAGAAGAGTAAAGTGAAGGCGCAAGCTTGTTGCATGCCACATAATTGAAGTTCTTAAAGACTCAGTTTCATAGCTCTAATTTTTTTTTCGCAAAGAAATAAAATAAAATTATACAACAACACATGAAAAAAAAACAGTATGTAGACTGCAATTTTCTTTTTGAATTAATTTTAATTTTTATTGTTTTACTTTAATCTTTTTTCATTAAAATATTTCTTTATTTACCATTTTACCAAAAAAACACTAGCAAAATTAAATTTAAACTAAAAAAGTAATTTTAAAATAAAGAGAAACTAAACAAATTAAAACATATTGTGTACGAAGCTAAAAGCATAAGAAATATTTTCATATTTTGAAAAACTATTTTTTCAAGTAAAAAAAAAAAAAATTACTAAACAGTAGTAGTCTATATAAATGCATTTCTTTACCGTTTCTCTCGTTTTTGTGTTCAGCTTTTGTCCTACATTTTTGAATATTTTCTTAATTCTTACCTTTTGAATAGCTAAATATTTGTGGACTCAGTTTGGTTGCCGCTTTGTAAAAGCTACAGTGCTAAGCATTAAGAGTATAAAGTATACGCGTTGTAATTGAAAATATTTAAATTAATTACTTTGTTAACCACCACTTAGTTTTAACTAGCAAAAATCTCTTATGTTATTACAAAAACGAAAAATATATATTATAATTTTGCTTTTTTAAAGCAACACTCCTATTTTCTAGAAGTTTAGTTAAGAGAAATAATGGTTCAAACTTTTCGAAGCAAATCAGCAGGTGTTGAATAAATAAAATTCACTCAAAGTGGTACTGTAGCCATACATAATAATACACACTTAAATGCAGTTTAGCGAAAAGAAAAACAATAGCAACAAAGTATATATATACGCAAACCCAAGGAGTAAAGCGAAAAGCATAGAGAGTGTGCAGAAACTCGTGTTCGTTTGTTAGTAAATGCCGTGTAAATTTAATTTTATGTTTAAATAAATATAAAAACATTGTTAAAACATTTGGTTGGTAGCGAAAATGCAAACTTGCAAGAAAAGAAAAAGAAAACCTACAACAAAATGTGCAGCGCTGAAACTAAAGTTAGTTTGTAGTGAAATTGTAAAGCAAAGGCAAATGCAATCCAATGATTTATCAAAATTATTACAAATGCATAGTTTTGTTTTTGTTTGTATTATAATTTTTCAACACTTCTTTTTGTTACTTTGTTCATAATCATAATTAAAAAAAATATTAGTTTAGTTTTTTTTGCGTTGTCGTAAGTGGCAAACCTTTGTAATTATATAATTAATGTATATACATGCATACACACATACAAATGTACCAAACAGCATACAACAACAGAAATGCGAAAACATTTGAATTATTTTTCTTATCTCCACATTATTTCTCATTAAAAAAAAAAAACCAAAAAAAACAAAAAAAGCAAAAAAAGCTTAAAAAAAAAGAATGAACACACACATACATGCATACACAAAATACACAAAGCAAACTTGCTTTTAATACATAGCATATTAATTTGTAGTTAAAAAGTTAAGCGCGCGAATAATTTAAATTTCTTATTTAATTAAATATAAATTAATGCTTATTAGCTGAATTATACTTGTATTTTGTAATTAATTTATGTTACTTATTAATGAATTAATTTATATTACACTATTCTAATTAATTAATTAATTATTTACATCTAAGCTAAATTTATGCAAATTCTTATTATTATTATTACATATAAACATAAACATAGTTAAAGCGAAATACATGAAAACAGAAGAAACCATTAGTCTTAAGTTAAATTATTCAAAAGAAGGAAAAATGAATTCTTGAGAAACAAATTTCATGAAATAAAAAAAATAAAAATAACAAAAACAAATATGAAATAATTTAAAATAAAATAAATCTACTATTAAAATTACGGATTAAAATAAAAAGTCGACTGTAAATTTACAACAACAAAACAAATGGACTTCTTTTAATTTGTTTACAAATTGGTGTAGCTTGGAAAATGGCTTGTGCTTAGCTGTGAGATTGGGATTGGAATTTGGTTGGCTTAGTGGTCGAAATATCTGATTCGGAATCTGATTCAACATCACAGGAATGAAGATTGCAATTTGCAATTTTGAGAATAACCAAGTCGGCCTTGGTGGTCACAACAACCCAGACGGTTGTTGCTTTCCAAATTGAGTTCGCATATGACTTGATTATGATTGATTCAAGGTATTAAAGTTTGTTTCTTTTCTGTTAGAAGCAGCAGGAAGGACACAAGTGCGAAAACGAGAGAATTCCTTTCAGATACTTTGCAAACTTTTGACAATTAGCAGTTAAAAAACAGATCTGAGCGTTTGTTTTTTTAATGGAGATTCTATTAACAAGGTCTCATTAAATGATGTAAATGAAATGAAACAGCAATATTGTAAATATAGTATTTTGAACAATCAGTATCGAAATTACATCTACCACAGGGCAACGACATACATATATGTGAAGTTCTTGAGGCAAAATCCGAAAGTAAAAACACAGCTTTCTAACAGTGAGTGATCACTTTTCTCAACATGGAATTTCAAATCTTCTAGTTTACTTCTTCATTAACAAAAACCGCTGAAAAATGTATTTCATACGCTCTGAGTCGACTAAGAACTTGTGCTCTTCCATTTTTGCGATAATATTATATATCGACGTATACTCGTACTACTATTTATTTTCGATTAAACTGCAATTAGGGGTTAAAATGTTGAAATTCTCTGTTTTACTTAATTAGGTGCCTGGATGTATGTTAGAAATTTTTTATTTTAAATAATAAAAAATAGTTGTTTTGTTCTTATAAGATCAGATGATCGGGAAATCAATAACGACTTAAAACAAACCTTTTAACGCTTTGAATTTTCCTCGGACTATTGTTTAACAGCAGAGGGCGGAACTCTCAATTCAGAGTAATAACAACCGGTGGCATAATCTATCTAATATGTGTCAAGTTACATAATCAAGCAGCAGATTCAAATAATAAAATTGCTCAGCATTCCATTACAATAAGATCCACGTAACCGGAAGGGGTCCCGAATTATATTCGTCGATGTACTGAAAACTCTGGTCAGATTCCTCAAAACTTCATGGTAAATATTTTATGTCGCGACAACAACATCAACAACGAAATTCTTTATTATCAACTATAGTGTGCTTATGCAAAAAATTCTTTTTGTACGGATTTATACTAATGACGATACTGATCTCCACTTTTGAAATGCATTAATTGGAACGTAGGTTACTACTAGGTATGGAATAGTGATAATCAATTTGTTTTGTTCCTACTTTTAGGCTATGAATCTAGGAGATATGTGGATCCAGTAGTAGTATGCTAAAGGCGTGATATCAAACCTCACATGACCTACTTTGTTTGAACATTTTGAGCAAGGGTCACCAAAATTGTGATATTTAAACTTGCCAAAGTCAAAGGAATTTGAACCTGATAAAGTTTTCTTCTTGGCTGTTCTAAAGCCGCATGTTCAAAACCATAATCAAAACCATAGCTCATTTCCATAATCGCATTTATACGCCAATTTCATTGAATAATGCACTATTTGACTCTATCGTACTATTTAATGGAATAGTGCTATATTCCATGCCCAAGAGTATGCAAAGAAGCTTACAATAAGAATTCATAGTTTTTTCTTTAATTTCGAAAATTAGCTGTCCTATTTGATTAGTTTTTTATAACTCCTTGAATTTGGATTTTAAAATTTAGGCAATAACTAAATTTGGCAGCGAAATGTTTCTCCTTGTCTGATTCTTAAAATAGTAAGACAGAATAGAAATCTGTATTAGAATGTTTCTGTATAGAATGACAGCAATAGTCACAGCAAGTGAATGTTAACTGATATGAGGGTACGTGAAGACACTACCTGAGGTGTTAAATTTCATTAATTAGATAGAGTCCCAAGAAGTTAATTGACTCACGCTACTCATATAAATACCTGTTGCTTATAGTTATCTGATGAACATATCGCCAACCAAGTGGGAAGTATGAAGAAAATCGGCTATTGGGTTCGTATAAGCCCTTATAATAAATACTCGACCCATAACAAAACTGTAACAACAGATGAGATCCGAGTATTAGGACTAGTGTGCGGATAAAACTTTGCTTTACGACCTCTTTACACAAGACGGGGACTGACTTGAAAGTGACAAATTTACAAACATTCTCGATTGAAGAGACATAAATATAAGTCAAGACACATAAAACGTCGGCTTAAGATGATTTTTAATTTAGCTTAGCCAAATCACACGCGATTATTATTTATTTCCATAGATGTAACAGTAAAAAACGAAGCACCAGCAAAGCTTCGCAGAAACTGTGCTGCTGTTATAAAAACTATTAAATACAATATATGCATGCTTGTGTGTGTGTAAGTATGTAACATAAGTAAGTATGTTTATGAAAATGTAAAGACAAGAAAGAAAAAATACAATAAATTAAACTAGAATCAACACAAAGTGAAAAACACTCCCCAAGCGCTGGAGGTGTTCATAAATATTTACACAAAATAAATATTATTATTATTATTATTATATTATCATACACACTTACATCTGCACATAATTACAAGTGCTTATTTATATACATAAATTGTTTATTCAATTATATTACATTAATTATAGGTAGATAAACACAAATTGAAAGGGAACTGCAGTTTTTAGCGCGTTTAACTTGACTTAAAATGTTAAGTGTAATAGAAAATGAACAGATAGAATTTTAAATTTAACACACATACACATTTGAATACATATACATGCATATGTACGATTAGCGAACACTATTAAGACAACAATGGAAAATTTTCGCAAATAAAATGGGGAAAAAAATTGGCGTGCACGTGTGATTAGGGCATAAATAAATATATTTATGAGAAATAATTGCATTGTACAAGTAAATACTTAAACACATGCATATATACATATGGCTGTTTGTATGTATGCATGTACGGCTGTTTATTTTTCGGCTCTTTTAATCAACTGGCTGAATGGGCATGTGGCAGTCGCTGAAGAAATTCACCGAATCGATTTAGTTCCCTTAGTTTCGAGCAATGAAATTATGTAAATGTAGACAGACATTTATACATACATACATTTGTACAATGAAGTGGGCAGAACAGAACTGAGAACTAATTTCCGAGGTGAAAAACTTGCGGAATTACTTATTGTAGTATCTATTAATATATGTAGTTACTGACACCTTATACTATGTTTACCTCGGATAAGCCCGATTACGTATTAACACCCCTATTACGTATCTATAATAGCGCGAGTATAGTTGCGCTTCGATAACCGTATAACAAAATTTACATTACGAGTGGATAACGACTACCTATTGGTGGCAACCGAGTCGGCGGCAGTCGCCATTTTGTATATATCATCGATTACTATCAACCCTTGTTATAGCATGCAGTGATGTCAAAATCAGAAAATCGCTTAAGAGCAGTAGCCTACAGTATTATGCGAGTTTTGGAGTTTGAATGCATTGAATAACTTTAAAGAAAGATTGTATACTTAATTTTTTATTTATTTACGAATGCTTGCAACTGAACAATTTGCCAAAATTGATCTTCAAAAAATCGTCGCTCTTTGAACACTATGAATTTTTCGAGAATATTTGATTTCACGCTTTTTTGCTGTGAAATATTTTTTATGAATACACATTGTCTATAGATGAATTAATATGATTAAACTTTGATCTATAAATGCAACAATTGATAACTTATAAATTGATAGTTAGTAAATAATTTTTTAGATTTTAGAAAATTGCCAATATTAATCAACTTCAAAAACTGTGTAATTTAACGCACAGAAATTTAGTAATTTTACAATGAACGTAGAAATTAATTCAAAACTATTAAGCGATTTTAAATTCTAATGAACCTCATTAGTTTTAATTTCTTTATCTTTCATTTTAGAATTTTTGTCGAAAATTTGAACAGTGCTTCCCAAAAAATTAAGGGCTCCATAAAATTATATTTCACTTTCAGAAAGTGAGAACGTGTGAAGTGATCGAGGCTGTCTTCTGAGACCACTTCTAATAACTATTTAGAGGAATCAATCGTAAGAGATGTGTGTCCCCTTTTGTGTGTTAAAATGGATATTTTTTTTATGAGGTTATGACCCCGACTTTTATTCGGGAATTCATTCACTTTCATGACTTAAAAGGTATAAAATGATAACCGGTTGCTATTAGATTGTGCTCTGAGGCATATTCTACCTCTATTTGAAGCAAATATCACGAAATTTAATGAATTCGTTCCCACCAAGGTCATGTGTAAAAGCCCATTGACAACAGAAATCTGACTGAGTAAGGCAGTACGGCATATGTACTATATATATATATATATATTATACAGTAAAGAGTAAAAAAAATAAACAAACAAATAAACGATTAGAGATTCCCCTATGGCTTTCACTACGTCTAGAAAAAATCACACTTGCTTCGTATTTTTCCATTCTGAGAAGTCAGTTATTTTAAATTATTGATTGTACTAGAAAATTTTGGAGATGTCACCGAAATCACAAAAACCTTTTATACCACAGAAGACGTAAAAAATCTGCTCACACTGTCATAAGAACGAGAGTCACTGTTAATTTTTGATATATTGTTAATTATTAAGTAACTGACTTGCTCGATATTTTTCTTTTTTTTTTAAATTTTTGAATTGCTAAACATTTCGAAAATTTACTTTTCATTTCATTTTTCGAACTGAAAATGTAGCAATTTTTGAGACTATCACATGGCTTTAGTGCTTTTCAAGCTGATTCCCTCAGACCTCGATTAGAAAGAACTGCTTAAAAAGAGGGGAGGGGATCTGGTAACGAGTGTAACCACAATTCTTGGTTCAAATAAAATTCGGTGAAAGAAATCTGACTTCGTTCCGACGACACGATCGCAAGATTTTTTTTTTGTAATATAATTTTTTATAGGATACAAATAATTTTTTAATATTTTCGTACTATTGAAAAATGTAGTTTTGTTCAAACGGATTTTTATTTTCGATGTACATTCTTTGGTAAATTCAATTAAATTTTACATAAATATGTACACTATACATATATGAGCTCCACGCATTCTAATATAGTTTGTAAATGAATTTTTCCTGTTTAGTCCCAAGTATTTTTGCGAAAAATTATGAAGGCAAATGTTATTAACAGAATGGAGCGGCCAATTTTCCTGAGGCTGTAAATGAAATACAATAAATAGTAAATATCTTTTGGTGACAGTTAATTTAGCAAGTAAAGTCTTGAAAAATATAAAAAATATATCGAAAAATCAATACGTTTTCTATTAGTCCTAATTGCAATAGAAAAATGAGCCAAACACATATTTACATAAAGAAATCCGAATCAGAGAATGTTATTGATTAACATTTTCTGAAAAATGTGGACACTATGGACACCCAGCGACATCTACCGAACAAGAGCAAACAATAATCCCATGTACAAATGCTATTTTACAAACGCGGCGAACAGCCAATGTCTATTGTGAATGGTTGCTGTCTGAATTAAGCAAGTAAATATACTCAGGCTAGTAGAGACATACCCCATTATTGTTTCTGCTACAATTATTGGCATATATTTAATATAATATTATATATACAAATCCATAATATATTTACTTAACTCAGTCAATCTATAAAATATATTGTTTTCTTGTAAATAAAAAAATTTATTATTAGAAACACAAAATCACTGAGAAAATATTAGCTGAACTAGGAATTTGAGAAAGTTTTTTTTTAATTGTGGTGAGATTTGTGGTGAGCTCAACTTTTCAGGTCGAAGTATGCTTCTTAGAAATATTTGACATTACTACAGACATGACTGAATTTGCCCAAGTGTGGTCTTTGATGGAGAATATACCTCAAAATCTAACCAGAGAACATATAAAGTACTATATCCGTGCCCTGACCTAATCTAATTTCACCTGAAAATAGATTTCACCTTCAGTAGTCTGAAAAGAAACGGAATTCGAATCTAAACAGAAGCAAAAACGTAAATTGAAAATAACGGAAATCTGTTAGCGATGCAACAGAAAAGAAATATTGAACGACTCGAAATAAAATCTTTAAATTATATTGCCAATTTACGTACCTATAATGTCCACATAAGTACTAATCAGATGAAAAAGCTAATCTGAGCCAATTAAGAAAATATATTTTTATGTTGACCAATAGGTGAATAATAGTGAATCAATTCCAAGTAAAGAAGTTTAATTGAAATGTTTAATAGTTCACTTAGTCAGTGAAGAATAAAATTGTATAAATAAAACTTAAAAAAATATGCAAGAAAATAATAAGTTCAGGAATAATCGAAAATTTGTAGCAATAAAAGAATGAAATAGTACGCGAAGTCAATTTTATACATAAAAGAAAAGCAGAAAAGAGACGACAAAAAACGGTATGACCTTTACTTGGGTATTAGGCGAAGTTTTGGACAAGTTATTTACATCAATTATTACTTGCATTTTCTATAGTTCAAGTTATTCATTGAAAAGTTTAATTCGTGGAAGAAATTCATTTAATCGTTAATCTGGAGTAATCGAAAGTTGAACCCACTTTTATTAGGAGATTATTAAGGAAGAATTGTATCCAGCAAACCTTGCTTATGCTTTCTTCCAATTCTTCGAAGTATCCCTTTTATTGCTTTCAGCTGATACGATCTTTGGCACAAAAATCACTCAAAATGTGTGAGATAATTCGGAATTAAAAAAAAAAAAAATATATAAACTGACATTTTCTTGAAAACAATATTTAAATTTTCAATATTTAAAGAGATTCAATTGTATTTGTGTGAAATAGATCGACTGGAAGGTCAAAAATGGTTAAAAGCCCACCTGATGACACTTCAACAACGGCAATACCAGCAACAACAACAACATCAGCAGCTTTTACGACAAGTGAAGATGAGTCCTCAACAATAAAATCAACAAACTCAGCAACAAAATCTACAAAATCCACAAAATCAACACCACCAACAACTCCAAAGCCCGAGGACAATAAATATGGCAAATTTTTCAGCAAAACCGTCGTTACACTACTGATTTGTGGATACCTCACCGGTGAGGGCCTGGCTTTGGCATGGCAAACATATGAAACTGGAACGCTCCAGCCGCCGAAAGGCAAATGGTTGAAGTGGAATGTGGCCATTTTGGCGTTTCTTTTACTCTGCTACAGTCGCGGCGTGCGGTAACACACAGAGACAATTTTATTAAAAAATAAAAGGCAAGCTCACAGTCTTCCATACCTTCCTCTCCGCAGCTGCACCGTCACTTTGTGCATACCGATCATGTGCAGCACGAAAGGACGTTCACTGTTGATCGCCTTTGCCTTTGTGTTGGTCGCAACCGGGCCGACCTGGAACATATTGCGGAATGTGGACGCGCTAACCACCAGCCTCTCATGCGGCCAAATGCAACTCAAACAGGCGCTCGAGGAGATGTTGGAGGTGATGCGGCAACCGTTGGTGGCTATTAAGAAAGCGGTCAAAACAGCGATGGACAACGTAAAGAAGGTTATGAAGAAGGTCGAAATAATATTGTACCGTATAAAGGAACTGGTGATGGTGGTCTGTGAGTAGTCGGGTGAAGATGTTATGGCGCCAGGATTTCAATCAATTACTTTGATTTGTTTGTAGTGAGCGGTATTAAGCTAATGTTCGAGTGGTTAAACAGCATTGTGAAATATTGCAACAAGGAGTTCGGTACACCCTTCGATCGTTGTATGAAAACCGCGGACGATGCAATGGAGGATTGTCGGTAACATCCAAAGATTGTGATATTATAATGTTGATAGGTCATAATATTTGAAATGGCGCTTCAAAGACGAGGCCTGGTTCTTTCGCTACAAGTGATTTCAAATCTTATGATTTTTCAAGACGAATGACCCATCAATGACTTCTTTTCTTCAGGAAATAATTCTAATATTCGGGAAGCTATATTTCAAGTAATTTTTAGAGTCAGAATAGATTCTCTAAATAGTTGAAAATATTACTGCCGAGTAGATAGTTCTTTATCTGAGTTATATACAACCGGCTGTTGCGGTAATAAATAATTCGGTTCCTTGTATTGCCGAAAATTTCTTTGCTCTAATACTTGGTCTAGCTTAGTAAAAGAATTTGATTACTTAACTATTTCCTAGTCTCAAAAATTATTTGAAGCCTCCGAAATGTATGAAAAAATATATAAACATAAAGATCACAGCTGTAGTCTATTTATAGTTCGAACCCAAATTCTTTAGATCCAGTTAGAATCTTTTGCAACGGTATTCGATAAGCTAGAGTATTTCGGATTTTAGAAAATATTTTCCAAATTCTTGACTTAAATCTTAAAGTTTATATTTTTCTTTGGCTCAGCATCAGCAGGAAGCAATATCCGAGATATTCAATCCGAGATCAACAATACAGCTTTCACGTCCTTGAATTTTATTGTAAAATGTGACAAATTCAGTATTTGAATTATATGTATATTATATTAGGCAGCAGTGGTAGGCTACTTCGGGTGCAGTTCGTGATATCTTTTTACGGATTTCAAGAGTGACAATTGAGAGGAACAAAATATACTACCTCTTCAAAGAGGCCTTACAGATTTGATTATAATATAAAAGCATTTAGGGTAGAGAATCTAGAAACTCTTTTAACAAGTCCGAATACCCAGGATTCTTAATATCTTGTCAGATGATTCGAGAAAATGTACCGATATCAAGATTAGAATTGTCTAAAGGCATCCTTTGGATATTTTGGATTTTATCATTTCTTCTATGTTGATCTTAGATTTTCTAGCCTACGATTATTCCTTAATTTTTAACGAGTTTATTATATGTTTCCTCCACCATCCATAGTCAAAAATTGGGCTATTTTAAGGGGCTTTGTCAGGCTACACATATATTCACCATGATTTGCTACACCGTTAAAGTGGTCGATGTACTCTGTGTAATGGTAGTCTTCTTTGACGATACTGTGCTGACTACCATTATGGATAGTAAGTGACAGAGACAACTGTTTAAACTTCAACTATTCCAATCTTATCAATAATTTCAATTCCAGAGTTGCGCGAGTTCTCGGATGAGATAAAGAATATGTTTGACGTGTCTGTGACCTTCGATCACGACTTCAGCTTCTCGACGGTGGCCTCGAGAAATCTCAGTGATGTTGGCAAAGATATTATGGCTGAGATACATTGGCGTATGGCTAACTTTTTTTTGATTTTCGGTTTTCTGGATATAATTGGCGGGTTTCTATTCTTTCTGGTGATAATCAAGTGGGAATTTAGAGATTTTTAACAACCCAGCCCCATTATATTTTAAGCGTTTTCTCTTCATTGACAGAGCACTGTATTTCAAAATGAAATACTTGCGTCAACCTGGCTATGATAACCGCTATTTGACCAAAGATTTTATAGAAATCGATGAACAGCGCAAGTTAACGGAGCAGGAGCGCGCGTTGCCGCTGAAGAAAACCGAAAAACGCAAATACATTTGGGTGCGCATTTGAACTAACTGTTTCTCCAACTTCTAAATATTATACCTCCGCAGATATCAAGCTGCCGTTTGGCACGCCGTGAGATCTTTAGACTGATGCGCTCCATGGCATTTCTATTTATATCCACCATACAAATCTTCTGCATCTGTTTTGCTGATTACAGCCTGTACTGGTTATTAGCTATGATCAGATTTTATGGTAGCCAGGAGCCAAATGTAGAAAGTGAGTTGACAAAGTAAAGCTCAATTCAGTGTTAGTATTTCATTTATCTTCTCCCAGTTCCTCCGTACATTGTCGTTGACGTGAAAGGTGAGGACTACGCGGCTCAAATATTTCGTGGCATCGTCGAGGCTTTCGAACCAATCAACCAGAAGTATAACATCGATGCAACGCCTTGCCTTCCAAAACCAAGAATTCCGAATTTCAGACGCTATTTCGACATAGGTGGTATCTGTTTACTAGCTTGGATATTCCTATTCTGCGAGCCTTACGGTCTACGATTGCGTCACGTGGTCATGCGTCTGTATTATCCGGTTGAGGCACGTCAACGCGCTGCTTGGCTTTACAATCAGATACTAATGAAGCGCAGTGAGTTTGAATAACGGTAAACAAAAATATAAAATAGAATAATTCTCTGTTGCTCTCACCAAGTGACCTTCTTCAAACTGTTGAGGCGTAAAGCTCGTGCAAAGTTCAAAAATGAGCCGAAATCCGATCCGTATACGTTTCTAGATTGGATTAGAGCGAAGACGTCGAGGCAAGTCAGTTGGATATATGTTATGTTTCTGTATTTATTTACTTTTTTTTTTGTTTTAGTTTTTTTATTTTTCGCCTTATATTTGGCCATCGGAAGAGCAATACTTGCATTATGTGTGGATTTCCCTTAAAAAAGTATGTATATTTTTGATTTATTTCCCGAATTTATGAATTTTTCGATAATGAGACTGAGAGTGTAAGTAAGTTCACTGATACTTATATGGTTTTAAGCATCAAGAAATATGGTATAAATCAATTACCGAAAACTTAGAACTCAAAACATTAGAACTTTTTATCGAGGATTTCGAAATAGAATTCGAGAAAGTTCAATGTTTATGGCAGAGTTCAAGCCAGAACAGAAAAACACTCGATTACTGATATTAACGTATGTTCATATTATAGACGAAGCACTATTAAAGGGCAATCACAGTGAAAAGGAAGTTATAATAAATCCCGAGGCGCAGCAAAAGCTATCAACGGATCTTTTTACAACCCTAACAAAATGTGATCAGCAAATATAGAAATCATATAGTTAGTTTTAGATATAGTTGATATATCCACAAATCGCAGTTTGCTGGCGTTTTAATCTTTTTAAAAGATTGAGAAAGCCCTTTTTTTGGACAGCCGATTGGACAGCAAACAGTTCGGTTAATTAAGCTGGCGAATGAATGACAATCTTCAGTTCTCATCAAAGAGTAAAAATATAATACTGTTGGTTAACAGTAAACTGCAATAACGAAGGATATTTTCAGAAAGTTTTTCGGGACCTCATTTGGTCCTTTTTCGCATAAAAAGATTTGTGAATTTGTAGTTACCGAAAGCAGTAAATGTTGAAGAGAAGTATAGCTGATGGCCCGGATATTTAGGTTAATCGCACGATAGAAAGGATATACATCCTTTGAACGACTTTAGTTTGCATTAGCCTGTAGAGCTATCTATAATTAATAATTGCCTAAAGTCAAAGATGTAGATCTCGGTGATTCTATTTGCCAAGCTAAATAACATGCGGTTATTCGAGAAGCGAGAAGCATCTATCAATTAGGTTTCATTACCGGCAGATAATTTTGTATTTAAAGGGATATCATAGTTATATGTGCTATAAGTGATAGAGTCTCACCTCCAGCCAATACAGCTGATATAGATGAGATACAGTTATTATTCACAAATACTCCGATATTCATCATCTTGTATTACGATTTTCGGACAATTTGTTTGACAAAATTTTGGGCCAATCACCTACCTTAAATACTATTGCTTTGCAGATATAATTTTGTTAATATTTTCATCAGCTGAATATTGTAGGGACAAAGTGGAATGTTCAACACCCGGTTGTAAGGCGGTATACTGTCAGAGCTGCTTTGACGAGTCCAACAAAACCTGTTGCATATGTAAAAACCCCGTGGAATACGGCGACGATAGCGACATCTCGGAAGAGAAGTAAATACCAAACTTATCTATATTCCTTAACAATTGTTTAACTGTAATGCTTCCAACAGAGATTCTTCTGATGATCCAAACACTGTTCGCGAGCCGCACGAAAGCGATAAATATTGGATTTGAGTACCCGAGCACACAGCCGGAAAGAATACAAGTTTCTGCTGAACTTCCTAACAATTTAACTTTGCAATAAATTTTATTTGTTTTTACTAAATTCACTGCCATTTTCAGTTGTAGACATAGCAGCTACGACACGATATTACTACTGGCTATTTCAGCGAATTCCGCATAGCAAACCTACCCAACCCAACCAAACGAAGCCAACTAGGGGCAAATGCAGAATAGCACAAACGAGCCAATTTTGGTTAAGACGCAGCTGCCGCTGGGCGATTGGAGTAAGTAGTTCTACGTTGCTTTCAATGCTTTCAATGCTTTCATTCAACACCCCAATCGGGGCTGTGCCCAAATAAGTAAGCGATAGACTAAACAAGCGGCCCCTCCTCGTCCCAGTTGGTTAGTTGATTTCTGTGTCGGTTTTTGTGAAAATGTTGCCACACTGATGCGATCATCATCGAAACGAGTAAATGGACAAATTGTCTGTTGTTTACGATGCGGTTGCAGCTGATGACACACATATCTACTTTTATGCAGCCATATATGTTGGCGTTGCATGCTTGCAGGAGACCTGAGTGTGTACATTATCGTCGCCACGTCGATCGTTTCGTTTCCATATGGTCACCTCTTGGCAAGCAGTTGCTACTGTGGGATTGCTTACAGTTGAGGACATATAAATGGTGTAGTTTGTAGATGCTCTGCTATTATTTATGATTTCTGTGAGTAACTTAAAGAGAGGAAGACAATCGGTTGGAAAGTGATATAAAAGTGTTCCATAGGCCATCCGTCAATCCACAAGAATCTGTTTAATGCCACCATATATCAATTAAGGTTCGCCTTCAGTATATTTTATTCAACTACATGGAACAACAGGTCTTGATTCTGTACCATTTTCCGACAAACATCGAATAAGTATCTTCTTCCCTCGACACGAAAAAACAAAATGTTCGAACATATTTCTGCCATTTCAAACGTTTCTCACATAATTTTTCAATAGTTCATAGATGGCTGAAAACTAGTACGACTGTTCATTTATTCGTCGAAAAACATCTAGTAAAGTAGTGACCTCCAATACCAATATAACCACGTAATACCATACCCTATCATATGTGTTAGTTTTTGAACACTCAGTGGTGAGTGGCATTTTTTTTTGAATTCTTTAGGCATTCATAGCCGATTCATGCCATTTAGCATGCTTCAATTGTCGAAATAGCAGAATTGGTAGTATAAGAAAACCAATTTCATTTATTTGCTCTCATGGCCATTTCTTTATACTGAAGAAATCGTGTGCTGACTCATTAGTACGTTCTTGGCTGTATGCCTATACTCTTTGCCAAATCACCGACCAAGCGAATCCACCGAACTGCGCGAAAATAAACAAATACAAAAAAATCGCTGATGAATCGTAACTTAAGTCCATGCACCGGCTGGGCGGCTGGCAAAGTGAGGTAGCAACAACAAATTTTAATAGCATTGAGCGGGAGTGGCAGTCGTGATGGTGCCGGCGATGGCGATGGCGATGGCGGTATCGGCTACTGCCTTTGCTGCTACCGCTGCAGGTTGGTTGCTGATGATCGCGCGGATCCACGTTCAACCGCTTACATACAGATGTTCACATGTACGTGTACGTTTGGCCAAACATTGATGGAGTGGGAATGCTGTTGACATTTACGGCGAATTAGTGTGGTCATGACGACATTGCTCACATATTTTCGCGCACATTCGCGGAGCTCGCTGCCGAGCTAAAGACAATTAAATGCACATAAAGTCGCAAGCAATTGAAATTTCTCGCAAAATACTCGGCCACTCAACTGAACCCAACCCATGGAAAGTTGAAGCGGACAAACGACGTCTGCATAGTTTGGGCGCTGGATAGTTGGACACCACGCCGCCGACCCTTTCATAATTTACTACGCGCTCACAATTCGCGCTTCAAACGCCAGAATCCGCGGCAATTTAAGCGCGCGCGTGTAATCGCCATCAGCGAGTTCGAGGCAGGTTCGAGGCAAGAAATCGCAATTTGTGATGTGTAAAATGGTCACATTAATAGACAACCCACGAAAGCATAAACAACACAACCTGCGATGAACTGCTTTGGAGGTACTCGTACGAAGGCGCGCTACTGGAGCTACGCATAGCATAAGTGACATACCTGACAGTCCCATATATTACTGACATATAACACATATATATGTACATATATTTATAAGCGTCCAGCGCTCTTTCTCACTTTATTGTTATTGTTGTGGCGCGGTGCATATTTGATCTTCAGTTGTTGCATGCATCTTTTGTTCAAATTTTATGGATTTTTAATAAAATCTGATATCGGTTTATCGGCATGTGTTTGTTGCCACAACATTGTTGTCACTTATTTTATTATTATGTATGTATTGTTGTTGTTGTTGTTGTACGCTATTATACTAAATACGTGTATACACAAGTGTTTATGTGATATTTAACACCATGTAAATACATTCGTCAGCGCGCAGCTTTCGGCGCGTTGCAGCATGGAGACGCGCTCCGGCTCTTGCCACATTATTTACATATATATATATTCTTAAGTACAACTGTACATACATATTTATTGTTTCTTGTAGGTGACCACCCTCGAAGCTGTGACATATTTGGATCGCCTTGTGGGGGGGGGGCGTCACAGACACACATATGAAGAGACACTCCAAAAGATAAAGGCTACACCGCTGGCGATCGCCTGCGCATGCGTCTGCGCTTCACTTACTGCGCGCATATATTGACACATGTATATATGTATGTACGCGCATGTGCAACAGTTGGGGTTTTCGAGTATTCTCCAGTCGCGCTGGTCACATTCCAGAGTGAAATGCTTATGATAAACAGATTAGGTTACCACAAATTTTATGGAGACACAATTTAATTTCAAAATGAACACTGAAAATACACACAAACATACATTCAAACATATATACAGATAAACATACTTACAGACATACTGCATACATAAACCAAATAAAGTCTGTGAGTTTGAATAAAAAGGAGCGGAGGATGGAGCAATCCCGTCATAGGTTGTTCTAGTATTGTTAACAATAATGTACGATCTTATTTGAATTATTCTCGATACACATACTTACATGCATATTTATAATATTGTTGTTGCTTATTTAGCATTTATGTTCTTTTCATAAATTAATTGTCGACACGACAAGCGGATCAACACCACATATGTTCATGTATGTATGTATGTATGTTTGTGGCTTGTTCGAAATATGTATGTTAAACATGGGTAGTTGAACGAAATTTATTGTTTAACTATATAGAACATTTTCTGGTAATAATTTGTGGAATTTATAGGTGTGCGTGTATTAATAAGAATAAGTCATAAATTGTAGAAAGTGTGCGCTTCTTGAGTTATAAAGAAAGCAATGTTAAACATAACAGCTCGTGATTGTCAAGCATAATATCGGGATCCCGAAGTTAGCTACGGGATTAAAAAAAATTGTCCAATCACGGTTTTTTATATCTTGAGCGTAATCACGGACTACACTCATGAGGGTAATATTCTTCTTCGGAAAGCGTCAATGAGATGTTAACCGAGTTCCGCCGTTTCTACGTATCGCGATTCGATGCCGATCGGAACCTCTCCTTTCAACTTTATTTCAACGAAATTAAGGACTATGTGCTGTGCAACCGATAGAACGTTGAGAATCTTAAGATTTGAAACGCTTGGGTTCATATTGAGGGCAAAATTCAAACAAATAGTCCCTGGATTTTAATTTTCGGTATTTCGATATTTTGTTGATGTCGTCAAAAAACTAGCGATTTAGTACTCGACGCTGGAGTTACTCTGACACCTTCTTCACATCAACAGCGTCAACCTTTATTATTTGTTAAAAAGAGGATGCGATTTCCTCATTTAGAACCGGTTATTTTAAAGTATGCTCTCATATGTTATAATAGTCCCTAACAAGTAGGCCAAAACTATGATCAATAATGGATTACAACAAACGTTTTCACAAGAGTTTTATGTTTACCGTCCAATCAAACTTTTGGGCTTAGTTTGCTTTCGACGAAATTTTAAACTGATCATATTTTTGCCAAAGCGTTATGAAGCGGACTTGGCAAAAAATGTCGAAAAAGTTACATTGCTACTACGAAAAAGTGAATTTTTCTGTTTATGGGGTTTCAGAGGCTCATCTTGAATGGGCGAAAAAATACTAGGCGTAGGCAGAATAAAGCACTTGGAACTTAATACAGCACGAGCATATCTGTTTAATACTCAACTCGTTTCCCCATGAAATAGCTATAGAAATGCTGGATGTTGTATATGTCATGTATGTTTCGATGCTTTCTTTACTGTTGGAACTATGTATATATAGATTAAAGCAGAATTTTCAATATGCTTTTACAGCAGAATGTCAGATTACATTCTCCTCTGTTAAATGATTTCATGATTTGGTGGCAAAAAAACTAGAAATTTCTCTTCTTTGGTTTCCTGATCACAAGAATATCACTTCTCATGAGGCAACTAACCAGTACTGAGAGGCATCGGAAATAAATTGATTTCATACCAACAGACACCAATCTGTAAATGATGTTGGAATACACCTTTACAAACAACAGTAGTTTTATTGAACGAATCAACTGACTTGGAGGCAAAGATGAACCTTAATATTTGTACAAACAATAAGACACTTGATGGTGGAACAAAATGGCGTTTCCAGTACAGAGGGATCCACCTTTTATGTTAGCATGTAAATATTATATAACTGAGACACTTTCCAACCGATTGAGTTGGTTTTACATGTTTTGGAAACTGAAATTATATTCCTGAGTCACTGCACACCGACACAACGCGCCGAAATAGTGATTCTTTAAATTGAAAATAGACATTCAACTATGTTAACTGAACACGTCTATCGTGGAACCCATTTCCCACTATCTGTCGACATTAATAAACAACATTGCCCGATTTGGGGAACAGAAGATGATAGAGATGAGATATGAGAGCCGTCTTCGGCCCGGCCTATGCGTTTAAACCATTATTGTAATATATTTGCACAAACAATAGAAAAAAGTCGATGGAAATCGATATTGATATATGTAAGTTGGATCATGTATGGGTAGTAGTAATGATTACCCCAAATGTGTGAAAAAGGTGTTGACAGTGGCTTGTCACACTGCGAATCAAACTATCAATTTCTGCAACAAAAATTTCCCGGATGTTTGATACCAAAATGTGACTGTGATATAGATCTCCAGATTTTACTCTCTCTCTCTCTGACTTCTTTCTGGGAGTTGAACAGCAAAGTGCACGACCGCAATCCACGGACTACCGACGAGCTTAAGGCACAAAACTTCGTGTCAAAACATTTAACCACCGGAGATGTCTCAAAAAATAATGGAAACGCAGCAAAAAGTAAGATTTTGCTGCGGACAATAAAAGCGGCCACTTGTTTGATGTGGCATTAAAAATATAAGATATGAGTACTGACAGTGGAATAATATCTATCGATAGTAGAATATTTCCTCTGACTATGGATGTCTGATTGTCATTATGTAACTCACGTGTCTTTCATCGTAGATTTCCTTCCTGTTATTGCTTTTTATTTTATTTTAATTGTATTCAGCCTATTTTGATGCTACTTGAGCCACCATGTACTCAAAATTTTTATTTCGTTTTCTAATTTTTTTGTCTATTTTCCGTGTGTTGTTCTTGTGAGAATTCGTAACTGTCACTTTACTAATTAATTTAGCAATGACATTGACAATGGCAGTAAACTCACTGCTTTTATCTGGTGAAATGCTTGTCTTCGAGTGCTTACTGACTAAATACGTGTACGTAGGCTCTGTCTGTCTTATCGCTGCCCAATGGAACATCGGAAAGTCATACCTTTCGGCTTTCACAATTAAAACTCAAACAGTCGAAGTACAAAAGACCTTAAAAAAAGTTAGTAAAAGGCGAATTTGGTGGAATGAAGGGGGCAGGAGTGTATGTTCAACTTTGTCGCCCACGAGGAGTAAAGCTTGTTGTTGCTGTCAACCACTAACTGCCACCCCTGGATGTGTGTGTTAGTATGTTAGTATGTATATGCGTAAAGTGTATGACTTATTTTAACGGTGTTTTATGTTTATCGTTCTACTGCGCAACGCAGATAATACTGAGTGCGAGCGACGAAGCGCCGCTGAGTGTATCGGGTGAATTTCCTATAGATAAATATATGTATGTATATTGCCACCGATACTGGCGCGTTAGGTATTTGCCACTTTGCAACTTAGTTATGATTTTCCAAACAAGTAGACAACATCGAGACGATATTAGATGATTTGTACAATTTGTGATATTTATTAAACACGAGACGCGAGTGAAGAACAAGAACGGTAGTGCTTTACATGCTTATGTATGTATACTGCCTATATATGTTCATACAAATGTACATATGTGGAAGAATAAATGACAATGAAGCAATGATTGCGGCAAATGTGGCAAAATAATTACGTGACTGCTGCATGCAACATAAATTTAAACGAGAAATATTACCGAGAAGATACATTGAAAAAGCAAAGCTCATAAAAATTGTGTAGAAAGAGGAAAAAAAGGAATAATAATAATAATAAAATAAAATAAAAATCAGCGGAGTGAGGAGAATACCTTTTATATGAGCTTGCTCCATGTTATAACGGTGCATTTACCAGTGGTGGCACATACATACATACACATGTACACATGTGCAACTTGAAATAATACCATAAAACAAATAACTCAGAAATAATAACAACTTACAAAAATAAAAACAACAACAAATTGTGTTTAATTCATAAACATATACTAATACAAATAGCTAAAAATGTCCGCATTAACACAGAAGTGCGAACCGCAAATGCAAGAAAATCCAATTACGGTATCTGGTGGCAAGACAACAACAACAACAACAACAACAACAACAACAACAGCAACAACAGCAGCAGCAGCAGCAACAGCCACAGCCACAGCAATGATGCCACAACAGGAGCAGCAAAGCCAGCAGCAGCAACCACAAAAGCAGCTTCCCTCCTTTCAAACACTACAACAACAACAGATACATTCACAAGCATTGCCCAAGCATCTGCCAATGTATACGATGCCACTCAGCGCCAAAGTACATACGGTTGTGGCAGTGGGCGGCGGTGGAGGCGTCAATTATGCGAAGGTACGTATGCCATATGCGTACAAAAACAACTACAACCACATGCATACAAACATGTGCATGTATTATATTGTTTAGCTGTGAAACATCCCGTTAGAAGATGCCATGTTGCAAGCACTAACTGCCACATACTATAGCCTTATATGTAGATATGAGTGTATATAATCATGTGTGCAGATACATTTTTATCTGCAAAGAGGCGCGAAAAGTGCCGGCTCACCGGTAAACCAACGACGTCCAACACACAGCGATTAGACGCATGTGAACAATTGACATTCAGACGTTGTCTGCAGAAAGCCACAGTCTGCAAAGAATACATACATATATACATATGAGCTCTCTCATACACTCATATATCTCAATATATGCACATTATGTATGTGTATATGTAGTAATAGTCCAAGTAAGCAAATAACGGTGTAAATATTTTGAAATAAAATGTAGTACAAACCTAAAATATGAGGCTTAATCCGATTTCGCTGAAGAGTCACACTCTTAGTTCTTGCTATAACACTTAATTGGTGCTGTGAAGAAGGGATATCAGATGACTTTTGCAAATAAAAATTTCAAGTAAAATTCATTATCTGTTGGATGCATGTTCAAAACAGAAGGCTCCACTTGAAGATTGCACCCAAGACCCATACCAGGAATAGCATTCAGTGTTAATATTTTTAAAATTTATAGTAGTACAAAGCCACACGAAAGTCAGACCCTTAATGATTTGAGCTTTCGTGTCTTGATTTCTTTTCATCAAATCTAAATTCGGCTATGATAAAGCTAAAAATATTTGCGAATTTTTTCCTAACAGTAGGTGGCTATCAACCAGAGGACAGAATTTAAAATCTGCCGAGGCAACCAAATGGCAAATGGGTTTTCTAATAGCGGCCTCCCTTTCTATTTTCGATCGTCCGAATACATTTCTGATCCTTCATCCGAAAAATTCTGCATCAAGAATTCGGGGATAAAATCAAGCCTACAATACAAAGAGAACACGAAGCGTTGGTTGTTTGAATTGATGGTATACTTTGTGTAAATTCGCGTACTGAGATCTTCGTTTACCAGATAAGTAAAATAGCAGTAATATTTTCCGAAAGTCAGAATGTCCAGCAAAAATGTTTGTCAGAAAAAATTCGTTTTGACAATCCTATGATCACTTGGGTCTCTTTTTAAAAATGTTTGATCCTCTCTTTATGACAAAGTTAGAAACAATCAGTAAAGTAGTCTGATGATGATTTAAGCTTCGCCTAATATTTTTTTAAAGTATAAGCAAAAGTTCTTTTCAAAAAATATTAGCAAATTCGAATCTAATAAAAGTCCCAAGTCCTTGTTTCTAAAAATATTTATAATAGAAGTAATTGGCTGCCTGTTTCCTACTCTTGTATCAGTGGTATCATCTCATTGTCACAAAGAAAATCAAATTCCATTCGAAGAGAAATTGTATCAAGTTTGAAAGATGAATAGCAGATCCATTATAAATATATATTCTACCGCAGACTCTATTTGAATAGATACAGGTTTACACCGATTAGGTGTAGGAGATGTCTTACACAGGTTTTTAACCACTTCTAGGCGGTGAAAACATCACATTTCGACAATCATATATATACCTCTATATAAAATTATACCTAATTTGCAACAATTAAGCTTATTTCTTCAAAGATTGTATTCATATTTATAAATTTATGGTCGAACCCTTGAAACCTCGATATACATATGTCACTGTCTACATTTGTAGTAATTATGAAAATACCTGCAACATTATCTAAAATACAAAAAGGTTCTGAAAATCAAAACTTTGGGTCGAAAAAACAAAAAGGATTTTCTTCGAATATTTTACTTCTGTCAGCTAAATTGAGCTTCCAGACTATTGCTAGTTGGGCATAAGCTAGCTCCACACTATTCAATACGCTGACTATCTGCATGATCCGCGTCAACATACGTTCTTGCTCCGTTTTATTGTTTTATAGGCAATTGAAATAAAAATTATGGGGTCGGTGATGGCAGGTTTGACGCGTACGACTATTGTCGATGCAAAAAAACGCGAACGGAAAGTAAGAGATACAGATACTCGAAAAACGTCATGTGTACATTATGCAAAAAAGATATGTGTGTATGTACTTGTAAAAATATATGCTTCATACATACAAAGATATTTATACACATTGGCATGCAAAATTCTGGAATCCTCACATGATTTCTGTTTTATATATGCGTGTGTGTACATATGCATGCCTGCATATCTATATGTCTGCTTGCAATGTACTCGCACGTTTCATGTAACAATGTCCTCGCCATTGCCGGCTGATTGTATTTGTATTTGCATGTGTATGTATGTGTGTATGTATGCATTTATTCAGTTCATTCATTAATGCTCTGTGACGCATAATAAATTTGTTGGCGTCATAAAAAAGCGAATTTGCCTCACTTCCGTTGCTTTGGCGAAATGAATGGACCATGCTGTGGCGGTGCGCGTGGCGTGTGTGAGTGGTGTAGGGCACGCTGCTTGGGCGTGAATGTATGTATGTATGTGCCGGACTATTTCGCTGTGCCGTTTTATTGGCAGAGTTAGTGACGTTAGAAATTGACTTTAATGGATATTCAAAGGCGGAAGTTCACCTGATTGTACACTAACTGCATACATATATATATAGTTACATAGACACGTTTATGGTAAGTGATTTGTTTACTTGTGTATGCGAATGGGCATTGTAAAAAGTAACGTCACGCTAATAAGCGTATGCTAACAAGAAACCTGTGAAAGGTGCATGTTATAGAAAAACACATTGCTTTGTAGAGTAAATTGCGAAATTATTTACGAAATTAGATTAAATGTTTATATTTTAGTGCGGAAATTATGGAATTGTACGAACATTCTAATTTTTAATTTTTATGGCAAGTTTGGGTTTTATTAATAAATAATAGTTACACAAATTACATAAATATTTAAGGTTTACGAGAAAGGGGTTTCAGCTAAGTCTAAGGTAAATTTGTCTAATTTGCAATCTTCTTCCACTTTTGACTGCATATATTTCTTTGAGCTTCAGAAATGATTTGAAAAATTCCAGGCCTGTATGTGAAATATCAAAGAAAACAGAGCAGTAGCCTGATTAACTCCTCCTTAATGCCGGTAATACTAATCAGATTCCCGTTAAAATGGTTTAAAAATGAAAACAGTTTTTCTTCAAAGCGCTTGTCAAGTTATCTGGAAGCCGATGACGCATGCCGATGTGGCAAGTTTTCTAATGCATACATATATTAGCATAATATTAACCCTTACAGCTTTGCTAGATATTTTCACTTCCTATCGAAGATCGTCTTTTACAACTTTAATATATGGTCCCCTGAGAGCTACGCTAGTTTGCTCAATAGTTGAGAAGCTTTCCTAAGATCACTACATTTGTATTAACAGGCGTTTCGTTAGGTTTAGGTTTCAAATATCAAATATCAAATATCTGGAAACTTTATGAAAAAGAGCCTTCCTTATTGACTAAGATAATGTGATGACGTATTATGAGGGCGATGCAAAATAAAAATGAAAAGTTTGGAAACATTAAAACTAAACAAGGCAGAAACTTCGGCTTGCGCTTAAACCTCGGCAAACTCCACAAGCCGTAGGGATGGCCATTTTGGGTGCACCTGAGCGTGACACTTCAAAAACCGAAAAACCGTGCGATTTCCCTACCAAAAATCTGAATCGAATCTCTAAACGATATTGCTCGTGTTTAAATTTTTTAAAATCCCCGTACACGACCTCTTTCGAACGGAGTCAAAACAAAACTACGTGTTCGATTCGGCTGAAAATTTGACAGTACTCGTCTACGATGTGCAATTAATAGCACATAGCGACACATAGCGACGATGAAAATTTTCGGAATTTCTACGGATGATTTTAACCTCTTTGCAAATGCTCAATCTTATCAAATGCGAAGAAATCACCATTCCCCGACAGGATTAAACTATTATACAAAATAATTTATGTTGAAGTGTTACTTCATTTCACTCAAATATGATTTTCAAGCTTTTTCGGTGTTCTAATAGTTTAATTGTATTTGCAAACTGTCACCTAAACTTCACTTCTTATTTACATATTTTACTATCGGGCAGAGTATATACGTATTATTCATACCTTTATTATCTGTAACCAGTTTATTGGACCCATACATTATCCATTTTGTTGCAATAGCTCTCGGCTACTTCTATTATCACATATATACGTAAATATGTACATTCAAAGGGCCATACAAAATTCATTGTTTTCGAACCTGACACTGCTGTGTAAAATTTCATTGTTCGCCTGTTTTCCCTTTAGCTTTCCACTGTTGCCCCTATTGAAAGCAACCTTGCACTTGTCTGCCGCATCCACAGCACACTTGGGGTGGAATTCATTGCAGAAGCACTGACATTTTAAGCCCACGACCAAAAAGTCATTGCGGGAACCCGGTGTGGGCAATTATCCAGCAACATAACGACAAGAGTGTCACTTGCTGAATTGCCCAGCTGAATTTATCTCTGCAGACAGCGGAGAGCGAAGTTTCAGTTTGAGAGAACACAAAGTTTGTTTATTGCAGGAAGTAAATAGCCAGCAGTCACTGAGGGATGTTTTGAGTCCCATGGCGTGCAGCCGAATACCCGCTTCGTGCAACACCTTGTGCAAATATCAAACAAATGCTGTAATTTGCTCTGATTTTGATGTTTGTTGTTATTATTGGCGAATATAATTTCACGCTGAA
Source organism: Bactrocera minax (assembly GCA_021498325.1). Classification (NCBI taxonomy): domain Eukaryota; kingdom Metazoa; phylum Arthropoda; class Insecta; order Diptera; family Tephritidae; genus Bactrocera; species Bactrocera minax. The sequence continues at coordinate 6,301,247 of JAKEEE010000001.1, forward strand.
CGCCTCAAATGGTTGTTGAACTTGAGGTTTTCGGCTTGGTTTTTTTTTTTTTTGTTTTTTTTCTTCTTAAATTATTTGTCGGTTCATGATCCCAGAGGGGAGAGTGAAGTATAATAACGATGCATGGTTGTAAGTAGTTTTAAAATTTCGTACAGTTTTAATAAAATTTAACATTTAATCTTTTATTAAATATTTTACATAGCTTCGGAGATATTTTTATAACTTGTATCAACTCACAGGGCCTCTCAGATTTTACATCTAAATTTTGAAAACAGAAAAATATCAAAGAAAGCCTATCGAATAAAATGTTTGTGTGATGGCTTTTATCTCGTGTTTGATGATAAAAGATTTGGTCTGGAAAATTACGAGGCATTATTTTGTGAAAGGTCTATATATATTTATTACAACAGATTGCTTCAAGTAAGCGTTCAATGCCACAAAAGTATCCCTAATGGACCGTTTGAGTCTCTAGGACCAATTCAGTGAACCAGTCCACAGCAGTCGAGCATGGCGAGGTTTTTCTCGACTTTGAAATTATTGGAAAACATCTACTTACCGACGAATTTAAAAATTTTGTTACGTATCTGTCAGCAACCCACTTCTTATCCAATATAAAAATTACAATATTTCGATTCTATCCAATATTTCGACTCTTAACCTCTAATATTTGAGCAGAATTTTTAACAGGGCTGAATGGAAGACTCCTATTAGACAAATTTTCTACAAGCTCACAAAACCACTCACTAAATGTTTGTTGTAACTCAAATATGGCCGTTCTTGATAAAATATTAACTCTCAAAACCACTTTCACGGCAGTAATTGCATAAAACCCATAAAAATAACCAACTCAACTTTTTGTGTCCTCCTGTGAAGTGTGTTACACTGGTATCAAACATTGATAGATTCGTTCCCAGGCCAATCCATTTAGGGACCGCCTCTGTTATCTTGCTAAAATATATATACGAGAGCGGGTCAATAAGTACGTGACTTTTGGAATAAAACGCAGATTTTTTGATAAATAAATTATTATATTTTTCAACATAGTCTCCCTTGAGCTCTATACACTTTGTCCAACTCTTCTCCAACTTTTTTATCCCTTCCAAAAAATATGTTTTGTCGAGGTCCTCAAAATAGGCCTTTGTTTGCGAGATGACTTCATCATTGGAGACAAATCTTTTTCCACCAAGCCATTTCTTCAGGTTTGGGAACAAGAAGTAGTCACTCGGAGCCAAATCTGGAGAATAGGGCGGATGAGGGAGCAATTCATAGCCCAATTCATGGATTTTTGCCATGGCAACTGCACATGTGTGCACCCTTGCATTGTCTTGGTGGAAAAGAACTTTTTTCTTGGCCAAATGAGGTCGGTTTTTCTTCAAATCGTCATTAAATCGGTCCAATAAACCATAAAACGGCGCAAAAACTCCTCCATATTGCGATTAAACAACGCCAAACCTTCCTGTGAAGTTGTTACACGATTGCGTTTGTGGTCGACTGTGAGCAAACGCGGCACCCATCTTGCGGAAAGCTTTCTCATGCCCAAGTGATCATTCAAAATTGAAACCACTGAGCCATGCGAGATCCCTACGGCTTCCACAATCTCTCGCACTTTCAATCTTCGGTCGGCCAACACCATATCGTGAATTTTTTCGATTGTTTCGGGTGTAGAGACCTCAACTGGGCGTCCAGGACGTTCGGCATCTTCAGTGCTTGTACGGCCACAACGAACTTCAGTAAACCACTTTTTTACCATAGATATCGATGGTGCAGAGTCCCCATAGTATTTATCAAGCTTAGCCTTGGTCTCGGTAATGGTTTTTTTTCGCAAAAAATAATGCTTAATAAGCACACGAACTTCACTTTTTTCCATTTTCTCCTCAAATTAGTGGGTAGTCTGATAAAGATAGCTGTCAAACACAAACTAACTGACGCAGCAAGTTCAAATTTTGACAGGAGTCAACTGACAGATGCCTGTTGACGGGAGTAGTGTTTTTTTTTCAGTAAAGAGGTCAGAAATTCAAAAAGTCACGGACTTATTGACCTGCCCTCGTATTTGAAAGCAATAACTAAGCTTTCAATACAAAGGAGTATTTGTGTACTACATTAATGTGGTATAATTGCTTGTGGTTCAAACTTTATTTGATTTATACCAGTCTATCTGAATTATACTAGTTGTTTGTTCGATTCGCCAATCTACAAAATCTATTTGCATAATCTATGACTCTACAGTTTATTTAAATCAAAATGCAATAGCACTTGAAAACACCCATGACATTATAATAATCGATGTATAATGCATTTCTGACATGCTTTATTGCATGTCATCATTCTAAACTGTAAATCGACAGAATCATCAATGACTGCATCAAGCATAAAAATAGTCATTCGCATCTATACAAAGTAAACTCGCGAATAACGTTAGGTAGCTAGCGAATTGAACTCAGCGACTCTATGCGCACTTTGTTCTGGCTCCATGAAGCCTCGACTTCATTCAATTGGTCGAACAAGCCACGTATAGATGATTGTGCGGTCAACGACTAAGGTGATAACGATGCGGAAATACGAGTATACGTTTAACTTATCGTTCAAGTAAATAAAAGACATATAAAAGCATACACACCTGCCTTCAAGTTGCTATCCAGCTGACGCCTAGAGCTTACCAAGGCGAAAACCCAACAGCAAAGAGTAAATGAAAACAATTTTATCCATTTTAAATTTATTCAACAACTACATATAATATTGCCTTGAAGTGCAGTTAATTCACTGGCAATGCAAATGACGCTCATGCCGCACACCCTCCCAACCGCTCCAGCTGGGCTGCTTGCTGAGCGTTGTTGGAAGGCAGCCAGTAGAAGTTGCTATGTGATTTGCAAATACCCACAATTTTTGCCACCGTGCAAATTGCGACAAAGTATGACGCGACGTGGCGCCACATTACAGGGTGCCGCACCAATCAACCATCGCGTACGGGAATCGTAGACACAAAACCGGACTTAGAACCACACGCAACACCGCGTGCAGCACAGCACAGAGATTTGTAAAGTGAAGACATTGAATTCTTGTTCACGTCAATTTATGACCCAAATATGTGTGCATATCGTGCGATAACAGTCGTATTAATGTGTGAAAAATTGCTTTCCTTGCACTAACTTACTACTAAATACTTGGCCAAGTGCAGGTGTAGTGCGAGTAGCAGTTTCAGGTTCGGGTAAAGAATTTCTCGCAAAGTGGCTGACTGAGTTAGTAGATAGGCAAACATAAATTAAAATATTGGAGAAAAAGGGAACTTTTTACCGATACATGCTTACAGTTTTATTAATGCCTATGATCTATGAAAATTACATATTCGAATAATACATGTGTGGTATTTAGTTGGGTTCGGAACGAAGAGAAATGTTAGTATACAAATTCTACTGGCCCATTACTTTTTGAGTAGTAATTTTGACAAGAAACATGACTCCTGACATCTGACGCATATATATTCAAGTGCAGTATAGTCAGCATTGGAGGTCAGCTGTCTTAAAGTGTTAGGCATTTGGGCTTAGGCTCAGCGGCAACGTGGGCTGGGAAAAATTTCTCCCCAGCAGAGAAGAATGGGCGAAGGTACAGTCACCAATAGTGGTGACGGTGTAATATAAGTATTCAGCAAAGCGTGCCAGTGTGAAGCAGCATAAGAGAAGCGATCGTCTGAGGCATCCTTAAGTTCTATATATAGAACTAAAAAGCAAATACTAAAACATTCAGAATAGATCATAGATGTAACAGAGAGCGCGGCGGGGGTTTCTGCTTTAATCGCCACGTCCATTATCCTTTGGCCAAACTGCCCAAAACCTCTCAGCTCGCTACTCTACTTCGAAGGTTACTTAAAACAACATATTCAAAAAGAAAAACTCACACCTTGGTAAAGGACCAGTAAGAAGTGTTACACATACTTAATTACTTTGGTATTGTGTGGATGGAGGACGAACTAAAAATTCATACTTTTGAGTAAATGGGAACTCAGTATTCAAATCACACAAAAACACTTGCATTTAAGACTGCGATTTTCAGAAATTAAGTAAGGTAGAATCGACAAAACACATGTGACCCGAGAATAACAACACCTCTGCTAGTGCGAAGCTTTCAACCGACTAAGAGGGAATATTTGTCCGGTATTGAATGTTTCTATTCAGAAGAATAAATCTTTGTGAAACTAAGTGAGAGAACAGTACATTGCAATTGGGTATCACTGGAGAGCACAATAAACCTATTGATGGCATAAATGCGACCGTTTCTAATAATTTTTTCGACTTCCTTTTTCAAAGTACCAGTCAACTTGCCCACCAAGTTCGACATGATAAAAGTGAACAAGTGAAATGAGTGATAAAATATTTCACCGAACAAATTAAGTGGGAATTAGAATACTAAGGAAATGTACGGAGTTGCGTTAACCTAGATATATTGAAGACGAACGGGAATTGAAATTTATACTGTCACTATACTCTTATAGAGAATAAGATTTTTTAAGGTTCGCGAAGGTAACGGTTCAACGATTAGTAGATTCTAATGAATTTCGAAGGAATCGACGATCTCCATAAATCGAGGGTGAGCTTATAAACATATGCAATATATAAACAACATTTGCTTTCTTTTTAACCGCGATTATGCTATTTGGATACCAGAAAAGCAATAAAATAAGCAATAAAAATTCAATTAATATTATAAGGTTGACCCTTCAGTGAATTTGAAGGCTTATATGGTTCTCAAATCCTAGAAAGCTAAATATATATTTATATGATTTTCAGTACGACTGAAAAGCATTAATCAAGGATGATATCAAAAAACTATTTTCACATATATAAGGTTCTGAAAAATATTGGATGTCTGTTTTAATATCACTATAAATCTTTCGAAAGAAGAATAGGCAATGATAAGCAAATTAAGTGACCAAAATTTATAGAATCTTAAGATAATTAATTAAGAACGTTTCGCAGACTAAACTATGAACATATTTTATTGTGGATTATACAGATATCCAAGTACAAGAAATGTAATGAGTGAATGAGACTATCTATAACGACCTGATAGGTTCTAATATAAAACAAATGGTCTTTTACTATTTAAAATCGACATAATTTTCAAATTTAAACTCATAAAAATGTAAGTCTCAAAAGCACGGATCAATATTGAAAAAAAATTGAAATTAAAGAATTGAATAATCGCCAATTGTAAAATAAATACGCGTATATTATGTTGGTGACGAGAGAAACTGTGATGGCATTTTATACAATTTACGAAATACCAGGGATTCATTGCTCCAATGCCCAACTTTTCAATCAAATAATTCAACAGTAATAAATATCCCCTATTACTGAATTATATAAATGCCACTACAGTCCCCAAGGAACAATTCGACTCAAATGCTTCTACAATATAATTGTAAGTCCGCGCACTAAATTTTCAGTTCACAGGCTTAAATGATGGCATATGTCCATTTAATTGGTATATTCATCTAAGGAGTCCTCAATATTTATACACATATGCGAAATGGTTATAAATATTCAACGATTTCCGATCTGCCACTAAAAGCAGCGTTTTGTTCCTGAATCCCGAAATTCCACCGTAGACTTCCGTGGAATGAACAGTCAATTAGTGACTGTGGCAGCGAGCCATGAACCGCGTTGGACCCCATTTAACACCAATACCATAAATACATTTTCTTTAGACACTCTCACAAAGCAGGCAAAGCAGCCGCAGCAAAAAGCATAAAAACGTCGGATGCCAGAAGATTTTGTAGATTGATGGTGTCAGTTTTAATGTCACCGCTGTCGCCATTACCGTCAATGCCACTTCCCTCGATTGGCTGAAAGCCACAACCACTTGTAAGCCATGTCGTCGCAGCAGACAAATAATATTTTCTTAATTTTGTCTTTTATCTTGATATTATTTTTATTTTTTGTGTTGTTCTGGTTTTTGTGCTTCCGTGAAATTCGAAAGAATACGACAAAAACATTCGTACATCATTGTCGTACATTTATAATAATTAATTACTCTAAATGATCGAGATTTTTTACGCCAGCATGGCAGACGAATGTCGAATTAAAAAAAAAAACTAACAAAATAAGAACAAGAAATTGTGATGGTTTCGTGGTTGGTTTCGTAAGTCAAAGGTAAGCAGATGAATAAAAATATGTATGTAAATTATTTTCAAATTTGTCTCTGTAAATTAAAAACAAAAGCATATTATGAAATAATTTGCTTTGTCGAATATCATACTTTTAGAATACTGAAGGTTATGGAGAACAACAATGTAATCCACCTACATATGTATATCTTATTTTTTTTGCTCTACAGAGGCTATCATTTTTAAATAATCTGTATTGCACCATTGATATATAATGGTTTAGGGATTTGATTCGACATGTTCAATTGGTGGAACGGAACTTCTACATGTTCTTACCAATATATACAGCATATAGGAGACGCAGTGGTTCTAATTTGTGCCATATCGGTAATATTTAATATAGTAATATATTTTGATGGAATTAAAAATGGCGTTACATGTTAAATCTGTCTGGCTATTTGATAATATTCGTGCAAAAATGAGGGGCGAGCTTGATCAAAGTTTCGAACTGATCTGTAGGTGATCTAAATATATCATCTTTCAACGTAATCTTCGATGACTTTTATTTAGTATTTTATATATATGGAAAGGAAGTACTTCATCCACGTCCAACGTAAAACCTAGTCTCATATCTTTATCTGAATAATTGTGTTAAATATGTTTTTGTCATGTATTAATAAGCAATAGCAGCACTTAACGGTATTATAATGGATCCGATTTTGCTGAATTTAGAAGAAGTAGAGGTCAAATAGTATATTGAACTGATCCGATATTATTTTTTCTTTTAGATCAGTGGAGTGATGAGATGAATAAAATTTTTTACTATTCTACTTATTCTGGTTCTTGACTATTGTCAATGTTTAGCTTAGACGAAGCACATTTTTATCATAGTCAAACTGATAGTATCAATTTAGACGGTTGAGTGTGTTATTGCCGGACCAACGCAATAGATAATAAACGTAACAGCATCAAATTTTACGAGACAATGAAAATTCTTCCGCAAGATGATCTATTTCTATTTCCGGTACAAAATTTAAACATTCTAAGCCAAAAATTATTAAAATATTCAAAATAACTACCGATGTATACACTTCAGAGCCAACTGGAAGGAAGAGGATTCTGTCGTTACCGCGATAGTCGGATTAACATAAACGGAATGTACTCGGAGCTATATCAAGCCAAATCAAACTTATTTTGGGAATTTTTTCTACCTCAGCAATAACAACATAATATCCTCATATTTGATCTATGTGGAATAGAGAAAAATATTAATCACTTTTTTGTACCAAACTATCATTGTATTCGATATATGGGGTTGAGGGAAGATAAGGGTCGACTTGATTAAATTTTGATGTTAAGTTACTTATTTAAAGTTTAACATTCTCACCGTTATAATCAGTACAGGGGAGAAGGTATGAGCCAATTTGTATTTATTTAATACTTTGGTACAACAAAACTATTATACTCGTTGTGCAACTTGTTGCGAGAGTATTAAAAAAATATATGTGTTTGTCGAATAACGTTGATACACATTCCATGCAAATTCCATTGTAAGGAAAATATTCCCGCCAAGCATCGAAAACCCAACTTTTTCTGTTAATTTTGTATCGTTCAAGCCTAAAACTATAAAATAAGAAAGAAATAGTTGAACTTTCGTTCCAAAAATGTGATTAGGAAATATATTACGCAATCTGATTTATTTCTTAATTCACTACAACCACATATTTTCCAAATTTATGTAAATACAACTGATTTAAATTTAAATTTGAAGTTTTTTAATGCTAATGAAGATGTGAATATTTTCCAAAGAAGTGCGCGCATTTTTTGAGGCACCCACGGCTTACGTCGACACTTGACTCTGCCAATTTGGACATCAGTGGTGATAAATTTATTATGAGTTGCTCGAAATGAAGTAACATGTGACATATGCATTTTATTAGTGAATTCACTACATAAAATATATATGCAATGAAATAGAAGTGCATGTGTCTATACACATGCATATGGATTAAGTGATGATATGAATATTACAAATAAATGCGTGGGTAGTTTGTTTTGCGGTTTTATGACTTGGATAAGCTCGATGCAACTTCTAAAACCATTTTGATGTTTCCAATCACTTTTAACGTTTAGTTTTTGTAGCAGAAATGTCATCAAACAACAAAATTGCACCATATGGAAACTATTCCGTATAATTTATTCGAGGAAATTATTTTATAGACAGAAATTAGTGCGTTAAAATGATTGCAAAATTATTATGCGTCCCCCACTGCAATGCGCGTTTTTATGGACGCATACAGTTCTCTTTGTATATTCACGCATACTAGGGTGATCCAATAAATACATAGCTTCACTGTCTTATGACGTCATTATAGCAAGAGAAATTTACTATCGCATAGCAAATTCTTGTAGAGGTCCAAACTTCAGCCGAATCGGATTCGTAATTTTGTTTTGACCCCAGGAACAGTCGAAACAGTGGACTTCACCCGACGAACCTGGTTTGAAGATGACGAAGACTGTCCTATCGGCCGTTAAGGTGATGGCCACCGTTTTCTAGGATTCACAAGGTGTGATCTACATCGACTACCTGGAGAAGGCAAAACGGTTACAGAGCTATACTATGCCGAATTATTGGGCCTATTTGCGACCAAATCGAAAAAAACGGTCCTACTTGGCGAAGAGAAAAATGCTCGTTATTTCAACGCACCGGCCGAGGTATGAGCCGGTCCAATTAGCCACGTCTAAATTGGTCAATATAGACTACGAACTGCTGCTCCATCTACAGCATTCTACAGATTTAGCCTCGTGTGGCTTCTTTTTCCTATTTATAAAAGCTGAATAGATACTAAGCTGAGAAATAAACCGCAATTTTTCGAAAATTATCGTTCTTTCTTTGTAGGTTATGTACTTATCGGACCGCGCTCGTACACATTTAATACACCAACTTGTGGGGATAATGTGAAATGCATGTAAATACTCACTTTTATTTCGAGCTTTACAATTTTAATGGGCTTTTAAACGTAAATTTCTGCTACATCGACATAGCAAATACAGCAATAAATTTCTAAATTTAATAAAATAGTTCTAGGAGTTTGTATCTTTTCAGTACAACAACAAGAATCAGAGAGAAGCATGTAGCACATTTAGTCGAATAGAATGGGAGGTATTGTGTTGGAATTGGCTGTTGGGTGTATACATACATTTAATGTGTTTACTAAAATTAAGCTCTTTGTGACACCAACATCGAAATTAATAGCTTAAAAGATGCTAATATTAAGAGATCATTCAAAACTTTAATCAAAAGTGTGCTCAATTTGACATTTGTGACCATAAGGTGAAGTTTTTAGGTTTTTTTTTATTAGGTTGTAAGTCTAAATGGATTGAAGTAATGGATTGAAGTAATGTATAGACATGAATCACCAACACAACCGGGAAGAAGAGCACACAATAATACCAAGGACTTCAGACCTATAAAGCAAGAAAGTTCATGTACGATATATTCTAAATACTACTAGAAGTGGTGGCGGCATACACATGACAATGTTTCGATGGTGTGAAATTTTGGAGAGAGCTCCGCGAAGATTTCACTCATGGCCCACTCCCGTGAGCACTATAATGCACTGTATCAAAGGCAGATGGTTCTTTAAGAAATGAAGTTACTACATTCAAGGATCTTTTAAAAGAGAACTTCGTTCCAAAGTATACTACACGTTCTTTAATTTCATTGAACGACTACTAAATGATTAGAAATATATGTTCTTATGGTCAGGAATTCAGGATATAGAAATTTCGACTTGCGCTGGCATCCAGTATTTATTAATATTACTTCAAGTGGATCGGGCAATTGTAGCATCTGCAGTGCTGATGCACTTTTTGAAAAGCTTGTAAATTTCTCAATTTTCCCGATGTTATTTAGTAGTGTTTAGTGTTTCGTAGGTTGATTGAGATTGATTGAGAATTTCGATAACATTTCCGAGTATAGACTTTAGACTTGTCAGTTCAGATATAGGTGTTGTCTACTTGCCTTGGTATAGAAAAGAACAAAGGCTGTACTTAAAGTGACATCGAAACTGTTCGGAAGGAAGTGAAAAAAAAATGGAGGTTATTTTTAAAGAAAGAATAACATATAAATTTAAGTTTCTACAATTTAATAGAATTTTTGAACTTTGCAGATGGGTTATGCACTTATTTGTTAATATCTTAATAATTAATATATTATTAGTACCTGAACTAGCGTAAGACTACAGAATTTCTTGGCTATTCAGCAAATCAAATACCATCATATAGCAGTTATCTAACTTTGATGCTATACCGTCGAAATAAAATGTTTATTGGTGCTGCTGATCTAGAATAAGAACAGTTACCAGTTTTTAAGTCGTCCCAGCCAGGACTTATAAGATAGAGCCTATTTATAATATCGGGTTTGGGTTTCGAAATTTAAAACTAATTAATAGAAGCAACTAAAAATATGAAATAAAACAGCTCGAGTTTGCTCTAAGGAGCACACGGGGTTCTAGTGTTGCACAGTTTTCCAACTACTAGACAGCAGTACGTCTTTCTAATGACCATGTAAAAATATTTTAACAAAAAAGTTAAACTACATGGGAAACTTCTCTGAATACACACACTTTTGTAATTATATGTATGAACACTGACACTGATTGTGTAATTTTTATCTATCGATATTGAACAAAATGCCGATATTATATCATTTCAGATAACGGTAAGCGAAAAGCTCCAAACTTACCAAATACACAAGCGAAATTTATTTATTTATAAAACGTTGACAAAAAATATTCATTAAATTCAGAAAGAAAACAACGAAATTGCACGAGAATGTCTTTAATGGGAGCGAAAATTGATGATACTCTTATCGTTGCTCACAAATGAAGATTTTATTAATTTGTGGAAAAATATGGCACACATGTGCGTAAATTGGAATATGACGAGTCGTTTTGGACCATATGTTTCATTACTCTGAAGGCCGAATGAGGTTGGAAAACCTATGCAAGGACGCTTAAGGAGATCAAAAACAATATTTGCACAAATTAATATAAAAGTTGTGTAAATAAAGTGTAAACATCATTCATATTGTATGTATTGCTATATGCATCAATATATGTACATGTAGTAGATGTCCAAGTAAAACGGACTCTACTGAGCAAACACATCTGCTTAACTAAAGCTGCGAGTCATATGAGTTGAGCCTCAAGTAATTTTAGCAAACATTATATACATGCTTTTATATACACCTATATATATATAAATGTCTACAACCGGCTACTAAACTCTTAATTCTATTTATTCAAGTGCATTCCAGCTGCTCTGTTGATTTATTGTATTTGTACTATGTACGAGTATTTATTATATATATATATATATATACATACTATGTATTATTTTAAAGTCACTTTAAGCATGGTCGAGGTAAAACATGGAATATTTGTAGAATGCTATCAAATTTATTTGCGTTTTGAGTACCCTAAATGAGTTGGATTAAGTTACATTAGAAGGAATAATGACTACTTACCAAGTCAGAATGCTATAAAAAGTGTTATTGTAAACATTCACATGATTTTCAATCACTCTCTGTTCTGGAAAATTTCAGCAAATCAAGGAAATTTTGAAATCAAAAAGATTCCAGCAAAGATCGAATTATTGTGATAGGCAGAGCATTAGTGTCATAGAACCCTAGTTTTTTTACATCTGCATTATGATAAAATAAGCACGAGTATCATAAATAGCATGTCAACAAACTTATGTTACAGTCTCGTTTTGGTGTCTTCACGAAAGAAAAGAATAAAGCCCTCGCCATTTTGTCGTCCACTAAATAGACGGGTATAAAACTTGTCTGGACTGAAATGTCTCTCAAAAATCTCTCAAATCTCTTCTGTTTCATATAAATTTTTTAATGCAAATTTTACGAATCGAATTATGTTTCGAAACTCATAATTTCCGAAATACTCCTTTTGAAACATTTTTAAATACTTCTTTAGATTGGAACAGAAATGAAGTTATGATCTGCTTGATTATATATTACCTGCTTGATCATTCAAAGACTCAAACGATGAATCTGTTAAACTTCAATTTCAAGATATACACAACTATTCCAGAGTGAGGTTTAGATTCTTTTTGAAAACAAGCATAACAAACTTATGCAGTTGTATTCAATACTGGAGAGTATTTGGTAGTGGTGTAACTGCTTAATATTTTATCGTTATTTATGAATGCCAGTCTATCTGAGTTATACCAGTTGCGTCTTCGAATCAAAGATTGTTATTATACCTACCATCCAGCTATATAATACATACCAATGCAGAACAAAACTCTGAAAACTAAGTCCAAGTGGTCACATCATACATTTATGTATATTCCACACTCGTGGTAAATATCAACAAATTATCGTTATTATTTATGTACTTATTTTCATCCGCGTCAACATTTTTGCATATCAATATTTACATTATGAGTCTCAAATTCTTATTGATGATGGAGAGGTGGTGAGTGAGCCAATCCTCAAATTTGCAGTCATATATAGTCATTAATAATATTTACACTACGATTTCGTTTTGCGCTGCTAACTGATAAGCAATGCTGATACAACAAAATAGATTAGATAAAATACTTCAGAGCTCGGGTTGTTGTGCAGCAAAAACCAGCGAATTTTGTGAGCACATTTCAGTGCGAAACCAAATTCGTGGAAAATTATTTTAGCTCATACAAATGGTCGTAAGCATGTATATCTCACTTTTACAGCATTTGTAAATAAAATAGCATGTTGATAACGGTGAGTGGCCGATAAGATAAACCCAAAAGTGAGGTAAATATGAGGACTAAGCGTTAGCTGCTATAATTCACTTTTATTATAGATTTCCTATTTGTTATTTTTTATGCCAGTTCGACTGGTCTTTTCTATACAAATCATGCATTTAGGTTTTCAAGGCTGTACCAACGGTCTCTTTTTGTGTTCGCATAAAAAATCTAATATGCGCTCAGCTACTTTCCCATACTTGCAAAAGTGATCTTCGGTGCCGCCGAGTCAACGCTCAGCATGAGTGATAGGCTTCATTCGTTAACGTTTACTTAATATCATTGAGAACGACGCGCAACGGCTGCCACTTCGAAGAAGGATGCATTCGTTCAAGCATATTTGTTTTGCATAAGTGCCACTACGCTGCACTTGAGAAATGGCAGTTTCATTCATTCTTGGGCACAGAACAGCATAACCGAAACCCAGTGGGAATTGTTTGTCTTCAAGATGCAATTCTCTCCCCGATTAGTTTGTGTATAGATGAAGTTAGAAAGTAAGGAGCTATATGTATATTGTACACTTGATGCCATTTGTAATAATAACTGTTTGAAATTTGTGAGTCAATGTTCAAATCTTGTTTTGGAGAGTCTACTCATCGAGAAAACAAGTTTTTGAGTAGAATAAAGCTTCTACTGAGAGTTTTAAGATCACAGAAATCTACCTTTAGATTAAAAGCGATGGCATTGAAAGCATGGAGGAAGAGACAATATTGAAAAGATGGAAGCAGAACCTATTAACCTCTCTTATGGAACATCTCATTCCTGACTACCAACATTGTTAAGATCAGGAACATAATATATTGACTTCATCTAACATAAGTATCCTTGAAACAGTTGTAATCTAGTGAACATTAATTGAATAACAGTGAACAGAACTTACAATTCCATAATCATTTTAAAAATTGGATTAGAAGGACTTTCGATAAGGGACTTTATAACACTTGAAACTGGAAAATCCTTTTTTGCTAAAAGCAAGGTGAATAAAATGAAATTAGAATAACGGAACAGCCCTTTTCTAAGAGAATCAGAACTGTCTTGATATCATGTTTGTACGTCCTAATTACATGTCTTAGTTACTTTCGACTTTATTACTAGGGAATCGGTACCAAATGTTATACTGAGTATTCAATATAGAATATGAATATTCAATACATACTTGGAGTTGAGCGAGTTATTGTTACGAGGATACACCCATATGAAAAAAGAATTTTTTCGAAAATATATAAGTGCCAGTGATTCCGATTCACAATATACTTTTATGGTTTCCTCCTCTCTGACGTCATGGTATATATAGCTATTGCCTAGCTTAGAGGCTTGTTAACTTTACAAATAAATTTCGCCTCCAGAAGACTGATTCTCAAAGTTTGGACTTTCAGCTACTTAGTTCGGGAAAAGTTCGTGAATATTTCAAGTGAACAAGTTATCCATCGAATTAAGTGTAGCTGGTACATGTAAAAACAATTTGATAACCGTCTGGTTCTCTTAGAGAATATCTAATTTTGGACTTATAGTTTACCACACTCACATATGTATCCGCAACATAGTTGATCCTTTGCATACATACATATTCAAATTTGTAATGCTGGGTATATACAGCATTTGTGTCACAAGGACTCTTGGGGTTCACATGGGTATGAAAGTATGTGTGTTTTTGACGATTATGCTCAGGCAATGAAGCATTTGTGTTTAAATAGGCTTTGAAGTGTTTACTTTTGACTTTGTGGTCTGCTGAATCTTGTGTGCTGCATTCCTTCAATTTATATATGTAGAAACGAAAACATATATGTATGCACATGAGTAAAAAAAATTTATGAATGAATGAAGCTAGACCTCCATTTGATGATCGTCAGAAAAACAACAGCAAAAAAAACATAAATAAGTAATTGTGGGAGAACTAATTTTTTAACGGCATTTTCTAAGTGTGCGCTAGCGCTCGTTATTAAAACCAACAGCAAAGTGGCTAAACAAAGCAAATAGAAAAGAGCTGATTCTAAAACTCAGTGGGAGATCGAATAAACTATAACAACAAAAAAGAAAAAAAGGGAATATGGAAGTATGGCATCAAGAATTTACTTCTAGAAATAAATAAGAGTTTCAAAGCGCGGCGTTAGATTTTAAACGGAACCACGTTGAATTGTACAACCGCAAAGAAAGCTTAACCTAAACTAGTTGAGACTTTTTTACATGATGGAACTTTAGATTTAAATTTTTTCTCATAAAAAACAAGGTTAGAAGAAATGCAAATTTCAGGAAGATGTGATGTTACTTAAGGAATCAGAAAAAATAAGGCTATGTACCGTCACTCCAGATCCATAATGGGAATTATTTATTTCTGAAAGTTTCTCGGGCGTGATTAAGGAGACGTGCGCTTAGGATTTAATCTCGAAAAATCAGAAGTCACAAAAATTACAACAACAACAAAACCAGGTGCTATAAAAATCAATACACCCTTTATTTCTATCGGCATCAAGTCTATATGACACAAACTACTTTGCTGTAGAGAATACTGTATAAATTCGATGTTCAGTTAGGCCAAAACCTTAAAGACGCTGGTTAAAATTTCTACAGTCTTTGAATTGTAGATTGTAATGAAAAACCGGTTTTGATATCTAACAAAATGTATATTTCAAAAACCTTACAACAATCAGATATGATCGCCACTTGACACGAAACTCAGGCTTCTGAGTGCCCCACTCTTCATCCTTGACATTATTCTTGAGGAACTTTTTAAATTCATAAAAGTACACAGAACTCAACAAATTCTTTACAAATTTCATTTTTAAGTTTGAGTTGAATTTTGTCTAATAATTTAATCATAAAATATTACATATATAATTGGTTTCTGATCGCTTATCCCATTTGAGTAATGCGAAAATTATCCCATTTTCATGCTTTTAATATAATATTTTTACCTGAAAAAATTGAAAAAAAAAACGGTTTTACAAATCGTATGTAATAAAACATGTATAAAATATGTAAAGAAGAAATTATGATTACAAACTTTTTTTTGTATACTCAACGTATACTGGAATTTAGAAAATGCCGATAGTATTAATGTACTAAAAACTACTTTTTTTCTTTATTTAAAAACGTTCAAATTCATAAAAAATATCAGTTCTTTTAACGATTACATTATCTATATATATAGTGGGACATTCTGATATATTGTTGTTGTTGTGTTTTTATCGCAGAATAAGGTGAGAACTAAATATATCACTTTGAGTCACCACCGAAAGATTTCTTCAGATGTACATTGCGCTTCATTCTTCTGTTCTCTTAACAAACAACTGTAATGTACTTTACTTTATTTGCCAACTTAAATACTACAATAAGTATGCTGAACACTCGTGCATTCGAACAAGCAATTACGGCTGTGGCATGCATTCCTCGGAAAGTGTCGCAATTCGCGCATCTCTCACATACCTTCAATTGTGTACACATGTATTAATACATACATACCTCCATACGTATATAATTACGTAGTTCAAAACATTGAACCCTGCAGCGAATATTTGAGCTGTTGCACGAGCAGACAACCAAGAGAATATCCCCACTGTAACCTTGTCGTTGAAAACTTAGAATGCACCTACAAAATGAAAATTCTCGAAAATGAACTAAGTGAATACGTTAGTAGTTACGGTACTTTATACTAACAATGGATTTTGGAGAATTTTCGCTAAAGATGAAACAGAAACACTGAATCTGCTCTATGCGAGATAGAATTTTCGGCAAGGCAATCGTAAAGATGCTGGAGCTGATAACTAAATTAATTTAATAAGCTCATATGTTATATGTTATTATATTATATGTCATATGCCTTATCTGAATAATACCGAATAATGTCCAATACCTTGGGCGACGAGTTGGACCAAGGAATACTCAAGGCTAAATTACCATGAAGATACTGAGTTTTAGAAGTCGGAAAGCCGAAGGCGCATACACAGGGTTCGGAAGTTGAAGATTACAAATTCGTACTAAACTGGGAACCCTTTAGACGGGTTTGTGTTTCCTACAGGGTTCTTAGAGACTGACAATATTGTTGAATAGAGTCGCCGATAAAGTTTAAAAGCTACAACATCGAATACAACAAGCCTGAGCTGGCAATTGCCAACACTTACAAGAGCAAATAGAAATAAGTTTCGCTTATCAATTGTTTGCCGCGAGGCATAGTCGAGGCACCACTGCAGATGTCAACTAACTGGGAAGCCACTGCCAACACATGGACTTTACAATTGCAATTGAAGCAGGACCATGAAGTGTCTTCTTACGCGGGGTGTAAGCCAAAGGCTAATGCATTCACACAGTTACACACAGTTATCCACACACACAGACACATTCAAACACATACTTGTGTGCAATATTTGCAAATTCATGGCGCAATGACAATGGTAGCAATGGTGACTTCTGGAACCCCTGATACCATGCACATTCCGATCAACCCCAGTCACAGCTGCAGCATCGCATCCTATGTTTGTTGTAATAAATTGTTGCTGATTTTTCAACTCAATTTAACGCCTTGCAAATGCAATTGCACTGTCATTTTGTGGAATCTGCGCAAATTCGAACTCGAACACAATGCAGCTGTTGCAAGTTGCATTCATAGCATTAACTGCTGCGTCAATTGAGCCGCTGAAGAAACGAAGTTGAGATGCTGCGCTCACACGGCGAACAAAAGGAAGTTGAAAATTACCGCTTGATTTGCACAAAACATCAATTTAAAATTAATTGCAGTGATTCCATTAGCGTATGGGTAAGCCAGTGATGCAACGGAGAGTTCAAGTAAATGCGACAAGCATTAAAAGTGTGTGGTGTATGTAAGTTTTTGTACAGAAACTGAATATTCCAGAAATTTCGACCAGCATTTGAGTGATTCTTTACACACGGACCACTTGCAAGAGGTGTTGAGTCCACGGATTACAAATCATTTGAGGATGGGAAACTGCTCCCGACCGAGTTTTGCTTCACAAAAATATATTTCGACTTTTATTTTATGAAATAACATTTTCTTATATGCAGTGATCACACCACTGACCTTCCAAGAGGTAGTATAACATTCAATTGGTAATTTCGAAATTTGAAAATCAATAAGTTTCATTAATTTTTGACTAACATTTCTTATCGAAAGTCTACAAAACAAGCGGAAAACATTAAAAGATGAGAGGCAATAAATTGCGAACGCAGCAACAAATTGTGGTGTCTCGATTATCGCTAATTGCGCTAAAGGCGACATGTTTATGAGTATCAATGTACAGGTTATTAAAAACAAAATATATTTGACCAGCACCAAAAAACTAGCATCAAACAGGCTGTGGAACGGACAGACAGACATTTCGAAAAATTCACATACGAATCTGCTTTGCGGCAGACATTACAACGAACGTCGGGAAAAACATGTGTAGTCAGTCGGTTGGCGGTGAAGGCGGCACTTGGAGTGCGCTGCCACCCGTCGAGACAGGCAAAAAGGAGCAAAAACAAAAATAAGAAACGGCATAAAACGCACAAAAACTCAAACGTCGAAGAAACGCTGTTAAATCTCTTTGACACGCCGACACACACACACACACACACACACACACACACATACACATATAGATGAAAAATGCACTGCACCAATTTGGCGCAACGAAGCAATGAAAACAATTATCGTACAATAACAACAATAATGTTAGAGTCAATAGTAATTGCAACAGATTCTACGGAAACAGTCAATTGTTTGTTTTACTTGTGCATAAAAAAATAAAGACAAAAACGAAAACAAAAAGAAAAACATGAAAAAAAATCCAAAGTAATGCAGAAAATATTTACGCCGAGAAGAATATGGACTCAAAAAATATTAAAACGATTCCTTTGAATACGATATCGGCGTCGCACAAATTTCATGCACTGCGGAAATCCACAAACTTAAGTAATAAATATAAAAAATAGCTGTGCAAGAATTGGGAATGAGTTCGCTTTGCAGAAAGTACATGCATTCATTGACTAAACTCACGCACCCAGTCAGCAAAATTTCAATGAATTCCATTTTATCATATTTTATTATTCCAAAAAGGTATGCTGTTGTAGTTTTTATTGTTAATGTAGCGGCATAAATCATTCCCATACTCCAGTTATTAAACGGGTATATGTAAATCCGGGTCGGTGCTGTAGATACAATTGCCGTGAGAATAGGATATTCTGCCCCTTGCTACGCCCAGAAGTTATGGAAAAGAATAAATGTATATGCATATTTATAATTGATCAAAACCAAGTTCCCTAGATATACTACCAATAGTCTCTCAGAATGTGTCTTGTTCCAATACTTGTCCTGAAATTAGACGTTCTAATCAAAAACGAGGTATACCTCCTAAGTATATGCTACTGTATGTCCAAAAAATTACACAATATTGTAGCAATATTGCAGCTCATTTAGTTCATAGACGTCAGAGCTTTTTAAACGAGTTTTGAATTTTTATTAGGCACTATTTACGTGCTAGATGAAATATGTGTGTCTTCAGTACATTAAATAGAAGTTGTAAGCAACTGTTGTAAAAATTTTGCTTTCGTTTCATGTTCGGATATAGATAATAAACTTCGGATATTTGTTGCAATCATGCCATAATTCTGACACTACTGCCTCCGGCAATAGTACTAACTAAAGCAAATATATTGAGCAATATTTGAGCATAAACTTTCTTACACTGAGGCAGAACGAAATAATATCATATTTTAACTTCAGTGTTTAAATATCTATGTTCCTTTATTGTGTGTGGTTCTCATTACGTCAAATTCACTGACAATTGTAGTCGAACGTTGAAAATGAATTTTAGTAATTTTTGTGGCTTTTAAGACATAAGTAGTGAATATGGTCATATTAGAATTATCAAAAGGTTGGCAAAATGTCGGCAATTTAATCGTTTTTTCGATAAAGTGGGAGTACTTGTCAAAATTGTATTATAGTCCTATTGGCAAATAGACGTCATTTAATTTGACACAATGAATTTCACATATTATTTTGTAAATAATACATATCGATGCCATTTAGCGGACATATAAGTAATATTTATGTTCCGAATAATTTAATTTATGGGATGATTATGTGATCAAAATATGAACCAAATCAAATAAACAGATACTCCTATTACTTTTATTGGAAATTAAATTGAGAAAAAGGTTCATGAGTCAACGGTTTAATTCACTCGACAACGGTGATATTCAAATAATGTTTTAAATAAATTTTGAAATATTCCCTTTCAAGAGCAAATTTATGAGATTTATTCACTCATAAAATTTATAGAGATCAGCAACACACCAGCGTCTGGGGCGATCCATCTCTTTACTGATAGAGTGATACCAAAAGAATATGCTCTGTAGTCTCTAGGCTCAAAATTACTTTTGATAAGAATGTTTCTGACCAGTTTCATTGGTGAGCGCGTTCATTCATGTTAGATAATGGGTTTTTTGTTTGGGAGATCACTTTCAAAAAAATAGTCAAATTGGTAAAAAATTCTTAGGACATTTTAAATAGTCAAATTGGTAAAAAATTCTTAGGACATTTTCATATTCTGGTAGCAGTTTTGGTATAAATATGTAGGACCAGTAAATAGAAAGGTAAAATTACTAGAAAAATAAAACAAATTCGTTGCGAGGTTTGCCGTTTGTTAAAGTAATCTCTACTATAATTTCATATTCCATGACCTTTCGCACGAAAGAGACCACCAAAGTTCTTCCCATATTTAAATCTCTATCCATACCTGTATCGTTTTTCTTCATTTCTTTTCTCAACGCTCATTCTGGCCTTTGCTTACGTTGTATAACAATAGGATTTACCATAACACACATTTTCAGCGCAGTGTGGGCCACATGCAACAAATTGTAATTGTGGCGCTCACACTTTAACCACTCGCATCAGCCATCATCTCAGCGCCACTGAAATCTCAAAGCCAAGACGCCGTGGCGTACAAACTATATGTGCACTGGCAATTTTTAATGCATATCGTCGGGAATGTAATTGAGATATTTGTATGCTCGTAAGCAAATAAATCGAAATGTTCAAAAAGCCGGCAATAAAAGCAACAATGGTGCATACCGAAATACAACTGCAGCTGCTACGCCACTAGAATCCGCAATTCGAGTACAAACAGCGATCCTGTCTAGCATCATGTGGGCACTCGAACGCATGTGGTTTGGGTAATGTATGAAGTGTTAAAGCGCTCTTAGGAAAGAAAGCAACAAAAGGGGCGCGAAAATTTATGACGTTAGTGGGTGTTGCACTCCAAACTGAACCTCGTGCAAGGCGAGCAGCTGCTGCAAGGAAGCTGCATGGTAGAGCCTGAATTTCTCTGCTAGCGCTCTTCATATCTCAATTGCGTGTTATTCAAATGCGGAGGTGCCAGTGTAAATGTTCCGCTTGAGGGCAGATGAATTTCATGCGCGAAAATTTGGTCGGAATTGAATTTCATACAAATCCTCTGGCGATTTTTCCAACATACAAGCCAAATTGAATGCGGCAATGGTATGGTAAGTGCATACAAGTATGGATGTTTTACAACATTAAGTCTATAGGCGCTTGTGAGTGGGCGTAAAGGGCGAAGACCCGATAGGGAAATTTATATTTACTCTTAAATTGAGGGATTGTTGAATTGGGATATATATTGTAATATACTATAGTATCAAGCGGCGAATCGATAGCTCGAACGAATTATTTCTGCTAAACATTTGTTTTGACATCCAAGCAGAAATTCGTGACCATAGAAGCCTAATATTCTGTCTGAATTTGATTACGCTAGTTTTTTTGAATTGTAACAGTGGTTTGTTCGATTCAACACTTCGCAATATTTGGCAATTCGAATTTTTCTTCTGCAGCATAAAGCCTTTCCTATTGGCCATTTTTCCTATACGGTTTCTAAATGCATTCATGTGTGTATTTGTAGTAGGCATACAATAAGCACATAAAGAATTTCCAAGCAGTAACCATATTTGGCAAATACCCTTCCATCCCAACAACAGCAATAATAGCATATAAATATTGCATTTTTTAAATGAGGAAAACGTGTGCAGAACCGAAATCGCTCCGCTTTTATTATTTTCACAGTAATATTTCACTGAATGTGTACACAACCCGTGCGCGTTATGCAGGATGTATGGCACATTACTTTCCTTCCAGCTGCAAAGAGTTCGCCGAATAATTGTATTTAACGAATGCAAACGATAAGTGATTACAATAAAAAAGTAACAATAAATTTTCATGATTACATTTGGCTGACTTCGGCTTGTTGCTGCTACTGTTGCAAGCCGAGGCGCATTTGATATGCCACTAACGAGAGCAAATGCCTTCTGCGAGTGTGTCATATTACTACTTCTTAAGCGAGCAAATATAGAACTCAGTGATAACTCAAGTGGCAATAATTAACTATTAAACTTACGACTCTGACAATCACCCCAAACAATGGCGACTTTGCGCACTCTCCTCCCGAGCTGCCATCATTGTCCTTTCCCTGCGCTGAGAATGCGGTGCTAGATATGACCCAGTTGATAAACCCATTTGAGGCGCTGATAAAATACGAAATGACTTACAACACTTCTTCTAGTCCTCTAGTCAATGAATTGTACGTCACACTTGTGATACTCACTTATGCATTGAGTTACGCGATATTGTTGTTGCCGTAACACAAACAGTTGCTGAAATGCAATAGTTTAATTTGGTATAACACTTCTAAAGATAAATATGAATGAATTTGAAAGTGTGGTGGTTGATTGCATGTTGGGCACCCTTACTTTTATCACCCCCAAGACGCCAGGCGAGTGCTCACTAGTGAAGATATTCGATGTTTAGAGATTAAAGTGACAGCAGATGTGGGTAAAACTAACCAAGCCAGTACACTGAGAAATATATTTGTGAATAAACGAAAATACATTTGAATAAATGCAATGAATTTTTATTTTTGCGTTCAATACACGTTCAACGATTGCCTAAAAAGCCTGAACCGCGAATTCTATGGTATATTGCCTAATCTAACTAAAACCAAAGACCAATAAAATAGAAGTAGAAATTACATCAGTTTCGACCATTTATCTCTTTGGAGTGTGTTTGACGAAAAATATGCTAGTTCGTGATGTCTTGAACTGAAGAAGACGGAAGATTTTTTAACAGTATTGTTAAGGAAAAAATTCGGCTGTTCATTTCGTTCTTGACGAAGTTTGTTTTTTGTTTAGGTTTAGACCTATTCCCACAATTTGCTCCCACAAAAACCCATTCAACATTTCCCTCTCAATAACCGAAATGACATTTCTGGCAGCACTTTCAGCGAAATTGGGCAGTTCCACTATGAAAAGTATGTATTCCGAACCGCAGATTGTCAGATTTGCTTCTCAATATTGTTATAGATTTCAGCAACATTTAGTCCTCTTAAAAGAAGTCATCACGCCAAAATGTTACGACATATGGCGAACGATCGCTTATTGATTTTTAGGAGCGCCGTGTCTAGTGATTTTAGACCATAACTTCCATAGTATACAAGTTAGATAATAGATTGATATAGATGTTATAGTTGCATAAAATATTCCAAAAATAGTTTTTGGAAATGCAACCATTGATTATTGACTGGGCAAAGAGTTTAAACTTTAGAGAAGGGTTACGTTGAACGATATAGGACTTCACTAAAATATATCGGAGAACTAGAACCCATAAGGCATCGAACTTCCCCTAGTTTCTTGAAATAGTGCAATGGTATTTTATAATGGTATTTAATGAATTTAGTAATGAAAATTATTAAGTTTTTTTTATCTCCGAATATAGCCTATAGCCTCCATATATGATATTTAGATTGTTTTCTGTGAAGATCCCATCGAGAAAGATTATGATTGTTATTTCTAAGAGAATGTTAAAGAAATAATTTCTGTTATTCATGGGTTTTCTGTAGACTTTATTACCTATTTATCGATTATGTGAGTAACTAGGTACTACTTGGTGGAACGACGGAATTCCATTACAAGTATTGAAAACTGCATACGTATGTATAATGGTCAGTCTGGGAGTGGCTTTATAAGTATTTTACAGTATAGACAGAACATTCATTCAACATCTGCTTAAGACCTTTATTACCATGAGTTAATCTAGTTTTGTAAACTATTGATCACTTCCGCTTAAAGATATTCAATTGTTAAGAAATGTATAATTGCAAGCATAGGTTACATATTTTTCTGGGTTGCTTTTTAGAGTATTTTACCACTAAACCTGAAATTAGGTGCAATAATTTCAAACGGCAGTTTGAATTCTATTCTACACTTAATGCTTTCTTCTAACAAAAAATAACAAAGAGTACAAAAAATTTTCGGTTTTTCATGGTCAGAGCAGTGTTGAGTTCTTTTGAGTACTCAATATTTTCCAATATTCAATATCAATACTTTAAAAAATAAGGGTCTCTCGTTCGGTCGAGAAAGGCATTCTTAGTACTTTTGAATTAGTTACTTTCCAAAAAAAAAAAAATTTCTGAAGTTGATCCTCCAGTAGCCTGCATCGAATTGGAAATTCCTTTTCGCTGACAATTTCCACAGTCTCCCTGACAGTTCACCTCCCCAACGCATACACATACGCATACACATACAAACAGCTGCAAATCAATAAAGCAATTAGTATTGCCGAAGTCACTGTCACATCCGCCTAAGGCCGCCTGGGATGATGCAAAAGGACTCAAAAGCATTCATATATATAAACACTGCAACGGGGGAGGTTTTAATATAAATTAATATGTGTATGAGATCATTATGCGAGCAATGTTTATATCATAGACCTATAATGAAACGCAATTATTTCAAGCAAATGGGGTTTTTTTTTCCCTTTTTGTTTTCGAATAGAGGAACACGTGTACTTTAAGGGCATATGGTTCAGCATTCGCAGTGCATATTAACAACTCAATTAACATGGCTCCGATCGAGATCGGAAAGTATTTACAAGTCTGTTCGCGCGTGCCCATTTCCACAGCGGTGTTAACAAGCAACATCTGTGTGTGCTCACAGCAAAAAAAAAAGAAGGTGAAGTACACTCACACACACTCATATCAGCACTCGACTGCTATCAATGCTTGTAAACAGAAATGTATGGGTGATTACAATATATTAGCTCATATAAGTATGGACTCCAGGCACTAAATATTAACTCCATACATATAAAATTGTGTATTTAATCCATACATATTTGTGTGTATATATATATATATATGTGTGTGTGTGTGTGTGTTGAGAGTATTTCGGAGTTGTTGTTTTGCAAATTGTATTTACACAAAACAGGTGACCACCAATGAGTGATTCATTGTTTATGAAAAAATTTGCATTTCCTCGTCTTAAACGACCACAAAAAGAGCTGGTAAGAATGTTAAATATATACAGTTATACATTAATGAATTCATTTTAATAGTTATTCTTTAATACTAATATTTTTTTTTAATTATAAATTTCGTTCATGCACTTGTTCTGCTTTTTCGTCAGCTTAACTAGAAGTTTATTGATATTGAATACGAAAGCGACTTTCGTCAGCGAGATGTGCTAAAGAATTCTTCATTTGACTTGATTGCAAATTTCGCCTCAATTGAGTAATATATATATATATATATTATATTAAAAGTTCGTCTTATCCATTTGACGTCATTAATTTTTTTCTTTGTTCTTTTAAGATGTCACCCGAAAGTCGAGTAATAAAAATAAAAGAATTAAAATTCTCAAGAAGTTGGTGAATTTATTAACTCAGCACAAAGTTTATTGGAACTGATTGATATTCAGGGCAAAGTGTGTAAGCTGCTATATGTACATATGTACACCCATGAATATCCAGATAATTAAAATACTGAATGATATCAGTGACTAAAAAATCAACGAATTCAATTGTCGAAAGAGTAGTTTTTTTGGTTTCCGTTGGCTGAAATGTTGTAATTTTATGCATTTGGAAATGATCAATGAATAGTTACACTGCTAAATAGGGTTGTATTTAATTTGAAGTGAATTTTGTTAAGAACTAGACTTGTAGACTGTAAAGATTTGAGAAATAATTGTATTAATATTGTTTTTATGTTGAAATTCTTACATTTAAACTGCTTTAAGCATAGGAAAAGAAAAATAATTTTTGTAAGGTTTGCCATCCTTTATTTTTTTGTGATATCAATGAATGTATAGGAATGAAACTAACAAGTTTTATGAAATATTTCTGTCAGAGATGTTTTTGAGAAGGGTTGCCACTTGCTTGAAAAAATAAAATAAAAAATATGTAATATAACATAACACACTAATGTTGACATAAAACTAAATAGGCCTAAAAAGTCTTACAACTAGAAATATTTTCTAGAAGGATTGCCACTTATTGAAAATTTCAGTCCAGCAAAATTTATAAGATAAACTAAAATAGATAAAGCAGGTAGAATGTGATGCGGGTTCTCTGAACAGATAACATTCCCGGAAACTTTCAAAAAATTTCATGAAATCTAAATTTCTATAAGCTAGGTGTCAGAATATTCCACCAATATAATAGCTATAAAGTTGGTGGTCCAAGTCAAATAATCCGGAATTATAACCTACGGATAGTAAATACTAATTTCAAACACATTGCGGAAAATAATTAATAAGAGAACTGACTCTGAAATGCATACCATGATATTTCTGGGATAACATCAGACTTCGGACGACATCTAGACTACTAAGCGAGGTATTATACATAATGTGCTGAACTATAATGGAGCTCATAAAGTCGTAAATTTCTAAAAAGCCAAAAAAATTTGTTCGTACAAATTCATCATAGGGCGCTGTACAATTTGATGAGTTCCACAAGGGTATTGAGAAGTTTAGAATGAAAAAACTTACGATAATTGTAAACCAAGAAGTTGCTTTGTAAATACAGGTAACAGTCAAGTAACTGAACAAGTGTCGAATTAATCTCTTTTGGATTGAAGAATTATAATATCAAATTGAGTAGGAATTTTGTCAAATTTGCAAAACCATTAGAGTTGAGGAAATTCCATTAAAAAAAAAAATTTACTTAATCCTTCTTATAGGAATTTTTTTCGATTTAATTGTCTTTAAATTTGATACCTGAAGAAAATATTTAGTGTCAATGACATCCTTTATTGACCCTGACCGCAAATGGTAAATCACTTCCCAGCGACGCATGATATTTCGGGCGCGACACCAAACATTTTAGAATAAATAAATGTGTGTATGTGTGCGTTCAATATTGACCATAACCAAGCTATTACGGTAAGTAGCAAGTAGCAAGCGATTAACCGCTATTTGCGGCAGCTACCGGTTTGCTTGGTCAGTATCGAATTACGTGTACGCAACAAAGGACCTGCTTGCAGGAAGGAGAACCAATAGACATTGGACGACCTGTTGTTTATCGCCACCTCGAACAGACTCATACGTTTCACCAACAAAACCAATCAAGGAAAACGAAACGAACAAAGTCTGACTAAAAATTTGAGTACTTTAGCGTTCGAGTAGGTCACGTGATATCCTCAAAGTGCTGTTTCAACGGAAATTTTGTTGTGCTCCTCAACAAAGTAGTTGTTTGGCTTGCGAAAGTGGAGAGCGAAGTCAATCAGTTCGTCCGTGTCAAAGTTGCCGATGTCACAGTCGTAATGAGATCTACGAGCACACCGTAAGGCAATGCACACAATTGACCCAAGTTGTTTGAAGTTGTCTGAAGAGTTGTCGGCTTGGCAGGTTCGCTAGGCGGACAGGCCGGTCGGTTTGTGCCTCCTCGCCGAAGGTGTGTTCTATACAATAATAAATTATGACTGTGGGACACTCCTTACCAAACTTTCCAATCATAATATCTTAAGAAAGGAGCGGAAAACAATGGTTGGTATGTACACATGTACTTGTTACTTGTACAATGCCAATTGACAGCTGCCTGCTGCCGTTTCGAGTGGGCATATTGAGATATGCATTCGAGAAATTACATTTATAAATGTATATGTATAAGTATTTGGATGTATTTGTAGTTTGTTTGTGCGTTAATACGTGGACTGTTTAATAGATACGTGGAAATTTGACCTCTTCTTGAGGGATATAAAGAATTGGGGGGTTAGGGCACATTAGCTTGGGAGCAAAAAAATAGTACAAAAGCACTTATAACTAATTTTTTTGCATCTATAATTGGTCTATTTATTTACGGACCTTGTTTTTAGTCTCTATCGCCACCTCCCGAATGACCTCGTTGATATTTACCTGAAGTCCAGACTCTATAATGTTCAGATAACAACGGTCTTTCACACTCTAAAGTTTAGAGCACCCCGAAAAATCTTAACAGCATCAAATCGCAACCTTGGTGGTGGTCAATTGACATAGCAAGGTGGCCGATAAATAATTTTCTGAATTTGACCACAAAAAATCGTTATTCCAAGTTATGCCATATGTCATATAAAAAAATTACGAAATTGTTGCCATTGGGAAATTGAACTTCAGGTTCCTAAACTTTGAGTGGACATATGACATGTTTCCAGACTTTCAGGATCTAGAGACCATTTTGAATATGTTGATACTTAACCACAGCATAGACATTTTCTCTATTTCTTTGCCATGGATTTAACAAAATATCCGATAAACCAAGCAACGGTGAAAACAGTTCTTGTCTACCGGAGGTTACAAATAGAAAACTTCCGAGAGTTCCAATTCTTGGGGTGTTCAAAATCGGATCTTACTTCTCGAAAAGAGGAAAAGACATTTCAAAAAGGCATGAAAAGAAGAAAAGCTTATAATGAAATACTTGAGAAAGATTGGAAGGTATACAATTAGACCTTACAAATTCCATTGAGCTAAAAGTAAAGAACAAGTTACTGTTTTAAAAGACCACCCTCGTACAGATTGTTGTTTCGCTGCAAATAGTTGAAAAATACGAGTGATTGACATGCGCTGTCAATTATTATATTACCACAATCACCAATGAATGAGTATAAACTCACTTCCGATGGATTGTAAAATCATAAATTGTAATTGGAAATATTTTCTTGAAATTATCAGTTAAATTATAAAAATAGAAAGAAACACACACATAAATTCTTATCTCCACGGATTCCTATCAGCGGTCGCGCTTTATTGATTAGAAATTCGTCGAGTTCTGGGAAAGAGGTGTGCCATAAAATTAAATTTTAATGAACTTTGAAGTGAATCAAACATCCATATGTATGTACTACAACAAAAGGAAATACATAATTACATATGCAATTCATTTTAATGGAAAATACTCGTAAAAATCAACCCAATAAATGTTTGACATGATTTCTGGAATTTAGAGTTTGTGGAGCTCCACATCCGTCGGCATTTGGGGCTCGTAGCGGTATGAACATCGCGCTCATTAAATATGCAATGCCGGTTCTCAGTTGGCTTTTGGCAATCGCAACAACAACAACAACGGTTTGTAGAGATCATTAAAGTTTAGATTTTGCCTTCGAAATCCTGATTACTCCACGCAATCGGAGATCTACAACCCACCCCTACATTTTGATTGTTCCAAGCAGTCTTTTTTTTATATTAATTTATACTAATTCACACACGCATGGGTATATTTACGTGGGTGTGTGAGTTCATAAAAATGCCTGCATACACAGCGCCTTTGTTTACAATGCAAAACCAGTTTGGCGTATAAAAAGAAATCATAATAAACTTGCCCAGGAGTTGCATACGACAAGAGTGCCAAGAGACGTCTGTCCTGTGAGTGACGTGACATTCGTCGACGGCTGCGGGTGGCATACCCTGCTAGTGTACGAGTATAGGCGGCCGCCACACATCTGCATATCATCGAGGTACCCAGTGGGTAAATTGAAGTGTTGATGCTTTTTCTCGAATACTTGCGGGACGTGAGCATTCATTTGAATAATATGATATCTGCGTGCTCACTTGCAATGCTTTAAGTAGTCACCATTACACCTACATTTGGAATATTCATGGACGCTAAGGCGTAAAGATAAAGATAGAAAGATCTTCCCAGAGTATTACTTTCGAGGTCCTC
Source organism: Bactrocera minax (assembly GCA_021498325.1). NCBI lineage: Eukaryota > Metazoa > Arthropoda > Insecta > Diptera > Tephritidae > Bactrocera > Bactrocera minax. The sequence continues at coordinate 6,331,126 of JAKEEE010000001.1, forward strand.
AGGAGATTTACGTTTCGGTTATGTGTTGTGACGTGCTCCAGCTGGGATCAAACATATATTCTATCTCAAAAAAAAAAAAACGAATTTTGTGGTCTTAAGCCGCAGGTAATATGGAAAAAATTGGGAGCGGGAAATAGAAACTAAAATCTGGGGAGGTCTAGTCTGGTCAGGTAAGGTAAACTTAGTTGAACTTCATCTGAGAAACGGATAGACTTTTTAAGAGAGCCACTGCAAAATATCGCCTGACATTTGGTGTGCCAAATTATGTGTTTTTGAGGCGTTTCATGGGAAATATTTTCTGTGATAAGCAAAAACCTGCACCGCTTTATCAATAACCTAATATCATAAACCGTGACGAGTTTCAATCCTTAAAGTAAACAGACTAATCGAACTGTTTTGTCATGATTTAACGATTTCCGGTCGACGAAATTTTTTGTTGATATCACAGGTACGTTTGCGAATAACAGATCGCATTATCAATGGATAGAAATTGGATTTTGAAGATATTAAGTTTTATATGTAAGAATTGGCAACCCTTTGATTCTTCCATATTCCTTCTAATTGTGGTAAACTTTTCAACTTTAAATCTTAAACAGTTAAAAGCCCATAGCACAGTATGACGAGGTTTTGGCTTTTTAAGAAAATATTTTCGTTTAAAATATGTAAGTTCCAATCGGTGATTGCATCTAGGACGAATGTGATGAGTCTGCAAGGGTATATTCGATATTGATCATCTAGGATAGAAACCCCCTTATGATTGGAGGATCCGGTGGTATTCCTATATAATAATGGCATTCATCTGGAACATATATAAATCTGGATCTGGTCTGTTTTTGTGGACTAGACTCTGGGAACGTCGGCTTCCTTTGACCTTAGTTTCAGCTCACTAAAAGCCAACTTCATCCTCATAATTGGAAATTGATGACCAATTTCAGGCACATAATAAAGGCAACTATTAGCGTTATTAATCTGCAACTGGAACGCAATAAGAAATTTAGTAAGATTATTGTATTCTTATTTTGATAAACCATCTACCAAAGCAATTTTAACTGTATTTATCAGTTTGCACAACCGATTCCTAACCTCTATCCAATTATCTACATTTTGTTTTCGTAGTGCTTCGAGTTTTCGTATTAGTCCTCTCATACAAAGTACCGGTATTTCATGAAAAAAAAAAAAATCCACCACCTCTACGAAAAACACCAAAACGGTGGCAACATCACACTATCGCTGTGTGAAACGAGTCGGCTCGTCGCTACGCTTGTTTACCAAATCAGTCGTTTGAGAAACGTTGCCGTAGTATAATCGTTTTTGCTGTGTTGCGGTTGTTTTTAAAATACACATTTGACTTCTCGTTTTCCGTATTGCCAAGCATTGTCGGCCGATACGCGAGATCTTGTGTTGACTTTTTCGGTACGTTTTGGTCAAGTTTAAACGCATTTGCGCCGTCGTCTGCACGAGTAGCAACGCCAGTTGACGGCGAAGCATCCGAAAATTCGAATTAGCTCAGCGGTTTTTGGCGAAATTTACTTTTTTTTGCTATTTTCTTTTTTGGCATCAATTTGATACCCGTGCATATAGGGGTCTTACAAAGTGTTGTTTTATGTAGACATCGTTATTGTCTTTTGTTGTGAATTGTTACTGCTGAGATTCGACAGCGTATGTGTATGTGTGCATATATATTTTTTATTAAAATTTCAACTCGACTTGCCGTTCATGCTAAACTTGATTTTTAGCTGAGCTTGCAAAAACGTTAAAAAATAAACATATGAAACCATAGTGTTTACTGGCGTGAATTCCCCATAGAAAAGAAATATACGAGCGCAAAAACAAGTCTGTCTGTCTGTTTTTGTTAGCGGGCTTTACGAATCTGAGCTGTGAAATTGTGTAGTGGACAAAGGGGAAAGAAGCGAAAATAATACAAATAATAATAACAACAGACATTTTTTTTTTAATTAACAAGATTTATGAATTGTTTGAAGTGATTGCGACTCGTTAATGTTGTTGCTTTTTTGCTTTCGACAGCAACGACGCAAGAAATTTGTGCTAAAACCATTAACTTTTAAAATTAAATTGAGTTTTATTTATTTATATTGTCCTGGATTAAATATACTTAAATAAATAACTCGATTTTGTGCGCATTGCAAATAACTGCTGTTTGGAAAAGAAAGAAAAAATTTTCAAAAACGAAAACAAAGTGTAACTATTATGACTTCATAACGGGAAGCATACACCTGTGTACATATATGTATATATATTATTGCTTGGTGAAATCAGCAAAGCGTGTAGAATAATTGCAACAAAATTTGTTCAAAATGTTGGATGCCAGCTACCTACAGGACTATGATGTCCCACGTCCACAAGCCATAAAAATTCAAAAGGTTTGTATAGCAAATTAGATAATAACAGTTAGTTATAGTCACACATGATATCACAGCTGACTCGAAATTAGTAATGTTGAAATTAAAAAAACGATAAAAAAAGAAAAAAAAAATTAATGAATAAAATGAAAAACAACTTAATGTCAAAGTAAAATGTCAGTTGTGAAATGAGCTAGCAAATAATAATAAAAAATTTTACTGCTTTGAATAAGCACGTACATACATAACGAGCATTTATATACCCATTACAATATTGGCTTGTTTTGTATAATTAGTTAGATGTTCCAAAGTTGAAAATTTACAGTTAAAGTTAAAAAAAAACCGAAACCGAACCGAATGAAATTCCCTTAATATTGTGCAAATATTTTAGAGTTCGCTTAAGGAAGCACATTGTTTTTATTAAAATATAGGGTATTAACTTTAGTGTGAGTTCGTAAATTTCCCAGTTTCTACAGAGATCTGTCGCAAATGAAGATCTACAAATGCTACATATGTCTTACGCCATTAGTACAGCAATTTACGGAGATTTTTGTAGGTACATACATAAAACTCTTATCAATTGCCGAAATATTCATATATTATAGAATATACTGTGATTTTATCTTAGCGAAGAATTAATATTGGCGACGATAAGCAGTAGATATATACATATTATAAACGAAAGGAATTGTTAACCTTTCATAATAATTGTAAGCAAAGCCTTTCCTTGCTTACGTTCATGACGTCACGAACCATTGTATCTTTTGTTAAACGCACTCAAAATAAGTAAGGGGATGTAATTGTCGTAATCTCTATTGCTACAAATCTTGGCAAAAAATAAAAGAACCGCTAGATGAGTGATGATTTTCAAATGGGCTTAAGATAGATACATCTATATCTTCGAAGTAGAATTTTTTAGCCTAGGAAGCATACACATACATATGTCAGTAAATTAAAAGAAAAGAAGGGACTATAGTATTGATAAAAAAATAAAACGTAAATCGCTTTTGTTCGTTTTTTAGAAAAAGAAATATCAAGAACTTCTGTCGTTTATCCATACAACTGATTTAGCTGCCAACATAACTTACCCAATACTTAGAAATGGAAAAGAAATATCGAACCATAGGAATGAATTCATCAATATATTGAATTAGCAGATTTTTGCAGTAATAAGTAAAAGCCTCCATCGCCGGAGAATTGCTTTATAAAGGGTGCAGCTGAAGGAAATAGGTCGGGAATTGGATATAAATAGAACTGAGGTTTGCGGAACTGATCTTGTCTAGACTTTATCTCTGATTTATAATTAACATATTCTTCTTATTCTCTTATGGTTTTATAAGCGCTTCTCAGTGTTGAATTTAAACAGTTGGCTCACGTTGCCGCAAGGTAGCGCTTTCAATGAAGGTATAACCTCAAATCAAGTGAATACTGTTACAGAGTAGTATTCTTGCATGCTTTTAAGCACGTAACAAAAAATTAAAAATAATATTCTATTAAGCAAAAATGCATAAAAAAAATCGCGGTCCAACAAACCCATTGAAGGTATAAAAATGATTGCGCAAAACGTTTTCAGTTGGTTAGCACCGAACGCGCATTATGGCGGTTTTAATTACAGGGTATAACAACTATTGCCGCAATGTTGTTGTATTGCTAAGTTGTCTATTTAATTGTTGGCAATTTGCATTCCCGCATTTTCATAAGGGACCCGACCGGCGCGCTGATTGTGTTAGACACAAGACGCTGAGCCGATAACTTATTGTTGTTGTACAATTACAGTTAATTGTTGTTGTTAATGTTGTTATTGCAATTTTGAGATCAAAACCGAGATTAAGCAATTGACAGCACATTTGGCATATGACACCACTACAAACAAACACAATGGGGGTAGCGTATGCTAGGACTGCACCACCAACAACAACCACCAACGACTGACCGACCGCAGCGACCAAGCATGCAACCAATGCGCTGAACCGATTGAGCTGTTTGTTTGTGCAATATCTAATTGAGTGTGTGTGTGTGTATGTGTGTGTGTGTATGTGTCTTGCACTTCATTGAGCAGCCTTTGGCAGTTGCTGATGCCATTTGCAACGCGGCTGCTGCCGCTGTCATTCATCGTCGTCGCTGTGGTTCTTATCGCGCGTCTATGATCGTCAGTATTTTGCTCCTGCTGCCATATTTTGCTCACTCACGCGTCGACTTCGCGCGCAATCGAGTCACGGCGCCAACAATTGTTGTCTGTTGTTTGTTGCTGGCGGTTCGCTACGTGGTTGCTGATCCCACGGAGGTGGTGGAGTAGGGCAGGCGGCGCACAATTGCAGGTTGCGAGCTTACTTAGTATCCATAATTACGACATATTGCCGCTCGCTGGCTAAGTGATCTATAAACATTTATGCAGGCCCACACACACACACACACACACACACATACACACAAACAAAAGTATGCCTTCGAGCTAAGTCGCCAGTAAATTGGACATGTGAATCGCATCTCGAACTGCGCCGCACCGCTGCGAGAGCGATTTTTTTGTATCTAATTGAAAAAGTCGCATAAAAATATGGATCGCAAAAGACGTGCCATTTTGGGCTGGCATGAAATATGGATTATGCATTTTTATGCAAATCGCGTGTCAAGGATTTAGGCGCATTCGTTACGGTTGCATATATATATAGAAGTAAATATGTGCACAATGCATATTTATATTGAATTGTGTAGGGTACAGAATATATTCGAAGCATATATATATAAATATTTATACTAGACCAATAGATGTGCTTAGAATACAACTAGATAGAGTTGATTTGAGAGTACTTAGCTGGATTTGAAGCGTCAGATTTGTTAGGTGGTCATGCATTATTCTAACTTAATTTATGCAAATGACAATCTTGCCATATTTTTTAGAATTTTTTTAAAGCAAATTATTAATTATATGGATTCCATATATATTTTGTATGATTTGTTACGTATTTTTGCTTTTATTTAAGGCTAAAATATGCCAAATCCCTGCTCTCTGAAATTATATTTTCGAGTGTTACCAAATTTCTACTTGAAATTTCACTGTCTCATATGCGATCCCTTATTACCATAAACCAGTTTTTATGTTCGATTACATTGACATGTTGTCAAAACAATTATCGAAGTGGTTATAGAGATGTTGAAATTAAAGCTGAATTTACATTTGAAATTTAGATGCATTTATTTTTTTTTAACATCTTCATCACGTTTCGGAAACGGTTTGAGAAAAATAAAATTTTTAATATCTACAACAATTTTTTTTAAAGTATTAAATTTAAGATTTTAAAAACTTAAAAAAGTTTTAAAACTTTAAAATAAAATGTTTAAAATATAAACATAGAGCACAATAGTTGTCGTAAAATGTTAAATTTTTTTTAAGAAGTCTGTTCAAAAACCATTTTCTAATAAATTCAAGGTATTCTTAAAATTAAAATGGCCATCATTGATCTTCTTTCTGATAAGCCAATCATATCAATAAATTTTCAAATAAAATTTTTAAAATCTTATTAGGACAAATAGAAATAATTAATTGCTTAAATATTTTTAATAATAATGACACATAAAGAACGCATTTTATAACCTATAAGTGGAATTTGAATTTTATATAACTACACGCTATCTCTACCAAAAACCGAAAAGTGATCTAGTGTAAACGAGAATATCTAAATGACCTCGTAGAACTTTTCGGCAAAAGCAGACAATTCTTATCATGTCCTGAAGAAAGTTACGAACATATTATGTTCGTATTATTGCGTCCTCAGTGAAATCAGATCAGAGAAAAGAGTATCGATATTTTGAGCTCTTCGAATATCCATAAGTACACATTTTTAAATGAATAGAGGAACAAAAGCCTAAAAAGAGAGGATTGTCTGATTCAACTCGCAGCTCTTCGACTAATAAAATAGACAAAACCTTTCTTATTGTTATCTAATCAATTATGGCTGCTGGCGCCGCTTTGTACTGTCAGTTGAACGAACCTCTCGCACTGCTTTATAGTTAGGATAACCGAATTCCTGTGTTCCCAACACACAGCCAAACTTCACGCACACGAAACTCATTTACCCACTACAGTGAAGAGCTAGAAGAAGAATGCTGTTAAAGAGATAAATAGGTTGAGGTCGTTGAAAAATACACGCTACTAACGAGTCTATACAATAACAACAACCACATACGAAGTGTAATCAATACAATAGGAATGAGAAAGTATTTCCTTCAAATTAAGGGCGCATTATCTCCTGTGAAAAAAATACATAAAAGAAAAGAGGCAACAAAGAATAAAACTAAAAGAACAGTTTTCCTAACTAGTGGTCAATTTCTTAGCTACTAAGGAACGATAAAAGTGGGCACAATCAAAGCGGAAAGGCGTGTGTCCAACTAAGTGAGTTTGATTAGAGTTACAGAGAGAAAAAACTGATGCGGAAATATGGTGACTCATGTGTGTATGTAGTTATGTATGTATGTATGTATGTATGTATGTATGTATGTATGTCTAGAAAATATACACATTAATCAGGAACAGAAATGTCTTTAATCGCATTTTCCTTTAAATTACAATTTATTATTTCATTTCGTAAATGCTTACAATTTGTATGTAATAAATATGTATGCATGTATGTTATATATCCTTGTCGCTGGCCTTAATTAAATGCAATGCAATATCTGTCACCGCAAGAAAATTTGAAAATTGAAAGTGTCCATATGTACGAGCGCATTTAGACAAGGGCTGTTATCCCGACCGCCAGCGAAATTCTAATAAATTAGCTGATAAGCATTGACGAATGCGCGCTGCAGCAATTTTTGAAAAATATCCATTTAACGTATTGAAAGAAATGTGGTTTCGCCAAACAGCCCCGAGAAATGCTAATCAAATATTGTAGATTTTAGTTTTTTTTTGTTTGTTTGTATTTTTTGGAATTTCTTCAGCGTTCCATGGACGTAATCACAATAATCAATTATGCCAGTGGCATGGAGTTGAAGATTATTTATGATTTTATGTGAAATGCATATTGCAGACATGTGTGTATATTAGATATGCAATAGACCCAGTAGGAAATTTCAAATGCAATGAAAGTTTATGATTAACTAGGAAGCAATACTTTTTGCAACTCATCTATATTCGCATAGACCAGCGTATACATATGCCGAGACAGTGCTGGTTAATAAAAAAATATAACCATGTAGGAAAAATTTAGATTTTATAGCATAGCACCGGTTAGAGATTTCTAGAGTGATGAAACGAACAAAAAACTAGTATGCAACAAGTATACTGGTTTACTTAGAGACAGATAGTGAGGGAAGAAAGAAAACCAAATATCCTATTAAGTAGAATTCAACTGGACACATTTTTTGTTGATTTTTTTGAAAGGAGAGCAAACATAACGGACAAAGAAATTACTAATCGAAGACAGCAAATATATATATATGCAATGAAAAATTTAGGTTATATTGCTTACTAAAAATTTCACGTTATTTATAATTTAAAGAAATACACGTTATAAATTATTTATCGCAATTGTAGACGCAACCTGTCGAGAAAAAATTAAGATATTAAACATATTAAATGGTACTTCACAAATTAAATTAACGTCACATTGATTAATGTTATATAAATATTTGAAAAACAAAAAAAATCTGAAACATTGAAAATTTATCTGAATATATCTGAAACATATAATAACCTTCATGTTCAACGATACACTGGTGTTTATGGAAAACTTACAGATTTAAGAAAAATTTTTTAGTATAACTCGACAAATAATGAATTCAAACCTCTTTTATTTTTTTATTTATTTATGTTATTTTTTAATTTTTTAATTTTTATTTTTTTTTTTGTTATTATTTCTTTTTTCAAATTTAGAAATTGGAAATAGAAATATTAAAATAAGCAAAATATTAAATATTGTTTTTAAAATTCCATCAGCATGTGACCACATTGTTATAAATAAAACATGTTTCATATCATAACATAAAACATGTATAATCACCTCAAATTCATCGTATGTGGACCAAAATGGGGGCAATTCAAAGGAAAATATGCCAAATACCTTCTTTCTTTTGTTGACAATTTAACTCCTTAATAGATCTTAACAGATGAAGTTTATCAAACCACTAAATCACTAATTGTTTAAATGTCGTACGGTAATTTTTTTTTTTTAAATCTCACAAACAATTTAAATTAAGTATTTATAAAGATCATTCCTGCTTCCTGCTTTTTATGTACTACATATAATAGGGAGCTGAAATTTAATTAATCAGGCAAAAAATAAAAAATTAAATACTCACAAAAGCGTTTTATTGACCAAGCCAAGGCTACATCGCTCGATACTTTGAAAAGCTTTGGAATTAAAATATATTTTATATAACCCATCTACCAATAATTTAATTAATTTTTTACAACAATAAAAATTCTCTAATTTTTATTCTAGGCTGCATATTTATACTATTGTATGTTTTTCAGACCTTTTGGTTTTTAGCGCTTATTAATCTTAAGAGAACGGTAGCTGAATAAAGCGCTGAAATGCAAATCAGCTGGAAAGCTTGATATGGAGTTGTACTGTTAAATTCTATTTAAAACTGAATTGAAACTAAAATTTTTTTTAAACTTATTATGCTTCTAATTTAGTATTCAAATAATACACCGTTTATAAAATTAGTAAAGTAGGGTCAGTGTCAAATTATTTGTGACCCACACTGTGTAATGGTACAATGTATTCATGTAAATATGTATGTAAGCATCTATGCTACGTTGTGCAAAATATTCCGCCCCTATTAAAATGGCAATACATCAAATAATCATCTCGACAAAGCAGCAGAAGGCAGAAGAAAACAATAAACAGCAAAGAAATAAAAGCCTCATCTACATAGTTATTCATCATCGCTTATGCTGACATCAAGCAACGTTGTGGTGGCCACTAGGCTAGCTAGGAAACTTGATCGGGGCACATTGTAGTCATTTAGAAAATTAAATAAGCGCTTTTAAATCGAGCGCATCCCTCCGCCCAATCCGATGCGCTACTCAAACGCTACGAAACCGTGTCTAAATGCATACATATTTATATACATACACATATATGTATAAATGTACATAGGAGGTGCACACTGCACATAAGAAAGGCGTTTGCGGCTGCGCCTTCCTTCGTCGGAGGTTGAAATCGAAGAATGCCTTGCAGCGTTTTCGCACAAATGTATTAATTGCAAGTTGGCAAGTTAGTCAGCTAGCGATTCAGCGCGCTAGACTCTAGCCTGTTCGATATATATATATATATATATATATACATGTACGTGCGTTTGTATGTAATTCCCCCATTCAGTCGGGCAGTCAGTCAATCAGGCCGGTGTTTACTATCTCACTGCCTAGTTATTTATGGCATACGTGTTGCTGTAATTGTTTGTTGTTGTTATTATTTTTGTATTCGTATGCTAATAAAAATCGGCCGGCTAGACATGCCTTGCTTCCAAAGCTTCGCAGCATCGCGCACCGCATCCGACACTGATACCCCAGCATCTGAACCCGCGCTGCCCGCGCTGCCCGCCTGTCAAGCCATCAGTCACTTATGGAATGGACCAGGCAGCGCAGCAGCAACCATGGCGTTGGCAGCAATGACGGCAGCAGCAATTACTTTTCGCTTTTGCGCACATTTGGAGCACCATTTATATTAATCTCACTTGGGCAGCGCTCTGTGCCTACTCTTATATGCTACATATGTGTTTGTTTGTGTATGTGTGTGCATCGTGTGCTTATACGCGAGGTGATCTTTGCAACGCCAACAATAACAATTTCTGCTGTCGAGTTGTTGTTGTTCAGCTGCGGCAGAAGTTGAAGAGGAAGTGGAAGAAGAAGACGAAGTACAGCGTAACATTGTAACTGCTTCTCTATTTTTGTTGTTATTGTAATTTATGTCTAATCGCTTTGTTGATACCTGGGCATTATCCGAGCACTTATGTGTCTACACTATCGATCGGCAACAGCCAACAGCAGCAACAATGTGAAAATGTTCCTAGTTGTTGTTGTTGCGTTCAGCTGCGCCGTACGCCTTTAATTACAGCGTACTTAGTGTCAGCAGCTGTTAGCTTAAAACAGGAGTTGTGTAATTGAAACCCTCCGGATGCGGTGTGCAGCACACCCAAAACCCACACACCACTCCACCGTGTGTAAAGATGGCAAATCAGCGCCATAGGCCTAATTGCTGCGATCACATATGTATGTATGTGTCTTGTTGTTGTTGTACATGAGGCATCGCCACAGCCATTCATGGCTCCATGAAGTTGTTAGCTCCCGGCAATTATAGCTGCGTGCGCTCCAGCTCCTGCTCGCCGTCGTCGTCGTCGTCGCCGTCGTCGGCTCATGTTCATGCGCATGTTCGCGTTCTTGTTTGCAGTTTGCTGCGGCTTTGTCTCATTCGATTTTGTACGCTGTGCATATTTACACCACACACGTGGTCCACTAATTAGACGTTATTTATCTAATTTGTAGTCAATAACTTTGTGAAAAGGCTTAAATCAAGAGCGCACGTTGTATGGAGCACAGCTAATTTATGGAGATATCATATCAAGGGGTTACAAGCAGATAAAGTACTGTTTGAAATAGTTGCTTTGCACGCCCTGCCTTCGCAATTCGCTCGCGCGCTTACTCACCCTAACCTCGACGACGCTGAACCATATGTGATAATATGTGTTGTGATAAGTGCTAAATGTATTTTTCATTTTTTGTTGTTTTTGTATTTCTCTAAGTCCACTGCAAATTTGTTGAGAATTGAGGTCACGAGTAGGTGCTGTTAGTGTCGAACAAATCGCGGCATTCGCCACAGTTGTTATGCATTTAGTGTTGTTATGCTAAAATGTGCCATTAAGCGCACTGAAGTTGGTGGTATGAAGGGGTGTACTAATTAGCAATCGCTAGAATGTTTGATATACCAGTGATTTTCTGATATGTTAGTACATTGGGTGCATATGAACAACTCGGTTTGACAATTTAGTTCGCTTGCGGATAAAAATCATGGCTTTAATTCTAAAAAGGTACTAACTTAATATAAGCTTTTTTGAATGAAATGGAACCTTGGAGGGCAGCATTAGTGAATTTATATTTTATTAAATTCAATAAACTTTCGGAATACACTTTTAATGATATTGGAGTTCTTACGGAAGCTTATAAACGAAGCTCACTAAAAAATTTACTCATTTTATAAATATATCGATAAACGACTGAGCTAACTAGGCTCATGGATTCAAGTTGCTCTTTGCAGGATATGAAAGATAGGCTTAATATTGATTTGAAGGGGATGTCGTTAGTGGTTGCCTGGGTTGATCAGTTGGCGTCGTAGTAATTAAGCATAAAGGCTCTGAAACATATTCGAAGGTAGAAAAATGGTGTGATTAGGGTTATTACAGTTATGATGGTTATTGAGTGGGGGTTGATTAGGGGATTTGTTGCTAGAAGTTCACTTTGCTCTTACAGAAAACCACAATCTATTCTTATTTATGATCAGGATTATGTGAACTCATTAGTTTATATCAAATTAGTAGCGTACTTGAGACAACGAAGTGTCATTTAAGAGGTGCCGTTACAAGTTTTGATTAAGATAATAAAGAAAGCGATTCTAATAAAATTATGTCAGTGATTTCCTTATATTTTTCCGAATGTTAGAAAGTAATGCAACCAGTAATCGCAAATCGGCAAAGTGTCAAAAAAGCATCCTGTATGATACGATGTATGAGCATATGTGCCAGGTTTCCGAAAGTAATAGCGTTTAAGAAGATAAGATAGAACGGCCAAAAACAGTTATGATATGGTAATTAATATCAACCATTTAACCTCCGTATTACTTATCGTTTCATGTAGCGTTGAAACTTGATGGCTGTACGGAAATATAACACTCTTCAAATAGAATGAATGAACAAATTAGACGTTGTCTAATAAAAATTGACTGAGTTCTTAAATCTATATTGATATGCCAGCCGGAGACCCGGCAGATTCAGTATACTTAAAGATCACTTGATCATGATGAGATCACTAACTTGGTACATATAGGAAAGAAATTATTGTACAAAACGAAAGAAACCGTACCTTCAACCGCAAAACACTATTGGTCACACTTGGTCCTCTAATGGCTTTTTAAGACCCACGTTCCGTCCACTTCAACAGAATATAGCAGATATTATAATCTTATAGTCTTACTTATAACCGATCAACGCGAAACACTACTCTTAAGGAGTCACATATTTGTAGACTGTAGACTGAGACTGACTAAAAAATCGATTTATACAACTTATATTTGAAGTAAATTTAGTAAACGAATCCTAAGCTTTTGAACATAACCTTGGAAATATTTTTTTTTAATTTTCGCAACATAGTGCTGATTAGAATTTACTTTTAATAACGCTGGGACTATCCGCATATGCGAGTTTTCGTATGGGCTGGCCGTGGGGGTAGGTAAAAGGCGGATACTATCCTTTTAGTTATCCTTTGGTATCCTATCCTTTGGTTATCCTTTTAGTATTCGTTTGTAAAATTATAAATTATATCCAGATTTATGAATCACTGATTTATATTCGTATTTTCGGTTATTATTTATCACTATTTCAAATTGTATACCAAGACGAAAAATACAGAATAAATAAAAAAAAATTTATTTTCAAAATATGATTTTTTTTTTTTGTAACTATCTAAATGGATTCAATACAAATTTTTTGCTGTTTTTTCTAAAAAATGCCTCAAATGTGTGTTTAAAATAAATCATACATCTTTACGTCCAAAGCATATAGTATATTATTAAAATAAATTCAAACAAAGGTGATTGCATTGATAATAGCAATAGTTTAGCATTAGAGAAGCGGGTTTTCTCTTAAGCTAAAGCTGCCACTTAACATTAATAACTACTTAATATCAATAACTAGTTGTATGAATGTACCCCTGTGTATATGTATGTATGATGTGCGAGTAATATCGAAAAATAATAACTAATATTTGCGGAAAAAGAGATCATAGCAATTCAAAGCTTGCAATTATGATGAACTGCCGCTAGCCACTATTGTTGTTTTACAACAACTATTTATTTGATGGAAACGTTAATTGTTCAATTAAAACGTATGCACACACATACATACACACACACACATGTACATACAAATAGCAAAATAAATTTTAATTTGAGTGAATTTTTAAATGATGAATGAAGATGCTGATGTGAGTTGTAAACGTCTATATGTGTATGTGTGTACATATATTCCGATACAAAAAAAAAAAGATATATTTTGCTTGACTTTTATGCGAAGTCTGGCTGTCAAATTGACGTCTGTGGTTATTATTTTGGTTTTTTTTTTGTATTCTGATTGTCGTATTGTTTTTTTTTTTGTTGTTTTTTTATTTATATTTTTTTATTCGTTATTTAATTTTTTTCTCAATTGAAAGACCGCAATCGTTCAATTGTTGCTGCCACAATTTTTACGTCATACAACCGGGTTGTGGTTTTCTTCGAGGCTTCGATATATTGCAAGCTACGTGCCTATATATACATACATACATATATTGACATTGATTGTTAAAGAAGAAACCAGCGTAAAAACGGTCACAAACTTATGCAGGCATTAAATATTTATACACACACGTACACAAATGCATATATGTCATAAGTGCCATATTCCATGCTCCAATAATTTGCCTTACAAAAGAGTTCCATTGAAGCCACTTGAGAACCGTGAACTTATGCAATGCATATGCCCGCTGAGCTGGACACACATACATATGCACATACGAGCTAACAGTAGTGGCGGTCAGTCCAAGTATTGAGAAACTTTTAATTGCGTAAGTGCCTTGATTTTAAAGCGCATTTTTCCCCGCTGTCTGCCAATATTCAAATTGTCTGGCATTTATGCATGAAAAATGTAATTGGAATTTCAATCGGAAGTTAGTTCATGGAAAAAGTTTTATTTTTATTCAGCATTAGCAAATAAGCGCTGCGTATATAATTGACCCAATTGTAATGCCGCTGTTAATATCTGATCTCTATATATATGTATATATATATAAATGTTTTTAGTTGTTTTTATTACATTTTGTATTTAAAACAAATTTTATATTCGTCGTTGAATTGAAATTCCCGCCATTCATGCACTTTACGCACATACCAATGAAGCTTTAATGAGTTTGTGTTTCGCATAAGAAATCCTGGTGGCGCACAATCATCATACATACATACATGGCTATTTATGTATTTATCATGCAGCGTGAACTCTGTTGAAAGTACCTTTTTCTTGCAATTATTTTATTTTATTTCTTTCCTTCGTTGTTTTCATTGCTTAGGAAATGTTGCATGCCGTCTGTGTGTGTGTGTGTAATCGTAATACGGTGCTATACCTATGTAAGTTTACGAATTGCATGCATATCCATGGGAATGTCTGTAGCGGCAAAGGCTCGGCGGCAGCGCATGTGTCGATGTTGCAAGTTGCCGCCAACGTGTTGCTTTGTGTGAAATGAAGAAGTTGTATATGCATTCCAGACGAGACGTGACATGAAGTAATAATTTTGCTTACGCCATGTCAATGTTCTACCTTTTCTTCAATCGGTTTTATTCATTTTATTCTATCTACATACTAAATGCATATATTTGTTTATCTGTCTGCTTGTATCGTCTTTGATGAGCATTTCATTTTACAGACAACTACTAAAATGATTATTTATGTTGGTACTTGTATGTAAATTTTCGACCTAAATCTGTATTTTGTAAATCCCGAAATATCGGGACCAGAAAATGATACTTTCGAGATCCCGAAAATATTTAAAATGCAATGTAAAGGAACTGGTTTTCTGCTTACTTATATACTGCTAGTATATATGCTGAAATAAAGTATTTCGAAAGAGTAATTTTACTTTATGACTAAGAGGCAAAGCAGTCTTGAAATTTTCTAAATAAAAAAAAAAAACTATAAAATATATTAGTAAAGATCTAAAGTGTGTGCATCACGTATACTGAATAATAATTACAAAAATTTTCAAATAGTTTCAGAATAAATAAAAATAAGTTTCGGGATCCCGGTTTGTTGTAGCTTCAATGAAGACTACATTTCTGCTCTTCAATTGCTTTTTCAGTTTCGGTTAACTCATCTGATATGTTTTCTGGAAGTAATGAACTTTTCTTAGGCTGTGTATGACAGCTCAAAGTATTTAATTTCAAAAAAAAAAAAATTATAATTAATAATATGTACATATCTAATTATAATTAGCATTGATGAACAGTGTTCCAATTAAAAGTTTAATATCTCATTTTTAGGAAGAAAGATCATATATAAAGATCTACGATGTATAATATTACGTTTAAATTAAAAGATATTTGAGGTTAAGCTTTTGTAGAAAATAAAGTTTTTTGCCCGATTACCTATTTGGTGTTCTTTTAACAAGAACTATGTTAATTTTCTGAAAAATTTTCTGAGAAAAGGTTCCGTGTTTATAAAATATGATGGATGTCTACAGTTAAAATCGGTAACATATATGTCTAGTTAGAACCTCATATGTAAGTTTGACGTTAATAAAGTAAAATCTATTACATTACTCACCCAAAATGTTAATTAGAAAAATTATAAAATTTTTATCTAGTAATCTAGGCTTTCATGGTTTCACTTAATTTTGTTTTTGAAAACCTTTACTCGCCTAAAATTTATGCCTACAATTTCCCAAGAAATTTGAATTTCACAAGTTAGACCAAGTGAAATAGGTAACTCCTATTTTTGAAAAGCTTTCACGACATTTATTTTGAGCTTTCACGTTGTTAATGCTTAATAAAATATTTAAACTGTAAACTCATTATTTTTCAGAAAGCTTTAAATTTAAAAGCTTTACCTGAAAAACTTGACGAAAGGTTTTAAAGCTTTTACAATACAATACAAGCTTTACAATTGAATATTTGAATGGTATATTTAATGCTTTACTTGTGAAATTTTTACTTTCGATTAGAATTTTTAATTACAAAATATTTTCCTTAAGCTCATATCAACCTTTTCTAGAAGCTTTCGCAGTTTTTATTTGGAGCTTTCACAACATGTATTTCGGCTCAACTGATTCGTAAATTTTAATACATTAAATAAAATTTTTAAAGTAATTTTAAGGAGTATTTCTCAAGAACGTCATAAGAATCTTTTCCACATTGACTGCCGCACATTATAACCAGAAGGACATGTAATAGCCTGGTGGTTGCAGAATAGACGTCGGCAAAGCTCTTAGGATCCATTCACGTATTTATTTCCATAAAAATGAATATGTATATATGTATACTCTGACATACATATATGACAACCTTACGACACATAAATACTTGTATTTAAGCCGTTCACGTCACATGATTCTTTATCAATTGTCGCTTTAAGCGAAAAACATAATCAAATATTAAATACCATGTATACATAAATACATAATATGAAAAATGTATACATACTGCATGTATACATACAATATGTATGCATACACATTACTTTTTTTATCGTCATTTTTTTGTTGTACATTTCAAACACACAATGGGCGAATCTCCAGGCAGGTGTCGACATTATCGTCGGCTACAAGGTATATGTGTACATGTATGTGCACACTTTTATCATTATTTTATTATTTACCTAGAACATTCCCGACTTGCATTCATTTAGCACCACTTTCGCAAGCAAAAAGTGATAAGAATATTTAAGGTAATTGTAAACGGGTTCTCATTTCCAGTTCTTAATACAATTCACACGTATGTACTTATCGCACTAATTGCTCGTACTTATGACTCTAAGCATGAATTAAGCGTGAGGTAAATGGAAAGCGTGGTAAAGTTAGCCATTATTTTTAGCTTTTCCGTGTAAAATGTAAAAATTTCGTGAAATATTCTACATTTACTTTGTCGATTTCTCTAGATTGTAAAAATTTTAGAATCCAAAAAATCCTTTCAAAATCCTTTTTAAGGTTTCATAATTTTTCAGAGCATTTATAACTCAAGATATCTCTTGATTACTTAGAACCTTAGAACTGCTTCACAATATGTTGGTAAAGGGATTGGAAGTCCTCATAAATATAAAGAAGTTAGAACAAGCAAACAATCGTTCTATTAACTTGAAAGCGAGTTTTCGTTACAACGGTGTTTCGCCATCTTTTGCAAAATATTTGAGAGGATAACCGTAATTATTCCCCAAAACTTCACGACATACAAATAAAATTACAAAGCCCTGCAATTCTACACGGTGCAGAAAATAAGGAATGCGAAATTTTTAATTAACCTACATATTTCAAAATATATACATATGCTACATATCGCAATTAAGTGCAAATAAAAAGAGACTATTGTTTTAATTAGAACCCATGAAGGTGTTATTCGTAAATACTTTAAGATAAGGGGTAACTGAGTTTTGTTAAAAGTACTTCCAAAAAGCTGTTAGTACTGCAACTCAATAACAGTTAATTTTAGTGTTGATGTCAAGCATTTACTGTGATAATATATCAATTTATTAACTACACAACCCAGTACAAAAGCATTTATTAACAAGAACAAGGGCGTAATTAAAAAATTTTACGGGTGCTTGTTTCTGAGAAATCTCACTATAAATAAGTGTCGAGTGTCGAGTGAAACTAACTGTTGGTTAAAAACGAAAAAGGGTGGTTTTTAAGTCTTTAGCGTACTATAAATTAAAAAATTCGCAAATTCAATGTCTAACTTTTTTCCAGAAATTGTGTGTCTTCAGAAACTTCAGAAACTTCAGAAAAGAAAACTACCACCCGTTTAGTTCAAAATTCATTTACATTCATATTAACGATCACATGAAATAACGCAAAAAAGGGTTCTGAAATATTATACTTTTAAGAAATGTCGGCACCTCGAAATTTAAATTTCCCGATCCCGAAATCCCGAATTTTCAAATTAATGAAAAATGTTAATTTGTTAGAGCAAGATAGTGTACGAGTGTTTATTAACTAATTAAACAATCGGGGCATTGGGATCCCGAAATTTTAATTTTGTGTTTCGGGATCCCGATATATTTTAGATTTGTCTACATTCATTGTCTCGCTCGATCAATCAAAACACTTTAATTGGCATATCAGCAAACTTGATATAGCCAAGCATACATACAGATAAATATTTTATAAGTGCATATGTATTTGTATATGAATATAACTTTTTTTAAGTAAACTTGTTTAACAAAACTGCAATATTCATAGTCCGCAGCGAGTGTGCAAACAATAAAAACGTAGACAAATTAAGGAAAATAACAAAAAAAGCAGTTAAGCATGTGACCTTGAAGCTTATAAAAGTGGCAAGAGAATGAGCTAAAGCAGGGCCGAAAAAATCTGTGCACAAACAATTAAAGTATACAACGTTGCACAAGCGCAAATTTTTGCAATTTCGTTAATAATATTTAGCGAAGAAATCAATTAGCTCGCCTGCATGTGTGTTTGCTTTGTTAAAATCGACGTGCAAACGCTGACCTTTGGAACACAAAGCCTAGAAGCTTTGACCAAATTGGGGCAGAGGTGCGGATAGCAGACCGCAATTGCAAATACATACTTACATACAAAGAAAATTGAATGGCAAGCGAGATTTCGACAAACAGCAATTAATCAGCGCCAACTAAAATGAATGAAATGCAATCATTAGGCTTAAAAGCGTGGAGAAATGCTAGTAAACGAGCATGCACCGCTAGAGGGCAATGAAGTTGAGAGAGAGAGAGAGATCGCACGTCTTTGGCTTTAACAAAGAAATATAAAAAAAAAAATTAAATAATGATTGCTTTTAACGAAAACTTTTATAGCTCAAAGCAGTTCATTAGCGCTCGTTGACAATAAAAATCGTGACTGAGCTTTCAATGAAAGCATTTCGGCAAATCACTCTTCTAACGAAAGCACCGCTGCTCGTGCTTAACCCTTTTGCGTTGCTATGAAGACCAAGCACTATGGGCGATTTAACATTTTCACCACGTGTTGAATAATGTAATATTAAGTATAAATACTCTAACGCATAATAAATGAGTAACAGCGCACACAAAAACAAAGTGGGGTTTTATTTCAAACGAGTATCGATGATCAATTTGGACAAAAAATGTCAAAAAAGAGTAACTTACTTAAGTAAATACATACCTACATACATATGTGCGTATGTAAGCAGCTCGTTTGCTATTCACGTAAAATTCGACGAATTAGGCAAGAGTACTGCGTAAGAGTCATAAGTAAATTAAACCTTTGGAATCTCCTCGTAACACACAACATGCGTGACGCATACTTTCTGGCATCCGGTACGCAACGTAGCACAACGTCACGACGCAACGCTGGCAGTGCGAAGCGATACAACGGAATTCAGTTAACCGGTTCAACTATGCCGGTATGTAAAGAGGCGCCAAAGCCAAAGCTAATCTTGAATGAGTACACTGAGTGTTCAAGTATGTGTGTATGTCAATAAGAGATCGCTCGGCCAACCGAAGAAGCAGTCGCAGTCGCAGTCGCACTCATATTTAAGTGATGATAATTGAAGAGCGGGCAGTGTGGGGACAATGAAAGAAGCGATTGAGTTAACAACAAAGACGAGGCTAAGAACACGGTTAACAAGATTGACACCCACACACATGCCAAGCTAAGCGCTTGTTATGATTAATGCTTACCATGTTTTTTTTAATTTACAATCTCAACATTTTACTTTTGTTGTATACTTTTTTATCTGAAGCCACTTTGTTAGCACTTCCGGCGTGTTTTCCAAATGTTAATCCATTGATTAGGTTTATGATTCACTTATCACAAAAGTTAGACATCTCTATGGATTTACACAAATTTCTATGCGCCCCTATGTAAACTCATGTAAATATGTTTCTAAGCCCTTTGAGGTGTTTTTATGTGGCACTTCGGGTCACCGCATTGTTAATGGATTCTGGTTTAGTGTTCCACTCAGGCTGAGACGTTGGAATGTTTCTATCACCGATTGGTATCTTCACACAGCATTCATTGATGGATTACTTACATTCCAATGTTGTTAATTGTTATGGGTTGTTAGTTATTTTCCTAAATATTTATCAACATTTTTCAACATTATAGTGGTTTGGTGGAAATCAAACTTTTCATATTTGACGTTTGATGATTTTGGTTTTTTTATACTGATTTTACGTTACTGATCGGCTTATATTGTGTGCATGAGTCATGTGTAGACATGACCAAAGCTGCGCTTAAAACTTATCTTACTTAAAGCGCACGAGTATTTGATGAATTGTAATCCTAAGAACAATTTGTGGTTTTACTACAGTTCATTAATTTTTACGAAAATAATCAATTATATTTGATGTTTTAAATTTTCGCTAACCCTGTAGTAATGACGTTGGGTCATACTTGAATGTTAAATATCTCTTTTCATCATAGTTTAAGGGTGGAAAAAATTGGACCACAACCACGACTACTTTTTATAGACTTATATTAAATCTTGTCTCTCATAAAGATAACGAAATATTACTTTACCTAAATAGTAAAAACTCCCAAAAAGAAAAAGCATATACCGCATCGGAATATGACAATCTCCGTCAGTCTACTTTATACCACAAAATCGGTCAATATCACAATAAAAATAAACAACAATATTTCACTTAGCACAATGCGATTCTATACAAGTAAAATAGATATTTCCGAACTGATAGGATTTTTGTTAGCCAGAGTATATTAGTTTCGTTCACCTAACGGTTGTCCGTGTTGTATCCGTGCAAGCGATAACTGTAGTAAAATTAAAGTATCTTGAAGAAACTTGATACATTTTCTCGGAAAATTTAGTCTAGTCTGTTTAAATACGAAAAATATTTTTTATATAATTATTACTAATATTCTTGTTTCAAAATTGATAAAGAGATGGAAATAAAATTTCGTCGAATTTGGGTCTAAACTTTTCAGGATGAGTGAAAAGCGCAGCATATGGTTAATGCTCTGCACTTAGCTTTAGAAATAGCTGTGTAAACGAAAATTAAATTACTATTATCGAAAATTATGGAACAGATTAACCACCATAATACCCACATAGGTTTTTTTCTGTAATTTGAACAATGTTTTTGACATTTTGCGGGTTTTTACAAATGATTTACAACGTATATGTGTCGTAATTCCCAAAAGCAAATTATCGCTCACTTCGTTAGCATAAAATTTGACAAAGATAATTTATATCACTTTGTACTTCATCTGTTTAAACAAGCTAAAGCAATGACTTGTGAACTTGAAACATGACAATGCCGTTCGTATGAAATTTTAGATTAAGGAAAATATACATTTTTATGAATTTCGTCTAAAGATCACGTACTAACGAGTCGTTGTACTCATTTTATGTATGTATGTTTGTACGCATGTTTCAATGTAAGTAAGCTCATAATTGTGCTTGGGTTAATGCTCGAGACTGAAAACAAATATTTGTATAGGTTTTTTAAACAACAAAAAAAAACAATTAAAATGTAACATTTTACATACATACATATGATGCATTTGGGGCGGTTCTAGAAATTTGTGAAAATATATTATTCTGAGGTTATCGCTATTCAATTGAGCCATATATAATTTTTTTACAAAGGTTAATATTTGTGTTTGGAAAAAAAAGTCCATATATTTTTAAAATATTTGAAAAAATTATTTTAATCTAATACAGTTCTATAAAAGAAAGAAAAATTAAAGACAATTATTTTTATTATTGATGCCGAAGAGCCATACTAGAGTTATATAATTCGCTTCGTCTACTATATTCCTTATCAAGATATTCATCTTTAATGCCTTAAAAGTGACCCAGAACAGGGATTGCCCAAATCTTTTTTCAATTTCGAAAATAGTGATCAATAATTATATAAAAACAATGACCCACATAACGGTTGTTCGATATCGAAAATTTCGAACAACGAATTTCGATGTAGTACTTCCTTTACAAGAACCTGTAAACCTATTTACTTTTGGGATCTTTTGCAACGTCAATAGAAACAGAAGTATTAAGTTTTTAGTTCAATTCGTCCATAAATAACACTTAAATTTAATCAAATATTTTCATTCGAATTTATTGAAAAAAATTTTTCGTATAGAATTATAAAGTTTCTACATTCCGAACCTCTGTTTGAAATCTCCTGACAGACCTTAAACATTTTCATAGCAATGCAAGAATTATGCAACAAATTTCACTTAAATTACACGAAAGCTCTGTCATTGTATTCTGAAGAACGAATCTTGTTGTGTTCATTATTTTCGCACTTTCCTCTTTTTGCAACAGGTGCGAGCAAAGTGCCCTCGCTTATTATTACAATAATAACTGAAATTAATCATCACTTGTGCGCTAGTGCATTATATTGTCGAATAACTCATGCGACACCTCGAAACGTGATCAGACTTCTTTCTATATACACGTAAATTTGAAAAAGCTTTGTGATTTCTTTGTGGTACTCGTCGTTAATAGCCGCATGGCGAACAAAAGGCAAAATTTTGATAGTGTTCGAATGGCGTCCCTTAGTGGCATATAATATCTATGTTAATAATTATGAAACTCCTGTATGACTGTTGTATGTACTTACATAATTGTATAGTCACATAACAGTAATACATGTACAGTTACATAATTGTTCAGTGTACCATAGCGTGTCGTCTTGTTGAAACCTTTAACCGTCAAGACCTTTTTCAAACAAAGGGATTCGATCGATATTGATATCCATCGAGCGTTTCGTTTTGTTTGAAAAAATATGACCCAACAATGTTTTGGCGCAAACAGTGTACATGCCCAAACAGTTACATTTCATTGTTGTCATTTATTTCCGTTTTATGGATCTCATATAGGTTCTCCCTAAAAATTACAATTTTGATTATTAATACCGAGAGACAGTATGAAATGACTCTCGTCACACATCAAGATTATTTTCAACGTAGAGCGTTACTTTGTTTCGATGTGTATTGATTTAAGGTTAGGATCGTACTGAATTGAGGATTCCGAAACATTTCCAGCCAAGTTCAAGAGGTTAATAAATGCTAAAGTTATTCAATGCTTACATACCAACATGATAGATGGTGCACCCTGTTTACGTTCTTTGGCACAAAACAATTTTTTTATTCAAGAAGATTCTTTAATATTGTAACAGCAGCAAGAAAAAGCAACGTATACATTCCCTGATGACTTCCATATAAGATGAATACAATGCAATCTCTTTTAATACACTTCCTAAGAATCTTCCTCGTTACTTTTACAAACAAAAAGTGGCGGTAGCCGGCAAAAGCAAAAGGATATTAAATCTGCTGCAGCTGGAAGTTCATTAACTGAATGCCATTCATGCTTTAAGTAGCTTTCTGATCAAATGGCCACTGTAGTCACTTGCTTTCTTACTCTTTTCTTTGCGAGAGCAAAAAAGATGCATTAACTTCTCACCGGCTTTGTAACACCTCAATCAACAAGTTATGACAATATTTGAATAACTCAAAGTGCCAACATTTTAGACCGATGTGATTCATCATATTTCGCTTTTCGCCGTGTAAAAGTTGAGACTGCCGCACACATACCCCACTTTGCCCCGCCTGAGCCAATCAAGTGCGTTGTGGTGTAATTGGTAAGCTGATACTTTTAGAGCCCAAGCTGGGTAATGTGGTCGCTTCTCGGCTTCTTTCAATCGCTCAGTCAACATATTCAATAAAAGTGTTCATTAAGCGTTAACTTGCGTTTATTTACTATATACGCAGGTATATGAAGTTATTTTGAATATTCACTTGTTTTTTGTGCTTCCCACCTTTTCATTAACCTTACTTTTTGTAAGCGGTTTTAACAAGCGTTGAGTTTTTGCTGATTTCTTCTTTCTTCGCTGTTGGTTAATAACCTTTCAACAGAAAGTTTTTTAATTTTAATTTTTAATTTCCTTTTTTGTATTATTTTAGATATTTTTGCTTTAATTTTCACAATTTTTACTTCACGTACTCTTTGGCCATCCAAATATGTATATGAAATAAATGAAGATTTATTTGACGAGTGCGCAAATAGTCGGTAGCGGTGAAGAATAAGTAACGGGTGTTGTTGTTAGAACATAATTTTTTTATTGTTGTAATTATTTTTGAGTGCTAAAATAACTGTACGATCATGGTAGAGGTGAGTTATAGAAAACAGTTAAGTAAAAACATGTTTTGCTGGAAATAGAATTTACTTGACCTGAAAGTGTTGCTAATTTTTCGAGTTTTTCATCAAAAAACCTAAGAATATAAATTTTTTTATTACCAAAGAATCAAACATACTATTAAGTTAGAAGATTAAATTAAAAACTTTAAGTGTAAAGTGTTTAAAAATTTTTAAATGATCATTTGCTGCTCAATGTCAATTAAAAATAATTTTAAATTGCACAATTTAGCCAGAAAAAATATATTATAATGACCCAAGTATACCTCACATAATAAAATATACAATGGTATGTATTTACTATTGCAATAAGCTGCTATAACTAATTTTACAAAAATGAATGAAACATTTATGTATGTTTATGTGAGATTATTCTTACAGTTTTGTATAAAAAATCTGACACGATCACTGCAAAAGAAGTCCTAGTAGGTCAACTACTCACAATTATTTATTTTCTATACTACATCATTAACCCACTAATCAGCAGGTGATGAGATAGCCTAATTAACTGGTTAATGAGTTTGAATAAGCACATGTTTTGAAAACATAAGATAGAAATCAACATTCCTATTAACCTTACTAAATTAAATTACTTATATATAAACAAAAAGAAGTCTTAGATGGTAAGAAAAGACATAAAATATTCCAATCATTATGATTCTTTTTCTTCTGAATGAGTTAGTAGTTTTCATTGAAAGATTATAAATGTTTAAATATCACTCGAATGTGGTATTCAACTGTACCTTATATCACGAAAAAATATCTGAAAAGCAATAAGCCAATATTTGTTGCCTACATTTTGGCGTAAAGGCAAAATAAAAAATATTATAAAATATTTGTAAAAGGCAATCGTTAAATGGAAATATAAATGTTAGGAATGAAATAATAAAAATTAAATTAATTACTAAGCAATCTGAAATTTATCCAAAGATTCACTAGAATACTCTAAAAACACAGTGCGGATATACCGACTAATGATAAAATGACATTAAAATTATTCTTTTTGCATTTTTTAGTAATTTTTATTAATTATTATTTATTGATTATTAATTAGTAATTATAAAATAATACAAAAAATTTTTTTCGAACATTTTTTTATATACATATACGAAAAAATAAATATTTTGGAAAATATATAAATTTTAAAGATTTCTGCACCGGATTATTACTACCATTTAAAAATCTATTTATATTTGAATTATTTGTATATTTTCAATTAACATACCATGCAATATTTAATTTTTAATATGCATTCCAAACTATTGTTGCCTGCATTTAGGATGATAAAACCTGAGTTGAAATGTTATGAAAATTATTCTGTATGCTGATGAAAATATCAGCATATATATGAAAATCATACTAAAAACATTAAAATGTTTATTAAATTCGACTAATATACTATATACTGTTGTGCAAAGAAGTACAGGAAAATTTCACTGAGACTAAAGTCTTGATATCGACGGATGTACAATATTAATTAGATTGTCGCAGAGTCCCAAAGAAGTAAAAGAGTCACGAAAAGTTGGTTTGAAGGAAATTGTTAGTAAAAGCTCTTTAATATGAACGAAAAGTTCTTTAAAAATTAGTTTCATATTTTTTCAATAATTTATCATAAATCAAAAAAACGAAATTTGGTATAAATTTATGTACAATGAGTTATGTGTAATGAGTTAGGAAAGATGTTTTATGTAAATATAGGAATTCTATTTTATGATCTTTTCGAAGGTTTGAAAGAAATTTTAATATTGAACAAATTAAAAGTATTTTTAAATGCTCTGAGATAGCTTCTTTGTTATTAGAGAAGCGTTTTTTTTTTGCACCTTTACAAGAAAACTGAAACAAAAATGTTAAATTTTTCCTCTCTAACTTTACCGCAATCTTTCCACTTTAGCGCAAATCTGTAATGTAAACTTATTGCTCGTAGCAAATTCTAAGAAATTTCTGACTTTACAAAACTTGAACAAAATATGCATTTAAACGCTAAAACCAATATGCATACTAATATAAGTAAATATATATGCATTTCCCGCCAACTAACGAGTGCAAAATAAACAAATTACAAACAACAAATAATTTCACACCATATATAATGTATGAGATGTCGAATTTTCACCCGAAAAACTACTTACAATTTCACCGCAAAGCAAATAAGGGACGAGCGCGTACAAAAGCGTTTGCGCAAACGCAGAAAACAATTAAAAGCGCTGCCACATACCACCCAACCTCTACTGAGCTCAACGAACAAAACGGTTCAACCGTTCGACATATTGATATATTGACATTTTCAATTAGCATTGGTGCTATGTAACTGCACTTATGTTGCCTGAGAGACGCATTTGGAGAGTCACTCTCACGCCACACTTCACATAGCCAAATTAAGTTCAGACTTAGACAAATTTGACGCAGGCTTTTAGTGTAAAACAAAGGCAATTTTCCGCCTATTGAAATTGACATTAAAAAAATATAGAAAACTGTTTACTTTTGTTACGAAAGTGTGTGGTGTCATGCCTCGCGCTGTGGTTTTAAGTGGTTTTCTTGCAGCCAACTCTTGACACTTGGCATTCAAGTGCGGTTTTGTTTCGAATTTTTTAGATTTTTCTTTTCTTTTCCTCAAAATAATGCAAATGGTGTGAGTTTAATTTCGGAAACAAATCAAATAAAAGGTTATAAAAATAAAAATAAAAAAAAATAAAACAATTAGTTGAAAAATTATAAAGAAAAAATGAGTATAAAAACAAGTTTCTATAGGAAAACGTGAAGTTATAAAATCAAGAAGAAGCAGTGTGTGTGTGCCTACTGCCATACTATCTACAAACGGCGGAGCCGTGTTTTACTGCATTCGGAGAAAATTCATATAGCACATACATACATACACATATATATTCAGATTTGAGTGAAGTTAGAAATATAAAAACACACCTTAACTTCGCTAGATTCACACAAGGAGAAAATAAAAGATATTATACCAATATCTAACTGTGCCTCTAAAAGTATACGTAAAGGCTTAAAAGTAAACAGGAAATGCCAAGCGTAAAGTGTCAGATACGAGTATTGAGTAAGCCACAACCGCATTTCATTCAATTTATTCATTCATTCATATTCTGTAGTAGTTGACGCCACACAAACTTCGGCGCTAACTCCACAGTCGGCATGAAGGCTACAAAGTTATACATAAGAGTGTAAGTACATACATTCTGTGACGTTAGAGCCAGGCTCAATGAAAGCCGCGCTTGCCTTTATCATAATCCATTACCGCGCGCTCAACATTTTTATCTGCTCAGATATATGCAAACTTGCTTGGATTCTTGGAATTTCTGCCTTTTAATTAAGTCACAAACACCGCGGAGTGCACACAATTTTAATGCGAAAAGGTGGAGGAGATGAAGAACCAGAAAGCCAAATAATAATGCAAAAAAAATCGACAAAAATGCAAAATCTAATTTCGTATGCCGACATCGTGAAGGTCAGGTAGTGGACTCAATTTTCCGGTTATATACATGTAAATACATGTGTGTTGATGGAGATATAGAGATCGAATTTCGAAACAATAATGCTAAACACAAAATAATGGTATCACTAATAGTATATAAGAGAACTATTTGTATTCCATCTCGACGGAGCACTACTTTGATGACATTTATAGACATATATAACACGCCGGCTAACCACTGAGTCAGCGCATGTACAATCTCCTTGAAATATAGTCTTATACTTGTTTTCGACGAAAACTAAACTAAATTTGAACACATCTAACCAAATATTTAATTTATCAAAAGTAAGAATAATTTTTATGTAAAATTATTATTATGTAGTTAAATCCTTAAGAGACCCGGAAAAGATTTGAAAAATAAAATCGAACACGAACAATTTGAGATTACATCTAGGTTAGAACCAAAGATTTTCATTTTGCTGCAAATGTAGTCTCAGGGTGTCAAGACTAAAACCTCAGATCTTGAAAGAATTTTGAAAGTTGACTTTTATAGAAATAAAATTTCGCATAAAAAAACTTATTGTATTTCCACTCTATGCCAAAAACTCGATTTTATTTTATATTTTAGTGTTTAGCACACGCAACCACCTTATTCACGGATTTTAAATATCTAAATACTTCTTTTTGGATATTTATGGAAATATACTCCTATTATGCAAGAATGTTTAACGGCACTATTGAAAACCGTATCGAAAATTCTCGTATAAAAACTTATAGTATTACAAAATCGAGTTTAGTTTGGTGTTTAGAATACATAATACCGTTGACTGTTTTGACAGTTTAGCATAGTATATACACACAGTGGACGCAAAAAGGTCAAACTCAACTAATAAGTCAAATTGGCATAGCATCTTCACACTTCAGCGCCTCAATTGTTAGTTGTTCACAACACCAACCCGTGACCTTAAACTCGAGTTTATGATGCAACGCAACTATTACTCCAGTTTCAACTAAAGAAATAGTGTTTCAAACAACTAAACTTTATTGTTGTATCCACTTGTTATACTTCTTATCTGTTAAAAAATTATAAAAGAAACTAACATTCTTAAGATATTCTAATAACTAAATTCAACTTCTTCTTTTCATTTGCAGAAACTTTATGCGAAAGCTATCTATGACAACATTGCCGATTCGCCCGATGAGTTGGCCTTCAAGAAAGGCGATGTCCTCACCGTCATAGAACAGGACACAGACGGTCTGAAAGGTTGGTGGCTCTGTTGTTTGCGTGGACGCGAGGTAAGCATTTTCGGACCAACAAACTTAAAAGGCAAATTAACAACATTGTCAGATTTTTATCACCGAACCATTTGTAAAGCCTAAACTGGCTGGGGAGGAAAGGGAAAGGGAGGAAATAGAACAATAACAACAACTAAAAAACATTATATTAAGACAGACTGTAGGTACAAGTGCCAGAAACTATTTTCGTGCGTAAGAGCGCAAAGAGGACAAGGCAATGAATTGAATGACTGGAGGACTCACTGTCTGATTGGCTGAGTGACAGCTTTGTTATTAATAAAATATGCAAAATTACTTAATCTATGCATCAGCAACGCATCCGCTCAAGCGCTCCACTACCCATCTCTAGTGCTCCTCCTCCGTGCGTTCGACTAACAGCACTATTAGCAACATGGCCTGAAGGGAGAGCAGTTGCTGTTGTTTTTGGCTCGGCACTTTAATTTCACAGCATTTTAGATTTGCTGCTATTTTTAGTGCAGGGATAATTACAAAGTAGCTGTGGTGGCAGCAACAGCCGCAGGAGTGTAAAGTGGAAACAATTGCACAGACAGACAGAGAGACGGACAGACAGTCAACTTGTCGCAAGTGTTGTAGCGCTGAGATGTTGGGGCGTCTGTAGTGGGGAGCTGTGAGGCGCTTGCTTGCTACGCAGTGGAATTTACTTTTTAATTGCACGCAAATTGCAGAACATTTCAAAAGTTTTTTGTGGGATTCTGCATATTGTTTGACATTCAATTTTCAGTTGTTGCCGTGGTTGGATGCATGTTCTGCCCAGAGTCATGCAAGTACTTTAGAATAAAGTTGACGGGGTTAGTGTGGTGTTAATTTTCTGACAAGCACTTTGTGATATGTAACTTTATTTGCCTTTAGAACGCAATGAATAAATATGTGTGTATGTATAAGTTTAGTGACAACCAAAATATCGTCACGGAACTCTTAAGCCGGAAATAGATTTAGTAACACTTTATATCCCAGCTTCATTACAGTTTTTCGAAATTTAAAGGCTTGCTATTTGAACGTCATAGAAAAATTGCTTTTAGTAACGTATATACACGGATCGACTCGTAAATTCTATCGTCTCATTCCTAATTATTACTATTTAAGGTTGGGTTAGTCTGTGTTCAAATAGCTATCCCGAAGTAAAGACACACTTTAATATTTAATTTGTGAACACCACTGTGAATTACTAAAATACGCTTCGAAATGCTTGAGCATAATTTTATACCATCAGACTCCATACAACTAATCCAATTGGATTTGTGCTTAGTGATCGGTAGCCTCCGTCACGAGCGACTAGAACTGCGCTATTTTAGCTTCAGAAATTCCTGTAGCACCCACATGACGACTCATGGCCAAAGGGACCATCAGGAAATTCTACATATATTTAGCTCAAAGCACTCAGTTGGTTGTATGTCTATTTGCCCAAGTAGAGAATTTCAAATGTGCTACGTCTAAAAAAACTCATAAGCCTTGAACCTTACTTGAAATTGGTCGGTGATAAAGATCTGATAACCAAGCCAGTCGAGTCAATGTAACCGTAAATGTAAATTCCGTCTACTTGAGGTAGTTAAACTCTAGGGAGTTTGTATCTACTTGGCAATAACATCTGTCGATGTTTTCTAGAACCAGCAGCAAGACCCCAATTTGCTAATCACCTAACGATCAGATTTAGTGCCAACAGGTTATTCGAAAACTTTTCCCTAAAAAATCAATTTTAACAAGACATCATGTAGAAAAACTAACAGACAAGTAACCAGAGATTCCCTTAAAACCATTATAACCCAAAAGTTGTTTTCGTCTTGTTGCCAATTTTCGAAATATCGTCAAGTAACGGTTTCTTCTTAAGAAAGCAATACATAATTTTATTCTACAGCGTTGAACTTTTATATTTTTATAGACCTTATTTGCTGAATTAAAACCGTTATATTAGATATCTCGAAATGAATGACATTTTTTCAAATACAGCGACTCTTGTAGCGTAGCAGTTGGATGTTTGCACCAGCTCTACACGGGACCTGTGTTCTTCCATGTTCCAGCAAATGTCTGAAAAAGTCATTCTATTAGCGGTTGGCCCACGGCAAGTTATAACAACACTTCGGGTGTATGTAAAAACTTCTAGGTCCCAACTTTTGTTCCACAATACCAAGATGTACACCATAAATAGGAGTAGAAGCTTAACCAAATATTTAGCCGAATATTTCCTTTCACAATTTTTTCTTTTCTCCCACTGAGCATAAAGTCCCCATATGTGTGTATATTTAACTGTCAATGCACTATTTCGCATTAGGGTGCAACCTTGAGCGTCTATTGCAAAAATGCTCGATTCGCCGCCAAAAATCGTACTGAATTGATATTTATGGCTGGCAGTGTCAAACTGGCAGACAACACGTTAATTCATTTTAATTTAATACACTTGGGCATTGATTTCGGTGCGTCACAATGTGTGTGTGTGTGTGTGTGTGTGCGCGTTTGCTAACAATTTAATTAAGCGCCGTTTAAATGCGTCACATGCCACAAAACGAACTGGAAGCATGCACATACAAATACTTTTATGCAACAACTAAACCAACAAACGACTGCAGCCACAAAGCTGGCGGCGCCAAGCGACTCAACTGGCGGCTCGGCGGCTCTGCGTCAAAGCAGCGCAGAAACCACTTGTCAGCGGTGAAACAATCAGCGTAAATGTTTCGCGTGAATGATTGGCCAGCAAAACAGTTTATCAAGTAATGCAAGAACAAAACAAATAAATAAAGAAAAACTGAAATGCACAACAACAACACTTTCATTGCTGCCAACATTGATGCACTACAACAAGCACGCTGGCGGCAATAAAAATTGGAAAAGTTTAATTAAAAAGGCAACACTAATACAACTCTAATAGAATAGGCAACTTTAATAGAAACAATTAACCCAAAAGTCAATTACAATAGCAGCAACAACTGTAGTAACGGTATTAGTATGTATGCCGCTACTTAGAAACAAAAGCGCCGGCAACACATTGCTGGCTTATTTATATGCAAGCGTTGGCAGCAATGTGGTGGCGTGTCTACGGCTGTATTGTTGTTGTTTTGGGTTTTTATTGGCAACATGTGTTGTGCGCTTACTTGTTGACAGCACGGTGGGTTGGCTTGTTGCGCGGTTGTCGCGAATTTGGAGCAATCAACAACATGTATAGCTTCACTGCCGCAACTAAAACCACAGCAACAACGAAAAATACAAACTTCAATACAGCATAAATTTGCACATATTTGCAATTTTGCCACGCATCTAAAAAATAAAAAGCAACCAAAACAAAAAAAAGTAAAGCCAATGGTTAATTTTCGGAAAATCGAGAGCTGCCCTGAAGGAAAAACATTTGTCTAAATTTTTCGAACAACTTTTTATTAGCTTCAGTTTTTCTTATTTTCAACCAATTCTTTTGCTTCGTATTATGTTTTTATTATAAATGGGAAAGGGGGCAAAAGAAGGGACTAATGATTCCGTATAAAAATATCACTCAGACGAAAGTAGCCGGCGCCTCTCAATTAAATGGTTGCAAATCACAGCAGGTTTGTTTGTAGGCACACACCCGCAAAGAGTAAGGTAACAGTGCTACTTGAAAACTTCATAAAATAATCATCGAAAAATTTTGGCTATATGGATCTTCGGGATTTATACCAGCAACATTCTGATTTTAAATACTGAAAAAGAACTACACAAATTAATATATTTTCTACTGTCGATTGGCTCTTTCTGGCTTTATAAAAACATACTTACTCTCCTAGTCATCATTGACGAATATTTATCTTAAAATGCAAACTGAAAATGGAGCAATGGGAGACAAATGTAGAGCAGTACTGAAAATAATGATAGAGGCCGAACGTAGGCGGTGAAATATTATCATGAACGTAAAGAAGGAATTATAGATTTGACTGGTGATTACCAGAAAAACTAAATTATAATCAAATCTGGAACAAACCAACCAATAAAAACTTGCAACCATGATTGTATTATCCAGAAAATTCACACTATCACTATTTTCAGCAACAAAAAATTCGGCTAGAAAGTCAAATCTCGCAGTTGCATGCTATTCAAGGAAAAACGAACATAACAAAGAGCACCGAAAACGAAAGTAGGAAATCAGGGTTTCCCAAAGACACAAACGACATTTAACTCCAGAAAAAAAAAAATTACGAGAATATAAGAGAGAGAAAAGAAAGAGAAATATTATGAGAAATAAGGAATCAAACACTTAAGCGCCGATTGGAGGTCTTACTAAACTTAACCAGATTTCTTAACTTTTTCTCATACTTCACGTCTATTTGATTCATTCAGCCATTTTTCATTTATTCGTGATTAATATTTCTCCGAATTCTTTGTTTTATTTCATTATTTAATTTTTTCCCTTCATATAATTTTTATTATTTCGATTATTTGTTAAATTTTTTATAATTTTCTAAATATTTTTCCTTTTTTTTTATAATTAATTTGACTTAATTTCGCAGAATTTTTTTTATTCCAGTTTAATTAATTTTTTATTTAATTTAAATTAATATTTCTTGGTTAATTTAAAAAAAATTTTGTTTTAATTTCGGTATTATATTATTTATACAAATTTCTCACAGGGTTCGTATGAAAAATTGAAATTAAATTGCTGTGCAACTAGGGCACCCAAATATGCGCAAGCAGCTACCTACAACTAAATCATACCTATATAAATACATATGTACATACAAATATCTATATACATATGTACTTACATCTATATGCTTAAATTTGTGTGTTTGTGTGCATTCTCATTAATTGGAATATAACAATTCAACGTTTGCACAATTGCATGGCGGTTGACGGTTATGCCCGCCATTTACTTATTGGTGCGGCTGTGCCACGATTTTTCTATATTGCAACAATTTATCAATTCATATAAATATTTCATATTAATTTCGCAAATCTATCAAATAATTGTTAGCAATTTTCTAACAATGAACAGCAAGTGAACCAACCAATTGAGGCCATTTAAGCAAAGGCAATGAATCACAATTAACTTTTTGCCATTGATTTGAGCTAGTTACTTAATTGTTGTAGCAATTAAATAGCGATATATATAGTTATGTATAAAATTTTTTATATATTTCTCCCTTTTTCGCATTTCAGGGCCTCTGTCCCGGCAATCGGCTACGCATATTAAACTCTTACGATTCCGGCTGTTATTCGCTATCGCCGCCACCCTCACCCTGTCCCTCGCTGGCACCCAGCCTGCTCACCTTGAACAGCAACTCCACCGCTTGCTATGATCATTTGTCCATTAACAGCAGCGGTGGCACCATCAGCAGCAGCGGCAGCAGTAGTCATCATGCCAGCCATGCGAACGCCTACAATGGTGTCGGACTGCGTGACAATCAACAGACACACCTCCTGACACAGCAGCAGCGACAGGGCACACGACGCTCCTGGCATGTATCACCGAATAAGGTAAGCGGCACGATTGGTGTGTGGTGTGTGTGGTGTGTGTTTGTGTAGTTAGTGAGTGAATGGTTGTTTAAACTGTGAGATTGAGCAATGTATGCAAATAAGACACAACAAGGACGTGAGCAGCGGAAAATCGTTTGTTTTGTTAATCAAGCGCTTTATGCGAGCTTAAAATTAGCATAAGTTGCCTTAGTAAATGTAGTTTAGAGGAAGTAATTGAGGTCTGTGGGAACTTCTAGAGCGCAGTTGAGACCTTATTTTAGCCATTATTAAAAGTCGCTTTTATTTTTGCGCTGCTAATGAACTTCAGTTCTTGTACTGTTTAAGCATAATGATCACAAAGTGTACTAAATCTTTGACGAAATTTTTAAGATTTCATTCGAAACGATTGAGAAAAGACAGGTGGTTTGGAACCAAATTGTCATTTTATTGCATCTTTATTAGAAGTTTGAAATTTGAACTTTGGAAGAAAAAAAGTGTATAAACAAAATTAATTTTCTTGAAGAGACTTCAAGTGAACTTCACTAAAAACTATGCAAACCCAGAGCATAACAGCTTTTATCACAATTTGGATATAGATACAAAAATGTATATATACCTGAGTATATCCTAGAAATATTTTATAAAAAATAATTTAGAAGATAGCTTAAAAATAATATGAAGGAAATTTTATGGGATTTGAATTTGTTATCCCACCAGAAATCTGTTTTGGACAGGTGTCAAGCATAACCATTTAGATTTTCTTGCAAAATATTAATTGGAAAATGTTTTCAAACATCGTTTGAATATTAATTACACAACAACATTTAATCTCCTCTAAAGACCTCTTTTGTCCTGAAACTGGCACAGGTTTGCGTAATTTTCTATTATATTTAATAGAATATTATTCTATAGAATATTATTCTATTATATTTAATAGAATACTACTATGAATAGAATGTAATAGAATGTATTATAGAATGTAATATTTTCTATTATATTTCTTTCACATTTCTGAATATTTTTGGTTTTAAAAAGTTTTCAACTATTTTTTAGTTTAATTTTTAATTATTTTTCAATATTTTAGCTTATTTCCTTTGTAATTATTTTTAAATATTTTAGTTTATTTTTTTGATTACTTTTTAATATTTTTTATTTATGTTTTGTTTTCATTCATTAAATCGACGAATTGTCAAATATCTTAACGGAGTGATACGATTATCTATATTATGATCATTTTTGATATGATTTAGTAGTATTGCGTTAAATATATGTATGAATTTTTGAGATTATATACATTTTTGTTCTTCACACTTTCATCCAGAATTAAGTATATACATATGTACAAATTTCGTAATATAAAATTAAAATTATTATTTTATTCATATAAATATTTAAAATTATTATTTATAACAGAGTGTATAATTCATCCATATACGATGTATTGAGTCTGTATTACCATGATGTATTCTCTGGCACAAACTCTTTCATGGAAAATACTAAATTTCACTGTTCTCCACCCATTTTTCACTAAACTGATGACAAATTTCTGTTATCATTCCCAAATATTTAATTCCACCTACTTTCGCGATTACTTTAAATTAAAGCCGAAGCACGAGGTCACACATGTGATGAGCTCGTGGTATGGGTATGTTCCTATGTATTTACATTCAAACTTCTTTTATCTTTTGTATATACTATATTATTTCGACTAGGTTGCAAGCCCCAGCACCAATAAAGTAGTCACAAAGCAAAAAAAATGCACAAATAACTTAATAAATTCGCAAACTCATTGTGAATTGTGCATTTTAAGTGTCTAAAATTTAGAGACCGTTAACTGGCAAAGTGTATGCGATCAATAGCAGACGGACAGCTGAGTGTTTGGTGGCTAGTGGTGGTTGATTGCTCACTACTGATTGGCGTTTGACGCTTGACTTGCCGCACCGCCAGCTCGCAGGCTTTTTTAAACCCACTTGATCCGATTTGGCGCGACGCCATTCAATTTGATTACGAAGCGTGTGGTGTGTATTCAGGTGAATAATGTGAAAAGGTGTCAATTGACATTCGATAAGATCATGTTTGCCGATCAAACAAAACAAAAAAAAAAAAACAAAACAACGAACGATCAGCGATATAAAAAAGTGCGAAAAAAAACTATTATTTGGACATTTTGAAATGTAAACGCGCTTGCGGAGCGGTATGTAATTGAAAATTAAAAGCGCAAACCGGTTTCGCTTACATTTCACTGAAAGTATCAAAAGAGTGAAATAAAAAATAGCTGCTTGGCCAATGCACTCGCTTTGGTGTGGGGGTTCAATGTAAATTTACGACGCAAAATCGAACAATTTATTATACAAAACAAACTCTCTATTTCAATAAATTTTTTTTCTTTGTCTTCTGAAAAATCGACAAGCTAATCACGCTTGAAATCTATAATACACCCACTATCTGTTTAGCTATCAAAATATTGTATTCGCCAACCCTCCGCACATTTTTACTTTCGCAGCCGCCCGACAATTGCAAATCGGTAAATGTTGCTTTCCCTTTCTCCAATAAAATTCAAATCGAATTTAAAACTTTCAAGAAAAAGTAAGAAACTAAATGGTGAGTGCAACGTCAAGAAAAAAGTGAAAAACACGCCAATGAAAATTATAGTCTCATAAAAGTTTCTACTCAATATCAGAAATCATCCATCTGAAAATCACATAAAGCTCATTCGGGCACGTAAATTCATTTCACTAAACACACACACATACACACACATACATAGCTACGTACTAGTCACACCGGGAAGAGCGCGACCACACGGCGGCCCCTTGATGCCACTCGGCCAGCAGCGCTCGTGGAATTGCAGTTAACCAGCACAAAATCATAAAAATAATAGCAATCAAACACACACCCATACACACACATACACAACTGTAAATGAAAAAGTTGAGTGCCCAAAAATTGTTGTACGCCTGTGGCAGCTAACGCGTGCAGCTGTGGCGATGGCGGTAGTGAGTGGAGCAGCCGGTGCCACACAGCTTTTTCTACGAGCTTGCAACTCGTAAAATGCTCATACATACTAACGGCTTGTGGCTGCGGACGCGTATTTCGCTTTTATTTGCAGCGCTGCAGACGCCGGCCGAATGCAATACAGTTTGACTTTAATTGCTTTAAAATCGCATAAAATTCAAAAATATGTCAGACATATTTGGACAGGTTCCGCTTTCATAGAAGGAAAAACTAAGTCGTGAATTTCGCTAGCCACTTTTCCCATTCTCAGCTTCCCGATACTAATTAAGTGATACAATATTGAAACTCTCTCTCTCTCTCTCTACGATTACACCTTTCTCAATCAACTAATAGACTAAAAGTAGGAACTTCCAAAAATATTTTGGTATAACATCCGATTTGTGTCTATTGTCTCGACTCATATTCGACTTCATATTCATACTCTCGACTCGCATATTAGAAGTGGGTACCTTTTTTAGGTTTTCTGTTCTAAAATTCTTCGTATGCCTTTTCGACGTACGAAAATAATTTTTCATTATTCATAGAATTCATTCATAAGAAAAATACACTGCTTCACGGTATAGTTAAAATGATCTGAGAAATGCTTATTAGATATATGAGACTAATATAGTGCCACCATTTCAGCTTTTCTATAACTCGTTCTCTGATTTCGCATAATGTTCATCGGATCCCTTTGCCTCTATGGTATTGGTTTTGGATTACTCTTCTATTGCAACGTTTCTTAAGCTTTTGTTCTGCATAAACTCCAGTTTGTGCCATTTTAGTGATATTATTTCAAATTATATAAAAACACGGTGTTTACTACAAAAAAATACACATAGCCCCGTTTTTGGTTCTACATATTCCAGAGATCAGATCCTTTGTCATCGATAGTATTGATTTGAGGACTACAGTCAATCCTTCTTATACTTATAATGTGCATAAGCTCAAGTTTATTGGCCCATTTGTTGTTTACTATTTCAAATAACTCACAAAAATGGAATTTACTATTAAAACTTGTGTTTTTATTTGTCTTAAATACCACTTTTTAGTGTTCATACAGATACAGCTCTGTTCTGCAAGACATTTTGTCGATACCTTAGAAAATTTTTTTCTCCCTCTTGACTATTTTGACAGTTTACTAAAATATATTAGACATAAAGTAATTTCAAATTAAACTCATCGTTAGACACAAAAGCATAACCTCGAGTTTTTGTTGCGAAATTGGGCTCCGCTGGATTAGCATTGTCAAACAGTTTAGTGTATTTTCTAGACAAAGAGCTTCTCGTGAATATTCATCAGGTGTTCTATTGTGTTATGGTGGGTTTCTTGCTACAGTTGAACCTAATAGAAATAAAGTGATCTTAGATGGATCGATAAAAATGGCGCAGTAATAGTTTTAATGAAGTTGTAGTGGTTTTGGAAGCAATTAAAGCTTTAGGAAGGGAAGATTATATATTGCAAGTTTAGGAGTATCAGAGAAATCTGTTTGAAAGGTGATCTCTAGATCTCATGTGATATATGTATATTTTGAACAAAGGTCAAACTTAGAGCAAATATTAATGTGTTTTAAGGATTCATAAGGAAACTGAGAGAATATTTTAATATATAAATTAGATCCTATTAGATTCTAATGCTGGAATAGTATTTCATATATTTTTCAAAAATATATTTTTAGCTGATATTAAGGTGAAATTAAATAAAGCGTGGGTCCTTCTCGCCTTTATGTAATATTTTTCTTTTATACTTTGTAGTGAAATTTTTCTTTAATAATTTTTGCGCGATCCAAACCATTGCCCTCTTAACCTTGTGCCTTTTTATCGTTTTCCTACACACATGCCTCATAAGTACCTGCTGCACAATCAAAATTGCATTAAAAAAAATTACAAAACCAAATCAACTCACGAAGTCATAGCGAAAAAAATTGATTTGCATTTAACATGTACGAATACGATTGCATTCAACAAACATATTCAAGCGAAAGAGTAGTCGAAAATCGCAACGCCCACCACCACTCGGAGGAAAAATGTGAATTTTTCATTCAAGAAAAAATTATCATATGCATATGTACTATGTATGTGTGCGTGTAATATTTCTATGAATTTGTTACGTTAAGTAAATGAAGTGACTGGCGGCGCGCGTTGGCCGAAAGGTGATAAAAAACTGGTCAGAATAAAATGTAAAAATTTACAGAATTTGGAGCGGAAATGTAAATTGCGTAATTGAGCGGCCCACACGCGTCACAAGGCGATAAACATGGCATGGCATGGCACAGCATAGCTCGGCATGCATTTTCATAGAAAATGCATATTTTACAAAAACAAAATATTTTGATAATAAAAATAAAAACTTTTTATGGCACCAAAAATGCAGAGCAATTTAATAAAGCAATAGAAATCAATGGAGAAATAGATAAAGGCCGCATATACATACATATCTGCGCGTATAGTGTCCGATACCGTTATCGCTGGTGCTGCTGACCAATACAGCGCTGGGTGATATTTAACTTTACGGTCAAAACGATGCGAAACACTCGAGTTCCTTGAGCCCGCATATGGTTAGCGGCAGCTAGAGCTGCTTGTACGAAATCAAAACAAATATCAACAACCACAACAACAACAACAACAATGATAGCAATAGTATGAGGTGGACGCAAAATGGAGTGCTAGCAGCTACAGCTAGCTACAACATACAGACTTACATGTTGATACTATGATTGTTATTGTTGTTGTTGTTTAACAGTGTTTGCCATTGATGCCGCTCGTCACAATGCATTTGAAGCTGCGGCGCGTCAAAGTGCTACTGCTGTTGAACTACCGAATGATGATGTTGCTGACCGCAGGCGGTGATGTTGCCACTGCTGTAGCTGTATTGTATGCCTAGACACACACACACTCATACACACACACACATGCATATGTTACAACTGGCCATTTTGTTGTTGTTGCCTAAAAATGGTCAAGTTTTGACCAAATGCAGACGCGCTGCCGCAATAACTTGCGCGGGCAACGCACAGTGGCCATTTGCCAGCCCACATATGTACACATATATATATGTTTGTATGTGTGCCTGTACGTACATATGTGATTATGTGTTTAGATATTTGTAAATGTTGCTTAACTCCATTGCGCAGCAGCAGCCCATATGAAGAATACTCGTACTATATTTTACGGACTTATGAGTGCGCAGTTGGCAATAACGGCCAGCAGCAACAACAACAACAACAACAACAACAACAGCAGCAAAACAATAACTTCAACAGCGAAAACAGCTAAAAACAGCAGCAGTAAGTAACAACTTCTTTTTCAGCTGAAATGTGTGTATTTTGACATGAGTCCATTGTACCATGTGGCATGATGCTTGTTGCACGCCCCGCCGCCGCCGAATATCGCGCAACCACTCATACCCGCTATACTACTAATACTACTCCGTACTATATATGGCCGCTAGCTTGCCAGACCATTTGGCATGATGGCCTCTCCGCTATTCCGTTTACTCGTACGTCCGTCCGTCCTTCCGTCCGTCCGTCCATGCAAGCGTCTGCTGGCTCCGCTGCTTCGGCGTGCAGCTTGTTATGGACATGTGAGAGAAATTTCGCCAAATCGGACGTGCGTGCTGCCTGAACCGACTGGCACATTATGGGAATGCGCCGGCTAATAGCTAATAGCATTGAGAAGGCCATAGCGGACAAATAATACACTTATACAAAGGCATGTATATGAAAGAAATGATTTGGCATCGAATTGGTATAATGGAAGAACGAAATATGCTACAAAAACAACAAGTCAACTAAACATGAAATACGAAAGCATGGTTCATCAGCTTAGCAAAAACAAAAAGACCACAAAAAAACAACAACAACAAGAGATTGCATAAATATTTATTCAAGTGATTCTATGCTCTTTGTTTGGCGCGACAAGACAGTTTCAGCGTGCAGCGGCGCAATACCTTAGTGTGTGTCGTTTATGGAACTTTGTTACCTGAAGTCAAAATCTAAATTGAATACAGAAGCCTCATTAAAGTGGAAAAAACTGCAGCAATAAGGCTGAGTGTGTGGAATGTACGCACAAACTAAACAACTTCCTTTGGTTGGATGTGCATATACGTGTGCATTCATAAAAACGAAAAGAAATTATAACTAGGTGCAATTCATTTCTAAGAACTCATGTATGTATGCATATATATATATGGAGAGAGAGAATTTCAGGAATGGCAAATTTTTTATTGTTACATTTTGGTGAATGTGCTCGTGAATCATTAACTGTAACTCAATCAGGACTTTTGAAGCGTTCTAAGCACGTTTGAGACAAGCTAAAATACGTATGACCTTATGAAGATATTTACGTATGTATGTGTATATGTACATTTGTATATATCAAAATATTTCTGCAAACATTTTAATCAAATGAAGAGCACGAAAAGAAGTTGCCATAAGGTGAGTGCATAAGAACCTCCCAGCCAAGCTCCTGGAGCTTCCGGCGAGACACTATCAAAGTGTGTGGCTTGGCGTTATCTTGGAAGACAATTCCTCTGCTATTGCCCAAAGCTGCCCGCTTCGGGGCGATTGCTTCCTTCAGACGATTCAATTGTTATTTTGTTATTGGAGCACAGCTCCGAATTAAGAGTTTGGCCTTACGGTAGCAACTCATAGCAGATGATTCTCTGCCAAGTCCACCAAAGACATAGCAAAATTACCGTCGTCGACCTGTCTTCGACCTTCCTGACCGTCGACCACGACCGTTTTCACTTGACCTTGTCGTAAGTGACCCAATTTTCAACCCCAGTAATTATCCGCTTCAGAAATTGATCTATTTTGTTGCGATTCAGCAGCGATTCGTAGATGGTAATTCCGTCCATGAGGTCCAGTTAACTCGTGTGACACCCATACGTCGATCTTCGTTTTGTACTCAGCCTTATTTAAGAGGTTCCAAACGGTTTTTGTACAATGGTTAGCTCCTGGGCAATCGAAACAGTGCTTACCGACCGTCATGGTCGGACTCGACTATTTCCATTGTTTTATTGATATTTTCGACAATTGGCCTTCTAGAACGGAATCAACGAAACCGAGATTACGCGTGATTGGCTCTTACAGTTTTAGGACCATAAACAATATTCATATTTTCAGCAGCCTGGCTTGTGATTTCGCCTTTATCAAAGAAAAACTGTAAACTAGAGCGGGTTTTTTCATTTCTTATTTTCTCATTATAACAAGCTGCCATATGAGCACATTTATTTTTAAACCTGGCCTTGTTTTAACTACTGTCTTCTTGAAAACCTGATTTTATTACCGACATTTAACGCTTTAAAAACAAATTTACAGCACACACTCATATGGCAATTAAAAGTAAATTGGCGCTGTCCGCAACACTTCTACCACAGCTTTTCAACCTTTCTGAGATATTAGTTGCATGCGATTTTCTTTTTTGCTTTTTGTGTAAAGAATAAGTCACACTATAAACTTTCGACTTTTTGAAGAATGATGATGATGAGTTTTTGCTGTCTTCAAGCGAACAGAACTTGGAAAGTAACACCGCACCCATTTCACTGCCCTCATCATGACCTCTATGATGGCCTAAATATGTCATCAGCGCAATTCG
The DNA here is from genome assembly GCA_021498325.1 of Bactrocera minax. NCBI lineage: Eukaryota > Metazoa > Arthropoda > Insecta > Diptera > Tephritidae > Bactrocera > Bactrocera minax. The sequence goes on from JAKEEE010000001.1 coordinate 6,374,333, forward strand.
AATTCGAATACTAGCGGGTTTTTACAACCCAAAAATTAGGCCACATACATAGTTAACGAGGAATGAGGAGGTTTGAGAATAAAGTCCCAGTAGGAAATTTTACGAGAGGGAAGAACTACTAAGTATACTACTCGAACATCACGAATTTTACGTTATTAGGACTCTAATTACTTAAAATCAATTTTTGTTTCCGCAAGAATCTATAGTGGACCTACCTTATGGTGCCACTTTCCTGCAGGGTGCATTCCTACTATATGAATTATATGCATACATATAGACTAATACATATCTACATAACAGTTAAATACATACGATAACAATAATAAGTAAATGTAATGATTCCAAAGTATCGGTCTGTGAAAATATTATGATATGAGCGAGCATGAACATGAGAGCTTAATGCCAACTCATGCTGATGACTATCGGAATCATTTATTTATATGGTATGTAAGTCTAATGCATAGACAAAGAATGTTCGTTTTCTTCAAAAGTGCTCTATATTTGCAAGAATATATGTACAATATGTATGTTTGTGGAATTGGTAAAACAATGAAATCGATTGTTCACCTTTGATGAGTAGCGGTTGTTAATTGTTATTATTGTATGATTTTGATAGATATGGGCGTGAGTAAGACCAATCGTTCGTTGTGCCACAAATTGAAAACTACATTAGAGTAATTGTACAATATCATGCGTTATTTTCATTCTATTTACCAATATATATTGTCTGTATATATAAACATATGCTTCTAAGTTCAATAATAATTAAAATAGTGTGAAGAAAACAAGGTTGAGCAAATCGCTCGAAAAATTGCATCATCTGCAAACATTATTAAACTTTATCTTTCGCCAAGGTGCAGTAGAAAAACTCACAAAGGTGTAGTATTAGTCCAAAATATGCCTAATGTTTCAATCAGAGATCCCAAACATTGTTTTAAAATAATATTTTGAATATTTGGATTTGATGTTCAGATCGATCTCAGCATATCCATATAAAACCGACAAACAAAATATATCACTGACTTTGTTAGCGAACAACCTAATCATTTAAGAAGCAGTAAACTAAGAGCTTGTACAAGAAGTAAGGCGGAACAGGCGTTTAAAGAACAAATAAAGCTTTTTTGCTGCACAAGCTTTTATTTTGAATATTCATAGTATTATAAATGACTATAGAACTGTTCTTCAAAAACAAAGAGTCGTATAAATTCTTCTAAATGTCTTAATACTGTGATCTTGCACTGAAACATAACCCACATCTATTCACACCAACCAGTACGCTTAAGCGGTTTTCAACTGTTTCAACTGTCAAAGTATTACTATAGAGCTACTTCTCATTTGCTCTTAGTATTAATTTTTTTTCTGGTAATAACTTACTTTTAATGGAAATACAGCATTTCATTGGATACTGTGTCGATTATGCAATCCTGGAAACACTTCTTCGATGATTTCTTATGAAAATCTTTCTCAATGTTGCTCTGAAAATAATTATAGAGCTGCGTTTAGAAAAAGCAGAGACATCTATTTATTTTTCTCTATTATTTCAAACAGACTCAGAAATAGATATTGCTCTATAAGTAACCATCAATGAAATATAGATCTCTCAATACAACCTTAAGTCTTAGGTACAATGAAATGAGTGAATTTCAAAGGGAAATGGCTGGAAGAAGCTGGAAGGCTGGAAAAAATTAAGTCGGAAAGTTCAATTATGGAAATAAATAATACTGTAGTTAAAGAAGCTGAAGAGGGTATTTTTGTAAACTTTCTTGAAATTTCAATAATAAAAAAGCGATATATTACTAAGACATTTACTAAGATTTATATATTATTATATATTACGATATATAGTAGTATGTAGTATATTACTAAGATTTAAGAATTGTACGGAAAAGGTTAGATTTAGTTTCTGAAATTATTTCTTTTGTTCCGAAAATAAATGAGCAAATTAAAAGTATAAAACTAAAACTCAGTAAATTCGATTAATCAAATCTTTTTAAAATAGTGCAATTCCAAGTTTATCAAGCGAAATATGACGGAATGACGCCCGTGAGGGAGACTCAATCACAAAAACATTGATACTCCGTTAGAATTCCAAAACAAGCCCACCTTCGAATTTTTAATGAATAATTCGTTTTATTTTATGGATATTAAGTTATATTAAAAAAGAACTTTAAAATATGGCGTGGCTTGGGAAAGTGACAAGCTGATAAGTTTGTTCATAAATTAAATGCGGCAGAATGCTAATTTATTGTAGGAAAATATGGGAAGCGATAAAATATTAATCCAAGGAAAAAAAATATCCTTTCAATCAAATGGAAATTTTTAATTGACTTTTATTTTATTCAAAAACGGCTTAAAAGAGATTTGCTATATCAGCCATTGTTGTTATTAATTAATACCTTTATGACAAAAAAATTTTGAAAATCATACTTCGCAGCTGTAACCCTTCACACACGCCGTAAAAAAAAAGGATTATTTGTATAGTTTGCTTTGAAAACGAGCTACTTAATGTTGGTTCCTTTACTTTCAAGCCGGCAATTAATTCGGTTATTGTCCTAGCCATTCTATTTACCCCTCAAATTGCGTCAATACATTTCGCTTTTTCACCCCATTTCCATTACCTAGTCCAACACTTGAGTGCAGATGTCGTTTGCATTGCATCATTGCAAGAATTTTATCGAATTCTATTGATCTTCAAATGGTTGTTTGCTTTCGGCAGATTGGCAGGCAGACGAACACAGACCGAGAGCCAAGCAACAACTGCAATAACTTTCCATTTTTCTCTTTTCAATTTTACGCTTTTCCCTTTTACAGTTACCCCTATGCGTTCCACAAATATGTATATTTGTATAGGAAATGAGTAGATAGATTTGTAAGTTTAGCTCTTGGCAGCTGTTAGCCCTAGCCATTTTGCGCTGAAATTTCTAGTTGTGTGTTGCATGTTGCAAGTATATATGTATACATTTACAAAAATAATAATTTCCTTTTGCCAAACACATTTCGAAATGAAAAGAAAGTCTGTGGGGAGCGGATATATGACTCGTGTTACGCTTCAATTATTGCCGAACAAAATTACAAGTATTGACCAAATGCCAATAGAGAAGAATGAGTGCAAAGGGGTGTTGCTGCTTGAGTTTGTCGTCTACAAAAGTGGAACAACAGTAAATAGTTACAACATGTTCGCTTATATTCTTATATATTTACATATAAATGGTGTCAGGAAACAAAATAATATTTCATTTTTATTTTTTAATTCTAATCTACCCATAATTAATAGAAGGCCTACAGGGACGATTTACAATTGTGTTAGACATAATTTAGAAAAGTAACATTTTAATCTCATCCACTACATTAACTATATTAGAGTATTACTAATTGTTAACTAATAATTATTATCCACTATATTAACCATGTTTTGAGTATTATTTTAACACAAAAAGTGAGAATTTGAAGTAAGATTTTCAAATAAAAATCTAAAAAGTAATTGTTAAACAAATTTTTTTCTACTTTTTTAATTCTTGAAAAACAATAATGCATATCTTTTTTTGGGCACTTTTTTTTAAACTAGCCCCACTCTTCTGAAATTAACCTCACTTTTTGGACCATTATTTTAAATTTGATTCGCTTGATTTTTTTTATATATTTTGTGAATATTTAGAAATTAACCTCACTTTTCTAATAATTGTTTTAGATTTGCAGCGCTTCAGTTGTTAAAAATTAAACTTGAAGGTCGAATTAAAGAATTGAGGCCTAGGTTGGAAATCCACCCATATATTTGAAGGATATAGAGAATATTAAATTCCCAATTCTCTTAATAAAACCAAATGTCGCAAAATCAAGAGCCTTCAAACATAATTACTTAATTGAATTCTACGTTGTTTGAAGAGAGAATTTTCCCTTACCTTATGTCAGTATTTAATTGACAGTCCCGTTAGTAATATTAATCAATTGAAGACCTCACAGTATATATATATATATATTTATTTATAGTATAGCTCATCTAAGTACAGAAGACGTGCTCAATACATAAGGAACAGTATATTCAGACCTAATCTCTATAATTTGAGTATCGTGTTTCGTGAACGGATCTGCATTCCAGAAGTAGGTTTATATGACATCGAAGATCGTATATCTAGTTCCCGTTAGAGCTTAAAACGCATGAAGAAAATAAAAGATTGGTCAAAAAATATAAGAGTACAATTCCGTGAATTTTCCAGCGAATTTAAAATATATGTATGTATGTAATATATGCATGCATGTATGTATGACTTTTTGGTGTCATGAGATCATAAATCAAAAATGATTGGATCGATTGGTTTTGTTCCAGAGAGTTTTCTATTTTATTTATTTTTTACTACTGTAGTCAAGAAATAGCAAAACAGAAATAACAAGGAAAACCTGTCGAATATTAGAGTACATCGGCGAGATTAGAAGCAGATGAGCTCCTGAGGAGGAGGACTGACACATCCGTTCCCCCAACAGTCCGGTGTACGTAACCGATCCGGACCCAGATTTTTATCTGGCCAAGGACTGTCCACACGGCAATAGTCTTCCAAAAAACTCAGTATAAACACGTTGACCCCAAACCACTGGAGCATAAAGAGGACAGGATAAGAGCAGGGAATTCGGTAAAAGAATTTCGTACTAAACATATAATTTACACACTGTAGTCTACGACTCAGTAGTGAAATATTTTGTACGTGGCTACTGCTTAAGACAAGTAATAACTTAAAACACAGAGCTAGAGATTTTTATCAGAAAATCTCGACTACTAAAGGTTGAGAGGAAATCATGCTCAATACGGTTTTGTGAATAAAGGTAAATGGCTCTAAGAATCTTCTAGAATACTAAGGTTCACATCCACAATTTCTTTAAAAATCGGCAGCTTCTCCGAGATCATAATTTTAATTAGCAGTGTACACAATAATACTGAGCACAATATATTAAAAGGCATTCACAAAATTTTTATTTACTATAAAAAAGTTAAAGATAATAATAATTAAAAAGCACTTAGCATGCTCATCCTCAATCAGAAACAATGTGATTTATACGCTTTTAAGGAAACACACACATTTCCCACACATCCTGTAGCACCTACCAGCATAAAAACACACTTGAATGCACTGAATGCACATAATCCCTCATCCCACCGTTGCATGACTTTGTGTACCTTTGTTGCGCCTCACCGTTCCAGGACACAAAGGGGTTGGCTACGCCCTGACGTGACTTTATGGCAACGAGCGTGTGATTTAAAAGCCGGCAAGTCCGCAAACCAGGCGAACTGACTGGCTGGGAGGACCATACAATTGCCTCACCTTGGCAGTGACATGTATTGCACGCAGTTGCTGCAATAGCCACGGATAAGTGGAGGCCAGGCAGATCCTGCACCGAGCGCAACAAATATTTAGCACCTAATGCTCGCAGCGCCATCTATCAGCCCCTTGAAATTAGCGCATGCGCTGTAACGGCAACTCCTGACTTGCTTGTTATTTACTTGTGCAACGGTTTGTTAGACCAACAATGCGACAGTAGTGATTGGGGCGCGTTGCTGTTCGTGGTTGCAGACGAAAGGCGCTTGAGAAAGCATAAAATTTATGGAGAATTGTTGTTTTTCCTCAGTTAAAATGGAAGCGGTTTAGTTTTAAGTGGAACATTTTTTATATGGTATTTTGTACTTTTATAATTTTGGTAATGCGTAAGAAGAAGATTATGTAACTTTTTAAGGTAAGCGATAGGTATGCAACAAATCAAGTATTTACAGTATCCTTTGATGTTTGCTGGTGTGTGTGTGCCACCTTGAATCGCATGTGGAGTGTGTGTATGTGTGTGAGTAAAAAATCGATAAGATTTGTTTTTTCCGCTGCTACGCTTAGTCTTGTGCTACGTTCCCGTATTTATAGGATAAGGATACACAGCGGATGTGGCGCCTGTGTAGGTGAGCGTGAGAGTCGGTCAATGTTTGTGCGGCATGTACTTTATACGCACTTATATACATACATATATTATATATATCCGGTTATCAATTGAGTGCAAGCTATTACGAATAAAATATATTTCCGTTAACATAATTAATGCTTTCACTTTCCGTTCTGCTTGCTTTTCGTTCGCTAGGTAATAACACCGCAACGTTACGGTGATGTTTACATCTACAACTGTCCGGCAGCAGCAACCCCGTACAGTCGGCACAGTCAGCCAAGTCATCATTTACAGCAACAACAACAATTATATTGCAACCAAAGTATATATCAGAACATCGCCATGATGTCGGCGGCAGCCAATGGTAGCGGAAATGGTAGTGAGTTCGAGACCTACGATACACCAAAACCGGCCACACCAGTCAATTATGATTGCCCCAAGAATGTGTGTCGAACACCAACACAACTGCGCTTCGCCGATGCGACACTGCACAACGTGAAGGGCTGCTCGACACCCATACAAGAGGAGTCCTATGATGTGCCGCGTCCACTGAACACGCTCATCCAACAGCAACACACTTTGACGCCGAGCAGCTCCAATTCCTCGTTGCTCACCAGCGACAGCCTGAGTTTATCCTTTTCGTCATCGAATCGCTCGTCGTTGGCGAATATGCCCGACTATGATGTGCCGCGTCGAAATCCATTGCCGGTGCGCGCCGTGCAACAGCAACAGCTTTTGCTGCAACAACGCCAAACGCCGACGCCATGCGTGAACGGCAATTGCACGGCTTACGACTTTCCATTGCCGTCGAATGTGAGCTCACCGCTTGCGGAAAAGTCGTCACCCAATGCAACACTAATGGCCGCCGCGGCCAGCAAAGAGTTGCCGCTGGAATTGTCCTCGGCGCTGTATACGCTGGATAAATTGCAATTTGAGACCAAAACAGCAATAACAAAGTGAGTAGCGCAAACAGTTTAGAGAATCCATATGGCATGTATCAGTAATTCCACTCTTTTTCAGATTGCTCTCTTTTGTTACGCCGAGTTGGCGTCAGCGCGAAAAGCTGGAGCCCATACTGATGGATGTTAAATTGACGGCTGTGCGTTTGCGCACCGCGTTGCATGACCTTAGTGAGTTCGGTGAAGGCGCGCTGGGCAATGCTCAACGCTCCGAAGATCGTAATTTGGCGCCGAAGCTGCGACCGCACGTGCGCGCGCTGCGTGATGCGGACAAGCTGATACACGACACCACAGAAGCGCTGGACGCGCAGGGTTGGGCCGTCGAGCAACTAATGCGCAGCGATGAGAAATTTAAAACCAACAACAAACCGCCCGATAGTCTCGATCAGCTGATTGCATGCGCGCAAACGCTCACCGAAGATGTGCGCCAAACCATCTCGTTCATACACGGCAACGCGTCGCTGCTGTTCAAGCGTAGTCTGAGCGAGAGCGGCGCTGATGAGGAGGAGAGCGCGAAGTGCGCCAGCACAACTCAAGATCCAAATACACCGAATCGTGGCAGTTCAGAGTGGGTGGAAGACTATGATTATGTTTCCTTCGAGTCGAAAGACGCGGCAGCGAAAAAGAACTCGGCGCTACGCGAGGCAATACCGGCTAACTTGAAGAAAAATTTCGACACTGTCATAAAAGCGGCGGAAACCACCGTTATGGCCGCTTCAAATGTCGCAACAACGAACACAAACACTAAGAAGCCAGAATTAACAGTTAAGGATAAAAAATTAGTGTGCTATTATGCCGTGCAAATATCCACGCACATGGGTAACCTACAGCAAGCGATCGACTCCTTCTTGGAGACTGTCGAGAAGAATCAGCCACCGAAATTCTTCATTGCCTATGGCAAATTTGTTGTGGTGAGCGCGCACAACTTAGTCACCATTGGCGATATAGTGCATCGTAATGTATCCAAGCTCGAATTGCGGGAGAAGATTCTACGCTGCACAGACGCACTCTCGGAAGCGCTCAAGACATGCGTGCAGAAGTCCAAGAAGGCAGCGGCTCAATTTCCCAGCGTTACGGCGGTGCAAGAGATGGTTGACTCTGTGGTGGATATCAGCCACTTGGCGGCCGATCTCAAAGTGGCCATGTTGCAAGCCGTGCAACTGAGTTTATAAGTTGATTTGCGGCGCTCTCCTGTCGTAGACCGACAGTTATTGTTTGTCAAAGGCTTCCAAAGTCTTCCACAAGTTGGCATAAATCCCAGTACTATTTAGAGGGGGATGGTTTTTTCAAAATCGCAGCTAAGATAACTACATACATAAATAGTGAATGCGCTTCAATGCTTTGTGCTTCCAGCAACAATTTATATTATAATGAAGTTACAGCATACAGCGGTAATTTATTTAGCACAAACATTACATAATCAAACGAAGCTGACTGCTAGGCAAAGCGTGCCGACATAATCAAAAGCCAAATTCTTGTCGTTTAAAGGGAAATTCTTAAACGGTATTGCAATCATAACAAATACATATATATAAGCCTACATGCATACATAAATTGACAACTATTGGAAAAGAAGTTTGTTTTAATTTAGAAAATGTGTCTAACGAACGAATGACACTGACACTTCTTATAACAACAACAGCAAAAAACATTTGAGCGTGTTTACACATATTTATATACATATTTACGCGCATGTGTATGTAATTTATTAACTCTAATATTTAATTTTAAATGTGATATTTTAAGCGAAGAATGTTTAAGCGATTATTACCGTCATGGCAAAATTTCTAAAAGCAATTGTGCTTACTTGTAACTACGTAAATGTATTTACTTTACATCTATACATACACACGAATATGTGTATGCAAAGCTTAACTTATTTAAATTTGCTGTACATATTTCTTTACCGTTATAACATATCCTTCTTAAATTATGCAGTACTCCCCGTAAATAGCATTGTACATTAAATATTCATTCTTTATAATTTTAGTTAAGTTATTTCTTATTTTTTGCTCTGAAAGCTGGTGGAAGTGCCTATGTGAACAACATTGTGTCATAACATCGTACAGTTTGTATTTCCTAAACGAAACGCTTTTGTCAGCGTTCATACATTTCGACATAGTCAAAAAATCTTTAAGATTAACATTATTAAGCATTTATTTTAACTTATTACAACACTACATATGTATAAATATATATTATATGTCATAAATTGTATGTATTCCTATGTTAGTGAAGAAAACGAACGATACAAGTCGGCTTGGTATCCTATTGTACCTCTTGTAGAAGGGAGGAAATTATAAACTTCAATAAATCTTAATGTAGAGAAGAAATTCAATTTGTTTTATAATGCACACACACATCGAGAGAGTGTCTAATTGCGGCGTCTTCAGACGACAGTCGGTTTTAAGTAAGCGGAGTGGACCAGAATTTATAACCGGCAGAGGAATTACCTTATAGATATTTGTTATCGATATATTTTGACAATATATATTATATAGGGAGCTTTAACAAAACTTTAATGCACCACATATCAGAATCAGTCTATTTAGTATTTAAGCTTTTGAAATAATGCAACAGAATACTTTAAATAATTTCACAATTTCAATTCAATCCTAACTACGTCTAACACTACTCAACAATACTATTACAAATATACTACTGTTATAAAATAAATTTACTTACATTAAGTTATACTTCGTCTAATTTTAACTAATTTAATCTAATTTTTTTAACTGCTTAATAAATCCTGCATTTGGTTGAATACATTCGCGTTTTGACTTTACTAAGGCATATGCGTCGTCGAACCGCATACCACGCACTAATATTAAATATGCAATAACAATGCTAGCCGCGCGCGATACTCCAGCATTACAATGCACTAGCACACGACCGTGAGACGATTTCGCGTCATTAATGAATTCGTTTGCTGCTGGTATGACACACTCTAAAAGTAGCGTTTCGGGTAAATCGAGGCATGGCAGAGAAATTGTCTGCACCTTTTCATTGTCTATGTGTGGCGTCTCAATACCAACGCTTAAAATATGTGTTAACTTATATGCACTTATATTTTCACTATTAACAGCATCTTGTGAGCCCAAGTAAAGGAAATCAGCTAGAATACATGCTGGTGTAGTATCTGGTTTTGTATCAACTACAAAACCATAAGACTGTTCTTGAAGATATTGTATAGGTGTTGAGGTAGTTGCGTTTGCTTCGATAAAACGTTTGCCACTTGCTGTGGTTACAGTGGTTGTAGTGGCTTTCAAGCCAATGCGTTTAGCTTTTAACTGCTGGAGGAAACTCATTTTCACTAGCTTTAGTGGGTAGCTTTAAATCGTTTTCATCATAGTGAACACGACAAAGGTAGAGCCCAAATGGTGGTGAGAGCAGTATACGATGATCCCAAGAGTTTTTCGATGGAATCGTTAACATTTGGTATACAGATTGCTCATCAATTCGTCCGGTAGCAAGCGATAGCAGTGTACCAACAATGCGTCGTACCTGTATTAAACAGTATGTATTTACGTTTGCATAAATAAAATTACACTAACTTGTTTGTATAAAAACGCTTTTGCTTTGATTTCAATTTCCCAATAATCGTAGATGTTGTCTGCCAATTCAGCATTTGCGCCAATTGCTGCAGATTTTCCAGGTTTTATAGTTATTTCATCGATTGTACGTACTGTGTATCTAGGATGATCACGTGTAGGGCTGTGTTGATGACTGACGCTCATGAAAGTGCGAAAATCGTGTAAACCGAGAAAGATTCGTGTTGCGGTGCGCAGTCGTTCAATATCGAATATACTGTTTCTGTAATAAAAATAAGTAGAATAGTAAATTACTTTCGGTGAAAGTAGGCAATATAACATACTGTAAGAAAAGGCAGCGGTCTAGTTCTTCTACCGGTATAAAAGCTTTAAAGTTTTGATTCTTTAGACGATCGGTATCATTACTACCATTTTTCGCCACTGCAAATCGATATAAGTATGTGCGCCCTCGTGCATGATAGCGACTGTGAAAATTGTTGGGAACTTGTTGGGTACTCAATATTCGTATAGGTAACGCATTTTTAACAAGCATACGATTTAAAGTGCTAGTAATATTAGCAGTTTCATAGGGCTTCGAGTTATGGCGCTCGAGGTCAATGTGAAGAGTTGAATGTAATGCATGTACACCAGCGTCAGTGCTAAAACAAAGTAAATTAATGCGGTATTAATACGGTAAGAAAATATACAATAAATACTTTTGAAACACAACATAGACCAACATACCGACTTGAAAGAACGGTTTGAATTTCGTTTTTAGGATGCAACGCCCGACACGCTAATTCAATGCAGCCTTGTACACTTTTTGTATCCACTTGAATTTCTGAAGCTTTATTTATTGTTTTCTGTATACCACTAGCAATTATATAATGTACAATTTATTTTAAAACTTTGCAATATAAAATGATATAAATTACAGTAATTACCGGAAATTTGTGCCTATATATGAGACGTTTAACAAGTAGCGATACATTTTGGCAACTTGATTAACTTAATGCATGGATGTGCATCCGTGTTGCATAAACAAAAACTCCTATCAGCTGATCATCAACATGTCATCATTATGAAAAATTAAGTTTCAAACAATTTAATTGTTAGTAAAATTTTATTCCGAAGAATTGATGTCCTTGTTTTCACTAATAATCAGCACTCTTTGGGAAGTTTTGTAGAAATATAAATAAAAAAAAAAACTTAATTAATTTTGGCATTAATGACAACCGGTATCTAATAATAAAGTTCCACATTCCAAAAACTCCGAATATGAAACGAACAGAGCCTGAGCCCTCTACTGAGCTGTATTTTTTCATAATCTGCAAATTTTTTACCGATATTTGGAAAAAGGTCTTTAACAAATGCCGGTTCCATAACATTAAAATACGCGCTCCTAGAATGAAAATTATTGTGAAAACTTGAATATTTTCCTAACACCCATACAAGGATGAACGAACTTGATCTCATATTTCTTAACATAAGATACAATAGTGAAAATGATGTGTATGAATGGCTGAAATTACGTCTGGTATTAGTACTTGGTATTGTGGTACACCCATTTGAATATTCAAGTGTACTTGTTCAGTTGGGCCATGAACCCATACCAGCACGTCATAGCACATCTTTCTTGGGAAAACCAATTATGGTGCTGCCCAATATCTTCCAATACGGTTAGTAAGACAGCAAGAATAACAAACTAGAAAGAGCTGAATACATTTACTCTTACAACTTTCAAAGATCAAAAAATCGCAGTCGTATTTTCAGGGTTCGGCAGAACTTGAAATTAAACAAGCGGGAAGGGCTGAGCCAGGGTGTTTTCAGGTGTTAGTAAATCTTTGTATTAAAAAATGTTGCGTAAAAATTTAAGATTCAACAACATTCTACATTATATTTGGTATCTTATTAACTTAGGTTGTAAAATCAGTTTGTTTTTTACATTTTGTTTCGTGTCCGAAATATTTATATTATATTAAAATCAACTAAATTAACTAAATGATATAAGTGATATAAACTCGATCAAAATGGCTAAACTTAATATATTGTGGGTATACTAGGAAAATGTCAACTAGAATTGGAAATCATTATATTAGAGCTATAAGGTTTAGACCAAGGTCTAGAGCGATTTCATTCATATTCAGCGCTAAACCACATTATGTTTGAGAAAGCATATCGATTTAATTTATCGAATATAAAAACTGGGTTGATTGTTGGAATGACTTACAAGCGCGTGGTGAACTTATGCGTGGCTTTTCATTACTTTGGCGGTGAATATTATTTATATATAAATATACATTAATAAAATATCTGCTGTTTTTGAACATTTTATTTTCAGTTCTGTTGGTGGCTCATCAAAGCTTGTTAGTGCTGGAAAGCGCGCTGATTTTGCGCCTCTACCAACGATTGCAAAACCACTATTAAGCCAAATCTTTACATTATTTCCCCGCTGAACAACGATACATTACAATATACTCAACTGCATTTTGGTAATATATAATTTTCCTTTTTTTTTTGGTAATAAGGAGCTGTGGAAACTCTTAAATACGTTGGACGACAGCATGTTACAGCCTATTAACACTTTTATTTTCCTTAACTTAAATTGATGTAAGCGGTGTATGGCATCTAAGTGTTGATTGTAAATTAAATGAAATACACTTAGTTCGCCAATGCAACCGTGTTTAGTGTTTGTTTTATTTGTTTTGCTTTGTTTTGTTTGTTTTGTTTGTTTGTACTCACGTGAGTTTCTGCAGCTTTCTTTATAGTTTTCTGCATACCACAACCAAATTATGATATACAGCTTTTTTTTAAAGTGTTTGGAGAAAAAATATATAATAAATTATAATTACCGGAAATTTATGCCTACATACGAATATTTTAAGAAATAATGTACATTTGGGGACTTCATTGACTTGATCAGCTGATCATGAACATGTTCGGCTTTTAGTAAAAAGTGTAGTTTCAAACTATTTAATTGGTAAAATTTATTACCGAAAAGTTTGCGTCATTGTTTTCACTGAAAATCGGCACTCTTGGAAGGCTTGATAAAAATTTATATAAAAAATATAATAAATTTAACCATTTGTGACACCCGGTATCTAATAGTTTAGTTCAGCATTCTGAAAACTCCGAATATGAAACGAACAGAGCCACTGGACCTGTAAGTTTTTTCCATAACCTGTCAATTTTTTACTAGTATTCGGAAAAAAGTCTGTAGCAGCCGCCGGTTCCATAACATCCAATAGGGGCTCCCAGGTTGAAAATTGTTGTGAAAACTTAAATATTTGCATATAACTCATACAAGAATGACCGCAATGGATCCCACATTTGTTAACATAAATGACAATGACGAAAATAAAGAAGTGAATGAATGGATTCGATTTGGAATGCGATTAGCAGTTAGCGCTGCACTACACCCATTTGAATATTCAAAGGTGCTTATCCAGTTGGGCTATGAACCCATACCTGCACGTCCTGGCACATCTCTCTTAGGAAAACCAATTATGGTGCTGCCCAATATCTTCCAATACGGTTAGTAAGACAGCGAAAATAAAAATTAAAAAAAGCCAAACTATTGATTTGGATCCTTAAATGTTTACTTGTTTATAGCTGGGTACATCAGGAAAATGGATGGTTTCTATGGCTGTTATCGTGGTCTTGCGCCCAAATTAGTAGGTTCTGTTGTGAGCATGGTTTTCAGTGAAAAAATTGCTGATAGGGTGGGACTACCAGCTATCGATGATAAGGATAAGGACGACAATGACCTCACCGATGAAGAGCTGTAAGTTATATATGCATTAAACAAATACATATAATGTTATTTTTGTATTTGCAGTTATGTACAGTTTAAGGTGAACCTAAAGCGAGATGTAGTGTTGAGCATATCCGGAATTATTGTCTCGCATCCTTTTCATGTGATTTCATTAAGAATGATGGCACAATTTATTGGCCGTGAAACTCTTTATCAAACAATATTTGGTTCCATTAAAGAAATTTATAAAACTGAAGGTGTTGTAGGATTTTTCTCCGGTTTAGTACCTAAACTACTTTGTGATGTAGTCTGCCTGGTACTCACAAGCACCACTGTGTTCGTGCTAAACAAATATGTTATCAAAGACAAAATTGGAAGACAGTATAATGCCGGCTTTGTACAAGTACGTATGATGACACATATTTGCATTGTAAACATTTCATCTAAGTATGCTAATTTTTTGAATGTAGTTTGCATTTTCAAGCGTTTTGTATCCGTTCCAAGTGGTTTCTTCATGCATGGCTGTTACAGGTTCACGTTTAATGGCTGGACGCCCGCCAGTGATGCCTGAATATAAAAACTGGGTTGATTGTTGGAATGACTTACAAGCGCGTGGTGAACTTAAGCGTGGCACATCTTTGTTTTGGCGGTGAATATTATTTATATATAAATATATATTAATAAAATATCTGCTGTTTTTGTGCATTTTATTTTCAGTTCTGTTGGTGGCTCATCAAAGCTTGTTAGTGCTGGAAAGCGCGCTGATTTTGCGCCGCTACCAATGATTGCAAAATACCAATAAGCCAAATCCTTAAATTATTTCACCACTGAACAACGATGCATTTTGAAATATAGTATTTCACTGTTAACTACGAACACAATTACAAGATGCTAACTGCATTCTCGTAATTTTGCTTTTCTTTTTTAGTAATGAGAGGTTTTTTAAAATCTGAAATAAGTTGGACGACAGCATGTTGCAGCCTATTATTGCGTTAGTTTTCCTTAACTTAAATTAATGTAAACTGTCTATAACTTCTAACTTTTGATTGTAAATTAAACTAAATAACTCTGTTGGCCAATTTTACATTATTTGTCATTTTCTGATTTCAACTGAGCGAAAACCAAAGAGATAAGCTAATCTAAAGGTATTCCGCATCAGTTCGAACTGAAATAAAATTGTTTCTGTTTAGTATTAATATCTTTTGTTGTTTATTTTACTTAGAGCATAGCCGAAAACGGCTGTGAGTATTCCAAAATGTGTGTCGGCCTATTTAGTATGCTCTGAGTACACGTTGGGTTCGGTTGAAAAATCGCCGAATATGCTATATTGCTACTGAATAGTTAATTGGTGTTAAAATACAAAAACTATATAACGAAAATTCAGAGTTTCTAATTAATGTTGTTGTGTAAAAAAGAAATATTTAATTAAAAATGTGTTGAATTTTATTGAAGTAGTGTTAAAAAAGAGTTAATTTTCCAAAATTCTTTCTTAGATCACTTCTTGCAGTTTGCGACATTGTGTGTGTATCCATAGAATATCTTCAAAAATTGACTTTGTGTGCGCGCTTGTGTCGGTTCCTTTGTGTCTCATTAGCGGCAGACACTGGCAGTTCCCATCTCACCAGAAATATACAACAAATGTAGCAACAAGTAGTGTGCACGATTTTAAAATAAACGAAACACGATTTTCCTCTCCAAGCGTGCGCGAGTGTGTATATTGTATTCTGTAGGTCGGGATGATCTGCTCGTTGCCGCGATAAACGCCAGTTGTATGGCGTGTATTTGGAAATAGATTGCATATTTATAAGTATAATATATAGCAACAAAACTTACATTTATGCATAAATAAATACTCTTTTTTTTTAGAAAATAACCGTTAATTATGAATTGTGTTGGATATGCGCTTACGAAATATTTATAGTCAATAAAAAAGCTCATATTACTAAAAAGCGTAAAAGTGTATAAAGAAATAGTTTGTAGCCATCATGTCGTCTCGACGGGCACAATCCTTGCCGCCAAATATGTTGGATCAGAAACCGACGCGCGGAAAATGTATAACGGCAATTTGTTTCTCATGGAAAGTGATTTCCTGCGTAGTATCCCACGTGATTCTAGTACTGATGGTGGTCTCATATTGTGTTGGTGGCGCATACCTATTTCAACATTTGGAAAAGCCACATGAAATCGAAGTGAGTTTGATTTCATTAGGAAGTTTATAACATAATATTCGAAATCTAAACAAATTGTTCAATCATGTCATGTACAGGGATTTGTATATTGGTCGAAAATTCTAATCTATTACAATCAACCAGAAAGAAGTAGTTTGGGTATATGGTATATGACAGATTTCATAATTTTTTAGCATCAAAATAAATATAAAAATTGTCAACTAATGCCAATTAAAAAATCTCACAAATTAATCGATATATTTCTCATGAAATCAATCCTCATGTTGATTTAATATAGTTATCCATATTTATATTTATCCATATATGGGGTATATTAGGACTGCGAAAGGTCTGGACTAATTTCATTTGCTTTTAATATTAAAATAGAGTTTAGTATTGAAGATGTTTCCACTAAATTTTTATAAAATAACTCACATACTGATCGATATTTGTGGTATAAAGCCAACTAGAGAGAGGAAAACCACTATATGGGACTTCACTTAATTATTTTAGGATATCAGAATAACAAAAAGCATTATATTAAGTATACGGGGCTAGGAAAAGTACAGAACCAATTTTATTTATTTATTTTGGTGTTAAGACTACTTTATTATCAGGAAAAGATGCTCACTTAACTGCATTAAAAAATTGCTAATTTTTTTTAGATATAAAATCAGCAATTGGCACTGAGGTGTTCATTTCGGTATCTGGAGGTTTGAAAAGTTAGTGTCATATTTCGAACACGTCTGGAAGTGAGATCACATAACTTGAAGACATTATTATGCAAAGATTTATTTATTCTCTTATATTTTTTCGTGCTCGAGTTATATATTGCAAAGTGGGAGAATCTGATGGAATTTAGCAGTGTGTTGCATGGAAAGTAGGCATGGTTGTAGTCCAATTTCGATGGCAATACTCAAAATATAATATAAAGAAGTAAGTGAAGTAAGATTTTGTCTCAAATTTGGTCACTATTTCACCAAATTTCACCAAAAAGCGGATTGTGTCACGCCCATTGTACATTTTCTTTACCGATTCGTGTACAAACCTGTTGATTTTACGTTTAAATTTAATGCATCAGATGTGTTTTTTAGAGAGTTATCGCACTGTCACTGGTTTTAAACTTAACCTCTATATTGGGGTGGGCGTGATTATTATCCGATTTCACTTATTTTCATTCTGTTTCATGAAATGCTAAAAAAAAGTTTTTACTAAATATGGTTGGTATAACTTTAGTAGTATGTGAGATATTTACATTAATACTGTTAAAGAGCGGTATTATGCCCGCTTTTTTGAACAACTGATGCTACTTTCTACTGTGAACCTCTGCACCAAATTTAAGTTTTTTTTTAGCTTAATTTGTGTCTTGGTTAAAGCATTTAATATTTTTTCGAAAAGTCTTTTAATTGCAATCAATTGCAAACTTCTCAAAATTTCAGGTAAAGAAAGATATTCAAAATTTGCGTCTCAATTTGACCGATAAAATTTGGCGTTTCTCCGACAATGCCTCAGTGCTGTCCGAAACTGATTGGATCGCCAATGTAAAGAAGGATTTAGCCGGTTTCGAAACACAAATAGTGACTGCTATAAAAACAAATGGTTGGGACGGTGATGAGGACGTTACGAAGTCGCAGTGGACATTTGCGGGTTCACTTTTTTACTCGATCATCGTTATCACAACTATAGGTGAGTGATTAAAATGCGTATTAATTTCAAATATTATTAAAAACATTTTGGTTTAAAGCTACAAACAATGAAGTCTACAAAAACATTAAAATAAATTACAGTTTAGCATTGAACTTGACCGCTACGCTCCAACCGGAGTTAAAGGAAATAATATATATATCTATTTAACTTGAGATAACTTTTTTAATGCGGCACTTTTGTCAGCCCCTTATTGACCTTGTCATCCACTTGTTGCTTGTTCAGTTTAATACTTTCAAGTAACTCCACATTCTTACCCTCAACTTGTAGTTTTCGATTCTTACTTTCAGCGTCGTTAAATGCATTTCCATAACCAAATGGGCTGCCTACAGTGTATTGCAGATAGCCTGGGTAACCACCACCCGTTGCGGCGAGTCCGTAACCTTCGGTATATTGTGGACCGCCAGCGCCAGGATAATGTGTATTTGGATGTTGATTGCCTTGGAATGGCGCTCCGGGATATTGCGTACCACCTGGATACTGCCCTCCGATTGGGTATTGACCACCAACGGGGTATTGACCACCCTGTCCACCGGCAAATTGTCCCACACCGCCGAACTGTCCACCAAAAACGGGATTTATTCCAGCCTCTGCTCCTGCATAGCCGCCAGCACCCGGTTGTCCGAATTGCCCACCCGCACCTAAAGCATTACCACCTCCGAATATGCCTGGTTGTGCTGGTAAGCCCACACCTGGTTGGCCGTTGTATCCACCCGGATATGCTGGTTGTGGACGTCCAATTACGCCCGTTGGCCCCCCAGGCCCCACTAAAATACCATTACCGTTGCCGGCTGCGCCACCAAAGCCACCACCAATATTCGGATAGAAGTTTGTGCCGAATAGCTGTCCGCTGCCAAAGGGTGGGTATGGGTAATTTCGTGTTGCGACGTTCGTATTTACGGCATCTTCATAGTCATCGATTTCATCGTTTGGTGGCTGCCCCGGCAGCGGTTTCCGGGTAGTTGGTTCACGATTGCGTGTACGTGCATTACGCCTTAATTCTTCACCCTGATATCTGGCTGAATTTTCACGGAATGGGCGTGGTTGATACTTGTCGTCGCTTCGTCTGGACCACACCCAACCGTCATCTTCGCGCGCAGCACATGCGCAACATATTAATGCTGCTAAGTAAAGAAATATAACTTGAAGTTTATTCATTTCGCCGTCCCTGAAATGAGGAAATTTTGTCGTTCATTATAAATTTAACATTATATTCGGTTGAAGTCACATATATGCGAAATCCATGGAAAACACATTTTGTAGGACTATATAAGCTCGACCTTCGCAGTAATTTGAATAGGCAATAAACCGAGTGGAAGTCATACATTTCCCTTATTTGTTGTAGCAGAGTAGATCATTTCCAACAATTTGAAGAATGCTTAATAAAGCTCCTGCTGACGCCATTCTAGATGTTTAAAACTACCTTTTTGGGGTCGTTCTAAGAATCATTACTAGTTACCAAATTAAAAATATCACCAACACAACTATCAAATATTTTCCGTGCTGGAGTGTTGATTACAATGGGTTGAACATTTTCTCTTTTTATCCCTTATCAATCGGGATAAAGGAAGTTAAATATTTCAGAGATACAAAACCTAAAGCAAAGGTGTTCGAAACAGATTTCCAAATCGTTTCGAACCAAACGAAATAAAGTTGACCTAAAGGATCGTGCAGAAACTTTGACTAAACATTATAGAAGAATTTTATAAACAGCTTTTGAAGTAGATTCAAGAGATTATTTTTAACGCCGATTTTATACCACCGTCCGAATAATACTATAGTTTTGAATATGAATACTGGTTTATTAGACTAAGAGCTTTGTAATCAGTTGAACTGCTAACATTTTACGAAAACATCTTTAAGCTCAATATCGATAAGGGTCGGTCGGTTATATTCAGTAAGGTTCGGTTCAGTATATTCGGAATCCAGATGTTTAAGAACTGTATTGCTGTATACTTTTGTATTGCTGAATCCTTTAGTCTATTTAAATTGTTCATAAATTTTCGCAAAATGAGTTGTAGTAGTTTAAGGAGACCCGTTCAGCCACACTCGACAATTTAACTCTTTTTCCTCAAATTTTAAATACTACTTGAATGGTGGAGTCTAGGTATATGGAATATACCTATATAGTATAGGTCTATGGAAGAATAGTGTTGTAGTTTTTTTTTTTTGCTATTTGCACCAGACTCTTTACTTCGCTGAGCTAGCCCACTTTTTCCTCGTCATTCACTAGTATAAATCTAAACAAAGGAATGAGTAATTCTTTTATAGCAACTATTTAGAACCACTAAGCAGCCTTTAGCATTCTCTTAAATAAATTTAGAGCTAAGGCTTTATGAGCCTTCAACGCTTATTTAGGCGTAACAAGGTAACAAGGTACTATGCAAGAAGCAAAACACTGTGCAAGGGGCTTAAATATTACGACTAGGATAGAGAGAGAGGGAGCTAGCTAGTCAGTAAAGGCTAGTCTTGAATATGCTCAGATATTAGAATAAATATTATATATTTGCGCTAGATCCATTATTTGGAGTAGATTTTTTGGTGGGAAGGACCTTTTTACTACAGTAACACAAAAATCGTTGTGACTTTCGATCTTCTGCACACCAATCACGTATACATATTTTCTTCTCCCAACCACGCCGATATTTTAGGTCTGTGATACACTTTTAGTATTGTATATGGAATTCGATTTTATCGTTTTGTAAAGTTTTTCGTTCATATAGCTCTATATATGTAGCGGCATCAGCATACTATTTATATATATAATATTTTCTAATATTATTTAGTTTTGTTATTTTATTAATTTTTAATTGGTCATTATTATTTGATTCCTAGATTCACCTTTGCTTGCAAAAAACTCACTTGCACCTTTCGTTTGTATAAATATTTTGCCTCTCCACTCACCAACTGTTTTGTTGTTCTTTTTTGGTAGTAAAATGTTTATTATTTACACTTTTTGGAAAATAAACTGTGCCAAAATAAGAATAATTCTTTTTTCCGCTTTACGATGCGTTTTGATCGCGTCGGTGGTTGTCGCTAGAGTAATTTGGCATGAGTTGGGCACACGCTACTTAAATAAAAAATTCGACCAGGCGAGCGTTCAACTGTAGCGTCATCACCAACGGCGCAGCCAAAAAATTCAAACAAATTTTAAACGTCATGAATTCACAACACAACCACCGATGATAATGATGATGAGAATGATGACTATACTGACCAGAAGTGCACAAAATCTTATGACATTGGTTGTTAGGTTTTTGAGTGGGAATAAAAATACGGATGGGATGGTCTAGTAGACTGCAGTAAGAGGGATGACGGTGGCAATACATATAAAATTCGAATGCAGTGTAAACATTTATGGGTATGCATGTAGGAGGGCTGACCGATAAGTACCAGTCTATTTTACTAGTCTACAAAAAAGACGAAATTTTTAACTCGATATACTTAACCCAGCGATGTCAATATACTTAACTCAGGTCTGCGATCATATGAATAAAATTTCTATATGGCGGGTTATTTTTTTTAAACTTGGAAGCAAAAAAGAAACCTCGCAAGGTCAATTCTGAAGAATACGATGGAAGACGCAGCAATTCGTAGCTTAATTCAACTAATTTTCCTGCACGACGGTCGAAGTGTAATCCTGTGCATTGTTATGAGGGAAGAGCATTTTTCCTTAGCCAAATGGGGACGGTTTTTCTGCAATTAGACGACGAATTGGCCGTTTATCTCTTCCACAAGTAGTTAATGCAGCCTGCAACTTGTGAATTCCAGAAAACGGTGGCCGACTTCTATCCGGTCAATACGACAGTCTTCACCTACTTCGGACCAGGTTCGCGGTTGTAATTTAGTCGACCTTGGTCTCTTGTGTGTACCAGTAAATCCATGTATCATCGACGGTTACGAAATGAGGCAGAAACTTCTTCGGATTACACTTAAACAGCTCAAACACTGCCGTGAAGTAGTCTCATGTTTTCGCTTGTTGTCCGGAGTAAGTAAATGGAGTAAGCCAACGAAGTAGAGGAGTCAACGTATACAGCATTCAAGAGTACTTTGATTTCACTGCGTTATTGACCTTCTAAAAACAATAATTGAATCACCGACTGACATTGCTCTTTTCCATTTTCTAAAACTACAAGACCAATTCGGCCGAAATTTAGACTGAAGCCGCATACGAGAATGTACACAGACCTGTAGACAGTTAAAACTTATCGGACCGCCCTCGTATACGCGCAATGTTTGTACGTATGGTTTTATTGAAGATTTTTTGGAATATTTTGAAAAGAAACCGCAAGAATATAGAATTCATAGCAAAGAAAGTATGATCATGTACATATGAATGTTTATACGCATGGATTATTAATTTCGATAATATATTTTAACTTTGATTCAATCACTCATTTAAGAAGAAATATATTTATGGTTAGCCAAAATTTCATTACTCATTACAGATTTTATGCCGACACGTTCCGTTGTGGCTTTGCGTCTTCCTTATTGGTTTGTCAAAATAAACCACCCAAAGTCACAAAATTGGAATGTATGTATGTATATGTATGTCTAGAGGTGTCAATTTAACCTTTTCTTTTCTAATCAGCGATCTCAGCGTTGCATTGATCGAATTATCAACGACATGCATCATTCCTTCAGTCAACGGTTGAGGTCTGTACATGTGGGTGTATGTGATCTCTCAGTGCAGCAATGATTCCCAACAATCGACGCCGTTTGGTGGTCACTGGCATTAGGCTGCCATTAATCACCACTCATTTAATGCCCAATAAATGTTCAAATAAATCATTTTTATCATTCGAAGATTTAGCGATTTAACGCTTGGAATGACTCTTTGGCGCTGAGAACATATTTCTGTATGTGCTACATTTGTGTGTGTGTATTCGCATTTTTGGCAAACTGTTATTATTCTCAAAAACATTCGCGTGCAGAATTTGAAATAGGTTCAAAATGTAAATTTTCCGAAACTGCCTAATTTCAATTTATTTGCAATCGAGCGTTGCGACAACATGCAATAAAAAACACTCAAAAATGGTGTTGAACTTTCGAAAATGATGTTGATTATTCCGCTTGGTTTAAGAGAAAAGCGCTTCTAAATAATATTTGTACTTTGGCCTAAAACAATTGGCAAAATTATTCATCATATTTAATGTGCGCATAGTCTACTGATGTCAATAGTGTTAAAAATACTCGGTTTCGAAATTTCGGGGTATTTATAAATACATAATGCTTTACATATGTAAATCTGATCTTAACTAGAGCTTACTTATACTTACTTAGCTCTTTTGAATATTACTTAGCTGCCATACTAAATCCCGAATTTTCGGGATTATTTGTTTAACTCTTAAATTTCCGTCAAAGAAACTTCACAACATTTTTCAAGTACATATAATCCACTATATTTCTATATATATATATTATTCTATTACACTGTATTTCTAGATGTGATCTTTGCTAAAGCCTACTTGTTATTTTATTAAAATTAGCCTAGCAGTCATACTGAACCCCGAAATTTCGGGATTAGTCTATTTAACTTATGGGAAACATTGGCGAAGAGAATTACTTAAGCATTGTTTGCTGATATTGTATACGCTTTTCTGAAACAAAGCATGAGTCTGTAGACTAGAAAAAATATTTCACAAATATTCGTTTTATGTTGTTTTTTTTTTTTTTGAACTGCTCTGGTCCGATATTCAAATGAAGTTTATATTCTCGCTCTTCAAGCATAAAACAAATATTCATTGTTTTAATTAAAGGTGAAGCAGTAGTGCAAGCAAGTATTGATCAGATATTTGAAATAATTTTGACCCCCACCAACTAAATTATTTTACGATTACATTGAAACGGTGAAGATTTTTCTAATAAATGTGTTTTACCAGGTTACGCTTTTCAAAAATATCCTATAAGACGCATAAAAAATCTCTTCGATAAATTCGGGATTACCGATCTAAAAAAAATATCAAGTCTGTCATCACTTGTCCTACAAGTACTATCTAGCTAAAGAGTTGCAATAACGCGTTAAAAATATTTGAATTTGTATTCCCAAATGAAATGAAAATAAACTAGTTGTAATGTTGAAACCTCTCGGTGGACCCACTCGCACTGACCATCATTTATTGCTGTACAACGGAAGTAAATTTATTCTCACATGTTTGGCCTCCAAAATAAGAGTGTTGGTGATGACTAGACAATTAATAAGAGCGAATTTTTGTTGTGGAAAGCCAACGCTTTCCGAACGCTACACGCTCCAAAGCACAACAGTGCATCCAAAGCAACAACAATGTTAGACTTTTAATACCAAAATGAGAAATTATAAAAGGCCATAATGCTGTGCAAGGTCAGTGTTGAATGTTATGGTTTTAAGTGGTAAAAAATTTCCCAAAATTAGGTTTTTAGATTAAACTGGAATCAGGGTAAATATTATAGTAATATGCATAAATTAATTTCATTATGCATTAATAAATATATATACGTGCGTACAAATTTTATTAATCTGTTGGTGGAAATGTTACGTTTAATTTTGGTATCGTTCAGAGTTTACTGACCGAGGCGAGTAATGAAAACAAATGTTTGTGTTTGTAACAAATGTTCTGTAGGTGTGTGATTTAGTGCGTTCAGAGCTCATTAGGTTAAATTCTACTCTATTTATAATACAATTGATGGTAACATTAATAGAAAACAATTATATTAGGATGGTCCATGTTTATATGTAAAAACCAATTTTCAGAATAAAATTTCCTGAATCTATATCAAAGTACAGAAAATTTGTTATAATTGGAGTCGGTGAAAGCAGAGATTCTCAGCCATAGCTTAATTGCCTTCCTTTTGGATTGGGTCAGAACATTACTAAGGTGGCTTGGTTTGACTCAATAATTTATTACATTATTCAAAATGATCACAGAAAGCGTAGACTTGATCGTTCGCATGGGAGTCGGATTCATATAATATTGACGGACCTGGATTTTTATCCGGCCGAAGACTGCCAACTTGACAGCATTCCTTAATATTATTGGGGAATGTTTTCTGTCGCTACAACAACGAAAACTTACCTTGGGTCCACAAGACTGACATTGGTAATCATATATATGTAGCCTTGAGTCAAAAGCTCGCTAACAATAATATAACCAATTAAGGGGTGACAACGGAATTTTTTATTTCTTTTAGAACCTCCCTAATGTGCATATGTATACTCACATTTGGAATGCCGTTCACTGATTGTGGCAAGAACACTTTTATGTACCTTTGCATTAATTTCAAAGGCAAGAACTGATTATTTTGTGCAATCACAACTTTACAACTCCCCCCAATTATGTTGACTCACATTTCCTGCGCTTTCTGGCTGGTGATATGCAAACAAGCGCTGAAAATGGTGAGTTTAACAATTGATTCGAATGTGTGTCATACATATAAATATACAATGGCAACCGCAAATTCTGAGTTGCTCACACCAATAATTGCGGTATATAAGTTGTAAAATTCATAATTACAAGAAATGAATAAATACTCACAACAATACATTTCATGCCGCATGTATAATATGCGAGTTGCGTCTGGTCATTGGGAAGCCTTACCCAATACGTTACAGTCGGTTGACCAATTTTCAATGGCATCGTGTGCTTGGCATGACGTTGTCACATTTTTATATGAGTCTGATTGTTAACACATATGAGCACATATGAGCACATATCTATATACATACGCATAAGTACTTGGTTGAGTACTTGCATGTAAGTATTTGCAACATCTTCACTTTGCATTATTTGCGTTTACTTTAGATGCTTATTAAATATTGCTAAATATTATAGTTACATATTTATCTGAGTACGAGTGCGTATTTTACAAGGGCGACCCCAGCGATACTCGCTTGTGGGTGATTTAGAAAACAAATAACTCCCCACTAATATTCGACTTATGATACTATATTTTTACCTGGAAGGTCTAAGTCTAAAGGTTATGAGAACAGTGTTAGATTTAACTCAACGTCTTTTATTCTCGACATAGTTAGGTTGAGATTATCTTCCTTGCGTCGTTGATATTTTTCTACAAATGGAGAGTCTAACAACACATTTACATAAGCAACAACTGATTTGAAGCCTCTTTTTGAGTTGTAAAGCATATATATATAATATATATTTTTTTATAATATATGTATACATACATAATTTTAATTTGAAGTATTTTGTTTACATCTCTGACCCTGTGGAGGAATTCACATAGAACCTTTCGAATTTTCGAGAATTTCGTTTTCTATTGAAAAAGGATGGTGGCGAATCGAATAAGCAACCAGCATAAAGCAAAGAGACATGTCATAATCAAATGCTGATATTAGCTGTCTTCGATTCGCAAAGCATTATAGAGTAGCAAATCGAACAAACGTCTGACTTTTTCTATAAACAATTATACTTTATTTCAATTGAATTATTTACATTTTGAGAATAATTTGCCATTTGCGTTATTCATAATAGGAAGACTGATCTAAAATATGTAAAACAAAATTTGATAGCATTGAAGAAAGCGGTTGTGCCACTTTAATGAGGAATCATATTCTCTTCTAATTAATGCAACTCGCTAACATTGCTGTTGCTTGTACATGTAAAATTTTTGATAAGACAGTAGTACGCAAAGGTAGCAAGCAGAAAAAGTGGCGAATCGAAGACAGCTAAGACTATTTAAGCAGTGAGGCAACCATACTATCTGTAAAAATTTATAGCGAGTTCCTCTCCAAGCAGTTTGAGATTTCCATCATCAAACTCATCAAACGGCGTTTACAGAGGAGGAATTAACAGTATCTTTGACATTCTTCCAGTGAACGGCGTTTTGGAATTTAACCTTCATCGACCGTAGATGAAGAATTCGAGTTGTTTCAAGAAACCAGAGTGACTATTGCGCAATTGCATTTGATATATTGTAATAGATTAAAGTCCTGCTTTTACAAACTTGATCCTGGCATACTTAACAAATGTCCGGCATGCAAAGAATCTTACTTATTCAACACACCTTTACCATGCCCCGAACCGTTACCGACATTAGCGCTATATGACTTCGATAACAATACTTAGCATACCTTTCACCAAACAGAGTTTAGATAAATCGAATTTTAAATAAATTAGAATTTAAATAATATTAATATTTAGATTTTATACCTTTAAATAATTTAGACTTAATCAACATTCATTTTTGATATTGCATTCAAGGGAATATGGCACGAACTTTGCAGCCAACAAAGTTATAAAATTACAAACATTATAAAATGCTGACAAAACTTTGAGTGTAAATTTATCTTTCTAACGACTGCCTATGTAATTCATATTATTTCCAGGTTATGGACACATATCACCACGTACCGACTGGGGTAAAGTTACGACCATTTTTTATGCAATTGTTGGTATACCACTCATGTTGCTCTGTCTTTCTAATATCGGAGATGTAATGGCCACTTCTTTTAGGTGGGTACTAAGGAATAATATTCTTAACTATCTAATACTTAAATAAATTTTAAAATACCGCAAAGATTCATATATTGGCGCGTCTGTTGCTATGTTTGCACACGCGCTGGGCGACGCCCACGCCGACCGCGACAACGCTCTGGACGCGGGCAACGGTATACTTCACGTTCACAGCCGCCACCAATACGGCGCTCAATGCGCCTAACTCAACGCTCAATAGCCGATTCGGGTTTTGGCAATTCCGCAGGGTTCCCACATGCATACTCAGATCCTGAATTGCGTATCGGGCGATATGATTATGAAGGCAGGCGCAACAGTAGTCGACGACATCATTATAACGGCAACTCACAACGCAGTCGGCAGATACCACCTTATCAGTATGATCAGCAGTATTACGATGAAGGTCCACGGCAGACAGAAACACTTAACCGTGGCTCGAGATTCGGACGCAGTATGCGCAACCGCGAAAGCATACGCGGTCGACACACGGTCGAACGAGAGCGTTACATTGGGCATCCCAAACAGCGACCGGACTCCTTTGAAGATCTCAACGCGCCACCATCGAAACGCTCGCACAGCATGCGATCGGTGCGCGCGTCAAGCGCACGCCGCGATGTTGGTCCGCCACCGCAGGCGTTACATCATGATGGACGTGATGCACGTGAATTACGCGAGGCGCCGCCTCGCGAATCGAGAGAAATGCGCGAAATAAATAGAATGAATCCGCGCACCATGCAGCGCGGTCGTTCAATGCCGCATGCGCCACCTGCGGCGCGCGCTAAATCTGTAGATCCACGTACGCACTATGACGACGCCGTCGATGAGGAAGTTGTGCGCAAGACGCCCATCATACCCAATCGCTATGCAATTGATGAACTCGACCAATATCGCAACCACCATCGCGAGCCTCGCGGCAAACATATGCCTCGCAGTCAGTCGATGCCGCGCTCTGCGCTACAAAAAAATAGTTATAACAATGATCAACGCAGTAATGGTGTTAGTTCGTATCATTCACATCACAATCAACCGCGTCACGCATCTCCACAACCACCACATCGCCAGCACTCCGGACATCACTCGCATTTTGGCGATCGCTTAGAATTGCCCGAGTTCGCTCACTCTCCAATGAACCACACAAAACGTGGTCGCTCACCGGCACCCATCGATGATTACGACGATGAAATCGACGATTACTGTTTAGATGATCGTGATATATACTACGAAGATTACGACAGTCGTGAGATAGCATATCAGCCGAAGCACAGAAATCGGCGGCATAGAAGAGAGCGTCCTGGTAAAATGAGTTTATATATTATACTTATATAGAGTTTGCCTCCATTAAAGTCTGGTATTGTAACGATATATATCACGATTGGACTGCATTTTCAGAACGCTTACCACCTTCACCACGCATCATGTCTCCCATGGGCTTCCCTGTAAAGCGTCAGGTACGTCGCCGCTACAGCTATGATTACGATGACGACTCTAACTATGGTGACGATTGGAGCGACTACTATGGTGATATTTCGCCAAAGGATCGCCCAGTGCCAATCTGGCTTTGTGTATTTTTGGTCATCAGTTATATTTTGGGCGGCGCCGCACTTTTTGCTTACTGGGAGAAATGGTCGTTTTTGGATTCTGCCTATTTCTGTTTCATAACTTTAACTACAATCGGTAGGTTGCTTGATTTAATAAAGAAGATACCTTAAATAATTACAGATAAAAAAATATTAATTAATAATTCTAAAAAAAAAAAATTATTTCTAGTTAAATTAATAATTCGGTCGTTTTTTTGCGGATTGAGGCAAGAATTCATAATGCACTATGCCATTAAAGTCGAAGAACATTCCCGTTATTTTCTGTACACACCCCGTATGTATATATGCGAAATTAATAATTAAAAGGTCTTAAGCAAAAACCAAAGTCAATTGTGGTAAAAAAATAATGAAAAGATTTTAAATATTGATGTTTAATTAAAGTACTAAAAGGATATTACTTAAAAGGGCATGAATAAAAATAAAATAAAATAAAGTAAATAACTAAATTAAAGAATATGGCAATTTTGCCAAATATCTATATTTATTAAAATAAAAAGATTGCTACATATATGTATGTATACATTTATTACTAAAAAAATACTTTAAAACAATTATAAGCAGAATTTATCTGGTCATAATGAACATTAAAAATTCAAAGGAAAAAATCAAAATAAACAAATTATAAAAATAAATATAAAAAAATAAATATAAAAAAATAAATATAAAAAAATAAATATAAAAATAAATTAAAAACTTGTAAACAAAGAGAAAAAACAAATAAAAAGTAATAAGAATAAAAATAATAAAAAAAAATTAAAAAGAAACAAACTTAATAAAAAGATAATAAAAAAGAATAAAAATAATAAAAAAATAACAAATCTACTTTATAGGTTTTGGCGACTTTGTGCCAGCTAAAGGTGTGAAAGACGAATCGGAACAGTCCATCGCTTACTGTTCGCTATATTTGCTCTTCGGCATAGCGTTATTGGCGATGAGCTTTAATCTGGTGCAAGAGGAATTCATTTCTAACGTCAAAGAGGTGGCGCGACGCTTGGGAATTTTAAAGGATGAAGAAGACAACGACTAGATTGTTACGAGAAGCCGTTTATTTTTATTTTTCGTTTTTTTGTTCTTTTACAAATCAGCAAAGGGTATACAAAAGCACAAGCAATATATGTACACACAAATATCAGTTTGAAAGTGAAGGAATTTGAAATTGTATACATTTAAAAATGAACATAAAACAAAGTAAGAGGAAGAGAATATCTAAAACAAGTTTGAATTGAATTTTACAAATATATTCAATGGCGGCAATAAACGAAAGGACATAACGGAAGTGCCGGTACCATTGCAGATTGATACTACTTATGTTTCTTTTCATATAGTTATATAGTATTTATATTTATTGTATTTAACTTCTAAAAAGCTGTATTTAATGCAACAAATTTTTATTCTAAATTTTTGTTGTAATTGCATGCGTGTTCAATAAATTTCGAAATTTCATAGCAGTGACTAATGCATTCGCCTCACTTTTGTCTATTTAAATTAGATGCATGCCCTGAGTAACTTATAGGAGTGCCGTTATTCTCAATAAAGTAGCGTAAAACTCCAGTTAAGCATACCTTCAGCGTGAAGTACAAGCATTTTTGGTTTTAAATAAATATACAGTTAAATAATGTAAACAACAAGAACGGGAATAAGTTAAATTGAAGTGTTTTAGTTAGTTTTCGCTCAGGACATATTTTCTTTGTTAGCCTGCAAATAAAAATATAGACAATTACATGTATTATATTTATTTAAATTTTGTAAGATAATTTTTAACTCACTATTGAGCTTGGTGCTGATGAATTGTGTGATGGGGATGATTTACGTGGCGAACTGCCACTAGACAATGAGTTGTTGTTGCGCAACTGCATTTTCGATAAAATAGCATTTAACTTCATGGTTGCGGCCTTATTTTGCTGAGGCGTAGCCACATTTGCTAAATCAATCGGTGTTGAGTTGAGAATAATTTCAGCGTTGGAAATTTCCTGGACGGAATTTTTCAACTCATGCTCATCCTCCTCGTTGCCCTGCAAATTGAACGAGAGTGGTAAATATAAAATTTTCAATTTACTGATCTATTTGGCAACATACCTCATTAATAGGAGCTGTTGTATCCAGATCCGACCAATCGTTGTCTTGTCGAAAACGTTTCACGATGTCAATGTGCGGCGATGTGGCCGCCAAAGTACGAGGATAAACGAAATTGCGTTTCGATGGTGTAGCACCTGTAATATGCAATGGAAATTTTTATTATTTATTTTTTTCGATGCAAATTCAACTTTCCAATTTCAAATTTCACATTTCTTTTACCTGTTGGCGCGTACGTCTTAAGCTCACTCTGCTTAAATTTGTCCACATCGTTGACGCATGTGCCCACCTGATTTTTGTAAGTATTTGCATAATTCTGTATGTTTTGTTGCAACGAGTAGGTCAAACCATTCGAAACGGCCACATGTTGCTTTAAACGTTGAGAATCTTCCGTGAGACTCGTCTTTACATCATCAGTGGCTTCGTCAATTTTCAACTCGCTCTCCAGTCGTGCGCGCTTCATTTCATCGGCATAGCCTTCCAGCGTTTTCTGTGTACACTCCAAATGTGTGGCGGCGGTTGTGGTGAACTCAACAATGCGCGCGCAGCCATCTTGTTGCATGTTGCGAAGTTGTTCCTTGAGCATTGAGTGAGCATTTGTTTGTTGTTCACTGCATTTTAGTGCTTCGATAGTTTGCTTTTCGAACTCTTCCTGTGTTGCTCTGTTATCATTGCAACTCTCTTCGCAGTAGGCTTGTGCAAATATCGTGCTCTGTTGCAAACGTTCAACAGTTGATTGCGTGTTGTCTTCCAACTTAACCGTTAGTGTATTAATGGCGTCTGCACGTGTCTTTCTGTTCCTGTAGGATTTCTCTTTCAATGTGTTCAATTTTTCGATGATTTCCTCCATAATTGTACATTCTTCTGCGGATGCCGCACGCTCCTTTTCTATTTCGACATGCATTTGTGTTAGATGCTGTATACTTGTGTCAGAGATCTGTTTAATTTCGCTAATGCGTTCTGTTAATTTTGTGGTATGCACTTGGAGATTTTTAGATTTTTCTTGAAGACTTTCTACAACGGCTTTACACATACTTTCAGTCGTTGCTTTTTGTTGTTTCGTAAATCTAACCAAACCTTGTATTTCCTCTTGTATTTGTGCAATCACATCGATTTGTTTACTCTCCAGTTCTTTAAACAAATTTGTTAGTTTAATTTTTTGTTCACTGCTGGAATCGCCAAGTACTTGAGAACATTTTTCAAAGATTGTGCTGGTTGTTGTAAGCGATTCTTTGCATAAACCATTGACTTTCTCTATTTTCATGTCGCTATCTCTTATCAGTTTCTTATGAGCATTTGAGGTGTTGTCTGTAACAGCGAATATATTAAATATTCCAATTTTGTAAGACATATAAAATAAATAATCTTACCAAATTCTTCTAGAAGCATTTTAGTGTAGGAATCTTGTTGCTCTTTCATACAGCTTAAACTACTATCCATTAATTCGAAATTATCATGCATACGTTCGGCAAAACGTTCACAAGCAGTTTGAATTTTTACATCAACATCTTTTCTGCGCTCAATTGTACTCTACATAAACAAAACTTTTTGGAAGAAAATTAAAATAGTTATTTAAATTTTATTTACATGCAATTGATGTGTGTCCTTTGTGGCAATATCTGCAACACCTAAAATTTCCAACGCCTGATTCGTTAGCTCCTCCTCGGTTTTCATATGCGATTGCAGCAAAACCTTTTTTTCTATATAACGTCGTTTGGTGCTATTGAGTATCTATACAGATGAACGGAAAAATTATGTTTTTCTTTGCTTATAAAAAGATAATATGTTCTGTTTACCCGCTTTGTCTGCTGCAATGCGCCTTGCGTCTGATTGAGATTTTGTTCCGCACGCTTCAGCTCTTCAGTTTTCTCTACTAAATTTAAGCTAACCTCATTAAAGATACGTTCTTTACTTTGTAGCTCATCCTTTAATGCTTTCAAAAGCAACATTTTCTCATTTAATTCTCGGTTCTGTGAATCCATTTTCAATGTCATTTCGTTGTACGTATCCTCTGCTAAGTAAATGCCGTTTTTGTCTCTTGCCGCAATTAAATCTCGTTTCAGCTTATCAATCTCTTCGGTGTACTCTTTGAGCACAGTTTTCTTTGTTAGTTTTTGGTTTACTTCTGGTTTATTTTGTATGTTTTTCGCTCGATGTGCGTATTCCAATGTACTCAATGTTTCTTCAATATCTTTATGTCCCGGTGAAATTGTGGCAATTATGGATGTTTTCGTACGACCACCTAGTTAATAAATTTAATTTCAATAAATGTTAAATACCTAATTCCTTATTAAAATCTTACCCAACGATTCCTGCAGCAAACGAGTTAGTTTCGACTCTCGGTATGGTATGTGGGGTGTGCGTTCTACCAACGCGGTAATTACACGCCCCAATGTCAACAGACTTTGGTTTATATTAACAGTTTCTCTAGCCCGTATACCCTTCTCATTACCTGCTTTGGTAACGTTTTCACTACCTGCTAAATCTACCAAATTTAATTTGCCAATTTTCAGCATTTCTTCGCCGTCTATGCCATTCTCACGTATGTGCACCAAAATGGAGAATACAGTGTGCGATCGTGATGATTGCGCATTCATTAATGTAGTAGCCGTTTTTCTTCGTTCCTTTCCTTTTTCCAAAAGCTTATATACATCATCTTTGCTATGCACTGGTATCTCTTCTAAGCCTTGTATGATAACTGATCCCTTCTTTGTGCTATCGTCAAAGATTCGTATTTTTACACTATCATCGGATGATAGCAAATCACACAATTCCTCATTATACAATTCCAAGTAGGAAATACGCATTGAAAATTCCAGTTCCAGCATACGTAATTCATCGAAAAGGTGACTCAGAGCTCGTGGAATAATACCAATGTCAGAATCCTAAAAGATAAAGCATTCAATTACTTTCTTTTCATTTCAACATCTCTTTATAATCAGTTTGAGAGTTCTTATTAAATGCAGGTAGAAGTTTGAGATCGCAATCGCAACATTTCAAGGCTATTTGTTTTGTCTTTTCTACAAACTGGTTTTGCAAACACATTAACGATTACGTAAATAACACAAACCCTTTTCAAATTCATTAATGGAGAAAATTATACTTACGTCTTCCCAAGAAGATTTCAATTCGGCACATTCAGTCCCCACCATAGTGTGCGTTTTCCCCGTACCAGTTTGCCCATAAGCAAATACTGTACAGTTGTAGCCGGATAGCACCTCCTCAATGAGAGGCGCTACAACCGTGCTGTATACATCTGCTTGGCGTGAATCTGTGCCAAATACGCGATCAAATGTAAACTTTTTGGTCAGCTTCGATTCAATTGTATGTCTAGCTACTATTTCACGATGTGAAAATGTTTCAACGACTTCCGCGGACCGTATACAGCGTTCTCGAGCATTTAAGGGTCTAATCAAAATATAGTTTAAATGACATATTTAGTTTTTCAGAGGAAACAAAATGTTTGCGTGCAACTGTTACTTACCTAACGCGCACATATACTTGAATATTTTGATTTGATATCTTTCTTGCCTGATGGCTGGACGCATTATTTGCACCTGAAGTGTTCACCGCCATGTAATTATTTTATAGAAGTTCAATAAATACACAAAACCAGAAAGGAAAAAGTTTGATACAATTCCGCTAGAATCCCGCTGCTATTTACGTACTCCAATTGCCCAAATTCGAACCGACCGTTTGAAATGCTTCGTTCAATTTCGAACAGCTGGCCGAAAGCAAAGTGCTGCCAATGCAAGCAGGGTTGTGTAAAAATGAAAGTGATGCCAAATGTCGAATGGCTAAATATTAAAATGGATGGACTTATTGCTTATTGCATTTATTAAGTATGATGATTTTGTGTAAAATATTTTATATTTAATAAAATATAAATATTTATATAATTTCAACTGAGATGTCTACGTAACCATAGCAGTCACAGTTTTATATCAAACCAGGAACTTTTACATCACATTCCACAAAACCTTTCGGTGAATACTGTGAATATGTTGAATCATTACCACGGGAACAACAACAACGTATTTGGAGTGGAGGATTGCGGAAGTTCTAATTTATTTAGCAGGAACTAACATAGAAGTAAAAGTTCCTTGAAAATATATGATCTGATTAAATTTCCACTGTATTCATGAAATACCGTCTGTTAATTAGTGTGGTTTAAAAAGTGGCCAAGCCTCAACAATGACAGTGCCTTTAGAAAGCTCACCGTTTCACTAAGATATCAGATGCATTTTAGCGTCATACCTGAGGCAATCTGGACTCTTAAATTAATCAATAAATTATATATATTTACAGAAATCGAATATTTTAAGACGAGGTATCAATGGACAGATTACTTACTATATTCTTTAATTGAATATGCGCGATATGTTTTATTAAAGTAATTTCTATTTTACAGGATCCCAGCTCATTGTAGGTTACATCTCGGTAGAATATATATGTAACAGTGCAGTGGTTCCCAACGTTTTTAGGATTTAAGACTCTTTATGTTAGGTGAAACCTTAAAGATGTTGGTAAACTAGCTGATATTAACGCCGAATAGAGATCAGTAAGAAAAAACTTAAATACATCAGTTAAATATAATGTATTTTTGTTCCCCAACGTTTAGTCCGGTTTAAGGAGGGCTTCATTTTCAGTCTGTAAATCCTATAAAACTTAATTGGTACCCACTGTTTTACTTTAATGTTATGTGTGTATGTATGTATTTGATTATCACTCAAAAATAAATTTCACTCAAATTAAATTATACATAAATATCACTCAGTGTCTTAAAGCCCGGCTTTTCGTAGGCAATTATTTAACAATAAATATTTTTAATCATTTAATAATTCCTTAGCAAATGCATTTTGCTCATTTTGGCAACGTACAACTCAAATTACAAAAATTTTGCTGAGCATGAGAGTAAATATATACATATGTTTTCATTTGGGCCATATCTAGCTCACAAAAGATAGAAGTGATCACCAGCTCCACGCTCCGAGCCAAGTTATGAGCACAGCCAAGAGTTTAGTTTCTAAAAGTCGTCGGTTTGCGTTAACGTCTCGCACGGACGATCATGTGTTCGAGTAAAGTGTGAAAATTCGTTATTGTTATTATTTTTCGAAGAAGAAAGCAAAGCATAATTTTCATTATATTGAAGTGCGGACATCCGTAATTCTTAGGAATACGAAAATATAGTGTTTGCAATTTTTCGTGGATTTCGCAAGAGTGCAAGTAGAGAAACGCGAATGCGACTCCGGTGACGTTCAAAAAGTCATCAAAAGGCAAAAGCCAAAGCGAGTTTTATGTAAAGCAAATATATACACATACTTATGTACATGGATATACTTACATAGTGAATATAAACAAATTCGGTGCATATTTTACTCGCATTGCGGCGTTTTTCTGCTTTAATCGCATTTTCTGGTGGCAAATGCCATTTGTGCACGACGCTGGTCATAACCACATATACTACTATATACATACTACTATATAGTAAGTGAGTTACGAAAATTTCAGTTAGTGTGTGAATGCTAAAGGTGTTATATATTTTTTGGAACTATTGTAATTTAAGGTATTGAAACGTGTTTTTTTTTTTAATTTTGTATTTTGAATTGGGTAATAAATGCTCTTAGTATACAAAATACTTGAGTAATATATAATATTGTGAATTTGTTTGAAAGTATAAAGGATATGATAACTGAAATTGGAAACATTTTACGTTTATATACTTGTATATTTATATACTTACATATATACACACGTACATGTATATATACAGGGTGTTGGGAAATTGAAACAAAACAATAGCCAACTGATACGGCGCAGAGAAATGTGGCGCGTAGATATTTTCGCAACAAGAAAAACCTGACGAACAGGTAGTAAACAGCGGCAAACAGAAGCCAAAAAATAAAACGCAGAGAAATAGAATAAGAATGGCAAATGATAGAGAACAGCACGCTGACGTTTGTTTAAATATTTTAGTGGGAACACGCATTCATATACATATGTATGGATATATGTGAATTTAGTTATAGTAGGTTTTACTATGCGCTAGAAGCCTGCTTGTCAGTTGCTTACTTCATCCAAGAAGAATCTCAGCTTCTTATATTATCTTGTGGTTTGGTCTTCGCCCATTGTTTGCACACACACACACAAACACACACACTCAAATACTTGACGCATGTACATCCATATAATTTATTAACAAGTTCGCTTTAGTTATAACTCAAGACTTGCTGTTTTATTGTTATTGTATTTCGTTTTTCGACCGCATTTGTCGCTGTTAACCACTTTAAATGGACTCTATCAGCGACACATTGAATGTTCGAATTCCGACTAGACTAATGTACATATGTATGAATGTATGCATGTATGCATGTATGTATGTATGTATGTATGTATGTATACCCGCTAGATAAGTATTGTATTTGGGCAACATGAGAAACGTGATCTATTAATTTGCACAAAACTCTCTACTTCTGAAAAATGAAAACAAATCAGTCTTCTAGCGCGCCATCGGGGGTTGCAGTGTTGTTTCACGACAACACGACCCAAACGCTTAAAAATCACGTACAAAAGCGGATATAATCATAGAAATAATAATGTGTTCTTAACATGGGAATTTGGTGAAAATGGTGAATAAGTTGTTATTGAGTTATGTATGTATCTGGGTAGTTGCTATGGATTTTGGGCATGCGAGTATCTATGATAAAAGATATAAAGTAACTATTCATAGATAGGCTTCTTTAGGCCTTAGCGGTTTGTTTTCAACTTGTGTTCAAGGCCTTTCCTCACATCCAATGTTTGGCAAACACTCTAAAAGTACTGTTTCCATGTTTCCAATTCATCAGTTTTAAGCCTTCCCGATAGTTCTTATAATTCTGAGTACGGTTTTAAAGAAAAATGTAACCAGTTATCATTCCTACAAGTTCTATCCGGTCAGGACTTCAGACCAACTGCGGCTTCAGTTAAAACTTCAGTTGACGGTGGTACTGATGTTTGAGGGAGTTCGTGTAAAGATTCGTTAGGATACAGCAAAAGTTTGGTTAGATTTAATTAGAAGAATTCTTGCCTTGTATACTGTATGACAATTTCGTCCCAAATTAATATTCAGAAACACCATCGAGTCGGTCAGAAGGGTGTTCAGAACCATTTGTTACTAAACAAGGACTATATTAAGGAAGGCCGCCATTGTGAGTTCTTTAATCTAACATTAGAGTCAATAATTTGAGTAGCGAAAATAAATTTTTCCATCTTATATGGAACCACAATTTCGGTTACTTAAATATTTTGTGAAACTTCCGGCTGCATTTTGTGTTCTTTATCAACCTTAAGGTAGTCAAATTTGTTTGACGAAAGTATTAGTTTCTCTCATTATCAAATCAAAATCGTTTAAGTCAAATCCAAAACATAAAATATGGTTACACGATGAAATGTTATATGACTCTTATTATATTAAGAGATGTGACTGTTGAACACAGGTTTTTAGTTATTTTTGGCTTTTCTGATTAGAGCATCAGTATTCATTAGGTTCATAGTTCCAAAATAGTCAAAAAAAAAACTATTTTCGCAAATATTATTATTGAATAGAAATTCGTTTTAAAAAATTTGCATATATGATATTATCTTTTAGCACAAATCCAAAATAATAAATATTACTATGCTAATTTTTGGGAAGAGCCGAAAGAGAAATTTGTCCAATATTTAGCAAGAAAAAAAGGAACATGTAAAATAAAAAGCGGAAAAATGTGTATTAATTAAATATGAAATTGAACAAAGAAACTGTAAATATACATTTAAATAATTCGATCAAGAGAAATAAAAGAGATTCAAAAAGAAGCAAGAGAATGGCGAGAAAGCAAAAATAATTCTTTTATTTTGGAATGGACGATGTTTGGCAATTTCTTTTTTCGCTTCCACTTTTATGTTTGACCATCATGAGCGAAATTCGGTAGAGCATATCCGGACCAGTTGATTTGTTTTTTATAGTCAAAAATATTGGTATGCCCCACATGTCATAATTGAATGACATGAAAATGTTGTGTGGTTAACGCTATTCCGATACGTTTATTGTGAAAAATATCGAGCAATAAGTTTAATGATTATGTTTCGACTTATATCTCTCATGCTCGACTTTTCGGAGTTATCAGTTTCGAAATTGTCACACATTCATGTCAAAACAAATTTATCCTTTTTCGACTCTTTATGCTAACATTACAATATAATAGGCCATGTGATCTCGGGATTTCCTCTGTAAAAATGTTTTAATTTAAGTAGACTATGTTAAATTTGGCAACAGATTTTCTATATTCGAGTGTAATTTCATGCGCAACGTATTTTTGATTGGAAATTTTGGAGAAAAGGTGAAATAAATTTGATTTCAGTGAGCTTTCGTGCTTCACTTCATCATTTGGATTTAAAATTATGGCATCTTTGTTGTCAGCTCTTCTTGATTTTGTTAGAAAACTAGATTGAGAAGAGTTAATTAGTTTACTTTCCGTTTCACTCAATCATGTTTTTCAGAAATTCTATGTGCAAACAAAAATTAAACACGCTGCTTGAAGGGTATGCTTCCAACCATTACTATTTTCGCTTGCATGACTTTTCTTCATGTTTCTTTCTGCATTTTCCATTTACAATGTTTCGGGCAATATGATCCACATTTTAACATATTTGTGAGCGCTTGAAATTCAAGCCAAAACATTGAAGATATGCGAACTTCTGTTAACCATGAGTTCATTTGCCCATAAGTGGTGATGAGAATGGGCGAAAAACTGGAAAACCATTTTTCGCGCCACTTACCACAACAACAACTCAAGCAAATAACTTACATTTCATTTTATACTTCATAGCATGAAACTTCATTTGCCACTGCGAATGCGCCGCTTCCACAAACGGCGGTCGCCGCTGTTAACTCAAGCGTTTGGCGCCACGCTGCATCGACGCGTGAGGCAAATAAATGCAAGAAAAAAGAAACACAAAAAGTCAACTTTTTAAGCGCTTATAAATACCATCTTGTATTAATGTTTTGCTTTGTTTTGCTCTTGTAGCATTTTGTTTTCTGTTGTTGTTATTGTGGTAGTCAGTGGGCTGGCTGTCCGGCTGTCTGGCTGTCTGGTTGCTTACAAATGCAGCGTCAAGTCGCCGTGCGTCGTTGGAGGTGTCTTAGATACGGCAAATAATTAAGTGCCATCATAAAAACATTAAAGACACTTTTGTAACGGAAGCTCAGCGAGTTCACACGCTCAGTACGACTAATTGTTGCGTACTGTGTGATGCGCTCGAGGTGTGGAGTTATAAAAAGATGTAGACGATGGCAGTGAAACAAAGCATTTTGATAGCGGCATGATTTAAAGTTATTTGCTTGTTGAAAAATAAAGTATTTGTTTTTGTTTGTGTGTGTGTAAGTTTGGTGCATTTTTATCAGCACATTTGAAGGCAATGTGATAAATTTGTAAATTTTTTACTTTCTTTTAATATTTTAGAAATCTAGAAAAGCCATTTTTTATTCGAAATGAATTTTCACTGCTGACACGTGAGTTTTCAACTCGCTCTACAAAAGCATAACAAGCTGGCTCACTGGGCTTTCAGCTCGCTGTGCGAAAGCATAACAAACTCTACAAAACCATAATTAACTGTCTTACTAAGCTTTCATCTAGCTCTACAAAAGCATAATAGGTTCACTATGCATTTTCCTCACTCTACAAAAACATAATGAATTCGATCACTGAGCTTTTACCAGAATTATACCTCTATCTAGAAATATGGAACTAGTGAAATATGCATAATATCCAAGACAATTATTTTACGAAATAAATTGTTTGACTCATAAAAGGGGCAATCATAGGTGATAGCGAATAAATACCTCTCACGTAACTTATCTCCTTCGGAAAGAGCTTTTCTACAAATTCGAAAGTTATTTTCCAAAATCTTATCTTATCTTATACCTTATTTTCCAAAAAGAATGGATTGTGCAATATCTCAGTCCTCAGATATCTCTCTGTTCAAGATCAGATCATATCTCTGAAATTAGGGATCCATCATAGACTCCAGTTATCGGAACTTCAAGATGTTCGTCAAAAAAGAGTAGAAGCTCAAAGCAAACTGATATGTATAATATACAGGAAAGAAATGTACATATCATAGTATTAATATGACTAGTGAAATCCAGTTTCTTATAAGTTTGTGTGTTTCTAGGAATGTGGTCCCATATATGTTATCCATTAATTGGATTTTTGACGATTTTGTTTTACACTTGTTTTTTGCTTTACATCAAGAATGCCAATAAAAATAAATCTTATTTCATTTAACGAAATAAGAATGAGTAAAAACACCAATTAAATTAAAGTCTGGCGAAACTTTACTATTTGAGAAACAGTAAAATTTTTAATTTGGAACTAATACTATTTGGCTCAGCAAATTAACCACCGACGAACGAGAGCTATTTATGTTGTTGGCCGGTGGCTAATATAGACTAATTAATGTTTTAACATATCAAATTGCATTCAAATCGAAAATAACACCAACACAAAAAAATACACACATACATATATCTTTTTCCTTATACAACACCATATCACATTCCGCACTTGGTTGTTATGTAATTGCGAACACATTTGTGTCAAAAGCATTTTTATTTTGTGTTTCGCTCTCCATTTTACAACCTAAGCATATCCAATTTCAGACATTTGTATTCAAAAGATATAAAGCAAAGTAATCTTTATATGAAAATTAAGCAACAGAAATATAAAAAATATATACATTTAAAGAATACACGTAAAATGAAATATATTTTATGTAGGAAGCCCTTGAATATGGTTGATTAAAATCAAAATTGTTATTGAAGTTTTTAAATAAATTTAAATATGAACAAGTAAGGGAGGGGAAATTCAACCGAAACATCGATAATCGCCATGTTAGGTATGTTGGGGTTAGAGGATGATCTGGTCTGAGTGAATAAATTCAATTGAAAAGTATGTATTGTATATAATTATAAATGCGTGGTAATTCATTGATCGATTTTATCGATTTTCGACACTAAACTATTGTATAGTAGGCCGAGATAGTACGTTTACTTAATTTCATTAAGATATATTACATGCTGCCCAATAGTTTCTGATATAATATTATATAAAGTCAGTAAAAGGCACGGATGTCCTCATATTCGGTATTTGTGGTTTTGAAAGAGTGCAAACTGATTTCGCCCACGCTCACTTTTCAACAAATTTTTAACCACAGATGCCCCTTCTTACTGTGACTCTCTATACCAAATTCAAGTTTTGCAGCTTCATTTGTTAGTTACATATAGCAATTTTTCATTATAGTTTATTACAGTTTATTAATATTAATGGAATACTTTTTTCGATTAGCGGCATTTTGGGGGCGTGCCAATGAGTCGACTTATCTTATTTAGTTGATATCAACTTATTAGTTGATATTCATGTATGCATATATGCATAATATGCTTGTATATATATAAATACACCTGCTTACATTTCTTCTCATAAAATTACAATAATTTGAAAAATTGTCATAAATAACAACAATCCATGCAAGTCATAAAAACACAGTACCTCCAAATTGATGCTCGTTTATTATTCCGCATTCCGTTACTCTCCACATTCTTGCATAATTTGCATGCAAAAGCCCGTCGCCATTCTGCGGTGAGTCATTTTCATAGATCAAGTGGCGAATATCTGGTGCTCGCAAGAGTACAAATTATGAAAACGGCTTCAGGCGCACTGCAAATTTTGCTCCTAGTTACGAGTATGTTTATATGCATCTGTACATAGAAGCATATATTTATTACAACTCTGTGAGAAAGTAGCTGTAATTACAAGTTCATTAAAAAGCGTATTACCAGTCATTGAAGCAATTACTTCCTCAATACTTACATATGCAAATACTCGAATACTAGTGGAAGATTTTCGTGAAGTTTATCGATTGTTGCTCCATTACATACAGATCTTGCGGTATGAGCTATGTGTGCACAAGCTTGCTAAACGAGTTTTTGGCGTTCGCAGCGAATTCATGGCGCAAAATCATTTGTCATCATTTCTTGTTTTTCAAAAGTATAATTACTCACTTACTCTAAAGTACTAAGTACGTGTATGAATTTTGATTTTGTCCAGCATAACCGGATCACAACGATCATCCGTCAATTTATGTCGTTGTTGTTGCTACTGATCGTGCAACCAAATAACAGCATTTATTATTAGCTGTGACTGTAGTCGGCGTCAGTGGCATCTCACAGTGTGGCGCAACAGTTGCTGACTGCAATTTTTCCCGATCAAAGCGATACACTATATATGTGTGTGCCGTTATTTGGCTGCGTTTCGCTTGATCGGCGGTTGATCAGCAGTCGCGTGTTTGCTCGTTGCATTGCTCAAGGAGCGGTGTTGCTCGATAACTGGTTGATCGAATGTCTGATGAGTTAGCTGACTAGTTGGCTGCTGATTAAATTTGTCTGGCTATTTGTCTCGTCATTGCATTGTAGAGGCAGTTGCGTCTGGTCAGTTGGCCTATGTCTGGATGGGTGCGCGATTTCTGCGATTTGTTTGTTTTAATGAAAGCTGTTTGCTTGTTAAAAGTTGATTGTCTCCAAACAATAATGATGATTGCGACGAAAGCATTTTGTAGGCACGACGACGTGTAAGAGGTTGGTAAATAATTTCACTTCGTCAGCGCATAACATAACGGCATAAGTGCTTGTAAACCTAGTATATTTTTTTAACATTAAAAAACAGTGAATGAAAAAAACCGATGGCATATAGGATTATGTTGAAATGTTATTGCTGAAATTTTATATTGAAAAGCAGTTTTTAAATTTTATTTATTTTTTTTTTAGAAAACATGTATGTAATAATATTTTTTAAGTACATATTCAAACCATAATCAAAACTTTCTTTTTTAATTATAATTTGACATCTTGTGTCATGGGGCGATGATTGAACCGTCATCAGCAGCAGTACAATTGTCTAAATGTGTTGAAATGCGTCGAGACATCTTTTTGTTGTGCCTACGCCATGTGAGAAACTCGCCATAACTGTTTCAATTACAATTCATAGATTTGTAAAAGCTTTACTGTAGAGCTTCCACTGTTTGATCCAGCGATTCGTATTCTCAATATTATCCAAATTAAATATTACAAACGAGTTTATTGAATACATGAATACCCTCGATGGGTCGTGGGTTAAATGCTGACCGTTGGGCTTGGAGGAACATCTAAAGTCATAAAAAAAATTTCCTCCATAG
Organism: Bactrocera minax; assembly: GCA_021498325.1. NCBI lineage: Eukaryota > Metazoa > Arthropoda > Insecta > Diptera > Tephritidae > Bactrocera > Bactrocera minax. Next base: position 6,418,729 of record JAKEEE010000001.1, read on the forward strand.
TAAGCTTTCGGTTGGCAATGTGAAGCTTTCGAAATTTATTCGATCATCGAACCGCTTTTATGAAATCAGTTAGGAACTTAAAATACTTCGAATTTAGTTAGTCGAGTTTATTGAGTGCGTGCTAACCACTCGACTCATCCATGGACTTAAGTTATATTCGAAGTAAAATCGAAAACTAAAAAACAAATTTACCTTAATGAGCTTTCAATTGGCAATGCTAAAATTTTGAAATTTCTTTCGTTCATGAAAAAGCTTTTATGAAATTGAAAAGGAGCTTAAAATGGCTAAGAACTTTTAGGGGATGCACATAAAAAAGTACACAAAAAATAACTGTGTCGTATTCAGTTTTTTTTGTTCAACATTTATATTTCGTATCACAACAAATCTACTTTGATTCCAAAATTGATGTCTGAACTTTATGTGATAAAGACAAATGGTTTATATTTTTTAAGATATAAATCTGATCTAATCGAGATTCCTGTCGAGAAATCTCTCACTATGTGGTTTAGACTAATACGTTGGAACAATAATCGATAATTCGTATGTAGAAAAATTTATTAAGAAGAAAGTTCCATAGAGTTTCGAATCAAAGTCATAAAAGGGGCTCCAGAAAATATCGTTTTATATCCGAATGTGGAAATTGGGACCTTTAAGTAAATATTCCATACCCCTACATAAAACTGTAGTGGGGAGAGTAATCTAAAATGATAAATGATCACCATTTGACCTTCAGCTACAGAATGAATTAAACGATTAAAAAATCGAAGCAGATAGCGTTTCCACAAACTTTTACGAAGTTTGAAAAAGGTTTGTGTCACCACTACTAACTTTAGTATGGTCATTAATTGGACAAGTGTGATCGGACTAGTAAAGTTATTGAAATAATTGAAACTGGTAATAGAAGGGATTTTAAGAAAGTAGTCGATACTTTCGTGAGATGTCAAGATACTGAGATATTGAAGTTATTTTTAATTCCTTTGAAACATGAAAGCTTATACTAGAAATCACATATACATTATTTTTATTTGAAATAAACATTTAGTCACTTATATTTTGAGTCGATCAATTTTCAAAAGTTCGAACTTTATGAGTTCCTGTTAACGCGGCATGGCTGTAAAATGCAAGTACATTGAACGTAAAGAAGAAAAATAATGAAAGTGTATTTTAAAAGTATGACACAGCAATAAGAGCAAAAGCTCACAGCCTCGGAATGGTATAACAAGAGTAGCGGGGGTCTAGCGGTGGGGGAAGTGATGGCAGAAGTGGCCGCATCCGTTGCAATTAGGCGCTGCTACACATCTGACGCCTGCTTCGCAGCAAACGGTAAAAATAGAAATGAAAAATCATAATTTTCACTTAATGCACATTTGCAGCAGCATGACTTTTCTGTGTAAAGTAAACAGAAAAAGATAAAAAAAACATAAAAGGGAAGTAAGCGCTTGTCGGTAAAAGAATAGTAAAGTATTTAAAATCTCGACTGAGTACGAAATTAGGTGGAAACTGCACTTTTTATGCCACAAAATATTGTTGAAAAGCATTTATGAGCCATGCACTGTACGAAGTAAAAGGGTAAAAGCTTTCAAATGCGTGTGCGCTGTCAGTTACATATGTATATTTATATGTATGTGCGCATATATGGAAGTAGTTAAGTATGATCGTATGTAAAAATTAGGTCAACTGCGCTCCCTTTCCTTTTTTGTTGATGCAATTTCAGCTTTTACTTCGCCAATGCTAACAACTCCAATACAAATATGCATGTGTGCTTGTGGCGGTGTGCTAAATGCCAATATATATAATGTGCAGACGTATGAAGATGCTTATGTATATGCGAGTGAATGTATGCGTACGAGAAAATAGTGAAAATAAAATGGAACCAATTGCATTTAAGCATCGCTTGCATAAACCAGCCATTTATTGCTTAGCTGCGTTCGGTTTTCTCAGTAAAAATATTTCATTAAAAAAATAGGAAATATTTTATAAATTCTCTTGTATTTACCATATATGTATTCATATGCATACATATGTGTGTATATTCAACAATTTTTTTTAAAGAAATTTCGAATTTTTACAATTTTATTTTTAATGCCAACATAATTTTGTTGCAACACAGATTAATACATACATTTATACCATAGTGAAGATGTAGAGAAATAAATAATGAGTTAAAATATTATTTTTAATTAAAAAAAAATAAATTTTGTTAATGAAAATTTTTTTGAAAATAAAATTTTGTTTTAAATTATTTTCTTTTTCGGATTTAATCATTTTAACAGTTAAAAAAAAATACGCCAAGTAATATTTACGTTCGATAATTACACTTTCTTTTTATAACACGTTCAAATCTTAGGATTACAAGCATTTCTCACACAATTTGATAGGTGCGAAGTGCATGCGAGGGTGCTATAATTCAGGAATTTATTTCGCTGTAATTTCTAATAATAATTCCTTAATTCATTTTTTAATAATAATAATTAAGCTATAAAAATCTGGTCTAAAAATTATTTCAGAAATTAAAATTTACCTTTTAAATAATATAAACAGAAATTCGAAAAGCACCGTTATGTTCATATTACTTTGACATATAGTATTCGATTTTAAATAGTTGTGCATTAAATTTTCTAATATTTTTACAATAATAATAAATTTCTTACCTTTCTTGTCAGTATCTGTAACATTTTAACGCACCCTCGCATATTTAAGCGCAACTATGTTTGCAAGTATGCTGCTCGCCATGGGAAACTCTATTAATAAGCGCCAAAAGTAGATTAAAAGTAGAATTCGGGTACTTTCTGTAATTATGTATGTACACTGCATTTATATTCATACAGCACAACAACCAACCAGAGTGATTGTCCAATCAGTCGCTATTCGAAGCTCATACACACCTTTTATAACTATTATTTGGCTCGAAAGCAGAACTAGACGATTTGAAATGTCAAAAGTTTGCAAGAAAAATTTAACAAAACAAATTCAATGGTGTGGGATATACATATGTATATGCACTTAAACGTATGCTGTGTTGTACAGAGGCGTTTCGAAAGAGGTGTTTCATATTAAATGACATGTAGGACCATCCTATATTATAATTAATGTGTTTTCGCACAAAAAATTTATGAAATCGGTCCATATGTTCCCCAAACTGCTGTCCTTCTGTTGGACCCCTGCGGGTCGGGGGATAAGAATAACCGCGGTAAGGCATGCCTGTCGTAAAAGGCGACTAAAATCCATAAAATGCACTGCATTTGAAATAGACTTTGCTCTAAAATAGGCTTAGCCATGTCAGAAGTAGTGCTATAGTGCTTAGCTTGAACTAAGTTTATAACACTTTAAATGTATTATGCACACACTTAAAGAGGCATTTTAGTTCAAGCTACAAATGCCACCAGTCTGAGTTGAATGGGTAACTCAACTGGAAGTAGCCCCGGCTACGAGGTCTGACCGGAGACTTTAATCTGGTACCACGGGGAGCAGGAGCCCGCTAGCTCCAACCAGCTCATTGCGGTAGACCCTTTCGGGAGTATCGTGGTAGCTGTGGTTTAATACCTGAATGCGGGTAGAGCTGTTGGGCGGTACAGCTCAATGTGGAGTTGCCCTGCAAACGGGTGTCGGAGCCAAAGTACGGCAAAGGTTTTAGATGAGCCTCGAGCCCTACCAAGGTGGTTATTGTGTCCATTTCCACTATGCCGATCGGTACCGTTGGTTTTAGCAAAAAAGATATTACTGACGGGGCGCTTATCAACGCATTATATTGATCCGTTGTGTTTTTGAACACCGTGGAGTTAGGCTGTACATACGGCAGGTACCCACGTAAAGCACATCGTTCAATGTACTTCTGTTGGATGGTAATCTATTCACAATTTCGATTAAAAACGAAATTGAATTCAACAGCTACCTTTACTATTATAAAGCTTTACAGACAACCGCAAATAACTGGAGACCTTTGATTCTTACAAATTGCGAGAATATATAATGTTCGGCTGCAGCCGAAAACTTAACAATTCTTTACTTGTTAATTTAAAAGCGATTTTTGAAAGTTCTGTTAATACATTATTCTATTAAACTAACAAAAAAAAGTCAATTTTTCTTGACCCCTCTTCAGCAATCACCAACCAGACGCATATGCCTCGCCAAGGCTTTTTAGCTTCATTGTTTCTCTTCGTGCTGCTCCAGCTTCAATTGTTAATATTTTTCACTAACGCCTGTTCGTAAAACAGATAGTTTTGTTATTGTATTGGCTGCGCATGCAAACGACCTTAACAATTAAATTGGCGTTCGTTAATGGATTTATTTTCTCGATTTTATGCATTGTAGTATAATTCACTTTTTATTGAATACGCAACAGCAGTCGGTGCAGAAGTTTAATTTGCCACGCCATGAACTTTGAATGTAGCTATGTAGATGGGAGTTTGCAGCACTTACACACACACACATTAGAAGCGGAAAGGCCGTGCTCATAAATCTATATTTATATTTATATATACATGTATATGTGTGTATGTATGTAGTGTGCTAGAACTATTTAGCGCATAATATCGATGGCGCATTCTGATTTTACTATGAAAAAAAATAAATAAAAACAAATTAAAAGTCGACAAAATGCAGAAAGGAAAATAAAGCAAAATGTTTGCGCGTCGAAAAAGTTGCGTGTATCACGTACCATATTTATCTGGTCGATTATGTGCAAGAGATATGTATGTGCGGCCAAAGAATGCTGTCTGGCATTTTTCTGGTTTTTTTTTTTGCTTTTCTTATTTGGTTATAAGTTATTTTGATGTTGCGCTTGCAAAACTCGCTGAAAAAGCGAAAACCATTTTGGAACAGAAGTGAGAGTGCTTTCGTGTTGAACGTGTATTTTCAGCTTTTTTTTTGGGAGGGTTTTTTGATTAATGGAAAGCGCTAAGTGATGCTGCTGCATATGGGCTAACGGAAATATGTTTATGTTAATCTTTCTTTAAATGAAATGAATGTGCCTGCCGTTCACATGGTGTGCGCCTCATTTCACTGGTTGTGTGGAAGCGGGTTCGCTGCTTAAGTCTTTCGTTTTTTTCGCGTATGACCATATTGACCAAGCTTGGGTAGGTGGTAATTATTAATTCATATTAAGAAATTTTTAATCAATTAACTAAAAGTTTACAGGCGATTAAAATTGAAAATTGATTGCTTTTGCTAAATCGCTGAATGCAAATGCGCAGTTAGATCAATGAAATTTTGAACTTTTCATGCTTGAGAAAGCTCTGACCCAATAAAATTATTGCTTAGGTGGGTTAGAGTTTAACATGAGCTTGTAAGTTGTATTTGTTTTTTTTACTATTTTTTTAAAGTGCAAAATAAAATTTTGAACATTTCTTTTAAATAACATTAAAAAAAATTAACCTCACTTGTTAGAAATTATAAACTTTTTTACTATTATGATTTTTCGCTAAATTGATATTTATCCTAAAATTGGCTTGGTATATTTAATATGATATTTGGTGAATATTTTTATTTACTTGATTTATTTAAATGTGCCTTTTTAGTTAGCTCACTTATTTCTTTACTTTTTAAATTACTATCACCAAAAATCAGGTCTTTCCTACTTTTGAAATATTCAACGCAATTATATTACATATTACATATTATATATTATATTACATATATATTATATATTATTCATATTTGTTACTTAACTTATTTAAAAATTTTGGATAGTTAAAATAATTTTCATTAAAGGTTTAGGCCAATTCAGGACTTAAAAAAACTGAAACGTTTTCTTTTGGCTTAATGTACACTTTAGGGTCCCAAAAATATTATTCAACTGACAGCATAGTGAAAACAACATTTTTTACTGTTCAGTGCGCCGTAGTTTCGAAACGTTTGGTTCAAATAGCTTCAGCATGTACTTCATGTACTTAATTTACGTTTTTAATGTAAACTTTTTACATTACTTAAAAAAGGAAATATTTCCAAATCCTTTTAAATAATATTAACTTCCAAATTTATATAATAACAAAATTGAGAACTTTGCAGAGATCTGTCAGCTTTTTTACCTTCTGGATAAACGCAACCCTGAATTCCCAAGCAAGTGTTATAATCTTGTACAGTTCGTTTAAATCGGAGTCAGTCAGTTACAACACACTCTGACCGCTGAAGCTATCGTACATAGCTATAAGGCTATCAGGCTCTGGAAATTTGAAGAGCTTGTACTTTGGATGATCGGAAAGGGTCAAGCAATATGATATGAGAAGATAGTTTGTAAGAGGGAGTGTATCTTGGAGAAACTTCAGCGAGTCCTCTCTACTCAAACTCAAATGTCCAGCTTCATATCTCAAATATACCAAATGGTGTAGGATACCTCCAAAATGGGAGAGTCCAATAAAATCTTGAAGATCTATGACAATCTTTTGAAATTTTGTATAATTATTTGGCTAGAAGTTATCTTGTAGATTGTAAATTTGGGCTTAGGCAATACCCAGTCAGCATTTGATCTACTTCAGTGGGTTTTACCAAACACCTTAATTTCAGGCAGCTTTACTGTCCACCAGAGGGATTGTCAGAACGAAACATTTTGACTCAACGATTGCTTTTTTAGGAGTTCCGAGTTTTCCCTTAAAGCTTATTGTGGCTGAAGCATTTCAAGCCATGCACTTCAATTATACAGATTATATAGATATGTGCATATGTTGTATAAGAGTGCAAACATACATAAAACCTTTTAACGAATTTATAAAGTTTTTACGACAAATCTGTGATTAATTAGTTGCAAGTTCGCATTAAAGAATGTCAGCCGCTAGAAATAAAAATACTAAAAATAATTAATTTTTTAAACGAGTCGCCATCAGCACGTAACTCTGGTAACGGCTAAGGTCATTCAACTGACTCATACAATTATGATACTATTTGCTCCACACCAAACAATAAGCGGCTTAACACTAACAGCAACATTTGCGGGCTTTTCTTGGCCTCTGCTGCGCCGAATAACCTTTTAATGATGTGTTATTTTTAATTACAACCATAATGTAACTTTTTATTGTGGGCAAAAAGTTTTTTATATTTATATCACTTTTAATAAAGCCAATAATATATTTGTACATATTTACCTCACTTACCTACCAAATTCCAACTTCCATTTTTTGCAGCCAAGTTTCCACAGTGAAGTTGTGAGTTAGAAACAACACTTGTGTGTGTGTGTGTGGAAAAATGGGCACAAAGATCGAGTACGTGGACACGACGCATCTCTATGCCACCAAATACATACGCAACTCAAAGGCCATAGCTGTACTCTGGGCGATATTCACAATATGTTACGCTATTATCGGCATTGTTGCCTTTGTGACGCCAGGTTAGTAAGTCAGTCGATAGTATTATATACTACATATATGTGAGTGTACTCGTATGTATGCATGTGTGTATCGTGAATAGTTTGCTGACTAAGTTTGATTGATTTTGATTTTTTACATTTGCCGGCGTATAACTTGTAATATTTTTTATAGTAAATAATATTTTTTTAAAGATTTATATACATATTTATAACATAAACATATATAATACAATATACAATGTGAATTTTAATCATATGTTTACTTACGATAAATTTTTTTTACAAATATGATAATTAATTTTACCAGACAACTTGCGAAGTTCGTAGCGCCAAAGAGACGCCACTAAAATTGTCTTCATATGTTTTGTAGTTAGACCTAACCATCGAAAGGCACATGTGTAAATTTCCAGCTGTTCAGTAACTGATTGGGTAGATATAGCATTTTGAGTGTCTCATGTTTTGTAGACCAATCCTATTACAAAAACGCTATCGAAAAGTTGGAAAATCGCAATAATTGCTTTTCGCTCTTGATGCCAAGTATGTTGACAAAAAAATAGATTTTCTTTAAAAGTTTTTTCAATAATTTAGTCATTAAGAAAGACAGTTTCGAACATTATTAGGAAGAGTACCAAATAAATCATTTACAACTTTAAAATTATGGGTTCACATGGCTACCCCTACAGGGTCGAACCTTTAAATATTTCTATAACGGAAAGATAAAGACTATAAGTGCCAAAATATACCACGATTTGCTGCTACAAAGTTTACTTATTCGAAAGACTATCTCAATGTTTGCCATCATCCACACTTTAACAAGTAAGGAATGGATAAGTTCAGGTGTAACCGAACATTTTATACTCTCGCAATGCGCAATGATCAAAGGCAGGGATATGCTCTCAGGTGCTGGCATAACTTTATATTAAAAAATATTGCGCAAGAACTCAACATTCATTATTCGATGAAATTGTTAATGGATTGCAATCATATATTTGATATCTTACTCACTTATATTACAGGCCATAGACTCATGTACTTTCGCTGCTATATTTTGCTTCGTGTCAGAGATATTTATATTAAAATCTACCAAATTAACTCAAATAAGATATATGCGATATAAACTCAGCGAAAGTGGTTTAATGAATATATTAGATAGATGAGGAAAAAGTCAACCAGAGAAAATGAAATCATTATATTAGGAATAAGGGGCTTAGACCATGGTCTAGACCGATTTCTTTCATATTTAGCGCGAATCAACATTGTGTTTAAGAAAACATATCCACTTAATTTCATTAAAATAGCACACATATTGACCAACATTAACATCTTAAAGTCAGATGGAAAGTCGGGAATTCTTATATCGGGGATTTTTGGGATAGAGGAACACTCTGCACTGATCACATTAACTCTTCTTATTATTCAAATATATTAGTGAACATGTTTCCATGCAATTTTGTGAATGTAACTCACACAGGGACCGACATATTCGGCATAAAGTCTGCTAGATTAGCGAAAATCATTACATTTAGTATATGGGAGCTGGGGGAGCATTCATAGACCGATTTCACACATTTTCGGCAGTAAACTATGGTATATCCGATATTACACGTTCACTTAATTTTGCTAAGATATCTTACATATTGACCGAAATATATGGTATAAAGTCTACGGGAAGGTTGAAAATCCGTATATTAGATATATGGGGGCTAGGGGAAGTATTTACCCGATTTTCCGCATCTTTGACACCAGAGTATTCTATCATCATGGAAAGCTTTTTTTTTACGCATAAGGTGGCAGATCTTGAACGTACTATTCCTTTATTCCAATAGCTTAATTGATGCTCGATTTATCTACTTTAAAGTGAAAGTATCAGATGAAACATAAAATTGTATTATATGAGAAGTAGGCGTGGTTTTTATCCGACTTCGTCCATTTCCACAATGCGAGATAAGAATGCAAATATAATGTCACACACAAATTTTGTTGAAATCGGTTAAGGCATTCTTGAGATATGGGATTTCACCTAAAAGTGGCCGGTGCCACGCCCATCACCAAAACTTTACACGGATTCCTATGCAGTCCTTCCATATCATATTTACTGTAAGACTTAATGTTTGTGACATGTTTCTTCAGCGAGTTAACGCACTTTTAGTAGTTTTCAACATAATCTTTGTGTGGGATGTGGGCGTGGTTATTATTTGATTTCAGTCATTTTCTCAGTATATGAGGAAATGCTAGAAAAACTTACTCGGAGCAAGTTTGAATAATATAGCTGTAACGGTTTCCGAGTTATATATATTAAACTTATCAGCTTAATTTGCTGCTTAGTTATAGCACTTTAACTGTTTTCAGTTAATGGCATTTTCTGGGCGTGGCAGATGTCCAATTACGCGCAGCTCCAATACCAACCGTCTTACGGTGACAAGGAATACGTGTACCAAGTGTCATCAAAATGGAGGACGGACGGACGGACGGGCAGACAGTCACTCGGATTTCAACTCGTATTTTCGTCCATCCCACCATTATATCATTTATATATATATATATATATGTCTATATCTTACTCGATTAGTTCTAGGTGTTACAAACAACCGTTAGGTGAACAAAAGTAATATACTCTCTAGCAATATGTTGCGAGAGTATAAATTTTGTTCTAATATTTCATGTTTTATAATTCTTAGTGATATCGATCTAAGTGACAAAAAAATAGAATAGTTTAAATTCATTTATTTCTTAATGAGCGCTTTATACATGACTTGAAAGGCAATTTTAGACAAGTTATTTCTTCGGTTCGCAAGTTGTTGCCAATTGGAAATACCAAATTAACTCATATAGCCCCACACTTAATTTTCGGATACAGCAGAAACCTATTTCTCCCTTAGTTATGGAGACAAATATTTAATAGTCGGCATTGCTACAGTATTTGAATTGTCTAAATTATGCCGATGTCGTTGCAAAGTCATAAAGCCCATAATGGTTTTGATGTTCATTGTTGCTAATGAGTGAATCTTTTCCGAAAACCTCAAGAGCTGCCTCATCAATAAATTTCTAGTTTAATTCGAGAATATTTTGACTTTGAATTGCCTGCTCCACTTAAAGTCATATTTTTTGACTAAGTGATTTTTAAGCTGGCATTATATTTATAATAATAATAATATAACTTTCAAGTTGGGGGCAAATGTTTTCAATTTCGATGTGATGGTGATAGTGATAGTGATCAACTTTATATTGTACCGAATACGAATTCCAGAATCGACGATAACTTGCCAGAATCCACCCGACATCGAAACTAGTGGTTGCTAGAATATTCGAATAGCTATATCGTAGTGAACTCGAATGTCAGAACAAAAGAAAATCGGCTATAAGCTACTAGAATCAACCAGATAGCGAACCTAGTAGTTACCAGAATGTTCGAGTCTGTTGGTAACGATCTACTATATAAAGGCTGCCGGAGTGGCAGCAAGACACAGCTCTAATTAGAGTGTTGCCAAGTAAAGTACAAGTGAATTATAAGTGAGCTCGAATAGCGAGTAACAAAGTGTCAAGTTATTAAATAAGAAATAAAGAAAAGTGTATAGCCATTAAATTGTGACTTTAATTGAACAATCCAGGTGATCGAACTTAGGGTAGAGTTTCAACCTGAACCATTAATTTAGAAAATCTGTACAATAAAAAATAAATTTATCGATATTATTGATCACAAAATACTTTATGGAAATATCGATACCAGTATGTATATGTGTAAAAAATTATCAACTAAACTTATTTTTTGTTTATAAATTTACAAACTTAGTGTGGAAAACTAAAGATAAATGCTTTGACTCATAGTTTGTGATGCCTACTCTATAAAAAAGTATCGAGTAGAATAGATACTTGAGGAAAGTATCAACATACCATACAATTGTACTCGAACTGTTGGTCGTGTACACAAAGTCTTACCAATTTCTTGACCCTTGATTTATATTTTACCATGATCCAATGTTTCAACCTTGAGAACTATATTTTATTTAAATACTTTTTTAATTTTTAAATTCTATTAAGTAATTTATTATGTATAGTAAATATATTGCTATATAAGTAAGCTTCGCCTACTGCTACATAACATACGTTGGTGTGTATATAATTCTAATTACTTTCTCGCAATTGCTTTACAGAATGGGTCGGTGATCCGGACAATGAAAGTGCGGGGCGTTTGGGTCTGTGGCAGATGTGTCAGCGCGATGAGATATTCGACAATTGCAAGCGTCGTTGGGAGACCATACTCACAGTGCCGACATTCTCATTTCAAGTGCGTAAAGCAGACACATTCGTGCCTAGCACCAATGCAATGTTTTTTGTTTCATCTACTTATGTATTATTATTATTATTTACTTATTTATTGTGAGATATTTTATTTATTTGTTTCTCTTTCATTCTTCATTTGTTTAATTAACCATTGTTTGCGCTTACCAAATGCAACAACCAACCAACCACAATGTCATCATCAAAATCACCATCTTTGTCATCATTATGATGGGCACACACATACACACACACAGTTGGCAACATTCTTTATGGTTGCGGCGGTGGCATTGGCCTTGCTGACAATCTGCTTTTTGGTATTCTTGATCTTCATGAAGTCAACGAGAGTGTTTCACATATGCGGCTGGATGCAAATCATATCAGGTCAGTACATATGTACATATGTATATTTAATGTAATTTAAGTAAATATTTGTGAACCTGCATATTCTTGTTTTACTTGTACGATGGCAAGTGTACATATATATATATACTATATATATATATATACGTAGATACGTAATATATAAGTAGAACTACATTTTGCTGACCGAAAATCCAGCGCACAGACATGTATATGCTTGAAACTAAGCACGAAATGCTGTCTCAGTGAAACAATAAATATTGTTATTTGTTTTATGATAAATGCAACAGCGACATTTCCGAAAAAATGTTGATATTTACAAAAATACTGAGCCGTAATTGGGTTTCTTCGTAAATAATAAAATTTTAATTTGAAATACGTGTTTTATGGCCTTCACAGAGTAAGTTTTATGAACTTAAAATTCAATAAGTATAAGGTAAATTGTTTCGGATATTTCATAATTAGTATACATTTTTTACTACTTCAAATGAATTCAAAGTAAAATTCCTAAACTCTAGAATGTATTGAATACAATCATGAAAGATTTGTGAAAAATCTTTCACTTAATACCAATACTGCAATAAAGAATTTATTTAATAAATTTTTCAAATAAACGGCCACCCTTCTCAAGAAAATCCCTGATCTATGGTGAACCTATTGAGTTGTAATACTTCATTTAGCTTATCAACTTAATTGAATAAAAAAACTTTGAATAGTTGTCAATCCTTCTCGAAATTATTTTCAATTATAAGCCTTCTTAAACTGTCTACGTTTGTTACCCAGTTTTCAATAATTCGTATGTCTTATAACTTTTATTGAATAAAATACTTGAGAAGTGTGGCAACCCTAAACATGAAAATATTTAACTGGAGTCTTTCTTAAACTTCGAACGTTCCTTTATCTAATCAGTATGTTTTGAAATAAGAGATGTTTTGTAAACTGGTGGCAACCTTTTGCTTTAAAAAAAATAATAACAATCAAATCAGTTCAGTCTTCTTTATTTGAAGGTGGTGGCGTTATATATATTGCAAGTGAGATTAAATTTTTTCGCCTAACAATTTCGTTGTTCTCGATGGGTTTTACTATTCTGTCTAGAGAAATTTTATCTCAGTAAAATAGGAAAACAACTGTCTGACTTTTATTTGGAATTTCTATGCCATTATACATATGTCATTTTATCCGTCTTTATTTCGCCACCCACCCTGCAATGCGAAGGATATGTGACCTTCTCAAACAAACATTTTGCCTTTAGTTTATTCGATTCGCCACTTTCTAAGGTCTGAAGAACTGAAGACAACTCTCTGACACTACTGCCAGCTGAATTTGAACTATATTGAAAAAATGTAGTGATATTGTTTATTGATTCACATCACATCTTACAGAAAAAATTATGCTTTGGTGGAATCACATGCCTTTTTACTTTTTAGTGGTCCAAAATCAGGAGATTGACGTCTTTCTGTAGTCCTGTAGAAAATACGGGCCATTAATGCCTCCAGATCCAGGCTCTAAATTTGGGTTCTAAGCTATGATTCACCCAGTTGCAATTTAGCGAGGCGCTGTATTAGGCCTCAATTGATATTTTCAGGGCTCGCTTGATAATTCAAACTCACTTTTTCGCGCAAAAACATCTGTAAAATTTTATGCGTTTCATATTTATTACAGCGATTTGCATGATCGTTGCCTGTGCCGCCTTCCCGTTCGGCTGGAACTCTGATGATTTTCGTAAAATTTGCGGTCCCGATGCGAATCGCTTTGAGCTTGGTCTTTGCGGCATCCGTTGGGCCTATCCGCTTGCCATAATTGGATGTGTCGATGGTGTGGTCTTGGCCACACTCGCCTTCATACTTGCCACGCGTCATGTGCGCCTACAACCCGATCCACTGTATCAGAGTTCACTCTACAAAGGTGAGTTTCAATTAATGAACAAAAAAAAAAAGAAAAACACTCAAACTTCGAATACATGCCACAATTCCCTCCCTTTATGCCAGGTGAGATTAACAACGCTTACATTACAGACGCTGTCAGCTTAGCCGGCTCACGGAAATCACTGAATCTGCAGCCAATTCTGCTGGTGGCTCCTCCACACAATATGCCCACAAATGGCGATGACACGATATCACAATTCTCCTCGCGCACACCCAACCATCGGTATCGGTCCGACTATCCGATGCATCAGTTTTGAGTTCTTTTGTCGCCCCGGCATTTGTGAATTGTGATCCTTTTGTGCGTTTCATATTTTATTTTTCAGTTTGCTTATTTTGATTTGATTTTCTTTTTTGATTTTTCTTTTGAAATTTTAAATGCAGGTTTTATGGACTGAAAAAAAAATGTAAAATCAAAACCTTGTAATAAAAGTTATGCCATTCTCTTGGTGGCCACCTGTACATATATACGGTAAATAGAAATGTAATTTTATTGTATGTATTTTAAAAAATGTAAAATGTACAATAGAGAATAAGTTTACAACTAAATAAATTATTGTCATTATCTGAGCGAAAGGTGTATCTTTTGCTTAACGAAGGATGTGAGGATTAACAGTGAAATGTAAAACTGTTTCGGTAATCTAAAATTAGCATGACTTTAAATAAATAGACTAGATTACTAAATACTAAAATTTATTTTAAAACTCAAGTAAAGCAAACGAACTTGTTCAGTGAAGTAATCGTAAACTGCTGGCAACCTGAGAATTTGTAAATTTTAAGAGATACAAGATTACTTCTGACATGTATCGGTGCACATCAGGAATAACATTAAAACATTTTTTGTAACGGTAACTGTGTAAAGAAATGCGGAAAGTATTTGTAAGCCACGAATAAAAGAAACCAGCGACATTTGCTTTAAGGCCTAAATTGCTAAACTCGCAGCAATAACTAATCACTTGTTAATGGAACTCGTTTCGGAAAATATTGATTGTTGAATGGATATTGTGACCATAAAACCAAAGGTCGGTTTAATCCAAGTCTTCAATCTTTTGCCTATGAAAATCCTCTTTTATGTAAACAAAGTTAGTACTTCTCAGTGTTGGCTCCAAATTTACACTCGATATTCGACATTCAACATTCGACATTCAAGTTATAAAAAAATGTTCATCAAATTCTTGATTCCATAGATCACATTTCCCTGACTGGGACATGGCATTTAGGTAGCTTTTGACAAAATTAACAAAGTTTTTTAAAGTATCCATGACCGTGAGAGGTGACCATTCCGACGAGAGGCGGATCTACATATGCGGTACGGACACGACTTTACATCTAACCAATCACTGTTACCTAAAATATTTTTTATGTCGTTAGGTGTCGGAAATCTTAAGGCTTATTCCGACTAACAAATTGCTCATTATATGTTGTCGATACCTCTTTAACTCATGAAATAGTACAAAATTCCCTTAAAACAAAAAATTAAAATGTTTTTAAACTTGATTGTCATCCTGTATTTAGGTGTTTCAATAACGTATACGCCCTGTATTGTAAAAGCATAGCCAAGTTCACAACCTGGCTACGAAGTTGTCTTTCAGTTGCGGAAGTAAATGTGTTGCAAACGCATCCATATCATAAAAAGAGCTTGTGTTTATAATACATTAGATCTTCGAGTTACATACTTTTAGGCGGTCAAATATAAAACTAATTTGTTCAGGTATTCAATGGGCGGATGATGAGATAGATATTGGGAAATAAATTTGTTGTTCATCATACGTAATGTTTTCTATATATGGACTAATTTTGTGTAATATTTTTAAATGTGATGAAAAAAATCTATTGTAAGTTGCAAGTCTACTTCATACATATACGGAGTTTTCTTTTGAAGATCTTCTTAAACATTCTTTTCAAGCCATATATCATAACTAAGTGTAGTAGTGTTTTCGGGGGCTGAATATTTCCACCTTGAAAAAAAAATTTTTTTTTGTAATTTTGCAAAAACTTCATTCAATATTCAATTCACCAAAATGTTAGTATATGTGTAAATTTCACTTAACGTTATTATTGTTGTATTTGCGGGGCATAAAAAATCATTTAGCACCAACTGACGACCATCAAATATTCGTATATCGAATAATTTGCAATAACTTTATGTTATCCATTATTTAGGCATAAAAAGCACCGAAAAAATTTCGCCAAATCACGGATAACTTGCCACAATAAAAAAGAAATTCCGAATTTCGTTTATGAATGCTATAAAATCCAATAAAAATATTGTATATCAAAGTAATTTGCTACCGCACAAAAAGGGCCATACACCACACTGCACACTGTCCTGCACCACAGTCGAGGAATGTGGACTTCATCCATTCACAAGGGCATCAAGCGCGCGCCGTGTGTGAAAGCAATAATGAAAATGCCGGCAGAACTTTATCGGAAGCAAAACGCCGAATTTCTTCGCCATAAAATCACAATTGCAAAACGCCGCCATCGTTACCGTCACCACCATCACTACCATCACCAACGTTCTCAATATATTGTGGAGTTGTACGCTTTCTGTCATCAAGCCATCAAGCCATCAAGGAGAGCGGAGAGGAGAGAAGGCGGTGGTTGCAATTGGATGCGAATTCGAAAAGTTCTCATTGGGCCATGAAAACGAAAAAATCGTCAGTAAATAAATAACCTGTGTAACGCACCGGAAAATACGTAGAACCACCGCCAGTCAACCAATTGCCCTACCAGGCAGTCAAGCGGACAAACCGCCAGTCGACTTGACGCACACACAACTTGACTACACTCGGGATAAGTAAAGCTTACCAGGCGTTTAGCAGCTAATCGAGTGGGTGGATGGAAAAGCCTGTGCCAGCCAGTCAGTCCGATGGGTAGACCAGTGTCAGGGGACTTGGTATGTTTGCGAACTCGTGCTTACACCCAACAATCAGAGTGTGCGCTAATAAGGAATGTATTGGGTTTATGTGAGAGCCGGCTTGCTTTACTTCAATATTGAGTGGCGTCAGCTTGTTGCCCACTTAGAATATTTTAACGCATTTCTTTCGCGTTGATAGAATTTCTTATGAATTATACAAGAATATTAAATTCGCCTTCATACAAATATACGCTTGTAATGCCTCTGTAGGAAAGTGATATTGATTAATGATGAGGTTGGCGGAATTGGAACTCATACTTGTTTTGGCTGTTATCGGTATAGCCGCGGTAAAGCCACTTCGAGAGAGTTTTTGAGAGCAGTGATTTCTCAGCGATTTACCGGAACTGTACAAAATAGATGAAGTGTGTAACAAGTAGGTGAAAAGTTAGTGCCGCTTTAAATAGAAGTAATTTTTTTTTTTTTGGCAAAATTCAATTTTGTTATTCAATTCAGGTGGCATCAAAGTCGACATATGAATTAAGGCGATCTTCCAACTTCTCGATAACATTTTTGTAGGACGATTGTACTTTCACGCCAAAATAGTCTCAGCCTCTGCAATTCTATTCGCCACTATTTTATTGGAAAATGTTGCTGTAGATCAGATCCGGAGAAATATTTGTAAACGGAAGCAATTTGAGTGACAATTCTAGTGGCTCTCTCTCATAGGAACGACTAAGCTATCCAGCGCCCCTGTTGTATATCAGTTGAATGTTTTCAAGTTGTTCTCCAGTAACTACCTTCGAAGAATATGTTCTTTTTCTTGCCAAAAAGTTCTTCTTAAAACTCATCGGTACTTCCCCTGGCAATGGAACGTTAAATTATGGCAACCCACGACAATGTATTAAATAAAAAATGAAAATGTAGTTTAACGTATCAACGTGTTCGAGATACAAGAGTATACTTGCCTTAAAACAATTAGCAAATTTATATCTTTTTTAAACGGAATACTCAGAAAAGATTTCTTTGCGTAGTATGGTTTTTCAATTTATGGTTTAGTGGAATGTTCAGGGTCCAGTTAAGGTTCTCTCTTACCAGCTGACGAGAGGTTTTTTCAAACCAGAAATTGCTACGGTTTTTTGTAACTGAAATTGATCGTCCTGTGAAGTCTTTAGTGGATTTAAATAATAGATAACAAGTTAAAAGCTGATCATGAGGATAACTATATTCTGAATCTAAATTGGGTTAGAGCAGTTAGAGCAGTTAGAGCGGTTATACGGTTGTTTGTTGTTGTAACTGCAGAAAATATTCTAGTATAAATTTGAAGAATAGAGCTGCGTTAACAGTCCTCTGCTGGACAAAAATAGGGGTATCCCTTCTTAAATAACCCTCGAGACCTTGATTCTGATGAATCAATGCCATAAATGTTAACGTTTACATTCGATAAATTCATATTTAGTTATGCTTTGAAATCATCCATAGGTTTAAATTTCTAACATAGGAATATATTTTAAATAATTACAAATGTCACAAAATTTTATCTTTTTACGGATTGTTTTATGTTTCGTTGTTGTACGGCATATCAATGTTTTTTATTATTTTTTTTTTTCGAATTTCGAATATACTTGTGTAGTTATATAAAAATGCAACTGCGATAGGATTGGCCGTAATTTCTCTCTTCAACTGGTTTGTTAATAAATTTTAAGTCGAAAACATCCTTTCTGAGTTTTAAATTTTAACTTGAAAGGGGGGGCATTACTTCCCTTACCTTACTTACCTTAGTACTCTACAGAAGTCTAGCGTGTCTAGAGTATTCAAAAACATAATTTTCGTAAATATTATTTACATAAAATTGTGAAATTTATTTACTTCAAAGTTTTTCTTACAGGATCTTCGTTCCATGCGTTTATGTGCGTGACCTCATAACGATAAATTTGCTCATAGCCTGCTGCTGCTCCTAGCATACTTCGCGCATCGCGAAGCTTTGTGCTTCCAAATAATAAAGAATTTTTATTACATCCGCTCTAGAGATATTTCAATCCCGTTGGTCGTGCATTGTTTTTGTTGTCGTTGAACGGTTCGGTGTAGTGGTGAGGTAAGTGGATAAATGGCTGGGCTGTCGACCAAATCTTATAATCACTGCACGCACTTTGCCGACTGTGTCTTCGCCGGGGATTGAGATGTCTGCGCTGAATGGAGCAACTGCTGCTTGGGCTCTGCCGACGCGTTCTGCATCTCATTTACTTTATAATTTTTTTTCGTTCACTTTTTGTCGGTTAGGCAGCGGTCGGTGGTGGTGGCAGGTGGCAGCTGGCACTTTGCACGAACATATACAAATAATTTAGGGAAATTGTTATTGAAATTACCGACCATCGAAATCAGCTAAACCAATCAACTCCTCATTCGGTGGTTCAATAAAATGGCTAAACGTTTTGGATATTGGGTGGTTGATTGCCATCGCTGTTGGTTGATTTTCGGTTTTTGATATTCAACGACAAACTTTTATTATTATCGGTCACTGAATGGGAAATTAAATGCCTTATTGTAAGCAAATAGAAATATTTAATTGCAATTAATTCTACACAATGCGTAGTCGCGTAATCGGAATGGGGTCGAGGCGGCATTGTGAGGCGGCGTTGTGAGATTGACACTTTCTTGCATCTTACTATAATCGCTTCCATTTATTTCGTATAGATTTAATACAGACAGATTTATATTCTATTTCAAGGAGATATTCTTAATAGCTCTTCTATAAGGTCGAGGTCGAGGACTATAACGAGGATAGTCTTCACATTCCGTTTTGACTTTCTTTAACGACTTTATGTCAGCTTTGTTCCACGTATTATACAAAATCGACATTTGGACATTTCAAACCCACCAACCTTAATTTTTTATTAGATCAGGCTTAAAAATGAAGGGAAGATCCGAAACTAATCTCCGCTCGGTAAATCTTTAGACCAAACAGTCATGTTATTATTACCACATTATTAATGTATAGACTACGACTCAAAAAATTTACAGTATCTCTGCAAGAAGGGGTCGTTCATACCAAAGGCTCAAAATGGTATAAGGCTCAGGAATTGTACATATTTAAGGAATGAGTGATTTGTTTAACTTATGATCGACATGTATATATATACTTTGCTCTGACGTCTTATCGTTTTCGGGAACGAAATTTGACCTGATTGCTAAATATTATGTGAAATCGCAGGCGCTTTAGATCGGCCAGATAATACATATAGTATCTGTTAAAAGAATTTTTGTTTTACTAATTGTGCCTCTCGAATATGTCAATGTACCTAGAACCTCGGTTTAGACCATGAGCGAACTGCGGACAATAATTGAGAGCTTTATATTTGTGGCATAAATTGGCACTTTTTTCTTTTCTCTTCTAAATGTATGAGTGAATCAGTGTATGAGTGAATATTCTTGCCGAAGCTGATTTTGAGGATTTTGAGGATTATGGTTTGGCATATTCTTACAGAACCTTAAACTGATTATGTAATCAGCGCTTGAGGTTTCCTTAGGCACAAGAAAATGGTTTTTTGGAAGGCTTTGGGTCACCATACGGTGGAACTGTTGATGAAAATAGGCCGAGCATTCGTTTTATTTAAAGCCATTTAGTGAACTTTGTGCAAAGATCATATGCTTGGCCAAAAAACGTAAAATGCTCACAAGATACCAAACGGTTTAGTAGGATCTTTGCACAATACTATCCTCCCTAGGGTCATAGACTTGAAATTCAGTTTTTACCATTAAATAGAGGGAATAAATATAGACAGACAATGCGCCTTCTAGGAGAATTTAACGATAGAAATTGGAGCCGAACACTAGTTACGAGACCTGTGATGCTAAAAGCTATAGCGTATTTAACACAATATTATTTAAGATGAAGAAATCTGGTATTACCAAAAGATGTATCAAATTCTTGGATGTAATCATATTAAATTATGTGAACTAATCAAAGACATGATATTGAATGGCTAAGGAATGCACGTCGTTATCCAGATTACGTGGAAGCAAGGAGGAATACTCCCAAATACCGAAATTAATGTCAGATGGCCTAACAAATTTATCTCAAGTCAATTAGAAAATTCTTTAGATTGCGAAATGGCCCAAGTACTTGTAGGAGTTGCAGAACAAGAACACAATAACTTTCCAAAATATTCAAGACGGTCAAAACATAATTTATTTAAAACATCATTGAATACTGTTATTTTTGGCATAAAACGTGAATTATGAAAGTATTGAAAGGAATCCATCGTTTTAAAGCTGTGAATACATTGACCTCAAAACTCTTTGTTGTCTTGAAATATTATCAATTGTACGAATAAAGAGAGCAATATCACCTTCTTGGGACAAAGAGACTCAATTCTAATAGAATATTTTCCATTTAACGACGAATTAACCTATATTTAACCGAAAAACGAGGATAGCAGCACACGTGGTCTTCCATCCTGTCATTAAGACCAAACATTAAATGAGAATTGGAAGAATCACAAGAAATTAAAAGAGCCTGATGAATACTGAATACTGATATCTAAATTATCATCATTTGATGAATTTCTCTAGGTTATAAAAGATATAATTGTAGATAATCATTGCAATTGTAGACTCAAGGGTTGTTACGGCTTTTATCCGCAAACAATCCCATCCCCATTGCTGAAGCATCTGCTGTTGACACATTCAATATCCCCACTGAAATGTCCAAAAATGTAATGGAAATATCAGATTTGGACAACATCATTTACAATGCTTACATAATTAATTTCAATCAGAAGTGAAATAGATCGACCACTTGAATTATCGCAATAAATTTAAAAAAAGTGCTTACTTGATTTATAATAAAATTCTCAAAAATATTACAAGTAAAAGAAAGCGCTATTCTAGTTGTCAAAAGCTACTGCATGAATCGCATGGACATCATCAAAGCCACATAAAAGCTCTTGACACAAATATTTAACGGTTTTAGGTATACATAGAGAAATGATGGTAGTTTCCAGGTAATTATTTTTTCTATGCTTACCTTTGTTTTTTTTTTATACTTCTGTTGAAAATACGAGTTCCGCTGAGTCTTTAGATGAAGAGAAGTACAAAGGCGATTAGATAAGTACTTACCCTCGCAACCCGATGACGTCTATTAAATAGAGAAATTTATTATCGTTTAATAAATTGTCATAGAAAGCTGTTGTCAAAATTGTTTTGACTGCTAGAAGCGGTTGTGTCCGCGGATTTTATAGGATTTTATAAATATGGAGAAGTGGCAATATCGATTCTGGTTTTTCTATGGATGCTGTACAAGGTAACTTCTCTCCTTCGATGGCGGCGTTTAATGAGTTTCAATGTGGTCAGACGTTCGATCAGTTTTTATCAGTCTTTCCCGAAAACGGCTACCACAAAGGACCGCCGATTGAAGGTGCGTGAGTTAGTTGAGAGAGTAGGCATCTTAAAAGATCGTGTGGGTCTTATCCTGCATGAAATATTGGATATGAGAAAGTTGTCGGCTCGATGAGTGCCACGTTTGCTCACTCCGTACGTTAAGGGAAACTGTGAGATCGCTTCACGACTCTATTATGCCAAGTCATTGGGCCGATTCGAGGCCAAATTATAGAAAATATGGCCTCATTTATC
Source organism: Bactrocera minax (assembly GCA_021498325.1). Taxonomy (NCBI): domain Eukaryota; kingdom Metazoa; phylum Arthropoda; class Insecta; order Diptera; family Tephritidae; genus Bactrocera; species Bactrocera minax. Next base: position 6,441,077 of record JAKEEE010000001.1, read on the forward strand.
CAAGAAAAAGAGTTCACATCTTCGCCCTCGCGTCATATCAAATTGGTCGGATCAGTCAATCTACGAACTGCTGCACCATTCACATTATTATTCAGACCCTTTGCGACTTCTTTGGGTTTCCAAATTGAAAAAGTTATTTACGCGACGGAAACTTGAGTAGAATAGAGAGATTATCTTCGCTACAGAGGTCTACTTTACAGATCTCCACAAAACTTATTTTTCAGACGGTCTTTGTGAGTATCGCTAGGTCAAGTGTACCGAGGTAAAAAGAGACTATGTTGAGAAATAAATCGCCACATTCCGATATTGTCGTTCTCCTATTGCAGGCTAAGTACTTATCGGACCGCCGTCGTTAGAAATTATTATCCTTAAAAAAACATTTCGTCCTTCCTATACTCTATTGCCAGAACCAAGTGTTATGTGTGTTTGTACTACTTTGATGGAAATCTGTTTCTATTTACTTCTTATTTTATTTTTATTTTTTCTTTTATTCAGCTCCTTTTCTCCAGCAAAGCTCCAATTGTTTGAAATATTTTTTTAACAACTTCCGCTCCCCACTGTGAGGTCAGTTGAATTGACTATGTAAGCGTACCGCTATAACGGTGCTTTGTGCTTACTCGTATTTTCTTATTTCATGCTGGTATTGTGCGCCATTTTTCTGTGCCACTGATTGCTTCCATATCCCTCCACCGCTTCCATGCTGCAAGAGTATGCCGCTGTGGCCGCTTTGATTCGGCCTGTTGAAATATGATTTACGAATTTTTAACTTATGGCAGCATATTTCTTCACTTGAAAATTACGTTCGCCGTTTACCAGCTCCTTGTATTTCCAGAGCCCCCACCCCCTCCAGTAAATTTCCATTGCTTTGAGTGTGTATTTTCAGCTTGTTTTTTTCAGCTTCATCTGGAAGTCGATGGGGAACATCGAATGCCGCAGTGGCCAATAGCGCCGCCATATGTTGCTGCCACATGCCGAACAGTAGCAGCATTGTGTGTAGGAGGGGTAGTGGAAGGGGCAGAGTATGGTCGCTAGTCGCTGGCCGCTGGTCAGTGGGTAAGCGAACGCAGCAAATTGCTTTGACTGTGAAATTGTACTTGTGTGTATGTGCGTGCTGCGTGTGTTGCGTGTGTTGCGTGTGTGGCGTGTGTGACGCGTGATTTGCAGCGCTTTTTTGTTCGGTTCCCTCTTCTGCTCTCGGTTTTATTGTGTGAAACTATAATTTGAAGGAACTGTGCAATGTTTTGAAGCTTTTGATTGACGCTCTTTTTGATGTTTACAATTGTTTGTTTTATTACTTTTTCGCCCGTTGTTTTGTTGTGTTGTTGTGTTGTTGTTTTCTTGTTGCCTTTTCGCTTTAGTGACGATAAACTAACTTCTTTACGCTCTCGACCACATAACGGCGCTCGGCGCGATTTTGTTGTATGTTGTTGAATGAGAATTATTGCTTCTTAATTTTATATATGATGCACTTATCAGCTGATGGGTCAACACTAAGCACTCACTCACTCAAATATATTACAAAAGTGCAAAAGTGCAATTTATGACTTGTTGTTGTTCCTTTTTGTTTCTAACTGTACAACTAGTGAATTTCAAGATGAAGCGAAACTTTCTTTGCATACAATACAAAAGTACACATATGCACACACACAGGCACTTACAAATTATTTATGCGCATATTTCTGCCTTAGTGTGTGTTTGTGCACATGTAGTAGTAACATACCATTTTCATTTTATGCAATTTCTGCTTTTGACATTTACTTAAATGGAAACCTTTAAGGCGCAAAACTGCAGTTTTCATAAAGTTACAAAAACAAAGACAAAAACAAAAACACAAACACAAAACGCAAAGCATCTCAGGTGAATTTGAGTGTTTTTTTTTTTCATTTCAATTGTTAACTCAATGGCAATGCAGTTGGCTCGGGGTAAAGCGTAGATCACGCATTTTGCCAGATAAAATGGCTTGTTCTATGAAGAAATTCAAAGAGTAATTAATATTTGAGAAAAATAAAATTTTTTATTGTTGGATTTACAGTAAATGAAAGCAATTTATTTTTCATGTAAAATTAACTAGTTGCAAACTGTTTAGAATATCAAAATATACATACTATATATGGTTACACAGGAGTTTGAGATTTAAGGTAGTTTTGTTTACTTAACGGTTTTATTTTATATAACCAGATTGATACATAGATTTATATATATATATATATATATATATATACAAAAATATTAAGTGCAATAACGCCCTGAACTACTACGCTAGAACCATTTAATTTGGCAAGCGGGCTAAATAAATCGGACTATAATCACGCAAATCTTCCATAGGCCGTCATTTCGAATCAGATCCGCTTATTTTAGCTTTAAAATACATAACGCAAACATCACTCGAATCGAATGCTATCGAAGTAAATCTTAGTACACCTCTATCATATGGCAACTCTATTTAAAAAATTATCGACAATAGTTTATACCTTTTCAAGTCCTTATGTTCTACATAAGGTTCTTCTAATGCGTACATCGGTCAATAAAAAAGATAATTTAATGAAATTAAGTGGACTAATGAAATTAATGTATTCATACATTTTAATTATTTTTAGTAAATTTCAAACATAGTTAAAATTTTGTTAACTTTCACTTAAATTTCAAAAATTATTTGGGGCCGCACAAAAAATCAGATTCGGTGATTCAGTGAGTGAAATCGGGATTATCATTCTACTGAGCAGTTTTGACAGACTAATTTACGTAGGCTTGAATCGAACTTGGGAATATGTTCCTGGATAAGATTATTTAAGCATTAAATATAAGAAAAGCTCACATTAGGAAATTCCTAGACATTCTGTTGCGAAAATTTTTGACGTGTCTTGGCGCTCCTGATTTTATTTGGATACTTCACTTCTCCTTAGACCTAGCATTAATTTTGTTTTACGAATCTGGCAGAACGAACGAGCATTCCAGTTTAGATACTTTACCAATTTGTCTAACCGTATAAAATATAAAGGCGAAATATATGCTAAAGTTAAGAGATATCTTCAAATTTTAAATTATTTTGTTCAAGCTTCATTAAATCGTACATATTTTTTATTCTAAAATTCTGAATATAAGTATCTTTTCAAATAAAGTAGGGTTGTGTGGAGTGCACTCACTAAAGTGGTCTGTTGGTTCTATGGAACAGCATATAAGGTTTTATGGAATATTTATATAGTAGGGGAAGTCGGAAAAGGTAACACTCGCTAATCTCCCTACTGAACAAGTGGCTCTTATCAACATCTGTTGTACGCTACCCATCACTTAATATTATATTGTACCTTGCACTCTCTAACATAGCCGGTATATGATTTGGTGTGAAGGTTGCTGTTGGCTATAGGTATACTAGTCGCCGATTTCATTCTGGTAGTCATTCTCTGTGCTTATTTCAGAAAAGGAGGTATGGGCGGGACAGAACTATTGGATAGCTATAGCCAAGTCCCCTGGGATGCCAAAAACCGCGCAAAATGAATTTAAAACCTTCTAATTAGCTCAGCCAAACCTTGCGGCAATGCGCCTGATGGTTGTTCGAGGCTCACCTAGCTCAAGCGAGTGCGTGTCATCCAGCAGTAAACCGCAAGAAAACAGCAGAACTTCGACTCGTTCCCTGTCTGATGAGATTGGGACAATGGTGCTTTTCTCTCCAAGCTAACCAGCTTTGCAGTTCCCCATAAAGTTTATTTAGAATTTTCCTAAAATATACTCCTCAGCAACCTACTCTCAGATCTTCGGGCCATCTTAAAAGTAAACTCACTCGGTAAAGCGTTATCTGAGATATATATATTGACCACAGAATATACTTGTCTTAATGAACCAGCTTCTCTACTCTCTAACATGTCTCTTCATTGACAAATAATAAAAGAGCTGTAAATTATTTTCATAACTTTACAATTTTATTTGCCTAAAATAACAATTTCTTTCAAAAATATTTCATTTCGACAACAATTCTGAAAAAAAATTGTGTTTTTATTTCCTAAAATAAAATTGAAATAAATTGACTATATTGTTTATAATAACTACATTATTTTTGTATAAAACCCGTTTAAAACTGCTTATGTGTAATAATCTGCTCTCATTTTTGTGTCGTAAAAATGACTAGTGAAATATATTTGAAATGGTTTTGAAAATAAATTTCCATCTTACAACATAATGCATGTAATTTACAACTAGTCAATAATAATTAAAATTTCTATGCTTAAGATTTAGTATAATAAACTACCCCACACTTACAAAATTAATTATTTAATTGGAAACAAGTAAGTATATAAATAACTATGTACAAAGAATTTAAAAGCTAAAACTATTAGAAGTATGTAATTGAACTTATTTTAATTTTTTGATATTAAAAGTAAATTTTGGTTATTGTGCGGTAATTTGGGCTTATTTGAATTTCCGAGATTAAAAAGAAAAAAATAGAAATTAAAAAGAAAAAAATATTTTTCTTTTATACAAATTTCAAAAAGATTCAAAAAGAAAAAAAAAATATTGTTTTAAAAAGTTAAAATTTAAAAAAGAAAAATAATTAAAATTTATTATTTTCGAAATTGAGAATTATTATATTTGATCTTAAATTTTTTTTAACTTTGGAAAAAGGAAATTAAATCAAAAATTAAAAGAAATCTTTTAGTCTATGATTTGTTGGCTTAGGGTATTAAAAGTGCATTTTGGTTTTGGGCAAAATAATTAATTTTTCCTAAACCTTTTTCAAATAATTTAAAAGTTGCCTAATAATCGTTACTATGTTTTTATAATATTTGACATAGATGCTAGGGGAAGAAGTATTTCAGCATACAACTTTTAATTTATGTTACGTTTATATTTTTGTCTTCTTTATTTGGAAACAAAAATTATTATAATTATTTAAATAAGCTCAAATAAGCAGCTACGTGTCCTTTTGTATTTTGTGTCCTTGTGTGTATTTTGTGTTTTGTTGTTTTGTGTGTATGTATGTGTACATACCTACGGTTATACTAAATTTACCACTAACCCTGGAATTTTACAAATTTGTTTAAGGCGATTACAAATATAGGAAGAAGAAGAAGAAAGCTAAACACCATATATATGTATAAATATAGAATATAATATATACTCTAAGAAACAAACAAAATGCAGTTTTTCGATTTTTTGTTAAGATTTTTCTTGTTTCTTTTTGGAGAATTAGAGCTAAAACGCACTAAAGGCCGCAGACACACGCTCACCAACATTAATCAATTCACTCACAAGATATCTGGAAAAACAAGAAACCCACACAAACACGTTCAAAAGTAATAACTTAAATCACATATTTATGTTTTTGTTGTTGCTTTTTGATTTTCGCCATTTCATCACACTTACATATTTACATCGAGATAAATCATTCACACCTACTTATCTTAAAACGGACAACTAACTAATTAAAAACTAAATTCGAAATTCGCAATCACTTATGAGACCCTATCGAATGCTCACCTGCCGAGCACTCAACCCCACTCAATTCGTTTTTGCATATATATTTGTGTTGTTAGGAATACTATGAACTGTTTGTCATTATGGGTATCGCGTCCTCCTTGTCGTCGAGCAGATCGCCGGGCACTGTCTTTAGCAACGTATAACTTTCGCGATGCATAAATTTGTGTTGATGCTGTGCGATGAAGCTGCTGCCACGCCTTAGCGAGCGTCGGCCCATCTCGAGTATCTCTAATGTGGGGTCGCGTGCGAAAACAAAGTTCTGATATGCGCGCACGAAAACGAAGACAATGGCAAGTGCGCCGCCGAATATCATCAGATACGAGGCGATCGGTATGACGATGGGTGCAAATACGGTGGCCAAGTAGATCCAGCGTCGGATGGCGGGTGTTAATTCGGAGATACCCTGGAAAGTGGAAATTTCTTAGTTTGAAGAAGAACTAAATGCAATAACTAGTGAGGTCGTGTTTTTACAAATATCTTTTCAGCTATGAGCCTAAGGATATGAGCCTAAAGATATGGAGAATTCTTCAGGGTGTTATCCCGTTAACGAGTTGGGGATAACACCCCTTAAATATTGCGTTAAAAAACCGTTACCGTACCGTTGAATGAAACCTAGATCATGAATGTACGAATGTAAATTCGCATAATCTAAACTCAAGTTCTCATTTTTGAATAGATAAGGCAGCAGAAAAGCTTCCCCAAATCACGATCCCAATCCGGTTGTGTAGATCTGACTGTCATGGGAACAATATTAAAAGTCGCCTCGCTACTTTCTCTCTTTCTTATTTTAAAGTGAGTGAGATATCATAGAATACGTAATATTATAGTATAGGGGATTTTTCTTCTAAATTCGGGACTTTAAGTGTGTCATAAATTGTCCATCTATCAGGTCTGTCTTGTATACCAATTTACGAATATTTCTATATTTACTACGATTCCTCAAAGCCATTAAAATCTTACTTCTTCCAACCACATAACTGGGAAGATGAAATCTCGAAAATCCTTAACTGGATATACGTCTTTCGCTCGCGTCACTTTGAGATTGAGTTGAATGCGTACTTTGCCTTCCAGTGGTACACCCAATTTCTGAAAGAAGGATGTGAGTTAGTTGGTTAAAAGATTACGTAATGATTGCATGAATGTGATACATTTTTTAATCACCGATATGTATTAAATACCGTTATATTACTGAATAACAATAGTATTGGGTTGTTCGGAAAGTCATTTCGTTTTTTCCCGCCAGAGAACTTAATTACGTTTTTTCGAAACTAACTTCACACTTAAGCCCCATAACCATTATATGTCATGAGAGCTGATATTGCAAGGCTTGTGTGTGAAAAAGTTCTATTAATTCTACCCAGTAGTTTTTGGTTGGTGCCTTTTTAAATATGGAGAGCAATAAGCAGCATTTTCGTCATATTTTACTTTTTAACTTCAGAAAAGGTAAAAATGCTGTCCAAGCGAGAAAAAAATTGACGGATGTGTATGGAGAAGGCGTGTTAACAGTACGCCAGTGCCAGAACTGGTTTGCAAAATTTCGATCCGGCAATTTTGATGTCGAAGATGCACCACGGTCTGGAAGGCCGGTCGAAGCTGACAAAGATGCGATAAAGGCATTAGTTGATGCAAATCGGCGAATCACCACACGAGAGATCGGTGAGAGGTTAAATTTGTCGAATTCAACTGTTTATGGCCATTTGAAAGGCATGGACTTAACCTCGAAGCTCAAAAAAAACGAAATGACTTTCCGAACAACCCAATACATTACTTTCAAAATTTTATTTTCCCTTTCGTAAACTAATTGGTAACCTCCAACCTTTTCAAATCACATAAAACACTTCGTATATACGCTTGACACATTAAAACTCACCGATTGTATTTTGAAGTATGTTTCATGCTCATTCTTATTCGGCTTGAGACCTTCAACCGAATGCAATAACGACTCATTGGCTTGATAAAAATGTGGATTTGAAATGTAGACAGGAGCACCATATTGGCAAGGGCTTATATTCTGTAGACCTTTTATCGGTTTATAATCACTTGAATCAAAGCATTCATTTTCCGGATTGTTAGAGGAATCGCCGTAACTGTTCTCTGGTAAAATGTACAGATCTGCGCCAATACCTGTGAAGTAAGAATTATGGAAAATTTAAAAACTATCCAACATAAGTCTGATAATTCAAGCAACAAGCTTACCATCCTTTTTTACACCTCTTTGGTACTGTAAGGGTATGACGCGGCATAAATCCTTGTCATAAACATAAACTGTATCAGCTTTTGTTATGTCACGTGGTGGAAAGAAAGAACCCTCGGAGGCGGTTATACGATTACAGGGTGGCTTATGCCAATGCGGCAGATGATCAAGTCCATTGAGACGGTCAATGTAGCCGAATTCTTCCATGCCTTGTAGACCAGTTTTGATTGTTGAGACTTCGGTTAGTGTACCATTGCGCTGAAGCGATAGAGATATGAAATGTTTTTAAAGGATACCGATTGATATATTTATGAAAAAATTATTGTAGATTAATTCGCGAAATAGCTTTTAAATATTTCTCACACTTACCCCAAGTAGCAGTCCCATTCGCTCCATTGGACGCAAATGTTTTGGATAAAATCGATGTGCCAAGCTGACGAGCGCATCATCGTAGCCGAACACCAACTGATCGGCTGTCACGTTGATGAAAGGCTTGAACTTGGCTGCGGTCAACACTACGGAAATCGTCTTTGACAGCAGATAACCTAATTTTGGACTGAGACTAGTAAGCGTCTGCGGGATGAAATAAGTGAACTTTTGTCTTTTATGAGAATTATTATAAAGAGTTGGTACTCACCAATAGAGGAATATTGGGTGTGACTATCGGTGTATTCTTGTCTATACTCAATTCGGGCACGAATTTCAGAATTTTTTTGTGTTGATATGACACTGTTTGATTATCGTAAAAGTTTATATTAACTTTTTGCATGTCTTCTCTGTAATTTCAAAAATAAATAGCATTAGTATAGAGTAGTTAATGAACTTTAGGAAAGCTAATGGAAGAGCAATACTTGAATATGAAATAAATACTAAGATCATTAGAAAATATGAGCTTATATTATAAAAAATGCGATTTATTTTTATAAAGAGGCACGTCAACTACTAATGATATCAGTCTAGAATACGATAACTTATATAACACATTACGGAGTTCCAGAAAGAGGGATGTTTTGCTGAGTAATTTCGAATGAAGTTATAGTCTTAATTATAAATCTTCTACTAATTGGTAATACTAAGAATTTTTCGCGATAATTTTAGACGAAATCCATTCCCTTCGAATATTTCTCCTTCACAAATACACCATTTCTTTAATATCTCACTTTCTCAAGTTGTTGTAAGTTTTGTAAATTCAATTCACATCTATAAAGACCGGATTTTCAGAATACCATTAAATACCAGCAATGAGATTAATTTAAAGTGGAACTACTGAAGTGAAACAATTAGTGGAATTAAATTTATTATAGATATTGTAGTTGAGTGTAGAGCTCCCTTCCGCAATAGTCGGGTCTACATAACATGTTTATATTTAGATATAAAACCAATCACTTACTGACTCGTCAGCATTCTTCAAAGCCTTCCAGGGGATGCTGCAACAGCAGCACAAGAGCTAGAAAAGCATTTCAATTTCTGAGAGAATATTCCCCAGAAAATATTATGAGAGATACCCTTGAATTTATCTCTGTACGTACCTTACTAACCTTAGACTAAATCAAACTAGCTAAATACTTCCCTGCAATTAAAATTTACACGAAAGCGTTATATGTGTTCAACTTTTGAACATAATGTACATGTAACACCAAAGTCAAGGTAAGTCGCTGCTCGGTGATTACATATCTCAATGTGTACAAATGCAGCCTCAATGCTTTCCTAATGCGACACCTCAAGACCACTAACCCAGCTATTAATGGGCGCACATCACTCACAAACAATAAGTTGAATGTCAAGTTCAGCGGCAAACAAAAGTCACAGCAACGAAGAGCGCACCCTGCCAAATGCTGTTATTAAACCCCCTCCCAAAGGTGCGGTTCGGTGCGGAAATACCCATTATTATTTACAATAGTTGTGCTCTTCAAAGATCTGCTCAGTTCCGTTGACGTTGTGGGCCTTTCGAATTTATGTCTTTTGTCATTTCAATTTTTGATGTTGTTTTTGTTGCTGTTGAAACACTGCTACACAGGCGTGTACACTACGTGTTAGTGTAAATTAAATCTAATCACGCATTTCTACATTTAAATATTTATGATTATTTACAATCGCCTATTGTCAGCACTGTCAATGTTTTTGTGCATTTGTCTGAGGAACTGTCTCTCTATTTACCTAACAGTCATTTATTTATTGTTTGCCTTTTTTTTTTAGTTTGAGCACTGGCGGTTTTTTTTTGCGGTTTTAACCAATTTTTTTCCCTTTTTTTTAATTTTTTCAGACGTTTCAAGTGCGACTTCGCATTTCATTCATCATTTCGGTACAGCCTCTCCGTACCTAAGCATGTACTTATGTGCTTAAATGCGTGTTGCTGTGACGTACTGATAATAGAGTCGCCCCTTTTTTGCCGACAAACGAAAGAAGTGACTTGTGGTTGAATATTTTTAGTGTCGACTGTAAACTTTTTTACGAGTTTACTTTTAATGTTCCGAAATAAGCAGCGGTCGTGTCAATGCTCGAACCGAAGTTTTGTAATTACGTTGCATTTACGCAGAGAGGGCCAAATGAGCCTCCTTTATTTTGGCGCGGTGCCGTTTTGAAAGTTTATTAGCACGGATTTGGTGTCTTTAAAATGAGATTTACATAGATATAAAATCTAAATTTGTGCCATATTTTATTGGTTATTATATCAATATAAATTAACTGGGGTTTTCACCAAGCATTGCAAGTTTTGACATGTGTGTTACGAGGAATAATAAATTAATGTGCATAATAACTACATATAAAAATTTCTCACTTGATATCAAAACTTGCTTACGTTTTTCAGTTCCAGGAAAGTGGAGAAGTTATATGCAATGCTTTCGATGAATTGTTTTTCACCAATTTCACGTAAGAAAAAATATTGAGAAAATTGTTTTGCTTTTATCACCAGTACATTGAGCTCATACATAATGATCAGAACCTGAAGATGCCATATATGTCATTTATAATGTTGGAAATTGTAGTCTCCAATTAAGACAATTATTTAAACATCCCAGTATGCAGTATGAGCAGGCAGGATGTTTATATAAGAAGGTTTAACTCGGAAAAATTATTTCTTCTTTTTTACCGTACTCATACTAAAGGTTCTTGACTTGAAAACAGTGACTACACTTTATGACTTCAACTTATTCCATTACCACTTAGGAACCGGAATCAGATATGCTCGAAAAGTTCATATGATATATCTGCATAGGGATGCACCGTATGCCTTCGAAGAATTTGATTGGATTTGTAAGTACTTATAAAGCTAAATGGTATTTAATATATTTAGAAATTAGACTAAAGCATGATTCAATAATGAAAATTCTGTAAATGAAGAACTGAATGAAAAAGATGAATGAAGAAGAAGAAGAATTCTGAATAATGAAGTTTCTGTCTTCCGTAGTCTAGGACACACTTGATTATTACTGATGGGCTCAATGGATCTTTCGTCAATAAACCATTAATAAAAATATATATATAAAAACGTTATATACCTTGACCACTGGGAATCAACTTTTTCTAATCACGAAATGTAATATTAAAATAAGTAGTATTCTTCTGTTGTAGGAAAACATTTGGAAGCCCACAAAAAATGGGAAGAGTCGTTCAACAAAACATCTAGTTGGGGTCTAAGCGATATATAAAGTAGAAGTTGGTAAAATTATTGGTTTAAATATATAATATTTCTAAGATTGCTCAACTTGATCTGTGCTAAGATAGTTCCTGTAAGGCTTTTTTCTCTACAGAAAATTTTCAGAAAGTTGCTCAGTTTAAGAATTGTTTGAAATGTTGGATGAATCTCAAGACCGTGCTCTCTTGTAATTCTTATTCATACTTTATATTGTTGCTGTAAATATCTCACATTATAAACTTTCAGTCAGTGGTAAATTTCTTCAACCAGAGTAAATAGCTCACGACCTTATCTTCGAAAGTTTGCCTAATAATCTATAATCCCTTAAGTAAATTTATACTTAAACCGTAGGCGATTGCCATGAGGCTGATCCTAAGATCATTATTTATTTATTTAGTTTTCAAAGTTGTATACTCCGAAATGTTCTGTAGAACCGTAGCACACCAGATTGTGCGTGAGACACATGTATGTTTATAAATTAAATATATATGATTTTAGCTTAATATATACGATTTGGTATTACTGATTAGCATAAGCTTAATTAATATACAATATAAACACCTAATCCACACTAAGTCCTATTGTTAATAGTGTAGATCCACAAAAACATTGGAGAGATTTGAAAAGGAGTTCTAGGCATTAATTGTGTCATTCCAATATCTTTGTATAAGTCAATAAAATTCATATATGAAATATCGATAGCACAGAACTTGGTCTAATAAAACACAATTGGTCACTAACTGAACTGATATCAAAGTCATTAGAATCAACTCCGTGCCTAGGATTCCAACCCTTTTGCTCTTCAGCGCTTATTTAGCTTAAGAGAGTAATAGCTGAATAACATATGAATGACGCTGAATGACATATCGCCTAAAAAGCCTCATCTAAAATTGTGGTTTTAATAATTCAGTCTTACTACCGACATTTCCTTCAGGGTATGATTATATTTGTGAGAATATAAAAACAATAATATATTTGTAAATAAGAAAATATTTATATATACATATGTACTAATATGCCTAATCCAGTTTGTTGATTTGTTGTTGACATTGAGGTTATCAGTTAATTCAAGATTTTGCTAATCAATTTTGAACTTCGCACGCGCTACTTACTCGCTAATTCAGGGATGTGCAAAAGCTTTGAAAATAAATATTTATAATATTTTTTAATGAAACATGGATTAGAACAATGTTTACCTTTTCTATATTAAAATAATAGAAAATTTAATTTTTAACAAGCGTGTTTGTGCTTAAAATAAATTTAAACTATAACAAATACTTAATACTTCTCACAAACAACCTGATCGAGCTGATATGTTTCAATTAAATGTCGTAGTAATCAAACAACAAATAAATTAAAATTTTATTAGAAAAAAGTTGCTTATACTTAATTCATTTTATTGCTGACAATTTTCATATTTTTATCTTTATTATTTTTATTGTAATTAGAGTTTACGTTTGAGCAAATCATTAGCAAAATTATCAAATAAAACGATTACAGCAGGCGATATTGCGAACTTGGCCATTAAATAAATATAAAATTTCCATCAACAACACTTAGGATGGAAATTGATCACGTTTTGTCATGCTGGACTTAATGCAATTAAAATATTTTAAAGACGTCCGACTTCATAATTCTATTTCTTTGCATGTTTCAGCAAGATAAATATGGTTTTAAATAAATTTTATTAAAAGTGAATTGTATTACGGAAACAAATCTAATTTGGTAAATAATTTAATGGTAATATTTTAATTATTTAATCAAACTAGATCTAGACTAGTAGAAACTCTAGACGAGTAAAAAACGTGACGCTTAGACAACGGAAGTATTTTCTAAAGGCCGGTTTAAGTGTTGTCAATCAGCGGAATTAATTGTGTATTGCAACTGTCATAATTGATCGGAGAAATTCATGATTGTAGATGTAAGAAACAGCTAATCTCACAAATTTTCAGTAAAGTGGTAGTCTAGAATAACGGTATCTTCTTTACAACCGGATACTTATGATGTTTTAAATTGTTATTTGACAAGCCGTTCGGCTTAGGTAATTGACAGATCTAAAAAATGGCCCGGAAATATATAATATGCATAGTATTTCAACGAATTTCGTAGAATTGGACTAACGTAACTAACATAACATAACTAACATACTCAACTAGTAAGTAAATTCTTCAAAATTAGACCGAAGCCTAAACATTAATATCAATTTTCTACAAATTGTACAATTTTTTCTTTTAAATAGAAAATGTTGCTATGTCTATCAACCATGATAATATTACTATTAACGTTCAAAAGGTTTAAGAAGGTTGTAAACACTAGTTAATATATTCGCCGATCAAAACAGTAACTGTTTTCATACACTCATACGTTACGTTACTGTTACGTTACTGTTACGTTACGTTAAGTTACTGACTTATTGCAAAAAACCTATAAATGTTTCGTAAAACTTTTATTTGTATACTTCGAAAACCATTTTATATGCTACGATTTTTTATTCTTAATAATGTTACAATTATGCGATTACAAAAAATTATATATACTCGTATAAATAATTTTGTAAATTAAAAATTTCTTTTACTATCCTGGAATAAGCAAAGCGATTGGTGATACGTTTATGGCTTTTATAAAGAGTTTAGAGTAGCTTCCTCCATATATATCTACGTCGTTCTATTTATTCGCTCCATTTATTCTATCACGGCACATAAGAATTCTTATCTCATCCAAGTATGAGATTTGTTATGTGTAAAAACCTATTAGACCTAAAAAGTGTAAATTTTTAGAAGTATGGACATTTCATTTATAATGGAATACAGAAATAAGAATGAAGTGGCTAGTAATAATATTTTATGGTATTATTTCGGGCATATGGTCCGTAACTGCGTTTTATAAAGTCCGATTTTGTGCCACTTTTCCAGCATAAATGGCCATATCTCTCCAATAGAGAGCCGATTTTGTATTTCCAATGGGTTAGTCACAAGTTGTTGAGTTGAGTAGTTGAGTTTCAACTAAACTGAGACAACTACTCATTCTCTCTCTATAAACTATATACCTATTGAATTGATTTGCGTTCGTCCGATTGACTTTGTATCATATACATCGGTGGTTATGATTTAAGCAAATTATAGTGATAGAAACCGAGATTGCGACAGTTTTTCTCCGTTACTTTTTTGGTGTATATTTGAAAGGAAACTCCATTGGTTATTGACGTAAAGGACGGACGAAGTTCCCACGTTCTTTTGTTTATAGTTCCCGCAAACGCGTTTGCTTCGTAGCGTGTCGTGTGTGTGTCGTATCTTGTCTCTTTCATTCTTTGGTTAGGTTAATTAGTGCTCTCGATTCTCTAACCTATAAAGCGTTGTCGTTGTCGTTGTCGACTCTTTTTACAATGACCACAAGGTCTAAAATCTCTAGGATGAGAGTTGTCTCATTTAATATTGCAAAGAGTTTTTCTATGAATAAAAAAATATTATAGTATCCTTAAACTGCATTATCTAAAAAGACAAGAGAGCTACAGAATTGAAACATATGAAACGTATTGGTTAGAAAAGCATTAGAAAATTTTGTAAGCTATAAATGTTTGCTTCGTTAATTATTTATTCGTTTATTACATATTTTCAATCCAAGTTTCGGTTTCCATTAATACCAATTACTTACTCACTAAATGGAGCAAAATTTATGTTACTTTTGCTTTAATTGATGAAAAATGGTTTATGAACGTCACCTTTATGGCTTATTTTACAACATTCATTTAATAACTCCATGTTGTGTACGCATTACAGTTTAATGTCACGGTATTTAAAATTTCGAGCTAACAATTTTTGATTCATATTTTATAATTAATATTAATAACATCAACATTTATGATTTTTTAATCAATTTTTTTTTTAACAAGTTTTGACTATCCCAAATGACCTTGAATGATGGCTGGAAAATTTGGTTGTAATTCAACACGATGTAAGAGAAAACTTTCTATCAGTGAGATATAGATAGTCATGAGATATATAGGTATAAGCATACGTATGGTATAATATATAATATATGGGAACCAATCCATACCTCTCATGAATTACTCTCATTGTCTTGCATTACCATCCCCATAAAAGGGATAAAATAAAATAAAATATACTCCCACCATCTTATATTAGCATCACCATAAATAGGTTTCAATAAACATTTTTAAACTCTCGGAACATGTGTTGCTGCGAGTATATTAGTTTTGTTCACCTAACGGTTGTTTGTAACACTTAGAACTAAACGAGTTAGATATAGACATATATATATATATTAGGATGATTACGATGAAAAGACGAGTTGAAATTCGAGCGACTGTCTGTCCGTCCATCCGTCGCCCGTGCAAGTGATAACTTGAGTAAAAATTAAGATGTTTTGATGACACTTGGTACACGTATTCTTTGTCACCGTAACACGGTTGGTATTGGAGCTGCGCGTAATTGGACATCTGCCACGCCCACAAAATGCCATTAACTGAAAACAGTTAAAGTGCTATAACTAAGCAGCAAATTAAGAAGTAAACGTGTTATTTGTAAACATGTTGTTGTTATACAGGATCCCTTTTTGTAAAACAGGATAGAAATTTTTGTAAAAGTGGGGATGGCCCGCCACCCCAATAGGTTTAATCCCCCACCGCCTACTTTTAGTAGAAATGCCATATCGCAAGAAACCCTTAACCGATTTCAACAAAATTTTGTGTTTGACATTATATTTGCATTCTTATCTCACTTCATGAAAATGGACGAAATCGGATAAAAATCACGCCTACTTCTAATATAACACAATTTTAAGTTTCGTCTGATCCTTTCACTTCAAAGGAGATGAATCGAGCAGCAATTACGTTATTGGAATAAAGCTTTCCTCGACTAATAGGTCAAGATGTGATATCTCATGCGTTAAAATAGTCGAAATCGGATTATGACTTTTCAAGCCACCAGATACCCAATATAAGTCCTCAGTGCCTCTATCTGACTTTTTATCGAAAATATCGTGAAATCTGCAAGATATCGTAATGAAATTGGAGGATTATCTTTCCATGATAATCGTGTATTCTGGTATTAGAAATGAGGAAAATCAGGAAAATACCCCTAGACCCCATATACCTGATATTAGGATTTTCAACCTCCGGGTAAAATTTATACCATATATTTCGGTCAATATGTAAGATATCTTAGCAAAATTAAGTGAACGTGTAATATTGGATATACCATAGTTTACTGCCGAAAATATGTGAAATCGGTCTATGAATGCTCCCCCAGCTCCCATATACTAAATGTAATGATTTTCGCTAATCTAGCAGACTTTATGCCGAATATGTCGGTCACTGTGTGAGTTACCTTCACAAAATTTCGTGAAAACATGTTCCCTAATATACTTGAATAATGAAAAGAGTTAATGTGATCAGTGCAGATCTTCCTCTATCCCAAAAATGCCCCATATAAGAATTCCCGACTTTCCATCTGACTTTAAACTTAAAAGAAATTAAGTGGATATGGTTTCTTAAACACAGTGTGAATTCGCCCTAAATATGAAAGAAATCGGTCTATATCATGGTCTAAGCTGCTTATTCCTAATATAATGATTTCCTTTTCTCTGGTTGACTTTTTCCTCATCTATCTAATATATTCATTAAACCACTTTCGTTGAGTTTATATCGCATATATCTTATTTGAGTTAATTTGGTAGATTTTAATATAAATATCTCTGACAAGAAGCAAAATATAGCAACGAAACTACATGAGTCTATGTCCTGTAATATAAGTTAATAAGATACCAAATATGATTGCAATCCATTCACCATTTCGTCGAATAATGAAAGTTGAATTCTTGCGCAACATTTTTTAATTTAAAGTTATGCCAGCACCTGGAAACATATCGCCGCCGCTGTTCCTTGCACATTGCGAGAGTATAAAATATTCGGTTACACCCGAACTTAGCCCTCTATTACTTGTTCGGTTTAAGTTTTTTTCCAAACGTGTAGAGGATGTACGTGGATCTAAGTACGAGATCTCGGAATAATGTAGAATAGCTCTGGTGTTAAAGTATTCTAGAAATTTTCCTTTAAACATGTGCTGGACATATTTTTGGGAAAGTCTTTAAGTCTATAACAGAAGAATAATATAAAATATTTCAAAAAGTTTAAATGTTCTCAAATATATTTTTTCGAAACAGTTGCAGACATATTATTAGGGAAATTCTCACATCATCAAATTGAAAGAAACAAAAACTTATTAAACAAAAAATTTTTTAAGCGAATATAACTATTAAAGATAATTGCATTAAGTTTTCACTCGCATGTACTTACATATGCATGTAAGTATGCCGTAGTAATAAATGCAGAATTTTATTTACAAAATATATTTTCGTTCTCGTTGGCGAAAATCGTTATTGCCACATGTGCAACTTTCAGACTCTTCACCCATTTCTGTTGCAATGCAACAACACTGAAAAGTGCATACGCATTTTTTGCTTAAAATATTACATTTTTTGCCAAAACACTGTAATTTTAATTTACCTGTATTTGTTGTTGCTTATTAGGCGTAACGTGCTTTCAGCGCTTTTATTACTTTCAATAGCTAGAGTTTCGCTAAACACTACCACGCTTACATTGCTTACATACACAAATACCCATGAACCCATCTGAAAATTCACATTTTTACTTAGTAACACATAGTAAACTTTACTTAATAGTTTTAGGCTTTTCAGGCTGAAACATTTGATAAATGCACTTTGGTCATAAATTTGATCAAAAACGAAACAGCGTCAGAGTTTTGAGAATCAGCAGACCGTCTAACCACTCTACCGAATACACCGAATACACCGAATACACCGAATGCACCGAAAATAGATAGTCATGTAAGTGTGAAATTACTAGTTCAATGGCTTTCACTGGAAAATTGTCGAGACAAAAGTTAATTGAAGTACTCTAAATAAAGGCCGGCCTAACAATTAGTATGCCTAACAACACACAAATGTCAAAAGTCAAACGAAAGTAATATTTTGTGACGCAAATAGGGCGAAGAGTAGCAAAAAGGTAACAAATCTTAATTTGACACTAATAACTACCTTTGTTAATGTACACATTCTTAAAAATATAAACATAAAAATTTAGTAGTCAGTAGATGTTGAATAAGTAAAGAACTTAGTTCTAGAAGGTTCTTCATACCCATTTAAAAGTTCTGTTATTATTGAATTAATATTCTGCCATGAATAATGTTTACTTTCATTTATTATTAATGACATTTCCGAATTTTGCGAAATTTATGGATATATGGGATAATTTTAGGTAAAAGAAAAGATTTAGAAGGAATCGTTCATTGTTTTCATTTTCTTTGAGATTCTAAGTAACAAAGAAACCGAAACCGAAACTTTAAACTGGGAAGGAATGCAACCGAAACTTTTTAAAGTACAGTAGCTAGTCCCAACCGGTTGGGGACGTAAAGAAGCGATATTTTTTATAGCGGACTATATATTTTCAGTTATTACATATTTACTTTCACCCTTTTCAATTCGTCATGCGTTTGAGAGTTCGGAATCAAACAATCAACTGGTATAAATCATAAAGACTGACATAATCAAATAGAAAACGTCTTAGATTTGGTAAACCTTGAGCAGTAACTGATCGAATAATGGCTAGTATAAAATAAGTAGACTGATGTAATAAAATATAAAGCGTCTTCGATTCGTCCCATATTTATCATTAAGAGGGTGCATATCAAGAAAAGAAACAAAAAAAGTGGTATAAATACAATCGACTGGCATAATTAAGTGCAGATACAATAACAAGCTCTCATACCATTTTAAGAAAACATTTTCATGCTTAATGCCTTATTCCACTGGATAACTTTATTATTTCCCATGCAACTATTCCTATTATATAACAATTAGATAACAAACAAGCAAATAATGAAGACCTTCCATATGATAGAATAAGTTATATGCTTTGCTAGTAATTTATAATTTTAATTTGTCAAAGAGTTTTGATAAAAAGTACATATTTGTTTAATAAAAATCATTTCTTCAATATCGAAACCGAACCGAAACCGTGTCCATTTTTGAAGATCGAAAGAAGAAAAGAAGAAGATCAAGATCAAACCACTTCGTTTTCCGAATTCTCTACGGAATTTAGTATTTACTTTTGATAACTTTTTTGAAAAATGTAAATCAACATTTAAATAATGAATTTTATTTAATTGCAACGGTTTTTTTTAAATTTGTTTACTTTTTATAACTAGCTAGTTAGTTAGTTATATATCCCAATCACTTAACAATTTCATTCTAAAATTTTTATTAGGTTTTACCGAATTTATTTGATAATAAATAATACAAAATTGTACTAACCTATAAACAAATGGACCCACTTCCGTTAATCTTGGCTTCTCCCCTTGCAGGAAACCATCGGGATTTGTGACATTATATATATAAACTTTAGTTAAGCGTATGACACCTGGTCTCTGCCAGTAATGAAAACTTAACGTATCATTCCATAGCCTTAAATTCTGTAAGTATTTAAGAAAGTATTAAATTTAGTTAAGAGTTGAAGAGTAGAGGTGTATTAAGCGGTCGATCGATAAATAAAAATTATTTCATCTGTTAAAAAAAAAAAAAATTCCTCAATTTCGTTTACGTGAGAAGTTTGAATGGATCAAATTTGATCAATTAGTATTTCAGTTAGAATCCATATATTTCCAATTTATAAAATCTTTTCTAATAAATACCAAACTTAATAAATTTTTGTAGTTTCAAATTTACATTTTCTTACCCACCTTTAATATAAAATAATCCAACCATGGTATTGTTGATAGCAATATTCCTAAAATTAATGTAACTATTCCAATAATTATCACAGCTAGTCTATCTGAAATTAAAATAAGAAAATAAATTATTTCATAATAATATGTATATAAAATAATAATAATATGTAATAAAAATTACTTATTAATAAACAATTGAACAAAGAATGGTGTAGGTAAGAAAATTAAAAATTTTTTAAATTTCTTGTTCGTGGTAAACGGTAATTTGATATACAGATGCAAGTTAAATAATACTTTTTATTTATTTTTTTTAAATAAATTATTGTCAATGCAGTAATGTCGATAGGTGCAATATGTACTTATATGGAGATGTCTGCGGTTAAGTAAATATGTGACACATCCTAAATCGCCAGATTTATTTGCAGATTTTCATTCCCCAAACCTTGGAGAGTAACGAATTGAACAAGCAACTGGTAGAAACCAAACAATAATGGTACAATCCAATAAAAATAGCAAGCAAGCAGTTATGTCATTGTAAGGTGGTTTCTCTCCACCTATTATTTCGCTTCAAGTATTGAATCCAATTGCATAACTTTTTTGGTTGATTTCTTATAAAAACGTGTTGTTTAAAAAAAAAATTAAAAATGTTTAAAGATTGCAATTAGAAAAGTGGCGAATCGAACACGGCTTTAGAAAGCAATTGCTTATGCTACTTTATTGAGGAAAGAGTATGTTGAGAAGTGGCACAAGTGGTGAAAAAAGGATTATTTTTAATTGACCTTTAACTCTGGAATGATGTGTTTGAAAAAGTATTTCTTTTATAACTTCACTCCATAATAATTGTTCTTAAACCTCTATTTTCACAAAATGCTCTCTTAATTTTAAATTATCAGTTTGTAAAAGAAAATATGTAACCAGGAAGTCCGTAGATTGAAAAAGTATTTCATATATGAATTTTGAATGTTTTAAATATTTCAAAATTTCCGTTAAGATCTCCAGAACCTGGTTCTCAATCTTTGGGAACTATCATTGAGTCGACTTTTTCGATTTAATTGAGACTATTGATATAAGGCTGCCTATAAAAGTGTTTTCAATAACTTTTTTTGGGGAAATTTTCCATAAGCATATTTTAAGTTAAGCTTATTGGATTATGCCAGTACATATACAAAGGTTTTCTTTTCTAGACTTCTAGTTGGATTGTTATACTTTCTTCCAATGTCCTGAACAACAAACTGAATACAAATTGTTGCACATTATTGGTGCTTCAATGCCCTCGAAAAGAGCTTCACTTACTGCAATGTATTCATATATGTATTGTAGATATGTAAATTTGTATTCCTGTACGAATATTCACGTTTATTTATTTAACTGAGAGCGGATGTCAGTCATCGATTGCTGCATATATACAAAACTGCTTGTATAGATATATATATATATATCAATATATGGGCAGTTGCATTCACCACAATATGTTAATTGAACAAAAAAAAAAAAACAAAAACAAAGACAGCAAAAACCATGCGTAAATATCATATACTTGCACTTTAATAGCAGTGCAACACTCACACTCATTTGTTTGCTTGAAATGCCGAAAGATGTTGTAAAAATGGGTGATGCTTTGCTCGGCGGTTGGGAATTTTGGGAACTGTCGTTTATTGAGAGCGTAAAGCACATGGCATTGTGCCCTTTTTGAATAAACCGATATTCACATTTTACGGTATTTTATTGCCCAACCGATTGCATAACCAACTGTTGGATTGTGCTACTTTCGAAACTTCCCCCAAGGACTTTGGCATTGGCATTGAGACTAGCGAAGTGTATCGAAAGCTGCCGAAATCAGGCATGAGTTGGTTTTATATGCACGCATATATAATACATACATATTGGATTTATTGATTACTTTCATAAGACCTAGAAAGCTCCTAGAAGCCCTTAGTAAACTTGTAATAATTACTTACTTAATTACTTGCAATAATTACACAGTATAAAAAATTCAACTCTGTTGTAAAACACACTTAGTTAAATACTAATTAAGCATTACTTGAACTTAAACTTAATATATTTTTATTGATACGGGAGCACGTTGGCATTTATTTATTCCAAATATTTATATATATATATATATATATGAGTGAAAGCCAAATAGTTCATATACGTACAATTCTTTAGGGCATTGAACCAACGTTGGTTTTCTGTTTGAAGATAGAAGCTGTTGGAAGAACATATATATTCTTGAATGAACTATTGAACTATTTCATCACTGAGTGATAAGCTACGGAAAGACTGTACACAGCTCCAAGATTGAAATGACCTGGTAAGCGCTCCCATAACATGCATGGAGGGAAAACTTTTCAAATATATTGAAAAGAGGGAACAAAACTTTACCTGGCGAGGAAAATGAATTCAAATTAGGAAGGATTAATAATTTATTATGCAACTAGGAGAAGTTTGAAGAACTTTAACATGGTTAGAGAAAAACAGAGAGGAAGGGCTGAGCATGGAGCACATTGGTAGAATGTTCATAATGGCGTGCATGAACTTTTAATCAGAACTAAGTTCTATGAAAGCATTCCTACCTATTGAAACTCTTGGGTTCCTTGCCGTTATAAAAACAAACACAATTTGAACCTACTACTGTGCAATCAGTTCTCTTAATATCGCACATCTAGTTCTATCAAGCTTATCGTGAGAAAGATTCGAGCATATCACGTATAATATATTTCGTTCTTATTAGTTAATAAGCAGACATTTCCCAAGAGCCAACTTAGAATAGCACGAATTTCTAGCGAATACTGATGAAACTAACGACTGATACTGATGAAATACATCTACCAATTAAAGCAGCGCTGTCTTGACTTCAACGTCACTGGTAATTACCATAATATCGAATCTTGTAAATAAATTTAAGACCCTCTCTCGACATATTAAAATCAAATTTGTCAGGTCTTCCATCATTCACGCCTAATGAATGGAGTAGAAACTTAGGTCCATGATTAGACTCTTGGAATGTTCGAAGAAAATTCTCTGCATTTAATAAAATGGCACGATGATAAATTTTATAACAACTACAAATTATTGTACTGGTTTAATTGACGACCCAATGATCCAATGAGAGCGAAGCAGTAAAAGGAAAAAGAAAAATTGGATAACTACTAGGTTACTAGGTTATAAAGCTTTCTCCTAACAGTGTGAGAATTTTGTCGAGGTGACTGTCTTCAGTCGGAAGTAAATTACGGTCTGTTCTAACTTTGTAGACCCGGTTCTCTTAAAAAAAAACTAACTTTTCATAAGTATCATCTCATGTAAAAGTTACTTTTATTTAAAATTATTTGCTTTTAACTTTTTGCCTCATCCACTTCTTATCCAATGAAGAAATTTTCACCTCCACCAATTTGGTTTCTAGATTTGTGTTGAGCACAAAGGATTTTTCATACGACTCACAAGTGACGGCATCCACCCATATATTCGTATTCTCATAATGGTTGGCCAACTTTTTCGGTTGTGACTGCTTTTCTTGTTGTTGTGTTGGCAAATGCTGTTGTTGTGGTGCGCCGCATTTGGAACAAAGGCCACAAATGTAGCGCAGCAATGAGCGCAATGCATTAAATTGCGCTGATTTCTTACGACGTAGAATCATTTTTTTTTAGAAAATTTAAATTATAGTATTTTTGCTTTATAACACGTTAAAAATCATCGATTGCATGCACCAAACTTGTGTGTGAGTCAATAAATACTATCAATCAATTGTCGTCCACCTTAATAATGTACAACCACTTTACCGTTACTTATTAAACTAGTAACGAAAGCTTTTCCACTTGTGATGCACACGCGCACGAAGTGCTGAATTTCTGTTTTATTTCGTTTGATAAAAAATGATTTATTTGTATTTAGCTGTAATTATGTTGAAACTGCACATTAATTTTCTAATAATATCAGTAATCATAGTAATATAAAATTACTTATGTATAATTAATTAAGCACAATTACTTATAGTTTTCCACAATAATATTGCACAATATATAATTTTTTGCTTTTACAAAGTATTTGCGCAGCTTTCAAGCACCTAATAATAGAAGTGCACTAAGTCTCGATTAATATTTATGTATTTAAATCCATTTTCCACGAGAACCATTTCACTTCTATTCACTTGAAAAATTATTTTCGAAAATGTGCCAGCGACCTATGGGCCACTAAAGTTGGTAAACAAATAAGCCTGTGTGTGGTTTCTTTGCTACCTTCTTAATATCTTACAAATGCACGTTTCTATAAACCTTTCCATGTTTGTATGTATGTACAAACTTTCGAAATTCACCTGCGAATGCATTTTTCGCTATTTCAACTGTTCTGTTTTTTTTGTTTTTTTGTAATTTTTGATGTCCATATTTTGTATAATCAGCATAAATGTGACATTAATAAAGCATTTGCTCATAGTGGAAAAATTTAATTAAATGCCTATTACACTCGGAAAAAATAATGCGGCTAAATTTTAGAAATAGGAAAAAGAGTTGGGCGCGTGACAATTATTCGATAAATTGTGGGATCAAATCTCAATTGTGGCAAAAACTGTAATTTCTAATATTCAGACACTTTTGCAGGAAGGGACTACCCTGAAAGAAGCTAGAATAAGCTGGGGCAAACATCTAGCAAATCTTCGGTGCCAATTAAATATATAGAAAACATCCCAGAGGATATACCGACCTTTCTTGCTTTGCCTAACTATAATCGCTGACGAATACATTTTTCAAGACAAACAAAATATTCACTATAAAGGAATCTGAATTAAAGTCTTCTCGAAAGCTCTTTGAAAGGTTCTCACAAACACCTTACGTTTGACATATATTTTGTAATATTTTTACATTTTTGAAGTTGGCAACCTTATTCGAAAATATGTCCTAATTAAGCACTTCTCGTGTACTTTTCGAAAGGCTTTCGGCTTTTGTAAAATTTGAATTTTTACTTTGTTTTGCTAGACGGTAACGGTATTCCACTATATATCTAAGTAAAAAGTCGGTTATGCTTTCCGTTTGAGACTCATATTGTATTTTTCTATTATATTGATTTAAAATTACATTTTATTTTCTTCAAAGAACATTTTAATTCAACAATTAATTCGAAAACCATAAACATATTCCTTTTTAGATAAAATGTTCGATACTGAGTTCTTAAGCAAAAAAACATGTAAGTCATGGCGAGAGGAGAGGTTGAAGCAAATTTGTGGTTGCACTATAAATTCCCTTTTGATTTTTGATTAGTTATACTTCTTCATCGTTTGTTGCAGATATCGTTCTAACGGTTAACAATTTGAGGCGTCAAATTAACCCTTATGGACTTTAGCAGTTATTCCATGTGACCACATATTAAATTTAAGTGGAAAATTGCAGTTGAAGAGATTGGACACAGATTGGTTTAGGTGTAAGGGTTTAAGTACTGAACTCTCACATATACATATAGATAGAACAATTAAAATAATATTTAGAGCTGATTTCTTAAGGTATGTTGAGAGTTAAGTTGGAACCTATTTCTAATCAAGGTTGGCTCTACGTAACCGGAACGGTCTTAAATAATAACTCGATAGTATTCATTTGGGAAATATTTTATTTTGTTACATCAACTGCAACATAATCAAGGGTAGTATAAGAAGTGTCTACTTAACGTCCGATTAGCGCCAATATGTCATTTAAAATCTGCCAAAAGATAGTGAAAGATGGACCGCCGATTTGTCGCCAACCGAAAGAAAAAGTGACACTCGAGCTATAAATTGAAAATGAAAGTCAGCTGTAGCGAACTTTTTGTTCATCTACAATGCATCTGTTTGAATTGAAACTTGATTTGTTTAATCAAGCAACAATAACATGAATATGTTAAAATGCCTTTAAGTAAATGCTTATGCAAAATCTAGTAAATTGTTTGCAATAAAAGTGTGCTTTGAAGTTCAGTCGGTCAAATAAAATACAAAGCACTCACAAGACCAATAACCAGCAAACGAGCCAAACTGTGTCACAAAAGTTATAATTGCTTTCTGCGCAGCCGCGGCAGCGCTGCTCCATATGAAAGAGTAGAAAATTGTAGCAATAAAAATGCGGCCCATGCGGTCCGTGATGACCTTGAATTTGCAAAAGCGTTGCGTTTATTAGCTGCTGTGTTTCACCGCCTTTATTGCAAATTACAACGATACCTAAGCGATACAGTATGGACATTTAGGTTTTACATTTGCATTTGCAGTTGTTGTCGCCTTTCTTATTGCCACTTTATTATAATGGCGTGGTATTGTTGTTCCATCTTGGTTCAGCGCTGTGGCTGCGACACTCGCCGCAGTCACTGACAGCCGCTTTTGTTTTTGTTGTGCCCCTACATTCGTGTGTTTATTGTTGTTATTGTTGTTGAACGTAAACTACACACATTAACGTGGTCAGTATGGCTTCAAAAGTTCGACAGTTGCTTGGCTTGGAGCGCTGCGTCAGCGCTTCTTCTCGCTCGCTCGCTCGCTTGTGGCGCAGTGAAAGTTGCGCAAATATTCCAAAAAAATGGTCAATAAAAGCGAAAAAGCGTAAGACAACATCTTCAAGGTCAAGGGCAAATTCCACAGCGCCGCACCATGCATGCCTCTCGGTCATATTTCGCATTATATTCCGGCAAGTTGCCGTTGCCGTTAATTAAATAATAAAAAAATATTTCAAATTAAAATAACAATTTTTTAAATGAAAAAAAAAAGTTTAAATTTAAATTTACAAAATTATAAATAAAAAATTTTTATTGAAACCTTTTCATATTCATATTTGGCAGTTACTTGCTCGTGTTTAACCTCAGCAACTAGTAAACTGCCATAAACTAAAAAATACATTCATAAACCAACTCGCAGACATAATTAGATACATTGGATCCACTATTAGTGTGTGGCAGCGAAGCTTTTTAAGGTGTTTAAATATTTAACTCTCCGCCACTTAAAGATTTTGCACGGACGCTGCTTATTCGATTGTCTGTTGTCTGCCCATCTGTCTATACCGTTGGCTTTTCTGTCTGCACAGCTGCCAATTTATTTCCACGCATGCGCAACACTACCAGATTTATTCCACAAGCATGTGTGTTCATCATATATGTAATACATACTGACATGTGTAAGTAGGTAAGTGTAGAGTTAAGCTTGAACATCTCAAGTTGACTATTGTCAAATATTTCAAGTAAAATATGAAACGAACGCTGCCATTGTATTGCAAAAGGATTGACACATGAGTAACGAAAGTTTCGGCCCAAGTACTAAAAATCGCCAAATGATGTGGTGTATGCCTATTGCCACTGAAATTTGTGCGCGCCTGAGTTTAGTGGACTATACCTTAGCACATTTACCGCCCCTGTGCCATCAAAAATTGTTTTGAGCTTTGTTATTGCGCGCGCATTTCCAAACGCCTTCTTATGTATGTATGTATGTATGTTCGTACATATATCTAATCTATATACATGTATGCAATAATCATTGTCATGAGTGACTGGTTAATACGATATGGCTAATAAGCATTTAGGGCAAGTTGAAATACAAACCATTCTACAAGTAGTCTGCTTCTAATTCAATACTCATATTAACGTGTACGCATAAGAGCAGTGGTGTACATATGTACACATATATAACCTGTGGAGAAAAATGAAACTATTGAGCGAAATTGATATATTATAACAAAATATGCGACTGAAATTGAACTAGTCTAAAACATACCAGTTGAGGTAGTAGCTTTTGGACTAAAGATTTATTTTGTTATATAACTATGTAAAAGATCAGAATTGTACTAGGTATAAAATAGTAGTTTTTTTTATATATTTATTATGTAGGGTTTTTGTTTCGTTCCTTAAAATTTAGTCTTTCCGAGATTTTGACCAACACTTACGTCAGTGTCTCTTTAGTCTATTCTCAACTAACACGATACTGGTATAGTGCCGACCAAAGTCTGACAACTGATATCACATAAGTTAACAGCATGTAGATTATACCAGTTGCTTGTATGGAAAACATATTGTCAGCTAATTAGTAGAGTTAGTACTTTGTACTACATGACTAGTCAAATTGCAGTAAAAAAGAGAGACAGTGAGGCAAAGTGTTTGTTCCTCACAACATAATTTATGAATATTCTATTAGTATTGGTACAAAAAAGATGTAGAATGTGTCAGTTGATACTGATGTTTCGACCTTCTGCGCTGTGGTCTATGTGGCATATATCGAATATACGTGAATAAAGTTACAATACAATTTACTATCGCACATAGAACTCATACAGAGCGCGTTCTAAAATTCTCATTGAAACCGTAGAAGAGAGAGTTGAGCACATAGTGTAAGGATATAACGTTCACCAGTGCCACCACCTAATCAGATAGTTCGGCACTAGCTTTGAACTAGCTCCATTTACTGCAGGGTATCTTTTGAATATACTTGCATTTATTTATTTATTTAATTTATTTACAAATTTTCGATACTTATCGCTTGAAGCTTGACTCTTATGATTTTAAGTGAGGTAATATCCACTTATATAAAGAGCTCCACTTATTATTATTAACGCACTTACCCTGTGTAATACCTTTGTCTTTCAATAACAAAAATATTTAATAGATTTAGAAAACGAAGAGGAGTATGTATGAACACATTTTAAAATTTATTATTAAATGCAATATCTTTAGGAAGCTATTTCCGTTTAAAATATTTTTACAGCTGCGTGGCCATCCATTTGAATTGGATGGTTAAATTTTGGCAGAGATAAGAAAAATTAATATTCCTTCTCCCAGTAGTATCCCCACTTGTAACTAGGGGTTCCGTCTACTAAAAATAATTCAGCACTTGGTGAATCCCTTTATATTACGAGTGTGCATAGAAGGGATAGATTCTCAGTATCTCCGTTATTTAATATAATATTACGCTTCAAAGAAGGCTCCTTTTCATCCTTGCCAGGCTTTGCCAGGTTAGAGATAAAATATTGAAAAGCCAGTTGTCTGTGTTATATTTTTTTTTGTCTTAAAAGTATTCTATTATATGAAAAAGTATTTCCGGAAAAAGCAGTTGTTCTCGTTGATGTATCAACACACGCTCCCTGAATGCCACGTTAAATATTTGGCGACCAGACTTGAAACTATAGGTTGTATTTCCTCGCTTAGAACGTATGTTGAGGTTTTCGAATGAATTAAGAGAGAGTACTCATTTCGTTCCTGATCAAATGGTTTTACATATGCGAGTTTGTTATATTCTTTGCTGTTCCCGAAAAGTTTTGAATTATTTTCCAATCTCATTAGAGCCAAATACTATAGTTTTATTTCAAGATATAAACAGAGCACGGTAGGATTACATGGGTATCAGCAGCTTTTTAGGATTAGATCCTATGTTTAGCGTTTGTATGACTTTATGTCGAGACTTTATTTGGTTAATAAGACAAATTTCAACACCAAACTAACAGATATCACTTAGAGTACCTTGTCTTTGGAAGTTAATATAGTATGATATAATATTTCGAAAACCCTTAGATGTGCTTTAAGTTTATGAAGAAGCTTTCTTATTCTTTATGGGTTAGGTTTCTTATTCACCATTTTATTAATTTAATTCAAAATATCACAACCTTCCGATCTATATGTGCAAAAAATTTCCATTTATTTTAAACAACACACAATATTATCTACAGCGTTAAAACTGTTAAATAGACAATCTAACTTCGCACCAATTTAAACCAACCGTCTTTTGTATTGCATATTTGCTTTGACTTGTACAAAAGCTGACTTTTGTACAAATTTTTTTTTTCCGAGCAGCGCATATATCGTGAGAGCTTCGAGAATGACTTTTGCATACAGCCAAACAATTAGATAGTGAAATACAAACAAACAAAGTCACTCACCGTGGATGCAGGTTTATAATATCCATTTTGCGCCGTCATTATTGTCATGCTGTTGGTGGCAAAGCCAAGTAAAAAAGCCAACTTGAAATATATTTTCCACCTGCGGTCAGTGACAGCAACACCTCTAAACAATGACAAAGCAGGTGAGCGACAACAATGGGAGTGGTGTCACCAAACAATGCACCAAAGCAAAGCAGTGTTATATATACTGTTATTATGCTCAACTTACCGCACTCACGTGCATCGCACACACATCCATAGTAGTAAATGCTGCGAATTTTCGCTTCACGAATATTGCACAAATTCGTATTGGCGTGGAAAACCAAATGACGCGGCAGTTTGGTGTGTGCGGTCAGGTAGGCAAATGGCCAAGACAGTTAGTACTTAAATGATCTGCAGTTTCTTGGTACAAGTACTCATATGTACATGTATGTTGTGGTGTGTGTGCATTTGTTGTGATAATGAGTGGGTACATACTATGAAATTGAGCTGCTAATTGTTGCACGCATCACCAATACAGTTATATTACATATGCGGCTGAGTTGATTTAGGAAATTAGCAAAATATTATTTATTGGTTTCTAAAATTTATTTCAAGTATGTTTGGATTGTCAAATTTATTATACATATATCATAAATTAGAATATTTTTAAGTAGTGAGAGAAAAATTGGTGGTCAAAGCACCAAAAATAATGTTTGCCAAATCGGTATTAAAAATTTCTGAATGTCTAAGAAAAATATCCAACAATTCTGGACATGGAACAATAGCTACACCTAAAAGTGACAGCGGAAAGCCTGCCTTCTTTTTAGAAGTGACTTTTAGCAGATACACATTTCGCGCAAAGAATTCTTTAATTTTCAACGAACTAATTTTTGTAATAAAATGCCTTGAATACAGAATGTTTTTACAAAAAGCTTGTTTAAGGTCTTAGCTGAGATTCCGCGGCGCATGTGTCAGACAAAATGAAGGACTTACAAGTTTTAAGTTCGCTACGATAGGCTGGTGGATTTTACAAGTGATTTTTAAAGGTAGAAATAGATGGTAGGCTGAAAAGTTAGCACCGTTTCTAAGAAAGGTTATTTGCATAGGTGATAAAACACAAGTCGCACTGAAAAAATATTATTGGAAATTTGAAGAATCTTTATTATAGACGAATCGTTTTATCTCGGTGGAAATATGGATCGAACTTTGATTCTACATTATGGCTAAAAATATAGGAAGTATCAATATAGGTGTTTACACAGGGTATAGCAAAAATTCAGTTTTTAAAATAATCACAATTATCAAGTTCTTACTTGAGGAGCATGTTTTTTTTTTTTTGTAATTTTGCAAACTTTTTAATTTTATGAACTAATGCATATACAAAGATCAAAGGAACAGAAAAATTCACTGGAATATGACGCTACAATCGCTACCATTTATACTGAATTCTTCACTTGCCCACGTACAAGTAATTAAAACATTTCAAATATGCTTTGTAATACAAACTTGATATTGTTTTGTGTGGCGAATCATGGAATTTTATTATTTGCATTTTTTCTATTGTTCATGCACAATTGTCTCATAGACATTTGATGGCTCATAAGAAAAATCTCGATCACGTACAAAACGGACAAAACGGACAAAACGCCTGATATCTGTATATATATGTTTATAAAGTGTTTTAATTAATTTATTAAGAAAGTAAAGAACCTTACCATATTTTATTTTTATTTTTGTGCTAGCACAATGCTAAAAATTCCACGACACCTTCTATAGTTGCCATTACAATACAACTTATAAATGGCTGATTTATAGCTTGAGTTTCGCCTGAAAATTCACTTCCGCATATGCTGAGCAATTTCATTAAAATTCACTTAAAATATTAAATAAACTTTTTTTACATTTCAATGCGACATTGCGCTCGTAACTAGGCGAGTGAATAAAGCAATCGACTGCTGGCTTATTTAGGCTAATTAGTGTTATCGCTTATTAATGGCCACTGCAGCCATTACATTATCACTTAAAGTGCCAATTGTGGTTTTTCCCGATGCTTCACATGCAGGAATTGTAAAATATATATATACATATGTGCATGTGTGTGTGTGTGTCGCCAAGGACTGACATCCTGTTTGGTTACCAATAACAAGTCTAATTGACCGAACTCGCATTAATAACGTGTGGAATGGAAATTTACTCAATAATATTCAATAATATCGGTTTTTTTTTATGCGCACTCACGCCTAAGGTCACACTCTTTCGTACGTATATATGTATGTATTTATGTGTATATATAATTACATATTCGCTGTGGCAGCAATTAAATTATTGTAGTTTACGCATTGAAATATAAACAATCACTTATTTTCCGCAATTCCATTTCATTATTGGAACTCTAAATTATATTTAAATTAAACAACAACTAGCAAGCATTTAGCTAGCGATTCATAAGTTACAATTGTAGAATTTTTTAATGAAATTGCTGCGAAAAGGAAATTTTTCTGACAGCTGTGTGCTTAAGTCACTCTCTCACTTCTACGATAAGTAAACATATCTGCTCGTTGTTGTTGTTATTTGTTAGTTTATTGCATTGCGCTGTGAATGCCGGTCGTGTTGCCGGTCGTGTTGCCGGCGTGTTATACAATAACGCAGCGGCAAAGTAGGGAGTGAATGTGCACAAGCATATATACAAACATATATGTATATATATGTCTAAAAAACGCTATTTCGCGTGCACTCACTACATGCATTCAATCGCACGTTTATGCGGTATTTTGTAGTGAAATGTAAGTTTGCTTGCAGCGCCTGCGCAACTTTAATCCAATACAATACCTGCATTTCGTTGTTGGCAGTTAGAGCAAAAAGTAAATAAAAGAAGAAGAAGAAGCTGAAAAATAATTGTCAACAGCGTGCCTAACTGAAACTGACTGCTCACTAACTCGCTACTAACCCAAGAGTTTATTAGCTCCACACCGGCTTAGAATTGTTGTCTGCAGCGCAGCGCCGCAGCAGGTGTGGACTTTGCGCTTGCGCGATGGCGCGCTCAATCAAGATTTCTGTGGTTATGCGCTTTGCGCGCTGCATTAGTTTATGTCACTTAAAATATTTTGTAAATTTTTACAAAATATGAAATTAAATACAAACTTGATTCGTTAAACTTATTTGCTATGGAAATATGTAGGAGCAACTAAAATAGCAAACTATTTATTTTGAGGTTAAGAGATTCAACTATGAAAATATATCAGTGCGAAGGAATATAGGAATGCGAAGCAAACACTTAGAAAGCTTTCCTTTTATAAATATACCTTGCTATGAGTTGGAGATATCAGTTTCACTGAATTCATATGTTTTGAAGAAGGAACAATTGGTTCCATTTGAAGAAGACATAAAGCAATACAGCCTATTACAAATCTAAGAAAATGATTCGAATTGATTTCACATCCAGTGTATTCTTCGAATATGACCCTCAGATCTCAATGGATAGAAATATATGGGTTGTTGCGAACTTATGGATCGATTTCACTTCTTTAAGCATCAGATCACTTAACTTACATTACTTTTAAGTTGGTACGTCGCTTAATTTTTTCGAAATCTATTGGAGAATAAACAGAATGAAGGGTAGTCATTATATTCCGTAGTTGTAGACATATTATTTTAGTTTTGTTAGAAAGTTGTTATATATTCATATCTCACTACATAGGCTTCGTTTTTTTTTCAATGTCTAAGTTACCAGAAATATTACAATTATTATTGGTTATTTCTAAATTTCATTTAAAGATTTTCTAAATCTTATTAAAACTAAAGAAAATTTCATAAAAAAAACTCGCTCGCAGAGAACTAGTTATTTTTATCGTAGCAAGGAACTAAACTTTAGCATAAATATATTCGACTATTTAGTAATATCGGCAACAATATATCTATAACATATATCAATATATATCAAATTGGTAAGGTTTGTTTAGTTGCAAAAAAGTTTTTTCTAAAAATCAAATTGAGATTTTCATTGCAATCAACTAAATAAGCTGATGTAGAGATAAATGAAAGAGATGACTTTCATCAACCCAGTTTAGATTACACCGACATTTTTCCAAGAGTCCGAGTCGTTTTTGTTTCTCTTATATTAATCAAAAACGATCAGCAAACGCTTTAATAATGCGAATCGATTTGTAAAAGCGTCTCCTAAGGTAACCTGAGAGAAAAATATCTTCGGAATAGCATATCAAAACTTTGAAAGATTAGATTGGAAAATCATAAGAGAATGGAAATAACAAAAATTTTAGTCTCCGCTTCTATTATAGCATTTCCGAATTCACAATATAATTGGTTCACTGATCTCAATTGATAGATTGTGAATTATTTCTGCATATTCTATTTTTTCTGTATACTATTCTGGTGCGTTTTGGTACCATTTCCGAGGAAACTATTTCAATCTAAATTTTGTAAAAGATGAGAAAATATTATTTTGTTGTTGCCAGTGTTAATTAAATTGGCATGGAGTATTGATTCTTCACTTTTCGTTTGAAAGTTTGATAAACAAAGTCCCCAAATTAATGATGATTCGAATATCTAAGTGCCCGATTTGTATATCATTGGTAATATACATAAGTACATGAGCGGATACGTGACAACGAAATTTTTCAACTAACGCAAAACCCCCAAAAATCAGTCCAACCAACTACAATTCGTCACTGAAGGTGTTACGAATGCTTTTGAAATCCACTTTCCAAGCAGAAACTTTCCATGGTTTTCAAATTGCCTGCTGTCCATCCAAAAGTTAGCAGAAAATTATTTTCGAGAATTGTAAATATTTCCTTGACCGGGTCACGAGTACTCGACCTTTACTTTACAAAGTGTTAATTGTACGTGGCGTGTGTGCAACTTATTTTTGGCATGCGCCGCGCTTAATTGAAATAGATTTTGCAATATTGTTGGTCTTGTGTTCATCTTACGAAGATTTGTGGTAGTGGCTGTATTTTCATTTTCCATTTTGTCTGCATTTTATTTCTGCCTTCTCAATCACATCTTCTGCACTCGCTCCGTTGATTCATCACTACTTTTTCCTGCCACAGCAGCACTTCCAAGCACATACACATTCACACACGCACATACATATTTGTGTTGTGCTATATACACATGTTGTTGTTGTTTCCCTGCTGCTTTGTTGCCCATTTGTTATTTATCACTTCAAACAATCGCCACACATTTGCTGAAAAGTGCATTCATTGCATTCACCTGCACACGCACAAACAATCAGCCACACATACAATACATATACACGTGCGATATGTTAAATGCTGCTGTCTATTTGTGCGTATATATATATGTGTGTGTGTTTGTCCCCGAATGGCAGCTGCTACTGGGCGTTCGCGGTAAACATGCTGAGCGCAAGTGCTTCGGGCGCGACTATTTGCAGATTCAAGCAGTCGACTTTAATTTATTTGTATTTGTTGTTGTTGCTGTCGTAGTTATTGCTGTAAAATTGAAGACTTTGTAAGAAATTAGCAAAAGCAATTGGATGAGTATTTACCGAAATAATTTACGTTGCTTTCAGCATATTGTCCGTTTGCGATTGTGTGGCAATGTCGTAATATTTTTAGTGGTAAACAAAAAGTTTTGATGGCTTTTGTTATTAAGTGGCCACTAATTTGTAGGAGCAAAATTGTAGGGAGGTATGTGAATAATCGAAATTTGGTACACGATTACTGGTTGCAATTTAGTAGAAATGTTATAAAATGAGTATATGGGTGGTTATGATGGGAAACAATTGATTTTTTTTTTGAAGTAGAGGGGGCGGGAAATAACGTTTTGACAAATGAATATAATATTTCATACATATATATGCTGAATTTTTAATGTTACGATTTATAAGCTTAAAGCTTCTGTCACATTGAAACCAAAAATTAATGTTGGACGAAATATGAATGTGTTACAACAAAGCAGAAATATTGAAGCCATCGAAAATGGGTTTCTTCTGGAAAATATGCTCCGAAGAAAGTGAAAAAAATGCTTTAGAATCTTGTCGCTCGATGCATACTTAGTAGTTTTAGAAAGCTTTAGTATTATATACAAAATTATTAATTGAAATGAGGTTCAACCTTTCGAATTTATATAAACACTTTTGTTTCAAAAGAAACCAGTGGTTGCCATGCTTTTATTTTAGTTACAATAGAAAATGTAAATAAAGTTTCTGAATAATTAATTTTATTAAAATAAAAAAGTAAAATGTGACTTTTACTTCTCAGTATTCGAAAGGGTCTGAGATTTGGTATGACATAGCCTTAAGATATTTGGCTACTTAAGAGCATCGAACACTCAACTAATTTCAATATTTTTTTGAAGAAAAGTCAAAAAAGTTATATATATTATACGATGTTTCAGTCGGGATTGAAAGAAAAGCACTTTAAAAATTTTTATAACTTTCAATGTTGAATACTTTTTACAGAACTTCTGGGTAGCTTTGAAGTGAAAAAAAAATGATTCGAAAGTTCTATAGAGTGGTATTTTAATTTATTAAATAAAATGGCACATAAAGTTTTTATTTTATTTTTATATATAAGAATTAATTTAAGAATTAAAGAGTGCTTAATTCAGTTCTAAAATGCCGCAAAATAACCGCTTTAGTAAAATAAGTGATAGGAATTTGACAAACTTTAAAATAGTACAATGATTTGCTGTATACTAAACTAATGTTATAAAGCAAATAAATAGAACAGGTTCTGTTTCTTAAGGATATTTATTTCCTTTTGTATTTGCTCAAAATTTTCTTTCTTGAAAAACCTGTTATTTCAAGTTAATGTTATAGAATCACTTGTTGTTGCTACCTGAGCTCAACCAAAAGCTAATCCTTAATCGAAATTTGACGATAGGCAGAAATCATTCCCCGATTAATCTATTAACCTCTCGTGAAAACGTATGGTGTAGTCGGGTGGTTCTTTCTTTGATCACAAAAATTGTTGTCGAAAAAAGAATTACTACAGTAGAGAGCAATTTGCCACTGAACAATTTTTTAAAAACTCTGGTTGAATTTGGTAACAAAGTCACTATAATTTTAGTGTTCCAAAACTCCAAAGCATATAGTAGTAGAAGTGAATAAGTGTCATAATGCTATTCGCGATTTTAAATTCAAAAGGGTCACTAAAAGGGTTGGTCTACGGGGAAAATAAACTACAGGTAAGGTTTAAATATAAATATTATAATGAAGAATTAGCTCAATAACTTAACTGTGAGCAATAAATAGATTAAAGTAAATTATACGCCGTGAAGGTCTGCTAAGGATTATATTCCTTTAATCAAAGTGATTGGCCATTATTATAATTGAGTTGACTTCAATTAAATAAACACAATGATAACTCTGATAACTGTTGTTACAATTGATGAAATCAAATATATTCGATGATTTTATTTTTGCATATTGTCACTGACGTCATTTTGGAGAAAAACGATATGTGGTAAGCCCCTAAAATTACCGTCAATATAAACTTGTACTGCACATTTATAATGATTGCAAAACACATTTTCTTGTTTTAGAAGTGGCAACTAGTCGTTGAGGAAGTATTTATTGACTTTGTTTATTAAATATTGTAATATTTGTTACTTTTGTGCGAGCATTTACTTAATACATGTAATTAGAAAGCATTTAAAACCAATTAGAAGGCAGTAAAAACGAGCTTATTGTAATAAAAAAGCATACAAACTATTTACTAAGAATCAATAAATGCTTTATGAGTAATATTTGACTGAAGATCCAAATTCCGAAGTTATTTTCTAATATTTTAAGGAACTATGAGAATACTAAAATAATTGAAAATCAATTCATATATTTTTTGATTTTATTTAAACAAATAAAAAAATTTTAATTGAATTAAAATAAAATAAAATTCGTGAAAATTAATTAAAATAATGTTGTACTAAATAAAATTATTTAAAATAACATAAAATAAAATAAAAAGAAATTAAATGAAATGAATTTTAATTTAAGTAAATAATATACAAAAATAAAATAATAACATAAATAAAATATTAACATTAATAATTATTCAAACTAATAATTTAATTAAAATTTAATTAACTAATTAACTCAATGATTTAAATGAAATTTTGTTTTATATAATTTTAGTTTATATAATTTTTTTTTACTTTATTTCATTTCATTTTACTTAATTTTGCTTGGTTTTATTGTATTTAATGAAATTAAATAAAAATGCGAAATCAATAAAATTTTTTAATTTCATTTCACTTTATCTTATCTTCTTTTATTTTGTTAACTTTATTTTATTTTAAGTTATTTTATTTTTGATTAATTTCATTAAATGAAAGAAAATAATATAGAAAAATATAATGCAATAAAGTAAAATTAATTGATATAAAATAAAACCAAATAAAATAGAAAACAAAATAAAATAAAACACATATTATTTTTAATTTAATTAATTGATTTGCAATTTGACTAGTTGACTGATAATAAAACAGTGTAATTTAAAAGTATTTTTAACGTAAATTTTTTCGCTAAATTAGAAGCTAACGATTATTGTTTGTTTTTTGAATGTAAAGCTTTTTTGAATGATTATAAAATCTGAAAATAAAAGAAGCTTAAATCTGAAATCCAAAATCCAATTAAACAAAATTTTATTAAAAGCACCCTGTATACAAACAGGTTGATAAATTGCATTCAAATAATCTTAATAAGCTGCAATTAAGGTAATCATAGGTAGGCAGATACTAACGAGGTCTTGTCAAGTGCAATTCTTTTATGCTGACAGAACTAAATGGTAAAACGTCGCTGCAATCAGCCAATGCGACGGTCAACTGCATGAACATAAACATATATATATATATATGTGAATAAATATATTATATGTTACTAATACATACATACATACATACAGTTATGTTTATCTAAGACATACTCAATCAAAGCGCGGCTATAAAACGTAATAACGTGGTCAATGGCGATCGTAGATTTTAGACACAAGTTTATTTATAAATATATATGAAATCATGCGTGTGTGTATTCACTTGCAGAACCCTTCTTGCCTCATATATGAACGCACAAAGCATATATAACGTGTTGTGCCTCGCCACTTTGTTTACATATTCGCAAATCGTAATATAAAGTTAATCGGTTGTGTGTATGTGTGCTTGATTTTTGAAGACCTCCACGCCTTCAACGTTCATGGCAATGCCTTCGGTCCGCTCGGGGTACGGTAGCTATCTACAACTGCCTAAACGGACCGCTGCGGCAGCTCAAATATGCTAAAGCAATGCCACTGCTCCTACTAGTCTTAAGATTTTCGTATTTATTTGCCTTGTTTTTAGCAATTACAAGTTTTAGTGTTTTCGATTAAACCTTGATTGCTGATTTAATTTATTCTGATCAATATATTAGTGTTTGTTTACATGTTTTTAGTTTCAATAGGAATACTATTTTTGATATTGGAAGTAGGAGGTGATGCATTTTTATATTAATTAGTTGCTAATACTATGATATACTATGATTTAAGTGAGATATCATGAATTCACAGTTGTTTGAGGAACATGAAAAATACCTTTGAAAAATACAATGAAGTAAAATAAAATAAATTG
This sequence comes from Bactrocera minax, assembly GCA_021498325.1. Taxonomy (NCBI): domain Eukaryota; kingdom Metazoa; phylum Arthropoda; class Insecta; order Diptera; family Tephritidae; genus Bactrocera; species Bactrocera minax. The sequence goes on from JAKEEE010000001.1 coordinate 6,480,563, forward strand.
GATTAAAATAATATAATATATAATAAAATGAAATAAAATATAATACAATAAATAAAATAAATTAAAATATAGAAATGTTTTGAATATTTTTTCCAAAGGATGGTAAATAACAAACAAACTTAACGAATTTTATCTTTTAATGCATTTAATTAAACATAATAATAATAATAAATTTGAGCTCTAAAACTTACATCAAAACGTTGAAACTTCTGTAATAGTTCAAAAGTATATCTCTTTCCTGTTCCTTTAATTCCTTTAATCCCGATTTCTTTAATATATCGTTTATTCTACTAAATATATTTTCTCCGATTTATTAGTTTCCTTTCGGTGAGTTGAACTTCGCGCACAGTTCATATTCGCTCTTTGTGTCACTATGCGCATAGTCTTATATAATTCTGATAAAGAGCTATTACGAAAAAAATTGTTGTCTGCGGACACATTGACCTGGGACTTAGTTAACCAAGTTAATTCTTGGCCCAAAGTGATAGAATCAATTCAACTAACGAAATAAAATGTAATCTCTCGTTCTCTTGTTTACTCGCAAATAGCGAAAAGAAAGATTCTTTTTTGGGTTTAGAGCTTCACTTCTGAAATATTGTATAAACTCAGAGGACTTAGAATTTTTCGCTATGATGGAAACATACGACAAAGAGTTGCGGGGAAATTTTGCTATCATGAAGGTTTACGGCAGAATTAAAACGGGTATTATGAAGAACCAAGCGAAAATGAAACTAATTTAATCTTAATATACACATTGTTGATTACATTTGAAAATTGTATATAAATTTTGGAAAATAACAAAAATAATATTACTCATCTCATAAGATAATCTCATAAGTGATCAAGAAAATGTAATAAAGAATTCTACATAATACTTCCTCGCGGTCTTGTGTGGATTTATAGAAATAACTAGGTATGAGGGTTTTGTCATTTAAAAATTATACCAAATTTAGCGGTGTGGAAAGATTTTGGAGATTGAGTTCTTTCTTGAAATCTTTAAATCGTTATCAACTACAGTAGAAGTACAAAACAATGAATAGCCCAGTGGAGGTTGGTCTATAATTTTAATTGATTTTCGATAAATTGACGTTAGGTTAGGTTGAGTAAAGACAATTATATCAAGAAACGGTAGTAACGGTGTTACATGTTTGTTACTGTGTTACAAAAGTGTTAGACTGTCAAACCGGCTACAAAAAAGATATTGACATATTCTATAAAAAAATTAATATTATTTTCATTTTTCAAATATCCTCCATGACTTTCCCTGTTTGTGCTTCCATGCGCAAGCTTACATAAGTGAGAAATCTATGCATGCACATACAAGTTATATATTACTTGTATTATATAGCATGTTATGACACTTTTATAAGATTTTTGGCAACAAGTTTTTGGCTCCACCAATCACAACATCGCCGCAACGTGGACGATCACGTTTATGGCAACTCGCTGCTGCAGACTTCTAATACAAGTTTTCAAGCACGAGTCTAGAGGCAAGCATCAAGTATGAGCAGCAGCAGCACCACTAGGTATTTGTGGTTGGTAGCAGTTTAAGTTTTGTATTTCTAATTTTTGTATTTAAATTTTTTTTCTGTATTCGTTGATTTTTAGACTTAAACGCCAATTATATAAGATTGCAATGAAGTCTACAGCGCGCCGAGACCAAATGATCGCATATAAAATGTTGAAATGAACTTGTGCTGCAGCAACTGTTGCAATTGCCGAAATTGCCAATGCAACCAGTAATAAAACTCAGAGCAACAACGAAAAAGTAAATAAAACGAAATAAGCCAAAAAATGTGAATTGAAAATGAAAATAAATTCAACAACCTGCAAATTGCCAAGTCTCGATCTTTAGCAATTTTTTTGGCTACCGCTTCTAGCTGCTGCAGCGGCTGGCAATATTTGCGCGCTTGATGGCCTACACTTCGGAAGTGTGCCGTTCGTGTAGCCGCCGCGTTTTGTTTTTAGAATGTTCGATTGCGCAAAGATCGCAAAGATCGCTCGCGCCGCACAGCCCCCACAGCGAGTATCATTGCACCGTCAGCGCGGAGTGACGAGTTGAGCCGAACCGAGCACGAAATGCAGTCTTGGACTTTAACATATATGTATATATGTTTGTATGCGTGACTGGCGCAGCTTTTCACAAGTTGTTGCTTTGTTGTTTTTGTTGTCATTGTTAGTGGTTGTTGTTCAATTGAAGTGATATTGACTTTAACACCAATTGTCATATACTAGAGTGTAAACTATGTATTTACATATTTACAAATACAAACATACATACACTTACATACAAATAGTTAAAGCATGTATGTACTGTGCAATATCGGCAACCGAAAATCTTTTGCAAACCGGAAAATTAACTCGGTTTCCTTGAGAAGATTTTACCTTCCAGGCCAAAATATGCAATGTTTGGCTTCTTTCTTGTTGTTGCTTTTCGTTTTTGGTTTGGTTTTTTTTTTCCATTACATTCCTTAGCCCACAAAATTAATACTTTTCACATTTATTTATTTATTTAAGTATTATTTACATGGCTTTTGTCTGTGTACTTACGGTTATTGATTTTAGCTCCTTGTGATATTAGCATGGACAGCGGGGTTGGGCGGCTGGTTAAATTTGGCATACCACCGTGTTCCCCGCCGCCACCACCCCCACCATTGGATCGATGATGTGTTCCATGGCCGCTATTTTGGCCGTTGTGTCCATTATCGCTGGTGGTTTTCACAACGGTGTTGCGTCGCCCTCCGCCCGCCAGACCCAATATGTGGTCTCTCGCACTGCGACCATACCTGAGGTAGTGCTTTTGCAACCCCATAATTTAGTGCTGAAATTCGAGAATACTTTTAATGAGTCAATGGTTAAATGAAAAATTTAATAAAATCAAATGTGCTAAAGTAGTTAGTATATTAAAGAAATCAAGATATATGATTTTTACACTCTCGCAACATGTTGCAACAGAGTACATTAGTTTTGTTCCCCTAACGGTTGTTCGTAATAACTAAAACTAATCGAGATAGATATAGAGTTATGCATATCAAAGTGATCAGAATGTCGAGACGAGTTGAATTCCGGATCACTGTCCGACAACCTATAAAGTGCGATCCATTTTCCTGCGAAAACCTTTAAAGTGCTATAACTAAGCCATAAATTAAGAAAGAAAACTTCAATAGGAAGTTCAACTTCAATACTTGTATAGGAGATCAAAGTAGGAAGGGTTCCGCCTCCTAATATGTTTAATGTATATATCTCATTAAAATTAAATATACATATATAATATATTGACATTAAGTTCGACAATCTTTAACTTAAAATAGAGTGAGGAGTGAATAAATAGAAAAGCTCACATTTGATCATTTAGTAATTCTCTGTCTGGCTAAGATCCAGATTGTTATGGACGAGCTGTTGAGCATTTTGTAATCGTAAAAGAACTATGGAACCACTTTGACCTCAGAAAAAGTTATGATTGCAATATATTGGGCGAAATTAAATCAAAATAGGCCAAAATATGGCTACCCAACAACAGGGTTCATTCTCATGATTACTTAGAAAACTTCAAACTGTATTTGGTAGCCGTTCTTCCTACGAATTGATTGGATTAAAAATAATTTGGCTACACATATGGGTCTAAATTATGACGAATTATGACGAAATTGCGGCACTGTGACAAAAAACTGTCACATCACCGATAAATTTTGGAACAGAATTGAGGAATGAAATATTCGCTTAAACTTTTTTCGAAATTCGAAAGTTTATTGAGATGTGTTGAACAAAATAAGCGAGCTGTGGTACGTTGAGCTAATAAAATTTTATTAATAATTGTAAATTGTACCATTTTCAGCTTCTGCTTTATCAAATAAAAAATCAACCTTTAATAATTTGTTTTTGTAATCACGTTTGGTATTTCATATTGTCGATTTCGATGAAAACTCTGCTAAATATTTTTCTTAATTTTTTTTCGATTATTTCGATATTTTGCTAGGTTAAAATGAGTGTTCGTATTTAGAAGCAATTGACTAATATTGCTAATATTTAAATGAGTATCTCTATAGTTTTAATATGGTTTTTTTCGTTGTACTGAAATTAAGATCATGTTTTTCTTATAACTTGCATGTATTTCAATCTTCCATAACATACTTGATGAATAGCCCAAGTTGCTCCATAAACTATGAGCTAGTCACGATTTTATTTCGAATATCTTACAAGCGGTCACAAATAATAATAACATATTTAAATACTTTTGACAATTGCAATTAATTTTATACTATACAATATTATATTATGCAGATAAACAAATAATACTACAATTACTTGAGATTTGTATCGGAATGTAGTGACAATGGAATTTGCTTGTCATTATTAAATATTTTACTATGGACCGGCTTCGTATATTAATAGGTATATATGTCTAGCGGAGAATATATGGTATTAATAAGAATATAGCTGCTGAAGTATTACAATTATAGTAAATTTTGAAATTCAATTGCTTAGGACAGCGAATATGGGGGTCCTTATAACAGAGTATACTGCTAAGTTCTCACCTGAAGTTTTTAAAACCAAGGGGTGAGGCTAACATATGTAGGGTGTGTTGCCTTTTATGTCGATATGTAAATATCGAATTACTTAAAAATAAAACACCAGCTTTTCAAATCTTAGTTATCTATATTTAAGTGTAATATTAAAAAAAATATATATACATCAAAAGCCCGCCTTAATTGCCCACAGCAGAGGCAGCTCTTTGGATACGGTTTTCACCACTCTTCCAAGCATATCTGGCGGTATAAGAATGATTTCAACACAAATCATTGCGTTGAGCTCGTCATTGCTCCGAAGATTATTGGCGAACGATATTTGCTTCGAATAACTCCACAAATATAAGTCAAGCGGTGTAGAATCTGTGTGGCCATTCACTGTCAACTCTTTTTGATATCAGACACCTAAAGAATTTTCTTATAGAAGCTGAATACATTGAAACCAAAAACCGTCAGTGGTCAAAATGTCAAAACGAGTCAACATAACTCTGTTTAGATTTCAATTGACAATTTTGTTTGTTTCAAAGAATGTGGCCGCACATAAGAGGTGATGCACCCTGTATACGACAAAATGAGGAATAAGTAATTTAAAGGCAATTTTTTTACATGTTTGGAGGCGCATTACAATAAACTATTCGGTATTGTACGAAAAAATTTATATGTGTGTATAAAATTTTCAATATTTCCACACAAGCTATTTTATTTTCTTATTTTTTTTTTTTTTTGTTTTAACTTATTCTTCCCATTTGAATTGTTTTGCATTTGTTCCACATTTGCGGTTCAAGTTCAACACCATACAGTTCAAGTTAATAAAATGTCAATGAAAATATTTATTTATATATATAAGCAAAAGGTTCGTCATATTAGTCAAATACAAACAATTCGCCGGCATTTAAAGTTCATCCTTGTTTCTACTTTGTTTTCTATGAATTCGCACTGCGTTACATAAAAAGTGTAATAAAAATGTTTTTAAAGCCGCATTTGGTGTGGCTCACTAGGGCAAATATATACTTGAATATTTACTCAATACATTGTCAAAAAAATTTTTTTTTTAAGAGTAGTAGTTAAGAATTCGTATATTTCGTTGTTCTCGAATATATTTCGGTTTACTTTGGAATGAAAAATCGATTTTAGTTTTCCATTAATATCCTATCTTTCCTTTCGGAAATATTTTAAAATCCCGAAGGCTTTCCATATACGTTCCTATTTCTTTGTCAAGTTACTGTACCTGTGTGATGCTTTTCATTTTTAACGCTATGAAATTTTGTCAACATTAACTTAGCGATTTATGTCAACGAATCGTAAAGTTGCGAAAGTACATGTGTGCGAATGACACAAAGTAACACATTTCCTTTATAAAAAATTCGGTATTCAATTGTTTGATTTATTGTTTAGCAACAAAATACTGCAAAAACTTATGATGTCAAAATAATGGTAATGTAAAAAGGTGTATATATATATAAGTAAACTTTGAAATTGCAAATCTAAATTGGAATATTGAATTTAAAAAGTAATTCTTGGAAAGGTGAGAAAAATCTAAATTTCCATAAAAAGTTTAAACACTACTTTGACATAATTGTTGCAACGAGGTCTCGCCAAAAATTAATTCCCGATACTCAAGTGTCAGCGGTCAGCAATATTTGCAGTCATTGCAGAAGTTGTATTTTTTTCACTGCGTTTTTTCACTGCGGTTATAAACAAATTTTGATGCAAATAGGAACTAAATAAAATTGGTTTTTCTTCTGTTCAGTATGAGAATACAGGAGAAAGCTAACATTCACATTACATATATTCAACATTCATACAACGTTCGGCATATTTGGAAAATTGACGGAAAATTTAGAAAACCATTAAAACTTGTTCCACAGTGCCACCTAGCGTAAAAGCGTTTGTAAAAGCAAAGTATAAATATGAGTTCCAACACCAAAAATGCGTTAATGTAAGACAAAATTATTGAATCATCCCAAATTTGATTGAATTTTATACAACTCTTACTGTATACAGTTTAAATAACTGTAAAAAAATAGGTATAGAAATAAATCCCTGGTATTTTATAACGAGTGATGTGAAATTTAATTTCGGCATTAGTTCTAATAGCAAGAGGCTTAAAACTATTTGGAAAATAAATAGGCCTATAGGAAAATAAGGGCAGTATGCAACAACAATACTAACAAATCGCCTTCTAAAATGTTTTGATGTTCTTAACGAGAATCGCCAGTGTAGCTAATAATCTCCACTGACTACACATTTATATATTTGCTGCTCAGTAAAAACAGCTAACTAATTCACAAATAATTTCTTAAATGCAGAAATTTATACATACAGTTTAAATTTATTTGATTTTGCTTTAAAAACCACTTGTTCATACATATTTATAGTACTAGTACATTGATCATTTATGGATGATCTAATGCAACATTTTATATGTATTAAGGTTCAATTTCGACAATTGTTTACTATTTAACGTTTAATTAACTTTCAGCTATTTGAAAGCAATTTTTAGTTCAATGTACTGTATACACACATACATACGTACACACATGAATATATGTGCTATGAGTGTATATTCTGTAGTGTAGTGTAGTATATTCTACGAAGCACTAACAAAAACACTATTATTTCGTTGTTTGTCATTCTCGCATCAGCCGCTTCTCTTCGAAGATGCAAATTTATGTGGCGATTAATTTGTGGAAACATACAGTTATTCACAAAAGTTTCACATTGCATAGGCGCTAATGTGTGCAAAATTAGCTTGTTTATTTGTTTAGAAAATGGAATGTGTCAAAAGCTTCACTGTCATTATGTTTCTATATTTATGTGTACGGTCATGTATCTATTACCAAATGTACTAGTCTGCAAATTTGAAAGGCAAAATGCAATGATATTGCCCACAAGCGACAGTGTTTATCGTGAGTAAATAGGTTTAGTAGTACACATTTTCTCTCATACGATTATTATGAAAATAAATGCTGAGCTTAAAAGTGACATAACTCAAAATTTAAAATAATTCAAGTGGTAGGCGTATACGTTAGAATATAAATGTATAATTTGGAATGAAATTTAAAATAGGAGAAAACAGCAAATAAATTATTGCAGATACTAAAATAAAATAAAATAAAACGATAAAGGATTTTAAAATGCAGAATATAAAATTTTAAGTTATAATTAATAGAAATTTATAAAGGATTTTAATATGCATAATATAAATTTTTAGACTGTAATTAATATTAACTTAATCTAGATCACAATTTATTTATAAACTTAAATTTTAATTTGGACTGCAATTTTCACTTTAAGTTTTAAGATTTATGTTTCAAGTTTGCAGTTTCAACACCTAAAATTTAAGGTTCATTTTATTGCAATTTCAATTTTAAATTTCTAATTTTAATTTCATTGAATTTAATTTTAATTTTTGTTTCATTTGATTTTCCATCTAATTTAAATTTTTGTTTTTAATTTTCATTTTGATTCGAATTTTACTTAATATTTTTAATTTCAATGTCAATTTCGTTTTCAATTTAATTTCAGTTTTAATTTTAACATTTAAGTCTTCATTTAAGTTTGAGGTAAATTTCAAGTTTTATATTTTATATCTTAAGTTTTCTGTTTTAATTTTTAACTTTAGTTTTAAACTTTATTCCTTTTTAATATTTAACTTTTTAATATTCATTTTAATTCTAATTTTCTGTTTTTAATATATATTTTAATTGTAAATTTTGTTAAAATTTCATTTTAAATTAAAAAATATTAAAAAAAAAATTTTTTTAATGCTTTTCTTATTAATTTTTAATTAAAATTCTACTTAAAATTTTAATTTAGTTTGAACTTTCTACCTAATTATTTCTTTCATATATTAAATCTTTTTTCAACAAATATTCATGTAAATCCCCTATTAACAAAAGACTTAAGCAACGCACTTCATTTGCCAGTAATTTTTGTACACTTTTTTTTAGCTAAGAATGAGAACATTTTAGTAACCAAGCATACAATGACAGCAATCTGTGTCAAGTGTCAACGCAAAAGCTGAGTTAACCAGCACAAAATTATATCAGCCCGACAGTATACGTATACATATGTACAAATGTAAAATTTGAGTTGATGAGATAGTGAATATAAGATAATAATTTGAGTGAATTGTACAAACTCACTTACACCTGTTGACATAAATTGCGGCTGCCTACAATTGATTATGCCAATCTGAACAGCGTTTTAATTTGTATTTTTGTACGTTTCTGTTCGCAATTCTCATTTAAAATGTGTTCGCCTCGTTTTTGTACCATACTATTGCCATATAGGCAAACCCCATATGCTATTCTCCGGCATATCGCACATATATATATTGCACGATATGTGTATATGCAGTATAAGTGCGTTGGTGTGTGTAAGTGAGTTGAGACAGTACAGCTGGCATCTTGAAACCAAACTTTCAAAATGAAAAGTGACATTGGAGTACAAAAAAAACTTTTAACTAAAAAAAAACAAAAAAAAAGTAATAAATACAGTTAAAAGTTTATTTTTATGAAAACATTGAACTTTGGCCTGCGCACGTTTTGCGAAATACATACAAGCCAACAAATGCAATGGAGTCACTATGCGCTAAAATAGAAGCAAATGATTGCGATTTAATTCAAAAAAAAATTGTCATAAAACTAAATTTAAACTGGACAAATCATATCATCTGTGTCATTCGAATATTACTTAATTACTATATCTTAAAAAATCACGGAAAACAAAATAAACGCACACGATCATTCAGTGGAAAATATGAAACCTCGCTTGCAAGTTCATTTGCACTATTAAATTAAGAAAACCTTAGCTATTTAGTTCATTTTTGACATATACTCGACTGTTAAAACGAGTCGTTTTGTTAGTCGCGTGTTCATATGTACATATGTATATATGTACGTGCGCATAATTCAATTACATTTACATATTTGGGTTAAGCACTGTTTATACCGCCGCAACTGCTTTAGAAGCCGCACAATTAAATGCGTTTTTAATAATTCACTAACAATTAATTAAGGTTGCTTTTAATTGCACTCACTACTCATACTCATACTCACACATATGTACATATGTATGTAAGTATGCGAAAAGCGAAAACACATGTTACTTCGCTCTGTTAATTGCATTTTGGCCAAGGAAGTGCATGCACTGCTCCAGTTGAAGGATATCTACAATGTATATATTTACATATGTTGTTACAAGTAACATTTATCTATGCATGTGAGTGTCATATAAGTGCTGCAAGGTCTATTCGCTGTACTAAAATGACGAAAAGAATATGAATAATGTGTGAAATTTTGTGAGTGTGTGTTTGAATATGTGAAAAATTAAAATATGTTGGGGGGTTTTTAATGCTAAATACTGAAATCATGTATATCATTGCGCATATATTGCACATATATTGCACATATATGTATATATATAATTGCAAACAAAAGTTGTAAAGTGCTTTATGGCTCTGAGTTATTAATTTTAATTATTATCTGCAAAGAGTTTTTGACTCAGTTGACCCAAATATTGTATTAATGCAGAAATAAATTAACTTATATGTACTTTTATGTCATATAAATATGTTATTACTTATATAACCAAATTAAACATATATATCTTAGCTGTATATATCATTTGAAGTTTCATTATTACCACACACCGTTAGGATAAATGTTTGAGAACTGGTATGGGAATAATTGTTGATTGCTTTTATTTTCGACTGAAATATAAAGTGTTAGTAATGTTATTCCTAGATTGCTTTCAAAATTATTTCTCCAACAAATTAGTCCAAATTTGATTATACTCTCGCAGCATGTTGCATAGAGTACGGTTTAATAGTTTTGTGGCATATGTAGTTTAAATATTAAAAAAGAACTCCGCGCTCCAAAATGTTTATTTCATTCTTAACATTTTCATTAAATTTTAAGATGCACTTTGAAAAAAGTAGATATGTGACTGCAGTAGCTTGAGTGATATCGGTTCATAAGCTTTGGTTGATTTTTCGGCTATAATGCGAGCATATGTTCATTTATAGTATGTGCTAATCTGATGCTAAAAAAATCAAATAATAGAACTCATCGAAAATTTTGTCTGCGACAAACACTAAAGAAAGTAAAAAAAGAAGAATGTTTTTAAAGTCTCAAAAGCCTTTACAAATCAAAAATAATGTTCTATGCCATGAGTTTGGAAATTAATTGAGTAGTAGTAGAAATTTCCATATTTTATTCTCTCTCTTTGATGTTCGCTTTCTCAGTTGTTAAAAAGTAACCACTATTTTATCTGAATGACACAAATGATACAAGAAAAATCTTTCCTATCATTATTCGAAAGATAATCTTTTGATACTATATGACAAAAGGTTTTCAACTCTGTCGGCTGGAGATTATTATTCTTAGCGATTGGTAGCTTTGTAGACGATTTTCGAATTGTCGACAATTCCAAATAAATGAAGATAAATCCATAGCTAGAACTTCATAGATACACTGAACTCCAAGGATAATTTTAATATCTCCGCATCTTCAAGCCACTGTCGATATTCCGTTTAAGAAATCAACACTGACCAATAAGTATGAGTGCATAAGTAGTTAGGACTATTCAGATAACCAATATGCAAGTCGATATTGTTCCCATTAAATTTATTTAAGCGGTTGCACTTAACAATTTAAGACAGTGCAGCAATTTCAAAGTTTTTAATTCTTTTTTATGGCCTAAGGTAGATTTCAGGTTCCTTAAAATTGGTAGTATAGTAGAAAAAATCTATTTCCAATTGGCTGCAGCGTCAAAGCAATAGGGTCAGTAAGCTTCAGCACGTAAAAATTTAAACATGTTTTTCTTGAAAATGCAATTTTAAAATGGGGTGATGATGGTATCCGGAGCCTATCGCACTTATCCACTTGATATTTTAACTGTTGCTTCACAATAACTTTATTTATTAAATTAATTATGATTTTTTGTTATTATTGTAACATCTTTTATAAATAATTTATGACGCTTTTTTTTGATAAAAAATTTAAACTTTTTCGAAGAATACGTACGAATTCTACTAACAAGTCTTAATTTGGTTTGATTATTTTGATTTCAAAGAGCATAAATTCTTAGAATCTTTGTCACACTGAGAGGCCCTCTTGAAAAATTTGATTCCGAAGAGTGGCCCAATGGTCTTTTGTCATTTTGTGTGTCAATGTCAAAACGAAAATTTTTTATGCATCCAAATGCCTATTAAGTAAGGCCTGAAATAGAAATATTCTCACTCCTCAAAAAAATTGTCAAAGCTAAGCCTTTTTAGGGCCCTTGCCTGACGTAACCCTTTAAATAACCCTAACCCTTCTTGGGTATATCGATTTGGTGGATTGGAAATCCAGTTGACCAAATAACCATTACGATGGAGTACCAGATATTGGCTCCCTAAATACCAGCAGTTATCTTCTCATCCATGGTAAATTCATCCTCGTACTAGTGATTATATTATCAACATATTTGTTCATGACATGAGGTTAGGAATTTATGTTTTGAATTTCTTGTCGACACAGATTGAAAATGCGATAGATGACTATTCTCGTTACAGACAAATTTCCTGTGACGTTCAAGAGAAGAAATATTAAGCTTTTGTTCCTCTTCTTCGCGCTTTCTAGTTCTTTAACTTGTCTCAAGTTTTGTTTTAAGTAAAAGTTGGCAATATGCGATCAAAGACCTTATATCTTCAACCATTTACTTTTTGACATACCACTATTAATTTTCTATTTTATACACAGATAAAAGTCAGTATCTTTGCAAATTTACGAACATTTTCTGTCGATTGCTAAACTCCGCTTTATTGGGTCAACATCTTTGCGAACTCACTTATTTCACGCTTTCCCGCCTTCCTGCCTTTTCTTCGTGCAATATTATGTAATATGTAAGTAAGAAGAAGAAAAATTTTAGTTAAAAATATTGAATCTGCGAAATTTAAGATTGGCGGGACTGCAGGCGTGACACTAAGCTATCTGCTACGACAAGCCGTGGCTATAGCTGCTCTATCAATGCAGTGTTGTTGTTGTTGTTGTTAAGTTGGTGCGTGTGATTTGTGGCGAGTTATTTTAAATATGTACAAAAAGCAAAACTTTGCATTACTTGTATTTGGTTTATGCTGTGCGATATTTTGTTTGCACGCCCAGCCAATAGACACACACACACACACACATTCGCAGAGGCTTGAACATTTATTAGGTGTCGATGTTGTATATGTGTACACCACACCTCCACCAAATGCTAAACACTATGAAACTAAATGCACTGCACTTGTTTCTGTTTCAGTGTTTTTATGTTATTGTATTTACAACAAAAACTATGCAGTTACTTAACGAAATTTGAGTATCTCGTTTTCTTTCAACGGCCAAACCGAAGACTTAAGAACGAAACTAGCTCGTTTACTATCGCCCGCTGTCGATGCATGAATCGTGATTAAGAAACCGTTAATTTTCGAATAACTACTAATCGCCTGTGAATTGACAAACACGCCATCAGCTGTGCCAATTTTTGCCGGTATTGCAACATCGCCACATCGTCTACACTTTCTTCGTTTTCGCTTTCGTTTTCGTTTTCATTTTGCTAGTGTGTGTCAGCGATTTTCGCAATTTTTGTGCCATAATAAGTGATCGCCGTGATTGTTGTAATCATTTCACTACAAATATTGAATGAAAAAGCCATGCCGTAAACGATAGTGCATGCAACTGCGTCCAGCCATGGCATCCACATGCAGTTGCATGTTGCCACACCGCCACACCACCATGCCGCCATGTCGCCATGCCGCCCCGCCAACGAACAGTCAGGCAGCTTGGCAGCTTGGCAGCTTGGCAACCAGTCAGCTGTTTATGGTCAATCATCATAATGAAGTTTTGCAGCGCTAATGAGCATTTGTAACACTTTCGATTTCGTTCAAGACACCGGTTACGCTGCGCTTCAAAGTAGCAGGCGCACAAACACACAAACACACACACACTCACACAGAGACAGATAATTTGTACACGAATCTAAGCGAACTGCTGTGTGCGGCGCTCAAACGTTTGGATCAGGTTTTCCAAACAACAACAAAATAGCACACTTTTGTTGTGCTGTGGCAAGAGGTGAATAGGCTGAGTAGCGGACTTGTGGCAGTTGGCTGCTTTTGACAGACGGTCAGCACTCGACTGAATTTTACCGGCAGCACTTTCAGCTGTCTGACAGAATTAATTTAGTTAAACTGCTGATAGTGCACGCAGCGCTCGGAGTACTGAGTATTGTTTATGGCGGGGTGAGGGGGAGCATACAAATATTTATCATAAGCTGGAAGGAAATGCCGATCCAGTCATAGAAAGCAAGATTCATGCTTTAAAAAGTATTATTGCACACTAAAATTTTATAGATCTGATATAAAGATCTATACATTGATAAACGTACGTGTTAATTTATCGGTATACATGCACATCTAGAGATACTCGAAGTTATAGTTTTTTCATAGTAAATAATTGCTATTATTTATTTATATAGTAAATTCAAAGAAAAGGTTGGCAACTCTATCTTTAATTCCTTTTAGTATTTTAGAGAAAGCGCTCTTAATAATTATGCTTTGAACGCCCTCTCTATATAATAAAAAAATTATACAATTTCACAATGGGGATTCTAATCAGCATTTTGCTCAGTGAAGCATTACATATCATATTTAAGTATGTATATTCTAAGTGGTACACAAACTAGATAAAATATTTTTAACAAAAAATATTTGAAGAATTATTTAATGAAAATAAAATTTCAAATGGGTTTTTTAAACCTTTGATTTCGTGGTTTTTCGACATTTCTTAAGTACTTTTCGGAAAACTGTGCCTTGTTCTCATATATTTGATTTAAATCGATTTTTTAGAACAACAATGGTATCAGATTCTTAAAACAGAATCGTCTTAAATTATGGAATTTTAAAGTTCCTGAAAAAGCGTATTTTTAACGAAATTTTGGATGAATTTTATGAACATTGAATTGTAATTGCTGAGCAATATAAATAGGCGATACATAAAGTTAAACACATTTTATTGAAAAATTAGAAAAATTACTGAGGAATTACTGGGGAAGTTTTTCCAATTATGTTGCGGTTGCAGTTGCAGGAAAGATTCCTCAAATCATTTTGAGAAATGCTAATGAGTCATTCACCGAATACAAATCCTGCTCTTTCAATTATGTGGAGCCGAATATCGTGGTAATAACTTTTTCAGGTATGATTCAGCTGTGATGAACGCTTTTTTAATTTAATAATACGTTGCCTTTGTTTATAATATTAAAGTGAAAATTTTTGGCAAAAATTATATTTTTGCTTCAATTTATTCCATTCGATGTCATTATTTATTATCAATAAAGACTTATTTTAACTTTTGACTTATGATAATATACTTAAATGGTAAACCTATTTATCAGAAGAGTTAACGCTAAAGCGAACTAACCAAACTCATGTCAGTAATTTTTCTAATTCTAATAATTTTCTAATTCATATCAATATTTAAAAAATATATTTGTTAGTATATTTTTTAAATTATTCGTTTTATTCGCTGGATCAAAGCAAACATTTTTTACATTGTAGTGCCAAATCACAAACTCTCTTCTTATTTATTTATAATATTTATAATTATAAGCAGAGGCATATACGTTAACATAATCATACTCATGATTTTTCAAATATACTCATATTTGCATTCGTACCCATACTCATTGTCGTACTTGTATTCATATCTAAACTCATACTCGTAATCATATTTGCATTCATGCTTAAACATATAGCCATAATTGTATTTATGCACTCTTATTTATACTCATACTCATTGTCATACTTGTATTTATATTTGTATTCATATTCGCATTCATATTTATATTCACCTGAATATAAATATTTTTTTGCATTCACTAAGTAAGTGTATTCATACTCATACTCATACTCAAATTCGGAGCATACTCAAATCTCATTTGATTTTCATTCATATTTATTATTAGTATATTCAGCCATATTATTTCATCTTAATACCGATCTTTATATTAATATTCACTTTCTTAGGCATACACTTTGTAAAAGACTTTTTATTTTAATACATCTATTAGTTTGTTAGGCTACTCCCAGGTTTGTATTTGCTTCATTGAGTGAGCACTCCAAATTACCAGCGTATTAGAGAAAAATCGAGGTCGTTATTAAGAATCATCAAGACAGATAAGATGGTTTCACCTTCCACACAAAGTTCTTATTCAAATTCAAATCATTCAGTGAAGAGCAAAAAATATTCCTTCGTAAGGAAGTTTTGCTTTTTGCTGGTATTCTCTTATTTAACTTTATTCCACATGATTTATTCTGAGATGATTTGAATAAATGAATGAATGAATGAATGAATTTTGAATGAATTTTGTTTGAGATGACAAATATTTAAATCTTTTCTACAAAAATCTAAATACAATCTTTTTCTTAATAACACATAAGCAGATTTGTGGCAGGAGTGCCCCTATTATCAATAAACTTATCATAAGCGCTTGAAATATGTTAAACTCCACATTTGATTGTCTATTATACTCATATATTTATGGGAAAACTCCCAGCAGACCTCCTCGCCACCCCGAAAATCGTGCGCTAGAAATTCCAATCATCAACTAGCTTGCCACTCATGATGATCGCGATCGACGCTGTGGCACGCTGCACTACATATGTTTCATTTTTCGGTTTACACTCATTTGTTGCTACCTTTTTCTACAGAATCACAACAAAATCTAACACCACTTAAGTCAACAATGAAATAGCAGCCCACATTGTAGAGGCAAACAAACAAACGGCGAAGAGGCAAACACTTAGCGCGATCGGCAGTAACAGATGAAAAGTGTACACAAGAGTGCCTCTGTGTGAGCGTGTGTGCTCATAGGGTTTTTCGGTGAATACCAGCGTATTTTTCAATAAATAATTGCAAGTTGCTACTTGCTTTGGTTGTTGTTCTTCTTGCCTTTTTGTGTTGCGGCAATGTGCAAAAAATGAGGGAAAAAACTTAAAGCAACAAAGAAATGTTGCACAAAACCAGTAGTGGCAGCAGCAGCAACAGCAAAGTGACTACCGTAAGGTAAACTGCATCCAGCAGACACTGCCGCCGCCACTGTTGCTGCTTCACTGATTCGCTGTGAATTGCGGCAGGCGCGCGCAGCCGGCTCTACCGGTCGGCGCGGCCTGTTTGTCTGCCTGCCTACGTGTGTGTCTGCGTGTGTGTGTCTGTCCGCTGGTTGATTAAATAATTTCGCTTCAAAAGTAGTGCGAAGGTTAGCCGTTATTTTTACTTTTATTGTCGTTATTGTTATTGTCGCTGTTGCATTTTTTGATTTTCGCACTGCCTTGTTATTATCATCGTTTTTGCTGCCATCTCTCATCATTATTCGCCGTCTTACGAACCTGTTGCACATCAACTTGATAAATATTTGCTTCCACTCGTTATGTTTCTGTATGTGTGGCTTTGTGCCAATGCGCTGCTGCAATGATTTTTAATGCAGTTTTTAAGTGGTTTAACATTTCCCGCCTTTTACTGAAATTTTTGATTTTTTGTTTTTGGTTTTTGTTGCTTTTTGTTTGTAGTTTTTCGGTGCAACAATTACTGTTTAATTTGATTTAATTTCGCACTAAGTAGAGCGCAGTCTCTGGTAGCTGCCGGCGTTATTGCAGCTTGGAAATTCGCATATTTCTTTAAGTAATCGCGCACGCTTTAGTTAATAATTGTAGTTTGAAGTTATGTGCGGTCCCTTCAGTATTCTCTCGTCGTCAATATAGAGACATTATATTTGCCCCTGAAGGCACTTAAGTGATGGTACCTTTATTGAAAAAAAGCCTGCAATTATGAGAGAAACTGGCGGAATTGAGTCATTGAAGTTTAAGCTTGTTCAAAAGTTGAAGGGAATATTGGAACTTGTCATTAAAAAATTTTTAAAATTTTCTAGAAACCAAAAATGCTGTAAGTAAACATCCACAAGTATACATAGCACTCGTGCAATTATGAAATTCCCATTACTCAAACAAACATGTGATGAGTAATATTTATAGACTAGACAAAAAAAATAGTAGTACTCATATGACATTGTTTACAAAAAAGACAAAAAAAAATAGCAAGATACGATTTTTTAACTACGATATGAATTGTTCAAGGTCTTTGAAGTCTATAATAAAATTGGTAAACATATAAACAACTAATGAGAGGATCATTTAATTGTAACTATACCTGTATCAAGACCATAATTTTCAAAATACGCCTAGTAAGATTTTAGAATATTTTTGGAGTCATTAATACTTTCTGATTTCTAACTCTCTGCTATGCATAATAACCTAATTGCGGTTATATGTACTAACTGGTACGTGACAAACCTATAATGCCTACAATAAGGCGCATTTATAATATCAAGACAAGAGCTAGAAATCTACACCAGGCCTTTCAGGCCTTCGGCCATAAACACTTTTTGTTTGCTTAGATGGTTGCAAAGTCTGTATAGAACATCAGCATAATCTAGTTTGAAGCTATGCTGAGAATTACCTATCGTTGTTTACAATTTTCCGAAGAGTGGAGATTAGTCGAAAATAAATTATCATAAAAATATGTACACTTCATTTCATTAACGTATTTTTTTATTGACCAATACTTTCTGAATAAGGTCAGCCATATCCGCTGAGGTCTTGTATACGGTATATGGGGTCTTAAAAACGCAAAGTCCGATTTTGATCATTTCTAGTTAAGAGTTAATACTTGAGTTAATACTTAATAATTGTAAGTACTATTTGTGCTAACCTATATTCCGATATCTTCTTTCATAAAAAAAGGAGCACCGTCTATAAAGTTGACTACCAGAGGCTAGTAGTTTCAATTCTAGTAGTTTTTATAGAGAATTTTATTTTAACTTGTTGTGCTTTTTCTTGTATCTGTCTGTGGAATCCAAAATCCAAAATCCACAATATTTCTTTCAAGAAATAATAATATTTATTTTAAAGCCTTATATTTATGCCTTTAAAATGCAAAAAAAATGTTTAGTACTACTTTATCTCTATTATTGATATAAGCCGTTTTTATGCAAGGCTTATGTTGATATTCGTATTTTATAAACGAAATATATTTCTAAGTGCTAACTATTTTGATTAGCAACTTACGAAAAGCAATAAAAATTTGGTAAATACCTGAAACTTGTAAAAATAGGCGCTATCTTAAAAAAAAAAAAAGAATTTAGACTTAATCATATTTAAAAAACGGAGCTAGGCCGAAACATTTCCAACAATATAATTAGTGCTAAAAACAATAAATTTTGTTTTTTAATCAAAAATCTCTAATTTAACGCTCATTTGAAATTTAACACATTTTCCAATTATTATTATTATTTTTTTTATTTGTCTTTGGTTAGCACTCACTTAGGAATATTGTCTTATAAAATGTAGAGTAAACAGAGAGAGAGAGAGAGAGAGAGAGTGAAAATGAAGTAACGAAAGTGAGTCCAAGTTCAGTGAGAGTTTACGAACGCCCAACAAGAAAAACAAAAAAAACTAAATAAATAAACACCTGTTTACAAAATAAGACGCCACTGCCTAGGCAGATACCAAGGGCCAGGCATGAGTGTGCCATTTTTTCTTTTCTTCTTTCAATTAATCTTTTATTTGTTTACTTATTTATTAGATTTTTGCAACTCATCGAAATGACGTGTGGTATTGACAAAGCGAACAGTTATCTTTACAAAATAAATCGCTCGAATAAACCCAAACATTACCAGCAGATTGCGAACACAACGTGTGGTTAAATGGCTCCATCGGCAAACGGCCATCGGTGGTGTCAATAAACCGGCGATAATAATGCCGAAAAATCAGTTTGTGGGCTTGCAAAAACTAAAAAACCGAAAATATAGAGGCATTGATTCCCGTTAAGTGTCTGTTGCATAAGTGATTTCATTCGGTATTTATGGCAAAGTCAAAGGCAAAGGCATATTGGTCCACAGCCCACGGCGATTTCGTTAATCGCAGGCAACATAAAGAAACAACAAAGTGATGGGAATTGTGCATCTGGCTGGATGTCAAAATTTGATGGAGTGTCTTAATTATTGAGTCCATATCAAATTTATGGATACATTTCTTGTTACTTAAAATATTTGGTAAATAATTATTTGCCTAATTTCGATGAATCATTTTGACGCCGATGTGGACGCTTAAGTTTTGAAACAATTTAAACATTTTGCATAATACTCAATTAGCGCTTAAATTAATAGTACAATTAAAGCTGTTAGTAGCATAAAAATTGTATGCAATTAGATTTTTGTGTATACTATATAAAAATTTCTCCTCAACTGCTCGCTGGATCTGATAACATCCCTCAGTTGTTTTGGTTTGGCATTTGGAAGCCATGGAAGATATATTATCTCAAACGGCAACAGGCTGGGCCTTCGCTGAGGTAATCTCTCTATATTATATAATCCTACACGTATGCTCTACATTTCGACAATTCCACTTTAGCAAGCTTATGAAGGGGAGATTTCATTAATAAGTGCGAGTAAGTATTCAGCTCTTACTGCTCTTTTCTGATACTAGCTTACTTTCCATAGGGAGTAGTTCTGAAACTTGGCCTAGTTTCGTTAAGTTATTTGACATATTGGTGCAGATTGGAGATATCAAGATAAAAATCAACCGAATGGCATTGACTAAAAGTCCTAGAGAAAAGTATGAATCGATGTCAATCATTTGGGACCACACAACATTCACCAAGTAAACCATTCTCATATATCTTAGATACTCACGGATATATATGGCATGAAATTTACTTCATCCATAATAGTGGGATATAGTCGGAAGAGGTTCAGATTTATTATTCCGATAAGGACTAACAACTCGGCAGCATACTTCAAAATTATTTGGGGAAATCATTTTTGTCGCAACAACAACTGATGAAATTAACCATCTGGCTGGAAATCTTCATACTCGGTATATACTTGGCGGTCTTTGAGAAAGTTTGAACCTTTTTCTTGCCGACCATATCTTAATATTTCTAATTCTTTTAAGCCATTTCCAGTGTTCTACATTGAATTAATTATTCTCTTATATCTCTTAACTGTTATTCTAACATTTTTATTTATGTTTTATTGTTTCTTGTTTTTTTTGTAAACAGCGTAAGCACTTCAGTTAGGTGCATGGTGGGTGCGACCGTTTATCAAATCTTGATTTTGTAGCATTCAAAGAAAACATTGAAAGCGAATGCTGAAGTTTTTTGAACGCCTTTTGACATTGGATCTACACCTTAGCAAAGCATATATCTGTACTTAGATACACACACATATATAGAAGTATATAGAAGTATATGTGTGTCAGTAAAGGCGTGTTGGGTAACTAAAACCATTTACCTTGCGGCGCATCGCTGCATTCTTGAGCGCACTGCCAGTGCCAGGGCTTTTGTGGGTTTTCACTATTTCCAACTAAGAATGCGCACAATAATTTCCATGGTATCCATTTGTTGTGTTATTTATGGTGTGAGGAGTTGAGGGATTTTAGAATAAATAAATTTTTATTCCTTTTATTTTTGTTTATTTGTTATTATTATTATTGCGATTCGTAGAAAAAACAGTCAGCAACCAAACTGGCAGCTTTCAATAACCTCCAAAGAGTAAAGGATGCGCTAGTTTAAACTAGAAATTAATTCTAAATGCGTATACTAAAGCATATAGATAATAAGAAAATAACAAGAAATCGATTAAAATATGGTTATATTACAAAAGAGTGAAACGTGACAGCATGGCTGGGCAAAGTAAGTTACAATTTGTGGCATATTGTAGTTTTATAGCTGCTTAAGAAACCTTTTCAATTTATTGGCAATCATTCGATTGCAACAAAATATTTGTTTGTTGTAGAAACTATGCAACGGCGTGGAAGATTGCAGAAAATAAGCCAAAAAGACAACAACAAAACCTATTAAACAGACTTGCCGCGTTACGCATCGGTGCGTCGGTGCGACACGCAAACCGCGCGTTAGTACGCGCAGAGTTGCCAATTCGTTTCAATTGTTATTGGTTGTTCATGCCTATGTATGGATGGTTGCATGTATATATCAATATATACATATATGTATATATATAATAATACTTTGGTTTAAGAATGGAGTTAAAATACATGTAAAAGTATCAAAGCGTGTTGGTATGCGTTTATATAGTGCTTAAAGTATTCGCGAATTAGTCGATACCAAAACAAAGTTGGATTTTGGATTTTTACGCACATATATAAATATGTATAGCTATATTCATTTTATTTTCAAGTAAATAGAATTAAATGGTCTCTAATATTTTTGCTGTCAATGACCTGATAGCTATCGATTGATGTTTAACTTTCGGCAATTTGTTAAAATACCTTAATTCGATATGGTAACAATTTGAAGAGTTACGGTTTCGAAACTCGAAATTATGTTGCATGTAGAGCAATTCTTTGGAGTAAGAAGCTTCAAGTTATGATAAAGTTTCAATAAGGGTTGTCCATAAGACTTTTAATAGTAATTAAATTATAGCAATATTCATCTCCTATGATACTTATGAAATCCTAAATTAATTTTGAAGGTTTAGACAGGGTATTCATATCAATTGATTTGGGCTAAAACGAGTTTATAACGTCGATTTCATTGGATTTTATATAAAAAATGGAACCGCCAACTGAACTCTATGGGAACCCGGAGTATTCATACTGCTACGAGTAATATTATTTTTTTACCAAAAGTGAGTAATAAGTGTCCTCCAAAGTTGTTTTTTTAGATAAATACTTAAATCATTCCAAAATATTTAAGTAAATGTGTACTTTTTAGAAGAAATTACATTTAATAGACAACAGAATGAAAAATGTGTTGATTGGGAGCACATACTAAGCATGCTATACGTAATATTTCATTATATATTTAAAAATTGTATCTATCTGAGCTAGTGGTGGCAAGTAAAAGTGTAGCCCATTTGTAAAGACATGCTTTTTTGTAAATAGACATAATTTTTTTATGCCTCTTTTATTTTAAAAGTGTTTGTTATTACGTCTGTTAATATAAATAAATATTCGTTATGAACGAAATTGTTATTATTTTTATCTAGTTGTTGCACACAAATATTGCAATATGCAGCTAATCATATTTGCATCAAGTTAAAAAAACAAAAAAAAAAAAAGAAAAAAAAAAAAGTTCGTTGCTTAAGTCTTTTGATTCGTTTAATTGATTGATGTACACGCGCTCAACGCTGTGGTGACAGAGAGTTTTTGAAGTTTAATCTTAACTGAGCTTATGCAATTTATTATGTGTGCGTCATTTTCTACACCCATACATACACATATACTAAAGGTCTCGTTTAAATGAAGAAAATTTCATGTTAGAATGATTTGTTGCGCTTGAGGGCACAAATGTGTGTGCAAACAGACAGCGAAGTGTAATGTGATCAGCATAGTATATAGTATTAATATATAATAAATACATATATGCATATATAGATGATGAGTATATAGTAAAAACGATGCTAACAACAAAAAATGGAGGCGATAAATGATAACAAAGGCAAAATTAGTAAAAGACAAAAAAGTTAAACAATATACAATTTAAATAACAACAATTAAAGGGTGATGTACAAGTGCCATACATATGCATGAAATGCAAATCAGATAACAACAACAAAAGAAGTAGACACACATTTGGAAAACTCATTTAATAAACGCATATGCTCATTGAGAAGTTTCGAGTGATTTTGGAGTATGGCAGAGGAATTTTATATGCATTACACATAATAATTACATATGTCATCGTATTTACATATACTGTATATATGTATGTGAATTTAAATATATTGGCACGCATATTTTTACTCCAAAGCACCGCACAAATTGGTACATAAAAACTAATATTTTATAGATTTTGCTTTTAATTTTGATTTGAATGTACTTATATAATATACATACATGCACAAGTACAATACATATGTACATATGTACTACATATGTCACCAGCTATGCAAAGTTCACATTTTGTGTGCGCTTCCGCTTGACATGTATATGTATGTGTATGTGTGTTTGTGAAGTAGTGAAGTGCTCATACATAGTTACTTACAACAACAACAATAACTAGGAAACGTGCTTGACCTACGCATTTAAGCAGCCATTGCCTTGCCATTGGGCACAGTTTTATTACAACCCATTACAAAGTTGTTAGTTGCACACACACACCAGCGCGTTTGCTTGTTTGTTTGAATAGGTTTGTATGTGTGTGCGTGCAAATTAAGTCATTTTTCGCATTTTCCTCTTTGTTATTGCTATATTTCGCCAGTTTGTTAAAACATTGACAGCTGTGTTGTTGTCGCACTTAAGTTCATACATGAATTATATTATATTTGTTTTTGTTTTTGTTGTCTATCACCACTTTAATTTTACAAAATTTTTTTTACAAGACAAGTATCTTGTAACTTTTTTGTTGTGTTTTTTTTTTATATAAAATTTTGCATTTCTTTGCTTTGACATTGACTTACATTCGGCTAATTTGCATTACCTGATACCAGACATATTTTTGGTCGTTCGTTGCTTTCTACGCTACACTACAAGCACACACACACACACACACACCTACATACATACATTTATTGGTTTCTTGCTCATTCATCTGGCAATAATTTAATTTATGTAGAAATTTGTTATCTTCTTTTGGTTGTTGTTGCGGTGCGGTGTTGTTTTACCTTTGCCATTTCGCGTTTGTGTTTTTGCGTTTTTGCATTTTGTTTTTGCCCGCTTTCGAAGGCATGGATCTTGCCGAAATCAGCTGTTGGGCAACAGAAGATCAGGCAAAAAATATAAAAATCACAAATTGATTGTTTAGTGAGGGAAGAAAAAGACAATTTACAATAAATAGACTTCATGATGAGAGGAGTGTTTTGTTTAGTATTGTTTCTTAAGAGTTTGGGTTCATTCATAGAGTTAATTGGCACAACAATTTTGTTTAAGATTGATGAGGGAATATCTAAAATCAAAGCACATTTTTTATAATATGCTGCTGCATAAGAGAGTCAAGTATCCATATTAAGAATTCCGAAAGCCAAACGCTAACAGCTTTGAGTTAGATAACGCCTTAGTAAAATATTTATTTCGCTAATTTTGTTATTGCTTTCAAACAAATTTCATATAGACATTTGATACTCAAAGTATCTTATTGGTGCTGGGTGTCTAATTGAGTTTCTCATACATCGTTTCATGATTTTTTAACATTAATTGGTTGTAGTCTCTCATCACTATCATCAGGGGTACCAATTAAAGATCTATGGTTAATATTTGTCAGAGGTGAAGATGCCAGAATTACACTTTCACAATATACGAGTATATCAAGTTAGAGAATGGGATCTCTTAAATATTTTCTTTGCTCTGACTATAGTACTTTCAGCTTTCAGCATTCTTTTAACGACTTTGTGCATTCCAAAGGCATTTGTTAATATTAAATTCGATCAACTTTTCTACTGTTTCTCTTCTCTTTCTTCTTTGTGGTTTGGTTATGTTATAGGTCTATGTTACTTCGCAGTCTAATTGGCTAACTAAACTCGGTAGCTAAATGTTATAGTAATGAAATTTCAATCACACCTATCAGCATACTGGATATTTTGAGCTACAAATAAGGTAAAAACATTTAGTAAATTCCAAAATCTACTAGTTTTCTAGTTGATATTTGAAAAAAAGTATTTCAAAGGACAGACTCTCATTCATGCATATTTTTAACAAATTCGTGTAACATTAATTCCAAATGCAATAAATATGAAAGCCTGAGCATTATTGAAACAGTTTCCACTGATAACCAATAAAACTTTGGAGATATGGGAAGTTAACCAAGCTTTGGAAAGCATTGCTTTTCGGTTTATGGATGATTGCTTTTTATGTTATTTTTCGTATTAAATATGGAACTTCAGCTAATATTGTAAAAAATTCCAAATGAAAGAAATACTGTGAATTTATTATATTACTCCCAAAAATATGAGCTAAATAACGAATTTATTCTAAAAAGTTTGTCGTTGATTAAGGTGTCTTCCGGTGAGCGTATCTTCTGATAAATTTGGTTAACTTTTGGAATATTTATTAACTAATTAATAACATAATATTTGAAAAAAAAATGAGTCTAAGGATCTAAGAGACCTATAAGGACTGCTATAATATTTATAGTCGTTATAACACATCTTAAAGTTCCAGAATTAGAATTTAAAAAACAATCTGATGCCATACATTTTACTCGATTTTAGTATTTATAATAATGACCAAAACGGCAACTGATTGAAGATGTAGGCAAATTAATTCGCAATTAATTAATTTGTTTCTTAAATTTTAAACGGAAAAGTGTGAATTTTCAACTACAAAAAAAAAAACAAATATTTTTAACGTGATACCGTTAAAAATTTGCGTATTCAAATGTTTGAGCTGTGCAAAATAAAAAATAACAAGTAAGAAAAGGCTAATTTTGGGTGTAACCGAACATTTTATACTCTCGCAATGTGCAAGGATCAGAGGCAGGGAAATGCTTTCAGGAGCTGGCATAATTTTATATTAGAAAATGTTGCCGAAGAATTCAACATTCATTATTCGACAAAATTGTCAATGGAATGCAATCATATTTGTTATCTTATTAACTTATACTATAACTAATACTTATACTCATGTACTTTCTTTGTTATATTTTGTTTCGTGTCAGAGATATTTATACTAAAATCTACCAAATTAACTCAAAAGTGTTATAAGCGATATAAACTCAACGAAGGTGGTTTAATGAATAGATTAGATATATGAGGAAAAAGTCAACCAGAGAAAAGGAAATCATTATATATAGTGTAATTAAAACAATTTTTAGTTAATAACATAATTCTTGAAGTCAGCGCCTTAATGCACTCAAAGCTCCGTAAATGCTGGTATGTCTGAGAGCTCAAATGAAAATAATAATAATAAATTACCTTTGCTATTTCGGTTTTTAAATTTCGGCTTAACAGGCATTACACATACAGACATACAAACATACAAACACACATACATGCCTGCCTGCCCATTTTGCACCATATTTTATTGTTATATTTGTTTTGTATCTACAATAATTAATAACATCGCTTGAAGTTATGAGAGCGAAAAGCAGGGAAACAGTTTCAATTAGCCGTGACACTTCTCAAAAACCCCAAAAGAAGAAAAAAAAATGAATGTACTGAACTCATATGTGTTTTTGTCAGCTATTAAAATTGCAACGAATCTCGGCTTTTGTCAAGCGTACAACGCCAAAGCTCTGCGGCACAGCCTCCAAACAGTCAAAAGCAGCGAGCGCTTAATGTAAAAGCGAGCAAACAATTAGCCAAAACTCTTTATGAACACATACAAACACATAAGCAAGCTTCAATGTGTGTGTGTGTGTGTGTGTGTGTGAAGTCAAATGTCAAATTTGAAAGCGGTTTAAATAACGCAGGTATTATTTTTCTGCAACAGCAACCACATTGCCATCACTTCACAACTGTTGCTAATCGCATAAGGCACCAACAACAGCAGAAATTAGCAAAAAAACAGCAATGCATAAGTGTATTTGCAAATCGATTTAATTATGTAAATTCGAAGTAGCTGTAAGCGCAACAACAACAAATAATTAAGTGACAGCGGTCGGCAGCAGTTTAACAACAACGCTAACACTAGGCAATAACTGCCAAAAATGTACACTATGTACATATATGCATATAGGTGTGTGCGTGTATGTGAAATAGGCGTATAATGCAAAGTGAGTGTAGAAGAGATTAATATGAAACACTTTTTCAATGAAAACTGAATGAAAAGAAATATGGCAAAAGGTGATTATATTGATAGGCTCCACAAAGAGATTAAAAATTATATATGTTGATATGTTTAAGATATATATAAAATACGTAAATTTCTATCGCAGTGGATGTCATAGAGAAGTATGTGGGTGTTCATTGGAAACTTTTATTTTTATACTAAGAAGCAATGAAATGATATCGAGAGATTTATTACAAATACTAAATTGAAAATGGGAAAACTATATTAAGCATATTTTTTTAATTTAGAAAAATAATTAAAAAGAAAATTGCTAATGAGAAAATTTGTGACCCATTTTTTTTTATAAATTTCTGCGCATATTCATATTCTATTTTCAGTTGTTTAAATAATGTATTGCTTTAAAAATATTTTTCAATTATATTTGAGGATATAAATTAAATTCCAGAATATATGTAATATTCTCGGTTTTGAAATTATGCTGAGAATCCTTTTAAGATTTCCTTTAAAGATATATATTTTTTTGGATATCGAGGACATACCTGTTTTGTGATGTATTACCTCCCATCAATTAATAACATCTCATAAAATGAGTCCTTATTATTTCCAAAGATAATATTTTATAATACATTTTACTTTTCCAAAATAGTTCATAGTAAAAAAATAAAAAATAATAATTCTTCCATACACAAAAATCATTTGAACAGTATTATTGAAAATACTTTATATAATTACAAATTTGTTTGAAGGAATTTTCTACACAAATGCAAAAAAAAGTTTACATACTAATTTTATTAAATATTATTTCAACCAAGATATTTTTCACAAAATGGTTATACCATAAACATAAATTATTATAAAAGTTTTCAGTTAAGACTTTTTAATAGAGTTTCCGCTCTTTAAAAATTAGTAAAAATAAGAATTTTAAAATATGTGTACCAAGTTATTTAATTATTATAATATTAAGAAATTATTAAGCAAAGTTTTCAATATTTTTGAACAGAGTTGCCAGCCATCCATTAAAATAAATTGAGCTAAACGTGGCAAAATGTATTGCCAACGTAAACATTTAAGAAATACATATATTATACATATTACAATACATTTAAACAGATAATATATTTAGGAATGAATTAATTAAGTACAAGGAGCACAGGAAAGATTTTTTATTTATTTATAAGAAAAATCATTAATATTCAAGCATGACAGAGTCGTGGCACGCCAGAAATCGTTGATTACTGTGCTTAAACTTTCATTGGAATTATTCAAAAAATTACCCAGTCGATAGTATAATTTATATCCAAAGTGAAAAGAAAAAAAAATACGCTTCTTTCAGGATAATTTCAGTTTTTTTTTTTTCCTTTGGGAAGAACTTTCAGTAGAAATCAATTTTATAGTGTAAGAAGCTCTTGTCATTTACATATTTTTTTTACAAAATTTAACTGAGTCGCCTTTAAACATAATTAGATCTAAATAATACTTTGAAAAATGCGTCTCGTCCCCTTTAAAGTTAATTGGGGTCGTAAAAACTAATCTCAACATCCATACGCCTATTTGCGTAAAATTCCAAAAGAATTCATAATTAGTAATTTTTCTCTTCAACAATTAATTTTTTTTTTTCTAAATACATAGCCTTTTACTCATAACAAAAAAATCAATTAACAGTCAGCACTTAATATGTAGCAGCTGAAATCGCGTAGCAACAAAAATTGTAAAGCAGCAAAAACAATTCAATCGCAAAAAAGTCAATTGAAGATGACGAGCAGAAGAAGAAGAGCCGGCAGCTTAACGCGATTTTGCCAATTCGATGCAGCCAATTGCGGCCAAATCAGCGTACCTTCGTTCGCTTACTCATTAACAGGCCGACGCTGGTGCTGACGACGACGCTGACGCTGGCTGAGCATGGTCATTTGTTAATTTCGCTACTGTTTTTGTTATTGTCAAGAGGGCACTCTTGTGGCCGGCAAACGCGAATTGCAGAGTGCCTGCAAAGAAATAAGAGTGCGCCGCAGATGCAGCCGGCCACTCGGGTCCGTCGTAATGAGGCGCTGCAGCGACTGAATGAATGCAAACGACGTCGATTAGCCGATTGACGATTAGCTCGTGGTGTGTGGACAACGAATGTGTCGCGACATTTGCCAAACGGTTAATATTTGTTGTTGTCTGTATTTACCCCAAGTTGTTGTTGTTGATGCTGGGTCCAACTATTGTGCGCTGACGATTGTTTGGTTTCTTTCAGTTTTCGTTTGTTTCTTTTTTCTCAATTCATTTTTGCTTGTTATTACAAAATTTGCGAAATGTGCCTAATTTATGGCGATACTCTGCAGCGCTCAGCGGCCGCCGTCGATCACACACGCGGGCTGATCAATTAATTGATGGCTTGTTTGTGGTTGCGCATGTGTATGTGTGTATGTGGTTTTTTTTTTTAGTGTAAACTTCGTGGCTTGAATTGTTTTTACCGACTTTTTGTCGCCGCTTATCATTTGCAATTTATTATTGTTGTTGCGGAAGTTGTATTTAGTGCAAATTTTTCAATTTAACTGTTGCAGTGCGGAGCAAAGTTGATTTTTGTTTCAATTCGTATTTTCGAATTGGTTCTAAGTTTTGAATATTTGAAAATTATTAAATTTGTTGCAAATGTACAGAATATCCTTGTTTTATTTGAATTTTTAATATGATCTAAACAAGAGAATTACTTCGATTTACTGGTTTTTTTGAATTGTACTGTCTTTATTTTAGGGGGCACGACATAAACTTACACAATAATATTTGCAAATTATAGGAATGGTTGCCACTTTGTGCAGAATACTTTTAAAATATCAAACATTTTTTAAATTCGCCGGATAAATATAAAAACTATGTCGTTGTCGATGACTCAATATGTAATAAAAAATTTAATTAAAAATTTAAATCTAAATTATATATAAATATTATATTATTTAAATAATTTTGTAAAAATATTAGAAAGGTAAATTTTAAACGACACGAGAAAGCTCCCTCCAGTTGATTACTTAAATTTTAGCTTTCGAAAAATTTTGTTTTCCTAAAGTTTTTATACAAACCAAATTAATAAAATGAATACATTTGTTTTTATAACAAAACCGACAAATGTGAAAAAAATCATATTATATAAGAAGTAAAATATTTAAAAAATTTTTACAAAATTAATTAAAAAAAATAAATCAATTGTTTTAATTTAATTTTCAGTTTTTTAAATTTTTATTACTAAGAAAATATTTATACAAAGTTAATATAAAAATTTATTTTAATGTTTGATTTTTTTTTTATAAGATAATAGAAAAACTAATAAATTTAAAAAACTATAAAAAACTAATTAAAATAGTAATTGGAAATTAAAAAAAAATTTGTGAAAATTCATTTTTTTTAAATAAGTTTAAATTTTTTAAAATTATTTAATTTCTGAGAGCATTTTATTTTTGTACAACTTCAATAATTCAGGCGATAAATATTTTCATATAGGATTGTGCGAAATTTCTTTTCATAATTTTTTCATCGTTTGTGCTTAAAAATTTAATTCATGTAAATACACTTTAATAGAAAAAATGTTAAAAAAGTTTGTGAGTAAAAATTAAACATTAAAACATTCCAACTTATATTTGCTGAAAATGAAAGATACTAATTTGATGCATAAATATTATTATTTATTGAAATAGTGTGGTTAGAAAAAAGTAAAGCGGTTCTTTAAAGCTAGTTACATTCTATTAGTTATTACAAGAATTTTTTTTTTTAAATCAGCAAAAGAAAATTTTTTTACTTAAAATATTTTTTTATTCAAAATTTAAAACTAATATTTTTTTTATTATAAAAATTTTTTAATTTTTTCTATTTTCTTCGTGTTAGATGTTAATATCATATTTTATTAAAAAAAATTAAAAAAATTATAAAAAAAAATACTGAGAAAATTTCTTAAAGAATTTTTATTAAATTTATAAAAGTTTAGTGAAATGTTTACTGATAACATTATGTATAATTTTGGATTAATCAATTTCCATTCACCAATGAATAAAAAAATAGCACAAAACTTATAAATTCTTTACTTATATTAGTTTTATATATCTAATAAGTCCCAATTTTCATTTTTGTAAAAGAAGAACTTAGAATTTATTTAAATTTATATATAACATGAAAACTCTTTGAAAAGACCTTCAGATAATTTTATTTTCGATGGTTACAATATATTTTTATAATTTTATTTAGTAAAATCATTCAATAAAATAATTTATCAAAAACAATATAAAAAAATTTTATGTCCCTAAAATTTGGACTATTTCTTATTAAACAACCGTTCGAAACATTTTGCGAGCGATTTCTTATTTCAATTATTTTTCAAAAATAAAAGCAGTACTTAAAAAAATGATCAAAAACAAACATTGAATCAATAAAAATTGTTCAGCTTACATCAAAGTTTTAGTGAAAAAATCAGCAGCTCGGCTCAAAACACTTTCCGCACGACTACGCTCAATCGCCAAGCGTTTTCCGGTGCAAGGTTTTATTATTTAAACAATTTATATTACAAACACACTGACACACATTTTATAAAAAAATTTACGAAATTTTATGATTGCGTACAAAATTGCAGATTTTTCAAATTATAGTATCCCTGAATTTTTTCCAATAAAATTAACACAAATTTCGATCACAAAAATTTAGCAAAATTATTAAGCACTTACAAATAAAACTATTAACAAACCGCTATTAAAAATATCCTTGCGAAAGAGCAACTGACAGTGGAAGGTTATTCCGCACTTTTTATATAAATTTAATTTTTTTTTCCGAAGCTCCGCGAACACATACGACTATGACACGAGCGCGTATCCTTTGTACTATACGATCATTGCGTAGACTTAGAACACTATTTTAAATGATTTCTAATGTTTTCATAATTTCACTTAATATTTGTAAATATTTTTATATTTTTATATTTTTGAAATTTTTGAAACTTTTAACGTAGAATTAAAATTGCTTTTATTTTTTTTTTTACTTTCTTTTACTTTTTATATTTATTTATATTCCTCAAGTAATCTTGAATTCCCGTTAATGTTATACTTTTCCGTTGTATACGTAGTGATCTCTTAGTTAACCAACCGATCTCTGCGACTGTGCGTGCTCATCAAACTGGAGGCGCGCGCGAGCGTGTCTCGTTTTGAAGTTATCACGACGAAATGAAAAGCTCGCTTGAATGGACCGCGCCAGTTGTCAGTTGGTTTTGTTGAAGTTTTCAAATCCCCAACTATGGCAACAGCAGCGCTGTTCGACGCTACGCTTACCACTCCGTTTGCATGCTGTTGTCTTGTTGCCACTGCAACAGTACGAAGCAGCGGCAGCGTAGCTCAAAGCTTTGACATCACAGCTCATCGACTAAGTAAGTTGCGCAGCGGCGTCGCGTTTAGCCTAGTCGGACTCCCATCTGGCTTGTCAATGCATTTTCACCACGAACTTATTAGCCAAGTTAGCCAAGTTTAAAGACGAAGTGGTGAGCGTAAGGCATCGGCACGTGCGATCGTTCGCAAGCGAGTTGTATGTGATAGCGATCGAGATCGCAATGGCGAGCGCTTCGTAGACGAGGGTGTTGTTGCGCTGCAGTTTGAGTTTTTTTGCGTACAACTCCATAAGCCGGGCTCAAGGTACACAGCAGAGCAAGCGAATAATAAAAACCATACAGTACCGTTAGTGTGACTGTGTGTGAACGAAAAGTGACTCGATCCTCGCTGTTTTGAGGTGTGAAGGCATACATATGTTTGCAAATATGTTTTTATACTTATTGGTGTATTTGTTCACTGTTTTCTACCAGCTTACCTTCTCCAGTTATGTACAAGTTTTTTCTTTGCGATTCCAATGAAACTCGCTAACAATTTTTTGAACTATTTATTAGTCTAATTTTTGTTTAGCGCTCACTCATTAATTCATTTTTCATATTTTTAGCTCACTACTATTTACTTAGAGCTAATAATAAAGGAACTCACACTGAGTTGAGCGCACAAAGCTCAAGTGCTAGCTCAACGGTTAGCACTTTCGCATGCTCGTAGCAGGTGTGGTGAGTTCTCCTTTTTAGTGAGTGGATAGCGTGTGATTTTCCGAAAAATTGTCATTTGTAAGCCTTTTCAACGGTTATTTGTTCTTGCTGCTCAAGGGGGGATTTCCGCTTGACTCTGAATCATTCTATGTTTATTTATCTTTTGAACTTGCTGAGATCTATGTTTTGTTGTTTGTTGAATTGCTGTTTGTGTTAAATAAATAGTAAATATATGAATATATACATAAGTATGTGATATTTATGCGCATACGTTTTTTTCCATTTATTCGCACCATCATGATGCTGTTCTCGGGTGTCTTGCTACGTACATAGAAATGGGTGTCTACACTTGTTCGCAACGTTAAATGACGTGCTTGTTATGGAAATATTTCCCGAATGAGTACTCACACCCCTTGTTGACAGAAACGTTTAAACGTAACTTGCGCGAAATTCTTTGAAATGCTAAGGACATATTCTAAATACTCACAATATTTGCGAATTTCATATAATTTTCAACTTCAAAATAATGACAAAATCAAAGCGCAAAGCTTTGATGAATCTGTGTTTCCCCTAAAATAAAAATCTCCCCCGATAAAAATCAGAAAGATAGGCTTGCCGAAAATGCGCAACTTTTATGTGGAAAGTACCCCAAATAGTATGGCTATTGAAACTTATTTCAGGTGACGTAAAAAATTTTCTACCCAAAGCACAAAGGCGTTTTGATAAGTCACTGACTTTTAATAAAAAAATATGTTCTTTGAGAAACCGTTGTTTAAGTGCTACCATTTGCAGTCTAATCCACCTTTACTTTTACCTACGCGAATCTTGTTAAGTCAATAACAGCGCACCAGACGTTTCGTCAATCGTCGCCAATTTGTTTTGCTGAACCATTCAAATATTTCCGACGTTCACTGAAGCAAAGTTGCAAAGATCGACAAATATTTTACTTAAACCATCGCCGATTTGTCAGTTCTCAGTCTCAGTAATACAATAAGTTTATATTCTACCCTACTGTTTCTCTCTTTATCTCTTTCTCTCTCCCTCTCTCTCTCTTGTCAGAAACTTTACACGTCATAAGTTGACTAACTAAGTTAATAACTTTAAAAGTCAAAAGTTACAAGAATGTCATCTAATAGTCTAGGACAAATGTATAAGTGGATACCGTGTTAATGTATTTAAATCGCTAGCTATCTATCCCTGTTTTTGGTTATGCCAGTTTATGAGATATATAACACTTGTTTGTTCGATTCACCGCGTAGAAATAGCTATAATATATCTTTTGAACACACTAATGTTTGCCTTATAACAAACTTGCTGTTCAACCATCCGATTATATATTTGTTAAACTCCGGAAATTTAAGTTAACGACAATGTTGTTAAAGTCTACGATACTGTAATGGATTATTTGATTTTATAGCTGGTATTTGATATTGGCTGGTATCTATGTTGATAGAAATACCATACAAATGGCTTGGCGATATTATATCTAACTCCTACTGGGTTGTATAACTTGATTTCCCTTTTCAAAACTGATTGGCAGATTTATCCAATAAAGATATATCAAAACACATTTCTTAGTGAACTAATATATATTGGATATCGATCCCCTACTCCCTGTCTTTTTTAAGATTTCCGAATAGAAAGATACATATGTATATACTTCCAGTGTCCAATGATAGAGATACAAGACCTAAAACTATACTGAAAAATTCGGATAATTTTTTGGTAGAGCCGAGCTTTTTCTTCTCAGAATAATCAGCAGTTGTTATTTGAATACGCGATGCTCCTAATGAACCCAAACTTAATACGCTTGACTTTAAGGATCGATCTACTCAATTTTTTCCTAAAAATTATCTTTTCCTTATATTCATCAACAATCGGAAGATTCAAAATGTCGTTTCTTTGCGGAACATAATTCTCTTATGCATTTTTATTTATATACAATAACATATATTTAACATATATCGAAATTCGATTTAAATTACAGAAAAAGTATATTATGAATTAAGGAAGTTCCTTGTCGAACATTAACTTCTTCATAGAATATATACATATACTATAGAATATGTGTACTATACTATATACCGAAGGTATACTATTTATTTAAAAAATAATTGCGTACTAATTTTAAAAATCTTTTGAAAGAGGAAATAGTATTTTAACAAATATTATATTATGCATAAATTTTCCAAAATAATTTGAATTACAAAAAAAAAAAATATTTTCTGAAATGTTTCAACTGTTAATTTGATTATTATAATTATTCATAAAATGAAAAAAAAAAGTTTATATAGTAGAGTAAGCACACCAATGTGAAATATTCCATGTAATACCAATACGGAAGTAATTTTAGTTTAATTACGTATTCTCTCATAAATACTATATATATATTTTAAAGGCAGAAAAAGTTTCAACTATATCTTCTTTTTGGTAAGTATATTACCCGCTTGCGTTTTTTATTATTTTTAATTGAGATTAACTTTATTGGCGAAAAATTTGTAACTATCTCCCTTATTAAAAAATCATTCTCAGTCCTATCTTGTGCCGTCACTCAGTTTTCACGTTGAGTTAATGAGTTTCGTGTTATGCATATATACATATACCGAAAGTATATATGAGTACAGAATCCAGCAGCGTAGATTTTGACAAGTAGGCACGACAATGGCGCGAATTTTAGGTTTATACCAGTATACATAGGAAATATCATTAAATAAATAAATTACAAATTACATTAATTACATCAGTTTCTTTGTTCGTGACAGATAACAAAAAAGAATATTTATATGCTTATATGCTTTATTTTAACTAAAAATGTCAAAGAAAAATAATAAATTTATATTAAGGAAAAAATATTAAATGAGTTTCGCAAATATATTCAATTAATAGAAAAATGTCATATGTACTTATATACACCCACATTATAATATTAACAAAATAATTAAACAAATTGCCATTGAGTCATCACTTAGTTTACTCTCTCCGGTATTTTCTACACAAAAGTAATAATAAAATTCAATTAGCTCGTGCTTCATATTAAAAAGAAACTATAAACATTTGTTAAATACAAAAGCATACACATGTTTATATATACATAAATATATAAAATCTAAGGAATTTATTTATGAAGCAAGTATAAAAATTGTGTATTACAAAAGACACGTGTGAGCATTCAAGTAAAAATTAAATTGAAGCGCTTAATTAGCCGATGGCAAATGATCCAGGAATAATAATTGATTATGAATTAAACTTTTAATAGCAAAAATCTTAATTACAACAAAAGGAAATTAAAATGCGGTATTCTTGTGATGCATTTTAAAGTATTCTTTAGTACTTACGAGACTGCTTCTTATTTATTTTTTACATTAGCAAAATTATTTTACTAAATAGATCCTTTTTAATTCGACCCTTTTAGAATCTGCTCTTTTCAGTCTAAATCAATCAGAATGATTTGGTTTTATGGTAGGTCTATCGTAGATCCCATCTTCTTCTAAACGACGTCGACAGCTGGAATCAAACGAGCATCGATAGGCTGTGCGAGAGCGAGAGAGACAGAGAGAAGGTAAAAACAAAATTTTCTTGGCATAAAACAGATTTTGTTATTCAACAGTAAAAGATAATTTCCACACGTCAAGCGACGATCTTCGTGTAGATGGCGCGGGAAGTTCATAAATCTTTGGTAATATATATAGAAAAAAGGCAATAATTGCCATCAAAGGCTGTTCAATGTCTGTTCAATGGCTGTTCAATGCGATCTTCTCACTTTTCGATATCATCATTATATTATATCATATATATCATATCATCATATTATATCCTCATATTGTTTGCTGTGATTTGTCTTCTGCTTCAAAATAAGTCTCCATTTCGATGATTATCTCCTCATTTCCTCCTCAATTTTTTTTCAGCGAATTTCTCTTAAGGTTTGGAGAGTAGAAAAAGGTTGCTGAATGTCAAATTTGGAAAATATGGTGTATACGGTAGCAACTTGATGGCCGCTTGGTCAACATTTTCATTAGTTTCTGAGAATTTTCATTATTGTGATGAAACAGCCACTTTTCTTCTTTTTTGGATGGGACCAAAATCTATGGTTCCATGGATTTTTTTATGTTTTCGGCTTAGAAATGATAAAAATTACAGATTTAAAAGAACCTGTCTGTCCGTGTCTTTTGTTATCCGGCGCTATGAATATCGATTGCAGCTATTTTTGTCTGCGCACGAAATATAGATCGATGTTTCAAATGGACGGAATGGGAAAATTTCTAGGTTCATAAAAGGGTATGGAAAGGTTCGTAATTCTTTTAAAAATTAGTATACAATAATAAAGCAACGAGTGACATCCAATGAAGCGTTATTTATACTATATAAATACTA
Organism: Bactrocera minax; assembly: GCA_021498325.1. Taxonomy (NCBI): domain Eukaryota; kingdom Metazoa; phylum Arthropoda; class Insecta; order Diptera; family Tephritidae; genus Bactrocera; species Bactrocera minax. The sequence continues at coordinate 6,518,253 of JAKEEE010000001.1, forward strand.
TATACTATATAAATACTATATAAATTGATGCTTCGATAACTTATTAAGATATAAAAAATAACATCAGAACATTCATATTGAAAAAAAAAACTGTTCAGAAAATTAATTAAGACCACACACTATTGCTTAAATATATGTTACTTCATACTTAGTAGCCCTCTCCTCTATGTGATTATCATACGATGAATATCTCTCACTTGTCTACCGTTTTCTTTAAATTTTTGGACTCTGCATATATCTATATTTTTATCTATCTATATTTCCAATATTGTAAGGAGGTTCTTTAGGGGAAATCCCCACGATATATCAACGACAATTTTTATATATGTAAAATTGTTAAAAGTTAAATTTTTATATATTGTAATTTTATATATGTATGTATGTCAGAAATAAAAAAATCTATTAGATATAATTCCGTGAATAAATGCGAATTAAATTCCAAAGAGAGTTTTTCTGCCATATTAAAATTTTTCAAAATTACTAAGTGAGCAGCAATTTCTTTCATTATTTTCTCCTTTTTCTAATTATGAACAAATTGCATTGAGAAGAATAATATTGAATCTACTTTTTCTTGGTAATAAATTTCATTATTTAATTACACTTTCAAAGCCTCTACGTACAACACTCTCACATAATATAACAAAACCTAACTGGCTACTCTAAATATTGACAATTATACTTGAAAATTTGATTGAGGTGATTGAAATGATTGTAAATAGTGAAATGACTAAATCTACAAATGATCGACAATTACACTGAACTTGAACTTGCGCGATTCCATATAATAACGCACTCACATGCATGCATATATGTATAGGTGTGCGTGTGCGCATGTGTGCAGGTTGCTGCTATGGCTGTGTAAAAAACAAACTCGCTGTGGAATCGCTGTAAAATTTCATGCTTGTTGATGCATATTTTTGTTAACATAAGGATTGACAGGTAATACACACATACAGACACACATATGTGACGCTGCGTATACTTATCCACTAAGCAAACAAATCAAATATCGATTACAAGTATAATATGTAATCAAATAAATTAAATCGAAAGTGATAAACAAACACATTAGCACATACAAACATATCCAAGTGCTTTGATTATAGGTGTTCATGCACAAAAATGTTTACAGCAGTTAATTAAAAAACTTAGAAAAAACAGCGGAACGAGGAACCAGCAATGAATGGCCGACGAGCGAGAGCCAAGCACTCCAGTGGTTACACTTGATTCGAGGTGAAACAATTACAATTGTCAACTGCGTGAATATAAAAAACTGGCATACATCTATGTATGGAAGAATGGATGTATGTATGGATACATGTATGTATGTGTATATGTATGGAAGAATGTGCACAGATTTTGAAAACTTTCAGCGATTTTTCGCAACGCAAAACAATTTTGAAATTGTAACGACATTTCTTCAAAATCTTGCATATTTCCTCATTCTAAAGTCTGAACTTCGTTCGGCTGTCGTTCTTCATCGTTTTCATATATCTTTTATGAGGCTTACCTCTATTGATTAAGAGATTTCATAGATTGTATACATATCAATTTCTACCTGTTGTGATAAACATTCATGTAAGTAGACCAGTTTAAAAAATCGTTAAGGCCAAATAAATCAAAATATTAGCTATCTTCGATTCACCAAGCGTTAGAGTGTAGTGAATCGAACACACTTTACTAGTTGTTCAAATAGACTGGCAGTACTTATGCTGCAGCCTTGTGCAAACATATCCTCTGACGCATGCCCAATTTTGTTACGGTTCTTTCTTTGGTGGAGAAATACTCCTTTGCGTGCCAATAACGATTTTACTAACTCCCTAATTTGGAGTAGCATCCACGCCTAAATTAAAACAATCATATTTTATTCCATGTCTTTTTTAAAGTTTCTAAAGTTTTTAAAAGCAATAAGAAACATCTTTATATTTGAATTTTTGGCAGTAAGTTGTCGCTTGAGACATTCAAAATAGGAAAACTGATCTAAAATCTGCAAAACGAAGCATATTAACATTGAAGATAGCGGTTATACCACTTTAATGAGGTATACGCATACTCTCCCGTATCAAGTTCAACTCGCTTATTTTGTTATTGCTGTCACATGATAGCAAGCAGAATAATGGCGAATCGAAGAGAACTAATATCATATATGAAGCTTTACTAGCTTGCAGTAATTGAGTGCTTTTAGGGGGAACACAGATCGACCAGAATTATATAGTATGAAAAAGGGGTGCTTGTTATGATGGAATTCTTGAAAGATGATCTCTTTTGTTTGTATCTCAAAGACAAAATTCATTAACAGTATTTATATGGAAAAGGTGATTAACTATTACGAAGTAAAATTCAAATAGATTAATTCAATTTTATTGATTCATGTGAAACACAATATTTATTAATGAAACTTTTACTAAAAACTACTTAGTTAGCTACTGATTTTATGTACTCCTTAAGTTAGCACTTATTGAGAAAAGTATAAAAATAATTATCGAATCGGTGTGGTGCGGTGCACTAGTTTTAGTAAATACTTTCGCCTAAAATTAGGAATGACTTAATAATATTTGTCACCTCCGCTGGAAAATTAGTTTTTCTTAGTAATTTACTTATGATGACTAATATGAAGTGATCTTATAGATAAACTAAGAAAATTGATAATGAATTATACTCGTGAAAATAATTAATGTTTTCAAGAATTTTACAATGTTACAAATACACAACTCATTTACGTCAGTTACATGTTTTGTTGATTGAATTTCTCAGAATGACGGAATTTTAAGTAATACGAGAATATTAAAAAGTACAAAAGAAAGCATTGAATGTGAGCGTAATCGGTCTAAATTCACCTAGCGAAAGCAGAGATGTGTGATTTCTCGACATATATTTCCAGGCTGTTCGAGATAGTCGATAAAAATGTCGGGGCAGAGATTGGTAGATTTATAAATGGTTCTAAGAGTTAAGAGTCGGAATATATATTTCGAAGGTTGGATTGATTAAGCTTTCAATTTTTAGTGGAAGTTAGCATGTCATGTCCGGTAGGTATCTACGTGAGTACATTCTCAACGAAAGAAAAAGGAACAGCACCTGAAATAATGTAAAGATGTAATGTAAATTAACGAAATGTCGGTATTGGAGGAATAAGAATACCCACAACCTAATACCGGACATCCATTTGTGACCTAACCCAACCACTAAGTGAACATGGATGCTTTGGAAATTACTCCTATAGATCCCACCACGAAGTTAGTACGCACTGTACAACTGTATATAGTGCATAGAAGACTTTGAATACATATTCTATCAATGTCCTCACTTTTTAAATAGATGGGAAAAACTAAAAGCCACACTCGTCGGTATTTTAACGGTAGAAATTTTGTCAGCACCTAAGTGTCAGGTGAGTGGGGAGTCATCAGTTGGAAGTAGGTTACGTTTGGTGGATTAAATTTCTCCCAAGTTCACTCCAATTTTCGATGATTCCCCATACTATAAGAAAAAACGCATATTATTCCGAAGAGATGAGCAATACTTCTATTTTTGAGTTTTAGTGAAGTTACAGTTCTAAGTCGAATTTTGATAATCAATCGATGTCATTAGAAACATTAATCACGTCAAGAGCATAGATGGCTATAGGTTTTACACAGCTATAAGATTCTTCGCTGTGTTTGATTTTTATATATCGAAACAGAGTGTTAGTTTTATCTGGTAAATAAATCTAATCGTTGAAATTTCATTTAAATTGTAACTAAATTGGAAGCTTAGTAAAATTCTAAGTAATACAAACTAAATGTAAAATTTCAACAAATGAGGCTATCAATCAATATTAATCATTTTATTTAGTTAGTGATTATAATGAAATTCACAAATTTTCTATTTGATATATAATTTTAGATTTTTAGAAATACTTTTCACAAATTACTAGTTAAGCCCTAATTTAACTTCATTATAATTCTTAATAGGCAATTTATTAAAAAACAATGTGAGCTCTCATTTATAATTATTATTTATAATTTAACGATAATTAGCTTAATATAGCAATCAAAAGTCACTATAAAAATCGCTTACAAAAAGAAAAGTTATATTTTCACAATCAATTGTCTGCTCCAATTTGCTAATCACGCACTTAGCTCCCGCAATTACAGCTCCCCACGCCAACGGGATGACACCCCACAAATCAATAATGACAATTAAAGTCAACTTAGTTAGCGCCAGTCACTATGTCGCGAATAAGATGCTCCAATTCAAGTGTATATATGCAAACAGAGATACAAAAACAATTGTTTATTAAAAAGATTGTGAATGCGCTAGATTTCTCAACAACAAACACCATTACAACATTTCTAAAATGCTTGGTTGACTTGAAGCTTAATCGTCAGGCGTCAAGATTATAACAATTACCGCTGCTCCTACAACAACACTAACAACAACAACAACAACAACAGCTAGCATATCGCGTCAAAACTGGCGCTTCAAAGTTTCAAGCGATAAGTGTGCAGTAATGAAATTTATAAAAAAAACATAAAGCAATGCGAAAATTAATTACACTTTCAAGTACTCGCGCACACACACAGACACACTTACATACATGTGGTCAGTTTCGATTCATCCGCGCTGCCCATTAGTCAATTGTCGTTTGTCACATTGCGTAGCGTTTTGTGTTGTCGCTTAACATCTGTTCGCTGCGAGCAGAGCGCTCTGCTCGAATGAGAATGCTAACTTACAGACTGACTTAGCTGCTTACTTTGATAGAGCTGCTTAGAGGAGTTTTCGGTTTCTCGTTAAAGCAATTAAAATAACTTAATTAACGTAACTGTTACAATCATAATAATTCATTTCAGTATTTCATGCAACATTTCAATGGCAGCAATGCAGCAACAGCAACAACAACTGCAACAAAGCAGCCACAACAGCCATGCCTATAACAATTTAACAGCAATTAAGTATACTATTTTAAATAAAATAAAATTGAATAAAGCAACATATGTGTGTTTAAGTACTGAATAAGAGCATCTAAGTTCATACTTATATATATATATATGTTATATATATACTACAATAACATAATGAAAATGTTTTTTGGGCGATAAGTATAGAATAATTTTTTGGCGGAAGGCCGTTTTTTACTTATGTATGTCCGAGCACTATTTAGCAAAACCAGCGGCCTACTTTTTAAGATCTACATACTTAAATCACCATAATATAGTGCAAAGAAAAGCACAAGCAATCATACCTATGCTCACTCAATTGGGTAAATCATAATTTATATATGCACTTATGAATAAAAAAAAACTAAAATTTACTCAAAGTAAATAAAAAATATGCCATTAATAAAATTTGATATTATTTTTAAATGCCGAAACTTATAAAATGTGAAAACCTTGCGCCGTTATGAAAAACGATACGCTCGATGGTGTTGAAAAGAGGCCGAAAACATCCAAAATATTGGCGGTCAAGGTGATTGACTTCGTACCGGGCTTTATTGTAAAATATGCTAAATTTTACTGAATTGTGCAGATTTCATATTTTTTTTTTTTTTTGTTTGTATTAAGTAAAATTTTGTACGTTTTTAGAAACTTTCAAAAGTTAAATGGTCTGTTTTACACGGCTTAGTTACCAAGGCCTCTTTGAGCTTTTCGTCGTTACAAACTGGTTACCGCTGTCATAAACTTTGTTTCAAAATATACCCGGGAAGTTCTCGAAATCTTATCTTAAACTTACGTCCTGATTGCTGACCCTACAAAACTGATTCCTTTATCAATAAAAAAACAACTTCGTAGCACAATCTTTTTCAATTTAACCATTAACCTGTCTGCAGGTGCAGAATTTTTTTACTCGGTGGATTAAAATGGCCTTCAACAACTTCACATGCAAATCTGGCCAACTGTGATTTCATTGATGAAGAATTTGGGGGCGTACTTTATAATCTTTCCTGAGTACAATTTTGAACTCATATGGTAAAGTCAAATGTACAATTTTTCAGTAAATAGAAATGACCGCTTCAAGAAGTGATAAACGCTTTGGTTCAGGCTATTGGCTTCCATATTCAATTATTTTGTTTTCAGTATCGCTTTTATCAGATACCTGAAGATCTAAATAAGTATTTGGGTACCTGTAGGCAAGGTATGTCATTTTTGGTACTAGTAGGTGCCGGATTTTTTCCTATTGATTGATATCAGATAGCTTTATTATTGTTGTAGTAACAGATGACCTGACGATTTTCAGCTGAATATAACTCCGAATCTCATAATTCTCAGCTCTCAACGTATGTACACTTCCTTCCAAAGCATACACTAGTTTTATTCCTAATTGAAGTTAACGGCACTAAAAAAGATTGATCTGTTGCAAAAAAAAAAAAATATTCCTATTTATCAAATTTTTATGAAATATGAAGCTACTCCAACAAAATAGGTAGAAGAATTGACTTTAAGGAAGTAATGACAGTAACTTTATGAGTATGTATGTTTAGCAATTAATGTCAAATATAAAAAGAGGTATGTGGGAGACCAATAAGAAAGCAGAATTTCAGAGGCCTCATTTTCACTAAAAGCTCTAAAATAAGTATCTAAAAATTTGACTAGAAAACACCTTAAACAGGCGTATATTTATATATATTTATACTAAAGAAACATAAATAAACCTGCAAAAAAAGAGCATTCCTATCACAACGCAGGACAATAATTATGCCTTCAAAGTAAAATTCTGGTTTTTGAGGTGAACAAAAAATCTTTAGCTAATCTAATAGCTAAGCTAATCTAAGCTAAGCTAATATAAGCTAATCTTTAGCCAATGATTTACGAAGTATGTATAGTATTTAAAGCTCGTGAGCCTGAAGCAATAATAAATCTGGGATATTTAAAAAATTCCAAATTAGTTAAAAATCTCATAAGAGACCCTTCGAAATAACACGGCAAACTTTGATGAGCCAGGATATATGAGAAACGTATGAGCTTTTCAAAGTGACTTTTATCAACCACCCTGACTCCGAGGAAGCTCATTTACGAAGCAGCGTGACTTCGATAAGCTTATGGTTGACTTTAAATTACATATTATATATAGAGATAGATTATAGAGATTATTATATTATTTAATATATAGTCTGATTATATAATATATCTCATTATATATTATTGAGATTTGTAACTCTTTATGTGATAAACTTCTTTCGTATAGCTCTTATAGGAAAGTGTTTCCCAAAAATCCTACACACATGAGCAAAAGGCTTAAAATTTGTAGAACGCAATATTCGAAGATTAATATAAATACATAACACTTATTATACTTAATTAAGAATTAATAATGATTAAAAGCCAAAAATTAAGTGTTTTCATTCTCGTGCGTCTATCAATTACTAACTCTAATTAATACTAACTTTATTTAAAATAAATATTCAATTCGGTTGTGATAAGGCTGACTTCCAATGCCACCACTTACAACAACAACAGTAATAATAACAACAAAAATAAAAATTAAGATTAAATGCATTTGCTCATTGCTTTTACAACAGCAGCACACTTAATTTCCACGATTCATAAATTTTGTCGAAACTAAATTATTGCACGAGTAAGTATGTAGACAAGGCATGAGTTGCAAATATAAGTACATATATGGAAATATGGCTATGCTAACGGTTTAATGGCGCAAATAAAGTATTCGTACACAAGAAATTTATGTGGATGAATATATGTATGAAGGTATGAAAGCATGTGTATGTATGTCTGATTGAATGTTCATATGTTTGTGTATATGTATGTATAATATATATGCAAATTTTTACATACGAAAACATTGGTAATTATATACTATAATTTAAATTTTATTGGTGTGAATTGCACACCAGTGTCTTTTTTAAGCAAGAAACATACACACACACACACATACAAACAAGCGCACGAATGCTTATGAGTATTTCAATACAATTTTTGGCGGAGAATATGATGTATCAGGCCATTTGTTTTAGTCAAAATGTTTCTGAGCTTGAATGTGCTGCAATTGTTTGTGTACAAATGGCACTGATAGATGAATGTCTGGAGATATTTTTTTTGAATTTGTTATTATTTTTATTATTTTGTCTTTTGCTGCTTCCACAGTTATCAGTTTTACTATATTTCAGACTTTTTTTCAAGTGGCCGAATATTCATATATATTTGTATATACATAATTGCAAAGTTATGTAAATGTGTGTTTGCATTCTTCTTGAAAAATAACTTTTTGTTATTTCTATTTAAAAAAATTTTTTTTTTTTGTTGACCTTGTCACAACTGACTGCAATATTTTGCAAATTGTCCGTGTAATTAAAAAACCAAAAATGTTCGTAATTTTTTAACACGTCGCTAAAGCAATTTATGTTGTTGTAGTAATATAACGCTTTTACACTGACCATTTTATCGGCATTCAATCTGCAATGTGTGCTTCTGGCGCGCTCAATGTTTGACAAGAATGACGACGCCCTTCAAGTGCGTAGCGTCGAAGTTCATATAAACATATTTCTATTTGCACGGAAATGCCGACAATCGCAGTGCGCATGCGCAGCATTTGTTTTGATGTAAAGCTAAGCACTTCGTTTGTGATGTGAACCAAGGATCGTTTGGTGGAGTAAATATGTGTGTTAAAATTTACTCATTGTTGTGTTTTTGTTATACGTATATATATGTATATATAAATATAAGTTTATGTACATCACATTAGGGTTGTGCCAAAAATGTTGCAAACTATAGCAAGTTGTTTAGAATCAGCTATTGGGTGATATAGAAACGATTTATAATTCATATAAAGTTGTTATTGCTAAGGGTAATCTGTGCGGATATGATACTTTATTCCGCAGGACAAAAAACCTTACATATAAGTGAGATTGAGAGTGATTTAAAACTTGTTTTGAACTTAAAATTGTCAAAAAATTAGAAATCTTTTTAGGAATAGCTAGTTAGCCAAGTTGCTTCAGCCAATGAAAATTTTACTCTCTTTCACTCTTTAGAATGAATGCGTAACTCCAGAAAGCATAGCGTGACTTTCCATATTTTTAGCGCCTTTCGATAGAATGTTGAACATTTTCACATTATACTCCAAGATATAGTTCTAGTCATCAAAAAAGTTGCCGTTACAGTTAAATTGTCAAGCATACATAATCTTGCTAAAAATTTAAAGTCTTTATTGTTCCAAAAACCAATTCTATAACCTGCAGATGGACGAGCGCACGGTGCTACATACGGTGACAGAATGACGCTTGATGCAATTTGAACACAATTCATTCAACGAGACCTACTTGACAAGTGCAAAAATGGCCAATTACTTTTATTTTCCGCATGTAATGACTTCTCTCATGAGGTTTACCGCCTTCTTACAGTGCTGAAATGCACTCACTTCTCTAACATCTCTGTCGTTATGATAAAGAAACGTCAAAACAGATTGCTTCTTGAATGAACTCTATGATGTCGCGGCTGGAAGGACAAAGTAAATGAAATATATTTCGTAATATAGTTATTAGCATGCTGCTGCCGCATCTCCTCCAGCACTGTTGAATGCATAGTACTTTCACTTGAGGAAAAGCATCACAAACACAAAAGTTATGCAAACACCATATTTATGCCTTTTACGATCCCACCGTGGATGGTACATAAGCGGCATATAACATAAAATGAGCAATTGGGGAAGATCTTACAGCCAATTTGAAATTTTGATTTGAGAAAAAAACAATTCAAAACTAAGTCCTTCTTGTACTCAATTATTAAACCCTTTTAAAAATTCTCTACTAAATGAAATGTAATCTTACATAAAGTACACGAATTTTGAGTGGCGAAATATAAATAAATTTATTGATTCGCAAATGTGCATTTAAGTGTAAATATTATATCACGATGTTCGTAATCATACTTCCTACAAACACAACACACTAAGCAATTTTTTTCTACAGATATTTATAAAAAATCACGAATATGATTTATCAAAGTAAGTCTGCATGTTCACAAATATATATTGTGCATTATTTATTATTTGTTATTATTATTGCATGTCACTTTGTAAAATTAATATGTTTTAAATGTGTGACTTAGCAATCAATTACTTTTAGAAATAATGCGGAAAGTGCAATTGGCATTTCTACATTAGCAGCTTTAAGCTTTCACATAATAAAATTATTAGAAAATCGTAATTGCACGAGCATGATGAATATACCACTCAAATGGATTTTATATAGTATATTGAGAAGTATTAGTTCGATTGCCTTGTAAGTGCATACACGCTAAGGTAATAAAGTACTTGCTAAATAATATTAACACAAGCTGAATTTTTTTATCGAGTCATGTAAGGTTGCTTACATTATTAGAGTATTGATCACTGAGTCTTAAGAAAATAAATGTATTTGGTGAAAATATAAACAACAGCAGCCAACTTCATTCAAAATTCTTCAGTTGAACTGGAAATTGCAAAAATTACGTACCGGAATTCGTTTACAGCTTGCCTATTGCTTATTCAGGCACTGAGCCCTTGCGTAATATGTCGCCAGTGTTGTTAAAGAGCTTCAAGGAAAATTTAATCCAATTTAGCACTACTTTTGCTCACAAAAAGCACGCTTTTTAGGCGAAATATTTTTCAAAACCATTCTTAGAAATTCTAGCGTGAATTAAACACGTGTTTTTGTTGCTATTTTTTAAATTACATACCCAAAGAAGTTATTTAACGAAGTATTTGCTTTACCACTCAATTGTTGCATACTTTCAGGATGACTGCAAAATCACTCTTATAAAGTGATAATAAATAATAAATATTTATGTTTTTAATAATTCGACTTTAATAATGTAATTTGGTGTAATTAAACCCATTGCATTTACTAGTTTGTAAATTAGATACACATAGTCGTAAATTGTTGCAGTAATTGCTTAATCCTTAACATTTTTACAATATATTTTCTTGATAAAACGATTATCTAATAAAAGAAAAAAAACTACTTTCTTAAGCATATCAACAATTGTTGTAATTATGGACTGCTAACATTATAATTAATGCAAACGCATTCTTGTTTTGATCAATTAAATGCTTGATAAGTAGCTCTTTGAATATTGACACGTGCACTGTGGGTTAGCAGGGCGTATGATTGATCTGAGCTTTGCACTCTCGTGTTACTCAACCATATGTAAATATATTTATGTAAATCGGTTAGTTTATAAGTAGTTTATAAAAAATTTTAGAGAATATGATTATAAAATGGGTTTAATAATACTAAAAGGCTATAAATAGTATTAAAATTCGCACCAAAGTTAAGATTAATTTAATTTAAATTACTTTTCCAATTTTACAACATACATTTTTATGGCTACAGAGTCTAGCTCGAATTTGACTCGCCATTACAGTTACGTAAATATGTGAAGATCTTGTAAAAATCATATAAAAAAAATGGTTTAACACACTAGAAATAGTTCTCACTTTTGAGTGAGTGATTCAGTCAGTGATTGCAATGGAAAATAAACAAAAGCATATAGCGGGCAAATAAATAACTAACTTACCTCAATAAACACTTGTTCTCGCTCGACTAATCATCGAAAGTTGCGTAAATTGAATGTAAATATATTAAATTGTCAAAAGGGCGTTAGCCCTGCATTCGAAGGCCATCGGCTCATTGCTTCAGAGGCCCTTAATTGACGTGAGGTCAATGGCACTATTTCTAAATTGCAATTTTCTAGAGTTTGCTATATTTAAATTACCCTAACTTATACAAATGAAATTTGTATATTATAACAAGTGTAGGCAAGTAGACGAGAAATCTGCTTGCGTGAATTAAGATTATTAATCTTAATGAATAATGCTGAAAAACAACATTTCTGACATTAACTTTCAATTCTAATAGATAATACAAATCTATGGTTGAAATTTATGTATCACGTCTAATTTAGAAAATTTGATGAAAGGTTATATTATTTCGAAAGCTCTTGTCAGGGCGGCCTGATATATACTTTACTTGTAAAGGAAAAACAAAAATATTGAAAAGGTTGCGATTTATTTCTCAACATACACTCCTTTTGACATTTTGCTATTGACCGAGCTATGCTCCAGCTTCTTTAATTCGCTTGAAAAATATGTGCTCTGGAGGTTTGCAAAGTAGGTCACCCTGACTTTATCAAGTCATCAGCATGTACCATCGCTTTCTACGAAAGTGTCAATCACTACTGTGAAGTAGTGAGCACACGCGGCACCCATTGCGCCGACACCATTTTATGTACAATATATCATGCAGGTTATGACCCACGCTGAAGATGTGTACTGATTTAGACTATCTCGTGCACAATACAATCAGAGAACTGCTAATATGAGATCGTGGACTTCTGTCACGTTATCATCCATGGCATCCATTTTCGGGAAAAATGGACGTGGCTCATCGAAAAACTCCTACCGACTACTTAATAAATGGCCGTGTATTTAGAATCATTGCTAACAGATCAATAAATATCATTCTGTATAGAATTAAAACTGCTTTTTATCCAGGATATGCTTCCCCAAGGTGGCGATTATAGCGATTAATGATAAAATTTTTCTATTTAAAAGATATTGTTATCCAACAACAATAATCCTCAAAGTTATGAATGGGCCGACCCCATATAATATTAGAGGAAATATAAAGAAGAAATGAAGGCAATGAATTTATTGGTAAACGAGTATAATCTTCACACCATTGGTTAACAAACCAGAATTGCGGCTCAGATTTCGGCTTTAGTGTTATCATTTATAATTTCGAAGTTTAAAACAGATCATTTATCTTTGAACCAGGAATAACACCAAAACCTACATCAATTTTATAATCCAACATGTTCCTTCTATTTCTAAATAGCCCATTAAAAAGTAAATTCATTTTTCGAAGAGTAAAACTAGCACTTTTAAGTCTCCCATTTTATTATTATTCCTTCTATGCGGACAAAATATTGTACTTAGTTATACTTTGGGTTCTCGTCCAATTTGTTGCGTCGGTTCCGAATAACCGCTAGATTTAAGTTTCTCTTGTTATAATGAAGTAGCTAGTGTACAAAAAAAGTAACTAACATAACAACAAAGTATACTTTTTACATTTCCATTTCACCGAATCTCTTGTACCGAAGCTAATACACGACATTGGTAACGAGAATAAGACTATGCGGACTCGTTCACCTCGAAAATCAAGGGTAAATCCCTGATCTACAATCTGATCTAAATCTACACACTTACTCCCATATTATTAATATTATAATTTGCTAGAATGAAAATTTTTATGAAATATATTTAAATATATTAAAAAAACATCGGTAAAACATCACTTAAGGTATTGAAGAAAAAATCAGCTCTAGTGTTGAGTGTGTACAAGGAACGTGACTTCCTTGTCACACATCTTTCAAACGTTCGGTCTAATAGCTGCAAAGTAATTAAGTATATTAACATATTAAAGTGCCCTGCACTCAGTGAAATTGATTAAAGTAATATTGCTAATAATAGTAATCAATGAAAGTAATTATTTTTAATTGAATGCTCACAATTAGAGCACATTCTGTCACGTTTGATAGAAATAAACAATCCATCAATATTTATGGAAAAAATACATTTTCCATACGTAAATCAAATAATAAATATGTAAATGCATTTGCCTTAGGGTAATGCACCGCAGCTATGTAAAGGAAACCAAGTAAAAGAGTGCTAAGTTTGGTGTAACCGAGCATTTTACACTCTCGCAATGGGCAAGGATCAAAGATGGGGAAATACTTTCGGATACTGGCAAAACTTCAACGACGAAATTTTGACTGGATTACAATCATATCTAGCATCATATTTGATTTTGCTTAACTAATATACTTATAAAGGTAATCTAAGTAATCTATGTTCATGATATCGGTGCTATAGGAAGATATAACATACATACTTTTTATTACCGAATGAGATAATACAAATCGAAATTTTCTCGCTTATCTTTGTTTTTTTTTTCTTTTTGACACATCATTTATTGAGATATATGCTATATAAACTGAACCAATGGGATAAAGTTCAATATATTTGGTGTATGAGGGGCGTAAATGATTATATGTGAGGTACAGTATATTTTCGGTAAAGAGTTAGCTATATTCACTGAGGTCCACATGGTCGGTATATGGGAGCTTGAAAAGGTTTAATGCGATTTTAACCAATTTTGGACACGAGATAGCATACCTTGAGGGCATTATTTATGGACTTTTCACTTTTTTTTTACTCCGATAACTTCATTGGTGTTTGATTTGTGTACTGTAATGTGAAAAAATCAAATTGAGTTAAAATCATATTATATGGGAAGTAGGAGTGGTTGCATTCCGAATGTGCCCATTTTCACGCTCTCACGTAAGGATAGCAATGACGAAATTGGTTTAGTGATTCCTGAAATTAAACTTATAAGGGGGCGGGGCCATGACCACATTTAAAAAATTGTTAAACCGGAGATGCACTTCCTACTGCACCTCTTTGTACTAAATTGGGCGTGGCAGTAATCCGATCAGCGCCCATCTGCAATACTAATCTTCTCAGAGAGCCAAGGAACACGTGCACCAAGTTTCATCGAAGTATTCAATCGTAATTCAACTCGTCATCTTCGCCATTTTAAATTACACTATAATATAACTCAACATTTATTTCGATTATTTTCAGGTGTTACAAACAACCGTTGGGTGAACAAAATTATTATACTCATATTGCAATATGTTGTGAGATTATAAAAAGTTGGAAGGGTACGGCAATGTACGCATCGTCACATCGTCATATCGTCTGTATATTTATATATTTACGATTTGAAAGCCTTTTCAACTTAAGTTTAGATAAGTTAACCCATTTCAACAAGATCATACAGCCTCTAAATTGTGGTTGCAATTATCTCGAGTTTTATTAAAACAGGTATGTAACTTATTAAAAATAAGAAATTTTCGATTCCTTTAGGTCTCAGTTGAACATTCTATAATATTAATAGTATGTAGCTTAAAACATTTTCAGAAGCCTTTAATTAAAATGAAGGAAAAATGAAAAGCCCCTTAGGTTTCTCCTTATCAATATCCTGGCTATAGATTTGTATGACTGGCATTAGTTCAACTTTTTGACATCTTTTCCAACTCATAAATACACTAGCATGTTTAAAATTGATTGTGGAGAAGAGGCTGCCACTAAAAACATTTTTTGGAACATACCAACCAGCGCCGAGTCATACCTAAGACACAATTGAATATAATCACGACACAACGACACCAAATTTTAAAAAATATCTCGAGTATTTGTCGAAATGTAATTTTTAAAATTTTTTTTCGAAGATAGCATCTGTCTTACAAGTTGGAACTAAAAATTTTATACACCTTTGAAATAAAAGTAAAACGTGAAGGATATTCATATGTTTACTTTTTTAGTAATATATATTATTTTCAACAAGCTCAATTTCGAAATTCAGGGACAAATAGTTAGATTTTGGAGGCTTACTTCGAAAATCGGAGAAATTGCTTTTTTAGTTATGACTCCATATCTCGAAAAAAAATTTGTTTACCCGGTCGAGTGTTCTACGGATCTGTTCTACGGAGTGTTCTATGAATTAAATAGTTTTTATGATAAGTGAATGTTTTTTACTCTAAACGTTATTATATTATATAAGAGCATCTTCAATCTATAACCTGCTCTTACGACTTTGCGATCCCAAGTAATAAGTGCGAGATATCATTATGAAAATTCTCCTCTCTGTTCTCTGTCACTGTTAATCATCATCGCTTGATACAATTGTTCAAATAATGAGACAACTTTGATAACGATAATGAGGCAATAATGATAGGCGACTTTGTAAAGATTTATTTAGACAGTAACACTTAGCCTTTACATTACATTTTCCATTTATCAAACTTGGTCGCCCCAATTAGCGATTTGCCGAAAGTCGAATGAAGAGTAAGAATTGCTGAAAGAGCTTAAGGTAGTAGCAAAAATCACATATCAGAACCCATTTAAGGCTTCGAAAAAGGCATGAAACAAGTGGAACTTAATACAATGCTTGTTTATTTAAACAACAAGCTGTCTTGACGAACTTTGCACCATCTAATAAAGGAATGATTGAGGTAATTTGTTTACTTTTCCATACGAGTATTTTTCTACGTAATTGGATATTTTTCTATATTAATTATTTTTATTCTGTGCGGAGATGAATTCAACTAATTTGAGATCATGAAAATCGGCACAGTTTTTTCCAAGTTTTAATGGTTTGTTTTTTTCTTACATTATATTACATATGTTTTTACTTTAATCAACTCTTAAAATGTATATGAGATTCTTATACGAAAAGTAAATGATTAAACAAACAATCGATTACTTACTTTTATAAACACTTCTTTAAAACACTATTAATTATGCTATTTCTCATGTGATGAATACCTTATTAGTTACTTACAATAATGCCAAAACATGTTTTCTGTACATACCAGCCAGAGTGAACTTGCCTTGCACCAAACAATACTCACCGCCTAAATATAACGTGTAGTCAACCTAAAGCCGCCAACTAATAATTAGTTTCAAAGCCTTCCGAACAACAATTAAAATTAGGAATGCATGTTGAACTTGTTTACTTATAAGTCTGGTTGAGTTATTGAAATCAAGCAGTAAAGATTTACTTCTACTGACACAATTTAATTGTCAATTAATTGCATTTTAATCAGTTATTTATGAGCACATTAACGATGGAAGTGAACTGTACCGTGAACGCTGAATGCTGAGCGCCGATCGCCGCTCGCCGACCGCTGATTGTTGGTTAGTGATCTGTGATCTGTGATCAATGATTTGTGATTTATAATAAAGATAGCACTTTATGAGCCATGTAAATTTCCATTAACAACTGTAAAAAACATATTTATAGAAATAGCTCTATGAATTAGCAAAGAATTAGCGCATTTTTAGACGAAAAAACTCCACGATCACATCATGAGCACGCAACTACTTTCAATTGCATACGCATATAGTTTCACAATATCACATTAAATTTATCAACATATTTTTTCAACTTAATATAAATGCTGCCTTAGATAGCTATTGACGGAATGTAATCACTTTGACGATCATTTAGTTACTTAACGGCCCGTGTGAGTCAAAGCACTAAATTCACAGTTTCACTTTCATGCAGACAGCACGGAATATATTCATATAATAGTCGATAACATTTTCTTTAACATAATTTCTTAAATAGCACAAGAGCGTTGCAACTGCTAGGTGGTGGTGAAGGGCCCACGAGTTCTTTCTGCAGCAGTCAATAAATAATGAATAATTGATACCCCTAGAAGTCATATTAGCATAAAACATACATACATATTTATTAATTCCAAAATATTAAATATTTTACATCACTGAAGAAATAACAACACCCTTTCACACATTTTGTGATTTTCTTGGCCTCTCGCTGCCGAAATTTCTGCTGCGTGCCGTCGCCACACATTCTCACAGTGATCGCATTAATTGAACTTTGGTGATCTTATCGTACATAAAATAAGTGCTTCTGCATATATTCTGTTGATTGACAAAAGTTTAGGAGCAAATAGCACCATAAGTACAGTTGTGCAATTGATTTTGTTCCATAATTTGTATGTATCTGGGAGCATTCTTTAATTAGATTTATTTTTTTTATGCAGTTAAATGAAAATATGCATAATGCAATTTATTTCGGTTATAATAACGATTAATATAAATATTTTTCTTGTATTAAATACAACGCTGATAGCCTAAATTTAAGCTTTTTTACATCATTGTACAAAATAACTGACTATAGATATGGTATGGAAATATTTATTGACAGTCATTTTGTAGGAGACCAGCAATTAAGCTTCTCTGGGAGTGTCTTGATGTTCTCATTTACACCGAGTTCCTCAATTTGGCACCCAATGACTTCCCTTCATTCTCACACATCAATAACAAGTTATGTAACAAGCGATCAAGTGGGCTCCAAAGAATGTAACATTGTATCAATCAACCCGAAGAATATTTTGGAAAACACTAAAATTTCGAAAAAAAATTGAAAAATTGCTTTCAAAATCAATACTCCTATTTCTATTCTCGGTTCAGAAATATAAGTAGTGACCCTCGTAGCATAGGACTATCGGTTTTTTTTATATTTTTTCGATTTATTGTATTTGTAAGAGACTTGATTTGACTACGCTTTCTTCTATAGAGATACGTGAAGTCAGCACTTAGCGCGATATTTGAAAGATAAGGCGACATGGAGGACTATACTGGATAATGTGTTGCAAAATTGAACCGATAATACGATCTTCGTGCGAGGCATGGATAATAAGCTCGAACTTCTAGCTATAAAACTAATTTTTATAAAATATCAGAACTAATGAAGACAAAATTCTGACCATTTCATTTATTTGTCTTTGCCTTTGCGTTACTTCAAATTAAAATTCTATAACTCTGAAACCTCTGTGCTTTATATTATACTATGTAACTCTTTTTAGCATTATTTCTTTTATTACATAAATACATTTGATATGTATGTATGTAAATTGAATTCAAAATTATGATTTGACACATTTTTAATTGCCCACAACATGAAATGGGTTTGTTTACTTTGTAAAAATGACAGTTGGAATATCCAAATTTCTTCATTACCACAACAACAACAACAACTTAGTAAAGAATCAACCCTTTTTGAATGAAATTGACAAGCAAATGTAACCCACAAGAAACAAAGTTGAGTAAATAGAAGAAATGCAAATAAATTAATGAATTTAGTTGGCAATGCCCAAAAATTTAAAGAAATCAATTAAATCAAAGGCAAATGCTTGCGATCGAATTATACCTGCTTTTGACGCAACGCCTTTCAGAAAAGATGCTCAGGGTTGCAAAAATCTGCCAATCAGCGAATGAATACAAATGCAATACTTATGCTGAGTGATTAGAATACCGTTAAATGTGTGCAACATTGGTATTTTGAGTTAGAACTGTAAATTCTTAATATACATACGGTATGCGCGCCAACTTGCCACAGGCGGCCACTGCGTCTTGTTGCAATGAATGTTGAAAAATGCGGCGTAGCAAGCTCACCTATGAGCTCGTGTAAACGAAAATTCAAAATATTAGTTTTGTGGCATGTGGCAAGAACAGATACTCGGATGTGTGTGTATGTGCATATCTTCAGCTAACTGGCCAACTCGTTGGAATGACTGACATGGCAACTGGGTTTAATTAAAAATGTCGGCCTTTGGGCATTCGGTTGATGCGCAGAGGAGTCGGCATGAGTGGCATACCATACGTACGTCAGACAGTCAGTCAGTCAGTTAGCCAATCGCTCAATTCATTGCGGAAGTGTTGTCAAAAAAGTATGCTGAAGTTGGGTGGTCGGCGGGTATTGTAGGACACCTCACTTAGTAATTTAATGCATATAGATGTAAGAATAAGATGGAGTTGCAAGATGTGAAAGCGGTAAGTGGTTATAAATGTGCAGTGTACAAGTGATTATTAGTAGATTAGATTATCGTTATTTTCGATAGCAAAGTAAGGCACATAACTGCCACAGCCAGCAATCTTATACTATTCTACAAAGGATGTATGTACGTAATGTTTGTAAATATTTTCATGCCGTTTTATTTAACATACGCTTGTGTCAAATATGCACACTCGATTTACAGTTTTCCAACAGCCGCACATGCAATGAAAATACGCGCCTCGATTATAATCTCACTTTGCGTGATCGCCAACACGTGACCAGAACTAATTTGTTTTTATTGTAATGAAAGCAAGAAAAAATCGAAAAATACCTTATTAAGTGTACGTGTTTGTGTGTGTGTGTGTGTGTGAGCATGCTAACTGAATTCAGATAATTTTATAAATGCTTGTATGTTGGCAGCGCAAACACCCCTTTTCTTTGTTTTTGTTGTTGAAAAGTCAAATTCACTTGTGATTTGTACGCGCTTGCAAATTGGGGATGCGACCACATCGATTACTATTGCATATTCGCGCTCATAAACGCAAAGCATACGCAATCTGTAACTTAACCACCGACAACGACAACAACGATATTGCCACCACCAAAGTGCCATCCACCAACACCGCCGAGGCGCTGAAAAAGCGTTCGTAATTACTGTGACGAAAGCTGTATTGCAAGTGAAGTTTATAAATAATAATAAATGCACATTTAAATATATGTATCTATGTATGCACATCATGCCACTTTGCCACAATATGTTGCACCATATTTAGCTGAGCGTTAAATAGCTGCCACAGACAAAAGTGTAGCAATTTTCGGCATGAAAATTTCTATTCATATAGCTAATCGACTTTGACAATAATTAGTTAATTTGAAAAATTTATTGCTGCAGCAATAAATATCTAATTGTAAATATGAACATATGTATTATTCGATAAAACTTTGAGAAATTTAGTTAAGGGGGTATTCTGATGTAGCAATTTGAAAAATTATTTTCTTTTCACATTTTTAAGGACTAACCTTTCAAGGACATGTCTTTAAAAGGATTTGTCAAAAATTGAATTATTTGCGAAGATATAGCTCTTTTGGTGACATAACATTCAAACCGGTTAGGGCCGGTTGACACTGGGCGTAATTTTAACCGAAAGTTTAAACGTTTTTTTCCTCGAAACTACTCGTACTTTTTCCAGAAGGTTTGTCATGATTTCTCCAGTTCTGTTCAAACGATTTCCTGAAAATTTCGCCTGAGTCTTCTTTATGTATGTCTCTATTGTACTTACTATGACTTATTATAACAAATAAAAATTTGTTTGCTATTAAAAATTTGCTATTAAATATTTAGAAATTTCAGAAAGGTCAAAAAAATACTAAAAATCTTTAATTTTTTCGAATATCCGCAATTTTGCAAAACAAATATTTTTTAGTTATTACGATAACAGAGAAAATTTGTCTAGAGAAATAATATTTTTATTTTCTTTTTTTCAAATAATTTGGAAGGTTGCATGATACAAAAATTAAAGTAAGATATTATCAACTACCGACCTGTGTGAGCCTAGACAAAAAAGTTCGAACTCTCTATCTTCTGTGAAAGTTTCAACGGTTTAGCACAGTCTTGAAATATTATAAATACCTAGGTACCTTTTCAGCTGAGTAGTTGGGCATGAATCTCACCACTGCCTTTCAACCCTTCCGCAGGGTTAGACCATAGATGAAATTTAATTATTCAAAGGTAGGCAACAAGGCAGCCAAGCTGACAAGGCAGCGAATGTGTCATGTTGTAGGGAATTTAAATTTTTATTGTTATGATTTAATTTAAATTAATTGCCATATTTGGTAGCACAACGCCAAATGCAGAAGTTTATTTCGCACAGAATTAATTTATTGCTAATCATTTTGACTAATGACTCCCGTGAAATACATACATACACACAAACACGCACGCACTTGCAGCAAATGAATGTTGAAAGGTTGCAAGCATACCGACACATCGCCGCTGGGTTCACCTTTCATGTTCATGCTCATTCATAAATTTTCATTTTATTAACACTCGATTTGCCACTGCAAAGTTGTCAGATATTTGTATTTCGTAAAATAAATGAAATTAATTAAACCCTTTTTACAATGTGTCGCCGACAATCACAACAAAACTAGCGAAAAGGCGACGCAAAAGGCACCAGGAAGGAGCTGAGCTGAAAGTCAAAACCACACACACACGCACACACAAGTAAAAAAAAATAGCTCACAATGTTTGTATGCGAGTATTTTTGTATGTTTGCGTGCGTGTGTGTGTGTGTGTGTAGTAGTGCGTAAAGTCAATTTCCTTTACTACTTTCAGTCATCTTTTTTCTGCTGCTGCTCCGTCACTTGAGGATACTTAGTTGTATGTACATATAAATGAGCACACACACACACACACACACACGCACACCCAAACTTATCCACAAATGATCATAAGTACGAATATAATTCGAAATTGTTCACACGTTCGCCGGCGTGTTGCAACTTCTGTTGGGCGCATTGCCACCTTCTGCAGCAGACAGTCAAGCTGTTCCAGTTCTTCCGGGTAATGAAGGGTGCTCGACACTCTGTTGCTACACACTTAATATAAAACAACAACAACAATAACAACAACAACCATGCCATGCAGTGTCGTGCAGTCAGCGGCGGCCTCCTGTGTTACATTCGACAAAATACAAATTACCTTCCAATTTAAGGCGACATCAGTGGCGACACACATACACACGTGTAAACAAACAGCCCTCGAATAACAACCCCATCCTTTGTTCCGTTGTGCGCATAACTCTCTGTTTGTCTCTGTCAAATATTGCCTTGTTTTGCTTTTGTGCTTTTTAAATAGTTGCCACTTTTGATTTTATTAATCATAACAACTCATACATCTTATGCCCGCCGATTCCGGTGAGGCGCATGTATGTGAGTGTATGATGCCTACAAATTGTTAAAGCCCACAAATTCGCATTTTAATGGATACATTGCCCATCGTCGTGTTCGCTTTTATTACAAATAATTATATTCAAAGTGAATGAAATTGGGTTTAATCGCCGGTTTAAGCAGTGGTTGCCAATATAGTTATTGTAAATGTATTACATATGCATTTATAACTCTATAACATATTTGCGATCTTAAAGCTCAGTGTGCTATATGTATAAAGAATGAAAATATTGCCCCTTTCACCGCTTTATTAGTGTATTTAGAAAATAAAGCCTCATATCGGAACAATCGGTTCTATGAGCTAGCTGTCGTAGAGCCATTTTATTTAACCAGATTCGACCAATTATTACAAAGTGAGACAAAAAGTCGGGTCAAACAGAATGTTGAACTGAAGAAAACTTTCATTTTTCTGATTCTCTTAAATATGATATTTGACAGCTTTAAAAAAATTTTTTTTTTGCTACAATATAAAAATATAAAACTTGTTTACCAAAGTGATTTAATGGCCATCTTTGATACATTTGCTTTGATCTTACATGACATATTTCTCTTTAAGTTCAACGTTATACTCTAATGATTTATTACCTGAAAGAGAAACACAAAAATTTTCATTAAACAAGCTGGTTTTAGATGAGTCAAAGCTATGTTTTGAACGTAATTGCACGATTATTTAAAGTTTTATTAATAACTCATCAACTCCAGCGCCACCTAGCGAGTTTTTGAAACTTCACTTCACTTCACTTCACTTTTAAGCAGTTCAAAATCTTAAACTTAGAACCTCATTATTTCTTTTAACAAACGTATATACCTTTCCTTTTTATGTGTTATCGAAATTTTTTCAGCAAATATATATAAGGTTAGATTGACACTCCAGATAACCCAAGTTTAGTCCTCACTTTTCTCTAGAGCCTATTTGTCTTACTTCTTACTTCTTACTCCAATCCAATCCATCTTCAAATATTTGACATGCTAGACGAAACGTTCCAGAGAGGATGCAAAAGATCAAAATTTAGTAAAGATTTGTGTTGGTTAGCTGGGTGTATAAAAGTTTTAAGAAGGAGATCAGACCAAAAATTTCAATTGGGCAACAAAAGGAAGAAGAAGATGATACCATCTTTTGATATATGAAATAGCTTTTGATTTAATTAATGATCTGCAAGGTTTTATATTACCTACAGAACGCCACTAGTTGTCAAAACAGACACGCACATAGTCTAAACATTCGACAAGTTTTCAAGAAATTGTCTGTTACGTAAAACGCTGAACCTGAGACGATTTGATTTCCAGCTGTCTATTGGTCTGACTGACCGTTTATCCTTGTTAGCTATAACTTCTGTGAGAATATATAATGAAATGAAAATTAATGAAACTTTTTATATGCCTGATGAAGTTGGAATTAGATGCGACGGAGTCCGCCTACAAAATACCGCTAATACACAAATTAAGTAACAAAACCCGATTTTACCATTAACCCGACCATATAACAGTTATGTATGGAACCGCTAAGAGTACTTTAATAGTCCAAAGAATAATTACCTTAATAACTTAGCATATAAATAATTTAGCACAGCTTGTGCTCAGCATATGATGCAAAAATAGTCGCAATTAGTTCGTACCTAGTTCATTCGAACATACCATATTTGGTTCACACCTTTCCCCTAGCCTCCACAGACCATATATTAGCATTTCCGTTCTTCCAGTTGACTTCATTTGGTGTATAAGAGTTAGTGAGGGAGATATTTTAATTTCATTAAAACTAGTAGAAATCGGTCATCACTTTCCCTTAGCATTCATATACCTAATGTAATATAACAAGCTCAACTCAAGTCATTATTTGTGTGATTGGGTGGCACTAGTTCTAAATTCTGCCAGAGAGAAGCTACCTGTGTGTAAAAACTAAATACTTAACAACCACAATATATTAGTTTTACGTGAAAATTTGGACTTTTATCTAAAATAATATGTTATTATAATAATATGCAACCCTGACAATTTGTCGGCGTAGCTTAATCGCCAATGGTGCCTTTTGAAATTTATTCATTTTTGTCTTTGTTGTACACATTATATTACAATTATTTAACGCCCCCACTTCAAGTTAGATGTGCGTGAGATTGTTGTTGGTGATTTACACATATGTACATATATATTATAGGTATAGATTTATAGCATAAACACTTTGGGCATTTTCATATTTGATAGTTAAATCGAAAATAACAACGCCAATAATAACACAACAGCAATATTATTACCATATTACATTGACTAGCGAAAACAACAATAACAACAACTGCAACCAATACACATACATCCACACACCCGCACACTCACACACCGGTTATTGCAACCACACGAACAACAGCAATTAAAGCGAACCGCATAAATTAATGTAATGCTCGGTTCGGTTCGGTTCGATTCGGTTTTCATTGGTAATTAATTAAGTAATTTGTCGCCATTAATAAACCGCACACGCATGTCCGTTAGCCAAGCAACAACAATATTGGCACAAATGTGTAATGCAGGAAAGGACTGCAGGCACCTGTGTGCGTGTGTGTGTGTGTGTGTGTAAATGTGTCCACATCAAGGCGAGCGTTCCGTTGCATGTCGGCGACACTCCATTGGCCACTCAATCAATGTTTAAATGTTTAATGAGTTTAAATTATTCGCTTAACAAAAATTATGCAATTACAATATTTATTAATGCAATGCTGCAATGCACTACATTCGCATAGCACAGTCAATGCACACACATACACACACGCGCGCGCGCAGGGAGAGATGGACACTTGCATTTCGCATGCATGGCCACTCACCGTTTGGCGCATGAAATGTTTATAGTAATAAAAACTGACATAAATTAACTCAATAAATTTGTTGTTTGTGTTTGTTTAACTCTATAAAATCACAAAGTGTGTAAAAAAAAATGCAGCAGCGTAAACAATTATGCATTTTTTCTGCTCTGCTGACAATAGCAATAAATACATAATTAAAGCGTCGTCGTCCTTTTGAGCTGGCAAATTGTAAATTTGAAGTGAACTCAGTCGTAAATGAAATGAAAATGAACTCACCTGATAAATATACGATTATTTGCTAACTAACATAAGTGTGTGTGTGTATGTGTGATTGATTTGCGAGATATTGGTTTAATATGAGCTTTGAAACATTTAAGCTACATTACACTTTAAAAATTATGGTTTACAAGTAGTGCTTTGAAAAGTAGGGATTTGTTGATTTATCCTGTTACGTTGGGTTCAGGTTAGATGAATGAAAAATTACATTCCACTGTTATTCAAGCTTTTCATACAAAATCGGAACATAAAGGCAGAATGTATTGCACTTCATGCCTTCATTCTCCACACAACTTCGAAAATAAATATAGGACAAAATTTCTAGCCTTACCGCATAGCTGCCAGTCGGAAAGTGACCAGTAAGCGTATCTTTTATTAGAAAAAATTTCTTTCACGGATCAGAAGTAGCTTTATAAAACGTCTGATTCACCCTGGACAGAAAACCAATAACTTTTAAAAAACTCCCCCACAATGTAAGTTTAAGTAAACAACTTAGTGAAAGCAGAAAATAAAATTTCAAGTAAGTTTAACTGCAGTTTCATGGAGCAAATAAGCTACTTCTAGTGAGAAAAATTTTTCTAATGTCTACCCTACAGCAGAATAAGGCAACCGACGTTCTCATTCTCTACTTAATATCAAATTTTTGCACAAGTCTTCCTTCTAGTGAAATCATTGAGTATTCCATGTTATTAGTGATCTTATTAATCGATACGAAGAGCTACCTTGTTTGCTCGAGGGGAAGATTTTATGCACAAATTATGGGCCTATTTATGTAGGAAACGCACGTCTAAGTGTATGCTAACCCCTAAAGTTCGAAAGTATTTAATGCAGTAACAGTTGGTGGTAGTATAACAAGGCCTCTAAGTTTTGAAGTACTTGACCAAATCAAGGGCAATTAGAAAGAAGATAAAGAAATTACAATTACTTTCGGTTACTTTTCGGTTTACTTTTAAAACTGCGCTCTTCGTAACCGGTACAGCTTATGTGCAACTTGATGCCTTCGATAATCGAGGCGTAATCTCCTGATGGAAATTAAATATTCCTTAGGCTTATTGGAAGTGAGCTGGTTTATACACGTATTTCTCCCGATCTTACTATTCGTTTAGCTGTCATCTTTATTCTTGTAAAAAAATCGTTGTCAAAGCGAGAACAGTATAGCCCGATATTATTAAGTTTTAGACGGTGTTTCAAGTTGGCCCATTTGACAATAACTGTTTGTGAGAACCTTTATAAGTTTACAAGGTGTAGGTATTAGTATGTGTCTGGTTGGTGACAAATGCTCGGGTATCTTGTGAATGTGCCCTCAAATTTAAATTTGTTTTTTTTTTTTTTGTTTTTTTATTTTTTTGCTTTCTGTGAATGTAGACTTTTTTTTTAGCATAATTAAGAAACTATTTGTATCTCCACCAACTTTGTGCATAGCAAAATAAGTACTAACGCTCTGACTATAAAAGAAGATTTGCCTTGGAAGCATGATAATATGGAGTTGCTTATCTTTATACCAAATATATTTATTAGTAGTTGGAAGGACTTGAAGTGTAGTTGAGATAACAATTGTGAGTATTACGTTATGAATGCCGGACTCTCTTTTGCGTTGAAAAGAAAAAAAGAAAGAGCAATGAAAAGAATTTTTCTTAGGGCAAGAATCTGATTATATGTACATCTGCCAACTCCTTTATAGATAATTAAGAGATATTTTAAGATGATTTGCTTTGACAACCTTAAAAATATGTTATCAAAGAAAACGAGGTCGGAGCTGAATTAGAATGAGTTGCTTTTCATTTGTCTTGCAAAGCAAGGGATTTCGTGAATTAAGTAGGTTCTTAGAATAGGAAATCAGCAGCATATGCAAAATGGGTAAGTTTTATGGTTATTTCGCTTTTAGTAAGAGCATATATTACTTTAGTAGCACAGTCTGCTAGTTGTTCATCGGTTAGCCGATCTATCACCTGTTATATAAGTTACCTGTTATAAAATTGTTGTTATTGTGTGTGAGCTATACCTGATCCGATAAAAATTTTGAATGATTTGTTTTTGTTTTTTTTTTTGGCTTAAAATTGAAAATAAGATGATAGTAGCTTAAGTTTGGCTGAAACCGTCTCTGTTACACAGTTACTACTGAAAAAATTAAAATCATATTATAAAAGCAAAGTTAATATGCAGAATGCCGTTATTCAAAATAATTTTTTGTATCATTGCATTAATCAGATGTATTGTTATCGCTCTTCAATTAATTTCTAATATTAATAACTCATTAAGGAAAGCGCTTTACAACAATTACATAGTCAATAGAGCATAAATATAAAAGTGTGAATATCACACACACATACACACAGACACATACGCACGCAACTGCGCAACTCAATGTTGCAACTTAGAGCTCAACACTTGCCAGTTGCCACATGCTCAGCCGACCCCATAACTCTAATGAAAAATCACACTTTGGACACTGTCGGCAATTGAAAGAGTCAACACTTCGTGCAGAGTGAAGCGAATAAAACAAACGTTGTGCTGCTCGGTAATAAAGATGAAAATTTTATTAAAAGATGTCCGGAACAGATGTCGCAGCATTCACTCCACACTACTAACTTGCACCCCACCACCCACCTACGCACAGCAAGCGCCATACCACCGAAGCGCAGTCAGTAGACAGCGGGGCTGCCAGCAGGAGACGCACGCTCGGCATTTGTTGTTGTAGAACGGTAACGGAACGTTGTGCCGTCATGAAATACATTTTATAATCTTTTATCGCAGTTTTTCTGCTTCGGAGCGCAACATAGGCAAGCACTCCCACATAAATACTCTCCACTCTCCTTTATATACTTTGTCGATCAGCTGTATATGTGGGTGTGTGTGTGTGTGTGTTTCATTTTCATATTTATACCAGTGTTAACGCTATGAAAAGCCCATAATTTGCGATTTTTGCCTTTGTTGCCACTTCCAACGCACCAATCGTGCAACCCACCACCCACTTCGTGCTGAATCAGAAGCAACCAAAGACGCACACCCACACAACCCCACAATAGTGAGCGCATTCCTTTTGTTTGGCGAAAAAAATCGATAGAAAACAGAAATCGAGTATTGGCATTCGTAGCCGAGCAGCGCGAAGCATTGAACGCGCATTGTCATCTGTCGTCGGCGACGGATGCGGCGGAGTCAATTACGCTTCACTTACAATTTGTTACTCAATGCTGGCGCCCCACCCTCTCCCTCTTCGGGCTGTATTTATTTGTGTTTCGTATAAATGTCTCAAAATATTTTCGCCAGCAGCACGAGCAACAGCAGCAGCAGCAGCAGCAGCAGCAGCGGTGGCTGTAGCAGCTTGTCGCTATCACCTTGTCACTGCGCCTTTGTTTATGCTTCGTTATCGTGCGTGCGTGTGTGCGTGTACGCTGGTGTGTGGTTATGTGTGGTTGTGTGTGCTGATATTTGCTCTTTGTTGCCTAACGAAATTTATTTCATTCCCTTTTATTTCATTTTATTGTGCACATTTTTCGTGAATTGTTATTATTGCTAAATATTATGGCGCACCGATATGCCATAACGATCACAATAATGATGTCCTGTCAATAGCACAAGGACATTGAATGCTTTGACTTATGTACATGCATTAAAACGATAGTGTGGTGAACAGGAAGTAACTTATTAAAATGTAGTCATGCAATAAAAGATAATGTTGCCACGGCTAAGGAGGAAGGGAGTTCCTATCATACTTGCAACAAAAGCTGTGGGCAGAAAATAAGAATGCGTGAACATTTTTTACAAAACTTTTCGAAAGATGTTGCCTTTAAAAAATTTTCTGTTTTTTTGTTTATTGAACAAATACATTTACAAATTGAAACTCACTATTGCATTTAATAACACTATTAGTAAGTTTCATGAAACCGCTTTTTGTTCGGAGTGGAACTCTTTTATTGGTTTCTTTGTCATTTTAATCCATTCTAAATTAAGCCTAATAGACAGCTGGGTGCCAAACCGTAAAGCTTTTTATTTCCTTCAAATTTCTAAAATCTTAGTATAAAAACTTGTGAAGTACCGCCAGCAGACTTGATCTCCTACTTGCACGATGTTTCAGAGCAAAACAACTTCACTATGTCTACAAAATTATCTAAACCATGAACTACTGTAACTTACATGTACCGTAAAAATAGCTTGGCTTTTACTGTATATTATTTCATGATATTTTGGAACCTCTGCACCTTTCCATTAACGCCTTCTTTGATAGTCTTATATATATCTGATCTAAAACTATCAACAACTCATCAATAACTATTCCAAAAGAGTTTTCTATGAATGATGATGACTAGTACTTAAGACCAGTTTTACTAGCACCGCCGCCTCGAAACACGAATTTCAATATTTTTTCTTCTTTCAATGATATGATTACACTACTACACTCCTGGGAATTATGTGACCTCACAACTATTTTTTACCATGATACCAAAGTTAATACTAATATCTAATATTATTAAATACTTTCGAAAGTATAATATAAAAAATTATATTGAAAATTGAGGTTAGGTGCAAAACCGTTGACTTCACCTGTTGAGAAATTAAAATACCGTTATATGAGAAATGTTTAAGCATCATTTGGATCTGATTTTTGTTCCGTGTTATTTTTTTTTTTTTAATAAAGTTTATAGAAAGTCTAGAAAGTAGAAAACAGAATTATCTTAAAATTATGGTTTTAGATAGATAATAGAAAGAAATTGCATACATTAGAATGCCGTATTTGTTTCAATTATTAGGTTATGACGATATCATTCTGGACCGATTTTCTGAACTAACAGGCAGGATGAAAAGTTGTTACCTTTTTAAAGATCACAACATAGTTGTCATCGAGGGTTAAACGCCGACTATAGCCAACTTCCTACTGTTCTATACCAATTTTGCAGGATGATTGGCCTTTTGTTCCAAATTGGCCTCATTCTCGGTGATTTCTTCACAAGAAGCTTTCACTTGAGGTTTGAGGTTAGCAACGAGTCACTGGTAACCAGATCCGGTTAATACGAAAGAAAGTCGAAGCCGAATTCACGCAATTTCGTCATCGCTTTCATTGATTTGTGACCCGATGAATCAGGCCTTTATGAGTTCGGGCAGTAGCCGTTTTACACAAAGCTTTCACAAACCCAAATTTTCATGAACGACCTGTCCAACACGTTTCTTCGATATCCTTAGAGAGACAGCGCTCTTCTTCAATTTCATTTTACGGTCATCAAAATTCTTTTTATGGATTTTTACTTTCACAGTTGTTAATATTTTGGTGCGAAACAACTCCTTTCAGACATTCATTGGATGTATCTGGCTATGTCTTTGGTGCTCTTTTGGAGTGTACAAAGTTTAACAAACCACTAACAAATGGTAACTAACTAACAAACCAGTTTTCAGTATTAGCATTTCTCATTAGATTATCAGTATAACTCATAATCTCAAAATATCTTATTCGACGACGAAATTTCTTTTTATTTATTTTATTTTCAAAATACCAATATCATCGGCTCTCAAAATGCTCTCAAAAAACTTATGAACCAATTGCTCGATAACTTCAAAATTTATACACATATATTTTGAAGATTAGCTTTGATTATAGTATACAATTTTAGTGGCTCCCTCTTATAAGAACTATTTTCAACTTACCAGGCAGATGTGGACGGCTTCAAACAGTTCATGGGGTAATAATTTAATCCAAAGAAATATTCGCTTTCTGTAAATTCAGACTCACGAAGTTGGCCTATTGGAAGTTGGAAATTGGAATGTAGGTACTATTATTTACATTACTGCCAGTACAATATTATTTGAGCTATTAGAATTGATGAAGCGCTTTTTTTCAGAGATATGAAAATTTGATGCATCACCGAAGTCCACTCGGGCACCAAACACGTATTAAATTGTACTAGTAGCTGTAATTTTGATTTAAAATTAAGACCAATCCCGAAGTCTTTGATCACTTAGATCTTTAGAACACCAAGACAACAAGAAAAACTAAGGTAATGAAACATCGAAAGTTAATTATAAAAAAATCACTTCAGCAGTATTGTAGATGACTTTCGGGATAAATTCGTTTCGGGTTACCGAAAGTGGAAGAGCTTAAAAATAAAGCCAAAAGTATAACTTGGACAAATGGATAAAACTTGTAGGCCCTCGTAGTCGTTAAATTAAGGGAACTACGGAATATAAGCAAAATTGTGAAGTAAAAGGAGTTTTTTTTTACATAAATTCGAAATTTATCGATTTCACTCATGTAAAGAGTCAATTCGAACTGAAGGGGTTTAACTCAGGTCAATTTCTTTATATCGTTAACCGATAAATTTCCACATTATTAAATATATATTACATCCACTTGCATTCGAAAGAACTTATCAAATAATTGTCCATGTTCTATTATCAGCGCCTTCAATTTCAAAGATGCAAGGAAGCATAACCAATACACACACAACAAAAAAACCGAATAAATTTTCTAATGGAACCCGCACATCCACCAATAAAACCACCCAGCGTACAATCAATGTTCAAGAAGTGTGAGCATAAGCAGCCAAACATGAGGGGAAGGTTAAATAACGAGGAGCGAAATAAAAATTCGAAAAAATCCTTTGCATAAATGACGCTGACAAGGAGTTTTAATCATTATTATCACATATTTATACGCTTCTACGAGCATGTTTTATATACTCGCACACATTTCACAATGCCGGGCTCGCAACCAACAACGCACAAACACACCCACCCACTTGGGGCGCCACAAGAAGCATAGCGGCCAAGACCAGCAGAGACTGTATGCTAGCACAACTGCCTTCACTCCACCCCTTCAGCGTGATGGAGCAACGCAATCCTTTGAATGTGCATTGTCAAGTACCCGTATAATGTGAACTCTCCAAACATATCAGCACTGGGAAAGGATGAACGAATGCGCCGCTCGCCAATACAAAGTGAATGCTGGCAGCAAGGAGTCGAGTGAGGCGGAGTGTGTAGGTAGCGACCAAGCCGAATAGCCACAAATGGCAGCGCAATCAACAAAACGAAAATAAAATCTATTGTGGTGCAGAAAGAATACAAAAAGCGGATAAACGAGCGAAAAAAGTAATAAAAATTATAAGTAAGGAGGGACTAAGTGCGGGCGCAGCCTAATATTTTTTACCAAATTGTGAATGGACTGCTATCATATTATATTTTGTATCTGATTAACTTAGACTCCAGATCATAGCTTCACTTGGTTTCATTACCACATTTAGCTTTATGTCCGAGATATTTATACATCAGCTTAACTAACTCAAATCGCTATATTCATCATATTAGTGCTGAGGGGAAGCGCAAAGCGATATTCATAATGACCAAACACTAATCGAAATAATCTTTGTGAGACATCTTCTGTGGAGTTATATGTGATATAAACTCAATCAAAGGGACGAAATTTAATATATTAGATATATGAGGAAAAAGTCAACCAGTGCGGCGGAAATCAAAATATTATCAATTCAAGATCTGGACCGATTTCCTTCATTTTCAGCACCAAGCCATATTGTGGTCAAGAAAATATTTCCGCTTAATTTCCTTAAAATATCACACATATTCGTCGATATATACTGTATAAAATCAACAAAAAATCGAAAATAACTGTATTTAGTATACCGGTTAGGGAAAGATTTCGACTGATTTCATTTACTTTGGGGATGAAACTAAAGCCTGGTTGAGAACATATTTCCACACATTGACCGATATATTCGACATAAGGTCAGCTATAATAACGAAAATTTCTATTTTGTATATGGGGCCTGTGGTAATTCATGAACCGGAACCAAACTATGTATACTGTTCACTTAATTTTGTTAGCATATCTTACATAATGGTCGCTTTATACGGGATAAATTCAACCAGAAGTTCGAAAACCACTAAATTGAGTATATGGGGACTAGGGAAAGTAGCAATTTTATGCATTTTAGGCACCGACTACATTATTATTCCGTTGCTCACTTAATTTGTGTAAGATTTCTTGCACATTTAATGATCTTTTCTACATAAAATCAGTCAGGCAGTGAGATTCTCATAGTCGGTATCTGTATGCCTTGAAAATTTGTTGATCAATTTCGACCGTTTTTAAATAACAGGTGCCACACTATAAAGACGTGGTTGTTGTACAAATTCAAGGTAATATTATGCACCAAATTTTGTTGAAATTGGTCGAGTTGTTGCTGAGATATAAGATTTTGCCAAAAGGTGGGTAGTGCCGCTCTCATTGTAAAATTTTTATACTAATTCATTTGAAGTCATACAGTACTATCTTTGCAATCAAATAGTTTGTTTCTGACATTTTTTTTGGGGGGGGGAGCTATAGCACTTTGTTGGGATGGGTCTGGTTATTACACGATTTCAACAATTTCCTTGCTGTGCCATGAGATGCTAGAGGGAAATTGCTCACTAAGTCAGGTGAATATTCTTCGATTAACTGTATTTTGTAGGCAATAGTCCGATTCTACCCATCTATAATACCAACCTTCTCAGAGTGCCGAGAAACACGTGTTCCAAGCTTCAAAAAGACATTTAAATTTTTACTCAAATCGCTGTCATAGACAGACAGACGGATATCCTTCTGATCATTTTGGTATATATAACTCTATATCTACCCCGATTAGATGTTACAAACAACATTTAGGTGAAAAAAACCGCTATACTCTGTGCAACATGTTGCGAGAGTATAAAAATAATAAAAATTGAGGAACAGGAAAAATACGTTTATATAAAAACAAAACAAACATACCGAAGACGAACCGAAACATTTGCTGAGGCACTGAGCGCACAACTTGGCTGCGCCAGCAAATAGGCCACGCAAAACCGACCGTCATAACGATAACAACGGCTAGAGTATATTCAACGAGTTCGAGCAATAAAACACACTGAAGAGTGTGGCCATTGTTTGTATTATCCTTATACTTATTATTATTGTGTGCGCTACTGAGCTGAGCAACATTGAGAGGCCACGCCCCTACGAACATTCACACACACACACACATATATATTCACTAAACTTATTCGTGTGCCAGCACTTGCAAGGATTTGCGCATACATATTTATAAGGGTTGATCCCAGTTGTTACTTACGAGCCATATCCAAAGCGTTCACTGTGTGCGCGCGTGTGTGTGTGCTCTCAGCAGTTGGATCTTGGGTGTGTGTGTGTGTGAGCATTTCTATTGCTAGAACAATACTAGAGAGGAATAAAAATAAACGGCAAAATGGACATTCGCATTAAATAAATTTCAAGTAGTCACTCGCACACACACACACACACACACACACACGCAGAAGTACATGAAGGAAACGCGCAAGGCCATTCAATTGTATTTACTCTCGTGCTAGAGACAAGTGTCTGCTGTTGGCTTATGACTTACTTTGCTGACTTCCTACAACAACTGCCAACAGTTCGTTTACCATATATGCACTAACTGTATTTGTAAATGTATGTGTATGTATGTGTGTGTGTTTGTTGAACGCTTTCTGTGAGTGCGAGTGCTGCAGCGACGGCAGGAAGTGAGAGGTCACTGTGTGAGTACTCGGCACTCTGCCATACTTGTGCTGAACTCTGAGTAAATAAGACATGCTACAACTAATTTGTGGTGATAATAAAAGTTCATAATGTTGAAATGCTTTGTTAAATATGACGACTTATGTTGCTCGCTGTCCAGGGCCAAATGGATAAGTGGAACAGTGAAAATGTTGAAGAAATGTCATTAGAATATATATTACTTTGTACATAACTTTCTTTTTTTTTTTTGTCAGTGCCACATGAAATTCATTTTAATTACGTGTCTCGGTTAGCAGGAAAACAATATTTTTAATGCTCTAATTATTTTTACGAGTTGCTAAGATTTTCATTTCCGAACACTTGAATTAATCAGCATGCTTGCTAACCTTTTGTAAGCAAAATCTTAAATTATATACAAATGTATACTGGGCTATATTCTATAATCAACTTTGCACCTTCATATCACCTTCTTTTTTGTTGATGTTCAGATAGACTCTTATTTCATATTTTATCACCAAATTTTCTTTCCGTTGAAGCGCTTCTTTTGATTTAGGAGTATTTTCCCTATTAGCTAATAAGTAAGTATCTCAAAGTTGTTCGAATTTCGAATGAGTCCAAAGCTCATAATTATATTCACCGCCAATATATACTCGATAATATGAACCTGAGTCTGCCCTTAAAGCCGAGAAAGCAAGATTTGGTTGCTATGTTTTTTCGTTATGCGATGATAAAATTGAAATTTTTATAGACGATATCGCTAAGTTGATTATAACTAATTATAGTTATAGGACTTTAAATATTAATATATGAACTCATATGAGATTTGTGATGTAATTAAATTGATTAGAAAATTGCTTGCTCTTTAGAGAGGAGAGAAAGAGAGAGAGAAAGAGGATTTCGAATATTTCTTTGGATATCCTTCAACTTTTTAATCTTATAAAACTAATGTATACCAGCCATTAAACCCATTGTTCATATATTTTAAACATTAATCGAAATGACCTTTAATTCCTTCCGAAAAGTTCTTTTTCTGGCCTCAACTTCAGTTCAGCTTTCAGTTATCAAAGGTAAATGGATGGATCGATTGAAGCACCCATTCTATTGCATGACCTTATTATACACCTGCATTCCCAATTATATAGACTTTCCAAGTAATTTCAAACAAGCAACTGTTTTGTATGCTTTTTGAGAATCGCTACACAAAATTTTTGCTTCCAAAAGGAGATTATAACAAGATAAAAACAAAAACAATACCTTTGAATGAAACAATCGAGGGTGGATTTCGGCTTTGTTAGACAATTTTTTAACAGCAATTTATTCTATAATAATATTTTATTTTGTAAATCAGAATAATATATAATAGAACTCATTATTGAGATAGAGATAGATAGATAGATAGATAGATAGAGAGAGATAGAGTATCTATCCTCCAAAAAGTAGCT
Source organism: Bactrocera minax (assembly GCA_021498325.1). NCBI lineage: Eukaryota > Metazoa > Arthropoda > Insecta > Diptera > Tephritidae > Bactrocera > Bactrocera minax. The sequence goes on from JAKEEE010000001.1 coordinate 6,554,619, forward strand.
GAACTAGAATCGAACAAATTATTACAGCTCCTTCCATACGAACGTCAAAGAAATTATTTGGCACAGTTCCTTTAATAAATAATAAGAGCTAATAAAAAATATGCTCCTAGAGAACTTCAGATCTTGTGGGAAATAGGGCCAATTTGTGAGCTTTGTTTAGTTGTATCCCTTTTTTCTGACATATTTTTTAGTCAAAATATTTGATATTTTTCTTTTTGGAGGTTTTTTGGTAAATTTAGGAAAATTTTTTTTTCTAAAACATAATGGAAAATTACTTTTTAAAAAATACTTTGGTCTTCAAATAAGTTAATATTGATATAAATCAACAAAAAATTTTACCTAAACTTTTAAGTTTTAATTTTTGGGTATCTATATCTATTTCTATATCTATATCTATTTAAATCTAGTAAAACTGATTTTACGAAAATCAAATTTTATTTTATTTAATTTTTTTTGCTTAAAACAAGTACGTAAACAAGTATTTCTTATATTATAATTGTATAAAAATTTTTTATTTCTACATGTGCACTCACAGCATTAACCGTTAAGCCGTTAAGTGAAATATCCATATTTGCAGTAGCGCCATCATCGCACATTGCCGCCCCGCCCACTCATAGCACCGCACAGGAGAGCACAGGAAAATCCCACACATCCAAATATTGTTATATCCACTTTACAAGAAAATTAATATTTTATTGTTATAACACACGAATAAAATCAAATCAAAATACAACAACAACAACAACAGCAATGGCAACAGTAAAAGCAACAGGAGCAACAACAGCGTACGGCTATTATACAACAACAAGCAAAAGTCGAACGACAATAAAGCGCACAATGGAGGTTACCTTAACTGCCACACAAATAAATAAAATACATAAACAATTACATAAATGCATTAAGTGCGCAAGTACATAATGGACAGAAGGCGCCGCGCTGCGGAAGAGTGTTGCACAAAGTATATACATACATCTGGCATGTGGCACTTGCCACCGCCAAACACAAACACACACACACCCCAGTATAGATGCAACACATCAGGCAGGAGAAATAGACCAACCACCGTTGAGCATCCCTTAACTAACTGTCATCCTGCCAACAACACCACGGAGCGGCCGCGAGCCATTGTGAGTCGTCCAACAGAGGCAGTCAGTCCACCAAACAACATTCGCGCACAAGTCGAAGTCAACGCATCCAAATGATCGCAGTACTAATTTAGTCCTTGCCGCATTTGCACGGCTCACGCAAACGGTTTTTTCTTCTTCTTCGCTAACAAAGAACTTTAGTGCACGCGAAACAAAATAGACGTGGCCTCGTTGGTACCGCGTGGTTCGTCTGTTCGTTGGTTATGCTAACTGAGCTACTGATCGACAAAATACAGTTAGCTAATTACCGAAAATTCCGCGATCTTACGTCGTTCCCGGGGACTAACGTTTAACTCGTTCATTGAGTCACAATCAAACTCTAAAGACGATTCAATTGTTTTTGGTCGCTTAACGCGCGTGGATTGTGTTACCGACGCAATTTTACCGTATGTAACGGCCTCAAGCCGCCAAAGATGTTGCTTAGCCGTAGTTCGGCGATTTCCACAACACACGAAGAAGACTCTGCAACAAACGGTAATACAATCGATCCGTCGTACGATCGTTTAACGGACAACATGGATGGCGGTAGAAATGGCCATAGTCCAGCCGACGGCGGCCGCATCGGTGAACGTGTAGAGTTGTGTTGCAATCGTTGTGGTAATTTCGCACAAATCATGAATACGAAAAATTATAACAGTGACGAAATGTTGCGACGCGAAAACAAATTTAAATGTGATAAGTGTTGTCATTTGAGTGTTGTAAATGGTAGCAGTGAGAGTGTGGATAGCGTGGAGGACGATGAAGACGAACACGATATCGGTATCGATGATGATATGGATGATATAGAACTCGACCCCGAACGTGATGATGATATGGATCTGCACGAAAGTGAGGCGCTCAGATTGCCAAAAGTCGAGGAGAAAGAGACCACGATTTTGAAGGATAATAACACAAAACCGATTTTGAAATTTAGTGTTTCGGCGATTTTGGGTGATACACGCGAAGGTGTGAGAGTGAGAAATGGTAAGAATTATCGTGAATAAATATACAGAATAATAATATACAAAATAAATTGGCATAAAACACTTTTGAATAATATACAACTCTAGACGATTGATGCATGTGGCATGGAACTTTTTAAAACGTCATGATATTTATATTGAAAATAATCAACTGGTTATTTGTGACGAAAGAAAGAAAATATTTCACAACTTAAATGATAATATTTAGAATTATTTCCTTTTCATATTGTGAGGAACATTTTTGTTTTTGGAAACACATTTCCTTTGAAACAGTTTAAACAAAACACAATACATGCTGAAAGTTTCTTCGTAGAAAATTTTGCGCTCGTTGCCTTAAAAATATCATAACACTTAAACTAACAGTTTTATAACTTAGGTGTTGGAGATTCCACCTTTATTAACATAACATTCTAAAGCTCTTTCATTCATTGCTGCAAATTACACAATTTAAACTACCATCAGTTCTGGAATTAAAACAAATAATATCAAATCGTTCGAATCTGATTTTATAGAAGAATAATATAAATATAATCATGATTTGTTCCAGAGTAATTGAGCTGCACCTCTTTTGAAGTGTTCTTGACTTGGTTTTTCCATATTAATCTGCAGTATAAATGTTTACTACTTCTCCAGATTTTACGAATCTCCATCTCCATTCAATGTTTGTATGAAAGTAAGACTAAAAATTCACTTTATAGTAACTACTACCTAACTACTCTGATTTATTTGGTACACCTAACTTTCTGAGAAGCAATCGATCTATCGCTCATCTTAGGTTTTAATGTATATTTATGAAGGCTGTGTCAAGATGTTTCTAACTCGCCTTCCTCCAAACAACTTTGATAATTAGCCTCCGACTAGGTTTTTACCTTCAACGCATCTTAATCTCGCTGCCGCACAGTTGCTGGTTCTAGACCGACGTTTACCGAGCTCACGTGAGGTCCAACGGCTTTGCAGTTTCCAGCGATTCCATTATGACCAGGCCCCCAAAGAAGTCTTATAATGAAATAGCTTGCTGCTATTCATAATGGAGCTGTCAAAATGTGCGGGTTTTAACAGTTTTCAATTAAGTCATTTTGCCAAAGTTTATTGCAATAATATATAATAATTACTTTAAAGGATTTGAGTATTTATTTCCGTCAGCGAATGGAATGTGGATTTGTTTTCACATTTTATCAAAAATATTTATTAAGGTGAAATGATAGTCCATGTTGTAAAGGGCCGCATTTGCATAACTTATGCCAGTCGTTGACCTCAGCACGTTGTTTGTGAATTAACTGTTTCGAAATTCTCTCTTTTGGTGTTGTTGCCATTTCAACTCATAAAACCAGAGAACCCTTTTAGTCATCTTTGAAACGGACTGCCCTCGGAAAGGAAGAATATTCTAGGGTTCGATTTATAAGTACTGGACTTTTGTAGAGTTGGATACATAAAGTCGTTCGAGGCAAATTCTGAAATAAAATCAAAGCTTATTTCCTAACAGCAAGTTTCTAAATGTATTTATATCATAGAAAATATACTTCCGAAAATCCAATCGCTAACTTGGATTCTTTTTGAGAATATTAAACGAACCAGATAGAGGTATAAAAAACTCTCTCTTTAAGGAGTAACTAAGGGTAGGCTTATGTATTGCTTATTTAATCGTTAAATGAACGTTTTGGTAGTTGGATAGCAAATTCGTACATCGGTTCAACAAGATTTAATGAATAATATTAAAGTAAAAATGTCTGAGTTTTAGAAAAAATACAACGATTTTCTATGGTATTATCTCCGAAAAGGCTATGTTCATATTTTTATATTGTTTATTACGCATACGCATATATGTTTAGAATATGACAATAAATTAGAATTTCAAATTCAGAGATTTAATGTGTTTCTAATGAAAACACATACGTTTTTTAATTCCATTTTAGTTCAAATGAAATTTTCGCCCAATTAAGTGCAATAAAAAAGCAATAGTTGCTAATTTGCCTGCATCTAATACCAAATACAAACAAATCCTTTTCAAAAACTAAATACATTTGGCAGCACAAGCCGGCGCAGCGAAGATCGACAACAAAAAAACACAAAACTTCACCCCGCAATACTTCATATGGCAATGATTAGGCTGGCGCTTATGAAAATATTGCAACAGTTCATTATAATAAATAGATGCAAACGGTTATTTCGCTTTATTTTGGTTGCACTAAATAGTTTTCCGCTTTAGACTTGGTCGCCGGATTAGCTATTTCAATTTTTATTCAAACTGCAATGCGACCTCTCTAGGTTAGTACCGATGCGCTTTTGTTGTCTTTCGATTTTGTTTTTCATTTAGGGCCATAAGCCCTCTGGGCTGGAGGCTGTAATAACACTCGCACTCCTAATCATGTTTAAATTATTGCATGCGGCATGTTTTTGCGTTTGCTCATAAATCCTCCAATGAAAATACAACCAAAGCAACCAAAGCAAATTCGTATAACCAGTTCCGATTCCTAAGCACTTCCTGCAGTTAACCGGCGCTACTGTTATATACCTCTTGCCTCGATATGAGTGCTCGTATTGTGGTCGCACGTCGCTTTGCTCACTTTGGGGGTTAATTCGTTGTTCCCGTGCCTGTTAGTGTCCTCCGTTGCCAACCCGCCAGTTGCTGCTTTTTAAGGCCTCAACAAAAGGAGGCGTAACGAATTATCTATCACTCATTGTGTCTTTTTATCCCACAGCATTTCGAATGCCAAAATTATTGTTGCCTTTATGTTGGCATAATTTTTTTATTGTTGTCATTATACGCAGATAATATTATATTCGTTTGTTTTGTTTTTGTTTTTGTTCTTAACGCTTTTTCGCTCTCCTGTGCTGGTAGTTTTGTCAGACGGTGGGCAATCGGTGGGCTGGACGAGCTGAGATTAATTGGTATTGAATATTGTACAATAAAATTCAATAACGATTCGCATTGATTTCTTGTGAATTTGCTAAAATTCTCACCATGTCGAGAAACGGTCGCGTGCCATCAGCAGTCGCAAGGATTTTACTTGCATTTAATAGCATGAATATTACCCCAAATATATAATTCTTCATAAGCATCTGTAAAACGTAAAAGTAGTTAATCTAAGTCATGATCATTTGTTATTTTTTATGAAAGTGATTAACATTTAATCAAGTATGTAATCTCATGTGACTTGACACTGAAGCAACTAAATATTACCGGGAGTGTCTTTATTGACTTTATGGACTCAACGACTCATAGTGCCCGACTCATAGTACCCGACTGACCGACGGCATGGGGGCAGTTTTCAGCAATCTCGCGATTCCCATAGTTTACTCTAAACAAGTATGTCTATGGCAGAAGCGCCATAAGGATTGGATCCATATGTTTCAATCTAATTTAACTGGATATTGTTAGACCTAACCTACAAAAGACTCGAATATAAATTTCACAACTGTGAGAGAGTTGGTTCATTACACAGAGTATAGTATGGGTAAAGCGAATTGCGTTTGCTAATGATACACTACGAAGACGATGAACTCAGTAGATATCCAAAAATACGCACGAAATGATTTTGAATGACCATAAAGTATGGTTTATCGAGATAGCTAACAATATAAAGGTATTATTTATCTTTATACCCTACACATCGACCGTAATCTCTGGCTCTGAAAAGTGACACTTTTCTGTTCTCAAAACTCAACCTCAACCGAGACCTTTTCTTATATATTCTATTTTCTCTAAATTTATTGAAGAAACTGAACAAATATATTTATATTTGATTCACAAAAACAATACTGTTATTGAGATTTCGCTATTTTGACTTTATGTGTGATAATGTTTTGATCCAAACACTTACACATGATACCATATACCTGAGAAAAGCAACGCTTCAGATATTCCAACTTATTTTCTTAACTGAGAAAGCGATAATTATTTTATACTTAAAGAAAAAACCTTAAAATAGTAATTCTGATTTCAGCCTAAGTGAAAGTTCTTTAGGTGGTTCTAGGTAAGAATAGTTATTGTGAAGAAAATTTATTGCTCCAGTGAAGAAAACGGGTGACGTGGAAATGAGGTCATTTCTTAGTCGGTTGAGTCGGACGGTTGATTTACAAAATTTCTAAATTAAGCCTTCAGACAGATAAAACAGCCAGTGAGATCAGTGAGACTGAGAAACCAAAATCTTAAACTATTCTCTACGCTGTTTTGGAAGGCCTATGGAGTCTTTTCGTGTATTCGAAAACCGATAACTGAGTCAAAGATTTGTATAATCCATAAAATTTCGAACAAAAATCGGCATGCATTTTTGTTTTTAAATCATCCACGTTTGAGCTCGAATCTGCAACAACAAAACGACAATCCATTTACATATATATTTTTCCATTCACCCTCTTAAACTAAACTTTTGAGTACAGTACATGAGCATACACTTATTAGCTGTTAAAAGGATCCACCACAAGACTACGTCAAAGCTTTACAATTTTGAAGTGCCAAGTCACAAAACCATAATAATTATTAAGGCAAACAAACAATAACACTTGACAGGATATAAAATGTTCACAAACATATGAGCACTTGGGCATATTTTCATAAATTTAACACGGTTACATACATATGCAAACACAAACACATATAAGTTTGTGTTTGTAAATTGTGTGATTCACACTTCAAGGCATTAAAATGTCGACGCTTTGAAGTTAAACGGGTAAGCGGTGGGAGGAGAACGCTTTCGGCTCCAAAGTCACTCACACGAGTACTCGCACTCACACACACACACACACTCAATACCATCACCTCAAGTGACGCCATTATGCGGCATTGTGCGAAAACTTTTGAAGTCTTTAGAGATTTCTCTAATTAAACAGCCGAAAACAAAAGCAGCAATAACAAATATAAAGGATGCTTAAATTAACAAACGAACAAAAACACGTGTGTATATGTAGGTACATACAAACGTAAGTGCGTATGCGAGTATGTAATACGATGTCTATACTCAGGAACTGCTGAAAGATGCCTAAACTATGATTGGGGGTGCGAAACCACAAGTATTTATATACATACATACGTACATATATATAAAGGATGTATGCTAATGAAAGGTGTTTCTCCATTTAAATTTACACAGCTTGAAAAAGAAGTTGTTCCCAATTAAGGTTTATTAACTATTTTTGAACCGGTGTAAAATGGGTCAGTAATGATATAGTCGTAACTTGAATTATGTATGCCTCAGTAACAGCAGAAAATATTTATAACACGAGGATGGATTGATAACTCAGTGATATTTCGTATTTGTTCAAAATTTTTTCCGTCCAGTGTCTTTCTGCAACCAGCTGAAATTATATTTTGAGAAGGTTTCAACAAACAACCCAAAGTCAAATAAATGTTTTGTACATATATACTAAATGAAACTCTTAATTCGGAAGATCAAGAAGAAGAGAGTACCTATGACAGTCAGATCTACGTAACAGGAAGAAACCCTAATTTAAACCTACCAGAACTCCCGTCTTCAACAAATAGTCAACTCCTCAGAAATTAGTGACAAAACTTTTTACGACTTTGAAGAGTATATGAACCCTAAAACTAACAGCAAGAGAACACAACACAAGATATATTCTAAGCAATTTAATCTGTGTTCGTTAGTCAGTCCACAATATATTAAGGAAATGGCAAATTAATCATTAGTCTTAAAAAGTTAAAAGCATTAATGGTAAAAATGTTTGCATTGTTGGACAAGCTCGACAGAGTTTTTAAGGAGAAACGACTTTTAGACTTTTGTCCAAGAAACAAGCTGTAGATTGCAGAATTATCCAACATATTTCACTGGTTTAGACTTTTTGATATTCTTTGCTGCTTTTCAGCATAAATAAATATATTATTTATATAAATTGATATTTTAATATTAAGATCTGAAAACCTGAAATAATTGAACTTCCAACCCATCTTTCAACACTTGCGACTTAAATTGACTAAGCAACTTTATTTTTATTTAATAGAATTCGAATTATATCTGAAGCGAAAATAATGACTTTTGAAAAAAGTTGTGAATCCGGTATATAAACCAAAAACTGATAAAACATATTTTTCTAAAAAATTAAACGTCGTGCCATTATTAACTGTTCTCAAACCTGAAAAGCTTACCATGATATTATATTACTTTCGAATAAATAGTCGCTTTGAAATCACTGCTATTCCCATGGCAATTAAACCTTTTTGTCGATTCTCTTGATTCAATTTATCCGCAAAATGTTAACTAATTTAGATACCAAGTTATCTCCGTCCACAAACTCCATTTTACTTCAGAAGGAAGAACTTCGAGTCTGATATAAAGTGGCATTGTTTCGCCTAAGCTCTGGCAACTGTCGTTTTTACCGTTGGGTATTTTTAGATGCATACATATATATTTCTACAACTGAAGGCAGGTTGATTGTTCTCGGCGCCTACAAATGTGAAATTTGCATTGGCGCTTTCATGTGCCTGTGGGTGGCGGGGTTACCGTTTCTGATTTTAATTCGATTAGACAGAAACAATTAACGTATTAACGCCTCTTTAGTGCTACAGCCGTGCCCTGTAAGTTTGTACAGTGTGTTCCACATGCGCTTGCACCTCACATGTTCATTTTGTGTTAAATACATGTTAAATAGATGTGTGTGCATATGTGAGATTTTGAATTTTAGTTGGCAGCTTATTTTACGCCACGTTTAATCTTTTGCGAACCGCTATTTTAACAAGGATGTTTCGGATACTTCGCCGAGGCATATGCATATATTTGAAAGCGAGTGAAAGCAAGAATTTGTGATTGGATTTTCGGTAGAATTTAATGTGCGGCATTTGTAAGCTAATGAGTTTGTAACTTCAGCTAAATGCTTTTTGTTGCAAGTTTTTCCAATTATGTAATTCAAAATAACAAATTTTATATATGCCGTTCTTTATTCGCATAATATAAGATATAATAATGCTTTAGTGATATAGAAAGTTTGATTTAATTCAGTAAATTTCGTTGCTAGTCAAATTCTTAAAGGGGTTCCAAACAAGAAGGCAAGCTTGTTGGTGCTCAAGCACTTCAATAAAAACTCTTTATAATGACATGCCCTTATTTGGTATTCCTGCAAAAGTTATGCCAAATGTCATGGAGCACTATTTTCAAACCTGCAAAAGGAAAAGGGATTTCTTTGAACAATTCGAAACCAAAATAATTTCTTAACATATGATCTTAACCCAATCTAGACACTATACTCAATATGGAATGCTGCATTCTCGTTCCCTTTGCCTGGTCAAGCTCATCTACTACGCATAAGTGCTTCCTAAAATTAAGTTAAATATTGTATGTTAGAATCAACAGACCTCTCACCATATTGACTTATCGGGAAAATAAGTTACGTTTAGCGGGAGCAAGTCTACGACCGCCGGCCGTGATCAAGTTTAGATCTCCATGCATGTTGTCACAAGGTCATCTAAAACTTTCGTTTAAGGTCTACCCCTCTAGTCTTACTTCCAACAAAATGTCACTTAAAACCACTCCTATGATGTTTTTAATATATCTTGGACGAAGTTCTAAATTTATATGGAATTCGAAGAAAATCTATAGAAGGCTAAAATATGAAAGAAATTTAGTGATATTTTAATAGGAACGTATGTTTCATTCTTCGACTGGTTGATGTCCGTGTAAAATTGAAGCAATACAAACCCGCCCTCGAAGAGAAAATTTACGCAAAGACCTAAAAAGGGCTGCAACATTTATTTCAATAACTGAGGTGTCTCTAGGTTTCAAATAAATTCTAAGTCTTCTGAATCTGAATCTTTCAATCAAGCCTTTCAATTGCATGGTTTCCTTCTGTGAGATATTTTAGGTACGACGATTAAACTTTCACTCACAGCCATCGCTAGTTGTTTGTGGGTTGTCGAGTTTGACTTGGGTAGGCGGCAATTAAATTAATTTCCAGCAGTCAGATAAAAAATTGTCTAGAGAAAGCGATTTCGATGAAAGTTGATTGGGTACGATCATTCCATATTTACATTACATTTGATAAGCAATTTTGAGAAATGATTAAGTACCAAACCGACTTGAGCGTCCTTGGTCAAAATAAACTTTAAGCGATGCACTTTTTGGATCTCTGGAAGCTCACCATATCTAGATATAGGCAAGCAAAATTTTGGACTTCGGAAAACTTATTTCCGAGGAAGGGTCGACAGTTCTACCAATTGGACCACTGAAAGACTTAATTCTTGTAGTAATCTAAAAGTGACCTGGGTACTAACGTCCAAGCATACTCAATGTATTAGAAAATATTTTTCCAAATAATAAATAGAGCCATCATTGAGTTACATATATCTGAGAATCTATCCAGCGCTCTTGCAGGTATAAGCTCACAAGAAAAGTTCATTAAATTTTCGACTTTTATACATATTTTATTTCAGATACCTCTCCTTTGGCAACAAACATTTTTATTAATTTCTCACATTTCACCGCAGTACTATAATTTAGGTACACATTTCAGTTCATCTTCAAGGATAAATATGTATTTTTATAAAAAATTAGTCAATATATGCAATATGTGAGATAAGTTATTAAATAAATATTATTGTCTTCTTTTCTTTCTCGTCACAGAATTCATTCAGCCGCAACATATTTGGCCTTACTTACAACAAAATTTCATACATCACACACATTTTCCACATCCCGCATTTCTGACACACCATCCACACGCACATCCACTAACACATGCACACCCTCACCTGGCCCACCATCCCCACCTGCCGCCACATCAGTTGAACACCATAAGCGCCGCCAATGGCAATAGTTGTCAGCCGCAAACCGCAGCGTCGTCGTCATCACCGGGCAGCACCATCAGTGATAGCGACAATCACTCCACCGGCACCGGCGGCAGTGGCAGTGGCAGTGGCAATAACGGCAACAACAACAACAACAGCAACGGCAATAACATCAACAATATAATCGATGGCCGGCCATATGAAGGCGGTGTTGTTGGTGGTCACAATGATTGCGGCAATGCGCTGGAAGATAATAACAATCGAAGACTAAATTTGTCGACGATGGCGCAGGAGAAACAGCAACAACAACAACAGCAATTGGCGCCATCACACCTGCAATCGCCAGCACACCAAATACAAGCTCATCTGCCGCCACACCACTCACCCTTGCCCGGTCAATCGGTTGGTCATCAAGTGATAGCGAAACCGTTGCCTAGCCGCCCGACACCATTCCTGCCACATAGCTTGCAACATCCACATTTGCACTCACTGCTGGCGCACTGCAGAAATCCCTACATGACTGGTGAGTGTGTTATTTCTATTGTTGTTGTAATGTAACCAACTAGACATGCGGTGTTATGTATGCGCCTATGTGTGCGCATGTGTGTATGGTGTGTATTAGTTCATAGTAAGGGCGGCATAACTGTTATGGGCATTTGCCACAATTTGTGGCATGCCGGTAATAGAATTTGACTAATGTCCTCAACTGGTGTTGTTGTGCTGTTGCACTTGTCAACACATTGTCGCACACTTTCACATGCACTCACATGGCTAGGTGCAGTGTGTGGTATGCAACAATTAAATGCAACAGGATTCTAATGCAGCAACACAGTCTATTTGAACAGAAACACACACTCACACACATACATACGCGTCGTAGCATTGTTAATGCATTTCCCACGCACTTCCGTTTCCGCCGCAAAACATAATGCTCACATTATTGCATCACTCTACCTCTCTCCTTGCAGTTGGTGCGCAAGTGTTTCCCCTACCACCTGGTCAGGGCTTCCCTTGGGCGCATTCGACGCGTGGCAAGCCTCGTCGGGGTATGATGCGTCGTGCCGTATTTTCCGGTAAGTGGTGAGGCATTATTTACAATCTAAATAACAGTACATTCATTCCTTCATATCGCCATGGTCGTTTTGATTTATGTGTTGTTGTTTATTGTTGTTGTTGCACAGATTCTCAGCGCAAAGGCTTGGAGAAACGATTTCAACAGCAGAAATATATAAGTAAACCAGATCGCAAGAAATTGGCCGAAAGACTGGGTTTGAAGGACTCTCAGGTTAGTACTAACTATAAGTAATGGAATTAATTGCGTAATTAAAATACCAATGTAACTTTATTACAAATATTTAAATGTCAATTATTGGCGTTTCTGGGAATCGGCTTTGAGTTCGTAATTAAAATGTCATAAATGCCTGAACTATACGTGCACATAGCAATGTTTACATATGATTACTGAGTAATCATAGTAAGAATTACATACTCCTATATACCTATATTTATTATGGGCAGCAATATCTTAACTGTAACACATTTGATTGAAAAGGGTAAAAGCTAAAACTTAATGGCTTAGTTAGTTTTAATTACATATTAAATCCCGTAATTTGCTGGATCACATAATATCCTATTATACGCTTAAAATTATTGTAATAGTATGCCACAATAACTGTGTATTGATTGAGAGGTTAATACTATTCATTAGAACTACATAAAATTTCTTAATCAACAGGAATTATTTTCTTAATTTTCTCATTATTTCTTAAGTCTTAATAATGCTATTGTGTTTCGATTAAAGTCTGCTCTGTATAAAGGGTAATCCATATAACTGGTTCTTTATAAAAATACACATATTCGAAATATCAAATATTCTCATTATTTATGAAACATAAGCCGTCTTCGATTCGCAAAGCGTTAGAGAGTATTAGGGCGAAAAAGCAGTTACTTCACTTTAAGGAGATATCCGCATAATCTCTTGTATCGAATTCAACTAGCTAGCTTTGCTAATTTTTCACAAGAGCGCAGCGCTAAAGATAGCGAGTAGAGCATTGGCGAATAGATGAGGGCTATTATTTCACATCATTCATATAACTAGCCAAGTTTTAGAGCACACAGTTTGGATTTAAGACGCGACCAGCAAATGTTTTAGAAAATGTGTGAAAGAAGATAAATCATAGTATTAAAAAAACTTCGGTCTTAAGAAACCATCGAAAGGTCCATAAAGGACGAAAGGTGACTGTGAAAAGTTAAAGATTCTTATAAGCTGTTTGGGATACTAAAAAACTGTTTCTGCACTTAAAACTCTCTCTCGTTATAGTGCTTTAGAAATGTTAATCGCTTCAAAACGCCAAGTCAGCCGATGTTGTTCTCCATCAGAATAGCCCTCCCTAATACTTTGGTATCACCTGCTAGTACGTTATTGAATTCCTCCGGGTTTAGAGATAATAATACTGCTGAGTACGAGATGATTTACTGGGTTTTCTTAATTGTTCGCCAAAGCAGCTGAACAAGAGCTTGAGTAGCATCGCGCCAAAAGATTGACTTCTGGCGACTTAATTCTGGATATTGTAGCAGATTAAACTCCTACTCATACAGACTAAATCTTGACATACTCAGCATAATTCCTGCAAGCAAAAAGTCGCCGCATGACACTAACTGCCTCATTCCACACATCTAATACAATTTTATCTTTTGTCTGACCCCGTCCAGACAGCTCCTAACCCTACTTACGTTTCCTCCAAATAAGGATGAGTTTAGTTTCAAAACTAATACTGTAGTCTGTGCGGATGCTGCCACCACCACGATATACGAAGCCGTCTACTACTTTGTGGTTATACCGCGTTGTACCGGGTAACTCAAGTTTCTAAGAAATCCTTATAAGAAATATGAAGGAAATGTAACTATATTTTTATTTTTATATTTGCACTCGTCGATAGACAGAAATATTTTATGTCAACCCAATGACCCTCATGATGATATATAACTACACCGATTTTTCAGCATAACCTAACCTGTATTATTTTTTACTTTTGATGTTTTAAAACATAAAATAATTTTCTTAAATATTCTCAATACCACAAATATCCCAAACAACTACAATCCTGCTATATATAATATTTATAAGTCATTGTACTCAGAATAAGTGAAAGCGCCTCCCCATATATTAATATAGCAGAAATATATGTTTGCATAGTGTACATGCATATTTGTCTCTATTTACCATTTACTTATTGATTTAATTCACACATGGAGTTGCCATTACGAATGCATATTTAATATGAATAATTATTTATTTTGCTTGTTTACTCAATCTGTATAAATATTCTATTTTATTTTTCTATTTTTATTCCGCACGCCATTTCGCATCGGCACATGCCACCATAATGGTTGTTGGGTGTGGAAAGAAATTCATACGATATTTACTCTTTATGAGGGTTGTAAGCACGTTATTGTTGTTGGGCATTGTTAACTCTCACAGCTTTTTGGGCGCCACCCAATTCTCAAATGCGCAGTCGCTTTTCCTTCAACCCACAGACACACACTCATACACACACACACACACTCAAATGTGTATATGGCTCTGTATAAGTATAAATTGAGAGCAAGACACAAAGAGTTAGTCACAAAGAGGACAATAAAAGACTATGAAGACATTATTTAAATTAATTGAAGTACATAATAACTATACATAAATAAGTATATGTACATAAGTAATTTATAGAAGCTTTTGTCGGCATACTGGTTGGTATATATTCTAAGATCTCTCAAATAGTTCTTCGAGGAAGTAAATAGAAATGAATATTTTAAGTTTACATATTTGACTTTTATTCTGAAATATGTGAAGTGAATATATATAGGCTTCAATTATAATTTCTTTCAAAGATCAAATAAATTTAAATTCTAAGAAAGTAATTTGTTATGGGTGTGCATAGGATAAACGATAACGGTAAATAGACATAGAAGCAAATAAATGCCTGCAAGTTGGAACATTTCAGAATAGGCTTCCACACACACAATCAGCAGATAGTACATCATTATTTGCAGTTCTTTTATATCCTTGGGCTATAGACATCTTTTATTCTTTCATTGTTAGGCCAAATACTTTCACGCTGAGTAACTTCGAAGCCCACTACCAAAATAGAGGAAGCCGTCAGTCAAGTCTATAGTAATGCCATATAAGATGAGAATTCGATTGATCTGTGTCATGAGACATTGATACTCAAAAAAGGAACCAGCTCTCTATTGGCCCACTTTAATTTTATGAAGGCAGCTTAGAGCCATCCTCGAGCAATAAATTCAACTAAACCTCGATAACCCTCTATACTATAGTGGACACAGATCTCAGTAATCGGTACTACGACTATAACTCAGATTTTATACAAAAGGTTTCTCTTTACGAGAATATATTGTTGCTCAATATAAAAAAAAAATGCTCTCATGTCTTAAGTCTAACGAACGGCACTCCCACTTCGGGTCTGATCAAAATCAATTCGGTTTAGTAACTTACGAAGTTAGAGGCTAAAAAAATTTCTTTAGATAGTTAGTACCAATATATATACAGAATACAGTAACATTTCAGAAGTGGGATTCAGAATGATTCGGAAGTTTCGGGTTCGCGCTACGAACCGAACGTATCATGGAGTTTATTAATAATATTTTTAATGAACAATTAGTATCTTAGTCTAACTAAGAGACCACACAGAGACCTTCGATAATAAAATATCGATAAAGTTATATACTGGAGGACTCGAGATGGGAGAGAGGGCAGCAGCAAAAGTCGTTCATGTATTTCCTCTGAGCTTAAACTGCATCTTCCATTACACAGAGCAAAATTTAATGATTTTTAAATTTTTCCAAATCTCAGAACACCGAGTTGCCTCATAAAACTAAAAAATATTAAATTTTTGACTGAAACAAAAAAATATAAAATACTGCCGAACTCCGACTCCATATATAATATTAAAAAAAAATGTACACATATTTGCGCTGTTAGCCAAAAAACGAAAAAACGCGCCGGCAACTGTAAAAAATCGATGAATACCAGTCATCACAATGCTGCACCGGCGAACACACAATGCCAGAGTCACTGAAAATAAAATTCCAGCAATATTATTTGGGGTGAGGAAAACTTTTTCCATTTTCACAGCGACTTAATTCCATTGTGAAGGAATTCATAAAATATCTGCCAACGCATATCATTAGCGACAGACGAAAGTAATCAAATCGTAAAATTAATGAAATTACTTTGAGGTGCCAAATTTTTGTACGATTTTATTTGTCACTGCACTCTCTTCCCCTTTACGATTATATGGCGCTCTAAATGAGTTTTCACTTTTATCATTCTTTTCGCCTTTCTTTCTAGCGAATCACTGAGGCGTACGCTTACTCTAGCTGATTGTCAAATATCTCCACGCTTTCGTTAAACATCTTTTTTTGTTGCTTCGTCTTCTTTCAATGCCGAATTCTGGGCGTGGGATTGCTTAATTTGCGTAGCAATTTCGTTGTAACAATGTTGTGTTGCCATTTGACAATTCACTAGTGTCAAAATGTAATCGATCACAACTCAATTGATTTCATTTACTATAGATTCAAACAAAAAAAAAGTCACATGATCAGCGAACGCTGGAGGCATATGTGTGAAGTTCACCCATTAAACCTACATATAATACATTTGTGTATTCTTTGAGGATTCTGCTGCCATTGTATTCTAGTTGCCGACGTCACGCCAATTTGTCACCACAATTATGTCAGTTGCCCGAGAAAGAGATTCATCAAAATTTCATATGATCGTTTAAGCGTAACCAATTGTCATCGATCCATCAACTTTTTACTTAATGATCTTATAATGTGGCGAAATAATGCGGTAATCGAGCAATGAGCTCATTCATACGGAAGTCCAGCTGACGTGTTGACGAATTTCCGTTAGATATGTTTTATTGTGAGATTACATGATAATTTCGTGCAAACAGTTATAAAAACGAATGTAGATGTATATATGCACACTAATAGTGTGAGGATAGATTTAAAAAATGTTGATCATAAGACCTTGTTATCTCTTCGTCCAAGCCTAAGAAAAAAAGCGGATTTTTTGTAAATATAAAGAAGTTCCCTGGTTAAAAAATTTAGATTGAGATAATTGGCGTAGATAAAATGAAGCCGGAACATTACACAGGTAACATCATAGCGATACCACATTAAGGTGTCTTACATTTCACATACATTTTCTCGAAACAGTAAGTTTTTGATAGTTCCTATATCGGGTTCTTTGAGTTTCGTGTTGGGAACGCTTAAATGGTTAGTTGCTATTAAACCTTCAAACTTTACTCTGAATTAATAACTGATTAGTCAATAAGTCAGCTTTAATAAAATTCTTAGTTGGAGATTAATCAGGGTACTTCCTATAATAATTTCATAGAAATATGTTTTTATGTGCGACAAGCTCTCTTACGTAATTGATGGCGACTTTGTGTAACTTAACTCCATTCTATATAACACAAGGCTCCTTTGTTGTCATTGGCAGGACATAAAATCAGATAGAAACTTAGGCATGAGTATGTAAGTACCACACTTCGAATACAAAACAAATATATAAACCTTAAATGCTAAAAGCTTCTGTAGAAGAGAAGATCGATTCTAGAAGAGTACAAAAGATATATTGGATGGAAGATGTATGGGCCTTTATGATGGTAGAAGTTATTCTTACATAACCTAGAACGATGATCTATAAAGTGCATGCGAACTCTCCAACTTTGAAATGGAGAAGAACTTAGCCCACCTTAGTTTTAGAATTGTTGCCAACTCGAACTGAGAGGAATAACAGGTCATGCACACACAAGGCTCAATAGGTAATCGAGAAATTTAGAAACTAAAAATGCGTAGAATCTCTTTAGGAAAAAGAAGTCGTTTGTCATATAACCGCTTAAAAATTTTGGATATGTCCAACTGTTACAAAATTTGGTGTACTTTATTACCCGTCGATCAACGCGAAGAACAGGTTTACAGGCATTAAACAGCAAACTAATGAACGTAAAGTATCAAAATAAAAACTTATTCACAACTAGTTAATCAAATTTATTGAGAAATCGTTTTAAAATTGTTCACAATTTGACTGTATCGGTACAGGAGGAATCCGTAAAGTCTCTGTACTATTAAATGGCATTGACTAGTCAATTTGATTGGATAACCTTACAATTATTACACTTGAGCTTTCCTCTCCAATCTTTATCCGAAAATTGATGCCGAGCTAACCCTCCATCACTGCAGTATCCTCTTTTCAAAAAATTTTGTGAAAATCGTGCGGAACTAGAAGAAATTTTAATCTTAGTCTAACGAATATCGTACCAGTGGTTCGTTGTATTTTCATTTCGGTAAATAAACTGCTGACTTAGGTTGTAGATAAGTGCTTTGAGCAACTTACCCATTTACCCCAGCCAAAGAAAAGTGTCTTCTTTGCAGAAAAAATTAAATGTGTGGTAAGGTTAAAGTGGTTTCGCAACCACCACTGCTCTGAGTGTTCTCAGAAATCTACGCGCGTACAATAAAAGAAAAATAACATATTTTAATGGATATTTTCAGCATTAGGGAAACCAGTGGCTTAGTAATAAGTACGATCGGGGTTAGTCTTACTCCACAATATTTTATATTGATTATTTACCATCTAAAGTTTTCAAAGCATATCAGGAAATATTTCAAACATACATGACGGACAGGCCATACTCCATACTTTCTAGTTAGACCTAACCTTAAAAAGACACGTGTATACATTTTGTGGATTTTGAGTGACACAGGTTTTGGTATTATCGCTTCAAACAAAGCTAGATTCGGTAAACATTTCATCATTTGAGAGTAACTCTTAGTAAGATAACTCAAAATAGAGGATTTTTACTTCTTAAAGTTCTCATAAAGATTTTCATACCCGGCCTTATCTGCAGTAGCGCAAACTTAACAACTTGCCATGTAAGACTAAATATTTTGTCATACTTTTATTATAACAAATAACAATATGATATAATGTTTTTGTATTTAAATATTTCCTAAGAAACACTTTAACTGTTTAACAATTTATAATGATAACTAATGATCATGTAATAAAAAGAAACATAAAATTAATTGCTAATAGTTAGTAATCTTGATTAGTTATTCTAATACTATTATTATTAGTATTACAGTGTATGCTTTCTGCTAATTGTTTATGGAAATTTATATAACAAACATTAGCCCTGCACAATGAAAGCACGGTCATATTGGTTACCAACCGAAAGCCACTTAAATCCTTGAACCCGAGCATTTGATAGCCAACAATAATTGGCAATAATACTAAAATATTTATTAACTATAATAATGATCCGGGTATGCGTACAAAAAGCATACAGATAAACATATGTACACATATATACATCCACACCTGCGTCAGCAGCGCCAACAACAATTGCAAATCAAATCTATTCATTGCAAATAGCTAGAAGCCGTTAAGCTTGTTAGGATCGAGTGGCTCACCTCCGACACTGCGATTGCCATTTAACTAACAACAAATGAAATATTACCGTAAACAAGCTTACCATATAATTGCATACCCACACACACACATACGCACGCACACATGCGTTCATAGGTGTGCAGTAAAATACTGGTGCATTGGCGGTATTTACCCGTTGCATTTAAGTAATCATAATTCTAGGTGACGCTCGTCGCTCCAACAAATGCAACAAAAGCAGCAAAACAAATGCAAATTGTTGTAATTATCAGTTAACTATTATATACATACGGAGGCATTAGGAAGTCGACCGGGTAGTCGATGTGTCTGAAGTTGGAGAGCAAGGCGGGCAGCCATCAATGCACAATTATGAAACAAAATGCAAAAAAGTAAAAAACAACAACAATTGGAAAATTTTACAATGCAAATATTTGCAAGTCACCCATCTAATCTGCTGCAGTTTGCGCATAAACTCCAACAATCTAAGCAAATGAGTAGTTTGGGGTCAGCATTGACCGTTACACGCAACTTGCAACGCGTCTAGCAGCAAGGATTGCATGCTTGGTCGGGGCCGGAGCCGGAGCCGGAGCCGGAGCCGGAGCCGGAGCCACTTCGCGTTGAGTGCGTTTGTAAAAATGCCATTTAACGCCGCAATAAACGTTGCAATAATACTCTCGAAATGATGAATCACCTGTGTGCTGCACCGTTTGTCAAAATCTGTGGCCACCATGCAACGGCCGTCGCATCAATTGCACTGCCGGTTGACCACAATGCAGGCAGGGCCCTTGCAAAAGCGGTAAATGTGTGTCTGTGTGCTGGCATTGTTTTTCGAGTATTTATGTATTTATGTATTTATGTATTGTTGTTGTTGTTGTTTCATTTTTATTGTTGCTGCATGTTGCGCCGAGAAATGCGCAACAAGAGTGAAATTGCAACGCTTGACAAAGAGGCGCAACGACAATACGTCGAAAAATGTGAAACACTCCAACCACATGCGTAAAGTGTTGCATACAAATAGGCGCACAACCGCAGTTTACTGCATTTTTTGAGTTATGGCGCATTTTACGACTTTTTTCTACCAGCTAGCAATCGCCGCTCTTCTATGACAACAGCCTACCGCTCCTTCCTGCACACATTTCACATTGTTTGTTTGTGTATTTTCAAATGCCATCAACACTTTTTCATTGCATCGGCCCTAACAGCGACACTTAGCAACAAAAAATTCAGTCTAAACGTCAAATTTGTACAGCTTCCCTTCTTCTTCATATATACAAGTTCTTCTTCATATATATATATATATATACATAAACGCGTTTGTGGTATTTGAAATTGATTTGGCGCTTGGGGCATCGACAATGACAATGCAGTGACAGCGACAGCGACAATAACGATGGCGCAGTGTCACTTGACCGTTGCGGCTGAGTGCGAATTGCCACACTTGTTCAAACACCTACCATACAACCCTCTTGCGCACAGCAGTCGTCCACTTTGCAAAAAACGAAAAAAAAAACACGAAATTGTGGCAAGAGGAGTTCGGGGCGCTTGCAACGTGGTCAGTCTTTGATGTTCATGAAAAAGGCATAAAGGCGTACATAGTAGACATTTCGGCATAGGCTGATAGCCTGCTGTGCAAGACCATATTTTTCTGACATTCTCGTACGTGATATATGTGCATATGCATATGTATGTTTAGATGGATCTAGACTTTTTTGTATATATTATATATTTTGGAGTACTTAGATCACGGAAAACACATTCGACTTTATAAATATAGCTGGTGGATTGAGAAGTCAAGTGCTTTCGAAAGTCTGATTTAAATTTTAAAGATTTTTCTCCCAACTTTTAATTCGACATTTTAACCATTTCTTCGGCTCATTCATAAAATCTCATGTCAGATATAGACTTTTTGGTAATACAAGGCTCTCAAAATAAAAAAAAAATGTCATGGAATAAATTTATGCATAAAAAGTAGGTCACCAAATAACTTTTATTTAACTTTAAACACATTTATATTAATATAAATTAATTTTTTGAAAATACCTCTTCATTTCACATATGAACCGATGTACGGTATAAAGTCGTCCATAGACACTGAGGTCTTCGTATTCGGTAACCGGCGGCTTGAGAATTAATGCTCCGATTTCAACGACTGTTAGACGAGAGTTGCCGCCCCTTGAAGATGGTATTTTCTCGATTAGCGACAGTTTGTGGGCAAGGCAATGGTCCGATTTTACCCATCTGCAAGACCAAACTTCTTCGAGTGCCAAGAAACACGTATACCAAGTTTCATCAAGATATTTAAATTTTAGATTTATCCTATCGCTTGCACAGACGGACGGACAGACAAATATCATTTCATTTTGGTATATATCCTCTATATGTACCTCGACTAGTTGCAGGTATTATATACAACCGTATTATGAACAACTTCTTGTGAGAGTAAAAATATGGAATGTCTCCATTTTTTTTTTATGACAAAATTTTGAGCTTAAGAGTGTTTTCTTAAACGAAATGAACAACTATATCAATACTTATAGAGTTATGTCCCCTTGTAATATTATTATGAACATCTTTTTCAATGCGTTTACCGAATGCTTCTTCAAGGAGCTGCTCTGGTTGGCCTTATTTTCTCTTCTCATTTACTCAGCTGACAAAGATCTGGGTTACCTACTAAAGGTATGAAAATTTTAAATATTTCAATTTACTTGATTTAAATAAAAAACCAAAACAAAATAAATTTCAAAATGTTTGTCAGAATGAGCGACTTTTAGATCAAATCACTTTGTAAAACTTTCTAATTTTTTTTTTTTAACTCTAACTATTTTCTAAACAAAACAAACTTCGACATAGTTATTCATAATTTTTAAAGGACTTTTGCATCATTTGCCAAAACGGTAGCTTTAACCGTTCAACTAATTTGAGTAGTGTCAACAGTTTATCACCTGTTAAAATCATTAATCATAGCAAATTTTAACAATTCAATTAAGCCACAAAAGCAAGTTCATACTTCGTTTTTTTTTTGAAATTATGAAAAATATGTTAGTAAATAAGTGATTTGCATAATTGCAATAGACTTAGTGAACGTTAACTGCCAATTAAAAGTCACTTAACGATGACCTACACAATGGGGCGTCAATAGAAATGCATATTGTATTGCATTATTATTTAAATCTTACGAAATGAAATAGCAATTAATCTCAACTAGATAAAAAACACATAGACAACTATTATTAATACGTAAGCCAATGTGAACTTGATAATGACACAAATAAATCGCGCAATAATATGCGTATATGCGCATTCATATACATTAAAGTTGAATTACTGCACCGTAATCGTTTTGTGTAATCCATTGCGCCGCAGCGACTAATTTGCTTGCAACAAAAAACGACCAAAAAAGTCATAAGTTCCATGCTCGCCTACTGAAATCAACCATAAAATATTCATCATTCGTCGCATTAAAGTGGCCGAGGCCGAGGCCGAGGAAGTAGCCGTGGCAGCGAACGGTAATCACGCTTCAACTACTGCCAAATTACAGTTACAGCTGAGTGAGTGTGCGTGTGCGTGTGCGTGTGCGTGTGCGTGTGGTGGCGCAATCAAATAATATCCTTCAACATGTAACACATTTTTCTGACACTCCCCACTTTTGTACAGCGCAAAACACACACATACTTACGTTTACCGTTATTGCCGATTTGTTAGTGTTCTTTTGTTTTCAGCGCTGATTGCCGTTTTTGCTGTTGTTGTTGTTGTACGCATACAAATTACTTGCAAAGTATCCTTTTACCCGAAAAATTGACTTCTCCACTGTACATTGAGTTGCTAAATGGTTGTTTGTTGTTGTTGCGCTGGCGTAGAGCGCACTAGCAGGGACGAGCAGCATGTGTGTTGCCTGCTTTAAGGCGCAGTTGCAAGTTAAGGGATAAACGAGACGATAACTAAACAAGCGTCAGCTGCCCGAGCAGTCGAAGCACTCACACTCACACATATGCAGAGAGTTACAAATTTGCAACTTTGCTACATTTCTGCTACACTTTCTGTGTCTACGTATGTATGTATATGTATGTGTGTATGTATGTGTGTGGCTCGCTTCAGTTGGCTCATCGCTAAATACTCTAATCGAAGCATATGTTTCCTAATGAGACGTCTTTTTCATCTCTGCCACATGCTGCAAGCATGTTGCCGCGCCGCTGTTAGTGCGCTTCACCCTCACTTGTTGGCTAAATGCGCGGAACGCGGAACGATTGCGGGATGCGGCAGGGTTTGCTCCAAATTGCACTAAGGATGTGTTGAATGACATTCGATATGTGCGCTTAATGGTGTATTAAGTGCGTGAGGGTGATATACGAAGATTCGATATTCGGCAACATTGATTGTTCTTGCCAAGTGCAAGTGCCATGCAAGTGCAGAGCTATTTGACTTTTGCGGTTTATATTTTTGCGGTCGGCCGTTTGTAGTCAGTGCCGAGCGCCTGCACCCCATTAATTGTGTGTTGCCCAGTGTTTGTGCGACGCTTGTCTACTCGCTAACTGTTTCCGAGTGCTGTTGTTTCAGAGTAATTATTTACAAATTACTTAGTCTTGCAATTTGTGAATTTGCACTGGAAATCTAGAATGCTGTTAAAGCTCGAGTTTCTTTTCTGAAAGTGCTCAAGGATATTTATTTATTTGGGTGCACTATATTTGTTTGTTGAAATTTGGTGAAATTGAAATGTATTGCAACAAAGAGAAATGCAGTTGAGTGTAACAATCAATCACTGAAGGGAACAGAACTACTCATGAGCTCACGTGATTAAAGCAACTTAAATACCTTACAATTTTTCGTTTACATGTCTGTCGTCGTCGTAGATTGGTATGCTAAATTACCGGGCAATATTATTCTAGTTTAATTTAATTTAACTTAATTAGTTTAATTTACGTAGAACTCCTAAATTATTGCCCATACATAAGATCTCAAAAAATTTTACCTAGCCCACGGTCTTTATCTAACGAAAATAGAAGACTCAGTAAAATCTATCCCTATTAAAAGCCTTAAATAAAACAAGGTCGGGCAACGCATTTAAGACTATCTGAGTAAGCTTCAAACAATCGAAACCTCCAACTAGGTTTTCATAAATATGTTTCTATGTCATGAAAAATACCCAACCATATCCACACATAACTTTTGCTGTCTAGTCTGTTCAATGGCAGGAATAACACAGCGAAGCCTTCCGAGATTAAGAGCACTGGGTATGTAGATCATAGAGAGAAGAGAAAGGGATTTAAAATATCGTCCAACTGACTTCGCACTTGATCGGAACCTGATTTGTAAAGCAGTTCAGATGTGTCATTTTCAATACCGTTCAAGGAAGTAATTTGTAGAATCACAAAATTTTGTTTGGGTTCAGGAACATTACTAACATATTTTAGAGCTTCTTTTTAACCTAATTATAGCTACCTTCCATTAAATACTTTTCAATCTATCCACGAGTCATTTAAATCCTTATTGAATATGAGATTATCTTATTTCTCCATGATTTGATCCAGACGGTACTTTGGTCTCGTTGGAATTTACTTCGTTCAGGACATTTCCTACTATAATCTCAATCGACTTAAGGTATTTTTTCCAGAGCGCATGTTTGAGTTTTAAAAAGAACAAGAAATCACTGGCAGACAAATAGGTTCACTGGGTTAAATAGTGTCTCATAGGTTCATAGGTGTCATTCAATAGGTGTCTAGGCGAATACTATTATTTTCGCTTCTCTGGTGAGCAAGTCATTTACTCTTACGGGAAGGCACTTCGTTCTCAAATATCAACCAAAATATGTAGAGCCGAGCCGAAAGAGAGCATCTCTCTTATTTTCCCAATGTTAATGTTGTTAACAGAGATAAATATACGGCTGATATACGGAAATATTTCTGAGACCTCACTACTATCCTTGATTTGTGACTTCATCTGGCTCAAACTTTACACATTCTGTAAAACTGGTCAGGATTAGGGACACACCACAAATCGGCGGCATTATCCAAAAATATTTGGAACATCTTCAATTTCTACCATATTCCTTCTTCATGTATATCTTTCTTGAATACGCCAAAGGTGATTAAATAAAATGAACGCATATAAGATACGTATTTTTATTAAGTATGTTCAAGTTAAGAATAATGCCATACCAGATAAATGTTATATTACAAAATATTACTTATTTGTGTTAAGAATACTACATACATTCGATCTGCTATTAAAATTTTCAGTTACTTTTTGAAACCTTCTTGGCAGATATGAAAAGACCTTATGACATCTTTTGACCGCTCCACTGCTTTTTCTGAATATATCTTAGAGTATATCTTATTAGATTGGGTGAATAAAACGATCACTACAACAATCATCACAATTTGTGGTGCAGCTGAAATATTAAACTTCTTTTGGCTTCCGGAAGTTCTCTATGACTCTTTGGCATAGCCTGAGTGTAGGTGAAAGCCTAACATATGTACCGTTCGTTTGGAAAAAAATCAGACTCTGAAGAAGAACTGGATTCGTGATAGTAACTCCATCTAGTTCACCTCCCCCAGTGAAAGCTCTACCTCAAACTATAGCCTGATTTGAGTATTGCTTATTTTAAACCGAAATGTCTTTCTCTTCACTGATCGCTCAAAAATCACTGCATACTTTTCTAACAAATTCTGAAATTGCACAGAATTCAAAAGAATATGCATATGAATAATGTACTCACTTTGAATTAAATAAATAACTATGAATTAAGTACATACATGTTTATCAAATAAATAATCAAACATATTAAAAACATATACTCAGTAATATAATAATAGAGGCACACACACACACACACACACACACACACACACACACACACCCGTACATTGAAGTGCACACATGAATGCGCTGACGTCAGCCACTTAATCGCATGCAAATAAACAGAACTAATGACAGTTCAAAGCGTAAATCAATTGCAGTACCATAAAAAGTCAGCGTAAAGCGTTTGAGCAAATAAAAAACAGAACCCCGCATGTATAATCACACACACAAATACATTTCACATGTGTATGTATATGTTTCGGGTGCAAAGTACCGCAATGCATAACCGCAATGGCTGGCACACGAAGGCAAATACACATATTCCATATAATAAACGAATTTAACAAACAATTTCGCTAAATCCGAAACCCTAGAGTTATACAATTTAAAAAAGCATATACAAACACATACGCCGCCACATACAAAAGCAATAAAAAGATTACAATCTGCTCTAATGCAGTTGCCAAATAAAGAATGAATTGAGTGAAATGATAATCGAGCCGAGCCGCCGCCGTCAGGTCGCAGCACCCTCCAGTCACTCCCCATCCAGTTGGTCCCATGAGTATTTTCTCCATTTCCTGCCCCTGCTCCAGACAATATCTTCTCGTTTTTGTTGTTTTTGCGTGTGTGCGCTTTTTAGTACTCTAACATTGAATTTGAATCTCAGATCCCAGCACTTAGTCAAGCAAATAAAAATCTACATACACGCTTGCACATACATACGAGTACCATCCCAGCCTAGAAAAGGGTAGCTCATGGCCCTGTCGTGTGTTGGTGGTGTAAGCGTATGATTTGTTGTTGTCTATTTCTTGTATTACTGTTGTTGTTGCTGTATTCTCAATATTGTATTTTTAGCAAATCAAAAACAGACGAATTTGTTTTGGACATGTCATTCGCGCAAGAGAAGCTGAAAAGTGTGCTCACATGCCCATAAAATGAAATGGAAAAAAAAAGCTCATAAGCGCATGCCTTCAGGGGCTAACGTACCACATACGAGTTGTGAGCACCACAAAGTGTATGGCTGTGCGTATTCAAATTGCGGCACATGTACGCCAAAGCATTCATAGTTGTATGGCTGTTATTTTCACATTAGGTTGGCACTTAAGTTTCATGTTTTATTGTATGTTATAAAGCAAAAGTCCACAGAAAGATTATATTACATTTTTGTTTTTAAAATAAAATGCCTAATAATGATAATAATTTGAAATAAATATATTAGTTTCATGCTTGTAAGATTTTTGGTTCATTCAACAACTTCTGAAATGCAAAAACATCAGAAGTATTTACAATGAAATCGGTTTTATTATTTTCGTAATTGTAAAAGCAACAAGGAACCGCCTCTTAACACATGAACCACGAAACACCTGAAGCAGTAAACTCATTGAAAGGCTTGAACCAAAGCACGTCACGAAATCTTAGTAGCATACTGAAGAGCAAGAAGGTTCAAAGTTTTTACTCTGAGGTGCTGTAGCTTTCAGAACAAGGCGTTATAAAAATATAGAGAAATCGGAACGAAATATACAAAATATGAATCTTAGTCAGTATATGTCATATATTAGTCAGTATCCACAGTATATATATGTGCTATTTATGATCTTATATTTTTATAGCCTTTGCTCCCAGGGAACTTTTAATACTTTAATACGAAGTTACTTCCCAAATAAGTGAGGTTCTGTTTTTATTGGGGTGGATGATATTCTTATAAGATATAAATTTGAAGGAATCACTATTCTCTTTGTAAATATATGTAAAAATATATTATGCAATAATGTTAAACCTTTGGTAAATAGAATAAGCTTTTCATATATAGTTCTCTAAACCGCTAATAAGCATTTCGTTGCTCTTTTTTATCGAAGATTCCGAGCAATATAATTCATGAGTTTGAGTATTAACGACAAATAATTATGTGGACTATCTCTGAGGCTCATTGGTGTTGTTTACTGCCGGAATTTGCCTCTAAGTGCTTTTTTATGGTTCACTCCCAGGTATACCCCAGATCGAAGCATTCTAGATATAGACCACGTGAGCAATTTTCAGAATATGTCCATATCAAATGGTTTTAGGCCTTCGGCCTAAGCCTAAGAGTCCCATTTTTTCTGCATTTCTTTTTCATTTTGGCGTAATCCAAAGACAGCTTTAGTACCAAGAAAAATTGAGGTTAGTTTTTCTTTGGAACAGCCAAATGAAGCAGTCAAACATATTTTCGTATAACTCAGTAATTTTCATAATGATGGAATTCTTTTTAGTTGATTTTAGAAATATATGTGGATTGCAAATTGACATTCAAGCGGAAAAAATAATTTTCAATTATAATACAATCTTTTCTATATTGTAAAAACATAGGAGATTTCACCACTCTAATAAAATAGTTGCGAATTTTATGATTTTTATTATTTATGATTTATCTATATTGGCTGAAAGACTTTGGCCTAACAATTAAAAAATATTTTTTTAGAATGAAAACATGACTTTATTATTAGACGTAGTCTCCATCTAGAATAGTGCACTTGCTGTAATGGTCCTTCAACATCTCTTTACCAGTTCAATAATGTGAAGCCTGGAGGCCTTCAAAGTAGGCATTTATTTCCATCTTGACCTCCTCATTCAAATCAAGTGAAATCTTGTTCCATCGAAGCACTTTCTAAGGTCAAATGTTATGAATACCATGTGTTCCATCAATTTATCACTTTTGTCTTCTTTGGCATTTTCGATCAACTATATATTAGTATACTGTATTTAGGCATTTTTTATTGCATGTCTAATCATTTCAGCCCGGGGTCATTTAGGAAGATAAATTTAAGCTTTAAGGCACTAATAGTTAAAAGTTAGAGGTATAATTTACCATAAATTTTCACTCGAAAAAACTGAACCACCCATTTATAGACATTATCCGGCATTAAATTTATGTCGTCAGCATATGTCTGAGGATATACGAATTCGACTTTGAACGTGAAAGCGATTTCCGCTCACATAAAACGTTTGATCCATTGCCTGCATAAGTTCTCAAGCCATTTTTATACCTTCTTACATTATTATTAAATAATTTCGTTTCTACTTTTTCTTATCGAGATTTGCTTGTAGTATGCAAATAAACTGGCAATTCGCCTTGAGATGTGCTCCATTTCCGCTTTTGGTTTCGATTTAATTTAGCAATACCACAAGTATTACAGCGAAACGCTTTGAGAATCGAATTAAACGCTCTATTGGCGTTTCAGTGTCGTTAGCCTTTTGGTTTTCTCCCTTTTCTGAGATACTTCAGTTAATAAACAGATGTTTTACCAGCTTCAAAGGTATGCAAGAAGTTGGTGCGAATAAAATATCTTTAGAGAATATATCTTATATATTAAAAAAAAAACTTATAATTATGCAACTCAGCGGGTTAATAAAATTTAGTATTTAAAAATTACATTTTAAATTACAAGTCTTTTAAATGCTATGAAAATATGTTTCGCAAGTTTTTTTGTGTTTAAACTAAAATATTTTTGTATTCAAAAAGATTACTAAAACGCTTTTGAACAGTCGCAAATGAAAATTAAGCGTTTGAATTGGCTAAAAACAACAATAAATATTAAACACACTCTCATAATCGGCACACAAACAAACACACGACACTCATGCTCGTCCTCAACAATGAAATGAATTAATAAACCTGATTAAGCATTGATCAACAAGGCGTGTAATTGGATTTTCACGTAATCGTTTAAACAGTTAAATAAATAAATAACCAACCACACTCAGGCCACACCCCACCCAACGGTAAACAACGCATACAAACAAAGCTATTCTCCATGAAAATCAGTGTGATTGCATTTTTTTGCTGCTTCTTACTAAGCACAGCAACAATAACAATAACAATAACAATAAGATTCAATAAGCAAACAGATTTGGTGAACTCCACTTAAATGCGTCTATTAACCGCAGCAGCAGCGCTAGTCACACATCTAAAGCGCAGCATAACGGTACCTTATGTTAAAACGACGCCAAAGGAATTGTGGTGCACGTGCCACGCGCCGCACACAGCCTTCAGCCTCAGAAGTTTTGTTTGTATGCTTCCGGTCATTGAGTTTCTTTCCGCATTTGCTCGCAGTAAAGCAGCAAGAAGCGCAAGTCACACGCACACCTACACACCTACACACCAACACCCACACACATGAAAGCGCCATTTTCCAAAACACCGTCACACTCACACACTCTCATCATGCGACAGGCGGTAAGCGGCAGAATGCTTAGCAAATTGAAATAATAAGCCAAGGCGGCGATAAGATTAATGATTATGGGCTTGCTCGCTTGGATGCTACCCCAGCACCCATTGCCGCCGAGAGTCACCCGCTGCGCTGCTTGTCGCTACTTTGCCGGCTCGCTGCTCCGCTCTGTCCACAACTTTGATGCTGCGAAAGTCTGTTTTTGATGGGAATTAATTATAAAGCATACAATTTAAAAGCCGAGCAAGTATTCAACGTATGCTTTATTGTTTTCGTACATAAACATACAAACGGTTATAAAATATACGAGTATGTACTATGTAGTAATGTTTTTGTTGTTGTGGCCAGTTTGGAGCAGCTTATGCTTGGCAACTTTTCATGAATAGTTATTTTGTTATGTTTTCTTTACTACAAACACACAGACACACAAAATCATATTTACACATACATATATATATATATATATGTACCTCGTATAGCTTCCAGCTTTGCTTGCAGAAGAATGATTTTAGTTTTTTAATGAGTTTTCAGTATTTCTGGACTTCATTAAAGAAATATTCGGCCTTTAATTATTTTTATTACATGCAGGTATTGAAATGGAAATTTTGCTTTAAGGAGATTTAGAAAGACAAACGCATACTTTGAAGTAATAATACAAGAAAGTGGAAGAATAATTTGCACAGCTATTTAATACTTCGATTTATATCTAGTGAAGATAAAAATGAAGTTCATTAAAAAATATTTCAATTACAATTAAAAATAAAATTATTTAGTTAATTTGAGAATACTTAAAGAAAGTTAGTGGTTCTTCTTTAGAATTTGAAAATCGAAGTACTTTCTGTGTTCCTAACTTTGTTACTGGCAAATATTACATATAGACCACAAAAATTGTCGATTATTTATCGTCGTTATAAGTCATCGTCGTATCGTTATAAGACATTCTATGTAAAATAATTATATGTCTGAATCTTTTTAAGCTTTTTATATACGCACATTTTTTTTACTCCTTGTTTCAAATTAATACTTCTTCTACAATGAAACTCTTCATGGCAAGTTAGCTTTGTGAAGATAATAGATTTGAGTGT
This sequence comes from Bactrocera minax, assembly GCA_021498325.1. Lineage (NCBI taxonomy): Eukaryota > Metazoa > Arthropoda > Insecta > Diptera > Tephritidae > Bactrocera > Bactrocera minax. The sequence continues at coordinate 6,586,018 of JAKEEE010000001.1, forward strand.
GAAAAAGGTTTTGAGAACTAAAAAATGACGGATCTATATATGAACCTTGTCGTACTGAAGTAAAATATGGAGATCACAGTCGAGACAAAAAAAAAAAACGTTTTCCAACGAATTCTCCAACATTAAAAGAAAGCTAAATATCGCTTTATTTTTCCTCCAAGTTCAACGAATTCTTTCTACACCGATTAAATAAAATGAATGCCTGGCAAACTAAATAAACTTATGTAATAGTCCAGCACTTTAGACGTTTTCGTTGTCCGCCTAAGTTCACCTCGTCACTCAATCTTCCCAAAATATCACAACCACTCAGCATTCGCTCACAAACATACACAGACAAGTGTGCGAAGACGAGTGCCGGCTGGGGCTGTTTACCGTTGGTAATAATTCAAAAACAGTTCTCTGGCAGCACAGTTACCGCCTTTTCTCTCGTCGCTTGTCACACGCAGACGATTAAGATTGTATACTAAGTACTGTAATAGAACAACAAGAACAGAAGTAAATAACAGCAACAACACTGGATTAGGCACAACAACATATGGCACTCGAAACTCATGCATTAAGTACACAATTTAACGCCCTCTAGAGTCAGGGTAGGCTGCAACACTTCGGCCGAAGCAAGTTTGTCGAAAAAGTTTAACCGGGCGGCTGCTGACGCCGCGTGCAACACATGAACCAGCAGCCAACTAACAACTAACAGCCACCACCCGCCGCTGCTCTCTCTAAATATGCATTCAATTACTGTTTTAAACTTATATTGCTGTTGCTATTGTTGTTGTGTTATTGTTGAGGCAACATTAACCCATGATGTAGCTTAATATCTCTATAAATTCTTATTATTTGCATTTTTTACTCGAATTTTATTTATGTCTGCGTGTGGCAGGCGGCCATAAAAGCTCGGCCCAATAAATGAGAACCTGATGCGGAGCAATGTTAACGGAAAACTTTCGAACCGCTTTGCTCTGCTAGCCCTTGTGCAACATTACAAGTAAACCAGACCATTCGCTCATGTCAAAACTTAACTTCAGCCTAACTCTTCTGCTGACCAGGCCAAACGGCTGTACGCTGATGTGTCCGGCGGCAATGAAAAGTTTACAAATTTGACGGCCACTCAAAAACTTTGATATGCGCTATGGATGCACTGAAAAAATTTTGATGAGAGAAATGGTTGAATAAGTTTATAATATTTTCAAGATTTGCATGTATTTTAGAGGTCAACTTATATCAAGTTGAGAGAGATCAAAAAAAGGAAAAGCGCCGTAAAGAAATAGCAATGATGCGACCATTTTTTGAATGTCAATTCCATGTTTAGATGTGTGATCTATAAAAGCGCTTTCCGGTAGAATTTATTTTGTTCACTTTCCTTGGTAGTAATATATTATACGTCTCGGGATCTCGTGTCCTGCTCGTGATTGATGTTGTTGTAGTAGCATAAAGCATTCTTCAAAAGGTTTTTGAATATTTATAAAAATGTGTACAGAGTTGCTTTTCAGTCTAAATGATATTGTATTGTTTGGAAAGATGTTACGTAAACTAATCTCTTTGAATTAATTTTTAATAAAACTCTCGATTTTTATCAAAAGATTATTTCTTCTTCTAAATACCAATCCTCTGGATCACTTTGTATGGGAATTCTAGGTATTTGTCGCTGTGGTTGGTATTATTATTTAGGGATCTCGTCAAAGCAACTGATTCCAATCCTATTCTCTGGAGATGAGAAAATTCTTCAAATAATTTTCGAAATCCGTAACAGTTTAAGGATCTTTGAAACAAACTCCGGATATTTTGTTTGTACCTAGAATTGTCTTGGGGACTATCATATTTCTTAAATATTTTACAGTTGATAATTTTTTAAAATTTTTTTAAAGTTTTAAAGCTTTCAAATCCCGATTAGGTGGCATTTACGAAATGAATAAGACTGCTTGTTAACACTATTTCAGATATTGAAACTAAATTTAGAATCCAATGAAGTTTTTAACTCCATAATGAAAATGAGAAAATTTCTGAAATTTTCTAGCAAGTAAGTAGCTTTTGTAATTGTCTTTGTTTCAGTGTACGAAATATCCAACCCACTCCTCCCGTAACGGTTTAATTTCGTTAGAGTTCTGGCCTGATATGGACAGTTTTGTTTCTTTTTGAGCCAACGTGACATGAATTTTGATTCTCAGACGCCACTAATTAATTTTCCCTTCAAAATACTTTTCCATCTCATACCCATATCCAACTAATCAATCAACTACTTTTCCCATTTTGCCTTGATCTTTTCCTAGGTAAAAATTTGGTTTCAAAATCGCCGCATGAAATGGCGCAACTCCAAGGAGCGCGAACTGCTTGCGAGCGGCGGCTCACGTGATCAGACATTGCCCAACAAGAACAACCCCAATCCCGACTTGTCTGATGCGAAATGTGATCGTCCCATCTCACCGATGTCACCGCCACCTCCATCGCCGCCTGCAAACAGTCTCTCGCCACAACCGAAGGAGGAGCGCGCCAATGCTGACACACCAACACATAACGGCGCAACCACACCCAAATCTATGCAATCGCCCACCGGTACGCCCTCCGCTGCTGCTGCCGCATTACATTCACCACCGCTGATGCATCATATACCCAGCAGTGTAGCGGTTGCCGCCGCTGCCGCTGCGGTCGCCTTCAGTTCGGCGCCGAGTATGCAGATGAGTTCACCGCCACCCTTGCTGACCGTCGCCGCCAAACTGAATGCCAATCTAAATGATCAATCATCGAACGCCTCTTCATCGACGGCTCCCTCACCGCCACATGCTGGTGCCGGCATGGTTCTAGGTGGTTGTGGTAGTGGTGGTGTTGGTGTTGGTGGCAGCGTCGGCAGCGTTGGCATGCCACCTTTATCGAGCGCCGAGTTTCAGGCGAAAATCAATGCGGAAATGCAAAAGCACTTGGCCGCCGCAGATCTCAAATTCAAATTGGAATCGACCATCAACGAAGCGAAACAACGCCGCATCAACATGCTAAATTTAGCGGGTGCTGTGGCTGTCGCTGGCGGCAATGAGCAGCATGCCCTGCAACTGCACTCTGCCGTACATCCCAGCGGCCTTTTCATGAGTGAGGCATTGAGTCCACATATGCAGAATGCGCACAACCACCACCAACACACGAGCACCAGCAACAGTGTGCATTTACCGGGTTCGCCCATCACGACGTCGACGCAATCCCACGTTAATCCGCACACGTTGCCACCATTCCAAAATCCCGAATTTATGAAAATGTACTACGACGACTACGATGACTCCAATTCGGATAGCGACGAAGAGATCAGCGTAACGTGACCGCATTAAATGGCGAACTTCGTGATAAATATAAATAATTATTTCTATATTGTAAATATTCGTATGGTTTATATTAAAATGCTAAGTTTTCGGAAAATGTAAAATTTTGTATGTGTAATTGTAACTTTATACTACTTATTTAAAAAATTTAATTATTTTCAAAATAAATATGTTAATTTGTATTATACAGTGTGAGTTAAGAAGTCTCAAATAAATTATAATTAAGTATACTTTCGAATTTAAATTGCAAATAAACGTAAAATTAAATAAAATATATGTATTGAAAAAAATTAAAAAGGTCCAAAATCGTCAATAAGGGGTAATAAGTATTCAGAAAAATCTCCTCACACATATTTTAATAATCCAAATCGATATCAAAGAAATCGATATCCGAACAACTATTGGTTTAGCAGTGATATCTATCTGTTTACCTATTATGCCTAAAAGTATGCTCCAAAACAACGTAAGGCGTAATAACAATAATATAACAACCCAGTAGCAGAATGCCACAGAAAGTAATGCTTACAACAAACTTTCTGTTGATCCACATAACACTTACATCATATGGTATCAAGTTCTGTAAAAAAGAGGGGTCAAATGAAGAAACCACAGTTTTGATTTTGAGGCACTAAGCGGGGGAAGATAACTTGTCCATTACGTGTCACTCTATAAAGCAGCAACAGTACTGAATCGTATTCGCTCTCTTATAGAGCATATGAAACCGGTCAGATAAGTAATTAGCATGACGTCACTATCGCAAGAGTTCTGTTCTGACCACGTATGGAAGCGGGCAGGTCCGTGTTGTACGCTTCTTGTTTTTGGGAATGATATCATGCAATGAAATCAAAGACCGATTGGATGCCGGTATACGGTGGCTCTTCTCCTTCAATGCGGACCGTCAATAATTCGTTTAACAAGTTTGAATGTGGTCGGACTTCGGTCCGGTCCGGTTTGAGATACGCCACATTCAGGTGAAAAACCCTCATCCGGCATAATCTACAGATTTGGACTTGCAGGACTTCTTTCCTTCAAACTTGAAGAGTAACTCTGTAGAAATTTGAGTCGAATGGGAAGATTTTCGGTGCCACAGAGGTCTACTATGCAGATTTTCAGAAAACATATTTTTCAGATGGGTTAAAGAAATTGGAGCAGCGTTGGGTCAAGTGTATCGAGCTAAAGGAGACTATGTGCCCTAAATTTAGTTTTTTTTTTTGTTGGCTAAGTGCTTATCGGATCGGAGCAATTTCAAAGGAGTTGTTTTTAGTGTTACTGATAATTAGATGCTTCTTGTAAGGTAGTTATGTGAACTGCCATGAAATGCGATGATGTTAACTTAAAATAGTGGCTTAATATTTAACTCCAAAAACAGTCTGGCTATCTTAGAAGCCAGAAATTTTTGAAAGCAGCCACCATTCCAGCAACTTTTCCTAAATTTAGACCTCAGCAAAGAGAGTATTGTTATGAAATATCCCTAGATTGTATTAAATATTGTCAAGAACTTTATTGCTCCTTTAATTGTTAGCCACCAATCATTTTTTCCAAGATTAGACCCCGCCTAACAAACAATACACACGTATTGAATTAGCAATTTTCCCCTAAATGTGTACTCTTTCCCAGTACAACAGGTTTAAGGTTATGATTACTGCTCCGTTTGAAATAAGCTTATTCCGGGCCTTCTTAAGGCTTTTATGCTCTATTTAATTCTTTTTCCGAAAGATTAACTATATTTATTTAATATAGTCTTCATTGAGTTGATAATGATATTAGTTGCATTATTGATTTAATTTCGACTAGATGTAATCTAGTTAATAATAAACCAATAAACGACAATAAACCAACAAAAATATCCATTGAGTTCACTTTGAATAATCCCAGAATATTATGATCTACTCGTTGTAATTAAGAAGACATTTAAAGGAAAAATAGTATAATAATAGATCAAATATGCCTAACTATTCCGGCATGAAATTTGAATCCGAAACCAAGTTGTAGAACCTTAACCTTAACGAACAAGGCTCCATAAAGACGATTCCATCCAAGTTTGTAAGTTCATCCTTACTTATAATTATATTTACACATATATTTTACTAATTTTAGCACAGAATAACAACGATTTACTATTTTTAATTGGCTTACAGCATCACGCACGAAAAATATTTGAAATACTACTCGCATGTTCCACAACAAAAGCTCAATGAATGAGCGCGGCAAGTTAAACAAATATTTACTATATCTATATTGTATAATAATTTATTCGTTTTTTCATTACGGCTATTATTTTGTACATTTTTATATTTGTTTGTCGGTATACATTTATGTCTATATGAATATACACATTTTGTAAAAAAAAAAATAAACTATTCGCGCACAGAGGTTCTTATCAGAGATTGTAATTAATGTCATTTCCAGTAATTGTAGATATTTGAGCAGAGTGTAAACAAACAGTTAACAGGATCAGTGATGGCGCATCACACGGTTGCATTTATATATACAGTTATTTGTGGAATAATATTAGTTTTTATAATTGTTTGTGACTATAAATAGAAGACAAATATTATACAATGTGTATTGAAGTCTATGGCGCACTTTAAAAATAATATTATACTAAAAGTAATTATTACTTTGTACTTTAACCAATTCTTTGTTTTGTGCATCGTTTAATTCGATTTATCACTTTTGTCTTAGTTCGTTTCGTCTTTGGACTTCTAGTATTTTCCAAAAACTGTTTTTCTTAAACTTATAAGTTATTATATATGCTTTGTATAATATATATGCATATGTATTATACATACTCTCGTTATACTAAATTGATGACTGGTTGTATTTAATTGCTACATTTAGCATTGTAATCATTTAAAAATTGAAAAATATTTATTATTATTCATTAATAAAAAGTACTTAGTTGCAATGTGTTAAGTCTGTTTAAAATAATTTGTACATAATGCAACGTTGTTGTAACGTTCGGTACACGAATCCTTTGTCAAATTGTTATGTATTCAAATCTTATAAGCCTCTGAATTGTACTTCCCAAAATCTCTGATATTTTGTCTACTCCATTTATTCATCGTCCAAATGTATTGCCAGATTAACATGTCCTTGTGGCTTCTCGGCATCTAGTGGCTCCGACTTAGCGATCACTTTGATCTCAGTGCTGAATTGCGGTGGCGTTTCTGGTTTGCTACAAACTTGTTCCGTGTGTGTAGAGCTTATCTTGAGCACATTATGCCGTTGCACAGCAGCAACAATAAGTGAAATGAACAAACCCAGAAATATTGTGAGCAGGGTGCCTATCATGGAGTACCACATGTAGCTGAGCTTAAAAATTGGCCAGGAGCTAATGATTTGTTTAGAAAAAAGATGACAGTTAATAATAATAATTACATTACATTACAAAGGTAATTACCTAAATCCCGTTAGCGGCATTGTCTCCACAGTTGTCGGCAAAAGCACCGACGAGACATTCACTTTGCAGTCGCACTGCGCCACCGACAAAGGTAGTTCCACCGGATCCACATTGACAATTTGCGCCATCACTCCAATGAATATGACTATGGCTAGTGACAGTAAGCCACCATAAAAAGCGCCCTTTGTATTAGCACGCTTAAAAGCAATGCCCAACACAAACAGGCCCAAGGTGACGCCACCAATGAGGCCATTCAAAGTTAGAGTCGCTTGCAGCACACCACCCAACTTCTCTACGATGAAAACCAAACCAAAGGATAATATGCCATAACCCAAGGACATCCATTTGGCGTAGAGTGCACCCTTGTCCGGTGTAATTTTGATATTCATACCGTTTACAAGTAAATCCTCACACGTCACCGCAGAGAGCGAATTCAATGCAGACGCCACGGTGCCCAAGCTGGCCGCGAAGATACCCGCAACAAAAATACCAGCAATCGTGTAGATATGTTCGTAGGTGCTAATGATGTAGAAGGGCAAGAGTTGATCGGAAGCGGTGATGCGTCCAGCAGTTAGTGGATCACAATCAGCGTAATGATTAAATATCATCAGGCCGGTGTAGAAATTCATGAGAAATACTATAACAAGTCCGAGTATTGCAAAGCCCAATGCGACTTTTGCCAACTTCAGAGATTTCAACGACATGCACTTCTGCACCGATGCCTGATTGGTGCAAAATAAGGAGGTCCAATAGAAGAAGCCACCGATCACCACGGACCAAACTGTGTGACGCGTTGTGGGATCGAAATCAAAGCTGGGAAGATGAAATAAGACAGTTAACTTGTTTTATCGTAGTTAGTTAATCGCTAGCAATCTCACTTGAAAAACTCTAGACGATGACGATCAGCTGCCGTGTTGAAGATCTCAATTGCATTACCGCTATAATAACTACCCAAAGCAATGACTAACACCAAAGAAACAGCCAAAACGGCGGCCTGCATTTTGATTCATATCAGATTCAGCTTCAATATCAGTACATAATTAGAGCATGTGATGTGATCATACCTGAAAAGTATCGGCAATTACCACAGCCTTCATGCCACCCTGAGAGGAGTAGAAGACACACACTAAATAGATAAGAATCACAGCAACTTTTGTGTTTAATCCTGTGGCTTTAGAGAGCGCGATTGCTGGTGCCAGTACTGCTACGGCGGTGTAGAAACACATCTGTGGTGGATATAAAAAAATTTTCGGTTTCGGAATCAAAACAAATCTTCCAGTGAAGTTACCAAATAAATTCAGATCAACGGAGATCTTTTAGATAAGTAGTACTTGTTAATGTAGGTCTTCATTCTACCCTATTGCTAGTTTCTTATACGCAAAAAGGATTCAAACTTATCCTTTATGTTGAAAAGTTAAAAGTTAAAAGTTAGTAAGTTATAGATCATAAGCTCATGTTTAGTTAAAGGTTTTTTAATCCTTATAACAATTTATTACTTTTATTTGTATCTAATATATAGAGAAAAAAACTGAACGAAAATATTCTCCACCATTTTTAGTCTTAAATTGACTCTAAAGAAGCTAATATGGTTTGGAACCTACTACTGAACATACCCCTTTACTCTTACTAAGTGATTAAATTATTTCAAGGATCTATAATTTTTCTTTACCTCCATACTAATAAATGTAAATTCAAGAGAGATTGGATCCTTACTTGTATGACGTATAAAACGGCTCCGAGAATACGTATCTCCTTTCCAAAGCGTATACCAAGATATTCATAACAGCTCGTTAGTTCCATTTTGAAATAGATGGGATAGAATATCTTAGCAGCAACCGGTATGACCATAATCATTGGAATAACTGTAAATTGAGATCGCAATTTTATGGTTGCTTTTATAGCTTTCACGCTTTCTGCATCAGCACTCACCAATCAAAACAAATTGTGTGCCCTGTAGATACATTTCCGATGGGTTGCCCAACAGTTCGATGGCCGTGATAAAGCTCGTAGTCAAGCTGAGTGTAACCGGAAAGATAGACATACCCGAACCGAGTAGAAAGTCCTCTGATGAACCGCCCGATTTATGGAAAAAGCCATAAAAAACACCAATACCTAGCGATATAATCAACATAGAGAGCAATATCGCGTAATCGTAGCCGGAGAATATGGCTTTATGTGAGGGATTGTTGCATTGCTCCATCTCCTCAGCGCTCTCCAACTGTCGTATTTGTTCGTTGTACATTGTCATCAACATCTGCGCGGCCGCATCGAAGTTGCGTTTCTCCGCTGAGTCCATTCCTTTCAAAGCAAAGAGTGCGTCATCTGACCGGGCAAATGTAGAATCACCACGCACGAGTATATACGGTGAAGATGGTTTCACTACTTTCTCGGCGACTGTGGAGCTGATCGTAGGCGGTTGTTGATGCCTTTGAACTTTGGTATCAGGCACTGACAACGTATTGCTGCTATGCGCTAAGGCGCAAAGGAACAAGAGTTTCAACAAAGTGGCCATTGGCGGGGACATTTTGCAAATTTTTTAAATTTGTATGTATTTTTAAAATATCAGGAACTTATTCGTGCGTGGTAAGAATATAGTTATATAATACTCTTAGTTATATATACTTGTATGTATATTTCACTGGGAAATTATTCGCTTTCAATTAATTTCACTTATTACGCGGGGGCGAATTATTTACATCTCCGTTGCAAATGTATGATGAGTTTAAAATTAGTTAACAACCTGCAATTAAAAATTTTATATAAAATCAATAAAATAGAATTGAATTTATTGTAGTGTGGACTATGAACATGTGTTTGCTTTCATATAAGAGTGTAAATAAGTAATAAATTATTTGTGGAAAATTTTTGCAGTAATGTTGACACTGTGCCATTTATGTATTTATTAAAACATACAAGTCTGTAGGATGACGGAAACTTACACTAAGCCTTGTCATTACTTAATTAAGAACTATTTGCAGTTGACTCTGAAAAAGTCAAGTTCAATAAAAAAATGTCCCCTGACAATGAAGAAAGTGTACATTCGATTTCGGATTATAATTCAAATTTCGGGATTTCGGGAATCATGTTAAACATTTTCGGGATCCCGAAAGTTTTTCGTTATTTTCTGAATTTTCTTAAGTAATAATAATAGCTTTGATATAAGTTTTACGAAGCTTCTTCAAAGATTGGTAATGGTCAACTTACTACTAGTTTACAAACCAAAATTCTTTCAGGCTCATACCGAAGGATTTGGGGTGGGTACAAGGGTGGTTACAATTAACCAAACCACAAATTTTGTGTGCCGCTAAAACTTTGATATTTCTTGGTAAGTTCATTTTTCGGAGGATTTTTCGGGGTCTCGAAATTTTTCGATATTTACTGAGATTTCCAAAAATTAAAAAGAATAATACTATGAGGCTTACACCTTTTATAAGGCTCACACCAAGAGACTTGCCATTCAAGAATTATGTGCATGAAAATCGATAGGAAAATTTTCGGAATGAAATTAAATTATAATATTACAAAATTAAAGGGGGTTTGAAATATGACTACAATCTTCAAAAGATTACTGAATCTTATTAGCATTAAAAATAATATTGTTAGAACGTTTTATATTGACTCCAAACACTTTATGAGCAATAAAATCAAATGAGAGCACATTTCTTACTTAATTTTTCTCACTATTATCTACATATGTAATGTATTGTATTGTAACTGTGTAAAGCCCAGCCTGCCACCCCAGCAAGCCCACTCTCAAGTAGTAATTGTAAGTTTTTCAGCTCGTTGAACGCCTGTGACTCACTTCCCCGCAGAAATAATCAATAACTGCTCATCGAGATTTAAGCAAACTTAACTGGTTAACGTCCAGATGTCGGCAGATCTACCGGCGTGAACCGGTTAAAACAAGAAAGTGCGAAAACAACAACAAATGTAAACAAACACGTGCTCACGTACTCAAAGACAAGCTCGCCGAAAGCGCCATCATCCCCAAAGCCTACAGCAAAATCAATAGATTCCACAAACGAGTGACAGGGCCGACCTAACAAATAGGCGACGCGGTTCTGCTCGATCAGACCTCGATTCCATCAATTAAATAAGCAAAGGGCGCTAGGAATGTAATGAGAGGCATTTGAGAATACATACATACATATATGGGTAATGAAGAGCCGCTCACTTGTTGTATGAAGATCATAATTCATTTTTAATTGAACTGCGTGTCGCTATCACGATAGTTGTTGATGTATGATGATGTTAAGCGTTAAGTAGCGTTCCTCAAGATCAAAATATAGTTATTTGTATCACGTTTCATGCGTCAACGTATAATTTGCATGTTATTCTTCTTTAATTTGCATCTCAAACAATTAATATTTGGAGTTTGTAGGTGTAATTAAGATAATAGGGCATTAGATACTAGATTGCATATATAACTATAGAGCTAGAACTGTTATTAAGTATCTCAAGTGAAATAAAAGCAAATATTAATACTCGTCTTGGTAGGGCTCGATTTGATTTATCCAAGGGATATTTTTATTTAAATGTTTATTCCAAAAATTAGTTCAATGACTGTCAGGATCTTAGGACAAGCTGGGAGAAAACTTAATATAACTAATATTATTTACAGACAGAATAATATTAAATTGCTTACAAATCGTTTTATTTATTATATATCTACATTTGTTATAGAGTAATTCAAAATTAATTAAAATGAATCATATACTCCAACTCTGCTTAACATCTGAGTACTCCAACATTCCTGCCTTACCTCAAATGTTTGCATTTCCACCTTCTTAACATCTACTTACATTACATGATGTACATTAGACATCATGTATCGATCATGATAGTTAGAACTCTGGCAATGAACGAGTAACAGTGATGATTTATAATAATATTATAAATAACCGATCACCCGGAAGTACTCCTTAGTAACAAGCAAATTAATTGTTGAAATCGTGTAGGTTAAGGCGTTATTCCTAATTGAGTCTATCTTCGTAATACTTCAGAAAATCATGTGATGTCTTCACGACAACAGATGAACAAAGATGCGTAACTTATTACCTAGTATTATCGGAGAGTTTTCCCTGAGATTCAAACAACAGTATCTATATTTTTCACTAAGATACTCTTCGGAGCCCATCAAACCCAAATATTCCATTTGACTAATTACTTTCTTAGTTGTAAGGAAGATTGTTATTTTAGAACATACCCATATAAACTTTCACAGGCTCACACTATCTCAACTGAATGCGTAACTCATGGCTGACATTTGGTATATCACACATATTTATTATAATAAAAAATATCATAATGTTGTTTAAAATACTCCTTAAATTGTAAGAACACCTTACAGTCCGTAAAGGGTGACCAAAATTTATTAAATGATTCTTAACATATTGGTATTGAGAACCGTTTTCCATGTCTTTCAGCTGGGTTAGATTTTTTTGCCTAATTTGATCACACTTTGGCCGTAGATAAGCACCATACCGTCCATTAGATAAATGAATTTCAAAAATATTTCTATTTTAAATATTTATTAGACAATTGATGGGTTATCCGATTATAATCCTAATTTTTTTCAGCAAATTATCCCCCAATTATATTGCGTCAACATTTATAATTCCTTAGACACGCACCTTTTTACAGGATTCTGCCTAAAACCAACAAAAAAAAAACAATTCAACAAATATGTTGAATGGTATGGTATGTTTCAAGCTACAAACTCTTTTTCTATCTATCAAATTGGAAAACTTAAAGGCAACTTTATCCTAAAATTACTAGTTGCAGCACAGCATCGACGGGTCAAGGAAACTTCCCTTTGAAACTGCCGTATTAATAAAGTGGGTAATATCAAATTTCATTTTACAATATAACTGACCACATACTCAGTTACTCGTAATTAATAGTCATTAGATGGACTTATGTAACTACAATTATTATACGTTCCAAAGAAATATTTCTTTCTTTGAAAAGAATTTTATTAAATATTCTAACTGATATTGAATCATGCATAGCAAGAAATATTCATGATTCTAACACTATACTACAAATTATATCGGGTGTATAGGGAGTTATCGACAAAACAACGATGAGATAAAATTTTCATATTTTACAGTAAGGTAGATTTAGGTTAACTCTCTATTCGCCTCTTTTTATCTATTAAACTATGTATCAGGATTTAAAATTAGAAAAATACATAATTTCAACCTAAATCATAACCAAGGGCTCCATTTTATATTGGCTCAACTTTATTTCAGCGAGAAAGCTACTTATTTTTGGTCTATAACAACTGTTATGAAGTACTCAGTAGTTTTAATGAAGTAATTGGGAGTAATTTATAAGTTATTCTCTTCTGGTCAATTTTAATATCAATATCTATCAGGTGGTGAATTTGTAATTTTCTTTCAAAATAAACACAATTTTTTCAATTTAGAAAGCCAAAAACTTGTTAAATTCCCACGCTCGATAGATGTTAAATGTGCAACAATTTACGATAAAATAAATGCTAATAAAAACAGATAAGTTGCTGATTGAATGTTAATTAGAGTTAGTTATAAGAGTTTACCATATATTTTTAGCGGTGTATGAATAACTAAAAAGTTATAAATCTGTGGCAATATGGAAAAATAGCTTAAATCGACTTAAACTGAGGTAGGCAATTTGATTTCAATTAAAAATCTACAAATCTACAGAAATTGCAATTAAGCTCAACAGATTTAAGCAGTTCCTTTGATTTAAGTCAACTTATGCCACATTATTTTCAAATAATTTTTTAAAATATGTGGGCACTTCTTTTTAATTAGCAAAAAACATCAATCTGAATTGTTAAATATAGCTGAGCACATAGTAAAAACTCGTTACAATACTAATAGCTCATCAATTAGTTGCAGGGAAACAATATGTGGTTAGTTCTGAAACCCATCTGTGAACGCAAATATTTAATAGATTCCTAGAAATTTAAATTTGCATTACACATAAGCTTTAATGACTAAGTTCACTTGCAACAATGCGATTAAATTTGCTCTCATAAATATAGTTTAGATTGATTGATACAGTTCATTTAAATTTTAAACATATGCTAATTAAACTATTTTCAATTTGTTCGGGCGAGTCAGTACAGTTAAGTTGCGTGTTAGACTGTAAATAAAATCTTTGCTTACAATAAATTAAAATAATAAATGTAAACACGTTTATTTTCTACAAATCTGACTTACTAATGCAAAGTCTTGCAATTATAGAATATAAAATAAATTATGTAAGAACATGGAATGTAATTTTTAATTAAATGCACCTATTTTTATACTTCAGTCATTCAATTCCATTTATGTTTAATATTCGAAAAAAATATAGTATTCATAGCAACAAAAAAATAATACATATACAAATAAAAATAAATCGCATTTAATAAATATGCATCTTTTTAAAATGTATTATATATAATTCTACTGAAGAAAAATATTTTTTTTTACAAAATACAGGTATTGTAAATCAATATTCTTGCTAAAGCGTGAATCCTCCAATTAAAAAAGTTTATATGTACATGAATATTGCTTATATATATTTATTTTTTAATTTGATAAAGATTTATATTTTTTATTAGTTCAACTTTCTAAAATCAATAAATTAAAAAAAATGTAAATCAAAAAATTTTTGTATACTTCCCAATTTTTAATATTCACTTTTAAAGATGAAAAATTGTATTTGCTGCACTAAAAAATTAAAGAAAGCTTATTTCTGTTAATAAAAAAAAAAATGACAGCAAAAAGTTTTAGGAAAAATTGTAAACTATTTTGGTTTGGCGCATCAAAAATATTTAAAAATAAAAGATGCGTCTTTTAAAAATTTTTGATTTTCTGCAATTAAACATTTTTCTTTACTAAAAAATTTAATGTAGCTAATTTATATCAATAATGATTTAAAAAAAATAAAACATCAAACAATTGTAATAAAATTTCAATGTATTTTGTTCATTAAATATGAAGATTTTTACAAAACAATTATTTTTTCCACTAAGAAAATTAAATATAGCCATAATATATCAGTAATAAATAGTTCCAAATTAAAATATTAAAAATTTGTCAAAAATTTTCGTTTTTCAATTTCGAATATTAAAAAATAAATTATAATATATTTTTTTCAACGAAAAAATTAAATACAACAAGCGCATGTCGAGATTCTTTTCAAAATCAAATATTTAATATATTGGAAAACCATATCAAAATGAAAATAATTTTTTTTAATTTTTCAGAATAAATAAGCCTTAATAAATTATTAATTAAAAGCTATAAAAAAAATTACTTCCATAAGTATCTTAGATTTCATAAAAGATACCCGCAAGCAAAAATTTAATATATATATAATACAAAATTTACAATTTTGATTCTGAAAAAATATATTGAATAAACTGTTATGCTATAATTTTCCTAAATAATTTTAATTAGAAAAATAATAAGGGTTCGAAAGAGCATTTGGAAAAAATTTAAATACATTTCTGTCATGTATTATCGTGTATAAACCACGGAAAGTATTTAACTTATTTTTTATTAGGTTTAAAATTACTTGATTTTAATTCAAAAATTATAAAAAGTATTACACATTAAAAAAGAAAACAAATAAATAAAATGAAATAAAAAATGTTTGTAAATATTTGTAAGGGATATTCAGATGTTAAAATTACCTAATGAAAAGTAAAAGACAAATAGCCAAAGAAAGTTGTCAGTTCAAACAAAAGACAAAGAACATATACATATATTTTTTTACGAAAAAGTATAGTTTACATAGTTTTTTTTTATAAATGAGAAAAAAATAATGTGGATTGAGTTTTAAAACCTAAAATATTTACAGGAAAAAATTTTGTGGTTTAAAAATATTTGTCGTTAAAAGAACTAAGTTCAAACAGTTTACAAAACGCACATATACAGATTAATAATATTCTTTAGAAGTCATAAAAAATTGTTCAGAAATATTTTGAAACTTTAAATTTAATATATATTTTGCTTTTTTCACAAAAAAAATTATATTCTTTAGGATATTTTTGTTTTCCTATAAAATTAATACACTAATATTAAGTATTCTCTTATACATAACAATTTCGGTTCGAAATGCTTACCTTTAAAAAATATTTCATCCACAACAAATTCCACTAAATTTCCTTTTGAGAAAAGTTCTGAATTGTAACTGCAGTATTGTGCCGCGATTATTTCTGTATTTCATTAACGTAACACCTTTGAGCACTTCACACTATAAAATACCCTTGCAACTACAGCATATAAAGAATAATGTATATATTATTTTAAAGAAATATATTTTCAATACTTTTCAAACAATTTCATATTTTTTGAATTCGAAATATTAAGTTTCAGTAATAAATTTCAGACTTCAGCTAAGTTAGTCTCTTTATCCTTTGACAAACTGCACTTCAATATCCTTTAGATTATTTATTTATCAATTTGTAACACACTCCCACAATTTTGCGATTATCAAATGACTGATCGTGTCGATAGACTGCTGAACTACAATTGAACACTTTCCTGTAAACCCACTAGCTTTTTATTTGCCTCGCTAAGAGCACGATATCAACTCTTACTACAACAACAAACGCCACTTTTACCGCGTTCATTCGTATATCGATCAGTTACAACAAGTGTGATCGATAATATCAATGGTTGTTGTTGGAGCAGACAAGCCACGAAGGGCTTAAGCGCCGGTCGCTCTGTTTTTTCATACAAAATAACATAGAGACAAGCTTGAAGCTTCAGCCAGCGGAGCCGTGCCCAATGGGGAAAGTGTTTTTGTTTGTATTGCAGCATTTCTGTGACTGCTGAGAAGCTTTAGAAGTAGTAGTAAATATGGAAAAAATAAACAATCAGAATTTAGAAATTAAACGTCATTTATATTTGTTATTATTTAATGTGTAAATATTCGTAGGTTTGTTAATGTACCAGTGCTTATAAAACCATACTGGAACTAGCAAGGGTTATATACATGTATTGAAATTATTTAGCAAGATTTAATAAGGACTCAAAATTAATTAAATCTACAACAACACCAGTCACATAAATTAGTTTCTAAATTATGTAAAGAACATGTTTTAATAATCTGCGATCACTTGATCACACCATCAGAGACCAAAAACAAAATTAATTTAAGTAGTGGACCTTGTCTCAAAGATGGCGAAGTAAACCCATCTGTCTGAGAAAAATTTGTACATTTTTTTAATTTAAATTTTAAGAATTTTTTAGAAGAATAAAACTTATCGACACTTTTAAGTGACCGTAGAAGCAACTGGCAGTATCCTGGAGATCATTCATGTGAAGATTAAAGCGTATAGAGCAGAAACGTGGCAGAAAAGGTCAAACAATTGAAACTGAAAGACTCCAGATAATAACAGCTATGGACATATATAGTTTGAAGGAATTATTGGAGAGCTAAGCAGTCATCAGTCCTTGCCAGGCACAAGGTGTTTCTGTCAAAATGGATATATTACGTCGAACTTCTTCGACGGAATTTTTACATAACTTATTTTATTATAATCCCGTTAAAGTTCACCACATTTGAAAGAAGCTATTTAAATATATATTTTTAATCACATATAAAAATAAAGCAACTAAGATCAGTAGCACTGTGTATGTGGAAACTCAATCATCATGAAAGAGAACATAAAAAGATCGCCGCCTGAGAAAGAAGCACCATCATTCGATCTTGCCGTAGTACCGTAGTAGTAAAAGTGCCGTTTAATAAATGAAATAATTGATTTTATGCTCGTTTCGCTGAGCATGTGTCCGTATTGAAAAATAGACAACATAGAATATGCTAAAAATTTCTCAGCTTTGTCGTTCTTTCAATTGTTTTGCGATCTCGTTTACATGAGCCGAGGCGCGTGCACAGCTTTCGCAACATAAAATTGCGTGTGAACAAACTAATCGACTACAACGAATGCTTGATACGGATGTTGAACGGATACAAAACATAAATGTTGTTGCTTTTTGTACTAGTGTCTTAAAGAGCACAAAGCTCGAGCACTCAAGTCAATTACTTAAAAATTTAATAAAGGCAAGAAAGTAAAACAATGTTTATATTATGTTGTGTTTGGTCAACTTAACCTTCAATTCCAAACAGAAAATTATTAACTGTATGTGTATTTTCTAGTTTCTCTTAGTTTTATGCCTTATAGAGTAATCTCTAACACCCTTTTCAAAATTTCAAACTCTACGATATAATATGGCTCAAAGATCAATCTTTAACTTTTTACCCCTTCTTGGGCATGTTATTGGAGGGAGGCTTTGTACAAGTACAAAAGATTTAATTTTTAATTCTTGTGATTAATTAGTTGAGAATGAAGATATCCCCAAAATTTAAGAGAATATTTAAACTGAAATAGCACGCAATGAGCGCTTACAGGTTCCAGTTCCTGGAAAAATGAACTGGAAGTACCTTGCCCTATTGCAGTCTATTTTTGAACAACTAGGCCCTACGTAAGTTAAACGAAGTTACCTAGATTACCTTACAAAGATATTGTGATGGATTCATCTCAGTGTGTTTCTTGCTTTTATTCTTTATGTATTTACGAAGTAAATGTTTATGTTTATTCACAAAATCACTACTAAATGAATTTACATTTGTTAAACCTTGACACATTTCATTCTTGAAAAATAAATCTATTAACAACTATTAATAAAATGCATTTGCAACTCTTTCGTGATTCCCTTAATCTTTCCCTCATTTACAACCAAACTATAATAATAGGAATAAAAGCGAAGTCGAGAAAATATAATAGTTTTTATATTAATCGAGTCATAAAAGCATATAACTAAATGTAAATGTAAATAAAGACCCGATGAATAGTTCGGTGGTGTTAAGGCAATTAACACCGGATTACAAATTATTGGCGTGCGTACGCGCTTACAAGAAACCCTGCATGGCGTTGTGATAATAAGAAAAGAATGAAAAGGTTGATAAATAAATGTAAATAACTTTTTGTATGTACAATTAAGTTTTGTGAATTTTCATTCAATCCTTTTTACTCAAATATAACACAGGCAGGCTGAAAAGTATGGTAGCACACATTTTGGGTAGAATTCGATTTTATTATTCAACATAGTTGCCATTCAATACCAATTTCGGTACCAGTTGGCCTTTTGCATCAAAATAGATTTTAGCCTTAACGATTACCTCTTCATTGTTGAAGAGGTAAGAAGAAGAACGCGGTGGATTTCTTTTGATTGTGAGCTAGCGGCCCACCCATTTTGCACATAGCTTTCACATACCCAAATATTCAAGAACAATATGTCCAACACGTGCCTTTAATATATTGAAAGTGACATCTATCTCGAATAACTTTATCTTACGGTCTTCCAAAATCATTTTGGGTATTTTTTTGATCTTTTCGTCCGTAACAGCCTCTTTTGATGTCTACTGCGTTCATCATTTTCGGCGCTCTTATAACCTATACGGAATTTACTTACAATTCGCTAATATGTACTTCGCCCTGCACTAAGCCCGCATAACACTCCTGAATTCTTCAAAAACGACAATTTTATAAACACACGAAATTCAATTTTATACAGTTTTTCAAAAAACCAAAACTTACATTACTCAAAACGCGACCTCACCTCCACCAACTCATGAACCAATGAACCAATTCTCGGAGAATTGTCAATCTTATGCTCCATAAAATGTACGATGCGAACTTGCGAAATGAGGGAAGGAGTGGTAATAAGGATCAGTATAGGCAACATAGGTCTTAATGATGAGATCAAATACCTGCGAAACATTGGTAAAATGCTGAAGAATAAAATAGTATATTACATGTTGAATACCTATAAATTTTAATAAAATTACTCTCTGGGGAAATCCCAAAAAGAACATAAACTTTCAGCATAATTAGAAAATTGTAGACATATGAACTTTAATGGCTTGATGGAACTTAAATGGAACTTTAATTAAAATGTATTTTGTCCGCATACATATATACATAATTTACATATATGACCTGGGAGTTTTTTTTTTACCAAAATTACTGAAAAGGGGATTCACCACACAACAGTTTCTTTAAGACAGTTCCTATTCAAGGTCGATAAAGATTTCGGATTTTTAATTAATCAAAGGCAAAGTTACTCGATTGTGTGGATATGTAAATTAAGCTCTGATGTAAGCACATATGCAGTTACATTACATTGTTATTACAAGCTGACGATGTGCTTACTGGTTCAAACCGCTTCTAAGCGGTTCAAAGCAGCTAACTATAATATATTATATATACAATATATACCTTATGAAAATAACTTTAACGCTAATCAACGCGACTAGTTTAACGACGTCACTAGTGGATTTTGTTTTCATCTGGTCGTTCGACTTACCTGCTGCCGGGCAATTGTCGCGTTGGGGTTCTCAACTCAAGTGCCGTGATATTTCAATGAACACAGTTTACGCCGGCCGCCGGTAGCCGCCGGTAGCCGCTGTTTTCGTATTTTGTTATGTAAATGATCATTTTTACTTTCGATGATCGAAAATTAGCAATTCTTTCATTCTTCTCGCCATACCGCCATGCATGTACCACATACATGCATTATTATTCGAGGCATATTTCTTTGAAAATGAGGGAGAATTCAAACAAATACATACATATACTTACATAAGAAATAATATTTAGCAGTAAACAAAAAAAAAATAATGTTACATTACAAATTTACGTTATGGGAAACCCATCACTTAAGAGCCAGGATGTCTCTACTGCCTGTCAATGCCTTTTTGTTATGTTGTTATAAGTCGAGCTCGGCTCCAGGTATATGAGCACCCGGAAAGGTGCAAATTGTCTTTTAAGAATTTTTGGAAGCCTATCGAGCTCAAGAATTGAATTGAGTGATCTAAAAAGCAATACATGTATCAAACACATGTAAAGCCATTATTTTGTTAGAAGAGATACGTCCTTCCAATAAATCAGTTAATTTCAATCATTGCTTCGTAATAAAAGACTACAAATATCAAAGGTTTAGACGTAATCTGACAGTAGGTTAGCGTACATACAAAATTACTAAAAAGAAACTGTCGGATATAATTATTCCATCCATAGTTTGATACTTCAGATGACGGCTGACAGATGTCTCTGAAAGTTCTTTAGAAGCTACTCCTTTCTAACTTCTTTTAGGTAACTCCAAGATGTTTTTAAAGACCAAAGGGAATTTAATGTTGAAAAATAGAATAAGGACGTAAATCTCTGATATCCCGAGTTTGCTTTATTAATAGACTTCACTTTCACACTTCAATCTGTAGCATGGAGACTTCATTGAAATATATGGACAAAACGTTGCGTTCTAGCACCACACACCATCTACTGCCTTCGATATGACTTAATTTTTCAACCTTTTAGAAAATAATTCCAGCAGCGAAACTAAATCGCTTAGCTATAATAACTCATATGTCGATATAATTGGATGTTGTTTACTCCTTCCCTGAAGAGCTCTGCTTTCTCTGAATTGAATAAAAAGTAACTAGAATAGGTTTGGTGGAAAACAAGGATAAGTCGCATTGTCTCCTATCATAAAAGAAGCGAAGAAACAAAAGATCCCAATGTCTTTGACCGAATCCTTCTTGTCTTTCTTAGGCCATGCCGTATAAAAGAAGACAAGAGTTCCAAAGGCACTCGAATCTACGTATCCTAAATGGAACTGGACTTACATATATCCTTACTTACATATAGATCAAGGACTATCAACCCGGCGGCATACCCAGGAATTATTTTAGAAATAATGTATTTTGGGTATATTTTCTGCTACTAATTCAACAACAGCTGATAGGTGCATATTTCAGCTGATACAGCTAAATTATATTATATGGATATATGAAAGTGATCCGATAAGTACTTAGCCTATAAAAGAATCACGAACTCAAACTTCTTTAACTTTCAACGTCTGGAGATTGGTTTTATGGAGATTTACAAGCAGAAGGACAGTAGTAACCTAATTCGACCAATTTGACCATGGCGACGGTGTATGCGACAGAAGCACCATCCTAACATATCTTCTAAACTTGTTTATTTAAAAGAACTTCTTTATTTTAAGTTATTATTATTATTATTTATTATGTAATTATTATTATTCTCAAGTAAATTGTACAGAACTTATTTATCGGCATACATATATGTATATGTATGTATATTTGTGGATATTTTTATACTTCAAATGTTAGTATTTATTTTGCAGCGCAATTTCTTACCGATCTCCAAACACTTGAACATTCCTTGTGCAAATTTCCCAATAAAGAAAGTGTAATATAAATTAATTGTCTACAGCTAAATACATGTGTATTTACTTTTATAGTTGTTATTCGATTAAGATAAGCCGTTACATATTGCCAGCTGCTTAATTACTTAATTACAAAGGCGAGTGTAAATAAGACGAGTGACATAAAGAAATGGACTGCAATCTGAAGCATCTGAACCGATCAATTTCATGAATGAAAGATAGTAAATATAGCAATTCTCGTTTCTTACTCATCCCAAAAATGGAAATACATGCTTGTGTTTTGGGTCGCTGTCAAAAAGTGAAAATAACAAATGTAGCATCAATTAACTGGCAATAAATTTATGGAAAATGCTATAAAAAAGATAAAATAAATGAAAAGTGCAGACGGAGCAGGCATTCACACACTGCCGACGATCGCTTTTTATGCCTTTCTCATTGGGAGCTTCAGCTTCTTTCTTACTTTCATTATTTTAATGAACATATAGTATATTGTTGTTGTTGCTTTATTAATTAATAAATATTTTGCTAGGCCTGTTTGAAGGATAAAATAGAACATAATTACAAAATATATGTACGTATGTATTTTTCCACAATTTTTTTTGTTTATCATTTCTCAACATCTATATGTATCTGTGTATGTATGTACATATACATATGCCTAAGTATATTCGAACATATACATATGTACCTATATAGTATATGCTCACATGTACTATAGACAAGCTTTAACTGCCATTCATCTTCTAGATTAATCGGCACACAAATGGCGGTATGGGCGGTTATGACCGGGTAAAACCTCATTTTCTCGATATTCTTACTCGTGTCCATGCCCCTGTTCTTTACGTTGCATGTTTTCAATGTTTCGTCAATTGAATTGTTGCCGCAACTATTACAAGACGTTGAAATTAATCACTTCGAAATTTAGGTAAGCATGAATATGTTGTTATTGTAAAGCCCTTTCTATACCAGTATTTGTTCTGAAGCACGACTTCTTTTTGAACCACTTCTAAGCAGGTAACACGAAAATCACAATTTCCAGAATATTAATAAATATGTATATACATAAAATAAAATCTAGCATCCTTAAACATATCTAGTTCTTTCTAAAGCAGCTTGTTGTTGTTATAACCGTAGAAAACATTCCTGAAACAAATTTGATACAAAAAATATCAATTTCCGTCCCCGAATGTCTCATTACATGCAGGGCATATGTTGGGTATGTCGGGGTCAAGTCTGGATGGTTAGGAATTTAATCTGCTCCAACTCCAGCTCCTCATCTCCGTTGGGTCCTTGTTTGACTCCCACAACGCCATTCACTCGAAGACAATGAATGAAGGTATATATCGCTTCCTTATGAACGGCGTTTGGTGCCTGTTTAAATATAACTGCGTCCGAAATGTGGCCCGTAAGATGTCGGATGTTGTCGGTATAATGTAACAATGTTCTTTTGATGCTCCTAGGCGGCAGTTCCGTTTCAATCAGGTATCGCTATATATATATATATGCTCTTCGGGAGTCGTCTAGACGCATTCTGTTATAGTCAGGTGAAGCAAAATCGGTGTCGAGTAATTCATATTCGGTAGGTCAATTACTTGTATGTAACACATAAAGTTTCTTTGTATTTTCTCGAAGTGCAGCCAGCTAGAATTTGAAGATTTTATGACGCCCCTATACCTTGGCCTTAATCACGGTGGTATTTGTCAAATATAATACCCGGCTTTTTCGGCCGGAATTTTGGACGGTGAGTTTTTTTTGACAAAGACATTAAAAGATAATCTAACCCCTGAGTTTATAGCACTTAATAAATTTAAAACACGGAGGCTTAAGAAGGAATTCAACTACGCATTAGGTGATTCGCAAAGGTTTCGACATGCGGTCTAAAAATTAAATCAGAAAATTGAACTGCTTCTTCTTGTGAAAGTCTTTATGAAACAGGAAACCAAATTTAAATTACAACCCTGAGTGCAACCCTGCAATAAAAATGCAACCTTGCGATCTATTACAAACATAATAGCTACTACTTTTTCATGACATATGTTTACCAATAAATTCTTTACTGAATTTGTTTTTTTCAGGATAAAATTTCATTAAATAAGCGGTTTAAATAAACTGATAAAAAAATACTTAAAGTAAGCCACAAAAAGCGTTTGTTCATTCAAAGGTTGTTGTATAGATATAGATATGCAGGATCTTTAAAATATTTGGAAACTCGTCTATCGTTAAAATCTGTTAACTAACTATCAAAAAAAAAGGATATTCCAGTATAACTAACATTAATCTTTTATTATCAACAAAACACATTTGATAAACGGAAAAGAAATAAATAAAATGAGTTCCGCTACGTTGTCTGCTGCTATTCAGAGCACCGCCGGGGCCGTGCCTGTTCGTAATGAAAAAGGTAAAACCAATTGGATTTATGTATATCACTTTTTTTTTATTAACAATTCAACATTTATCAGGTGAAATATCTATGCAAAAAGTGAAAGTGCAACGCTATGTGTCCGGAAAACGACCTGAATACGCTCTAGCAGACAGTAGTTCGGATGAATCCGATTTGGAAGATTTCATAGATCATCGCAAACGTGCTGCACAAGCACAACTAGAACGTCGCTCTCAGCGTGAACATGCTGAGCCTCATTCAGGTGATGAAGGAGAAGTCGATGATCCGCGTTTACGACGCTTGAGGACTCGTCCAGAAGATCAGGAGGAATTGGAGCGAGAACGTCGTGAAAGGCATAGACACATACACGAACCAGAGATAGTGGAATCAGAATCAGAAGAGAGTGAGCCAGAAAAATCCGAAGGCAAGGTGACAAATAAAATCACACTAGCCTCTGAATCGGACTCAGACTCAGATGTGAGTGAGGAGGAATTAGAACAACGGCGTCTAAGATTGAGACATCGCATGTTGCAACAGCAGAAAGAAGAAGAGGTAAGAATATTCATAAACTCATGCAAATGTGTATTCCGCAATATAAAGCATAATTTCTATTTGTAGATTTTGCAAAAGGAAGAGGAAAAGCAATCTGAATCTTCAGAAACCGAAAGTTCTGAATATGAAGAGGAGACCGAGAGTGAGGAAGATAACGAACCTCGCTTAAAACCGCTTTTCGTTCGTAAACGTGAACGTGCCACTATACAGGAAAAGGAACGTGAAGCACAAAAGCAAAAGCAGCTAGAGACCGAAGCTAAGCGAGCAGCAAAGGAACGTAGGCGCGCTACATTGCGCTTGGTAGAGGAAAGCGTGAAGAAGGATTTGGAAAAGGCTAAGGTATATTAAATATTTGCAGTTCTTGAAATTATGCATTCTCAATATTATCAAATCTTTCCCTTACAGCCTGACACGGTGGAAGCCAGCATCGATGATGTGTGCACGGATGATGAAAACGACGAAGTTGAGTACGAAGCGTGGAAATTGCGCGAGTTGAAACGTGTAAAACGTGACCGTGAGGAACGTGAAAAGTATGTCTTTAATATCTTGGCTGTATTGGAATTTTTTATTAAAATCTAATTAAATTTTATTTAATCACTCGCAGTGCCGAACGTGAGAAACTCGAAATTGATCGTATGCGTAACTTGACTGAAGAAGAACGCCGCCAGGAACTGCGTAACAATCCCAAGGTTATCACTAACAAAGCTGCCAAAGGAAAATATAAATTTTTACAAAAGTACTATCATCGTGGTGCTTTCTATTTGGACGAAGAAAATGATGTGCTGAAACGTGACTTTGCTCAAGCCACACTGGAAGATCACTTCGATAAAACTATTCTGCCTAAAGTGATGCAAGTAAAGAACTTCGGTCGTTGTGGACGTACGAAATATACACATTTAGTGGATCAAGATACAACGAAATTCGATTCTCCGTGGTATGCTGAGACTTCAAATAACATCAAATTCCACAATGAGAAAGCTGGTGGTATGAAGCAAGTGTTTGATAGACCTACCTTGTCTAAACGCAAGAAGATGGAATAGTGGTTTTATAAAGACATTATGACATGTATGTCACACATACATATATGTGTTTCATATGTATGTATAAACAAATTTAGAGATAAGCATTTAAGAAAGCTTTAGTTTTAGTTTAACAATAGAGATATACTTTTATTTTAAATAAATAATGTGATGATAATAACGAACTAAATGTCACACAACAAAAACTTGAAAACACCTTTTTTGTTTTGAAGCTTAGAGTTAGAATTTTTATTACATTTACTTAGCATTACCAAAATCAATTGCCAATGGTATGGGACTTGCAGCTAAAGAGGTTGTTGCCAGACATTTCTCAGCCCACTTCATCTTCTCATCACGTTCTTTCATTTTATCCAATGGCGTCCATGATAAATCAAATTCTAATCTATAGCTTCCAAGATACTTCTGATCTACACTACCACTCCATTCCTGCGCACATTTAGAAATGAGCAAAATTGTTTATATATATATATATATATCGGTAAGGGTTTGTTGACTTACTTCCGGCGAAAGCATGCTGAAATAGCTCTGACCGGATTGACGTTGATAAAGATGATACACATGACCAGGTTTCTTCGTGAAGTTGCATGCGGCGTTGTGCAATAATTGATTCTTTTCCGACTCCTTCAATATTTCCATGGCTTGCGCTTGCAGCATTTTAATCTAGAACATATTAATATTGAAGAAATGTTTTACTACGAGCAAATGTACCGATCTCACCTGATCTAGTATCACACAAAGCTTCTGGCATGTTCCGACTTTCAACTGCTTATCCGCATTTTGTATTTGTGTTGCCAGTGAAATGATGTCTTCCTCATTATGCATGGAGACACGCAACGGATCCAATATATTCACGCCATTTGGATGAGGATTCCGTTCAACCAACTGCGCTGCGAAATTATCACATATTTAGCAAAAATAAAATTACGTGCAAAATTTGTTCTAAATGTAGTTACCCTTTTTCACCGCAGTTTCATATGTCAGACGCTCCATTTCTAATGCGCTCCTCTTCATAACAAATCAACGGAGCTTTTTTTTTGAATCTTTTTTTTCTATTTTTAATGTAGAATTGTTGCTGTAAAGCATGCAGGCACTGTATGGTCAAATGTTGTTTGTTGTATCGAAAACTGAAAAATGAATTACATCGATAATTTGTCTGCAAGTGAACTCTGTGGAGTTTTCGTATAATTAAACTGCTGTTTAAAAAAAAATATCAATACTAAAACATCAATACTTTGAATTACGTTTGTGCATATCAGCAGAAATTTATGAAACTAAAATGACTTTGCATAGTGATTTTAGCAAACCAAAAATTTGACATATTGATTTATCGATAGTTTTGGGATACCGTTCCATCACTTCTTCAAAACCATATGTTTTGTTAATTTGACAGCAATGCACAGTGACACAATGTAAATAAAATTGTAAAAATAAATGGTAATATTTGATGAGACAATAACATAAAATAATAATAAAATATGTAGGGGGATAAAAGCTTATCTATAAGCATACGTGGAAAAAAGTGTAACTTAATGTTGATACCAATGCTTAATTAATTACTCTTTGGAGAATATTTTATTTATTTATAACCCATACTTATTAATCGCAGTCAGGAATCAAATTTCAATTGCCATCCGTGGTATTTAGAAAATCAAACAACTTACTTTCGCAGAACCACTACATTTTATTATTTATTATTAATTGATTACCCATATGTATGACATAATAATTTGCTTATATGAATATACATCGACTATACCGAGGGAAGAATAAATCTAACACCTATGACAATTAAATATTAGTTTGTTCAAATGTTTTATATAAATTTGATTGCAGTAAGTATACTGCAAAGGAAATGTTTTATGTTATCATAACATAGTTTTCAAGTTTGCAATAATGTTTTACTGCCAGGAATTTAAAGCACAAACGGAAAGATGGCACGACGACCTTTGGGGTAGTCTTTGAACTCCTTTTTGTAGTTGCGATGTTTGCCCAAAGCCCACATTGTCATTTGATAAGCCCCAGCAATGGCAAAGAGCAAAGCTGGTAGACATTGAGTCATTAGAGAAAATGCTACCCAGGATCCAATCTCGTAGGTGTAGTTCGGGCAGGAAACCAAACTTAAAGTTGAACAATATCAGTAAAGTAAAACTTTAAAACGTAGACTGAACTTACTTGAATAATTTTGTGAAGGGGTTGCCATCAGGTACTGGAATTCGGCGCACCTTTGTACCAGGTGGACGCAAATTACGTAGAGCAATATGTACTGAGAAGTTGCCTAATTCACATATCTAAAGTAAAAAAAAAAACAGAAGTTGTAACAATTTCCTAGTGTATAAATGTTTGTTTTATGATTATACCGCGAAAACAGCCAGAAAACTCCATACTTGAAGACAACAGGGACTGGTGTACAATGGGTGATTGACATGATAGGAGACGTATGCGGTGAATCCCCAGTAGTAACTGCAGTTTTTGAATAGATTACGAATGGGCATTGTAGCGTGCGAGAAACGATGTACAAAAATTGTCTCCAAAATTCGCTTAACATAATGAACAATATAACAGCCAGCTGCGATACTGTAAATGGATTTAAAATTATACAATTTATGCGATTTCTTAAAGTTTGCAAAGCATAAAAACAATTAATAATTAATGCAACATTTGATGGGCGCTTGTGAAACACTCTCAGCGATTGCCGTTCGGCCATGGTGAAGACAAACCACAGCAAAGCGTAAAAAAATTAAAGAGGTTAAACTCGGTCGCCGCTTTTATTGTTGTAGTTATTGTTGTTGTCTGTTTGGTTTTAAAGTTTGTGTTGTGCTGCGCTAATGACAGCCACTAGAGCTCACTAGGGGAAAGTTCAACATTGACAAACTTACTGTGCTGTTAATGAAATTGATGTATCTGCTGCTGCACCATAGATAAAAGTAGGACGCCCATAGAAGATGAGGTATACGAAAAGAGGGCCTGCGTACTCTGCTAAAAATACAGTCTTCCATCCAATTTGTGGACCTAGATCTTTAATATAAATCTTGCTCGACTTTCCTACATTAGCCGATTCCAATGTATCGGTTTCCTTGAGAGCTTTGCCACGCGGCTCCAATCGTAAGGACTGTCGTTCAGGTGTCGGTGTGTTTCGGTATTGCTTATGTATAATGTAACGTAAGTCCCCAACGGTAGTATTGGCCGGCACTTGACATCTTCCAAAAGATTTGGAGCCAGTTGTTGACAATATTTCAATCTAGGTTTTTTAAAATAAGTTATATTTAGTATTTTAAGAATTATCAATTCAGAAATTAGTTGTTGGAATATATTTATTTCGTACGCTTCAACTTACATCCATTATGCAAATATACACCAATCCTATTGACCCACCGAATGCAAATATTGGTCAAGTTATATGCACTGTCAATAGCAATTTGAGCAAATTCCGCTAGACAGTTTTGTTAAATGTGCTTTGAACAAATCATTTACTCTGAAAATTTCGAAGCTTATTCGAACTGAGAAAAGAGAAATCAAAGTTCAGTCGATAATTTAGAAGTGTTGTTAACACATTGATGAATGCTTATCAAGTGATCGATAAATTCATAAACTATTATCTGTAAGTCTGGGTTTATACACGACAATTTTTGTTGGTCAATATCGAAAATTCTCTTTGTCCATTGCATTCACAATTGAAACTTTCTGCCACTCCCCTTCGTATCATATTCTCAAACTTTTCATTTCTCGATCGCTTCATTTAAGCAATACACAAAACGATTTTCCATAGGCTACTTTTTATCCTTATTAGCCATTTTCTAAAATATTCTATTATGTTATGCGTATTTGTATACATATTTTCATATTATTGTAGTTTAAAAAATCCATTTGAAACTGAGCTTAATAGCAATCATGAAAAGATTTTCAAAATAAAAAGGAATGCCAAATTACATAGCAGCGAACTGTTACGAATAAGAACACAAAGCGCGTCTCTCGTGGACTCAGTGTGCAACCAACAAACTACAACTCTCGGGAACAAAAGTCTTCATGTATGAATGCACACAAATATGCGATTGGTTTTTAAAGGAAACCAATTTTTTTAAGTTCACAACCATTTTAAGTTGTAGAATTTCAAATATATGCTGATGCTATGAACTTAGCTTCTGGTTAGAAAACATATAACGGTCACAGGAGTCACATAATACCCTGGATTAGGAGGTGGCACACACCCACAAGCACCCTGTAAGTCAACCATCGGTTAAATCACAAGCTAATTTCCTGAGAGTGCTATCAGAGATTTCTGTTAAAGTTTCTATGAGTGTTTCAAGGTTGATTTGACAAAACTAACCAAAATTCTTTTGTACATGTAATCGTTCATCCCTTTCTAACGCATAGGACTAATGAGTTGCAATGTCTGTATGTGTTAGCTTTCATAATAATTCTTTCAATGTATTGGAGTTTCGGTAGTCGTCACTTGCTGGGCGGCTTCTGTCAATCATCTAAAACATTTCTTTCAAAAATATTCACTATGAATGCCAGAAGCTGATTTGTATTAAGGTATTAAGATTAACCTCCTACACCGCGACAAAGTGCCTGCCCTTGCAGGATTGCGATGATTTTATGGAATTAGTTATCTGGTTACCCACACATTATCATGTTCCCTTGTAATTTAATCCCAACAAAATTTTTACAAAGAAACAACATTGACTCAATTTATTCTTCAATTCCCCCATCTCCTATTCGTAAATATTGCAGCGATTTGCTTTAGCTTGTGATTCTTCTGGAAACGAATCGAAGTTAGAAGAGAATAAACCTCTGATAGGACGACCTTAAGTTGAAAATTAAGTTAAATAATAATAATAACATATCAAACATTAAATATATTTTATTTTAACACTGGCATGAAAATATATACTACACAATATGACTGACAGTGTCGAAGAGGTAAGAAATACAAAGCCGCTTCCGAAACAGATGTGGCAACTTAATCTCTTCTTTTGCAGATTGAATTGTGTCAGAATGTAGGACCGCGTGAAGTGGTGGAAGTGAAATCCAAGGCAGTGGTTAAGTTTTCCGCAGTGCAGGTGCCAGTAAGCTTTAATCGTTTACAATGCAAC
This sequence comes from Bactrocera minax, assembly GCA_021498325.1. Classification (NCBI taxonomy): domain Eukaryota; kingdom Metazoa; phylum Arthropoda; class Insecta; order Diptera; family Tephritidae; genus Bactrocera; species Bactrocera minax. The sequence goes on from JAKEEE010000001.1 coordinate 6,617,027, forward strand.
ACCAATTTGAATTTGCCACCTTCCAATTGGTTGACTACGTCAGACAACAGTGGGCTACATCAAGCACTTTACCAATCGCCCGGCTTCGCTAGGTGAGTCATTTAAAAATTTGGACTGGACAGAGTTCGAATGTAGGAGATAAATTTTACCACTCTTTAAACCAAACCAAACCTTGGTTTTGTTTTATATTTCTGCTTTAAATAATATCTAAAAACTCAATGTCAAAATTATTCGAAACATTTTAAAGCTTTCGATGATTTTGCAATATTTTATAGATTTTTTAAAATAAGTTGCACTAAGAAAGTAAAACCAAATGAAATTATTTCGGTTAATTCGGTTATTCTAATTGCTTTTTACAAATTTGGCCCATGCCCAATAGTAATCTCATTTTCGTATCCATTTCTCAGCTTCAGCATTGCACATATGTTTCCCGACTGTGTGGGCGAAGTGGACGTTGTTACTGATGCAGAAAATATAAAACGGCTCTTGAAGATGCCTTATACATCGAAAAGCGCCATCAGTATGATTGTGCATAAGGTGGGCAACACATTGTTATTGGATGAGTTCGACATACAAAAGTACTTGTTGCGCAAAGCCGATGACGATTGGAAATGGCTACGCACTTTTATTTTAGAGCATATTATGGCATATGGTGGAAAGGATCACAGCTTTTGTCTCAAAGACAAATCACGTGAGGCATTACAAACGAAAAACTTGCTCTCGAAATTCCTCTATTACAGCTTAAAACAATCGGGCGCTGAGGAACCTGAACAGGAAACACAACGCACTCGACCCGTTTTACCCATTACAGGTCCCGTATTACCCGAACCCAAAGTAGAGGAGAATGTGCCAGATCCCAAATCGAGTCACGTTTTCAATCGCAATGTGCTCTGGACTTTCGAAGATATACGAATGCTCATCGGTACTGATATGCCGATTTTTGGTGGGCCCAATCGTCCATGTATTAGTCTAAGATTGCGTGATATGGCTAAGCCAATTAATGTGCTCACTGGTATTGATTATTGGCTGGACAACTTGATGTGTAACGTGCCGGAGGTAGTCATGTGTTATCACTTGGATGGTATTGTGCAGAAATATGAAATAATCAAAACGGAAGATCTACCTTACCTCGAGAATTCACAGTTCTCACCACAAGTAGTTCGCAATGTTGCACAAAATATACTGTCATTCTTAAAAGCGAATGCGACCAAAGCTGGACATACCTATTGGTTGTTTAAAGGACGCAATGACGATGTTGTCAAACTGTACGATCTCACAACACTCTGCCAAAAAGACACCGAGGCGAATAGCTGTGATGAAAAACAGGAGAATCCTTTCACTGTACCTGTGGCCATGCTCTTGTACACCGTGGCACGTAATATGAAGAATACGGCTACACAGATAACATCAAAGATGGCGGGTAACATAAAAGCTTTGCTTGATAACTGCATTAAGCTGCTGTCCAAGGAGAAATATCCACAGATCGTAACATCTTCTCACTATATGCTCTCTGATTTGCATGTGCCGGCCGGCACTGACCCCAAAGCGCCGAAATTCGATAACTCTGATGTGGATTCCGATACGCAATCTGTTTACGAAGAAGATGAAGATGGTGATTCGGGTAGCGACGATGATTTCAATTTGAATGACGCGCACAATGAGCTAAGTGAAAATGTTGAGCACAGCGACAATGTGGCAATGAAACAAATTTGCGATACACTCAAAGAATTAAATCTGGATGCACAAATTAAAAATGGAAAACGTGTACCGCGTGCGCCACTACCGCTGCAGGCTGGTATAGAGGAACGTTGTCGCCTATCATTGGAGCATATCAGCGCAGGCATTGCGTGTTTGAAATTTTTCAACACCAGTGAGGAGAAATTTATCAAAGAGAGTGAAGTGCGTGCCAAGGATGAAGAAAAGCAACGTATACTGCACGAGGAACAGCATCCGAATATGGCGAAACCTTTCAAACCCATACCGCTACCTTACGAGAGCCTGAGCAAGCAGGTGTCAAATAGTGAGACAGAGGAAAACAAAAATTCGATTGACGAAATTGCGGACGATAGCCAATCGGTACATAATGAGAAGGACAAAAAAAGTAAAAAATCAAAAGTGAAGCGCAATAAGGGCAAAGAGTTGAAAGAAAGTCAAAACGATAAAATCGACGTCAATCAAGCGCAAATTCAGCCACAAGCGGAAGACAAACGCATTGCGGCGAAGTTTAATACACAACATTTCGGCTCATGGAATATGCACTTGAAGTTGCTGTTGTTGGAGAAAGCTTGTCTTACTTACGCCACCTACGCTGAATATCATTATGTGGAGCAGAAGTATGGCAGATGCTTAAAGGCGATTTATATGGCCTGCCGCTGTCAGCAGGTGGTGTTGAAATATATGTCCGACATAGTTTCGCAAAAAAGTTGTTTATTGGGGCGCGCCGGCGATTGCTTCTTTCAAATGGCTAAGAATTGGCAGGACATTGATAGCTATCTCGAGCAATTCAATGAAGTTTCGGAAATTGCACAGAACATCAACAATGAGTTGGTTAAAGATTTGAATGGTGGTAAGTAATTAAAACAAATTTCAATATGTTTATACTCGTTATTCTATATACATAAACATGTACATATATACTTGAATTTGCTTTGTAGACGACATCATTGAATTGATCACGCCAATAGCTAATATTGAACACTTAATGTTGTCCAGCTGTAAATGCTATGAAAATGCTATTGAATGCGTTAATGAGATAATTGCAACGGATGAGGATGCCAAGGGTGAGTTGTTGCGTCGTTTGGGCAATGTGCGCAATGAGCTGGGTCTAAAATACATGTACTGGGCGCAAGGTAAGCACCTAAAGTTTAAAGCTCCCATAATTATTGAATACATTATTAACGCTTCAATTTTTTAGAGGAATATGCAAAAGATATGGAGAAGAAATCAAATAAATCGCCGGACGAGAGCGCCTCTACCGAAGCTAACACGTTGGATGAAAGTCAAACCGACGAAACTGAGAAAGATGAAGCGGAGAAGCCTGAGGAAGCAGTGTATATGAAATTGGCAATGAAATCGTATGACTCCCTGATACGCGGCATTTCAGCGTTTAACGAGGTGCAGGACAATGTTAATCTGGCATTTTTATATTGCAATATGGGTCGCTTTATGCGTTTTCGTGCGCACTTGTATCTGCCCGAAGAAAAGTATGAAGTTTTAATGTGTTAATTTCAATTAAATTTACTCATCATACGATTCTCACAGCATTAAATTTGTGCGCAAACAGAAGATGTTCTATAATGAGGCCTTTTCTAATTATGAAAAAGCCAAAGATGTGCTGGGCTCACGAAAGTGCAGTGCGGAGCTGTGGGATTTGGTGAACTGGGAACTTTCAACTGCCACATTTACATTAGCCAAGCAGTTACAAGATTTTAGTACTGCCGATGAGGTGAGAATATATATAAATAAAATAAGTAAATATATATATTATGTTATAAAAATAATATATATATTATGTAAAAACAATAATATATATATTATGTAAAAAAATAATATATATATTATGTAAAAAAAATAATATATATATTATGTAAAAAAATAATATATATATTATGTAAAAAAAAATAATTATATATATTATGTAAAAAAAATAATATATATATTATGTAAAAAAATAATTTATATATTATGTAAAAAAAAATAATATATATAATATGTAAAAAAAATAATATATATATTATGTAAAAAAAATAATATATATATTATGTAAAAAAAAATAATTATATATATTATGTAAAAAAAAATAATTATATATATTATGTAAAAAAAATAATATATATATTATGTAAAAAAATAATTTATATATTATGTAAAAAAAAATAATATATATATTATGTAAAATAAATAATATATATACTATGTAAAAAAAATAACTTATTAATGCCTTACAGGCTACACGCGCTGAATTGGAGAAACAAGTATTGGACTTGTTGCAGAAATCACTGAAACTGTGTGATTTAGAGCATACGGGCTCAAGACAGATACTCTACACTTATCGCTCTGGTCTAATACATAAGCGGTATGTTTGCTTAAATCCGGAGTAAAATTTTTATAATCTATTGTAACTTTTTCCTTACAGCATCGCATCATTTCACTATAGTCAATTGCGTAATAGCTGCACTGAATGCTCTTCAATACCAAAAACCACATTGCAACTGTGCAAGCATCACTATGAGCGTGCCGCTGCTATATTAGACAGCTTGCGCGAAACTAGCGATTATTTGGTGGTGCAACTTGAACGTATTTCACTACAAGAATTCTTGGCTGAAAGTATGTAATACATATGTACATATATATGATATAAAATTTTGAGTTTTTTTTACATTCTTTTTTTTTTTTTTTTGCATATTTCAGTTTCACCGCATATTGCTCAAAAAGTTAAACACTTACAAGCTGTCTTGACTTTGTGTATCAAGTCTAAAGTGGTGTTTGAATATGCTTTAACTACAAATAACGCCTCGGAAAGCAACACAACTAATGATGAGTTCTGCAAACATATGCTATTATTTGAAAGTCGTTTGCAAAACACACTAAAAACATTGATAAAAATGCTGCTCAACGGCAAGGACCCCAAAAGATTAGTAGAACTTTATAAAAAAATGTACATGACAACTTTGACATACAGTCGCACAACCGAGGAGCAGCAGAGCGCCTCAGTTGAAAACTTGGCGCAACACTATTCCACTTTAATACAGCTCCTAAATGAACTGGAGCAGTCACATAAACCATATACAACTGAGAAGCTATAAGCTAACTGCTCTTGCTATTACACTGCAACAATAGTTTAATTAAATCATATGCAGTATGACTGGCTATGAAATCTCACAGCACTGCTTGAAGTTGTCATTAATTTTAAGTTATTTCGTTTTTCTAACTATAAGCTTACGGTCTCCGTTACTGAATTAAATTCAACCGTAAGCAATCCATTGAGAAGAGGCCTCGTTGGTAACGTTAAACTGAAATACATACATAACTGTAGTATTATATTAAGTTAATTTAATAATTTTAACAAATTATTTATTAACGAACCAATTTTTGTACATTCTAAAAATCACTATTGCACTAATAGAGCGTAAATTGTAACAACTACGTTTGTTAGATAGTTCATAAAATTTAATTAAACTTTTTTTAGTTTCGAAAGTAAATAAAACTCATTTAAATTCCTCTCTGTGTACAAATATTGAACTTTGTACGATTTTTTTATGATTTTATGTGTAAAATTTAAAAAATTTTAAAAAATTAAAAACAAAAACAAATTAATTATATTTATATTCAGTTCACAATTATAAGAATTAATTTAGTCTTATAAAAGTCATAAATTTGTTATTGAATTTGTAAAATGCTGTATTCAACTTTAACTTTGTAATAAAAAATGAGCGCTATCTTTATCACTGAAATACACTTTGAAAAAGCAACTTCTGTAATATATCTCGTATTTGTTTTTTTGAATGCTGCAGACATATTTAATCATATTATTTTGATATGTAAATGATAATTGAGAAGTTAGATTAATAGTAAATACTTTCATAGAAAATGAAATGATTTTCATAGTTTGTACGATGAACTTTATATGTAGAGAGAGAGCAACGAGTAAAACCTGAGATTCCAACGAGTTCGAATTACTTAAATCGGAGAATGTTAATATATTTTTTATTTGCTTGGTTCCCTTTTAGATTGGTAAAGTTTGTTGGGTTCCCTTATAACGTGAGGAAAATGTTCCCAGTTCCCTTAAGTCGTGGTATAATTTTATTTTTGAAGTTGTGTTTTTGTTTGATGTTCTCTCATATGAAATGTTCATTTTAGAACAGCTAACATTTGCGCTTTCTAAATTTAGTAACATTCTCAGTAAATAACTTATAAAGTACTTACATTTCATAGAAGTGTCAATAATTGCACCAAAATCGCGAAAGTTATCTTACATCCTTCGGTCGGTCGATTCGAATTCGAGTTTATTAAACTGTCGCAAAATGTTGCAACAGAGTATAATAGTTTCGTTCACCTAACAAGTGTTAGGAAATAGGTATAGAGTTATGTATGCTTCTTAGCACCATAAGAAGGTTGGTATTACAGATGGGGAGAATCGGATTATTGCTACGCCCACAAAATACCGTTAAGCGAAAACCTATGCTATATGCTGTAACTAAGCAGCAAATTAAGATACAAATCCGTAATTTTGCACAGCGAATGGCAGTAGGAGGCGCATCTGTGGTTTGTAAAATTTTAAAAGTGGGGGTGGCCCTGCCCTCTAATAGGTTTATTGTACATATCACAAACCACTAAACTTATATCAATCAAACTTGCTGAAATACACATGGAAAATCAGGTAATATCCACGCCCAATTCCCTTACAAAGATAATGTTTTCTGCATTTCCTGTCCAAAAATGATGGAAATCGGAATACATTTTTTCAGGCTCTCAGATACCGAATATGTGGACCTCAAATTGATCGATTTTTCGGTAAAAAGTAGGCCATAGGTACTGAGGTCCTCATATTCGGTATATGGGTTCTTCAATAGTTATGGTCTGTTTTCGGCAATTTTTAGATGAAAGGTATCACACCCCGAGAACACTATTTGTACAAAGTTTAGTTCCAATATCTACATTAGTGTTTGTTTTATATATAGTAAAGTGAAAGCATCAGATGGAATTTAAAATTGTGTTATATGGGAGTAGGCGTGATTGTTGTTCAATTTCGCCCATTTTCAAATCGTAGTCCAACGATGTCAAGATGGTTGAAATTGGTGGAGTAGTAGTGGCGGCGCCGCCATTTTTATACTGAGTAACATGTAACCCTGTCGAACCGTCTTCACTGTGGAATTTAATGATTCTAATGTGTTTCTTTAGCGACTTAACGCAATTTTAGTAGTCTTCAACATAACCTGTGTTTGAAGTTTAATGGTTCGCAGAACGTCCACTTGTGCGATTTAGGTCGTTTTGTAACCGTAATCTCATACGACAAATTCCTATATAAGCTTAGCTTATTTCAGTTAAATATATATTGTCGAAAGCTTCTACCTAATTACAGTTATCGTATACATATGTACAACGTGTACTAAGTTGCGTTATTGTGCACTATCTTCATGCATCAAACAGAAAATTATTTTGGATAAGCAAGAAGAAGAAGATAATATTAGTAATAAGTCCTACAAAAAAGTATTTCGATCGAGTTTCTCGACTGCCAGAAGATAAAGAAAGTGTCGGAAAATGCGTTGCTTTCAACCGTTCATAGCTTTAAGATCTTTGAAGCGTCGTAGCTTTATGTGGTTCTTTCTCCTTTCATTTCATGAATTATATTAAGACTTATTAAAATTCTAATATGAACCATAATATTCTAATGAATGCAGCTTATGTAGCTTATGAAACTTATCCAACTTACGTGTCTTTGAATATTCCATACTTGTGGTACGTTCTAGGGAAAAGAGTCAGTTTTTTTGGTATAAGACTTCTTTTCATGAACCCCCTTATAAACAATGGTAATATACTGTAAAAAGAAAAAGCTTTTTCAAAATTTATTAAGTATGTATTATGTATTTATTAAGTGTCTTTTTGACACTGTTTCCTTCGTAGAAGTTCTCCATACCTATTAACTCTCATTTTGGTATAATGGAAGCAAAGGTTTTGAATTAGATGCATACCAAATATTTGGATTTTGATTTAAGCCATGAGAAATCTGTTGTCCTTGAGTACCCGGAGGTCCAGGTGGGCCAGTACGTCCCTGAGGGCCAGGTCTACCCACAGGTCCTGTTGCACCGGTAAGTCCACGTGGACCTGGCGGTCCAGGTGGTCCCGGAGGTCCTGGGGGTCCTACCACAGCCACAGGCAATATGGCAGCGGGTGGTTGCAGGCCAGGATTTTCTTGATTCATGCCACCATTTGGCAATTTAGCAGCTGCAGTCAATAAATTTAAACCAGCATTACCGTTCAGATTGAAACCGAGTTGCAAACGATCAGCAAGCGTCCAACGTTGGTAAGCATTCTCATAGTAAGGATAATTACGGCGCATATCACTCGATGTCAGCCGATTGTCCAGTATGGCGGCTGTATTAGGCGTTGGACCAGTATAGATGGGATAACCGATGCTTGGTAACATAAATTTAATGCTCTCATCGTCCATAACGGGCATCGCATTCGAGTACAGATAGTCGGGTAATTTGCGGCTATCCTTCTCTAGTTCACTTTCTTGTGTCGTTGTTGTCTCCTTGGCGCTTTCGTTTGATTGTGCGTTCGCATCCAGACGCGATTCCTGTATGGCCGGTTGTTCATCCTGTGCGTAGATTACTATTTTGCCATCACCGTCTGCATTACGAGCTACACCGAAGTGCAGCGGTGTGGCGCGCAGCGAATGCACAAGTGGACTTGAACTGGCAGTCAGCAACAGCAGGATAGCTGTGGGTCAAATGATAGGAAAAAGTTAATTGTAGTATAGCTTTCGATGTTACAACTGTGCTGTGATAGTGACTTACCAAGTTCTCGTATCACTTTCGTGGTATTCATTTTACTTATGTTGTCTTCAAACTCTGAGAACTTGCTTTTATATCGACGGTTACGAGATACTAATGGACATTACTTGGTCTTTCCTATTCTTGTTTATATTTTATTGTGATAATAATCTACCGCAGCTGCCAATGAAGTGCTTCGGGGAACCTCATAAATAAGTGAGCCAAGTTGCCATGGTTGACAGCGTCGCCGAAGTGAAGCGCCATAAATTAGTTGTTGATGCTTGTTATGATTTAAATATAACTGGGTCAGGCGTTAACCTGTTGAAAGCTCACTGACCGCGGAGACGATGTGTTGGTGATGTGTTCTATGCGCGTCTATTGAGTCGAAGTGATTAAAAATTACGATAAGTGACAAGCGCTCATGCATTTGTCTTAGCTTATGCTCGCAACGAACCAACATTGAAAACAGACAAACTATTAAAACACCGTTAGTTAGTTATTTTATGTATACATTTAATTTCTAATATTAATTAATTTTTTGTTTTTTACTCTCCACATTTTACTCATTAACATAGTAGTCTGTTTCTTCATCCTCCGCGTAGATGTCATGCGTCATGTGACGTGCTGACGAACCCGACGGTCCTGGTGGTCCGGGTGGACCCATGAAACCTTGTGGTCCCGGTGGTCCAGGTGGTCCAGTCGAGCCCGGAAAGCCACGTCTACCACGTAAACCAGATGCACCTTGTTGACCAGCTGAACCGTCACGTCCGTCAGGACCAGGCACACCTTGCGGTCCGATTGCTCCTACCGGACCAGCATCACCAGTGGGGCCTCGTGGTCCTGGATTGCCTATCTTACCAGGTAGACCAGGTGGTCCTGGCGGTCCTGGTGGCCCTTGCTGTGTATAATACACCTGTCGAGCTGAGCCGCCGAATTGTGCTTGCAACGGTTGGAGGGCTAAGCAGAGCGCAACGGTGACTGTAAAGCAGAAGAATAAGATTGTATGCAGAAGTATATGTGTGTGGATGTGGACTAGTTGCTTACTTAGTAGAATATGTGCTGCATAATCCATTTCACGTGGTCAACTGTGTGCAGGGGCGCGGCTCAGCTCCTTTTATACACCGGCAAGCAGGCAGTGCCGTTACTACAGTTGCAAGTGTGGCAAGTTGCACCTGGTGCATTGATTTATGTTTCCAGATAACTTCTGTCGATTAAATTGGAATTCATAAAATTATATTTAATTACTTTTTTATTCCCTTCCTCAGGTTTTTATTGCACTTAACGAATGAGACAATAAAAAAACTTGACTTTCTTTGCGCTGCAACAAGCTCATTTTCAATTTCTCTCATCTCCATTTCTCCTAGAATGTAACTGCATTTTGATTTCTTCATTACCTCCACTACTTCTTCACCAATCGGTCTGATTTTTAAGTCGGGAAATTGTTCAAAGAGCAACAGTTGAGAATACATACGGTGATTAATGTCTGCCTATTTGTATTGGGCCGTTGAATAAAGATAAAATTTAAGAGCCGAATTTCATTACAGAAGTAATTAAAATACTTTATGTGAAAGATACCTAGATCTATTGTTCATTGGATGCTATAGATGAAGCTTGGATACATCATTACAGATGAGTCCAATCGGAGGCCCACTGAACGGTTGTGGCTAGGTGAAAGTCGTCAAAAGCGCCCGAAAACATAACACTCGGCAAGATTTTAGCAAGTGTGTTTTATGGATCCACATAGAATTATCTTCATCGATTACATTTAACATCGTAAAATAATAATATTGCTGTGTATTACTGGATTGATTAGACATCGATATTAAACTTAGGCCGAAGACTTTCAGCATATGTAGTATTGTACTCAGTGCAATATGCCTCCTCAAATCGAATTTAAATATCTCTCCTAGTATAGATGAACGACGAAGTTTACTTTGGGCGCATTGATCGACTAAGTTGCTTGGGATTTTGGTACCGGTAATTGACTTATCCACAATCTGGCGCAAGCTGCCTTTAAAGCATCATATCGTATATATATTGTAGTACTTTTTGACAAACCATTTACAACAACGCAATTAAAATATGATATATTTGTTTCTTACCTTTGTTCCTATCACTGTTTGAAATAGTTCGAGAGCTTGACATAATGAGTGTTTCAAAGAATGGGCTATAAATGTAACTGAAGTTAACAATTTCAACTATAATATATGCAATCAATTAATTAAATTATACCCGTCTCGTTCTCTTGTGCACTAAAACAAAATTCTATTTGGTTGGCAGAAAAGTGACTTTCAATACCATGAAGTAGACTACAGTCGTAGTTAAAATTTCTAAAAACATTAGCATAATGGAACTTGTATTTTTAAGCTGAGATATTAGCACTGTTGTGCAGTAAATTCATTTACCCATTTCAATTTTCAATTCAATTTCATTTTAGTGATATGCTTTAGAACAGTTCAAGTGCCAAATAGATTTAGTTATTGATTCACTAAATAATACAATAAAGGAGAATTTGTTTTTCTTTAATTTAATCTTTTAGCAATTCCAGGATATAGTTGATCTATTCTTGGTTTTAAGAGACTAATCTTATTTAAATTTTGGCTTTCAAAATTAAGTTTAAAATTCAAAACTTCAGAATAATTGTTTGCAGCAAAGTTTAAGGAATATAACACCGAACGGCATATTTTTGGGTAGCCCTAGTAGGATGATCGAAGTACGGACATTTTTACTCTTTATTACAAGGATGTGTTTGCGGAGCTTTTCATGCCACTTGTGGCTTTTATTTTAGTAATTAATATCCATTATATTGGGAACACTTTTTAAGTTGTCTCCTAATGCTTGATGGATTTTATGAGAAACATCTTAAAGTCAAGATATCGCTTGGACGGTATCAAATATAACTTATTCCGTAAAATTTTGCCACACACGCAGTAAGTTCGTTTTAACTATTGTTGTTAACTATTGTTCCGCAACAAACATTCTAGAGGTACATTTTATTACCATTTAATAAGGGGGCTATAATTTTAAATCACTTCAAACCAAGACCTTTCAAATAAAAAAGTGTTTTCGAACTGTTTGGATCTATTTTCACATAAACACACAAATGGAGTAAAAGTAGAAGAATGGCATTAAAAATAGAAGTAGTAGCAGATATCTAGGCTACAATTAAGACGACATTCACATAGCAAAGATATACATAAATATATTGGTAGGTTGAGATCTACAACGGGCAAGAAACTGTTGTTTCGATATTAGCTCATTTCCACTTTTTCTTGGTTTGACGACGAGTTTTTGAAAATGTGTGCCAATAAAATTGTTCGTAGGCGATTAATAAATATATTATCTGATACAGTGTTTCTGGACGGATTATTGCAATAGACAACCTTAGTTTTAGTGCGACTTAAACGTTTTTGTGGTCTCAATTGAATCCTTTTGGCAGCAAATTAAAACTATTGGGGAAGGCTCTTCGATTATAAAAAATCCATTTCAAACAAGTAAGGAAGAGCTAAGTTCGGCTGTAACCGAACATTTTATACTCTCGCAATATGCAAGGCTCAAAGGAGGGAAAATAGTTTCAGGTGCTGGCATGACTTAATATTAAAAAATGTTGCGGATGAATTCAACATTCATTATTCGATGAAATCGTAAATGGTTTCCAATCATATTCGGTATCTTAGTAACAATTATATTATAATATATATAACATTATATTAGGAATAAGCGGCTTAGACCATGGTCTAGACCGATTTATTTCATATTTAGCGCGAAATAATATTATGTTTGAAAAGGCATATCCACTTATTTTCATTAAAATATCACACATATTGACCAACATACACTGTTTAAAGTCAGGTGGAAAGTCGGGAATTTTTATATTGGGCATATCTGGGATAGAGGAAGATCTGCACTGATCACATTAACTCTTTTCATTACTCAAGTATACTAGGGAACATGTTTCCATGCAATTTTGTGAAGGTAGCGCACACAGAGACCGACATATTCGGCATAAAGTCTACTAGAATAACGAAAATTATTATATATAGTAAATGGGAGCTAGGATAATTCGTTGACCGATTTCACACATTTTCGACATTAAACTGTAGTATATCCAATATTACACGTTCACTTAATTTTGCTAAGATATCTTACATATTGACCGAAATATATGGTATAAAGTCCACCCGGAGATTGAAAATCCTTAATATTAGGTGCATGGAGGCTACGTGAAGTGTTTACCCGATTTTCCTCATTTTTGACACAAGAGCACATTATTATTATGGAAAGATAATCCTCGAATTTCATTACGATATCATATGCATTTAGCGATATTTTCGATATAAAATTAGCTACAGGCACTGTGGTCCTTATATTTGGTACATGAGGATTCGAAATGTTATATGTCGATTTCGACAATTTTTATGCATGAGGTGGAATATTTTGAAAGCACTATTTGTACAAAGTTCCATTCTCATATTTTAATTGTTGCACAAATAATTTTCACAAAGTGACATAAATATGTAAATATTGTGTCATGCTTTATTATTAATATTAAGGCGTACCAGCACGCTTCCAGTAAGGCTTCCGTACCATATTTTCTGTAAGATTTAATGATTGTCACGTGTTTGTTTAGCGAGTTAATGTACTTTTAGTAGTTTTCAACCTTTGTATGGGAGGTGGGAGTGTTAATTATCCGTTTTCACTTATTTTCTCAGTATATGAGGACATGTTAGAAAGACCTGTTTTGAGCAAGTTTGAATGCTATAGCTTTAACGGTTTGTGAGATATGCATATTAAACTTATTGAGGGGCGAGGTCTTCCGAGAAGAAAAACAGACTTTGCTCTTAAACGCGAAGTCATTAAAGTATATTCGGTGCTACTGTCTAGTCGCGACTAGAAAACGACTTCAACTTTTTGGCAAAGCTATGAGTATTTTCTATGAGCTAAATTTAAAGGCAATTCGGATGCGACCTAATGATTTTTGTCATAGGCATACAAAATAACGAATTCTTCCTTGCTCAGTTGCAGACTAATTATGTAAGATCTCCAAACGCAAAAATAGCAAACCCTAGGAAGAAAAAAAAAAAAAATTTGGGACATTAATATGTGTTACGATAATTTTTGGAGAATCCATTATTTATTTGCAATTGTTGAAATTAATTTAAGTTGATTGACTTTTGTACATTTGCTTTAATAATAGATTAATTAATAAATAAAGTTGCAGTGCTTTAAGTTCCCAATAATTTTTTCGAGTACAAATTATCTAATTGTTTTACTTGTTACTAATAGTTAAACACACATTTATTAAATTATTTTTTCCTACTTAAAGTGTTATTTTCCACAGCCACAGTTGTCATCATTTATAGATTCTTTGCCAAAAGTACGCTTGATGACGGTCACGATATCCGAATCAGACGCCAATTGTATAAATACGAGCATAGCAAGTATATATTTGATTAGCTAAAACACACATAATATAAAAATATAGATTTTTATAATCCCAACGAGTCAAGACCAACAAAGCGGACAACTCAACTTACAACAACACGAAAACTCAACATTTTTGTTGAAGCGTTTCACTTTTTAGACACAGACGATTCTACTAAAAATAGTTGCAAACAAATGCCTGGGTTTTCAGTTAATTGTTTTCGCTTTAAATAAAATTTGTGTCGAGACGCAACATCATGTACGCCTTCTAAAACGTGTCACAAATCTTGATATTTGGCACCTTTTGGTATTAGCTGGAGGCGCTAGCAATATGTCTATTCTAAAAGCTAGTGGCACATGCCTAAAAGTAGGCTACCAAAGTGCAGTTCAAAATATGGGTGTGTGTTTTCTTCACGCCAATTTACCGGGTCAGATAAGTAGGCTGTGTACTTGAAGACGTCACATTGACCGAAATGTTTGCTTTAATTGCCAATTCTGCATTTCCGTAAATAAATGGGTCCGAAGGTGTGTAGCGAGCAACGCTGAAGTTACGGAATTTTACAATAAAAAACATATTCTTGCTTACATCACCTCGTCGCTATTTCATGCTCTTTTACTCAAACTTTATTTATTTTCTTTGTTTATTTATTTATTTATTACATACATTTGTATAAAATAAATAAAAAAGAAGTATTTTGCAGTACAATTTTTTATCATACTTTTTGCTTTTTGTATATAAAATATACCAACGCAGCAGAAGTAGCTGTAGGCGCTCGAATTCGGTATTTTACAAATCATCGGCAAATATTGTGTTTACGTACATATATATGTAATTGGAAATTTTTGTCTACAGTGACACAAATTTTCATATGAGTTGAGTATATTGTTCAAAGTAATTTGGAGCAAAAATTTCTAAATGGGCATTTTACTTCAAACAAATCGCGCCACTTATTGTTGGCAGATACTCAAATTGAGAGTAATTGGTTTAAGGTTTTTCAATAGATTTACACCGATTTCGAATTGATTTTATTTTATGCTATCTATTAGCTGTATTCGATTCTCCGCTTCCGCTCCGAGCGTAAACCAGTGATGCAGTAGTTAATAGAAAATCACCATGGAAAGGCTTACAATGGTGCAACGATTAACAATCGTGGAAATTTATTTCCGAAAACGGTGTTCTGCGTAGAAAATTTACAATTACATTTTTTGCCATGAAATCAGCTTCTAAACATATTTCTGGCTTAAAGGATATATAATTACACAGAATTGCCGTATTCGGAGCTATTGCGTATCTGGTTGCGTTTGACATTATAGAACTAGACATTCTACAATTAGACTGCTAGGCCTTCGTCGTTGAATCCATAAAAAATCTTTGAGCATAGACATATGACACATAACATATGTATGTGCATATATAGCTGCAGAAATCGTTTGAATGTCGATGGTACTTGAGGGTGGCTGCCTCCTGAAAAGGGAAGCACTATTTTTGTAGTCAAAAAGTAAATATTTTGAACCCTATAATTAATTTTTATTACGTAAACTTGAATTTATGAAAAAGTAAAATGTTGTTAATACTTAAAGGAAAAAACTATAAATAAAATATTTTCTCCTTGCAGGAATGTAAAATGAGTTGCTAAAATCCATAGTAGGTTTACTAGAAAGCTGGACATTAAATTTCGAAGTATTTCTACGAAACTTTGTTATTGTATTGCGGCGCTACATTCATGTTTTAGTCGGAAAAGTACACACAGTTCACACACACTTAAATGCGTATGAGATAGCATACATAAATAAATTCACTAAACAAATGTATGTATATATGTACGTATATATAAATATATACATATATTTATTCAGCTAGGCTCACGTTGTGACATGCGTCGACTAATCACAGAGTTTTTCATTTCATAATATAGTTCAAATGGTTTGTAGTGCAGCAACAACAAATTAAAGCGGCTGTAAAAAAAGTGTTAACTTTTTTCAAAACAAAAATATTCACTGACTATGGGTGAAGCTTTGAACGGGGTGCGTTTCATTCAAGTTGCATTCAAAGAGCCTCGTTCAAAATACTCTAATACATACATATAAATATTATGTAGTCAAAAATAGATTTCACGTTTTCAATGTGAAAACGGTTAGGCGGCTAACCGCGCATACCCCTGACGAATAATGCAAAATCGTTTGGTCACGTAATGTCCAGCTATGTCGAGTGCCTTAAATTTGCTATAAAAACTATAAAAAAATTACTTTAAACACATTCATTGAATCTTCTAACCTAAACATCAAACAAGAAAATAGCGCATAATGAATAGATTCCTTGTAAGCACTTATACAGTGGACGGCAATTGAGCTGCAACTGCTTATACATTACGGTAAATATATTAAATGTTCTTCCTTTTCACCTTGCAGTGCGCCTTCGCAGCGATTGTCGCCGTTGCTAATGGCTACGCAATTGGCGGTGGTGGAACTTATGGCTCTGGCGGCGGTGGTGGCCCCTCGAACGGTGCTAATGCCTATCAATTGTTACCAGCTTCTTCGGCAAAAACAATTGCTGTGGCTGGACGTAGCGCGGGCGGTTATGGTCGCTCCGCTGGCGGTTATGGTGGCTCCGCTGGTGGTTATGGTGGCTCCGCTGGTGGTTACGGTCGTTCCGCCGGTAGTTATGGCACTTCGAGTGCATCGGCTGCTGATATCAGGAGTTTGTTGGCTGCCGTTGGTGGTGATCTTAGCGCACAACAAGCCGCTCAACTCGCCCTATCCTTGCCATCCCCCACCGGTGTACTTATTGATATCTCAGGTCTTTCTCGTAGTGCTCCTAGTGGTAATTACGCTACCGGTGGTCATTTAGCTTATGTTATTGCTCCTAACGGTGGTTTATACTCTGCTCCAGCTCCGGCTGCATACGCAGCTCCTGCACCTGCACCAGCGGTCTACCAAGCCCCAGCGCCAGCTTCGGCTGCAAATGCAGCTCTGGCGCCAGCTGGAAATACCGCTTCAGCATCTGCCGCAGCCCGTCGTCCATCAGCTGCCGCTGCCGTTAGTTACATTTCGGGCAGCAGTAATGCTGTTTCCGCGCCTGCTGCAGCAGCTGCTTATTAAATTCTGTGTTATAGAATATTTTTATAAAGCTGAATGTTCGATCAACGTTCCAAAAATAAAATGCGATATTTCGAAAAAAGAACAAAAGATTTGTGATACTTCAACTGCTTATATAGTCGTACGTTGGGAAAATCGGAATAAAAGCATGAACTTCGCTCTTTTTGGAATGACTTTGGTGTTGTCTTAATGAGCGTATAAAAGCTCTTTATTAAGTTTTTAGTTTTTTGACTACATTAGCATTTCATACAATACATATATAATAAGGACCTTACAATTATTTGTAGTTACTATATACATATATATCTGCATATACAGGGAACATAATCTGTTCACATCAAGTGGTGAAATAATTTCGATAAACTTATGTATTTATTTCGAGAAATATGTTTTGTACTTTGTTTCTAAGCACAGAGTTTTTATAGAAACAAAGTTCGAGAAAATTGTTTGAACTATCTATTAGATAGCGAATAGATAGATAGATTGAGCGAATCTCTTAGAACACAAAGTCTTGATGTTATTTACAATTTTTTCCGAATTCTATGCAATACTTATGCAAACTTTGAGATCAACTGTTGAGAAGACCAGATTTTGCCTCGAGTGATACTGTATCGGTTGTGATTTATATATCTATTGAGAGAGGTTTAAGCTTAGAACTCACTTTGAATTCGATTTCAAAAATCGAATCTTAGTAAATTTGAAAGTAGCTATAACCTTAACGATTGTGTGGGTCATAATGGCAAATAGCTTAACATAGATAATCGACACATTTGAATTCAGATATTTCGCACATCCGTGCTATTATGACGTCATTCGTAATGCGGTATGACAGTAGCAGGCGTTGAGACTGATCTAGATTTTGGAAATATATACATATATAATATAAAAAATTCAAATTGTTCTGTTGTCGAATATGCCAGGCGTCAATGTAGTAGAAACTGAAGTTAATGAGATATTTTAATATTATCTTAAGCGAGCAATATTTGAAAAAAGTGCGATTTTTATTTCGCGTTTCACATTATTTGAAAAAAAAAAAATACAAAACCCAATACTTGTTTCGAAGACATTTTATGGGACTGAAATTAACAAACGCAAAAGTATCGAATTTAGATACAGAAACATAGCTGTCCGATTGAACAACAGCGTTTTTTCGATATCTCGAATTAAATGGATTTTACAAGTTTTATGGTCTGGTGGATTTGTCTGGTGGATAGGTCTGTCGCCATTCTATAATATACTAACTTTTTATGATTTTGCAATTTAGATTGAGTTTATCTCTTTTTTTACCTCTCTGATATTTGATCTATAATGTTAAAACAAGAATTTATTTGGTTGGTTGACTCTTTGTTTCTTTGTTTAGTGCAGAATAATCGTCTATATATAGAAGTCCTCATTATATCAGGGTAATTATGGTGACTATATAGGTAAAGTACATAAAGATATTACATTAAGTTAAATAAAAGAAAGGACTTAAAAATCTTAGAACGCTTCTGAGCAGCTGTTTCGCAGACCTTTTTCGTGCTTTTTGTGCTTTTTTAAACTCGGAGATTTAACAGTACATACTAGGGACGATCGGTAACTTTTTCTGTAATTTTTGTTTCTGCCTCAGCTGGGGTTTGTGCCCTTTAAAGATCTACTGATCACAGGTATCAATCGACCTGTCCCGAAATCATATTACATTTACTAATTTAGGGCTAGAGAAGATAATTGCTTCAGTAGATTTTTTAAGACTGCGCGCCGTACAAGGTAACTTATAATTTAACTTAACTACATTAACGTAACTTTGTAATCAGAAATACTTTGAAGACAAGCGGATCGTATATAAAGCTGAATAGATATAGCTGAAACCTTCAGGTTTCTAAATTCATAAAAAGGTTGTGTTAAATATTAGAACTCAAGCAAAAAAGTTCAACTTGGTAGCTACTTGGATTGAGCTTTCTGGAGTTGTATCAGTGACTAACGTGTTTTTAGAAAATATTAACGAATAGTTACTAAAACATGAAGGGAATACGAAACTACATACTCAACCGTTTGGCGCTCTCAGCTCAGTGGAGGCGGTGTTTTGGACTCTCAATGAACAAATATTTTGTTTAATATACATAACTATGTTGGTTTTCTTAACTAAGTATTCTAGAATATTTTTGGTTTGCAACGCTTTTTTATTTGCGATTTATGTAGAAAGTTTACAAAATTCTCAAATCATTGATTGATTTAAACACTTTTGCACTTAAATAAACACAATTAAGAATTTTCGTCTAACTGTTCATCAGAACCAACCACAACTTTCCAATTCAATTTGCAAAATTCTTGCTTGGTTGACATAAACGGTTAAGTTTTTTGTGGAAAAAACGCTCGAGCTACTAGCGTAAGCGAAATTTATCAGTCTCCAAAACGTGTAAGCAATTTGCTGCGCATAATTTAATTTGCTAAAACTCCCATTGAAACCTGCTAACCGACTGACGGCTAATAACTTCTTGCTGTCTACAGTACTACTGTGGCGGTAATCTTCACGGCCTCTAGGTGGTGTTGCTGGAATTTTCATTGAATGTGTCACGTAACAGCAGCGCTAATGGCCGGACGGTTGGCAGCGATTTTTTTGGTTGCGGCATATAAAAAGCATTTGAAAAATTACTGCCCACTAGTAGTCTATATCATTGCGGCGGTAAAAAACCAAACACAACAACTGCCAAAATGCAACGTTTCATCGTAAATACTCTTGTAAAATTTTCATTTTTGCAACAATCAAGTTAATTCAAATATTTTTCAATTCTTTTTTGTCTACAGTGTGGTTTTTTCTCGGTGCTTGCACTTGCGCATGCCGTTCCTTATGGCAGCGGCCGTGGCGGTTATGGTGCACCAGCTCCAGCATCCGCTCCGTCTTATAGCACCGGTGATGTAATTGCCTCGCAGGCACCCTCAGTCTTGTATGACATTCCTTCACCATCGGCTTGGAATATATCGCCAGCTCGTCCAGCGGGTCCAGTGCTAATCCCCGTTGATGCGCAGTCCATCTCAGGATATGGTCCGCCATCGTCGTTGACTGGCATCTCATCGCAGCCAAGGGCCATTGCTACTGCGGCTTCCGCTAATTTGCCTTTGAATGTTGGTTCCTACAAGCTTTTGATTGTGCCCTCCTATGAGGTGCCCAATATTGTGGGCCCCGAACCCGCTTTGCCCGCTGCTGGTGGTAATGGCGGTCAAAGTTCTGACGGTTACAATAGCCAAAGGACCAGTTATTAGATTATTTGACAACAGAAATATTAAATGCAAGGAAGAAAAATTATCTTTAAATATACGCTCCAAGAGTAAATTCCTTAATTAGTGAACATGAATTTGTTTTATTTTGAAACTTTTATGAGCTTAAGTATAATAATAGTATACAAGGAGTATAATTTTGCGATTAAAATGTGTGCGAGGGTGGGGGCTGGGGTTTCTGCATTTGGTCTAGCCCAAAGATTCATACAAATATTGAATATAAAATTTCTTGCTGAAATACCAAATTTTATGAAGTGTTTTTTTCAACAAAGAAACAGTTGTACAATATTGTGAAGGTTCGCATAAATCCGAGCACGTTTTGACCAAGCATTTCTCCCTTGAAGCAAGAACTGTTTATTCGCCAAGTTCTCCTCCATCAATAATTGTCGCATCTTTCTAACAACTCATAATCCCCAGTCTTTACAGCTGATACTGTGCTTGCGAACAGAAAACAGACAAAAATTTAAATTGAGAAATCTCACCCCCTACGAACCCATGATGATAGTCATGTAAAGAATTTCGGTCTTCAACACTTTCTTTTCAAACGAAATATCTAAACCTTTTGATCTTATACGATTTTATGGGGTTTCTTCAGATTTCTGTCTTTATTATGTCTTTAACTTTTAACAAGGACTTCAAACATTCAATTGATAATACACAAGTTTAAAGCCATCTCTACATGGTTGGTCGCCAATCAAGAAATCGTGAATATTTTATTCTATAATTAAGTGAATGTCTGCTAAGCTATAACAGGCTTTGTTGAAAAGGTAGATCATTCTCGAAGAATTAGTTCAGAAAGAATTAAGGCATTTTATTATCCAGTTATGGTATTTCTGAAGTTTAAAATTCATCGAATTTGACCGGGCTTAAAGGATCTGGAATATTGATCTGAATCCCATCACAATGGACTTGTCACTTATAACTTTCCGTATAGACTAGATTAGTCAATCTTAGAATATTATAATATTAGAACTTTTCGAAAAGTCAGATTTTAGTTTCATTCACGTCAATTTCAGGTTATTTTAAGGAAAGAGGTTGACTATAATTTAATCGCTGTAGCTGCTACACTGATGCCAGAGAAAGCTTTTTCAAAAAAAATTCCATTTGGCGCTACACCGAATTCGAACTCTACTTTCAGTATCAATAAAATACCCATATTTAACACGCCCTCGAATTGACCAGCCATAACTGAGTAATGGCTTTGACTTACATATACATAATAAACTCAACATATGTAGATATGTTTGGTTGAAGTCTCATTTTTAATCACGTAAGTAGTTATAATTATAATTACCATTTCGTTCCAACCAAGATTTGTAGAGTTCAAAGTGCAACCATTTATCAGGTGATAAGAAAGCGTCAGTTTAAAGCAAGTGTTCTATTTTAAACAATACTGCACTTAATATCATAGGTATATATTTACATAAACAGTTAGTTGTATGGGTTTATTAAACATTGTACTCTTCGATAGTCGCCGCCAACGAATGGTGGGTTTATCTTCACTTCATGCCATCACTGAGTTTCAAATTGGCGTAGTTTGTGGTGCCAAGTACTACTCCAAATTCTGACATGGTATATGATCAACCTCAGCACTCACGTCCCCTCTCACTATAGTGAAGACCATGCACTACCACTAAAAACTAACCCATTCTATGATTGTGCAGCTGAAGAAGAGTTAAGTTGAGCTCAAGAATACCACTTGCTGAAATTGGTTTACACAATCGTTGTAGTTTCAATATTGTTTTGTTTTTGTTGTTGTTACACATAATGGTAAGCATATTACAGAACGCTATGAATACCTAGTTGTTGTCCCGCAGAATGTTTGTTGATGGGTAACTGAGATTCGAAATCACGTTTTGAGCTTTCTGATTCTTGTTTGCTTATAAAAAGAAGTGTGCCGAGTTTGTTTTAGTTATTAGTACTAATTGTGGAAGAAGCCAAAGAACTGCCAGCAAACGCGAACCATTCACTCATAATGCGCACCAATATGAAACAATTCATGGTAAGTTTTTAGTGCTATTGTGGCTGTACGCGGCTGCCGCCACTTCAAGTACTCCCGATATTTTGGCCAAACATTTCTGAATTCAAATTAATGAGGCACCTTTATTTTTTTGTGTTTTTGCAGTGTCTTTCATTCGCGCTCTTCGCTTCCGTTGCTGTGGCGCATCCGTATGGAAAATCGACATCATCCTATGGTGCTGCTTCAGCGCCCTGTGGTGGTTATGGTGGTGGCGCCGGTGCTGGTTCGGTGCAGCAAGTCAGTTTGGCTGGTCTCTCCAATTTGGTGAACATCGATGCGATTGAGAGATATTTGAATGCGCCAGCATCAGCCGCCCATGGTAGCGGTTCCGCTTCCTATTCTCAAGCTAAATATGTTGTGTCCGCCTCAGCACCCACTGCCGGTCCAGTAATTTCTTCCAGTTACAGCGCTGCGCCAGATCCGGCAGCATCTTCGGGTGGTTATGGTGCCTCAGCTGGTCCCGCTCTATATGTGAATGAAGCGCCAGCTGTCAGTTATTATGCTCCCGCTCCAGTTTCTAGTTATGCCGCTCCCGCTCCCGCTCCCGCTCTCGCTCCAGCTGCTGGCTATGGTGCATCATCTTCTGGCTATGGTGGCAGCGCTTCTGCTGCTCCACGCTACAGCGTCCTCCCAGCTAGCATTACTCAACTCAACCCTGGCAAGACCAGCTACAAAACTTACCAAACTCCCATCCTATACAACACCGTAACCCTTCCAGTTGCTGCCTCTGGCCCCGTCGCTAATTTATATGTTCCTGAGAACGCTGGTTCTGATTCATCTGGTTCTGGTAGCTCTAAAAGCTGCTATGGTGGTTCCAGCTATTAAATTTAAGTCATAAGACGGGATATTTAGTTAGTAGTGCTATTTGTGTGCATGTGACCAGTTAAAAAATTCCAAATTCCAAATTCAAAATATTAGGTAGAGAGCGTTTTGTGTAAATTATTGTTTGATAAACGTTCGATGTTCCCAACGTTTTGATATATTGGATTTTGGTGAATAAATAATTTGTATTCAAGTTGAATTTAAATGATTATAAAGAATATCTGAGCAGTTCCTGACCAGTAACGGCGACCTGTCTGTTATCTGTTTACCGCCCCTGTTCTGTTGATCAAATGAAACATACAAAACAGATTGAATGCTAGATCCAATGAAAAATTGCTTGCGTATAGCTTTCAATTGTTTGTTTTTATGTCTACACAATTTAGTGCTTTATGCTATTTCAAATAATTTATTGCAATATTTTGGCTTTAGAAACATCTAGTTGTCTACATCCTTTAGAGTAGACGGTATGTATATTTTCGATATTTTTAGTTGGTAGAAGAAGAAATAGAATTAACATTTGAAGGCTTAATCACATATCAAAAAGAGACATTCGTTCTACTCTCACGATTTATGATCCCAAATCGTATATAAAACTCAAGCCTGCTATACTGGAAGTAAAATATGCATTATATAATATTTCATCTGGACAGTTTGTCTAGTACTTATGATTTATTTGCGAGATGTAAGAACTATGAACAGAAGTAAAAGTTCGGTTATGCGAATTTAGCTACATAAGTTTTCACTTAAGAAGCGTCACTTAACAATACTATTTTTATGAATTTTCTGCATAAGTGACCAAGCCACACTGAGTCGAACTTAGCCTTTAATTTGAAATTAATTGATGTTTGATTTCTCTCCAAGAGGTGTACTATATATTATATTTCTTAAGCTTTAAGCTAAACTGGATGAATGTTTTAGCCAGTCTTAAAGGTGAATTTATGTTAAATAAGAATTTGAAGTTTAGTTTTTTTCAATAAACCATTGGAAAATTATAATGTGACACTGGTGAATAATACTCAAACAAAATATTGAGCACATCTGTCTTACTCTTGATATGAGGAAGCAAGGTCAATATGATAATTGGTTTTTGTTTTATATGAAGTCACGTACCGAAAATTTAATTCGAGGAAAAACACGTGAGTTACTGAGATCGATTCATAGGTCTCCGATTTTAACAGCGCGTTGTTGTTATTCATAGAATATGGTTTCAAAACAGCTTGTAACAAAAAGAGCTCTCTCACTCATTCTCATAGTTTATTTATCCAATATAAAAAATATGTAATTTTTAATTAAAATTTCAGAGACTATTATTTTCGCCTACGATAGTCCTTTCGAAGGCAAAGCAAAATATGCAAGTGTGTTTCTCACATGAAAAAGATTCTCATAACATTCGACAGGAGGAGACAGCATAATATATTATATTATCTTAGAGCTGCAGCTATTTTTGCATTACTATGTGTGTTTCTGAATGAGGAATGCTAATAGAGTGGAATATCTGTGGTAAAATCTCATCACTGTTGTTGATAAGTAGAGCCATACACACGTTAATGCTCTAAGCTTACAACCGTCTCTACTTTTTCTTCGTGAATTACAAAAATTAAACTATTAATCGTGGTAATTCTATTGTATCATATTATTACAACAACCGCTGTCCAAATCGAAAAACCAAAGAACATAAACTCAAGTAAACTATTCTGACGTTTTTTTGTGAGTAATCAATATCACCGTGACGCTGTTAGTCGAAGTTGAAAATTATCGTTGTTCAGCTAACACGGCTTGTAGAGCGCTGCTCAAGACAGTACTGCGCAGCACTATTCGCAAATTTACCAGCGGTGAACTGTTTAGACTTTAATCTTTAGGGCCTTTAGCTAGCCAAACCAGCTGGTGGTTGGCGCAGTTAAACAGACGCTCGAATTTCTATATTTAGTCACGTAAGGTGGTACGCATCTCACTGAATTTTCAAGTAGTCGCTATAAAACCAAAACCGTGTCAATGACGCCCCATTAGTTTACCATTTGCAGCGGAAAACCACTCATTAGAAGACATTGTTCCAAACAATATAAAATTGCCCGAAATTATCTAGTACAAAAATGTTCCGCTACACAGTTTGCTTTGTGGCTATGACTGTGTGTTTGTGTACGTCCGCGAGCGCATCGCAATACGGGGGTGCGGCACTAGCGCCATTCTCGTCAAATGGTGGCGGTGGTTCTTCGCAAGCCCAAGTCATTACATTACCCTCAAATGTTGAAGCTCAAGCTGCCGCTTTGACGAATGCCGCCGGCGCGAAAGCGACCGCAGCCAAAATCAACGCACTCAAATGGGATCTGCTTGACTTGTATGGCTATGAAATCGGTTATCCATTGTTGGTGAAGAAATTCGGACCATTGATATCGTTATACTCTGCAGCGCTGCCACCACGCAGTTTCGTCGGAAAAATCGATCCCGGTAAGTGAAAATATGATGAATTTTACACGAGAATCTTTAGCGGAGAATCTTTTTATTTCATACGTATCGATTCACCTATGATAATTCGATGTTTTACTTTAAATTTTATGAATTACTTAACTTTTTTAAGTTTTACTAACCGCAAATTACTTTCTCTTTACTTATAGCTTTCTTGAAAGACTCGCGTGGCAGAATCAAATATGTCGGTGAAAGCTCGATCGCTGTTGCGGTAATCTAAGTTGGCCGCGCTTAAATCGCGACTTTAAATTATAGCGACTGATGCCTTAATTCTAAAACTAGCTTGATAATAAAGTTATAATTTTTTAAGTTGAAAACTCTTTATCTTTTATTTTGAAATTTTGGTAGAAATTAAATATTCTGGTGGATCTAACATTTTAAGCCAAGTTTTTAAGTTGAAAGAATTGTTGCCTTTTAAGTTCATTATTTTGTGGGAATTCATCTCAACTAATAAGAAGCTAGTAAGCTTTTATTTCAAGAAAACGATGAATTAAATTTTCGTGAACTCTGCACAATCTTTAAGAATATAGAACTGATTGTCTTTTTGAATTAGCGATATTTTTCAACTACCTACGTCCTAGGATTCGTCAATTGAATTTTGTGAATGCTTAAAATTCTTTGTTAATTAATTAATTCGACAGTTAAAATGTAGGTGCATACCCAAATAATCTGGCGATACATTATATATCAATTACTGATACCAGTAAAACTAATACAACTTTGCCAGTATTTACTTTGACAAAGTTGGGAAGAACCTTTGCAACCAAATTGGGCCTTTACAATGGCGATCATCATCGTTGTCAAGTTAATATTAACCATTTCCTCTTTTTAGATGTATATATCTTAATTTGAGTTTGGAACTTAAGGAATCAGAAACAATAATTTAAATGGAGTAAAATACTATTGAAGCCTGAGTTTAACAGAGGTCGATCTTAAAGTTTTCTAGACTTGGAGAGTGCTGAATTTATTCGAACTTTCTATTTGACTCGAAAATTTCAGAGCAGATTTGTTGTTAGATTTTTAGCACATTAAATTGGAAATCATAACTAAATATTTATGTGATTCTTTGAAACTAGATTCAAATTTACTGGAAAGAGCCAAAAATATTTAGGTAATTCGACCTGATACCGAACTTCGTGTCTTCGTGACCTTTTTTGGGAACACTATATTCAATTATGTAACTAAATTTGTATATTTTATATGTACGAGCGTGTCTACGAGCATTCTAGATGCCCCATGAAGAATCATATTGGGATAAGAAAAATATTATTGCTTATTTTTAACAATTTTGTTCTATTACCTGATATTATTAATATTTAAATATAATTTGTTTGTTAAGATATCTTACCAAAAATTGTTTCTTAAGTCCATAACCATAAGATTAAAGACCAGAATATTAGTGCGAGATATCATGTGTCGATATTACGAGTATTGATTCTTCATTAATAGTTAGATGATTGGATAAATTCAAAATTCATATTATTGCCACATTCTGAAAGCTTTCGAAATTAAAAAATAAATAAAAAGTAAAATAAAATTACCTAGTACCAAAGAATAGAGCTGGAGTTAATTTTTTTTTTTGGATCGTGTTCTCAAGTTGAAAACCAAAGCAGTTTCTAATCAAGTTACCCTTATGTTAAGCCTTTTACCTTTTGGAACTTTTGAGTACAATCAAAGATGTAAAAGTGGCCAGTTAATTTTATTCAATCCCAGATGACTTAGAAGCATTTTATAGAGTGTCCTGCGAAATTCGAATTTTGCTGCAGTTCAACCCTGTGTTTCGAAACCACCTAAAGAAACACCCATTATGATTATATATAACAGAAGTATAGCTTTTTCTTCAATGCTTCAGCTTCTTCTGTTAATTATTTCGTCACATTCATGTGTTATATTAAATTCGAACTATACGATAAGGTTAATTAACATTTTTGCTTGCTAAACAATTTTATGCATGAAATCAAGCAGTTTTTCTTAGTCGAGCATAAGAACGTCGTGAAACATTTAGTAATCGTTTTTTTTTTGTTTTTTTAGTTTATTTAATTTATTTCATCTTTTCATTCCATTATATAAGTGATGGTTTATATATGTATGTTTGTGTGTATGTATTGTATATAATGGTACTGTATTACTAAAGCATTTCAATATAAATACATTAATCATTATTAGTGTATAATAAAATCATGAACAAAATGACGTTATTCTTTGTAGTACTGCGCGAACTATATATGTATGTGTATATATATATATGTGTATATATATATAAGTATATATATATATATATATATATTAATTTAATAACAATCGATTTTATTAAGCAAAATAATTCATTAGTGCGTGCAAGCAATGTTTTTCAAAATAATTGATGTACGTATGTAAGCAAGGCGCATAAATAAATTCATTGCGCAACGAATAACGAGATGAAAGCCGAACGTGTTGTTTTTGTTGTTTTCCAATTCGAAGCTTTAACCGACTTACTGCAGGTCACTGGGGTTGCATACCACATACACACTGGTGTGCATGTCTACAAGTTTGACTTAGAGCGTTGCCATATACAAATAGAAAACGAATTTACGCCGAAAGTTTATGCATTTTTATGCTTTTGTTCACTTAAATTTCGTTCGTATTTTATTTTTCTTTACATTATACAAATGTTTTTCGCTTTGGAAAAAAAAAAACGCATTAATCGTTAGTTGAGTTCTTGGTTTAAGAATTAAATTTCTTTTTGTTTTTTAACTTGTGTTCCATAATAATTTTAACCTAAAAATCGCAAAAACAACAACTGATACATATTTTAGTATGTATGTGTGTATGAGAATTTTCGAAAAGAAACGCTTTAAAATTTTTTCCGTTTTTTGTTGTTGTGCGCGCTCTCTCTCTCGCTCGTATTAATGGGATAGCTTACATTTATTTTTAGAAAAATTTCAATTATATTCTATAAATATTTTTAATGTTTTTTATGATTTTTTTAATTCTCTTTTAACAAAAAATTTGAGTGGTAACAAAAATTAATTGTAAATTAAATAGGACATAGTTTAGTTTAGATAATTTATTTGTTGTTCATTTAATTAATTAAAAATACATGAACTGCTACGTTGCGGAGATTTCGGGACCATTTTTGTAGCATAATAGTAGGCTTGTAAGCGGCTTGAAGACCGAAGGTGTTGTCGTTGTTGTTGGTCCTTTTCTTCTTCGTTTCTGTTGTTCTTGTTGTTGTTATTCCGCTACTTCGCAAACTTTAAAATTATAATAAAATTTGTCAGTTGATTTGGTTTTTGTTTTTTATTTTATTTTATTTTAGTTTTGTGCGAATAATTTATTCGGTGATCGTTCTTGTTGTCTCCTGAATGTACACCTGGGAGCCGGGAACAGTGGAGGTGGTGACGAATGTGCGATGCTTGGCGCGGATCATATTCAAATTGGTTTCGGCGCAATCGGCACGATCTTCGGCAGCTTCAAGTTCACGTTGGAAACGGCGAACGCGGGTCACGGACTGTTGAGACATGCCCTCCTGGAGGTGGTTATAGAAGGATGAAGAAGAAAAAATTTAGTTAGAGGTATTGAGTAAAATTTAGGTTAGTGATAGTGCTTAAGTTGTAAGCGTTTAAGGAAGGCAACAAAATAGAAGATAGTAATATAGCACAGCAAAACTTCTGACACTCAGTCAAAGGCAGACTTGCCCTTGATAAAAACTGAAATCCGAAATTTTCTCTGAATTTTGGTGTATTAAAAAAGTAAACGTTTATGCGCTAACGGTTGGTAGAAGAAGACTTTTGTGGGAACAAAAGTTCGTAGAAGCCATTGAGGTTTGGAATTTCTAATGATATGAGAACTTGCTTTGTGGAGAACCAATATGAGGGATTTGATTTTCTTATGTAAGTGTATTAAATGTATAAAACCAGAGTTCCCAGGTTCGTTTAAAGAACGAGCTAAAGTTTTTAATATTTGAAAAGTTCAGCCACAGTTTTGTACACTTCGGAAAATCTAAAAAGAAGAAAGTTCTTCCAACAAAAGAAAGCCCTCAATACCTCTTTGAAAATATGCACAATAAAGCAAATATAGAAAAATGCAAGCATAAACATTTATTTTATTAAAACTTGTTTTCATAAATTCGCCAACTCATTAGCATACCAACAATCCCCTACATTTATTGTTTAGCAACTTTATTTGACTACAACTGAATAAGAGTATGTTACCTGTTCGGCTAGTTGACGCTTGAACAAGTTAACCTTGCAAACTGATTTGTCCAAAGCTTCCTGCAACAAAATGATGTTCTTCTGGTCCTCTTCGCATTGTACCATGACTTCCTTGACGGTGCGTTCCTTCTTTCTCAAGATCTTGATGGTTTCGGCGTGTCTCCTCTTCTCCTCCTCCAATTCCAATTCCAAATCACGTACGCGGGCCTCCAACTTGCTAATGATGCGCTTGCTGCCAGCCACAGCGTTCAGTTCAACCTCTTCCAAACGGATGGCCAAGTTCTAGGCGTTTGGAAGGCATTATGATATTAAACGCGTCTTTCAAGAAAATTTACAATTTGTCATACCTTGACTTCGACTTCGAGAGACTTCTTGATGGTTTCCAATTTGACGACACGTTCTTGTTCCTCGTGAACAATTTCAATGGTGCGCTTCAGTTCAATCTAAAGAAATGTTATAATTTTTTTGAGTTTTCATGTAATTTTTTCTTTCTTGGTGGTAAGTGTTTTGTTTTCTACCAACCTGAACCTTCTGGTAGCGTTCATCGCTGATTCTTAATTCTTTGGTAACTTCCTCGTAGTCGGCGGCGACAACCGACAATTCTTGCTCCAACTTCGACTTCAACGACACCAAGTTGACGTTGACGGTGCTCAGTTCATTGATGCGGGTCTGCGCCTCCTCGAACTGCAATTCAACAGTGCGCTTAGCGCGCACAGCGCTGTCCAAATTCGAGCGGACTTCTTCCAGTTCACCGTTGAGTGCAGCCAAGCGGCGCTGAGCCACATTGTACTGATCCAAAGTGGCCTGCAACTGGCGTTGTACATCCTCGTAGTGTGCCTGCAATTCGGTCAATTGCAATGACTGCTTCTTGATAACCTTTTGCAAATCAATGTTGGTCTTGTTGGCAACATCCAAGGACATTTCCAGTTCGGTGATTTGCACCTGCAACTTCTTCTTGATGCGTTGTACTTCGGTCTTCAAGCGGGTCTCAGCTTCAACCACGCGAGCACTCAATTGCTCGATTTCGATGGCGGTTTGCTTGCTGCACGAAGTGAAGAATATTGAGTGATGAATAAAGATCCATTTGAATAAATGTATATATATATAAGTTAATATTTGAAATAGTTAAATAATATGTAACTTTTGTGATTTGAAGATTATAAATATGGCACATATATGACCTCATTTGTAGTTATTTTTTAATGTTACCAAATACAATAAGTACTTTGTTGAGTTTGTTCTTGACCATACTTTTGGGATCATCTGCTTAGTATATACCTGGGTATGTAGCATTTAGCAAAACAGCTAGATAATTGGCAATAAACTATAAGTTAACGAAATATCTGTAGTTTTTGGCCATCTGCCTTTATACTAGTCCCTGCCTTTAAAGAGAATAGCTAATTGGGAAGAGTATTTTAAGGCACTGTTGTAGTGGTTCAGACACGAACATTGGGGAGAGGAAATTAATAAAAATTTGTCAATTAAAACAACGGTTCCATTATGAAAGATATATGAGTTTTATTTTATATATTTATTGGATTGGTCTCCCATTTTATGGTCCTAACGCTAACTTCATTAGAGGCTGGTCCTAATTATGACCACTTTTACCTCATTTCTCTTTCGAAATGAATTTCGGATGAAGCGCCGAATATTTCAGTTAAATTTCTTAAATTTTAAGTAAATTTGCTAATTTAATTAGATTGTTCAATTATATATACGATATGATACGAAAATTTGCACTGAACTCATTAAAACTCAAAAATTACCAAATTTTGAATACCTAGTTAGATCACTTATTTTAATCGAAGTGATTGAAAAATTTTGATTTAATTGTAAATTAATATTTCAAGCAAATTTCAGAAGTTCGAATTGTCCAAATTTTAAATTCAAAACAATAATATCAAAATAAATCGAATCGTTTTAAATCGAATTATAAAAAAGGTCGAATTCAAAATAAATTTCGGAGTTTCGAATTTTCGGAGTTCCAAATTAGGAAATTTTTAATTCAAAACTTAATTATTTCAATTATGAAATGTTTCGAATGTCTTAAATAAATTCGAATTTTAAATAAATTTCGGAACTTCGAATTTTCGAAATTGAAAATTTCTTTTTTGTTTTTAAGTAGTATGTCTATTCAAATGCCTATAATCAAGCTACATTGAACAATTATAAACTTTGAAAGATTAAAATTCAAAGAGGTATCATTACACTTCAAAAGTGTAAGCCAATAAAAATAATGAGCTTCACGTCTAGTTAATATAGTCGATGTACAAAGATATGTATTTAATATGTATATACACACATAAGTAAGTATGTTCAATGAAAAATACTAGAACAAAGGTGCATTTTCGAATTCTTGTGTGAACAAATATGTCTGAGCGCATACACATGTTTCCAATGCGGTCGATCAGCGAACTTGTCACAATTACTCGCATTCCAATCGGTTTCTTAGGCTATTGCACCACTGCCAATGTAGATATTTACTCTGATGCATCATCAATCTAAAATTAGCGGGTAATTCGCATTGCATTTAAGTATTTAATGCAATTGATGTTGGTTGCTATTAAATCGCACAAAATAAATATTATGTAATTCTATTATAATGTTCTATTATAATGTTTCTTTATTTAGGTTGTGATGTTGCATCGAGATTATCTCAATCGGGTTTGCTATGACTCAGCCCCTTAGGAATCTTTGATGTTGTCAGGTTTGTTCTCGGGTTGTTATTTTTACTTGGCAATGTTGTGCAGGTGATTGCCGTAACGGTATGTGGATATTTAGGTCGCCATTGTGGCGGCAATGATGACTAGTTTATGCAGATTTGGGATACACTGTGGGTGGAGCAATGTATTGCAGTAATGGTGATGTGGTGTGCCTTAAATGGATAAAGGATGCATGTTCCTTGGTGGGTGGGCTATTGTGGTGGGTATTTTTTCTTTTGATATTTGCTCGATAGGGAGAGAGGGACTCAAATGTGAGTACGGTGAACATTTTGTCGAAGATTTTTTGTGCAAATTTTATCACATTTTTATATTTTAGTTTGCTTGATGAGTTTTTGGTACTTATGTTAAAAACCAAATTTTTTTTATTTCAAAACGAAAACAAATTTAAACTTGTACGCACATTAAGTTGTACATACACACATACAATACTCAAAAAAATACCCATTATTTATATATACATATGTACTTAAGCATTCAGTTTCGCAAATTTTCATTTTATAGTGAATATTTTAAAATTTGTATTATTTCTATTTCATTTACTTATTTTTTTATGTTTCGCTTAGTGTTTAGCAATTACTTTAAAATTCCTTGAGTTGTGTACGTTTGCTTTTCGCATCGCCTGTATTTGCGAAAATCTCATCATACTTGCATCCGAAACTGTCATGCGACATCACTTTGCTTGCAAAACATTTAAAATAAATTTTTTTTGTTTAAAAATTAGTTGTTTTGAAGGGCAAAATACAACTGAAATTAAATAATTAAATATAAAAAAATTAAAAAGCGACGCCGAAGGCCGCACGAGTAGTTTGCAATGTTTTTGTTGTTTGTATGCGCCGTTTAGTTCAGAAATTCTGCAGAGCCTTTTTTTTTATCTTGAATTATTTTATAAACACTTGCATATATAATATGTAGTTATTTTATGTAGACGACATAGTAACTAGGTTATATTGATACCTTGACTTAATAAGTGTTTTAAGCATTTAATTTAAAATACAAATTTAATTTATTCCGTTACGGTTAAAAAATATACTAAAAGCCGAATAGAGTTAAATAAAATTTCTAATTTTTGTATTTTAAAATCAGATTTGTGAAAGTAGTTAAAATATACCGCTATTTATTGTAGGGATAACGATTAAAATTTTTTCATTTCAACAAATACAGTATAATATGCTAAAGCTATTTGCCTAAGATTTTTTTTAAATTTTTGATTTACTTGAATATTTTTCCACTATTTTTTAGAATATACAAACGTGCTGTATATTCGAAATCAATTTTAGTTAGAAATATAGGATTTCGAATTTCTGGAGTTCTAGTTTTTCAAGAGATTTCAAGAGTTTGTGATATAATGAGTATAATGCAGTTTGGGGTATTTATATAAGCACACCTTCAGAAATAGTTTGAAGATATATATAGATGTTTAAAACAATGTATGATAACGATTACAACAACCCAATTTTGAATTTCAAATTTCTTAACACTTAGTTATCCATAAATTTTTTTAACCTAATTTTATTCCAAATAATTTTCTTGAATTTAATACTACAAATTTTATTATGCTACATATTCTTCCTAGCTTTCTATTTTCTGATTAGGGGAAAAGTTAATTTGAAATATTCGAGTAATTCTTCAAAAACCATTACTTGTTTATCAAAGAAAAAATATTTGATGTGAACATTGAAAAAATATCAATTAAATTATTAAATTGTAGGAAAATATTTTATGTTTTCAGTATTTAAAATAAGAAGCACAGTTTAGAAAAACTTTCTGCATGTAAGTATTGAAAATGTTCTAAAGTTTCTTCTTAGTATGAAATGAAAAAATTGCCCTAAATATAATAAAACTAAGAATTTTTTGACACATGTAAATGCATTTGCCTTTACCTTTCTCCCATAAAAAATTTGCGTAAATATTTTTTTGAATATTATAAGCCATCTGTTCGTAAGAAATAAGTACGTAAGCATCTATAAGGGAGATGTATGTATAACTCATCTAGAACACATAAGCAAATCAGCCGCCTTTCAAAACGACCTTATAAATCATAAAGTTCTGTATTTTGAGTTTACATAATTCCATTAAGTACGACTATGATCAACGGCCCTGTCAGCGTTCGGTGTCTTTATTTACTTAGCAATTTCAATGAGTGACCGATTGACCCGATCTTCTTCTCCACCCGTATATTTGTGTATACTTTTTTGTACTGTGAAGACACTGCAGCCATTTCCACATGCAAAAATAAATTGGGTTCTTCAACGGAAGTTTCCCAAAATCAAATTTCTAGCTTTTATAAACTACAACAAGCTCCAAAAACAGCAAAAAATATGCTTGAAAAACTATTTGCTTAAATTTTGTTAATTTTTTTTACAATTTTTGCGTTGAAAAATTCAACGCGCTTGCTGCCAAAAATACTGCAAATGCAATTTCAGCAAACATTTTTTTTTACTTTGAATTTTGTTCACTTCCCAAAGCCAGATATGTTGTGGCATAAGTGAATTTGCTACTGATGAACTGCTCGGCGCTGTTTTTTGCGTTAATTTTATGCAAAAAAAAGAAAGATTTGAAAAATGATGAGCGAGAAAATATTGCGAAAATAAAGAAACAAATGCATTGAATTGAAAATTTAATCGTTTTAATTGAAAAACAGCAAGAAATTGTGTTCGCAAATGTGTATTTATATATGTAAATATGCGCACTTTAATATGCCTTTTAAATATATGCAGATATGTATGTAGATATGAATGTAAGCTCTGTGTACGGCTGCGTCCTAGAAGGTATTTCATGCATTTGAATGTTAAACAACTTGCAGTTATGCGCCTAACCACGCTGAACAGGCGGTAGGTAGGCGGGGCGAAAGGATGATTTGTAAAATGTTTTGTTGTTTCGCAATGAACATTTTTTTAAGTATCTGCAACCTTTTGTTGGATGAGTCACAGTGTAAATAGTGTAATTGGTGGGGAGTTTGATGGGAGGCTAACCGCAATCCTTACCCACAAACGCTAGTATCTCAAGAACTTACACAGAGCTCACCAAACTTCCACTCAAACACAGCCACTAGGTATCCTTACTTAATTCGACGACTAGAAAATTTTGCTAACAAACTAATTCTTCACACTCTTAATCATCAGTATCTCCCTCTTCGAGTTTTTGCATACTCTAGACCATTCCCACTTTTCTCATACCCATACTTGCGAACAAATTAATAATGTTGCCAATATATATAGGAATAGTCCTTCAATTTGGGATGTGTACGCATTACTTTGCGACAGATCCAACACTTATCATCTATGCCACACCTGGAGTCCGCATAAAATTCGACCGTCTTCTGATTGAGCGTCGACAGCTGACGTTTAACATTATGCAATGACGAGGAGACGCGATGATCGAGCTTATCGACCAGACGTTCGTCCATCAATTCAATATGATAGGCATGCGATGAGATGCGACCCTCCGGTGAACCGGAGCGTGCACGACTAGCGGCACGACTTGCACGCACCAACGTCTGTGCGAGAAAGTCCTCCTCTTCACGCTTAGAGCACTTGATATTGCGCTCCGATTCCGAGATGAGAGCCTGTGCTATGGCAGTGGCGGATTTTCCACGAATTGAACGTTTAAATTCGTCGGTCATGCGGCTACAATCATTATCCAACTCCATTCTACGTATACGTTGTAGTAGTTTTATAGTGTCTTGACGAATTATATCCTCTAAATCCTGTTGGCGGCGACGACGACGTTCTCGCGAGCGTTCAACTACCGTATCGGGTTCAATATGCTTGTGAACACGCGCTGCGTCGGCGAGTTTTATCACACTGAATGGCGTACGCTTCCTAACGCGAAAATCAAGTAAAATTTCATCTGCCCGTT
The DNA here is from genome assembly GCA_021498325.1 of Bactrocera minax. NCBI lineage: Eukaryota > Metazoa > Arthropoda > Insecta > Diptera > Tephritidae > Bactrocera > Bactrocera minax. The sequence goes on from JAKEEE010000001.1 coordinate 6,653,376, forward strand.
GGGCGCAGGCACGCGACAGGCGCAATACTTCGTCCGTATCGTAGCGACGTACCGGATTCGAGGGGCGATATTGTCGCAGACCGCGTTCGCTTGACCACGGCAAGTGCGGCAGATCGACATTTAGTTTCTTTGTTTTCGCATCCAAATAATCGAGCATCGGCTGATAGAAGTTCATTGTGTAGCCATAGTTATCCTCATAGGCGTGTGTTGCCAAATGGCGGGTACGTGAGGGACGCAATCTGTATGTGAGCGCCATAGTTTCTCTTTTTCGCTTTGGCCGCTAACCACAGTTGAGTGGAATAAGGGGTAGGGGGTGCGAGTAAGCAAACTAGAATTGTAGCTAAGGAAGCGTGCAGTGAGCTTGACGATTTGTAGCGCGTGCAGCAAGGGTCTGCTGCTGCTGCGCTTATGGTCAAATGGGACGCAGCTCTTTCAAGTGTTTTAGTTTCGTTTTCGATTGCTGTGTGTTTTTGTTGAGCGCTAGCCGCTTATGTTGTTGAGAATCAGTTGTTCTGTTTGGTGCGATATGTGTTACTTAAGGCAGTGCGTGTTGCCTTCGTATTAGCTCGTTTGTTTTGTTTTTGTATTTGAGTAAGTGTGAGTACAGCTAGAGAAATATTTAGTACTTGAAATACAATTAGTTTAAATCATTTCAGAATAAAAAAACATTTGCTGAGCAATCTGCGGTCACAGTACACGAAATATTGCAATGCAGGCGATCGCTACTTAGGTTGCCTCTGTTTGGCGTCGATTTTTTGCTTGCGCTTTGCGTTTTGTCTTTAGCCAACGTTTGCTAGCTCAGCGCTTCCGAGCGTCATTCACATTCACGCGATTTTCGAGTTCTGCTGATTTATGCATTCGCCACAGTTGGTCGTAGAGCTTGTTGCTAGGTTTTATTTTCGCTGGCCACACAAAATTCGCTGAACACTTGGTGCGATCTATAAAAAGATGTAATGAATTTAAGTAATCACTGTTTCGGGAGAGATTGTATTCTGTTTTGCTTGGCAATGCTTTGATTTCAGCAGGAAGTCAGTGGTAGTATCTAATAAGTTTTGAGTTGCTCCGTGATCACGGCTCCCTTGAGCTGCCATAATGCGAACTTTTTGCAATCTAAGAAATTTCCCTCGAGAAACTCTTCAGAGCTCTAGTAATTTAGAGGGTGCAGCACTTTGGCGCTCAAAGCTCGAGACCACTTCGACAACTTTCACATATTTACCTTTCAGCTAAGTGTTCAGTATGTTTTAAGAGCTGTACCGTTGATTCTTTAATCCGTTAGCTCTAATCCTTCAAATTATTTAGCAAGCAGAAATGGTTGTGTAACGTTGTAGGAATTCGTTTTGTGGTTCTACAAGTGTCGTTAAAAGTTCATTATTTTGAACGGAGCTCTTGAAATTCCACCAAAACAGTTACTTAACACGATCACTCTTTAGAAATAATAATATTGGTTTTTCCCGTTGTTAAAAAATTTTTCGCGAGAACTGTTTCGAAAATTCCTTAATTCGATGCTTTAGCCACAATTCTGCAAATCGTACTGATGCAAAATGGGTCAGTTAGTACACAGCGTTGCTTTCCGCTATCGATCGATCAATTCGTATCGATTTAATACGAAGCGTTGTTTGTTTTGCTATTTTTTATGCATTTCATTGCTTTATTCCGCGGAATTTATAGGAAGCATTCTATTTAGCATTGATAGTGTCGATAGTTTCCGTGCCAAAAATAAGTCAATAGCCGTTGTGATAATATTGTTGTTTTTTATTTATCTGTTTTCATGATGCAATGACCTTTCACTTCACATTCACGTTTTGTCAAACGGAAGTTGTAAATTTGAAGGGTTAAAATGCCGGCGCATATAGAATATTTTCTTAAAGTACCCAAATTTTAGCATAAATAAATTTTTTTTTGCTTGTAGAATTGCTCGATTTAACATACTGCAAGGTTATAGCGAAACATTCGTTTCAAGAACCATTCGTTTCATGAAGCGCGCTCAGAAGATTATCTTAATGCGAAGAATATTCATTCCTCTAATTTTTTATTTTGTTCCCATATCTGCCGGTTCTATTAAACATAGCAGTAGATTACTCGGAGCATACGTAGCGCGGACGTGTTTGATCCCGTGGCAAAACCCCTCTGGTGGTTTCGTGAATAATATCCCTAGCTTCTATAGCTTCTATAGCTTTGGTTGTATTACATATTTTTCCTAAAATATTACTGCTAATTATGTTGGAAAGCAAAACTAAAGTATTTCGGAACATCATCAAACTCGAATGTAACTAAAAGGTCCAGAACTTAACAGTATCGAGGTTAAAGAAATCATGAACATATGATCAATCGGTCCAGAAGCGATCTCTATGCGTGTTGCGAAGTAATACTTTTACGTACTACTTTCACCTGAACACATATCCAGGACACTCGAGGTGCACATCTCTTTAATGCCAATGACACCACAAGAGGCGGGAAAATTGAATGGGGACAAGTGAGGCATTATACAAGATTAGCATCCCACGAACTTGAACTACTACTTCCCGTAAGGAAGTACTTTTCATCAGAGAGTTACTATAGCCTCTTGTATCGATGGTTGCATATTTAAAGAAATATTTCTAAATGTAAAATGCATATTAAGAAAACTGCACTTTTCAGAAATTCAAAGAAGTCACGCATGAGAAGTCAAGTGCTTGGATATGAAGGTTGCGAGAAATGTCTGTATATATTGGATTCAATAAAATGGCGAACCATAGGACATCCCTTTCCCTTTCCTTTATCCATTCCCTTTTATAAAGCGAAAAATTTTTGGATGACGAAAGAGGCCAACGAAACTCCTTCAAATAACATTCGAAAAGGTCTGTAAGGTAAATATTATATTTGGGACTATTTTATTTACTATTATGTATAATTTTGTTCTTATCTAGCACATAGCGAAAGCTCTTTTAAGAATGCAGGAGGGAAAAAGAGACAGCTTGGAACTCTTGTTTTAACCTCGATACGATTCACCAAGTAGAATGATCAGAGATAATTTTGGGACATTTCAATAACATTGATTTAATTTAAAAGATATAAAAATTTTATTAATTTAGTTTAAAAATTATTAAGGTTATGAAATTATATTAAATACTAGCAAGATCTCCAAATCACAATTGCATAGTAATTTAAGAATGTAAGTGCAAACGACTTACCGAATAGCTTCGATTTCCTCGTCCTTCTCAGCCAAGCTACGTTCGGCATCATGACGGTATTGATTGAAGTCAGCAGACAAGCGTTGAGCGCGTTGCTCCTCAGCCTTGCGACCCTGTGTGATAGAAAAACAAAGAATTCCATGAAACGTTTCCTTTCAGAATGATTAGTTGCTTATGCTTACAGCCTCGGCTTCCTTGTAAGCAGCAGTCAATTCATCACGTTCGTTCTCCAAACGGCGCAGTTCCAATTCCAACTCGTGCAAGCGGCGGTTCAATTCATTGAGTGTGGCCTTGGCGTCATGGAGATCATCTGTGGCGAAGAGCGAACATAATGCATATTAGATATTGTTCAATAAAGCAATGTGAGATACTAGACGGCTCTTTACTCACCTCCTAATTTCTTGTTCTCACGAGCCAATGTGTTGTTAGCATCCTTGACTTTGTCCAATTCATGCACGGCGCGTTGCAATTCAACCTGCTTGTTCTTCAAATCACGTTGGCTACTCTCATACATTATAATTGTTTCATCGAGACGGCTCTTCAATTCAACATTATGCTTCTCCAATGTATTAACCGACTTAGTCAATTCGCGGCAAATGTTATTCGATTTCTCCAAATCGATAATCAACACTTCCACCTCGCTGGCCAAGCGAGTCTTTTGTTTCTCCAAATTATTGATCTTCACAACCAGTGTCTCAACATATTCCTCGAGTTCGGTGATGCGCACTTGATATTTACGACGGATATCTTCGACCTCCTCAGCGCGTGCTGCTACTTCAGCCTGGTATTTGTTTTGCCAGGAAATAGCATCGGCATTGGTCTTGACCAGCTGACGTTCCAAGTCAATGCGTGCTTCCGATTCTTCTTCGAGTTGGAGGCGAATCGATTCCAATTCGGTTTCAACTTGATGAAGGGAAGATTCCAACATCGAGCGACGACGGTCTTCATCTTCCAAACGGCGGCGAGCATCTTCTAATTGTGAGATAACTTGGCTCTTGGAATATGAGACAGTGTCCAGTTGGGATTTGAGATCTTGGACGTCCTTGATCAATTCAATGTTCTCTTGCGAGAGGCGGGTCTTGTGCGATGTAATATCAATAACAGTGCGATTCAATTCCTCAATTTTAACATTCAATTCGGAAATTGTGATTTCCAGACGTTCGACATGTTTGCTGGTGACAATACGCTCCTTGTTGAACGATTCGATTTGGGAGAGATATTCGTAAACTTCGGCCTGGAATTTGGATTTCTCCTTCTCAGCCCTGCATTAGTTCGTATGTCAGTAAAAGGAATGAAATATATAAGTACAAGAGAAATGAGTCAATTTACAATGTTTAAACTCCAAATTTTATTTATAAACATAGTATACTTAGGCGGCAGCAGTATGCATGGATGCGGTATCTCTAAAGTCGGCTATATGTGCAGCGGTGATAAGCTGTGTACAATCTATATAACTGAGATTAGTTTTGCATTGACCCATAGGTACAAAATCTTTCAGTTAACCGACTGCATTGTTTACATATAGTGTGTTTCTATCCTACTTGCAGAGAAGATGCAGAAGATAAAATTATTCGGAAGGAAGAATGATAAGGAACGTAAAATTGTTAAAATTTTTTATCAGTGACAGATCATTTGATATCTGACCGAATTTCAACATCCATTTCTAGTATATTTCTTGGTTTAGCAGTACATTCAGGTTTTTTAAATTTATTGGTTTGGTTAAATTTAATGTTTTAAAGCTCTTTATGAAAAGGTTGAATTTAAGGCGTATGATGCAGGTTTTGACCGCCTCAGAAAAGCTGATTGATTTTGGTTAGAGGATTCTTCATATCGGAAATGTACCCACAAGTTTAATCTTGTTTGGATAGGGTAGCCGTTATTAAATAAAACTGTCATTAGACTTTCAAAGAATTTAAGAAGTTTTAAGACAATTTACTGTTTTCCTTTCAAATGTCAATATTAAATTAGTGATTAGTTAAAAAATAGGCGTGATCAGAGGTACATAGAACCATTCAAACTCTTCAAAATAGATTTTTTTTTAAACTTCACATTAAGCTTTTAAGCTTCTTCTATTCTTCATACACCGATTCAAATAACTGAGAGTGAACAGTTGCTAACTAAAATATACTATACCATACCATAAATGTTATCATATTCTCTGCGTAGGGTATCTAATCTTCGGACCACCGAAGTCATTATGCACTTATATTTTTTTCATTGCCAACTTGAAAGGCTATTTTATGCATATTTTGACTGATAGTAAAGAGTTAACAATTTGCTTATTCAGAGGGAGCGGATAAACTATCAGTGAAAATATGCATGAAAGAGCTTTCTCAGTGCGGATCTTATGGGTGCGGATAAAACTGAACGATCGACTAGGGTTGATTGTATGCGCCACTAACTCGCATATTAAAAATCAAAATATAAGAAAAATGTGAATTATGGTGCTTAATGTCTTATTAATAATTTCATTAAAAAATAACAAAAAATTTAACAATTTCGTTATAAATTTTGTTAAAGAATGTTATTTTTCATTTAATAACAATTACCGTTACTTAGTTACTAGCAGTAGTTCTAATTTCATGCAGTTCAAAGACAACTTCATAAATTCTACTTCTACTCGGCATTCGCTCAACTGTTTCATTCAAGAAAAAAAAGTATCAAATTTCCATAAAGGTGAATTTGTCAAAAAGAGACAACAACTATAACACGTTGAATATTTACTAAATCAAAGACTTATTTGGATCGACAGTGCGGAGAAGCTGAGCGGCACCAGCCAAACGGCTAACAACCACCGGCGCAACATTATGTGGGCCGTGCGGCAAAAAGGTGGAAAAATGTGTAGGGAAAATTCAAAAATTTGTCTAAAAATAAGTGCGCACATTATTCGTCTCAACTTATGTACATATATTTATGCCTTTGCATTTATTTTCTTTTGTATAAGTGCTGAACATTTGAGTGAAGAACAAAACAATAAATTAAATATGCAAGAAAGCAGAGAGAACGAACTTTGTAGAGATTTTCGGCGTGGCACATTGGCCACTAAGGTGGGAGCTTTTACGGCAAAAGCTTTCGCTAGCTAACAGAATATCTTTCTAGCTAACAAAGCTAACCAGCTAGCAAGCAATCAGACACATACCATAGCATAGCAGTGCCGTAGTAGTGGGAGTGGGCCAAATAGTTTGCGTTATAAGCTCACCAAGTCGATTTTTAGGCATGGAAGTGCGCAGGACCGCAGGTGAAAGCTAATTGCACACACATTTTTACATTGAGTAGTGTATGGAAAGGAGCATAAATGCAGGGAGTATAAAAAAAAGTATAATAATGTGTGGTAATAATTGGTTTGAAAGTAGTTGAAAATGTCAATTTTTCTTACAAATTTCACTTTTTAAAGTTTAACAACTTACAAAATAAGCTTTCACAGTACAAAGTAAATATGCAAGATCAGCTAACATATTGTGATCAGTGCGCAGCTGCGGTGTACTGTTGCAGCAGCAATGCTCCCACTCTAGCAATGGCTACGTGTATCTGTAGCCTTGAAATATATTTCGACACAATTTGTGTTATTTTTGGAATTTGGAAATATGAGAATTCAACGAACACTTGTCGCAATTGCTTGCGCTTACTCACCGATATAGGCCTATATATATGGTGTTTATATGCTATATACTATTTATATACAAGTAATTACATATACATGTGTATAAACTTATTGTATATTTCAACACATTTTAATATATCTAAGGCATTTTTATATACACACCAATTTTTTTCTTTTAGGTAAACAACGGTTTTCAACGCTTTACTGCAATTTATATGTAATTTGTATGTTTTGTTTTCGTACACACTGTATGTCAAGCGCATTGCACTCATTATTTATTTTGTGCGAAAGATTTTGCGCATATGAAATGCAATGCTTTTGTATAAACATTAAACCAAACGACTTTTGCTGACATATTAGCCCAATTACGAGCATGGGTAGACGAGGTCACAATGACCCACGATTTAGTTGGGTTACTAGTGTTAAGTTCAATGAATTAATGACAAATGTGTGTATGTATGAGTGTGTTACAGCGGCCAAAACGTGTAACGGGTTAAGTTAAAGTTATATATGTTATATATATATATATAGTTATATATGTTGACATCTATGTACATATGTATGTAATATATCTGTATTACATATGTATATATATACGTGTATTTTAAATATTTTAGAACTGAAACAAGCAACTTTCGTGTAAAACAAGCTCGCATCAAGCTCTGTATTCTTTGCTTAATAAAAAGCACTCAAAAGCTTTCCTAAAAAGGATGTCTTTAATTCGTCGCTTTCGTTGCTTCCTGCAAACGACACACTCACCTGGACTTCGCTTTCGTTAGGATTTCGACTTGTTCTTGGAAATCCGCAATAATTTCGTTGTGCTTCTTCTTCAAGAGAATGGCAGTTTCTTCGGATTCGAGGTGGACATCCTCAAGCATTTTGCGGAGCTTTAATAATTCGGCATCACGCTTGCGATTTGCCTCAAACTAAGGATGAATATACATTAAATTAAAAGCAATAAAAACACAATATTTTTTTTTTTAGTAAAAATATATTTTTGTTGCTGTTTGGATGCACTTACCTGATGTTCGGCGCCGCCTTCAGCTTCCTCAAGACGTTCGGACATTTGAATGACCTGCACGCTGAGATCGGCCTTTTCGCGCTCGATCTGGAAAATTGGTTGGAGACATTTAATAATACTTCATATTCAAAATTACAAAAAAAAAGGAAAACAATTCCCCAGAGTTGATGAAAATTACAGAAATTCAAGCACGAGAAAAATTTACATTTTATAAAAAAATATTTGTGTATGAATATTGACACCTTGTTCTATTATCTTGTCTATTAAACTTGTTTATTTGTCTTTATTTACCTTTTATTTATTTTCTGCGTATGCTTCATTCATACACAAATATTTATTTATATATATTTATATTTGAAAAACGCTTTTCTTGTTTGGAAAATTATATTTTTAATTTTTGTTTACACACTTTGCCTATTTCGATTGTTATTATCATTTAATACAACCATATAAAAGCTCTTATAATATTTATGTTATAGGTAAGCACTAAAAATTTTGATTTTTAAATGTTAATTTTTTTATTTATTTACTTAGTTTTTGTTTTACATTGATGACACTTTGAATAGAGTTTACTGAGAAGGTTTCGTTTTTTTTTTTGAGAATTGGAAAATGTGATTGGGAAGCAATGAAGTATTTCTCCATCAAATATCTAATAAAACAGAGATGTATTAGAAATAATTTTACAGTTATACGCCAAAAACCGTTAGATAAAAAATGCTAACGAAATTTCTTAGAGCACAAAATTCAAAACATGTTGGAAAGCCTTGATAAAACATAAATATATTTGGATACTTTTGAATACTTCTGTTACGTCAGAGGCCAGCTAACATATGAGGATATATTTCTCACCAAAAAGAGCATACAACTGATCTGTATTTAATATAATTGACAATGAAAGTGAAGAAGTTAATCATGGGTTTGGAGAAAAATATAGAAGATAAGAAGGTATGGTGAGATGAGTATGGAATTTGATACATAGAAATACTGATTCCAGATGCTTTGTATCGAGTTTAAGCTTCAGCGCTCTCTAGTATCTTCTTGTGTATTTAAGTAAAGTGTTTTTCCTAAATTTAATATTATTGGTTTATTAATATTATTTAATATTATTATTATTTATATATGGTTCCGGTACTTTGATACATATTATCCAAGATTTACTTCAGAGACTTTGCTACCAACTAGATTTGCCTAGGCTTCGCCAATCATTTGAAGCAAATTTACAGTTCGGTAATTTTTTCATAACCTAACCTCACATTGTATTGACAGCGACATAAATTACGGGTTTAAATTGAAAAATTACAATGTTTATGGGCATTTTCCATCCCCCTCCCTCCATTCCAGTCGAAGACTTTCAAGACATTTTTTGAAATCCTTTGATGCTGCAAACTCAAAACTGACCTATAGGAACGACAACGTTGACGTGGACATCAGTTTTAAATTAAATTTCTGTCTAACTTGCCTCCTTTTATATCAAATTTAAACATAAAGTTATGAGCTAAACATGACAAGATATCCATCAACACCTACAACATGCAAAGCAAAATTTGAGCACAAATGAAAATATATCCACAATTCTGACATTTAGTAATAATTATTTTTAATTTTTGTGTAAATTTTATAGTGGCAAGAAGCCAACACTCGTAAAAATTCTAAAAGCATCCACGCAGAATTGCAACATGTAGCTAAACTTACAGCTTTTTTGTTTTTTTTTTTGTTTTTTTGTAGGTGTTATAAACTATAAAACTGGTGGAAATACCTAGATTTCATATATGTATTTATTATATATTTGTATACATATTTTGTATGTTTTCGAAGCAACTTCAAGAATTCGCGTATCCCATAAAGACAAGTGCAGGATTAGAAAAATAATTTTGCTTATAATTACATGCTTTACATATGTAGGTAGGTATGTGTGCTTATTGGTGTCCCAGTGCATGGAAAATATTTTAATGATTTTAATTAAAGTGGCGAGAAATATACAAAATGCAACGTGTGTTAGTTTTCCTTTAGAATGTTTTTTGCGTTAGAAATTTTTGTTTAATATGACCTAATTCATATAATTAAAAATTATTTCAAATTTCTCAACCACATAAAACAACATTGTATTTAAATATGCTTGTATTGGTGCACTCACATTTGGAAGTCATTTATGGTGGCTATTATGAGGAGTGTTTGAAGTCGGCGAGGTGAGGCGCTCAATTTGCGTACGCACAAAGGCGAAACTCTGAGGTGTATAACGATGTATATATGTATATATGTAAGTGTTATAGAAATCTGTGTGTTTGGATAGAGGCTAAAGAAATGGAATGTTCGCGCACTGCGGCGAATTCAGCGTGTGCTATGATACTTATGTGCATGTAAGATTGGGAAATAAAAGCAAAGACGCGCTACTTCACATATTGTATATAGATGGCAAATATTTAATTTAAAGAGTTAAAGCGAAATTAGGGAACGAAAAATTTTTCTAAATTTTGCAACAGTTTTTCAAAATTTTAAAAATTTTTTTTTAAATTATTTAAATATTAAAAAAATTTTTCGTTTTCAAAATTCTAGATTGGTTAAATTTTGAAATTTAATTTAAAAAAATGTACTTAATTTTTTAAACATTTTGATTAATTCTATTATCGATTTGAATGAAATTTTATAGAATTTGAAAAATAAAATTTACTTAAAATAGGTTTAACCTAATTCAAACAAATATTTTATGATCATCCTCTGACTTAATGTACAACATTTGTATTTCTAGCTACGTATAATCTTTTGCATTTATACAGTATATGTACATAGGTATATATGTATATCTTGATAATTCCATGAAAATCGCAGCTGCAGAATATCAAAACTGAAAAGTTATCAAAAAGGTGAAATCTTTAAATTCCCAAAGCTATAATTCGTATGACTACGAGTACCGTTATTCCAGTGCGAAATCTATTAATTTATGCACCAAATAAGCAACAGCTTCTGGGAAGCATAAAATAATCTCACACATATGCAGTGAAACACCGGTGAAATTAAAAGCCGAACAAAAGTTTTATTGTTTTCCGGAATCATAGAAACGGAAAATTTGTTTTACAAAAATAAACTAGTGACACATGGACACACATTTTGTAGTGACTCATTAAATATACACACTCAAACATACATATATATTAATAGATATAATACACCAATGCATATAGGACAATTAATCATAGGAATACTGGCCGCTAGAAGACTGTGTGCCGAGAATCATCTCAAAAGCCGACAGCGAATATGCGGCTAAAGCCCCAGTGGCCATCAGCTGACTTCGTAAGGAATTATGGTGCGCCAAAAATATGCTTGGTGTAAAATTTGTTTGAAATTAGCCGTAGGAATGAATTTATAGCGCCATATAAAATAGATGGCGCTATAAATTTTCAGTACGGCTGATTATTCCTTTTCTTCTGATTTTTTTGATCAATTTGAGCTTCAGTTACTGATCTACTGATCACTAAATCAGGAACAACGATGGGTTAAACAAATTTGCATTCAGATGGTGAAGAACGCTTTTATGGTAAACAAAATTAAATATTCTTTACGATTTATGTATTATCTAGCCTTATAAATTTTTATGATATTTAATCTGTCATTTTCATAAATGGTAATCACGGAAATAATAACTTTTTCAACGTTATTGAGATATAAGTGATATGGATCGTATTTTATTCTACAGTTGTTCTTTGACAGCTGTCAATTTTTGACATTTTCGATAGGAATTTCACAAAACCAAAAATGTATGAATTTGTCACTATTTTGTTCTTTTTTTTTGTATCCACCGAACATATTTATTTTGGAGAGTTTTCTGTCTAACAATTGAAACTTTGATAGGTGTTGAATTTTTGTTTTTTGTTTTTTTGTCATAAATTACTGAATCACTTAATTTTGGCATAAAAAGTTTCGGAATTGTATCCGAGAGAAAGTAAGAAATATTTTGGAGAGGTTTTTACTCAAAAGCTGACCGTTTGACAGACGTCAAATTTTGACATTTGCCACTTAAATTTTGTAGAATGAAAAGTTCGTCAGTTTTATCACAAAATTTTCTGTACTTATTTGACAAAGTAACTTACATAATTTAGGAAACATTTTGGAGTGATTTTGACACAACAGCTGATATTTTAACAGGTTTCAAGTCTTATATTATATGTATTGTAAGACAAAAGTTGGATGATTTTGGAACAAAAAAAAAATATATATATATATTTTCTTGATGATTTTAATGGTTTTTGGTGTCTAAACAATAAGCTTTCCTTCTTCTATAGAATAAGAAAGAGAGAGAGAGAGAGAAAACAAGTTCGATATAATAAAGCCGGCAATGCACAGTCCATATTTTGAAATGATTTTGTTTATTTTTAAAGTGATTCGTATCGTATACAATTTCTATGCGACAAATACATCAAACGTGAAACATTTTTAGCCTCAAAAAGCTCGCTCTGATGAGAAACAACATATTGTTTTGCATATATTTTGACAGATGTGTACAACAGTGCGATTAAAGTGGGCAAGACAGCGCGGCAAATAAGTAGCTAAGTGACATAGAAAAGCGCTTGGCGAAAAGCGAACCAATATGCTCAGAAATGAATATAAAGTAAAGAAATATGTAAGATTTTCATTTAGTAAATAATATAATATATAAAATTTTTTCAACATACACTTGCTTGTTCGCTAATTCGACATTGGATTACTTAGCAATTTTGTTTTCGTTCTTCACTTTCCTTTTGCTTTTAGTCATTGCCACTTTTTATAACCCAAAAAAAAATGTACCTTTAGTTAAAAATTATTTAATATTTCACTAAAACGCACACAGACGCATGACGACGACATAATATAATATTTGTGCTGTCAATTCGTTAGCATGTACGTGTTTTGTACGTAAGTGTAATGCAAAGGTATATTTATATATTGAAAATCTGTATGCATATATATGAATGTGTGTATGTATGAGTGTGCTTGTGTGTGTTCAACGTTTGAGTGTTGGAAAAGATTCTTCAACAGCTTTTTAATATTCGTTTAATGTGAAATTTTTAATCATTTGTATTGAATGTCGCTGCTAAATTTAGCAATAGCCGCCGCTTGCTGTGCGCTAAGCGTTTCGCTTTGGTATATGTGCTGTTTGTTTGTGTTGAGATCGTCTGATTTCCTCTTAGTTGTGCTTTGCTTTTGGTTTCACGGCGCTGCCAGGTAACAGCTGTTGGCGGTGGAAAGTTCATTTTTTTTAATTCAATGAAAATTTCAGAATTTTAGGATTCATTTAATATTTTTTGAATTTAAAAAAAAAAATGTTTTTTATTGGCGTTGTCATAAAACACTATTTCTTTTCGTACTATTGCAATTGCCTGCGCTTGGTCTGGCACATTTTGGGCTCACCCGGGCCAGGAGTGCTTTCTAAATTTGTCGCAATGCCATGCAATACTTCCCAGTTCCCATTCCTTATGGCTTCTGTGCGCTTTTTTGTTTTTAATTCTATGCTATGCTAACTAAAATGCCTTCTCACCCCTTTGGGGTGCTACACTGCGTATGAGCAACGCGACTTTCTGCAGTCATTGCATAGTTTACATGCATTTATTGCCGCCTATGTTATGCGTATTTACTTTCGTTGTAAATTTTGTTTTTGTTTTGCATTGTTTTTGTATATTTGGTGGCAATTCTAATTTCCATTTCGTCTGTTTGCGGCTTGCATGTGGGCTGCTAGTTCGTCGCTTTCAAACAAAATCTCCGCTTATCTATCTTCGTCATCAGCGTCTCGGCAAGCTCAGTGCAAGTGAAATGCGATTGAAGTTCAATGCACAAAAATGCCGTTCGCTGCTGCACGCAAGGGTAATTTATTATTAGCAAACTTTTTGTAGCTCCACATTGTTTTTGCGGCTGCACTCACTTAGTTGTTATACTTTTCCTTAGTATTATTGCTTGTTTTGCAATACACTTTCGCTCGATATTCATTTATTCGTTTCGATTGTTTCCTATTGAAAAATTTTAGTGGCGTTTAAAAGAAATTTGGCAAGAATTTGGAATTTGGGGCTAGGTACCGTGGACTTTGGCTAGTAATTTTCTGAGAGCCTTCGCGAATTTCGATTTGAAATCTTTGTTTTATTTTGACTTCTTCTGTGAAGGGTTTTGAGTATTAGTGCTTAATAAGTTTCCAATCCAAAGATGAGCCGGTGACAGTGATGCTTTGCATAAAACAAAAGAGAAAAGCTATTGCCACTCTAATTGAACGTGCTTTCAAGTATTCAGTAAGATTATATTAACTTATAATAAAACACTCGACTATTTGAATGACTATTTGTTCAACTCACTATCGAGTTCTAAAGATTTCGCTCACAAAATTTTCTCATCATTTAGATTTATTATATTGTTATATTTTAGTTGTTTTCGTAGTAAGGTAAGTGACGATAGACCTTGTCATACGGTTGGTGGTTCCGTTCCGCAGTTAATAGGTTTTGAGTCAATCATTATCAAACGTTTTTCCAACAAAATGTAGCATTTTCTCTAGAGAGATCGTTTTGAAGTTTCCAGATTATCAAGTTGGAATGTTTTTTTAATGTTTATATAAGGTATATATGTATGTCGTATCTTGTCGCCTATTATATGTATTAGTATCAAAAAAATATTGCACGGTAAAGCATAAGGTTAAACTCGGTCGTAAGGTTGTGGTTCAAAAGAAAATATTCTTATTGGGAAATGAAGTCTTTATTGCTGTTACTTGACTTCATCACATAATAGTATTTCTTTCTGAAGAAGGAATAAGTTGTTTGTTCTAGTCGAACCTAACCTAACTTGATGGCGCTATAAAGGAAATGGTGAAAAAAATGATAATATGTGGATATTTAAAAAATGCTGCTCCTCGCCAATTGCTTTGACTTTTGGTGTTGCTAAGGTATGCTTAAAGTAGATGTCATGTATAATCACAAAGAATAAGATAAACTTTGCAGTTTTTTCTTTGGTTAGACGTTTAAATCATAATTTTGGTTTAAGTTTGTGATAAAGTCTATGAAACCTGAAACTTTTACTTGTTTTCATTTTATATTTTGTTGAAAACATGTTTTTCAAATAATTTACATTTTAAATTAAGTCATTATGCATGTTTTATATATAATTAAAAAAATATTTTTGAAATTTAAGTATAAAATAAGAAATTCATAAAAATTTTTAAGCTTTCGTTTATTTTTATAGTACAATGGTTTTGAAAAATAGGGTTTGTAAATATTTTGTTTTTAATATTGATGCTTTCAAAGTTTCGCATATCACATTTGTTAAAAAAATTTTTTTTTATAAATTTTGATTTAAAAATAAACATTTTTTAATAATGTTTTAAGCTCGTTTTATAATATAATGCTTTTGAGAATCATAATTATTATTATCTTTTTTTTTGTTTATGTACTTGTGTATAATTAAAGGATATTGAATAAATACTTTTTTTATTTTAAATATGATTAGAATTTTAAATCTTACTAAATTTTTTTCTTTAATTTTGCTGTTATTTTTTTATACTTTGTCATTATATTTTAAATTCATTGCAATTTCTGTTATTTTCGAAATAATTTTTATACATATATGTATAAATAATAATCATCATAACCACCCACATCCGCTACTTACCCTTTGGCGCAATTCACGTTCGGCTTCAAGATCATCTTGGAGCAAACGGATTTTATCCTGCAAGTAAAGCGAAATTTGTCATTTTCACACCATGAAATATTTAATATTTATTTCAATAATTTTACGCACGTTTAACCATTATTAAAATATTATATTTTATATATCTCACACAGCTAAATATTAATAAAAAAAATAATAATAATAAATGCTTCAAAATGCATATTTGACAAGTGCTCATTTAATCATTTCAGTTCAGTCACAATTCATTTTACGCCAATATGCATATATTTTTCAGTACATTCTTGTACACAAATACATAGGTACGTATGCACACGGTTCATAGTGTCTTTTTTTAACTCGTTCGCGTACCAAAAATACACACGCTTCTACTTATTTCACAAATTCTCTGCTTGACGTTCTTCGTTTTATTACATAATTCGTCTAACATACATGCATACATATGTACATATATGTATATATTAAGTCATATTGGCATAGCATACACACACACGTGTGTATATTTGCCAGCTTTTCATTCTACAAATCCGCACGAGCACATTTTTCACTCTACTTTGCAGCTGAATCCTCAATTTCTACTTCGTCCACATATTTCACATCACTGCGCCGGAAAGTGGCGTACGCATATTTAGGGTACATGCATATGTTCGAGGATCCCTTGAACACTTGTATAGTCATATGTATTTTTTTGCACAATTCCTAATCTCTTTTAAATTAAAGTTTAGATGTTTACATTTAATTTAAATTAGTTTTGAAAATTAGAAAAAAAAATAATTTTTTTTAAAACAGTTTTTTTTTGAGTTAATTGTTTTTTGAGGATTGATTTATTCAACATATCAATTTTTAATGAATAAATTAAATCGTGAATTTTCGATTTTCTGACACGCTGCTTACCTCCAAGCGTGAGAGGGCGGCCAAATCGGCGCTGTATTCAATGGCGATGTCAGCTCCGCTCGGTCCAGTTGAGGTGGCCCTGTACGAGTATTTCGATGAGCGTATTGCTTGCGACGAGGACATTTTTGTATTATTGTTGTTGTTGTAAATTTAATTTATAAAATTAAAATATTTTATTATAATATAATTATTTATATTTATATTTGTTTGTTTTTTGTATTTCACTCAGGTGAACACTTCGTTCGCGCCCGCGTTTTAATTTGCCTGGCTATTTGTGGTGGAAAAATTTCAATATTCCCTGCAATGCAGTTGTTATCCTCCAGCAACAAAATTTTTGTAGGTGTGATACTAAATTGAAATCTTTTCGCACTCCACACACAAAAAGTTGTAGTTGTCACCGAGTCACCGAATAATTCGTAATAAACGTCGGAGAAAGGCTGGTGATCTACTGAACAAGAGATCCCGGTGTCGTTCGAATAAAGAGTATTTCGTGAATTTGGCGCTGGCTGACGATCTTTTCGTCTATTTCTACCCCAACGCCGCGTGGCAATTATTTTCGAGTGGGAATTTTTGTGTTGGTGTGCAGCACGTATGCGTGCATATGTGTGTGTGTGTGTGTGTGTGTGTGTGTGTGTGTGTATTAGTATTGCCAATTGTTGCTGTTGTTGTTGGTGTGCTTCTTTGTACAACACTGAGTGGACTTTGCGTGTACCGTTATAACTACATACACTGGCATACATACAAACATACAAGCATTTTCGCAGCCGATTTTCTGCTCATAGCTTTCGGAAAATCGACTACACTTATTGTTGTTGTTGCGTTTCCACACACACAAGCGCGCATTTTAGCCTACAAGTATATAGGAATTTAGACCTAGGCGCACACAATTCACTTCATAGAGGTATTAGCTTCATATATCTCACACATCCATACATACGTACGTACTACCTGTGTGTGTATGTGTGTTTACGTGTGTTTACGTGTGCGTTTTTATCGCATTTTTCACGCTCCGCTCACGCCAGCTGTCTTCTATAAGTGTTAATTGCAGTGAGTAAAAAGTCGAGTGTGGAAATAAAAAACTCTTCGCCACACCAGCGAAGTTGTTGTTGTTATGGCTTTTAGCTTTTCCGATTACGTGTAGTTGTTCGTTTTTCCATACCGCGTACACTAGCGCATAGGTATACAGTTATAAGTATGGTAAGTATTATAATTGAGTGCTTCGGTGCCTAATGCGTTCGGGTCAAGTCGGTCATCTCGATATGGGCTATATTGAGCAATTGAGATGATTACCTGTAATTAGCGTAAGCGTGTGTGTGTGCGGGCAGCATGAATATTAGCGAGGAAATGGTCGATTGGAAGTGTGTTTGCCAGTATGCATCCGTTTTATGTTTGTTATTGGTTTTGTTGTTGTTTTCGTTTCGATTTTTTCTGTCGTCTTCGAACATTTCTCGATTTATATTTAGATATTGCTCTGAAAAATTCATAAATCCATCGAAAGGTTATGATGCTTGCAGTGCTGGCAAGTGACCACTCTACCGGAATCGTACTTCTAGTATAAATATTTATGAAATCGTTTTATAAATTAGCTGAATTTATGTTACAGTGTATAGTGTGCTCTCGGGTTCTTAAGAAATTTTTCAACAAACATATCTTCAAATTTAAGTTTAAACTCCCTTGATATCTGCCAGGCAGGGAGGGAGTTGAGTAGTTTAGCTAAAGTCTGGCTCCGTGTTGAACAATGCATTTGAATTATTTGTGCAGCTCATGACTATTTATATCGGGTTGAAATCGGAGATACAATTGTTTCTGTTTCCAATAGTTTAGACCAACTCCAGCCGCCAAAAAGCACACCCACATCTCGATGATGTATTGTCTTTTAGTTGTATCTAAAATCATATTTTTTGATTGTAAATGTTGTGCAGATATCTTTATGATGTCTTCTTGAGCCATAATTTATTTGTGATTCCCTTATTAACTCCTCAAATAAGTCTACACACTCATCATATTGATCTCATTAAAGGAAATAAAATTAATAAATATACCCTGGAGACTTTTAGTCGGAATATTCCTAATTATTTCCCATCCATTCAGTGTCCCATGACAGTCGAGGCTACATAATCGGAATCGGCTCGGACTTTTATCCGGCCGAAGACCGTTAACTCGGCAGCCGCAATGAACTCAGAAATTACTATGAAAGGTTTCGTTCAGAACTTAATTCGTTTATTTCTTGGTCTGAGAGCTTGGAATTGGCAATTCTTTATAATAATAATATAATACTGCTACTGCAGACTACTACAGACTGCAATATTCAGAAGCTAGAAGCTACGAATTTTATACGCCCGGGAAAAGTCTCCGAAAAATTGCTGATATCGAAACACAGCACTCAGTGACTCCGAACCGTTGTCAATAGGCACAGAATATGGCTTTGGAAAGATCACAAAATGAGCGGGTAGCCTGATAAGATCATGAGAACGGTGTTAGACTTTACTGGAGCGGCCGACCAGTATTGCCAACGTCGAAGCTAGTTCCAAATTAGACAAGTGTTTTATTTTTACTGTTGTCAATTGCTTAACGGTCAAGGTTTTCTTTCTTGATTTGACGCCCGTGAAGAGGAAACTCTATTCTCTCCACTATCGTCCACTTTACTCACCGAACTGCTAAGAAGGTATTACCTAACAGGGCTGATAAGTCATGAGTAGAATGAATGTTTACACGATCACAAGAGATATTTGTCTTTTCACCAATCTAGAGCAAACTTTTTACTAAGTTGAATCACCAAATTCGGAAGTGTACCATTGTCTTCAAAATACTTTTATTGACGAAACTGAGTCCTGCTAAACTGACTGTTCTATTTTAAAGATACAGTCCTTTTAAAAGAAACCATTTTTGTTAAATATCGCTAATCGAAATCGAAGAGTCATTCGCCTACACAATCGAACTGTGAGCCAAGTTAATGCTAAGTAACGGTCAACGGCGAAGCTGATGACCAAGTACGACTTCGAGTGGTCTTTGGCGATTTGCGGACTTTAAACGTGAACTTTATGGGACACTTTGTCGTGGAAGAAATACCTTCGGAAGTCTGCCATTGCCTACTGAGTATGAGCGCTATTTGAAAAATATTTGCCGAAGGCAAAAATTCACAAGCACAATTTTCTTAGAGAATTCGAATTCTACCATAAATATTCTTTATTAGCCTCATTCATATTTATTTATGGCAACGTTAGAAATATGTTAAATAATTGCAAATAAACATAGAAACTTTTAATTAATCGAAAAAGTTTGTTACCACAACAAATACATACGTGCATACACGCAAGCACTTAAATATATAAATATATGTGCACATATATATATATATATATATATGTATATACAGACAATATATAGATAGATATTTTTGAAAAATTTGGCAAGCAGAACTCACTCAAATTTCCACACAAACTTGAGGAATTTATTTGGTTTTGCATTTTCAACTTAGTGAGATGGTTGAAACACTCAATTTTCGAATGTGTATGTGTATGTGTATACCTATACCTGCGCACATATTGGCAGCACTTGGTGTGCGTGTGAGATTGCCACTAGTCATTCAGCTGTGCGGCCACTACACAGACATAGGCGAATATTCGTTATTTTTAGCCACGAAAAATTTGGACTTTTTCATAATCATTTTCCACACATTTCACCTGAGTGCAAGTCAAAACTGTATGTACCGTTACACAGTATATGCACGTATGTATACATGATATGCATATATACATATATATATATATATATAGTCGGTATATTAGTCGGTATATTTTGGATACATACAATCTTGCAACTCATACTAAGTGGCGTGAATTTCGTGGCGACTACACGCTCGTAAACATAAATTTATTTATTTTTCAAATTTCAATTTTTTCTTTCGTTAAACGTCAGGCGCTTACTCATGAAATTTACGAAAGTTTACGCCTTTCGGGATTCGAGACTTTATTTTATTTAGTTTTTTGGTTGATTATTACTGGCGATGATGTTGATAATTATGGGATTCGATGTGGCGGTAAGTGGTGAGTGGAATGAAAAGGCTGATGATGACGATGGTGACGCTGGTTGACATTTTTCTTGATTTAAAAATATCGAAAAACCTTCTATATCTAAGATAAAATAAATAATAAACTAAAAATAAACTTTAATCATATATATAATATGAGCGGCTATGCTTGGCTAGTATACAAATGTATGTAAATATAGAGCTTCAAGAAACAAAAACAAGATGAACCCATCCATTGTGTTCACAGACTATTTAACAGAATGCTTTGGAGATTTTATAAATATTTTCAAAATGATTGCCTTGCATTGCCAGAACAATCTGTGATATCGAATCGAAAAATACAAAATAAAAATGTGTTTAAAATATTAAATTATTTATATCTTTTATACATTTATATATGTATACCATTTACATGTATATAGACCATTAAAACGATAGAAAATAATTTCTATTTTATACAAAGTGATTTCCGGTAGTTAAAATTAAATTTTCAACTCATTGAGTTCAATATAACAGATATAAATAACTGATCATGATAGCATGATACACAGCTTAGTTTTTATGCTTGAGGGCAGGTATATGTGTAGTGACACACTGTTTGAGCATATTTGGATATGCTGATGATTTCCCACGTTTTTTAAAAGTTGTAATACCTTATTGTAATACTCTGAATTTATTAGGGCGGTTTTTTTTTTTTTTTTGTTAACTACTTTCCAGTCACGGCTAACCCAATTTGGAAATATTTTTGGGGCTGTTCCGAGTAAAACTCTGATAATTAAAATTGAATAATTTGAGGGAATCTTTTCGACATTTTTAGGCAAAAGAAATTTATAATTTAATTGGTAATTTGAGGTAGGAGAATTTTGCCAGCTGTTTAAATATTTATGTTAAAAAAAAAATTAAATATTCTAATATGACCGTCAAAGTAAACATGTTTCAAGAGTACTTCTTTTGGGTATATTTTGGAGAAGGATTACTCCCGTTTGAAATTTTTAGGCCGAGAAAAAATATATATAAATAAATTAAAAAAGCACTGAAAAGTTCTAAAAATAATTTACAACTGAAATCAAATCTACAGAGAGTTATCACCCGTC
Source organism: Bactrocera minax (assembly GCA_021498325.1). Classification (NCBI taxonomy): domain Eukaryota; kingdom Metazoa; phylum Arthropoda; class Insecta; order Diptera; family Tephritidae; genus Bactrocera; species Bactrocera minax. The sequence continues at coordinate 6,674,818 of JAKEEE010000001.1, forward strand.
TAAGTTTTGTATTAAATTATAATCATTAAAAAATTAAAAGTTTAAAACAGCTTTATATCGGTAGGTATTTAAAAGGAATTAAAAGGGTTGCCCCTGATCGAAAATTGCATGTCGAAAGAATTTATAAAATGAAGAAGCACTACAATATAGGTATTAACCTAAATTTAGGTTAAAGTCAGACCAAGAATGTAAATAATTGAAATTAATTTCTGATGCGTGTTACCATGCTTTTATGTATTATATTTCAACAATATAGAATGCTTATAGTTGAAAATGTTTTTGAGGATAGCTGCCGCCTGATTAAAAACTATAATGCTATAAAAATAAGCATTAAATAGTCCGAAAAGGGTTACTAAAGCTTGGAAAATTTAATTCAGAAAAATTAGCATCTTCTTAGAGCTGTAACTATCAAAATAACTGTGAAAGGAAACTCTTATGCTGACATTATTTCGACAATTCACAATACAAAAATGATGTGACAAACTTTCGTAGTAATTTTTTACTTTCAACTAAAATTTTCGTAAATATTTGGAGTAATAATAATCCTAAAGAGACTTTCCTTTCTGGAAATATTGGTTAATATGTTGAAGGCATTATTGATTGATTTTGTTTATTTAACTAAAGATAGAACTAGCGTTACTGTCAATGGTGAGTGCAACAGTTCTAAGTGCTAAATGGTTCCAATAGGTTGGTGCAACAAGAATAAATATATACAAGTTGGCGCATTTGATAATTAATTTATTGGGGCGAAGGTTTAGTGACCGAATCATGCCAAGAATAACCTCTAAATTGGCACCTAATACATGTGATTTGACTCCACTAGATTACTTTTTGTCCGATTACATCAAGTCAATGGCTCTATGTTGATTAATCAGGTGCCGGTTCAAATATTAATTCAAACCGGTTTCGGTTCAAACATTAAATGTCATAAAATTTAAGAACTAATGCTAGAATATATGTGTTGTTGAATATTTCTCAGTGTTTGGTAAACCCTAATGCGCAGACTGTAAGTATAATAAATACATATGTTTACATACTAGTAGATATATATACACGTTTGTAAGTATTATTTTTATAGGTCACTAGCGTATTTTCCGTGAAAAAAATTTTCTGTTTATTTTGTTGCATTCAAATACACATGGGCTGACATATATATTCCTATAAATATGTATATTAATTAGGGTGTGTACTTTTTAAGCAACTTTTTTCCAACTAACAAACACAATGAACACTTTCAAAAAGGTAAAAAAAGAAGCCCCTTAAATTTGAGATCCTAACTTTTAATTTTTCATTTATATGACACACCCGAATGTATATATGAATTGAGGTGAGTAGGTGTTTGCCAATTCCCCTAAATTTACACATCCAATACATCTTATGATTTTCATAGGGTTTAAGTCAACAAATATAGTCCAATTCTTTTACGTATTCCTATTCTGAGATTTTAACAGTACATCCAACGTTTGAGACGGCCTCTGATTCCCTTTGAAACTACTTCATGTACGTTGATGTTGTTGTAGGCATATGCATATGTCCGTTCCGGGTACGTAGACTCGGCGCTCTTAGGTACGAAAAACTCTCTTTTAATTCTTTATAGCTGATAAGGTCAGAACATAATGTACCGTTGCGCAATAACAACGATATTTGCTACTTCAAGCTGAACTCTTTCCCCTTGTAGGATATCATAGGGTAGTATATTTTACTTCTTATCTGAAAAGGTTATCTAAGTCGGTGCCGAAGACCGTCAGTTTTTTACTTTTGTAGCATCACTTCTAGAGAAACCTTAAGAAACTAATAAACTGCCAAAACAACTTGATGTAGATGGTGTTGAGGGCATTAGAGTACCAATTATCGAACCACTTCCACTTGGGAAATAATTACAGAATCCCAAATCTTTCGCGCATGTTTCGCGCTGCATGTTCGCGACTTCCAGAATGATGGAAAAATTGCTATATCGGTCAGTGATTCATATCCTGGTTTTGGAAGGGAAATCGCACACTGAAATCAAAGAGTGTTTGGATACACGTCGGCTTTTGATTTGCCATGCCTAGAAGCCCCTAAAACGGCACAGTGATATACCTCGAATTAAAACGTGACAAAAGTCGACTTCTAATATTGGCTGATTGTTAACTTTAAAGCATTAATTTTAAGACTCCATACTCCAGGAAATATGAGCATAATTATAAATGCAGATTCATTGAAAAATTTTTTCTAATACTATTTTAAAAGCTGCGCCAAAAACCAAATAAAACGATAAAGAAAGACCGAAAGAACGAAAAAAATGCATATAAAGTGGAGTTGTTATATCAGTAAATTATAGATGGCGTACTTCCCTTTTTTGCAGCTGCAAACTAAATCCGACGTAATATAAAAGCTTGGTGCGTAGCTTCAAGAAGTCAGGAACAATAAAGTATTTTACTTGCGTTTTACAATTATGTCAACGAACCCGTCAGTGGTGAAGTGTCAAATGATGGTGACGATAACAATGATATTGTTGTTCGAAAGAGAAATTGGAGAGGTCTTCGTGGCATTAGGCTACCACGGTTGGACGCTATACCATCCTAAGGAAATAATGTAAGGATCCCAAAACTGCTTGAGGAAAACATTCGACATTTACTACTTATTATACACTGTATTATTTTACTACCGGTGTTATTTCTAGTAATGATGCAACAGCCCTTCCATTACATGCTTGCTGACATTATGCTGACAAAATTTTAAATAAGTTAATATTATCTATATATTTAATTGCTAAGGGACTCTTAAAAGCTAATTGATTTTATAAACAGTTTTTTTTAAGTAGATATATGATGGGGGTTTCATAGGGTTAAATAGATATTTTGAAATAAATTAACCCTTGTACCATTATCCTGCTTCCTCGACATGTCAATTAAAATGTAACGTCCATTTTTGATACCGTTTACTTTGATCTCTATTTTGAGCCCTATTAATAACTTAAAAAGATGCATTAGTGTATATTTTTAAGTTAGATTTCTGAAAACGAAAGCAGAAGTCTTAGTTTAAAATGCATTTGAATATGGACTTATATAACGAAATAGCTGACAGTACTTTCCATTTACATAGCTGTTGTTAATTTATTTACCAAAATTTAAATCAACGTAATTGTTTCTACTAAAAAAGTGTTAGGAAAACTATCAAATAAAAAAATTAGCAAGGAAACGTAAGAGCCAGGGTGCAAAAAGGGGGGAAAAAATATTATAGTAGTCTCAAGCGAGTTCAAACTAAACACCTTTTAAAAACTAACTGGATTGGGTTGCGGAGTTCTTCTATTTTAGCATTCCAAATTCTTCTAGATTTGAGTATTGGGCTTCATGAAATAGATTTCCACTCAATCAGCTGAAAGCTGGAAATTCGCATAGGTGTTAATATATTTTGGCTCACTTAGTTTCTAGAGAAGAGATCTCTGAGATAAAAGGCCTGTGAAATCCATCACATATTGCTGAGTTCATTTTTACCTTAAAGCAGAAATTATTTCATCTTGGACAATACCATTAAGCAGTTTTGGACAATTTGGAAAGCCGGTAAGCATTTTTAGTCTGGAAGTTGCACATACGTACATCATATGCATATACTGTACTTCTACTATATTATACTATACTATATATGTATATGAGTAAATTGACACTAACTTATTTCGCAAATATTTAGGTATTTATTACAAGTATGTAAGCATGTTTATATAAGCAAATATGTTTGTATTTATATAAACCACAGATTTGTATGTTTGCTTTAAGTTTTAATTTTTATTTCAGGTATTCGTTGTTGTTATTGTCGTTGTTATTTTAAAGCGCTCGACATATGAAGCGAGAAAAATAACATTTCGAAAATTCCAATTCTAAAAATATGTCGGAAATTAACCTAAGTGATACACCTACATCCCACATTGAGTGCGTTAACAAGCAAGACAACCATGGCAGCGATTCGCGGCAAAGATGTTTTCGGTTGTCGGATCCACCGTTTTTACGAATTTCACTGTTGCGATAATGTTCATAAGATATATATGTATATGTGCTTATGTATATTTATTTGAATAAAAGAAGGATGCCAGACTGATTCTAGTGGTTTGTTTTAAGCAACCTTTGCGAAAGCTTTGAAAAAAATTAAGTGCTTCTAAATTTGTCTAGAAGATTCTTCCAAATTAATAAAAAAATTAGAATAAAAATATTTTTATCACAGGAAAAAGTATTTTGGAAAATTTTTACTAATCGTGGAACAATTTTCAAGTTCAGTTTTTGACGATTCCATTTAGTTTTACCTGAGTTATAATAATTTTCTGTTTCATGTTATAGGAAAAGGTTATGTTTTTCCTGCATTCTTTGTTAGAAATCTTTAAAAATCGAAATCTTTAAAGACAACTTTTTCTAATATTCCCAACCGAATAAAGGCTAACCTAAATTTATTTTCTAACGATTAGAATACGATTGCCTCATGAAATGCTCGAATACATTTTAATTCATCAAGAGATACTTGGAAGATAGTGAAAATTCTTCTAAAATAGAAAGAAATCAATTAGGATGTGAAACATTCTCTTTTCAGGTAGATTTTTTTTAAATTTGGCAGTTCCAAAAAAGAGATATAATATGTACCCTCATTTTATTGGAACCCTATAAATTACCTAATAACTGAGCGAACAAGTTCTGTAGCCGTTTTTTAGAATTGGACAAAAAAAGGAAGTTATTTTAGAGTTATTTAAATCATTTTCTCCTCTTGAACAAATTTTTTAGATTTTTTTTTGGAAAATCTGTTCTACTTAAGTATACGTTGCCCTAGATCAGTAATCTTCGGTAAAATTAATGCGGTAATCGGTATAATTGTGCTTCGGAGTTTTGTGAATGTAAATATCGATTTCTGGATAAATTATGGTACATATCAGTCCACCAAGATTCGTATGTCTATTATATAAATTTTTTTTTTAACAAATTAGAAATCGTTAGCGCCATTGGAATATTACTTTTCTAAAATACCGTTTTATGGGAGGTATTAGTAGTTATTTGGATTGTTTCTGAAGCGGGTACACTTGCTTCCCAACTGCCGATTTAAGAAATCAGTTGAACTTTTGTTGATTGATTTGGATGCTACCGACAACTTATTAGCAATAAGGTATAAAACGTAAATACTCCAACAAGCTTAGTAGCCCCTGGTTATGAGAGTTTAATTTTCAAGTCACCTTTTCTTTCAATTTCTATAAATTCTCTTTATTTTAACATATTTGCACAGCTGAAGAAACATGTAAAAGTGAATAACCGAAATCAAAAAAGAAAAAGCTTTTATACAAATATTAGCAAATAGGGTTGCCATTCTCAAAAATAGTGTCTTAGCTTATTAAAAGATTACGCTACTGCAGGTAGTCGAAAAATTCCCTAATATTTACAGGAAGGCAATGAAGGAAATGGAAATTATGTTAAGTTATGAAGTCTCCTCATTAACTGTAAAGTTGGTTGGCACCCGGTGGGTGTGTGGTCGGTTGTGTCGAAAAAAGTAGTTTCGAGAAAAACGCGTTTACAATTTTTCTTAAGTTCCGAGCGCGCCTGGGGGGGCCAGTATTGATATACTGTCACTGTAAAAACTTTTCCACCTTATAAATAATGTTTTATTTAAATTTTAGAGACTCTTAGGTGATTTTGAAGAAAAGCGAAGAAATTATTTTTTGAAAATTATGGAGATGTGTATACCTTTAACGCGTTATTTATTCTTCTTTTTTTAAATAAGGAAAATATTAGCAATTATATAAATATATTTTCCATATTTAGTGAAAGATTTAGTACTGCATTAAATGTTTTTAAGTTAATTATCTAAAAATGGTTTTGAAAAGCTTTGTTTAAGAGATTCAGAACTTCTGTACTGTTATTTGTCAAGAACGAAATTTTACTCAATCAGTCATAATCACTACTTTTTGATCTATTTTCAGTTTTAATATATCTAGAGAATAAATTTAAAAAATTTTATTATTTTATTAGAAACCCTTAAGTAATCGAAATATACAAAAAGTATTGAATTTCCAAAAACAAAATTTTACCTCAATCTGGCAACACCTGAGAAATATTTAATAGAAGCAAATTTGTATTTACATAAGCAATATGAATGTGTGTGCTTATAATTTGGTTTTTTGTTTAATACATCCTTTTGCACCTTAATAAAAGTCGATGCTAAGAACGTTGGAAACTGAATTGGAAAATAAATATTTTGCCGCTACTGGGTATTTGAATATTCATACGCAAATATGACTGAGCTAAAGGCAAGTATTGGCCAAGCCGCAAACGGACATACATGTATATACACAGATATATATATATATATATTTAATATGCAATATAATAAAAATACTCTTCAATATAAAATTTTGTTAAGTAATCATTGCAAAATTATGCTAAGGGTGTTTTTATTGTGCTTTCGAATAAAAAGAAATTGACTTTTAATTTTAATGAATTTAATTTATATATTTAATAAGTGCTTATTGGTAATACACTGTGCTGGCAATATTTTTCAACTTGTTTACTAATTTTACAATAATCGCGCTCGCACAATACCTCTATATCTCTATACATATGTACATATATTATATATATATCTGTGAGTATATATGTACACATTATTAACTTCCTTGTACAACAATTCGTCATATCTTTCATACAAAATGACATGCCGCATCGGAATTTACTTGTGGCCTCTAGCCGAATCACATAGATTTTATTTTATTTTCATTTACCGCATTATAAAATGTTTTCAAAAGTTAAGTCATACTGACTTGGTAGACAAAAACATTTTTAATATTCTTTCAATATAAATCAGTACACAGTATACCATGCACACACTCGCACATACACATTCTCCCTTACCTATAGCAGTATGAGAAAATATGTATATATTATATATATATATATATATATATATACATGATATAAATGAGTTGCCTTTGTGTGTTTTGCCCTCTTTTCAATTATTAATCATCACAATATATTTGGCTTATGACGGTCGCGCGTTCGTTTCGGCAAGCGAGTAGCTTTTTACACACACCGTCGATATCGTTCATGTTCTTTCAAATAATTAATTAATAATTCGAAATTTGTGTGCAAAATAGCTTGCCAAGCAAATGGAGTGTGTAAATAATTTGTCAGTATTTGATAATTGTCAATTGCTATTATAAGGCTTACATTAAGAATGAGCACACATTTTTTTTATTTAATTTAATTAAAATCGATAGCAAATGTGATGTAAAGAGAGACGAAGGAGGGAGCTTGGTAGGCAAAAATATATTAAAAACCCAATTAGCTCTTATTAGCGCCATTTTGATGCAACCATTTCGATCAGCTGATAAATCTGCCATATGTTCCGAAAGCTCTCTGAACTCGAACTTCGTCATTGCACGTTGTCTTATAGCTGTAGGAGCTGAATTGTTACAGAGAAAGTGCTTCACCGTGTTCTCGCTATCATCTCTGAAGCGGCTGTTATACTTGTTGATGCCCCTGTTAGTCTTTCTTATCCCTTGTACTCCGGAAGCTACTTAGTTTGTTCCCAGCCACACGGAGAGAGAGACGTCGATCGCCTCGGAGTACATCCCTCACACTCACACCGTCTGCGTAGAGAATGATGAATTTGCACGTCTTCTTCTCGACTTCCTTCTGGAGGCGAATTCCAATTAGAAGTTCCTTTTGAAGTCTAGGAAGGAAGTTATAAAGTTTGAATTTTTACCTCTATAAAGTATTCAACTAAAGTTGGCTCAATGTCTAAATATATATATATTTCCACGCAGTTGTGAAACATTTCAAGTGTCCATAGTCTCTATACGTATCTAAAAAAAAATATGTATAACCTTGCAATAATTTTTGAACATTACAGATTGAGGAAGAACAAACGATATATTTATATCTTTGTAACCATAAATAACCATAACTTAATAAGTAGATGGATAGATTTGATATTCGACATATGCACTTTGAAATAGTTATTAGACCCAGCCATGTTAAATTCGGTGATTTTTTCAGTTCTATTCTCCGCCACCTTGTCGTTGATGATATAAACAAATATAATGCGATCTAAGATGTGTGTCGAAGGATCCAGGTAGTACTGTGCTCATACAAGTAACAAACACTGTTAAACATATTTTTAAATAATTTATTGCGCCGTAATTTAAGTAACAATAATTTTTATTTGAAAAAATCGAAAGCTACGAGATCCCGATATTGTAATTCCGAAATCCCGGAATAACTGAACACATTTGGTGTGTAGATGGTTCTAAAATAAGCTTTTTTACGTATTTTTATGTGTTTGCAGTCATATATATGTACATATCACATACCGGTATATGTATATATTTACATGGCGTTTTTAAATAATATGTTAACCAATTTAAATCATACATTAATGAATACATTAATATTAACTACTTGAATGCATTTTATGCTCATACATAATTAAAAAGCATTAAGAAGTACTCTTTGGCATTTTTAGCAAAGTCACAAACCTAGAAACTACCATAGATCACACATAGATGGTGCGCTTGTTTACACTAGAAGGGTGGAACGTAGTTACACCATACTTTGATGCTAAGAAGTGATCTACAGGCTTAAACATTAGAACTCCCTGGATGGGAGATGTGGAGGATACTAATATAGTTTGTCAGATGGTCGCCATTAACCGAATAGTTAGAATTTGTCATTATCGCCGGTTCGTCTCTAGTCTCTCTATGCAGGTGTCAAACTCATGAGAGTATTTCTGAAATGTCAATGGTTTCCGTAAATAATCAAACAACCTCACTTGTTGAATTCGCCGTTACTTGATTAACGATAAGAATCTTCATAACAACATTCAGCTCTGAGGTGTAGTTTGGTTGGTTAAAAGGGGAGGTCGTAAGATGGCCGCAATTAAGCCAAAATGCATTCCGATTCGAGTAGTTCGATCACAAATAAATACATTTCTTATTAGATGTCACTTGTGTCAGAGTGTATTTATGCTATAGAAAAGTTTGTCCAAGCTGTTCGATCCCAAACTTCACGTAACATCGAAATCGAGTGTTTTTTGTCTTAAAAATTTCTTTTGGCTGCTTAAAACTCAAAGGTTTCTCGGACGATATCTAAGTAAGGGAAGTTCAGACTTTACAGCCTTTTCTTAACAAGTATAATAAAAACATATAGAGAAAAATGAAATGAAATGTGGCAATCTAAGCTGTGGCAACCATTATAGACTAACTTCTAGTATATTTAACCTATATTAAGACTTTAAACCAAATGGTTCACTATATATATAATATTATTACAAAGTGTAAAGTATCCTTATAAGTGGCACCGATCTAAGTCGGTCGAAAATCCCGAGAGAGAGGGAGTTTCAGATGAGATACTACAACAAATTCCACTGAAGTCTACAAATGGTAGAGTCAATCTAGCACGAGATCCGCTTGCCAGGACGTTTGCTCCCATCCCAGGTAAAAAATATTCACAGAAAGATGCACTAAGATGGTTTTAGGGATATGCAAAAGCGATAGCATAGATCGGTAAATGTTAATTCAGCGTCGGTGCTATACATATTATACAATACATATATATTAGATAAGGTGCAAATTGAAATCAAACTTCAAGCAAACTTTGAAAGATTTCAGCGAGGAAATTCTCCAGGTATTAGCATGGCTTTAATTTTTAACTGGAAGGAAGCTGGGCTGAAGGTCAGGTCTGGAAGTATTTAATGTGAATATTTATCAAATTTTGATTTTAAGCCAGCAGAAGGAGCATCGTTGCAATTAAAACTTTTTCGTATGTTAAAAAGTTCCAGATATATCGATACACCCTCCTACTAAGGTTGTGTTCTAGAATCGACTTCCTCAGCCATATGTCTAATATTCAATTTAAAATTGATCGTAAATTTTTTATTATTATTATTATGTATAAGTTATTCAGATTATTTTTATTAGCCAATTACTTTACAAATTTTTTCATTAATGTACTATAAAAGATCACATCAAAATCTAATCCATTAAAAATAACAGCTCATTTCTGAGATCGCTTTCGAATTCACACCAGTCGCATAGTTTTCATCAGGTGAGAAAGAATTCCAACATATTGGTGAGCCGCCTTACGCTCGCATAGTTGACCAAGATCACATAAGCATAGGCTGTGTAAATATAGGCCCAGGCCTGGAAGTGCAGATGCCGGGCGGCAAACGTCTTGCCATTGATGTGCTGCAAGTAGTTGTGCCGCGATTCGCTCAGCAGACGACGCATTACCGTGCCGCTCAAATAGACGATGCTCATCAGCAGAATGAGGCGCCGAAGATGAACTAGCAAAATTGCCATCTGCACCACACAGAAGAAGAGAGAAGAAGATTTCAGCTAAAAATATAAACAAAGACAATAATCAAATAAACTCAAAGGGGACTGAAGTCAAAAGAGATGAGCGAAAAAGAGGAATGAGTGGCCAGCGGAGAGGCGTTGGACACAGCAGCAGGAGCGATTGAAATATAAGCAAATTTTCTTGTTGTATATGAATATATACATTTTTATATAGAAGGGCTGTCCGATAATGACTAAGCCTTACCACCTGATAGCGCCGCTAGAGCAAGAGAAATTTATTATCGCGTAGAACATTCTCGTAAACGAATACTCCCAAATTTTCGGCCGAATCGGACTCGTACTGGATTGTAGAAAAATGGAAAACGATCAATATCGGTCGGTATTTTGATTCTTGTTTTTGGAAAGGAAACCGTGCGGTGAAATTATGGAGCGCTTCGACGTTGCATGCGGTGACTATTCTCTTTCGAAGGTGACTGTCAAATGTTGGTTTAACGATTCTCAATGTGACCGCACATTGGTTTTTTGATGAACCACTCTTAGCTGCCCAGAAAAGGGTTACTACATAGTAAGAGTGTTTGCGTGGTTTCGCCACCGTCAGCGAAACATTGATCCAGTGGTATATACCAGAGACCAAGGAACAGTCGAAACAATGGACTTTACCGGCGAACCGAAGAAGGTGCAAACTGTACTGTCGACCGCAAAGAGAGAATGGTACATCGACTATCTGAAGAAGCTTTACTATGCCAATTCTTGTGCCGATTGGACCGCCAAATTGTAGAAGAAATTACCCTATTTGACGAAGACAAAGTGTTCTTCCACCATGACGAAGCATTGGCTTACACCTCCCCGCCGCCGCTCCCAAATTAGTTGAACTAGGTTATGGGCCGCTGCATCATCCACCGTATTCTCTAAATTTAGCTCCGTATGACTACATTTTTGTTTTCGAACTTGAAAACGTCACTCGCGGGTAGAAATTTGGGTCGAAAGAGGATGGAGAGCTTAGTGTCGCCAAGGGGACCTACTTTGAAGACCTCCTGAAAACGTATTTTTCAGACGGGTGTATCGAGCCAGAAGCTGATTATTTTTCAACATTTTTCCAAATTTGTTGTTTTTATTTTGTCGGCTCAGTACTTACTGTACCACCCGCGTATATAGTAGTGTGTATGTGTGTGTTTTATGCGATCTTGTTGGCTACACATTTTTGTCACATAATATTTTTTCGGAACAAATTTCGACTGCTAATTGGAAATTTTGCAATGAGTAAACAATTTACACGCGCATAACACACAGCAAACACACATAGAAACACATAAAACAAAGCGCCCAAAAGCTAGAACATAATATATAGCTTAGCTTCCGTTCGCCATGCTGGCTGCCTGGCCGCCGCACGGCGCCTTTGTACAATAGCTGCATACGTGTGGGGTGTGGGGTGTGGGGTGTGATATATGTGCAGCTCCACGGCTGCGAGAGATTCTTTACAACTTTTTTATGGCGCACATATTTTTTCGATCGTGTCAAATCGTCTGTTTTGCCACTGCCGCAATTTCACAATATGCGCGAGTACTATATTTCGCTTTGCTGTTGTTATTGTTGCTATTATTGCACATTGCAATTGTTGTCTGACTTTATGTTTGTACATAAACTTGTACTCACTGGGAAATAACCGAGCGAAAAAAGTTGGAAAAATTAGAAAAAAAAGACGAAAATTTTTCTGAACACTTTCGTTGTGCTTCGTTGTTGCTCCAAATTGCTTGCTGCCGCCGTTAGCCGCAATTCGAGATACACTGGTGCGCTCGCGATCGTAAATCTAATTTGGCAACACTCTCGTTTTGGGCAACTCGACTAGCGCGGCCGCCCTGCACGCCGCACTGTTGAAGAGGAATGGCGGTGTAAAGAGGAATTAAAGCAACAGAGTCGCAAAAGGTGTCTTCACTTGGGCGCGTGTAAATATTTGTGCGATAAAAGTGTTATTGCTATTATGCTATTTTCAAAGCAAATAAGCACTGAAGTGAATTTGAAGTAACGTTCTGTAGTTTACAGCAACAATCAACGAAGGAATAAGGGCTTGGCTCTAGTGCAACCGAACAGCATTTAAAAATTTCGCTAATTGCAGAAATGCGTGCACTATATTGAGAGTAGTTCCAACAATTTCATACAAATATCTCTCTTATTTTCTAATGGCCTGACCAGAGCATACATTTATAATAGGCGCTTCGAAATTTATAGATATAAACAGATTTCGTCCTTTTATATGAAGATTTAATAAGAAGCTCTCGCTTATTCATCAAGTCCTTTTTTAATCTTTGCTTATTGGTTCAGCTATGCATTGAAGATTAAAATGTGTTTGTACAATTTAAAATGGCGCCAATGGGAAAAGTAGGCGTGACAGCATTCCGATTTCGTCTCTCTTCAAATTATTATAAGATGGTATGAAATGAATGGCAGGTAATAAATTGATTGGCAATGGTCAAGTAGCTTGTGAGATAGGACTCTTCAAGAGAAAATTGGTACACAAGTCTAATATATCCTTTCATGTTTTCCTAAATCTTTAGCGCATATTTGATAATTTTAGGGTCATGTGTACAATTTGATATTCCCGGTCATTAAGTATGGTTATGTCTACTTTGAGTTTTATTAGTTGGTTACAGAGCAATAACTCTTTGTGTGTTTTTTAATGTCATCACTGCATTGGTGTTAAAATATTTTATGGTAAAATGTGTTTGTTGATCTTTCAAAGATTGGTAACGTATACAATCTTTTTAACAGCGGTATTCTTCATGAATTATCACGCTGGTAAGTTTGTAATGGAGTATACATCCGTTGACATTTGGTAAATGTATTTGCGCCTGCACCTTTTTTGGATGCTAGATTAAGCTTCTCCCCACTCCTTTTGGTGGTGTGAACTTTTAATGCCACACGTGGAGGATTCTTTAAGTATCATCCCCCATCGAAAGATGTTTATTAAATTTACCTAGCTGACATATAAATTCTTCTAATGTAAGTATTCCCTTGTACTCAAGTGTTTCGAACAACTCTAAGAACATTGGGTTAACTTATATAATCACGACACTTTTTGGCTTGATAAGAGGTAATTGTCTCATTGGGACTTACATATATAAACATATGTCTTCATAAAAGGACTAATTTCTATTATGATGATTATTTGGAAGATGACTTGTGGAATGAACATATATTTTTTTCTTTAAAGTTTTCCATAGTACAAACAAAATCACCACCATACCAATCACCACCATAAAAAAAAAAAAATTTTTTTTGATGTTAAAAATCCAATTTGAATCGTACGAAAAATTAGTAAATAAATATATATATTGATAAAACTTTTTAGTGGGTATAAAATCTTTGCAGAACAAGTTTTGTAGATAGCGCATTTTCTAAGTGATCAATTTAGCATTATGATAATTTAACGAACCAAGAGGTCCCTATATCGAAACAACGAGCAAATCTATACTGAAGACGGAACACCTACCTCTTCTCCACCAAATATGAAAATAATACGAGTATCTGATAACTCAAATTTATTAGCTTCGTCAAATTTTCATCAACTGTAGAGTGTTCACCCATTCAAGTAATTGCGCTATTATAATATGTTGTTATTGTTATTGTTGTAGTTCTTTTCACATAGCGGAAGGGTAGCAAATAGCGGAGGCAATATATGTAAGTATGTATGTTTAGCTGCTGTCACGACACAATTTATAGCACCAATTCATTATAGCAACAATACGACAACAACAATAACAATAAAAAAAATTATAATAACAACAACAACAATGAAAAATTAAAGAAATTCACAATTTAGCCAAAAACACGGAAAATTTACAATCGCAAGTACACTAACAACAATAAGCGGAAAATTCACGAAAATTGGAGCGACAACAAAAACTGCAATAAATACATCATGTAAATGCCTTTAGACGCCGACAGGCACATACATGTATAAATGTGTACATTAGGGCATACCGACAAACATACATACATACAAATAGATGAGTGCTTGTATGACCGATTTTGAATAATTTTCTATGTATGCCATGTGCGCGTTTGCTGCTGCTAGAGCGCAAATATATGTGCGCATGTGTGTGTGTGTGTGCTAGTATGTGTGTATGTATGTTTGCATGCATGTTCGCTTATGCATTCGCATGTGGCACTGTGGTGCCCACAGCGGCAACGTCCAATTTATTGTACGCATCTGTATATGTGAGTCACAGCGCATTTTTCCGCTGCATATGGCTGTCAGCTGGTTGTTGTTATTGTTGTTTTTGTTATTGTAAGCATTAGCGGTAAACAAAGCCATGCAGAAATACAATCAGATGATGATGCATGATTTTTGTACATTTGTCGATTTCATCAATACGCGCACAATATTTATGCACACACACACACGCACACACACACACGCACTCACGCACTCACCCAATATGAAAGCATTTCCAAATATATTTACCGTACGCATGATTGCTTGTTGCAGCTATTAATTTTATTAACTCGCCGTTTGCTATTTTTATTGCATAATCTGTCGCTTATGTTTGCCGGCGCATAAATTATGCTCGACGCCGGCCGCTTGGCAGGCAACTGACACGCTGGAGGCGACAGCGCAACAATGTGTGGGCGTTTGTTGGCAGGCATTAACAGCGATCGCAACCGCAACAACAATACTTTGAAACAACAACAGCAACATCACTCAAAGTATGAGCGTGTGTGTGTGTGTGTGCGTGCGCTTTGGGGGCCATACGGGGCGTATGAGTGACCACGCCAGCGTAGCATTTCGCTACGCATTGCGGGATTAGCATTACTTTTCTCGCTTTCCATTTCATTTATAGCCGCGTTTTGTGTGCGCTTTTTCTTTGAATAGATGTTACATTTGATTTTGATGTCTTCCTAATTGAAAGCGTAGAACTGACATGCTTTTGCATTTGTTATTCATTTCGAGCATACACCAGTGCGGCGGTTGCACCAGCAATTGTGTGTTTGTTGCACATGTTTTTTTAATTTCAATGTATATTTTGGCTGCGCATATGTATTAGTTATATTGGAATTTAGCTTTTAGCCACAGCAGGAGATTTATTGTCGTCGCCTTGGCTGGGCGTTTGTCATTATTTAGCGGAAAAGCGCTCTTGTTGGCCATGTTGAAGCACGTAAATCTCAACCGTTTGACTTGTTGGGCTTTGTGAGTAATTATTTAAATTTGCAAAGGTGTATTTTTGGTATGCCCAAGGGCGTAACTAGTTAAATGATTTATCTTTCGGGAATGTAAACGTGAACTTTTCTATATTTATTTAAAAATTTTCCAGAGTTTCTAATTTATATGCATATATACATATGTATTCGGCAATATTTATAAAGAAGTACGCCACTATATTGATCTCTATGTATATATTGGGTTGTTCGGAAAGTCATTTCGTTTTTTTTGGGGAACATGAAAGACAGTTTTCGTGTAATGAATAAATATTTTATTAAATTATATATTGGCCATTCTGGTCCAACACCTTTTGCCATCTTTCTGGCAGTAACATAATTCCCCTCTCATAAAAGTTTTGGTCCTTGCTGGCAAAAAACTCGTCCAGGTGGTTTTTGACATCTTCATTTGAGGTAAAGGTTTTGCCATCCAAAAAATTTTGCAGGGACCGGAACAAATAGTAGTCGGAAGGCGCCAGATCTGGAGAATATGGTGGATGTTGCAGTACGTCCCATTCAAGCTGTAAAAGTTTTTGGCGAGTGACCAAACTTGTGTGAGGTCTCGCATTATCCTGGTGGAACACTACACCCTTCCTGTTGATTAATTCGGGCCTCTTCTCTTTAAGTGAATCATTCAATTTGTCCAGCTGATGACAATAGACTTCTGAATTAATCGTTGTATTGTCCGGCAAAAGCTCAAAAAAAACGATTCCTTTGACATCCCACCAAACGGAGAGCATCACCTTTTTTTGGTGAATGTTGGCTTTTGACACGCTTTGAGCCGGTTCATCTTTTCTGCTCCATGACCTCTTGCGTTTAACATTGTTGTATACAACCCATTTTTCGTCCCCAGTAATAATCCGCTTCAAAAATGGATCATTTTCTAGACGTTTGAGGAGCGAATCACACGCGTCAACACGACGACACAAATTTCGCTCGGTAAGGACATGGGGCACCCACACATCGAGCTTCGAGGTTAAGTCCATGCCTTTCAAATGGCCATAAACAGTTGAATTCGACAAATTTAACCTCTCACCGATCTCTCGTGTGGTGATTCGCCGATTTGCATCAACTAATGCCTTTATCGCATCTTTGTCAGCTTCGACCGGCCTTCCAGACCGTGGTGCATCTTCGACATCAAAATTGCCGGATCGAAATTTTGCAAACCAGTTCTGGCACTGGCGTACTGTTAACACACCTTCTCCATACACATCCGTCAATTTTTTTCTCGCTTGGACAGCATTTTTACCTTTTCTGAAGTTAAAAAGTAAAATATGACGAAAATGCTGCTTATTGCTCTCCATATTTAAAAAGGCACCAACCAAAAACTACTGGGTAGAATTAATAGAACTTTTTCACACACAAGCCTTGCAATATCAGCTCTCATGACATATAATGGTTATGGGGCTTAAGTGTGAAGTTAGTTTCGAAAAAACGTAATTAAGTCCTCTGGCGGGAAAAAACGAAATGACTTTCCGAACAACCCAATATATGCATGTATGTATGTACATTTCTCCGCTTTCTCTTTTGTAACTTTGACAGCGTGTGACATCAGCGCTCCGCATCGCTTTCAAATTGGCAGACGACTTTTCAGCATGAAAAAGTGCAAAATAGAGAATGATTTCTAAAAAAATTTTGATGCACTTTGACTTAGTTATCTTTATAATTTTTTAAGCATTTTTTAAGCAAAGCCAATAAGATAAATAGCTTTTTCAACCTTAAAATTCGGATACACTAATTTGAGATATACAATTTATTTATCTACCATATTTGAACAGTATTTTAATTGAAGAAATGCATTTATTTAAGTTGCTAGTTTCTAGTTGATAAAAATTTCTTTCAATTTGAATTAAAAAAGAAAATCTAGCACTTTTGTTGATTGAAAGGAATTCTGCGTAATTACGAGAGACTTTGGGAATTTACAGACATAACTACACACTACTATTTACACGGTCAAATCTTGAAAAAAAAGCACTAATATAATTACATATCCATATATCTAGGAATATGTATATCGGGAATAATATATGATAAGGAGAATCAGCGAACTACTTCATATTAGTTTAGTTTTTCTAGGAGAACTTTGTATTAACATAAAATTATTAAATTATATTTCCTATTGCATTTAAATAATCTATATCTCAATGGAAGTATCACAATAAGTAAAAATAAAAATCAAGGATGTTTTTAAATTTATTGTATGCATTTGTATATATTTATATGTGTTGTATTAAATGTATTGTATGTATTTAAAGCTTCGTTATTCATAACTCAAAATAAAAAAAAAAAAAAATTATTTTCGAATGTATATGCTCTTTTTGCATAAGAGTTAGTAAAGCTTAAAATCTCGTAGAAAATATTATATGAAAATCATAAGATGTGTTTCCAGTGGGAAGCCTTTAGTTGGCTGAACTTGTTTGAGTTTCTATTACTATTCGTCAAAGTCGCCTTCGTGTTGCTTACTTGCAACAATTGTGTACATTATGATGATACATTGCTTTTTCGCAAAATTATTATTTTTTATTGAAAATGGTTGCCATCGAGGACAATACACCGATTATCCGGTCCTCCAGCCTCCCAACATCTATTTTGTTGTCCGACTGGCCTTACTAACTATCAATTACTTCTTCTTTGTCTCAAAATTTTCGACATTCTCTGAAGATCTGAGGACTGGAAAGAGTTACTGTGAGCCAGATCCGGCGAATTTGCTGGATGTTGAAGCAATTTAAAGCCCCATTCCATAATTTTAACAACTTGGTAATTGATCTAAGATATGTTCAATATATTTCTTTCATATTTTTGCCTAAATCATTTATATTTGCTTGCGAAAAATTCTTTCTTTTGCACGGAAAATAGCAAACTGCTTACGAATGGTTACTGTACCTAGCACAGAGCTTTATCTTTTACTTTATGGTATCAGCAGCATATGTTTCCTTCAAATTTCTTCAAACTACCCAACCTTGCGTCACTCAAAACACTGTATCTTGTTAACCAATTCGTTGGTTCTCCCTAAATGGTACCCTGAAATCTTCTACTAAATATTTATGCTTTTGCTGAACCCAAAATTTGAGTAGTTAAAAACTGCCAACAACTAAGAGAACGTTTCAAAGTCAGTTAAAAAGACGAGGAGTACAACACTGCGTATACGCAACCTGACAACCTGAATCCATTGTTGGTAAACTGTAATAATTTTAGGCACTTATATGTGAATTTGTGCTGGAATTGCAGTTGGAATTTTTTCCAAATTATAAATTTATATCTGTCTATATAGTTTATAATAAATCTAACTGCCTATATAACATATCAATATATGCATATTCATGTTTGCCTCAGTGTCTTCCCGCAGTCAGCTAAAAATAACACTGCTCTCTGAAGTTATAATTAATTGAATTATGAATTCCCTTATACTTAATTTTACAGATGTATGCATTCTTAGCCACATGTGTTGTTAATAAATGCATTTCATTCGTCCTTCTTGCATAATATCCGGTTCTTTTACAGATTTTAAGATTTTATACGATCGAAAGTGGCACAAATCTATTTAAATCCGCAACGTCACCGTCTGTCGCCTGATTCCACATTGTCATCACCGCGCTCACCGCTGCTGCTGCAGTCTGATGTGACGCTGCACTTTCAATAAATACAAAACATAATAACAGTGAAGTGTCATAAATTGAGAAATCAGCGCGACGAAGGCAGAAAAGCCGAGAAGTTTGCCGACGGCGGCGACGCCATCGATTGAGAGCGCAAAAACACGACGAGTGATGGAGTGTGAGGCGCGCGTCGCTCACGTGGAGCGGGAGTGAGAGAGTGTGCCGGTGACTGAGTAAGTGGGTGCATGGGTGCATGAGTGCAACTTGCAAAAACCGTTGCAAAATATTTTTCCGCAAAAAAGGCGAAAAAGCAATTGAAACAATTTACTTGGAAGCCACATGAGCGCCAATATAAAATAAAGTTTCCAACAGTGTAAACACACACAAACATACACACATACCAATAAGGTAAGCCTGCAAAGCTGCACTGGCTACAAGAACAAAAGCACACACCTCATTGTTGCAACAAAACAAAATAAATGCTACTAAATAAATACAATAAGGTATGCAATCTGTTCCGATCGATTCTCTGCGTTCGCAACTCTGCCAAGTAGTGGCATAAATTCTCATGCAATTTCAGGCCAGTCAGTGTGTGCAACCAAATGTGTGTGTGAGTGTAGACATGCAATGGACAAACACATACACAAACACACGCACACCTGTTGCCCAGCAAAACTGTTGAGCTCATGTGGGCGCTCGCTGTTGCAAGCAATTACCCCCCATAAACACACACACACACGAAGTGTGTTTGTGTTGGCGAAGAAAATATCTTTATCTCTACAAAGTATTTTAACAAATTATTTGGTTTTATTTTGAGAATTGAAATAATAGAAATAAATAATATTCGCTGCAAAATGCACACATTATCTCGACATAGCGGAAATATTCTCGAGTGGGTTGATTGAAGTGAGGCTTATGGGGTTGCTTCAACTTGCTTTATTTATTTTTATATTTTTTACACCCTTCCAGGCCAATAATAGTAAAATTTTTCAGGTTTTGCCTTTGTACTTCAATTTATAATTGGAGAAGTCGAATTTTTTTAGTGCGAAAAAAATTAAATATTTAAAATTACTTAAATGATTAAAAATTAAAAAAAAATCTTTTTTTTCTTAAAGTTTTAATGTTCTATAATTTTATTATTATATTATATTTTTTTATTATCTGATACTTTAAAAATATTGATTTTTTTATTTTTTGTTAATTTTACTAATCCTTTGCATATTTCTCCTTTTAAACCATATATATGCAAGAAATGCAGAGTTTTGTAAAACAAGAATTAAAATAAAAATATTTTCTTCATTTGAATTAACTGAATAATCCAAGCCATTTTAGTATACTACCCAATTACTTCAAAGTTGATTGAAAATTAGACAAATATTTGCATCAGTTTTGAGCGCCATACTTTGGCTATAATTATTACGTTGAGAAGGACTCTCATAAAAAATAAGAGGAAGAAGAGGAGGAGTGGAGGAATTTTTGCTCCGCTTTTTCCATTGTCGACGCAATACTTATTTACGCAGTACGCAATACAATTTTATCGGAATAAAGAGTAAATTTTTTGAGTAAGTAAAACATTTTTAAATACAATTTCCATTACGATCATCAGTACCCTCACACAAAATTTCCTTCCGAAACCGCTGTAAATGAAATATGCATATAAACTGTAGAACCATTATAGCAAATTTAAAAAAGAAAATTTCGCTGATGAGTGCGCCGCGTATCTTTCGCACTCACCCACCGGCACCTAGTTGAGAGCGAGTGTTTGTACTCGGCATACCGAAGATCGTCAAGCTCACTGCACACGAATTTGAATATCTGACGCAAGGTGATGCCGCTTTTCTCTATGAAATTATGATTCCTTTTATAAAATCTCTTTTTCTTTTTGAAAATCATATCGTATCACGCCGATTCTAATCGTATTAAGTTGATATGCAGCGCTGCGTGGCGCAAAGCAGCGACCGAGTGTAAATTGTTGGCTGCAGCGCGTTGAGCCTCGGGCGCTCTATTTGTGGCGAGTTACCAGTCGGAAGCTGATTTCGTATTTAGTCGTTTGACAACGCGCCGTGCAAGCGTAACATACGCGCAACAGCCACCACAGCAGCGAAAACGAAAACGCATAGAGGTAGGCGCGTGCCAACACTTTCACACATTCTTCCCCACATTTCGCGGGGAACACAAAGTAAATGAAGAAAAGTGGGGAGCAAAAACTTCAAATAGAAATTCCGAGCCAAAAGCGTTGATTGTGTGTATTTTTTCGCTCGCTGAATTTTAAAAATAAATTCCGAGAAGCGCGCGGCGACAAAAAGTGGTGACTTCTACAAAAACAAGACAAATCTAGAAAAAAGGAGAAAAACAACACAAAATAAGTCACACACAAAGTGAATTCAATGTGTCTTTTAAATAAATACTGCAGCTGCACAAATATAAATGACGTGACAAGTTAGCGCGCGTTCGCATCCGCGTACTCAACGCCGCGGCGTTCCACTTTGCAACGCACGCACATAAATGTGTGTTTGTGCCCATAAGCATATATAAATAGTTGTTGTGCATTTCGGGCATTGCATCGTGTTATGCGTGCACCGTTATACAAGTGAGTTTTTAACTTGTTAAGCTATTACGCCAGGATTGCTTAGGGATCAACCGGTGCGGCGCGTACAAAAAGTGCAGCGCCTGTGTAGTTAATGCGCCAGAGATACAGCGCGCGTTACGAAGACAACAAGAAATATACATCTATCTATTGCATGTAGTGTTTATTTATATGCCCTCGTAGTAGCACGTTTCTTTGCATGGGTGCGCGTTTGAACACGAATTTGAACTAATCATTCTGCACGTGCCTTAGTTACACGCGCGCGCTGTATTTGTGCAAGTGGAGTGCACTAGCCGATTGTCCGCTAGTGAGCGCGGCAGTTCCGTGCGCTGCAAGCAAGACGCGTTAAGTATTAATTGGCAATTGAAAATATATTAGAGGTTCTTAAGTGCATTTAAGTGAACTGAGAAGAAGCCTAGCGCATATATAAGGGCGTATATATATATATATATATATTTGTATTACATGTATTACATGTATATATGTATTTACGTAAGTGTACACTTAAAGAAATACCTATAAAGAGTATTTCCGCGGGAGCGCTCGGTTTTTAAAGGCAACAACGCGCCACCAGATCCACTGTAACCTAAGATTGGTGCGCGCAGAAGTGATTGAACGGTAGTGCCCCAGCGCTGGCGTGAGACAGACAGCGCCAAAACCCAGCGCAGCGCATTTAGAAGTGTCAATGATAATTGATTGAAGAGTCGCAGCCAGCGCGCTTCGTGCAAAAATATTCTCCACATAAGCTGCAACTAAAAAATAACAGAAAAAGAAAATTTATTGAAAAAAATTAAGGAAATTAAGCAGCGTGTCTTAAATGTTTAATAATAAGCGTCAATTTAATTAAACTAATAAATTTTTATTAAAAGTGCTCACCCAAGTAATTGCCAGCCGCTCGACTGCCAACGTTCACACGACAATAAAAGTACATATATTCAAATGTGTGAAGCAAAATCTGCAAATTGACTAACGAAGACTGCCAAAGTAAAATATAAAAAAAAAATTTTTAATTGAAGAAAAAGCTTTAAATTAATTCAAATGAAATCATACAAGCGCGTATGCAACCAACAACATAACGCTGCTGTGCAATAATCGGCGAAGGTGTAGTATAAATCGAGCAGGCAAGCAAATAAACGCAGGCGGCGTGGAAAAGCGACACTGTGCCATAAAAGAAAGAAGCAAAAAAGAAAATTCAAATCAGCGCATATGAAACGGAAACGGTCGCCGCGGCTGTGAAAAGGTTTTTGCAGCGAGTTCACGGCTGGCCTTTGTGCCAAATACGCAGGCATGTCTTCCTACCGCAGTAGTTATGTAAGTAAAGTGTGCTATTTCAAAGGAAATATGTAGGGAAACATATCGGCAGGTATACATACCCAGAGAGTGTTCTGCTCTACATCAATTGTATATACTTTATGTTAATTCTTGCCGGATATTTTGCTATGCGCTTTATGAATTGTCAGTTGTTTGAAGATTCTTATTGTATTCGCACTTGTGCTGACGTGATCAACAATTTAGTCCAAACATGTTTCTACGATATGCGCCATTTAGTAAAAACTTTTCCAATGTCATTGCTTACGTTGAAGTTTATTTCTTTTTAGATAAATGTTCCAAAAGCTATCCAAAAAGGAATTGAAGAATTGTCATTGGAATTCTCAAACCCGCTATTTCTTTTCTATTTCAAGCTAGATTACGGGTGTCTTGGTATACTAAAATAAATTTTTCTTTTGTATTTTTGAGATAAGACATTCTTCTAGTAAACAGGCCAAAAAGTGAAAGAGAAAATATATTCCTTTTACCAAGAAATATGCCTTAAAAATTCCTTATAATATTAAATTACCATGTTGAAACCCACAATTAGTTACAAGAGTTCAAAACAAAGCAATCCTAAACAAAAAATATTTTCCGGAACTTCTTAGTAACTTGAACTAAAAAAGTATTCAAAAATCTAATTACTTGCTCTTTCGCTGGAAAATTGTTGTTGCGAAAGAACACTCTTTATTCGACAAATGTCATGTTTTTGATGTCACATTTAAAATTTACAAATTTTAAAATTTAAAAAATTTTAACTCAAGAGTTTAAAAGTAAAATTGCTGGAACTTTTATTTAATGTTCATAGCATATCGAGGAAAAATTAGAGGACTTTTTGTTTGGGATCCCACAAGATATGCTATATGTTCTTATTCAACCGCCAATGATATAAATGAGTTTTTTTACTAGTATATTAATGAGAATCCAGGTTATTTTGAAGTTTATGAAGAAGGCGAAAACAGGTTTGGATTGCAGTCTCAAACTGGAGTTTAAAATAGTTTCTTGACGTAAGGTTAGACATAAACAACCGCATCACTCATCGCTCAAATAGCCTCTTCATGTACCATGAGGGGCAAATTTGAAATACCCACCTGCTTGTTTGATTTATTCTTGACTTGACACCTCTATTTACTACCGTTATCATTTTAGCCATTATTATTATTATTACGGTTGTTCACGTTTCGAAATTAACAAAATTTTGCTTCAATATTTCAAATTGATATCTTAAAGTCTGAATGGAGTTATCAAGATTTCTTTCATACCAAAAATTGAACGGAGAATAACATCCGAGCTAACTTTTACACAACTTTGCGATAATTATAATAATGCTGTTATAAGCATGTATGTGTCACGAAGGCACTAAAATCAAAGAAAATATCGCAAAACCAAAAATATTTCTAATATATAATTTCTAATTTTAATATCTTCTATAATAATTTCTTATTAAAGAGAACAACCAGATAAGTGTCTACAAATTATTTCTGCAAGATTTTCTCTCTCTGACATATATTATTATTTATTCATTATTTATATTATATATTCATCGTTTACATCGCTTTGTAAATGCCTATATTCTCATATATAAAAATATATCATATAAAACGAACTTATTGCCTTTATATCGCAGTCAATATATGGATGAGCAGTCCTTTTCAAAAGAAAAAAATTTAGGGCTTATTTGTTTCACTCAAAGTACGGTCATCTGCAAACAGAAATGTTGGTACGTTGATAAAATCATATGTTTTTTTCAGGTCGAATGATATGAATAAGTAAGATAGGGCTTTTTGTAACAGAAGTTCATATTCGGTTAGTAAAAACATCTGATCGTCATCAGTTAGTACAAATTCCTTAGTTTTGGGTCTCTTCCGTACATTTTCACATCCCACATTCTACATTCCACATTCTTTCCACATCAACGCACAGATTTTTAAAGTGATATGGAACTTTTTTGAAGTTCATTTTTAATTTTCTGTAATTTGGTCAAATTTTCATTTTATTATTCAACGAAGTAGCTATCATCGTACACAATAAACCGATTATAGCAATTCCCTTATTTTATACGATTTACTTTCTGATTCAAAAAGGTCTGAGTCTCAGTGATTACTTTTTCATTGCCACTAAATTTCTTTTCCGTGAGCATTTCTTTGAGGTCCCAGAACAGGAAAAATTCACTGCGAACTAGTTTCGGAGAATATGGTCGTTAGCATTTCGAAACCCTATTAAAGTAATTTTGGTAACCTTTTCATTAATCTGGGGCAGGATTCAATGCCTTAAAACAAACATCGCTTGCTTCTCTCTCAAATAGGACTCTTTCTCCACTGCACGGTTATCCAAAATGATTTTTCGATATTTTCCACTAATCAAGCCGACTGTAAAACATATATATAGGCAAACATAAAATAGGCAAAAACTAGCAAGGGAGAGAGGAAGAGAGTGTGAGATACCAAAATTAAGCCATGCAAATATTAACTTAATATCGGCTTTAAGTTGAGTTCCGTTCTTACAAAGGGGTTATTGCTCTCTTGGATAAGTTATCTCAAGAATAGGGAAAGAAAGAATGGCTTTTAAGATGTTATTGAAAGAATACCAAACTAAATACTAAAACATAAACTAATATGCACAAATTTTTTTAGCAGAAACATTATTTACTTATTTGTATACATTGCAATAAAAGAGAAAATAAATATTTCTAACATTACAAACATAAATGCACATAATTTATAAACTTAATTCGAAAATTATGAACTTCTCTCATGCACACATACAAACCATGCATTTAAAATGTTTCCTTGCCCATAAAGCTGCTAAAGAAGAGCGCTCTCCACGAAATCCAAGCACATTTTCCGCTTTCTCTTCGATTGTTTGTCTTTCGCTAGCGATTTGCTTCCTGTTAATTTCGGTATTTTCTTATCCAAATAATTTAGTTTGAATATCTTTATAAACAGCACAACATGCAGCCGCATAGCAGCGGCGATTGTTTGCTTTACAAATACATCTATAAATACGCAATAAACTACGTTTGGTCCGGTTTTCTTATCACGGCAGGTATTCTCGATACCGAATAATGCCAACGTTTGTTAATGGCACCATTTTCTTGCTGAAAAATTCTCAAAAGATGTTGTTGTGTCGTTCCTTTATGGCTTTTTGTTGAAAAAAAAAAGAAAACATCTTTTTGCGCAAACACATTTTGTTATAATACTCGCGCGCATACATACACATGTGTGTAGATGCTTTATGTATCTTATCTGGCAAATATAACTAGATCACCCACTCAATTTTAAATTTTTCTTATATTTTCTTTTTGTTTTTTGGCCACCGCTCCGCTTAATTTTCAACAAAACATTGTACTTGTTCTATTTTCTTCGTTTCTGCTTTATTTGGATTTTCTTTCAAATATTTGCATTGTCTCATTCGTTTGCTTGCTTCAGGTTTGTTATGTGTTGTACATTTTATTTGTTTATTTTTTTGGCGGATTATTTACATTTTGTTTTCGTTTTAATTGATAAAATCAAGGTTCTGTCAATTTGTTGGTGGAGTGATTGCCTCAGTTGAGCTGGCAGATAGTGTCGACACACAATTGTTTTCGGCTTTGAAGGATACAATTTTCGTCGTTAAATTGACATAAAAAGCCAGATGTTAAAGAAAATGAGTGCTAAAAAAATGCACTCTTAATACATAAAACTTCTTTAAAATGTTTTTCAATGTCTTAAAAATCAAAATAATTCAGGAATCGTACATGTTCATAATTGTCTTCAAATTATATTAAAAATTAAAACATTTAACACACAAGTTTAATAATTTACACTCTTGCGTCTTCACATTGGTGATTAATGTCAGTATATTGGTATCCATGGCGTATGAGTAACATTGTAACTTGGGCGTTTACTGCAGATGTCATATTAAGAGTAAAATAAGAAAATCGATTCTGGTATCAATTCAAGCTGGAATCAAAGGGCACCAAAATTCAAAGCGATCAAAACCCAATTCGATTTTACTTTAGAAATATATGTTTATATATTTTTTTTTTCTAATATTCAACAAAAAAATTTATATTATTTTCAAAGTAATATAACTTTATTGAATCCAAAATCATTTCCTAAATATAATATGTAGTAGAATATATTGCTTTTTCAATTATTAAACTTGTACCCTTAAAAATCCTGATGACTAGCTTAACAAAAGAATTTACCTAATAATAACCAGCTTCAACTTTTACAGATTTCATTAACAATCGATTACTTTTAACTGTTGAGGTCTCATTTCAGGTGCTTTGAAATGTTTAATAATATTATCTGAATAACTTAGAGCTCTGGTATCAGCTTGTGTATTGTAAAATGTAAGTTGAATTATTCGAGACCTTACGAAAAATATTGATTGAAAGGAAATTAATTACTAAATCGATTCAGTACTGAGAATTCGCGAAAAATTGCTACACAAAGTCCGATTAAACGATATTTGTATAGCTATCTAAAAGCAACTAAGATAATTTGTAGTAATCCATATGTTCAATTAAATATTCTCAACTGTCTGAACATTTAAGTGACGAAATCAAGGCTACCTAATAACATTGAAATTTTTATATAAGTGCAGATGTTCGACACTTTTTTGAATAACTCCGCAAAAAATGCGAAAATTTCGCATTGAATCCACGATTAAACCTAATGGATAATCTGATTATTGGCACTTTAAATTGTTTGAGCATGCCATATGAAGAGACTAATCTTACTCTTTTCTACCCGAAGGCCCACTAAAAGGGATTAATCATTTCCAAGCTTTTACGATTGACTAGTCATCGTTTTTAGTTCTTGTAGTTGTAACATTTTAAACTAATCAATCTCCAATTATACTCTAAAGATATGCGTTTCTGACTTATTAGTGTCTAATTATATACTAAAGGTATGTGTTGTAGACTAATTCATTCCCAATTGTTCCTTATAGATAATAAGCCGGGTGTATTCTCTTCAAAGATTACTCGCCAAATTCTTTATTAGTCACAACTAAATGATTTATTTTTGCTGCCTATTTCATTACTTTTTCCAGCATTCTGAAAGCTATTGATTGATAATATCGGTATGAAAGTTTACCTTAAGCACGTCTATTTTCAAATAACCCCTCAAAGTAAAGTCAGGAAGGTTAAATCTGGAGATCTGGGTGACCAATTGATGTCGTTTCTTTTGGACAACTGGTTGTTGGGCATAATTTTTGTTGCAGAATCCGAATAGTTTGGTTCGCAGTGAGCAAGAAATCATTAAGCTTATTTTCAGGCATTTGAGCGCAGACATAATCAGTCAATATCCATCGGTATCAGTGAGTCTTCAAATTGAACATTTACAATAGTGTCATAGCTTCGTATCTCGTAGCTTCGCTTTGTAGATCTCACTTTGAGTCTTTTTCATGCATAGAGCGGCTAAAAATGCCGAAGTTTGCTCCATCATTCCGACTGAGGATATCTGGACTGAGTACAAGACTTATTCAGGAGCTATTGGAGACTTAAGGAGTGAAGATTTAAGCTAGTTTTAGCTTTAGCCTGGAGTTTTGAGTTGGTCAACCCCGGTCAATATGATTTCATCGTTTGTTGTTAAGTAAGGTGTTGCCACAGTTCAGGAAAAATCTTAACTTTCATTTGCCCATTCCACATTTCGTACCTTCATCTTAAGGTACTAGTACTTAACACAATAAATGATACAAAATTCAGATAAACCGAAAATCGACAAGACGACGCAATATTCTCATATTGAAGTTTATTGCACAATATAATGAAGAAATTAAGCCAGGTAATTAGCTAGTTTGCTTCCTAGAATCATCAATGCATCAGATTGTCAGTGTAATGGCAATCTAGAAGGAATAAGTCGAAAACGAAAACTTATGTCAATCGCCAATGGCGCACTAGATATAATCTCCCCCAACCGCGCCCATCCATTATTCAATTTAACGCATTACCAGTACGACATTTGCACACATTTTTTCACAATTCAGCGCTAATAAAATAAACATTAATTGTTGCAATCATAATTGAAAATATCAACTACAACAATAATAATAGCAAGGCGTTTGATTTACAATGAAGACATTTGCAACAAAGGAATTCTGTTTATGGGCGAGAAAATATTATATTAGTGCAGTTTTATTTTCAGTTATTAAATGCAGGAGAGTGGGCACTTAGATACGAGTATATTGTGTGAGTATGTACATGTTTTTCCCCTAAGCTCACTTCTTAAGAGACTGAATCAAAAGAATTAAAAAGAAAATTTACTTAATTTGACTTGATTTTTTGGACTCCTTAGCAAGCAAAGCCGTTATAGTAGTCGTAACCGAGTCACAAAAGACATAAAATATGTATATTATGGGTTCGGACAAATAAACTTAAATCAAAAACAAGTAGGGAAGACCGAAGTTCGGGTATAACCAAATATTTTTTACTCTCGCAATTTTCAAAGATCAAAAATGGGCAAACTTACAGGTGTTGACAAAACTTTATACTAAAAAATGCTGCGTAAGAACTCAACTTTCATTATTCGAGAAAATTGTGATTGGATTAAAATCATGTTAACTTATACTAAAGGTTCTATACACAATATGTTCCATTCTAATTTTTTGCTTCATGCACAAGATATTTACATAAAATTTATGTATAAAATACATCTAACTAACGAAAATCAATGTATTAGTGCTCTGCGAATGTACAGTAGCCATAATCTTTACTACCGGATGATATAATTCTACTCGAAATATTCTCATTTAATTTGTTTGAGGAGGGATGAATTTAATTAATTGTATGAGGGAATAGTGAACCAGAGGAGCGAAAATCTTTATATTAGGTATTTGGGGGCTAGACCAAGGTTTGGATCTATTTAATTCATTTTCAGTGCTAAACCAGATTGTGTCCAAAAAAACATCCCTTAATTTCATTAAAATATCACACATGTCTCACCAATATAAATGGTATGAAGACGACTGGAAAGTCACCCAATATAGTTTATAAGGGCTAGGGGAAGGTCTGAGCTGTTTGCGTATACTTTTGATATTAAAGCAAAGTATGCTCTAGAAAATATTTCCACGAAATTTGTTAACCCTCACATTGAGCGATATATTCGGCATAACGAAAATCTTCATAAGTAGTAAATGGAGCTGGAATAATCCGTGGTCCGATTCCACAAATGTGTGGCTCTAAACTGCGGTATATACAAGATAATATGTTCACTAAATTTTGTTAAGATATCTTATAAATTGACCGATGTATACGGTATAAAGTCAACTGGAGGTTCGAAAATCGAAAATTTTGGTATATGGAGGCTAGTATAAGTACTGAACCGATTTTACTCCTTTTATACCCAAGACCTAATTATTATAAGAAAAGTATGCCCACCTCATTTCTTTAAGATGTAATTCAAATTGACGGACATTTTTGGTATAAAATCAGCTTTATGCACTGAAGTCCTCATATTCGGTAACAGGGGGCTTGTAAAGTTGTAGTTCGATTTCGACCATTTTTAGAAGATAGGGGCCACACTTAAGCTTTGAAGCCTGATTTAATCATTTTGATACATATAACTCTACTTCTATATCGACTAGTTTTTGGCGTTATAAACAACCGCTAAGTGAATCAAGATACTACACTCTGTGCAAAATGTTGTAAGAGTATAAAAGTCATGACATGCAAAACTCAGAGAACCGATCTATATGTAAATATTGACTGAAAAATTCCATAGAATACAGACTTTCAGAAAATCACAATTTCATAAAAAGAAATTAAATATATTTCTGCAAGTTAGTTGCAATTGCACTCCAAATACATAAATTATATACACACACGAGATTAACGTTGCAACAACAACAAATTGAAATGCTAGTAATAACACACATGATCCCACGGATTGGGCCGGGTCGGTAGTCGTTCCAAACGAAAATAGACCTCCATTGTGTGGCGACTGAGAGTATATTGACACACATACACACACACACATAAATACGCCTATTTATACTCGTGACTACATGAGCCTTACAGCGCTCAATTTGTGTGCACTGCCGCTCGCATTCAAGTTTAAGGAAATCTCCAATTAATTATTTCACTAAAAATAAGTGCAGCAGTTGGCTGAAAGGCTGAAAATAGTGCAAAGTCAAATAAATTTCAAAGCAACATTTATTGATTGAGTTGGCGACGCTCATACAGTGTACAGCAGATGCAGCAGATGCAGTCGCTGCAGTAATGCTATTGTTGGAGCGTGTTGAAAGGTGGAACTGATCCGGACAGTATGAGAGCAAGGCAATCATTTCTATTTAGTTAAGTACTTCTGACATTTATTTTGTGGCTGGTAAATAATTATGAAAGGAAAGGAGGTGCATATGTGGAAATAAGAGCCAACTTTTTCAATAATTTTGCTTAGAAGAGGAAATAAGTATTTATTTTTATTTCTTCCTTAAGAAAAGAATAAAGTGAATATATAATACAGGCTGTATTTTTTATAAAGCTGGCATCGAGAAAAGGCAATAAAAAGTATTAAAAGCATTTTCTCATCCCAGTTGATGGATAGAAGAGTTTAACTCCTTCCTTTTTTTGTGGAATGTGTACTGGAGATAACAGATAAATTAGAAATTTCTACCAGAAGCAGATCTGAAATAGAATGGTCGCTTTTAGAAACACTTGCATAAAGCTTCGAATTCAAAAATTTTTGATATATGTTGTATACAATACAATCTTTTCTTTTATTAAACTATTTAAAAATCATTAGACCTTAGTGGAAATTCTTAATCCAGAGAATGCTGTGTTAAAATCTAACCTAAAAGGTTAGAGACTACCCGAGAGGTCATCTGCGAACTACATACCCTAAAATTTTTCATTTGCAGAACACAGTTTTAATTCTTTATTCTACGGGTTCACTAGGCACATCCGCCTGTTCAATTAATAGCTAAGAAGTTATCTTGTTCTTCTTAAAATAAGAAGATGTTGAAATCCAAATATGAAATATGGGAAATAGGCCCATTTAAAGCAATTTTGTCGAGGTTGTCGACAATTAATTCTGATCTGTGATCTCGGCAGAATATTGAGCCGCGATGATCTGTGATAAGAACATGCATAAAGGGTAGTACTGAAAACTAATAACCTTTTCATAGCCATTTTCATATCTTCCTGTTTTATTGGCCATCAGAGCGGTCGAATAAAATGTGGTTAACTATGTTAGAAAAGCATCCATGTACTCCCCGAAATACACACAAATAAGCTTTTATAGGAAGATGAGAATATTCAAGGCACTTTCTCAATTCTCAATTGGTAGTCTTAAAACCGAGCACCGAGAAGTCTTGATCACTTTGTGAATCCTTAGAAAAAAACACACTTAAATTTATATAAAATAAATTTTTATTCTTGAATGCGTTCCGAAAATATTTTGTTAAAACCTAACCTAAAATTCGAAACATAGGAAGAGTCTTAAAAACCAAATTTTTTGAATTATTTCCTTATAATTAAAATTTTCTTATTATTTTCTACATTTATAATTAATCTTACCTTCTCTCAGTCAATTTCTAATTCAGATATAACTTCGTGAGAACATCCTTAATTTCATTTATTGTCTTTAAAGAATAGTGGTGGAATGAGTAAAACTTATCGATTACCGATATAGCATACAATGCTAATTCTCTTAAATGGTTCACTAATTAAGGACGACTGAAATTTAAATTTGATAATCAAGAATGCTTTTCGATCTGATAATTCTTTGTTGTTTGACCGTGTTGTTTGAATATTACTTTAGTAAGATTCTGGCTTATGTCCGCAATGTGGTGCTGATTTTCTAATTTATGTTTGATTGCTTTGTACTGCTTTGATACTTTCAGATTTTGAAACGGGAAAAAGTAGCTTTAGACCAATTTACCAATAGACAAATTTAATGCGAATTTATCAGTAACCAATTATGTGCCCATGACCGTTAAGATTAAATCAAAAAGTTCAATCAGTCAATATTTTCACACATGTATATTTGTATGTATGTCAATGTGAGAGCTTGAACTGAAAGTAGCTGTAAGATAGACATATATCATTTTCAGTCTCAAATAAAACATTATCCATTTTTGACATATAACCTTCAATTATATTATAGGTTACATATAAAAGTTATCTAGGTCAGGATAATGACATCCTTGACTGTATGTTGTTAAAGACACAAACATATTATATAGCCATCTTTAGGCACACTCTAATATCACCTAAATTGAACCAAAGGCTTCCTTTATCACTTGCGAAACAGTTGGCGCCTCATTGGAGAAGAAGAAAAAACATTTTCTTCAATGAACTAGTAAAATTTAATACGCGAAGTGATGGATTTTTTTCGGGTGTGCACAAGTTTATCATTATGTCATAGATTGACGCAATAATGAGGCAAACATCATTGTTGTTTACATGTAGAGCAAAACTTAACACATACGCGTGTATGTTTATGCAATTTTATATTCTTTAGACATATGTATGTACATACTAAATGTAACAGTTTTAAACTCGCCTGGTGTGAAATTGCTTTCGGCTTTCATATATGTACATATATGTATATATAATTATAATGTTTTATTTAATACAAACTAGCATTCGAACATTAGTTAGCACTTAGAAAAACGTTGCATGCCCGCCGACCTATTGCTTCGTCCATTTTCTTGACTTCAATTACGGTATTCGACGAGTTGGCACGCGAATGTTTACACTAGATAGACGAAATCGTCTGAGAGAATGTGCCAAAAATTACTTAATCTACATTCTGCAATACGTAAGAAATATTTTAGAAGAAACGAAAATCTTTCAACGCTCAGCGGAAAGTTTTACGCCACGAAATAAATGCTGTGTATATTAGAATATTAAATTCATTGAGCACAAGCTGAGTAAATATTAAAAGTGAAGTAAGAGATGAGTTTATCAAAGTGTTGAGATATATGCATAATTATTATATATATATTTATATTATGTATATTTTATATATTATATAACATAATTTATATATATATTATTTTATACAACATTTAATATATATTTGTATATACTTCTCTATAAATTAGAGAAGTATAAAAATAACAAAAGTTTGCTTCGTTTTCCGGTGCACCTTCAATTTCATATTGAAAATACTAAAGAATTGTTCACTACTTAATAACGAACCGTCCAAAGACTGTAACATCAGTATTCGATAAAATTACTTTTGGAGTATTTTCTGTCGCTACAACAACAGCGAGTATGAGAAATCGGCTGTCGTATCCGAGTAAGTCCAGGAATCAGTCCCATAGAGAACCATATGAACAAATGTTGCTTCCAGAAAAGTAATGTTGAAGCTTCGAATACTTTACAGTTCTTGGAAAATTTACAGCTAAATCTTTGAACTGGCAGCGCACAAAACGAATGGGAGAAAGCTCAACTAAGTGGCTAGAAACTCTTAGTATCATGTACTATTTAAAAATAGATTTATGCTTGTGACAAACTTATTGTACTAAGTTGGACAAAGCCTGTGCTTTCCACTCTTTATATCTTCTGTGGATCAAGCCGGAAAGTCGGATAATATTCTGCTAGATGACGTCATCGTCGATGTGTTACCAACATTTCATTTATTTTCCCATTTGGCTGAGTTACTACCAAAGATTTTCTTTACGAATTTTTATAATAGTTTTAAAAATTACTGAGAAACTTTCGTAGATTGTTCTGTTTTAGAAAATAAATTCGATGGCGTTCGGAAGATAAAAATACAAAGAAATACAACTTCAAGAAGTACAGAAGACTGCACATGGCTTAAATATTATACAAACAGTTTTGCTAATTTGTTCTCAGTCTTTCAGTGAATTTTCGGGTATAAGAGAAATCCAATTAACAGTTGTGGTTACCAAAAAAAAAAAAAGAAAAATTAATGGGGTATGTTTTGATAATAAGTTTTTATATTAGCTTGACCTAAGCGAAAGTGCTAAATAATTTGGACCGAATACAAAATAGACTGTATTCGAAATAGACTTTTGACCTTCTTTGCTTTGAACGGCACATCATATCATAAATTTATAGCAAAGCCAGAAAGGAAAATTTGCATTTAATAAAGCTTTTAGGAAATCTAATTGAAGCTTTTATTTGAAGTAGATTTATCTTCAAGAGGACTCGGTATTTAAAATTAGTAAAATATCATGTTTCATAATTATTTATGGGTTATCAATAGACAGTCTACACCTCCAGCCGACCTCGGGTAGCACAAAAAGCTTCAAAACAATATGTTTCACTAATCACTCCAGCTTTAAGCTCCGGTGTAAAGTTATTTTTATGTGCGTGCTTAGGGATTCAGTTAACTGTTGGACCTGTGTTTGAAGAATATATCTATAAGATAAATTATAAGACGTACATAAAAGCTCTACACGACTAGAAATAATTCTTCTCAATGGAATAAGGAAAAGGTATTGAACTTATGTCCTTCAAATCGTCAGATTCGACATGGTTCTTTTCCCAACTTTTTAAATTTTTTTAAAACTATTTTGTGTTGCATCCATATTCAATAAAATGTGTCAAGAATAATAAAATGCAATATGTGCTATATGTGCTATATGCGTGACACATACACAGCAGACGCACTTCAATCAGCCTGCAACACTAAAGCAATTAAAAATTGCGAATACCAAAGTGATGCGAAAGTGATTTCTTCCATATGCCACAAATGGACGCCGGTGGTAGCGACAGACCTGGAGGACAGGCCATGGATTGGTTGCAATCGGCCTACCAACAACATAAAGCAGCGACTGATGCGTTGCCATTCCCTTGCAATGTGCAAAATAAATAGATGAAATATCAACAAATAAACGAGAGATCTCAATGTATGAGTGTAAATTGGTGAGATGTGTTAAATGTCAACGTCTCAATGGCATTCCGGCATAAAAATATACTCAGCTGGACTATTTTTGAACATTTGCTATGGAATTGGAATTCTGTGTGTATTCTATGTATAATGCACTATATTTTATATGTAGGAATTTGTTTGCGAAGAATACATAGAACAAGTAGTTGTGCTTACACATTATCTATCATAAAGACTTCTAGTGGCTGCTTCCATTTCGATTTCGATTGCAAAGATATGTTGCACATCTGACAAAAAAACAAAAAACAAAATTCATAAACACACACATATATACTTTTACATGTAAAAGTATTTTAAGCATGGATCTCAATTTACATTAAATATCTACATGAAAGTATTAGCATACGGGAGGGGTATTTTTCTTCTCTGTAAATTAATAAAATACATTTTAAAATTTCTATATCTGAAAAAACATGAAAGAATAGTAGGAATAAAAAAGGCTGGAGAGAGTAGGAAATAACTGGGTTGATTTGAAATAAATTTTTAAACTTCTACAATATGTAAAAAAATAAGTAAAAGAAATCATTAGAGATAAGGTAAGGGGGAAAATAATTTCGTCTGAAAATGATATTTTAAACCGGTTTGCATTCTAAAAGTCAGAAAGTTCACTTTCAAAAAGAGCGTTTTTACTACAGTTTTTGTTAATTTGATGGAATTCTTGTTGATGATTTCTTGTTGGAGATCTGTTCAGAAAGTCAGAGACTTAACTTCTCAGCGCACATTTTCAGTAATATTGTAAATCTATCCAAAACCGATTTCACTCTTTAATTCATGCACTTCTAACTAAGCTTATTTCTTTTTCTTTTCTTTTATAACCTACAATCCCTTTTAGGGTTCTCTTCGAATGAAAGGGATGTCATCCCTCTGAAGCGTTAAAAATCGGTTAATTTCAAATATTTCCAAGGAAATAAATGAAAAAAAAAATTGTGTTGGTGCGACTTAATTGAAAGATTAAGAAAAAAAATTTGCCGCACATTTATTTAAACAAAATGGCGTCTGCACAAGTAATTGGCTGCAACTCTACAAAAAAAACCAAACCTTTTTTCAGCTTTAAATAAAAAAAGTTAGAGTAAAGGATTTTATTATATAATATTTTGCAAACTATGGGTAACTTAAAGAAGAAAATTTTAAAAAATTTCACTAGATAATCTTGTTTAAAAACACCCTGTCGGAATTAAATTAAAAACGCTTTAACAACTTTTCTACTTTACAAGTAATTTTGTATTTCATTCTGAAAAATAATTAAGTAACTCGCAAGCAGGGAGCATTTAATTTATTTGTTTACTTTTAATTTTTATTGAAACTTGTATTGAAATGATTGAGCCACCTTAATGCCCATCTCTATTTTTGTTCTACGGAATCTTTATGCTGATCTGTCCGCGCACTCAAAGTGAAGTCAGTGCCAATTATAATCTCGCAGATGTTGAAATAATCGAAATAAATCTGTTTACACATCTGAAATTAATTGAAAACCTCACCGAGGTAAAAACACAGTATCGACAACATTTAATGCCATGGAGTCGACATAGAAAGCATTCTTAAAGCATTTACAAACATATCCCACCATATGTGAACTATGTAGAGACCCTCAAGTGGTTATGCGTAGATATGTATGTCCCCTTCCCTAAATTGGGAAGTGCCCACTGACAAACAAATGATGAGAGGGCCCCAGAATGTGTAAAGCCAATTTCGCCCCTTTTACCGTTACCGCGGAGAGTCATTTACACATATTTTTGGCGAATACAACAAGGCAATGAGTGTAAATGTAGATAGTGTCTATGTGTCTTTGTGGAAATCTCCGAATGGCTGTTCTGCACTTGATTTAGTTTTTGTGGGGCGCACAAACTTCCATGCAACTTGCTGCAGTGCAATATGTTGCATGTTGTGGTATACCAAATGCTTTAGCAGACACACATGCATATCTAATAAAATTTAGTTATGCATGTAGGCCGCCTTTTGTGGTATGTTTGTTCGTCAAGTGTTTAATTGATTTCATGTCATAGTGAACAAACCGTTAATTATTATTTATGGCGCAATTGTGGAGCGGGATGCGTGATTTCTTTGTGTGGCAGGTCGGCATTTCAACAGATTTTTCTCATTAATTTGGAGATCGGCATGCGCACGCACTCTTAAATGAATTCTTGAAAGTCGCAACGTAGGATTTATAAAGTTCAGCAGTGCATATGTTTAATAAGCTTTATTTCTCTTTACAGACGCCATGGAAAACCAGTTTGGGATCATCCTATAAGTCGAGCGGGTCCAGTGCGGTAAGTAACTTTATTATTAGGGGGAACCCTTCTCAAAAACATGTTTTGAGTAATTTTTCGTAACGTTTACGTTTAGTTTGATGGATACATTGTTATATTTGTAGATATAATTTTTAACATGTGGCAACCCTGTGTTATAAATTTCAGTTAAATATATTTTGAATTTAAGTCCTGGTTAAGCCTTTTTACTTTAAAGCAAAGTTACACCTATTTAGAGACGCAATTGAATAAAAATTCAAACAGGTGGCAACCCTTTACAACATCTGTTCAAAAATTTACCTTTCTGCAACTACTTTGTTTACACATTTTTCTTATTTCATTAAAAAGTTTGACAAAAAGTTTTCAAACAGGTGGCAACCCTCAACCCTATTATTTTAAACACGAGGCAACTCTTTTCGAAAGCACTTTCAACTGCAAGCTTTCTTAAACCTTTTTAGTTCGATATACGTATTCTAGAATTTAATTTTTTATCAACTTAATTCAATAAAAATAAATTCAATAAAAAATAAAAGCCCCCGAATTTTATATCGGATATATTGTACTTAGCATATCCTCTTAGCTCAGTTTTCCACAATATTGCAATTAATTTACATTTCTCAATTAATGAAATTTTCAGTACTCCTCCCGTGATGATATTGGCAGTTCACGCTATTCATCACTCGCTTCGCCCAGTACATATCGCCCATCCTTCTCTGGCGGCACATACCGCTTAAAACGCGAGCCACCTTCAAGCCTACAGACTCCTTCATACACAAGTCGCTACACACCAAGTGTATCGAGTCGCACCACACCAGTAGTGGACTCTACTGCCGACCTCAATGGCACAAAATCAAGTCAATTAAAGCGTTATACGTCTTCAAACAATGGCAATCTTAATAAATATGCCTCATCACGTGAACCAAGCCCGGTTGCACTCGAAATTACAAATCGTATGCGTAGTCGGGAACCAAGTCCCGTTTCGCGTACACTACGGGGCAAATCGAGAGATCCGAGTCCCGTAGTCGACACTAGTTGTAAGATTGGTTACGGTGGTCTCAATTCGTATCGCATGTCCACACCAAAATCCAACAGCAGCAATAGTTACAATTCGAGATATGGTAGTGGTGCAGCTGTTGGACGTGCATCCACAGTGGCGCCTACAATTCCACCGGATAAATCCATTTCGTATTTAACTGCCAGTGACTTTCATGCGCGTTCGGTTAGTCGTGCAAGGGAAACCGCAGCAAGGAAGTCCAACGAGAAGGAGACCGAAGAGGAGCTGCCAGTGCAGTCGGTTACAGTGGTGGAAAAGAGTGAAAGTGAGAATAGTAGTGCTGAAGAGGAGGAAGAGGAAACGTTTGTGGCTGTTTCAGTGGTCACCAGAGCCACATCGCCGACACCACCCGGCAGCGCAACCACAGTACAAAGAACACGACGTATTGACATTGCAAAAACCATTGAAAAAACTGTACAACGTTCAACACGTAAGCGAAATACTTTAGATAAGGAAATACAGTCTGATCGACTTGATGATTCGACACGATATTCACGTTTTGGTTTGAGTAGTCGTGTGCCATCGTACAGTGCGCATACGGAAAGCCGTTATTCATCGACAAATTTACGATACAGTACCAGTCCGCTGTCGTCCGTTTCGAAGTCATCCGCTTCGACTGCTTCCAGTACCAATAGTGCAGAGCTTAAGAAGGATACAACAGCAACAACTTCCAGCAAAGGTGCACGCTCAACCGGCAGCAGCAAATCCAAGTTATCTCCACCTAAAGTTGTACGTATCAGTTCCAGACAATCATCGGTCGAAAATCTCACTGCCACCACAAATGCGAATAAACCACCCGCACCACCGAAGGCTGAGACGCCTTCTAAAAGTAGCTCTAGCAGTACACACGTGCTAACAAAGCTACCGAATAAGGACTTTCGAAAGTCCGCTTTGAATGTCGGACCCACCGACCGCCCACGTAAGTCACGTACACCCAGTAGCGGCACAGACTCAGATCCAGTACAACAAGCGAACAACGATTTGACAAATGGTTTACCACTTCGCAAAGAACGTTCGCCTAGTGCTGGTTCAGAGGTGAGCAATGTGTCCGCTGCCTCGAGTAGACGTAGCTGTACTACAGGTGAAAATAAGGCACGACCACGTTGTCATGCCAAAAAATCATCCTCGTCATCATTGAGTCGTCACAATAGTAATAATAATTTGAAAAGTAGTGCACACAAATCGTGCACACCTTCAACGTCTTCCACTACATCGACCAGCTCAACTAGCTCAGCAACCACTGTCTCGTCATCGAGCGGTGCGGAAAGCTCTAGCGAACAAAGAAAAACAAACAAGAAGCATGGCAAGAAGAAGAATCCCAACACCCACAATAAAGATCACACAGCCAATAATTCTGATGTGACAAAGTGTGCGACAATCAGCACAGGTGATTCTAATGATTCGTCGTCGAAGCGAAGAGCAGATGAAAATAGCAAGGCAGTACAGCAACCACCAGCACTGCTAAGTACAAATGATATGTCCGCGGCAGCGGCTGCTGAATCATCGCGCCCAGATTCGAGATCGTCTCTCGCCAGCTCGCAAGAGAAGACCTCTAACCGATTGCAAAAATTGTCATCTGTATCGAATTTTTTTGTTGCTCGTCAGAGCGATGCAAATAGCGAACCGATTTTCATAGAAAGCTCTGAGAATTCGGGGGGCGATTCAGAGACGGGTCAGCTAATTGGCAGCAGTCTTACGGCAGCAACCAAATCGAACACATCGCCATCGAATAAAGCGACCACAACGATAACGAAAACGACTGATCCTGTACGTACGGAAGCAGTATCAGCAACAGCAGTAATAGTAGCGGAATTAGAACCAAATACTACGACGTTCAAACGAAACTGTGACGATACGAGCCTCGATAGTCTTGAGGATAAGACATCGACACCCGCTCGAAGTCCGCAAAGTCTAACGAAATATAGTAGCGCAACCCCAGATTGTAGCAAATCTTCAACAACGAAATCAACTTCAACACGCTTCCCGCAAGAAACAACAGTCACCGAAACGGCGGCGATCACCAGTGAAGCAGTAACAGTTTCCTACACAACTACGGCCACTACGTCCGCGGAAGAGCAAGACGAATCGAGTTGGTGGCAAGATACGAGTAGACAAATAGATACGGCATCTGCTTTGGGTTATCACCAAAAGGACGATATGCGCTTCAAGTTGAGACACATCGACTCGGGTGAGACAGCCTGGTGGTTGCGCAACGACGACGATGACACTTTGGCCGATGTTGATTTAAAAACACTCAATCAGGAAGAGGAAGATCAAAGTGAAGCCACTACAGCGCCCACACAATCGTTGACGAACAATTCGGATACGCAAAGCAGTAATGAGCAACACAAGACAGCGTCGCAGGCAAAGTACAGCTGGTGGACGAGTGACAACAACGATGAGCAGGAAGAGACAGAGGCGGTGGTAGCACATAATGAAAATGATCAAAACGACATGAATTATAGTGAAGGCCGAACGCCGTATCATAAAGTGAATAGTGAAAATAAACAAATAGCAAGAAGTCACTGCACTCCCGAAAAGCCCTGGTGGGGCGATTCGAATGAAAATAGTAAGGCTGATAGCAATAGTAACGGACGCTTGGAAAAGTCAAATGGTGCGATAAAACCAAATGGCACAATACAATTGAAGATTTGCCACGTGGAGTCCGGCGAACGACCTTGGTGGTTGAGTGAAGTCGACAAGGAGCAAAAGCGCGATGAGGAAGAAGAAGTCGTTGAAGCCACCATCGAGTTGCCGGCACGTAAATCGCACACCGTAGAACATTCAACTAGTAGCAGCAGCATTAACGCGGGCGATGACAAGCGCTGGTGGATGTCTGGACCCATGAAGAAACAGTTCACTGTGCGCCGCGTGGAATCGGGTGAGAAAGCGTGGTGGCAGCAAAACGATGAGGATGAGGTGAATAGCAAAGAAGCACATAGACAATCGACAAATGCAAATTTAGTGCGCGATAAGTCCAATGAAGCATTATGGTGGCAAAAGAACAACGAGCAGGCGGACGAACTACATGCACCGGTGCGGTCACGTATCTACCGCAGTGATTCGACCGAAAAAGCCTGGTGGCTGAAAGACGACGAAGCGCAGGAGACACACACCCCAAATGGTCAGGCACCATGTGGAGATGAGGTGGCGATCGGTGAAGATAAAGTAGATCGTGCCGATACAGAAGTGCAACGTATCAATAACGGTCAACTAACGGGAGCGCAACAACAAGCTTTTGGCACCGAACTAAGTAATTCATTCAATTTCGAATATTCAGAGCGACCACCACCGCTGGGACAATGCGCCAGCCCCGTCGACCTTGAACATGAAATGCCACAACAGCTGCCACTCAAACAAACACCAACGCGCAATCTAAATCAGTGCAAATCCCCTTACGATAACATTCCAATGTCGAAAGTTCAAGTGAATCACTACTATCAACCCCAATTTGCTCAGCAGTCGTCGAACGCAGCAGCGGCAGGGGCAGCGCTAACAAACACACCGCAACCACCTTATTATCACCAACAGCAGCAACAACAATCACAACAAACAGCTGATTACTACACACCATCTGGGAAGAATATGTGTGGTGAAAAGCTCTTCATTTCACGTCACCAGAACATTGACGAGCTTTTAGGTGGTTCGTGTCGTCCATTAAGCCCGATCTTCTTAGATGGCTGCAATAGCTTTCCTACAGTGCCGGCGAATCATAACCTCTTCGTAGAGGAGATCACACCCGATCAAGTGCGCATACATGATAGCTCAGCGCAGATGCCGGTCATTCAACGCATGGAGAGGTGAGTGGCGGTCGAATATTGAGGATTGAGGGTGTGTATAAGTGGTGAAAAGTACTGTATATGAGTATGAATGAATGTTTTTTTTTTTTTAGTTTTTTTAGAACTTTTTGCGTTCTATTTTGGTTTCCATATTTATTTATATACTTTTATTTTTGTAATTAGGGATGAATGGAATAATTATGGAAATGGAACCGCGACACAACCACCGGCTGTTTATGAACGAAAAGTGGTGAGTGAAGATTCCTTTGTTATTTTTATTTTTGTTGTGTATGTACTGATATAAGTTGAATTAAATCTCTCGGTGGTTGAACCGAAAGTGGGCCATTACATTTATATCTTTAAATTTAAGATACTAAACAGTACGATTAACCTAATTAGTCGATTAATTCTTCAATTCATTGATTTAACAAAAGCAACACTTTTCGATTAAAGCTGCCAAAAGCTGGTTTTAAAGTATATGAGCACAATGTGAACATTACCTTTTATAATATTTCTGTAAATTTGTTTCGAGACAACCTCCAATTTATCTTTAGGCATTGTCTTCATTTGTAAACATTAGAGATGGTAAACTGGCTGCCTAATGATCATTTAGTTGAATCAAAAACAAATACTCTTCAGCTCGCATATCTAAATAGCTCGAAGCTTTTGCTCGGTGCTTTTAGATTCCAAGTTTCAGAATCCACCTAACCCTTCTTTTATGCATATGGATAGTAAAAAATCTTTTAGGAGCGCAATAATTTCAAAATTGCTAGCAGTTTACATTAAATGTAATATTAATATTCCCAAAATTAAACCAATCATGACTTAAGTTTCCTGTGATAATTACTGCTGGTGGTGATAATGATAATGCAAACAGAAGTAAATTCATTTTATTCTACTCTCGATTGGATCAGAAAGCAGCAGCCATTGTCTCCCACCAACAACTGGGGCCACCTTAAAGAGCTTCAGACGTTTAGAAGTTGTGCTACAAATGCCCTGAATACATTGTAATTTTATTTGCTTGAAACGAACGTCTTCTATATAGGAGATATTTGTACATTATTAAAGCTTACAATAAACAATTTCGACTCACTCTCGAACGTAATCTCTACTTAGGAACCCTAATAATTCATAATGTCTTCGATTCGAGTTCAGATTTAGGGATGATATCGAAAAGGGATTAATATATATGTGTTTATATTTTATCTTATTTTAAGAACTTGAGGCTTACATACTTACAAACATATTCGCCATAGATATAAGTAGGAAATTATGCATCTTCCATACAAAAAATCACGGTTGAAACTTGACTAACTGAAAAAAATTTATTTACATATTTTATATTGATAAATGGAATTTTTCGATCAATATAACTTTGATTTGCCCACTTCCTTTCGCTTATTTTACACACGTTTTCTATATATGTATATGTTTTCTATAATGATAATAATCTTACACTAATAAATTAACATTTAGTAGTGTTCGACTCACCAAATATTGGAAAA
This sequence comes from Bactrocera minax, assembly GCA_021498325.1. Taxonomy (NCBI): domain Eukaryota; kingdom Metazoa; phylum Arthropoda; class Insecta; order Diptera; family Tephritidae; genus Bactrocera; species Bactrocera minax. The sequence continues at coordinate 6,719,234 of JAKEEE010000001.1, forward strand.
TGACGAACCGAATAATTGGTAATTGGGAAATAACATAAGTTATCATAATTAAATGGAGATAAATTAGCAAGTGATTATGTGACTTTAATGGCGCTTTCATATACCCTGTTCTATTGAATTCAACTGTCTAACTTTGTTGTTGCCTTCGAAAGCATTTTCTTTCAAGAGAGCTGAGCTCAAATATAGTACAGAGAGTAGAGAATTGTGAATGAAACGCGGCTGATAATACAGGATAGTTAGTGATAGTGAAATATCGTCATATTCGATGAAGTATCTGACGAAGGGGAAACTTTTTGGCTAATTAAATATATATATCTAAGCATATTCTGAACTGTCTGATACTTGGAGAGCTAATCAAAAAGTTTAAAGTGCTGTTTAAACATTATAGCTTTGCATGATATCCATCTTCTTATCTTAAGAAGAAATTTTAGTTCCCTGAGTTGAGAAGAATTTTAATTCTTTAGTTTTCGAGTCTCTTTTCCATTTTTGATGCTGTACTGATATTATTTTTTATATTTGGAAAAAAAATTGACCAAAATATGCTACGAAATTTTTAAGTTTATTTAGGTAGCAAAAATATAAATCAAACTATATAAAAGTTCTCCATTATATATATGAATTTTTATAAATTTATGTATGTATGTACTTAACAATTTATATATAAACACATATGTATTGATACCCACTTGGGCTCCTCGAAGTGAAACAGGTGGCTTTGCAACCAACTCATATTCTACATCTATTTATAATTGTACAAAAATCTAATTCAAGTATTTATAATAGTACAAAAACAACAACAACTACACTATATAACATGTTCATAACAATACAAAAAGTTTGGCTGTAAGCCAAATTGCCGCCAAATATTAAAAGCATAAATAAATCTGCCAAAATATGACAATATAATTAAGAGTGGAACAAAGGACACAAACTCAACTTATTAGCAATGAACACACATACACGTATACACGTGTATACATTTGTAGCACCATTTGAGAGCAGCCAAGAAAATCACTTAAATGAAATAAATTAATTGACCTGAGCAAAAAATCTAAAGATTTGTCGCACAACAAAATAAAAATAAATATTAAGAACAAACAACAACAAAAGCAAGCAGAACAGACACTTAGTATAAATTTAGAAGAAATGTACGACAAGCAATCGGCAAAGGTCAAAGAGCTGCGCTTGCACTTCAATGCTGTACGGTAAATACTCCTCATATGTGTGTGTTGTCTTTAGACGTATGTATGTATGTGTGGTGCTGCTTGTAGATCTGTAAATATGATTCACACATAGCAGTGATGGGGTTTTCTGTGCCGCTGCCTCGGCCTCACTTTCAACAGCGCGTATTTTTTCGCAAACTCTTTGCCGTCGAGTGATTCAATTACACAACGAATTGAAGTGAATTAAAGTGAAATATTCGTAGACGTGTGTGTGTTTCTTGATTTCCTTGAATTGTTTACTGCGAATTTTTTGTTTGTGGTTGTTGTTGTTCTTTTTCAGCAATCAAGTTTGACACTTAACTTTTCTATTTTATTGCCATGTTATCACATATGCCCTACACACACACGCGCACAGACGCATGCATGTAAATATGTTTAGTTAGTCATTTTATATGTATATATATATATATTTATATGAGCATTAAAAATTAAATGTGCAAATGCTTATAATAAAATTGAAGAGAAAATAAAATAAAACTAATTAAAAAGTTGAATGTCCTCCGGACTCTTATGTGCTTTGATTAAATTTAGTAAAAGAACAATATGTAAATATATATGTATGTTTAATCGCTGCACAAAAAAAAAAATTCACTCTGTGTGTACCGCAAATATCTGCATTGTTAATATTGACGCGGTAAATTGTCGGCATTTTGTCTTTAATATTTCCAAACGCAATGGAATCAATATTACAAATCCAAATATATGTATATATTAAATATTATTTATTTACAAATGTAAATTCACATGTAAATTCAAGGAAAGTTCTAAAAGAATGTTGCCCGTTTAAGTTTCTTAACCTCAGTCTTTCGCACCATTCTGTTCCACGATTGTTTTTCTAAAGAGTATTTCATAATTTTTCTGCGAAAAAAGTTAAAATTTCATATTGTTATTTGTATAATACACTGCATGAATTTTCGCTCAACTCAAATATTTTAAAAGAAATTTGCAAAAAAAGAAGTTTGTTCGAAGTTCTCCGTAATTATGACAAAACTGTGCCCTTTTCTGTTTAAGAAGCGATAAAAGTAATTGAAATCCTCCTACGTCCTTCATCACTGAACTGGGTCTATGTCAGCGTAAAGTACTTCAAACTACCTCATCAATGTTCGAAAAAGCAAGTTAATTAATCTTATATTTGGAATAATTACGAGTATTATACCTACCAGCAGTATGATCTGCCTTTTCAGTTAAACGCAGCAATATACTATGAAATAAAGGCTTAAAAATTAGTTAAACGTTCACAAGTTCGCAACACACCATTAATCGATAGTTGTGATATTCGCCCTCATTAACTCATTTTCACCTCTTCTATTTCATTTTGAGAATCTAAATTTTGAAGAGTAATATTTTGGGTATGACTAACTGCAAGTAGAAATACTACTAGTGAAAAAGAAAAACAACGCCGTTGGAAATGGAATAAATATTAGATTACTACGGTATATCACTTCTTCATCGGTACTGGAACGCTGTTGAGAGAAATCTTAAAAAAAGTTCTTTGCAGACAATTGATGGAGCTACCGATTGAAATGGAGTTCCGATTCGTAATTCCTTCAATTTGTCACACGTTTCACAAGCTGAATGAGCTGGCGAGACTCCACACAATTTTACAAATTTTCAGGGCAGGCCGAAGACTTTTCAGCTCATATATTATATTCTTATTTTCTGTGTGAAAACTGTATTGTTCAGCAAAGGTGAACTAGAACTTTCCAAACATAGAAAAACCGAAAGAGTCAGAGGCAAATTCTCATAGATTAAATGGTTGTTTTTGAACTTTTAATAATACTTTTTCGACATTTCTAATATTAACAAAAAACTTTATATTACTATACTATACCCGTATATCAGAAGACTTTCTCACATACGCAAACAAGCAAGTGAATTATTTTCCACGATTAAATTCCACGAATCCAAGTGGGCGTTTAATACACACAACTTCGAAAAAAAAAAATACTCATGAAATGTTGAAGAATTGCGTGAACGGGTAAATCTGCTTAACAAATTCTTATAGTTTATAAGTATACACACACATTTATACAAACATAACGACGTTCGTTAACATTCATAAATAAATATGTAATAAAATATTAACTATAAAAACTGAAAAAGGAACATAAAAGCACCAAACGTATGATAAATATGCAGACAAAGTCGGCACTTGCCGCATAAATTAAAAACACATTCATTCATCACGCCTCGCTCGTACCAGCCGACTGTATTCGGTCATTTAAGTCAGTTTAACGCACCGTCATATCCCCATATTCCAGAGAATCCAACTCATGCAAGGAGCGATTCTCGTGAAAACGCTGCTGATTGTAGAAATATTAAAAAAAAAAAACAAAAAAAAAATATACAATAAATAAATAAATAAAATGTTTATATGTAATTCCAGCAACAACAATATTATGAATTCAGTCAGACGGTTCAGGAGCCTTAAAGTTTCGACGACTAGGATGTGTGTACTTTTTCCGCCTTCATACTGTTGTTTAGGGTAAATATGTTTTTTTCCGAATAAAAAATATTTTTTACATTACTTCTGCGAATAGCTCAGTGTAAATAAAGTGATCAAGGTCACAGGTACTCAAAGATATTATCAAATAATTAGAAATATTCATTACATCATATCGCGCTAGATAGATAAATTTCACATTGTTTCTTATAAAATACTAAAATATATAAATATGTAGCTGATTTTGCAGCATCTACAACAACGACAAGTGTAGACAAAATATTATTAAATCAAGCGGAGCAATATTTTATGAACACAACAACAACGAATAAATATCAAATTATTTACATTCGTTGGCGGCATTTATTCTGACATTGTTATCGTTGTTGTTACTCACATTTTTACAAACAAACTTACATACAATGAATAAAATAAAATGCAAATACAATGCAGAAAAATGCACGCATTTTATATTAGCTTGAAACTAGTCCGAATTGGCTAAGTACTGGGCTCATTTCAGATTCTAACGATAGTAATTGCACTCGAGTATCATTGCGACTGTTTTAATATTCGGAAAATCACAAAGAATAAAGGTCATCTGTGGAGTATGGTTTTCCTTTGCCAGATGACTATACTTCTCCAAAAAAACTTACCAAATTTTACTTGCATAAAATTCGGGGTTTACGATTGTGCAAGATATTTTGCTTTCATTTTCAATCTTCATTTTGATGTTAACCCAAAAGAGAGAGCGCATTTCATATTGCTCAAATGTTTTATATTGAGAGGCTGTTTATATTTAAGCTTTCGTTAGAAAGATTAATTTTTTGTTGAATTTTCAGGGCTTCTGCTATAAGTGGTTGATAGGATTTCTGTCTTTATTTCCAATAGTTTTTGAGCTCATATTCCTTGTATTTCCCTTATATTACCTACAGATTGTTTTCCTTTTTTCGAAAACTATCAAGCTTTTTAATTATATATACATGTATACTATATATCTGACAGATTTTTTTTCAATCGAATGCATACACATACACATAGTTATACCCATATTGCTACAGTGTTCTACAAAGATCCGATATTTCACTAAAGACACATATCACATATATTTAGTTGCAACATGGAAAATATACGCTCTGGAAAGAGAGTGAAATACAAATAGATTGCTGTCAATATTTTTTTTATTTTAATGGACCTCAAGTTCAAGTGTGGGTAATGTATTCTTTAGTTGTGTAAATCCATTCTATCACCATTACTGATCACAAAAACCTGCTTTCTTTTTCTCCTAAAAAATAAAATTTATTTACTGTTTGATTGCATGAAATTCGGAGACCTTGATAAACTTAGAACATTAAGACGATTAGTGAAGTCTAGATCAAAAGGAAGAAGGAAAATGGATCCACCTTGGTTATAATTTTCGACTGCTCATGGTTTTCAATATTTTAACTAATAATAAATTTAAAAAGTATTTGTAGTTTGTTTGATGTTTTTCTTTTGAATTCGGGGAACTATTTTGAGATCGTTACTTATTACTCAAACCAGGTTATTTCTTCTAACAGAAATGAAAAATATTTCGAAGAGGCCGCAGTTAAGCCATCACAAGGCACATCGAGCTCCCAATTTTTAGAGGAGACTAGCTTTTTTCAAAATAAACTGGCGAAACTTGTTTTGGAGATGAAAATTTCCGAATATCAAAGCGAAAACTTCTAGCAGGCTCATTGTGTAGATACGGATACGGATAAAGCTTTACACGCTTAAGGAGCGATTATTCGCTATTGAAGGAATTAGTTGATACCGCCTTAGTCGTACTGCTGGGGGTATTATCAAGCCTTCATTCGCGCACAATTATGTATAGATATATGTAATTCAAATGTATACAACTACAACATCTTTCGTTTCAGTTGCTGCCACTGGCTGACTGTGCCATTTCAGCTGCTGACTTGTTTTGAAGTTGTTGCCAAAAAAAAACAAACAAAAAAAAAAGACAACAAAGCCAAAAGCAAATTTTCAGTAAAAATGCAGATAACATTCGTCGTTTTGTCTGTGACTAATTTTTTGTGGTGACTCACCCGACTCCACACCTCCCCAGTCAGTTAGGCAGCAAGCGAGGCAGCCAGCCAACAAAGCAGACATTGAATTGCTGGTGCTGCAGTCAGCCAAATGGCCATCAGTCGACGCCAACTGCCAGCCATCAGCCAACAGCTATCAAAAGTCAGCAATAAGAGACGCTGCAAACACAACAGCAACCACAACAACAACTCATAGGTGCGCAAGAATGCATTTTTGGTATTTTTCATTGCTGCAGACAGTCGTTCGTCAGCATGTATGTGTGTGTGTGTGTGTGTGTGCGTGTGTGATATGTGTGCGCTCGCGTATGAGATCGGTTACTGAAAACTGCGTCTACTTAAATCTGCAAATCTACCATTGCGAATTAAGGTGTAGGTGTTGCGATTACTCGCCTTTCAATTTGAACAATTCTTTCATTCTGGAGTTTATTTTATATACACATACATGCAAACACCCATATCTACATATATCTGTATGTGTGTGTGTGTGTAAGCATATATAGAAGTGCATTTGTAAGCCACAAGAGTTGTTGTTGTTGTTGTTGTCAGCGCGTATATTTTGAGGGCGAGTCGCATCATTGTGAGCACACACATACGAAGGTGGTTGCGCTGGTGGTTACGCCAATGCTTGATTTGGTCACAGCTTCTGATTGACGTGTTGAGATTGCTGCAATTGTTATTACTTCTGGCGGTTTCATATTTGCGGTTCGCGGTTAAATTGAAGTGGCGATGCATGTATGTTGGTGTTGGCGTTGGCGGTTTATATGTTGGCTGATAAATCGGTGGCAGGCACTGTTTTATTACAACCTTAAAGAGATGCAAATTAATTTGATATAATTGATTACCCATTGTGCTTGTAAAGTAAACAAAAATCTCCTCCAAAAGATTATATAAGATTTGCAGTGATAAGATTACAGTTATTTTTCGGGTCATAAAATGTTTTGGGCGTGTCGGCGGCATGATGTGGCAGGTATTTTGGTGTGAGGAGGACGCTTCACCTGTTTTCTTATTGTATGAAACTTCGAATACAGTTGATAACTGTTTTTGAACTTTCTAAAACTCTTTAAAAAATATAAAAAAAACTGATATAAAATGCTGGTATAAAAAATATATTTAGAGAAAGTTTTATATAAAATTATAAAAAACTATATAAAGAAGTTTATTGAATAATTTCGGATCATTCTTAAAGTAAAACTTCTGCGATCGACTGCAACAAAATTTGTAAGGCAACGGAATTTCGTTACGCTTGCCGAATACTGAACACCAGAAGTCTGATCTGCTGAACAGCTTTGAACATTTCATTTAAATACTCAGTAATTATGAGGTCAAATACTGAAACGATTTAAAATAATAAGCAGTTCAAAAGTGCCACCCTTTTAATTAAGAGGAATTACATACGAAAAAGTTAAAAATTAATGTATCTTCATTTTCATGAAAATCATTACGTTATAGCTAACTTCAATTCGGCAAACCTTTGGAAGTAGCGAATCGAACAAACAACTGGTATAAATGGCATAAAGTGGCACAAACAAATAAAAACAAAGCTTAAAGTAGCGAGCCTTCTGTTAAGAGCATACTCTAAATGTGGGAATGAGATCTAATACGAGAAAGTGAGAAATTAGTTGAAAACAATAGGGCACTTGTCTTATCAGAGTGCTCAATCTTAGTGTGCAGCCGAGTCGACGAAGAGAGATCACTATCTCAGGAGTAGTGGGGTTTAAATAATGATTAAGAAAAAATCGAAAATTACCACTAAATGTATTTTTAACAGCAAAACATTATTCCAAAAACCGTTCCAACGAAAACTAATCACCTAAGGTGTCTAAGGTAAGGTCTACCTAAGGTAAGGTGTCTTATTAATTGAAAGACATTTCATCAAAATTCATATTGCATATCGCAAACAGGAAATTAAACTCGTGCCAAGATCTAGGTGTAAGGTGATCACTTATATATATATATATATATATATTCTGTATAACAGCTATAACTTTGAGAAGAGCTCCTTTAATCGATTTCTCAAGACATCAACTTCGGTTCCTGCTCGAAAACCAAATGTCAAGCAAATTTGTCGTGTTCTTTACTGAGTCGGCTTTACTGTTACCTTCATAATACGTCGTACATCGATATATTTATTTGCATACCTATAATATCTCTGGTATCTCTAATCTCCTTGTTTATTTCTCAGTTAACAATATTCATCATGTTGGCACCCAAAGTTTTGTTTATATAGATTCTTTCTATATAATAGGCTAGAACATAATTATGGGTAGTCTCATATGGTTATTATATCTCCGCCATATTTGGGATAAATGTATGCATGCATGAATTCCCATAATTTGGTGAGGGCGTCACTATGTCAAGGGTTTGCGAGAATCTGAGAAGGTAGAGTTCAAACCTTGAATTTCTTTCTTTCTTACAATTCGGTGTTGTTCCACATATTCCATACTATTTTTTCTTATTGTTGTTTATAAAACACATAGCATCTTATTTGGACATAATTTTTCACATTTTTCATGCAATTAATGGGGGCTGGATAAAGCATTGCAATTATTTTATTAGTGCGCCACCCATTCTGGCCAGCCTTCTTTAAAAATAATTGCTATACATAAGTACATACATACACACCTCATATACACCTATATAGACCAAATCTAAGTTTGTCATAGTTGCATACAATGATTTTACAGCAAGCTGCCCATCAAGGCTCCGCGCCACCCCTTCAGCAAATAAACAAAAATCAAACTTTTAAAAAGTCAATTTTCTTTCCGATCCAAAATGGAGCAAAGAACACGGCTTCATCTAAAAATAGAGCGCTGCTGTGCCGGCTAACTAGTTTGTTACTTTATTATATCGGCGCGAATCCATATGCAAATAAATACACACATACACACATATAAACATATAAACATACAAACATACATGCATTTTAATGTGTTGTTCTTGTTGTGTTGTGTTTATTTTCGATATTTTGCGCTGACTTCGTGTCGAATCCGTTTCGCATAAAATTTTACCTTACGACACATTTTGCTGTAATTTGGCTACTCCTGCGACTTAACAGCCAACAACAACAAAAACCAACCGACACACAGCTAATGCCAACACTCTGCACCCGACCGCAGTTACAAGAACAAAAGCAACAACAACAACACCGCCACATGTAATCAACCGAGTTGAGTGCAATACTCAGCGTGCAACAGCAGCAAACCGCATGCAACACGCTGAAAGTACATATATGCCGACCGTACATCTCTTTATTTGTATGTGTATGTATGTATGCATGTATGTGCATATACATATGCATGTGTGTAGATATAAGTGTCTACATTGTCTTTATCACCGTTGCATGCTGCTGAGCCACCAAACTACACATCTCACATCTGCAAAAGCTTTGGCAGCAAAAACGTGAACAACAACAACAACAACAACAACAACAATGAAGTGCAATCATTGAATTGCGCTTGCTCATCGTCGCCGCGGCTGCCGGTCTTGGCTATTTTTAAAACACTTTACTATTTAATAATAATACGATTTTGCGCGCACTAATGCCGTCCGGAAAGTAGCGGCGGGCGTGTGAGCATGCGTGCCGAGGCCATGGCGGCGCGCATTGGATAATGGCTGCTATGAACAGCGAGCGGTGGGGTGGGGTAGGTGGTGGAAAGGAGTGTAGTTGAGGTGACTGTATGTGCATATGTTGCATGTAGCATGCACCAGGTATATTGTGGCAAGATGAGATAAAGCGAAGTGAGTACGCAGTTATTGTTATTGCTATTGTTGTTGTTGTTGTTGTTGTTGTTGGTGATGCTCTGCTTGATGTTGCCTGCCAGCGGCTCGAAGACGTTCAATCAAAAAACTACCTGTGGCACACGTCAAACTATTTTTAGCACAATGTATGCCAATTAAACAACAACAACAACAACATTTCTAGAAGTGGATAAAAGTACAAGTTGCAAGCACAGACACTGACGAAACGACATAAAAGGAAAGAAAGGAAAAACAAAAACAAAAACAAAAACAATAGCACCAAAGTCGATGCGTGGAGGCAAGCAGACAAGAAATGTAAAATAAAATGGGTGTCTCTCTTTCAAATGTGTGCTGATTGACAAAAGAGCGAATCGGTTAATACAGCACACAATTTACTCTTTGGTTTTCGTTGGGTTCCACAAAAGTAGCCCAAAAATCATCTGTAAATGTTGGCATGGAAGCCGGCTAAACCACCCCTTCAGACAGTTTGTTTCTTTTATTTTTGTTGCTGTCGTTTGTTTAGGTTCACTTGTATACAGTTATTGGCAACTATGTATGGTATGTATGATAATTTAGTTCTACTGGAAAGCTCTATTTTTAAATATTTTTAATTTTTGTTTACAAAAGTTTTGCTCACATGGGGTCACAGGTTGTTTCTAATCTTATAAAACAATCAGTGTGATAAGGAAACATGAGGATAATATATAATAGGAGGCATATGCTATATTTTCTTAAACTATAGAAGCAGTATACTCGCTTTCGGCAGGGTTACACTATGTCGATGAATATGTCGTGTCGAAATTTTTAAAAGTGGGCATGTTGCTGCTCTCTCATAGACTTAGTGTGTATATTACATCTCTCTAGAGTTATTTCGTCGAGATTTTTTAGTTGAATTGTCTGTTCTAAAAATGGACCAAACCAACCCAAACAACGGTACTCTTCCAAATGTCTAATAGTGTGATAAAACTTACGAATATTTCCAGAAACGTTAAGTTTTGTACGAATTCTAATAAATTCGACTTTCATACCCCTTTTCACAAACTACTTCACCGATTTCTAATAAATTTAATATATAATATTCCTAAGGCGTCTTCTATCACAACTTGAAAATCGATAACAGTGCCGGAAGCAGACAGCACGCTACGCTGTTAATATTAGGCTGATATCTGGGGACTTTCTTCAAACAAATTTAAAGTTATTTCCTTTCTTCCTCTAGTTTCCATACACTGAATGTTATGGTCATCAGTATCCGTTACAATGGATTTCAAATTTAATAACTTTATCGCAGCAGTCAATGATTTGTTGATTGATTGGTTGAAAGTTGAGATCGAAAGACTACCTGACCGCACCCCAACTGGGCAATTTATTTTCGATTTTAACATTGTGGCATGTGGCAGATATAACAAATTTTAGGTATCTTACCGAGTTGACAGTCTTTAAGCGTTAAAAATCTTGGCACTAACGATAGTTTCGATGCCTCGAAATAATATCTATAATTTCCGCCGAACATTATTATTAACACATTGAATAATTTCATGTTATGGGGTTAAACAGAGGTTTGCGAAAATAATTCATGACGGAAGAACAATAAATTTTTTTTTATTAAGAAACATCGCAAAATAATATTTTTTTTCTCTAATTCTATCTCTAATCGTAGTTATAATCTTGATCACAATTACGAGCCCTTCGATATATCGATTATTACTAATCTCCAATTTTTAATTTTTTATTTCTCTATTTTAGTTACAATGCCCACTAATTTTTTTACTTCACCTCAAATTCCTCAATGTTATATTCATTTCAATGGGCACTCAGCATTAATCTGTAAAATTTGCTCCAAATACTCGAGTAATCTGTTATGGATTATAAGTATGTATACAGTTACTACACTTTGCATGTAATAAAAGTATGTAACATATTTTAAATCTGCAAAAAAGTTCAACACAAAATCGTGCAACGGCTTTCTGGGGCACTGTAATTATGGTATTAAATAAAATCCAACTGCTGCCATTTTACCATTAAATCTAGTCAATTACGGTAAATTGTAAGTGGAATTAAGTATGAACTTTCGCACTCAAATCTTTTTTATTTATTCCCTAAATTTGTTTGTGAAAAAGTTATTCAACTCTAAGCCATTTAATGGCTCTTATGTAAAGAGTAAAAGAAAAATAGGTTTAAAAAATTAAGTAACATTAAGATATTATTAAAAACAGTTTTTTTTAAGTTAAACTTTCTATGTTTTGTATATATTACACTGATCACGGAGGTGATCCGGCAGTTGTTCTGTCAAATGTATCTAGTTCAGTGTAATATTCTTTGAGATGCTGTTTTCTTACCATTATTTAATAGAGACCTTTGAAACACGGTGTGATCTCGTAGAACTTAATTAACTAGTCGAACTTGATTTTAATGAAATTTAAATCACTTGAAACCATAGGGAAATTATCAATTGGCGATGTGATTATTAATAGATTATTATAATATAATTGAAATAGATTATAACATATTATTATTAATAGATTATAAATAGTGAGGGTATCAAATGCGAGGGAACACATATTTATGTTAGGATTAAGGTTGACTTGTTGCTAGTATTTCCTTGTTTAAGTCGAGAAAATTTGTTTTTTTTTTTCAACTGATAAGAAGGACCTTAGAGAAAGTTCAATCAAGAGCCAATGGTCCGAACTTTTTAACTGACGTATGAAATTGGTGATTTATTGTAGATCCCAGCTTTTGGTTGCTTTCCTTTTTCACAAACTCCCCCATCTCTACACCAACTTATTATCCATAATCGCCAAAAACTTCCTTTAAATTGTTCCATTTTCGTTCCTCGCCACATTCGCGTTCATTATGCGACACGTTTTACTTTGAGGTAAGGAGGTGGGAGCCAGTGGTTGGTGGGTGCCTGAGTGAGAGCAGGTGAACAACAAATGTGTTTGCATGCGGTACCGTGTGACTCCGTCAAGCTGACTGGCTGGCGAACTGACGGTGAACTCCACACCAAGCGGTGGCTGCGCGTCCTGTTAGCGGCTGTGTCGAGTGTGTCGCTCAGGAACCGGTCTTTTGCACCTTTGAATAAGTCAATGTTTTGGCTTTTCACACTACTTGCTTTGTTGTTTCTTTGTTGTTGTGGTTTTTGTGTATATAACTATAGTTACTCGTCGCCGTTTACTATTTAACTTACAGTTGCTGCTATTGTTTTTGTTGGCGGCTATTGTCTATAAGTACTCACGCTTGTTCTTGCTGTTGGCTTTTGCCATTCCATGCTTCCACGCTTCTTGGCTTATTGGCATTTTGTATTCGTCTTTCCTTCGCTATCGGCGTTAAGCAGGCGCTCACACACACGCGCTCGCCTTGAGTGGCGCTCAAGTGAGTGTGAGCGCGTGAGTGTTGAAAACAGCCAAGCGACGGTCGGCTCGGATGGGCTCGGATGGGCTCGGTTGGGCTCGGACGGGCTCATTAGCGCTGTGGATCTCGTTGGCTCTTGGCTCTTTCGCGGTTCTTCGCCGATTCAGTTGTTTGGTGGCAGTGCAATTGTGTGGTTTAACGAACGTTCGTCGATGTGTTTCAACGGTTTTATAGCTAGCGTGTCGGTTATATTGTTTATCTACATACATGCTGATGTTTGTTATGTGTGAATATTTGTGCAGTAATTGGTGACAACGGTAACATTTGCATTTGCATTTGACAAACTATGTTAAAATTCGTCGCGGTCAGCGCGTCCCTCGCGCCTTCCATCGTTGATTGTGCGTGAAATTGTAATTAACTAATTATAAATGTTAATTAAGCAGACGTAATGAAATATGGAAACAAACGAACGAGTTTAGATAATATATATGTATGCGTGTATATACGGAAATTCGCTGCTGTTGCGTCGCATTGATGTTTGTTGAAGTTTTAGCAGATGTTCTGCTGCTGGCATTTGATATAGATATAGTTGAATATAGAATGAAAATATTTATATGTATTTGTACTTAATTAACTTTATTGTTGTGTTTTTTATGAAGTAGCACGGCGGCAGCGCCGATTTGCTTAATTACTTTATGGCTATATTTATTTGCAATATGCTAAAGTTAGACAGTGGCGACATAAAATATGACACCACTTTTTGAGCCAGGTTTTGTCAAACAAAATTAATATGTAAATTTTTTAAAATAAAAAGTACTAGTTCCAATCATTTTTCAACTAAAATCTTGTTTCGAAAGTTCTAATAAAAATTCTAAAATAAATGGAAATAATAAAAATAATTTACGACGTGTTTTAAACTTTTCTAGTTTAAAAGTTAGACAAATGTTTTGGCAATTAAAAAAGTTTTTATTATTATATATATTTTATTTCGAATTTTAAAGTGAAATTTTAAATAAATAAAAATAATGATAATGAGAGATAATTTAAGAGTATATTCTGTTTTTGCAATTGCAAAGATTTTTAATCTTAATAAAAATAATATAAAAATATTTTATTTATCCGGACTTACAAAAATGTTTTGTCAGGCAAATATAGATAAAAATAATAGTGAAAAAAATAATTTACAAATATTCTAAACTTTCTGAATAAAAATTTTTTCTTTGAGTAAATGAAAAGATATAGTAATAAATTAGTTAACAAATTTTTTTATTTTCCGTAAAAAATAGTCCTGTCCAGTTAATGTAAATAATAATAATGTTAAGGAATAAAATTTACACATGCTTTCTATTCTTGTCAAATTTGATACAAGAAATGTTTTTTCAATAGAAATTATTTCAAAAAATTTATAATTTTTTAACAAATACAATAAAACATTGTTCTTAGTTCTTAAAATTCTAATTAAGATTTCAAAATAAAAAAGTTATAAAAATAATTAATTAATATTTTCGCTTTTTGAAATTAAAATAAAAAAAATTATGAAAATTAAAAAATAAAAAAAAATTTTACTTTTTTGTGATTATTACAAAATTAATTATAATTCATTAAATGGCATAAAAAAAAGCTAAGCGATTTGCAATGTAAAATACAAAACCGTTATTTGCGCAATAAAATTGCATTTCGCATTAGTAACTTCTTTACAACATTTGCAAATTGCAAATAAAATTGTAAACACGAAAAAACATACATTTAAATATAGGTACATATGCACTTTTATAAAGGCGATAAAAAATGTGTGTCAGTGTCAGCGCGAAAAAGCCCAAAATTTTGCAGCTATTTTTACATTTGCCCGCAATTGAATAATTACTGCTTTTGTTGTTTATGTTGCTATCAGCATTAGTTTGTTTGCAGCAACACAAATGCAGTGATTGTGACAATTTGTTCATTCAATATTTAAGCAGCTTTACAATAACAACAATAATGCCGTCATATAATGGACTGTGTGAAATGTGGAACTTTAACGATAAAGTGTGTTTTTTGAATCGTGACTGATTTCAAGAAGAAAAACAGATTGACAAAAAAAAAAAAATAAAAAAAAAAATATAAAAAAAATGCAACAAAATAAACTTTTATGAGTTAAAAAAATAATAAAAACTAAGCAAAACAACTTGAATATTTGAATGCTTCAAAATATATGAGTTGTATGAGGTGGTGACATGTTCCATGATTATTTAGTTAAGCACAGTAATTGTTATTGTTCTCAATGGTTTAAATATTATTATTATCATCTGAAGCAACTTCAGTACCTCTGTGACAGAAGAAACGTTAATTAATGATAAATGACCAAGATGATATTTTCTACACTGCGCTGGAACAGATAATGCTCCTTAATATTCCATTGGTTTAGTGTTAGAACTGACAACCTGTCTCATAAGACTCTTATGATTCTAAAGGCTTGTGGTTCTTCGACATTAAGGTCATTGGTTAAGGAATTGTATTCTTTAGCTAAGAGTAGGAGACGGTGAAACCAAATTTGAAGTTAAAAGTTCTTTAGAGAGTGCTCTTAGAAGTGGCTCATAAAACCTTATAAAAACTGCCAATTTATATAGAGGATTTAGTATCCGGTCTCTAAATAAATTGGATCCATCTACTACCCATTGTATACAACGTTAAAGAGGCTCCATTTGCCTATATAGTACAGTCAGGAATTTAACTTTGTATATCTGCCAAAGAAGAATTTATTTTTATATGATATATGATATATGACATTTGGAACTAATAACCTCTTTCTTTTCCTTGGAATATCTGGTTTATGATTGTATTGCACTTTAGTATAACTCAGGATGTTAGGCGTAATTTTTGGTGGAGCCTGGAGAGGAGAGTGTCTAAAGACTGTCTACTTCGTAATGCCATCGAATTTTTTCTCTGGATAGGTAATTTCTCGGTCGTAAGTTAGAGGTATTACAAATGTGGTTGGAGCATAGAAAACTATTATTGGTCAAAACTTATTGAGTGTTGAATTTGAAATCCAGAATTTTTAATGGTTCATAGTCCATTTGTGACTTTCATTTATGATAGATACTGTAGATATATGCACCCACAAACACACAATCAAACCCCTTCATCTTACCGTCCTATTTTGTGCGTGATATTGTTCTTAAATGTCTCAACTACTTGTGTATTACTGACTTGGTTTGCAACCCGGTAGTTGTATTCAAGATATATGTTTGTCTCCATTTGTTTGGCTATAAGTTAGTGCGAATGACTGACTGGCGACTAAGCGGGCTATGTCTGGCTAGCTTGTTGATGGCATAGTTGGTTGCTTGTTGGTTTGGTGCTATCTAAATTGTAGCTTTAGCGATTTGAACACGCATATCAAGAATTGCTTACCAACACACACGCACATACACACACATGTGAGTAGCTAAGTACTTGGAGTTTGAATTCTCATTGCTATCGCCAGTAACCTTTGTGCGGAGTAAGCGGGGGGACAGCAAATACACATCTCGTCCGCGTCGACGACACCGACAATGAATTTGGCTTAGTCGTCGGCCATGCAGGCGTTTGTACGTACATATATATATATATATATATATATGTATATATGGTAGTAGTGTTCGACTGCCGTGAGCGCAGTAAATATATGCAAGTATTTACACTGCGATAAGATTGACGTTAATTCCGTAACAAATTCTAGTCTACACTTCAACAACTTCAATTAAAATTTGCGTATACCCCTGGTCTAAGGAAGGAAAAGCACGGCTAACGAGTATTTCTAGGGCGATCCGGCCGATGTGGTTTTCCTTAAATTTTTCACTTTTATTTGTGTTATCGTTGATCTTACTGCTTCTTCTTCTTCTTATCTTCTATTGTGCGTGTATTTTTTGCCCCTCTGTTTCGAATTTCAGTTTCACTTATTGACTTTTGTATCTGCTTATCTAACAGACGCACAGATGTACAGAGTTTTCCACTTTGTCCAAAGTCAAGGTGAACGAACAAAAATTGTGCATTTTATTCTTCAATTTAATTTACCTTGAATTAAATGTTAATTAAGTTATCTTGCCACTTGGAATTGGACTTTTGAAAGAAGCTGCTTTTGTAGCTTCTTAATTTATTCATTAGACTTGCGATAATAGCTTTAATGAAGCGTGATATTTATTGGTTAGGATTGTACAGCAAGACAGTTTTTTTTTTCCATTCTAACAATATCGACGATCGATGGAAGTATAATAATATCCGAAAACCCCAAGAGCAATCAGACATATTGCCCTAGTGAGAAATGTGTTTTAAAAAGCAGAAAGTTACTTATAATATCTAAGACTTTGAAAAAGGTTTCTAGAGTTCGGAAGAAAAACTTTTTTTATATAAAAATCTGTAAGTTTCTTAAGAATGGATAAACGAGTCCTAAGTCGGTACACATTTTTCAAGGTGAAAAGCGTTCCCTAAGAAACTGTTGAACTTAATGCAAAATCTATTCAATCTTCAACGCAACTCTACTTCTACTATCAATGAATAAATTAATAACTCAGCGAAATCATAAAATGATGACCAAAGTTTGAGAAGGTTGTTTACTCTAGGAAATCATAGTTTCGCTCACTAAAATTGCTGCAAAAAGTATATACTGGTATATAACCAGTACCTAAATGAAAAACTCTCGTAAATCCGCATTCAGATCTAACCGGTCTCGGCCCGATTCCGACCTACAGTTTAAAGGGGGACCAATTTTACAACGCTTAAGATTTAGAAAGTCCAGGTCAGGCCAGTTTATTCATATAATGTAGAGTAAATTTGTGACCGGATATTGACATTGAGGGCCTTTCGCATTTCTACTAAATCACTATACGTCGCATATGGCGATATAATTTCTAAAATATTCCTAAAAAGTGATATCTTTTCCTTGCGTCATTTGGAGCTTTGGATAATTTTTGGTCTTGTACACGAAACTCTATTATTTCTTTATTAAGATTTTTTACATTTGAGCAGAAAAAATAATGTTGCTAACGTTTTATTCGTGTGAGTTGCCTTTCTTTGAATTAGAAATGAGAAGTAAGTGAAGAATTTATTATTTTTACAGTAAGACTTATACTTAAGTTTTTTAAAGGGAAAGTGTACAGCGTTTATAAGAACCACGTGATAACTTCACAGCTCTTTTAGAAAATATACAGTTCGTTTTACTCAAGAAAAATTCTAGCGAGTAGATCTCACTCAATAGTCTTTGCACTTACTGTTTCACTCTTTCACTTGTTCACTAATTGTCGAATTAGACTTTCATTTCAATAGTTCATAAACTATGCCACTTCAGTGACCCTTATAATATATATTAATATATTTCGATTGTGGAGGCTAACTTCGGGAAACTGGCAAATTACTTTTTTAAATATCTCTCAAGCTCTCCAAAAAAAATTGATTTGGTCCAAAATCCAGAAAAAAATCGGTTTGCCGTATAATTATACAACTTAAACAACTTATACAAATAACAAACAACGACTTAAACAAAATGTTACCAGACGAAAATTTCTTTAAAATTATTTATTACAAAAATGCCAAAATTTATTGTAAAATTATAAGCATATATTATATAACTCGAAAAAGATTTGCAAATCTACACATACGTAAGGAAGGAAATATCAGCTGAGAGTCACTCAACTCGAGAATGACGTTATTCGAATTTATTCCCATAAATATTATTATCATACTTATTTCCCATAAATCCACAGCAAAATGTAATGAAATTTGTGAAAAATACATACACACATACAGGCAAATGCAAAACAAAAGCGAAATGCAATGCTAAAAGCAATTAAAGCGCCGAACAGTAAATATTCTATTGTGAAATAACACATATACACATAGTGCATATGTGTTTGTAGACATTGTTTCTCACCTCACATTTCACTAAACTAATATTATTTTCGCTGCAACGCTGCGTGTGGCGGCAAATTTTCACGAAAATTAACGCCAATAAAGTAGACATTTTTTCTGTAAGCTAATATTTACAGTTATTCACATACATATATACGCACATATATACTAACATTTGTAAATATGTGTAATATTTATATTTACGCCGTGAATTCGTGACATTCTCACGGAAGTGCGGCATGTGGCAACACCGATGGGGGCGTTACAAACTGCCGCTAAACTCATGAAATTATTAATAGGCATGTACTACTTTCATCCCGAAAATTCCCTAGCTTTATTTCCTACACAAATCAAACTAATAATTTACCACTGAACATTTAAATGTGTGTGCGTGGGTATGTGTATATGTGTGGCATTTGTGAAAGAGCTGCGGTCAACACATCAACACGGCCGATACCGAATTTCTCACGCCTCGTGAGTCGGCGCTGTTTGTATGTGTGTGTGTAGAGCGAAAGCCTAGATCTATGCGTCATGTATTGTGGCAAAAACATATGTGCGGCATGTTTACCTGGTGGCAGCCTCTGATTAACCACAGCATATTTTCGTCACGTCAATAAATTGTTTGGACTTAATTTTTTTTCCGAATCGGTTCGGATTTTTTCGGCGGTTGATCATAAGAACTATAAATTTTGAGCTTAATACGTATGTGTGTGTGTAAATATGACTAAAAGCTCTGTGAATCATATAATTTGTAATAAGTGTTTCTGGAAAATAAAAATAATAAGGTAAAGGCAAATAACGGTTTTTAATACGGTTAAATACGGTTTACTTTTTTAAAATTATTTCTTGTACAAAAAGCAAAAAAAATATTTTTTTTCGCATTTACAGTAATTTTTGAAGGTCTGAAAGTATATGGGTCAGACCAATTTTGTAGCGCCAAGATTAAAAAAATTTTTTTTTTTCCACTCATTTCTTGACAATATTTCATGGTATTTATATATTTTTCGCAGTCTGCATTTATGTATTTTTTGGCGATTTAATACAAAAGCTTGAGTCCAAAGATTGATAATTCAAATGCATTTCTGTTTGCAATAAAAAATTTTCACCGAGGAAGATATTTTCGAGTCGGTATGAAAAAAACTTGCTATTGAGTTCTAAGCGATGTAACTGTACTTAAATGCACATATAGAGCAAGGTTTTGATAAATTCATCTTAGTTTGGAGTTTATAAAAATAAATGCTGACGAAAGTTCGGTTAGAATGAATTCTCCAATTTTAAGTGTTGCGGTGTTTCTTGCTATTAGCCTGTAAATAAATTCGTCTACGTGTTTTTAACCACCTCTCACCCTAGGAATGAGAAAGGTTTTTCACATGTGATAGATACACAAAGCTTCGAAATTACTTGAGAGAGAGTTTCTGAACAGCAAAAAAAAAAAAAAGAGGAAAAAACAAGAAAACTTTAATTATAACATATTTGCTTGCGCAACTATTGCACATTGTATACTTGCAACACTTTCACTTGCCGGCACAATGTGGCAATTGCTGACGCCTTCACACGCACACACACCATCTCAGCAGCTAGGCAGCTTATTGAGGTCAGTTGCTATCGCTCATACTAAATAAATAATCGCTGGCAATTACGTGCTAAGGACTCGTTACTCATTTGCTCATTCTCATTCATTCCCTTGAGCGCTTTAACTTTACCACAACAACACACGTATATATATATATATATATATGTGTGCAAGTGCATTTGGTGAATTCCACGCTTCTTTGTTGCCACTCAGGTCATTTCAAGCGCCAACAATCGACTTCACTTCACATTTAATTCTTTTTTTTCCAACTTTAAGCCTTTACTGTTCTGAGCCTGCCAATAGCCAACTAACCGGTGCTTACATGAATATGTAGAATACATATATATTTACATATATTTATGTGTGGATTTATTTGTATTTGGAAAAAGTGGTGGGTAAATATTGATTTTCTAGCAGCCCTTAGTCAAGCAAGCGCACAGGTGCTTTATGCAAGCGAAGGTGTGCATTTACCTACATACAGACATATGTTTGCATACATAGAGTGACAGTGTATGAGTGAGCTTATGGTTTTTACCAACCAGCGGTCTAATGAACGGGGTCTTCGTTTCAGTTTGCACGTGTTCTTCCCTTGAGCGTTAATTTTCTGAGCATTTCTTTTGTGTTTTGCATTTTTAAGCTTCCGTGCCTAGCTTAGTTTGTTTCATATGCACTTTTGTTGTAATCGATAAGCAACCTTCAATTGTAACAAGAATATATTGACATAAAATTCATTAATGCACAGTCATATTGCTTTTGGTGATATCGTTTGTATCTTAACACCTTTGTATTCATATATTTGTAGTGTACACATATATTGATATACAGCAAAAAAAAAAATAAATAATGTATTTCTTTTTACTAGACCTTATACTCGTATATATAAACAATTTGTTGAGCCTTCATTGCAATTGTTTAAGTTGGTGAAGGCTTTTGTTGACAAGTTTCGCGGATAAAGTTTTACTAGGCCTTCTTTTATGCATTTCTATGCGTAATTAACCATAGGCATATGTAAGCATAAGTTCATTTATGAACTTACTTACATATTCCCACTAAAATTAGTAAAAAAAAATTAAGTGCTATGAAGCAAAATTCGTTTGTTTGTTTTGAAAATTTGATGGTGGAAAGATTAAAGGGCTTGGGCCGTTTAGCGCTCTCAGAAAAGCTTAGCTTTGACACTTTATTCTAGGAGCCAGCATAAAAGGATCAAATTTTACTCCAACAGGCTTTAATAAACATTTAATTGAGTGCATAAAAATATTTCTATATTGAGATTTTGATACACAATAGCGGCTACAGGGTCAATCTTCGGGATCACCTTTTTCAAAAGGTTCTCGACGGGCGGAGGCGATGCTGGGAACTTGTGCTGTCTGAAACAATATCAAATACGGTCTTAGTCCACTTAAGACTTCCTAGTAAATTACGTAAATTTTTAACTTTAAAGAAATTTTTCGCAAAATGACGAACTTTAATAACGAATAAAGACTTGCGTTAATACAATGGCAAGTAGTTGACTAGATAATTTTACTTTGAAGCTACAATTTAAACTTGGTTTCTGAGTACCATCGTCGCCCGATTTGAAAAATGTAATTTCGAGGAAAACGCGCTTGAAGCTTCACACTACAGCGGTTTGTACAGGGGAAACAAAATTTTCACAACCAATTGAATAATCTGTTTAAGACCCTAAACCGTAACCTTAAGCCAAAAAAATATTGTTTTCGATATACTCAAATTCATTGTCTAATCCCTTAAATTATTGAGTGAGAATATACGATACGAGATTATGTAAACCTTTGGTGGTATATTAACGGTATACGGAAAAATAAGGTACAGCAAAGTACCTTAGTACAACCTTAAAATTTTGATTATACCTGAAACTTAGCCTCAAAAATGGTCGCATTTACAACAAAATGTTACTTAAAGATATCGACAACTGAATTTTATTTGGCTTACTAAGCACCCTAGTATGAGATGCATGAGGGCACAATAGACCAAAAGTCCCACTATATACCTCTATTTATATCTTTTCGATTATTTTTGGAGTCTTAGAAATGCGGGCATGTTAGTTTCAAAATTTAAAGATACATTTTGATTTGACCTATCATATCCTAAAAATTACTAAAATACAACAATGTATATATAAACACAAAATTTTTAATTATTTTTTTTTTTTTTTTTATTTTATTAAGTTTCAAAAAGAACAAATATTTTGTTAAAAAAAGTGTGCATTGAAGTTGTTGGTGTTGTTATTGTAAGCATTTCGCGTAAATTAAAAAATTTCATAGCACTCTTTAAAGTTAAGATGATCACCCAACATTCGTTGGCAACTCTGTTTTTTTTTTTTGCTCCACTCAACTAAGGTCTCATTTAGTTAGTAGACACAGCAGCGCCGCGCGAAAGTTTGCATATTGATTCATGCAAAAATATGAAACACTCAACTGCCTACATGCATTTTGTATTTAATGGCTTTGTCCTTAACCGACCAAATTGAGATATTTGAGCCAAAAATTTGCTCCACTGCCCACTCGACATTCAACTTGACCTTGTCTGCTCTTGTTTGCTGCTGCGCTTTCCACTATTTTCTAAGTGTTCAAATCAGAAAAAATACCAATGGCCATAATTACCCAATTTCGGCACGCACCCAAACAAATACATACACACATATATATATACACGAGTACATGTTGTATAAACAATTCATCTTTCGCAGCAAACGTTTTAAACAAAAACGCTCGTTAAGAGAGCTGGCCAAACTAAACAAGCGACTTAAGAGCTAAAACGTGAGGCACAACGCTAACATTTTGTTTGTAATTTTTTATACTTGTTTTTGTAATGCATAATTTTGCATAAATTCATCAACAAAGCGAGCAGCGAAGCCACAAAAAAAGATAATGAATAGAAAACGAAGAAGCCAAATGCCAGTGTCTAGTTAGGTATGTCGTGTGTGTATGATGTGTACATATACATATGTGTGTGTGTGTGTGTGTGTGTGTACATATATATTTTTTATGGCACTCTTTAACCATTTAACGCATCGACCATACGACCAACGAAGCCAAACACTTGAAGTGGCGTGACGCTACCATGCGCCGGTGGTGTTCAGCTGCAACTGCGCTGCCACCGCATGCCAAAACGTTTACACATTCACATACATATACACATGCATAAAGTATGTGCGCCAGCCTGTTAGTTGGTCTTATTTGGTATTTCATATTGTCTAATTTCGTATGCTTTATGAATGCATTGATTTATGGCAAAGTATTTAATAACAACCAATCAATACACACACACACACACACACACACACGCATACACTCACACATGAATACACATCAATGCATATACAGATAGGCGCAATGCCACCTTCTAGTGCGTAAATGTAGCTAAATGCACGTGCAGCAGCGAGTCAAACACGTTGCTGCCTCACCTTGTGGCACTCATTTGCATGTGATTTAGTGGCGTGTGGAAAGCTGGAAATTTGAGTAATTAATCATGGGCCACACATTGTCCATGATGCAGCCAACAAGAAATGCAGAAATGCATCAACTCTCTGGCTGAACCCACAAATTAGGCAGTGTCAGTTGTGGTTCGGTGAAAAATTATTCGATTTCATTTCGTTGCATGATTTCTTTTGGAAAATCTGAAATTGTTATGCATCACATTAGCGGATCTTCGGAAATTCACCTATTTACATATGCATGTAATTAACAACTGGTATAGCAGCATTAAAGGTCGGCAACGATATGAGCGGACTAACTCCTATGAGTGCATAACGGAACTGTTTTTGAAACTCGAACGACCGGGTTTTTTTCTTCAACAATGAGCTTTCGACCACGCTTTTAACAAGAAAAGGCTTTCTCTTAAGTATTTGTTCAGGGTTAAAAACTTGCAGACCGCTCTATCTAGCGCTAAATTCATCTAGGCATAATTATTTTCATTTATAATACATGTCTACTTGTCCCAATTTAGAGAAAAAAATCGGTAACAAACAATTCAATCTGATATTATAACGGAGCAAAGAAAACTCATCCCGTCTCCAGCTGTATTAGAGATCCTAAATCGGCCTTATGCTAATGAAGCTAGGGATCATTGAAACGAGATTCATGACCTACATTTATAACTAAATTTTTTATGGAGCAGCTAACGGTAGTGTCTTTTCGGTGAAAATGTAGTTAGGTGCTCGCTTTATTGACTTGGATTTTTCGACTCTCAATAGAACAGAATTTGAATTAGATATAATTAATGCTATCAAATTCAAGAATTGTGACAAATATTGTACTTAATTGACATCTATATAGCATATGGATTCTGTTCCAATTACCGATACACATAAAATAAAACAGTTTCCCAATAACGGTCACATTTCAGCAGGGATTGCCAAACCTTGCAGTTTATTTTTGCTCTGAAGAAAAAATTCTCATTGAAACCCATCTGCGGCTTGGAGCAGACTTTGAATCCATACAACCTGTATGAAATATGTCTTAAGTATAAAAAGTGGAATCTTACGTATGAAGAACTGACGATTTACGTATCATAAAATATAAACATCAAGATTGACATAAAAAGAGATTACGAGAATTTCGTACCGTTACTTATTTTGAGTGGCTTTAACAGGGAAATACTTTGGTTCCTGACGTCATAAAGGAGAGTTGAGGTATGCTTTGTTTACAACTACTATGAAAGTTTGGTAGTTCGCTTCGTTTGCTCAAGCTTGGCTCAATCTTGTATTCTATAAGATCTAGTAAAAAGAAAACCACTATTTTTCCAATTGATAACTTCAGTCATGTTTTTTCTTCGCACCCTTTAATATTTATCTGTTTATTTAGTGAGGTTAGCTTGTCTTCAGTAAAGTACTTACCTTGATCGTCATTGAAAGATTTCGCGAATGTTAGAAGAAATATATTTCATAGTAAGTGAATATAGAACTGAGATTAGAAACTATGTAAAAGGACCTTTTTTACCACTTTTACTTACTGATCTCCTATTGAAACAAAATTTCCTCAGATTGGTATAAAAATTACTATTAATATACAGTCTTAATTGTGTTAGTAGATCCTAGCTATTTGAAATGATCAATCCCTGTCAATTCGCTCGGTTCACCGAAGGTTTGACATCCAATAAGTTTTAACCTCAACCCAACGAAGCTGAACGGTCGTGGAGAAGTGCGTCGAGATATATTTACTTCTCCTTTCTCCATACTCTTTCATTCTTACAATGAATTTTGCTGGGAGCTAGGAACAAGTGTTTCAATGGACCTCTTACGTATTATTCTATACAAAAGTAGGACTTTCCACTTACGGAGCTCTCTCGAAGCCGAGTAACTATTAGTAGACCGCAAGAGGACAGCGGAGCTCCGACTCGTTCTCATTTTACTGGCCTCTCTTGATTTCGGTTACGAACGTCGAATTAGACTAAAAAGTCTCAATGCACTTAGAATAGCCAATCGAAGCGCCTAATAAAAGCACTTAAAAGCTCAAAGAAAAAATTTTTTTTTGAAGAAAAAACCAAAAAAACATCGCCTTGTCTTGTCGCATCGTCAAACACAGCGACAAGTGCCACTCCGCCGCTCCATTCGGTAGGTGTCAATGTTTATATTTGTTTAACGACTTAACAAATAGTTAGCTCATTGTAACGCTGCATTGTTGCATAATATTCAAATGGCTAAATGCATTTTAATCAGCGTGATTTTATGCCCAGCACATCGCACGCATTTAAGTTATGAGTATGCAACACGCGGCTACTTGACGCCGCTGCACAAATTACTTGATTACCAACGGCTTACTGCTGTGCAAACGCACGCACACATACACATAAAAGCACACATATACACATGCACATTCACTTATGTATATCAATTTCAAAGCGAAGTAGAAGAAGAGTAATGAAGAAGGAGTACACTGAGTGACAAGAAATTAGTTAGCAAGAATTTCATAGGGCCACCAATCGTTCAAACTCATTTAAAAGGAAACGAAAAAGCAACAACAACAACACAAACAACTTTAGACGTCACACATTCCATTACAATTCGTCACGCAGTAGACTATGGATGTATACCCGCGTACATACATATATATATATATATATAGTGTATATATTGAAAGGCCTATATAAGTAACTTAGAGCCATTGCTGTTGCAATGAAAAATTAATTCTGAAAAGTTTTTTGATTTTTTTTTGTTGGAAAATCGAAAATTTGGAAAAATGCACACAAGGAAAAAAGATGAATGAGTAAATAAAACCAAAAATGTTCCTGGCAAAAAAAGCAAGGCGTCAGTCAACCAGCTGCATCGAGCTAGTTTTCTTACCAACAACAACAATGCAAACAACATAACTGTTTTGTTTGTCTACTTCTTCGTTGAGCGGGTGGACAGTTGGAATTTTTCTGTGTCTTTCAAATTGTTTTAATTTTTCGTTGCTTTTTTTTTGTTTTTTTTTTTTTATAAGTTTTCATTATTATTTTCCTTTGTGAGACACCATTAGCAGCCGCCGTCAACAATGCGGCACGAACGTCACCGCCTGCGCATGTGTGTTTGTATGTGTTACCAAAAGTTGTTTGACCTCTCGAGTGTTTGCTTTAGAGCGATTAGTTGTAGAATATTTTAGACACCAAGAATGCGTCAGCTTAAATGCACACTGACTGCAGACGGACGGACACTGCAAGCCACCGCTGTTGGGACAGTGCAACTATTTTGAGTGAGCGGTATTTGAATGTTTAAAAAATTATTGGCGTCGAAATTTTATCAGAGTTTATACAAATATTTGTAGACTGAGGAAAATATAATTTAAATATCCAAATATGCGAACAGCATGGCAACTCTTTATTGGAATAATTTTTCTTAGAAGAAGCCTCTAAATGAAAAACTTGAAAATATTTTGAATTAATGGCTGATTAAGCTGCAGAAATAAAATTATATCTGCAGGTAAATTATTATTTGAGGTCAGCAAGATAGTTCAAAAATATTTATAATACCCTAATTTACATTCTTTATAAATATGTTTCTAGAAAAAAATTTTAGTAAAATAATATTTCGGGTTCCTATTAATCAGCACGATTTTCTTGTAATCTTGCCTTTAGTATGTCGAAAGAGTCTACATCTGAAAGTGAATTATGTCTGGTAATATCAAAGTCGCTTGAGAGACTTTGTTAAGTATTCATTTATTTTCCAAATTCCTCTTCCGATTTCTGAATATTGAACTTAAACTTTATTGATTATTAAGATTGATTATTAGGATCCTACATATCTAATAGGAGGAGTCACTAATAGGCAAACGGTATTCAAATTGCCACCCGCTAGTTAGCAATACTTGAAGTAGATATATTGAGAACAGAAAAGCTATCCTTGTCGAAAAGGCATAATTTCTCTGCTTTGGTTGTCCGAACAATCTTCATACATGTATAATTCTTACATTCCAGGAATTCCCCGCTATCCTCTGTATCAATTTTTAATTTTTGGGAAAGCATATAGCTTAAAATTTCTCCTCGACGAAGTTGTAACTCATTGAGCCTTCAATATTTGAACCTTCGTTCATAATACAGAATTTATATAGATAGATGTTGTTCATACTACACCGTTTTTAATATATAAAAGCTTCTTATAAGCCCAACATTTTCCTTTCTTCCCCACTATTTTTTGCTGAAATCATCCCACATTCCCTTTGCCATTATTTCTCAATTGTGAAGTTTTTTTTTATCAGCGCGACCAAATGTAGGCAACAACATTTCAAACAAAGTCTTTATTATTGAATCGGAATGTAGGCAACATCACCAAATGTGATATTTATTTATATTAAATCTCTATAAAATCTATCTCCATACAAATCTGGGTACGATTTTGTAAAAGTTTTGGGTGTCTGAAAAATTCTTTTTTAGGAAAACTGCTTATTAAAAGAACTAATTTCGAGCACTTTTCCACTAAGCAGGAGTCACTTAAGGCCCTCAGCGTACTCAACGCAATCATCAGACATCCCTTGTATTTGTGGTGTTTCATATGCACGCCGAAATGTAGGCAACATTTCTTAAATAATATGCAGATTTTATTAAATTTAAGTACATGACTGCTTTCCATCAAAAAAAATTGATTTCATTCCGATGAGTTGCAGCCTCAAAATATTTCACAAGGATTTCTAAAAATTTAACTTGCGTCAAAGAACTTATTTAATTTAAAAATTTGAATTTTTCCTCAAGCAAGATTTGTAACTTTCTAACCCACTGTGCGTACGCACCACTGCTCCACAATGAATAACCGCTAGAATATGGAATAAGAGTTGACATCGCTACACTCAGGCGTCCAAGACGCAGCATGGAAATTGTGTCACACGCATACACACACACACACACACACACACTCACTCACTAATGAATGCATGCTCTCGCACACTAGCACGCATTTATGTTGATTATTCACACCTGGTCACTTGTATGTCTGCAAACATGTCAACACATCTATTGGTTGCATGCAACATAGGTAAAGAAAACTGTATTGCTCAGTAGCCGCAGCGCAAGCCGTTGCACTAAGTACCCATTTAATGCGCCATAAATGCAGAACAATCACACTTTTATATGCAGCAATCTTCACTTCCTTCTACCGCACGCATATATGTGTACATATATAGACAGACATATATATATATATATATATCTATATGCGTGAACTCTTATACCAATGCAGTGAAGTGCGTCAGGCGTTTGGGGGGCACAACAAAGTGCAGTTAAAGGCTTACGTATGCCCACTAGAACGCACTGCTTATTTTTGTTCTTGTTCTTGCTGTTCCTGTTGTCAGTATGTATATCCGCTTTTAGGTCAATTTATGCTCGTGCGTTGCGGTAACAAGCAACGGACGCACAGGCGCACGCATTAGCGATTATGTGGTGAAACGAGCCGGTGTGTATGTGTGCGTGAGTGTGTACGGCAAGGGAACTGTGCCGCACATTTATCTCACGACTTTATAAATACTCATTCTACACAATTGTTACCGCTTATTTTTATTTCACTTACTTATTTTATTGCTATTGTTATTGTTATTGTTATTGTTATTGTTATGTTTTTCAACGTTTATGCGCTGATAACTGTCGTGTCATAAATGTTGCCACCAGTGGCTGGTGGATGAAGGGGGTGGTGGGGGAAG
Source organism: Bactrocera minax (assembly GCA_021498325.1). Lineage (NCBI taxonomy): Eukaryota > Metazoa > Arthropoda > Insecta > Diptera > Tephritidae > Bactrocera > Bactrocera minax. Next base: position 6,748,606 of record JAKEEE010000001.1, read on the forward strand.
GGGCTAGCGGAATACATGACAATATAATAATTTGTTCTTCTACAAATTCTACGGACGACACGCCAGCGACAGAATTGTCGCATAAGCGAAAAACGCTCTCACACACACACACACACACACATTCATACACACATACATGCACACATTAAATCGTCAAGCGCGGTCGAATGCGTGTGTGTTCATTTGTTTGTGTGACTTTAGCCTCAACTTTAGCTGCATTTATGACACGCAATAATCGCGATCGCTCTGTCGCTTTGACCAACTTTAGCGGAATGCCAACTCATTACACGTCAAAGCTTCCAGAGCGTTTCTTAGCGCACACATCTTGGTCCGCATGAAAGATCTCGCGGAATTACGAACAAATTACAATAGTATAAAAAATGTTTATTGTTCTTGTGTTAACGGAAATGAGATGCATTTTAAGCTGACACACGTATGCACAATCACACACACACACACACACACTCACACATGTGCGTGCGCGTACAGGAAGGCCCGCTAACATTTACGACGCTAACAGTCGCATGAACTAATTTCGCATCTGCGTTTAGCGGAAAAAAAGGCCTGTGTCTTTAATTTATACAGTTGTGAAATTGTTTTCTCAGACTCACTTTGGACTTTTTGCGCATGCGCACTCTAATTAAGAAATTTCTTTCCCCGACGATATATGCAAAATAATGATATGTGAATATATTTCGTTTATGCTAGTTTGAAAACTCTAAAGGCCTAATTAAGTTCCCATTGTCGGAGAAAAAAACACAAATTTTCAAGTAGCCCCTCTAGCGATTACTTGAATTGTTTTTTTAGTTTTATTGCGCGATAATTGCTGAACCAAAAGCAAGAAGGATACATAAAATATTATTCGATACTTATGTTTTTTTTGTTATGCCAAAGAGCTTTCGAACAGAAATTTCTGTGAAAGCTTGTTGAGCTTTCGGAACAAAAAGTTATATAATAGTTCGTTTAGCTTTCAAAACAAAAAGTTCTGTAAAAGAACTTCGAAACAAAAAGTTGAATGAAAGTTTGTTGAGCTTTTATAACAAAAAGTTCAAAGAAATTTAATTGAGTTTTTAAAACAAAAAGTTTCACGAAAGCTTGTTGAACTTTTGAAACCAAAAGTCTTATGAATGCTCATTAAGTTTCGGAAACAAAATGTTATATGAAAGTTCGTTAAGCTTTCGAAATAGAAAGTTCGATGAGAGTTCATCAAACCTTCGAAATGGGAAGTTCCATAAAAGTTCGTTGAAATTTTTGACTGATATTTCAACGATTGGTGTGACGTTTTACTTATTACACGGCAAACTATATCACCATTAAAATAAAAGAAAATTAATAAACCTAATATCCTTCATGTTGTCTGTTTTATTATATATTTTTCTAGAAAATATGATAAAATTCCTCTTCGCTTACCTGATACATAACGGAAGTTAATGCGTATGCACAATTGCCACTTATAACTTTACTGGAAACTTGACTGCCCTTCTCTAGTTATGCACCTTGACGTTATTTCAACTTTTCAGCCGTCTTCGGACGGCTTTCTAATCTTATGAGAACCTTAATTACTAGACATACCAAGGTTTGACTTCCCTGGAGTTAATAAACAGTAGCATTCTATTCACTATATATGTTAATATTTGCAAAAACTCGTCAGCAAGTTCAATATTCAGATTCCGGAAGGTAAAAGTAGTAGCTGAAAATTTAGGGCGTGGTTTTCACTGCGGCTAATAGAATTTTGGCGTGCTCTGGATTAGTTAAAAACTTATAGAGGTCGGAAAAATGACTGGTATGCGAACATATATATATCTTGGGTAAATAACAATAACGGTATTTGTGAGGAAATGCTCGAAAAGCTCTACCAAAAGCTACAGCCAGAAAACTATTTAAGAAAAGCCTTTATGTGTGATGATCATAATTTGAGGTGAATCAGTATTTAACTCGCCTTATTGCTAGAACTATGATATTTAGAACGAAATGTGAATTTTATGATATAACGGTACTCAAAACACGTAAAGTACAGCTTGCCATGCTTTCAGTTATTTAACATTTAACCATAGCGCTAAGTCTAATCAAGTCTAGTCACATTGTCACCGAAATGACAAATAAAACACTATTATTAGATTTTTATGCCTTTTTTGCTTTAATACACTTTTAATAACCAAAAAGCATTCACATTGCTTTATTGCTTTCTTCAATTGATACACAGTAATAAAAGCTATGTATACATGCCTGTTCATCGTTTTTTTGGCATTTGACTTTTTGTTGACTGTTATTAGCAATTAAATTCGTAAATTTTTTGCACCAACTGCCAATTACCGTTAGGCAAATGGCTATGCAGTAAACGTTAATTTGAAATTATTGGCGAATTTGCATAATTGATGAGAGGAGCGTTACAATGAAAATGCCACGATGGAAGCTTGCTAGCAATTAATACACAAACAAAGCGGGAAAAAAGTTAGCTGAACGACTGGAGGGGGGCCTTTTGAGTATAAATGTGTGTGCGTTAACATTTGTATGCCTGTGTAGCTAGGCAGTTGCATTCAAATATATATGTATGTGCGTGTGAAGCGAAGACTTCCAGACGCCGCCGTTGCAGAAGTAACCAAGGCACCTATGTGTATGTATGTGTGTGCCTCGATGTGTGTGTAGCGCGGGATGTGGTCATAACGTAACATTGCAGCAATAGCCGTTAGCCAAAAAAGCAAAACCGAAATCCATACAAGCGATCGCCAGTCAACCAATGAGTGCCAAAAAAGTGAAAGTGCATTTATTGGCAAAAAAAAAAACCACGAAAAATTTAAGGCACAAACTCGCTGGCCGTGCAGAGGCCTTATTTACAGTACATTTGTATGTGAGTGTATGTATGCAACTCATATTTGGTGAGGTGCATTCCTTGCGTGTGGGTGCTATTTGCCACTTTTCAGTTGTTGTTGCTTATTTTTATTGTTATTGTTTTTGTTGTCATTATTGTTATTGTTGTTGTAATTGTTATCATTACTGTTGTTGTTGTCTTGCTGCTCGTTCACAGCGTCACGCAAGGTTTTGCCACAACATCAACAGCACAAGTCGCCGCTGACCACCACGCTTGCCATTGATGGCCACACATGGTCAGCCAAATGTATGCAAATATCTCATAATTAATGAAAAGTAAAATTTTTCATTACTGAATACATAAATTACACATGAATTCGCAGGCAAAACGTGATTTTGTTTGACGCTTAGCAGAGCGTTTATGTTTCGAGTGGCGTGTGCGCATGCGCCACACTGTTGGGCTGCGCACAATATCGCAAATGTGCGAATATATGTGAAAATTAAAAAAAAAAAAACTTTGTTATATATATACACACATAAAAAACCTTTATAAAATCGTGAAACCCCACATGCCACTTAAGCAATTTGCCGAAACACGGTTTCACCAAAAAGAAGTGGATGCAGCAAATAAGGGTTAAGTTTTCGTGACCCATCCGCACTTTTCCTCAAGCAGTTATGTTTGCATTTGCATAATATATCTGTACTTTTGTTTACTTATTGGGCGGCAAAGTGAACTTGTTAGTTGCCAACTTTTGCAGGCGATGAAAGGCAACTAATGAGGCTTTATTGCTGCTGCCGCGCGTCGCTGCCGCATTTAACTGTCCACTTTAATAAGTGAGTTGAGTTTAAGTTCACAGTTAGCGCTCGCAATCTTCCGGGTTCAAAATTGTACACAACTTTCTTGTGACGCAGTCATTCCCTTAACTCTCACTTATAGAGCGGTGTGCAATTAATGCCAAGGTAATGATTAGTTACAAATAGTAATCGCTAGTAATCGTTAGTTATCGTTAGTTATCGTTTGATATATTGGCAAGTAGTTTACGCAAAATTCGATTGCTAGTAAATTTTCGGTTATTTAAGAATTTTTATTTCGAGTTATATCGAAAAGCACATTCAAATATATATTAAAGGTCATTTATATCGCGGTGGTAAAGTGGCTCACCAACTTTTACTTGGATTTTAAAAGACAAATGTTATACAAGCAAATGCTATGTAATGCGTTTTAATAAATTTGCTTCTAACAATTAATTTTCAACACCATCAGCTTGATGTTTCTAAAATCTGTGCGTGACTTTTTGTTCAATCACATTTAAATTTAGTGTTTAAATAGTTTTCTCTTACCAAGTTAGATTAGAATAGATTAGTTTTTCGAAACTAAAGAAAATTCAAGCCCTCAACTTTCACATTATTCCCGAGAGAATCCCGAGAGTTCGGTACCAATTTATTGTAATTCCGGTATTTCCGCACCAATGATCCGATAAATCAAAAGAATTTAGAAATGAAGCATATTAATCAATTCAAATCAAGGTCAAAATATATTAAGATTGACAAAAATTTGTAATAGATCAAAATAAGTGCAAGGGTACCGAAAATCTTAAAACTTGAAATAGTGCACAAGACCTTTGGCGCTTGAAATTCTGTTGCACTAAATGCTATCTTATAGCTTCGCATAAAATACTCCATACTTTTCTCAAACTGCTAAACTCTTTCAATAAAGATATAGGGGGCTTCAAATCACATTTACTAGTTATAAACAATTTTAAGAAAGATTTTATAAATCTTTGTCAACTAAGAATCGAAAAACATTTCAATAAGTTTAACTGCCAGTTTAGTGATCAGCGCTTTAACGGCAATATTATAAAATGTGCTATGGGTTTATGTGCTGTAGGAAATGCTCGAAGTAGTAATGGTTATGTTGTAATTATCTTATTAAGATTGCAAGATTAATATTAAATAACAAATGAAAATTTATACTTTTCTTTGTTATTCATAAGCAAAATAATTTTTTTTAAAATTTGGTCTTACGTGAAGTAGTAAAGTTGTAGCAAAATATTTATAATAGAACTAATTGGTAATATCAAGCTAGTTTTTGATTCTCAACAGCACTCACAGTTGACAAATTCAAAAATTTACTTGTAAAACGCTTTTAAGCTTTCTTAACTCAGTGGCTTAAGGAAGGACTTAATTTCGATAAGAATATCGCAAAGTGCTATTGATGAAAGTATAAATAACCTGTAGTATTGTGTTAATAGTGATAAGGGAAGCTCACAATTTTCTCAACAATGTTTCAACAAGCTGCTGAAAGGAGCAAAAACAAAACAAATTTTTTCTCAAAAAATACACTTTTGCTGTTGCTAACCCTCCTTGAAATTTTAAAAATTTCTGTTATTCTTTTGGCAATCGTTTTGTCGCCTCTAAAAGTGGGGACCCTCAAACTGTCAGTTAACTTTGTCGAGAGCATAAATTCGGCTTAATTTTCCCTTACTGAGAAAAATATTAGTTGGAATCGATTGGCAATGCTTGAAATCAAATATTGAATGCTAGTTTAGAAATTTAGGATTAAGGGCAACTGGGTCGGTTTTCTTACATTTCTTGATTATTCTTAGGCACACATGTACATATTTCTTTTTCGGTGTCTCTGGATCTTCTATTTTGGTCTTCGAAGCGGATATATCTAAATATGTTTTGAGAATTTTCTCGACGGACTATCTGCTTGGTTCGAACTGGAATCTATATTTCATAATTCTTTTTTTTTTGGTTTTTTTATTCGTTAAAGCATCAAATATAGAAATGTTTGAGTACAACCCAAGACTAACGCCTAAACCATAGTGTAGTGTAAAAGTAGTACACAGGTTAAAAACATGAAAAGTTCACTAAATAATGAATTTAAACAAGAAATAGGTATTATGCAGCTTAATTTCTTATTTTTCCTATTTCACTACTCACTCCACTAAGTATCTACTCTATAATGATACCACTCTCTACAATGGTAATAAATTCCGAACGTCTGCTTTTAAAATATGTTTTCGAAACAGATATGAAGTTTCAGGTAATTTAAATGCTTTAAATCCATAATCTTTAATACTAGAAATAATTTCCGTCATTTTTGAGCTCCACAAACAGCAATTCTAAAGCTGTATTTCTTTTAATCTTTTACCTCTCGAAAAACAAATTGCTAATCAGTAATCCATTATTGCAAAAATATTCACTAAATACCGCAAAGAAGCTCGACGCATAATAAACTGTTTGCATTTGATTTTCAATAAACGAATATTATGCAGATGGATAACTGTCGGTTAATAATAAACTTAATTTATCGCTGTGAAGCAACACAATAACAGAGTTGCGCAAAAACGGTATGACTAATCTTTGTTATTTTGTTGGCCCCAACAGGTTATTCCCTTTTCACGGCTTGCTTCGCGGGTCGCACACGAGGAAAAAATTGTTTGTTTAGCTGTGTGTGTGTGTGATTGTAGCTCTGTTGCATTTGCGCCGCAATGTGAGAACAAGGCAAAAAGTAGCAAACACAGTAGACATGAAGGAACAGCAACAAAATGTCTGAGCGCCAACTTAGTACGAGTAGTTCCCATTCAACAATGTTCTTCCACAATTTGGCCATTGTGCTTTACTCATATGTTCGCACTCGGCTTATTCTAAGCACACACACATACATGCTTTTGATTTCCATTAATTTCTTTCATTGTGTTCTGTATTCTTTTTCAATCATTTATTACTTTGTTTTCGCGAATCGCACCTGCTTGCTTGTGTTGCCCTTTTTTAACTGCTCTTTCAACTCGAACTTCAGTTTCAGCTGCCCTTTTGCACGAACACAATATGAACGCTAGGGTGGTCTTTAAACTTACGAACACTAATATTTTTCAGCTTCAACCACTAAGCCCTCAATAGCAACCTCCTGAGGAATTTTCAATAAACTGCCGATATATATACATATTTGTGTATATTGGGGTTATCTTTAAACTTCGAATGTCAATTATTTTTGGTCTCAATCTCTCTAACGATAATATCATAGCACTGGTAGAACTTTATTTTCAATAACTATATATTTTTCACATATTTATATAATATATATTGGGGTGATCCCTAAATTTCCAATAACCGATATTTTTGGTCTCAATCCTTTTCATGCTTAAAATATCATTAATTTGTGCTCTCGAAAGAACTTTGGTCCTAGTATTTATATATTTGCGCATATGAAGATGTTCCTTAGAACCATAAAGATCTTAAATTGTTCCCCACAATATTATTATCAAAATGATATAACAGAAATATTACCAAAGAAAGTATTATTCAATTTGGGCACCGATTGATGATAGTTGATCAAATCAAATTACCCTAAGAAAACCGACATAACTCAAATCTTCAGCCAAACTCCAAATAAATAATTTTTCAACAGACAATATAAATTTTTAATACTATAGTCGGGGTGATTTGATCTGATATATATTTGCGTATTGATTAAAAATAGTTAGGTCGCTGCATACAGGTATCAATGTTCAAATTATTCTAAAAAGACAAGAAAACTCAAATATTCATCTAATATCCGAAATCACTTTTTCGGTCTTTGATATATCACATCAATTTAGAACACAATTGAAGATTTGAATATTGTTAGAGCCATCTTTTTGCGTAATGGCATAACTCTCTTCAATAAAGGCTCCTTTTTTATTTAACATCAATACCTTAAGCAAGAGAATTGAAGTAAAGATTAAGGTTTAAAAAAATAAAAGTAAATATAAAAATTATTTTCCCTTATATGAGGTCCACCCTAATATATTTATACATAAGATAAAATATATAAAAATGTTTCCATAACAAATAAACACCCATATATATATATAAATATGTATATTTTTATGTGAAAGTAAAGTTCTACTTCGCATTCAACTTTTTTAAGCCACATCAGTTGCGTTGCCTCCTGCTTGCTTTCTTGCTTTCGCGCCGTTTCGCTGCTGTTGGCTTCCCATTGATGACCCGGAGGATTATTGGATCGGTCATTTGCTAAGTCGTATGTTGTTGTTGCTATTATGTTGCAATCGCACACGAATACGGTCATTTTGAGTTACCTGCTACTTCCTGCCTGCCTGTCTACCTGCCGAGTTGCTGCAACTTAAACTTCACCAAATTGGCGGTGCTCGTATAGCCATCAGCCGTTAGCTGTGAGTTGGTAGTTGCCAGCTGACATCAAACATGCAACGGTATTTCCACTTTATTGCTATGTTCCCACGCAAACGAAAAAATCGCATGCGAAGAGGATGAAAGCAAGAGTAAGAAAAAGTAAAAAAATAACAACCTGGGGCATAAAAAACAATCCAAGGAAAGCTGAGAAAGAGTGTTATTAGTGGAGTTGTAGATGAGTTGTTTAATTTTTGTTTTGCACTTTTGGTAGGCGGCTGCTTCCGAACTCCTAAGGCTTTGTGGTAAACAATATTTATTACGGTCTGATCTTAAGTCGGACTGCTTATGAATGGACACTACGCTTACCTGTATACTTTACCTTTATCATTTAAATTTCAAGGTCTCTCTTAAGATAAAACCTTACTTCTTAATCCAACTGAGGTAATAAATTATTATGAACTTTTTAAAAGCCATTAATTTCAAAAGGTAATGACATCATCCACTGTGAATAGTCAACTTGTCGAATAAATATGTTTGTTTATTTCGCTTTTCACTATTCAGAGAGCTTGGCATAATTATATCTTTGGAATAACATTAATACAGCCTAGCGAGGCTCCCTCTGAATCAAAGGTCATACTTTTAAATATTTATCCAACTGTGGTCTAGTATTTAAAAGTGTTCAAACTATTATCTGGTCATCTCTTCGCACGCAATAAGTCTCACATAAGGAGGAGAAGGCTAGATTAATCATTCATTTTCTAACGGGCGCAGCCGTGGAAATGGAAGTGAACAACATAAAGTCGAGCATAATTTTTGTTGTTGCTTAATTTTCCCACGATTTTTATTTAAAATACCTTTCATCTAAAACTTTCGCAATATTTCAAAGTTTAACACCAGAGGTCGCTCGCAGGATGGTTAAACGAATGCTAAAAACATTCGCTTAACTTCGAACTTATAGGTTTCATAGTTCATATATACAAAGTAGGATCTTTATCAGGTTTCGGGGCAACAATACATTACATGTATTCCATACTGGCGGGCTAACTATGGTACTCTAGAGCGTTGTTCTTTTCTAACTCTTTATTCATAGACTTATAATAGAACTTGCACGTCTTCTAAGACTACGAAAACCAGTCAATACTGGATTGGAAGCGAGAGCCTGAGTTTATTATGCTGGCAGAGGCACACTTCTCAGTTTGGTTTTGGTTTTCAATTAGGCATTACTAATTTTGACCACTGCTTCTATGACCACTACTTCAATTAAATAAATTGACTTTCATTATACAAATTTTAAGTCATACGTATTAGACTAGCCCTCAAAACGTAAGGCTTTGTACTGCGCGTTTCTAACTTGCTTTTCCTTCGCTATAGCTCGAATCATCCATTAGCAAAGTTCACAAACTAATTTTTTTTTAGCAAAGATCACAAATCCTTCATCATAACTATTTATTTGAAACTCAACACTTCATTTCTAAAATGTATTTTTTTCCCACCATCCCCTTTATATCCAAGGCGGCGGCAACTGCTGTTTTATAATCCTTCAGCGGCACCATCTCGTGCGTAACACTTTTCAACTTGGCTTGATCTAACATCTCAATGAGATCGGCAAACATTTGGTCACGCGTCGGCTTGCCCTTGTGCTCACTCATCCAACGTGTGACCCAAAACCCACAAAAGGAGATATTTTTAAAAATAAGCGCGGACGTGGGAATCACCACTGGCTTACGCGACATCCCGCCATAAGTGACCATCACCCCCTTGGCTGCCAGCAACTTCGCCATGTCCGAGGCATTCTTACCACCAACACAATTAAGCGCCAGGCGGGGCGCCGGCAGTTTGCAGAGTTTATTCGCCACATCCTTTTGCGCTAATTCCTCCTCCGTCAGCACCTCAGTTGCACCAAGTAGTTTGAGATATGTTTTCAACTCTGCTAGATTAGGACGATTTCGCACAACGCCAATTGATTTGAGACCCCACGCTTTACACAGTTGGTGGACTAATTGACCGACAGCGCTATTGGCGCCATTTTGTATGATGCAATCGCCCTGTGCCAGTGGCACGAAGTCCTTCAGCATGCGATAGGCAGTCGGTGGATTCACCACCAATGCGGCGGCTGTCGCCAGGTCCATTTTATTCGGTACGCACAACAGTTGATGCTCCGCGAAGTTCGCATGTGTCCGCCAAGTACCTAACGCATTCTGCACTACAACAACACGTTGACCTCGCTTCAGCTTTTGTACATTGGCGCCGGTACGCAGCACTTCCCCGACACCTTCATTGCCGGCGATTGCCGGTAACGGTAGCTTCACCGGATACTTACCTTGTATGGTATTGATGTCGGAGGGATTAATCGGTGCGGCTAACAATCTCACTAAGACTTCGGTGTCTTTCGGTTCGGATACGTCTAATTCAACAAGTTGCAGTACGTCAGCGGGTTCACCGTGTTCGCAATATTGTAACGATTGTGCGCAAATACACGTCGTTTTACGATGTTCGATTAAAGTCGCTCGCCGCCGAAGCGTGGGCGGTACGTGCTGGCGTAGTAATTGCGAGAACATATTTGCTGAAGAAAATCAAATTTTTATTTGTTTTCTTTGTGCTCAATGACTGGAGAATTTTTTTTTGATTGTCGTCAATCTAATTGGAAATTTAAGTGTTGGTAAACAAGGTTTGGCAAAGTTTATGCAGGTAGTAAAATCGAAGTAGAAAATATGCTAATATTGAGATGAAAGATAAACTCATTTGTAGATACGTGCTTTTCTGATTGTTGAGAATAAATTCGTTGAAATCAGAGTTTCGGTTCTAAAAAGACTTATATTGTATTTTTTCTGGATATTTTTGTATACAGAATAAATCCATTTCTTTTCTCTTAATTTCGCTTCTACGAAAAACCCGTTCGAAATAACATTAAGGAATCAAGCATTCTTTTTTCCTTTCTACAAAAAAAAAGCTCAAAAGCTGATTCCAGTTATCACGAAAAAGTTGCCTAATTTCTAACCTCCATCTTTGTTAATAAGGCGTTAAGGCGACTAAGGCATTAATGCGATATTTCGAGCATTTGAGAGAAACCGTAGTATATACAATATATAGATACACAATAGAGATCGTCTGACCTTTCGAGCGCCGCGTGATTTTAGGAATATTTTGTATAACTAGCTGCTATCCAGAATAGTGACTCAAAAATCAATTAACATCTTTTTAGCTGGCTGTGGACCACATTGTTGTCGTAATTTATTTTTTTTTTAAACTTGAAGTGGTTTGGGGTCTCAAGAACTATACTTACCTTTTTTTTCCTATAAAAATTGTTCAGAAGATTTTCGAAAAGGGTCCAAAATGAACTGTAAGAATGAGCTTTGGGGCACGAGATCTAACCTTAATTAATTTTCGCCTACACTACAGAAATTGTTGACGGCAAAGAGAAAAACATTTTAAATGCTGCTATGTTTATATTATTAAAGACTACAAATTGGTTAGGCTTAACAGCACAATGTCGTTGGCTTTGGCTTTTTTTGGCTTAAGCTCAATGTCTCAAATATTACTCATAAACTGCACACTCTTTCGTCTCATCAGTGGTATTACGTAATCAAAACTGATGAATATGATTGACCTTTGTTTGTTGACCTTTGTAAGGTCAAATAAAAAGTGGTGGTTTCAAATTCATTTTAGTTTTCAGTTAATAAAATTTAACAGCTTGTCACGCAGTTTGCAAAACAGCTCAAGGTCCAACTTTTCTTAAGTAGCTTTGCGCTATGTGACCAAGCAGATCGACTTTCTTTCCAAGATGCTCAAAGGTCTTCGAGCAAACATGTTAGGTATGTACAATACAATCACATAGGTTTCTGCAAGGTCCAAAGCTACGAAGCTGTTTCCGCAACTGTTGCGAAATAATTTTGGGAAATGCCCGTAGACATAAGTACAGACAAATATATATATTTATTTATATATAAATTTTTTAATTTTTTTTTAACTTATAATGGGGAATTCACAAAGTCAGTGCTGACTCTTCCACTTTATAGTCTCATATTCCAACTTTTTAAAAGTGAGCTATATTTCCAAGTACAAAGTACACTTACACATGCATATATTATATATATTACACAATCTGCGAAAGTGAAGCCAAAGTCAGCGTTGGCATGAAGCGGCGAAAATTCAGCTTGCAAAGTCGGGCCATTGAGCCAAATCTGCGACTTGACTACGTTACAGCTCGGCTCTGCGCCTTTTTGGTTCGTGGTTTGGTTTGTTTTTACTTTGTGAAAATGTGGGCGCTGTGACGTGTTCGCTTGCCGACTCGGTGACAACATTGCGCCTATCAAAGTGTGTACGCATGGGTGCGTGCGTATGTGTGTGTTGTTTGCCATGTTGCGCTGAATTGTAATTAAGTATATCGTTTATTGGGCGTGTTGAGCAATTTGTTTGCATTGTTATGTATGTTTTGTCTTTAGCATAATGGGTGGGTGTTAGCAGTGCACTACATACAACTATATTGTGGAGCACTCCCCTTCCCAAGCATACTTTTAGCTACATAAAAATGCCATTATGCATTACTTGGCTTAAAGCTTTTCAACGTTTCTTTTATACGCATGCCAGTACAGGTGAATTTCATGTGCTGTTATTCAGGCAAGTGAACAAAGCCGTTTGAGAACCGCTGCTTTAATTAAAAACAAGTGCTTTCTCACATGCAAAACATTTTAATTAATTGAATGGATTACGTAAGCGATAGTAAGTGTAGTGGAGTAGTCGTGATTATTGGTAATTACTGCTGACGACGCGACGGGGAGTTCAATGCACAATGGATGAAAACCTTTAGTGAACAAATGAAAACTAACTTAACTTAAGTAATGAAATCATAGAAGAAATGAAGTATGAATTTATGCAAAGTTTAAATATGCAAACTTAAAACGGCAAACTTTTTACGATTATACCCAGATGTTTCGGTCTTCGTCTTCATATTTTACGCTTCTAAAACCGTTTCTTGAGTTTGGCCATCAGCAATAAACTTCGTCAGTCAGTTTCTCCTTTAAAAACCAATTACTCACTACAAATATAAAATTTATCCCTTTCTCCTTTACATTTCTTAAGCTTCCTTGCTTAAGTTGCTCAACAAATAGACGATCCTTTGTCAAAAAAAATAAAAATAAAAAATCCCGCAAATACGGAGTACTCTCTCGCCTTCTTATGCTTTCGTCTTTATCACGTCATTTGTCAAAACGATGAACTCGTGGAGAGAAATTTTCGTTCGATGGGAGAGAGGGAACTGCATTTGCCTTCTGAGGTCTCAAAACATATGTATCTAGGCTAATCTTCACTTATTCTCACTTCATCGATTCAACAGAATAAAGCATTTCATTATAAAAGAATTTTCCAGATAATTGCAGAACTCTCTTCCACACGACAACAGTGGTAGTTATTGAAATCACATACTTTTCCGTCTCTGACTTCGAATTTCTACTGCAGTGAACACTTTTTCGGATGTATACTCAAGGTTCTAAAGAGATATAATCAAATTGAATCTAGTACAATATAGAGGCCTTGACTTCATCGATATTAAAGTTCTGTAGCATACATTTGTTGAGAGTGAATTTGGCCCTTGAAGTAGTCTGTTTGTTGTGCTTCAAGTTTCGAACATATTTGTGGTACCTTCTGAAAAATAGCCCTACTCTATTTCATATTGGTTTGCAAGGTAGTTGACACTGCATACTCCCAATTTAATCGAAACTGTAATATTGATTTCTTTAATTGATTATTCTTCTAAGTAAATTTTAGAGCAGCCGAAGGCCCTATTATTAGTGTTGTTTTATTTTGTAGGTAGTTTCATTGCATTTCCTTGAAATAAAAAAATATAAAAACTTCAAGAGACCTGTACTTTTATATTCTAAGAAGCCATCTATTGCTTCGGAGTGATACAAGGAGAACTTAATTTCGAATAATGATAAAACGAGTGAAAGGAGAGGGGTATTTGAAGGGATATTCTCTGTCTGATATATTAAGATCAATCGAGATCGAGATCAATGAATAATATTGAAAATATAAAAAACGAAATTAACTTTAGAATTACTTTTGGAATTATTGTGAAGTTTTCTAATGAAAAATTAGTTTTAGAAGTTATCAAAAAGCGAGAAAGTGACAAAACGTTTGAATATACATATGTGGAATTTTTTGTATTTGTAGGAAAATTTTTACATTTCAACTCAATTCATATTACCTTGAGTCATATGCTTTCAATAACAGTGTTCGAACAGGCGTTCGAAATAGCGAATTTTTCAAGAAATAAGTAGAATTATAAATCTGCAGATGCTTGTAGTTAAGCATTATTAGTTTTGAGGAATGCTGCAGAGTACATAGTCCTCGGCCGGATCCGGGTCCGTTTCAGTTACGTAGGCTCGATATTTTCTTCGTGTGATTATTTACAATATTTATTTATTCTTTAATTGAACTCGCTTTTAAAATACAGCAGTCATTTCTGCTTAAAAATTTAAAAAATTTTTTTTTTGTAAATCTAGAATATTGAACTGTGTGATGAAAAATATAATTTATTGGTTGAAAAAAATTTGGCAGAGTGAACCAAACAAATTATTTTAAATAAGAAATAAGTACACGAATATCAGCGATAAATACTAGATTGAGCGACCTTCATCAGCAGCGCAACAGCAGCGAAAAAATATAAACCATTCGCATTGACAGGGATAGAGACTCTGTTGATTCTTTTTTCTAACAAATCATGTTTAAAATTATTATAAATCTGTTTATGTGAAAAACAATCAATAAAACCAACATTGTGAGGAAAATTTTTACAATGCGGAAAATCTTTTTCACAAATTGTTGAAGCCTAAATTACCAACCATTTTTAGAGCGCCAAACAAGAACGAAAATAAAAACTCCAAAGAGTGCCTAAATGAAAGTGCTTTACTAAATTAACCGAGAATACAAAATAGCGAAGAGTGAAACACACATAAAAAACACACACTTTACGCAGCTAATCGCAGCTGCAAAAACACCAACAAAAGTGTACACAACAAAAAATAAAAATTTTGCGCGACGAAAAGAAAAAGTCCGAAAATATGAGTTAAAGCAAATCTAACACGAAAATTAGTGAAAATTATCAGGCGTTTAACATGTTTTCTAACGGTACACAAGTGGCGGAAAGCGAAAACTCTCACATACGCCCGTTCGAATTCAACAACACAACGCATTAGTGATACAACTAGTGTGTGTGTGTGTGTGTGTGTGTGCGTGTGTTTGTATGTGCATTGGTAGCGCATGAGAAAATAGTGAATTACAACAAAAGCAACGAGTTAACGAATATCGAAAGCAAAACAAAAATAAAGAAAAGGAAAATTACTTCACGCAAATAGCCGTTAGGGGGGAGTTTTTGCGTGTAAACGCGCCGTTCGACAACAACAACGACAATAGCAGGTGCCACAAAATGATAGTGAAAATGGATCCAGACGAATTGATTACATTGCGGGTGCAGTACCTGGTCGATACCGAACCGCTCAATTGCACAGCCATGTATCCGATACCGACGCGTGCGCCAACCTACGGCTTCGCCGCCACCATGCCGCTGGCCACGCAATTGGGCACCATACTACGTCTGCTCAGCGCACCACATCGGGTGAGATAACCAACCAACCAACTAACTTACTAACTAAATTGCCATAAACTTAATAAACTTTAATGAACTAACAGCACTTAATGTCATTGTTATCTAATAAGCTATTATTTATATACGTACATTAGGGTGAGCCTTATTTGTTTGGTTTTATGTTAGTTATTGCTTTTGCATTTTTATATAGGTAACATTACCTTCAATTTAAATGAAAATACTAGTTTTTTTTATTGAATTAATTTAACGGAAGCTTCTTCTGGTATAATAAAAAAATAATTGTATCGTTCGAAATTTGTTTACTCCGAAAACTTTTGTTCTGCAAGTCCTAGAGGAATTTTTACTTATCCATATGAGTTATTATTTATTGTAGGGGGTTACTTATCTCTCTTTCGAAGGGTAATCCAACCCGATTCAATCGAGAAATATAGTAACAAAAATTTGTGGAGATAGTGAAGTTAGTTTCTTATTCCGAAAAAGATGACACTACAAAGGATAATATTCCGAAATGATGATTTGGCAGAGCTTTTTAAATAATATGGATATATCTTGTCTAATGCTATACGCATTGAAGACAAGTAGAACAAGTAACAGTTCAAAGCAAGTTTAGACCTATTATGTTCCTTTGAGATTATGTGGAGGAGGTTTCTAGATTAAATCATTTGGCATGAATTAAGGGTTTTTCTTATTTTCAGCCAATATATAGCATAATATAATTATTTTGTCACTGAACTCGTTTAAAAAAAATGTATCATCTATATCAAAGGTTTTGGTCAAAAAATCTTAGTTTCGATTAGGTACGAGTACGAGTATAAGTACTTAAGGAGAACAGATATTTTCAGAGTCCGTTTTTGGTGTTCCTTTGCATTATTTGAAGTTAGATGTATACGAAAGTCTACGATGCGACCTTCGAAAGATGTCTACGAACAATTTTGTCACCGTGGGTGTCGAAATAATTTTTCGAACTAACTGTGTATTATTTTACAGGGTTGCCAGCTATTTATGAACTTTAAAGTATTGAAGCATTCACAAATTCAATTCAAAATTGTTCAAATGTATTCAACCAATTAAAATTGTAAAAATGATTTAATAAAATCACAAAAAAGCATACTTAAGTGAATTTATAGTACAAAATGCAAAACATATTTAAGTATCAAATATATTGAGAGTTGGGTTGTTTTGGTATAATTATCTCAAAAAACATAATTTAGTAAACCTATTTAAGACATAACCTAAACAATTTTAAAATACATATTTCGCCAGAATTTAGTAATCATTTACACATTTATCTGATATAAAATATATTATTTCTGCCTGTTATTACTACAATAAAATGTAAACATAAAGTCTCATGAAAATTAATTTTCAGGAATTAGAACACCCCAAATGCACATACGTACTTACTTACTTCGTTAAATCCATTTGCAGCAGTAACGCATATCCACTTGCCTATCTAAATAGCTGTGTTGTGGAATTTATTCAGTGGTACATCCAAAAAACATTTGGTCTCTTATCTCTGCCTGACTTAATAATTCCTCACATCTATTTGATGATCGGTCGTTAGTCTTTTTTTCGTGAGCTTCAAATGTTTTTCTGCCCTCCATTCGTATATCTATGGTACATGCATACATATTCATTATCATCGCTGATAGTTAGACTTTTGGCTGTAAGCAAAACACCTGCGCGCTCACTTAAATGCCACGAAACGAAAATGTTTATATTTACACTTATAAATATATATATTTTATATACATACATATATTTTTAGTTACATATATAGTTGAAGGTATTTATTTATTTACAAAGCGTTAGTCATAAACATTTCCAGGCTAACTGCCACTACAATTGACAATTGTGTTAAATAATTAGTCGGTGTATTTATTGGAATACCTTCACGTACACATATGTAAATCAATTTGTACATATGTAAAAATGAAATACTCTGATTTGTATGCCTCTTTAAATGGAAATATAAATTGAGATCATTTTATGTGGAATAATCGAGTGTGTGAATAAATATTACAGATTAAATTGGAAAATAAACAGAGTTGCTCAGAGGCAATTATTCAGAAATCTTCAATTATTGTCCGATACGATATGTGACAGTTTCGAGACAAAGGACTGTAGATATATTATATGAAGCTGATATGTTAGATAAATCTTTTACAAACACAACTCAAACCCATTATTTAATAGATCGGTAAAGGGAGCAAAGTCCCACATAATAATACTTTTATTAACTACAAACTGGTAAAAATCCAGAAATACTCATATGCCTTGTACCAGGATAAAGATCGACGGATTTAATTGCAAGTTCGAATTTAACTAAGTACAATTTGTGTCTAAAAGCTTTCGAAAATTTTGCTTTATCACTTCTGAATACATTTTAAGAAAATTAAACTTGGCTAAGCTTTTACTTTTAACCTTAAGTCTGGATTATAAGTTAAAATGCAGTAAATGTTTTGTTCGTAAGTAAGTTGAAAATATTTGAAAGAACTAATTTTTGATCTAAGTAAAATTTTTCTATTAAAGCAGAGAGCAGGGGCAATGTCAACCTCTGCTTTTACTTTAACAAATTTCATACGACTTGGACCTCGTTGTGTTTCGTTGTTGTAGTGGACAGTATAGAATATTTGAAATATATCCTATCCTATCCACACATTTTTAATGAAATATGGCTACAGTTTTTGTTGTTATTACCTATATTTAGGCGACTAATATCCTCCAAGGAAATAGCAAAGCTCATCTGCACTAATGTTCCGAATTGTTTATGAGCCAAATGTAGCTAACTGTTTAATAAAATAGGCTACAAACAGGCGCATAAATATAGTACCGAGCTCACACCTTATTCAAGTCACTTTTTTATTTTGAGTCAATATTTTTAAATAGGAATATGAAAAATATCTGGAATGAATTCCTGCTTTCATACCTGATGCTTACACCAATGCTAAAAGCTTTACCGAAAGTTCTTCTTCTTTTTGATCATACCAGATCAGCGGACAAAAACGCCTTTTTCAGGGCAAAAACACACTCAGCCATTTGCTACGACTTTCTAGGGGCGCTATTTAAAAAGTATTCTTCCACAGTAAATTTTCTAACAATTTTGAGTTTTTTTTTGTTGCTTAGCATAGTACAGTATATGCTATGATTCTGAAAGAATCATAAAAATAGTCATTATTTACATGTATTTGTGTATGCTTTGTCAACAATTTGTGACGATTTTAGGAAATGCTGATAGCAATTACATTTCCGAACACCATTTTAAACGGTTTTTAATTTGCCAACAATTTAATTATGACTCTGTTTTTATTTGCATATTTTTCGGCAACTTTCTATTGACTTAATAGAGCGTAGCTGCTTGTTCAAACAAATATGGAATTGCAAAAGTGAAGTAAATTAACAACAAATAAACATACTTAAAAAAATGCAAAATTCCAAAACCCTTATTTGGCTGCTACTTTTACTATCATACTATTTCTTCCATCACTCTATCTATCACCAACCAAATCCCTCTGTATCGAACTTTCTCACTTCATGGTTTTCAGTTGAAGTTAGGAATATTTTTGGCTCTTAAATATCTTATTTGTCACAATAACCTAACATCAGTGTTTAATACTATATATAATGGTATAGTAAAGCATAATTGAGAAATAGCTGATTCGTAGCAAACAAACGAAAGGTAACAAAGGAAATAAAAACACAGTGCAGAACAAGTTTAGTAATTGTGAATTATGACATCAGCTTGTGTTGGACATTGGTCGAGACGTCAGGCCATTCGTAGATATCAACCGATTGCGCTCCCTATAAGCGTTCGTTCCACGAATATCTGCTGCTCGTGTGTGCGTGCGGCGATCATTTCGGACGATCACACAGCACAATTTATGCGTCAATAATTAATTGGGTATTACGGCTCTTGCTTTGTTACCGTTAAATCACACAATGAGTGCCAAAAATCACCTAATAAAATATAATATACTACATATGTACATGTACATATATCCGATTATCATTGACGTTCATCGGTTAACCAAACATCATTTTCTTTGTTTATTCATTTGCTTTAATCATTTTTGAGCTAATTTCATATAATTTTTCAATTGCTTCCCGCCACAAATCATATGCCCCACTGGGTTTGTTAAGAATGCCAGCAGCAAGGCTCAATAAAATACCTAGAGATTTCCAAAAAATCACGAAAATTAAAAAAAAAAACCCATGCTTGCTTATTTTCATAGTTAATTTTCGGATGAGGTGATTAATATATGGCGTTTATAAGATGAAATTAGTGATGTATGTATGTGTGTGCCTTAAAGCGAGCGAAAATTTTAAAATATGATTGCTTCGTACACAAACCTGCTGCGCGCAAATATTTGTTTTGAGTTGTTAAAAAAAAAACAGAACAAAAGAAAAAAAACATATGTTCGAGGTATTTTGTACGTCAGCAGTTCGCTTAGTACTGTTATATTATTGTGTTTGCTTTTGTTTTCTATTTGCAATTATATTATTAGGATTTGTGTGTAGTATATCTTTTGAGAAAGTGTGAATTTTATAATTAATATTGATTTAACTTTCTTTCCTCCTTCCTGACCCCTTTCAAGTTTTATGACACGTCGGACTTGTGGGTAACACAAGTAGATAATATATTCGCCACTTCACACCTGATCAAAAACCAAGACCAATTCAGGCTTATGAACCCTTTCTTTACGGTCACTCCAGACTTAATAAATACTCTTCTATCGCAGCCAAATTTTTTATAATATATATATTAGTTAATCTTTCTTTTAATTTTAGATGAAAAATCAAATAATTTTCATTTCACTAATGAAATCAATAGGTCTGGCAACTATTGAATGAATTACGAATTAATGAATTAATTACGTGAAATTAATATTCTTAAAACAATATTTCGACGACAATGATACCTACATCTACTAGTTCTTACCTCTTTTCATAATCTTAACTTCATTTAACACCAGGTTGGAGTTTATTTTCTACAAATGTTATTTTGTTTTTTCTTTTCAATAATTTGCAAGCTATTGCCAAAGCTTAAAAAACAGATGTGTCTTTACATTCCAGCCCTCGCAGTTGCAAACTATATTTCGAACTTTTGTTTATCCACACACACAAGTTGCTATCGTCTTGGTCTGCAACAACAAATTCTGCAACAACATTTGGTGATGTGATTTGCGCTAGCGGAACTTATATCTGAAATATTTTCATTAAGTAATCTGAAATCTTTTGGAATATTTTTGTTTTCTACAGGTTCTATTTATTATCAAGAAAAATGCTTCTAATCGATGAAGTGTTTTGTTAGCCATAATAGCCAACGTACGGTACTAGATTCAGAATCATAAACTCCACTTGCTGCTACCCAAATTGGATAGTTTTTTGGATTTTGAACTGAATTTTTAGTTAATGCCCCTATCTTGGTAACATGCAACTCTGTAAAATCTAGAAAGGTGACAATAGTTCAATTCAAGTGACAATTGTAGCATGTTCTGTATCAGGAGGTATTATATGGGTAAGCATTCAAGAACATTTTATTTCAAGTGATCCCAAAATGGTGTATTCTAGAAACAATAGCAAACAGCCTAAGCAAAGTGAATAGACATGGTCAACTGTTGCGACAAAAACTATAACAATATGCTATTTATTAGATACAGAGAATTTATAGAGAGATAACTGTCAAACCAACTGTCACAGAAAGTTTGAAATTTCCGTTCAGCAAATTTGGTATAATTACCATGCAAAGTTTTATATGGAAATAATGTTGCCTGAAGATATTCTCCAAGCTCACGTACAACCAGAGATATGAGGCATTTTCAGCGTGGTTTTCACAACGAAAGCATTATTGGTTCTCACTTGTGTGAAACTAATTACGAATTTTATATTGCCGACCGTGCTGAGCATTTTAGGTAAGCCACTTTTGGTTCCATACATTAATATCAGCAGTCGAAATATTAACCGGCTTCAGTAGGATGGTACAACAACAAGCGCGAGAAAGCAACCCTTTATTGGCACGAGCCTTTGATAGCTTAACCATATCAAGAATTGAGCTGGGAATTGGACACCTAGTCAGGGTTAACCAATTAAAAATCTGCACTCGACGCGTAAATTAACAAGATATTATCGACTGTACTGAAATGGTAATGAAAAGGTGATTGAAAATTTAACCACAGAAGTAAGGTAATTATTATAATTAATCTGTACAAATATAAATGCCATAAAGTAAACTAATAAAGTCAAATCATCATTTCATTACATATAATTATAATGAATGTATAAATTTTAAATATGGGTATATTTTTAGACAACTGCGTCTGACCTTGCTGTCGAAACTACTAGAATAGAAGCAAACCAGTTTCGTTATTCAAACGTTTCTATTGCTTAATATCAAAGCCTCCCATTATTTGCATTAAATATAATATTTGAAAATATGCCTTAGCTATTTATATTATATTTATATAGCACATTGTCATATATACTATGGATGTCAAAAGCTGCCGCCAGCAGTGGATCGAGTCGTTCTTGCACTGAAATCCATGGCGCAGCTTCACGCTAGTGTGAATGAATGCGCGAATTTGTTATGATTTCCAACAAACATACTCTATACATTATATAAACACATACATTTGTATGTGTAATAGAGTACATTAGGTGGAAGAACAAAGAAATGACACCAAATATGAATTGTCATATGTGGACGGCGCGTTGAAAGGCACACAAAAGATATTAGAATCAAAAAGCGGAAAATAAAAAAGGTAAATTATTCCAAAAAACGTGTGCTGGCGATTTAAGAACCGTATACACACGCACAACGCCACCCTTTCACATGCGACATGCGACGAGCTTCTTGCGCTTGAATTTGCATGCGCAGGAAATTTGACGACTTAGCGACTTGAGCGCCACGTTGCGCAAACAAAATGAAATAATCAAAAAATATAAAGCAGCAACAAAAATGAAACTCGAATGACGAGTATTGGCGGGGAAAAAACAATTAAGTATTATATTATATTTTTAATAAACATAAAAGAGAACCGTCGGATATTTATTTACATTTTCTATTAAAAATATTGAAATGAGTGCAAATATATGTTTACAGTATTATATGTATATGGATGTGTGTGTATACACTAAAATGTTCATATTTCCCGTAGAAGTTCATAAAAAGCTCAGCAGCACGCCGCGCATGCTTATGCTTGCCGCGATCTGACCGAAATTGATGTTATGCCAGACGCCAGCGCAGCGTCTGCCCTCACTGCTTTATCGGTACTAGGAGCTGTTGAAAAAACACATACATATGAATTTTTATTTTTATTAATTCTGGTATAGCCAGCTCTATGCTACTTATATGCTACCTATATTGGTGGTGTGAGCGCATAGAACCGCATTAAACGAGATTTCCTGTTTTTTTTTATAAAAATATAAGCCTATAAATATTTTTTTTGAAGCTAAAAGTGTTATGTATATGTATATATATATTTAAATGTAGGTTTATATATACATGTGTGCAATTTATAAACACTAAGTCAATGAGTGAGTCAGTCAGCTGATCACTTACATGCATAGAATATAAGTATTTACGGTTTCACATCCGCTAGCGGGCAATAATCATATTATTTCTGGGCTTTATTGTGCCTTTCGATTTTAATCGGCCAATTAGAGGCTGACCTGATCAGAACAAAAACGTTTGTTGTTGTAATTTTTTTTTGGTATTTCATACTACTTCCAGCTTATTTCATAATCATTCATACTGATTTCTTTTTCAAACTACACACAAGGCAAAAAAATTTTTATAAATTCATGTAATCGCTATAACCTTGAAGTTAGTTGTAGCGCCGGCTTAAATAGTTTTTTTTAGTACTTTTTATTCTAAAACCGGCGCTCGCAGCTTTTTCCCAAACAGCTCGTCGTTGTCTCTAAGCACCCAACACTTATGACACGTTTACTACTTAAATATAATATAAATACATACATACATACACAAACACACACATTCACATATACTAATACAATAAAGCTTATAAAGTTGTTTATTTATCCCAAATATGATTAAAATATTCTTTTCGTTTATTCTCTTCCTACTGTCCTTCACATTTGCCATATGTACCATATACTAGGGCAAAGTAGCGCAAATTTGCTCTGGCTTTTGGCAATAAATTCCTCGTTATCTGCCTTTCGCTTTGTTGTGATTATGTGAGATATAATAAGTAAAGTAAAGCTAGAAAGCGAGTTGTTTTCTTTTTTCAAATTTATTTTATGTTCTTTTTATACTTTTTATTTATTTTTTAATACTTCTCCTTTGTTTAATAATTTTGGTTCTTACTTCTATACTACCTTCTCTGATAAAAAGTAAAATGCTTTATTTGTGCTCTGCTTTATATATAAGAAAGTACTGTTATATGGTTCAAAGTTTTGTTCGTTGAAATAATTGAAGTGATTGTTGTTATGACTTGCTCTTTTTCGCATTTCTTACTTTAGTCTTCACAAATTCAGTGAGGGTTCTGGAGGTGCGAATGAATGATGACCTAATTTTACTAATTTCACTTACTTACTTTAAATATTTACTTTGCCTATCAGCATGTCTTGGTTTTCAATATATCTTCGAATCAAAAATGAAACGAAGTTAAGGTATCTAAAACATTAGATTCTGGTAGTTTGTTTTGGCATTTGTTAGATTGCAGATTCTTAAGGCCTTATCTTGAAATTAATTTCGTGGTTGAGCGATTTAAAGTCGTGAAAATTGACCTTTCGAAAATTGGTGTGAATAATATCCAGAATCAAACAGAAGGTTCAGTTTTAGTCGTTCCATTTTCATTTTAGGTTAAACATACTCATAAAAGCTGAAGATTATAACACATTATTGGGAGAATATAATAAAAATTAGAGTAAAATAAAGATTGATAAGAGGTTAAGTTTGGTCAGTTCTGTTAAGACGACTAATATCCATGCCAAATAAATTTCTTGGCCTACACGAGTAGCGCGAACCAATGTGCTCCAACTTTAACCTCGCACAAGCGGAACAGGCAAGATGGAGGTGGCTGGGAACGGTACTGACGTTGTAGACGGTTCTGAATAGGTTTCAGATACAATCGAATCATTTTTATTCATTAAGCCCAATAATTTAACAGATGAAATCTCCGGTTAAGCTATCTTGAAGCGTGGCTTCTTCCCTTCTAGGAAAAAAGAGTAAACTTTTCTATATCTAGAAGTAATTCCTAATGCGCAGGTGCTTATTTACTGAGATGCTTGCATAAGTGCCACAATTATTCGGAAGAGTGATAAAATTAATCTCGAAGTCAGTAAAGCACATCGCTGACTTGGCGTGAAGTTGAAGTCTTCAACACCACGCTCACAACTCAAACTCATATCTCGGGTTTTTATGGATGAGATCATTTGGTTATTTGCTCGTTTGTTTATTTATTTTCCACGCTGCATAATTGCAGTTGTACATCCATGTAGAAGTGAGCTTCAAAGAAAATTAAAACAAAATGCGAAAACTACCATTGTGTCGAGCGAAACGCTAACTAAACGTCGCTGCAGTGAACGGTGGAAGGCGGTCGTTGGCACAAAACAATGAAAATTGGCAGTTAGGCTAGAAATCGACAGCCAGACAGACGGACAGACGTACAGACGGACGGACGAACGCACGAACGGGCGGACGGACTTGTGACTTCAGCGGAGCAAATCAGGGAAGGCGAGCGGTTTAACAAAGCTCAACTAAAGTGAAGTGCAAACAAAGTACGCTAGTGACGAAGACCACGAAAGCGACAACGGAGCCTAGAACCGACGAAAGGAGGCGCGGATACAGGCCCTTATTTTTCACTAGTCGTGGCGGACAATAGTCGCATTGGCAAATAAGTTCATTGGCGGACAAGACAATACAGTACATTTGTAAACGAAAACGTTAACACGAAGACGCCTTAAAACAAAGAAAGGCAAAGAAAAAAGAACATTTAACAACAACAAAAACAAGTAATTGCACACTTTATATGAATATAGAAAAGCATTTCTGATGCATCGATGCAAAAGCGATGAATCGCAGCAGATAGTGTTCACGGTCCTGCTGGAGCTGGAGCTGGTGCTGGAGCCATGAGGGCACACAAAAGTCATTACAGCAGCCTCAGGCACTGCCAGGCGCAGCTGCTCAGTTCGGTTCCCTCAGCGTCCCTTTGTATGGCTTCACAAAGCGGCACAAAGAAACTGAGAGTTAAAGGTGTGCCTACGGTGTCTCTTAACAGCTCAACAATGGGGCCCACCAAAAGCCGGCGCGCCACCATTTAAGGGCGGTATGTGTAGATAGTTTGAAATTTATTATATTTTTCACTTTTATTGTTAACATTTCGTGCTATTTGCATAAGTGATGTATTACACAATAGTACAGGAAACTTTGAACTCAACATAAGGCTAACGAAAAAGAAGAAGTAGAGAGTAGCGGCAAGTAACGCATTGCAAGTGAGTTCTATGACGGTCACTTATTCACTTGAAGGCTCTTTTGTACTTTCATATCGTTAGCAAACATCTTTGGGAAATGTTCAGCGAAATTGAGTTTTCTCTGTCCAAATGTGCGTTGAACCATCATCGGTATAGCAGGCACAATGTGGCTTAAAATTTCAGTAACAATCCATGTTATTAGGGTGAGCTATTACTTTTGATTTTTTATTTCAAATTCCGTATTCTCTATAAAGGAATATATATAGTTATATATTATTCCTTGTAGGCTAGGTCGGTGTGAGTATTAAAGCAGATCCCTGAGACGGCGATCATACTTGAACAGTGGGATATATGTGCTTTATGGTAACAAAAACTTGTAAATATCGATCCAAATTCTCATTTTCCTACCGAGTGCAAAAGTATAGAGATAATTCTACTTCGACAATTTACATCCGGCAAGAATTTTGGATTAACCGTATAGAGTCAGGATGACAGTGCCCTGGTAAAAACTCTATAACTTAGATAATGCGAACCTCACTGAAGGCAAGGAGCTCATTGGACCTGTTACAATTTACTTTGAATTTTTACCGCACCACCATACAGTGTGGTCCTCAGTCCCCTCAGTCGTCCCGTAGTAAACCATAGGAACTTAGCGAAACTTCAACCCGTTCCTAGTCTGATAATACTGAGACAAGAACGCACGGTGAGCGAGCTCAAGGCCGATATCGCTGCCCTACCTCTTCCTACCGCTGATACGAATGAATAACTTCCCTTAAGGAAGAAATTTCAAGTGGCGATCTGAGGGTTCATATGTTCTAATTACAATAGATTTTGTAAGAAGTTAAAGAAAGAAATTCTTTTCGATTGCTCTCAGAGCTATATTGCCTACATCTTTTCACATTCGATGCTAAAGGTATTTTGTATTTTTTGCAGGTGAGAGAGAGATAGTTGAGAAAGCACTAATCTAAAATTAAGAATCATTTAAAATAAAAATTGCGCCTAAATAAGTGCACCCCTAATGCACTTGTAGCGACAAAGTACTAAACATTTATTGGCACTATTTACTTGAGGATGTACAAAGTATATTAATGTGTATATATATGTATAGGAATGTCTGCACACTTGTACGCGCAGTTATTGCGCTTAGCCTGAGGGCAGCAATTACCATTTGAGTCAACTTTTACTGCATTGTTAACTAATTCGCACTGTTCCCTGTTCCAACTGCCATCGGGGTGCCATTAACTGACATCTGCCAACCTCCAGCCGCAATACGGGAAAATTGCGAACGCACCCGTCTTTCACTAATGGCGCAGCAGGTTTTCGCGCGCGATGTCTGTCCGCATGCATACTTACAGACATATATATACATATATACAAACATACAAATATACAAATATAAATATTCTAATAGTTGGTAAGAGTTATGCATTCGCCTTGGCTATATTTCTGGCCGATCCTTCAGCGCAATTGCACATTGCCTCGCAGAAGGATACGTAAATCTTCGGAGTTGGGTCATAAATTCTAACAGTCAGCTGGAGTCAGTCGTTCAATAGCAAACACATTTGCATTGAAGAGTTATGAGCGTCAACTCAGCTACAAATTGGTTATTTCACTGATTTGTTGTTGCTGTTGTTTTTCGCCTTAGGTGCAGCCGACAGCCACCAACCACCAGCCACCAGCCACCAGGAAATGACAACAAACTAACAAGTGGCGTATTTCTTAGTTGTCATTATCGCATTTATTTGCATCTTTTGTTATTTGTACGTGTGTTTGAATATTGATCTGCCACTTGCGAAAGGAAAGAAGGAAAGGATGCCCGCAATATTTGAAAAGTTCTATAATTTGTTTGGCACAGAGCGGCGTAGTTAAATTTATGTGAAGCGGAAAAATATAAATAAAAGTAATAATATATACCTGTGAATGTCTTTAAGACTTAAATATACGTTGACAATGTGTAGTACATACAATGACATACCCAATTTTCCATGCTAACTAACATCATATGAAAATAATATCTTTTTCAGAAAGCCAATAAACCAAACACAATTCAGTTTAAACACCACAATAATCTTGAAGTGCTAATGTAATCATATATATGGGCGGTTACAGCTCTATTAAAGGTTTGGCACGCTACCCTTTCTACATAGAAT
The DNA here is from genome assembly GCA_021498325.1 of Bactrocera minax. Lineage (NCBI taxonomy): Eukaryota > Metazoa > Arthropoda > Insecta > Diptera > Tephritidae > Bactrocera > Bactrocera minax. The sequence goes on from JAKEEE010000001.1 coordinate 6,776,734, forward strand.
GTTCCCCCTGATAGTATGCTACTTGTTTAAAGAAACTTCAGAGCTTTCATATGTAAACTGAGCTTTCATACCATTAGTAAGAAGCTTTCTTCCAAAATTTTAAAACGGTTTTATTCTAGATTCGAACAGACCATTCTCCATGTGGTGGTCACATGTCTCTTCGCATCAGCCTAGATTATAATTACACTCTGCAAAAGCCAAAGAAAGACAAGAATGTTATATGAAAATTATGAAAGCGAAAGACCTGCTTTTGACCACTCGCATTTTTTCACTAAACGCGACATTTTTTGCAGTGTATCGACAATATCCAAATTTTATCTCATGTTGAACTAAATTATTTGAAAAATCTGTGTAAAATTATGTTATTCATTTTACTTTTAAGAGATCATAGCAAATTTAATTGCGAGCAGGTTAACCATTTATTTCCTATACTTATTGGAATACCAGTTTGTTTTATAATTTCCGAAAAGTAATCTTTTTTAGGGTCGCTATTCGATTAATACTGGGTACTAAAATATTATTTACTGCCACTAAGGTGTTAAAAAATTTTTATTTCTAAAATAAAACCATTAATATCAGCGATGAATCGACTGTTCGTTTTATTTCGACTGAAATGAAATATTAGTTTTGTGGATAGCTATTCTTGGTTTGGTACCTAATGCTATCTAAGCGACTTATGTCTGATAATGAAAGAGACTGATAGTCGCTGGGAAAGTATAAGACCATTTCCTTATTCCCTTCGAGTACAAAGCGTTTACTTCTATCTTGAGATATCTGTTTCAAATCATTAGCAATCACACGTTTTTTAACCGTGCTTAGGTGGGTTTTTATTAATCCCATACTGTTACGACCTAAACTTGTTTATTTTGAAGTTACTTCATTTTCCAATCGATTTTGATAAACAAAAACATACGTCGCACAACAAACTTCCCAGACCATTTTGAGCCCGTCGGTATAAATTGAAAAGCTGTACTCTTCCCTCATAGTACCTTCGCTCCATTAATATCTGAAATACACCACACCTAAAATTATTTATTGAAGTCCAATTTCGGGTGGATATAAGTAGCCTTACTGAGTAAGAAGTTACATTAGCATCTCCTTAGTTTGATTGCTGAACCTACAGTACCTTTGCGGATAAGAATTATTCATAGGTAGTCGATTTTAGTTTAGAACGATTTAATGCTCGCTATAATCTCTGTGCTCTCTACTTCATGTTTAGTTTCCTTTTATTGTACTGCTATTCCAACGACGATTAAGATATGTCAGGATTCGACTAATGTCGGTTGAAAATTTGAAACCTTCAGAAAAACTTCTGGTTTCGCACATTTTAATGGAGTGAAAGAAATCGGCGAAAGAGAAAAATTTTAAAATTATTTATTTCAAAACGAATATCAAAGTAACATTAGATTCATAAACTAATCAAATTTCAATCAATATCAATGCAAATTCAAGAGCTCGTCAGAACATCATTTATATTGACCGAGTCAAACTATTTTTAGTCATTCGCCCAATCTTTATAAGTAATTATATAGTGTGTAATCAAAACATAATTACTTCAATGCCTCCTTGATGTTTTCGTCATTGTGTTTCTTTTCTCTTTACTGGTGGGTTGGTCAAGGTGTGTCTGCTTAAGAATACTTACTGGTTATTAGCGGCAAAAGCGAACTAGCTGTAACCGTCCTGGCAAAATATTTGCTGTCTGTGGTCAAACCGCAGAATGGGTGCGGCATAAATATGAATGAAAATGTACTAAAACCGCCACCAGAGAAAAAGTCCTTGTTGTGGACACACCTAAATACATATATGGACATAAACATGCATATATGTATATAGAAATCGTATAAACTAAACGATGAAATGAATTGCCATTGCGAATGAATTGAAGGTGCATATGGATTTGCGCTCCAAGTTTTTCATTAAATTTAGGGCCATAAATAAGTTAAATAAGAGACCAAAGTTAGTTGAAGGGTTGAAGGTGAATTTAAGTATTCTTTATTTATTGATGTGTACGTTTGTCTGTATAAATAATGACTGGAAATTTCATAATATTAATTAAGCTACCGATTATTCTTTTCGCGGCCAGCTAACATGAGGGACGCAAAGGGTAAACAGCGTTTCAGCGTGAAAATCTAAAATTGCTCAGCTATTTACAAAAAAATCAATAGCTCAAATTAAGAATAATGTTCCTAAACTAGATATTATTTTTTGATTGATTTTTTGTTTTACGATTTTTTAAATCTAACACATTTCCTTCGTCTGTTAAGTCACGCTGGATTACGAATTCAAATCATGGCATGTGCGGGGAAATGGTTCATTTAGTTCAAAAACCCTTTTACATCAGGAGAAGTAAATATTCCTACTTTTTTGAACTGTCTCGGTAAATGAGTTGGAACGTTGAAATTTACCTCAACCAGGTGCCTAAATATTGAGCCAATCAGAAGCCTTCCCACGAACATTGTACGCTGGGTCTTCTGATGGATAGATTTACAAAATTTTAAATGACTAGTCTACGGTGACAAATTTAACTTAGAATCCCATCAGGAATGTCTTAAAGCAAAATGTGCATATTTCTTTTGAATGAATTCTCTCTCTATAACGAAGGTTCCATAAGACTGAACTATATTCCAGTATTAGTCTCACCAATCTGGTAAAAAATGTTTTAGTAACATACTTTAGATTTAGTAACGATCTATAAATTCTTTAGACCACCGATTGGAAAAGACATGAGTACCCGTAGCTTTTAAGATCGTACTTTTATCATGAAGATAAAAGATAATAATTGAGGTTATGGTACATCATAATCACCAGTGCAACAAATTTTTACACTTCTTCTAAACTGTAGTATTTTAACGCTTACTATACGAGCTGAAAAGTTGTTGGCCGAACAATTTGATTTCGATGATGCAATAACGATTAGTAACATTATTAAATGATTATTTTATCATATTTCGAGGTAGTCGTTGGAAATAATTACATGTGAGTCCTAAAAAATACTGGCTGAAACCTTGCCCACGACTGTTGCGTTTTTGGGCGCTTTGGCAAAGTCAGCCGACTTTTACCGGGCAACAACGTCGTTCTTATAACGTTTGATCACTGGCAGTTTGTTTGTTAATAGTCGAAGACTCTCTCTCTTTCGAGTCTCGAAGTCTCTTTGCCCGGTAGCATTATCAAAAGCCACGGATTTTTAGTACAAGGATAAGGGCACAGATCTTCGTGAATAGCACACCGTTTTATAATTTTTGAGGTTCAGAGGCATGCCATGTACAGTTTCCACTATCCTTCTATTTTAAGGTTCTACTAATTTGAAAGATTGTTATTATTAGGATATATATTAATAAATATATAAATTATATTTATTAGGATTCAAAGAATATTTAAGAATAAAAAATAAAAAATATAATAATAGCAATATAAAAAAAATATTAATTAAGCAAAGTCCGCTAATTTTTTTTAATAATTTGATTAAATTTTGTAAGAGAAAAATATGAATCTATCCAAAAAAAAAATATGTAAATTGAATAAAATTCAGTGTTATAAAACTAAATTAGAAACATATATTTTTATAACAAAATTAATTTTTTTTATGATGCATTATTTCTTTATTTAATTTAGAATAATTAAATATTTCACCCTTCGCGCTTTAAAAGTTTACGACCTTCCGGCATTTTTGGTGTTTTTTTTGTATTTATATGTGTTTTGGGTAGTGCATATGTTATCGCTTCATTACAGCACATTAACACCTTTAAACTAAGTGCTGATCAACACCGTGGCAGCACAAACACACACACATATGCATTCTTTCCATTCACTGCAACGCGAACTTAAACGAATCATTACGGTTTTTCACATTCTACTTCTGAATTCTACGAGTATTACAAAACCGATTGGATGCGGATACACATAAGCGCTTATGTACTTACATATATATATAAATACACATATAGATATTAACGTATGCATTATGAAGTATGCAGCGTGAAAACATTTAATGGCTAGAATTTTCTCACATTGGTGTTGTAGAAGAGACGCTGTGACTCGTTGCAACGAAGTGCCGAATATTGTGGCACAACACCTACATGTGCATGTATGTGTGTAGGTGATGTTGTGGCAAAAATGTGGCAATTGGCATTGGTTTTAACAGCTGGCAACACTTGAATGCAATGCAATCACATCAATGACGCAAAGTCAATTCTAAGCTGTAAAAAGTTGCAACAAGCACACACACACATGTACGCATCGCTATAGGCGCATAAAAATGAAAGGTGCAGCAAGAATATTTGGTCGTAAGAGCAAAATTGCATACATACATACGCATTTGTGTACATATATATACAAATATGCAGCATAAACTGCTTGTGGGGAGCTCTTACATTGGCATAGGTGGGGGGTTGGCCGGTGAGGAAGAAGAAGAAAAATAGTGTCAGCGATTTTCATTTCTCCAGCAATTAATTGATGTCTTCAATTAAAAATGCAATGCACGATGGAACGCAGCACACACACACACACACACACATACACACACACACACATATGCATGCATAAGTATGCCTGCAATGTCCACATCTCAGCAGTGTTTGCGGAGAAAAGTAGGTGACCCATCATCATTAAGCATCATCCACAAAGCAATGCGCTGCCAACCAGCCACTGCTGCTGCAACGCGAACAAAACGCTGCACATAACCTGATCGACAGCGCCAACAGCTGCCTCATAAATAAAGCCAGCTAAAGAAAAGCGCCTGCCGCAGCTGATGATTTTCAAAATGCGTACACAGCCAACCAATTCAATTCACCACAGTAGCCATCGCATCGCAAGTCGGGACGCAGTGATGCGCCGGTCCATCCCAGCATGACGCTGCAGACATTCCATAAAACACAATGGACTAGCAAATCAGCGAAGCAATGAAATGTTTTTGCTGCTGCCAGCTGTCATGCTGATGCTATTCTTGTTGTTGTTGTTGTTGTTGTTGTTATTGCTACCAACTTACGTTAGTTGCGGCCATTGGCACTTGCGCCACTTTTACTTAATGAGCATGTGAATGGCATTGCCGGCAGCCGCATTGACCAATAAACGTGATATAAAGGACGCGCTTGCTACACACACACACACACACACACTTATGTACAATATGTATGTGTAAATGTGTTTGTGTGTGCGTTACATTAAACTGAAATCATAAGCATCAAACTAGTCAGTCTATAACTCACTTACTTTCATATGAATCGATGTAATTAGCACAGCAACGCATTGAGAACGGGGAAAAGTGCTTGAGTTACAGTGGTGGCTAGCTTATTGGAGGAGCTTGCTAATGAATCTAACAACTCTTCATACACAAAGAGTTTTAAGTTATTTACCGTTATAAAAAGGAAAGCAATTTGAGTATTTATGAAAGTTTTCAGTTTATTCTGCGCTTTTTCGAACCTCCAATAATTTAGAAAAAAATTTTTAAAGGCATCTCTCTTAACCCTCTCTTACATTGCCATTATAAATTTGATTTTATTTGAGTCCATTCCTTGAATGTCTTCTCTCTATACCGGTTGGCAATTTATGGTATTCTCTTCGTTTTGATTTAAAAATATTCAAAATTAAACAGTTTGAATTTGAACTTGAAATTTTCATTTTGGTATAAACTTTGCCAAAAATGTATGAGTGACATTTGAACAAGCAACTGGTATAAATGGGAGAATTTGGTATAACCCAACATGTCTCTAGAAAAACAAGCCTCCCATCACTTTAATTTATCTCTTATATTAAATTCAAACGAATAGCGTTTTTTGTTGACAAGAGAACATAGTAGCAAATCAAACATGTAACTGGCATAAATAAATAAAACTGATATAATCTACTATATCTCTAAAAAACTAAGTATTGTGACCATTTTTAACATATTTCTGGTAAAGAATTCAACTGAATAACTTAGTTTTGACAAGAAAACGGAGTTCAAATATAGCAAAGTGGTCAATCGAAGACGGCTAGTGGAAGCAACTTGTTTTACTGCTAGATTATTTTGAACCGGAAGCCATATAAAATACCATTTAAGAGACTTGGTAGGGGTTTTACTAAGAATAATATCAAGGTTTACCATAACTTATGGATATATTGTGGTTATAGTTGCATATACCTGGTTCATTCCGATTATCAGCATCTTACTACCTTGTACATCGATTCATTTGTTCAGAAAAATGCTACAGAAGTTCGAGAAGATAGTTCTCCAAAACGAATGAACTACGATCCGGCCTACCAAGAAATTCAAAACCACAAAAAATCGTCATAAGTCTTACGTCTCCTTTTGTGAATTGAACACGACTCCCTACTCGCTAGTCGTAAAAGGTCTTAAGTTAATCTTAATTAACTTCTTTATAAATACTTAACCAAGGTTTACATTTGCATCCTTCTACCAGATATTTGCCAGATAGGTGTCACTAATTAGCGTGCCAACACTGTATCTGATATAATAATATGTGAAAATAGACGTTATTTTCTTGCTCTACTCGTGCATTAGTAGACTTCCTTACCTTATTTGCTCAACTAATGTGCATTCCTGACACTAATCGTTCAATATCTTTCACACTCTTATTCTTACAGATTGACGATGCTGCCATACAGGTGTACAAAGATGGTGATTATGGCGCCTATCTTGACTTGGAGTCCTCATTGGCTGAACAAGCAGAAGAAATTGAAGGTCTTAATTCTAGGTAAGTGCGCTGGCATAACAACCATTTTTAGAATAAAATAGCTAAAAAGCAACAGCAACAGCAACAACAAAAACAACAACAAAAACAACAACAATAATAATAATAAGAATAATAATAACAACAACAACAACAAGAAAAACAAGAAAAACACAGTGCACTTGCATTTTCTTGCTATTGTATCCAATTTTTTTTTTTTTTGTTTTCCTATTTTTATTAATATAAATTGGTGTAAATATTAAATTCAGCTCACCGCGTTGCAAGTGAACATTCTTGCTGACGTTCCTTTATACCACATGTAGGCGTTATTATGTAATTTGAGCTTTGTAGATTTCACACCTACACTGGTTCTTAGAAGTTAAGTCATTTGTGCCACTCTAGTGCTACAATAGCAACAATACATTTCACTGAAGTTATGAATAATATTCTCCACTAGAATTGGTTAATTAAGCATATGCGCTCGTATTACTCATTAGCCACTTTGCCTGTGTGCGGGCGAGTGTATAAGAAACTAATTTTTGTTGTTGTAATATTCTTGGCAAACAATACGGTATGAATTCTTAATGTTATTATGCGCCAACAAGCCAAGTAGAATCACGATCACGATATGCGTATGTTTGAAGTTAGTTAGAGAGAAAAATAAATGCATAACGTAGGTATTTAATAAAAAATTTTCATTTCATTTTCGCTTTACTTCATAAGAGCCAAAGTGGGGCAAGTTATACGGTACGCCATTTATATAAAACCATGGATATTTTTTTGGAATAATGTAGATTATATTATATAAATTGTATTGTATTGATTGTATTCTATAAAACTACAAAAAAGAAATGCTAAAAGCTTAAATCGAAAACAGAATACATTTTCTATATTTTTCCAATCTTCGGTTTGTGTAGCAATTCTGGATCCATATATACCTCTAGTGGAATGCGGTATTAAAATATTGGCCTAATGTATATTATATTATATATGCGCTCCCTGCTAGACATATGGAAAACTGAATCAAGCATATTAAACAAATTATTTGTACCTTTTAGTAGTATCATTTGAGTAGTATAAGTACATTATAGTAAAATTATACAAGTCTTTAATTTGTTTTTTGCTTCAGGAGAGGTTTCGGTCTCGTACCATTTTCTCGAGATCTGAGAACGGGAAGAAGTCTCTGAAGGCACCCACTGTGCTAAATTTTCATGAGATATATGTTCAACATATTCTTTTGATATCCTTAGATTGTCACCCATCTCGTTGAAGCTCATTTCACGGTTATCCAGAACTATATATATGTTATTTTTTGGTGATCTCAAATGGCTGTGAATGGCTTTTGAATAAAATTCCTTCCATATATGTCCATATATGTTGTATAACATTAATACAATGCATACAAATTCAAAATGTGAAACCAGACGTTTGTCATATACCCGACTTACTTCACATACGATCCCAAGACTTCATTTTCTACGCCTTTAAGAAAGGTTTAACAATATGAACAAAGACAGAAGTTCAATGTGTTTTACGATTTGTGACACAGTAGATATTCTTACGATCTCAATTCTCGTCTTATTTTATATAAAATTTTATCACCTGATTTTCCACTCCCTTGAAAGTAGTTTTACGAGATGGATTCAACTTTCAGTTAATTTGGTTTATAAATTACTTCTCAGTTGGTATCCGTTATGATGGTAATCCTCTCGTTGACTGCTCTCTTTTTTGATCGACGTATTCTCGTTGCATTTTAGACATTCGCTCTTCTATACTTCCGTTATCTGCTCAGATTATATAATGACTACATTTGTGTACATATTCTAAGAGGTTTAGTGCTCCGGCATTTCTTGGTTCTTTCAACGTTGTAGCATCGGGAGGAATGATCAGGTCAGATCAGAAGAAGAAGAAGAATTTATTCATGAGCTAACTGTTCAAGTCAAAATAGTTCTAAGGGATTCACTTTCAACAATTTCAGAATTTTCCTCCTTCGATATATCAAGTAACGACCCTGCGGGTGAGAATCAAACTCAAACTCTTCTGCAAGGATGCCCAATTTCATAGAATATGATGAATGACAAATTACTGTCAAAACTGAAAATACAAAAATTGTGTTCATTGATTTTAAGAACTTAAAACTTGAAATAAAATATGGAAAACGTAAGATATGGACATTGTTCGAAACCAAGGTGCTACTAAAATGTTATTCGGCACGGAAAGAAACATTTTGCCACGAAAGCGACAAAGAAGTGCAACACAATTGCGCATGAGCCAGAGAACATGTTAGCGGAAGTTTGCTGCGCAAGTGTGGCCAGTCTGTTTCGTAAGAAGGGTGTACCCAATGTACCACATTGACCTTGAGACAGTAACAAATTTCTCTGGTAAATTCTAGCGAGTAAGAAAACAATGAAAACGCTTTTATTTCACGCTAAACGAATTAGGAGTGAATACAAATGAAATAAATATACATATACTCATACATATACATATATATGTATGACAAACCACAAGCCGATAGAAAAACATGATAGCCACCTTCCTGGAATCAACATTTCACGGTTTTCCTACAGATACTCACGCGCGCCCCCAATAAACTGATTTGCGAATATGCACGAGTGAGTGTACACGTGTATATGTAAGTTTGCACAAATTACTTAGAATCTGCAACCCACTTGACATTTAAGTATCGAATGACTAGCATTAGACAGTCTGGCCACAATGATTGTCACTCATCAGTCATACCGCAATCGATCAGCAACTGAGCGCCATTGCTGTGGCTTAGGTAAACTAATACTAATAATATATATATCACATATATGCATAAGTGCGCGTTTGTGTGCATTACTTTTATGACTGTGGGGTAGCTTGTTTATCTCTTGATAAGAAAATTCCCAAACTGCGTAAAAAGCCGCCGTCTAAGCATATTTACATACATACATACACACGCACCCATGCATAGGATGCTCATATTTCAATAATCTAAATTTATTTAGTGACGCGAAAGCTAAGCAATGTGCGCAATGTTAGATAAGTTGGGGAGGGGTAATGTCGGCAAGTCGGCTAGTCGGCTGCAAACCGAAATAGCAATGATTCAATGCACTTCATTTCGGAGTGCATATATACACATAATATCTACGTAGAGCATTATGCCGTGGACTTGGCCCACTTTGTGCCGCACACACACACTCTCACACAAGGTGTGCGAAACTTCACTCGCTTCCTCATTGCTCATTTTTACTATCGACGTTTGATTAGTTTTATGATTAACGCGTTGATTTCTACGAAACAACCGTCAATGCGTCTGGCTACTGGCCGTGTTAGAAAGTGTGCAACAATAACAAAAAATAAAAAATAAAAAAATTTTGTATATAAAAAATAAAATTTAAATAAATAAAATAAGATTTATTGTTCATAGCTCGCAGGTATTCGCCGTATGTGCGCAGTTATTGAGCTGGCAAATTTTTTACAAATGCATGTGTATGTGTGTGTGCGTGTGCGTGTTATTTAATTCTCTTTGCTTTTGCTTTGGTTAATTTGAAGAAAGTCATTGCTGGCGCGTACTCATACTTACAATACATACATACATATGTACATGTAGCAGTTGTTTTTATTTTGTATTTTTGCACAGCTTCTACACTTCAGCGCCGCTGTTGATGAGCTCACTGGTATTGTCTTTACTTTTTTATACCCATGTAATATGTTGCATAGTGTAAAATAGTTTGTGCTGGTAACAATGCTTGCGAAACTAATGGCAAAGATATAGAATTATCATTTTTATATAAAAATACTTGGAATAACGATGCGAATATGTTTTTTTTTTGAATTTTCACTATTCACCGTTATTATAGGTAACAGGCGGGCTGAAAAGTTCTCATTATTTTTAAGAGAGGGTTTGTTAGAATTAACCTTCAAAAGGCACTTTAAACGTAAAATTATAATCGAATTCGGCTTCGAATTGTTTACGCATCAGCCGCATTCCCCATATCTGGCATCCGCTCTCCTTTATTTTGTAATCAGACCTCAAGAGGAAGATCGCTAGTAAGAAATCGGTGTTTTGAAGCAAAAGCCCAATAGTACTCCAAAAATAATAATAAATAATAAATAATATCGAAAAGTTGGAAGATCACTATAATCGGTATATCGCTTTTGAAGGCAACTTCGTTGAATAATAAAATCAAAGTTTGCCAAAAAATGTTCAATGAAACGAAAACGAAAGGAAACAAATAGTACTACTATCATACTGACCAAATTTCAACAGCTTATTTGACTTTATAATAGACAACCCCAGTTTTTTTAAATACAGCATAATAGAACTTGGAACACATAATTCGCAAAAGTTTAGCGATTATCTTTAAAAAATGGGCGAGATCAATATTTATCTTTCCTTATACCTATATACCATAAACAATGATCTTCAGTCCTCTAATTAACTTGATATCTCATATAGCAGTCAATAGTTGAGATATCTTCATAAAATTAGGTGACCCATTTACCTTTGACGTATTGTAATTTAGTATTAAAAATGTGCTAGAATCGGTTAGTATTTTTCTCTTATCGCAATATAACAAATATGATAATCTCTCTCTGAAGATTGTTTTTAACAATATAAATGAGCCAATGTGTTAAATATTTTAATTCAATCAAATTAATCAGTTGACTTTATACTGTGTATATAGGCCAATATCTGTGTTATTTCTATAGAATTAGTTCGGAAGGTTTTGCTTCACATATTCTGATTTGGTAGTTAATGTGACGAAATCAATCTATATTTTTTCATAACCTCCACAAACTGTTTATAAAACTATATCCCGTCCGGTTGAATTTAAACAGTATGCTATATTAGATAATATGCTTGTATTATGATTGTATATATGCTTATGTATATATAATTTGGTGAGTATTTTGAGCATTAGCATATTGAGATTAATGAGATTGATTCTTACTCTCTCTCAGTTACCACTTACCGAGTAGGAATATAATGGTTTCCGTGGTTCCCAAGGGGAATGTTAACACTATAAAATTTGGTACTAAATGGATAATACCGATCTTTCCTGCTACCTTTCAACACCTAATATAAAGATTTTCTAGTTTCCTTATTGAATTATGTGAGAGCACTTGTTAGTATATATAAATTTATACCAAAAATATATGAAGTCGGTTCATATACTCATTTAGCCCCATATAAGAGGAATATTGATTTCCGTTTCTCTACGTGACTGTGAGAACATGACATGAGAATATCTCCGTAAGTATGACCACTTAAGGGAACTATTGTATTGGTCTTGGTATATGGTAAGACAACTATATACTTGACGCCTGATATATGTTTACAATACGGGAGCGTATTTAGTCTACGCTTCCAGTCGAACCCTTCCATTCCTTACGTATTATTTTACGCTTTAATTTTTTACTTTGTTTCGATGATTTTTAAGGTATGGCGAAGAAATTTGCCAGAACGGTCGAAAGTTGGCGATAAAAGATATGAAAAAATACATACGTACATACATATATTTAGATACGAGATGTGTATACCTTAATATGTGTCAGCTCTGAATGACCGTGGTGCCGCGTTGCGCCTGTAAAAGTTTTGAGTGTCTAAATTTCACTTTCCGTTCTCTTTGCTTTCGAAAACCGGACAGAGAGGCCCATACACAAAAGAATGGATGCACAGACGAGCGACGACTTGCCACAACGGTTGTCAGCCGCACGGATGTAATTTACCTTGAACCCATTAGGTTACTGCGGCAGCGCCTGCGCGCTTACACTTCGGCGTCCTAAGGCAGCGGGATGCAGTGGGCGCTTGTAGAGGCGGTGTGTCCATGTATCTTCGGTGCATATGTATGTGTGTATGTGTGTGTGTGTGGTGGGCCAAAGCAGGAAGCGCGCATTTCGGGTTTCGCAATGTTGCAAGTCAAAAAATGGAAAAACAAAAAAGCAACAACAACAACAACAACCACCAAGTGAGCACACTAACTGTGCAGACTACAACACAAACAAACTGTAACGGCCTCGCTGTGTAGGCGCTGGCAGGTAGGAGAGCCTTTGTCCAAACGGGCCAACTGTCTACCTGTACGTCGACATGTAACGGTGTGTTTGCGTGTGTGTGCCTGCCACTCGATATCACTGAATGGGAATGGTTGCGGCGCAGGCTCTGCGGTTGCCAGTTGACAATTGACGTTGAACACAACGGCGCATTGTTGGGTTTCACTGGGTTTCTGGGGCACATCCAAGCGGTGCAGCAGACAAAAATAATCACAAACCACTCGTGTTCGCCTCTTTTCGTGAGATGCTTACAAATTTATATGCATACTGTGATATGTGGGTGTTTTTTATGTTATGCGCAACTGCGGCTCCATGTTGCATGCGGCCATTCGAAATTCGCCACTTCGCCACTTCGGTAAGGCGACGCCGTTGTGTCTTCTTGGCCTTTCACTTGTTAATTTATTGCAGTTAAATGCGCAGAAGTGGAAGCGTTCGCTTAAAAGTGCAAAGAAAAGCGATCGGTTTTTAATAACCGCTGAATTGCTGACAAAAAAAAAGCAAATAAAAAGTGAGAGAAAATATTAATAATTAGTTGGTAAAAGTGTCCGCAAGTGCTATAAATTACCTGTTGGCACGAATTTCTCTTCCTTTCTGAAGATTGAAGATGTTTAACGAGGAGCTCGATCCAGTTCGCCTCTACTGAAGATCATTCTTTAATTATGTAAAAAAAATTGAGATTATTTCCTATATAATCTGCTTACAGCAGGTCAATCAATAATAGACACAGTTCCTTTCTTAACACCTCAATACTGGTATATCCTAAAGCACCTTTGTTTTCAACAAGATTGCGTGGAAGCTTGGTTCATCAATTGAAATCTAAGCATGCCTTACTAGTCTCAAGGATTTTAGGTTATATGAATCCTAATATTCCTTAGTTGTCTTTTAAAACTCATTATTTTTACTCTCCACGCACCTTAGTTCGACCCCATCGCCAGAAAATGTTTCCCTGCCTTTCCATTATGAGGTCTTAACTAAAAACAACACCGTTAGATCTTAATTCGTGGAAAATTAATTATTTTAGTCAATATAAGGCTCAAGATTTGAAATTTTTTTGTTTAATTTGTCACTGATGATACACGAAAGTAATTTTTTTCCGGGTTCAGCCCCAAATTCCGATTTTAGTTAATCAATTGTCGCACACCTTCATATGGAACCCATCTTTATTGTACCCTTTTCAGTAGTAGTTCAACGTTAATTCCTTTCCTTTTCAAGTCTTTTGGAGGAAAGCTAATGGAAAGAATATGTAGTCAGTCAGTCAATCAATTCAAAATCCGACTCTTTATAAAACGATATTTGAGATTTTCCATAAAATGAATGAAGAAAATTCTTTCACAACTTTTCTCATTAATCGAATGTCCAATTAACGGGACTCCACTACAAATAGTTTTGATAAAACTTTCTCGAAAAAAGGCTTTAGATATTATTTATACCCTTTATGCTTAAGAAATGTCGATGCTCCAATATTAGGTGAAGGGGATGTTAGACTTGTCAAGTCTAATAAAATAACATAGTATTTTAAGTAGAGGATAGAGGTTTGCAATGTAATTCAGTATATTTCAGAAATTATCGAAATCGAAGCATCATTCGGACAAAAACTACTCACATTTATGATCTTATAAGCCAATCTCTATATATACCAGGTGTGTTCACAAAATAACGGGAATGTTCGACGTTAATGGCACAGTGCATCATGAATGCTTGCCTTAAGGTCAAACGGTCAAAAAGGAGTAACGCTCAGTAACTACCTATAAGTTCAACACCGTTTGCGTGAAGCAATCCGAAGAAAAAACGCCCGGGTTTGAGGAAAAACAATTCATGGCTATTGCTTTTCAATTCTTCTCACACTTCGTTGCTTGTTCGTGAATTCTTCGCCAAAAACAGTACAATAACGATGCCCCAGCCTTTATATTCGCCAGACATGGCTCCGTTTGTTTCTTTCTTTTTCAAAAAAGGAGGAACCTTAAAGGGCCGTTATTTTACAAGTGTAGATGACGTTAAAAGGGCATCGCTGAAGGAGTTAAGGGCTATCCCAAAAATCGAGTTTGAGAAGTATTTCGACGTTTGGAAGAAGCACTGGCATAAGTGCATAATATCGAATGGAGACTATTTTGAAGGCGACAACATTAATGTAGACGAATGCACAAATATTTTTTCCAGAAAATGAAAAATCCCGTTATTTTTTGAAAACATCTTGTATACTATACAAATTTCAAAGTATTGAAAAGCCGACCAACGATATAAAAATAAGGGTTGTTAAAATTATGTATTATTTTTGAACCTAGAAGAAGTCAATATTAATTCCACTACCTCTACAATCGCTGATATTCAATTAATTATTTTGAAATACTTTCTACGAGGCAAAAAGTTTGCAAGAACTCCATTCGAATTTTTCTTAATAATTGAGACAGAAATGCCAAACAAAATGACATCTTTGTGGCATCCAAAGTGTGGGAAATTAATTTTCAAGAGGGCTAAGGCAGGCAACCAGCTGACTACAACATAATTGTCAGACATACATACAGACATACGTACATACATACTTCAGTTTTGTAGAGTGCAGAATACCTGTTGTTGGTAAGACTGGCCCATCTGCCCATTTGCCGAGGAATGCTCTTTGCGATTCACGATTCGCGATCAACAGCATTCAACATTGAACTTGTTCTAAATACAGCAACACATCTACATACATACATGGTTAGAAAGCAATTACCACATACCACAATGACAACATTTAGATGTCGCCGCCATGCCATGCAAATTGCAACCAGAAATGAAATGCATTCAACACAACGCGTTGTGCCACCGAAGTGGAGGCATTAAAAGTAACTTGTTGAATATGAAGTGAGTTGCATGCGATATTCACATCGCTGCATTGGATGATCCACTCCTCTGATCCCCTACCATATTTTTATAGCGACTTTTTCACTCATGCGTGGAGTTTGTGCGTGGCAGCGTTGCTTCTCCACTATAGCTTTTTTTGTTTGATTACAAAACAATTCTTGAAGGTTAGTGGATTTTCAGAAAGCTATGATGGAATAAAGTAGTTTCTCCTAAAATCATTAACACTTGAAAAGCTCCTTTAAACCGTCGACAGTCAAACTGAGTCATAGCGGAAACAATGTTCATACAGATATGATCCTCAAAGGATTCGCGTTCGCGTTAAGTACGATCTTTACGAAATTCCAAAAAAAATCTTGTTCACTGTCTATGAAATGCAGCTCGAAGAAAATCCATGATCATACCAACAATCCTAATTGAGTGTTCTCTTGCTTACATCTTCCCTTTTCGCCACGACACATAAAAGTATTCATCAGGAAAGACTAGACGGCTTGTCAAACTCTGCAAAGTTATCAAAAGTTCCGAGTCATACCGAAGAAATTAAGCACACAGATTAATTAACAAGGAAAGGCTTTTCATTCTTCTCGGTCCCTCTCGATATCAATCTTTTTGTGGACACAGGGCCAATGAAGACATAGTTTTGATTTTGCTATAGTTTTGACGAAAGAGAGAGCTTTTCTTGACATGCTTAGATTATGTGTTCTAACTTTCACGATTATGAAAGCTCTTTGATGTTACTCGATCTTCTATCACTTCTACCATATCGAATTTTCGCTACGTAACGCTATGAGCTTTCATCTATATAGAACACACTTTTCGCGGCAGTGAGGGAAAAGCTTCATTGAGGAAACAAAAGCTTCAAAACTGCAGCTTTTTGCCATTTCCACAGTATTTTCACTCGTCCCTATAATGTAAGCTTACTTTTCACTGCATTGACACTCCAGAGTACCCCGATCAACAAATACAAAGTAAGAGTGTCGATACAAAAACAATAACAATTCTTAAACCCAGTTAATATGTATGTTTACTCAAGTGCTTTCATTTCTCAATTCGCTTGTTTTATTAATTTCTCATATCAATTCGCCTATAACACCTTGCCATAGCGTAACACTGAGGAAGAGCCGCATAGCATTATAATTCAGCAATCGATGTTCTTAAATGGTCATTGAACCACATTCAATGGCCCGAAAGGGGGGGGATGTGAGCAAGCGTCAAGAGGCGCATAGCGTTGCCAATTAACTATTATGCTGGCTGATTTGTTACCATAAAGTTGGTCAGAGGCGAGTAGTTACTTTGTATTTTCTATTATTATTTGTTAGTTTTTCTCTGCGTGAAGCAGACACACCTGTAAATTTGTAATACTTGTTGCGTTGTTGTAATTATAAATTTGTTGCGAATTCGCGGCTAAAATTCCAATGAGTGGAGTTGTTTGTTTTTAATAAAATTTTTGTTGTTTTTTTATTATAATTAATTTGCTTATAACTTTAATTAACAAATTCGCTTTTTTTCTCTCTCTTTCTCCTCCTTTCTCTCCGTTCTCTTCACAGTCGCAAAAACTCATTGGTAGTGCGAACACAGCTGAGCGTGCGGGTACATGCCATTATTGGTAAGTAAAACATATATTTTGTTATTGTTTTTGTACATGGAGCTGTAAATAAGAAAAACAACAAAAATAAAATGAAACATCCGTCACACACACAGCGCCGAATGCTGAAATTCCCACACTCATTTTTAAGTGAGTACTTGTTTTTATTGTTTTTATTCGCGCCTTTTTATTTATTTTATTTACAATCAATGCAAAACAATTAGCGTTTTAAGCTCCGAACAGTGCTGGTGCTGCGCTGGCAAACAGACATTTCTCTCACTCACAGCGTGTCTGTCATGAATCGCCGCACATTCACCAAATCAATTCAGTCCCACCGGTTGTTTAGTCATACTAATTGACAATACACGCATATTACCGTTAACTCATATACATATAAACCATTATACCTGCATATTGATATACGTAGGCTTGCATGTGGTCTATTATTTACATTATTTTTCGATCGGTTAATGGCCATGATGATCTCTCTGTGACACCTTCTTGCCACATAAACAATACGAATCTGTCAACAGCGCACTTGTTTTTGGCCTTGATATGTTTGGGTAGCCACAAAAACAACAACAACCATTCGTGCATACAAAATATACAGTAAACTCGACAATAAAATAATAGCGCGCGGCGCATAATAATAAGTCAAGTGAGTAAATTTCCGGCGAAAAGTAGAAAAAAAAAACAAAATATTCGATAAGTCAAAAAAAATTTTATTTCAACAAAAAAGGTACTGTTATTCAATAAATAACGGTATACAAAAATTAGAATGCAAAATTATGTTGGATAACAGATAGCAGCGAATGTTGTGGGCGGGGGGATATGACCTCCTTTTTCATTAAAAAATATAAAAGCAAATATAAATTAAAATATGGAATAGTATAATAAAATAAAATAAATATTAATGACACAAAATAAAATAAAATTCAATTCAACTCAATTAAATTAAATTAAATTAAATTAGTTAGTTTAAATAACTTTAAATCAATTAATCAATATAATTGAGTTTAAGAAAATTTAAATCAAGTAATCAACTTTATTAAATTAAATTAAATAAAATATAATTTAGTTAAATTGAATTAAAGTAAAACTACATCAAATTGAATTATAACAAATCAGACTATACTAAAATTAACTAAAATTAAATATTAAGATATATAATTAAATTATATTACATAAATCAAATCAAATTAAATTATTTAAATTAAATAAATTGAAATAATTTTTTTTTTGTTAATTTTTTTTTACTAATTTGCTCCGTTATAAAAGAATGCAAATAAATTAATTAGCAAAACAAAAAGACCAAAAAATTGCATATTGTAAATTTACAGAATTCCGGAATTCCGAAATTAATTGGTTGTCTTCATACGAAAACACTTTTTGATATCTCCACTCACTGAATGGAGAAATAAGCGAAACAAGAGCAACTCACTGTTAACCTAAAAAAATCGAGAATTTGCCTTGGTATGAAGATTACGAAAATCATTTGACCTTACCTCTAAGTACTAAACTTATAGTAATTCCCAACAATGGAAAAAACCTCGGTGTTATCCTTTAAAAGAAGCGAAGTTGAAGAGCCAACAGTGAAGGCAGAAGCCGAAAGCTCTTAGCGGATAGGGTACCAGCCTGTTAGTTTTGAAAAAGTGTGATTTGGAAGCCATCCTTAACATTGAGCCATTAAATATTGAAGTAAAACATGGACGGCGTCAACAGTTAGTCATCTCAAAATTGACCAAGGCTCAGAGCCACGGCATCATGCGGGATCTCTATTTTCAATACGAATGTACCATGGATGTACCGTGGATCCGTTATTGCTCTAAGAATTTTTGACTACACAGGTTGTTGTTGTAACGGAGATCTAAACCCTGTCTGGGGGAAAGCGCAAATCATTTGTTATCGATTCGCTTCAATTCCCACGACAGCCGGTTTTACGGTATCGGAATTTATCCGGGTTTCACCTGGCCAAAGGCGGTCATTTCGGCGATGTAACCCTGTTTGGATCAGTAAGTAGCGAGTAAAATTGATTGCACAGCTCGTACCCCACACTTGAATATACCATATATCCTTCAAAACGAAGTCTCATTATAAATTGTTAAATGACAGGAAAGATCCGATGGAACTTAGCTCATGATCGCTATTGCGAGTAATATAACGTAATAAAGCAATGAAATTAAAGAAATATATATAATATATGCGTTATGTTAAAAATACTGAATCTTTGGGGCTCCAAAATCCAAAATCAATAAGGAAATATATTTCTGGATTCATATTGGATGATCACGATATCTTATAATTATTGCTCTCTTTCTCTTCTGCCTAACAGAAAAACTACTCTCCTCCGAAGGCAGCGAATTGCGGCGTGCACTATTTTCACTGAAGCAAGTCTTCCAGGAGGACAAAGACCTGGTGCATGCCTTTGTGGCGTTGGGTGGACTCAATTGTCTTGTGCGTGTTGGTAATGGAGCCGATCAGAATTATCAAAATTACATTTTGCGTGCCTTGGGTCAGGTACGTAGTCACACACACATACACACAAGCATGACACACATACATACAAACAGGCCTTTTCATTTTCACATTTTTGGCATATTTCGCTTACTTTGGTGCATTTAACTTGTTTGCACAGCGTTAAATGCAACATTTTATTTGCTCAACGTTGCCAATTAACCGCATTTATTTGCTGTTTTTTCTTTCGCTTTAAACCTTATCATATTTTGTACACCGTACACAAACGCACTTGTATACTTACATACATACATATATATACATATATATATATGTGTTTGTGGTTGCTTTTCGCCAAGAACAGGTGATGCTCTATGTGGACGGCATGAATGGCGTGATGAAACACGAGCCCACAATGCAATGGCTCTACTCGTTGATCGCATCAAATTATCGTTCTGTGGTGAAAACGGCACTCAAATTGTTGTTGGTGTTTGTGGAATACGCCGAAACGAATTGTTACGTCCTGGTGAATGCCATACATGCGGTGGACAAAACACAAGGCACACTGCCATGGTCGAATCTAATGAGGTAATGTATATATATGTATTGTGCACATACACTAATGGGTATATAATATTGTATATATAAATAATGTATTAGTTGAAAGGAAATAATTACTGCAGATTCTTCAACTTAAAAATTTTTTTAAATTAAATTTGATTGATGTATCTGGTTGATTTGCATATATTTTTCTCATTTTATTGGAAACCTCTAACCACATTTATTGGAAATCCAAAAATGTTCCCACACCAAAAAATGAGATAAATTAAGAAATATTGTTCTACTAAAATGCATATAAAAAATTACATACAAAATTTTATTAGTTTTGACCAAAGACGACCATGCTGATGTTCGACAAATTTGGTTCGGTTAGGTTCTATAGCCACTCCGCAAGTTTCCGTGAAGCCTGAAAAACTGCTATAGTTGGATCTTAATTATCGACAAAGTGACTTGAACTCATTACAAATTAGCTGGTTATATGTTTTACTTCTATTCTTTAGTTTTATTCTAGTTCATCCATATATCTGAAGGGCTGGGAATCAAGCTATTTTAAAATTGATCTCGCAAAAGCGGGACAGTCAAAAAGGTAGTACTGAGATGATTCTATATCGTCTGCTTCCAAAAATCCCAATAGCAAAAAGTGCAATATTTTTAATGAAAATTTTAGTAATACTTTTCGACATGTTCGGTATTCATTCGTCTGTCATATCATGTCGTCTGCAACATCTGTGCTCAAGTTGGGTTAAAACCTCAAAAAATCAATTTAGCTATGCAATTCTTTGAAATAGTAAATATGTATTTATGTATGTATTATACCGCAGTGATAAGTATGTAAGTTCTGATAAAGCGAACAATGTATTCCTTCAAACCAATATATCGATAATTTAATAAGGCATTCTGATTAAATACTTTATTGGCGAATTAAATGTTCGCTGTTATTGTACCTACCTCCAATTCTTTAAAGAACATGAAACTTCAACTATAAACATATGTATATATGTGATATATGTTGATGTGTTGCTTGGACTCACCACCTAGCAACATTTCTCCTCCTCCAATCATGTTGACATAAGTTTGAATAAATGTACAAATGTTGCTGACAACCCACCATACTATAAGTGTGTCTAGCAACATTAGCTACTTTCGAAGCTAACTGTTGCATACTTATAGGCTGCTTGTAAATGGATACGCAGTAGTTTAATTAAGTTTGTTACTTAACTCTTTATAAAGGCAAGTGGAGCTTATGTAGACGTATGAGCGCAAGGTATGTGCATACTTGGGTGCATATATAGCATACCCTGTAAAAGTTTCTGAATAAAGTCGAACGAGTCGGAAAAACAACCCCTTATACCAATTTTATTACGACTGCGATAATTTATTATTATTACTTAACCAAAATCAGTGCTCAAAACTAAATATTTGTTTATCTGTATTGAATTTCTGTAATGAAATCTGTTAATTGCCTTCTCGTAGGCCAAAAATACATAAAGAATATCAGTAGCTTGTTTGGAAAAATGTCTGAATAATTGGGTTGTGTGGTTCATACCAGTAGTATGGTAGTTTATAACTAGCTGATTTCACCGCAGGATATTTATACTGTTTGCATATCGTAGGAACTCAAAGCTCTTACCACAACCCTTTAATTAATGATTCTATATCAGAATTTCTAAATTTTCTACAGATCTATAACCAAAATATTCAAGGTTTTTAAATTGAGTAAAACAAAGCGCTAAAGTATATAGTTTTTCAAAACCATTATTGTTATGAAGTCAACCGTTGGCCAGACTGAAAATTTAAGCCCCTAGGTTAAATATGGGAGGCTAGAGGGTTACTCAGGGAATATAATTTCAATACGTCGTGTTCTAAACTTAAAGTTCTCTTAAATGATAAAAAAATAATAACTTTTACATTTTCTTGATTTTAATACATATTTTTTCAAATTTGTCATTATAAAGCAGCTCAGTCTCAGTTTTCCTTTTTTTTGTTGATTTTCTCAAAAATCCTCTAGTGTCTTTAGTAGAATACACAATTTCATAATTAAGTCTAGTTTTTGGTTGGAGTGAGGCTACAGTGGTTAAACGTTCTGGTGATTTTGAGTTTAATTACCTAATAGGTCTTCCCAAATATTTTAATTTTTAGCAAAATATCGTCAATCGGACTGAAATGTTACACTGCTTTTTTTATACACTGAAAATCTGTTATGTAAAATAATAAGCTTTTTCATAAGTTTTCAACACGTTGGCAAAATAAAAATATATTTTTTAGGAAACTGTTTAACTATAATATGAATATAATATATTTTATCTATAAATAACAATTACTTAGTTAATTAATTAAAATAATTTAAATATTCAGTTAATAATTGTTAATAAGTACTAATTTTTTTTCGTATATTTCTTCTGAGTTGAACTAGAAATAAATTATTGATTTTGAATATTTCTTGGTGTTTTTATTGTGAACAAAAAAATCCTATATTTTTTTAGAGTAAAAATAAATTTTTTCGAAAATATTTACAGAAAAGATTTAAAGTCGAATATTTCCGAATTCTAAGTAAATTTATTGCGAAATCCGTTTCTATATTATTTATTCCAAATTTTTGAAAATTGTATTAATTATCGTCAAAGATGTTTCTAAACTATTAATTTATGATATTGAAAATCGAATATTTTTGAAAAATCCAAAATTTCGGAAACCTTTGTTAATTATTTTAATTTTCATAATCGAAACTAGATTTTGATGAAAACTTTCATGTAATTATTAATTGAAAATAAGTACTTTAAATATAAAATTTGAGCAAAGGGTGTTTGTAATATATATGTTCTTGAAGATAATGCTTAACAGCAATTTTGGTTAAAAATAAGTTTTATTCAATTGTAAGAAAAGTATAAATCGAGTTTATTAAATAAATATTTTTTTCTATAAATTAATTGTTAATGGATTTTAACTAATTTAAGGACTAATTAGAACGAGTACTCTTAGATCTAAGACTAAATTAGAGTATTACTAGTAAATAGAAAGCAGATATTGACTGATTGGATCAAAGCATTAACGAAGATCTACTTCTAAATGGTTTAAGGAAATATCATGAACATAAACAACGGTAAAGGATGTCCGGTTAATTTCGCGTAATATAAGAATATCTTAGACAAAATTATAATGCTCTAAAAAAAGAAACAAACGATCGTAAATATTTTCGACCGACTGTTAGTTCTAAACGTCAGGAAATGTAAATTTGAAACGGGTTTTACATACTTCTGACATTTAAATATTATATATATATTTCCCAACAGACTTCTAAAAGACTATGACAACGCTGATGCCGAACTAGTCATCTATGCCACATCGTTGATCAACAAAACCCTCGCTGGTCTAAATGATCAGGATAGCTTTTACGACGAAAGCGATTTGCTGGAACAACAAGGCATGGAATCGGTGATACAGCGTTATATGTCCAAACCGGGTACGGACCTGGATCTGCTGGATCAATTACAGCTTTACGAGGCAGTATTGAAGTGCGTATGCCACAAGACCCCAGTGCAATTGGATGAATTATAAATTTATTTTATATTCCAGATTCGAAGATGGCGAAGCGGAGGGCATACGCCTACCAGAGAACTCGCTGCGCAAGACGCAACGTCATCGCCAAAGCACCGACACAGCGGAACGACGCAAATCGCGACGACACAGCACCGGCACGAGTCCGCATGTCAGCAAAGTGATGGCGTCACCAAAGAGAATGACACCCACACACGGTGTGCTGGACGAGGACAGTTCGGGTTCAACGAATTCCGCCGAGTATGCGGCGAACGGTGTATTCAACGGCGATAAAGGTGTGTATGTGTTTTATTTATGGTATTGTGTAATAATTTTAACCATGCTCAATATTATGAACTTGTGAAACACATAGTGCGCGACGGCGTAGGCGTAACGCCCGGCTTGCGTAGACGACGTGAACGCGCCGAAAGGCACAAGAGCTTTCTCAAGGAGCAGCAGGAGGCTGTGGCGAATGGCATTTTCGCCGCTTTGGAGCGTCGCGAAGAAATCGGTGAGTACAGCGTGGGTTTCGGTTGAGAAGAAAATTTTTTGAGAACTCAAGCTTTTTTTGCCCGTATATTCGCAATATTTTTACGGCATACTAACAATTTTTAATTTGTTTCTTATAAATTTAAATTTTTTTCTAACTATCCAATTGTACGCCTGTCTCGATTAACAACAACAACAACAAAAATATGTTGCTCCATACATACTGACTTATATAATCAAAAATGCGCTGCCTGCCCATGTTGGATATGTAAAACTCAAATTGCAAAAAAAAAATATACATATATACATACAACAAAAACAAAAACAACCATACACACATGCGCTTCCATCATATTCATTATGCCAATCATTGCCACCTGTCATTTGTGTCGATAAGTAGGGCAAATTGTTACCGCCATACCAGCAACGGTGAAAATGGGCGATAGTCCACCAGAATCATTAATTTTAACCAATGATGCCACCATTAGCATAAATCAAAATCAAAATAAAAATCACAACAACAACAGCAACATTCATAGCAATCATCCTACAAACATTGCTAGCAGCAACATTACCGCCAATGCCACTAACAACAACATCAATGTCATCAATTCAAATTCCAATACGAACGCGGGTGGTATTAGCACAACCAACAATAATAATAACAACAACAACAATTTGTGCAACATCAACAACAACACGAACAATAGCAACAGTTTGTTGAGTCCCACTAGACATTTGTTGGGCAGCAACACCATTTCTATAATCAACAACAACATCACGGCGAATTCACTGCACAGCAACAACAACAACAACAACACTAATAAACTGCATAGTGCACCCGAATTTTTGACCAAAAAGAATTTGCTAATAGAACGCAATGCGACTGTGATTAACGGCATTATGAAGAATATACAACGTGGTGGTGATCAGTTGGATAACAATCACAACAACAACATAGCGTATAAGAAATTCGAAAATGATGCCAATCGGCTGAACAGCTATTACAATCAGCTGAGCACACCAAAGAATCAAAATCAATTACAACAGCAACAGCAGCAGCAGCAACAACAACAACAACAACAGCAACTACAATTACAAATACAACAACAAGCAGTCACGCCCTCTTTGCAACACCAAAATTCCATACAAAGTCCAACTATACAAACAGCACACAATGCGCTGGCAGCCGTATGGAGCCCCAAGAAGTCGCTAAATTGCTTCGATTTCACCCAATCCACACCAAAAGCTCCACCAAATACCTACGAATACAATCTCAAGCATAATGCGACACCCTTAACTAGTCCAATACATAGCTTACCCGAAGAACCTATGGCATTGGAGTGTCACTACGCGACACCCATTACCCACAGTGGCCATACACCTACGAATACACCCTCTACGCCCAGCAAGACTATCTCGTCTCTCTCGTCTCTCTCAACACCAACAACACCGCAAACAGCTTTATCCAGTGATTTCACACCCGAAACACCGTTATCATCGTTAAATGCGCCCCACACGAAATTCAATGCGCGAGCAGCACCACCACCACCTCCTCCACCTCCACCACCGCCAGACTTATTGGGTCACTACTATATGATGCCGACACCGCCACCACCGCCGCCAACGCAAGGTGGCTCGCAGTCTCCAGCAGACGCTTCGTTAGAAATGTGCGCCATTGATATGGATTCTCTCAATTCGGGTGATGTATTAGCAATAACAGGTGAGTGTCACCTCTCTCTCTCTACCCCACTCCCACCACCTCGAAAACGTTCATTGTTGCTTCATGATTACTCGCGTGCTGAAGTGCAGCTTTTTGCGTTTCATTCACGATCTCCTTCACGAACCTATTTCTCTGTTTTGGTTTTTGATGCCTTCTTCTTCTTGTTCTTCTTCTTCCTCATTTAACCGCTTTGTGTCAGTCTGAATACTTCAAAATTAGGTTTTTCAAATTAAACATTTGATTATCTTTTTACAATTCCATTAAAATTTTATTACAAAATTTTTTCTAAACCTTTCATAGAATCCGATAATGAGGACAGAAGGCTCTTGCAACAGCTGAAACGTGATCACACTGTGAAGGATCTCACACAGAAATTGAGCAGCATGCCAATGAGTCCGACGCATGAGGAGAAACTGCAGAATCGCATTGTTGGCGATATGTCCGGTCTCATATCCAAAGCCAAAGAGGGACTTGCCAAGAGCAAAAGTAAAGGCGAAATGTCGCGGTAAGTTCTATGTGAATTAATTTAATTTAGATAAGCCCTTCATTAACCTTTACACCACACTCTGCGACGAAAGTCCTTTCCCACGACTGTCGAGTCTACATATATGAAACAGACCTAGAGCTCGATTGTATTTTGAAAAGAACCCAAATCGGTTCAATCTTCTCCTAACTGCTCACAATAAGTTCCATAAACATTAATTTGTAAATATTAGAAAAAGAAAAGAAATATGTATGGTTTTTGATTGGAACTCCGTTTCTATCAAGTTGACGGTCCTTAATATGACCTATATTATGTATTCTTCGGAAGGTTTTTATCCAATACTTACTAACGTTTGAGAAGTTTGAACTTATATTACAGAATACTGAGCTAATCCAGATCCACATCTAGAATTATTTTATATGTAAAATCAACGCTTAATTTGTACGATTTTTTGAATTTAAAAAGGAGTTGAAATTTTCACAAATTTACAAAGTTAATTTCGCATTCATATTTTTATGTATTTTCACACATCAATATTATTTTATATTAAAAAGCTAAAATTTCCACTTGAATTGTTCCATTTAGGCATATTTTGGTGCATATTTCTCATAGGTAGCAATGTAAGCCTCTTGTGCCTTTTCCTTTGATAGACCCTTGTGCTTGTTCCATGAATCCCATTTGGCCTTGCCCTTCAAGTCCAAAGCGCCAGGGCGCTCAACATTCACATCACCAATGGTGGACTGCTTGAAGAGACCGTAGAATTCCAAGAACTCTTCATCGGTTGGGCGCTTGGTGAAGGCTTTAGATTTTTCGCAGGCCGTGTTGAACTGAAGGCAGAGGTTAAATAATATATTGTATATATATATTTTTGATTCGAATTTAATAGTTAAATACACTGGTACTCACATCCATGGCGCAACCTCTTATTAGTGCTCTGTACGACTAAAAGTATCGCCTGCTCAAACCCACTCAATTTTTATAGGCAATTTTAGTGTTATAAACATTAATCTATTCGAAAGTGTTGATAAGATTGATAGGTCACTTTTTTTTTTTTTTTTGTTTGCCTAACTTTCGGTTTTCTCTCATTTCGAACAAGAGCGTTTAACTGTAACTGTATATGTCTTACTTCTTATGTTTTTTTATTTGATTGTATTCAATTGCTTTATAGCCGCGTTACAAAGTCTTTCAACGCTTAACTCTATATATCTCTTATCGCCTATGCGCTGGCCTGTCGATTAGGTAAATGCATTCAGTTATTAGTAACCAAATGTGAAAGATGGCGATCGAAAGGGGGATCTAGAAATATGTACTTACATATGTATCATAAATAAAATAGAATAGAAATAATAGAAATAAATAGAAATAAATAGAATACTTTCCTATATAGGATTAAAGCCACATAGTGGTGGCGTCTATAAAATTCATTTTCAAAGTATCTTCGAACAAATAACCAAGTTAGATTACTCATGTCAGATTTCCGTCTAACCAATTTTCCAAGATTCTTCATAAAATTGCGATAATTCTTCCTTTGGATTAAAGTAGATTTGCATATGATTGGTTATCAGTTACATCGAGGTCTAAATCTGCAAGAACAAGTTGAAGTTGAGATTTCAAGGTCACTTTATTAATTTTTCCAATTTTTACTCCAACCATTAGAGGTGATGGTCTATTTCGTCAATAACTTAAATGCAAATTAGTTCTGAGATTTTTAAAATTATTACCTGTTATTTCGAAATTGTTCCCTATGGAGTTAATTTAAATGCTGAGTTCCGACTGCAATTTTCATCTCATCGAATGAGCTTCTGGTTATATCTAAGTACTCAAGAGCGCTCCATACCAGAGGACACGATAAAGGGTATGCCTCACCTCAAGATCGGGTTCTCGCTCGGCTAACGACGTGAATATTTAGAATACGCTCAATTGTAGCTGGTCCCATGACCACATGGATTAAATGTGGTTAAATATGCAAACTTACGTCAAGATCGATTCTGAATAATTTCTGAGGCTTGTTTGATATTACCTATCAGTTTCTGAGTTATTTTTAAACCTCATTCAGCTCTTTAGAATCGCTTCTCCTATTGATGATTTCACTAATGAACCTATAATGTCAATAATTTCCTAAATGCTCAATTTATTCCGTTAAGAAAACTTACTTAATCATCCATATAATTATCGGACAAAAAATGGTTAGAAGAATCGAAACTTCTCTTTAGAAATATCTCTTTTTTGCTGTAGCTAAAAGACAACGCATCAAAATTAAATCTACAATTAAAGTTTAAGGAGTCAGTTGTTCAAACCAAGGTAGTCTATAACAAATTCCAAAGAGTTTTCTCGGTCCAACTCTATACTATAGCAATTCTGAGGTATCAATAAAGACACTTTAGAAATTCGATCTATTTAGTTCGAAATAATTTTATTTTTACCTATGTTTTCTTATTTTCGTCTACGTTAATAATACTTGTATAATTTCCATTTCCACAACTTCAATCTTAAGCATAAATTGGAGCATATTTCTCATAGGTGGCAATGTAGGCAGTCTTGGTAGCATCCTGAGACAAACCTTTGTCCCTCCCTATCTATCTCTCTCGCTTTCTTTTTTCACTATATTTTTGGCTTATTATTTGACTTACATCCATTATTGACTTTGAAGGCAGCTAAAGTTTAACTGGCGAGAAAATTTTTCCAGTCCGGCCTTTTATAAATACACGCTTAGCTAACTGTAGTTAATACCGATAGTATTTGAATATAGATAAATCTTATCAAATCGACATATTTATTTATTATTACAATGAATTTAGAGTTGTATATTACATAGTTTTTGATTTATGCCCTTAAGTACAGTATAACGGATTATCTTTCGAATAAATATTCGGAAATGTACGGAATTTCCCATGCATTTAGGTCTTATAAGGCTTATCAAGCTACAACATATTTATATGGAGTATTTATAAATTACTTGCCTGATAGGAAACTTTTGATTGAGTAAAACATATTTGACTTGCTAAACTTTAACATCAACCACAGAAGTCTATCGATACTTATGGTATACTTATGGTACTACTGGTATAGACTTGTTGTTGTATTCAAATACAGCAGGAAATACCGAATTCATATTCTGAAATATTGAAATGCGAATTCATTTGCAGCGCTTCTTAAGTGTCTCGCTGCGAGAGTTGGATTGTCTCTAGACATACTTCTGATCGATTGATATGACCTCGGCAGCGATTTGTTTTCATAACCAGGTTTCGAAATGAAGAGTACGCTAACCTCCTCTTCTTCTGGGATTGTAAGCAAGATTCAAAAAATTCCATAATTATTATGGTTGCTTTCAAAGCATTTAACCTCAAAGCTGAAGTATTACTGGATATTCTATATGTTCCTATCATGTTCCTTGAAAAGTTTTATAGCTACCGAAAGCTTTTTCTCCCCTTTTCGAGGTGAACACATAATTGAAGGAAAACACCCAAACGTACGATTAGCTGAAGAAAATGTATATTTTCCAGACTTTTGTTGAGTCCGTCAACTAGTAGTTTGGTTTGCTTAAGAATTTTAGACTGAATCTCAACTGATTAGCATAGGCATCGGCTCGAATATGCCTGATACTCTTTTCGACACTATCATCTAAAACCACTTGATTTTATTGAAAGGTCTATGAGCCCCTTTATATATATTCAAACTTTGTTTGAAATAGTGTGAGTTTTTTAGATTTATCACGGATATATTTTACTGGATGTAAGTAATACATATACGCCTACATCATTTCATTTTCTCCGTATTTGATAAGATGATAAGTCGCTTATGTTAGTATATTCATATGAGTGTGTATAATTTCAATCAATAAACTGTTATTTATCACCTACATTTTGAGTCTTACATCCGGTACCGTTTACTGAAATAAATAACACAACAACACATGCAAAATTTACCATGTTCTAAGTAAGTTCTAAACCTGTGTAAAGCTCTCCAGCATATTTCGTTATGCTGAAATTTAATAATGTGGGGGTAGTTTGATATTATAGTCGATAGAAAAGTTGTAATCTCTCGGTAAATTTAGTTCAGTGTTCTTCGAAATTATTTTAACTTTGCAAGGAATAATTTTCTCATATTCTGCGAAACGTTTTTAGATTTGATGTACTTTTGCAAATGCGATGCAAATCTATTACCACATAGTATGCCTAATAAGTTATTCTAGAGAACACTTCTGCTTTCTAAACAAATATTATCTTACCCACCCGAACAGACCCACTTTATCCACTTATTTTACTGGTTCAAGACTCCATTATATAGTAATCAATCCGTTTGCACGTTTAGGAAACAGTGCAAAACTTTTTCAGAATCGGGATTTAGCCTTGCCAGCCAAACCCTTAAATTGAAGAATGAAAGTCGAGTAAATTTTCGCCGACTTTAAGTTTTATCTTTATGGTATTCTTTAGCAATAATTTGTGGTATTCATAATCTCAAGCAACTCATTAACATTTATTCTCAGGTCTTTCAGTAGAATGTCATGGATTTAACCGACGAATAATTTTTTTTAATAATTTCCTCATCCCGAAAATAACAATTCCAATAAAGAACAAATTTATAATTAACTATAATAGTAACAAGTAGGAAAATTTCCATGGTTGTAAATTTGAAAAGCATTATATGAAATTTTTGGAATTTTTGTTCAATTATCTAACAAGGTCAAGGCCAGATGTACGGTTTTTCAATTTGTCCAATTTAGGCTAAAGGGAACAGCTTGGTACTATTTTATATCGCTGTCTTTCGACACTAATCACAGATTAGTTAATTAGATTAATTAGACAGATTAGTTTTCATTTGTGATACTAATCGTGTACAGAGTTTATTCCACTTTTTATCTGCACATATTTTTAAATAATTAATTATCTGAAACTTTTTCGTACGTTTAACTCAAGTCATTTATTTCACATATTCCAATCAAGTTAGACAAATAACTTCTTTGATTTTGCTAAATCATAAAAGTTAAGCATAAATGGGAGCATATTTCTCATATGTGGCAATGTAGGCAGCCTTAGCGGCATCCTGGGACAAACCCTTGTGCTTGTTCCACGCGTCGAATTTAGCCTTGGCCTTCAAGTCAACGGCGCTAGGAGCGGGAATGTTGACATCGCCAACGGTAGCTTGTTTGAAGAGACCATAGAATTCCAAAAACTCGGCGTTGGAGGGCTTCTTGGTGAAAGCCTTGGCTTTTTCGCAGGCGGTGTGGAACTGTAAAAACCGAAAATGTTACAATTTATTTAAAGAAAACTATTGTTTCAAATACTACACACGTCCATGTTGCTGTGTGTGTTTTTCTTAAGCTGCTACCTTAGTGAAGGTTAAATAAACTGTTGAATCAACTCGCTTACTGCAGGTATTTATATACCAAATCGGGTAATACCAGATGTTCATTTTTGCAATTTTTATCAATTTGCAATCTTTTTTTTTATTTATATAAAAGTAACGCAGGTGCTTTTGCAAAATTTGTGACCTATAATCGCTCATTTAGTTAGAAAGTTTTATGATTCTTTAATACTAGTATAAACTCGAGTAGTGTATATATAATAAATATATGTATGTACTTATTTGAGCTATGTAGTAAGCATATGCTATGTAGCAGCAGATAAGCCGCACACAATGGTTCAATTCATTTGTCTATATGAGCCATAGATATATGCATATATATATTTGTTGGCCACCTTCAGGGTTGATAAGATTTCGATAACCTAACAGTTGCTTGGTCGTTCTGTAATCTCATTAGATAACCGATATATTAAAATGGTAATGAAACACTTATTATCATATTATGCTTACTAACTTTCAAAGAAATACCGACAGAAGCTCTACAACTAGTATACTACTGAGCAAATTACGACTCCCTGCAAACTCAGATACACTCCAAGTAATATACGAGTATATTCAAAGTAAACGGTTATACGAAAAACACGAATTGATTTCAAAACCTATATTTTCCAACAATTAATAAAATAGTTATGGACTATGCAATTTTAGAGAAGTAAAGAAGATTCTGACAATTTCTAATACCTTTAAATGAAATTGTGAAAGTTCCTATTCTCTTTCTCGGATGATACTTATTAAGGCCATGATGACGCACTGTTTTGTAAACTCGATAAAAAAATGCATATTGAGAATTTCAACTTGAACAGGGTGGATCAGAAGTCTTTTCTCAAATGGTGGAAAAAATTTGGTCGTACAACAACCTTGGTAGAAATCACTAATTTAGGATCAGTCTAGTATAAATCTGACTATATGCGTAATATACTGTCATTAGTTAGCTAGAAATGAGTCTCATCTGAGAATAAAATATTGTTAAAGTGGATCATTGTTGAGCTTACTATATCTCCAGGAACTTCTACTTTACGCTTTGATAAATGGATCTGCATCCGAAAAACCCACGCTGTGTACCGCTAAATGATCTGTGTACAGGGAGCGTGGGTTTTATTGGTCTTGCAACCAGTAATAACTCTCCTTCTTTTGGACATCGAAATTAGGTAGTATCATTTGAAAACCATCGATATACATTAGTGGCCTGTTTGCGTTTTGAGGTTACTACAAGCGACTTACGAGATAATATTTTTAATATTATATGAGATTTACGGAGACGCCCTTCGAAAAATTGATGCTAATTTTGGAATTATAAAGTAAAGACCGCAATTTATCTTCAATCATCAATTTAGAAAAAACAATCGATTTGTTAAGAGAAAGAGTATATTGTAGGCTTTTTTTTTCTGCCACAACCAAATTTTCATTAATATTAAACCCCCCTCGCTTAATTTAATTTCCAGTTCATCCAGCTTGGATCAAGACGTCAAAAAGGTGGAACCGAAAAAATCCGAAAATGAGCTGCACTGGGAGGAGCTTGTACGCAATATGATACGCCCACTTAACCTTTGTGATCTAGACTTTACCGATTTGAATTCGGAAGACGAAAAAGATGTGTTGGCGCCACGCGGTTTGGGAGCTGGTGTACCGCCACCACCACCGCCATTCGGTGGTGGCATACCGCCACCAATGATGCCACCAGCACACATTCTATGTCCACCGCCCATGAATAGCCTGGCAGGCATGGTGCCACCGCCGATGTTCAGCTACAGTGGTTACGGCAGCTTGACGAATAGTGCCAATAGCTCCATGAATGGATCGATGAATGGCGATATGAGCAACACGAACACCATTAGGAAGAATAAGAAAACGGTGAGTGAAGAAAATTATATTTTTTGGGAAAGAGATTTTAGAAGCGATATAATATTATCAGTTTCTTTAATGTGTTATAAAAAAGTTCGAATTAAAAAAAAATGTGCGTGTCTTTTGTAGAAGCATATTATTTTATATTTTATATATAATACTATATTATATTTAAATGGCTGTCTGAAACACCTATTAGTCTTTTAATCCCCGGCCTGAGACACAATTTAGGTATTCGTCTTTGCTAAACTCAGCCTATATAAAGGCTTTTGTTGCATTATTGTTGTTAACGTATTAGATGGTAAATGTTGCCTACATTTAGGGGAGCATACATTTTAACTGTTTTATCGAATATTTGATTGAAAATACAGGGAAAAAATCGTTAAAAAATTTGTAATGTTTTGATAAATATTTTTCTTTTATACTCAGGTAAAACTGTTCTGGAAGGAAGTGCGCGAGGACATGATACCCGTTGTGATTGGCAAAACCATATGGGATGAGTTGCCACCGTCGAATGTGGACACGCAAAAACTGGAGCATCTCTTTGAGTCCAGAGCCAAAGATCTAATGACCAAGGTGAGTGTGTTTCTTCAATTAAAAAAAGGGACTTTTGAATTTTGATTAACAGCTTGTTTGGGTGGAAACTGTAGTTGTTCTTGCAACAATTTTAATATTTCTTGTGGTGATTTCGGTGGTTGGTTTTTCGTATATATTCTTAAGTATTGAACCTATTTTTGAAACTTATATGTGTGAATAAACAATGAAATTTTCTGTTTCTGTTTACTTTTCTATGTTTTATTTGTTGCAATCAAATGAAATGAAATTGCAATTTGAAAACAATACAATGTTGCTACATGCTACCCAACAACTTGTGTCTACTCTACCACATGTCAACGGCTTTGTTATGGATCAAACTATATACTATATGTACCAACTATGTTGCAAACAATGTGTTGAATGAATGCAACTAAATTAAATTCCAAAAAAAAAAAACAAAAAACAAAAAAAATTTTTAAAAAATGAAACATTAAAAACCAAAAATTATAATCCATGAATACAAAAAAAAATATATATACAGGAGGTGAGTGCAATGGAATATTTTTTTTGGACTTTGGTCCTTGTTTCTGCTAGTTTTGGTGTTGGATTTTTATTATTGACCTATCTCCTCATTCTCCACCAGACACTACACTACTTCTTGTCTGCCTTTTATATGTTTTTATGTAATAGTTTTTGTTGCTCAAAACCAATTTTGTTTGATTACAAATTACACTGATCAGCGGTCGAACAATGTCAGTCACTAATATACACAAATGTGTCTAATATTTTTTTTTTTATTTTCTATTTTCTTTTCTGATATTATTTCGGTTTCTTATTCTTAAGTAATTTCTGTGTTCAGATCATCTATGATATCCGTATATATTAAGCACCGATTTCTCAATCGTCTGAATAAGCACTAACGAATGTTGTTGGTTTTGCTACTAGCTTAGAAAGTTGTGAGTTGCTGCCTATGATTGAGGCTCTCTTGCCAGGAAAATGCTTTAATGATTACCAGCCATTTATGAGTGATACAATTCAGGCATTGAGGAAATCCTTCACAGCTAATATAGCTTATATATATATATATATTTATGTATAGACTATATACATTCACATTGATATAAAACACCTGTTTGTTATAAGCTTCTTGTTTGATTTAGTTTCGTAAAATCTGGATTAAGATTAGATAACGGTAATTCATTTGAAATAATTTATATTTATTTTTTTTGTAGTAAATATGTAGCGGCAAATTATGAAAATATAGTCAATAGGCATTATTTTAGAAGTTTTTAGCAAAAAAATTAAGTAAATTTTTCGTATAATTACATCCGAATTTTTATTGATCAAACATTATGATTTCCGTATTAATTTTTTCGCACTGGTAAATCGCAAAAATAATATCCATACACTTTCTAATTTTTTCGAAAATCTTTTCGAAAATCTTAAATAATATCTTTCGAATCTGCATATACCTCGTTTTTTAACTACAACTATTGCACATTAAAATTTTTATTTAAAATAGTCAAAAATTTAACTCAACGCTTTAAAATTAAAAAAAAATTCGAATCAGACGGATTCAATTAGACTCTTACTATTAATTTTGCCTCCGAAATTGCATTTCTAACTGGACTTCATTTTTCCAGTAAGCACTGATTTTAACGAAAAATATTTCCTAACATCAAAATTAATTAGCCAATTGAAAACAAAAATTTGAAAAATATCTTCTAAAATAAAAGTGATTAATTAAATTATTTTCGCGGTATAAAAATTCTGAAATAAAATTTGTTTAAAACATGAAATTTTTAATTTGAGTAAAAAATTAAAAAAAACTGTTATTAAACTGTTGTTAAATTTATCTTTTTAAAAATATAAAGCTCAAATAATCAAAGCTTATCGAATAATTATAATAAATTAGTATAATAATTTCAATACCAAATATTTAATTTATTCTATTTTATTACTTAAATTTAATCTTATCATATCATTCAAAATCTTATCAATCAAAATTTATTTAAATTTTTTTGATGAATAACTACAAAAATTTATGTTTTTAGAAAAGTAACATTATTTTTAAAGAAAAGAAATATTAAAAAAGGAGCAAAGGAACCATAAACTCAAACAAAGCTCCAAATATAAATTTCAAATCATCTAATTGTTATATAAGGTTTTAAATCTTTCCAAAGTTTAATATTTATTTTTGTGACTGATTCAATTCGTCTCTTAAATCTTAAAATCTACGAATCTTAAAATTTTGCTTTAAGCCTCTTATAAGAAAAGGGCTCCGATTTGTTTCCCTTCTGAGTTGAGTTGCGATAATTTTGCTAAGACCAAATTCATATTTATTTCAAGTATAGCGTAGTAGCTTTAAATAAATCCACGGTCGCAAAATAATTTTTTGCTTTCGAAATTTCAATTGTTAAATAGAAAAGCCCGAAATTTGGTATTTAAATTGCCAAAGGATTTTCACCCTTCGAACTAGCATTGGTAAATATTTAATATTTGAAAAATGCCATCAAATATTATATAATAATTTGTCTGTTCTCAGTATCTAAGTTAACTCTTGATTTGATTCTCTTGAAAACAGTTCAGATTTATATTCGTTTTTCAAGCTAGAGGTCGACACTTTGAGGGGGATTTGTATTCCATATACATACATTAGATACATAATATTTAAGAGATTATTTAAGACTTTACCAAAACACTTAAGACTTTCTCCGTTTGCGAAAATAAATTTTGAAAGGATATGGGAATAATATCAATAAAACTATTCGAATCTATTAAAAAATCATTCAGTGACAGTGAAAGTTAGGGAATATGAGATCAGTAGGAGTTCATAGGATTACATAATATAATAGAATAGAAGGGTTTTACATACAAAAATATAATTTTTCTTCACAAATGCTTCAACATAAATTTCATTTGTTTTCAAAACTTTGCTGCAAACACTACAACAACACATTATGGTTTGGTATACAGAGTTTTCGTTTTTCAAGCACAACTGTCTTTAACCTATTATGATTATGAATAAGTACAATAAATCTTGTATTCACCCAACTCTCGTTCATTATCTCATTTTATGTTTACGCTGTTCATGGTTCTTGCCTTGCTGTTTAATAATATTTCTAACGATTATTGCATAACATATTCCAGAAACAACAAGAACTGAATAAAAGCAAAGAGATTATCGTATTGGATCATAAACGTTCGAATGCAATCAATATTGCGATGACCAAGTTGCCGCCACCGCGCGCCATCAAAGCGGCGATATTGAAAATGGACGCGACGGTGGTGACGCGCGAGGGCATCGATAAGCTATTGAATATGTTGCCAAGCGATGAGGAACGCGGCAAAATACAAGAAGCACAGGTATGGAAACTAGTACACAAAAAAAAAAAGTCAAAAAACCTTGATAAAAAATTATATAAAACATTGGGTGTTCCATTTTGAATCTTATTATCAGCTATCACACACTATATCAAAATCAATTTTCAAAAATACATATATTTTCTATTTTAAATACTTTTTTTTACAATAGACGTTCTCAAGGAAACACCCTGTATGTTACTACAATACTAAAAACATTTCTAAAGACAGTGTTCTATTTCACTGCAAGACTAATTCTCTTTATACTTTCATAACATTTCATTTAGATGGCCAATCCAGAACTGCCTTTGGGTAGCGCCGAACAATTTCTACTCACACTAGCCTCCATTTCCGAGTTGGGAGCGCGATTAAAATTGTGGGCATTCCGCTTGGATTTCGATAATAGCGAAGTAAGTAAATTCACCAAATTTCAGAAATAACCAAATAATAAACATATATTAACGATAAGTCTTTTCCATTCTCTTTGCAGAAAGAAATTGCGGAGCCATTGATGGATCTCAAACAGGGTATCGAAATCCTACGCAATAATCGCACCTTCAAATGCATTCTGTCGACACTGCTATCTGTCGGAATATTTTTGAACGGTGCACCAGTCAAGGGTTTCCAGATCGAGTATTTGTCTAAGGTAATCGTATTTTAACGGTATACATGTTGATCATCTGTGGTTTCCATATAATTTAAAAAAAACAATTAAGGGTTAGAAATGATACGCCATCAATGAGGGGCTTTCTTTCATATCGCTCAAGCTAGGCCCATGGAAACTAATTGAGTTTTTTTGAGGGTTTAGAGAAAATATGTTGGATACCTTTAATGGTGCATTAAGATACCGAGACTTTTTGAGATTTTGGATTTTTTCAAAATAATTAAAATGTATAATTTAGACTTAGTGCTACAGTTAGTAGTTCATTGTGTTCCCATATACTCAGTATTGCAATTAGTCCACAGTATGTATAAGTTTATAAGTTTTACGGAACCTTATCTGTTGCTTTGCAAATGAAGAGCCTTCTAGCGAGTGTAAATATTTGTCTGTATAATTTTTCTCAGTGTCAAACTCATACAATTAATTCTCTTAAAAATTATCAGATATTCGAGGCTTTAAACATTTAGGGTCAAGATTACACCTACAATAAAGAGAGAAGTTTTTTAAATTTTCTGTATGAACACTAACAAATTTTGAGCTTGACTCTATATGTAGGAAAGTTCTGGACTTAAAATACCTCAATGCGAATCCCAATCAAAAACTCCAAACCTCTACATTTTAACGACGTGGTAATCTTTTCTAAATCTCAAAGCTGTGTTTTTTAATTTCGCGTCCATTCCGTACTTGTGACCTCGAAAATATCACATTTGAGATTGAAATATATCTATTTTAATAAATCTCGTCAGTTTTCTAATCTACTCTAAAATCTGTATTACACAGGTACCTGAGGTTAAAGATACCGTACACAAACATTCTTTGCTGCACCACTTGTGCCACATGGTAATGGAGTCGTCGCCTGATACGACAGATCTATACTCGGAAATCGGCCCGATTACACGCGCATCCAAGGCGGACTTTTCTGATTTGGCACACAACCTAAGTCAATTGGAGACTGAATGCAAGGCATCCTGGGATCGGCTCAAGCTGATTGCGAAGCACGATTGCCCACCGCAGCTGAAACAGAAGTTAGTGGATTTCCTAGCCGATTGTGCAGAGCGTATTATTATACTGCAAATTGTGCATCGGCGTGTGATCAACAGGTGGGTTGTCTTTCGAAGTGTGTAACAGTGGTTGGAAAGAAAAAATAATTAATCCGTTTTGCAGATACCGCAAGTTCCTTTTGTGGCTGGGTGCGCCACAACACACCATCTCCGAATCGAAACCCAATGAATTCTGTCGTATTTTATCAGAATTCGCGTTGGAATATCGTACGACACGCGAACGCGTACAACAACAGCTGGAGAAGAAGGCGAACCATCGCGAACGCAATAAGACGCGTGGCAAGCTCATTATCGATATGGCCAAATTCAAAACCAAAGAAGATCGAGCCGATGCCGAGCTAAAGTACTGCAATTAGTTTGTACAAAAAAAATTTAGATTTTAATTTAATTTTGTTATGTTTCCAAACAGGGAACTACTCGGCTCTGCGAGCGCGGATACGCCCGATGCCAATGGCACACTGACATGGCGTCGACGGCGCGCCGAACAGCTACGCTCGCCTATTACACGACAGAGCGAAGAGAATTTCACCGATGGCGATGACGAGATCCTGGAATCGTTGGTAAAGACTGCGACCAAAGCGCCGGGTACACGTACCACACCGCGCGAACGGAAGCGCACACGCCATGCTGATCGCAAATCATGTAAGTTCCGAATTTATGCTCTTATGCATATATATCTAGTATTTAATGTGGTGAAAAGTGGTGTGGGGAATTTCGCAATTTGAATGGTTTCATTAATTTAACACACAATTCGTTTTTCACCAGCGTACAAATCGACTATGTAAAACGCGCGTACACGACAATAAGCGAGTTACCAAAACACATACAAACACACCAGTGCATTTACTCACATACAAACACTGTAAATGTGTTAAAAATATATTTATAAAATTAGAGAAAATAATATTAATCACACCAAAAAATTCAAAATTTTGTCTTAATTTTCCGCTAACGTGTTTTTGGCTTTGGTTTTTGATGTAAAAAATATATTAAAAAATTTTTGTAATGACATTCATCATAAACAAATTACAATTATACTCTTTTGTAAATATACAAAACTATTATTAATTAACTACAGATATTTTTAGAACATAATAATAATTAATATAACCCAGTTCAATAATTTTATCTAAAGCAAATGTTTATTATTTTATTTTATTAATTTCATATGTATGTCCACCAAAAATAAAACTATATATCTTCACACACTTACAATTGGGTTAACATTGGAAATCGTTATGAATCTGTAATTCATCTTAACTTCTCATTAATAAAAATATAAATATATAAATAAATAAATCATGACATAACCTAAAATGTACAAAATCGTCCAAACCAAACTCGCTAAACACGTTCGTTTCGTGCATTGTTGGCTGCAGTGAAGCGGTCGCGCACGCGTGAAGGATTCACAATTGAACGCGCACCATCGCCATAGAAAGGCTCTGGCACAGCACCGTTATAAGGGCCAAGTGGTTAGTGGATTTGTTTTGTTGTTGGAAATTTTGAGCCCGCTGGTTTTTGATTTTTTAAAAAATTTTGGAATGCATTTTGAAAGATTTGAACGTTGCCAACTAAAATTAATAAAAAAAAATTGCATGAAACATTACAACAGAAAAGAAATAAATTTTAATAAATTAATTAATAAATAATATTAATAATAATTATTAATAAATTGTTATTGCTGTGACTAACTCTAATATTTACCGTTGAAAAACCATTGTGAGCCATCATTTAAAAACCTACATAAACAGCAGACAACTTTTAGAAACCATAAAAAAAACAGCACTCTACCAATTGTTACATATAAAGCATATTTTAGTCAAATGCTTTAAAATTTTTATAAACACATGTCATACCACCCTGTTATACTCGTATTTACCTCCTTATAGTTTTTTAAATAAACTTTTTATAATATAATGAATATAGTTGGGATATCCAGATTTGAACGCTTTAAACAGATGGGTTTCCCTGAAAATTTTCCACACGAAGAACAAATCCGTTGAAGGCACTAATCTGGGTTAAGGTGTTACATATTCCAACGGTGTTCTCTTTATGGCCGGAAATGTCTAAATCCCTTTAGCATTTTTTGACTTAAAAATTCTTGCTAGAAACTTCCATAGCCTTATATAGCGGTTTAGAACGTATAGAATCCTTAATTAGTGGAATAAAACCACAAGCCGTGAATACGAGGAATTATATTAAACTTAGAACTTAGAAGGAGTGAGGGTACTTTACCTTGTTGTAATTTTCTGTGAGAGTATTTCAAAAGATCGATGATCTCTCAAACTGCCCTCTTAGAAAGTTAATCAAAAGTTATAGTTAAAATGCTGAAATTAATAACTCCTCCGTTTTCAAATAAAATCTTAATTTTGCTTATCAAGGAGTACAGTACCCAAAATTATATTTTCGGATAGTAAATTAGCCATTTGAACTTCCAAAAAGCACCAATGTTGTTGGATAATGCTTCAGTTATTCTCTAGAGCAATTTGTTGACTCGCTTCATTGTCATGAACGAATTTTTGAAGAAGTAAAATCTTCAATAAGAAGAAAATATTATATTTGGAAGGCATTAAGAGAAGAATAGATCTAGATACTTCTTTATAACAGATCGGATATTAGGTTGGGCATAAATTATTTGAAAGGTCTACCTTCTGAGAAAAAATGTATCTGACCAATTCAATTTATAATATGATATAAATAGGGTCAATATTATAAATCATCTCCGCCAGACGATTTCGAAAGACTCTTGGCAGGTGCTTTCAATTGTCATAAGCGCCCCTTGGATATTCAGAGCTGTTACATTTACCCCAGAGCTGTACTATAAAACTTATTTTGGATCGAGCTGTTTCCCCTTCAGTAGCTTCATTTATACTTTACTTGTACAACAGTAGTTGTCTTGGATTCATCAGAACGATGGTGAATCGAACACACAATAGATCTTTTGTGGCATAATCATAGAGAAAGAAAAGCAAACGTTTATACCACTTAAACAGGATATCTACATACTATCATATATTGAATTCCAGTGGACAACTTCGCTGTTGTTCTCACCGCAAATAGTTTCTGAAAAATAGTGAAATGTCGAATCGAACCGAAGACAGCTAATAATAATTTTCAGTAACTAATAAAATTAACCGTACATTTTAGACTTCATACCATGTCATGACTTGCTTTACACAAGTGTAACTAAATATTATATATAATACGCTTTTTCAGTGGCTTAATGTGATATATGTCTTTAATAAGTTCCATCTGGGCTTGATTAACATCTTCTCACTCATTTGCGTTCAAATCACTCACAAGCTCCTACTTTGCGATTACTCTCTTTCCAGTGCGTCGAACGCTTAAGAACGGCCTAACGGAGGAGGAGAAACAACATGTTGCGTCCCTAATAAAAACCTATTAGCGTTTTAACTAGTAGTCAAATGTAGTAGTCAACGTCCACAGACTTCTTAGTGTTAGAGAGTCACTGAGAAGAAGCAAAACTATGAAACAGACTGAACAGCGTGTGAAAAGCAGATGATGAAAAAGATAAAGAAACAGCAGAAAA
The DNA here is from genome assembly GCA_021498325.1 of Bactrocera minax. Taxonomy (NCBI): domain Eukaryota; kingdom Metazoa; phylum Arthropoda; class Insecta; order Diptera; family Tephritidae; genus Bactrocera; species Bactrocera minax. The sequence goes on from JAKEEE010000001.1 coordinate 6,819,490, forward strand.
TGATTTTCTTATTGATTTAATTTTGGACGATCTCGAGCGTTACCAGTGAGTTATGAGCAAAGCAAAGACGCCGCTGAATTCGGAGGGGAAACTAGTGCCTTGGATAGTGTGTAATACGATGATGAAACGAATGTGAGAGCCGAAGCCGACATATACATATATATAAATATTCGAGTGGAGCTTGGAAAACGAGCGTATGCCACTTTTAGAATGGAGAAAGTGCGTACAACTTTACTATGGGGTTGCTAATGAATTGGCAAATAAAAGATGAAGAAAAAAATGCAAAATAGTTAGCTGTAGCGCTTGTATGTAAAATATATACCCCTCACGGCATAAAGTGTAGAAAACAGACAAGCGAATTCTGACTAAAAAGGAAAAGCAGCAAAGAATAAATAATTATGCTAACGAATAAGCGAAAAGTGTTATTTTTTATTATTATTTTCGTTTAAATAACCTTTATTAGGAATTTCTAATAATTTTTGTAAATTTATTATTTCATTTTTATTTCAAAACGAAGTACATATTTATGATTTTACAATATTTTAAATAACGAATTTTTCAAAATTTATTTTTGGGTAAAATTTAAATTTTCCAAATTTTTCATTATAAAATTTTATAATTTTTTTATTTTGTTTATTGTAAAAGAAGTATTCAAAATCTTGTTATAGCGCTACAATTGTATACAATTAAACCATATTCTACATTATTGGACACGACTAACAAAAATTATTATTATTAAAAAATTTTGCTGAATTAAAAAAAGATAAATAAATTGTAAAAAACTATTTTAAAGTAAGTAACAGAAATATAAAGCAAAAAATTATTATTATTACAATTACTATTATTATTACAGTTATTATTATTGAAAAATGTGAATTGAAAATGTTTCAAAAACAAGTTTTAAAAAATATGTTCTTTTAATTTATTATTTTATATTTAGTATACTGAAACTGTAATCGATAAACTAGTTTAAAAAGAGAAATCTTAATAAATATCGCAAAGAAATTGTTGAAAAAAAGCTTTTGTTATAAATATATTTTAGGTAATGTTAGGAGAATTCTAAAATAGTTTTCTAATCCAATGCTCAAAAGGCTGATAGGAAAACATGCCAATTCTTCAATTGATGAATCAATAATTTTTAGGATTCAGTTAAATTGTTTACAATTTTACTTTTGATTTTAAGGTAAAGTTACCAGACTGTTAGAGGAATGCAACTTAAGGAGTTAGGTCACTCTCTAAAAAGGGCTAAAAGGGCTTAATTTTGACAATTTATTCTCGGATCAAGGCAAAAGAAACCGAATTTCTTTCCGTCATATTCATCAAATATATGTTTGAGTATACAAACAAAAAAATTTATTTGTGTATTTTCATAGGAAATGGCGGCTACAGTGCCAGTCTTCAGGATAACCTTTTCAAGAGAGCCTTTGTGGGTGACATATTTCTAGGAGCTTATGCCATTTGAAACCAAATAAAAAACAACTTGATTTAACCCTTGATTTTGGTACTTGCTATACATTTTTAGCTTTACATACGTTTTTCGCGACTTGTAAGAAGGGTTAATTTTTTCTATCGAGAAATGAGTAGTGAACTATTAACAGAAAGTAGCAACAAAAAAATCGTACGTAGTCAAACGATAAGGAACTCGCCTCCTCTTACTTAGGAAAGTCTTCCTCTAAAAGTTGATTGAATATGCCTCCAACAAGAAGCGAGAAAGAGTACAAAATCCATACCACTGTCATACTGATCAATACTTTATAGGACACTCTACTCTTTTACTTGTTAGGTTAACGTTTCAGCTCAAGTTATATTGGTTTAAAGCTCTTCAGAAAACAACTTAGTCTTAACCGACTGCTGAGATACTTTACACCATCTTTTAACTTGGACTTCGACTATGTATTGGAAATTTCGAATCATGGATATATAATTAAACAACAGGGTTTCAAGCTGGAACCAAATATCCAAAAAAATAGAAACTTTCCATAAGTGCTTATCTTGTATTGTACATCTTAAAATCCTAAACAAGCTCTTGGATTGAACCTTTGGTTCTTGGTTAACTACAATATTTTTCCCCTCCAAAGAGCTGCCATAATAATCATCTGTACCAGACATACCCTAAACCTAAACAGTAAAGGAGGAGTAGAGTAGGCTACCCATTAAGAAGTAAACAAATTTATTCTAAATTTATTCAAAATATAAAAACAACATAATTAATTAACAAACTACACCAGCTTAAACTAATTAAAAACCATTTGTACACGGCTGTTGCACGAAATCCAAACAGAACCCCCGATTATCGATATCTGTAGGCGCTTCAACACCATCCGTATGGAAGTACAGGCGGAAAGGTCGCACGCTTGCTGCAATTTTATTCAATAAAATATTAATATTACAAATTCAGTAGCTGTAATCGAGACCTACATTGCACGGTGCGTTGAATGGTGCCCACTTCTGCGCTGAATGTGCCGCCACAAACGCGATCCTCACAGGCGGCCAAAGGCGGAATGCGATCCACCGAACGCATGCAGCCGATGAGCAGCCAATCGTTGATACACGCATTCTGGGTCACTTGAGTGCCGCCACCGACCATAGAACCGGTGGGATTGTTGGAGTTGCCGGAGATGGTGAAGGAACGCGAACGGCTATTTTCTAAAAAAAAAAACAATTAAGAATAATTCGGAAGCAATAACTCAGTTCAAACTCACCAGAGTCCAAGCAGGCATTATACTGTATACTGCAAAAATTACGCTCGGCGCGTATACAAACACTATAGTCTTGATTGGAGAGTTGTCGTCCCGTCACCGTGTTGAAATTGAAACTTCGAACACGTCCACTGATGCCGGTGAAATACTGCAGGCAACCATGATCGGCTCGACTCAAACTGCCGCAGTGTATTTGGGTAACTCGGATGCGCCAGATTCGGGAGAAAGTGCCGCTCGTTATGACGGAGAGCACTATAGCGTTACTTTGACCCAAGCCGGCGTCAATGTACACTGCGTAAAGGGAGAACTTACTACCAGCTGGTTCGAATAAACAAAAAGACTTCTTTTCTTACTGTGATCGCCTGCCGAGGTGCCACAAATTGTTGGTATCGGACTGCCGCCTGAGACGAGCAGTTGATCCTGATTGCAGACATGGTTCAACGCTTCGGGTGGTGCAATGGAAAACATATCCAAGTCGAGCCTGGAAAGAAAATATGGAGAACATAGAAGAATATTGTCTAAAACATCCTCTTTGCTCTAGATTTCTAACCTTAACTGACAAACATCCGGATGTATCTTCTGCACTGTCACTTGACAGCTGCCCGTGCCATCGTAGACGTCTGGATGGTTGGGATTAACAAAATAAGTGGAGTTCTCACGTATAACCCCACCGCAAGTTTGTAGAACTGGAAAAAGATGAAATATTTAAATTATGCAATTGAAATAATAAAGTACTGAAACTCAAGCAAAATGTGCGTTTGGGTGTAGAAAATATATTGTTGGTATAATTTTTATTTACAAACACAGCACAATCCATAACCGCCCGCACACGGTCCAGCTGGTATGCCAGCGCGTAGCAGACACTCCTTGTTCGGTATACAGTTACCCTGTTCTCCAGATGGTGCTGTACATGTGCCTGGTCCAACGGGAACCACACTAAAGATTGGTAAAACTATAAGACAGAAATAAAATGTAAAAAGTTATGATATGAATTGAATAATATAAATGAAACCACATTATTTTTTATATCATATAAAGTTAATAAAAATTTCATCTTATTTGTACATTAGGCCAAACCAGAAGGAGGGAAATTATTATATTGGGTATATGTTGGTTGGGAAAAGATATGCATCGATTTCTTTAATTTTATAGTACCAAACAACATTATATCTAAAATAGCATTTTTTTTTTGCCATAAAAATTTAACAAACATTGACCGATATATTTACCATAAGGTGAACTAGAATATCTAAAATCATTATAATATATTTGATATATAGAGGCCACGAAAAGTACTAAACACAACTATACTTATTTTTAATGCCATACCGCATTATTGTCAGGAAAAGGTGCTCACTTCATTTTAATAAAATTTTTTCTCAAATTATCCGATTATCCCATGCTGATATTGCTACAAAGCAATATAAGCCAAATTTTGGAAACGTTTGGTCATTATTCTACGGCGGATTTTTAAGGGTAAACATTCTAAAAGATATGTGAATCAACGAAGCAATTAACGGATTTCTCAACATTCGTATTATAATGAGGTTTTCGTCTAGGGAAGTATAGCTTCACTGCTAGGCTCAGTCGATTTTAAGATCATATTTGGCCTGACAGAATTTTAACATTAACTGCAGATTTTTAAGATTTTGATCACATGTTTTTATATTTAGCTTGACAAAGATATTCATTTATATACATCTCATTGCAAATCTTTCATTCCTATTACCATATTTTGAATATTATTTGGCATATTTACTTTATGAATATCGTCCTCGAGATCCGCTGTTGTGGAACTAATCAAAAAGGATTACGACTCCAAAAGTATCATTCGACTATTAAAATTCGAATTCGTGGGTTTCCAATTCTGACCAAACATTTCGATATCTACACGATATTAATTATGGAAAAAGGATCAGTTGAATAGGTAGATATAGATCAACACGCACCTCATTTTTGGAACAGCAAAGGATTTCATTATCTCCATGGAACGGAGTAAATATAACTATATTCCTGACCGGTATCTCACAGATAAAACAAAAACCAATAAGTTTCTGAAGACCTCTTCTAATGAACTCGTCGTTAATTTATGTGACAGTAAGAAAGTTCTTGGGGCAAATATGCCGATCTCAAACCATCTAATTTGAAGGCAGAAACTGATTTCACAGTGGTCACTTTTGTAACAAATTTTCAAAAAGAATTTCTTTAAGAAATTTTCTTTAAGAACTTTAATTTTTTAATTTTTCATTTCTTAGTCTTTTTGGGTTTATGAACATTAGCACTAATATTTTGTGTAATAGTTCAGTTATCCGACTATAATTTTAATTAATTAAATAAATGAGAGAAATTTATGGCAAAAACATACACCTAGCATCACGAGCGCCTACAGACGGCATCCACTTGCTGCCGAATATGATATCCTTCCATGAACTGCCCTCTTGGACCTTGCACGAATTTTGCGGCAGTGCGAATATGAGCAGCGCAAATTTAAAGACGATTCTTATATTTAACCCGCATAAAAGCTTGTGTTGTTGCTGGCACATTGTATCGGAAATTATTTTTTTATTATATAATCAATGTATATATTTTCTTAGTGATAATCCACTCGGCAGGGCAATCGAAATCGTACTGACGCGCCTGCGCCATAACTGCCTGAATTTATGAATGTGAGGAATACAATGTTGCCAGAAGTCACAGCCGCAGAGCGTGAGACAAACGGTTTAATGACCGTCAACGGCGCTGATTAAATGAATTTGATAATTGCAAAAAATCCTCTTTTACCACCATGGTGACTGGTGGGTGTTAGCAGCAACGCTTGGTGACAGTGCGCAGATGAATGTGTCGATGACACTCGGTTGTTGACTGCAGTCGCATATATTTATTGAAGTATTTATGTTGCGTAGCTTAAAGAGAGTTTAGCGCTTAGTAAACTCGTACAATTACCAACAAATTTTTTGTTTATGTTGTAAACAATTAGTTGCGCTACAATTAGTTGGTAGCATTGGTGTAAACCCAACGGTACTTAAATATGCACATTAACTTTTCATATATATACTGTTATTAACTTAGTTGCCTCTTTGTCGAATATTTTATGTGCAGAGTTGCTAATTTTTATTTAATAGCCTCATGTAAAGGCACATACATATGTCACACATTTTTGCACAATTATTCTAATCAAATGTATTGAGAAATTTGGCACTGGCGTGCCTAATTTTATAGAAAACTCTCTGACAAGTTAAGCATAATCACTTACAGAAAAATATCGTAATACAAAAGTTTGCCAAAAATTGTCGATTCATACACGAAAACAGTGATTTTAAAGAATTATTATTTTCAGAGTTTTTAGAGTTATTATTATTATTATTATTTTTAGGTTTATTATTTAGTGGTTTGATTTTCACTTCCAAAAACCGTTCCATTATCGAAATTCACCGACCATTATACGCCTCTTTCCATGCTCCTCTTTCCATTCCATAAAATCCACGGACACGATCTCTTCCACACGCGTTCCAAACAGAGCTACGGGTTCGTTTCGGCTGAAATTTTGGCAATAATCGTATATACGATATATATATCGATGCGATATTTGACATATATAATCGAACATAAAAAGTGAAATATTATTCTATCTCTAGGTGTATTTTTAAATGTCAATATCAACTTCAAAGATAAATTCAGTGATTTTTCCAGACCCAAATATTTAATTTTAACTTAAATATAGTCAACACGTGGAGTTTCTGGCCCTAAACCAGTGAATTGAGCGTAAAATAGCACTAAGTATTTCATTTTATCCAACAGTTGGCAACCATAGTTTCTTTTTCAAATTCACTGGTTCAACAATTGTTGCACTTAGATTAACATAGATATGAAATAACGAAGCGTTATGCTTTGTGGGAGATTTGTCAATGTCATTTCACTTTAATTCCGGTGGAAATAGTAATCTCACTAACATACACATATACATTATACATCAGTCCATTTACAGCAAGAAAATGCATTTATATGTTTACTACAACCGTTTATTCAGATTAAAGCGAGGCATTTTGTTAACACCTGCCACAGCAACATTTCCTGTTGGCAATAATAGATGCTTGACAACAACACCTTAGCAATTCCCACAATTTGAACGCGCAAACTGTGAATTATGACGGTGGATTAAATTCTCATAAATGTTATGAGCGCGACATTTGCTAAAATATTCATTTAATATTTATGTACGGGGCAATAATGAGTTAATTTCGTTATTGCGACGGGTTATTTTAAGCGACTAGGCCCAAAGGCAATTAAGCTCCACTGTTGACAGTTAATTAATTTAAATTTGTTATGAAACATGTTTGTTGTTATGCAACTTTTTTACTTTTAAAAAGTGTGTAGTTAAATAAGCTTGGTTTTTGCTCAATTTTAAATGTGGGTCAATGTCACTCCGAAATTGTTCAATGCGTGTATATGTGTAATAGATAAGCTCCCAAATGTGAAGCAAAATTGTAATATCGCTTTGTACTGATAAATAAATTAGAGTTTATTAATGTAGCACAAATTAGACTAGACATCAATGTGAATTCGGTACTTGGGGGAGGCCTGCCGAACTAGCACGGCCCAAATATTCCTCATCATCGTTGTTGAGAAAAGGAAATTTTCTTTCATTTTCAAGTTCGGATCGCAAATCAGTTGGTCCATCAATTTGATGTTTTTGCGTATCAAGAAACCATTCATCAGTTTCGATGTGTAAATTTTGACGTCTTTCTGTTTCTTTTTCACATTTCTCCAAAAACTTGTGTAAAACAACTGGTGTCATGAGCTTCAACACGCTTCGTTAGCACCTATCGGCTTGCAGTGGCTGTAGTATTTTTATTCATCACAAAGTAAGCAAGAAAAATCGATTTGACGCTCCTCATTTAATTTTCATTTAGAGATCAACTCCAAAGATATGGGACATTCAGTTATTGGCAGTACAGTGCCAATATTTTTTAGAACAACTACTAATTTTGGAAGACCTTCACAAAATTATAGATGAAACGTCGATTCGCTCGTGATAACGGTAGATGTGATGAAGGGCAGAAATAGAAAAAGATTTTTTAGTCTTGAAATATCCCTCCTGCTGATATCTTTAAAAGTTTACATAGTAATCTCAGTCCGATATCCGATACCACATATATATCTTAATACTATAGTAAATGGAGAAGAGATATCAAATATTATGGGAATTAAGGTGAGACATATCGATATACTCAGCATGTTTGTTTATTCGAACGTAAAGTAAATTAAAATCTTGCTAGATCATTCGGAATTAATTTAGAAATGGAATTTGTTAGTTTTTTGTGGAAGTTTTGTTGTTTTCAGTTAACAAATGACATTTAGCTGTCAGAAATGAGATTTTATATTAACACTCAACTGTTAGAGTATCTTGAACTCCTAAAATCAGTTCATATGATTTCTATTAGACCCCATACTCCAGATGATTTCATACCACGTAACAATATGTGAGACATTCCAAAGAAATTAAGTGAGTAATTTTTCTTAATAGCGAACAGAGTGGCGTGATACCAAAAATCATAAAGATCGGTCCAGACTTTGCTCTAGTCCCCATATATTCACTAAATTGATTTTCGTTATTCTGGTAAACCTCATATCGTAATTATAGGCTTATATGTGAGATATCTTAATGAAATTAAAGGGACATTTACTTCTGAAGCATTATGTGATTCAGTACTAACATTGAGTGATATCGATTAATTTTACTCATAACCTTATAATAATATAATTTCAGTCAATCAGTCTGTTTGACTTTAAAGAAAATGTGATAAAGATAATGTAACGCATTGGTAAATACTCGTATGATAGCAGAGAGGAGGGTAATCACTTCGAAATAATTATTTCGAATAATAACTAATGTTGAATTCATAAGCAACATTCTTTATAAAAAATATTTGTAAACATTTCACAGAAAATATTTGATATTTGGTCGCACGCAAACTTAACTCTTCCTCACTTGCTATTATTTTTATTTTATGTTAAAATGCCTGCACGCATTACCTTAGCCATTGCAAATTGTGCCAATTAGCTTAGAGAGACCATGGCGTATGAGTAATATGAGTATAATATTAGAAAAGATATTTCGATCTGTTGCTATAAGCAAGTTTGGTTTATATTTAGTTTTGAAATTAGCTAATGCTTAAAGCGCTTAGAATGAATTATATACTATAAGGTGTTCGCTCTGTACGTAGGAAGATAATTTTTGCATGTTATACTCCAGTGAAAGCGCATCAGATTGCCGTCGAGACAACTTTAATTGACTGTATAATATATAATTTTGAATCCTATCGGATATACTTAAGGTATTCGGAACCAAGAGACACGCTGCAACAGCTCCACTTGATAATTATATATGCCTAATGTATAAAAGTTGCCTTTGATATTGATGCCTAATGAGGTTAAACTAAAAAATAATGGCTCATTTGATTTTAAGAACCACTCTTTTGTACATACATACATTATTTATATGCCTCTAGACTTTCTTTTATAATTTTTGTTAATAACAAATCATTTATTTACCACATTGAACCTCTCTAAATCAATTTAAAAACTTCCTTTATAAGTCGTTTAAACTAAATCCTTTATGATGAACACTCGGCGCCACCCAGAACACAAATTTCCGGACGCGATGAATCACAGGTTAGCCCACTGGGACATTTGCTGCCGACATTTCTCAACAACGAAGTACCGTTACACTGCGCAAAGGTAGTGGAAGTGAGGCAGGCGAAGAGCTTGTTGCCTTTGCAGACACCACAGGCATTTTGTTCCGCTGCGCAATCTGCTGAGGACCTTAATCCTGGCACACACTTCTTAACGTCATTGGCAACGCACACCTGTCCGGCAGGACAATGGAAGACCTGCGTTGAATCTGGTACGCCCCTGTGGCAGATGAGGAATGAATTCTCGCTGAGGCATGCTATACCGTTGACGCTGCAAGTGTTGCACTTGGCCGATGTGGGAGAGAATAGGAGCGTGCTCGCGAGTAAGCAACTCTGCGTTGAAAAATAAAATGTAATAAAATTGGTATTTATGAATTTTTTAAATAAATAATATATTCAATATAGTAACCGTTAGTAAAACTTGTGTGGAATGCATTTTTACGTATGCGTTGTAACTTTTATGAACAACTAAATTCAACTGAACTCTGTTTTTTTGCTGTTAGCTTTATAGCAGCCTCAAGCAAGTTATCTCTGAGTATTCCACCCGAAGGTTGCTAACGATAAGGTAAGACATGTGTAGAAATATTTTGATTTAGGAAGTGAAAAAAACAAACAAAAATAAAGAAAACAAAACAAATAACGCAAATTTTGTAAACATTTTTTATCCAGCGAATGCGTTTGGAAGCTTATCACGCTCATTTATATTTTAGGGATGAAGAAGATTTATGTTAAACAGCTACCGAATACCAACTTCATAAGATAAGATGACTATGATAATTGGATTAACTGTTTTCATATCAAATAAATTTTCACTGTGTTTAGATAAATTTTCTTTCTTAGCGGTAGGGGATTTCGTCCGAAATATAACTCAACAATGTGAGGGTATGTTCTTAGAAATATTGATGCATGTGCATGCTTTACCTTGACAATATTAACAGATGAATACTTTTTATTTCAAATTAAGTCTCTAGATTGATTTTAAACCCACGTCCAGAATTAAAGTAAAAAATATTTTGCGATATTGTTAGAATTTTTGGGGATTACCTAACCTCAACTATTGGGAAATATGACCAAACAGTCTCCTCCAACCAGAATATAGTACTTTCCGAAATGCCTTCTGAAAAAACTTACAAAATAAACAAATCTTCAAGAGTTTTACTTTCAAATCGACATGTGCCAACTCTGTACGGAAAAACGTTTAAATTAAACTCTAAAGGAATACTTTCAGAAGATTTTTTCAGTGTCATATTATAGGCATTGGGCATTGGTAATATTTCAGTTTTGCTTTTTAACTAGATGGTATCACTATTCCAAAAGATGTATAATTTGAACTATCCCTAACCGTCTTGTATTTGATAGACATCTTAAATAATTTTCGATTTAAATTTTTTGAGAGTTGGCAATTCTACACGAAAAGCTGTGGAAATTAAAGTTTATCGTAATATTTTCGGAAGGTATTTTGAAAATTATATGATGTTCACCCTCTTGTAATATTTTCAAGCCTATTTTTTTGTAGGTGGCAACACTATTTCAAAACATGTTCAAATTGTACACTTCCGAATATTTTCCCAAATTGCTCTATATTTGAAACAAATTTATAAATATTTTCTAGTTTAATTTGTTGATAGGTAGCAAGTCTAATACAATATCCCATATTACATTGTTTATTCCCTTCCCTGCTTGGAGAAGGACTTTTTGTAGGAACCTGAATAACCACATTTAGACCTACAAACCTATAATATAAAATATCTCGGGAAGAGATTTAGGTCGGCTAATTAGCTTTGGGGCTGGTTGATGGCATAGGAAGATATATTCAGGTGTCGACTTTTATTTGTCAATTTATTTACCTTCCGATATACCTTTATTTGGAAGGTGGGCATGGTTATCATACGAACTCGTATATTTTGAAGCGCTAATGTACGCGATAATTGCTCAGATTACATAAGTGGTTTGTGGGATAAGAATCTTTGCAAATGCCACACCAATTTTCATAGTTCCAAAATGCTCAATTCAATTAGGTTTTTCTATAACGTTCTCCGTCCGTCCCAAGCCAATAAAATCAACCGTTAGTTGGACCTTGCAAACCTTTAACAAGGAAAACGAGTGTACCGAACGCTACAAATATGTAACTCTCTGTAAAGCAAATTATTGAGTACTTAAGTTTTATGGAAATCACAAAATTCAATTCGTTAAGTCCTCAAGTCGTTCATCAGCTTTTTTAAAGCGATCAATGTTCTGCTACACCACCTCGATTTTTGGTTACAATTTGACCCCGTCACTACCTTGCGTTTTACGCTTTTTCACAAGAGCTAACCGGACAACCAGATTTATGTAAATCATTCCGCACCGGCACCACCTAGCGGCCTTTGCCAAGTGCGAAAGTATCCGATCTGATCAGATTGATTAACTGACTGACTGATAACTTGGACTTAATCTGCAAGGTTGGTCAACTTATAGCAATTTTGTATACTCAAAATTGGTAGAAGATACACATTTTTGCTAATATTTTAGCATAAATATAAGACACGCTAAAATGAGTAATACTTCTTCATTTGCCAAATAGTTCTCAAGGTTCTCTTAAGCCTCTTAAATTAAAAGTAAATAAAAAGTAAACCGAAAATATTTATCTTTCCAAATAATATCAACATTAACTAAGATATTTGCGTAAGCGTAGGATGCGTGGGTGAGGTCTTAAAGCATTCTCAGGAATGTTAGTAGATACTCGTATCCAAATATGTTTTTAGAAACGTTTTCGTATGTGTGTATTATTAGTTCCATTGTTCATGGCCGAAATGCCATAGAAGTATAGGAAGTAGCTAGCAAGTTTAACAAACTCTAGTGAGGGCAAATGGGATAACATTCTGCCCATGACTTCGAGGAATTTTTCGGAAGGTCAGATAACAGCGAATTTAGGAGCTTACTTTGTTAACTTTTAAGTGAGATTTGAGTTACACATATGTTTGGTAAATTGGGGGAATAATATAATTTTTCAAAATTCGACTGTTTGTTAAAGAGCTTTTATTGCCTTTTATCAAGTACGTTAGATTTGGAAAAATCTCCTTGGTATTATAACTATATTGGTTGAAAGTTCTATTATGAATTCATTGAAAGCGATCTTTGAGAGTTTTTACCTTGGCTAGAAATTTTTAATCACAAACAAGTAAGAAAGGGTTAAGTTCGGGTGTAACCGAACATTTTATACTCTAGCAATATGCAATGATCAGAGGCGGGGAAATGTTTTCAGGCGCAGGCATAACCTCTGGCACATGGACACACTGTTATCAGAAAGTAATGCTCTCTAATTTCTATCTCAAATATTGACCGTTATATATGTTGTAAAGTCTACCCGTACGTTAAAAATCTTTGCACGAATTCCTATGCAACCATTCCGTATCATATTTGCTCCAAGTGTTGATGTTTCCGACGTGTTCCTTCAGCGAGTTATCTCACTTTCAGTAGTTTTCAACATAACTTTTGTATGGGAGGTGGGCGTGGTTATTATCCGATTCCAGTATATGATTTCAGATTTTCTCAGTATATGAAGAGAACCTAGAAAAACTTAGCCGGAGCAAGTTTGATTGATATAGCTTTAACGGTTTCCGATATATATATATTAAACTTATCAGCTTAAATAGCACATTATCTGTTTTCGATTAATGGCGTTTTGTGGGCGTGGCAGATGTCTAATTACCCCCAACTGTAAACATCTTATGGTGAGAAAGAACACGTGTACCAAGTTTCATCAAAATATCTTAGTTTTTAATCAAGTTTTAATCAAACTCAAAAATCAAAGTTTTAATCAAGGATTTCAACTCGTCTTTTCATCCTGATCCTATATGGATGTATGTATGTATGTATATATATGTATATATATATATGTCTATATCTAACTCGATTAGTTCTAGATGTTACAAACAACCGTTAGGTGAACAAAACTAATATACACTATAGCAACATGTTGCGAAAGTATAAAAACTGATATGATATAACTAGAGCTCTGCAAGTGGTCTAACAAAATCTACAAAATTCCTGTGAAACTTTCAAACCCAGAATAAAAGATTTAGAATCCTCTTTCAAGCATAGGTCCAATCCTTTAATACATAGTTAGTTAATATAAGTGACGCCTTACTCTACTAATATAGAGATTGATTAGGCATAGTGGGTATAGACAGGCGAAAAGTCTCGGAACACTAAATGTAAAAGTTAATGTTTACGTCGTTGGAAAAGCTTGGAATAATTTAAAAAATTTATGTAGAGTAATTCAAATCAGGTTTATTGTTGTTTCGACAGATCGATCGGGATTAATATAGCTGTCGGTCGAGGTATCTCATTCTTATTATTCTCATCGTATCACTGTTACTTTGAATACATTTCTTCAAGAAGACTAGACTGGTACCATATGTAGGGCAGTTTTTTGGCTGATAATCATGCTGGAAATTTTTGTGAGAAGAGTTAAAAGTCGCAGAATTTCCACAAGTTTAAGCTCAAGGTCATAGTTGAAGCTAAAATTTATTGTGGAATATATCTATTATCAAAAGTCGTCGAAATTGACTCAATGACTGCTTATGATCGGATCTTGTTTTTAAATACTAGACAACGATGTGACAATTTCTTGGAATGTCACCGCTATTCGAATCCTAGCGGTCTTTGCGATCTCGTTGATACTGCAGACGTGTCGCTTCCGCGTGATAACAGATAAGTTCATATTGAATTGATTTAAATACATATACACATATATTCCACTTTTTTCTTTATTTATGCAACAATTCAAACAAGTTAAGCCTAGACAAGTAAAAGCAATTCTTTACTCCCAGAACAAAGTATTTAACCCGAAATAGCAGCGCGATCACACTCTATTTGACCATCCAAATAGCATGCATCGACACAAATCTCCCCTCCCCTCTGGGCCGCGCATGTTAATCCCTCGGGGCACGAACCCGTTGTGACGACTTCCTCACCATTGCATTGAGCAAAAGTGGTGCGGCTGGTGCAGGTGAACATGTGACTGTTCACAGTACAGCCACAATTGACTTCACTGCAATCAGCTGGTGCATTAGCTGCATTCGAACATTTCGTCAACAGACTCGTGCAGGTGCCACCGTCGGGACATTCGTGGATAGTGCTGTTATCGGGTTGGTTGTTGAAACAAATATAGAATTGTGTCTCGCTTATGCAAGCGATGCCATTTTTGCCGCAAACACCGCAACTCGCTGTAGTCTGTTGCACCAGCAAGCTGACTATTGCTACAAGGAGCAACTAAATCAGAGAAAGAAATATATTTTACTTGAGTTTATTTGTGTGTTGTGGCGTAATAATGGTCGTCAATGTGCTTACCGAAATGGAAATCTGTGTGTTGGACTTCATTTTAATTAGAATACCGTGTGTTTTTCTCGCCCAGTAAATACTAAATTTGTTTCAATTGCACAGCCAGCTTTTTATATCGCTATTCGTTAGTCAAACACAGTTGAAGATTGATAACACCCATGAAATGTAAATAGATTCTTATAAATTAGATGAGGAGCACACATACACAATAATTTTACATACCCGAGATGACTGTGATGGTACGTTCGTCTGCTTCGTAAAGTACTGTTATGTTGTGAATCTCATCTGGTGCAAGCTAGAAAATATGTTAACTTTTCCATTTCTCCCTTTCGACCTTTTCTCCGCCAACTCTATACGCTCTCTATATAATAACTCATCGACCATATCAGTTGAGCGTGGTTACATGTATCTCATTATGTCCTTGTAACCACCAATAAATACTTTCCTAATACTGCTAACTTACAGGATTTATTGTTGTTCAACAGAGCTCTGATATCCCGAGAAGCTCTGCTAATTGCTCCTTTTCTCGTATAGGAAACACGAAGAGGTCGTATGCAATAAATCTTGCTGAATTAGAGTTGACTCAGAATGACGGAGAGAGTCAGCTTAAGAGCTTAAAGTTGTGAATAAGAAAGAGATTCTAATAAAGCTTAATGCTACGTACATTACAATAACTACACCGATGAATGAAGACGTCAACCACAAGTTTCTCATCATTATCATTTTTTGAAAGACACAGAGAAGTGGAAAATATCAACAAAAGACGTATTTATGTATGATGGGATAGGGAGTTCCGGGAGATATATTATTTTAGATATGAACATAAATTGCCTAGTTTGCCTAGGCCTTAGGTATCATAGAAGACTAATGATTGAAGGACTGCATAAAACAAATAATTACCTCGATTGAGCATTTTGGCTGGTAAGTAAAAGCTATAGTAGAACCAAGTGCTGAAGAACGGACAAATCTCCGAGTGTATAGCTCGTGGCCGTGTGAAATTTGGGGCAGATATGATTATTATTGTATGTTTGACAGTTTCTTTTACGACAAGAAAATGGGTCCGATTTCTACGAAGTATTTTCTCTTATACCGAATTATTGCCTCGAAACCTTTGAAAAGTTCGGAAAAGTAGTTTGAAGTGCTTTGCTTTCCAACAAAGTGGTCGACACAAGTATTTGAAAGCATTCGGCAATGAACGAAGAAGGAAGGAAAGGAGAAAAAATGTGCTTAAAAATTCTCATATCAGGATTCGGATACAAATCCTCTCAATGGATTTTAAGGTCTCCATATTGGTACCAAAAAAAACTTGTTTTAAGCTATGTTGGCCCACAGGCATTAATCTTGTCTCCGTTCTGAAAAGTTCGCTGCGAGCTCATAAAATAAATTTACTGGAGGTACTAAGTGTTTTCCGGGTTGGTTTTATAACGGATATATGGAGAATTGAACTCATCAATAGTATACTTTCATTGTTTCAAATGGCGTCTATTTTTCAGAGCACTCTTGAAAATTCTTGTAAATCATAAGACGAGAAGCGGCGGAAAGGTTCATTCATTTCTATTAAACCTTCTACCTTCCACCGCTTATACATATGTACATTTTCCTTGAAGTTGTCCAATAAACCCCACACACGCGCATAGATTTAATCTGCGCAAATATGCATTCGTATGTATTTAGGTGTAATCTAATTGTCAGTGTGACAGAATATAAATTATGCGAGCTGAGAACACAACAACCGGAAAAATATAAAATCTACAGCAACCGTTATAAAGAGTTTAGTTGTAAAACACTTTAGCAGACGACACACAATAGTTACTAGAGATTGCAAGAAAAAGCAAAATGTGGAAAATTTGTGTAAGAAGATCACAATGAATTTGTAAAAAAAAAAATAGTTTCACACACCATTTTTTCCCACACAGTTCACTGCCATAGTACTCGCGGTTTTGCTGACTACGCGACTGTGCAATGGCGATTGCAATGTTTGCAATGAAGCTAACGGCGCAGCATGCACTTCAAATATCACCTTTCAGTTATGCTTTAACGGTAAGTAAACAACAACATTTTCTACAAATAAAATATTTTTTGTTTTTTCATTCTCCAACTCATATTTATACAGGTAGAGCACAGGGACCCGTATATTCCTGCCCGAATGTTGGCGATGTTTGCACCAATTTGGGTCTGATTTGTGGCGATCCCGAGAGCAATTCAAATGTCCAAGCCGATTGTGGCAACACCGAACAATGTGAGCGCTGTACTGGTGTTTCAGATGGCAGTTACGCTTGCACCAGCCATAACACGTTTGTCATGTGCCAAAGTGATACGCCAACAAGTGTAACAGGCACCTGCCCCAAAAATGAGGTTTGCTTAACTTCCCGTGCAAAGGATGGTATAAACCCTTGTGCCAATCAATGTTTAAGTAATATTCTGGATATGTGCGATATTGTATCTCCGAATGCCACAACTGTCATGCCACCAACTGAAACAACCACAACTAAGGCGCCCACAATTGTGACGACTCAAAGTCCAACAACTCAGAGTGGTTCCAGTGCAGGCACGACTTTAGGTGTGGACAATAATGTGTGTGCCAATCAAACTTTAGTAGGTCGTTACCAGAATCCGAGTGACACCACGTGTCGAACGTAAGTGTGCTCACCACATTCTTCAACAAAATATGAAGACTATATAACCGTGTTTTGTTTTTAATATACTTTCAGATATGTTTACTGTAGCATGGATCGTACAACTCGTACATTAGTTGGTCGTCTGATGACTTGTCCTGGCGCAACATACTTTAATCCGAATATAAATAAATGTCAAGCTGTTAAGCCAACTGGTTGTAATTAGATATAGAAATATTCACACATAATAACCTTCTCAGGAGGTTGGGTCAGGATTTAGGATACGTATACTACGTATTATTGCGCAAATTGTAATGATACATTTCGGCAATTAAAAAAATATATCAATGTGTTTACCTTCTTTTAATTATTGTAATTTAAATGTAGTCTCGGGGAATATGGTCCCACACAATACTCGCACTGTTTTGCTGGGGTCATGCTAGCGAGGGTTGATCTCATGACAATAGTTTGTTTCTATTGTCGGAAGCCACCATCAATTTTTATTTTCAGACATCCAGACACTACAACCTCTTTCAAGCAGTCGTAGCTTCCAGTAAGTTAGCGATAAATCTACGGCACCGAAAGCTTCGTTCAGAGAAGTGAGTAGCACTTACATCGAGCTGTTTCCTGATAACATTTTCATGACTGTCTGCTCAAAGCGAAATTTTTGGTATCTGCAAGAGGGTACTTGTCTCCATATTGTCAGATTAGGAACGGATCGGAGTGCCGCTGATATTTGCCTGATGTTAATTGCCGAAGTTGTTTGAAGGAATACGAGGTAGACTTCTCGGCGCTTCTGTCTTGACTGCCCGTTTTCATGAAACTAGGATTAAAAACATTGGGTCTTGTAACTTTAGCTATGCAGCGAGCTAGCTGGAATCGAAAAAAAATCGTAATTTCAATCGTGAACTTAAGAAACTGAAAGTGAAAAATAATATTTAGGAGCATAAAACTCGTCAATTCTCTTTTGTTATATAAAAACTGTAAATTATGTTATGTTAAAACTGAAAGTTCTTATGAGATCCTAGCTTACTTAATTAATACTCACGATAACGAAGAGAACTTTGCTTCGATAAGTCCAACATTCCGTCTCAGAGATCTCTGCTCTGTTATCCAAGAATTTACATGTGGAAGTGAGAACAGTTACCGAGTTGAATTCGATAAAAGAGAGTCTGTGAATAACTCAATAAAGTAGTTGCTATTCTGTATCTATCCAATTATGCCAGTCGAAGAAATTTAGACCAGTTGTTGTTTTAATCGCTACTCTCTAAATAAAAATAGCCTTCAATCTTGGTATCCAAATTTGATTCCCCAACAAACAGAAGGCCCCTAATAGATCATATTTTGATACATTATTGGTATATTACAGCATTCTCTGTAACCAAAAATATATATGTTTTTGAAGTTCAATTAATTTAGGAATGCTTTATTGCTATCATGGTGATCCAAACTGTTGAGCAAAAAATAATTTAATCCTCCAGAAACCTACGATAACAATTCAAAATGTTGGACTTTTCAAGTTTTATCTTAGTTTACATTGCACTACAACAATTTATCTTCACTTAATTTTATCACAGGCATAATTTTATTGTTTTAACCCGTTAAAGGCCACCAAATACCAAGTGAAATTGTAGATATTTATTGTTCAGTTGAAGGAAATATAACTATATATATTTATCGTACTAATTTGTTATATTACTTCCTTCGCTTCGCAGTTGTTTGAAATTCTCAATGGGTTTATGAATAAGCTATTCGTTTTCTCTAATTAAATTTTACGAAAAAATTTTGTTTAAATGAAAATTAAGATGATGATTTTCTTTAGATGTAATTCTCAGTAGACTTATTAAAAAATGGTAAACCAATATTCATTTCTGAGAGTAGTTGAAAGGCGAACTATTTTGGCAGAAAAAATATACGTCGCTTACATCTAACCAATTTTCTGCAAAGTCTCCAGCCACCGTAGACTTCTTTTATCATGAGAAGTCTCTAGCATATATTCGAGGCTTTTTTGACGGTGAGCATTTGGAGAAAAGACTACCTTGCTGCCATTTAATTGTTTGACAAGAACTTTATATGAATTCAGGCTAAACTAGCAATGCCGGTACAAGGGTTAAACTCACAATCCACCCTTAAAACAAGTAACTCTAGCAGAAAATAGTTAGTCAGCCCATACAAATTCAACGAAAACGTTACTGTGCTTCATAAACGAGACGAACATGTGTAAAATAGTAGTAAAGAATTATTTTTATAAGTAAGAGGTTATTCACTAATTGAAATAAATACTTTTTTACACAATCAGTTCTTCGTCGCATCTGCCATTAGCCTGATACTTAACCAAAGTGCAGCGGTTTGTCACATCTGCAAGAGCAATGGCGTCGCCTGCGCCAGCAACAACACATTTCACCTTTGCTTCCGTGGCAAGTACAAAAATATAATCTTAAATAAAAATAAAAAAAAACATTTTTCGTTTCTATAATAAATAATGTCCGACAGGCTTGCCAAACATTGCCGAAGAATTCAGCTGCCCGAATGAGGATGAGGTCTGCACCGCACTGGGTCAAGTCTGTATGGATCCCAGCAGTAATTCCAATATACAGGCCGCTTGTGGTAACACCAAACAGTGTGGCCAGTGTGCCGATGTTATGGATGGTGGCTTCACTTGCACCAGTCGGACCACTTTCACTATGTGCATGGGTTATGCGTTGACCAATGTACGTGGGTCCTGTAGGCCGGGTCAAGTATGTCGCACATCGTTGGCGCTTACCGGTAGAGTGCCCTGTGTCAATGAATGTTTAACAGATCCAGATGATATGTGTGACGTAAATGCGGCTGTGGACGCGCCACCGAGCAGTGAGTCAGCAGGCACAACTGTAATCATACAACCCACACCACCAATATCCACAACCACCACAGCTACGTCTACTAATCCTACGACGGCGGAAGTTCCAACAAATACTCTAACAACTACTAGTTCCTCAACAGGGGAGTACTGTTCAAGCCAAACACTTATTGGCCGTTATCCAAACCCTGCTGACAACAGTTGTAGAACGTGAGTGCTACTAATATATTAACCGTGTATCACAAATTCCATATCTATAACATTTTCATTTCAGCTACTTGTATTGTTCAAGCTCACGCACTGGTTCGCGTCTGGTTGGGCGCGTAATGCGATGTCCTGCTGGAAAATTTTTTAATCCACAAATAAGAAATTGTCAATCTGTTAAACCAAGTGGTTGTGTTTGAAACAAAAACTTTTCGGATAATAAAATTTTTTTAATAAATTAATAACAGTCCTTTTCAAGAGGTAAAAATCAAAAG
Organism: Bactrocera minax; assembly: GCA_021498325.1. Classification (NCBI taxonomy): domain Eukaryota; kingdom Metazoa; phylum Arthropoda; class Insecta; order Diptera; family Tephritidae; genus Bactrocera; species Bactrocera minax. The sequence goes on from JAKEEE010000001.1 coordinate 6,840,139, forward strand.
TGAAAACCTTTTATTCCTTTAAAAATTATTGATACTGTTGAGCATGTGAATCGCAACTATTACAGATATGTATGTCGGTATTGTGGAACGAACTCCGTTCTCAACGAAGTTAGTCATAAACTCTAATAAACATATTAAGTGCGAAAGAGAATTTTCGGAAAAATATCCATGTCATTATTCCCCGATAAACGAAATGTTTCCTCAAGTAAACCAATTAGATCATAAAATGACATTACTAGTCTAGGTATTGAGTACTTCTGAAAGTATTTCTTTGATTGATTCGAAACCCACGTATGTCATTATCACTGCATACAACCATGGGTCGTACTTTTTCTTGGTAACGCAAACCCATGACAGCTTTGGACTTGTATCCAGATAAGTACTAAAATTTCGAAAATTTTCCGGAAACCGTTGGAGTAATATTTTATGCCGGTAAAATAAAAATCGGATAAAATTATACTATATTGAACTTAACACATTCAAGCTCGATCCTATTACTACTGCAAATTTAAAACAACTTTGTGGTTCCCATTAAATCCTTTACATCCATTGCATAAACATTTTTTATTGCACTTTTTATTATTTAGGATTATGTTATTTGATATATCCAATGTTTTACAGAATTATATACTTACTTTTATGTTTCCAAACCTATCCTAATAAATTTAACCTCCTTAATGAAAGCATATATATTAGTCCAAACTGCAAAGATTAATCTGCTGGAAGTTCTTATATAATATCAGTAGTAGCTTTAGAGAAGTTGCATATGTAAATCTAACATTTAATTCTTTAGTTCCAGGTATATTTTCTTGAGAATATAGGCAAAACTTCAGTAAAACTATAACTCTGAAGTGATGAGCTTCCGTTAAGGTATAGTAATATGGATAGACAAAAAATTCGCCTTAACAAAATATATACTTGGTATAGCTCTGTCCTTTGAAGGGTTAAGTTTTTTCCACCAATTATTTCAACCTTTGCTCCCAAATCACTAATGAAATCAGAAATGTTGCATTTTGGAGAGGCTAAGTTTTCTGATAATCGGTAATCAAAAGAGTCTACTTTTGTAGTGTTCGAAAGAAAATATACTCCAAAATCTTGAATACCACAAGATGATTCATAAAGAAGAAGACGCTTCGCATAAGATTAAATAAAGGGCTCGATGGTGAGCTTCCAATTGGGGCGTCACTCGATCTAGTAAAACACACATCACAGAATTAGTACTAACAAATTTTAGAAACGATGTACTAACCCTAGTATTTAGTTGTTCTCACTTCTTGTTTGCTAAAACTGAATAAGTTGAGATTACTTCAAAATCATCAGTTAGCAAGCTATTTTAAAAGTTTCTTCCCAAACAAAACAAATAAAACTTGAATTTTATCTTGATTTCAACAACGGAAAGGGAGAATTTCTTCCTCTTTCTTCCTCATATGCTTTTAGAATTTAAATATTTAGGCAAACGTAGTTAGGTACACATATTTACAGTTAGCATCTACATAACTATGTAAACATTTTTTTTGCTTTCTTATCTCTTAGACTGTGATTTTAGGTATAACATTTAACATGACAAGAGTATGAAATGTTTGAAGGAAGAACGCCTCTAGAAGTACTCGGGTTTGCTTATATAAATTGTTTAAGATTTTATACCTTTATTAGTAAAACATTAGTGTCATAACGAAACTATTTCAAAGAGCTAGAACTCCGGAGATTGGAAGTCTTCATGAGCGTAGGTTTCATCTGAATGGTCTTGGTTCCGATTACATCAAAGGCGACGTGGACACTGATTTGGGGAGTAGACTACTTCTGACTTACTTGTCGCCGAGTTTAAAGGAGTAATGCCAATATGTTAGAAAATTGAGAAAACACATTAGGTCGGCGCCAGTAAATAATATAATATTAAGCAGGTATGATTATCTCCGATTATTAAATTTTTTTCGAACCTGAAAATAGAATTCAGTTGTAGGACAAGACTTCACAATAAGAAAGGGGTGAATTGTATGTTTAACAGTTCAAAACTCGATAAATTTGGTTTTAGTTTAGAGAGATTAGATAAAAGTAAGTGGTTTCAAAAGTAGTGATGAAAACTAAAAATATAAGAATTTATTTGAAAAACATTAAACAAAAAGTGCGTCTCAAATTTCCACATATTTCTCCTCGGACTTCGTTTTGACAGCCGACCTGTTACCAGTGTACCAGTGTTAAATACCCTGAGGGTAATTTTATATGAGTTGACCAACCGTTTTTTGAACTCGCTTATTTTATGTTCAAAAAGAAGGAGACGATCCATAAAACATAAAACTGACCGCAATGACTCTCGAACCCACTGCCAACCGTTTGTTGATTACACACCAACTAACTCAACCACCGGTACCTACCTAATCATAACCCCCTCTTAATCTAAATTCTATTTACTGGTAAGTTTTATGCTTTCGTGAGTTAAATTAATAATATCAACACGCCAATTAGCACAAAAAAAAGTTATGAAGTCACAACTGCTGATGAGAAGAAATGGGCAAAAATACCAGACAGCAAATACCTAAAAATTAATACCTAGAATATAGAAGAGGAGCATTTAAAAGTAAATCCAAAGTTCATTGCGCTAGCAGTTGTTGTGTCGCGTTAGCAAAGAAAAGTTGTGCAAGTAACGGAGGAATAGAAAAATTTATGGAAAACTAATTTATTAATTTATTTGAAACCCAAAAAAGTGTATTTGAGGAATTTGTGGAATTTTTTGAGTGACTTCTAATATATAATATTTTATTGAGGGTGAAACAAAATGGCGTTGTGTGGCACAAAGAAATGGCTCTTTTTTATTTTGCAAGTATGTGAAAAAATTTATTCGATGTCGGAAGTATAAATTATCCGAAAGTTTTTTTGTGAAAGTGGATTCATTAAAAGCTAATATTTTAAAAAATATTAGCCAGTAACATTTCAGCACCCCAATTTAATGGAGTGATCATGGCCTTGAAATTGTCAAATGATTGAATGTTTTTCTTTTTAATTGAAGTGTTATTATTACAAAAAACCCTTGGGATTCTGCCACTAGCTGCCGCTAGGGGCGGCAGTTGTTAGAAGAACAAACTTTTGCATTTGTTGATTGAAGCAAGGGTCGATCCCTGGTCAGTGCGGTGGCTCAACACCACTACCTGCGGAGTCTGGGGTGCTAATATAAAAAAATAAATCTATATCATGGGAACATCGATAATATTTCCCAATAATGGATCGAAACGTTCCTCAAGATTTTCGGTGAATGTTAAACGAGTTTTGGTTCGAGAAGTGGAGTTTCGTTTTTGAAATTGATGAAATCAGATAATAACCATATTCATTCTAAATAAAAATATCATTTTGACTAAACTACTAAAGTGCTATAACTATCTAAAAAACGACTGAATCATTGAATTTAAGTGTAAAGTATGTCTGGGTTGCAAGTGAATTGGTACACAACTTTGACAATGGCTGTGACACCACTTTTGCGTGAAATACTATATCTTAACAACCACTTAACCAAATCCAACGAAATTTGGTGCCTAACATTATCAGAACATCCCTATATTACAGTTTGAAATGGGCGTAATAGGACTATATCCGCAAAATTCCGGTTAGGTTTATACCGATTATATCGGTCAATATATAAGATATCTTAGAAAACTTAAGTGAACGTAAAGTCTTGCAATTTATATAGTTTGGTGTTGAAAATGGGCGAAATGGGTCCACGAATTATCCCGGTAACTCTTAACCTGATATGATTTCTTTTATTTGTATTTATTGGACATTATGCCGTGTATATTGGTCAATGTGTGAGTTATATTTAAAAAATTGCATGGCCAAGGTAAATACAATCCAGACCTTGTCCTAGCCTTAATATACCCAATATAGTGATTTCCGATTTTTCAGTTGCCTTTTCCTCATATACTGATTTTACGTACATCAAAAGTGAGTCTCTACTTGAGTTTCCTAGCTAATTTGCAGTTGTATGGTTGGTTGAATATTCTTTTTTTCATCCAATGAAAACCCTCTTTCCTTAATTTATTAGTTTTACAAACGCTTTCCTAACAATTTACGTCCTTATATTTGCAGGTAGCAATCTGCGTTTACTTCTTCATCGACTCAACATCTACTGTGTGTAATGTCTGTCAGGATAATCAAGTCGCCTGTATCAATTCAACATCATTCTATCTCTGTTTTGGTGGTAAGCCAAACCTTTTTTTACCAAACATTATCACCAACTATAAAAAAAAAAACTGGCTACCCTTTTCAATAGACCTTAGTCCCAATATGGACGTGCTGTATCACTGCATGGAGGGTTTCGAGTGTACCGAATTTAACGCCATCTGTCTGCAAGCGAGTGCAACACGTGCGCCAAGTTGTGGCTCTACATCGCTTTGTGGACAATGCACGGCTCAACGTAACGCGCTCTTCGCTTGCTTAAGTCGCACCACATTCCAGATGTGTTATGGCGCCTTGCATCCCACCGGCCAAATGGGTTATTGTCCGAGTGGATTTATTTGTGATGCAACAAGTGATGCTATTTGTGTTAGTGCTGCTGCTCCACATACTGTTACTTGTGACGTCATCGATCCTTTTACTAACCCAACGACAGCAAGTCCACCCACTACACCTCCTACCCCTTCAACTGGTACGTATCCATTGACACCGAATGAAGTATGTGCCCAGCAAACGCGGAATGGTCTCTATCCGACCATGCCACATGATCCGTATTGTAAAAGGTAAAGTCCCTTATCCTTATTAAAGTACCTATCAAAGTAATTGTAAGTTAATTCGTATTGTTCTTTTAGATATATACACTGTCGTAACAAGAGAGGTGTAGAGTACTCGTGCGCTCCGAACACATACTTTAGCATGGAAAATAAAGCTTGCACTATTTATAAGCCAGCATACTGTATTTGAATAAATTTAAACTACCTTTGTTTTAAGACGATTTTTCACAGATTTTGGTCTTCCCCTTTTTTCTCCATAACTCTATAAAAATAGACTTCTCCTCTTAAACTTGCGATGAAATTTTAAGCTTACTAACCTCAAATATTGAAGTCTTGGGATCACAAATATGGACTAGATGAGAAACCGTTCTCTCAAAGGTCGACCTTACGTAATGGGAACGGAACCGCACTTGCCACCGCACTTGTCCTCCAAAAGATAGCCAGCTCAATAGCTTTCCAAAAAGTTAATGGGAGAATGTTTTACACTATTACAACAACAAAAACTAGCCGCAATAGGAACAACAATTAGTTCAGAGAGTATTTTGCCTTCAATCATTTAACCCATTAATCCATTGGACATTTCCACGAACGCAAAGTTTTTCTATTTTAGTTTCTATCATACGGAGTTAACTCGTAAGCCTAACCAATAAGAGACTTGTAGCTTGGGAAGTCTTCCATAGTTGCCGTGGACCTTGAAACCTGTAAATTTCTGTAATATTTCACTAAGTCGACTCTGCTTTTCGGAGCGAAACTTTGAAACCTATAAGTTCCTGTAATTATTGAATAAGCTCGCTCTTCTTTTTAAGATAAATATGCAGTTAGGAATTAGAGTTTCAATACTATTTATTTTAAACGGATTTACAGAACTTGTTTCACTTTCCCGATCTTTGTAACAACCATTTGCGAAGAAAACTGCTCTGCTTTGAAAGCGTTATGGAGCAATCTCACAGCCGGATTGTTGTCGATTCTGTTTCATATAACGTATCCCAAATTATTTTTCATTATAAAAGTTTCTTCAAGGTTTCCAAGATTTACTAGTATATACATATTCAGATTCACATACATATATTATATGACACTAAGATTATTAAGGCAAATTGTAGCATATTTCAAAAAATGATTAAGCTCCAGCTGGGCCCTACTCATTGATAATATCCCTCGCCAAGAAAACCTACTTAAGATTTGTAAACATTTCACTGGTGTGATTCTCATATCACTATTTAGAACATTTGTTAAGGCGATCAAAGAAAGAACTCCGTTTTGTTAAAACTCCTTTAACATTTCTATTCATTATAAGTGCACACTTTCCGGTTGTGCAGATATTTTTATAAAGAAAAAATATGGGTCAAGCAATCAATCCCTGAGCGCACCACTATCTGCTTAACTTAACCTTCCCAAGAGCTTGTTTTTTCATTTGAATAGACAAGTTGGAGATCGACTTTAGTTTTTCTGGCTTTAATAAATCTCTCTCTCTCTCTACTGGACTTTACGTCAAATACATATAAAGAAAATCTTCACACTTTCTCCAAGGTGTTGTTTCACCTTGTTCTTATTTATTTAAATGCATAACACTGGTACTTAAAGTAAAAAGGAAATGAAAAAATTAACAACTTTTATGAGAGATTACATAGCTTGCGCAGTGTGTGATAGATTTTTAGATTTGTCAACGACCGCTGTTTCGGTGACATCATAATAGCGAATGTTTCTTGTTTTGCAGAACTTTGCGGAGCGGTTAACTTGCAAAGTTCGCCCTCTCAACCTAAAAAACTCACTCAAGATTTCTCTTTATAACTGCACAGCTTTATAACTCCTCAAAATCGGAAATATATCGTACACTGTATTTATTAGACATTGTCGAAACGTAGTTCGAAAGTCTCCAGGTACAACGACTGTGTAGAACTGGCACAACGTGCCGGTACAACTGGAGAACAATAGCGTGAAGAACTATCGAAGTAAGTAGCACCTGGGCATAGGTAGAGCGCGCCACTCCAAACATTGTTATTTATAAAACAATAGACGTACCTAAGCAGAGAGAAGACACACCAACATAAGTGCTGAAAAATGTGAGTATTACAAATAGACTTACTGTTGACAAGTTGTTGTAAGTTCATTGCCAACTGGAAAACGGCCATTTTGTTGTATCGTTTTACAATAAGCAGCTGGATCGCTCACAATTACCGAAGCCGAACTAGTCGTAGAAGTGGTACTAACAGTTGTGGTAGCCTGTTCGTCAGCAGTGGAACATGTGGGTTCAATCTGTGTAGAGAAACCGCCAGTTAAATAGTAATTATATCATCTCTTACATCTCTTACATCTCTTACATACTCACCCCCAAGGTTTCATTGCCGCATATGTACTCATAGTCTATACTACATACATGATAGGGCGCACAGGTGCCACCCAAATTACTAACCGTTGTTGTGCCTAGGCATAGGGCGTATGTGCGTACACCGGTGCAAGCGAAGGTTTTGTTATCATCACATACATTGCATTCATCGCAATCGCCAACTACACTTGTATCACCGCTTGGTTCACAAATGCTTGTAGAAATTGTCGAACAAAAATATCCGCTCGGGCAACTGGTCGGCGTTCCTGTTGGTATGCCATCGACGCACACTTGGAACTGCGTTTGCGATACGCAGGCTAAATTAGTCTTGCCAGAGCAAGCATTGCAGACAGCAGAGACAAAATTTGACGATTTAGAGAATAGAAGTAAAAGGATAACGATGAGCGCACGCTAAATAAATGTAAATGAAATTGAGAGACTGAGAGAAGAACTTCGAAGACACTGGAAATTTTCACTTACACTTTTCGAAATTAATTTGAACATATTGAAATATTTTTGAACCCGATTTGATAAATTTCCTAATTTTTTGTTTATTTATTTATTATTATTTAATTTTTAGATTTCAATTCCTTAAATTTCTGCAAAGAACGTTCGCAATGCAAATCCGCTGGCCACCGCAATGTAACTGGAAATTCGTTTGAGATGTCGCAATTTAAATCGTTTGCTTCTAAATCTGAGTTATCTTATCGGGCTATTTAGAGAAATTTGATTAGAGTGTCCAAGTCCACTATCTGTAAAGTGAAAACTAATTCATTTAGCAATAAACTGGGTAAATATTTAGATATTTGTAAATTTTATTCAATTCCAAAATCAGATGTGTAGTACCGCAACAAACTTAAAGCGCTTGTAAATATTCACTTTAATATCTTAATTAGATTATTACTTTACTTTGACAATTAGTGTTTATAAGGAAATATGCCTTCATGGAAAATAGTTGTTTATTCATAATGGTCGAAAAAGTATGGCAACTACAAAGAGGCACCCAGTTGTAAAAACATATCCGTTTGACCTGTTGAAAAACGCGGCTACTTTGGATTCGACCGCTACACAATGAGAATTCAAAAGAGAATAGGCAAAAAAGGAGAGTAACAAATAGTATAGCTCGAAGAAGAAAGATTGCGATAATATGGAAAAGGTTTATTAATATCAGGTATTCACTTCTACCTCGAAATTTATTTAACAATAATATCAAGAATAATATAAATATATTGGCGACACGCTCAGTTAATAACAAAACAAACTGTCAAGCTTTCAAAGTAATTGTAACCAAAGTTTTCTCTTCCTTTCCTTCATGAAGTTCCGACCATCGTGGTGTATTTTCTGACAGACGTACTCCAAAAATTATTTAAATTCGAGAAGAAACTATTCTTGTCTATATTTTTATAATTCTTAGGCAATCCGAAGGAGAGAGAATGAATAATCACAACAATGCTGGAATCGACCTCATTGAGAGCATGGCAATATAAGACTTACACTTCATAGAAGACATATCGAACAATCTAACTTCGAGAACAACTGAACTACCTGAGAAAGAAAAGAGAGTCTTTGGATACAAGTATAACAAAGAAACGATTTCAAGTCAATGGATTCTGATGCACAGACAGAGTGTGAAATTATTCATATTCTCTTGGCTTCTGTCGGTGTTTCGAAATTAACGTTCCTTATCAATTTATCTCAGTCTAGGTGTACTCCTCTGAATAGCTCCACCGGATAAAAAGTGAACTTTCCGCGGATGATTTCGGGTCCTAATCTTCGTCGGATGCGATTCGCAAAGCTTAGATATGAACTGTAACAATATCTAAGGAAAGGAAGAAGAAGATTAAATGAGTTTTAATTGAATGAATAAAAAAGAAAAGAAAATCCTCTAATAAAATTTTTGTTGATGAAATGAATTTGTTTTAGATATGGGTTAGACGACGATTTAAAGAATCGATTAGTCAGAAATTCGGGAGGGGTAAGCATTATTTCGAAATATTGTTCAAGCTCTGCGAAGAAGTGATACTGATTTTTTGTCGAGATTTCCGTTGGGAACGAACTGTCAATGTCAGGGTGGTTATTTCCTTTTTGTTGCAAGGACCAGCAACCTGCCACTTGTAGCTGAACTCAACGACATTTAATGTTGCGACAACGATGACAAAACCTTGTGACTGAACTACTCATTGCTAATTCACAAAAAAAAAAATAAATACTTACGAGTTGTCATAAGCAAAGGCCCTTCCGTTCAATCGTCAAGCACTCAGTGCCCCTGCCGCTAATCGGAAATGAAAGAAGCGCAACAAGAACAGCAGTTGCGCCACATGCGGTACGCACCTTTTGAACCCACATACCTGCATATTTGCAATGCACTGCACCAAGGAGGAAGAAGAAGAAGAGGAGGAAGACGTATAACTCACTGTAATGCAAACATGCTGCGACAAAATACAAGCACGCATCTACCTAAGAATGGGCAGCAAAAATGCAGTGAAATAATATGGGGATTCGAGTTGCAGGAGGTGAGGCCAAATTGGATATTCCTTTGATGATGAATTTCCTTGCTTGAGTGCAAATGCAACTTTGTGTCTTCAATAAGAAATAATTGCAAATTCTTGTGCGATCACATATGGACGAGTTTGCCTGTGCGCCAAGCATATGGTTATAGATGTATACATACTTACATGTGATTGCATGTGTGTCCGAATCCGACGAATCAACCAAGATAAAACAACAACACTCATGGCAGGTTTTGCAATGAGGTACATGATTTAGTTTTGATTGCTGGCCTGTATGTTTCTACAACGCCAATAAGAATAACAAAAAGGAGAAGATCAACAACAGTAATAAAAAGAGACAATAAAACAACAACAATAAGAAAAAGAAAGAGAAAAAAAACAAACCACAATGAAGCAATATCATTCTTTAATTCATTTGCGACTCTTAAGCCTCGACATGCGGTATCCACGATCTCCACAGCCCATTCGATTGTCCGTCCATTCATTGCGCCGTCAATAGATACTCACATACATACAAACAATGTTAGTCGCATATGCAACGCTCCATTGCCACTATCGCAATCCTTCCTTTCCTTTCTGTAGTTGTTATTGTTGTTGCTTTTTGTCTATATATTCCGCCCGTTGTCCATTGTCGTCCGTTGGTCTGTGATCGAAGCAGTTCCATTTGATTCGCATTCAATGTGTCTTGCATTGCATTGCAAATTCCTTGCACCGGTGTGTTTGTTCTCCGTTGGATGTGGTGACATCAAACAGATCGAAGTGAGTGCAAAGCAAATGAAATCGAATGGCATTGTTCAGGTGAGATCTTGAAAATGATAAGGCCAAGAACGCATTCCCTGCGCTCAAACCGCACACACTCATCTACATGCACATATAATTGCCATAGGCTTGTCGGCAACTTTGTGGCAATGAGCGCTTGGATGTGCACATATTCCAGTTATGTTGGGGGCTAGTCTGCTTGTCTGTGTGTAAAATGCTCCTTTGCAGGAACGTGCTGCACTCTACGGTTCAAGGTGGCTAGGCTCAGTTGGGTTTTTGCAATTGCTAAAAATAAATTTACACTGTGGTAAAGCAGTGAGAGATAATATACGAGTAAAAGGTAATTTCTTTTTCATTCTTGGACTCCACAATTGATCGAAGAAATTTTTCTTGAAAGTACTTCCTTACCTTCTCTAAATGATTTCTGAGCTATATTGATAATGTCGTTTTTGGACCTAACTAAGATCGCTACTAAGATATATTGATCTCGACGTACAACCTTCGAAGCTAGCCCTTCTTACGCTGTAGTAAGTTTAAAAAAAATTCCGAAAATCTTCTTTAAAAAGTCCGAACAGTTTTATGGCAGCAAACTTTCGTTGAAGATCGTTGAAGATCGTTGGAAACAGACGAGGGCATGCAAAGTTCCGATTACTCTCCTGCGCGTATAAGTTGATGACATTGGTCTAAAAACAATGTCGTTTGTTCAAAGCAGGACCAGTTTGAAACAAGGAACCAGCACAAAGAAAGAAAATAGTATAAGAGTTGAACAATGATTATATATATGATAAAGAACGGTGTACGCTGACGACCTCAGATTCGGTGGTACGAGAGAAAGATTCTCCTAACCTTTAACCTTGTATACTGAATATCGGAGAATTATTGCTACTAGGTGTAAGATCTATAGTCAACAATATAGTCATCAACATAGTTCAACAATATAACTTATATAATAATATAAACACACCAACTATACTTGTTAGAAGACCTTATACGGCCCAGATGCTCCGTTCACACAGCAAATTTTTAGTGGAAAAGGATTTTCGATTCCGAAATATTCCGAAGAATTATGGGAACTCTAGTAATATGGCAAAAATGCCTTTCGAGTTAAGTGACATATATACAAAAATATTTTGAAGAACTTTGCTTCCAAGTATTCATTAGTTTGAGCTTGGAATTATCATAATCTAATGGATGCAATTTGTTCCAGTGGCAAACGCTTTTCGTAATCCTATTTTCGTCTCGTAATTCATAATTTTTTTACGCTCAAATTTCATGCAGATATACACGAATTCGTTTCTTGAAAGTACTTAGTTTACAATGTTTCAAGATTGTGTGAAGATTTCAAATTTTGAGCTCGGAACAGTCTCAGCTTTAACATATATTTTGATTTATTTGTTCACCACTTTTTATTTCTTAAATGCATTTTTTTCCCATTGTTCTACTCTCTCTATTGCATCAGTGTCTTATTTCTTATTTTCCTGCGGACTGAAGTTCAGTTTTAGGCTAGAGACAGAGGCGGGTTTGAAGGCAAACATCATGGGTCGTGGACTAAGATAGACATTCCTATGAACGGAATATACACACATGTATATGTTTATATAGCAGTAAAGTAAAAGAGGGGAATGTAAATATAAGTCTGAGGTTTTTCTTCATATCAGATATGAATCCAACGATCCAATTCGTATAGTTCGAAGTTTTAAACAAACAATCGCAGGAGGTTTTATAATATAACGCGAGGCAGTAATTTGTGCTGACCACTTTTTGGAAGCTTCGACAACTCTAAAACCTTCCAGCTAATTTCTAATCTCGCAATAATATTGATTTTTTCGACTCGCTGTTTCTCTGCTTTTTTTGCCTCATATTGCATCTATACCTGTTGTTTGTTCGATTGGAGACTGTTCAAGAGATGGTAATGAACAAATGCTTCTCATCTTTGCTGGCCACAACTTCTATTTAGTATGCAACTGTCGTGAAATTAAGCTCAATGGAAAGCTCCTATCTGGAACATTGTCGGGGATCTTCGAACCACATTTCTATTAAAGTGAACTTGCTTTCATACTTCGTATACTCAGATCGACGAGACACCTCCGGAAGGAGTTATCCAGAGCCATTTTCGGAGTAATGTAATGCAGTCAACCCGAGATGAAGTCAAAACTTCATAATATATTAGAAAAAAATTATTTGTTTTTGGAGAAGCTTAAAGGTTTACTTTTGTAATCTAGTTTTACTCTGATGGTGTGTATTCCAACTGAGTTCCAATTTCGTGAATCTAAACAAATGAATGTAGTTACGAACGCAAGCCCCTATAATCCATACTTAGCTATATAAATGGATGTACTTACATACACATAAGCTAGGAGGTATAAGTACTGCAGGGTTCGTTCGTTCGGTCCGCGGTCTTGTGGTCGGTTTGTCGGTGGCTGTGAATGCAAAGTCCGTTTACAGGTTTCTTCATGAAGGCGATCATTTACGTAACCGAAAAGGCATTGGTGATGACTGCAATACAGAACCGACCACAAAAGAACATATATGTATAATAAAAATAGCAATAAGAACAAGAAGAACAACAACAACAACCGAATTTCACATCACAATGGCAACTGGCACAATAAGCATAAAGTTGACGCCACGGTCCGCAACACGCCGCGCAATGCATCGGCTCATTCCCCGTGCTGCCTGAATTGCACCTACTTCGATTTTTTATTTTGTTTTATTTTACTTTCCGATATAGGCTATACGTGTAGCCGGTGCTAGGTGCGGATGCTGCGAGGATGAAAAGATTTCTCACGTGGCTACACAATGTTGCTGGGGTTTGCTCGTTGTTCTTCGGCGTGCTGTTGCCATGCAGCAAAGTTCTGGAATTTTTCTTTACCATTATTGCGCTGTTGTTGTTGCATTTTTTTTTAATACCTTCTAAAATGCCATGTAAGGTGAAAGATTTTTCGGTTTCTTTGCACTTTTCATTTAAATTTTGTTTGTGTGTATGTTTTCAGCTCCGTTCTTGGCTATTGCGGACCTCGTCGTACTTGTTCGTCGTCAAAAAAAACCTCGCCTTTATTTGCATTTCGTTTGCTTTTTTTCTCATTTTCGTTTTGTATTTGAAATTCGACCAATGAGATTATTTATTACTCGAAGCCCTCCAATGTTTTTTTTTAACTATTTTTGTTTTCGCTCTTGTTCTCTTATTTTTCTCTCATTGCGGCCAGGTATGCGACAATAAGACACTGCGTGATTTCTTGGAAATGGTGGCAGTGAACTATGCAAATATTTTTAGGCATTCTAGAAATGTGATGAGGAAATCTAAGTTGGTAAGTGATTTACTTCGCTAACTTCCATCTCCAAATTTATGTGACGGTGGTATCGGGTTGGTGGCTTCATATGAAACGCTCGCAAAGTAAATGTGACCTTGAAATAACTAATTGGAAGTGTGTTACTGCAAAATTTTTCTCAAAACAGAGCTTTATATTGACGAGAAATAGCTTTAAGTCTAATTTTTAACATGATGCTTTTTTAACTCTAATATTGGGAAATCGCGCAATAACCACGCGTACCACCATATAGTTGATATATTTTAAATTACTAAAAGTGCGATGCCTGTCAAAGGAATGAATTCAGAATTGTTAACTTTGATTATATAGATGTTAAATCTTGTATATAAATCAGCTAAATTAGACAATGGGCATGGTAACGCCCACTTTTAGAAAAGAAATCATATCTCATAAATTGCTTGATGGTTTTAAATCAAATTTGGGTTGCAACATTTCCATTACAAGTTATTTGATACCACTTGAAAATGGGCGGAATCGGTTTACAACCATCCCTACTACCCATAACTCATTATTTTAAATATCGTCGGATTACTTCTCGCATTTACTTTATAATAGGTATTTTAGGAATGAAAAAACTTGATATTAGTAGCGTATCTGACATGTGACAACTCTCGTTGGAAGTGGTCGAAATCGAGACATACCTTTTTTAACTCCCATATACAAATAACAGCAACTCTATATCTCCCATTTACCCTATATTCAATAAATAGACCAATATTTAAGATATTTCAACAAAACTACGAGAATTTGTTTATTGTTTCTTGTCTACAGTACAGTTTGATGCTAAAAATGTTTAAAAATCAGTCTAGACCTTTCAATACCCAATACATCTATTTTCGTCCTTCTTTTTCTGTTTATATCATATACCTCTCTGTTAGGTAGGTTAGGTTAGGTGCTTGAATCCCCCTCATTTTAGCGCCAAAAATGAGCGAAATTGGACAATACAATACCTTTTCGCCATATATCAAACATTATGATTCATAATATATTCTTAAAGAGCTGTAAATTAATATATTATCATGAATTTTATGGGACTTTTAATTTATTCTTAAGGAATCTGCGGGCTCGAGAGAACTTTAACTGCAAATATCTGCTCAAATCTACAATATAACAATCATCAATGTGGTCTTCTAAGAAAATAACATGAGCGGTATTAGAATCAACCTAGTCACATAATTTGCAGTTTTTTATTTCATTTTAATTTTTCGGACAGCCATTGGATTATTAGACCACTATCCAATAATTTCTCAAATTCCAAGAATGTGAATGAACCTTTTAACAACTTTTTTAACAACCATCTTCGGTTATCCATTGGCTAGAAAGGATATAAATAAGTTGAAGGCCAGTTTTCAGGTTTATTTTCTGAGAGTCCTTAACTGTCTACCGTATCATTTGAATCGGCTCTGTCTGCCTTCTAAAACTAGGTGGGATGTTTTTGATGTATAGAAGAAATACGAGACACCGTTTTCTTATCTGTTTGGCATTGGTTACACAAATACCCTCTTCTTTTTGACCTTCCGTAGGTCATTTTCTGGTAATACGGAAATCTTAGACAGGGGTCACTGTTGTTATTTGTGATGGAATAGTGGGCTTTTTGAGTTAAAGAGTTTTTTCAAAGGAATGAAAAAGCAGTTCTGACCAAGCTTCTTCTTCTGTTTATAAAGTGAGTTTTGTTGGAGAGTATTATGTATAAAATGTTTATAACATAAATATGTTTTAGGCCACTTCTAAGTGTAAGGCTTTCAAAAGTATTAGATATAAACGAATGACTTTGCTAAATTTAACCTCAAAAATTGGATCTTTAAACACATTCCACCAATCCTCCTCACACACAATTTTCATCTGAACCATCAGCCTAATTGGCCAGTCGAAGCTATGAAATTTTATGAATTACAAGAGAAATCGAATTTATTGAGAATCACTCACTCCACTACTCACCTGTCATTGCCAGGAGCAGACAACTCATCATGACACGCAATAGGTTCGCTCAGCTACAAGTACGCCGAGATATGCTCTTGTGTTTGAGAGTGTGGGTAGGATATGATTCAAGAATTTCCCACCATCTTGTTCTGAGCTTTCCATTGGAACACTGCCCTCAGCGCCGAGCGGAGCGTGTGAGAGTGCTGAATGAAACTCATAACCAGCTGAGGAGTCTTAAGGCGAGTGCGGCCGTTCCATGTATTGACACCGATGTCTATTCAAGCTCGAAAATACAATCGCCTGCATCTCTCACCCACACACACACACACACACATACAAGCACTTCTAGCATCTGTCCGAGATCCCACACGCATCTATCAAAAGTGCAATTGTTTTTAATTCACGCGGATTTATGTCCAGTCCGGCATCCGGCATCCGGCGGAAGGGCGGAGGGAGTGATGAGTTGATTTTTGATTTTACACTACGCTTTGATGAATTAACTGATTTTTGCGATTTTCCGATTTTGCTTTCGTCTACGCCGGAACCCATGTGTGAGCAGTGTGGCGTGCTTTATTGTTGTATGCAACTATTTGTTGGTGCTGCGGTGCAGACGAGATGACGCTTAATCGAATAGATAAGTTTTTGCGTTGAATGAGTGGCAATTGTTGTTTTTGTTTTTGTTTTTTGTTTTGCTTTCTGTTTCAGAGGCGGTCAGTTGATGATTCTGGGGCATTTGAATGATGACTTGGCAACAATAAGTGAATGTGTGTGTATATATGTGTAGCATATGGTTATTATGTGCATTCGAAAATCAATATGTTTACAAAAACTAATGGAGTTTATGGGAAATTTCTATACTATATCGGTGAGCTAATGATGAAAGGTCGATCTTTAAAGGTAATACTCTGACGAATTTCGCTTGGACAGTCTTTAAGACGTAGTCAGCTTTGACAAATATATAAATCTATTAGGGAGTAACGGCTAATGTTAGGCATAAGTAAACAAATTTGGACTGGGTATTATATAGAAACCACATGTTACTCTGTTACAAACAAATTTCTGGATAACATTCCCAGGTTAACTCCACGATTTTATCTTCAAAAGACATGCCTTTATCAAAAACACATAAATAAGGTAATCTGAGATGATAAATGCTCAGTAGCTATCGATTTTTTCAAGAAACGGTAAGTGATATTCTAGGTTATATATCTTATTCTACGCTAAACTGTTAAATTTCTTATTTGTGGAAACAACATTGCCTACTTATAATGTCTTATTGCTACCAGTGTTTTTATATTAAGTATCCATGTATGACTACAAAGATTCTCAACATACTCAAGGGTAGTGAACGAATCGACAGATTGTAGACGTATGTTAAAATTCTCAGAACCAGCTAGGAAGAGTCACACAAGGAGCACGGACGGAGTTACACGTAACTGACCACCTGTTTTCGGAACCCAGACAACAATTATTTCGCAATGGGATCACATTGGCCAAAGTATTGAAGGAATTCTTGAATGGCTTCTAAGTAAGTCGGGACTTCGCAAAGGGTTATATGATGTGCTGATATATAAATGTGTCTACCGCAGCAAACCCTGGTTTATATCTGGCCAACATCTTTCATCTCGGCTGAATTTCTCCGAATTATTCGGTGAATAGTTCCTGCCGCTGCAAAAATATTAACGACAAAGTAGTACTTTTATCGGGTTAAGGTTTGTCATCCTAATAGTCAATACCAAATCATGAAAAGCCCACCTCACAAATTACAACAGAAAACATAAAGTACCGAAAGAGGCAACATGATATCATTTTCATCTCAAACCCCTACTACCTCCCCTACTAGCATCTGATAAAAATATTTTTCTTATTACTCTGAGAGAGTCCTCGTCTCGTATCGGACTTGATTCTTAGGAAACTCAATTTGAGAGTCTAGCGAGCTTGCTTTCCGATAGACTTCAAGGCAAACTCTGCAATGCGTTTATTCTGATTCCCAGATAACTGACTGTCCACAACGTCGTTTGAGTAACACGCAAGTACTCTGACTCTCTGGAGCCTGCCCTCGCTTGTCACCATAGACGCTTGTCTCTCTTATTTCAATTAAATGAAAGCTAAATTAAAGGTGCGGTTGTTTAGTTTGACGATATCGACAGGGTGTATAATCCCACGACGTGAGAACTCAATTTATATAGTGAGGTGCTCCTTAGGGTAAATAGACTCTACTAACTTTAGATTTCAGTACACCCTTAATCATCGCTAAAGAACAAGATCACCAATAAACAACAAACGCACCATATTATATAACATGAAAGTTCCGAACAAAATCACGACAAATAATCTGTTAAATGAAAGCTTCAATTTCATAGTTTCTGCATGCTTTGGTTGGAATTGCAAATGAAGCGTTAATTTCACACATTCCATCGGCGTAAACACTCGCACACAAACAAACAAACACACATACATACAAACAAATGGGTAATGCAAAACGACTGCTAACAAAGACAAACTAACAACAACAACTACACTACACAGGATGAGTGCAACATGTTTTGTTGCAAGCGAAAAATATGCGCAACCTCCCGACCCTCACCTAAGAGTAGGTCCACATCTAACCTGTCGAGAACTTCTCCAATTTCAATAAAGAAGACAGCGAGCAGCCACTCTGGCAGCCAACAGTTAGTCAACTGCAAAGCGAAACGGCCATAAAGACGAAAATAAAGAAACTTAAGCGCAGTGAAAAAAAAAATATAATAAAGATATACAAATGTACATGTATGCAAAAATAAAATGCAAATAAAATGAAACTGACTACACTGCCAGCGAATGCGACGTTTCCTCTGCCGCTGCCAGTGCCGCAGCAGCCTTCACCTTTTTGTTCTTCTTCGGCTGAGTTGAGTCAGGAATGTCTGCGCGCTGAGCAACGGCAGTCCAATGTATGGCAGCCAAACTGGAACCTGTTAGACCAGAAAAGATTGCACACACATACACACATACGCACATATACACTTGCATGTGTAATACCTCTCAGGTGAACAGGAGGAACGCTGCTTGGCACGCCGGAGTCAGATCTCGGTGTACATGTTGTTCGTTGTATGCGGGTATTGTTGTTGTTCCATGTACGAGAGTCCATGCACAAGGCAACTTGCGACGCGCTTGCTGGTAATACGAAGCGCGCTCTTGGCGTAAAAACCGACGAAATGAGTTCGAATAAGGAGCGCGACACAAGAACAATGCAAAGATGAAACACGAATCTGGCAGCATTCTTTTGCTGTTCTTGAACTCTTTTTGGCCTTCTTTACTTTGTGTTGAACTGTGGAAATATATTTAAATATTCTGATGTAAATTCATATGTTTGTAACACATATCTAGAGATTATATTCAGTTTATAGGTAACATGGAATATAATAATATGAGCTCGATTCCGTGTGCAGCCATTTGGGTAGATTGAGGACGTGGGTTCACTTCAGAGGAAGCTTTTGCTAAATTTTTATGAAGCTAAATACCTCAGTTTCCTCGATTAAGCAAATATCATGCGGTTATTTTTATAATAAAGTATAATGGGTGTCAGGTTACAAAACGCTTCTTGTAAAACGGCTCTAAAAACCTTAATTCTAAATAATGGCGTGTTTAAAGAGACATGAACATGCGCTTTCAAAAATTCAATCCAAGAAGAATCATTCACCAGTTTCCGATCCTCAGGCCTCGACCCTCAATAATTTTATTTGGCTCCCATAAGTCTGTTCTAGTCGGTCGAATCCCTACTTTAATGACATCTCTGATAAACCAAACCTATATACTGCATATACAAAGTCCCCACATTAATCCTACCAACTTCAGCACTTACAATGACTCAATTCAGTCTCCTCTCGCTAACACGACGTCACAGCTTGTTTCCTGAGCATACTGCTAACCCCTAAAGGTGACAGCAACAAAACATTGAATACTTGAGAAGCGTGCAATAACGAATACCATAAGAAATAATTAACCAATGAATATAATATTCTCTTGATTTCTAATCTCTTCTCTAAGCAATCTATGGTCGAACGGGATTATTTTTTACTTTGTTTTTTTTTAACTTTACCTTACTATAATAAGCTAAACGTGCACTTAAACCCATTAAGGGTTCAAGGAGAGAGTAATATCAGATTTCGGCCAATAAATTTATTTCCTTTAAAGTGGTTCTCATAATAGATATGAGTTTGTTAATCGGTAGGATTGGTTTAAGCTTTAAATCAGTTATTAGAGACAACTTTACGCTTACGCGTACAACTTACGCTTGTAATACCCGCCGTAGCCTCTCACTCATAGCTCGAGTAACTTATGGCATGTATGAGTCCGAGTCCCTTTGAACTTGGTATTTCGTTTTCGAACCAGAGATTGCTTGATTTTATTGCCAGTGAGATGCTATTTACCTAATTTTCCGTTCAAGGTAAGAAACAACTAGAAAAAGTCTAACGAAATTCCAAAATCTTTTCTTCCTTGATGGAAGTCCAATGAAAACTGATGAATACCAACGGAATAAACCAATTATTAATTAAATCCAAAGTCACACTAATAAAGTTGAGTTAGAGTCCTGAAGATAAACCTGAATAAAACACTGTATTCATTATTGAGTTTTCTTGTAGACTCTTTTAGATATAAATTTTAACAAAATTCAAAATTAATCCTTATAATTTGGAATATGTTCGTTTTCAACCGAGTACTTTGAAAAGTTTTCAAATCTATCCTTGTAGCCATCGAGAAAATTATTTTCAGGAATCGAAACTCGAAAAATTTCTTCAAAAACACCGATATATTATTTTAAGAAGAACACATAAAATTATATGTGAAAACCGGAATTATTAATCCGAAGAAATGGAAATCCAATCCATAAGAACAAAAATTGGCTTCGAAAGCATTTAAGTTATGAACTCAAAACGTCGCTTCCCCTTGGAACTAATTACAAAACGTTCTTTTGCTTGTGAATGTTTCGGGAATATTGTTGGAATTCAAGACTAAGTAATAGAATAAAAGTATTTAATTCTTATTTTAGTTTTCACCGTTGTATTCCCTTAAAGTCCTAGCTTATTCCATTTACTATATCAAACGACATTAAATTTTTCAGACGCCTGCGAAAGAAACTAAATGCTGCAATTAGTCTTGGAAATCATGACTTAATTCTTCAATCAATGGTTGGGAATAATTTAACTTTCTTTAATATATGACATATTTTTTCCCTACTCATCTTAAGACTTTCGATACAATATCGTTGCAAAGGTATTATTTTCTAGCCCTTAGTCTCATACTCTTCCCCACTTGGTAAAAATTGCCGACAATATGAAAATATGAATATTTTCAGTGATTCATACGACTCTATCATCTCAATTTGGACTGCGAACTCTCCGAAACCATCTTCTTTTGATTGTTCAAAGATTAATATATTTAAATAGTTAGTCGCCCTTTATTGTGTATCCATAACATAATTTTTATTGTTTCAAAGTTCAACCTAACTGTCGCAACAACAGATTCCGTTCAGGCCTTGGGCAAACCTCCGTTTACGAATCTATATCTCCTATTCTTTTATGTGTTCTTCGTTTTTGCAAAAAAGTTTAGTACCACAGCAACAACAGCAAAGGCAAAACTACATAACAATAGCGTGTTAAAAAGGTCTCTTATTATAAATTATAGCTTTATCTTAATGATGTGACAGCTTTTTAATTTCATATCAACGTTTTGATGTTTCCTCCTGCCAGCCATAAACTCATTTCAGTCTCAGCTTTGTTCGCTCCGTCCGGTGCTTTACTCCTCTTTGTTTTATTGCCTGCCCTTCGGCTACTTTCGATCTCAGCTCAATATTCGAAGCTAAGGACAAACTCCACTGGGACTATGTAAGGCTCTGCGATTACTCACTAATCTATGTAGGCTGCTTTTCGCAGCTCGAAAGAAATCGAAAATGAATGTGGGAAAGTGAGATTGGCATTAAAGTGAAGTGTGAATATGTTGATATGCATTTTAAAGCCTGCGGTTGCACGGCTCATTTGTAAGCTAAATTTGTAATAACGATGGAATCTTACAATTTCAAGCTTTAGATGAGACATAAGAGGATTAAATTGAATTTCCTTGTTACAAATGAGTAAATTTGTGTTGGGGTATTTAAAGGTTTTTTCTTCTAGGAAATTTTTATGACTGCGTTCCAATATGAAATATAATTTAAAACACCGAAGCTTATTTGTAAAGCTCACCTTACTGAAAATTAGTCTACATCACAAATAGCAGATAAACTTTGTGACTATTATATCTTTGCAGTAACACACAATTCCGAGCCCTTATCCTATATCAAATGGGGGCTCAGGACTTAAATATTTGAGAAGCTTTATAGTTAACTCTATGTTTAACGGTCGTAGTAGTGGAACTAAGTCTAGTATTTGGACATATTCAAGTATTTCTTGTTATTAGGTGAATATAAAATCGGTACATAAGCATAGAAAAATAGGTAATAGGAAAGACTAAGACCTAAACTCTTCTAAGGTCCTGCCAAGACCTTTGCAAAGATGGTTTTGTAATGGCAAAGGAAAGAAAACTAACAGAATATCATTTGGAAGTACGACATTAGACCGTTTGACCGTTTTCACGTTTACAATTTTTGTGGTTATAACAAAAACTTCCTCTGTATAAAACCCATCGAGAATTTCTTTTAATATTTCACACTCTCTTGCTCAGTTGCTTGTAGACCGACCTGTTTCCTAGCCCTCGTTTGGTCGTTTAATTATCAATATATGTATTATTAAAGACCTGGACCTAATTTTTTGACAAATGAAACAAATCGATTTGTATAAAAAAATATTTTCAAAAAAAAGAACAAATAAATTTGGTATGCAATAATTCTTATTCAAGATATTTCCCAGATTTCCCAAACCTTAGCCTTGAATTTATTGGGATTCAAACTGACCTTAACAGAGAATAGGCGTGGTTATAGGCGTCAACTCGGTTCAAACCATTAAACTTTTTAAACCATTTAAAACTTTTGAACTGGTCCATGTCCATGTCCAGGTGCCTAATAAATTACGTCCTTAACGAAATTCGTTAGAGAGCTATCGAATATTTATTAGATTTGAGCTACGCCATTATTTGAGAGGAGCATTTGAAGAGTTTCATAAATTATAGGACGGATCCATGCCACTTCCCAAAACTTTTTCTATAACATTTCGAAAGTTTATTGATCCTCTGACGCTTCTATGCTTTTTGGGGCTAATTTGGGGCTCCTGTCGTACTTGATTAAAGAGTTATAGCAATTTACTATGGGTTTTTGAAAAATACTTTGTTTCCGACTTGCTTTTAGGATTTATTAATTTTTGCTCCATTTGCCTTGTCAGTGTGATTATTTTGATAAGGATAGCTCGATACCCATTTACATAGATCTATTTACTCATTGTAATAATTTTGTGCCATATATTTAAAGATTAGTAAAATTTTCATTACTCTAATTAAAAAAAAAGAATTTTTTTAATAACAATTATTTAATTTAGTTAGTAACTTTCTTGCATTTCTTCCATATTTTGAATTATTTTTGAAACGCCGCTACTTTTCCTATCGCCACCACTGTATGAGCCAAGAAAACTCATTTTTACCGGCATTCTGCTCAAACTCAAACAGCCGACTCGAACAACGCGAGCGAACTTGAACAATGAACATGTGCGAAACGAGCCACCGACACGATGTTCGATGCCAACTGCAACGAACAATTCTCACAATTCTCGCCTTGCAAACACTAAACCTGAACGAGTTGTCGGAGTGTTCGGACGTGTAAAACTTTAGTAGCGCTCGTTAAACGCTAGTAAACCGATTCAACAGTAGAAAAAAGAATAAATCTAAAAAGAAATACCGTGCAATAGTCATAGCCAGCAAATGAGGAGCCGAAAGCGCTGTGAGACGCGCAAAGTTCATAATTAAACGCAAGTGGAGAAGCAAAGAAATATTAGTGATTTAAAAATAAATAAAATAAGCAACAACAAAATCGATGCATGAAATATAATCGAAAAAACACGAAGTGAGTAAATACTATCTAAGAAATAGGTGCCGCAGTGCCGCGACGAGCGCGTTTGATGGCGAGCAAAAGTTAGGAAATAATTGCAAAAAATATATATTTGTATCTAATGTTTGTTGTCGATTGGAAGTTTGTGTGTTGGGTATCGAGTGCAGAGTTCAGCGTAAACGGAAATTTGTTTGAATTTTTAAATTGACGTTCTAACACGGTGTTTTGTTGCACTTATCTGTTGATCTAGTTCGTATATTGCAAAGTGTAACAGTGTCCTCAGTGTTGGCAGCGTGTTGACCAGCTTCGTTGACCTTAAACTTAATTTTTTTTGTTGTTGCGGTAGAGTGAACGATTATGTCACTCCTCTTCTAAGCGTTTGTAGTGTTCTTGCGAGCGCGTGAAGAATAATAATCAAAGCAGGCAAGCAAGCAAGAGTTAAATATTGAAGACAGAGCAAGAGATTAATGATTGCGCACTATCATAACAACAACAACATTAGAAGTGTGCGCGCGGAGAAGGAACAAGGGAATCACAAACAAAAATCAGCTGCTGAAAATTAGCTGCTGGCGGCAGGCCAGCGCGCGCTCAAGAGTATATTCACACCGCGGGCTGTAAAAGTGTTGGAAAGAAAGGCAGACAAAATTAAGCATTCTATTTAGATTCTGCAAGCGTTTCAATTAAGGTGTTATTTCGCATATTAGACGCGCCAGCACACACGCACAAGCGCGCTCGTACTAACGCGCTGAGTAGCTAACGCGCCGCGCGCACTGCCAAAGAAACGCGCACAACCAAAGTATTTGCAAAAATAACAGAAAAAACTTGTGAAAAAGAAAATCAGTGAACAGCGCTACGAACAAGTGAGATAAAAGGAAAGAAAGAAAGTTGTCTTTGTTGTCTGTTTACCTTCATTACGCGTGAGCGGTGCTTACGCAGTCTACAGTCGCGTCGCGTCGCGTTGCGCCGTAGCCTATTGCTGTGCCGCCTGCGAGCAGTCAAGGAGATAAAAAAACGTACAAGCGATTTTTCACCTTTCTTCTACACATATTCTTTGCTTTTGCCCGGTTTATCGATCGCATTGAGATATCGCGCGTGCGCTTGCGGGAAGATAGTACGGTAAAAATAAAAACAGATAGCGTTTGAGGCGCTGAGTGGCTAGAAGGCGGCAGACGCTTTAAAAGCTTGAGCGCTTGGTCAATTGGACGCGCACGAATAGCGCGCTATTATGTGAGACGCTTGATGGCGCGGTCAAACCAAAACCTGGCATATCAAAACAAGCAAGTAAAGGCGCGAGCTTCGATCACGATTTTATAATTAAAAAAGCATTTCTAGATATTCTAAGCCAGTGAAAATTGTGATTTCTTCCCAAACAGAAATACTCTAAACTCTTTGCCACTCGCATGTACGCAGAGCGCATTGCCGCACAGTGTCCGTTTCAGCTATATTTAGTTAGCTATTGACAAGCGTGTACGGAAGCGTTTCGATTGTGTGCCACAACGACAACGCGACAACCTGTCAGCAGCGTGACTTTCATTGTTGGCCGAGCGTTCGAAATAAGCGGCAGTCAGCTGTTCAGGTGAACACTCACATTAACACACATATATACTCACATACAGAGGGAGCAACAAAGTGTGCGGCGACTAAAAATAAACGCAAGTGCATCGTTTTTAAAGCATAATAGATAATCAAAAGAAAGTCGCTCAATTAGCGGCGAACGGTGGTATACATGTGCGTGTAAGAAGAGCTAACAGCAACTCGCAAGTGTTTGCACAAACATATTAACTTTTCACGACATCTGAACACATTTGTGAGACGTGCAACCGCAGGTGGCAAGTTGTGATATAGAACACACGCGCACTTTTTGTGGGAAAAAAGTGATATTTGTTGTTGTAACGATATTTGTTGTTGTGAAAATACTTTTTTTTATATCTAATACATAATATATATACATATATAGCATATATATAGCACATATATAGTATTTATATATATATGCATGTATTAACCGTTTGTGTAAAATCAAAGTGTTTCATTGTGAAATCAAAATTTTATCGTTTAATTGGCCAAGAACTCGTCTAAAGCACAAATTTTCTAAAACCGGTTATTTTATTTTTGTTATTGTTGCTTCTTTTACAGCTTTGTGTTATGTATTTTCGTTAACGGCCCAACACAAAGGTGGCGCGTTGTGTTAATTATTTGCTTAGCGGTATATCAAAGGCGTGCTGCCGACGACAGTACAACAACAAGAAATGAAATTAATTACAACAACAAAAACAAAAAAATAAATTACAACAAAGTAAGAGTAATTAAAGCGCATTAAAACGACGTTAAATTTCGCCTGTCAAAGGTTTATAACACGCATTAAGCCATATTAAGCGCTCTA
The DNA here is from genome assembly GCA_021498325.1 of Bactrocera minax. Classification (NCBI taxonomy): domain Eukaryota; kingdom Metazoa; phylum Arthropoda; class Insecta; order Diptera; family Tephritidae; genus Bactrocera; species Bactrocera minax. The sequence continues at coordinate 6,866,089 of JAKEEE010000001.1, forward strand.
AAGCCATACAACAACAACAATAACAAAGCAAGCGAAAAGTGTACATACTATATTTGTTGATTTAACTACGTTCACACACACACACACACACACGAACACACCTACACACTCACGCGCAAGCATGGCCCACGCCGCTGAAATTGCCGGCAAACGAAATGCCACAAAGCCAACAGCAGCAGCAAATAAAAGCCAACAACAACGTCAGCTATTTACGCTGTTGCAAGTTTGCATTGCACTCTTAGTGGCCAGCAGTTGTTTGGCATGGCCGTCGGCGGCCAATGCGAAACATCTCGACGGCCATCATTTTCATGGACATCATGAGCAACAACAACAACAACAACAACAACACGCACATCACAGACGCCGCTTGCAACGCGATTCGACCAGCAAGATTTTAAATACACGCGAACAGTGCAACAGCGTGCGGGATTACTTCGAGACGATCGACATTAAGCTGAGTGGCAACTTTGAGGAAAAAGGTGAGTGAGAAACGAAGAAAAATATCTCTTTTGTTATTGTTTTTGCAAGTTGAGTAAGCTTGCCAACTCACTAAGTAGGTTAGACAGCCAGTGAGTATGGCAGGCGGCGCTTATTAACGACTTAGCTAAAAATTTTAGCTAATGACTTGAAATAAGACGCGTCCACTTTGGTTTCTGTGTGTAACGGTTGTGGGTGTACCTTTAAAGCGCATTTAATGAAATGTCAGTGGAAAGTTTTCACTTTGAAAGTTCAGTTGTCTTTGGGTTCGCGCCTTTAAGTGGCAAAGAAGCGCATGTAGCATGCAACATTACGTTAAACAAGCGTCAACAATGTCGGGCCGAGTTTCCTAAAATAATTTATTAACTAATAGAAATTCAAAAAAACAAAAAACATTTAAATATATCAGAAAATATAAAAGCAAGCAAAAGAAATTTAATAAAAAATCACTAAATTAATTGCAAAGCTACAATTACATTCAACAATGCAACGCACAAAGGAAGCACATTGCCGGCAATAAATGGCAAAAGCGAGGAAATGAGGGGAAATGAGGGGAAAAGAGGAGAAGAATAAAAATAATTTTAAAACGCAAAACTGGTTTCGCTTCAGCGCATTCACTTCAAAGCCGGGTGCAAAAGCAAAGCAAACTCGCTGCAGTTGTGGCAAGTTGCAAAGGCAGCACCGGTAGCTACGTGTATTTAATCAATTTCACATAGAAAAAGGTAAGCTCGCGGGCAATAATGTCTGCGACAGTTAGTGGGAAGCAAATATAACAACAAAGTGTCTACAAAAGTTAAGCAAATAAAAAATTCCGCTAGCTTTGAGTTGCTTTTAAGCGATTTAAGAGTTTCTCTTTGAGTCAACGGCAAATGTAGTCAACCTTTCTTAGATATATATGTACTAGGAAGCCTTATGCTGGATACAGAGTGAGACAGTGAAGGCAATGTGAGTTGTACGGACAAATTTGAAAACGTTTTTCAATTTCAATCCTTAATTTGACTTAAAAATAGATTTTTAATCTGATCGATACTCTTCCTAAGCGTAAACGGCGTTATTTTATCCATAAAATTTCCAGAATAACTGTTTCGTAGAGCTTCTGTGCCAATTTATTAAACAGAATTAAAATTATTTCGGAGTTATAACCAAAACTATGAAGGATTGTATATAAAGTCTCTTTAATTTTATTCACTTTTGAACTTCGAAGATGCTCTATTAATTAACTTTTTTTTATTTTACACTCATACCAAGGCCAGCAGATAGCAATGACGGCAGAAGTAGTTATTTGGCTATTTTTTTTTCGCGCCTGACATCTTTCTTATCTCTCAAAAGTGCTGTTTCCATTGCTGGCAGTTTACTGGTTGCAAATTATTACTCTTCACCACTACTACGTCTTTGAAGTAATCATAAGTAATCCTAAAAAGTTTAAGCTAATAATATATTTTCAGAGATTATTTTAGTATGTATTTACTTTTATATGGAAACATGCGAAAGCTCTTAAGTATAACCCAATAACCGATAGCTTAGGCAGCGAAAAACTACGAAATGATTTTTAAGATAATATTTAGTATTGAGAGAAATTGATTTAGAGGAGTCGCAAGCTGAAGAAATGAAAAATACGGCTAAAGCTCTATAAGCAATATTTAGAGCCATTGATATTGATTACCATATTGATTACTAAAAGCTTTACACATTAGTTTTTATATGCATAGGCATTCAGGAAACTTTATTTATTTCTTTTATTACTTTACCATCAAATTTAAGAAAATATAAGCTTTCCAAATGAGAAAATAAAAATATTTCAAACCTTTATTTTCGTGCTAGACCAATCGAAAGCTCGGAAAGGGAAACCCTAATATATAAATTAAGATAATACATAGTAGGGAATAATGCGATGTGAGTAGAGTAAAATACGATCAAAGTTCTTCAGATAATACTTCGCAACAAATCCAATGCTTAAAGCGCGAAAGTTTATAATCGGCATTCAGAATTTGTATAAATAAAAGATTTATTTGAACTTTCATCATCAAACCTAAGCTTTAAGTTTTCGAAACATTGTCAAATTTTTATACTAAAAGGTATTCCTCAGCACCTTAAAATTATAGCTTTTTTTAAATCACTTGTTACAAAATGTATTAGAATTCCAGGCGTTTGATTATATTGCTCCTTGCCCGAACTTCGCAAAAATTCTTCGCTTATTCCTTATAAATGAACTTCAGCTTGTGGCCCACGGAATTCTTGTTGCCACTTACTTAATAATCACTTGCTTAGACTCTTTAACTACAGCGGTTCTTTATTTTCGAATTCCTCCCTACTTAATTCTCATTTGCCTTCATTGACAAGGACAACGTCGAAACACGAGTACCCACGACCACATGCATACATACAAACATACATTTGTCACAACTGTGCTGAGCATCAAGCTCTACGCTTCTACGCTCTTAAAACTTTCATCAAAAATAGGGTGGAGGTGGAGTAAATAATAAGTGTATAAGAATAAGTGGAGAAAGAGGAAAAACAAAAAGCGTCGGAAATCTCGTAACAATGAGTAAAAGTTGTTAAACTTCGATAAAATTTGCTTTGGTGTCAGTTATTAGTGTTTGCTTTTAGTTGTCGTTGCCACATCTACGCTCTCACTCACAAATTCACCAGCACACGACACTTTCATTGCGAAGGTCAGTTTGAGTCAAGCGTAGATGCGTAAATCACTAACAAGAACTTCGATAAATCGAAAACAACAACAACAATATGAAATAAAAACTTCAGGCAACTCACGAGTGAGTGTTTTATACACCCAGCCTCATGAGGGGAGTGTGCTACAATCAAGGGAAATTGGCTTGAAAAGTTGTGTTCCAACAGGAGAAAGCTCCGTGGAAGCGAAAACGGCAGACCAATTGCCTGGCGGCTGTTGGATGTTGTTTCTTCCATAAAGTTCTGCGCGTGTCAAGTGATTTTGTTGTATTGAAGTTTTTTTTTTTTATTAAAATTGGAAAAAGTTCGCCTTTTGTAATTGGTGAAAAATTAACACCCATTTATGAGTTGTAGAACAAATTAATTGAAAGCTTCTTGCGTTTAGTGTTTAAAAAGGCGGGGAAATTGTGGTCGGTACTCGAAGTAGTGTGGTAGAACCAATATTTACAGTTATGTTATATTGTTGCCAGCAAAAGCTGATTGATAAATGCGGTTGGAAAAGTTATCAGCAAAAGCAATAACAACTAAAAACTCAATTAATATTGTATTTAAAAAGAGTCAATAAATATTTCCGCCGAGTCAATAATTTGGCGTTGTATAAGGGTTTTCAATAGAGAAAAGAAGTTTTTGTGCCTCTAATAATATGAAAATTACATGCAAAAATGGGAGAAGGTATCACTCCTGATCATTAGAGCTCATTGCTGGCTCTATTATTTTTAGAAGGAATTCCAAACTTATAAGGCTCTAAAATGTCTCTTTAACCAACGAATGGTTCAGCCCGATACCGAAAACCCATGAGTGCGAAAGAATTTCTACCAAATATAGAAGTGATTTGTCATCATAGACCCCCTTGCTTTCGTTGCTCACCTATGTATTCAGAATCTAGATATTGTGTCTGCAAAAAGGATCCATTTATTAGCTTGCCTTGGTTATAAATCGTTACCAGCAAGTTCTACATCTTTCTTTTTCCATTTTATCAAATAATAAACCATATCCGAACTACATAGCTGTTTGATCAACAGACAGAGGGTTTACTTACCTCAGTCTCCAGCGAAATAAGGCACCCATCTTGTCACTTTCAGAAGCTTTTAACTCTTCCACAGCGTCTCTTTTAATTAATCTTGACACTCGTCATCTCCAGAGACATTGAACTTTCCCATATTGCCTTGCTCGGTATCCGTCTGGATCAATGTATTATTCTTAACTTCTTCTCCACTTCTAAAATATGCCTTCTTGGAGAAAAGGCCTAATCTGTAATTCACGACATGTTTTATTATAATTCCTTTCAACATCCAAGTGGCCTCATATATCTGGTAGGATCTATTGGATTTAATTCAAACAGTTGCCAAATTATAGCCGTGACCGGACCCCTTAACTCACGAATTCTTCGTACAAGGTCTTCTAAGCTAATTTTTTTATCAAACGATATTTCTTTTGTCTTCAACACTGAAAGGAGCTATCTGTATTTCTCCTTTAGTTTGTGTTTTAGCCTTATTAGAGCGCACTATATATTGGTGGAAGTGAATAAAGGCCTATAACCAACCCAAAGGTAGGGGTTAAATGGTTGATGGTCCTCTACTAAGTAAAGGAGTTTGAGTTTTCAGTATTAAATAATTAAATATTATATACAGTATTAAATATTATATCTTACGTAATATTTCATTTAACCGAGATAACAATAATTCGAAAATCTTTAAAAAACACACCCCAATATATTCTTCAAACTAATGGAACCTGTTGTATCAAGAATTAAACCGCAAAATACTTAATAAATTCCCAATTCCCGCGGGTGTTTCACAAGCAAATTGCAATTTTCAACTAATTTTCAAAGAACTATTGAATAATTCACAAACCGGGTGGCTTTCCATGACTCGAAAATGCCCTAATTGACGCCATCGCCAATAATACAGTGACGTGGGCCCCGCATGCTGGAAAAAGACGTCTGCTTTAAGCCAAATGGCAGGTGACACAGGCAGACAGACGGACAGACAGCATGAATAAATAGCAAACGAAACAAAAGTTCAACGAGGCAAAACACAAAATAAAACTAAGAGTAAACCATTAATAAAAGATCGAGAGAAAAAACTCGAAATTCACAGCAAAAATTATGAGATAAAAAAACTGGAGAGTAGACAGACACGGCAACTTTGCGACAGGCGCTATAGAATATGCATAAATTAAATATATGACGGTGTCATGACTAAAATGATTAAATGCAGTTAGCTCATGATTTATGGCACAAAATTACTTGCAAATGAAGATGCCTTGGAACAGCTTAAGTAAATAAGTTTATTAACAACTACACAGAGTTGCTAAGACGATAAAAAACTCAAATTTAATACTAAAAATAGATTCTTATTAAATAAAAGTGTGATGTAAAAAAATAAATTATTTTAGAATAAAAATAGCAACAATAATTTACTTAGTAATAATATCAGCTTTGCCATAAGCATTATTTTGCCAAAGTTTTTGTCTCGCCGCATCGAGATATTACATCACAAGTCATCAAAAGTCCCAAGCAATCGAGCTGAAAAGCGTAGATAACAAATCAGTACACTTTGAGGCAAATAAACTTATTAGGAAGTTCTTCTTTTTTGTTGGTCATTGATTGTGGCATGAATGATGGATTGAGTGGTAAGCGAGTCCACAGTGGATTCAGCTAAGTGCTAATGTGAGCTTATATGACACAGAAAAGAATACTCAAAAGAAAACCCCGTGAAAAGTGAGCAAATTTGCTGCGACTAATTCAAGTGGTTAGCGAAACTTGCTTATATAATTTATAATATAAGTGAAAAGAAAGTGTCAAACAAACGTTTGTAAATACATATACGAATATCCATACCTCTTCAGAAATATATTTAACACCCCATCTTTCATTTTAAATCCGTGTCTAACCATTAAATGACCATAAAAATCACTTATTTCACATTTGCAAACGATTTGCGAATTAGTATAGTATATCAGTCCAGTGCGAATATATTTAGTAAATTGTTTTTTTGCTACACATATCCAACTACCCTGTAGGCCTTTATTGAAAGAGATTTCTGGTATCAGGAATAATGAAAGACAAAATTGCCAAAAGCTATGTCAAAATTTTAATGAAACTGTCAAACTTTCATAGTAACTGTAAACAAAGGCTTCCCCTCGTTTCATTCATGACGACACGAATCGATGTATTTTTTGTCAAATGCAAAAAGAATAACAAGAAAACATGATGAAAATTACGTGTTTCTTTTTCTGTCATTCTTGGTATGTACGATGCTAGCCGTCTTCGATTCGATACTACTCTCATCGAAAAATGCATATGAAAACAACAGTAAAGTTGTTCAGCTGAATTGAATGCACGAGGGTATTAGTATACCTATTTAAAATGATGTGATCTCTTTCTATTCTTCCTGTCCATTTAACTTATCCGAGCTGCTTATTCGATTCGACATTCTCGAAACTCAGGCGAACCGAAGATATGTAATATTTAGCTCAGTGACAAATATACATATGTAACCATAAATATGTACAATGGCTAACTCTTGAAAATTAGCTCTTAAAATTTTTTATACGATTATTTGAAGTGTTGTGCCAGTCTACGATTTCAAATCTTTTTCAGCTTAAAGTACACTTAGGGTCCCAAAAAATTGTTTTTTTTTTTTGTTATTAATAGTGGTATTATAGTGGAAAAAATCTTTTCCCTTATCAATCCACTGTAGTGTCGAATCGTTTCCGTCCGTCGAGACCTTCTTGTGAAATGTGATCCCGGAGATTGGCCAGTAGCCGCCATTTTGTATCGAATTGTCATAAAAAATTTTTCGTGCACTCAAAATTGGAGAAAAACCTTAAATTTAACTGTTTAGTAGAATTAATTTAATTTTAATTTAAATTTAAGAGTTAGTAGAACTAGTAGAAAAACCAAAATACATTCCACACAAACACATAAGCAAATATTTCCTACAGGGCCAACACTCACCAAAACGCAGATGTTTAAATATATTCAGTCGTGATTTGGCTGTCGTGTCAGTGTTTCATTTCATTTATCTGGCTAAAGCTGTCAAATATTCCAGATTAATGAACAATTTTCTGCTTGTACACTGAAGTAATTCATATCCAATGCGACTGACTGACGGCCGAACTGCAGCAGCAGCATTCACTCACCAGCAGCACGAAATGCTCGATATATATGCACATATGCGGGTATGTAAATATATAGCCGAAAGTATGTGGGACCAGCTCGCAATCATTGATGTTGGCTTACTGAGAAAGGTGTTGAACAACAAAAACTATTCGAGATAACTCGGTGTTAATTAACAAATTGGGGATTACGCGAAAATTCTCCAAAAGCTCCTATTTGGGCAGGTGTGTTTGTAGATCAGTGGGAAAGCTTTCTTGTTGGTTTTAAGCATGTATTACTTTAAAAAATTTCTAATATATTTAAAAATATTTTTTTGTGCTTCCGGAAAATTTTGTCTAAATTATCTTCTATGAAACTAAAATCTAAAGTTTTACTTATAAAAAAGTAATTTTTTTTTAATATATTTTTGAATAGCTAACAATAAATGTTATAATTTGTTTCTAAATATTTATGCCACGAAATGTTGTATTTGATATGCTGAGATACATTCACCAAATTTTCATATCACAACTCTTTAACAAGCAACTCTGCCACCTGTAGTGATCCCATTAATACTCAAGAGTTTTTTCTTTATTTCTTTAAACTCAAGTTGTATTATAATTTCGACACTGTTTGACCTGGCAAAAATCCGGGTTACATAGATCCGAATGTTGTGTGAAAGACATTTTAAAAATCCGCGTTCATTCCGTATAGGAAGAACCGACTTTAGTGGGAGCGACACTTCTTGTTCAATTCCAGTTCCATACACCTTCAGCACCTCCTCACCTTATTTTTAGTATGTATAATATTATATTATAATTATGCGGGTGGCCTATGAGTTGAATGACTCCAATCACTTCATCATTACGAGTGCTTCTCTTTCAACATGCGATCAATGTTTATTTGACGTCTGTTTCGTATTTGCCGCACCGCCAAGCCAGATTGGAAGAGTGTGTAAACCCGTTGCTTTACCTCTGCCACTCTCTTCTGCTTTACCTGCTCTTCGCACATTTCGTATAATTCTCACATCCATCTTCTGTGTTCTTCGTGTTCTTCTGACAGCTCGCAACTATTTCAAAGTTATCAAACACACCAGCAAGCAGCTTCCAAAAGAAGTTCACGGGATTTTTTTTGTTTGTTTATTTTAGTTGTTGTTTTTTGGTTATGATTGACGTGGAGCGCTAGTCGGTGGCGCAGGGGCACATTGGCGGTGTCAAAAAATTTTCTAATCCATTTGACTGATGCCTGCTTTACGCCTCCGGCCTGTGCTTTTTTCGTTGTATTTTTACTTTGGCTCTTCATCATTGTCTTCGTCCGCTTTATCTTTTGTGCGTTGTGCGTTGTGCATTGTGCGAGTTAATTGCGCATGAACGGTTGGTTGTTTAAAGCAGCCGATATCTGCCAGTCAAGGTCGCCCCATAAATCTATCAATTATAGTTATTTTGTTGTTAATTGTGAGCTGTGCGAGTGCTACATATGTGGTGGCGTGTGTTTATATTCTTGTGTGCTATGTATCAGCGAAATTCTGAAACGTTTTCTTAACTAAAGGGAAGGGATTGTATATCGGAAGAAATTAACTATATTCCTTGGTTCATTCTTACTTATATATTTATGAAGTGCGTAAGGTCAAATCGAATTGAATAGTTTGATTACTTCATATTGGGTAAGTATATATCTGTTCATATGATTACTGAGATATGTATGACTTCAGTGATTCAGGGGTTTCTTCAGTTAAACTGAGCAACTCGCTCATCTCCTATTTATATGTTAATGTACTGTAATATGTTGCTCACTTTCGAATATTTAGAGTGTATAATCTTATATTTACAAAGAGACCTTCAAATCGCTTGAAAAGGTTACCGTTCATGACAGAAATATACCAGGAGCGCCTTTGCTTTTTTATGGATGATTATTAGAACAAGCATTTTCTCTATTTTATTGTTTTAGAATCCCAAAGATGGATCTGGAAAATAAAGCTTACCTTCAAAGAAAGTACGAGTATTTTCTGTGACTGTTTGCCTACTCTATTTATCTATTGAAGCCACTAGAACTAACTGATTTTGAAATACATATGTCTAGTTTCTAGAATTTTTACATATAGAAAGCGTGATTTGCAGACTTGTGCGAAATGACCTTGGAAATTGAGTTCAAAATATATAGTTAGAGAGAGTAAATTTAGTCTCTTACAAAACTAAGATATTTTTAATGAGTACTATTGATTTTTTTGCTGTTTTATTAGAATGACCTCCATCAGAGGCACAACAATTACTAAGCGACACTTGGAATTTCAGCTTTTATAGAATTATGAAATTACAACAACATTGTGTTAAAACATTTGCGCAAAATTTCTCAAAGTCAAAAATAGTTTAAATAACCGACATTTTAGCTAAAATTATTACTCAGCGAAGATGAAAGCAACAACAACCAAATCGGCATTTGTACCCTAAATATTTTTAACAACTTTCGACTAAGATTTCTCCTTTTTCCCGGTAATTTTATCCTTCACGCTGAACTTTCCGACTATTTCTCAAGCAATTTCCCATTTAACCTAACTAATTGTACATCTACATCTTTGTAAATATGTATGTATTCGTTTAGTGTAGTTGAACTGTAGCGCCAGTAATTGCTCTTCTAGGAATTGTCGGAAGCTGCTCATTGTTATTGTTGTGCCACAACATTAACTCCCACAAAGAAGCTCCTACAAATAGCTATGATATATGATTACATATATATATAATATATTTGTGTATAAAGTAAATATGTGTATATATATATATATATATATATATGTTGTGTGGCAGCTACCACTGACTTTAGTAGTTAGTTTAGGCAATGCTAATGGGAATGAAGTTGGAAGTGAAAAAGTATCTATGTATGTGTTTCCTTCACAATTTTCCAAATTGTACATGTATTTCCAACAAAAACAAAGAAGAAACACAAAATTATCAATCAAATAAAAACAATAAATAGTAGTACATACTTGTTGTTGTTCTTTGCTACGGAGTCAACTCCACGGCAGCAGCCAAGTATTGTAAAGTAAACTTCACAGCCGCTTGTATCTGCATCTACTACTTGTACCTTGTATATGTATCCGTATCTGTATCTGTATCCATCGCTTGGCACTGTGGCACCTCACTTTCAGGTCTCCAAGGTGTTCTTCTCGGTGCCTCTGTGCTGTGATGTACTTCTGTCTTGTGTTGTTATCGGATAGTTAAGCACAGCCAACAACTTTTCAACTTAAGCTGCTTATGTCACACATGCACCAACACAAGCATGCACGTAACAGTAAGCTCACACATAAGTACAAATTCGGTTATGTGGCATCCACAAAAAAAAAGTCAAGCGAATGCTTTCCAGCATCCAGGCGCTACTTAATTTTATAGTGTTGACAAGTGTACTGAACGGTTTGCTCTGCTGCTGCTTCTTCTTCTTATTCATTCGCTATATTTGGCCTTATTTTGGCTAAGTCTTCTCCAAGCGTGGAGTACTAATGCCACTGCCTCGACGGCTGAGTGCTTTCAAACTTGTTCAAGTATGTGTTTACGGATATGTTGGAATGTGTTTGCCTTTCCGTTACTTGAGAGCATTTTGTATTGTTGCTGGTGCTATTGTTGTTGTTGTTGTTGTGTCTTTTCTTTAGTAAAAGAATGTTGATGTTTGTCTTCTAAGTAGAACGTTTAAGTTTTATTGTTGTTTTTGTTATTGTTTAATATCGTTAAGCCCTATGAGTGCCTCTGAAGCAAGTAGAGTCCAAAAACAAAAAGAAAACACTGCCAGAACAACAATTGTAATTATTACTTTCGTTGTTTACATGGAGCGAGCCAACCATCGAACTCATGCTCATATTGTTCTAAAATTTAATTTGTTGTTTTTGTTTTTGGCGGATATTCGAATGAAATGAATTTTGACAATAGAATAAGAGAATGGCCTAGATTTTTGATTATATGAGGTATTTCGGAAATTTGGTGACCTATTTTTGGTGATGGTGATGGTTGACGATATCCGATAAATGGAGGATCCAATGTAAGACTTGTTCTTGTCTATTTCGGCCCCAAATTCCATGATTAGCATTATTCAAGCCATAAACATTCATAGGGTGCGGAAACTGATTTCTTATAAGGTGTTGTAAATGGAGACCAGTGAGATGTTAGTGGGATCTTTGATCTGATTTGAATTAGAGATGCATGAAAATTCAGAAACTACCTTCGGGAATCTGCGGGTGTAATTGTGGCGATTATCTCTGAAGAATTGCTGTTGTTGTTTCGGGAGCAAAAAAAAAAAAAATTCCCAAATAATTTAGGGAGCGCTGGCGGTCCTTTGCCGGATATAATTCTGTATTCGCAGCGCAGCAGGAAAGGTATCTCGCAAACACTCTTCGTAATTTCTGGATTTCTCTAGTGGTATCAGGGTATTAAAAAATGCAATTTAATGGTTTTGTAAATACTACAAACTCACCGTATAGTTCATACTTCGTCTTAAGGAGGCTGTTGTGGTCATTCAAGCATCTAAATAAGAATCTAAGAAAAGCCATATCTTCTCCAAAAATCTTTGAAATTATAAATTAGCATATATCTACATAATAATCAATTGTATACATCTAAAAAATATAGAACTGTGTAACAGAATTTGTTTCCGAACTGAAGCTGGTCAGTCATGATGACCTTGTGAGAATATTTAGGAGGCATTTAAGTGAAGAAGTAGTGTTGATTGTTGTTTTTGAATTTGTGTTGTTGAATTTGGCATGTTCTATTGCTTTGTTCACTTACTGTAGAAGCTTTAGGATGTGAATTTTTTGTTTTTGTTATTTTTTTTTGTTCTCTTCGACGCCTTCATTCGTGCGAGTCGCGCTTAATTTTTACATGAGAAACTAACAGCAAAGCGATAGGTACAAAAAGATATGGGAATATATATGTATGAGCATATAGGTATATATCTGTAAATTTATATTTGACTGCATGTATATAGATTTGTATGTCCGCTGCTCTCCAACATGTAAGTAAGCACAGATCTTATCCACAAACGCTGACTTGTACGCGAACTTATCTTCATCTGCAAATGTTCATATGTAAATATGTATGTATATATGAGCATATATGTATGTATGTATGTATGTACACCACCCAGGTATGTGGCACTGCGTGTGATTGTTTGTATTTCCTTTGCTTGGCCGCCGACTCCACAAACGCCACTGAGAAAATAATGTTAATTAAATTGTTAATGTATAAAAATTGTAATTATTTTAATTGAAATGAATGGAGCATATGAGAAGACAAAGAAAGAGCAGAAATTACAGATGGCGAAGCATATATTAAGTATGTGTAAGAATGAACAAAGGATTGGACAAAGTGATGACATCAGTTTTTGGTAGATGGAAATAACAGCTGGAGGCCAGAAGCCTCCAAAATGTTGTACGATAAAGACATATCTACATATATACAATATATTTATATATATATAAACATTTCTACGTATATGAGAAAATGCGAATAAACAGAGAAATGTAGACCCATGCGTGTATATCAATATGACCTCATATAAACAGCCTGTAATTAAACTTATATATATCTCTATCTGTATCTGTATCTGGACTTAATAAAAGAAAATGGCCAATTAGCGCAACAAAACAGATGGGCAACAATAAAGAAGACTGGAACGCACAACAACACCACATTTGACATATAAAATGTAACGCTGAATGAAGAATTTAAATAAAAGTGTATATATATTTGTAAATGTATAAGTTTAGGTCTGCCGTCGAAAGAGGTCAAAGCTAAGCAGCTGTGAACAAAAGTATGAGATTTGCAAGCAATCTTCTGTGAAATCAATTAATAAAAGCAATTAAAGTGTATAATTGATGAAACTTGAGAAGCAGAAACTTTTGAAATATTTTTGCTAGCCAAATCTTATGGGATCAGCCCACTCTAAAGTTTTCGAAGAAAACCTTTTAAAGAAAATTCTTTCGCAAAGATTATTGTTTTTTATAAAGTCATAATTTTTGTATGAATAATTCATTTAATAATAGCAACCATTAAAGTGATTATTCGATAACCTTATTTTTTTAGGTCCAAAGTTGTCATAAAACTTATGCGAACCTCTGTCATAAGTAAAAAGTTTCGAAACCAGTGGTTGGATATTATTTGTGTTAATAGTCTCTTCAAGGCGGACGGAGCAGCTAAAAAATTGTCAATAAAGCTTAATAAAAGCTTAGAATATATAATATATATAAGGGCTAGAAGAAGCTACTGTAGGCTTTCTTGGAAGCTGCTGAAATATTTTGAAAAGTTTTCTATGAAGGTACTGAAAGCGTTTGAAAAACCTTACGGAAAAGTTTCAAAAAGTTTATCGATTATCGAAAATTTAACCAGAATTTTGGATTTAAAATAAGTAGGTTTACGAGTTACAGAGACTAACGAATGGGTTTTAGTGACTAGCTTAGCTTAGAAGAGTTAAAATTTACCCAAAGAAAAATTTATGACTTACGAAGAAACATGAAGAATTTTAAATCACTTTAATCTCGAGTCTACGTTTACCCTTTGTGATTCAACTAATTTTATATGGTGATGATTTAAGCCACTTTATTATTCAATGTCTAGGCAGACTGCTCTTTTATGAGGCCCTCCTGTATTCCTCTTTTTATCGAATTACTATAAATACCGCTATAAATTTCGCACACTTAACCGAACTTAGTGATTTGATAAATACCAAAACAAATACAAAAGTGCACAACTAAATGAAACCAGAAAAGTTCAATATCAAATTAATATTTAGGCAAACACGAGGCTGCCAAAGAGCAGCCTTATCGGAAATCTTATCGGAAGTCTATATATCTACAATTGTGTGCATCGATGTTTGCTTAATATCTCGTGAGTTCGCATGCGGTTTCGATACATCAAAAAATGTTTGGGGCACAAAGGTGGCTGTGGTGACGGTGCTTTCGGTTTTGCAGGTGTATAAGTGGTCACGTCTTCGCTATATGCATATATGTGTGTATATATGTATTTAATTTACTTTATTGTTTGTACTATCATTGTTTGTTTCACCTCCCGAAGCAACAGTTATTATCACAACAACATTTCAGTAGTTGCAGCGCCGCAAGCTAACAACAAAACAATACAACAAGCAATGTGCACGTTTTGACCTTAAAATGCTACAAAAGGTGCCTAAAGGTGCACAAAGAGATATCAACCAAAGCGCAAATAAAGTAGTCATTTGGTGGGCGTGATGTTCTACTTTATTGCATGATTAGTGCTCTACTATGTTTTTGAAAGCGTTCAGAGGGGCTTGGCGCTAAAGTCGTGTTTTTATGTATTTAGAAATTTAGCTTTGACCCACAGGAATGTTATGTTTTTGCGAGGTACAATAGTAAGAGCCGTCTCTACTCGCTATGGCTGGACTATGTTCTCTTGTGAAAAAATAGAATTTGTAAGCGACAATACCTTTAAACTCTTTCGCTTGGATTAAAGAGAAAAGTTATTGACTGTTACTAAAAATTTAAGTAATTAGTATCAATAAGAGATAATCTTTATCGATAAAAAGTGCTCTGTTGATAAAAAAAATCTCCACTATCGATAAGGAATGCATCCTATTCATAAGCAAGTTACTCATAATCGATAAAAAGTAATAAAAATCGAATGCGATCATAATCAAATAATGCGATAACAAATGTACACAAACGTTGCTAAATAAAACTGGCTCAATATTAACTCAAAATACTTCTTATTATCGAATAAAATTATTAAGTTTTTATTAAAGCTAATAATTATCAATTAAAATTAAAAATTATCAATTTAAAAAAGCATTGGTTAAAATTAATAATTAACGAATTATTAATTATTTATTAGCTTATCCAACAGCTCTTATGTAATCAATTATCAACCGCCGATTATATATCGCCTTTGTTTCCATTACTTTCCGATATTCAGTTGGATTTTGGGCTCAAGTGACAAAGTTTATCAGTTGCTTTTTATTTGACTTCAAAATCGTTTCGTAAAATTGTTGCGTTCGATAACTGTACACAAATTTATCGATGACAGTGTCGCATATTCATTTTAATCTATTCCAATTCATAAAAAATATATTAATTTATTTTAAAATAATGACTCTTAATTTTTCGGCGTAATATTCCTCCGATCGCGGGGCTTGTGATGCGCCTATATAACACCTGTCGCCTAATAAAGAGCCTGCCAAGTATGAAAATTACTCCCGTATATACTCGCATATTAGTAAGCGCTCTTATCTTTATGCCATAACTCTGTAGATATGTAAATGCTTTAGCAAACATGCGAGTAAATAAATATCTTGGTTGGAATAAATTTCTTTTGCCCACACAGGTGAACGTGCATACAGACATACACATGTATTTATATAGATACATATGTATGTACATAAGTGAGCTCACTTTGCGAAGCTGGAGCTGTCAGCCCGCTGTGCGGCTGTTCTTAGAGCCTCCCCTATTCCTCCAGTTTTATTTCATTTCTTCTTTTCTTTTTCATTTCTGAATTTGTATGTGTATGTATGTTTGTATATATGTATATATTTGCACAGCGCATATACAATAAATATTTGTTTATATTCCCAAGCGGTGGAAAAAGCATTAGCGCAATGACAAGAAGACACTAGAATGAGGTAGTTACAGGTGTGTGTGTGTGTTTGTGGCGAGGAGGACAGACTTGTAAATAATGAAAATGCCACTAAAGCGCAACAAATTGCTGGCATGCGAAAGCAAATGCACAAAGCCACCTGAATTTGTATGTATGTATGTAAAGATATGCACTTGCATCTAACACACACTATTGGTTTGTGTGCGTGTGTGTGTGAATATGTTTGTGTCTGTTTAGAGCTATGAACACGCATATTTGGTATGGCTTTTAGACTAACATTTTCATTATTCCTTTATTTATGCATTTATTTACTTTACTGCACTCTTCTGGGCATAGCAGACACTTGCCACATAATTCATAAAACTCATATCCAGACAAACACACACACATATACATATATATATATGTCTATATTAGTCTCATTGCACATTTGGTCCAATATTTGCTTCATATTCAAGTAACACACAGCTGCGATATTCGTGAGGGAGTCAAAAATGTTACCGAATTTGTATACCGTACACAGAAAACAACAACAAAAGCAAATATGTTGAAATGAAAAGCGTTAAATTGTTATATAAACACCGAAATGCTCATAAAATAAGCTCAGGTGCAATGCAAAGGCGAAGTGATAAAGCGAGCAGTGCAACAGAGGCCCGCTTCTTCTAGGAGATCTAGAGCATCTGGGTCTGGCGGCTGTCCAATGACACCTGAATATGCATTACAAGTAAATATTCTAAGCATTTTTTGATGTTTATACATTAAATGATCAGTTTATTGCCATAGATAAACTTAAAGTATCCACTATGTACATACATACATGCATTTACATATATATATACCTGTTTACTTAGTATGTAGCAAATAGTATAAACAAACAATGGGGAGTTAGACTTCTTGAAGTTTAAACGGAATTTGGGAGTCAATAAACATATTTACATGCCTACAAATGGGTTTAAGAAAGAATAATAAGGCATATATGTATATTTATTTACTAAAGCAACATACTAATAAAATTTATAATATAATTATAAAGTTATCGCCGTAAGATCGCAAGACTCGGTTTACCAACATCAACTCTTGAAAAATGTTCTCCTGAACTTCTCTGAAAGGATTTCGAAACGGTTAATTTAGTAGAATTACATTACTTATATTCAATTTCTTGTTGTTAAGGAATATAATGTTGGCAATGCTTGTAATTAGTAATTATAATTTCTTCTACTTTTTGTCTGACACCTAACATTTCCTATTTGGCGACGTTTGTCATGAGTAGAAGCTATTTGAATTCCTTTTTTTATTAACAAAGCCCTTTTCCGTTATAATCTAGAAAATGTCTAAGTACTTGATTACAGTTTAATGCCTAGCTAAATACTGCTTACAAATACTTGACAACATTATTATAGCTTGAAGGCAATACTGATCAATTTTAATCGATTTGAAATGCCTTGAATAATGAATAATCTGCATTACTAAGTACTGAATACTGCCAATATATACTAAAACCTATGAATCAGCATTGTTGACACAGTAATTTAGATTGAGCCGTGTAAGAACCTATTATATAAACGTTTGTGAGTGCTTTTGAAAATAAGTACTTTGATAAATGGGTACGTAAAAAGAAAACTCAATGAAATTAAATAAGGGAGCATCCTCTGTCCTCATAAATTGTGAATAGTTTGAAATATTGATTAGTTTCTATCAAAAGTGGTTTAAGTACTGATTACCTTGTAATGAATATGTTTTATGAATGTAATAAGTCCCATAAAACAATATTTATAGCATTAACGCTACATTGATTGATTTCTTTCAATAGGAATTGCATTGAATTGTATTGATTACTTTGTAATGATTATTCTTTAAACAATTACTTTGTTCAGTTAGTTAATATTTATAGCATGAACACTAGATTTAGCAATGAATTTACAAAAACTATGGAGAAGAGTGTGATAATATTTTGGTGAATGAGTATCCTTTAAAAGATTATGAGCACCTTGAGTAAGAAGTACTTAATAAACAGTAATGAATACTTAAACATACTACTTAAAATGCATAAACTGTCATGAATACTTTTGAAAATGATTACAATAAATAAAGACTGAGCACGCTCCCAGCACTACTGCGTATTTCCAAATCGATATTGAAAACTGTATAACTGCTCTGAATACTCAAATCCGACACTGAGCTGTTCGGATTTTCTAAATTGATATCGAGTATTATACTGTTTCTATAATGAGTACGAAACTATTTTCAAGTACTTCGCTAAAGTACTCAGTTTGTAAAAACTCAAATAAGAAAAACTCAAATTTGGAAATTTTTATTTGGAAGGAATATACTTTTTTGTGAGTTTCGACTGGCTAGACTACCTAGAACTCGTGCTTACTTGAATCACTCAATCATGCCGGCTACAATTTCAACACTTTGCACACACCATCCACCATCTTTTTGACTGAAATGTTATGCGCTTCGAAAAGCTCTTTCAAAATTGTGTAAACAAACAAGAAGAACAACTCAGACAGCTGGTAAACAAAAATATTTTTTGAACGACAATAAAACAACAGATTTGTAGCAACTACACTCAGACATACTTCTAAAACCAAGTGCATGGCAGAAATAGAACAAGATCATAAAAATAGTGAAAGTGGGAGGCAACTTAAGAAATTAGAAAGGAGAGTGTGATAATAACAAAATAAGATATTAGGATTAACGGACTGTTTTCTAAAGTTTTGAAAAACGTGTTTGGATAACATGAAGAGAACAAAAATTAAAACAGAAATTGCTTGAGAATCGGTCAAAATTGGGGAGAAGGAATAAAGTTGGTAATTCTGAGACTTTTAGTAGAATTTATGGAATGTTTTTTTTTAATATATGGATATAAACCTTCATGTAAATATATAACAGTAAGGACATTCTTGACCACAAAGGGATCTCATAAGACCCCAATAAAATTTGCGGATTCACTAAGAGGGAATAAGGTCTTAAGCTCAAGGCTCATGGTGTTATTTTTAAATATATATATTCACTATATTTGCATAAAATAATATCTCGGTAAAATCTTTATAGGTATAAGTATTTATTGTTGATTATTTAATCTGCCGACACATACACACATAACTAATTTCATTGCAAAGCGCTTTTTCCATTCAATAACACACTTAATCGTATTTCTTCGTGCCAACAACAAATGCTTAAGAAGTTTAGGTTTCGAAGATTTTCGTACACCCCCAAGCGGTTTAAAATCGGCAAAGGCAAAACACCCATGGCGAATCAGAGTCGCAATAGACTAATCAATGCAACGTGATACATTTTTACATATACACTTACAAACATACACATATACGCTTAGCGACCGATGGATAAATTGCATCCGAAGTAATCGAGCCGATATGTGTGAGTAGTAGTTTGAGGGCAGAGCCACTGCACAAATCCACACCCACATATACGCATGTTTATGCGCAACACCTTCTACAGGTACAATGGTGAGTCAGTGTATCCCGCTGCCTACGTGTGTGTGTGTGTGTGTGTTAATAGGTGGGCAAAATGATGTGAAGCAAATATAGTCTGGCGTTGCCATAATAATCGTATGAAATGTGAAAGAATCTATTTAGTGAAAATGTTTGTGGTGCTATCATTGTACTTATATACACACATACACATCTCTCTATAAACTGTATATTAAAACAACAACAATAACAAAGACATTCCAATGACCGCAGCAGCATGACCAGGCAAAAGATTAAGGTAACACAGCAGGAAAAACAACAACAACAACAATGAGAAATGATTCACGTCTCTCACATACATATAAGCATTAAAAAATGCGTACATACAAAAATACATATCTACATATGCCTGGGTGCGCATGTTTATACTTGTTTAATTTCAACCGAAAAAGTCAAATACGAAACATCTTGGTGCAATAGTAACGAACAACAGCTCAAATATATGAGATGAAATAAGTGAAATGTTGGTAACATACCTGCGGAAGGTTGTTCGGTCAGTGCACAGTGTGGCGAGATGGGCAAAAAGTTAAATAAAATATTTTAAAGAAATTAGATATAAAATAAATCTATAAAAAATTATTTTGGAAGTCAATTTATGTCGTATTATTATTAGGCATCGCACAGTGTGGTGGGGTGGTTAGACAAAAGTTAAGACAAAAAAATATTATATGGGTATGGGAATATATATATATATAGGTGGGAATATGAATGAAGTATTAAATCAAATAAGTAAAATTGTGAATTAAATATTGTATAAATAAAAATTAATTAAGTATGAATTTAAAAAATTTAACAATCAAAACACAAATATAATATTTTAGAATTTATATTTTTGAATTCATTTAAAAAATATTAATTATTCAAGGTTGTTAAAAAATTCCAAAGTAACATTCGACTTATGAATTTTGGTTGGCTAGGCTTGGTAGGTTTAAACTAACTTAAATTCGACGTATTTTTGTAATATAATTTGTACTTTTCATATAATAGTTTCCTAAAAATGTTTAATATCAAGAAAGTTTCATAAAAAAATTAGAATAAAATACAACTTTTTAGAGCAAGGGAGTTTTTTATAAAATGTGCGATATTTCGCCCATAAAAATACGACCTCATAAAAAAGAGCAAAAATAAGGCAAAAACTGTTAGAGAATAAAGAAAAATTTCCATAAATATAACAAAATTGGAATATATGGTTTTTGTTAGATCGATTTGTTTTTTATTAAATGTTTCATTCATAAAGATTATATTATCACACAAAATATACAGAATCAATATGATTTTACATATTATTGTAACCTCTAGCCATGAAATGATTGGTAATATTATACATCTAATACATTTCGAATAGAATCGAAATTGTATTTTGAATTATTTAACTTAAAAATAAAAGACAAACTGATGCACTAGTTTCCCAATATACATATTTCATATTTAAGTCATTTAAGTTTAATAGTAAAATAATTATACCTAACAAAATTGAGACCAATTTGATAACATTTTTAATTGCAATTGCCAAATATTTACCAAATTTCATATTCTGCCTTTGGAAAGTGGAACTAGTGATTAGGCAAAATTTCAGCGCATTTTGTATCAGTTCGCAATTTTGTCCGCATATTTACACCAGTGACACACTGTGCACATTCATCGCCACCAATACGCTCGCTACTGTTCTTCGGCAGACAAGTCATTAGTGCGCTCATCTTGCTTCTTGGCCATTGCTGTGTTCAATGGTGATGACTGGGCGCATTTTCCACACTTAAATGAATTGACTGTTTGGTTTTGTTGTTTCCTTTTTGGGATTTTGTTACAAGAAATCGGTATTTTCTGGGCTATACAAGAAAACTCACTGTGCGTGTATGTGTGAGTGCAATGTACTTGCTTTGGCTTTAAGATTCATTACCACTTTTACCTTCAAATTGTAATGTACCAAATCCTTGGGAAGGCATAAATATGTACATAAATATGTATGTATGTGTGTATCTGCTTGGGCATCATTCATAACCTTCGAAGGTTGTTGCCGCTGTGTAGCGCCTGCTTTTGGAATTTCTCGTCATTGTTCGCCGTTGTTGTAATGTTTTGGTGCTTGATGGCTTTGGTAGTGGATTTTCAATTCTTTTTGAATTCACCTTTACCTTGTTACACTCCTTTATCCATCCCGCCGGGTCCGCGGGTTTACGAGTTTGTTTACATGTATGTATGTTTGTATGTGTTAGTGTGAGTGTTTTGCTCTGCATTCCCATTTTCCAAATCAAACGCATATCTGACTTGACCCGACTTACATATATATATTTGTATGCATTTGTGCATAGATGTACATATGTATGCATGCATTTATGTGTGTATTTGACTTGTGTGTGTCTGCATGTGTGCAATCATCATTGTCAACGCCTTGTTCTGTGACTTTTCATAACACATTTCTGACCAAGCTCTAATTCATATACATAAGTATATATGTGTGTATATATATTATATACGGATATACCTGACGACCAGAAATTGTATTTACTCGGACGTTTTGACAATTTTCAACCGAATTGTAGCGCTTAAGAGCGATGACTACTAATGATTCAAGGTATTTGTCCATACCTACACACATATTGACACGGAAAGAAGACACACATACATATACACACGTAAACTGGAAAATTTGTGGAAAATGAAAAACAAAAAGAATTAGTAGCCCCGATTGAACACGTTCGAGGCATGAACACGGGGCATTTGTTATAAATGAGTGCATGATTCATGTATTTCCGCTGGAAAATCGTATTTGAAAAAAATATGTTGTAAAAAACCGACATACGCACACACACACACACACAAACACATGTATATTCCATATAAATATTTATTTATTTGTTATGATTTAGTGCAGAGATGTTGCACAGCTGAAGGGCAGTCGCAGTGGAGACTATTTGCCACATACAAAAATAATTCTATATTTATACTTTGTTGTTGTTGTTCTCTTTTTTGACTAGTACTTGGTAGATGTTTGTCAATTGATAATGTCGCTTTTCAATAAAAATCATTAAAGCACTCACACATGTGTGCTTGTTGAGATATCGTTGAACTGATTGCCGCTTACACGCATTAGGGCGCGACCATTAGTCCATTAGTGGGCCAAAAACAACTAAAATGTAAAAAATCAAAACAAAAAAAATTCAAAAAAAAATAAAAAATTTAAAAAAACAACAACACAAAATACGGAAACCAACAACATAACTGCACTACAACAACCAGTAGTCGCTTTTGTGTTCATTTTGGGGCTTACATAAAGCACCATTGACAACGATCTTCAAGTGGACGAAATTAATTTTCGTTGTTGTTGCTTCGTGATTCCATCAAAATTCAACACAAAACTTTTCGAAAATTAATTGTAAGTACTTTAATTTCGACGTGCGTATTACCAATTGCTAACTTGTAATCTCAAATTAGAAAAAGCACAAGTTTCTACGAAAAAGGTGCGAGAGAATGCAAATGTGTTGAGCCGCCTTGAGCTTTTTATCTAGAAAATTATAATGCTTTAGTTTGGGAGTTTTGAGAGCTTTGTGGTTTCTTACAATATACAATCAAGTTAATTTCTCGTAAATACGATATGTGTTCAGAAAATAACGGGAATGTTCTTCGACGTTAATGGCACAGTGCATCATGAATTCTTGCCTCAAGGTCAAACGGTCAATAAGGAGTAATACCTACAAGTTCAGCGCCGTTTGCGTTAAGCAATCCAAAAAAAAGTTCCCGGATTTGTGGAAAAAAAATGCATGGCTTTTGCTCTATTTTGTTCAATTTTGTTCACACTTCGTTGCTTGTTCGTGAGCTCTTGACGAAAAACAATACAATAACGATGCCCCAGCCTTTATATTTGCCTGACATGGCTCCGTGTGATTTTTTCCCTTTTCCAAAAAATAAAGAGAACTTTAAAGGGCCTTCATTTTACAAGTATAGATGACATTAAAAGCGCATCGCTGAAAGCATTTTATTCCAAAAATCGGGTTTGAGAAGTGTTTCGACGATTGGAAGAAGCCTGGCATAAGTGCGTAATATCGAATGGAGACTATTTTGAAGGCGACAACATTAATGTAGACGAATGAATAAATATTTTTTTCAAAAAACGAAAATTCCCGTTATCTTTTGGACACACCTCGTATGCTGGAAGATTACTCTACAGTGCTTTGAGTGCTTTAGAGCTCTGGTTCATTGCACTTTGGCAACGCCCTCTTCAGGTCCTTTCTTCTAAAACACTTTTCTTATTATTTTCTTCTTAAAATGATACGAGCTCTTCTTAGAATGATATGAGTTATGTTACAAGTGACAGAGTATAAAATCGAACTGTCAAACTCTGATAGTAATTATAAATAAATGTTTCCTTCCGTATTTTTCCGTAAAAGGAGAACAAAAAATATAACCGGACGAAACTCTCATAACTTAAATTATCACTCTTGATGCGGAGGAAGAATTTTTTCAAGTTTTTCTCCGCTAAAGATGCTTCCGCTAGAAAAATTCCCAAAGTTCTCCTTGTTTTCGGCTTTTTTGGTTGCTGGCTAGACGTTCTCTCACTTAAAGTCTGAACTGTCAGTAAGCAGTCTGTTTCGTTGAGAGCATGAAGAGCGTTTCTCACATTTCTTTTTTTCATATTCCTCTCTACTTTCTGTCCTCGCTTGGATATGTACACGCTTTCGGTTTTGCACAGATATACATTGATCAGGAAGTACTTCTTTCTTCCTCCCTGTACTTTATTGTATTTGTTATTCTTATTTAGGTTTATACCCCCTTTAAGTAGAGCGATTAGGGTCTAAATATTGATTCTGAAGAAAAAATATTCAACCACTACAATAACAGTCCTCAATGGCCAATTCAAGTAAACAAATTAACTCTTACATAGGTGAGTGTGAGAGATCACGGGTAAACAATCACGAAAAATATAAAAATGTGTCACTCACACGCAAGTTAAGCAAACACTGAATGAATTAGCGATACGATAACGATGAACACCGAAAATCCAATACACTCATTTACCTTTAAATGCCGGTTTGAGGGAAATTCACAAAATAATTTAAAACTCCTAGTAAAACATATCAGAAATTTACTTAAACGAGCTCATCGTCACTTCTAAGTAACAGTAGATATTTTATACATATTTTATACATATTGAATACATATTTTTCAATATGTCAATAGGGCTCTTTCTTATTGAGTAGTCTTTCAATATTTACAAAATTAAAAATGGATCCTGATCTTATTAGCAAAAAACGGTTGAAAAACAGTTCCTAACAACAAACTTTTATTGTTTTTAATTCAAATTTTTACAAATTCTAATCCCGATATCAATCCCGAATTTTCGGGATTACAATCGAAAATAATTGTAAAATATTTTTAAAAAAAAGCTCCAAACTGTTATTAAAGCAATCACAAAAATTACATATAATAAATCCCGAAAGGTAGAATTCGCTAATATATGCTAATATAGGTGTGTTTGCTATCAAAATTACTTACAGATAAGCAAATGTTCATATGTATGTATATAAATAAGTGTCAGGGTTTAGTTACGTATTTGCCTTTGTAAACAAAGCTTAGAAATGAGTGTGGGAAGCATGGAATTTGTGTGATATATCAAAGACATGACAAAGTGCCGAAACACTAAGCTTTTGCTAACATGTATGTATGTATGTTTATAAGCATACAGATGAGCGGTTACTCCATATAACCTTTTATGTATGTATGTATGTTTGTATATCTATGTATGTGTGTGTGTTCAAATTTCGCAAATCCCAAACAAATAATTAAATATTTACAAAACAGCTGCAGCGCTACTTAAAGTCCCGGCCAAGTGCCCTTCGCGCCGCCTTTCCCTCAATCGGTTTCACTATTCAGCGAAATTCTTTGAAACAACAGAAAAGTCAATTACACTTAATGGGCAAATAAAATAAAATGAAATCGCTCAATCACATAGTGAAATGCGCAAAGGCAACAAAAACGATAATATCTTCAGTAAATATTTGAGCAAATGACATACAGACCAACTAATTTACATACTTACATACATTCACTCATATATTATTTCCTAGTTATATTCCGTAGCAGTTTATAATTAAATGCCAGATCTACAAAAACAATGCCCACGTGAGCGATTTCTGACGTCCTCCCGTAAGCCCTCTCTCCATTCGATTGGCAACAAATCTGAAAATTTTTCTTTCGTTTCTAGTCACGAATCAATCACGATTAATCGTACTCAATTACTTAATCCATCTCTGGCAAACGCAATGACTCATAACACTTGTATCCTCTCTGCGTGTTGTTGTTATACTTTCTATTGTAACAAATTGAGAGCATGACGAATGCGAAATTGGTGTGATGAAAGCATTTTGGAATTTCACTAATTTAAAAATTTTTGCTTTAATTAAAATCATAATAAATGAGCAATGAAATGACTTTTGAGGAAATTTCAATGAGAAATTTGCAACTTAATTATAAAATGTATCTAATTTATTTCGGTAAATACGTAGAGTATATAAAGTATATGAAAGTCTAATGATAAAATGTCGAATTTGTGATCGTTTTCATTTAAAGTATACATTTTCGGAATCATGAAAACAAAAAGTAAGTTTTTTTTGGTGGCCACGGTACATGCGTGATTACTCAGCTGAGAGAGAAACCTATATGTGGAAGAGAATTCGGTATTTAATGAGATTTTGCAAGTATATAGAAAACACGATTATTTTATTATTTTTGATTAGATCTACTTTAGTAGGCATTTCATATGGAGAAATATCTATAATTAATAAATGGTTCAAATAGGTTTAAATAACCATTAAATTAATAGTCTCAAATGAAATGGTTGAAAAATTAAATTATAAAAGAAAGTCAGTCGATGTAGATTTATAAAGGAAACAAAAATAAAGGTTAGAATGAAATTGCCAATCCCGAAACTTCGGGATTAAATTCTAAATCTAAATTTATAAAAAATTTAAAATGAAATGTTTTCAAAATCTATAGCATCTTGGTATCAATCCCGAAATTTCGGGACTAAATTCAAAATCTTTTAAATCTAAATGGTTGAAAATATATAATGCTATTTTCTAAAATATAGCGAATCTTCAATACCGACATTTCGAGACTACGATACTACAATAGGTACATAAATCCCATGCACACAGTCATTTCGAGTGAAGCTTCACTGAAGCTAAATAACTCAAGGTTCGCTGTAGGCTGTATTAACGAATTTCTTGTGTAGAGTCCAGGTAGTTAATGACAATTTTCAAAGTTAACAAACCTTAAGTGAGCTTGTAGCTTACAGTTCAGTGCTTTTGAAAATGAGACGTCTATTGGCTCCCAGTCTAACTATATTGTTAAAGCGTTAAAGTTAAATTTAAAGCGTTAAGTTAAAGTTAAAGTAAAGTTAAATTTGTGAAGAGGAAAGTGGAAAAATTAATTTGAACTCATGTTACATGGTTTACATTTCAATTAAGATATCTATAAATTGTACTATTTCGTCCAGATATAAACCAAATTTTTGTCTCGAAATATATATGTAGTAATCACAAGAGTCACACAGTTTGATAATACCTCGAAATATTTATATTCCGGGTTTTTCTTTGTTATTTAAACACTTTCGAATAAAATTTCCAATATGAGAATACCAAAATGAAGAGAACTTTCATAACAAATGTTTGAAGCTCTGAGAGGAATATTTAGTAACGTCGTACTAGCGAAAGACCTGTCAAATTCTTTCAAACACATAAACGATAAACGATGTCTAAGAGCAATTTGAGGTCTTCCTTTATGTCCACTTTGGTATCGAAAAGATTTTTATAGAAAATTTACTTTCGGAAAGGAGATTTTAGTAAAGTAAATTTTAGTGACGCCTTAGTATTGAAGCAGTGTAAAAGAAGTGTCAAAGCCTTCGACATATTGTAAAGTGAAGTTAAAAACTGCTGAGAAATGATTAACCATGGCGTTTTGTGATTTTGAAGTTCCTAGTCCGCAATTAGCCCTCGTTATGTGCCACCACTCACTCTTCAAAGAATGCTCTTCGAGCGAAATGCAAATAAAATCAATCTCTGGCAACGCCATTAAAAACCGAAAATCTAACTGATTGCAAAACTTATTGTCAAATATTAGTTTTGCCACTTAAAACTTGTCAGCAACAGTCCACCAGACCACAGAAAATCAAATACAACAACAACAATAACAACAGCGACCATGGCAAAATATTTCTAACAACAT
This sequence comes from Bactrocera minax, assembly GCA_021498325.1. Lineage (NCBI taxonomy): Eukaryota > Metazoa > Arthropoda > Insecta > Diptera > Tephritidae > Bactrocera > Bactrocera minax. The sequence continues at coordinate 6,893,670 of JAKEEE010000001.1, forward strand.
AAATCCACAATTTCAACGCGGACAACCCACACCCAACAACAACAAATAACCTAACCGAATCTACCAAAGCTTATAACACAGCAACAACAACAAGTGCTACCTCGTGCTATAGCAACAACACATTCTCAATTTCGGATCCAAATAATGAAGAAGCCTTGTGCAGACTGAGTGTCGGCAAAGACGTCACCACCGTTGTTGTTGTTGTTGTTCTTGATGGAGTGGAAAATCTATAGCTACTAGGCGGGTGGTTGAGGCAGAGTTGTTGTGAGCCAATGCTTGTGGCAGCCTAAATCAGCGAGCAATCTGAAATCTTGTGCTGACAAGGGGAGAGGGTAGTGGGAATGAGATAGAGTGGTCGGTGCGCTAGTGACGTAAAGCGCTGTGGCTGCCAAAAACTAAAACAACGGTTGCCAATTTAGCTAAACACACAACAGCAACAACAACAACTAAGCGCTGAGTTAGTGGCGGCGGTCTGCGCTTGAGCCCTGAAGGTATGTACGTGAGACACGACAAAGACACATACACTCACATACAAGTATATACTCCCTGTGGCAACTCAGCCTCCAAGAAATGTTACACGACCGACCAAGTTGCATGGCCGAAGGCAAAATGGCGCGCTGTGGCACTGCCTTTTCCAAGGGAATCTTTTAAATTAAATTTGCATATTTAAATGAGGCCCACACACACACACACACATAAATATAAGGACATAAATGTCGGCATCAAATTATGAGCACAGCAACCTCCACCGCCACAAGACCGCGTGCCACACGCAAATTCCAGAGTTTTAGTTTAATTGTTGCAGTTGTTGTTGACGCGGAAATTAGTTACATCGCTTGTGGCGGTTGACTGTGTAGCAACAACAACATCTTCAACATGCACGAATAGTTAACCACTTTTGTTATTGTTTGTGTTTTTTTGCTTGTTGATTTTAGATTTTCTATGGCGAATGTGTTTACCCCGAAACAATCCAAATGTTCCCACTGCAAATGTTGTTGTTGTTTGCTGGTAAGCCTTGAAAGTTTCTGCCACAACAATGCCACATTGGCGCTGCAAGAAAAGTGAAATAATTTCCACTGCTCAATTGGTATGTGCCGCTGTTGCAACAAATGTGTGGCATGCATTGTTGTTGTAAACTAACTGCAACACAATTAATGTTAGCGGCAAATACTTTTTGGCATAACGGTAAATGCACGAGTAGTTGGTTCAACAATAATTTCGAAGAGGCGAGGGTGGTTGTGTGGGCGAAGTGGCAAGTGGAAGCAAAAATCATTTTCTCTTTGTGTTGTTTTCGCGCGATTGACTAAGCCGTCGAAGAAATGTTAGTAATAATTTCAGATGTCTTGAATCATTTCCTTCTCCAGCGAAGCTTACGATAAAAGTAGAACTGTTAGTTCGCAAGGCGTATTGTGGCTAGTATGACGTCACCGCTTTCATAGTTGGCATTAATCGTATTCAGAAGAACAAATAAACGACAATCTCTCATGAAGAACTAAAGAAGACTGAGAAAGCCTATATATAGCCTATTTTAGCAGTTCTAAAGTTTCTTCACTCTCATAGAATAACGGAATCTGCTTTGTAATAAAGTTTTAAACTGTTCTGGTTCATCCAAAATTACATAATTCTATAGTACTATGGCCCACACCTAGTTAAAGTAGAAAGAGTTGTTTGATGTGCAGATTGGTGAATATTACTTACAGCATCTATTGTCTTGACTTTGGTCCCTGAAGAGAATTTATTGGATCACAATTCTTCAAAATGGTAATTTAACTACGGAATAATAAAGTATTAACAGGGGTCCACATTACAAAAAATAATTTTAGAAAAAAATTTGGAAATTGATTTTTGGGGTTGCCATCTAGTTAAAATGTAAGAAGACCAAAGAAATATGTTTTCGACATATAGAATAAATGAGATGTAACTTTTAATATAATATTTTGAAATAATCGGGTTCCCCCTGTGACTACATACGAACCCTAATTTCTGAAGACGGTGTTCTTTGCGAAATTTATAATATCCGTTCTTTCTACGGCGATCATTTGTACTACCAACTTTTTGCAACTGCCCCGTAGTGGGGTAGCGGGGTGGCAAATCGTTTTGCAATTTCATTAATTAAAATTTCATATTTTCGACTTAGCACCCCAAAAGCCGCGTTTGAAGTGGGGCTGGGCGTGTGCGCTAAGTGGATTTGCAAAAAGTTGCAATTTGTAAGATTAGTTGTCGGGGAAATTAGTAAACTGGCAAAACGAGCAAATACAAATGAGCACTTAATGTAATAACAAAAACAAAAACAACTACAAGTGCTGAGTAAACAAAAAATAAGTACGAAAAGCAACAACAAAGTACGGAAATGTTGCGAAATTTTGCAATTGCAATTTACCGTTATAATTGCTGAAATTCGCTTTGCTTTAGTGTACTTTAATCTAACTGTTTTTATGTGTTTAAGGGCGCTTGTGTATTTATATATATATATATATATATATATATACGTATGTATGTATACTATATATTATATATGTGTATGCACCAGTGAGTATACACAAATGTATGTAGTGGCTTTTGTTCGCCCTTTTCTGACCAATTGAATTTTTTTTTGTTAAAGCTGTTACTCGCTTGTTAATTTAGTTCAAAACAGATTGGATTTTAAGTTGGAAAAAAATTTGCATAAATAATTTTTGTTGTTGTTTTTTCTACTCAAATTGCCTTAAGGTGGCTCGTTGAGTGGTCAGCTATTCTTAAATGAGCCATTTACATATATATAGTCCGCTAAATACTATACACGAATATAGGCAATAAGCAACAGCAACAACAACAGCAACCAGCAGCCAACACTTCATTAGCGGCGTTTTAGCTTTTTCATCATTAATTTAAAAAAAAATAAAAATTCGGACTAAAAAATATTTGTGATGGAAATAATGCGCTGCAAGGGCGCTGGAAGGGCGCTGCAAATGGAATTAGTTGTAGCAGCAGTGGTGGCAACACAACAGATTCAGAAGATTTCCATTAATGAAAAATTTCAATAAAAATGTAATAAATATAAAAATATTGAAATTTTATATGGTTGCCCAACAACAGTAACAACAACAACAACATTGAAATTGATAATAACAACAACAAAAGATAACAATACCCTTCAAATAGCAACAACAAAGCATGGCACCTGTAAATCACCCACTTATGCAAAATAATAAAGCCACAACAACAATAATAACAACACAAACACAAGAAATTCAAGCAGCCAGCTTAAAAAAAGGCGATTCTGCGACACAAGCATAGGCATAAACACACACTACTTTATTATTTTATAGATACATAGTATTTATTAATTTTTATGCATTTATATGTGTGTGTGTGTATCAACGGTTGACTGCCATAATCATATTTCAAGGGATTAGCATAATTTTGCGTAAAATTAATAATGAAAAGTGAGTGGCAGCAATAAATTCGCGGCGCATTGTACAGTGTCATTGTTGGCACGAAAAAATCCAACAGCAACAACAAAACAAATATAACGCTATAATATAGTGTATGAAAAATTGCAGAACCCAGCTTCCTTTTGTGTGTATAAATTACGTGTTTCAATGTTCGCATTAGCGCGTTGTAGGCGTTTCTTTGTCGATAAACAAATACACGCATCCATAGACACACAAACACATATTATCGTCATTATTTACATTTTTGTATACCACATATAAGCAAAAGCCGCAGCTCCACATTTAAAGTCGACATTTGAGCAAAATGGTTTAAATTTTCACATATAATGGAAAAAAATATCAGGTGTCAAATTTCTTTTGAAATTCTTCTTTTGTTCACCGCTATTCAATAAGTTAATGCCATAATTGATTGCGAATTGGGTAGTAACCAAAAACTGTCTTCCAGGTATGTTGCATAATGACAAAAATTAAAAAAAAAACACTTACACACGGAATTTGAAAATGAATATACGGGATCCCGAAAATTTCTCGGGATTTTTAAGTATAAAGTTTAGTTTAAACTTAACCATTTCTATATGTTATTTTATATATTTTCTATTTACATTAGCGAAAAATTTCGAATTTTCGGGACTTAAAAATTAACATTTCGGAATTCCGAAATGTTTTCGGTTTATTTTAATACACATTTTAATTTAAACCTAGACAGTAGGTAGATATCGTATTAATATTTCAGTCAATCAGAGTAAAAATCGGGATTGAATAATGAAAAATTCGAAATCCCGAAAATTGCTTCAGGTTTTGTACTCTCGCAACATTTCACAACAGAGTATATTAGTTTTGTTCACCTAACGGTTGTTTGTAGCACCTAAAGCTACTCGAGATAGATATGGAGTTACATGTAATGCAAAAACTGCCGTTAAACGGAAACCTATAAAGTCCTATAATGGAGTTCCCAATTACGATATAAAACAAAAAGAATTTGGTATAGAGAATCACAGTAGGGAGAGCACCTGTGGGTTGAAAATTTAATGCTCCGCCCCCTAATGGGTTTGACATACATTTCTCATAAACATTTTTTGTATTTTGTAAATATATCTCATATAAAGTCTTGCCTGTACCTGAAAGTATTTTTTTGCCTTTGATACTTGCAAAGTGCGAGAGTGTAAAATGTTCCGTTACACCCGAACCTTCTTAAAGGCAGATTTTCTTCAAAAACAATTACCGCTTTATACCTTCTTTATACTACCACTAAATTTAATTGTACTTAAGCGCAGGTAAGTTATTCCTTACTCTTTTCTATACCTATTGAAGGTTCCCGGCTTAACTAATGACTTTTTAGTATTCTACGTAAATTAGGATGTTTATGTATTTATGGCTTATGGCGACTTAAGCTCAGTTAGATTTCACAACTTGAACGCTTTAGTAGATATCGGAGAATTTGGTTCAAAACAGCGCGTAAAATTCAAGAACTTTGCAAGAACTTTTTAAACTATAAAAGCAAATTCCGTAAAACATGTTGAGAACGAGGGTACAAAGTAATATCTCTATGAGCACCCCACATCAACGACCAACCCGGAACTCCCTAAGTTTTCCTATATACACTAACCAAATGCGGGAAGAAGAGGATCGTCGGAAACAAGAGAAGAAAGCATGTACTGGGACACCCGTAAAAGTAAGGAGGGAAGTCAGATGTCTAATAAATGGCATTAGGAAGGAGAGCGAGAGAACCATTCGCATTTAGTAAAGACACAAATAAATTTTATTCGGATGTTACTTAAAATAAGATACTAAAGTTAATTTTAAATGCAATAAATAAAAAAGTTCTTTAAACAATTAAAATGTGGTTTCTTAAGTAAACATTACTTCGACAGCCAATAGAAATGGCGGGAATTATTGGGTTGTTCGGAAAGTCATTTCGTTTTTTCCCGCCAGAGGACTTAATTACGTTTTTTCGAAACTAACTTCACACTTAAGCCCCATAACCATTATATGTCATGAGAGCTGATATTGCAAGGCTTGTGTGTGAAAAAGTTCTATTAATTCTACCCAGTAGTTTTTGGTTGGTGCCTTTTTAAATATGGAGAGCAATAAGCAGCATTTTCGTCATATTTTACTTTTTAACTTCAGAAAAGGTAAAAATGCTGTCCAAGCGAGAAAAAAATTGACGGATGTGTATGGAGAAGGCGTGTTAACAGTACGCCAGTGCCAGAACTGGTTTGCAAAATTTCGATCCGGCAATTTTGATGTCGAAGATGCACCACGGTCTGGAAGGCCGGTCGAAGCTGACAAAGATGCGATAAAGGCATTAGTTGATGCAAATCGGCGAATCACCACACGAGAGATCGGTGAGAGGTTAAATTTGTCGAATTCAACTGTTTATGGCCATTTGAAAGGCATGGACTTAACCTCGAAGCTCGATGTGTGGGTGCCCCATGTCCTTACCGAGCGAAATTTGTGTCGTCGTGTTGACGCGTGTGATTCGCTCCTCAAACGTCTAGAAAATGATCCATTTTTGAAGCGGATTATTACTGGGGACGAAAAATGGGTTGTATACAACAATGTTAAACGCAAGAGGTCATGGAGCAGAAAAGATGAACCGGCTCAAAGCGTGTCAAAAGCCAACATTCACCAAAAAAAGGTGATGCTCTCCGTTTGGTGGGATGTCAAAGGAATCGTTTTTTTTGAGCTTTTGCCGGACAATACAACGATTAATTCAGAAGTCTATTGTCATCAGCTGGACAAATTGAATGATTCACTTAAAGAGAAGAGGCCCGAATTAATCAACAGGAAGGGTGTAGTGTTCCACCAGGATAATGCGAGACCTCACACAAGTTTGGTCACTCGCCAAAAACTTTTACAGCTTGAATGGGACGTACTGCAACATCCACCATATTCTCCAGATCTGGCGCCTTCCGACTACTATTTGTTCCGGTCCCTGCAAAATTTTTTGGATGGCAAAACCTTTACCTCAAATGAAGATGTCAAAAACCACCTGGACGAGTTTTTTGCCAGCAAGGACCAAAACTTTTATGAGAGGGGAATTATGTTACTGCCAGAAAGATGGCAAAAGGTGTTGGACCAGAATGGCCAATATATAATTTAATAAAATATTTATTCATTATACGAAAACTGTCTTTCATGTTCCCCAAAAAAACGAAATGACTTTCCGAACAACCCAATAGATAAGGTATCGGAAGGCAATTTTTTATTTCAGCTGTAGTCAAGAGCTACTTTTTTCTAAATGAAAGGAACGGGTTCAAAATATCGGTTTAGCAGTTAACGGGAAGAGTACATTGGAGGAGCCACATCTAAAGAAAAGTCATAAGAGACCATCTCTGAACCGAGAACGAACCTAATTAAAAGAATTTTATAAGTTTTGATATTTATGTATTAAGAAAAACATTTTCTTTTCAGGATACTTCTCGAAATTTCTTTTAGTTTGGTTTTTTGAACAAAAGCAACGACCACATGTTTCCAGTTAGTTATAACTTTGACATGCAGAAAAAAAACCTACAATCTTCCTAATCAACTCCCGTATACGGTTTGCGGCTTTGCGGCTATTACCTTTCTTCTGGCCTAATAGAGATTAACATGCCCTCAACACAATAATTAAACAAGAGACTAGTCCCGGCTCAGAGGCAGAAAACACATGTTCTCCTCGAATGAACGATCCTTCAGATTATACTAGAGTTTATCACTTTATCTGACTCTCATAACGAACCTAAGGATGATAATCCCATTGTTTGCAAAAAATAGAAATATACCAACCATACACTTATAAATATAAAAATTTGTGCTCCAGCTTCTCTCCGAAATATAACAGATTTAGACCTACCCACTCACTGTTTATTGTCATATTACAACTGAATGAAGTTCACAAAAGGAAGCGAACCATTTTTCTTATAACAGTTTCTTTAACTAAAACAAAAAAAACCTTCTATGATCGGTCAGACAATAAAGTTAATGTTAGCAAAGGACTGAGAGAAAATGTCATGAGATAGATATAGAGTTATATGTATGTCAAAATGATCAGAATGGTGAGAAGAGTTGAATTTCGGATGTCTGACTGTCCGTCCGTCCGTTAGTCCATCTGTACCAAGAAAGATATTTGATTGAAACTTGGTAAGCGTGCTCCTTGACACCCTGACGAGGTTGGTATTGCAAACGGCCGAAATAGCAACTTTGCCACGACCAGGTTAAAATGTAGAGGGTTAAAATTAGTTGTTGTCCAATTGAGATTGAATTTAGATGGCGGTGTATAGTAACAATCTCACATTTTGGACTGTTTTTTCTTTTTGTTCAGTAGAGTTAAGAGATATTTTTCAGATAACTGTATGTACTTTATTGGTAAATCAATTGTCCAAAATGCCGGATTTATCTAAGTTCTTTTAAGCTTAGACTGCACCAAACTTACTTATTTTCAGAGCCTTATTTCCTTAGCTGCTCCCTAAATTATATATATTGTAAATGTTATATATAAATATATGAGTGTAGGTAGTTTTCCAAAATATCACGCTGCATAGCTCGTGTAGCAAGTTAAGAACTATGAAACGTCAGCGCAATCCTACGAACTCGATGCTTCTACGACCACACCTTCACATTTACTGCTCGAGTGAGTACCTCTGCCGCTTGGACTTGCCAACCGAAACACACGCACACGCACAGCACTTCACAGAGAAAACACTGTGAATGCCGCCAAGAGGACTGCCTGCGATAGCTGGACTGCCGCGCATGGAAGGAAGCCTTCTCGGTTGGCTGTTGGTGGCGCATTGCATAAAAGCTTGTATGCACTCGGATGTGTTGCGGCCCGATTGCTAGTTCGATTGCTACGTTCGCCAGTTCTGACTGGCCTTCCATGTTGCCTATGCGCCTCGTTACTTGAACTTTGGAGACAAGAAAGCTTTACGCGGACACCGCAGCAGTCTAAAAGCAAAGAGATGCAGAGGAGAGGCCAATATTTTGGTACAATGCAACCTCTGAATATATTTTTACTATCGCAAGCATTCAGATATATATGCATACTCATATCCATAAGTATGTACAATGGCTGCTCGTGTTGCACGCTTTCGTCTCTTGCTGGTTGCCTCTGTCCCCTTTCCGGTTGCCTTTAACCGTTGGCTGCGCTCTGTCTCGCCGCTTGTTGTGATGCATCCTTCATTGCACAATTCGGCAAATGCGACTGTTATTGAGATTACCTTCAAGCTTCATCTCGCGAATTGTCGTCGGGCGGTTGGTGTTTGTTTTTTTCTCTCTTCTTTCTTCATCCCCTGCTTTTGTGCGTCGCATTTCATCAGAGTTGTTCTTGTTATTATTTTGTTGAGTCTGGTGTGCGTTGCAACTACACTTAAAGTGGCAGGCCATGAGAACATTTGTTAGTCCTCCCTAAAGACTTTTGTTTCTTTACCTAAGAAGCCTATGAAAATATTTGAACAACTTGAAAAAGAACCGACACAACCGAATGAGCGCCGCACAGAAAAGTTAAAGACGTGTATATATAAGAATATAAGCATATATTTTTTATATCAAAATCAGAAACAACAACATTAATGCCAAAGCACGAAGCATCAAAGTACCAAAAACAACGAAATCAAAGAGGAACCAAAAACGAGTAACATTAAACTTCTCAGCGATCCGCCTGTGAGTATCAAAGGGCAACGACGCGTCGCACAAAGTGAAAAAAAAGTAAAAATAAAACCAATATGAAAAAATATTCATAATGCAAGCAACAGCCTTTATGGCAGGAAGAAGTGAAAGAAGTAACCAGGCTTGCCGGGCAGCAAGCAACTGTGGCCACAATGAGGCGCAAACGTCAAGTTAAGAATACGAAACCGGTTCCACAAACGTGATACCACATACACATTCACACATATTATTCATATGTAAATATGTATGTTTATATATAATTGTATATATATGTAATTCGTATATATATATATGTAATGTGTGCGCTTTGAGCCTGTGCAGCGCTTGGTCTGTGGCACCATGGCACCGTACCCCCACCAGCATTCCGACCGTGTTCGCGGCCAACAATTCGTGCTGCAAAAGAGATGAGGCAGCAAAATGTAAAAGACTTGCCAAACATGAAACCGCAAACTTGAACTCGAAATCGTAGGAATTGCATAAATACATATGTATGTATGCATATTCTAAGGTCTGTATATGTAGAAAGCTGTTCAAGCTGTGACGACAAGTTAGAAGAGCCGCGAATCATTCATAAAAAACTACACGAAAACTCGTTGGCCGCGAGAGATTAACGCGAGACATTTCGTGGCTCAGTGCACACATCCATATATATATGTGTAAATATATATAATATATATAATTTGAGCACTACTTTCAAAGTCAGCAATTGTCGGTTTAATTAATTTAACTCAGCGAGTCACACGAACGTGCGAGCTCACACCGCAGGCGCCCCAAGGAAACGCGTCACGGTTGAGCGCAAGCTGGAGCCGGCTTATCTAAGAGATAATCATCAGGTCGCGTTTTGACGATTGCTTGGGTTTTATCACTTGACTGACTTGAATGGCTAATTATGCCGCCGCTAAGCTATTGACCTGATGTTGTCAGTCATTCATCAATTGTCAGGCGAACAACCACTCATATATTTCTATGAATGCTTCAAATATAATATATATAATTACTTCCACATATATTAATGTGTAAAGGTTACACACATTTTTGGCAAATTAACTAGTGTAAGTTGTTCTTTTTGCCACTTTTCTCTTTTAGACTTGTGTGTGTGTCAAATCGGTCATTATATGCAATAACTAATGTAATATGGAGACATTAAAATTTTATATATCTAGAAGAAAGAAATTAGTGTTGTTAAAAAATTAACAATAACAGCAAATACTAACATGTTGTTGTGTACCTCATCCACTGACCAGTTGATCACACTGGCTTTCCATCGCTTTTTTGCCATCGGTGCCACATTTCGCGATATGGTAACGGAGTAATTAAGACAACCTTCAACTTCAACGCTTACCCAAGAAACCATATAGGTACTTTTATATGTTCAGATATAGATCAGATATAGTAATCCCTTATAATCATTCACCAGAAGATTGCTAGTGTTGTTTAGCGTGTGTACCTTCCGCTATTTTCCCGTTGCCCCTTTCTTTACTGAATCCCGAAATGGCCACAAAATGGTCTAGTAACAATTCTAAAAAGGTTTGAAGTCAACTCCGGAGAAAGTCTCATAAAGTACCAAAATACTCAAAACATTCACGAAAGCGTACCGAATAGATCTCAAAAAAATCCCAAAAAATTCATGAACTGGTCTAAAAAATTCCGTCTGGAAAAAATCTGGAAATGGTAACAAAACCATCCAAATTTGCTAAATAGTCCAAAAAGAGCCGCGAACTTTTTCTTAATTATATATTATTATAAAGGGCGTTATTTTAAATTTTTTGTAAATTGTAATCAGTTATGCCTTGACCAAAAGAAATAGGGATGCATGAATTGATATACACATATGGATTTTATGAAAAAAAATGAGATGGCAACCCTTTTCAAACGTGTTTTTAAGATTAAAGAAGTTCATTTCAGTGTGATAGCCATATTGCAATATATCATTTACCTTATATATTTTATTGGTTTAAATTTTATATGTCTACGGTAACCCTACTCAAAGGTACTTTTGTAAACTGCAAACTTCTAGAATTTCTTTAATGTGCTACTCAAGTTGCAGTGCTTATTTCTAATGTTTCTTGTGAATAGTAATTTTCAAAATGTGCTGCAACCCAATTTCCAGATTAAATTCGTACCATAATTATCTACATAAGAAACAAAAAATACTCTGAAGTATTAAAATGGTGAATAAATATTATAACGATTTGATTAATATTTTTGAGGAGGGTTGCCACATATCAGATATAATACTATATTTATGTGCTATAAGTTTTATTTTGCTCATCACTAATTGAAATGTTCTTTGTTTCCTTTCCTTCCAGGTAAGTCTGAGTGACTTTGAGAGAAAATATTAATTTTGAAAAATAAATTCTGGTGAGTAGGATAAGGTTTTGATTGTGAACGTGTTTATTAACTTTAAACCTTAGGCGATGGGAAGTATTTTAATACAGGTAGAAATAAGAGATGTATCCTCTGAAGTCCAATGTGTTGATAATGTACCAATTGGTTTTTTATTGGAAGTGGACGCGGTGGTAGTTCGATTTTGCAAAATTTAAAAGTTTTATTTAACAAATAAGGTCCAAATTAGTCAAGTAGGTAATGAGATGTGAAATTTGATCTGAAATTTCATTATCAGAGCCAATTATTTTATTATTTATGGAAATTGTTTGAGTATTTATATCCTTCAAATTATTATCCATTCGAAACTACTGGATCATATCGTAATTTATGAATGAACTGAGCGATCGCTTCTAGACCCCCCTTTCTTGCTGACTGGGTGAATTTCGCAACAGTGCAAACTACGTAATTGCTGTAAAATTATGAGCTAACTAATCCAAGACTTGGTGGTCCAATTGAAAATGCCTTTTTGTGCCTTGCATCTATACACATAACATAGCATAACATAACTTAGCATAACATAATATAACTGAACATAACATAACAACTACATATGGGCATAATACAAACCTGTAGAAAACAAAACTCATATAGTCATACTTGCTCTGGGCGTGAACGACATAAATCGTCATGACTTCTCTACCTCCAATATGCTGCATAATCACTTATGCGCACATACAAACATACATAAAAACTCATAAGTTATCAATATGGGCACGTTAAATCACATGAACACTTAATACAGACCACTTTAATCCCGTATGTTTTCTAAAGTCAACCGAACAAATTTCAGCAAGCGGAAAATTGAATGGCCAAACCAGCAATAAAATTCAGATGAATTAAATTTTTTGCCCCCCTCTTTGATTTATGAGCACAACCAGCGCCGGAGTGTGCTGGTGTGTCTTTTCACCGGCTTCAGTTTTGGTTCGGTTTGTTTTAGTCAAGCAACAACCGGCTAAGTGAGGTAATATGGTAAGGAGATATTTATTTGTAGATCGGCATGAAGTTTACAATTTGCAACACACACACACACACAAGTGTTGCAAGAAATTTACGGTTCACAAATGTGCATTAATTGGTTGTTGGTTTTATGTACGTATATCTTAATCGGTGGATTATGTGGTATAGAAAATGTTGCACGGTGATAACATGTTGCAAGCTGATATGTCGGTTTTCAAAAGTAATTTATCAACAATGGTTTGACATAAAAAATATGTAATGGCATTAGAGTGATTTTCAATGTTTTTGTCTTGTTTTCTATTCTTCTCGTGACAAGTGAGTTAATAGCATTGCCGTTATTTTCAGTTTTGTAATTTGAAAAATAAAATTAATTACTTTCCGATATCTATTTAAAAATGTTATATTTATTTATTTATTTTTATTTACTTTTTTCTTTTGATAAAAGTTGTTGGCAACCTTTTTCACAACATTGTGAGTATTGTGGGTTCAAGCGTTTTTGCGTCGAATATTTTTAGTTTAGGCTATTATTTGATTACTCTAATAGCTTATCTGCTATTTGTTGAAGTAACGGTATTTTCCATAAAAATGTTTGATTATTTAAACAGGAAATATGACTAGATGGTAAATATTCTAATATCCGCTCAATGTTTTATTTACTTTATCCGAATTTATAATAGCTAATACAAAATGATACATATTTATTTAAAAATGCAAAATTCATTAATTATTTCAAATTAAGTTGGCAACTCTAATTAAAAACACTTGTTAAGAACAATTGTTGCAGTAAATAAAGAACTTCAAAAATTTTCAATAAAGTAATTCTTTTAAAATTAGTCGACAACTCAATATTTTGAGTTCCAACATTTGAAAAATTTTTAAATATATTAATTCTTTCAAAATTAAGTGGGAACTCTATTTTAAAACATTTTTAGAAAAACCATTTTAACATTTGTGCACTTTCACAATTTTTTAAATTTTCTTACTCATTAGTTATTTATAAATTTAGTTGGCAACTCGAATTTAATATAATTTCTATGAAACATATTCCAAAATTTATTAAATTTCCAAATAAAAATTTTTTAATATTTTTTACAGAAAATAGTCGGTGGCATCTTTCGATATGTATCTATAGTCGAATATGTCAGCCCAATAAATTGACAAAAACAGAACAAAATATTTTAGAAGCACATGGTAACTCTGTCAACTTTTAATTTAATTATTTTAATACAAAATTAATTACTTTACATATTTATTCCTACATTCTACTTTCTTTTGAAAAAAAATAAAAAATCGGTTACCAAAATGCTTTTGTCTCTCTGACCTACTTTGAATACCGAGAAATTAGTAATTTGAGTGTATTATAATATAAATCGTGTAATATATGAGTTTCAGAACTATTTAATTGAAATTAATTCTTTATTTAGATTATTATTTTTAATTGTATATCAAAGTGTTCATATGGTTTATACTGCAGGGTTGTATTTTAATAATGTTTTATTCAGAGTTATTACTCAAAAAGTCGCAAATTCCCACAAGTGGGAGGCACCCGTTTAAAAAGTGATATAAGTGCACTCATATTTCATAAACTTTCAGTGATAATTTTTATTACCAAATAATTAGTAAAATATTATTAATTTTCCACTTATGAAATTTTTGGAATTAACTGAGTAAAGCACAGGACAAAGTATCAAAAAATGTTAAAACTAGACACTTCGCACTTCATTAGATTTTATATTGGGTTGTTCGGAAAGTCATTTCGTTTTTTCCCGCCAGAGGACTTAATTACGTTTTTTCGAAACTAACTTCACACTTAAGCCCCATAACCATTATATGTCATGAGAGCTGATATTGCAAGGCTTGTGTGTGAAAAAGTTCTATTAATTCTACCCAGTAGTTTTTGGTTGGTGCCTTTTTAAATATGGAGAGCAATAAGCAGCATTTTCGTCATATTTTACTTTTTAACTTCAGAAAAGGTAAAAATGCTGTCCAAGCGAGAAAAAAATTGACGGATGTGTATGGAGAAGGCGTGTTAACAGTACGCCAGTGCCAGAACTGGTTTGCAAAATTTCGATCCGGCAATTTTGATGTCGAAGATGCACCACGGTCTGGAAGGCCGGTCGAAGCTGACAAAGATGCGATAAAGGCATTAGTTGATGCAAATCGGCGAATCACCACACGAGAGATCGGTGAGAGGTTAAATTTGTCGAATTCAACTGTTTATGGCCATTTGAAAGGCATGGACTTAACCTCGAAGCTCGATGTGTGGGTGCCCCATTTCCTTACCGAGCGAAATTTGTGTCGTCGTGTTGACGCGTGTGATTCGCTCCTCAAACGTCTAGAAAATGATCCATTTTTGAAGCGGATTATTACTGGGGACGAAAAATGGGTTGTATACAACAATGTTAAACGCAAGAGGTCATGGAGCAGAAAAGATGAACCGGCTCAAAGCGTGTCAAAAGCCAACATTCACCAAAAAAAGGTGATGCTCTCCGTTTGGTGGGATGTCAAAGGAATCGTTTTTTTTGAGCTTTTGCCGGACAATACAACGATTAATTCAGAAGTCTATTGTCATCAGCTGGACAAATTGAATGATTCACTTAAAGAGAAGAGGCCCGAATTAATCAACAGGAAGGGTGTAGTGTTCCACCAGGATAATGCGAGACCTCACACAAGTTTGGTCACTCGCCAAAAACTTTTACAGCTTGAATGGGACGTACTGCAACATCCACCATATTCTCCAGATCTGGCGCCTTCCGACTACTATTTGTTCCGGTCCCTGCAAAATTTTTTGGATGGCAAAACCTTTACCTCAAATGAAGATGTCAAAAACCACCTGGACGAGTTTTTTGCCAGCAAGGACCAAAACTTTTATGAGAGGGGAATTATGTTACTGCCAGAAAGATGGCAAAAGGTGTTGGACCAGAATGGCCAATATATAATTTAATAAAATATTTATTCATTATACGAAAACTGTCTTTCATGTTCCCCAAAAAAAACGAAATGACTTTCCGAACAACCCAATAATAGCTTTTTCCCTCTGAATATAGTAAACTTGAAGGCAAGATAAAATTGGATGTTCAGTAAAATATACAAGAGACAACTTATGTGGCAAGAAAATGCGAGAAAAAGCAGCTGAAAATAGTTGTCAAGAAATGTGAGCGGTAAAATGTACGTAAATATTTAAAAAACAAACCTAGGCTCACCTACAATGTGTGTGTATGTGTGCTCGCAACAAATATACCTGAAAGTGGAATGGAGCATTGAGTGGATATTCATAACGATTATATTTCAGCTCGTTCGGAAAAAAATCATAGAAAAAGCGGAAAAGTGGAAAAAACTACCTAACACTTCGAAAATAATATATTACATAAGCTGGGAAATAGGGATAACTTTAGCTATGCTTTACATATTTTTACACAAATACATATAAATACATATCTCATAAATCTGAAATTTTTATATTATTTGCAATATTGACGAAATCATGGCGTTGCTGCCCCACTAAACACTTGAAGCTGCAACCGTTTGTGTAGAAGCTATAAGCGCGTTAAGGCTTTATTTGAATTCCCTTATACTCGAATTGTAGTGTAAATGCATATCCTTTTTAGATATCTCAATTGCATTTCCTCTTTAGCTACTACTTCTTCTGCTTCTTCTTCTTCTCTAAAGCTGGTGTACTGAGATGGAAATTCCAACAACCTCAAGACTAGACATTTATTTGAACGTGAATTTAGTGAAAATATGTAGTTTAATCTGCTATGCTGCTCAGCTTTTTCTCGGAGACGAGTCAAGATTTTCGACTAAATCCCTTCTTCTGCTCATGGCTTTTACGGCTGTTCCGTTGCATACTTTTTAGCGTGGCGAAATTTCTCTTTCGAAATGTCTGGAAATGGCTTAGTTAGTGCAGTATTTTTTTTTTATAAAATTTACAAAAATTCATATGTATAATACAAGAATAACGGCAAAAAGTTCCACTTATTTTTATAACAGCTTACTTGGGTAGAAGAAGATTTCGAGTAGCGCGAAATCCACATAACAAGCAACAGTAACAAGTTGGCTGTGCGTTTCATTGAGCTATGAGGGTAAGAAGGTATAAAGAAAAGGGAAACATGTTTTTTTCCTGGATTTTAAGTTGTTCTGTAAAGAACTTTTAACCATTTTTGTAAATTATTGTTGATTAATTTCTTTGGACTCTCTTAAAACGTTCAAACAATATTTATGATATCATCAGCACCACCTGCCGGATAATGGCTTGGAGCTCTGCAAAGAATTTTTCCTAAAGAGAGGTGTTGTAAAGATAGGCGTGAGGATACGCCTTCTTCTGGATTACAAAGGCCCGGAATATATGTATATCCATAGTTCTAGTTCGCTTAGTAAAACTTTGGTTATTTAAGAAGCGAAATATCTAAACAAAAGCTCAAGGGGTTCAATTTTCTAACACAAGTAATTCCTCCAAGAAGTGAGAAGTCATCGCTCATTCATGCACTCTGGAACACTGGAGTTCTCAAAGTCGAAAATACAGATGACTTAAATTTGGTTCGAAAGCCTGAGAGCTCATGAAGGGTTCCTTAGTTAAGATTATGGTTGGGCATAGAGCTATCTATGAAAAGATATCACCAAATCTGAACTATCTCGGAAAATATTCAAGTCTGAATGACTTTCCAAGCCAAATATTTTTATGTAAAGGTACTGAGTGTAGTACACATATAGGGCTGCCTTAATAAAGTGCAAGGAGTGCTTGGGGTCGTCGGCTTATATCTTTGCAGTGTTGTTGTAGTACACTTTATCAGTGTAGTAATATGAACTATCTTTTTATAAAGTCTATAAACCATTAACAGATCGTTTAGTACTAGCAAAACCCATCCGCAACAGAAATCGATGGAAGAAAAGACACCAAACAAAAATATAATCAAAAATCATGTATAAATATATGTAATTTGAATTTCAGAACATGGATCAATAAGATTCGGAAATATCAACAGGCCTCCGGCATTCAATAACTGATATAGTCCATTTCATCTTTTAAAAATATGGCCACATGGCCATGTGGTTTTCGCTTATAGATCCTTAACGTATGTGAGGTTGACAAAGCTCAAATTGCTAAGAGGTATACAGCAGAGCTTCAAACTCTAACCTGGTACACAAAACTCTAATCCCTAACAACATCTTACTCAATTACATTACATTTCTAACTATATATGGTATAGAATTTAATTTATTTTATTTCTTTTCCAGAGCGCTCTTAGCTTTTCAAATTTGAACAATAATTTTCATGTTGAACGAAGCTTCCCAACATCATCAGCCTTTGCATCAAACCATTAATTTATCACAATTAAAATTTTAATTTAATTGTAAAGCAAATTAATTGCATTCAATTAGCGAGCGTAACCAACATATTCGGCACACAATTGTATTAGTTCCACTTTTCTTCTTAAATTTGTCTAAGCTCCCACACATTTGAGCTTTGGCTCATAACGAGCAGTCGTTTTCTCTGCAATTATCCGACAACCAACTAATATTGGGTGCCCTAACAGTTCTACAGACATACAGACTTACCGAACCGAGCATTCCTAACCACACTTTTCTCTCGTACTTTGCGCACTTGTTGCATCTCCGTGTCTGCGCTAGCAATAATTTACCTTACCTGATGCGCTCGCTTCCTGTGCCTGGTCCCCACACTTACCTAGCGCCCAGTAAGTCAACGCTTACGGTTCCATCTAGCCATCTATTTTATAATGTCTGTAATTGTCAGTCAGTTCCGCTTGAGAGCGCGCTTGGTTGTTGTATGTGTGTATGAGAGAGTATGTGTTGGTGTTATTGTCTGAGCTGCTTCCTACGCTCTTCTGTCGGTTCTACAAAAACAAAGACGGAATTGTTCCACGGCATTTCTAAATTCGCCCCATTGCCCTGTTGATTTTAATTGCCACATTATGCCGCAAATTGTGGAAAAATGTATGAGCCACAATTAAGTTGCACCGACTTGACTTTAATTACACGCTTTTATTTGTTCTTCTGCATTCCACATTCTTTTTGTTGTTGTTTTGGTATATTTTATAAATTTAATGACCACTTTGCCACTGTCAGTCGGGGCGTCGTTACGCCAAAGTAATTAATACACATGTTGACCCTGTTAAGGCGGACCGCACCTATCAACTCGCCCAAGATTGGCGTCGACTACTGCGCTCTCTTAAGGCATATCTCTTCTCTCCTTTGCCCCTTTCTTTATGTGTGCTGCGTGCTACGTTGATAAATTAGTTACGGAAATATTTGACTGCATTAATAAAATATGCGTGGCATATTCACACTTATATTTGTGGCACACAGAAACTTGCCACATTGTGCTGTTTAACTTTTCAACCACATATAATTCTCTAAACACATATTCTTCAACACATACACACACTTATATATGTATATATTTCATCCGTCGCTTACACACACACACACTCTTCTTCGCTAATTGAGATAATTAAGGCCTAATTAAGGATTTCCGACTTGGTGTGTATGCAAATATAAAGGTGTGCATGTGAACTCTTTGGTTATCTCTTTCTATCCCTTGAAAGAGTCATTTACGGCTATACATAGGTATATGCAAAAGTCGGATCCTGTTTATATGATTTATTTGTCATTAAAATTTTAACCAACTCTGTAGACCTTATATATTGAGGAAGCAAAACTCTCTCTTTGAGACATTACTGTTAAGAACATAGAGTCGAAAACTACTCGACCCTTATGCAAAATTAAGAAGTGAGCAGAGAAAGGGTTTAGTCACTTCTGATTCATTGGACAGTGAGCTTTGCGAACCTCCCTTTCTAGGCCTATAATATACTTTATACTAAACCGAATCTCTCAACAAAAATGAAGATTTTGGATTTAGCAATAAAAAAAATAATATTTAAAATGACCTCTCCATGGCGTTTAAGAAAATGCCGCTTTTTCCTTGAATTACAATATATTTAAATTTTTTTAAAGAAAGCTATGGTTAATTCACATGATTCAAAACCGAATGAGCTTCACTGAACATTTCAGAATTTTTCGGAAAGCTATCCATATTAAGATTATACACTGTAAAAGCTAATTACCTAGGGGAGATTGCTATGGAAAGCAAGAAAAATGCGATCCTACAATCTGTAATTGTTGGCTCGACTTCATCTATCGCATGTAATTTTGGATACACCAATTCGGATTTTAACGAATATTCACTGGGAAGGAAAGAAATTGATGCTTTCACTTGTAGAGTTGTGACTTTTCGAAACAAATCAGTACTCTAAACACCGATTCTGATTAATGTGCTCAGTCTCATTTAATAGACTCACTAAATTGTCTACTAGTTCCATGTAAACGGTGCATGGAATGAAAGCTTCACAAAAGCTCATTAAAAAATGTGAAAAACAATAAAACTTCTGGAATGGTGGAGCTTCTGAATTAGCTTTTGAAATTATTACAAGAAAGCCTTGTGGCTTATTTGACTCTTCTTTTGGTCTGCCGAGAATTGATTTCTTTCCATTAAGGAATTGAACAACGAAAATAGAGATTGCTAATAAATAAAATGTAGTTTATTTTTGACTTCACAGTTCTTCTGAGAGGCATTATAAAAAATAACTCTTCTCTGTCATCGTCCTTTTCCGGAACGGCTTATAATATATAGCTTAAATATAAAGATTCAACTATACGATGTCTAAATATAGTCATTATTGGCGTGAGAAAGAAATCGGAAGTATCACGATACAGGATCTCCGATCTTCTTTGAGACTTCATAGGATAATGAAGAAGTTGTATATATAACATGAATTATTTATATATTTTAATTTGAATTTATATATTGAACTCCCAATAAAATAACAGTAGGCTCATAATCTGATGCGACACCCTTGCCTTTGGTGAATAGTTCTTGAGAGTTAGCAAAACTTATGTGCACACCTTCTTAAGCATTGGGGAAATTATTTGCGACTCAGGATAAAACGAATAAAATTTCAATACACGCACACACTCACACATACAAGCGAGTGCAATCGAACAAACTGCTGGAGGATAATGCCTCGAAGTAAAATCATTCAGCAGCCGAATGACAAAGCAGGAAGCTGGATAATATGGATAAACAACACTAAAAATCGATAAAGCTTAAAACAAACGGCAACAACAACACATGGACACATATGAGCACTTCCGAATGGAAGGAAATCCGTAATTGAGCCACCAGCCGGTGGGCCTGACTGACAGCAAGCGAACGGTGACACAACAAATGCGACAATGAGAGAAGCAATGGCAAACAGGAGAGCACTTTGAAGCGGTGATTTATTTATTATATTGCCAGCAACAACAACAACAACAACAACAATAAGAACAACAACAGCGAAAGGCGCTCAAAGCCACCGTAAACGCAACAATAAAACACGAACGAAAACAGTAACAACAACAATAATGTCATTTAAAGCATCCGCAATAGCAGTAGCAACAACAACAACAATTCGTGGAAGTATTTTCACTACAAATGCTATTATAACAAGCCGAAGTGGATTATATTGTCGTTGGGTGGCGCGTGGCGCGTGGCAGCGGCCCTGTAGCCCTACTCACAAACGACTGTCGCCGAGATTCCCCCTGCCAATGCGGTTGCGGTGCAATGGGGGTGTGTGCAATAAAGAACGAAGATTAAAATAAAATAACAACGAAGGATTTGTGGCACATAAAACAAAACGCTGAAATCTATTTAACACCCATATATATGCACGGATCAATGGAATATCTGAATAACAATAACAATAATAATAATGACAGCAGCAACAAAAACAACAAGACTCTTTGGGATATTACAGCAACGAAATGCTTGCAACAACAATAGAAAGTTAACTGTTAGCGACAACTGAAGTGGCAATTGCCAATTGCTTGCAGAAGCATGGCAGCTGGCCTGCAGAGGGGGTGAGGGGTGTGGTGAAGTTGAATGTGGATGAATAGCTGAAGTTGAGCTACTCAACCAACGGTGCTGGGGTTCGTTAATTTTACTGACTGTATGCTTTTGACTCGATTGGGGATTTTCAAGTTGCACATGTGTGTATTGTTAACAGTATGTAGGTATGTATGTATGTATGTGTGTGTATGTGTATTTAAATGGAAATATAACAATTTTGTATCTTTTTGTTTCTAAGTGACGCAAAACGTGTGAATGATTGAGTGCCAATTGTTTTTGCTACAATGAAGTACACCAAGCGGTTATTGGGGCATGCCACAAAGCCATCACTGTGTCATCTACACTTCACGCCGTCACATGTCGCGCACACAAACGACATGTGCTCGAGCATTTTATATCTTTCAAATGAAGCAGGCCAAACTCTCTCACACACACTCACAGTTCTCTCCTCTCTCCTCTCTCCTGCCAGCTTTCTGTTTTCTACCTACGCTGCCTAGTTCCAATTGTACTTCCGCTTTCCATTTAAATTTAGTTATGCTTCCCTCGCCAGCATTCGCTGCGCCTGTCTGCCTCTTTGTCAGGCCCTCTGTCACTTTTGTGTGCGCATTTGTTTTTGTAATCATTCATCCACATCTCAATGCAATCTATGTGGAGAAAGTGGGATCTTTACGCCATGCCCCCGCCACAGTCGTTATGTGTCGCGTTCGGATCAAATTTGTTTTCAAACTTTTTGCGCAATAACTTGATTTCAATTTATTTCATTTTTTGTGTTTTGTTATGGAAAATTTGTAACTGTCAGCGGTGTGTCGCTGAGGTTGCCATTTTGACAAGGGGTATACTCCCGGAGATGTGGGTATACAGTAGGTTAACTGGCGTTATCGGCAAGGGTAAATTTTTAACAAAGGAAACTGTATTTCTTTCCACTTCGGTAGCTTCTAAAGTAATTTTGCTTATGCTAATTTTGAGGTTATGTAAGACATTCATTGTGCCTAAGAGCGCTACTAAGTAAAAATGTTACTTTTCCCGTTATTACTACTAATATTCTAATAGTGTTCAACTCAGACGGGAAAAAATATATTTCTTTTAATATTTTACCGTTACTAATATAATTTTTCACTCCACTCAGAAATTCAAGTTTGTCCGCCTTCTAATTTAACTCAACTGTTTCTACAGAAATATTTCCAAATCTTCGCTTTAACTGTCAATTAGTTCTGCAAGAAGAAGAAGAAGAAGAAGAAGAAAAATCTGTAAATTTGCGACACTCAATGTTCATTTCATATACGTCAATTGTGGCAGCAACAACAGCAATGAAATTCATAAATAATTTAATCAAGAATACGAAGTCAAGAATTTGCGAATAACAATTTGTTCTGGAGAACCGCACTAAACAAAAAGAATATCTACACAAGCTTAGATATTTATGTAACTGTCAATCAATCACCGAAAGGCAAATACATATAACATTTTTATCTTCGCTCGTATTTGGGGCCAGTAAGTGATTATATAATGAGATATCGTTTGGATTTGCTGATATATACATTAATACATATGTATATAGGTGAAAGTACATAAGCAAAGTTTCAATTATTCAGTTTACGAAAATGATTATTGATTTTCAGACTTCTATAATCATTCCTTCTCGGATTTATACACATTTTTAATCATTAGGGTTTTTTGTTTAAGACCACTTCATACGAACTAACTTAATCCATTAATTTTTCTTAGATGCCGAATTAAGTTTATCAAGCCAAGTTAAGCCCTTTTTGTGAACCACGTTATTGCTTTTATCTTTCTGGTGGCAACGCTATAGTTCTTGGCTAAATTTTTTAAATAACTTCCCTGTTCGGAATTTTTGAACTTTGAACTCTCTTTTCAAAAATGTCTACATTTACAAATAAATAAACAACAAATTTGAATATAAGAGAGAGTCTTCTTAAAGTGGAATCTCTATTATGTCAGTTTAGTTGATGTCTCCTAGTTATTTGCTCGACTCGCCACTTCTAGGTTCACTATATTTCAACTCCGCTCTCTTGACAAAATATTTACATATATACAGGCGGCAACAACTCGGTTATCCAGTTGAATTCAATACAAGAGAGCAATATATTTATTTGATTTATGCCAATTTATGTGATTTATACCAGTTGCTTGTTCGATTCGCCACTTTTTCAAAGAGAGCTATTATCAACATCTTAAAACGAAGTTCCACTTTTAACAAAAAAGCTTCCATTAACTCCTCTTCAGCAACATCCTCACTACTCAAAGCTCTCGCAATGTTGCAACGCACTTATTTATTCATTCTTCTTTTCAATCGGCTACCCAAATTGCATTTTGCTGTGATTTTTGTCGTTGTTGCTATTGTTGTTCTAGCTTTTCTCTCTACCAACTTAGCTAAATACTTAAATAAATTAAGCGCAATTAAAAGTTGTCGGTCTTTAGCGTAGCAAAGTCATGGCAACCGCCAACCAAACACCAGCTAAGTTGCATTTCAAGTGATTTTTGTTGCTTTTGTTGTTGCTGAGAGGCGCTTTGACGCACGAGCGGCGTTTTGCGTTGGGCTACACTGTTGCTGCCACATCTTAATTACAGAACGTGTTGCAATTAGTGTTTCGACGCAACAGCTCGTGTGTGTGTGCGTGAGTCAGGTTGTGCTGCCCAAGCGCCTAGTCCACCAAGCACCCAAATGAGCAAGCACGAACCGACGTCGCCAATCTATACTTGCAGCTACTCACCCTTGCCAGCTATTACACTCCTGCCACATACATTCTTGCAGCATAACATCAGAGAGACACCGAAGCCGGATATGGGCACGAGTTGTTGCTTGTACGTTGTTGTCAACAACAATTGTCACCTTGAAGTCATCACCACCAGGTTGTTGTTTTATTGCTGCTGCTGCTGTTGTTGCCTTCTCTGGCGCGGCACTTCTTAACTACAGTGACTGTGCTGCAGTTAGATTGACTATACTTCATTGAAGTTGACTTGCCTGCGCGCAGGGTTGCTTCGGCCGCGCACTGACGGAATTGTTCACCAGTTGTTATTTGACTTCTTTACGACCTGTCACTTGTACCTTTTCATTGTGATTCGTTCCAGCGCTTTTATCTATCCACTGTGTGTGAGTGTGCGCGCTTCTTTGCTCGTTGCTTGGCTGATTGGTCAGTGGACAAGTCGCTGTGCGTCGATAAATTGCAAATTCTTGCAGTGCAACCAAAACATACATACAAACACGAGCATACATGTATACATTCACACACACACACATACACATACTTATACCTATAAACTCTCACCAAACTACGGAAATGTGCAACAAGTTGCCGCATGCGATGTCGCAAGCGTGGGAGTCGCCTCAACTCTGTCACAGCGGAGACAGCTTAACGGCTAATCACTCCGACACAGCGTGAATGTGCAGAATTGTGATTGTCAATCAAAGTGATTTCGTAATGGCGATTAACTTCTTAATTGGCGGTAATACAAGTCTGCTACGGTAAATCAGTATTAAGAGGACCTTTTGTCGTAATTACGTACTAAAAAGCACAGATTTTTATTTCAAAGGCGTGACTGAATTACGGCACACAAATTAATCACCAATTTTATAGCTTCAGATGTCTTTAATGATGTCTTTAATGAAAATTGCTGTCTGGTAACCAAAAAGTCGCGGCAAGAGCTTCCACGAAGCTTCCATTGCATGTAAGCTATTTAAGCTCAATTAAAAGAAAGCATGTTACCTATCATGCTTAATTTTCTTGAAAAAGTATTAAGCTAACTCAGAAATAAGTCAGGCCAAAATATTTCAGCTTAGCTAATTGAATGTGACCGAATTAATATAGATCCTTCGAGACTTTCGTTCAAAGTTCTCCTAAACGTCTTCATTGGACTTCAGGGAGGTCCGGCATTTCAAAATGATCTGTTTATGATTTTTGGTTTTTGTTCTTGTAAAAGGTTAAAGCAATAGTTAAATAATTGAATCAATTACAACTGGAGAAGAAGCCTTGACAGGAACCGTTCGTATTTACCTCACACACTTTTCCGTATCGTTAACGTGTAGTAAAGATTCTCTACCGTTATCACATGTTTAGATCATTGCTACCCCTTGAAAGAATCACTACGAGGTATAAATAAGTAACTCAAGAAAAGGATTCTCCCTATCATTTATAATTATTTTCCAAAATCCATCACTGTGCCTCAGAAATAATTCTCAATTTACTCTCTCAATTTAAAATTAGATTTGTTTCTTTGTATCATAATATATAATTTAGTCAATGACTGATGATCCTCAATCTATGCCTTCGATATGTGTTGGAGTAAAAAGATCTTGCGAACCTCTGGTCGGTTTCTATTGATCTTCTTATTACACTTACTGAACTCTGCGGTTATTTCCTATTAATGAATTGTGGTATTTCAGAGCACTACTCAAAGTTAGTAATGAGAAAATAGATTTATACACTCGAGTGCTCGTCAATGAATATATTACATATAATAAATGTGTGATTTGCTAACCCTTCGAATTTTTTTTTCTCTGATTTCACAAAATTTTCTAATAATATTTATACATACAATAACTTAAAAAGTTATTAAAAGTAAAAATAAAATTTAATGAGTTAAAATAATATAATAATTAAATTAAAAAAAAAGAAAGAACCAACTAATTATTAAAACAAATTATTTTATTTTATTTTTAATATTAGCTTAGATTATATACATTTCAAAACTGAAGTTTATTTTAAATATCAAAAAAAAATAATGTTTTTCAAATTAGTTAGTGAAAATATTTAAATGAAGTTTTTTATTTTGAGATGTTATTTAGAAAAAGTTTCAGATAAAAAATTTTTGTCTTCAAGGAATAGAAAAAAATTGTTTATTTTACTTAAAGTAATTAAAAATATTTTTTTTTGCTTGTATATTTTTTATATTTTTGGGATTTAATTGTAAAAAAAGGTTGAGTTAAAACCATATACAGAATTTTAATAATTAAATAATTTTTTATATAAAACAAAAGTAATAATAATTAAAAGCAAATAGGGCACTTTATCACTATAAATAATCCATTCTGTCTACTTCTAGCTAGTTTATTCTAAAGCAGATAATATATTCATTCAATATTTCCTTTCACTCAAACGGGGGCAATAAAATTCGAGCATTTGCATACACACATGCGTACATACATACATGTGAGCGTGTACTTATTTTTAGAGCTCATTTTGTCTGCTGCACAATTCTCGCCCACAAGACGTTTGTGTATTTAAAATATGCATTACTAAGCATTACTCAATCAATAGAATGGATTATGTGTTGGCTTTATTTGATTTCAATGGGCAGTTAAATATCAAATTGCTTATGAATTTTACACCAAATATAGTCAATATCAATAGATCGACAATAAGGGTATGCATATTATTTGCGCCACAAATTGTCACAAACCTATAATTTTTATACACATGAGCATACACTCATACATAGAAACCTTTAGTATACGACACATTGGCATTAAAAGTCATTTAGATGCCTCAACACTGAAGTAATTCGCATTTTTTATTGTAATCGTTATTGCTTTTTGTATATATTTTTATATAATGTATTTATTATTACAAACCGTTACAAAACGGGAAAAACGTAACCACCAATGCTGCTAATAACGCAGAGAAGCTGTGTCTGCTATTGATTGGATGTTGAAGTATACAGTTTCCTTGACACACCCTCCCAAGCTTCGGCCCACCGGAAAGGTGTTTAGAAACATTTTAGGTTGCAAAATTCTCTGCAAAAGTTTAAGTTGGCTGAAAAAGCGTTTCTAATTCAATTAGGTAGTAAGTATGTATGGAAATCTGTGAACAGATTTAGGAAGAGGAGGAAAGGATTTTCCGAAAACATTTTTAGGAAGAAAAGTCATATATATAAAGGTACATTTTGTACCATATAACAAAGGATTGAGTGAGACCAATTGATGGGATAATTTTTGACAATTTTCCATTTTATTTTTATTTGCATTTCAGTGGTAATACTTTCTATGCATTTAGATATCTCCCGAGATTTTTTAAGCAACTTTTTCATTCATTTTAGTAGTTATTCCACTATTCGGATCGGAGACGAATTTAACAAATCGGAGATCTTCGAAATCGGATCTGTCGTTCTTGAGTTATAGCTCTTGAGTTTATTTAATTTGTATATAGATGACATTGAATAGTGATAATTTTTTTTTAATGTGGGTCTTTACGATTCATCATTTGAGGAACCTTCTTTATTGACCAAAACGAGATGAGTACATTTTTTCAGGTTTTCCAAAACCTTTAGAGTATAGAAATTATTTTTAGGGCGATATAGTGATGATTTCGGTACGAATATGTTGCTCAAGGCCCTTAATAGTACGAGGGTTGCTTTCCAAATAACCCCACCCACAAAAGTCAGGAGGAGTCAGATCTTCAATCGAATCAATGTCACCTCTGTTTGACATCAGATCTTCAAGGATTTTATTTTTACAGAAACGGAATATTTTGATTCGTGTTTTAACATATTGCGCCATCTAGTTGAAATCAATAACCATCAAGACCTTTTTTACGCATTTGCGGACCGACTTAGTGAGCTAGTGCCTATTCATCCAATTTCTATTGACTATTACTTTTTGTCTGAAAAAAGTGAATGGTGTTTCTTTGATCCCGAATAGATTTCCTATTCTCCAAATATAACAATTTGGATTATTAGCGGTGAAGACGAAGTGAAATTGATTCGAAAATACGGCAAAACCTACCGACCAATGAGAAACGAAATTCGGTGTGAATATCGCTATTTTCTTTATATGATTTGATAAACTCTAGCAAATACGTATAAAAATTAATATTTCAATTAAAAAAATAATTTACTGTATTTTTTATTAAATTGATAATTTATACTTTCCCTTGATGAATTTTTAATATCCTTACTATTTCTTTTCATTTCAGGTAAGCTTTCTTCTCCTTGGCACAATA
Organism: Bactrocera minax; assembly: GCA_021498325.1. Taxonomy (NCBI): domain Eukaryota; kingdom Metazoa; phylum Arthropoda; class Insecta; order Diptera; family Tephritidae; genus Bactrocera; species Bactrocera minax. The sequence goes on from JAKEEE010000001.1 coordinate 6,921,953, forward strand.
GACAATACTAAGATATATTTTATATCTTAAGATATATTCCCACTTACAAAAATTTCGGATGAGTAAGATTTTCACATGGAACAAAAAAGACTAATCGAAATTCTTAACTTCTAAGAATATCTCAATTGTGACAATTCACTAATCTTCACCACAATTATGATTCTTATATTAGCAATTTCGAACCAGAAAATCAGGTTTCGAAAAAGTAATGAAACTAGCGCCTTTCAATACATTTATATGACATTTTTATTCAGAAAGACTGACAGGTCAATGACAGGACCGATTCAATGCACACAAATTGTGCACATAAATTTTATAAATAATTCGCACAAACAACAGTAGACATTCGTTGACAGCAGAAGCTTTTGTTGGCTTTCGTTCGAATTTTCGAAGACACATTGACAGCGAGCTGTTGTGCGGGATTTATGCGAATTTAAATAATGAATGAATGACTTCATCATCAAACCTTCAAATTATCTAAATGTATTAAAAATATATGTGAATATATTATGGATTTATTCGGGAAATTACAATGGAAAGAATATAAAGAGGAATGACCGCTAAAATTTTAGGCTTAACGAATGGTACAGCTGACAAACTTATATTATATAATTAGCACCTACACTCAGTTGAAAGTTTTTGTTGTGTAATATAATGAAGTTATTTATTATTCTTATCCAAAACTATTCACTTTTATCACCAATTTAATCTGACATTTGTTTACATTTTCGAACATCCGCTGTCAGTTGAACAATATTTCGCTACAAATTGCTTGCGAATGTCAGACATTCCAAATAAATTTGCAGAAAATTTAATTTACTACATGACCAAAAGTTATGCGTTGTTTTTGTAGCTATATGTTGTAGCTCGCACTTACAAGCGCATTAGTAGCACCACTACAGGCAATGAAACGTGCCACAATCCCACAAGGTGACAATTACGTGCCGCAAAACAACAACAAACGAGTGGAAGAGGAGAACAGGCACGAACGAATATAAATATAAAAACTACATCTAAATTTAAGTGCGGCATAAAACATTTACATAAAGCGTATTTAAAATAGGAACCTGCTTGAAAATATTTTATTTGTAATTATCATTTTGAATTATTTGAAAATATTGTAATGAAATTTGTAGTCATGATATTATCTGAGTTACTTATTAAACACATGACCTGCCATGAATTAATGAGCTTTCGCAATGATGAAAGCTTTCACAGGAATCAAAGCTTTCACATTAATGAAAGCTCCAACATTTTTTTTCTCTAATAACGTAACTTGTTAAAGCAATTTTCGTAAAAAAATTATTAGGTCAAGCCAGAAAAAGACAGTTATAAATTTTAAGAGAAATCAGTCGATTACCGCTATAAAATAAGACAATGGATTAAACTTCAGCTTGTTTATAGTCAGAAACTTACACTTTTGTGTATCGTAATAGATCCAGCATAATTTATTTATTTTACATAAGCCATCAGAAGAATTAATCGCAATCTGCAATTATATATCTGTTAATAGCAACAACTAAAATTCAAAATATGAAGTTGTTCCATATATATAGATTAGCGTTTATGCTATAATAATGAAACAGACAGGGGTTTAGCTACAAATTATGATATATATAAAATATGGACCAGGAATTACGCCATATTAACCCAAGCTTCCATTTGGTGTGAAAATTAATTAATTAGTTTCCTGAAAGTTAGTGGTTCACGAACTCATTTCCTTTTTTTTTGGAAAATAAGTGCATCCATTATGCTGGGATTTCCAAATCATTAGTTTTTCTACTCTCATGTAGACTTAAATCATTTGATGATCTGACACCACTCCTTTGTTAAATTCCATCGGAACAGAGGGAGAGAGAGATAAAGAAAAAGAGATCACTCTGAACTAAAGCTTTCCAGTTAATCAAGTACGAAAAATTATGTAAAAATTTGACTATTTTGTGCAGAACAAATCTTTGAATCTTCTTGAAACCTATTAAAATATGCTCCATATTTCTACGACATGAGGGTTACGATCTTCTCTGCATCTCCCCAATAAATTTTAAGAAATGCTTCCGAGTTGACAGTCTTTGGTAGGTTATGAATACGGATCCGTTCGTATTGCCGCTAGTCGGTTTAGTTGTTTGGAGAATTTTCGCAAACAACTGGGATTTGAACCAATCACCCATGTTTTGGTAGTCCCAAGCTAAACATTTTATTTTACGCATAGTAACTTCGCTGTTTTATTGTATGTCACGCATAGTAAATTATTAATCCAGTATGAACATGCATACTAATCTCGATTATATAATAATACGCGTAGCGATTACAGTTATTAAATAAATACAAGCTTAAAATATTACAAACTAACTTATTTGCAAATATTGGCGTTGTGACTTTGTAGTAAAATGTAAATAAACTACACAATGGAATTGCATTAATCAACTTGACAAAACATGAGTTCCTTAGAGAAACAACAAAAACAAAAAGTAATACAATAAATGTAAAAATTTTCAGTATGCCTGAAGAGCACTAATACATTTGCAATGCGTTTTGGTTTCTTCATGGTATTTAAGTTAAGTTATGTCTAATTTAGGTTAAGTTAGGTTAACCATTATTTAAGTTAGGTTATGTCGTCTAATGTTGTTTTAGCAGGGCAGTAGGTAATTTTGGGCGTATTTTCGGGAAGATGCTGGTATTTAGTTGTTCAGATAGTGTCTTATAAGATTGCTTCTGGTTAGCGCTTAAGAATTGGCCCCTAAGTGAAGATTTTAGGAGGCAAATTTCGGCCTAGTTACTTTTTTGATGTCTGTGCCCTTTGTAATGTTCTCTGAATCACATAATGTTGAAAGAAATTAGTTGTTTTGTGAAAGTTTTCGTTTACGATCTTAAATGAAGTCTGAATATCGGATATGTTTCCTTCGGAACTTTCTCTCGAAACTTTCGGTATCATTGAAGGCTGATCTGTAGTAAATCGGAGATCCTTATTGGTGCATTTTAATATTTTTTTTCTCGTAAGTCAGCATTTAAATTCTCTTGTGAGTACTCCTCGAACCTCAGGTACCACTCTTCGGACGTAAGCCGGGTTTCGAACAATTTAGGCGGGGTTGATAACAAAAGATCTGATACTCCATACATACATATAAATATTTACACTATAGTTGACCACCAAAGTGATGAATGCCTGTGGTTAAATGCAGTTTCAGTTTGTGACTATGCAATTTGTCACTTACACACTCTCACACACACATACATGCACGGAATGTAGAATGCTTCTTGGAATTTCATAAAATATTTGCAGAAATTTATTCATGTGACAATATACGAGTAGATTTTTAAATATTTAACAAATATGTTATATTGGGTTGTTCGGAAAGTCATTTCGTTTTTTTTGGGGAACATGAAAGACAGTTTTCGTATAATGCCTTTCAAATGGCCATAAACAGTTGAATTCGACAAATTTAACCTCTCACCGATCTCTCGTGTGGTGATTCGCCGATTTGCATCAACTAATGCCTTTGTCAGCTTCGACCGGCCTTCCAGACCGTGGTGCATCTTCGACATCAAAATTGCCGGATCGAAATTTTGCAAACCAGTTCTGGCACTGGCGTACTGTTAACACGCCTTCTCCATACACATCCGTCAATTTTTTTCTCGCTTGGACAGCATTTTTACCTTTTCTGAAGTTAAAAAGTAAAATATGACGAAAATGCTCCTTATTGCTCTCCATATTTAAAAAGGCACCAACCAAAAACTACTGGGTAGAATTAATAGAACTTTCTCACACACAAGCCTTGCAATATCAGCTCTCATGACATATAATGGTTATGGGGCTTAAGTGTGAAGTTAGTTTCGAAAAAACGTAATTAAGTCCTCTGGCGGGAAAAAACGAAATGACTTTACGAACAACCCAATAAAATGTAAATATTTAGTGTATTATATATAAATATGTATTTATTTGTATTTGTGTTACTTTTGCATTATTTATTGTAATTTATTGCGAAATTACTGCAATGAATAAATATATGTTTGAGCTGTTAATTGAATTGCATCTAAATAAATTACGAAAATTTGTCTAAACACTTTACGGAACTAAATACAACCCACACATGCACACACACACACATATATATATATATACATATGCAGATACGTGAAAGCCGGAATTATTTGAGTTGTGGCATTGCAAATTTAGTTTCTATCTGTTTGGGAAATGTTTGATATATATGTATAAAGACATGACTTCCATACATGATATATATTCCCAACAACAACAAATATATGAAACAGCTGCCACCGCCTGATATTATTCAGTATACATACATATACCCGTTGGTATGTAAATACACTTGTGTATGTGTGTTGCCATTTAAGCACTTTGTCGCAGCATTTTATCTCTGTTTCTATTTTACTGTTATTTTTTTGTCGGTCTCATTGCTATTTGTGTTCGCAAATTTGCTGCGCTTTAATAGAGTTGTTAATTCCTAATAAGTTGATCTGGTTGCCTTTGTTATTCTTATTGTTGCTGTGGTTTTTTTTACGAATCCACAACTGTGGCAGCATTAAAGCTACAAATTTGCCATTGCGTCATAAAAAAGTGTTTATCCCACAATCATAGGTTGTTCATGCTTTGTTTATAAATAGCTTGCCATACACCGACACACATTCACACATACACAATTATGTGCTCGGACATAGATTACATTGTAAAATTGTCGCTTAGCTCCGTTTGCCCCGCAGCGCTGGCAGAGCTGTAATCTTGATGAGCCATCAGAGGCGGGTGACTAGACGTTGTTAGAGGTTTTTAATAACAAAATAAACCAGCCAAAGCTCAAGCAAAGCGCACAAGAGCCACTGAACGCAATTTGAGCAAAGCAGAAGTGGAAATGGTAAAGTTTGAAACAGTACAAAGAGCAAAATTTAATGTTCTCCTTACTCAAATATGATAGAATTTTTAGTGATTGCAGCAGAATGAGAATTGAGGGACGCTAATTTGTACGAAATTTTGTTGAGCTTAGAGGGTGAAGCACAATAAAGAGCGAATATATTTATAGTTTTCATGAGACTTGTTTTCTTTTAACATCGAAGCCGCATGAAGTCAAAAACTAGAGTTCTGTTTTCAGGTCCAAATAACTAATGGCATTTACCAGCAAAATTACTATTGAAAATATAAAAATTTGAAATTCCGAGACCTTTTTCAAGCCAGTTCCAGATTCTGCGCAAATGGGTCTAATTTCAATAACAAAAAAGAAAACAAGATAGGCGTATAAATTCCTCTCCAAAATTACATTGAATTTCATAGAAGAGTCTGTCTGACGAGCGCCTTTTAACTAAATTGTGTTTACCTTGGTACGGAAACTGAATGGTTTATGGTTGGTTCAAATACTATGCAGACGATGAAGAGGTCATTTTGATGTTGTGACCGTAGAACTTCCTGACTTAAATATCCGTAACTGTCTTAAACTGAATTTACTAACTGAATCTATGTACCAATGTCAGATATGCATTATGATCTGTTAACTATTGAAGCCTTGGTAACAAATAGTCTCCGGTGACTAACTTCTAAAACACTCGGACACTCCCAGAGGAAATGAGAGATTGCTTTCGAGTTCACAACAAAAACAATGGAACTAAAGGAATGTAAGTTCTATATTAAATCGATATTTGATGAATGATCTTCTATGGATTATAGCACATTACTTGTGTTTGTTGATCTCTTTAAGAGAGAGAGAGAGAGAGCGCTTAGTCTCTTCTTATCAATACTTTTACCAAATCTGAATTGTTATCTTACAACTATATTTGAAAACTTCAGGTGCTTACGTAAACTCACCCTATACCAAATTTTGCAAAAAAAGATCTGCTTTCAAATCGATAAGTTACTAACTGACTCCCCACAAATACATTATTTTATAAACCCAATGAGACCTTAAAATCCTCTTCTAAACCGAGTGAAATCAAAATCTACGCAAAAGGCTCTCCAAAGCATCCACAATTTCGCACATATTTCAGTTGTTAAATCACTGCAAGCTTCAAATCCAACTGCGCACATTTGTTTTTGTTGCTTCTCTTTTGTTTTTTTTTTTGCTATAAATCTATAGAACTCTTAAGCCATAACTCCAACTCCAACAGCACACGCGTTCTGAGGCGCTGTGCGCACACACGAAGAAGCAATAAAGCGATGTCTCCGAAAACTTTGCACTGGAGTTGGGCCAACATGTCGTATGAGTTATCGCTATCGGTATGAATCAGATGTGCAGATGTGGCAGGCGCAACAGACACGCACTCACTCATGCCACTCGCAAGTGTTTATATATGATTGTGTGTGTGTGTGTGTGTGCAAGAACTGAATTTCAGCGCTTTACTTAATTTTATTAAAAAAATTTTTAATATGAAAAATAAATAAAATAAAAGAATATTGCTTATTTCTACTTACTCGCCACTCTCTTTTCACTTGAAGCTTGTGCAATTCGCTCTAAATCTGGTTGAGTGGTGGGAAAAGTGCACTTTGCTCATAAAGTTGGTTAGCCATGAATTTAAGGTGAATATTTTTTAATTTGCGTGGCATGCCAGCCAGCTAGCTAGTAAATGCCACTGATTTGATTATGGTCAATTTGCCAAAAAGTTCACAACTCATTGACATCCTCATTCACTCTCTATCTATCTCGCTCTCTCAATGTAATTATTTGGCAGGCTGCAATTTGGCAGTGACTGAAAGCGAGAAGTCACTGCAGCAGTGCTTAAAAACTTTGAGCGTTTTAATCTGCTTTGTGATGACTTTGGTTTATGAGGGTTGGAGTGTAAGTGTATAAGTTTATATGTACGTATTCGTGTATGTATGTGTGTCTGCTCATCAACATTATAAAAAGTTAAAGAGAACAAAGCGGTAGTCATCTAAAAATGCTGTACTCATGCGTTACTGTTACTTACTGACAACCACAAATACTTATATATATATATATATTTAAGAGAGAGAGAGCGAGAGAGAGAGTAACATAGGTTGGCAGGCCTAGTTGATCCAGAGTGATTTAACTTTTATATTAAAGACTTCGAAAACGCCTTAAGTTATGCTCTTCGCATTTGACTTGTCATCTTTTATGTTCTCTTCCCCTCTACAGCCAGTTTCTTCTCTCCTTTCAATTGATTTTTATTTCCTCTCTCCGACAATTACCCGCTTTATTGCAAATATTACAAAAAATTTGAACATATTCACACATACACATACACATGTGTGTCGTGCCACTTGACTTTGACCTTCTCACATGCTTCCGAGGCACACTTGCGACACGTTCACTACCCCTTCAAATGCCTTTGGCTTACTTGCATCCGCTTTGTGTAAGCTTTATTCACTTGTTTTTGTTTGTGTGGCATATTATGACAGCAGACATTGCTCAAACACGAGACAAACTAACCTGCATTGTCTATGCAAAATGTAAATATGTATAGTAATATGTGAAAACCCCAATAACAACAGCGAGGCATATGCGGCGTTGAGTGTCAAATGAAAATTATGTGGCAAGTAAAGCTTTTCATGCCACAAACTGCAAGTAGCTGCTCTTATGCAGGCAACAAACAGAGACACTGAACATACTCACACATACACACACACACACACACACACACACACACACACAAATATATGAATTTGCACAACCATTCAACATTTCTTAGTGTTTCCACCGTGGTTTACTGAAATGTCGAGCGAATTTCACCCACTGACTCACTGATTACTCAAACGACCACACATACATGCACGTGTGCATGCGAGCACACATATTTAGTTTGTAAACTGCCTACTAACCACTTTCCTCCCCTGCATAAGCGGGCGTTTAAAGCAACCATCTTTCAGTTGTTGTTTGGCTGCTTCGATTTGTGAGTCTGTATGTGTGTTATGCGTATGCTGCTGCCATTTTGCTCGCTGATGTACTATGACCCGCACTTTGGTGTCATTCGTGTCATTATGACATATTTGCCACTTTGCTCGGGTGCACAGAGTTTATTAGCAGTATATACATTTGTTTAAATTAAGATGGACACCTAATTTTAATAAAATTTTCCATTTTTCCATTTCCATTAAATATATAATAATTTTTGCCAAAAAGTAAACAAAATTTGTTATTACAGAGCAAATAAAAAAGGTCTTGTTAAAGATCATTAAAACCATATTCAGCATTCAACTTAAAATATTCTTGCGCAGAGTTACCAGTTAACTTCCAGAAATTTTTAATTGGGAATGAAAATTTTCTCACAAAAATTAAAACAAAAAAAGAAAATAAATAAAAAGTAAAATGTAACCTTTAAAGTTTCGGGATCCCGAAACTGCAAACCCAAAAATCGGGATCCCGAAATTAGTTACATAAAAAAAATTAACTAAGGATTCTGAATTAAACATAATTGTTTACAAAATTCGGAATGATTTTAAGCGACATGCCTTCACAATCTCATTCTTTTTTGAAGTTAGGATAGAAAACATATTTACTTATTTATTTCTTATTTATTCTTGTCACTATATCACTCCAAATCATATTTTCTATGGCAGTTCCGATGTAATAAAAGCAAGGTCTTTCTTGAATTGGACACAGAGTTGCATTTGCTGAACGTTTTTTTTCGCAAAAATTAATTCGTAGATAATAAGTGTAAATAATTTAATTTTTGTTAAAAAAAAACTTAGTAATGTTAATAAAAGAAATTATATAACTTACTCTTATAGAATTTCATTTCTAAAGCAAGCATTTGCCACTAAAGTGTTATTACTAATGTGCTAATGCGTATTCGCCATATATTATGCTCCATTTCTTGACTTTCTTACATAACAAACCCTAGAGTGTGCTTTCTTCCTCCTTGCTACGATTGCGCTATTTTCTCAATATTCTTTTGCTTCCATTAAGTTGCATAGCGAAATTTTTTCAATGAATATTAAATGCCTACAACAAGCACAACAACAACACACAGTGTGACAGCGAGTCCGTGTAAGCGCGCATTTCCTGCTTACCATTCTGCTTACAAGCCAGCCCACTTCACCTCATTTATACGGTCATACAGTAAGAGTATATTCATGCACATACGTGTGTGTGTGTGTATGTGTGTGTGTGTATGTGTGAGTATAAATTTGCGTCACAAAGCGATCGTTCCATACGCATAACTAACGAATGTCAGCACTTGACTCTTTGCACTTAAGCGCTGGCATAATCAGACATGAGTAGCTGCTTGTAATGATACTCAGCTTAAGCCAGTGCGACTGTGTGTGTGCGCTTAACAGGGATTCCCTGCAAACATTAAATTGACTACTGGTGGTTCGGCTGCCGCTGTCGCTGTCGCTGTCACTTGTCGTTGATATGTCGGATATTAATCATAATCACCCACTGGCTTCAAAACAAGCACACTTATGTACATACACACACAAACACATACATTTGCATTTATCTATGGTATTGTGTTGCCTTATTTAATCTTGAAATCTCTGCTCCAACTGTGAATTATGCATTTTTCCATTCATCATGTGGGCATATTTTATAAATTTCCTTTTGCTCCCATATTCATTTTGCACACGTACACATACATATAAACACACACATACTCATGCTGATATATATTTTGATTTCATACTGTGTTTTAATTTCCATTTACTTTCCATTTTGCAACTTTGACTTACTCCCTTATATATATACATGCATATACCCATCTAAGTCGATCTATATACATATAGATATATACCTACACACATACATTCATAAATGTTTATTTCCCATATTTTTCATTACTTTGGGGACTTTTTATGCGCTCACATGCAAAACATAATGCTGTTGTTGTTTTTATTATATTTATTTCCACTGTATTTGAAAATGTATATGTGTATGTATGTATGTATATAAGAACAGCGGTAGCTGCTGTTGGATAAAAGTGCGGAAAATATTTATTTAAATATAAATATATGCACAAATTCTGACTTGGTGACGGATAATGTAGCTTTTGAATTGCATCAAGCTCGAATTGTGTCAGCGGCATAAGTCACAGCCTGTAAATAATATACACACATACATACAAATATACATGTATAAATGCATAAGCCCAACTGTATGTTAACAAAGCCATGTGTATTAATGCAACCCCGCATACAATCTACCCTCTTCGTCTTCTTCTCCTCTCCCACCTTCTCAATCCCGGTTTTCTCTTCCTCTCTGCAGCTTTGCTTTGCTGTTTGTCTTTCATTATGCTTGACATTTCAACATATATTTTATTCATGCATTTGTGTGCGTCGCGTATTCCACTTCCCCATTGTAGCCCTCAGTTTCGTGGTCCTCCCCAGTACCAATACACTCTCTCTAGTCTTCGGTTAACATACTCGTACTATACGCCCCTTAAACTCGTATTGCACTGACCGAGCACCACCTCGCCTGCCACTGACAGCTTGCAGAGAAACGAGCTTGTCTGTCAGGCAGTCACTTATTCAGGCATTTTGTAAGGCAGCTACTGAGTTGTTTCAGGTCGGTCGTTTACACTCTGCCATTAACTCACAGCTGTTCCACTGAGAGAAAAGTGAGTCGATTTCATTTATATAATTACATGACACAAATCAGTTGAGAGTTGCAACATCGCAGAAACTTAGCTATGCAGAGCTGACCTAGTCTCCTGGCTTGCTCAAATTACCATTTATATGATAAATGGAGAGAGAAATTGGCTGAGAAAAAGAGAGCGTTTCGGATGATTATCTAATAAAGCTGTTGAGAATTGCAAATGTGCTTTTGAAGAACGAAATAACTGTTTATTTTTATCAAAGAACATTTTCCCTTCTGAAACAGCAAATATTAAAATTACATAATGACAGATTTATCATTGTTTCATCTCTCAATGAAGCTACGGTCATTTTGGACTTCAGAACTTAAAAATTAAAATAACTATGGAAAAAGAAACTTATTGAAATTTACTTTCGGATGAAAATTAATTAAGAGATCATATCGGACTATGCAAAAGCCATTGTAATAAATACAGCTTCGGCAATTCTGAGAAAGTGACAAAGAGGAATTTCAAAGAAAAATTTTCCTTGGTGTTATATATATTAGTGGTATAGATGACAATGAAGATATTATATGAGTAAAGTACTTACTTCGAACACTTAATATGATTCAGATATAGAGAGCTTAAACGACCTAAATTCCAAGCGAATATAGACTTTCTTTCTCTTATCAACATCTAAACAAGGGACCAATTACTTTATTCATACTCAAAGTAACCTACTTACTCGTTAATTACTATGGTTCGATGTTTACATTGTATACGTGAAGATCGCAGCGAGTCGTTGATATTTCAAAATACTCCTTACCCGAAACGTAAAAGTGACGGACGAGGATCCTTCTCTATATATATTCTCTCAATAGCAAAATAGGTTAGAATTGGTATTTCTTAGAGGCATATAACCAGGCTAAGGTGACTAAGGTAAGATAATTAAAAGAAGTGGATTCAAATTGGCCTTTATTAGGAGTAGAGAGCTTCTGGCTAAGGTATCCTGCCTTAACTACATTAACTCTTTCTGAGTATCAGCCATAATCTCGTGATTTGTTAATGACCACATTAACCACACGATACCACAGCCCGAGGGTTGTTACCTCTAAAATCTTAACACAACCTCGAGCTAATGGCAAAATGCTATCAGATACGTCACTACATGGCTCAAAATGTAGATGAATATAGATCAACTTTTTACGACGCAGCTGAGTCGGTATAAAGAGAGGACGATCCTAACCTATCTTTCGTTTGAGTTTTTCTTGTCACCCCTTATTAAACCAAATTCCATGTTTCAGCCTTATGTCATCCCTATGTTTTCAAATATATTTCTTAACAAACTCAATAAAGGATAATCTCACAGTGTAGATAATCACCGTTACATTTAGGCTCGTGCCACCACAACCACAGTTTGAACAAACACAGATCACAAAGGACACACACACACACATGCATAGGCTATTCACTGCGAGCTCAACAGCATGTAACGAGGCCAATATGTGGTAACCAATGTGCAGTTAAAGCGTACACACACACACACACACACGCATACATACACATACATGTGTATTAAATACAAACTTTGCATGTAGGTACATAGGTAGGTTTGAGGTACATAGCATAGCATAGCACAGCACACCATATACAAACACACACACATACTATATATAGTTTTGCGAAAAAAGGAGTGCCTGAAAGTGATACTTGCTGCAGTGTGGCAGTGACAAAGTGTCAATGATGTTTACTTGAACTCGGTTGCCACTTGCCACTTGCCACTTGCTGCTTGCCGAAGCCACTTACTGCCACATTACTCGGAGCAAGTGAGGGCAAACATACATACATACATACATACGTACAAGTATGCAATCCACCGACAGCATCAGTGGCAAGTTGAAGTTCGTGTGGCATGAATATTTATGCCTTTAAATAATCTATATGTGGCATTACTGACTTGCTGACACTTAAAGCCGACCGAGATGCTTTTGCGCTTACAAAGTGATTAATACGTTATGAAGTTGCAGTGTTATTGTTATTGTTGTTGGTTTCATATTTCACGGTTTCACTCGTTTTTTAATCATTTTGTGGCTGTTTAGGCTTAAAGTTGCATACGTGGCAGTTATTGCCACATGTGTCCGCTACAATGGCTGCAGTAAGGAATGCAATAAGGAGAGCACACACACGTGTAAATGTATGTGTGTGAAGCTGCAAGGAGTAGGCTTTTGAATGCGCATATTTGAATGAGCACAACAGTTGCTGCAGACTTGTGGCACGGACAATGCAAAGCGATATTTTAGCAAAACGACAGGCAGCTATTGTGGCAACTACGCTGTGTATGTGTGTGTGTGTGTGTTTGTCAACTGTTGGACACATGGTTGCATGTTCGCACTCAACTGCAGTACGCGCAACCAGCTTGCACATTGCTTTTGTTGTTGCAACCCCATTAAAGTGACGCCTGGCCGACTTTTGTTTACTTTGCAACAATGGCCCAACACACACACATGCACATGCACTCCAACTGTCAAATATATGCATGCTGGAAGGAATATGTATGTGTGTGCGTATGTTTGATTTGACAAAAAAACTGTAAACGGCGGACGAGAAATGTGGCACAACATGTGGGCGCATGTGCCGTTTCCCACTTGCCGCTATTACTTCCAGCCTTCTTCTCACTTTGCCGCTTGACAGTTTTTCGTTCTGATTGTTGTTGTTATCGTCGAATTAAAGTTGCCTGCCGGTCAAAGACTCCAGACTAAGAGCTATCAAGCAAGTAAAATTACAGCAACAAAAACATCTGAGACAGCCGACATATAAGGCAATGTTGCAAGTGCATTTTTAGGCCATTGATGGCAAGCGTGGCACATAGCCGGTCCTCTGGCGTGCAACCACAACAGCCAGCAAGCTATGTGCACATGTCGGCAGCATGTCTGTCAGTGTGGCACACAGTGTGTGGCAACATGCACAAATCCACTGCTGCGTTGGGGCACTATGCGCTTGAGTTGCGGCAGCAAACAACAGCAGCACAAACAAACAATCTTTGTCCTGCAACAACAACAGCAATTTGCACCACTGGCCGTACACCACAACATCAAAAGCTACGAAAAATGGTAACAATAACAACAAGCATTTTTATTTTACCCCTCTCTCCCACCACTCTCAGCAGCATTGCCACTGTGTTCGTTTTTTTTATCATTGTTGTTGTTTGTTTTTTATTGCAACTGTCAGTTACATTTCAAATACAGCACACAAAAATGGCCTCCAGTTGACAAGGATGCGCTCTAATTTTCACAAAATTCACATTTGATTTTGAGACACCAACAAAAAGTTGTGATATTTGATTTAAGTCGTTTATAATGTAGGTCAAATATTAATTAAAATAATAAAAGTGTGTTGGCATTTTGAGCTTGAGCGTCATTTCGTTGTGTGCCCAGCATGCTGTGTGAAGAGAGATTGGTGAGTCAGTGTCTGAGTGAGAGTGGGGTGTGACACACCCCTGACATCAACTAACATTTCTAAGCCTTTGATGAAATTTTAAACAAGCTAAGTCCTTAAGTTTGTGTTAAATAGTTCTTAAAAAGGGACGAAATTTAGATTAAAATAGTTTCTTTCACCATAAAACTACTTCACCGAAGCGAAGGAATGGCATCGTAAATAAAGTGAGCACCCTGTATATTTATTTTCACTGATTCCGAGCCCCAACTAGCATAATTTTCTGAATATTGTTCCAATACAAATAAAGCTGGAGGTCGAAATTATATCTGTACAGAGATGTTGCCATATAAAAATCGGTGGAATGTTAGAGACTGATCGAAACATTGTAAAATGATCGGAGAATGAAAGTGTGTGTATGTGTGAAATCACTTAGTGACTAAACATCTCAGGTGAGTTTGTTGTGAAGTTTCAACCTCTGAAGGGCTTTCTTCGCGTCCGTTGGCAAGATTGTTCAAAACTGACCATAAGCTCAACCTTTTGGTCCTTGAGTAGCAGAGCTTAACGACATTCAAGCTATGGAAGAATGTGTGTGCCTTTTTAAGCATGACAAAAAAAATGGACGCATCACATACGCCCTGGATATACGGGGTATACATACGGCGTATGTGATCCCCAAAAAACAATCAAAGCAGTGAACTTCTTAAGTCAACCGAGAACGAGAAACCCTTTTTGAACACTCATTTTTTACCAAAAGCTCTTCGTACTTTTTTATATACTGGAATGCTGCAGTAAATTTTATCCGCATTGTGGGAAATTTTAAATGAAATTCGCTTCATTTATTTTGTAAGAAAAACTATGTAACGAACTGGTATTTCGAAACTTTGGAGCTTCTTCTTCATATAAATTAAAGGAGGATTGCAAAAGAAGTGGTTTACTTTTATCAACACCAGTTCTACATTGATTAATTTTCTTCTCAAACCGCTCTCTTCGAGACTACAACAAAGCAAAGAGACAAGGGATAAATTCAGGACGAAATGCAGACATTTGAACGCTAATTTAAAAGCTCATATTTTTTCCTTTGAATTCACCGTGAATGTCTTCTCAAGTAAGTAATAGCCAAATAGCCCTTTATTGCCTCTGTCAATATGACCAGAAATAGTGAGCGAGTACTTAACTTCACTTTCAATTGTTTCTGAGGACTTATGCGTAAAGCTATGAGTCAGATGGTATCTGAGCTGAATTAAAGGGCGACAGGATGGGAAACCCTCAAAACGACCTACTCACTAGTCGAAATAATATTGCTCTTGGCATTGCTCATCAGCAAGTATTAAATAACTGCGAGAGCGCTTTAAACTAACAAGTTCCTGTGATCAGTGGTCTACTGGCAGATAGCAATGCGACATTATTTCCAACCACATTATAGCAAACCTATTTTATGGATATTCCAGTAACGTTATTCCATAAGAGCCGCGACAACGGATATCAGCTGTGTGACTACATTAAAAATGGGTGGGGATTTCATAGTTATAGTGACGGTTCATTTTGTAAATTTCCTCTTTTTCCTTTTATCCCAAAGTAATTCATGTTCGATAGCCATGCTTTGTTCTACCGTGGAATCTGCTGTGAAACATATGTATATGGTGTGTGTCTCGGCTAATAAATGTTGCCTACATTTTGGCGAGCTACTAAGTAAGCATGATGAAAACGCTCGAAGAGTTAGCTCTCTGAACTTTAAAAAGAAATCTTCTGAGGAAATGTATGAATTTATGCATTGATAATGGGGAGTTTCGCACAAGATGGAGCACATTTCCTGGTTTCTGCCTAAGACCTGTCACCCGAATGAGCTTATTGTTCGTCTGTAACTTATTAAATATATCTTTGTTCAGAAATCCCCGATCAGACTATCAAATCTTAATCACTTCGAAGCTTTTAATTGCCACTCCAACTGCCTCGATTAAGCATATATATACGCTTTCAGACACCAACACACTCACAAGAGATTTATCGCCGCCGCCGAAAAAGCATTAAACGAACACTTACGAACGTAATCGCTTATATTACATCCTGCTGCTCACACAACGTGCAACAGCGACCTGCCACGCCGCACACACACACACATATTCACCTAGCTGTGAGCATAACAACAACGTGTGGCAAGCGCATAATTGCCACTTGGCGCCGATTGTCTGACGCAGTGCCACAAAACATGCAAACGAGCTGCCAATGAACCCGAAATCAAAGTAAACCATACCAGCCATCAAACTACGAGTCGAGTGAACGGCAAACATGTGAATGTATACGTGAGCAAATAAATGTACATTTTTGTGTAACAGTAAACATGTTGCATGCCACAGCTACCGGCTTCATTGGCAGTATATAAATTAAAGCATATATATATTGAATATACAAAAATCAACAAATATTGGAAATCCATAGGGAGACAACAGCAACAACAACAAATGTTGCATTGCACCTCTACTGCTTGCAACATGGCACTCACACAACGCACACACGCCGGGAAAACGAAAGAAACATGCCTGTTTGTCTAAGCACACGCAATTAAGGAGATTTCCTGCTCAATTCGATATTTATTTACGAAAACTCTTCGCCTATTTTTCAGTTCACACGACGTTGCACGCTGTAGGACGGCTATTTATCGATGACTGTGGCAGCGCAACACCGGCGCAACAAAGTGTGGCGCTGCACCGCACTACACTTGAATGCATAATCAGTGCCATTGTTGTTGTATTTTGTTGTTGTTCGTTGTAAATATATGTGTATGTGTGGGTGTTGCTGTGTTTGTGCTTTGTTTATGAAATTAAATTGTGAGTTTATTTGACTGAGGGTGCAGCTGCAACATTAACATAGCAATAAGCGACGGTCTTTAATGCTACACAACTGCTGCTGCACGCCCCCAATGCTTGCTTGCCACAAGGCACATAAACACACACGCACATATGTATAGGCGCTGGGAGTCTCAGCGTCGCACCCTTTGGCGCTTCGCTCGCTTAACGGTATAAATGTTAAGAGTTTATCGCTTTCTTACACATTAATTAAAGCCACAAATTGAGTTAACAAATGATCATCACTAATTCAAATGATCTTCTTCTTCTTCTCTCTTTGCAGGTAAGACTATGTGATTTTTATGGGAAACATAAATTTTGAAAAAGAAACTCTCGTGAGTATAAAAACAAATTGATAATTATGATTGTAAATGTATGAGGCTTCAAGCGATGCGGAAAATTTTTAATTAAATGAAGTATAAATAAAAATTAATTTATTTAGAAGTGTCTCTCTAGAGGTATGAGAAGCACAACAGATCCAGAAAACTTTTCGTTACTAATTCTGCTAAATTGATAGTGTAAAATTCCAAATAACTTAAAACTACTAATACTAATTAATTTTCGGGATCCCGAATTAATTCTCGCTATTAACTATTTGAATTGAGAGTACTGAAATCCAAATCACTTAAGAGAACTAATACTTTACTGATTACTTTACTTTGAACTATGGAAATTTTTCGGGATCCCGAATAATTCTATTTATTTATTGTATTAACTAGTACTGTACTGCTAAACTCCAAGTCACTCAAGAAACTGATAGTAGTTACTATATTCTAAACAACTTTAATTATTTTCGGGATCCCGAATAAATAATAAAATCAACTATCAGTGTACTTTGCGTCCTTAAACATTTTTTATCTGTATCTTCTTTATCGGCGAATATCTTATAATATATTGGAAAAATGGGAAAAATCGGCTGCGCGCTCACCTTACATATAACAGCTCTGCCCGAAATCCCTTAAAGTGCTATAATTCTTTAAGGAAGAACTTGAAATCCACAAAATTGCGTCAGGATGACATTTCTACCCTTGACTGATTTCAAGCTATTTGATTAAATAATATTATCACAACTCAGTTTTTATCTCCTTTAGTTTTGAGAACTGGCTAAATCGGTCTAAAACCACGGCTATTTATCATAGAACGAAATTTTTAATTCTAAAAACTTCTGTACCATTGTAATGAATAACTTATAACGGTATCAAAATAAAATTTAGACAAAATAGTAGTTCTGACATGTGGCAACTCTATTCCAAAAATGTTTAATACTCTCCCCTAGCCCCATATACCAAACAAGAGAAGATTTGTGTCTTTCCGGTTAAGTTTATCTTAATAAAATTGAGTGGAAATATTTTCCTGACGATTGTGAGTTTGGTACCTAAAATTATTTAACATCGGTCAAGAGCTTACCTAACCTCGAAATGCCAAACAGTCATCACAGATCTAAACTAGCCTTTCCCTGCAGGATATTCACTAGTCTATCCAAATGCAACTCTGTTTGAGCTACACTCACACTTACACACACACATGGAACACATGTGAACAAAAGCAAAAATGTTTTGAAATGCGGTTTTTGGCATAAAATTGCCATTTCTGTATTTTAATGCGCTCAAAAGAAAATAAATTGCTTTCTATAAAGGCAATATGGTCTATATGTTTATAATAAATGTAACCGCATTCGAGCATTAATATGAAAAATGTGCATATTTACGAGCAAAATTGCTTGCAACATTGTTTGCCACTTGTCATGTGCACGCATACATGCACACAAATAGTTTCAAATGGATTTTTCCAAAAGCCAGAAGCTTGCCACACACATACATGCATGCAAATATACATATGTATATATAAATATATTTTCGCATATAAAACATTTCACACGTTTTTCACATTTGGTGGCTGACAAGTTGCAGCCGCAACAATCGCATTGACGAGCACGTCGTTGCGATGACATTCAGTGGCAGGAAAATGCAATAACAACAATAAGTAAACTATCTATGTTACATGTGTGTGCAAAGCTTTGTGCAACTAAACGCTGCAATGCCACTCAATGACACTTGCCACCGCCAATGCCGCGCGCTTGCCACACAACGCCAAGTTGTAAGCGCATTTTTATGCTATAAATGGCTTCGAAAGCTACGAGCAACATTTATTGTGCACAGATAAATATAAAAATAGCAACGAAATACACACACAGAGACAATAGACAGCTAGAGATTGCGAACAAAGAAATGTTGCAAGGGAAAATGAAAATGGAAAAGTGGTTAGACAAGGCGCTCGAGTTACCTGAGGCGTTACTGACACACACCTACTAGCATAAGAGTAGAGTGGTAGTTGCAAGCAACACATATGCAACCATATGTGGCATGTGTGAGTGTGCAGGGGTATTGGTGTTATGAAAAGCATTTGTCACACATTTTCAACGCATTTTCAAGCATGCAACATGAGACACACGCATCGCACGCCATAAATCTACGGCGAATGACAACGAAAACACACAACAACAACAATAAGGTGCGTCTAGATTGTAAGCAATAACATAAAATGAAAGTCGTTGCAACCTTGGAGAACAATAATAGCAACAAGGCGGGCGCTGCTGTAATCCGAACAATTGGCGTTGAAAAACCGCACATTGATTGAATTATTAACTAGCAATGGCAGTAGCAACAACAACAAAAACAATTAAAAGAGAGATCATAGCCTAAAAGACGCCTCGAGTTTCGCGTTGTGATGTTGCAAGAGCACCTTGAAGCTACTACCAAGCAAGACTAGTGTTGCATGAATGTATCCGTGTGTGCAAGAATCTGTAAAAAGTCGACTGATGTGCCAGCAATGGGCAGTGCATGCCAACGCTGCTGCCAAATGAGCCGGCAAAGTTGCCTTTACAGCGTCAAAGCGCCTGAACTGACCCCCCGCGCAACAACAACTACGAGACATGTTGTCGTCAGCGTCTTCAACGGTTCACGCGGCAGTTGCACATGACGCATATAAACACAATAGCATCGTTACATTGTTGGCAACAGTTGTTGTTATTATTATTGTCGCATGTGATTGCTGCCACACCGCGGAATTCTTCAACCCGCTTTGCTTTTCATATCTATTACTCTACATTTCCTTCGCTGTTTTTACCTAACTTAGTAATGATCTACATAGTGCTGTGGAAACATACTTGCCACACCACTTTCACGTTGCAACGCTGCGTTGACTCGGAATTTTACAACAACAGATTGCAAAAGCCTCAGACAATTGCGTTTGCAGCGGCAACTGCTGCCAACCATCAAGATTTCTGGCATTGGTTATTGTAGTATTTCTTTTATGCTTCATCTTCTTCTCAAGATCTCATGCCTTATTTGGCTTTGATTTAGAATAGTGAATAGGAAAGTCGACCAGTGCAGTAATGTGAGGTATTTCAAAAGCTGTTTCAATAATAATTGTAGATCTTGTTAGCGAACTGCTGAAAGTTTTGTAGTTTTTCAATCAAAATTATTTCAGAATATTTTACTAAATCAGAATGCATAATACTGTCAACTTTTTATTAAATTCACAAAAATTTTAATTCGAAATATTATCAGTAGCTTCTTACCCGTATCCACACTGGAATGTATTATGCTATTACGTGCACTCATTTATAAATTATAGCTGGCAACTCTATTCAAAAATATATTTCAATATCACTGCTACCATTTTAATATGTAACACTATTTCAAATAGGAAGTTTTCAAATAATTTTCGTTTCGTTAAAAAGTTGCAATATTTTATTTAACGTAAACATGGCTACCCTCTTAATTCGCCAAAATATTCTTAAGTTGAAATTATCCGGTTTTTATTTGTTCTTTACAACTAACTTATACTTTTCTTTTATATCAATTAAGGTGGCAACTCTATTTAAATACACATGTCAATACCACTCCTACAATTTTAATATAAAAGTTTTTTCAAATAGGTCGCTTTAACATATTATTTTATTTGAAAAAATGTTTTAATCTTTTTTATTACTGATAGATGGCAACCCCACTACTTCGTTAAACTGTTCTGAATTATAAATTATTTTGTGTAATAACTCCTTCATATTTTACGTTTTTCACATTAAAATAATATTTCTGATTCATGAAATATCATGGATTTCTTCCAAAAAATATTCTATAGAATCTTGCGGAGATCTTTGAAACCAATAATTTGTTAGTAATAATCACTTTTCTAGATTGGCTTTTCTGTGTTTCCATTTCTTATTTACTTACGTGTATCCACTTTACAATTTCTTTGTTAAATGAACTTGAAGTTCCAAATATTATTGGGTGGCAACTCCTGCTCAATACAATTTTTTTTTTTTTGTATTTATTGTACTAAATTTCTAGTTCGGCTTCTCTGTTCTTCTCTTTCACATTTTATTCTTCATAAAATTTTTTTGTTAAATTTGTATTTATATTTTGAGATTGCAACCTCGTTTAGTAAGAAGAAATATTTTTTGGGCATCTTAAGAACAGTCCCTTAACATCAGTATGTGATTTTGGTCTATTTTGTTTATCTCATTGATTTGAATTTTCTGAAAGGTGGCAACCTTTTTCTACAAACCGTCTCTGAATTAGTTTCCAATCATCTTTTGTAAAAATAATTTTTCATATCTGCATATTTCGCCACTTTTGGTATCTGATTTGGCTTTGATGGTCTATAGTTCATCCCCTTGGATACGAACTGTATTTAGAGAGCGACTGAGAAAGTTAGAGGCTGAAGTAAGTCCAGAATTTCCGAATTAGTGACCTTATCAAGGATGGCATTGGGATTTGTCAAATTTGGATGATGGTAGCCGATTCCTCGTGAATGGAAAAATTGCCATAAATTTTTTAAATTTTTTCAAATAACTTTAATTTATGGAATATCCTCTTTCATTAGCAGACTAAGGGACATTCAGAATTATTAAAATTTAGATTCTGAATTAGGGGCATAATGTTTGGGGTAAAAAACAATCCAAATCCATCATTCAACGTACGAGTAATTGCCAATACTTTTAAGGACCGAGAAATAAATTTTTAATAAAATGTGTTAAACGAAGCTATAAATGATCACTGTCAAAACTTTTCTCCGTTCCTAACCTCAAAAAACAATTTTAATTTGCCTTTACGTCAATCAGAGGTCGGCTAATACAAGCAAAGCTAAACTATAATTTTTATCTAACATCATTGATATCAATGTAATAAGCGGTGGCGATGTCGGGCGAAAGTCAATCAGCGAAGAAGAGAGAAAGAGAGTGCCTAGTCGAGATTTAGTCGCAGTTACGACTTTGTTTATATCAATATACCACATGTATTGATGCACGACCAACGAATTAACGAAAACAAAAATGGTGAGGAGTGGAAGCTGTCTATCTGTTCACCCACACTGGTGAGTGGAAAAAATAAGCAAAATAAAATTCATTTAGCACCATTGATGAATGACACGACACCAAAGATGACGTTGATGGAGAGTGCCATGTGGACCCATCAATGTGTGATGCAGAGAGAGTAGGTGTGTATGTATGTGCTTATATCAACGATAGTAATGCACGAATTAGATACAGATATCGCATCGGATATCAATATGGCATACACATACATACATATACATTCACGAGGAGGGTGAAAAGCGTTTGATTGACAGCAAGCACAAACAGAGAAAATTACCGCTATTGCAAGCTCCGCATTTATAAATGCAATATGTGCACATATATAATATATATGTATATGCATATATATATTACAAGGCTTATATGAATTGAATGGTGTGGAAAATTTTGAAGGGTAGCCAGTAAATGACTTGCTTTTGGGGGTTAGGTTTGCACATTGAATTCGCGAGGTCGACTAGACGCTTTTCAGGGTTGTATGCACTCACAATTCTGGATGGGCTCAATTGGAACGGTACTTATTGAATTACATATAAATATGTATACAATATGTATATACAATATCAAGCGGCATTAGTATTTACCCCAATGTGTCACACTTGTAAGGGCTGCTAAGTGCGGTCGAAGTGAAATGGCAGCAGCTGTTAACGTTCAAAATTAAATGTCAATGCCAAATGGAGCGCAGCTTTTTACATACGAACATTTGAAAAATGTAAATAACTGTGAAGAATTGGTGGTTACGGAGCTTAGTAAGGGCTGTCAACTTGATTATCTCCAGTTATAAAAAATAATAATTTATACACCGTTTTTACTTCCTCAAAGGATTTAAGACTTAAGAGAGTGCATATTTGAACTCTAACAACTCGGTGGCTATCCAAAACCGGTCAGCTTTTCTTGATTTCTCCAATTATATGAGGTCCAAAAGGGTAGTTCATTAGATGAAGAAGCAAAATGTAACAAGATCCCGACATCGATTTTCAAAGCTGAAGACACTTTTAGTCTTCGGTATCTCCACCATTCTCAAGAGAAAGGGGGTTTCGAGTTTAGATGAACAGGACACTCCTCATAACAGAGAGATTGAGAAAAAGTATTTACCTCTTTCTTTTTAAAAATGTTGTATAAAATTATAGACAAAAGTCCGTTCCGAGGTTTTTGGTATAGCGTCAGTTAGCGAGGCTCTCTGGATCTCTGGTAGAAACAATGAGTGGAGTTCGATTGAATGAGATCTCGAAGAAGGAGTGAGAAAAGATATTTTTCAACTAGTTGGTGTGGATATTTTTGCCCCAAACTTTTTTCTATCCTTTTCTACAAATTTAATGAATAGAACTGAGCTCCAAGGAGTTTATACGAGAGGTCGATGGAATGAGAAAATTCTGCATATGTGTGAAAATGTTGTAGTAAGTGTAAGTAGTAATTCAGAGGCTCGCAGAGTCTGTTTGGTGCCTCGACCGGAAGCTCAGTGTGATTAATATTCTCGGATTATGTCAAATAGGGAGAACATCCGCCAATTGATCTATTTCCCAATTTCTTTTAAATCAAATAATCAGTACTGTGAAAAATTGTTGAACTGACAGACCGACAGACTCCCGAACTTTCTTTTCGAATTTTATAAATTGTTGTTATTATTTTTGAGATAAAATAAAACTTCCTTTCTTTATTTCTGCTTTCTAAATCGATTTAGTAAATCTTTGTAAAATAGTAGATAAATTTACAAAATATTTAGTAAGGCAACTCACACCGGATCAAACAAATCGCAACAATTTGTCCCAAACAACTGCTGCAACATGTTGCGAGTGATATTCGTCCGTCAAACATGTTGCGAGGCACTCAACATATTCAGAGACCATGCTTTCCGTCTTTATGACGTGCATTTAGCAGATTATTAACAACGAAACAGCGCACTAAGTACAAAACTCTGCAAAAAACATGCAGAAAGTTGCAAAAACAACAAAAAAAGTTGGTGAAGCATGACAGATAAACGCAAGAAGACAATACGAAGTCGAGCTGCTGACCCCGAAACTTGCGAGATTTATCGATCTCATGCAAATTTGGCAATGCAAACAAAACAAAGCGGCGCTTTATAAGTGTGTATGTATATGTTTATCTCGCAAACAACCACACGAACACAGTTTTGGAAAATAGGAGCGGCTATATTTATACACATGCATAGAGGTTTGTATTGTAAGTGTGTGTACCATGTTAAGAGAAACGCCGGACTTTGTACCGAATCGGAATACACCCGCCTCACTGCCAACGCACGTTGAAGGCGCCGACTGCCAGCCAGTCAGCCTTTGTTGCTTGGCCTAACAAATCAAGCAGACAGCTTGGCAGCCGGGCCCCTAAGCCATTACGCGGCGCCACCTTTGGTGGTCTATACAAAGGGGGTGTTGCTACAAGCTGTCCTCTTTATTATTAACGAGTGCATTTGTATAATGGAGTCTGTGTTCGTCATTCACTGTTACTATGTGTGTATGTAAGTTCGCACGTGTGCCTGTATATGTGTATGAAACTTAATTTTGTACTGAAGTTTAGCTTAACTGAGTTTTTAAATGTAGTACTACGATTACAAAAGCGTTCGTACATTAGAAAAATGAAAAATTGTTGTGCTTTTTATTGTTTAAAAGGCAACTAAGTGCCTCACAAAATAAATCGAAGTAATTAAATCTTCCGATGGGGTTACAATCCAATGAATTGCTTCAAAAAACTAATCTCAATGTTAAATATATATTAAAACTTCAGAATTTCTGAGTAATAAACGCTAAAAAGGAATATCGATTAATCGTTTCTTCCAATGATTAATCGATTATCAATTGATATCGCTTTTTTTATGGAAAATAAAGTAAATTTACTTTTATTTTCAAGGTCTAAAAACAAAACGTTTTTAATACAAAAAAAAATTTTCAAGTAAAAATTATTGATATTTATTTTTTTGTTTACTTATTCCTTTTTTACTGAAATATTGAATACTAGAAAAACGAATTTTAAATATATTTCTAGTTCCTCGATTTGAATATTGAAGCAATTATCGAATATTCAACCCCTAACTTGTTGACTGAAAAATGAACTCCTCGTGTAATTACTGCTCAATAATATCGCTCTCTTTCCTTATCGATCTGTTGTTCTAAAAAAGATTACATCAGTCCTTAATTTTGAGGTCTTTTGTTGCTAAGCCTAACTTTTTTACAAAAAGAGGCATCCTTCAGCAAATTTTCTCCAACTTCGTCCGTGTAGTAAATATGCCAGTCGTATAATCCTTAACTTTCCTTCTCGAGACCTCTACTGATATTAATTATAGGAGTGTGACATACATCTACGACAACCATCCCAATTGTATGACCCTTTATATGTAAAAATGTTTCTTCGTTAAAAAGTATATCTTTTGTTGTTCATCTTTGGTTTTAAATTGTGAAATTAAGATCCATTAATACCTAAAGTAACACTTCTTAAATAATGAAAACCATTTCTTAAGTACTTAATAGCTTCCACCTAAGCTAATTGGTGGTTGAGTGGACTTAAAGCCAAGTAATCGCAAACAAAAGTGAAATTCTTTACACTGAGTAATAAACTCTCGCCCGGAAATTAATCGCTAAAAGGTTCGGACTCAACCCGAAACCCAACTGTTTAGCATGCAACATGGTAAGTGCAGCGCTTTAAGGCGAGAAATTTATAACTGAACGCACATACATATATACAAAAGTGTGTATCTGGAAGTCTTCACCTTTCTTTGCCAATAACAATTGCCGTCTAGCAGGTTGCCGCGTCGTCGACCAACGCAGTTGCCACAAACCAAAAGACAACAGCATGTTGACTATGGCTGGTGGCTGCGCCTGCCTTTGCTGAACGCTCTCTACTTTCAACAAGCTTACGCATTTGGCCTTCCAGCGTTGTGGCACGCCATCGCTCCATCCGCCCCAACGCTTTGTGCGGCGGCAGCAGAGGCGTTCAACGGTTCTCGTGTTTAATGCGCTGACTTTCGCTGCTCGCGCTTTGGTCGTGCCCGCAACGCCGCCTTTTAGATTTGCCGTTCACATGCCGCAGGCTAAACAAAACAAATCAGTCAAGACGAAAAATGCAAAAACAGCAAAAAGAGGCAAACACAAAAGTGGGACACGGTGCAAAAAGTAGAAAACCTACCCAAATAAAACAAAAAAGCGCAAATAAATGGGTTGCCGCAAAACGCAAGCAAATAAACACACACATACACAGGACCATACACACGTGCTTACTTTGCTGAATTGGTTACGTATACGCACCGTCCGGAAGGATAAACGGAAACGTGCAAGTCTTTTCGCCGCGCGCATGCTAAGGGGGACTGCGCGCGGGGGTTGGCGGTGGACGCAGCTTGTGCGCTGGAAAGGAAATATTTGTTTGCGTGCTCAAGCTTGCGATTGCCGTTAGCACGCAGGCCGCACACGAAGGCGTCAGGACGTCTCCGCATTCACAACGGCGCACTGACTTATGGTGGTGCTGTAAGTCTTTTTTCTTTTTTCTATTTTTGGGTTTCAGCGCATTTTTGCTGCTCACTAGTTCTACATATTCGATTTTTTTTTTCGTTTCCTTAAAACGTTTTTGCCATCAATATTGACCATTTTTCTTTGCAATACTTTCGTGACAACAGTTTTAGCTTGACACGCAACGCGATACTCGCAAACAAGCAATATATATATGTGTGAGTGGTAAGTATGTTTGTGTGCGTGTTTCAGGTGGGTTTTGTCATATTAAAAGTTTCCAACTGCGCGAAAATCATTTAATAAAAATTCGGCTAATTAGTAACTTGTGCACGCTAACTCGGAAGCAGCTGAGTACAAGTTTGCACAGGGTGATTCCAATGAATTTTTTCTAAAAAAAAAATTTTTTTGATAACAAATTTAAATATATTTTTCATAAAAAATAAGAACACTTTTTTTATTTATTTTAATTAAAGCCGGAGAGAGCCTAAATACCTGCTGCTGCAACGAAAGTTTTTTCATTCTAGGGTAATATTCTTTCATTAGAACTTTTTTATAGAATTGTGTTATAATCTATGCCGAAATGCATAACGAATCGAGTAATGATCTAACGAAAACTAGTAAAAACTAGTAAACTTTGTTGAAATATCTTCTAAACTAAGAAACACTAAAACTCTAGTAAATCGAAGTATTTTGGAGTTTTTTTTTTATATAGCAAAAGTAAGCATATATTTCTTTATGGAAAGCTCTGGTACTAGTGTGTGTTTTTTTTTATCTAAAAAGAATATAAATGTTATTAACTCGGCATTAATAACTAACTGAGTCCTTTGTGGAACAGAGCGAGAAACCTTAGATATTTTCTCTTTCATAAAATCTGATTTATTTTTTCTATGAAATTTTTCCATATTAATTTTCATAGCTGACTGATACCAAATAAGCTATGTGCTTCTTCATATCCCACACTACATTTTTTCATTTCCTAACGCACATTTGCCTTTTTGACCCACTTTCTTCACTACTTGTGGACATTACGTACATATTGCAAACATATTTACATAGTAAGTGAGTAAAATTTATATCTGCACTATTAACCACAATTACATGAAAATAGAAACACAAGCAAATACAAAATATATACATGAAATGTAATAGAAAAGCAAAGTAATTGATTGCTGCGAATTCATAAAGTGCCTTCCTCCGCTGTCTTCCTTAAGTAACCGGGCCACTTATGAAGTGTTTGTATGTATGTACGTATTATATATTGCATAATATTCTACTTAAACTAATTTTTCCCATGCAAAAGTATACATATATATTATATTATATATTTGTATGTATGTCTGTATGAGCATGGAAATCAATAATCCGACCAGGCAAAGATAAATTATGGCATTTTGCCACAGAGTCCTGCTTTTTTGTTGCTGTAATTTATCTATTTTGCGCCGTTTGTGTTCGTACATTACATAACACAGCAGAGCATAACATAACATACATACATGAAGCGCTTAATGGAGCGTTTATCGGTCAGTCGGCCTGCACAACTGGAATTTCCCTTTTCCCGCTTACAGCTAGTAATGTTCTGCTACTACAGAGCACAAGATAAACAGATCCAGAGTTAATAACCAGAAAGATGAACTTAAGCTCAGAAATTGGGTTCGAAGTTGCACTGTTCTCTTGTCAGACATCAATCATACAAACTGTAGAGATTTTAATGTGGTCTTTGTGGGTCAGGTGGGAGTGTGAACTTACACTTAGCGGAAAATATTTGATGATGAATAGAACTGTAATCCAATTTTTAGAAATCTTACTTTTGCATGGTCTTAGGAAGTACAAAAGATAGCTGTAAGAATATAAGTAACCACTTTTTATATTGAAATGAGAGAACTCAGCACTGTTAAGTTAGTTTGTTTAAGGCTAGATCATCTTAAGTGTTTAAGTTTGATTAGGTGACATTAGACTAAAGAAGGTAATGGGAGGTTAGGTTAAAATAGAGCAATATAAATGTAAACAAAATAAATTCCATTAGATTATGTCAGTTTAGACTAGACTAGAGCACGCTAGCTAAGCTTTTGTAATGCTAGCTCAAAGATTTTCTTGAAAAAAATATAAAGGTTACTTGTTTTTAGCTGGATTCTAATGACTGGTTCATGACTTGGATCAGTGAAGTGTCAGTCCATGCATTGAAAAACAATTTAAGGAAAGGAAAGAGAGAGGGAGAGATAAATAGCAATAGGGAGAGATAGGAAGAAAGCGTTAGTGAGAAAGAGAGAGATATAAAGAAAGAGGCGGGGAGAAATAAAAAGATTGTAGCAAAAACTTCTTTATTCCTGGAATATTTTATGCCACTACAACAACAACAGCAATTTTATATAAGATATGTTGATGGTCACATAGATCTCTCTGCGTGGTTGAACTTTCGAGTTTGCAAACTAACTAAATTAATTTTTAAAGTTTATACTTTTTCTTATTTTCCTTTTTCAGCAAAAAAAATTATTAAAATAATTAAAGGTTTTATTAACAAATTTTTTAAAGATACTTTTCTTTTTTCTGACACTGCTCTTTTTTAATAATCTTCAAGATTTCAATTGTTTTTGTATAGAAAAATTTCTAATTTTGCTATGACACTTCTTTAAGTGCACGATTTCACCTTTCATATTCCTTCCATTTAATTTTTGATTTTCTTTCATTACTTCCCTTCAAACAAAACATTTCACAAGCCACTTAAGTGAAATATTTTTGTCTTTTAGTTGCTTCGTTCTTCGTCCCGTTAATATTAGTTATTAATGATGAGCTAAACGGTTTTGTGGGGTCAAATGAGCAGAAATGAGTGCTTTATCATAAACATTAACTTTTGTTGTTGAGCTTTGTCATAAAATGTGGAAGATAGTTTGGCATGGAGTGCTTAAGTGTTTATAAAAGCTTACAAGATTGGGCTTTTATGAAGGAAATGGTGACAATTTGTTTCTCATATACTTAAATGGCAAAAAAGTAAGGCGCTGGGTTGATAATAAGGATGGGAAGCAATTGATGCTAAAAAAGTTACAAAAAAAACTTAATATATATATATATATATATGAGTTTTTCCTTTATAACAAATATTTCGTAATTTGTTATTTTTGTAATATAAACTTTTTTCTCCCTCACACATATACCTAAAACTATTTACCCATCTCGAACGAAAGCTCTCAGCAGCTTAATACGTATGTACATGTAAAAGCACCGTTTCGTTGTACTTCGAATTTCACAGAAAAGTTGGTTCTTTGATTGTGGTTATTTTTTCATGCTCTAGTAATCCTTTTTCAAAGAAATTTTGCAATTTTTCGAATTTTGGCATT
The DNA here is from genome assembly GCA_021498325.1 of Bactrocera minax. NCBI lineage: Eukaryota > Metazoa > Arthropoda > Insecta > Diptera > Tephritidae > Bactrocera > Bactrocera minax. The sequence goes on from JAKEEE010000001.1 coordinate 6,951,858, forward strand.
AATTTCATTCATACTCGCTACATTCGCTGTTCGCTGTCATTTTTTCTTGCCATTTTGCCTCTATCCTCGTAATTCTTCCGCCAGAAGTCAAGGTCTCTCGGCGAAAGCGTCGTCGTCTGCTGCCAGGACACTTTTTGTAGACTAAACTTTTACTTTTCTGGAACAAAACGCTGGTTTGCCTTTTCAATTCACTCACTTCACACACTAAAGACAAGGAGTTTTGATGTAATTGCTGCTGCCTTGAGCTGTATACTTTGTTTCGCCGCTTTGGCGTTTGGATACCAACTTTCTTGTAACTTTTTCGTACTCTTTCCTGCTTAATTGTTGTTGCACGCTCTATAATGAAGTCTCACAATTACTGTTATATGTCAATGGCGTCATTGCTCTTTGCCTTGATTACTTGAATGTTCGTCGTTTTCGTCCTCCTTCGACTTTTATTTCTATTTTATCAAGAGGGCAACGAAGAGGCGAATGAACGGAAGAGAAGGTACTGATGGCAGTGGATTTGGAAATAGCGTTATCGCAATAGAAACTCATTTGAGGCAATTACAAGATAAGTTCATTAATCAGGATAAATTAATTTTTGGCGCTTTAATCCTTTTTGTTTCTTAGTGAGTGGTGCATTTGAAGGGAATTTTTTGGTCGCTTTAAGCAGTTTTGGTGAATATTTTAGCTAGATTGATATCGCTATGACAAATCAAGCGATACCAAGATTTCAAATCCATTCCAAGATTGTACTAGGCGGATTCTTCAAGTGTTATGAACCCTAAGAGTGTACCCACCAACTCTAATTTTTATGAATATTCGAAACTAACTTGTTTTTGATGTCAGAACAGTCGTTTCTGGAGTTTCTTCTGAACCCATTCCAAAATATGCTCTGCTCTGACATAAGTTTGCCACTGTTTGATATATTTTCTATCAGTTATACTAATGGATCTTTTTATAATTCAAAATGGGAAAAGTTGTTGAAATCCTTAAATTCTTTAAGAGAACCCCTTCATATAAACAAAGCAAATGGCATCGAAATAGTTTCATAGTCTTCGGTCACAACCGGTTCGTCAGTTAGTTAAAGGTTATGATCAAGGTACAAAAGATGAACCAAGAAAGGAAACGTAGATGCATGACTTGGTCCAAGAGAGTAGGAATTAGATTAGTAAATTTGAGTATGATATTCGTATTTTCAATACGGTTATTGGAACGTTATTGATCGTTTTTCTGTTTTAACTAGGATGGTCGTGGTTTAGATAATAGTAAAATAGAAAGAAATAGGTAATAGTAATTGGAACTAGTTGCAGGGAAATAGAGACAACAAAGAAGGGAAAGATCAATGTAATTTCACGACTTAGAGCGAGGGTCAATCTTAAATCGGTTTTTGTTAGAGGAAGTCATGTACTGTATATTTCCACCATCCTCTTAATTTTTTAATGAAAATATGTAAGGTTGCTTTAACCAATCAATGAGGAGTTTTTCCCTCTCCTGGCCTTTTATTTGGAGTTATATGCTCAATTTTAATTAAATGATGTAAAACGATAACTTTTTGTATGAATCCAATGGCATAAAAACTAAATACCACAAAACATTTCTGAATTTTATTGTTGGAAAGGATTGTATGTTTGTTGTTGTACGAAAAGCAAATACATACGAAAGTCGGAAGAAACACCTCAATACACATATATAAATATGTTAGAAGTTAGCATGCTTATGTGTGCATAAGTCGTTACACATGCTGTACTTAAACGAAACATTGCACAATTACATGTGTCAAAAAAGAGATACATAGAAAATTTTTTCTATAAAACTGAGAATTTTTTCATGCAGTGAATATTTGTAAATTAATTTCATCAAAAAACAGCAGCAAGCAAACAAAATTGATATGCTTATTTAAGTACATATATATATGTAGGACACATGTAACTTAGAAAAAGATATGATTTTCACAACGCTATTACGCACATAATGAAGAAAAAAAAAAAAAATTTTGTGCAATTTAAATTTTTTATAATAAACATATTTTTAGCTTATTTTAAGCATTTATGCAAACTAATGGAGGCAAGTCAATAAATGTAATTTTTTTTTTTTTTCAAATAAAACATTTTTTTTTTATTTTTTTATAAATTTTTTTTGATTAAAAGCTTTAACATTCGTTACGAAATTTTTTAGCAGAAAACATTTTTCTTTTTAATGTCATTTCATTTCAATATTTTCTCTGCGGTTTATTGGCACGGAGCCGACAAAACGGCGCCACGTCGCAAAAAGATGAAGTCAACACGATGCGGCAACTATTTTTACGCCTACTGAAAAAAAAAACACTAAAACAGGAAAAAAAGAGAAAAGCAAAAATACAAAAATTAAAACATAAACCGAAGAAAATATGAACCCCCGCGCACACACACTTTCTTAAGAAAGTGCAGACAGCTAATAAAGAAATGAATAGAAAAAATATTTTGCGTTAATTTAAAACACAAATCCACAAATTCATATCTACTCGTGACTCCTTTAATGACATAAAAAGCAAAACTAACAAAAACAGCAAACACATTTCTATTGGCAACGTTGGCGGTGCTAATTTTGGCGCATGTGTTCCCAAATTAAAAGATTGCCTAGTGCCTATAGGCGATTTATGAAAAGTTTATGTATGGTGTGTATGGGTGTGTATATTGTGGCAGAAATAGTTTAAATATAAACATTTGAAAACACAATAAATTCGAAAAAAATTATGCGAAAGTAATATACGTCAGAAAGCAGCATTAAGTTACCCTGCAAGAAAAACTGGCTGCAAAAATTTGATATAGTTCGTCAATGCTGAAAGAAAATCTATTGAAGTTGTGAAAAAAAGTATTTTATTACAAACAAATTTATTAAAAACAAATTATTACTAACTCAGACCTTAAGGAGAGTAGTAATGGAAAAATTAAAAGAAACTTTCGCTAGATGGCGCTATGCAATAATATTTGAGAAACCATCTCAAAATTTATATCGATGATATTAAGTAAAGTGTTATATACTATTTCAATAAAAGAAATAGTTTCAAAGTTTGGTCGTTGCTATATTCTTATTGAGATATAGAGGAAATATTGAAATATATGGTTCCAACTATATCACAATAAACTATACACATAAAGAATTTCTATTGTTTCTAGTTTTAAACATAATTTTGCTTAACATTTCCATTTTATCATTACGATCCAACTTCTCACAATCTTCTCGGAGTATTTCATATAGTATAGTATAGTTTATTATACAATCTATATACCGAAAAGTTTTAAAAATAGAGGGAAGTTTATTTTTCTGTCTATTAGGAGATAGCCATTGTCTGTCGGAAGATCTTTAAAAAGAAGTCCCTTTTCTTGTAGACAGGTGTGGACTGTCCGCAACTAATAAAGGTATTAAAGCTTCGATAGAGAAGCGTAAAAGACAATGACATTGAATAAAGACGTCAGCTGAAGTAATTTTGGAATGATCACATTGAATTTTTGGACACATATCTATATCGAGTTATGTCATATTGTTTGTTTGATATTGAATTGCATTTATAATAAAGGCCTTGAGTTGGCTTTATCAAACAAATAATTAGGAGTAAAATTGCTGTCAAAAAGAGATGAGTTCGTCAACTCAAAAAAAAAAAACTTTCAAGATAGTTTATTTTATTTTGTTTTCACCAGTTTTCTTAGAGGCATTCAGGGAAGAGTTATTATTATTAGAGAACTATGTATGTGAACAGTTTAAGTTTTGAATTTGAGGAAAATTTCCTTAACGGCATCCGGAACTATCGGGTTATCGAATTTGAATCGAAAGTTATATCTCATTCTTCGTAACCGAAATTGAACGCGCTATAGGAGATAGGTAGTTTATTTATTTCTTAGTTAAACCTTTTTACTTTTACTCTGTCTGAAGTTTTAGCACCCTTTGGGAGGATTACTAACTTCGTTCTACTAAAAGAATTAAAAGCAACAAGCTTTTGTAGAAGAAATTTGCCTGAATCTGAAATTCACAACATTTCCTACAGACACTACATATGTAGGCAGTCACGAAATCATTGACAACAACGATTGACTACAAAATTAGTGAACAGCAGTGGGCTGACAGAAAGATAGGTGGATTAAACCGAAAATATGCTCCAAAAATAAGCAATTCCTTAACACTTAGGCTCATCTGCCTTACATAAATATGAAGCACACACTTTACTGCTCGTATCCGCAGTTTTCTTGCTTTGATATATTTCGCACATGAGTATACTGCGGATGCAACAACAGCAAACAACATGGCAAATATAGAGACTAATATTTACGAGTATATATGTACGTATGTTTGTGTGAAATGTGGCAACATGCACGCAGAGTCAAAGACCGTTTGACCGAATTGTGAATTGCGGATGATGCCGCAACTAAAAATATACCGTGCAACACGTCAATGAGTATATTTAATAACATATTTTTGTGCATACGCTAATATACATATTTATATATGTGTGTATGTTGACTTTGTATTGCTCTCGAATGCATGGCAGCTGAGTCAAAAAAAACTCGATAGGAATTTTTGCCAATAAATTGGGCTGTCAAAGGATTAGCGAATATAGTTGCAAACACATACATAAGGTATTCCAATAAATTGCGTCTAGAAAATAGGCGTTTTGTTAAAATTGCAAATTCTTCGGAATTTTTATTTCAGTAGAGTTTTCCTTTAGTTTTTTGCGAAAACTTGCATTAACATTTTTCAAAATAAGTTTTAGTGGTTGATTTTTCTTTGCCAAAATGTTTTAGTTGAGTGCATTTTTTGGGAACGGACGTGTCCATTGAGCTCAATATACCCCAGTAGACATTACAAATTGCTTATTTTACTTATGTTTTTAGATTTCTTACGTATAGTCTAGCGATTAGACTGAAGGGACTAAAAATAATGTGTTGAAATTTTCGCCATTATTTTTTTGTGGTAAGTGTTTAGTCACCCAGGTTTTTTTTAAGAAGCTTACTAAATGAAATGGGTATGAAATATGGTAATATTTTTTAATGACGTCATCCTAATATAATCGAGAGTAGAAAATATAGATATTTCAAATATTTTACAGTCAGGGTGATACATTTTAAGCTAAGCACATAGTATAATGCAGTGCCGACGAAAAGTAACAAATTGCTACGTTCCCATCACGATTGGGTCTATGTAACCGGAACTCCCGCCCCAGTAGTGTGAACTCGGTACCATTCCTGAACATTTTTTGGGGTATCGAGCGTTGTTTAAAATGCTTGCGAATGTGTTCTCCAATAATTCTACGTTACTTAGTTACATATATAATATAATTATTATATTACTAAGTATATATTGTACAGATTCTTTCTTTCAATCTGGGTTAGAAACATACTTTCTTCAACCCTATAGAATATTCTTTAAGTAGTAAACTCTACAATGTGCATTACATAACCTCAAATTGTATTCCTCGTTTTTTCGAGAATGGTCTCCATTAGCTGAAATTTTCCTACCGGGCACTTATCAACAACTCATAAACACATTCCAATATTGGCGGTGATTTACTATTAGTGAGAAAATGAATGTGCCGAGAGCTTTTTTATTAACCTCTTGTTCTTGCAACTCAATGAATGCTAATTTGAATTCTTATTAACAGCGCGCTTACAACGAGAACACATGCATACAAGAATTTGCAACCTTCAACTGCAACTTACAGTAAATTAAATGTTGCTACAACAAATTCAACATTAAACCATAAATTCACAACAAATCGTTGCAACAAATCCATTTGCAGATTTATTTAAATAAAAATTGTGCGCGACCGCAGCAAACCCCTCGTGACTTAACTGCATCCATGTATATGTATGTATGGCCATATGCGACCATACCATGGGACAAGTGCACCCTCCCCTTTGCTGTGTGGCCTGTGTGGCGCGGACTCCAAAATGTGTGTTGCCAGCAAACAAAGTGACTTTTTCCACACAAATCCATGCATGTGTTCGTGTGTGTGTGCGTGTGTGTATCTGCAAATAGTGTGACTTCAAATACACTAGTATTAGGGGGATATTTGTTGTTTGCTTTGCCGGCGAATTGGCACACAAAACGCTGACAATGCGTGACAATTTATTGGACACATCAGTGACACATATTGAGGCACAAACAGACGAACGAAGAAAAGTGGCAGAGATAAACAGAAAAATCAAGCAGAAATAAAAACGAAAAGTGCTTGCGGCATAACGGCACAACAACAACAACTCACATACATGTGTACATAATTCTGCAGCTAACATTTGCACTGGCCGTCGCTCGCTACTCACCGCTTTAGGGCATAATACATGACGTTGCACCAATCAGCTCACACCATGCACCCCGCTTGCCTAACTGCAGCGTTGTTAAGCTGCGTTGCCAATTTAGGCTTTGCGAGCCGATTTATGCGCCGGCCATTTAGGCTTCACAGCGACTCATTGCACTCGGTGGCAAAAAGCACTAGCCACATACATATATATATATATATATATGCAATATTAGCACATAATACTCGTAGACTTACTTGAAATGCTTAGTGTGACTTGCAATTTAGCGCCTGCGGCATTTTGCCCAAAACTTGACAAAACCTAGTTGTGCCTTTCCAAATTGCATATGCACTCAAATAAATTTCGTTAATGCTCGTAATTCTAAATTAAATGTTAACGCTAGATATGTATTCACACAACACACATTCATACTTACAGTGTGCAATAAAAATAGGCGAACATGGAAAATAACTCACGTTTCTCCAAAGCCAAAAATATTCGTGGGTCTTGTGCTCACTTTTGTATTTATTCTAAGACAATGTGGTCAGCATTGTGCAAATATTGTTATTAGACACATACACTTGAAAGTATACATTCATCTGTGACTAAAATTCTACCCCCTTTGCTGCCCGCATGGCGCATTAATTTTCGCTCATATATTTATTTATTATTAGTCGCCCAAAACGCAAAGAATTGCAAACTTTTAAATGCAATTTTCCGCAATCGTAAAATATTCGCATATTTTTGCACAATTGAATCGCCGCCAAGCAATCTTGGCAATTCGGCACTCGAATAGGTCAGTTCGTATGCCAGTTGGCTCATTCATTGGTTAACTAATTCGTTGTTCGTTGCGAAATCATAAGCACTTCAAGCATGTGTTCATGTGTTGTGATTATTAAAACCCGAAAAAAAATTTCGGGATCCCGTTTTTTCGGGATTTGGTAGATTATATTTTCTAATTCGTGTTCAATAATAAGCTAATTAATTGTTTTTGTTACTTTGTAAATTAAAAAATTAGTAGAACATTTTATTACAAATTTATTCACAAAAACTTTCTGCAGCCCCTTTCGAGGTGTTCGAGTCAAATTAAAATTTCGGTCAAATATTTCTACCAAAATTTTGTATAAAATTAACTATAGTGTGTACCACAAACATTCTTAAAATTCGCTCTGCATTTCCTACAGGCATACACTCCATTCAAAATCGCTCCCAACCGCCACAAAGTGCAGCACTAATTTGACAAGTACAAAATGTGGCAATTACTTACTCATGGCGGCTTTTTGAACTTACCACACAATTCATTTAGGCTCCAGACGCTTAATTTCACAGACAAATTTCAGCGTCATACCAAGTGCAACAACATATTGTTGCAAATGCACTCGCACATTTGTCAGCGCCACAATTGCATTTCGGCGTCGCGTTATCGATCGCTTGGAAAAAAGGTCGAACGAGACCCAGATTTCAAGTGACAACGCCGCCGACATTTCTGCACATTAAAATAATAAAATTTGTTCACACACACATGCACACTCATGCGCACTCATGCATATATGACCGTACTTGTAAGCGAACTTAAATGCGAGCATGAGCACTTAAGAGATTTTACATTTTACTCGTTGGTTTGTGTGCTGCGCACATAACGGCTTTTTTCTTTATTTCTTGAGAGTCGAAAATCTTGCAAATCAATGGTGATAAATTGTAAATTGAATAATAGTCCGAGCACACACACACACATATGCCACAAATTGCGCACACAATTGCGACTGATTGTCGTTTGTTGATTGCATTCAATGCTTTTAGCGACCGTTTTCAATTGCCACCATAATAAACATCGGCAATTTGTAAGCTTTTTGTAGCAGTCGAGTACATTTGTATGACTGTATGTATGTGTGTGTGTGCTTTATTTGTGGCAGCTTCGCTATATACTCGCCAGCCAGCCACTCGAGTGAGCTTGTTGAGTTGGGCTTAAGCATCTCAAGGAATCAAATAAATAGTTTGTTTGGCATTATTCAATTACACCTAACAATTGAGAGTTCCAATACAAACTATGAGGTTGCACAATGGCAGCTTGCAACAATAGTGTGCTGAAAATTAAATTTGTAAATGAAGCGAGAATTAAAAATAGAAATAAAAAATGTGTCTCTTAAGAAATGAGTACGGTCAGCTCACTCAGGCAAAATCTGAACTGGGACAAAGAAAATGGTTGAGAAATTAGGCAGGAGAAGCATAGTGGATTTTAGATGGTTTATATGATCCTTATAGTTAGCTTACACACCACCTGATTATAATATAGACATTCACACCAAAGTCTTTTCTTTTTTCCTTCATACTAAATTTTAGAAGGGATCTTTGTTCGGTCGTTTCAGGCAGCATTCGGCTGTCCTGCAAATATCGCACTCTATTAGCGATACCTAAGCGTCCTACTTATGGGACCTGTAATACAACTAATCTGCTGTAACTGCAATATCTGAGCTGACAAATAGTCCAGGTCTCATTAAGTGCACTGTTTGTCCTCAATAAACCAATATGCTATCCACTTTGCTCCAGCTTTACAGTGTACTTCTACTCCCCTGAAATTGCACGTATATACTTATCTTCGGTGCCACCAGTTTTGAATTATCATCTTCTTAACTTTGAGCCTTGCTAGAACCTTCGATTGATGATTCCTTATGAAGCTAAATTCCTGGCCTAATTTCGACCAGACTCGGTTTCCTACGCTGTCTTAAGCCAATATAAATAATAAGGTTCTCTGTTTTCTAACTCAAAAGTGCCTCTGAATATGCATTGTTTAGCAAAATAGTTAGAGCTTTTTTTCTGAACAAAGTCTTAGACAACAAAGAGTTCCTAGCTGCAACGGATATTGTTGATACCACGTCTCCAAAGTCAGAGCGATTGATAAACATATTCAAGAACTCTTTTTAGAAAATAAAATCAAGGAAAGAGAATTCAACATTAGATTTAGTGCTACAATTATGCAGTCTGCTTAGCATCAAGTTACTGACTGTGATCTTTCGCAACTATATCACAGGTCTTTATTGCCAACAGCGTTATGGCGACATTCCAACAATAACTAAAAGCTGATGATTGTTAAATTTTAAGAAAAGCTCTTTGATATGGATAATACTCACGGTGCTTTTGATGTTCTTGTGACGAGTGTTTCTAGAAAATACTTCCAATCCAGCTCTGAAAATAATACCCCATAAATAAGTGCTATATATACATATAATATATATAATTAAACGCATACGTGATCATCGACCTCAAATGTAGAGAAGAACGTGTAAATCTCATAAAAACTAATTTACTAATGGCAGTTTCTATTAAACACATTTCATATTACTCATCTAATTCCCATTCAAGCATTTACCCATTCACACAATTGCACTTTAGAACACGCAATGAATTGCTGGCAACCAATACATGTACATAAATACATACATATCTACCTTTATTACATGAATTTCTCATCAAATCACACATATGAACACAGACATACTAGTATATTATATAACTAGCGACCCATATATACCCAGGTCTACTTATGCACTTCCATCAAACAGGCTTAGCATTGACGTCACACAGCGCAAGGTGTTCTGCTTCTTCTTCTTCTGCATCTTGATTTAGCTTTTCTTTGAATGAATGAAGACAGCAAAGTCGAATTCATTAAGTGCAAAGAGAATAGTTCTAGAGCTGCTGGCTGCATTCTAACAACAATAAAAAAGTGGAAATAATATCTTTAATGAAAGGCTTACTTATATTTGTACTCATACTTGTGTGTATGTGTGTGTCTGTGTAAATGAGGTGAGGAAAAACTTGTTAGCCTTGCCAGAAGGCCGCCACCACCTTTGCCGCCGTAAACGCAACCAATACCAAGAAAATAGACGCCAATTTATTTGTCATCGTTGTCGTAGTTATTGTTGTTGTAGCCGTTGCCGCGGACGCTATTGCAATTGTTGCTGCCTTTATCGTCATAATTACATACACGTCACTTGCAGGCATTACATTCGCTAGTGCATTTTATATGCATACATATGTGCCCCGTAGGAAAATTATAGCAAACCGAAAGAATTAAAAATAATGTCAAAATCTGTTCTCGTAAATGCTGAAATCTGAAGTCTTAGTGATTTTTAAGATTGGAATATTGCTTGATGGTCATTTTAAAGATTTTTTATAGGATCACATTAAAGTAGGTGGCTGATCTTATAACTGTAGAATTGTAAAATATACAACACCAAAAAATTGTTACAAGCTTAATTTCACAATTCACAAAACCATTCATAGTCATTTGAGCTAGTTCAAAAATCAAGGCCAAATTAACTCACAACCCTACTAAGTAAATTTTATATTTTTTAAGCAAAAAGACATTATGAGTCTTTAATATGTGACATATGAGTCATGATAACCTCAGGAAAATGGTTCTCATAGGAGATTTTATGAAATGTGTGATTGATATATTCACTTTAAAAGTAGCGTTTTATGACAATCGCCACAACTAAACTCGTTAAGCTCGAGTTCGTTCCTAACAAAAATATAAAAATCATGAGAGCATGAGATGAGCATGAGATCCGATTTTATGACCAACTGTTTGTGGAGTACCGTTATGTTGTTACCGTTATGTTGTTGTTTTTACGATTTAATTTTTTAAATTTGTCTCTTTGGCTGATTAGAGTTTTCTCTGTTCAAAAGGTCTATCTGACAATCCTCTTTGAGCACTTCTGACTTGGATTCTAAAATGTACTCCTATCTAATATACAATTACTCAGAAAAAAGACAGACCTTTGTATCAATTATACCCACTTTTGCTGAGATTTTTTGAGAACCATTCTTATGAAGTGATCCTTTTTCAGCTTTGAAGGTTATCTTTGTGATTTGCATTTATCTATTTAACATTTTATCGGAAATGACAAAATTTATATAAAAAACTTCTTCCTTAATAGGAATTTTATTGCTCCTGCCTATCTAGTGTTATGTTTAAGACTTCGCTGAAGCATATTATTTTCAATGAACTCGATAGATTTATTCCCACACACATTAGCTCGAATTTTTCTGCAGGGCATGTGCTTCATATAAAACTTGCAGTAGCACTAGTATATATGTATGTGTTCATTTGCTCACCTAAACTATCCGCCTGGACGTCGTAAAGTCTGCGAAAATAAACGACATGCGCTTTATGTACAACAAATGCCAAAGCAAGTTGGATTGCCAATATTTCATAGTTGGCCTTCAAGCAGACGAACAATCAACGGTCGTAGTCACTGCCCTGCCCAGCCACCCAACGACACAAGGCGAATGGCAGTCAAGGCATCGAGCGTCACATGTGTATACATATATGCATAGTCTTATGAATATATACTTTTATATTTATATAACTGTTTACTAGTTCTGGTCTAAGCATTGTATTTGCTCCAATTTATTTACCATCCTTCTTCATTAATTTTCTCAATTTAATTGCACTTTTCAAGTTATCCTCATTTCATCCATGTGTTATATATATTATATAATATATACCTGTTTGTTATTTTCTTTATCACTTGCCAATTCCTTCATCTTGTTTGTTTAAATTGAGTTCTCCAGCCTGTGGCAATTCATCCTCATTACTTCTCCCATTTATTTTATATATTTCACTATTACGAGCCTTTTGCTCTTACCTAAGTAGGTATCTCAGTCTATTTATAGGTGTGCGTGTGTGTGTGTTGAGCATGCTTGCGAGCCTTATACCGCCACAGCAAATCATGTTGTTCCACTTAACTTATATTTTCATTAGCATAATTAACTTGAAGTGTATGTAATTGTCGGCATACCATTACTTTACCGGATACGTCTGTGTAATTATATACTTCTGCATATGTATGCATATATGTATATGTGCTTATTTGTTTATACGTAGTAATTGCCTTCCAAATGCATTGCAATTATATTGCCAATTTATTTATTTGCAAACAACGCAATAGTCGATTCCATTTGCCAATGAACTAAATAAGAATTTTCTTTACCGATAATTGCAATATTTCAGATGGAAATTTATTTAAGCATTGTAATTGTAATTCTAAATGTAATCACATAAAATTTTTATACATTTATACAATTTATATTACCTGCTCTTTACGGCAGCTATTGAAGAGAGCTGCGACTGGGTTTAGTAGAGGGAGCAGAGAGAAGGTTTCATAGCAAACTTTCCGGTGTCGTATGTTTCAGGGTTACCATAATAAACCTACATAAGTTTACTAGTAGGCAAACTAAAATTCGGAGAGTATTGACTTCATTGCCAGCAATCCTAAGAACAAGATAGATTCCTTGAAATGTTATGAACTCAAATTAGAAAACCATAAAACTGAAAACCTTTGTACTTTCAGACAGTTATTTCTCTAAAGCTGTCTACACCGTTGCCTTTCCATTACCCATTGTCCACAAACGCCCAACCCTTTCCGTCACAGATTTCGAATACCAAAATATTATTTGGGTTTAGATCCTGGAGCATCTATTTTCACATAATTGAGCCTCACAAACTTCCAAGAGTACCCGCAATCTATAACCCCCAATAACTTAGAAAATAATCCCAGAGGGCCTATCATATATCTAGCCGCTATTTAAATATGTCGAAACTTAAATACTCGCCAAAATTTGGCATGGATTTCTCTAAAAAATATCTCTAATTCGCAGTATGGCATACAGATATACCCCTCAAACTTATTTAGCACAACGATTTTCTCCAAAGAGTGGCGTCAAGTTGTGTAAGCGGCCTAGCTGATACTAATATGGAAGTATAAGACTAACAAGCCCAACAAATCCATACATATGAACAATAAATGAGCCTCAACATTTAAATTTTGCTCGAAAAAACAACTTATCACCAATCACTAATTAAGAGAGTTCAGATTTATCTGGTAAGATATGTCTGGTAAGCAATTCTAGCTCAACGGAGTACTAAATTTGAACTATTTTGAAACCTCTCTGTTTACGTCGCAACCAGGCATCATGTCTACAAAACCATAGATCATGTGACTAAAATAACTGACAGCAACAGATGGAGCACGAGATTAAGACACGCTACGTTATAAACGAAGCGAACTCTCAAATTTTCATAGTGATTCTAAACAAAGTCTTCCTCTTCTTTCATCCATGGCGTCATGAGTTAATATACTTTTCTGTCAAAATCACTCCAAAGAAAGTCATTGGACGAAAATGTCGTAAACTCTATTCCATGCGGTCTGGACCTGATAGTGACAGCTGTCATAAATTTAGAAATTTGGAGCTGATAGTGATGTCCCTCTCCAAGTTTGTCAATAGACTAGAAATACTTCTTTAGGTTTAATTGTCTTAGATAATTGGTTCCTAAAGCTAATGTCAAGCTCCTTTACATCAACCAGGCTAAACTTTAAAACAATATCATCATCACGAAGAAATAATTACTATATAAAAGTTTAATATTTTACTGTGGTAAACATTATCACTTTTTCTAGATATTATTAAGAAAAAATAATAATTTGCAAAAAAATCTAATAATTTTTCTTTCTCTTTTATTTCAGGTAAGATACAGAGCAGATGTGTTATAGCTGACGAAGCGCAAGTCTTATACATAGTGAGTGCCAAACTATTTTACTTCAGAACTTAATATTAATGTGGGAAAATGCAACCAATGTTTACTTGCCACTAATATTTATGCCACAGAATTTGTTATAACTTTTTAAATTTTCTTTCTAAGCTATTGCACAATGACTCAGTATGAGAGCCTTTTTTCTCTTGATGACAAGCCTTACTAACGACTGAAAATTTGACCTGGTCGTGATTTTCAAAAAGTCTCTAAACTTCATGCAAATTGCTGACTTTATGTAAACTCTACTTCTATAGACACATATCTATACTCATCGCGGCCACTTTTCTGTGGCTCTCAAACAACAAAGCATACACAGTATTTGTCATTTGTCACAACAATTGTCATAAACCTGTCAAACTTTCACTCTCTTCAAGAAAAATGTAAAAAAAAAACACCTTCTACATTGTGTCGGAAAAGTCGCAGCCCACAATCACACCTCCATTTTAATACAGTCTGTCATTTACATACGGATTTCAGCGACAACAAATAAATGTTGTCATAAACGATAAATTATTAATTATCTTTCATATTTACATACAACAACAACAATGCATTAATCACTTTTGGTCTGCAAGAAGGTGTGTAAACGAGTGACAATGACAATGACAAGCGACTACAATTAGACAATTAGTGTGCGGACAGACAAGCTGAACAAAGATAGGAAAAAAACGACAACAAAAAAAAAAATGCGATGAAAATGCAAATTTACTTCAAAGCAACAAACATCGGTGAATGTATGTATATATGAATATGTCTAAAACCTTAAACACATATTGCTGACCATTTGTCTTTATAAGCGTGGTGCTTCCGAGCCGAGCGCACTTGGACTTGGCTGCTCGAGACACTTGTCGCTGGAACACCCTCAACAATGCGACAAAGACCGTGTTGCCAGAATACATATCGCCACCATTTATTATACACTCATTATAGCAATTAAGGAAAGGTGTTTCGTGTAATGAATAATACACGGTTGTTGTTGTTGTTAATTTGTGCGTTTTATGTTGTTGTAAACATTGTTATTATTATTATTGTCACTATTTCTGCGAATATGGCTTTGAAAAACAGCAAGTGGAGTGGGTGCTCTTGTTGTTGCTTTCTGAATGGTTTTTATGTTTTTACAACTTCGTTGTTCTTGTAATTATATACATACATACATATATACATACATTCATACATATAATACAAACTTCAACATGCGTATTTAAACTTAGGACTACGCCGTTTTTAGCTCCAAACCATTGTTGTTGTTGTTGGTATTGTATTTAATGTCGTGAATTAGCTCTTAAACAGCTAAACAACTGAAATTAACCACACTAATGACTCGTTTTCACCACACATTTCAACTAACGCCGGCGGTCTGCCGCTCTCTCTGCCTATCCGCCTCTCAGAAAGACCTGCAAGCAGACAAATCTTGATCAGACAGTACTTTGCATGTATTTAATATTCCCAATAACTTAACTGTTGTTGTCTTATGTTTTTATTTTTTGTTATTGTAATTTACACACCGTTCACTTCAGGTCGAGCAGCTGCTTTCTTAGTCGAGTCGAACAATCAGCGATTAGTTTTGGCACTTGTCCAAGTTCGATCCATCAGTTGGCTATAGACTTTTACAACAAAAACAATAAATACTGTTATTACTGTTACTAATTGGTGTTCATTAGCAATGTTGCCAACAACAATGTAAGCAATTTGTAAATTGCTGAAAATTTAATAAATATGTGGCCACACGTACAAACAACAACATTTCACTACAACTACACCTAATGTATACATATATATATATATATATATCTTTGTATGTTTGTATATAATTATGTAAGTCTTCAGTGTTGAATACTCTAATCACACACTGTGGCAACATCGCCTTTATCTTATGGGTAATTATAGGTAATCGACTGCAACAACGATTAATTGATACCCGCCGTGTGAAGTGAGATGTTGTTGTTGTTGTTGAAGGTGTTGTTGTCGTTGATAATGAATATGCGTGCTTAGTAAGGCGGGAATGATAAATGACTGAAGGGTGGCGATTCTAAGCTTTAAGGTGTGTGGAAAAGAAACTAATAAATATAAAGTTATCCAGATGTATGAGTGCATATACAACGTGTGCCTTTCTAATTACTACTTGCAACATAATTTAATATTTTTGTTGAAAGCTTGCGCTGGTAAATCTTTAGCGGATATAGCTTTAGCGGATTTTCGCCTACTCTATATATTCATACATAAATACTTGTATATATTCAAAAAGTAAAATGTTTTAATACAATACATAAATCAAAGTTTTACTTACTACTACAAAGTATAACTAGAGCATTTCTGCCTATTCAACTCGAATAACTTTAAAACGAATGGCCCGAGGTCCAGTGGATTTGTATATCGTAAATCTTTAGATTTTCGGTTAAAATAAAAGGCAAACAAGTTTAATGATTACATCATGTATCAAAACCAACAATTTTTTAACACTCAAAATTTAGTTAATTGGCAACAACAACAGCTTTGATTTACTTTTGTTGCTGTTGTTAACTGAAAAATGTTTTAAAGGTATTCACCCTAGGAATTTGGTATTCTGGTATGAGTAAAAAGAAAATTTTTATTCCGGACTTCATAAATACATTCATTCAGTTCATTCATAAATACATGTATATATTCCAAGTAATTGGAGCAATTGTGATTACTAGCATGCAACACCGCCACTTTCAATAATCACCACCAAATATATGGCAGACTTAGCTGCGCACTAATAACAGCAATTCAGTGACAATTTCACTTGAGACAAACAAAATTTGACATCGAAAATTCCCAAATAACTCCATGCCCCAAATTGTAAATTCATTCAATTTAATGTTCCCAGGCGGCTCGAAGCGTGCGTTCAAACGTTCAAATGCAATTTATGATAAGAGAATTTCGAAGCTTTCAAAGCGACATGAAGCGCTAAATGCTTTCTTAGCACAACGGAGTCAACCGATGTACATTTGTATGTATGTGTGTGTGTTTGCCACACGTGCGTCCGTCAATGTCGCAGCGAATTTGACCCAAAGCGAATGCGAACCAAAGAGGCGGCTATCACAATCCGCTGATATGGCGAAGATCAAGTGGCACTGGCGCAACTTTCCAACACATTCACACATGGCTGTGTGTGTGTGTGTGCGTGTGTTTGTTGTCTTTCTTTAAAATTAATGCTTAATAGCTTAATTAACTGAAGCGACGTTTAATTTAATTAATATTGATTACTCCGCCTATAAAGTGCATTAATTAAAAATCAAAGAAATAGCCTGACACCAGCAAGAGACTGGGGCCTGAGGCGCATGTGTGGTGTAGCGCTTGGGGCCGCTGAGCTGGTTCATTGCGCTCGACACTTGGCAAGTTGATGCTTTTAGCGCGCAGCTTTGTTATTAAAAGTTAATGGCTGACATTAGCGATAAGTGCTGCTTTGATATTTTAGAGGCACAAACACATTCACATATACATTTGTATATATATATATACTTTTATATGTGTCTCTGTGAGTATGCGCATGTGGTGGCAGCTAATGGAATCGAAAAGCTATAAAGAACTTGTCTATATATTGAAATGGCTGCACTTGCTGATATGTACATAAATATATACATACATACATACATGCATGTGTAGTAAGGAAATTGAAGACAGTAAAATTTAAAGTGCTCTGATGGCCTTTAATTGAAATAGGAAATTAAATTAAATAATACCCCCTCATGCAAATATGTACATGGCTAATCTAATAAGTAGCATATGAATCCAATAGTCCCTATTAGGCGAAATTGTGATTCGATTACTATCAACCAAAATGATGGAAGCCATTATATTGGGCCATGAAGGCTAGACCAAAATCGGGACCGATTTCATCTACTTTTGGCATTAAACTAAAGCAGGCTTGGAGATATATGCACAAATATTGCACCTATTATTATTAAGATAACTCACATGTTAACCGATATATTCGGCATAAAGTGCTCCAGAATAACGAAAATCATTATATGTAGTATATGGGGCCTGGGGTAATTCATAGACCGATTTCATCCATTTTCGGCAACTAGCTAAGGTTTATCCAAGATCTTATATTTACTTACTTCTGTCGAGATAAATTACATCTTAGCTGATATATACGATATAAATTCAGCGGGAAGTTTGAAAATCCTTATTTTAGATATATGGGAGTTGGGTGAAATACTGAACCGATTTGATCTATTTATAACACCTGACCACATTATTATAAGGTTAATTTCATTAAGATATCGCATAAATTGACCAATGGTATGGGTATGAAGTCAGCAATTGCAAGTATAGTCCGAATTTGACCATGTTTAGATGAAAGCCGAGACACTTTTGAGGCACCACTTGTGTTAAGAAAGATTTAGTAGCTTGTGAGAAATATGTGTTATATTAAACTATCAAGAGGGCGAAGCCACGTCCATTTTTAAATAGTTTTTAAACCACAGCTAATCTTCTCTACTATGTTCATGTGCAAGCGGATCAAGGACAGAGGATATCTAGAAATCCATTCGTCCCGTAACCTTGGCCATTTTCTTATACACACATATATAGCTTTATATCGCTCCTATATTATTTTCATATACATCAATATATATCTATATCTACCACCGTTAGGTGAACAAAAACTATTGCACTCGGAAAAAATATTTTAAATTTTGGATAGAAGAACGTGCAAAATGTTTGTACTCAAAGACATTAGCTTATGCATTACCACAACTCACAGAAAAGTAGCGCAACTAAACATGCAACAGCCTGTGATAACTGTAAAGCCGTACAGATAGCGGTAACTGCAAGAGAATTAATTAACTTTTGACTTCATTGCTCGACTCATATAAGTAGAATAACTGTCATATGTATGAGTGTGAACACATAAATCCTCACATTGTTGCCACTTGCGCAACTTGGCCGCATTACTTACTCAATCCCGCTTGCAATAACGGTGCTAATTAGTTGCATGCAACGCTACTTAGGCCTACTACGCTTCGGCATAACGAGTGCGCCTGTGTGAAGGGCGGTCACAAGTGTGGCAAGTGCTTTTGACACTGTTGCAAACAACAACAAGTGCACGCACAGCGCGAATTTGACACTTTTGCCTAATGCAAAGTGGCATAATGTCCATGACAGCTGCCGTTCTACGCGCTCAACGGCGTCTCACTACCAACAGCACCGATTTATTGAACTTTCGTTTGGATTTTTGATTGCCACAATAACTAGCACTTAACCATATGCGCTGCATCGATTTGCATATTGTTGCCTAACGGCCTTGACTCGGCGGCATGGTGATCGGCAGCAGGCAATCGTTAGTGGAAATTCAATTTCGCAAAGCATAGCTGCAACATTGCAACATGGCATGTGCCCCCAATGTGTCAGCGCGACATTTGCGCGAGTCTCGTCGCGCGGCTCGCAAATTGGCAATGAGTCAGCGTTGCGTCAATATGTCAAATCGATTTGACAGCCCAATCACCCAATACCCAGTCGGTATTGATCATGAAAGTGAGTTCACACCATTGAGCGTATCATTTGTCGTCTTTGAACTTTTCTTTTATATTTCTTAGTGATTTTCAGCTTATATGCAAATAGACCCTCTCATATTTTTCACTTACTATGGTGTAATTATTTATTTAAGCTTATTTAAAGTTATATAACATAAGTGTATATAAACATATGAGTATACGAATATATACACTAAGCGACAACTGAAAGTTCAATGCAGATAAGTTAACTACGCCAAAACTTTAAAGAGTGGCGAAACGAACACGACACTGGTAAAAAGAATAAAATAAATTGGCATAGTCAAATAGAGGTGAGATAACAAGGGATTATACCTGTGAAACAGTTATCTACATATTCTCTTGTATTGGATTCGACCAGATAACTTCGTTGTTGCGTTTACTTAAAAAGTTATCGAAAAATGATCAGAGCTCGCAGACAAAGTTCGGTAATAATTTTATCAGCCGAGTTGACGGCATGAAGTGAATGCTGTGGTTTGATGTTGTTGGACTTTTATATGGATGCTGTGAAAAATCATGTTAAGGGAACTATCCAAAAACGATTCTCTTTCCAATAAATCGATATTTCCGATTATTTCTTATCGAGAGAAATAATACTGCAATTGCTTCTAGTACCCCTTTGGTAAAAGCCGTTCCTTAAGAAGGAAAAACTGTAGATGGGGCCATGAAATGTTTAGATCCAATTAGAGTCAACCTCAAATAGTTCTCTAACACAAAATTCACAATCATTCTGCATTAATTTGTAGCGATAAATGTTTAATACTTCTTCTATTTACAATAGAACAGACCGTATAACTGCTTATAGTAGCTTAAATCTTCAGATTAGAAATTTTTGCTAAGAGAAGATGAAGATGCTTGATGAGGGGTCAAACACGGAAATCAGGTTTGTTATCATTTTCAAGTTAGAGAGGTTGACAGTCTAGATCATATGTAGAATACCCAGTAAACAATAGTAGTGACGAATTTTGCCCAATTTGTTTGAATTTGTTAGAAGAGATACATATATATTTGGGTACTTTACGCGGCGAAATGGGGTTAGTTTATTGCGAGTTGAAACTAAAAAGTTTAGCAATAATAATTTCAAAGTAATTAGGTCCTACCAATTATTTACTGTTGCAGGCTTTCGCTAAACTGTTTAAAAAATTGTTAAAATATATTTTTTATCAATCTTTACTTTTTTTTAATTTTCTGTAAAATATATTTATTAAAAATAAAGTGGCATATTAATGAAAATAATTGGGTATCTTTTTTTATTTATTATTGTTAAAATTTCTCTCATAAAAATTTTTTTTTTAGAAATATGTTATTTTAAAAAAGTAACGTGTTCACGTTACTTTTACGTTCAGTATACTCACACAGCATACATATTGACATATTTTAGGTAAATGGACACTTGTTGTTGTTTACATTTTAGTGTTTGTGTGTACAGCCTTTGCTTTTGTTGTCTTTGCGTTTCACAATGTTTTGCTGATTTTGCATATTTCTGTTCCTTGGGTGCATAAACAACGCTAAACAAGCATGCCAGTTGACATTTTAATGCACTCCACACAGTTATTATAGTTTGCTTGTGTTGACATATATACATACATGTGTATCTACAAATATTCATTTGAGATATATTCACATATATACAAGCACACACACATACATACGAACAGGAGTTTGTTCAAAGTATTTCATTTCAATGACAAATTTGCAACATTGCAATGTTTCTCGCTCACAAATTTCGTTTGTAATTGCATTTGTTGAACAATATTTGCTGAACACTGCACTAACGGTACATGCATACATACATACATACATATGTACAAACGTATTGTTCTGTTTGCAATTTGAGTGCTTAAATTGCATTTATTTTATTGGCATTTTATACACTGTGCAGAGTTTACAGTTAGTAAACATCACAGGGTGGTTGCAATATATGCATATATATTTAGACAATATCTTGCATTAAATTTGTAGCCAAGACAATTTACCAAGACAATTTGAAATGTCTATGGCAAAATGTAAACAAGCAACAAAAGACATTTATTCATTTTTTGTTTTTGTAGTTTCGTATTATTTATATACGAAGAGTAATTAAATACTTTTCCGAACCAGTGAAGATGAACATCTTTCGTATATATGTAAGTTGACAATAGTCAATGTTGTTTCCTCGACAGCTGCAAATTTGTCGCTTATTTCTCTTCATATTTTATTCAGTTCACTATGGAGCCAAATTAGAAGTGTTGTCTTTACACCAACTTCACTCGACTTTTCAAGAGACAGAGTTTTATAACATCTTTCGATTAATTTTTCCCAGTAGCTATTTCTTGCTCTTAATATGCTCGTATATTTTACAATAATCAAGTATCGGGGAATCATATTTAATATTTCTCTTCTGTCTATGTACATATGTATATTATGTTTTGTGCGTCTCTTGTGGCAAAACGAACAGTTCTTTTTCAATCAGAACTCATGTATGTAAGTCACCTGCATTACTTAGTCTCTCTGTAGCTTACTGTAAATAATGTGCCAAGAAGCAGAAAAACCCCGTTTTTCCATAATATTTGTAATTGCTGATCTAGCTAGGAGTGACGTACCTCTACCGAAACATCTTCAAACTCTCTAAAGCTAACGATTATGAATTTTGGCTGATCACTGATCATCATGTTAATCTGATAACTGTTACACTAAACAGTGCACAAATACCTTACCATACGCCAAGGAGAGTGAACGATGTGCTCTACGTGGATACCTGGCGTTCGTACAGCCTATCTCCACGGTGTTCAAGAACTCAACGGATCGATACAATGCCTTGATCAGTGCCCCATCAGTAATAACTTTTTCCTAAAACCAATCGGTACCGATTGGCATTGTGGAAATGGACATGGTAGGGCTCGAGGCCCAACTAAAGCCTCTGCCGTATTTTGGGTCCCAAACCCGGTTGCAATGCCACACAACATTGGGCTGACACAGACAACTGCTCTACCCGCATTCAGGTATTAAACCGCAGCCACCACGATACTCACCGAAAGGCCTACCGCAATGAGCAGATTGGAGCGAACTACAACGGGCTCCTGCTCCCTGTAGTACCAGATTAAAGTCTCCGGTCAGACCTCGTAGCCGGTACTACTACCAGTAGAGTTACCCATTCAACTCAGACTTGTGGAATTTTTGCCTATTTTAGAGCAAAGTCTATTTCAAATGCAGTGCATTTTATGGACTTTAGTCGCCTCTTAGGAAAAGCATGCCTTACCGCGGGTTATTCTTATCCTCCGACCCGAAGGGGGACATACCCCAAGAACAAATAAATGATTAGTAAGTCTTCGTTAACTTCATGGGATTGTAAACCTTTGACCTATTTTTCTGTGTCTTCCGTAAACGAATTAAACGCCAATAACACACCTTTTAAAAAGAGAAAATCATATGCTATTTTAATCTTTACTCTACACTCATGAAGTGACTTCTGTTATTGAGAACTATTAATCCAGTGCTAGGTCTTACAGATTTAACACATCTTTCCTATGACATATCACACGCCATATAGTAGCTCGGTTGAATTAATTCCCGATTTGTATTTATCACAAAGAGCACCTTCAGTTACTTCCGATGCCACTGACATCCTTCCCTTGTCCATCTAAACCTAACAACTAAGAAAGTGCTGGAGGAAAATTCATATACATAGTAACTTCAAAACTGTTAGGCCCTCATTTTCCAGAAGATATGCCCCAAAGCGACTTGATATATGTCACGAAATTGGTTCATGTTTCACTATGAACTATGAACATAAACACTATGTTTTTACCCGAGTTGTTTAGGAAAACGTAGAACGATGCACTTTGTCCCTCAATATAGGCGGTGTAATCTCCCATCATCCATAATAAAATATTATGTTTTAGAAAACTTCAAAATAATTATAAGCTATTTACAAAAGCCTATGAAAATATATAATTGTACACATGCATAAGTGCAAATATACATACATATGTATATTGTGTATAATCTACCTTCTTTCATAGGCGCATTTATGCCATCAGCTTCCGGTCCATTGTGCCTGCGACTATGGCCGCGATGGACCATTAAAAGTAAACGCAAAAGCTGACAATCCCACGAGGTGACAGTAGATACACCTAATGTACATACATACATATGTATTCACGTGATTTTATGCATCTGTATGTATGTACGTTTGTATATTATATTATTATTTATGGGAATGTGAATTCAAAATGTAGCAAAATAATGACAGATAAAATAACAAAATGGACATATGTATATATGTACCTACGAAATTTAACATGCCTTCATATATAATAAGCATGTTTGTACATATGTGTATATATATTTCTAGATATACTATGTACATAGGTATGTCTATTTGTTTGAGCATTTCACGCAACATTAACATACGTCGCGATTTCCGGCGCGTCCCCCTGCCCGCGGAAGGCGTCCTCTGTGTCAGCTTCCCGAAACCATAGTGAACATATCAAACACCGCCGAGAATAACACTCAACAGAAATAGCAATAAAACTATACACGAACAAATAAAAATTAGGAAAAACACTCTGAAATGTATGTATGTATGTATGTATGTATGTATGTATGAGGACATTAGTGGAAAGTGTCGAGCGCAAAAAAACAATGGGTAAATGTGAAAAATTTCTTTGTAGCTAAAAAGATCATAAAAATATAAAAGTGAGTGTGCTTTTTGGCAAATAACCAAAATACATACATACATACATACATATGTACAAGCAAATCGATAAACATAAGAAAAAAAATTGCAACAACTACAACTTTGGCGAAAACGGCGGTGATGTTGCATGAACATACACAGGCATACATATATACATATACATATGCTTACATAATTATTTATCTAAATATATACATATATACTACATTCTGCTGCCACCCTGTTATTGTTGTTGTTTTTGTATTTGTGTCTAATATTTGTTTATGCCAAAACAACGCAAACAAACAGAGGCAGTCAAGGAACTGCTAAGTTAGCTCGCATGGAAGACGACAAAAACTGATTTGATTTACAAACGTATCGAATCGGCGACTGGGCCGAACAAATCCAAGCAAAAGATGCGCTCGAGCCAAAAGTGCCAAAAAGCGATACACACACACGCATTCGGTGATCCAGAGCTAAGAGGCAATTTTTCATATAGACATGTGATGTATGTGCATATATTATATATAAATAAATGTATTAAGTAAATAAATAAATAAAGCGGCATATAAATAAATGGCGAATGCAAAAAACACAAAGATTAAAATATAAGTTGAAAAAAGAAAATAAAACCTCGTAGCTAATGCGGATGAAGCAAAGCGGTTAACATGTGTGAATGTATGTACGCCTGCATGTGTGTATGTATATAAGTATGTATATGTGGATGCAAATGAACCCCCTTGCCTTTGACATATTTACGACGAAAAATATTTTACTACTTAATAGTTTGGCACTTAATATTGGTGACTTAACAAAATAGCCTATGCGCCTACGGAATATATATGTACGCCTAACACTAAATTGATGTCATAAAGAAATGGTATGAAACAGTTTGAAAATTCTGTTCCAAACGCATTTAGTTTTACTATATAAGCCTCTACAAGTCCGCCAATCTTTTCCAATTTTATTGCTCATACTAAAAATAAAATTTCTCAAAGTCAAATTGAAGTATAGCTATGTTGGAAAAGGTAAATCTGAAAACTGCGAGGCTTCGACCTTGTTCTTCGATCACTATGACTCTTACATGGCATCCCAGTAATCATCTCCAAACCTTATATCTTTCATAACCACAAAAGCTGCCATTACTATCCGCAGAACCTGGTTATAATTGTTTTTAATATGCTCTATAGGCCATTCCATATATTTTATCGACAAATTCGAAGCGACTTCGATCATATTTCGTCCCCATCAACAAAAGTTTTTACTACTTTCCGTATAACACGGTCAAAACTATCTCTAATGTGATCACATGGCTCATTCGGTACATTTGAATGACGACTGCGAGAATGTCGACGAATTGCGTTATTTTTCTCATCCACTCTCTCTTTTTACCATCCAATCGAACGAAGCGTGGGCGCTCCACTATTCGTGCGATTAATTCAGGTTAAACCAAATTCATAATTTAGTACGAAAACGAGTTTAAGCAAGTCAATCTTTTATATTCTTTTTGTTATTATCTTTAACTTAGAGTTAAGCTGACGCGTGTTAGAAACGGGTTTTTTGCATATCTTTGGTACACGATTTAATGAATATCTCATTTTGTGAGCTGCCAGCCATCGTGTCGGAGTTTCGAAGCGCTGCTTCTTTGTGTGACAAGCCGCCACGTCTTTCAGTTTGATACATTGTAGTAAACAAAAACAACAATAAATGCCGCATGTCATTTAGCCGAGCTCCTTTGTTTGTTCTATTGTCATTAACAAAGATATCGGTTTGTATATGTATGTATCTAAATATAGTTAGTCAGTTAGTTAGTTAGTTAGTTAGTATGTTGCATTAATTATTCACTTTCCCATTGTGTTTCTTATTGTTATTTCTCTGCCATTGTTTGCACCACACTTTGGACTTAGTGATTTGGTTTTAGCTCTCATGCATATGTATGTATGCAAATATGTGCTGGTGTTAAGTACAGTTGTGTTGTGACATTCAGCTCAATTAATTCAGAAAGAATTAAAATTAATATACTTTTATTTCATCTCTCTCTTTGCAGGTAAATAATGATGATGTATAGAGATCTAAAAGTGTTAGAATGTTGTTAGCAACTTTTTGTTGTTCCAAACATTCGGAAAAATAACAACAGAAATAGAAAAAAAATTTCGATATGCCACAGGAAAAGCACATACTAGGTAAGCTACTGAAAATATTGATTCTATGGAGTGCTTAACAGCAAATAATTGTAAAGAGAGAGCGAGAGAGATGAAGATCTAAATAAGCATCGCTGACCTCTTTCTTTAAAGCAAATGGCGAAAATAATTTTGCAATGTTCTGGAAATATGAAAATATTAACTGTCTCTTGCTTGCATAGCTTTGCTATGTTTCCAAACTAGTATGAAGCAGTGACAATTTCACCAATCGACGAAAAAATGTTAGTTAAAATTGACTAGAACTTTAAACACAATTATAGCAAAAATAAAGATTGAGTTAAATCGGTGTTTTTATAATCTTGAGTAAGATATATTCACCTCAGCAAATTTTCAAACTGATTAAGAAAGCTTTCACCCACAGTAACTTAAAATAAATGAAAACTTAAAGTGATTAATGGGTTAGTGTTTTGAACACCATTTGTTTAAAGAAACGTATGAAAGCTCTCAATTTCTTGATGAAAGCTCACTTTCGGAACACTTATGTCACAACCATGTATGGTGAATCTTGTGCTAGTAAACTTTCTTAGTTATTTTCCTTTTAAAATGTACTTATGTACTATTGATCTAATTTGAATTTTTTGAGCATATCTCATCTAACTTGGAACCTAATCTTGCCTTTTTGAGCAAATTAAGATTTTGATGATTTTCCATTTGTTAAATTATACAAATACACATTTCATAAAGAGAAGAAAAAGCACCAAAGATAAACTCTAAGATAAATTTATTTTGGAGATTGCCCCTGATTTTTTGGAGACGGAAGCATTTTCCAAAAAGTGTTGGAATAATACTACATAAATGACGCTTTTAGCATTCAACAAAGGACCGTTGCGTTGCTCAATGGGCCGATTTCGTGCAATTACAGTACGAGTTATCGACAGACGAATGAAAGGTTAGACTTTATCGGTTTATTTTCGTTTGTACCTAATTGGCCTCCTTACAAAATTATATCACCTGCTTATGCTAAGGAAGTTTTTCATTTAAACCCCAACACCAAATTTAAATAACTGTCAGCACGAAACAACAAATGTGCATCAATGAAATTTGAATGATTTATTTTCACACAAACAAATCGAATCCTGTTTCACTTCGCTCTCATGCTTACAAAATGTCGAAGTTTGTTAACAGCTAATCAATATCGCGCAAAACAGATCAAGAATTATATATAGTCTTTGTTTGAGCATACTTCAAGCCATTCGTGTGACTTTTACCAGAAGGCACTTTTAGTGAATTTATTTTCGACGGCAACTTTTTTCTTTGATTTCTTTGATCTGGTGT
Organism: Bactrocera minax; assembly: GCA_021498325.1. Lineage (NCBI taxonomy): Eukaryota > Metazoa > Arthropoda > Insecta > Diptera > Tephritidae > Bactrocera > Bactrocera minax. Next base: position 6,979,358 of record JAKEEE010000001.1, read on the forward strand.
CAAAAAGCACATAAAACCGGTGAAAACTAGTTGCGGCGGTGAATATGAAACGATAAAAATTCACTTCATTACACATTAATCGATGTTGAACGAACTAATGTCTGAGCATGACACTATTTACAGTGTTCATTAAAAGTATGTATACGTATGTATGTATCTATGTTCATACATATATGTGTTTGTTTAAGAAACATTTCCGCTTATGTATTCCGCATTTAACAGGAAATTAGCAGCAATATTTTCTTAAATCCAGTTATGCAACCGTTAAATAGCAGTAAATATATGTGTACTTATAACTTTAGCACCTCCAATTCAATTATCTAATTATTTGTGCAAACTTCAAGACCAGGTGTTAACTGAAGTACAATAAAATCTGGCATGGATGTTGAACTTGAATGTGATTCAAGTGGCTGAAAATTAGTGGCTTTGAACATATTGGCTGCATATGTGAAGGATGTGGAAAAGTAATCATTTAATTTAACACTAAAAAAATATCTATAATACATACTTTTAAATTCTAAACAATCTCTTATTGGTTTAAAGCTTTTCAAATGTTAAAGAAAGATCTTTTAAAAAGTTTGGTTTTTGCTAAATAAATTTTATTCTATTGTAGAACACTTATGTTTTAGTCAAAAAACAAAATCACAGAAAAGAACAAAAGATCGACTCGAGTAGTATCTAAGGAACTTCCTCCGAACTCTCGCAACTAAAAATGTCCGATTATTTCGAACATAAACGGCTTATTTAGACTTGTACAGATTGATAACACTTGGCAGATTGATAACTCCCATGTCTTTATTTGCTCTGAATTAATGGGAATGACATAAGCAGTAAAATCTCACATTGCATGTAAGTTCATCTGACTTCGAATCCTAAACATAAACCTAAAAAATTTTACTTAGTGTTGTGTCGAGCCCGCACCATAAGACTCCTGCGATTAAATTACTTGAGATTTTTAGTCAACTCGTCGGCAGTATATCTTCCAGGTTTCATTAATATCCAAATTGAACATACCAGGAGGAGATGAAATAGTTTTAGCGGTGGGACATCTAAAACCTCGAATCCTTAATAACTTATTAAATCGCTTAACTTATTCTTTCGAAGCATATAAAATCAATAACGAGCCTTTCTGACCTGTTACCGAGGTCAAATAACACTTCTCAAATTACCTCAGTGGGATACTGCACGGTAGATGTGTTTGTTGCTGTTGCATACCAGCGGCCATTGCAAAAGTGCAACGATGCGAATAGGCAAATTTTGAAACTTGAATGGACAGCATGCAGCATATTCTACCGATATATGTATGCATGTATGCATTTATGTATGTGTAATGGCTGCGTTGCATGCAACAAGAGCTTCAATACATTACGGAGCTCCGGAACTGCATGGTTGATGGCCAGCGGCTAACACAGCAAACGCTGTCGAAGGGACGGCCGAACCAAATCAGAACACATCACTGTGGCTCAATATACATACATACAAATGGACACACCACACATATTTACAGATGTTGCACGGCAGTTAAAGTTCAACTTTTGCACCTACAGCTTCAACTGCCCCAGCTCCGTTGGCAACGGTAATTGTTATTGCTGACGATAGTATTGTTTTGGTTGTTGTTCCTACTTTTGTTGTTGCTGTTTTATGGCACGACAACCCAACAACCCAACAATCGTTCACTGATGACAAATAATCGAATGTTCTAATTGGTAGTTGGATGGACAAGCTCTCCAGGCAGTAAATAGTGGGAGGGGGGACAAACGTACATATAGAGAGACAAGCAGTCACACGAATCAATAAACGAACAAACATTCGGATCGAGTGACGGTGTAGCACACGATAAATGGCTACTGACTGCTACCTGCTCGCTGCTAATATTTCTCTGGCTAGAATTAAAACGCTACAGTAGCGAAAAAGTGGGGGCGCGCTGTAACGGTATTGCGCGAAGTGTGTGTCCGCGCTTGTTAGTTGTTCGTTAGGTTTTCACCAGCAACGGTGGCGGCACTAAATCATCGACAACCGACACTGACACACACACATAGACTTTCCTCCACCAACCGAGTCCAGCTTCAGTTTCATTTCTAAGGCCAACAACAACAATTGTTTGCCAACAATAGTTCAATGGACGCTTCCATGCGCTCGGCTCACTTACATACGAGCATATCAATAACACCAACAACAACACAGCAACATGAACAACAAAATTGGCAACTCTAGTTACAAACTCTAGTTGCAAAAACAACAATATTATCATATCTCCGAACAATTGCCGTAGGCATTGATTTACGGGTCCGTCGTTGCCCGGGTGTTGGGTAATTAGAATGCCTAAAGGGGATTAGCGGTTTTATAGCGGTTCATTCGAGCGTTGGAATGCGCTCACAAACAGAGGTATGCTAGTGAATTGCTGATGCTAGGCGTTTAAAGGTGCGCCAATTTTCGAGAATTTAAAGCTTCCGATTTCATTTGATAAACAAACTGAAATATTAAATTTTGAATTGCAAACATATTTGCTCTTCGTTTTTTATACACAAATGTGTGTTGTTTACAAAAAATTAAAAGTTTCCCAACAACATCCATGTTGCAAAATAAAAAATTCATCGACTGCAACGAGCTTGTGTAGTTTCACGCTCGTGGTATCCATAGCGCCAATTATAATTAAGCCGGATCAAATTTGAATATTTCCTTATTGTCTGGTATAATATTCGGATGATTTGAAATATAAAATATATTACAATATTGTTAGCTTATTTGAAAAAGTTATTAAAAAAGTTTTAAATACAAATCTCATTACAACGTAAAATGATTTTTGCGAGGTGCTGCCACCTGTTTAGATTTTATTTATTCACTTAAATAGTCATAATAAATTCAATATTTCATTATGGACATTAAAATAAAGTCGTTGAACGGCTTCTGTTATATGATAGTTATGGAGATAGTTTTATCTTTTAAAATTATCAAAATATTCAAAATGTGTTTATCAAATAAAAGCATAGTTGTTCCATGTATAGGTTACAAAGGTTGTATAGGCTGCCTAAAATCTGTGTAGGGGTGAATGCTTTTCGAAAACGTTAATCCAAAAAACAGGTCATTCGAAAGACTGGAACAAAACATTGGGATTGGTTACTTTTAGGGACATAATTGGATGTGATTAGTGTCTTATATAAAGTCATTAAATGAAGAACATCTCATGAGCCAAAGCTTCTTGAGCGGAATTTCAATGCATATGACAGCAAGTTTTACTCAACTGAATAGACCAAGCATTTAACTAACCTTGCCTAATTCCTGAGTTGACGTTGATTAAGTTAAACCCATATTTCAGTATATCAACGTTGATTTGGACCTGTGTCTGTGCAATCGTTCCGAATTTCTCTTCGATTGGGAGTAATAAATTCAATGAATGGAGGTGTTATATGAGTTAGTATTGTTCGACAACTCAGGGAAATTGCATTGCCCGACTCAATGCTGTTCACGTACTCCAGTACTATCCGTACCTCTGTGGTGTATCAATACGCTGTCAATCCCCATTAGTGGCCAAGAGAAGACTCTTGCGTTCTTAAGGTGTTATCATATAGTAAATTTCAATATTTTCTAATAACTCTCGCCACGTAATCTAACCTAAAAAGTTTTTCGCAGAGTATTTTTAGTAAATATAAAAATTTATTAGCTACTTTGAGATTACCTAGACTTCGAATAGATTAAATTTAACATTTCTGATAAAACGTTTTTGTTATATTTCGTATTATTATTATTGTTGTTATGCATGAAAGTAAAACAGATAACCTCCCTATCTAAAATATGCTGCAAAAAAAAAGGTTAAATGAAGCTTCAATTCAATTATAATTTTAATTTTTCGAACTAAAAAGATCATAATTCCCAAAACAAGCACTTTCAACTAAATAAAATTGCAATTTTTCACAAATTAAACACGATTACTATTAAAGAATTATATTCAAATGTCATGCAATACGGCCATAAATAAAACCAGCTTCAAATGCTAGACAGTATTTATTAAAATGCAAATATTTGCACAACAGATAATGAATGGTTTTTTAAATCAACAACAACAAGAGCAACAACAATCGATGATGAAAAAATAAATGAATCGCAAATTAATTGCAATCGTTGGCAAATTAATGAAATCGCGTGATATTTTAATTGCGAATAATGAAAAGCATAGCACAATTGAGGCATTAAAACAACAAACATGCCACATTGCGCGCCAACCAACATAAATTGTAGCAAATAACAACAAAATAATTGCAATATCAGCAACCCCGTTGAAGAAGCCAACAACAACAAAGTCGAGAACGAAAAATTCGCATAAAAACACGAAACAATGCGGAAGCGACCGCAGTGCAACAACAGCAACAAGAATGAAACAGCAGCAGAATACTAAACGGCGCAGAATAACAGTTACATGGGCGCTGCCGCGGCTCGGGTGGCAATTGGGGCACGGGGGTATTGGCACCATGACGTCGGCACATTTTCATAATTAACTGCCGGCAGCAGAAAATCACAAATTGTGGCAACAGCGGCAAGCCAGCACTCAGCGGTTCAGTGGCTGAGCGGCTCAGCGATTGACCAAACGCGATGACTTTGCACCCGGGCAAAGGCATATTGATGCAATGCGGAATGCGAAATGCAAAATGCAAAATTTCTGGAAACGAAATCAAAAAGCTAGGCTTATGAGTATTTGCACATGTATTGGTGGCAACACAATCGTAATCAACAAAGAGCAAAGCAGCGGTTAATGGGTGCGAAAAGAGAGACTGCGACGGACGAGCAACTGAGGAAATGGAGATAGGCACTCGAATAATCACTGGTTTAAATGGCTCTAATTGCCACAACTGCAGCTGGCGTCACCAATGCGAGCTTACATAATCGCGATCTGGCGACCCTCAACCGTAAGCCACGCTTCACCACCATTTCTAATAGCCTCATCAGAGCATTCACAGCGCTTTGGTGACCGTTTTGATGTAGCGCTCATTTAAGTAGCCACCGCCGTCGACGTCCAGTTGTCCACTGCTGTGGTGGCTGTGGTCATTGTGGATTTTATGGCAGGGGTGGTGAGTAGTTCTGGTTAGTTTTCAGTGCCGTGGTTTTTAATTAATGTGTGAGATCGACCGCGAGCGTGTTCAGAGACGCAACCAAGAGGAGGTAAGAAGTCCATACTGCGGAGGATTAATTGGCTAGCAGTGCACTGAAAGAATTTAATATGATAGCTCTGCTTAGGTTCCACCAATATTTATGTTTATATTATGTTTAGGAATTAAAAAGACGAAACTTTCCCAAAAGCTTAGGAAAAAGAGTAGAATCTTACAATCTACCACTATCACTAGATATATGGAGAGCATATTCTCTCTTACATCGGAGTTATTTCAAATTTCGAGAGCAGAGCAGAGAGCCTACTTTAGCAACCACCAGTCCCTACTTTAGCAACCACTTTATGCAAAATAATCCCACAAAACGAAGATGTTCCGACCATTCATTCCATAAAGCAGTAAATATACTAGATATCTTCGTAATTGATGAAAAGCTGATTAGGGGAAAAGTAGTCTAAAAAGTTGTATTTAAAAGCATGATGGGAATTATAAACAATAAAAGTGTTGAGTGAAAGAAGCATGCTTGAAGCCGCAAATTGTTATTTATGAAACGAAAAACGAAAATGATCTATAAAGTAGGGAGTTCGGGATCAGTATGAGTATATCAGTACAGCTGATAATTATTGGGGTCTTTGCAAAACAAAACTTCGAGTACAATTCTTGAAAAGTTTACATGTTAGTAATTTGAACGAACTTCTCCTGCAAGGTCCTCAAGTATCACTGAAATCATTATTTTCTAAATATATAATTTCAGCAAATTCTGTGCGATTAAATGTCGATGTGTGTCAAGATTGTCAAAAATGTCAAAGCAATGTGGAACATGGTTCTGAAACAATCTGCCCTTTCATTTTCAACTACCAAAGACTGGGTAAATAAGTTTAAGAACTACGTTTTCTATTGACCATAGTTCAAAGAGTTGAAGCTCGAATCGCTTTGTCATCCATATCAGCAGCACATCAGCAGCACATTTCCTCAGAACATTTTCTTAAACCAAATCGAATAGTTTCGTAGTGAAAGATTTGACAACACAAAAAAATGAGCTCAAAGTTTTTTGATAATTTGAGAAGTTCTGAGTAAGAAGTACTATAGGTGGAATTATTAAACATCCGTTAAGTACACGTGTAGGGATCAAGATAACATCCACCCTGTAACACAAATATAATTTTTCGGAACTACTTCATTTTTGTTTTTTGTTTCGAATCGATGGATCGGGTGTTTCTGGATCGGACTTCGAGGAGTGATTGTTCATTTTATGGAATGTCTTACAAAGTTCTGATACTTTATCAATGATTTTCATTATTTGTTCGAGGGGTTCGAATTTATACAAGCCAATAAACATGTGACTCCATGCCGCACATTGCAAAACCAACCGTTATTTGGGAAACGTTTCAAAAAAAAGGATTATCTTCCCTTCGTAAGTCTTCGAAAAGAATTCAGTCAAGTTTGTTATCTGGTATTTTATCATTAAAAAGCATTGAAACCCACTAGAAGCATAGCAAGAAAGCGAAAAGGAATGAAAAGAACCCCGATTTGTAAAAAATAACTAAATTTATCCAAAATTCATATCTTTTGTACTCTAGAAATAAATTTCTGAACAAAGCCACAGTAAGATATTTTACAAATGTGACTAATGCTTCCTACAACTATGCATAAACACCGCATAACGGTTCCACTCCACTTCTGACAAATCGCAACAATATGCCACATTTTTGTATGCAAATTAGCTGCGCTTGCAACAACCGCAATCGGTGGCACTTGCTGTCATGCTACAGTGAATTTACGAATGACTACTTGCCACAATGTACAACTAATGTCGAACAAAGTGGTTGCAACATGCAAATGGTGTTGACAGCAGCAGCTAAAAAATATAAATGAAAATAAACCGTATTGAATAGCAAATTATTGCCACAACAACAAAGCGAAAGTAAATAAATACCAAAATGCAATTTTCTCACACCATGCAACACAAGAGAAAATTACGCTTCTTGCAACAAAAGGCACTTGACCGATGGTGGAAAGCGGCGTGGCATGCAATTACCGCACCAATTTTTTTCCATGTGCCACGTCAACGCTTTCTTTGTAACGAACATAACGGCTAAGTGGCAAGTTGACTGCGTGACAACATTGTTGCCACAGAGGCGCGGCAGCTACGCAATTTGCATGCGTAGCAAGGAACGCTCGTCGGTGTCTGGTCATTGCTAACTAATGGATGCTGCTGTTGCAAGCAGAGAAGAAGTGTTGCGTCAGTTACAGCTTATTGTTGCAAGTATTATCGTTGGTCGCAAAGGCACTTGCTGCTTACAATTTTCCCTTTTGTTGTTGTGGGCAACTTCTTCTTGCTACCGCTTGCTGCAATTGGCGAGAAGCAAATGCCAGTTGATTGTTCTTTTATACTTGCAATTGTTGTAAATGTATGTTGCATGTTTCGTATTGTGCCGTTTGACAACCAGCATGTTTTTTTTCTAAACACTTTGCATGCCGCTTACAACAAGACATTCGGCGGCATGTAATACCTATATTATATTAGTTGTATGCATGTAGCATCCACAAGTGTACCGTCTGTGGCAATGTCTTTGAAATGTCTTTGACAACAACTACAACTAGGAAGAGGTGTATGTAAAATGACAGCAGCACAAAAACAAGTGGCGACAATTGTTGTGCATTTGTAATATTTGTTCTGTTGCAACGTGACATTTGCAACAGCTTTAAATGTCTGTGCAACAACATGCAAACCACAATGCAGAAGTTACAATAACAACAGTGTAAAAAAATACAAATGCAAAGCAGCACTGGGAATTACGAGCTGCCCGGGTGCTAGGAAATATTTGTACCGCCTGGGAATCGGTCGCGACACTTGACACAGGCGCACAGTGGGCTGGTTTTCGGATTCTTAGTGATAGACGAAATTTTGAAAAAGTATGTTTAAAAGTTCTAGATTAATTTTTGCAACAAAAATTTTACTAGCATTAAAAATAAATAACCTAAAGATCGAGTTTACCTAAATTTTTTAGGGGTCCAATACCTTTAGGTGCTTGAAGAAGGTTATATGAATGTGATGATCATATGTATTCAATATTAAATTAAAATTATGAATTTTTGTATACCCAAAATAATTTTTTTTAATGTAGAGCGCTATCTAGCGGTTTAATTTTATTTTTAAATTAATTCATATTTTATAAAGGGTTTCATAGCATTCGATTTCCACATAAATTTCTTGCAATAAGTATATTATTTTCAAGCGTTCAACACCTTTCTGGACCATTGTCTGCCTTCATTTCACCTGCCCCACCAGTAGCAGCTCGTTTATTTTCACAGTTACAGCGCACGACAAAGATTACCGTTACTTATAGCAAAATTTTGCATTATATACACACATTTGCGTCATGCAACAAATGCAATGCCCTAATGAGCACACACACTAGGCGCGATTCAGCCTGCAGGAAGTGCGTAGCCTGTCCGTTGGCTGCAGTCTGCACACGCGCCTGCAGCAGCAACACATTTGTGTGAAAATTGATGTTCGCAGCAAAAAAACTATTTTTCAAGAATTGTGTTGCTGTCGGTGTTGTTTGGTGTTGGATGTTTATGGCGGCGCCAAAGGCATAATGAAATTTGAAGTGGAGTGTTTAAACAATTTCGGCAGCAACATTCGGCATTTCACCGATGTTGCAGTATACATACAGCGAACGCATGCACCAGCTGGTGGCATACACCACACACACATACATGCATGGTATATAAAGATATATTTGTATACACGAAAGTACATTTGAATGAGCTGCAAGCGCGTGAAAGCTTAGTAACACCAAATAATTGCGTAAAATCAGCAACGGTATATGCATACATTAGGGTGGTTCTTAAAAAATTGGCAAGTCCTTTTTTTCAATTTTACCGCATTAAACCGTTATAGCATGTCCAAATAGGGCATATGTAAAATTTGGTTCCGATTGGAGTCTGTTAGGGCGGGACACACAGGGGTTAAAACTCAAACTACGCCTTGGACCCTTTTTTTGTTTAAAGAATTAATATTGCCTTATTCTCAGCCGTAGTTAAGTCCATACAGGATTTAAAAAAAAAAGTTTTGTCAAGTTTGAGGATCACCCTGATGTGCATACTTTTGCAAAAGTGTGCATGTTTGCAAAAACTCATAAAATCCGCTTAAGTAAACTGAAAATTTCCAATACTAAAATTGCAACAACTAATTGCAGACTAACGGGTCACACAAGCAACGATTAACACTCTCTGTTACACACTCATACTAACACACTCACTGGCTTTCTCATCGCCTGGTCCAAATCGAAGTTAACTCTCCGGTCGCTGAAACGCAATGTAACTGTAATAAAAAGCACATCTACTTAAATTGCAATGCAAAATTGTGCACATAACCGTAAATGGTGAACTAAACACACACTCACACACTTACAGTCGTAGCTCAAGTGGCAGCATTCCAGTCTGTTTGAACTTTTGCCACTGCGGCACTTATACGCTATTCATTTTCATAATATTTAAACGCTTGTAAATCCATTGCCAGGAATTGTGGAACAGGCATAGCAACAACAACAACAATAAAAGCAATACATAATTGTAGTTAACTGTAAAGAAAAGCTGCAGGCAAACATTTTGTTGCATTTTAATGGCACTCACCCAGCGCTTGGTGCCTCAAAAAATTACAAATTAATTCGCCAACTGAGCTCGTCTCTGAGCTACATTTCTAGCACGAAGTCATTTCAACATTCGTCTAATATGCAAATATATGCGATGTGCTGCCCGCTGTGACAATATTTTGATTAGCAGCTCAAGCAAATCGGCAGGGTGGTGCCACATGCCACCAGCACAGCAGCCAAACACCCAAAATGGATGAAGCTGCCGTTGCCAGTGTTGCCCTCTATTTGCATATGTCTACTTACATATGTTTGCAGTTATGTGCTGATTGAGCGTCTATTATGCCTTGTTGAAACATCTTCATAGAGCAAAATGGTGCGCCGGGTCTCATTGGCCGCTGGGCGTGCGTCGTTAATTGATTTGAATTGTTGTGGCTGAGTTTAATTGTTTTCATGAATAGTTTGCATTTTTTATCAGCGAAAGTGACAGCTTTCTAATGCATACTTATTTATGGTTTTTTGATTAATGAAATGTATGATAAAATAAGTGCAGATATTTTCTTGAAAATGGAGGAAACTAGCAGAAGTTTGTGTGGTTACATGCCACGAAACGCAAAAACACTCAATTTTCGAAATTTCTTAAGGAAAAAATGTGTGCACATATATCAAATATATGTAAAATTTGCGAAATATCACAAGAAAAAAAACCTTTTTCTCAGTTTAACCCTCTGGTGCTCGAAGTCATTAGATGGCAGTCCAACTTCCTTAAATATTTTTCAGATTTCCAAACACTCTGTTGTTACACCCTAACAGTTACTTATAACAACATAAATTATACGACTCACATTTGCATACGATATACATTTTGTCTCAGGGGTGACTTGACCAATCCAATGTGACAATATCATTCAAAACTGTGGAATTTCTGAGGATTACCAAATAATGATGAGATCCATTTTTCGAACCTAACCTCAGTTTTTATTTACAATTACAATTATTTAATTTGTTCAATTTATATATTTACCTGTTCAATAGAAGTAACCCAAATAACCTTACATTTAATCAACCTGAAATGCTACAGAGGACTACAGAACACGAATAAGTCCACTACAAATCAATTTTCGTAACATTTAGCCAACCGTTAAACCAAATACCTCACCGCGTTCAATCATGGAACACTTTCGTGTGTGATTGTGAACAAGAAATGGCCATGAATGAGAGTATATGAAATTGGTTTTTCTTTGCGAGAAGAAAAAATAAAAATGAAAACAAACAACTTGAGCTGACGCTGATGCTGACTGCTTAAAAACTATCAGGAATTTTATTATTATTCCAAACAAATAGAAATTTTTCGATGATAAACAAGCTTAAGAAACACAAATAGCTTTCTGCACCCAAGCGATAAACAAAATGAAGAAGGTAAAAGAAAATAAAAACACAAACAAAGGAAAGACCACAAAAATATCAAACAAAGCTATAAAAGTAGCTATTTAATAAAACAAAACACTTTCATATACAAAAACAACAAGAAAAGTTCTCTATAAAACATGCTTCCGAGCGGCAAAGATTAAAGGTGTGCAAGATGAGCGAACGTGAGCGAACGAGCTGCTGAGAAAAATAATGCAGCGTTGTGTGGGCGTGCAGAGACACCCATACACACATACACATACATGTACATGTGAGTGTGTAGTTGGGCTGCTATAGTTTCTGATTCACTAGTCAGCTGCCATCGTGGCCGAAGGTGCGGAAAATCGACTTTTTCAAGCGGAAAAAGTTAAATCATCCCGAAAAACACTGCAGAATTCATGTGAGCGTACGTGTCTGGAATATCAGCAGTAAAGCGAACAAAAGCTAGCACATACACACACGCATAAAATTACTTATAAGAAGCCACTGACGCAGAAGCATGCACACCCACACATACACTCGTTTGATTGTTTTTGTTTTCGTGCGTGAGTAAATGCACATAGGATATTCCTTATTCAAGTGTTCTTTGGCTTTCATAACTCATACGCCCTGTATGACCGCACTTTTATTCATTTAGGTGTACAACATAGTAAACTGTTGAGTACAGATGAATTGATTGTAAAATATTTTATTGCCAAATGGATTTTATTCGATGTAAAAATGTATATATTTATTTAATAATTGACACTATTATATTGATTGACATTATTTTGACACAAAAATTTCGTTATATTGGCTTGAACTTCGAACAAATCTGTATAGTTGACATCGGCATGAAACAAGAGTTTTATTTTAAGTTGTTACTAGAGTTTGATATTAAAAATTAAAAGACTTAATGAAGGTATGTCTTCTTAATGTCTTTCTCAATAGCGTCACAGCACACTCTTTATCGGGCTACACTATCTAAGGCTACCATAAGACTGATATGAGCTTGGTATTGGAGCCATTACATTATGCTTGTTCAAGTGCCAAATGACAAGGAGTACTAGTAACTCCGTAATGCATACAAAATTTTTTATTTAATTACGGGCTTCGAAGCATCAGCATTCTTGCGGTCTATGTATTTTTTTCTATATTGTCAAAGTTATATTTTTTATTGGGTCGATAGAGAATGCAAATAAGAGAGTATATATATTACACAAGTTTTACTAAATTTTCTTTCTATTCTACCTCAAACATTCTCTCTGCTGATTGTAACTATTGCAGAGAGTGATTTCCCTTTCCTCCTTAAAGGCCAAAATGGCAAAAATTTTTAGAAAAGAGGACGAGAGATCATATCTTAAAATCATTGAAAAAGTCATTACTTCAGAATTTAACTCTGAGCTATAGATCCGTGAAACCATCTCCACTGGTACCCCAAGTACAACAAATACCGCTACACCTATGCTACTAAGTATTTACTGTATCTTCATCAACAACAAAGATCTCCTGTCAACCAAATTCTGGGTTCCAAAGAGTTAAGACGATCTTCTACTAGGCTCTCGATTTGATTTCCATATTAAAAATATTTACATGAAGTCCCACAGCCAATACTAGCATTTTCTGATGTCTAAAAAACGAGTGTTCCTAGCTATAAAGTAACTGGTCGCCAAACTGGAGTCTGGTGAATCGACGAACTATTGGTATAAATAATTTAGGCTGGTGTTATCAAATAGGGGGAATAGCAAGCGATTACATCACTTCATTAAAGTACTTATACTATATGATCTCTTACATCTTATACATCTTACATCTCTTTCATTGAATTCAATTATAAACATTTGTTGTTGCTTTCACATGTATTGACAATAGGTCAAATATAGTGAACATAATCAAATATCTTGTGTAATCTTGATGTAAAATGTACATTGGTTTATAAAGGGTACGTCGCTTCATAAAATACAGAAATTGCTGTATGTTGTTCTACGCAACAATTTTATGTTACACCTTCCAATTTTCACTATTTTCTCTATGGTTATCACTTACTCCTTGGCAAATATGTAAGAGGTTATATAAGAGAACATAGTTTACTCAGATCATAGAACTTTACTGCTATTACCCTTAACAATGTTATACGTTACACTCTCCACAAATTCTACTAATTGAAACAAAGTCAATGAAGTCAGCATCTGAATAGAACATTAAACTTGTTCATCTTTTTGTTGTTTTTAGTATTATTTCTGTTTTTGTATTAATATTTTATATATTACTTCAACGCCTACAACGCCTATGTATTTAAGAAAGCGGCGCATTGCAGTATAGGAAATGAGAATTTCACTAAACACATCCGCTGCGAATAACCTAGTACACAAGTACATACAGCATTTTAGCTTATAAAACAGATGGAAGAGTTTCACATGCACTACAGCCTCGATTTTCGAACAAAGTTGCACAGCCCTTGCTCTTGTAGACTTGTGGCGAATATGAATTTTAATTCCACTTAGAATTTTCGCCTTAACTTTCGCTTGCTTCTGGTTTTTTTTTTTGTTTTTTTGCTTTCTAACGTGCCATGTTTCTATCTGCAAAGGGTAGTTGCATATTGTGGCATGCAACTCATGAACGAAGTTAAGATATATCTATTTATGATATATGCATATATGATTGTAGGTAAAACGTATATATATCCCGCAAGATAGGGCGCTAGCTCACAACTAGTCCTGCTCTAGTAGCTCTTAAATAGGTTTGTTGGGGATTGTTTGGAATCTATGTCGATGGCTTGTTATACCTTCGTGACATCTCAAAAGTTTCTGGATAGTACTCTCTACTACTTGCTATCCCCTCCTGGACAGATGGACTTAGAAACGGCTTCGCAAGCGTCAATCTAATAAAAATAGGTGCAAAGGTGCCAGAAATCTCCGGCCTCGGGTAAACAAGTAAACGTAACCGAAACCTCTAAAATTGCCAAAATTTATTTCTAGCTAAAAGTACGCAAAATACAAGATTTTATTGAGATTTTCTAAATAGTTGGTTCAAAACCTTCTGTTTCGTGCTCTATATATTTCACTCTTTAGAAATCACAGGGCTTTCCTTCAAAAGGAAACACGCAATTTATCTAACCTTAAAAGTGAATTTAAAAAAGTGCTATTTCGTGGGAAAAATCGATTGTTTCTCTCTCTGCATCTTCTCTATAGTTCAGAAGTATTACAAGGCGGTTAAAAGTCTGATATTTGACGAAGTATCGAATTGAAAGTAGCAAAAAAAGGCATAGACTACAAGCTTAGTGTAATATCATGATCTATGAGGCCTTAGCTAATATACTGATGAAGACAAGTATAAGAATATTTAAGCTCTAACAGGAATTGGAGAGAATTCTACGAAATTATTCCAGTTCCGAATTATAAATATTACCAATTAACTCGGGTTTCTCGTCAGTGTTATATGTATGTATACTCTATTTGTATACTATATTCGTATACTATATATGTATATGTATATCTGAGTCTCTAACATTCCTGCACGTGCTTCAGATTCCACTCACCGCAAGTCTACTGAGACGGTGTCGCCATATTCCACATGCATTTTTATTGCGGTTTACACCCTCGCTCTCACTTCTCCGCTCTTACTACTCGCAACATAAATTTTCAACATTTCTGGTTTTTTTCATTTCTATTACCTGTGCAAGTGAATTTAAGTCTTCGGAAGGCCCCTATCGAACTTTTTATCTTCAAATCGCAAATCGCAAATTCTCCCTTCCCGCGAACCCCTTCAGCACACTAAAGAACACTTGGTCATGTGGCATGCTTCCTGTTCGGCTTTCGTTCGTTATAACTCAATGCAAGAAGTCAAGCGAGAAATCTTCAGCCAATACAAACATCTTTATATATATATACATACCTATGTCCCACATAGGAGCACACCTACACACAAATATGTCCATCTATGCCCCCGCAAGATTCCATTTGTTAGAAAGCAGCTAACTCTCCTATTGCTTTTCTCTCTCTCTCTCTCTCTCTCTCTCTCTCTCTTTGTATATATGTTTGCTTGTAATTTAATTGCTGTCTATGTCTGGTCGCTGGCGATTTCGTGCCAATTAGTGCAAATTGATTTCGCTTCGTTGAGCGCCCACAAGCATACAACCAAATATTACATCACTCGTTCTCTTCGCTTTTCCTCATTAAGAATTGTGAAATCCATTCACCTGGAATTTATTTAACGAATTGAATGTGAAGGTAACAAATGTTTTAAGCTTTTCCCAGAATGCGCAATATTGAGGTTTAATTTCAGGAAGTCGTTGTAGTTGTGGCAATAAAATAGAATACAAATTAAGTTTAAGCGCCTAAAAGCAGGTAATCCGATTAAAGTCTGCGGCATTCTTCAGGCAAGTGGAAATTTAAAGCCGACATATGAAAGAGCTGTCAAACTTTGAGCAGGGTGAAGGTTATACCCAAGCGAGAACGCATGTGAGTGAGCCTATTGTGTTGTTGGGCTGATGGAGAGCATACGGTGACTCTCTTCTGCAAGAAGGATACAATCAGAAGAAATTAATATCGAACGACTAAATAACAAAAGCGAACTAAATTGTGTGTCCAGTGCCTCTCTACTGCAGAGTGGTTCGTTGGTTGAAAAATCAGACTGCGTGCCGTGAAGCAGCTTCACGCAAGCCATTGATTAATTATATGTAATTTATACAAATCATTAAGTACTTGGATGATATTATATTTGTAATGAAAGCTTTTTATCTTTTGACAGTGAAAGCTCCATGTTTTCAGGCTCGAGAAATTTCAAAAAACTAGCTCTCTTGTAGTTTTTGCACCTCAAGGTTAAGTTGAAGTCTATTAACCAAAAAATGAAGCTTTCACTACAAACATAATTCATACCTTTTGTTTTTAAGTAAGCTCTGTTCGACAAATGGTAACCATTACACACTAATAGTAATGATAATGAGTAAAGCAATACATCGGTATCTCCTTAATAATATTTGTAATGAAAGCTCTAATGAAAGCTCGATTTTTTTATCAAATAAGAAATAAGCAAAATTATGCTAGGAAATCTAGCCTGGTTGATGTTGTTGGATTTCAAGATTGAGTTGAAGTCACTTGTGAAAAAGTTGAAGCTTTCATCGCTAATATATTTTTATTATTTTTTAAATGATGTCCGTTCGTAAAATAGAAATCATTTATTTACAAAACTAGATAATTTAGGAGGTACTACTGCAGGCCTCTCTTTCACATTCCCACCTAATGAGCGCCAACTGCTAATGTTAATTGAACTATCCTCTCTACCACTGAGCACGCTTTTCCAGCTGTCAAGTTATTTTAGCCACTTCATAAATTTGTAATTAGCAAAATATTTATTTCTTCTCTGCTTAGATCATTAAGAAGGTACATAGTCAGCAGGTAATCGAGGTTTCCCCATCAATTACCCGCCGCGTAAAGCGAGTTTGAATATTTATGAATGTAAGTGGAAGCGGGTGTGAGTAAAGATTTCTTCAGACATGAGTATGGGTGTATGTGTGTATGTAAATGCACATGTTTAATTACTTGTGTAGCTAAATCGTAATTCTTTGTTGCATATCAAAGCTGTCAAACCAGTTGCGGAGCTCGTCTCATTTCAATTAATTGATTTATACATTCATTTTATAACTACTGCCATGCGCAATCGAACATTTATCCATAATTGAGCACTCGTACATGCAATGACAGTTGCTAATAACGGTATTCTCATAGCTGACATAGAAACTTAATGCGGCGCATAATTATATAGGTTTACAGAGTCATCACAGGGGCAGTTGGTCTTGTGAAGCTTCGGTTGGAAGGGTCTACGTTTATGCGTGCATTTCTGAAATATTGGAAGTTTGTTTTTTATGGGTCAAAGTCTATCGATGACTAAGGCATTTTATTCGAAACCCTAAGATTATATTCTGAACGTAGCATTGAATTAAGTGTTTTGTAATTGTAATTCAAAAATTTTGTCGAATGATGTGGGAGAGTAACTCTTTGGATTTACATCTGCAGATAATTCTGGCACCACTTTAGGATCAACTGTAATTCTTTATTATATTATCTCTTAATATTATAACTATATTAGAGGTTAGTTACAATAAAATATCTCATAAGGATTATGAAATCATTATGTAAACAAATTGTTTTCTAATAAGTCTAAGTCTAAGGTCTAGATCATTAAAATATAATTTAGAAGACTATTGCTAACTTCAAGAAACTTTTTCTAAAGATGAAATACTACAAAACAACTATTTTGCATATATTCGACTTCCGATTTTTACGAAGGAAAAAGAGTTAATTTGAAAATTTCCCTCTGGAACTACTATTATTACAAAAATGCTACAATGGAGTTCCATCGGGTCTATTTAATCGATAATGCTAGAAATCGAGCGAACATTGTAGAAAACTTAGATCTTGGGATTAAAGCCCTGATAATGATTTATGTCAGAAATTGTGCTGAAAAATAGTCGCGTTACCATTTGAGAGATATCACAGGTTCTTACTATGTTTCAAGGATCGAATAAGCAAAATTTGGTTGCTGTTTTTGGGTATGAAATGCTTTATCGCCATATTTGTTATAAAAAATCCTAACTTTTTTTAAGAAGATTGCCCAGAAGTAGTTGCCAAAGAGATTATTACTACCCCTTGAGTTGAGGCCTAAAATAAGTAGATGGAAAGTTCTACTAAAAGTATGCTAGATAGTTATGACTCAAAATGAGCCCATTTTTAAGGCTATTTCAATGGGATGTTGAGTTAATGAGAAAACTGTATTTTCAAAACGAAAACGATGCAGATCTAGTTTTCGGATTTCAGGAAATGTAATATCATATCGAATCGTTTGCGAAGTAACATCAATATAAGCTAATTCATCAAGCATTGGAGAGTAGTGAATCGAATACATTGTAATATCTGTTCAAATTGTATATTAATTTGGGTGAATATATATTAAATTTTGTATATTATTTTGACAGCAATTTGTCATTTGAGCCACTCACAATAATTAAACTTGTATATAATCTGTAAAAGAAACCTTGGTTGCTTAATGAGGTATCTGCTTACTCTCCTTTATCGAAGTCAACTCGCTATCTTTGTTGTTCCTTTTAAAAATGGAATATCTGACAAGAGAGCAGCGCTCAAATTTAGCGTGCAGTGAAGAGGTGGACTGATGGGGGTTGTTATGTTTAATAGAGAATTTTATTTATTGTTATTTTATTTTATTTTTTATTAGAATACTTATAATTATATTACTTTTTGCCATTTTACTCTGAATACTCTAACTTTGAATACCCCTATTAAGAGTGGAAACCACTACAAGATATTAATTTATTAGCAATATGCATTACTTTTGACCGCCTGCTGTTGCATTTGTTTTTGAATTTTTTTTTTTCTGAATAATCACAACTGTCATATCGCATACCACATAAATTCCAATATTTCATTATGGCACTTGCATGTTTATACAAATTGTATCGGTAAGCAACATCTTAATGCACTTACAACTACTCATTAATTTATTTGCTGTATAATAACGGTGTTAATTGCACGCAAGCGACACGAGCGGCACAAGCCAAGACTAGGTTTAAAGGCGGGGTACGAGCGACAGGCGGCAAAAACATGGGCGGCGAACCATTATCACTGCGCAAACTACGCTGGGGAGGCCGTATTGAAACTAGTGAAACATTTCAAAGCCCATATATATTAGTATATAGGTATGTACATATATATGTATGTGTATATGTATGTGTATATGAGTGTGCATTTGTGTGTTGAAGGAAACGTTAGAAGTGCGCTTGGCGGCAGTTTCAATTAAAACTGGTAACACACGCACACACTTAAGCAAATATTAACTCATTGCAGCTGCGTTGCAAACATACCCACATATGTGTGTTGCGCGGACGCGCCGCATACATGGAATATTTCCAATTTGATAGGTTCATTTAAACAGCTTCCCACGCACCGCACAGTGTCCTGCCGCTTGTCAGCCGCGTCGATGGCCAGCGCCCACCCCTCTTTCGCTCTCATTGTCTCCCGTACTCGCGCTTTGCGGATTGGCATCTACAGAATTTATGCGGCAGACACGCCTCCGCAATGTCGGCGAACCTGTCGAATGGCCAAAAGCGCGGTGTTTTCCAATCGCAGACGCAACGCGCGCGCCATTGGATTGAGCAATTGTGTCAAAATATGCGGTTACCGGCAGCAGTGGCAGCAACAGCAATAGCAACAACAAAAACAATTGCGTTGACACTTGCAGTAGGCGACAGACGACAAGGCTGGGCTGTCTGGCAGGCAGCCACCACGCTGCAGCTCCTCAGTCAATGCCTCTGTCAGTTCTCCAGTCAGCCGCGCAACCACAGGCAGTCGCCACAGTCGTTACAACGCTCCTAAATGAATAGCCAGCAGGCGCAAAGCACCTTGCCACAGCAGTCATGCCACATTGCAAGCCGTCAGCCACCGCGTCGCAGTGTTGTACGCGTTGCCTTGACTCGCCGACAGCCAGGTCGCGACTTATAAAATAAATTGTGTGTTTGTATATATGTCTGTTGTGTTTATTCGCCTAGCTGACGACAAAGTTTGCTGCCTACGGCGACTCGCGTGCGCACAGCCCACTTGGCGTACGCCTCTTCGCACTTCATTAGATTTCCAATCGATTAATAGTCGCTGGCTGGCGACCCTCCTTTCGCACCTCGCAAGGCGCGCTTTGCTATCACCGCTGCTTGTTTCTCCACAACGAAGCACACACATACAATTATATCTGTGTACGTGTGTTTGTGAAATGTAGCTGCTTGGCTACCTAAGCTTGACTATTTGCCACAACTAATGCCGCGCATAATATGCCACAACGCGTAGCTTTACGCTAAAAGCATTATCGCTTCATCGAATTCAGTTTTGTTGCCACAAATTTGCGTGGGACGCACGTCTCGAAATGTGCCCCACAGCGCAGCGACAAGCGAATTAAAAGACTGTGAGATTACGCCGAGGGTATCGGATAGACACTCGCGTTCCACTCACGTGTGTTCTGTGGTATTTCTTGTCGTAAGCCGCAAATTGCGTGTATATATGTGTATATGTATGCCAGAATTGCGATATTCCCCACCAGTCCGTGCATAGAGTCGTATAATGTCTGCGCATGCGCAACACCAAATTACAAATCAAGCATAAAAAGCACTAAAAACCCCATAAAAAAAACCATACGAAGTAGGAAATACAAAATTTTGAGAAAAAAGCAAAGCAAACACTTCGAAAAACATAAAATCACGCACATCGCACATGCGCATGCGTCGCAGCTTCTGAATTATTTATGAAATAATGTATAAATTACAACTGTAATTGGTGTTGTTGTTCGTTTTTCGTAATTTTTTGTTGCTGCTTTATGCGTGGTAGCTGTGTTTCTTGTCCGTACGCGCTGTAATGAAATGTACTGCATTTGTAGTTGTTTTTTTGATTTCACTTCGCCGTTTTTTAGCTATCACATGTAATTACAACTGCAGCAGCGAAGATAATTTTGCTTGCTTTCAAAGTTTACATTTTCCACTTTGTGCATTAGCTTTGATGTATAATACAATCATATATACAGTTGCGTGCAATAAATGGAGACATCTCTTATATTTTATAGTTTTTTAGAACGAACTTAAATAAATGCGAGCGGATATATTTTAGAATAATATTTCGTTGTTGTTTGATTTGATTTGCTTTCAAGTTGATACATCTTCACTTTAAATCTAATGTATTTAATACATTAAAATTTAAGAATGCATTTAAATAATACAGAGAAAATTTTTTATATTAATATAATTATTACTATAAACTTCTCTGGAACCCGGACTTGTGTTTTCTTTTCCTAAAAAGATTTTAAAATTCCATAATTTTAAACTTATTCCATTTATTTTATTAAAAAAATTTTTAGTTAAAACAAGGCGACAACCCTTTTCATTACACTTCATATAAACTGAAAAGGGGCGACTATCAAAATCTCATGGCAATTTAAGGCCCTTCTATTATTGTATCTATTTTATATAAAATAATTCAATCAATATTTCGAGTTATGGCAACACTGATATAAAAAAATACCTTTTCAATATTTTTGTATTACCCTTTCAGTATTCCTAATTGATTGAATAATTTCTGTTTTTATTTATGTTTATTAACTTTTCCTTTTTAGAAAATCTAACTTAAAATTATTTACAGTTTGAAGAAAACTATGTTGAAGGAGTGCAACCCTAATCAAAAATGTTTTACTTCAATCTTCATTAAAAAAATTATTATATAGAAAAAATTTAACATTTTTTGAAACACAACAAGACTACAATTGTTTACTCACAACTGTACTTACGCATGTCTACAACTTTCAATTGAATTAATTACAGTCTTGACCATACATATATAATACTTCTCGCATTGTATTCACTCAAATTGTTTATCTCCTTTTATTAATTTTGTGTTTTAATTTTTTATTTTGCAAAAACTTTATTTATTTCTTCAATCTTCGGCCCACTCATTGTAGCAACTGAATTTTGCAATGTTTCTCAATACTTAATTAAGCCTCACAGTGTGGCACAACTGCAAGCGCACGGTAAGAGCAACAAGTACCACAAGGCGAAGTTCCTTTCGATTTCCTTTTAAGGTTCTCACATCGGGCCGATCGACCGATCTTCCGACTGCCAACGCAATGTAACTTTTGTGCAACATCAACGTGGTTGCCATTATCTTAATTTCATGTATTTCATCTGAGCCCCTCTTGTTCTTTTTATTGCCACTGCGGCTCAGCTGATGATCTCCGGTGATTTAGTTAGCATGCAACTTTTCAAAGTTTCTGCCATTTATCATTTGTATGCTCGATTATCGTTTTTCTCTCATTTTAACTTGTTTGTTGTTTCCAGCTTCCTTGTTTTATGGAGTTTCTGTGTGGCATGACTTTATTTGGTTAGAAAGTGCATAAATTCATCAGTAAGTCAGTAGTGCAGAGATCGTATTGGCCTTGTATGACCGACGGTGCAGAGTCAGACTTGCTTGTGCATTCATTTAGTCTGTAATCAATTAAAAAAACATGAGAATCTGTTGGGTAAAAAATAAGGTGGAAAGTTTATAAAAGAAACATTTATGCCTTAAACTTAATTTGGTGTTTGCATAGTATCTACTCAGCTTTGTGGATTTTATTCAACTGTTTTTGTCTGATCTAACATTTCTCTCGAGAAAACTAAAGTACAATACAAATCATTACAACACCGTAGAAATCATCGATATTCCACCAACATTTCCACAGTTCGACTTTAGTTATTAAGTCTTTAGTCTTTTTTCTTGGATAACTTTCTTAAAGATTCTTCCATGAAACAAGATTCAGTTGAGAACATGACGAAAGAATTACTTTTTAATCAAATAAATTGCATAATCACACTTTATCAAATACTATTATTCTAGATTTATTTTATTGCTTATAGAAATTTTATCAAAATTCACGATGAACTAATCGATGATCTCAACATACACTCCAAACTGCGTTCGAAATTCGAATCAGAAAACATCTCGGTTGGAATGCCTTAAAAATTCGCTTAGATCTTTTTCAATAACCTGATATTTCCCGTACCACTTTTGCGAAGAGTATCCCAAATTCAATAATAAAGTTCTTGTAATGACTAATTATTTACGCATTGCCCAAATAGTCCTAACCTCGAAATGCTAGCATTTCGTAAAGAGACTTCGGTAAGAATCCTAGTTTATCGAAACTATGCCTGTAAGGCGGTTCTTGGATCATGGTTTTGAATCTCAACCGATACATAAACTGTAATTATTGGATATTTCTTTGATAGGGATCGCTCCTCTTCAGAGTGAGTAATTTTTTTACGCAAAAGACTCATTAGAACGTTAGAGACTTGAAAACGAGCGAGTAACTTCATCTAATCAGAGTCTTGTCTGTTCGCTAAATATTTAATTTTCGTTCTAGTCTCTCCCCAACAGAGTAGCATATTTTTGGGACTAACACTAAATGACCCCGACAACAAAATCTCAACATTTCACTTACTGTTTTGACTAGGGATTGACTTGGATGAACTTTCTTTCAACAATTCTATATTTGATTCTAGTCACGACTCAAACCAACGATCCAACACCATCATTGGTGGAGTAATAACAGCAATAAATATGTTATTCGAGCATTTTGGTTATTCAGGGTCATCTTAACCTCAAAAATGCAGATCCTTATACTTTTGAGTTGGAAGTGAGTCTAGCCACTACGTATGATAGACGAATTTCTTACTTTTTCTTGTAAGCAATCAACTAAAAATAAAGCTGAAAAATATCGAAAGTTGAAGCAGTGAAAGCTCTCCTTCATTTCAATAAACTTATTAAAATCAGTTTTATTTTCAGTTCAGTTTCGCAAAAATCTTGCCTTGAAACTAATTATTTTAAGAAAATATAAGTATGTATAAAATAACTGTAGATATTTCATTTATACAAATTACGGGTCTTCTCCCTTCACATTCATATTCCCACAGCACCTTCCTTGCTTAATTAGAAACACCACCGCTGCTACTTCTCACATAACGTCGCAGACAATTTTATAACTGAAATAATAATAATAAAATCGGTGAATAAAAATAGCAAAGCATGTGAAAGTGTCTCCCCATTACAAATCAATAAAATGCAATTGCCAGGCGATTGCGCGCAAAGCTTGCGTCAAACAAGAGTGCAATTGCCAATTATCGGCCATCAATAATGCAATGTGTAGGGTGCCATGTTGCACGTCGCCCACACCGAAAATCACTGCACACACTCATACACACATACAACGGTATGCATTTTTGCAGACGATAATACATTTTGGCAGCGCAGTGATTACGCGCCAACGAGCTTTTGCTTTGCATATCGCAGGCAGCGACGCGCATCGCCCACAGTCGACGGCGCTCGGAATGTTGCCGCTGACAGCCAACAACTGCTGCCAGTGCAAGCGGAAAAGTGAAAAAACTCTGGCAAACAGTAGTGCCACAGTGTTTGTGGCATGCAATTGTGTCGCTTGCTCGCGTCTGACAATGAGCCCGCGATAAATTGTGTACACACCAGCGCCTGAGTGCACTCGCTCTTTGACAACAACAAAAATTGCTGTTGTTTTTATTTTAGAGAGTGTGCTGTTTTGAGTTAAATTTTCATAAAAAGGCAAAAAATATTACTGTTAGCTGCTCTGTGACATTTTGTAACATTTTAATTTACGCGCCATTTGGCTGCAAACGACAGGCAACAACAATAGCGAGAACATTAAAATAAGGAATTAATTTTTAACAGCAAGCACTATTACCGTTGCTTTAAGTCAATGTGTTATATATAATATATATTTATATGCGAGAGGGTAAAAGCAACCTCACTACCCACCCCACCCATCAGTGATTTTGGTTATACAAAATTTTTCTTTATACCTCCAAATAAATATCTCCAAAAGTCGATGTATTTTATAAAGAGATTTTTCAATTTCTAATCTCTTTGAAATAATTAATTTTCTTAGATCTCTCAAATTTATAAAAAAAAATAAATTCTAGTAATTCTGATTTCTTTCAAGTGACAGGTTTAAATCATGTTTTCAAAATAAGTAGTTCTATCACCATGGATATTTCGACTTGATACTCTCACTCTCAATTTTGGTTCTCTGGCGGAAATAGTCGGAGGTCGTTAAAACTGAAGATCAGGTCAGGAAAAACTTTTACCTCTGCAGATTTGGCAAATTTTTGTTAAATTTTTGACCAATCCTTCCAACGGCTCAGAATAAACCAAAATGTATTCCTTTCCCAAGCAATCGTGGAGTACCACACTGGATACAAATCAACAAAAAAATATCGCCCAGATTTTGTCGGAGGACCTTCTAAACAAATTAATACAGGAACCTAGAAATATTTTTCGCCAGATACCAGATATCTATTTGAAATGATGAAGAGTACCCAGTGATAACCTCAAATAAATATCTGTTACTAATCAACCGTTTTCTGAATAAGCGTTTATTTTGACAAGATCCATTTATTCATTAGTTCTGAAAGTTCTAGTGATTAAAGAGGAATTGTTATCGATTTGAAAATACTCATCTATCAAAATACTCAGAAAACAACTTCTTCGTCATTACTGCTGAGTTTCCGCGCTGATTGTGAATACTTTCCTTTGGGGTGCGTCACTCTTCGTATATTAGACATATATAATATATTGATAGCAATAAATAATAACGTCAGAGTGTTCAGGAAAAATTTATTGATTTACACGAACTGGACCCATTTGAAAAAAAATCCCTATAAATTTTCGAAAGAAACAATGCAAAATATTTTATTTATCGTATTAATATATAATAGTATAATATTTCAACAGATGTCCGAAAATTCTCCTATTATATGATTTCGAAGTAAGATTCGATGTTTTATTTTGTTGACCCACCCTAATGTACATATGTACATTACTCCATTATTAAGCGAAACTAATTATAAGTAAAATAAATACATAAAGTATATACATATATATTAGTTATATACTAAGTAAGACTATAAAATAAGTGCTTGGTTAATGAACTACTGAATTTATGAACCGAAATATAAAAACTTTATCAACTTTTTATATAACTACTCAAAAAAATGCATATACATACGTATGAGCTCATAATTCTCAATCCACACTCGAAATTAAATTTATAAAATGTAATTGTTTTTATTACCAATTAAACAAACAATTTTTCATTTCGCTCAAAAAATAATCATAATAAATCTTCAATGAAAGTAATTATTTTGTCACAACATAAAAATAGCACATTCATTTATTAAACCACAGCAGGTTACTTTCGAAAGCTGATTTTAATAATTTTCATTACTTTTTAATACTAAAATTGAGTTAAGCTGTATAATAATCGCCGCGTTTATTATTAATAAAAAAGTTCAATTAGGAGTATAAATCAAATTAATTCCGTTTTACACGTCTGCAGTAAACAATTACATAAATAATAAATTGCATTGAAATTAATTTTAATTAAATTGCATTGAAGATTTTTTTATAAATTCAAAACTTTTTACTTTCAATATTGAAATCTCACTTAGCCATCACACATAGCCATGTCACAAACCTAATTGAGTGACAATTAATCATTCTACCTTACCCAAGCTCATACTAATATAATAAATTTGGTATATTTGAGTCATGTAAAACTTAAGGGTATTTAAATGTTGTATGATGACTTTGAAATCTTCAATCAAAATTTAAGAAGTTTTTAAATTATAAATACAAAAACATATTTGTCGCAGTGCCTTTAATTCTTTAAATTTAGTATATATCAGATAATATTATAGATTTGTACATTTATATACATTGTCCGATCAGAGGGGCAACAAACCGCGAAAGAAGGTCTTATTACTTCTAATTTATTTAGGGGAAATTAAAATTGTTTGTAAAAATATTTGTATTGAATATCATATACAAGTTAGTGTTATTAATGTCATCCATCTATTTCCAAAAATAATGGAAAAATTGTTTTATTTCATTTTAGGTAAGCTCTTAACCTGGTTGACTGCTATTCGTTGGGGAAGTATGAAAAATGCTGAAGAGTATGTATTAATTTTACTGAAAATTATGTAGTCAATGTGAGTTTAAAAAAATTAGTGAGAAAATATAAAAAAATTTCATTTTGAAAATAAAATGGGTTGTTTGTACATTAAAATTTAAATATTTCCGCAACTTAGGAGAAATTTTGCAACACCAACTTACACACTTATTGTTTGATTTTTCATATACTAAATCCTTGAAACAATTGTGTGTCGTTTTTCTTAATTCGAGTGTCCAACTTACATTATAATAAAGATTTTAAGTTGGTATTTGTTTCACGTATTCTTACAATAGTAGTTCTTAATACTCAAACCCTCGAAACCCGACTCATTAGTCATAAAAAGTCTAAAAATTCTCAGAAAGTAAGCCTTCATACGGAGAGCGCTTTTAAGGGAGGGACAGTCCATTTTAGGCCAGTCTAGAACCTTAAAAGAGGCCTAGCTTTAAAAATTTATTTTGGGGAAGGAGGAATCGAATTTTTCTACCGATTGAATAAGGTTTTTCGAACCCTAAGTATACCTCAGGGCAAAAAAATAGCAAATTTTTTTTTGTCCTTGACTGGTCTAACCCCTTAACCAAAAATAATGAAAATTCCTTGAGGCTCTAGTGCTATTTAACAGATAACTCCTTGATCTTCTCTTCTCTATGCCAGCTACTTAACTTACTTGAATAAATTGAAAAATTTTGCGCTTACAATTTGGTGAAGCGTGTTGAACAAACGGTAACACTTACTCGTAGAAATGAATATGAGCATGTGGCACGAACACATCTCGCGAATAGGCAAGCAGCAAGCATTATTTGCATTTGCATAAATCATGCACAATTTACATATTTACAAGCACATATACATGCAACGTGCATATGTTGCACCTATTAATATGAACAACACTTATTAGCTGCAAGAGAATTGCCATGCACTCAAACAGTCGTACGCGTACACGCCACGCCCCACATTACTGTGGCACGTTGCATGTTGCTTACTCTGATTGCGTTTAAATTTAGAAACTAATTTAAACAATTTAACACTCGCCTTGCGGATAAACGCTTACCGGCACACGCTCAAGGCAACTGTGTGTGTAAATGGTTGCATTTGAGCGCTTATTTGTTTATGCCACGCACAACTCATATGCGCACATAATAAAAATTACTTTAACAACAATAAAAGGCGCATAAAAATATTTAACATTAAGCAGGCACCGTAGTGAGTAGGGAAAATATATAGTTAATACGGAACTAGTTCATTGTGGGCCAGTAATAGTCGCAAAAAATTTGTTTCATTAAAAAATGTTGGCTTACATTTTTTCACTCATATGGGGTTTAACAACTTTGAGACACGTTTTACCGAATTTCAGCACTTCATACCCCATATTCGGCTTTGGTATTTCGAGACCTCGGCTCGGGTTTAAGGCTGACTAGTTTCAAGCCTCCACGCTAAATTGAGCCACAGGGAGTTATCCGATTCGTCTAAGATGGGATGAGTGTGTTGGGAACTATTACAAATACAGGCCAAACATTTCTCTTATTAGCCTCAACAATCGATGCTTATATGGCATAGGACATCGAAATGTAAAATGTTTTAACTTAGTAGGCCAATAGAACAGATGTTTCCAAAGAATACCGAGATGACCATACTTGTGCTCTATCAAACTCTACAAACCATGCTCATCAATGAGAGCCTGTCCTATGTTGCTTTCTCTTATCGAAAACCTTCGAGATCAGAGCGTTGAAATTCGAAGATCATTGTTTATCTCTTTTTATATCTCATTTTGTTCAAGATCACATCTTTCTCGTTCTTTGTCGTCGCTAAAATCCGTTATTCATACATCTTTAACAGAATCTCTTCCTCTGTCATTTTATTTTGTTTCTTCTCTTTCTCTCCCTCTCGCTTTTATATATCCTTCGCAGAAACTTTCATTCCCTCTATTTCCCTTCTTTCTCATTATCTTTTTCTGGTTGCCTCTCTCTCCTTCCTTCCCTTTAGTGTGAATATACGTCATTCAAACTCTCTGTCGTTGGTGAAAGCAGTTGTTCATACATTCTTCGCAGAATTTCTCTCTCTTTTGCCCCTTCGGCATCACTATTCCTGTCTTCCTCCCCTCTCCCTCTCTTCTATTTCTCTGTTTTTCTGTCTGTCTGTCTCTCTCTATTCTTCTTGCCTCTCTCTCTCTCTCGAATTCTCCTAGAGGCGACCCATCTGATGTTCTCCACCGACTACCTGTACCTTGTTTGGATTTGCATTTCCTCAAACAGTTTCGAATTAAGTTATCGAAAATTTTTCACAAAGAATTTCTTCAGAGAAGCAACCTGGATCCCAATTTAAGTTTGTACTGGCGTTAAACACATGTAATATACCCATAAACATGTACAGTAGTTTCGCAAACGACAAAGGAAGGTAGTCGATAGGAAGCTGCAAGAAGCTTAGATATGCCGTGGCTATTGTTATTTTATTGTTGTAGCATGTGGAAAGCTGAAGCGTGCCACATACAACCAACCTCGTAGCCATTTTGGTACTCAACGTCGTGCCGCATGCGAACGTGCAACCGTGTAGGGACGTGTGCATGAATGCGTTTACGCACATTTTGCTTCCGAACATTTTAAAGACTCGATTGTGTTGCAAGCAATCACACAACAACAATAACGACAACAACAAAAGCATTGCATACAAATTTCGAAACAAGCTGCCTCGCCGACAGCAATCGCCTTCTGCTGCAAGCACAAATAACGCACTTGGTTGCGGAAGATGCAGGAGGCGGTGGTGGAGGAGGAGCTCCAGGCGGTTGGGCGGGTAATGGCGTGTTGACTAGACGTGCAAAAGCATTTCCATTTAACAACAAAACAAATTGCCGAGCCCTTACTGCATGTGGCATGTTGACGTGGCAGGGTTTCGGCTGTGGCACTGCCACCGTTAGTCAGTGGCAAAACTGCGCAAAGTCGTAAAATTGCTCAAGACATCATGTAAAATGCGTAAACACGACCATTTGCGATTTATTGTAGAGTTAGTTGGATTGTTGTTGTTGTTTTGGTTGTTGTTGTAGCGAATGAATTTGCTGTTGTTGATGCATACAAAACTGTGTTGCCAACGGAGAAGATTGAGGCATAATGAAATGCAAGCAAAGGATGGCAGTGTGGCACGTCGGGGAGGGAGCGCGGGGAGGTGGACATAAGTTTGCACTTTCGTTGCACCGTTGTTTGCCCAGCATTTAAATTGCAAGTGAAAGTGCAACAGCGCTCAGCTGAACTGTGTCGGTGTGTGTTCCAAGCATCTTTTCTTTATTTTTCTTAATTTTTGTTGTTTTATGCTTCTCCCCTTCCTCGCCTACGTAATTAACGAAAGGGAAACGCAGGGAAAAAAACAATAGAAAAAGCTTCGCGTTTGCACTGTTGCAAATTTAAACAAGAATTCAATTTAGAAGCTTGCCAGCAAACGTCCGTCCCTCACCTTCCCCCTTCAACGGCCATCTATGACAAACGTCAGCGAAGTTTTCGCATTAAGTGGCAGCACGACGTGCGTGGAATAATTAATCTGACACTTTACGCTCGGCTGCTCGGAAGTTTGAAAGGCTTACTCGCTCCAAGTTTTGATTAAATATCACCGTTATAATTACTGTTGATTTCGCAATTTATTTCTGGCTGTAAATTAAACATATTTCGAAATTTTTAAATGCAAACTGAAACTAATTTCGTTTTAATTCAACGAATTTTGACAACATTTCTAAGTGCTTTCAAAAAATTTCCATATTTCTTTTTCATGTCCTTCTCACTGTAGATATGCAACGCATAACGGTTGTAAGAGTGCATATTTTTTACTGAATTTGATGTAAAGTTTCTCAAAAAGTAAACAATTAATTTAGTAAGTAAGACAAGTTGAGATATAACAGATCTTGAATTCCACATAACGGCATTTTGTAATAACAAAATATTTGATAGCATTACTAGTACAAAAAAAAATGCTAAAAATATTATTTTAATCTTTGAGGCCAACAGAACCCTACTTCTGTTTAACAGCCTAAAGGTCTAACGCCACCATAAATAGAAGTAGACAATTCGTAAAAATTTGGCAAAAGCGAGACAAAAGCGCCATGTTTAAATGGATAAATTACTTACCCTCTCTATAACAGATTTCCGAGAGACTATACACATTTATCGATATAAGTAAGTGACCCTTCCGTTAAGTTTGGAATACAAATTTTCCTGATAAAAAAAAAATTTTTGAGGATTGGAAAGTCCTTATATCATTGTGTGAAACGATCTTCTCTTCATTCACGGCCACTCCAAGAGGTTCCTCGACATTATATCAATATTATTTACCAAAGCTCCTGGTTTCCTAGTTTTAGCAACTAAGAGGGTCATGGCAAGATGTTTCCATTTCATCTTCATTCCAGCAGGGCTTGTAGTACGAATTGGAAATAATATTCAATGTTTCCCCAATATATACTAGGTTCAATAGGTTCAACCCACAGCAGAGTAGCAAGCAAATCTAGTAAATCAACTTTGTAAAAACTCATTTCACGTAATCGTTTATGTGTTAAACACTTCGTGCGCATGGTGGCCCGAAATATTGATTACCACACATATAGGGTGGAATCTACTCTTTCTTATCTAACCACACTGAGATGTTGGAAAATTCAGAAAGATAATAACATGAGACCTTCTATGTGCAATATAGGTAACTCGAAAACATTCCATCAGCTTTTATTAAAAGCTACTTTTAACTGTATTGGCTTTCAGAAAAGTTCAGAATTTTCAGAATTTTCAGAAAAATAATAATTCTTTAATACGAAATATAATCTATACACAAGTAGCACTTTTATTTAATACCCAAGTGACAGCGATTAATTATTTTATTTAATAATGTGTGTATTAATTATCGCATAATAAAAAGCTACATATCGTAAAATGAGCATTAACCAGACGTTCAATCTATATAATCAATTTACAATAAGTACAACGTTTACAAAATTAGTTCCACGAGGATGGTTCGATAAGTAAATTTTTTTTGATAAATAACCAGTCTCTCTTGTAACTGATACCGTTCTATTTATTTTTCTGATTACGGTTACCAAAAAATGTCGAATCTCCCAGGGTATTTCTTGGGATGATAAAGCGTCTAACTAAATAGCAAAATCGGAGATGGCTCGGTAACATTACTAAATACAATATGGAAGAGTATATGTATGTGGATGCCTCACTAAAATGAAATGATCTCTTTTATCTTTCTATTCCATCCCTATTTCATTTATGCCAGTTGGCTGTTCGATTCGTCACTCTAAAAGGCCTAGCAGACGGAAGATAATGATTTTGGTATATTTCTATACTGCCAATTGTTTATTTATTCCAAGTGTTTGTTCTATTCACCCCTCTCAAAATATTATAAGATTGAAAATAATTACTGAAAGTTTCTATCCACGAATTTCTAGAACGGAGTGCTTCAATGATTTGTCCACGTATTTCGTTTTATCATTTTTTAAATGAATTGTCGTTATATGTTTTAATTTCCATCGGAATGGCGACAAATTGCAATTTAAGTGATTTTAATACATTATTATCACTCTTTATTTACAACTTGTTTACTTTATGCGTTCAGTTTAGCATTTAAGTATGCAAATGGCGAAAATTGCCTTCGAGCCTTAAAGTAATTACTCGCGAAATTAAAATGAAAAAATAAAATAAAAATTACAGCAAACAAATAAGCGTGTGCTTTCAGTGCAATAATGCATTTACGATTGTTGTAAAACAACAAATATTGTTATATGAACGAAATTGATAAATAGTACGTTGTGAAAAAGGGTGTACAGTGTTCTCTAGTTAATTAATTTTACAACATTTTTTGTTCAAATATACACATATGTCTTCATTAAGTGATTTAATTTGGTATGGTTGCCATTAACCGACATTAGTCTAATTGAATGTTGAGATAATTAAGCAAATGCTAATGCTTGGTTCAATCAGAAGTGGATTTTATTCGAAATTGTTTCATACAGCTATAGATGATTAATTTGAACGATTAGCATTTTTTGCTTAAGTATATTGGAAGCTTATGAATGGATTAAAATGAAAATTTGCAATATTTTTAATACAATTAAGTGATATAATTTTGAAAGAGTTTCGATTAGCAAATATTTAAGATAATTAACCAAACGCAAATTACTCGGGCCAATCGTCAATGGATTTGACCGAAAGAGTTTTCGGACAGGTACCGCCTTAATTTAGTCGATTAGCGATATTTCACTATGTGTTTTGAATTCAGATCAGATCAGAAGATAATTCAGATAGCTGCTTAATTCAGTAATTAAACTAGTAATTTTTCTATTGCATTACAAACTCTTAATTTGGTCAGCTAGCGGAAGTTTCATATAAATGTAGCTAATTATTGAGCAAATTAAGAGGCTCTATGAGTATATTAGAGTATACAACTTGGTAATTGACTAAATTAAGATAATCATTTTTGTATATATTAATAATTTAGAGAGCAGTTGTTCCAAGAGGGTAAAAAATCACTTAGTTGGTGCCAACTAAGCGGACTCTACTGTGCAACGCCATTAGTGTGATGCTAATACAACAGCTTGTAGCACCCTTTTCTCTGAGCTTGCTGCATTTCTCATTAAAATCTCCAATCACGTTGTTGTTTTTGGCGCCACAGCGTACTGTAAAAGAAATATTTACTCATTGAACACGCACAGTTGAACTGTAAAAACAGCACACACACGCACTCGTCACATTATGAGTCTTAGCTAAAGCATCAGGGTGTTCAAATTTGCATATATGTAAGTGTGTATGTATGCAGTGGCTGACAAATTAATTGAAAATTGTAATTGTGCTGCATTTTCTTGTTGTTGTTGTTTTGTTGTGACAACAAGCAGGAGGGATTTTGGGCAAACAACTGACTGCAATCGCCCCACAATGCGCGAGAAGTTGTCAACAGGAGCTTAAATATGCAACTAACTATATACATATGTACATGTGTATGGGTATATGTATGCATTTGAATGTATTTTTTCACCCGCAAATCTCAGTGAATACTGCACACTCGCCTTCAAATTACTACTTATTGCATGCAACACTTTATTGAAGTAGTTAAAGTTGTAGTTGTTGTTGCTGTTGCTGCCACTACTGACGCTGTCAGCTATTCGTCAGCGCCGCTGTTAATTCCTTTTACACGAACGTACTGCCATAAATTGTGCCCATAAGTAGGCGTATACACACATACAACTAACTGAGTGTTGCAACTACAGTCGCTCCCCTCATTGCAACATCAATGTACATGCATATACCATATTTAAATGCACCGTTTGGGGCTTAGCACAATTCGTGGGGGTGATGTTGTCAAATGTGTCACTTGTAAAATTTATGTGAAGACACAAATATCACACACACAGGCACACCCATTAGTTAACTTGAAGCCACTCCATCTCACACACCCCATTCAAACACCTATATCTCAGATAGTAAAATTAATACGTTAATTAATGATGACAATTACGTGTCATTCAACAGCCTACAACTATGTGGCACGAGTGACTTATGTTATGACGCATTGCAACAATATGAAGTTACGTTGTTTTTTGTTGTTGCATATGTGTCAAATCGAAGTGCTAAGGCTAAGCAAAGATGAAACGCTGAAATATCGAATGATAGGTATGTATACATATGTACATTTGTAAATATTTGAATTTTCATATAAATTATGGGAGCAATATATGTATATGACAGCTTAGAAAGCAGTTAGGGTGCGTACATCTCCAGCTATTGACTGACAGCACGTGTCAGTTAAATTATAAGCAGCATGACTATTGATACTTCGAATTAAAGCTAACTGAATTAGTGTATAGTTGAGATGGCTTAGAGAGCATGACTCTTTCTCTCTCTTGCTCGCTTATTTAAAAAGAAAGAAGAAAGAAGAGCAAGTAGTTGCAAAAAAACGTTGGGGAATATTGTGGGGCACCCCTAAGGCAACAGCAGTAGCTTACATGTGCCCGTTGAGCATGAGTTGATAAGATAGTATCGGACTTTAATTCAAATATTGTAAAACGCCGAAAAAGTCTTGGGATATCAAAATTTGAACCGAGTTGTAGTATTATAATATTTGTAAAATAATTTTTTGCAACTAATTTAAAAACTTGGCTGTTATTATTAATACTTTGATCCTTACACTCTTACCGGCTATTCAACTGAATTTATCATTAAATTTTTATGGTAATCCTTCGTGTTAAGAGAAATATAGCAGTTCCAAGACATCACTGCATTTTGAATGCATTTTTTATGAACTTTCCCGTTACACAAACCTCTCAAACGAAGTGAAAGCATTTTTCACGATAATACTGGCAAAATATGTGAGGTTGGACGTATATAATCTGATCTCACTGGTAATACACCACAGTTTGGTTCTCAATGATACCAGATAAAAACGTATCACTAGGTGATCTTGAAATAAGAATTTCACATGTATGTTTTCAGAATGAATGCTTTGACTCGTCAATGCTCCTCTTAACGATATAAAGTCTCTTTTTCAAATGTATTGCTTTACGTTTGAATTTAAGACTTCGGTTAGCTATATATTTCTATATAAATTTCACTCAACAAAATTAGTGGAGATGCTGTGTGGACTGTGTGGCTTTTTCAGGTTCTGTAACTAGGTAACTAGCTCTACGGAATTTAAGTGGTTAATTCTTTTCCTTAGACATGGCAACTTGGAACATTAACTTCTCTGTAGCATTATGAGTCTTATGTGTGAAAATTTCCTTTACCCCAAAATCTTCTTTATTCATAAGGCTTTTAAGGCTTCCCCCGCATCTGCTACAATGCGTTATATATTGAATGGTTGCTTAAGTCTACCTATATATATAACAAATCTCTATATGTTTTATAACTTTTTTGCGCAATTTAAAAGAAACAAGCGGTCTCACTTCAACAGCAAGTCATGAAGTCGATATTAGCTGGGTCTTTCCTGAACTAAACCCAAATGTTGCCGAAGGATTCTCATTTGCTGGATCTATTAGCGTTAGTTTGAGTATGCCTTGTATAGCCAAGGGTGGAATTGTACCCAGCCGTGCCAATTCAACTCTGATACAAACTTCTTTCCAATATTTATCGATACTTCTCACAATATAAGCAGAGTATATAGCAATACCAGTATTAATGAAAGAATAAAAACCCTTAGGCGCCTGTACTTTTAGGCCTATATTTAGTATGTTATAGAATATGTTCTTATAAAAAAATATAAAGGAAGTTTAAAATAGAGTATAGAGCTTCTTTTATTCAATTTACATTCATCGAGAGTGAAATGAATGCACGATTGGGAATATAAAAAAATATTTTTTGCGAATTATTTTTCAAAAATTAACATTAATTTTTTGCTGCTTTTTCCTTTATTGTTACAGTGATTGCAATTTGAAAGCCGTATAAATAATTAAAAAATAATAATAAAATGTCTAAAAGTAAATAAAAATTACTGCAATCAATTATAGATTTGCTCATGCAAATAAATTTAAATATACTGGTGCAACCACAAACGTTTCATGCTCAACAATAGAAACGACAATTTTAACCGCTATCAGTTTCTGCTAATTAAACATTGTTGGCTTTAAATAAGAATATAAAGGATTTTGGAAACAATGTCCTAATTAATTAGCCATGCAATTACCGAAAAATTACAATGAGGGTGGTATTGGAATTAAAAAACATTTTTAACAATCAATAAACAAATTAAATTAGAGCAAAATAATAAAATCACGTACCTCATTTAGTGCTAAAATGAAAAAAATATAACTGTAATAAAAACAAAAGTATGTTTAATTAGTTGCTAAAATCGGTGGGTAAAAGTTTTAATTAAATTTGCAGTTAATTTAGAAAGTTATCTGCATTCGTTTTGCGCTAAATATGCATTTCTCCGATTTGCTCACTTCAAATTTAATTCATAACTGTAATTGTGATTAAATATTTTTCGCAGAAATTTCTTATCGATATACAATTTCTTTTTATTTTCGAACAATTCAAGGCTATTCATATAAATTTGCTTGACCGGTCGTTATATGAGTAACAAAAGTTTATTATTATATTAGATATGGATTTACGTATGCAGATACTCTGCAGTAAAAATAACTAGTTACGCATTACTTTAGAACTAGTTTAAAACACAAGACCAAATAGTCAGCTGACTGTCTTCCCGCCCTAAAAGCAGCTGGCATTTTTTAGAAGTTTGTGCTCTATGAGTTGTCAACTGTCAGATTTTGTTCAGGAAAGATATCAGTTTCATATTAGTTCCGAACAGACACATAATATTGTTGGGTTTAAATTTTCAAGAACAATTTTAGGTACTCAGGAAGAATTATAATCCAGCTTTTTTTTTAGCTGCTTTATGCTCACTTTCATTTCTGAAACAACTTTCCACGAATTTTTATAACTCAGTTGCTTTTGTGGCTAGTTTCATTTTAGTCAGCAAATTCTGGTTGGAAACTGGTAGCTCCTCTGACCAGTTTGATGTGTTCACTGCAGATTATATACTTTTATTTGTAACCTTGAAATTTTCGAATAATGAAAGATTTTTCAGGGAGCAACAAACATGACTAAATGCTTCTTTTTATTAAGAAGACAATATTTTCTTTTTTTAGCTAATCTTTTTTGTTTTATTTCCTTTATTGAACTTGAACGACGTTGATAAGATACCTAGAAGTAAAGGTAAACGAACTACGTATTTTATGACTGCTTTAAGATAACATAATAAGCATAATAAGTAAAACGTGAAATTCGAATAGAGTACAGCAAGTAAAAATAATATAATTTTTTCTCTACAAATGGCGCGGAAAAGCATTGGCAAAAGTCCAATTTATAAATCATCTTATGTTCTTAGAGAGCGATACTAGTTTATAAATTTTCTTTACCAGTTTTATATTGGTGATCTGGCGATCTGTATTTTGCTTCAAAATAGGACTCCGTCTCGGCGAATAACTCTTCATTGTCTTTAAATTTCTTTTCAGCGGGCATTCTCTTGAGGCTCAAGAACTTTCAAATTCCTAAATTTGCTTTAACAATATGTTCAACATGTTTTTTTTTTGATATCTACTCACTCATGGTAGGCTCCACTATCGAAATACTTGAAATTTACCGATTACTTGTACTACACATGTTATCCAAATATCGAGATAAACCAATTGTGAATCCTTATGGTATATAATATTTGAGGTGCTTAAGAAAATTCCACATCGCATTTTGAGAACTTTAATATGATTCGCTGATCACTTGAGGATAATTTCTTATATTCTTCTCTAAAACCCAAGGCTTCCTTAGTTTTCTATAATTATAGTAATGAATTGTATAATGCTATTGTGTAATGATATATATTCTCACAAATGGTTGATATTGCCAGTGTCCTTCAATCCAATAATCACTCTCTATCTAAAGCCTCTTCTTCACATTTCGAGTGGCCTTTTACTCGTTAATAACCGTAACCTTTTGATAATAAGATATAAATTGAAATTTCTTATTTTTATTGTTCCTTTTTTTTTTTTTGGAAGTCACCGAGTTTAATTATTTTTTTAAAACAAGTGAACGTTTTCCAAAGAAAAAACTACCTGGAGAGAGTTTAAAGTTAACAGTACATTGAAAGAGCAACTCGAATATGGAATTTCGTCTGGGCAATTTCAAGGGTAAACATGTTCAGTCTAAGCATTGGTAAGTATACGAGTCTTAGGTGAAAGGTCAGCCATGTCAGACAACTTCCATTTAACACATAACAATTGTGTTATAGTTTCTGCATGCAGTGTATTTAGTTAATCAGAAAATATCTCACTAAGTCCCAGTTGATCAAAATTCCAAATTGTGCAAGATACGCTCAAAATTAGAAGATGATGAAATTTACTGTAGTAAACACGAAATGATAACTTTTGTACACCCTCAACACCAATGGCAACACTAAATACAACAACAATAGCCGGAGCCGAAATAAATTAGCTGTCAGCAATTTTCATATACAAAATTTATTTTCGGAACACCGGCAAACGGCGATAAAAATATAATTACTAAGCACACCGTTTTATTATAAGTAATATATTTGTGTGTCTATATGTGTGTATATGTGTGCATTCTATATCAGTATACTGTATATGTAAGTTAAAAAATAAACAAAAATATTAAACTAAAAACGAAACCACTCTACAATCATAACAATTTAATAACACATCTGCAACAACAAAATACAAATTGCTTTGCGGCTATTCAACTTTTAGTTGCACACAACAACAAATACAAACATGCCTATAACCATGTATTCACATATAAAATCATTATATCTATGCGCATATAAATATGAGCATGTAAGTATGTATCTATATATTTAGAGCAGCATATTTGCTTTTGAAATTTTGTTGTAATAAAAAAGTCATCCACTTTATTGCCACAAATCGCCAACACGATACCAAAAGCCATGTGGGGACTACCCTCTCTCCAAAATGAGTCCCGCACTCGATTTGCCAGCGGGCATTCAGTTGAAAACTTTCAGTTTTCCTTTTGTAGTTTTCACGCCTTATCTCTGTAACACACACACAACTACACACTCAGGCACACACTCACAAACACATACGCACTGTTACATGAGTACAAAATAGTTATTTGATAAAATGTTAGCAAATAGATATTACCTACTACCACATATTATACAAACTTACATATATACTTAATCACATTCTTATCTAAATATATGAATATATACCTCTATAAATATATATGTACATACACAACATTGTCTATTTGTTTGTTTGTAATTTTTTTCTTCTGTTTTGTATTATTTGAGCTTAATCGGCTTTTATGATTGCATGTTTAACAACTAAATATCAACGATGAGATAATAATACAAACAAAAACAACAATATCAGTAGAGGGGCTGGAGTATAATTCTGGTATTTATAACTCCAATAAATGCAAGCTATCACAATGTCTGCTATAAAGTCATATGTACTTAAACGTGCGTAAATTTGTATATAAGTAGATGCCTACCATATATATATATATACATATACATATACCTTCGACAATATAAACATTGAAGTGATATTAGGAATAGTCTTCCTCAATATTAAGACCTTGTATACAAAAGGCAAGTGGATATTCCACGACGACGAGGATATAACGTCGAGTCTTATCTCACTTCGAGAGATTGAAATGACTAGAACTCCAGTAAAATTTAGTATTTAGAAATAAGACAACAATTTCCTTAGGCCATCAGCACTATTCTATAATGCTTCTATAAAGCCATCTTAGTCTTCTTAGTCCTGAAAGTCATAATGTCGATTTAAAAAAGAAGAGAAGATTAATAAATGCATTAAAACTAACGGGGTCTACATTTAGGAGCATTGTTAAACAATAATATATGGGTTCGTATTTGTCTGGAATAGTACAACCTCTAAGGTGATAGTTAAAGCATTGAAGGTCTCACAAAATTTTCGATTTAAGGGTTTTCGTGACAGTTACATTTCAAACGAATAGAATAGAAATGGTATTAAAAAGGGTTACATCTAGCACCTAAAATTATACATAACTTATAATATCTCAATTACGAAATATGCTAAATATTATTAAAAGCAATCAAAAGGATCTGAAAATTTCAATTTGAAATTTGAGATTAGAAAATATGAATTACCACTTATTTATTTCTTTTTTTTGTATCTTTTAAGGATACTGAAAATCGTTGTTATTTATTGAGATCAAAAAGGAAGTGAAACCCTCAAAATACGTCTAAATCTGTACTAAAGTAAAGTGTTCTTTATTTTTGAATAAATATTTTCTAACTCTATGTTGCTGTATATGTATGTTGTATGTATGAAAGCATACAAATGATATTAAATTCATTATGAAGAGGCAAACTTAGTGCTCCACGCTTATCAAGTCAATATTCAAAGAAGGAAGGATAATGCGAAAAGCTAAAAAATGTTACTGTTGCACTTGGCTTTCAGTTACTAAGCCTTCATTTGCATACTGTCACAACTAATCCAAAATGGTTCTGTTACACACTAGTCCAAAAACTAACCTGATTTACCACCTGCACCGTTCCTGAATGTATTTGTTTAAAATCATCAAAACCAGAATGGGCACATTGAAACTGTCAATACACCAACGAAAACGCTGATATATGAGCGCTCAAGTGTTAGAAGAACAGAAAAAGAAACCATATCAAACGATCGGTAGACTCTCCTACTTCTAGTGGTAGCCGTTACAGGCGAGTGCAATCGGCTTTGCACCTCCGACTTTATCACGCACGAGTAACTTTATTTAAACAAAAGTGCGCTGATTGTTTACATATGAATATACATACATACATACATACATATCTACACAGATATCAAAGGATATGTAAACATAGAGAGAATATAGTTCACATTGCATTTGCTTTAAAGGCCGCGGCAATTTAGGGCTTTATAAATCTTACTACTATTTGTTTAGCTTCTAATACAACATTTCTATTGCTGTTTCAACATTGAAATTATTATCAACTTACTTATCGATAATCTGCAAATAAAGGTTGGCATGTGTGCGGCGCAAAGAGGCAGCTACTGTTTCCCTATGTTTGAGTCATAAATGTGTTTTCATTCATAAATTAACTGACTGCAATGTTTATTATACGAGGGCTATTGCGGTGGCAAATGTTTGATTTTATGATCTAAGAATTACAAGGAAAATTATCGAACGTTCAAATTCTTCGGTTGGCAGGAAGCGGCAATAAAAAGTCAAAACACATATGATTACAAAGAAATGAAAAATTATATTGTGAATTGAAACGAAATTTCTCAAAACAAAACAAGCATTAAACTACTAACTTGACATTTAAAGATCTTATCAAAGGAAATAAATGAATGTGCAACATCCAGCCTTTTCTAATTTTCATTTCTCTACTATGTATAATATTAATCTATCATCCCTAAGGTTCATTGGGTTAAGTTGAGTTAAAAGTGAGTTATCCAAGGTCTATCTCTCTTTTCTTCAGGCAACTAGTTCTGAAAGGAATGCGGGTGAAAAAATGGAATTAATCTTTTCAGATCAATTAACATCAAGTTCTTTTTTCATTCCGGTTGGTATAATTGTAGTATAGAACGTTTGCTTTTCGACACAACCCTAATACTATAGTTCTCTTTTATTTATTATACTTTAATAGTTGATCGAGTTTTCCATATTTAAACCAAGGTTTCTTGGAAAGACACAACAAATATCGAAAAATATTTCAAGATTGAATTTTTATCTAAAGTTTCATTAATTCGTGTTTTAAATGAATTGTTAAATATATCATCATAATTATTCCAGTAATTCTTATTACTTCTGTATAGCGATATATTACATAAGGATAAGGCGTAGCAAATCTCATTTTCAGCTGTTTTTATTCAAACAATTTCTTTTGTGTTTTCCTCTTCACTGTCGAACTTTTACACAAATATAAAAACATACAGACAATTCTATAATTTTCGCATTTAATCAGCCATGAAATTATGAACGAAAAGTATGCTTCGGGATTTGTTGTGGTTGATTGATGGCAAGCAATTTGTCTAATGCCATACTTCAGAGATTTTAAAATTACTAAATGTGGCACATCGAACGGAAATTATGAGTAAAGTTGGTTATAATAGTGTATATATAATATAAATAAATATATTATTTGTTTTTGGTTCGTTCGTTTCGCCAGTTCTTGGAAATAAAATGTTTGAAAGCGATTTGAACAAGTAATTGGTATAGATCACTTAGACTGAATTATTTCTTTTTATTAATTGTAAACACATGTGGGTAACAAGTACCTGGTATAACCAGTCATAATCAGTTTAATGGTTTTCATATCTCCAACTATGGATTGAGCTGGCATAAAACTTGGTGCAAAAACTTCGTCTTTAAAAAATTATAAAAAAAAATTATTCTTTTTAAATTACTTTTAGCATCAAAATGTGAGGTATCGCACACATAAATACAAACTGAAGTTCACCGAGATCGTCTTATAATTAGAGTATATTTTCTACTTCTTATACTATACAAGTTTCGTAAACTTTTCCATCATCCGATATACAGTAGAGTTTCCATTTCTTATGCACCTCACATCTGTGAAGGTCAAAGCGTGATTTGATTGCATTTGATTGCAATGTTTTCATTATTAAGTATTTGTAGCGCGCAGAGATTTTCAGTAAATTCGAAGCATTTCGATTGAATCACTTGAAGCGATCAATATCATTAAGTCATTGTGTGCTACAATGCAATTAAAGGTTGGCCGCTGCTTATGCGCTTTCCATATCACACACATACATGCATACATACATACATGTCAGTATGTCAGTTGGTCCAAAGTTTAATGCAATCTGTGAAAATCTTAAATAAATATAACACAAAGCACGTCTTTGTTGCACGACACATGTGGCAGACACATTATGAATGCATATGCAAATACATACATACGCGCCATTGTACTTGTTGTGGTCTACAGCTCCCCATATGTCTGCTTGATATACAAATGTGTAACAATTTTTCATAATTCTTTTGTTTTATTTTTCACACGTTTATTTTATTAATGAGTGCAAACACATACACAGACACACATACATACAAACTCATATCAATAAGCAGTTGAAATAAATTTGGGGTGCGGCCTGGGGGCAGACTGCAGCAACTTGCAGCTGTTCGGCACCAATTCAGCATTCATGCAGCATGCGATTCCCAGATACAATACAAAAACACGCACACACATACACATACATATTTATTAATATGCAGCCACATTACATGCAGTATACGTGTACATATGTATCCATCAATATATTTGCATAAATGCATTTATCGCTTGATGCACCATTGCGCATTTCATTTGATTTCATTTCGATTCCATTTCATCGCCTCTCAAACCAATTCAAACCCATTCAATTCACTTCAAATTGTGCGCAATTCTATGACGAATGCACTGCCTTGGCATACCAAATGCGGCGGCTCACACTTCAGCCCGTCTGTCTGATGTCCATCCATACTGAGGTGGTGAGGTATGCAAATCTTCAGTTCTCGTCACTTAACTCCTGCTATAAACATTTCTACACGTAATTTCACACTTGCGAACAATTACGAGTGTTGAAAACGTAAATTAAAACGTATTACAATTCAGAAGCAAGACTCTGATCGGAAAGCTCAAGGAAGATATTGTATGTAATGGAAACTCATTTGGCCGCGTATAATATATAGGAGATTCCCAAACCTCAGCAGGGGTGCACAACAGTACTAAGACTGCTGAGGGGTTACCCTAGTTTAAAACATTGTAAAATCATCTAATATCAAGATTTTTGTTCTTAAGAAAAAAGGAAACAAAATTAAAACTATGTTATCAATATGCAGATGATTGACCGGATTTCATCATCTAAATTTATAATTACCTTTTTATAATTTTTTTAATTAGCTCTAGTCGAAATTGAAATACAGACATTTAAAAAATTCTCCAACTTTTAAATAACGTTATGTCTTATTTTTAAAATCCTTAGGTAGGTAGGTTTCTGAAAGTTCTAGAGTAGCGTAACCTCTCATTGAACGAAACCGCATAGTTCTATAGATCAATTCTTCACAATTAAATTTATGGGGTTTGATAAAGAAACACTTCTTTCTTTATTTCCTCAAAACATTATAAAAGTTTTATAACAAATATTTTTTAAGAATGGCTATTTGTCCCTTAATAGCAAAATCCATTAAAACACCGCTATAATACCGTTTTACTGTCGCATTAAAATAATACAACAAAAATGGTAAACCGCTTTCCAGAAAATAATACAAGACTCCACGAAATCCCTTGGAGCTCTAGGTACACTTGATATTGCTTGATTCATTGCTGAATCTCTCTCCTCGAACTCCGGCATTAATTTGCTAAATAGCTTCAGAGCTTCATTTCACTTCTGCCACAAGTCATTGCGGTGAGCTCAGTATGCGTTTAACTATCATCAAGAAACAGAATTCCTTTAGGCTGTTCTTGAATTCCATCACCCCTACAAATTGTGGAATAATAGTTTCATTCTTAAAGATATTATCGTTACTTAATCTCATGGTCTTAGGTTGGCTGGCCTGCATTTCTCTTTTCAAATATCCCACCACCCAGTGTTTAGCCAATCAGTGTCCCTTGTTTTTGGTATCTGACATCCGGGCAATATGAC
Organism: Bactrocera minax; assembly: GCA_021498325.1. Classification (NCBI taxonomy): domain Eukaryota; kingdom Metazoa; phylum Arthropoda; class Insecta; order Diptera; family Tephritidae; genus Bactrocera; species Bactrocera minax. The sequence continues at coordinate 7,024,135 of JAKEEE010000001.1, forward strand.
ATGGGGGTAGAAATAATCAGGACCGAGGATAGTTTTGCTGGAAACGCTCCCCTATTCAGGTTGCCCTTTTCGGTTCTGGAGTGTCATTTCCTGGATATCGAATGTATTTTCTGTTTCCATGCTATTGACAGACTGTGTTCAACTTAAGGTGTCACTATAGAGACACGATATTTCGATGTAAAGTAATTCACTGTAAGAATTGTGCTAACTTTAGGTTCTTAAAACTAATCAAATCAAATCGTCATCAACATGTCAAATGTAATCAATATTTATAGACCAATTTATAGATCATGACTACTAATACAGGTCTAATAAAACTGTATTTTTTTTTATTCTGGGACAAAATCTTAATTGGATTTGTATATTGGATTTTGCAAAGGATGCCACATATGAGTAAAATACATATCCAATGATCACATTCACACAATAAAAATTGTAGAGAACATTCCATTCCAGGTATACTTCCCAAGGAAGTGGTCACATTGTCCCTCTTTTTGAAAGTCTGATTAAATTTTTCGAAAATCCCCAGAGGGTTATAATTTTCTTGAGAAAAGTTCGCCATTTCCATTGATTTCCAATTTCCATTGATGGGTCGATACAGAGAACTTGAAATACCATGGGAAAATTGCGTTCTTATCCTGGAAGTACTTTTTGCTTTCCTTTATTTGAAATTTATTTTGTAAACGAACACACAATTGTTTTTTCTCACTATCTTTTATATAATACATCTTGAATAGATTTTTAATTATTCATAGTGCGCATAAGGCATGCTTTAATGAGTCTATAGGAGCCTTGAACCCTTTTGTATATCCAGATTTGTATGCGAATCACAAGTACTTTTCTATAATATATTCTAATATCTCTAACATTATATATGTAGGCAATATTATATTAATGCAAAAGGCGTAATATTTCATTACAAGCCAAGCCCTTAGTTCAAATTTACACCCCCGTCCTCTCTGCTAACTACCAGCACTCTCATGTTGTTCATTGTATTTCACTAATAACAAAGGCGAAATGCATGTTTTGGTAATGCCTTAGATTACAGCCAAATAAATATTTGCCAAATCGGGTATACAATTTGAATGAATGGCCAAACAAACAAACCGGCGAGAACAATTGGGATGACTTTATTTCGAAAATTCTGTATCTGAAAACCCACCGCAGATTCGGTTTTCACAGAAACGTCACACAGCACTCACATACAACAACAACAATACATAGACCCTAAATAGATAATTAACAGTGAATCGCATTTTCATTGGAGTGCACTCATTATTCGTTGCACACCAAGCCATATATACATACTCACACACATACATGCACGCACAAAATCTGGTTATATATGAAAGCGATGCACAAATGTAACTGCTGTCACACCCACTAATCTAATCCACTTTGCTAACTGCAAACTTTGGGCGTGTGTTTGGCATCTATGTATATGTGAGCGTGTGTTTGTGGGTGTCTGTGTGTGTGTGTTTGTATTTATGCACCGTCGACATGCGACCACAGAATCCTAATTAAGCCAGCAGCATAATTAGTGAAATTACTCTTACATAAATGTGGATTAACAAATATTTGTGGCATGCATTTGTTTGTATAAGGCGGCGGTGGGCTTATTGCACGTGCGCAATGGCTAAATCATGATCAACAAAAATGCGATGCAAACAAAATACAAATTTCGAAATGGAAAATACAAGTTTCCCATTTCCAACATTCAAACAACATAAGCGAACACAAACGTGCACACACACCGAGAGCAGTTGGGTATTTAAGTGTTGCTCAAATGCATTGATTTGTATGTGTGTGTCTGTTGGGTTGGTTTTTTCACACAATCACTGCATTCACAAGTGGCGACTGCCCACGGATGGGTGCTGCTACCTCATAGTCAGTTGAACCATTAGGCAGGCTACCAAGCCACAAGTGCAGCAGGTTGCCCGCATTATGAATAAGCTTCGCTTAAATAATTAAATAAGGGTGGCGTATGCTCACTGTGCAGGGGTGGCCTCAAAATTTTAGGGATTTTGAAAAAAATATTTAAAAAGCAACAATAACATCTGGGGTGCAACACGCCGTATATTGATTCAATTTATTCTGTGTGTAAGCATCCCATCTAAATTGTCCAAATGCCCTTATAATACTTACAAATGTATGTATACCCTGAAGGAAAATGCAGGGGCAAGCGAGCATTTAAAAGCTTTCTCATATAAACGAAGGACCAATTTACATCGAGATGTCCTGGGAAATATGAATAGATTCTTTCAGCATACCTTTTTTAATATTTCCAATCTGGTTCAAAGTGATATTCGACGATTAAGAGAAATAACAATATAGTAAGCGAAATAGTGCAGCTGTAATTAGTGACTTAACCTTGAAAACAATAACAGTCAGGCTGAAAAGTTCGTATCCATTAAGAAAAAGCACATTTCTTGAAACATTTTTATTTATTTTTATTCAAAATAGGTCACATAGGGTCACTATACACCGATTGTAGCGATATTCCAACTTTTCAATGCCAATTTTGTTGATTGAATGGTTTTTGTTTCAAAATAGTATTCGGTTTCAGCGATTACATCTTCATTGCCTATGAATTTCAAAGCTTGACTTGAGAACTGCAGACAAGTCCGCACAATAGGGTAAATGTCTAATCAATTCGAAGCCAAATCCTTGCAATTTTGTGATCGTGACTCATGAAATGGTTCATCGGTCGATTGTAAGCATCCACTTTGCACATAGCTTTCTCATACAATATATCCCATATGTTCCTCATCTACCTTTAGTGTGTTAGCTTTCTGTGAATGATTGAAAAATTTTGAATTTTTTTATGCTTTCGTCCGTAACAGCCTCGCTGGTAGTCCGTTATGTCCATTCTAGTAAACCCGTCTCATGATAATTATACGATTTTTTCAGAGCACTTGGTAAATGTTTTATTTTTTGAAAAACTTTCCTAAGAAATAACATGAAGTTTAATCATAGCGCCATGTTTTTTTCTAATAAATAGCACAAGCCTAAAAAGAATTATTTAAAATAACTTTTCTGAAAAACTTCATTGTTAGATCGAAATTTATTCAAGTTCTCTCACCCCTCCTGGGGTCACCACCGCTCAATGTTCGTAAAAAAAATTCAGACCTATAAGCTAAAAATTGTTGCGGGTGCTTGCTGTGGGAATCGTCAGCTTTCATTCGCTTCTGGGTTTATCAAATAGGCAGACGATAACGTCAGTTTTCATAAAAGTTTTATTACAAATTTTTATTCGCTTTTAGTATAATCCATTAAAAATTTTCACATTATCTGCAGTGGTTTTGTTTATAAAATCCTTACCAATATATATATTTTCTCTATTTTTACTCCTTTCCTTAAATACTGCATATTTTTAGACTGCCCTAATTCCCAAGACTTTCTCCAGGAATTTCCTGCAGGGTACATAATAATATACCCTCTTTCTCACACTCTCTCTTGCTCAAACCCTCATTTTCACATCATAAATTCTTTAATTATCAATTCTCCAATTATTTTAATGGCATCATTAGCGCACGTTAGCCGATAGGCAGTTAAACAAACTGATAATTAAACAAATAACCCGCTCAATACATATATATATATTACATATTCGCGTAAGGCTGTGTGCAGAGTGTGTCAATATGTGGGTGAATGAAATTCCAACTACGGCAGACTGTGTGGCGGAGTATTCCCATTCGAAATGTTAGTACTGAGTTGAGGCAAACAAATAGCGCCTAATGAAAGCGCTTAATCGTGTATGCAGATACTTATTCAGACAAGTCGTCTGCAATTTGTGCCTGTGCATATTTAAGCTAAAATATAGTTTTTCAAATTTCAGTTAAGCGGAAATGATGGGAAAGTTGGCTGGTGTTTAGTGTTTACATGGCGATTAAAAGTTTTATTTCAAATATTTTATGGAGAAATGGAGAGATGGTGTTCGTTACGTAAATGGTTGTTCGTGTGTACTAGAGATAAATATGAAAAAAAGAGATTTCAAGTGAGTTAATTCAGTAACTGGTACTATGGAGACTAGTTATTTCACTAGTTATTAAATAAATTAAAATTTCACTTCATATGTAAAGAAATCTTTGCAAGTTCTACAACACATTTTTTGAGACTCAATACTTCTGGAACTTTTAATGAAGTTATTGAAAATTAGACAAATACACATTTTCGTCGAAAAAAATGCTCTTCAAATTTTTTGTAGTTTACCACAAACTTTTAAGAATCAATATTCCGCGATAGCAACTTGAGCTGTAAATATATCCTCTCCACACAATTGACTTTAACCATCACACCAAAAGACCTTTGTTATCCCTCAATAGATTAGTGCTCTGCACAAGTACCCTGCACGAGAATTCAAAGTGAATTTTGTATAGCTCACGCTTCGCTTTGTTTTTCTCTTTCTCTCAATCTGTTTCCTTCCCTCGCTCTCTTTCTTCCTCTCACTCTCTTCTCGCTTTCCCTATTTGTTCCTCTCTTTCTTTCTCTCTCTGTTTATTTATATCCATCTTTCTTTCTTCCCCTTTCTCCTTTTTTCGCTTTTTCGCTCTCATGATCCAAACTTAATACTACTTAAATTCGGTAAATTCCATTCCTCACAGGATCAAGTATGGAAATGTATTCCACCTCTGAAACTCAGAAAAATATCAACAAAATACTCATTTCATATGACCTTTCACCCACTATTTTTTTTACAAAATTCCCACTCTAAACACCTACGTAAATTTTCCGGAGAGCATCATTTACGGTTATTCAATATGAACCCAAAAGGAAATTGCGTCTCATTGTGAAAGCACCTTTTCCGCTGCTCATTTGTTAGTCATCGCACAGCGTGTGTGTGGCGTGGTCATACTTAGAGGTGCGCCAACCAGGGCATTTCCTGTCGCACAGCAACAAACATCCTGCGGCCATCCGCTGCGACCATGAGCGTCCCACTTTTCGCGCGAGCTCATTTTATATGAATGAATGAATGAATGGAAATGCAAAATGAATTGCCAAAAGGCGCGCTGAAATTGCATCGGCCAGCAGAAGTAGCGGGACAAGGAAGTGTGACCGACTCAGCGAATTTTCAGTAGCAGCGTTGCAAAAGTGGGCCAACGGGCTCATTTGTTGCCTTTGCACCTTGCCATGCAAATGCGCGTGTGTGCGTATTTAATTGTGTTGCATGCAACATTGCATATTAGTGCACACGGGAATTTCGCATCATAAATGCTTCATAATCTCATTGCTATGCGCCAAAACTGTTGTTGCATACAGGTATGTACACAAGCAGTGGACGCCGCGCCGCGCTCGTTCGTGTTTATTGCCGCGCGCTGTCACCGCCAAAATGTTTTTTGTTTGTAAACAAAACACGCAACAATAGCGGTGCCATTTGTTATTGCAATGCTATGTAGTTGTTGTTATTGCCAAAATTGTTGCCACAACAGCAGAATTTAAATTATGTTGCACAAGCGCGCGCCACGGCAAACGGTGTTGCGGTGCGCTTGTGTGAGCATGAATATATAAGTGTGTATGCCTTTGTGCCACATTAATGTTGCAGCACATCCTTCCACAGCGCCGTGCGCGCGCTTAGGTATGTTGACTTGTGTGACTTTCATGTTGTTGCCACATACACACACACAATTTACAGCTGGTGGTTGTTTTGTCCGTGGCCTGTAACACCGTTATTGCCGCTGACTACCTCACTTCATGTCTTTCTGACTCGCGCTTTCACTGGCGCTCATTGCGCGCTGGCGCCACTTGTATCATGGTTCGTCCTTGCATACGTGTGCAAAAGTGGAGCGCTCCAATTTGTTTTTTCCACTTTCCAAGAGAGCTTTTCTGCTTTGTTGCTACTATACTTTCCTTCTTTTTGTTGCATTGTTTGGATGTTTTTGTTGCATGCAACACTGCAGTGTGCCACAGCGCACCACACTCTTGACATTTGAAGCAAATTCGCGGCGCCTCTCCACAACTACTCTGCCACTCTGAGTTTTCCTTTCATGCCACAAACGTGCTAAGTGCAACGTGCACTGCGTAGCGCTTTCAATTGAATAGCTGCTGCTCCTGACGAACTGCGAAAGCTAATCTATGAACACATAACGCTTTTCCTCATGTATCCTTTGCACATTATCGTCCATATATTTGTTTATAAATTTATCGCTGTTTATGCTGTACTCCGCCTTGCGGCACCCGCGTAAAACCACTGGCGCGTTGATGATTACACGCCCCTCCACCTCGATTCTCTGTGGAAATATTTACAACATTGTTGTGACAGTGAAACAAGCTTTACGGTATGCCAAGCAAGACACACACCTATTGCAATGGTGTATGTGCCTCACCACGTGGCAGACAACAAATTAGCCGAAGTCTTAGATTAGCGGAAATCTTAGATGAAACGCAGCGTGCTTAAACATTTAATGAACTTGTTTAACATGGACTATCTGAACATCATTAATTCACTTTACATATAATCGTAAGAGTAATATATTTACATGCTTTTGGAATGTAATTAATAAGAAGTGTGTAGAAAAAGAGGGAAATAAATTTTTGGTAAGCAAAATTTTCATTCTTACTTTATATACTTTATACTTTATAAATTTGATCAAAATTGGTTCGAGAACACCAACATTCTTAATACAAGTACCTAATCATCTCTTATTCCAGTAGGATATATTCCATCAGAGATGGTTAGGCTTAACCAGAAAAATTGATTTATTCATAAATTGGCTCCAGCTTTCTGCTGACTGCTCTAAGCGAATTTGATAATCTGCTCATCTAATCGAATGTCCTCAGTGTTTTTTGTTTAATTCAAACTGTGGTTCAGTAGATTCTTGTCTATTGTATTAGACAAATAATGGCGCAAATATGTTCATTCAAAAAGATTTTCAAAGTACTATCTCTGACTGCAAGATCAAAGCTTAAGGTACACCCGTCTCTAAATGTCAAGTTTTTAATTTATACCAAAATCGATCTAAGGCGAAAAAGAGAGCATCAAGGCGGAAGGGTATTGTTATCAGCTACGACTGTCATATTAGGGTCTTAATATTGCCCCACATTGCATATGAAGCAGGGTCCCGATATGCCTCAGTATGAGGATGCTTTCACCTTTATTATTCTATCTTCCTACTCCTCTTTCTCTTTCTTCCTAAATCCTTTTGTCTCCCCCCTTTCTCTCTCTCTCTCTAACAAATTTTCTCTCTCTTTCACGGTCTTTCTTTTTCTTTCTATATCTTTTTTGTGGACCAACAAAATAAAAAAAGCAGAAAAACAATGCGACCTTTAGTACCAGGCATCAGAAAAAATTCAGATAGTGGCGAATTAACAATATGGAGTTCATCATCCATATTTGTAAGCTTAAGCTCTTGTTTAGATGGACTTGGGCATGTAGTTTGAAACGGAATTGCAGATGTGTTCGGAGTTTGAAGAGACATGAAAGTACCATCTTCTTAGTTTTAAGGTTATAGGATTTTCAGGGCTACAAAATACAATATTACTTATGTTACAGGGTTTGTCACCTATTTACACCCATCATATAGAAAAATTAATAATAAATTCCATAAAATTATAGAAAATTAAAGAATTTTAGGAATTGCTTTCATATATAGTACTTACATACACGCATATAAAGAAATATTGCTTACTCAGCATGTGATCGAATTTTATGCGACAATAACTGCTTTTTCGCACCTAATTACTTGCGAGCACCTGCAATGGCATAGACCAATGGCATAGATCTAATGCACAAACAAATAAGAAAAAAAAAAACGCATATGTACACGTGCATACATTTAGGCGCACATGCCATGTAATTTGTCTACGTGTCTCTAGGCGAGTATTTTCTTCTTCTGCACAATGTTTTCACATGTTTTAGAGCTTCAGTCTTGTTGACGTGCGCAGTGACACAGTTCAGCGACCAAGTGTCAAGTGTCGCGCGCGAACGCCAAGTGCACTCACTGCTTGTAATCCAATTAGCAAATGTGTCGTGACAGTTGCTAACACTTGGCTGCGGCTGAATATTCTTAAAGTATTTATATTTACATTTTAAACTGTTAAATTAAACTGATAAATATAACATATATTTGAGAAATTATATGCTTGCCAATTATTAATCCATCAAACTGGATACAAGCTCGTACTTGAGACTAGATTTGATAGTTGATAGAGAAGAAAAATGTATCTGTTTGCTCCTTTCCAAAAAATATAGTATTTGGACAATCCCTCGGTTATACGATCATCACTTCTTCTGCACCCAATCTCACCGAATACAACTATGGCCCTCTGGGAGAGATACGATCTCTGTAGATGGTGCTGCAGACATTCAAATGAACTTTAGTGAGATTAAGCAGAAGTTCAGAAGATCAGTGGTGTCAACAAAAGAGTCAGTTCTCGCAATTAGAAAATTAATAAACTCTGCGTCGAGAACAGGGTGAATGTTATATAAAATGTCTGACATATAGGCGAAAAGTTAATCAAAAGGTAGGCTAAAACCCCATATAAAGCCTCTTATAATAGTATAAGTTCCACTACTACATATTTACTAAGATTTTGGTTAAATTTTTCATCCGATTTGTGTTATTTATCTGTATCACTTTACGGAAATTAAAGCTCTGAAAAACCTCTAAAAATCTTTATATCATTTTCGAGGCTTACGAACCCATCGTTATTGGTGGTATATGAAAAGAATGTGAAACACCTTAATTAAAAAAAAATGTTTACTACTAGAACGATAATTCATATTCAAGTCTGCCCACTTTTCTAAAGGTTATTCGAGAAACTCTCCTGACTCAACTCCTCTTTTATTCACAATATCACGGACTAACCTACTACATAGCGCCGAAATATTCCGCGGTCTTGAAATAGAAAAAATTCTTGTGCATATGTATCAGTAATCTAATATGACTCTGCTAAGCTTCGAAATTGATTGCGACGGCGACGCCCGCAAACTTTATTTTTGAGATAAAAACGTGAAAGGAATGTTTACTACCTGTACGCTTACCACGACTGCCACTGACTCAGCGCATTTACTCTTTGATTTTGTCATTCAGTAAGCTGGAGCTGGAGTGTGCCCTCCAAACTTTGCCAAATGCCAAACCACAAAGAACGAAGAAAGTAGCGAGCGGCGACGAATGCATAAATAACCGCAAACGAGTGCAATAAAGTTGATAAAGAAAACGAAATTAGGAAACAACGAACAACCCAATCTCCGGCACATTGCATTGATACAAATACGAAGCGTTCTTTGTGCATCTGCGAAGCTCCTTTATGCTCCTTTATGCTCCACCGTCATTACTTTGACGCTGCATTTCACTTGGCTTTGAAAGGGATAAGGTATAAAAGATGGCGACAAACTTACGAACTTGTGGATCCACAAGCTGCTCGAAGTTTGCCAAGTGGTTTACCAAATAAATAAAGAACAATACAAAACATCTGTATACAGGGTGATGCATTTACTAGTTTCTTTAAAAAATGAAACAAAAAATTATTTATATTATTCATGTGCGTCTCGGCAGCCTAGTGGATTACTGAATCAAAACAACCGTTTCTGTCAAAGACTGTGCGTAATGGCGCGACATCTTGTTACGTCCAGAGATCGTACAAGGTCGTGTCTTCAATTTCCGAGTGCATATAATCGTCTATTACTTCTCTGTAGCGCTGATCATTAATCGAAATAACTCTTTCAGTAGCTTTCAAAAAATTAAGAACTCACAGTGTTGCCAATATTATAAAATCGCCAGCAAACTGCCACTCTTGGCATTTATTCCTTGATGATCGCATCTGGGGTGACTGATCTCAAATTTGGCTATAAACCTTGTCAGATGATATTGAGATCAAGTAGATCTTCCGTAATCAAAAATATATGATTGAAAACAAGCTTTATATACCACCCTGTAAGTCGTGCTCGGGTTTAAATCCATCAATAAGCTCTGCCAGCATCATCCGACGATTCTGAAGCACCACAGCACGTTTGTCCTCGCTTGACGGCTTCCCGCACGCTTGCACGTTTCCACTTTGCAATGTCGTGCATGATTTTGCTTTCTATTGGTGACCGAATGTCTGAAATGTTCGAATGAAAAATGCACACGAAGCATGGCAAAGAATGGCAAAGCATGAAAACACAAAAAAAATATAAACAAAATACTTGCATTTTTCATGTATTGTGCACTAAAATAAAACAACTTCAACTGAAATCAGATTGAAAGCAGAGCAAGACACAGATACCGATGGCGAATTGAATGAGAAACACAAAATACAGTTCAAATTGCGATTTACAATTGACAACGCCAAAGAAAATTTCCAAATTCAATTCAAATGTCGTGTTTCATGTGGCGACGATTGTCAAACGTCGACCCTGACATGCCACAACCGACGAAATATCCAAGCAACCGCAGCCGATAGCCCGCCAACGGGTCAGCCAACACACACACATATACACTCACAACCGAATCGCTTGCGGCATCATATGTGTCAGCTAGCACCGAACGAATGAAGGTCAACTCTTTGTAACGCCCCGGTCACGAACTGGCGACTCGTTGGGCCGCCTTTATGGGTGGACAGCGCTCAAGCGGATCTTTATGTAAGCTTCGCAGCCATGGTGTCTACTCTATATAGTCACTACAAATATTCATGCTGGAAAGCCCCACGAAAAGTTGCATGCTGCGGCAAACAGGGCACAATTTTGCCAATTTAACTTAATTCTTTTTGGTGGCATAATAAATTAATCACTTCTTGAACAAGACAGTATGTAGTGACAAGGGAGGTGGAGTGGCAAAGCTGTGTTGTCAGGTTGACACGATTTAAGTTTTCGGTGGAACATGGACACTATAGAATAATCACAAATATTCGTGGGGTCTTTCTGCTTCTCTCCTTCTCTATTCCAGTCTCTTTCTGCTTTTTTGTCTCTTTGCTTTTCTATTCTAATCTCTTCTTTTCTATTCCAACCCCTCTCTATCTCCTCCGTATTTCTGCCAGTCCACTATCTGTATTTCGCTTTTCTCCCTCCTCTCTCCATCAGTATTTCAGGCTCTCACCCGCTCACTCTCAGGTAGCATCGGCCTAAAGTGATGTATTGTGGAGTCGTTTGAAACCAGAACCGACTTTCGTAACAGGCTAAAAGTGCTCCTTGGTAGAGTAAATGTCGGGTGCCACTTATTTTGAAGTCTCCAGAAATACTTAATCAAAAGTTACATAGCTCGAAAATCTAAATTTTGTTAAAGAATTCTTCGGCTCCTTTAAATTGCTCAAGGAACATCATTATTTAGGATCTACTCGATTTTAACTACCCCTTTTAAGTAAAACATAAAAATGCATTGAATTTTATATTTACCTCAGAGATAGTCTTCAACCACTGTTACAAACGTGCTTACTCGTAATTCATTCGCCCGGCCAAGGTTAAGTGTTTTGCAGCCATTTATTATTTACGCCTTTCCGGTTACAGCTGGGGATTGTCGCTCGTTTTGCACTGAATTTGCCGAAAATTGCAATGTGATGGTCGTGTTGCAACTCGAGTGGAGTGTGGCGAGTGGACGCAGTGTTGCATGCAGAGACACTTTTTAAGCAAATCATGCAAATCTCACAAAGGACCTTCGACTATTTTTGATGTTATTGCTACTATTATTGTAGTTGCAGTTAGTTGCCATACGAGTGAAGTACCGTATATATATGCAACTTTATGAGGCATAGTAATGGCGACTTCGCATGGCTCATGTGTGCCACATATTGCAGTGACATTTGGAAATACTTAAAAAAATAGAGAACTTTGTCAAAAACACAAAAAAAAGTTGTGTGAAAGCAGTGCAGGCAAAATGGCGCCGAATGGGCCGTGCCACACACAGCCACATTTGTGTGGCAACTATGTGCTTCGTAGAAAATTTAGAAGACACCGTCGCCCACCCACATTCCCGGTGTAGTCGCATAAACGCACCTTGACACCGATTGGCGCCAAGCTTCAGCAGACAATTTTCCAATTTCACACTTCCTTTCTTCTTCTTCGTGGTTGTTGCGTATAACACTCTCTATTTTGATTTAGACGAATGTGTGTATCCGCATCAGCTGAATTTTTCAATTTGCGCACGAATGATTACGTCTCCAGCCCCTCCGTGTTTGCTCCTAAAGCTTGGCGACACGCATCAGCCGAATGTGAAAAGTGATCAAGGCTACATATTGTTGTTGCTTTGTTGTTGTAATAGTTCAGTGTGCTGCTGACGTTAGTCTAAATAGCTTTTTTTTGTTGCACAGCTGGAAATCATCTACACGCCGCTCAAGCACGAAACAATTCACTTTGTCAGATATTCTACTTCTGCTGCTGAAATCACGAAATTCCTTGTCATTCACAATTTGTTACGAAAAGTGGAGAGTTGTGAAAAGCTTTGTGCTCTCCCCCTCCGGAGACGGGAGTTTAACTAGTGTTTTAATTACTTAAAGAAATGTGCCCCAAAATCTTTATATTGCGCCCACGGACTTCATAAACTAATGATCATTTAGTACTCGCTCTTCCACAGATGTTCAGTTAGACTTTGTTCACCATACTCCCTAAGATGTAATCTCAAAAGCTTCCTTAAGCTCAAGAGCTTCCTTTTTATGATGTCTTAACTGTTGAGCTTAATTAGAGTCAGACTTAATTAGTATAAGGAATATACTAGAAACTGAGGCATTAACTTATGACCTAGTCTCACCAATTTATGGGTCAAGCGTTCCATTTCTGACGAGTAAAAAATAAAAATTTTTGAAAAAACAAACAGGATCTGACGTTAACACTTAATTCGGAAAGGAAAAAATTTTTTGAAAATCTGTCAGTTATTCGGAAGTCGTTTGAAAGTTGTTGGAGCTTACATTGACCGACACAACTAACATGAAATGAAACAGAAGGTTCGCCAAGAGGTGTAAGCGTAAAAAATATGCATTGAATGCTCTCTTAAGATTCCACTTACTTTGTAAATTATTTTTGATTATAAATCAATCTGTTGAAGCCTTAAAGACTATTTAAAATAAGCTTAGGAAAAATTACATCTTTAGAAGTGTTTAGTAAATCCTCGGCCTTAAACGCTTTTATCATAATACAGTATTTGGAATAGGAATGCGAATCTCTAATATACATTAATAGTTCACAGTCTATGGAAGTGTTGCACGATTGCGTTTATTGGAATCTCTGACAAATAACTCCCTTTTACATTATATAGAGTCAAAGTCAATCCATTAGAACGAATCACTAAAGCTTCGAGGGTAGTGAATCGAACAAACGGCAGGCATAAGACCAAATAAACTGGTATAAATCAAATGGCAATAGAATAGTAGACATTCTTACCATTTCAATGAGGCCCTCAAATTCTATCTGGTACTAAATTCAATTAGATCACTTTGGTGCTGTTTATGCAATAGGTATTTTGACAAGTGAACAGAGCTATGATACTAAAGACCACTAGTCTCATAACATTAAGGCTTGCCAGTCAATGGTATAAATATCTCCCAAATAGTTTCGGAGCTGTCTAATTATATAGAAGTTACATAGAATTCCATTCCAGTTACGTAAAACCAACAACCAGTTTTGATAAGAATAGCTATTTTTTTTTGTCCTGATAACTGCTAATTAATATCCCTAAACTTCAGCCTTTAAAATGCTCTGAATGATTCAGTGATACCTTGAAAAATCAAACAAACAAAATCAAAAATCATATTTTGAATGAACCCTCCAACGCTGAATAAATGGAGAATACAAGGAAGTAAGTGGGTCATTTGTCTGCTGAATTCTAACTAATAATGTTTTTCAACTAGAAAATATTACATAAGAGCATTTAGGAAAAATTCTCCGCTTTTCAGGATTATTTAGTATTACAAGTGCTTCTTCTCCTGAGTGGCTGAATGGCTCAATGGCTGAGGGGCTGAGGGGCTGAGAGGCTGAGGGGTTTAGCTAAGAAAAGTTGGCAACTGAATGGAAAATAAACTCATAATATTTTTGAAAAAGCTTTTTATTTGCAACATATACATATATATGTGTATATTTAATTTGAACTGAACGGAAATGTTTCGCTTGCACATATTCATTTATTATACAATATATAAATCTCTATATGAATGTATTAAGTATTGTGTTCTTACATTTAAATAATTCCTTCATAAACATTTATTATCTCTGTCTACTCTTTAAGGTGCCATTTGTGGCGGCCACTGCTGTACGAACGCAACCGAATTGGAACTGAGAAAAAAGTCCACCGCCGAATTTGAGCGTCTCTTGCATCATCATACCAATAGTCTCCGCGGGATACTCGAATCTACAGCGAATTTATTTCAAAGTGAGTACAATATTGAAATATTAAAAATGTTATTTTCGAAGTTACTCTCTTCTAATTTTATTTTACATCGTAATATCAAATAAATAACAGCTTTCGAAATTGAGATTTTTAGCAAAAAACAAAATTATATCGAAACGTTAAAAAAAAAATATTTTTCGAAATTCTGTTTTTTTACGAATACATATTTTTATCGAATTTCGAATTTACAGAAAATACAATTACTTTTTTGACAAAAATATTTTTTTTACAAACAATTATATTTTAAGTGAATACAAAAAATAAAATTTTTAAAAACTTAACATTTTTTGAATATGTATAAAAATGCCTGTAATATCGATATATAAAAAGAACTTAATCATTTTTGAGATTTGAAAATTTTACTAAATTTAATAAAAAATTATTTTTTGACAAAACTTCAATTCTCGTGAGCCAATCTAATTAAATTGAATTTTTTATAATTAAATTTTTTCAAAACTTCTTTTTTACTCTTTTTTGTGTTTTATTTACTTAAACAAATTAATGTGCTGATATAAAATGCTTTTCGAATTTTAAATTTTTAAAACTTATTTATAAAAAATTACTTTTATTGTCTTTCGAAAATTGCATTAAAAGATGAAAAAGTTTTCGATTAATCAATGTTTTAAAAATTTCAGCTTCTTAAAATTCAATGTTTTACAAAGTTTATTTTTTAAAAAAATATGTAGTTTTGTATCAAGTGTCGAAAATAGTACATTTTAAAAATCAGTACCTTAATTTTTATGAAAATATATGTTGGAATAAGAAAAATTGTTTTTGTAAATTTAATATATTTTAAATTTAAAATTTTTCACAAAAACCCGTATTATATTGAAAAAGATAAGAAAATGGTTTTCGAAAATTCAACATTTTTCGAAAGTGAAATTTTGTTGAAAATGAAATATTTACAATAGAAAAATGGAACTGTAACGATTCCAATTCTAGTAAAAAAAATTTCGAAAATTAAATTTTTTGTTTTTCAAAAATTCAAACACTTTTGACAGTGAAAAGTTTTGAAAATAATATTTTTTTGATTTAATTTTTTTTAAATTATCGTTTTCGTATATCGTTTCTTTTCATAAAAAAGTATAAAAATATATAAATTAAAATTCACAACAGGTCTACTGTGCGTGCCGCCAAATTCATATTAAAACACAGAAATTCTAATTTTTACATACAAATACACAAGAAAGCTAAATATAGGGTGCGGAAAGAGGCGTAGAGAAAACGGTCAGATTTCGAATTTTTTTTTTCGTTTCATGCAAATTTTCAACGCAAAATTCTTTGCAATAAATCAATTCAGTCAATGCCAGCGAAACGCAAAATTATGACTTCCTTTTCGGAATATTCGCGAGCACTGTAGCAGCACGCCGTCACGCCCGTTTCAAAGCTCATAATGCAGAATTCGCACAAAATAGCAGAGGTAGAAGCAAAAACAAAAGCAAAAAACACACTGAAATTGTATTCAATGTTTGCACACGCCATATAAATTCAAATAATTATGCCAATTTCACGTTTCTGACGAGTTTTGGGGCATAAAACATTTGTAAAAAAATTTAATTCATATAATATTACACATACATATATTACAACAATGCATGACGAAAACAACAAAACCAAAAAGTAGACATTAGCGTTTTATTTTATAACTAAAAAGGATTTATGAAGAGAAATGCAGCGTTTTGACTGCGCTGTGATTTGAATAAATAAAATGTACAAGCACACACACACACACCTAACTTGCACATGTAGATGTGTATGGATGCTTTTGTTTTTTGTTGCCATTTGTTTTGATGAATTGGCAGGTTAGCGCTCGCACCGACGCGTATATTTATGACATTTTGACCGAATTATCATAGCCATTAGCATTTTGCCTGCAAATAAATGCACACATACATTGCTGTTGTATACATACACATACACATATATTCACTAAGATTTATAAAGGCAACAATTTCATAAACAATTTTGGTCTTGCATCGGCCATAAAGCAGTCATTAGGGGCCTTAAAATCTGCTTGCTTGCTGTACATTATACAAGTGAGAAATGATTTACTCATGAAATGGCGAGTTTTTATCATATTTTGTGGAAACTCCGGACGAGCTTGTATAAGCTTAAGTCATACAATATGGCTTAGTGCAGCAAAACCATTCATAAGGCGTTGTGTATAATGGCAAATCGGGGTTTTTCAATATCGAATCGCGAAGGTTGTTTGGTTACCAGAGTGTCTAAAAAAGATGAGAAATATGAATAGACATGAAAAAGTTTTCGTTATTAATTTTTTGATTTTTCATTATAACTATTTTCCGGTGATAATAAGATTCTAGCATATCCCTTTATGAATTCTAAGGTTCTCAAGACGTTAAACCATTCTCTAGTTGTTATTTTTTTATAAGAAAATCGATTTAACTGAATCGTTTGCAATATTAGAATTAAAAGTTTGTATAACAAGTTATAGGTATTAATTTAGAAACAATTGTTTAAATTTTAACTTGGAAAAATATTTTGACATTTTTTCTAGAATTCGAGTGCCTAGCATTTGTTACTCGCTTGTTTGACTATGGTTTCTTATCTTCACAAACTAAGCAATATATCATATCATATCAATATAACATATCTCGCCTCTAGTTGCCTACATTCCGGCGCATTGATGAATTAACATGCCAAGTAATGTAGAACATACACAACATAGTTTAAAAACGATGTCGTATTAATTTTTTATGAATTGTTTTCACTTTCACTTTCAAGGAGAATTATGAAAAAACTTAATACGGAGGTACTGTATAAGACTTGTAAAGTCTCGTTTAGTGTGAATTTAATAAGCTTAAAGCGAAATGACTCTGGAAGCAGCGAAATTGGTGGTACTAATTCACTAAGCGTCCTATTTTATGGAACACAATATTGTGATAACACCTGCTTTCTTCGTAGCAGTGCACCCTACTAACTCGCTAACCCAGTTCTCCAAATACTTAGCGACGCTTTCTGGCTCGATCTGAAAATGATTTCTTCGATATTCTATAGTAGGAGTTTATGTGTTTATTCCTTTAAGGATTGTTCGCATAACGTTGATGCCTCCCGGCACCCTTACAATAACTTCAAACTATACATCCGAAGTGGCTTATTAGCAAAGTGGTCGAGACAGTTAAGAAAATTATAATAGAATTGTACACACAAAATAACGATTGGTATGGCTCGCATGGTGGTTAAAACTACAGTCTGTTACTCCCTAACTCTTCAAACTTCTTCGAGTGTTAACCCTTTATCAACACAAAAATTTCTCTTTCTGAGAACACCTCGATTCCGTGTTCTCAGAGTAAAAGAGAAATCAATTGATCAAAGAAAGTTTGTTATAATTTTCTGCTTAGCTCAAGCGCTAACATATTCATTTCATTTCGAAATTAGGTGTGGTACTTAATATTGGTAAAAAGCACTTGATTCTATTACGGATAACGCTGAGATCGTGAAATCTCAATAGTACCGGAATATCAAGTAAAATCTCAATTAAAGAGGACAAGAGAAATATTAGAGATTAAAGAGTAAGATGCCATTAATAAGTCAAATCCAAACAGATTTTGTATATCAGGTGTTCCCAACAAATGTTATACACCGCCTCCCTCAATATTGACAAACAATATATTATGTCAAAAAATTATAGTTCTGTTTGTACTTCGAAAATATCGTACTTGTTCGAATAACACAGTGGTGCCAATGAAAGCCAACTGAGCAACTAACAGTTGAATACTCCTGCTTTAGATGAAAAATCTGTTTCATTTTTTGTAGCGAGACTTTAAAGTAATATAGTTTCAAAACACTTCAAAATTCTTCATAGAAGGGTTAAGTTCACTAGCATTAGTTGTTGCGGATAAATTTTGGTTTAAAACAACTTTGTTTGATAAATAAAGCTTTCCCAATGGAGCTGAATAAACTCAAATAAGTTCGGAAGATATATTTTAAAGCTGAAAACGAAATATAATTGAAATTTAAAAATGTCGTTACAGTTTTTTTTCAATGCATAAATCGGCAAGTTTACCTACATACATGAAAATAAATATGTCTACGAATAGCCACAGATTTTGTAAAAAATATGAGCGGATTATTAAACAAATGAAAAGTTTTCAAATTCCCCATAATAGTCTGAATTCTATTTCACATTGTTTATTGTTTTGCTTCTCGACTAGTTGGAATGTTACGTATTCATGTCATTCTCAGTATTTATGCTGCACTTGTTTTCATGTTTTATAACATAATAGTAGAATAATCACAAATCCACACCCACATGCATTATTTTGATCCAAGCCATGCAAGCATAGAAATTTTTCATAGTACTTTTATTTATTTATTTTTTTTTTACTTTGCTATTGTTATTATTTTTCGTAAAGCTCGTTGTGCCACAAGTGGCTATGCCTGTGGACATAGAAAAATTCGTCGAATTATAAGCCGCGCACATGTGCATATTTATGGATAACATAAAACGTATTTCAATTAGCGTCCATCCATTTAAGTACATTTACATGTACAGATATACTTATAAACTCATAAATATATCTATTATTACAAATTTGTTATTTTTTATTTCTTGTCTGTTTATTGTTTTTTTTTTACAAAAGTGTTATATATTATTAACACAGTTTCGAGTCACAGGCACATATAGATGGTTTGGGAGTGTAATGGTGTTCAAGTATATTTAAAGGTGCATAGTTGCTAGTATACATGCAGTATACATACATTTAAAAGCCAGTAAAGCAAATAAATGCAATTTTCCTCTGCGCCGCAATCTAGAAGCACACCTAAATTTGTACACAAATGTTTCCAAGCCCCCATAAAGGCTCTCCAGCGAAGTCTTCCGTTATGCTCGTGGCGCTACGCGCTTAAATGACAATGAAATCTTTGCTTAATTGCCATCTGCCAGCTGCCTTCTGCTATTTATTGTCAATTATTTCATCGCTTTGCTATTTTCGGCAAATAAATTTTATTTTCAATTTCTGTAAAGACACACACTAATACTAATAAATTAGCAGTGAAATGTTTCATGCTTCAATTGCAATTATAAACAAACGTGCGCCCATGATGTCACTCTCATATAAATTAATTAACGTGATCATCATAAAATTGAAAACTGATTGATGCTTCAGGCAACTACACATATACATACACAAATACAGTTGATCTCTTCATGAGGAATGTGCTCGGCGTGGGCGTCGCCTTCTTCCAAATCCAGTTCAACGAATTATTTCTCTTTTTGTTCTCAAAACTACTCAAGTCTTTATTAGTTTTTTTTTTTTAATTATTTATTCGTTTTGCATATTATAGATTACATATTGTTGTCAAGTAGTTGTTCTTGCTTTTAGTAACAGCAATTGAAATCGGATTATTTCTTAGATAAAGAGCGATTAAGGCATTTAATTTCATTCAAAAACAAAACTCGAGAGTTTAGTTGCTTTGTGAAAGCAGGTGAGGCGAACGATACAGGCAGAAGGGATTGAAGACAAATGAGAGATTTTCTCTATTTTCATATTATATTATTATACAATATTAGATATTATCCTTAGAACAATCCGGGGTAATTACAAATGGTATTTTTAAGAAATGTTCTTCTCTAATTTCTTTTAGTTAAGCCAATCCCTATGGATGTACATACACATAAATATGTAAATAATCTAAATTAATAATTAGTTTGTCGCCTCTCAATGTTCAGCTATTTGCCGAGAATACATTGATAATTTAAGTAAATTTTAGCGGGCTTTTTTTGGGTGATGGGGATTTACAACACATTTTTTTTTAACCAACCTGAATTTTAAAGTTATTGATCACTTATTACTTTTGGAATACCTTTTTAAAAGAAAATTACAGAATATCGTATTTTCGGAGTGATTCCGAAAAATACTCCGAATAAATATAAATGAGAAATTTAGCTTTGTTGTGAAATATTTAGAAACCTGCACAGTCTCACAAAGAAATTTCCAATAAAATATCTTACTAAAACATATATATTTGAAAGGTTTACAAAATTTTTAATTGTCTACGAAGAGTAAAATAAAGAAACAAAAACTACTAAATTGATTGATTCGGAGTAATATTTGCTTTAAGCGAACTAAAACTTCTAAATTGGTAAAAAAAATTAATTTATAAAAATTTCGGAGTGAAAAAAAGTTGACATGAGTATGTGGTATGTTGATATTTCATAAAAGTTACATAATTGCTTTTAAAAATTCGGAAAGAAGGCGAGAATACATTTGAAGAGGAACTTTCAAAACTTTGATAATATAAATTCAAAGTCAAATTAAGGGAACTATTAGTAAATTGCAGAATAGATTGCATGACCAACCTAATGGCACATCTGTTCAGAAGTTGAACTGATAAAACTTGTAGCATAATTGGACTGTTTCGGAAAAAATCAAATGAAAGATGGCCAAATCCGCAGTATATACAACTATACAGATATTTTTTTTTGTAGATCGACAAATTCTAAGTACATACAAAATAACAACAATACTGCAATTAAACAATAACTATTCGTATTCAAAGAAGTATAAAAGTTGTATATTTTCGAAGTGGATCTGCTGAAACTCGGACCATATCAATTATTAAAAAAAACCTTGAAAGCGAATTTGGTAGCATAACAATTACTGATAGCTAGTTCCCTAAGTTAAGTGTAATTTAGATCTACATAATAAAAAAAATTCAAAAATTGCATAGTAAAATAAAGCAAAAATGATGACGTTATCAACTTCGCAGTAAATCAAAGGTATGTTCTGGTGTACCTAGAAGTAATCAAAGTAAGAAGAAAAAATTGAAGTATAGTGATCAACTAAAACCAAAGAAATACAGTTAGTTAAAATTCTCGGAGTTTGTATAAATTATCTTCGTACTTCATGCTCTATACATACTTGTAACCTTCTTCACCTACCAATAGAGCGAGAACAACTTCAAATTTCTTTTCTATGAATATTACGTGGTATTATATCACTTATCTATGTGAATATCACGTTGCGAAAATTGCAATCTCTACACCGACAACGATATGCCAAAGCTTTTCTTTCTTTGTTTCGGATTTAAGGGAATTTGCAGCAGCAACGTGGGAATTTCACCAACTGCTGCCTTTAGCCGCAAAGATTATTTTTTTTTTAATAAAAAAGCATAGGTTTAAAACTAAAGCCTTAGCCTCCGGACTACCTCTTCCAACATAGCATACCTTCATGCATATGCATATGTGGCTTATATTTATTGTTTTCACACTGGCAAACAAATAATCCATTTCAAAGTGTCAGTGTCATTTTCTAAAATATTTGCTTAGCTACAATTGTGTACAAAATGCAATTTCGAACAAAGTGTTGGCTATAAAACTCCAACAAACGAGTATTTTATGCCTTTACATGTGTATGTGTGTGAAAAGTTTGGCATGGAAAGCAAAATGCTAAACAAATGTAAAAATTCTTATTGTTTCGTGGCAATAAAAGATAACCAACCGACACGCCCTGTAATCTCGGGCCACACAGGCGATGTGTGCAGGAAAGTTTAGTTTGCCACCAGCCAGTGGCAAAGTTTGTGACAAAACTTTTAGATAATTTGTATTTTTATTCAAATTTCCACACTCACTCAAGAATTTTTTCGCCTTTATACCAGTAGAAGGACACACTAGTTAGGCCAGATAGTCTGGTTGTTGTACAATTTAGGTCATTATTGCTTCATGCCGAAATGTAGGCAACGCTTTGAGAGTTATTATTTGATATAAAAGTTGAGCAGTCTGCCAAAGAAGGAATCTTCTGCCGGGCTGTTAAAAAGTTCGCTGCAAGTAACTAGGCGAACCATTTACTCCCTTGAATGAATGAAGTCTCAACTAGTGATCTCTGAAGCAAACTAACTTCGAAGCAATTACTATGAATATTACTAAACGTCTCACTTGTTCTAAGCTGTCCTCAGCTGGTTTCGAAATTATGTATATCAAATAATTTCAAAAAATCTTTAACCGCTTATTTTGAAATTACCACCCTGATGTCGATAAAAAAGATTTTTACAGTTAGTAAAGCTTTATGCGAACTTCTGAAAACAACGAAGACCAAAAAAAAAAAAATAGATATCAAAACCTCTCAATTTTATAATTATATGCTTTACAATACCTATACTTCGTATACTGGTCCGGCAATAGCAATCCAAAGTGCCTCTTTTATAAGCTGCGCTCTCTCTAACTCACCAACCATTGCCAAACCATTAAAGAATTTCACCATATAAGGTTTCGGTAGAAAATGCTTGTTTATATAAATCCTCAGAGTGTCGATAGATGTCATTAAATGTTAACCGAGAGCACTTCTGAAGTAGCAAAGGCCACCAAGGTTAGAGATTTTGGTATCATGCTTCCTTAATAACAGGAGAAAGATACTTTTCGCTGTAAATTAAAATTTTCTGTCTCGTATTCGTATCGGCATTATCCATATTATTAATTTTTTTTATTTTGTTTCAATCATCATCCAGCTTGAAAACCGGTAGCGTACTTTTAGGCATTACACCTTGATTTGTCGAACTATTTTTAATTTTGGTGTAGGATTTTCTTTTATAGACTTAATTTTTCCCACAGGCCTTATACAGGCCCTATAGGGAATTTTGTATGAATTTGTTGATGGCTGTATCATGCCAGTCATGCGTAGATATACAAAAGTTTGTTGCAACACCGTGAAAAAATACCAACTAAGTGCAAGCGGAGTTATTATATATATGTGTAAATACATATGTTCATAGTCATATGTGCGCGCTGCCCTCAACGCACAATACTCGACAACAATAGCTCATAAAACGCGCAACAATGTGTGGTGAAATCGAAGTTGCATACACAATGCTGCCACACGCCCATTTTAGTAATCATATAATGCAGTAAAAAGCATTTCGTTTATGCTGCGCGTTTTTCGTTTGCATATATGAGGGTGTGTGTGTGTGTGTGTGTGAGTGTGAAGAATTAGTTTCGTTAAACTCCGTGAAACAACCAAAGGCTTTCACAACCATACGCAGTGCAACACTACAGCACTTTTTAGCGCGCACTTGAAAGCCAAAGTGCGCAAATCACAAATGCAGCGGCAAAAGCCAGAAAAACTTTTGCAAATGTTGCCTTCCGCTTAAGCGCCGAAACGTGCTCGAAAGCTAAAACCAGTGCTTTCAGCGCGCCAATACACATACATGTATATATGTATGTATGTATGTGTGTGTGTAATTCGGAGCGTACAAGCGTAACAATAATCATTACAAAGCGTGCGTACAAAATTGATGCAAAATGCAAATGAAAACAAAGCAAAACCGGAAACACTTTGTACCAAAGGGCTGCGCTACTTACATTTCATGCGTGTGTGTGTGTGTGTATATGCGAACGGCGGCAACTTTTAATCCCCGGAAAAGTCAAGTAATAAGCGCGCCAAATAAAGAAAAGCAACCTCACTCACACTTACGTACTTATGAATAATTTAAGCTTTTGCATTGGCATCGCCATGTGGGCATAATGAAAATCTTCGCGCACTCACTTTCCACTGCAATGTGAAATATGCAAAAATACTAGCATTAAGTGTATGAAATGTGCAATTTCCTGCTTGAATTTAATACACATTTTCATTTGCATGCGTTATGATTGCTGCCGCTGTCCTTGTTGTTTTTGTTGCTGTTGCTTTCTTTCTTCTTCGGCGCATTTGTATGTGTTATTGTTGTTGTTCTTGTTTGTTGTTCTACTTCTGTTGCGCAGTTGTTACATGGACAGCATGCTGTTCTGAAATTTATTCTAGGCGGATATTACGTATACGCCATGTCATCCAATCGCCGTTCATTCATTTGAATTAGCATTTGAATTGCCTAAGGTGCCTCAGCGCAATGGAACATGTTGGTGCAATTTGCCTGCTTTTTGCTAAGAAAAGAAAGTATATAAAATGAGGGGAATTTTTTTCCAAACATTTCCTGCAAAATTTCATTGAAGTTTTTAAATTTTTCTAACACACTGTCATTTTTAATAATTCAATAAAATAATATTGAAATAAAATTCGATAAATCAGGAAAAAAATTTAAATTTTCTAAATAACTTTTGTAAATAGTATGAAAGCTCAACTAAGGAAGCTTTCTCAAATTAGTTTTCCCTCAAATTCAAATTTAACCGTCATAATAGCATAACTATTATAATAATAACATAGCATTACCGCCACTCATTAGCTCATCATCTAAGATCCCAGGTGGACAATGACAAACCTTCGAATATATTATTTTAGATAAAGACAAGCTTATTTTAGCCGTTCAGGTGCGTTTGGAAACATATAGGACCCCTTTTTTGTTGGTTAGTGTTAAGACATACCGAAGTAAGATATACCGAAAATAGAAATAGAAAATTCCCCTAATATATAAAGAGTCCAAATGACAATTATATTCGTAAATTTGTTGATATGTATTTAAATCACAAATTAAAACTTATATTTATTTGCAAATTTTATATATAGCATATTGATGCCAATAACAAGAGGAAACAACAGACTATTTCCGATTTTTAAGAAATCTAATTTGTTGAAAGGAAAGAACATTCACTATCTTTATACCGGAAATTGCGAACGCGAATTTTTGATCAGTAACCAGAAAATACCACAAGTTAACAAATTTAATGGATATCTAACATAATATTTTTTTTTTTTGCATACAGGGTCCTATTTGGATTTGTTAAGCCAATTAAAATTTACCATAACTAGATTTGGATTCTACAAAAAATCTTCTAAGAATCTATGTTTAAATTTATACTTATTTTGTAGCTCTCTTCTCACCCGGTAAACCTCTGTATTTTAATTGATCTAAATCACAGTTTTTATTTTTTTGAATTTTCCACACAAAATTCCTCAAATTTGAGTTTTCATTATCATTTACTCTTCTTAGTACACCTTCCTATCTTTCGCATTTAACTGCGAACTTTAGTCTTGTGCACACCTGCAACTACAATATTTTATTATATTTGATTGCCACATAACCTCACAAACTGTGCGTGCTTAGTGACGCTCTCATTCGGTCGCAATCTTGTTTAGGCGAAATATGCAAAATATGCAAATGACGATTTGAACATTTGTTGCAGCAATTGATGGCACACAACAAGCAGCCGGTACGCTTGAACTAACATACATGTGTATGTGTGCGTATATGTATATGTGTAAGTTGTGTCTGTGTCAACAGCAAATGTTCATTTATTAAATTTTTAATGAAGGTGCTTACGCTGAGAGGCATGGAATTTGGGTAAATTGCTCTGTGGCTATGCACTCCAACAAGCCTTCATACAAACAAGAGTGTATTAGCGCTAGCTATAAGTGTTTATATGTTTGTATTGTATGTCTATGAGGTTTTAATATTGGACTGAATATTTATATACATGAAGGTCAAATATTTGGCGCTAAAGCTATTAATATATTGGTACTATATAACCAGTTGATCAGTAATGTGAATCACCTAGAAGTAAGAATATAGTTAGAATAAGAGCGTGATGATCTTAATTAATCGGTAAGGGTCTTGTTTAGCCTTCATGGAGTATACTGTGCAGAAATTATACTATATGTAACATGCGAGACTTTTATACTCATTCTCAGACCTTATTAATGAAGAATTGAGCTCGCAACGAACCGGAAGCCTATAAAAAATCTTCTCTGCTATACCAATTCGAAAACTCTTAATTAACATGATTTTCATATTATCAATTACTTCCAAGGATGTCTATTACATGCCATTATCATCGGATAATGTGGAAACTATCTTTATATTAGTAAGGCCAACGAAATAATCATTTCTATATCATCATATATGTATATCTTTTATTCGAAGGTCGTTCTGTATGTTTTACGAAAACAGAAGGGAGAGTTGTCGAGAAAGTGTGCAATTACTGTGAACACTACTGTGCTGCATACAACCACAGTAGTATTCGTAACTTGAAACTAAAAGCTAAGTCTATTGTCACCTTCGTTGTAGTTCGTAAACGTTCGTATGATAGAGCTTCAAGAACGAATTTTATTGTTCAACATGAGTATTTGCCTTAAAGAGGTATATAGTTGATATATATTTCTGTTCAGGGAGTGTGTTCTCATCACAGGCTTAATAACTTCCTGAAAGGTTATACCATCTTAGAAAGCTTTCTAAAAACTTGGCCGAAGTGATAGCCCCAATCAGACAGCCAATCGAAAACCTTGTAGATTTGTGAGAGTATTACACATATTCTAACCAAATAAAATAGGTTTATCTATTTAAAAAATATACAGTGTTCATGTTCTCAATTAAACACTGGATGAAGAGAAGATTTTTATTTCTTATTGTGATTAATTACAATTCGATTACCAACTAATGTTCCTACTTACAAAGCCACATGGCGAAAAAGCACACAAATGGAACTCTTTAAACTTGAAGACACTTTGCCACAAATGAAGCCACACAACTGCAAATATGCATTAAACTCCGCCACAGACAAACAGGTGCTGCAGTGGCAACAAAATCATTCGCCGGTTCGATGACTGGCAGGGATTCAATTAATTTTGCAATTTTAAATGTTCGCTCAACTTGATTTGCATTCATAAAATCCGTGCTGATTCACTTAGAATATATAGAAGAAGAGCCGAGAGCACCGGGCAACGTTTCTGTCACAGCGGTTCATGGCGTGCTCGGGGTGTTGCAAGCACAGCGCCTGCAGCTGCAACATTGCAGCACAATACCACACAGCTGCCTTTGGCACGAAGTCTTCTATCTACCACAATGGCATCTCCACGCTTTTGTGCACTCAAAGAGTCAACGCCGACTACTTAACTTGGCTAACGACAATCACAACTTGTGGCAACTGGACTTGCGTCGGGCGAGAAGGCGAGCGCGGCACCGTAGCGGGTTATTATGCGCTCTTCAAGAAGAAGAATGGCACTGCTGCCGGTTTAAATGTGTGTGCGACGTTGGTGCAAGTCCGTTTTGGCTTGTGGAATTTTTATGAGAATTTCAAATAAGGAATTGATTGTAATAAAAATTGCAGGAAGAAGGGCCTCAGCCAGGAGAGAGTTGGCTAAGGAAACCAGCCAGGAAAAATATGCATGAAAGTAAAAAGAAGTGGGAAGTACTAAAGAGACGGTCGGACGACGTAGATGAAGGCATACGTACACACTAGTACTACTATGTGAAACTGATGGCTCAAGCGGTTTTCAAAAGGTAGGCTGTTGGCTTATAAAATGAACTGTCCAAGCAATACAGGGACGCTGTTGATGGGAATCCCAAAGGTCTTACTGAAGAATACTCGCGATATCAAAAAAAATAATAATAATGATAATAAAAAATAGAAAAAATAGAGAAACTAACGTGCGAACTGTAAAAGGAATTGAAAGAATTAAATTTAGAAGATAGAAATGCAAACAAAGGAAAAATTCCGAAAGTTAATATCGGTAAAGGAGTAGAAAACAATATTGCAAGCCAGTGAAAGCTAGATTAAAGAATTGTGTTAAAAGAGGATGCGCGGTTTTAGAAATGTACTAAAGAGGTATGGAAGTACATCCAAATATAAATAAGAGAGTGCCTTGAAGGCGGCTACTAGATACGAGGGTGAATAATAAGTTTTCAGCTTAATGGATCTGCGTTTCAAGCTAACATGGTTAGGTTAGGTTTAGTTAGAAAAAACCTTGTTTTGTGTCGATAGAATTTCATAAAAGTAGATAAAATAGATAGATAAAAATTAGATTTGGAACTTTAGCTTTTAAACTTGCACCATTGCCTGAAAAAAAGTCAGGATCATCACGTTCACATTGAGGTTTCACGTCTAAAGTTTTGCAGGTTCGAAAGAATTTTTCCACAGATTTTGCTTATCATGCAGAACAGATTTTGTAGAAATTATTTGACTTTCCAAAAAAGGAAATCCCCACTAATTTACTCGTATTCAAAAATGGACTCAGCTGCGACCTTAATTTTCGATCTTATTTATTAGATTTTCTTACATGATTCTACTAGCCGCTAATAAGAGGCTTGGGTAAATTCTTTATTAATAAGATACATGTATATTCTTAATGGATAAAGAGTTTTTGATTACCGACTTTGTTAAACTCATAAACATTTCTTCGCTTGTAGTAATGTCCCTCATCAATATTAAAAGATGATCTGATTATTATGAGAAATTTTCCACAATACTAAGGAACACATACTAGGCTAGGTACACAGTTCAACGGACATCTTCAACATCTTTATAAATCCACTACACTCATTTACATAGTGTTTTCAACACCAAGGGTGCCTAATAAATTCAACTTATGGATCCACTCCACCAAATTGTCATTCAAAATTACGAGAGATGTCAAAAGTATTTTTTTTAACGTTTATCATTGGCCAGCCAGTAGGTTTTGGCAAAAAACAATATTTGCTGTGATCATTTTAAAAATTAGTCTTCCCAAAATATGGTTTTTGTTAGAATTTTTAATAGGGCCCAACATCTAGTTTCATAAGATTTGATTTGAGATAATTTGATTTAAGGTAAATTATTGACTAATGAACTCCTGACTGATGGCTAGTAATACCGCCGAGATGAGCGCAAAATGCAAATAGTGACCCTCGTATATGCAAACACCTGGTGGTGTACGAAGAGTGTGGAAAACGAAGAAACGCGTCTAAGCGATTCAGTCGCTGCTCATACTTTGTTATGCAAGAGCTGAGCAGTCAGTTAGTCAGACGCCAATCGGCCATTATGGCGTGGGAATCTAAAAATTATTTCGTGCACATACGGTTGGCAGTCAAAGGGGCGCGAACGTCAACAAAAAGGAAGCGAGCAAAATGAGCTAAATTCATAAGAGCGTCCAAAGCTGTGCTTAAGCGTACAAGTTTTCGGTTGAATGACTAAAGTTGCATTCCCAAAAACAAAGACAAATAAAGGAGAGCAAAGAAAAAGTAAGAACAACAAACAAAAGCAGAGAAAAATAAACTCAAAGCAGAACCAAAAAGAAAATTCATATGAAAAGCAAATAAAGAACGCTGATGCGCTGGAGCTCTGGAGCCGGCACAAAGTGCTGCTTCAACTAAAGGAAGATCGTAAAACATCCGTCAAGAACCCAATGAGTGCAGAGCAATTGCATTGAAAAGGCGAATAAGTGAAGTAAAGCATACGCAAATGAAAGAGTAAAAAATCGAAAGCAACGCGGCAATAATGACGGCCAAATGAAATTGAAATGGGAATAACGAAGTTGAGCTGTTCCACACGAATTCTAGTCCGTTGCAGTCGTGGTAGGAACTTTACATGCTGCTACAGCGCTTTTGTTGCATGCAGCACGTCCGCTTGGTCGACCAGTTGACTGCCAAGATGCATGATGCGCAGCTCCAGACTCACAGCTCCACGCAGCAGACGAACGATTTCTTGTTCTTCCTCCTCTTCTTGCTTGCTTTTATAACCTTTTTGTGTTTGTGCGCTTATTTTTGGTAAGATGTGGCTTGGCAGCTTTGGTGGCATGGTGGCTATATACCTATATGTAGTGCGCTTCTTAGACGCTGTGGCATTTTGGATTACGCTGCTTGCCATATTCTTATTTCAACTGAAGGTATTCTTCTTGTGCATGCATGTGTGTGTGTGTGTGTGTGTGTGCTGGCAAACTGGTTTAAGTATTTACATTTATAGGCTGCCCAGACATTCCATAGGGGGCAGTGGCACTTAGTACCGACTTGGTATTTGGTAGCTTTGCTGGCTTGCAGCAGTTTGTGGCAGGCACTTTGCTGTTTGCCACACACACACATACATGCGCGTGGCTGTTTGCCATTGAAATTGCTTTGTTGTAGTGAAATTTCTCAGCAATTCAATTAGATTTTATGTTCAATGCCGCCGAGCAACGTGTGTTGTTGCCACATTTGTTGGTGGCAGCTGTAACAACAAAGCATAGCACTTTGCAGCTGTGTGTGGCACAAATAGTTTGCATTTGTTGGAACACGTTGCAACGTAGCTTAAGCAACAAGCCTTACTTCACTAAGCCACCACACAACAACATGCGCAACATGCCACAACCAAGACGGAGAGTTGATGATCGTACTTGCAACGTGAAGTCAAGTACTTGTTCCTTGTGTGCAATTGCTTGTAGTTGCATTGAAATTCCATGCCATTAAATATTACACTGTACTGAATTCCGACTTTGCTGGCGGTAGGTCAGGTGGGAAGGGTCACAAATCGTAGCTTTATTCGATTATTTTCCACCAGCCAAACACTGTGTGGCATCTACACAGTGCACATATGTGTGTGTGCTGTAAATAACATATAGTAAATATACAATATATAAATATTTTTCAAGTACCCCTCAATTTTACTCATTAATTTAGAATCACTGGCGCGCTGTGCCACCCACCTGCACCGGTGACACCCCCACATCGCTTCACAAGCCTTCAAAGTTGTTTATTATTGACCATCACTTCGCTAAAATGCCGCCCACTTGGTGTACATTATTTATTTGCTATTAATTTAAGTGGCTGCCAGAGTTTTATATTATTGTGGAAAATTGATAAATTACTCCTTTTGGGAGAGAGAAAATTTAAATGCGTTAAATAAAAGCCACAGAGCAATGCCGGTGAGTGCAAAGGTGCCACATTTATACTGGTGGCTGCAAGCATTTCATGTGCATGTGTGTTTGTGTGTGCTCGAGCATAATTGATCGTTTGGTTTGTGGTAATATTGACCTGTGGCGTCAGAAAGATTGCAAATTTCACCGTTATTTGTTGGTACATCGCTGCGGAGCTTATATGCAAAGATATATAGAAGATTTTGCATTAAGAAATTGCATATTATTTTTAAGACAATAATGTCCTGAAGGCAATAATTTTTTTATATTATTTGATTTATTTATTTCTACATAAAAAACGTATCGAAAGAATCTCAATAGAGCATCTATTAAAAGAACCTTTTTTGAGTTTCAAAAGAACTTAAAAATGCCAACGTATCTATGCATAAAAAAATGTACTCAAGCAGTATTCCCAGAATTTTTAGGTCTCTCCTCCGCATAAATTGAACTGATCAGCTCGAAAATATAAAACAATTGATCATTCTGAGGTGATTTGGCACCACCAACATTATTAGATTATTACTCTCCCCATCCGCTCTCTCTCATATTATTATATAGCTGTTATTTAGGTGTAGTTCCCACCAAACAACCTTCGATTCCGAACTCGTTCGTTCGATGAGGTTTCGGTTCTTTGATAATGGCAATTTCGGGGCCAGGAAATCTGAATAAAAGCTATAAATCGCCACAACAAGGCAACAACCATATTAAAATTTAAAATTGTAATCTTATTCCTTTCGGAAAAATTCTCTTTATGATAAGACAAGTCTAGACAATTTTAAACGCAACGTAGTATCCGAATTTGATATGTATTCCTTGGACTTTGAAATGCAGAAAATGACAATCCCCCACAGTAGATTTCTTAGGATACACTTTCAAGATCGTAAAAATTTAAAGATCTCTTAAAAGTACTCTGAGGCATTTCCAAAGAGGGAGGTATTTATTCAAAAATAACCAGGGAGATATACATAGACCAAGGCTTCGATGAAGATAGTTAAAATTCGATTACCCGTCTCTGATAAAGATTACTCGAATTAAGGTATACTCCATTGCTTTTTTAAAAGGCTTTGCCCGATCGGCGTAGTTCTATTGCTATATATATATGGTATCTCAATTACTCTAAGTTGTTTCAGGCAACGACTGAACACGAATGTTTTGAGGATGTCAAGTTCAAACATAGCGCCAAGCTTCTTGGATTCCTGAATTTCGATTCAGCAGCATCTTTGCATAACAACTGCTCACCCAGCAATCCGATGTTCCCACATTCTTTTTATTCACTAGATACTCCATTTGCTAATTAATTATAACCTAGTAGATATTGGGGGATTCTGAAATGTTATCTTCTTCGGAAACGTTCACTTTGCTTTGGTGCTTATACCCTCAATTTTGATGGTGTCTTTTGAATGGAAAGAATTATCACAATTTTAAATTATGGTTCATCAATAGTTGCTCTCCACGGAGTGTAGTCATATGCTCTTCGTAGTCCGTTACTTCGAACGGTTATCTGGTGTTTGAGTCATTTTTGAATTAATAGCTTACGAATACATAATATTTTCCTCAAAAGAAGTTAATTTACTATTCAGATTTTGCCTTGTGTCTTTTGAACTGCCTTAATACACTCCTATATGTATACCTACCTACATACATACATATCTCTTGGCTGACAACTTAAAAGTGCCATAAATCAACACGTCCAAATCGATTAAATTTTATCTTAAACCCAATATTTTTTAATCTTTATTAACAACTACAATTATGTGCATATATTTAGACACACGCGTTCACTCACAGCAAATTAATTAATTTTATCAGCTCGATGTGTCTTGTTCTGCATTTTCTTCCTTTCGCTTTGGCACACGTTAATTAATTAATTAATTTACACGAAACGGTCTCCACTTTCGTTTCGCAAGTTCATTTAAATATTTTCCACACAGATCCTCATAGAAACGACATAACCATAGAATTGGCCATTTCATTGGTAACGCTAATGCAGGGGCTATACGAGACAGCATGTCAGACCGAACAAGTTCCGACACATGCCGACAATGGCAATAACAACACCACACGCTTTCATTGCATTCGCACAGGCATGACTGCAGTGGACTTTAAAGAGGAAGTAACAAAAGTGAGGAAGTGAGAATACGGCAAATTATAGCACAAAATTAAAATGGAATTATGCGATGTTAAAATATATAGAAATGGATAGTATGAGTGAATGCCCTGTGAGGAAATGTGTACCATTTAGAATGCATATGTTTTTGATTAGATCTAAGACTCAAAAGACAAAGTTCCCGATTGTCGAACAATTGTTCGTCACATATATTTTTGGTATTTAAAAAAGCTGACTAAAAGCAATTTTAATGAAACTAATTTTTCTTTGTGAGAAATAGCTTTATTCGTGTTATCCGGGCTCTGCGTCAGACGAAGCAATTATTAGTAAGTTTATTAATGAAATTTTGGGTTTGTGCAAAGTAGGTAGGTGTCCGCAAGCCAACCAATTCATCTTGTTACAAATCAATGAAAGCCATAACAAAATTGTATATATAATACTTAAAA
Source organism: Bactrocera minax (assembly GCA_021498325.1). Taxonomy (NCBI): domain Eukaryota; kingdom Metazoa; phylum Arthropoda; class Insecta; order Diptera; family Tephritidae; genus Bactrocera; species Bactrocera minax. The sequence goes on from JAKEEE010000001.1 coordinate 7,057,502, forward strand.
ATAAATGTATAAGTTGTATATTTACCGGTTGGGTCCACGTTCTTAGATGACCGAAATGTTTATATATACCATTACTCTATTTCCCTTTTATCTGATTGGGTATTCTGAGCGAAGTTGGCTGCGTTTGTTGAATACTCACGTATTAACCCTAGATCTTTTGTAAGCTCTTACTCATAATAATTGCCGCATTTAACTTCCTAGGTGGCAATTATTATTGTTCCTTAGTAGAACAATCAACACTTTCTTAGACTTTCTATTTGAGAAGGCGCCTAAATGGGAACTAGTAGCAGTGTTAATGGCGTTGAAGCCCAAAATATTTAAAAGTAGTACATTTCCGGCAGGGTGCTTATGTAAGCGAAGCTGTTATTGCTTCTAAATGTATATTGTTAGTGTAGCTCTTACTATCTCAACGTATTATCTGTTAGAAGCCTTTCAACACTATTACACAACCTTTTCAAGCGAATCTGAAAAGCAGTACACTTTTCTATTACAAGAACTCTTAATCCGTCGACCAGTTTGAGGATGTTTTTTTTTTTGGCGTGCTCCAAGGTAGTTGTATTCGCCATGCTGACAGGCGAAGCTCAGATGCGTTCGACGCTGCTTACTGGTAATATCGGTTGCATACTCACACACATACATATTGACTCATCAACAACTAACCGTCATTGCAGAACGCTCCTTACTGAACATCAGCAATCTAAGTGTGGTATGGACTTGGTGTATGATGCTTCACTGTGTGCCCCTCTGGTCCTCTTGTTCATCATTCGCCGCTGCGCCTGTAGTAAGTAGAACACCGATGCCGCAATGTGCTGAGTCCACTCCATCGGCTCCTAATCATTGGCAATTTGAATTCGCATTTAATTTGCAGTTGAAAGCGATGCGATTTCCATACAAACACAGGCACACACACACAGGCGCACAGTGCAATGCTCGCTCACTTCCTCTGTTTAATGTAATAAAATTTATATTTTAATACAATTCTCAACTTACGAACCATTGTGAAATTACAAACAAACGCGCTGGCTGGATTTGGCTCCGGATTGCTTCACAGCGCCTTGTTGGTGGGAACAGCGAAGCGCATTTGATGGCTAAAAGCTTTCGGTGCTTATTAAAAGCATTTACATATTTACATTGGATTATGTGCGTTTTCTTTTCAATATATATGCATAAGTGATAGTTTTTAGCTGGTAATTTTCGCAAATGAATGTATTCATTAATGGCTTAATTCCATAAATCAAATGTTTATTTCGAATACTCTTGAAATGTTTGAATATCAAAAGAACATTTTGCCTTCCTATCGGAATAATATCCAATGAAATCGATTGATCTACGAGTTCTTTATCATAAAATGATTACTTTTTTAATTAAAACTAAATTAAAAAAATCTCAGATAAAGACGAAAATAGAGGAAACATTCTATTTGAATAGTAAATACAAATATTTATAAGCTTACATACTTACATCTATATATGTGGAGTGAGGATAAAAATGAGCACGACAAGCCAAAGAGCTGCTTCCAAATACAAGTTCCAAATATAAAATTTTTAAAACATATTTAATCTTATTGAAGGAGTTTTTGTGCTTTAAAGCTAGGGGCTAGCTAGGGGTCTCAAAATAAGTAGCAACATTATTTGTAAGGGAGAAAATTGTTTGAGGTCCCGATCTGCACACTTGAAGCGCAGAGTTTAAACACAAAATTAATTTTTTCAACTGGGCCGAAGACATAACTCGTACAACTCATTACAGATTGACTTGAAATTTGGACTGTATTTTTCAGATAAAATTATTTAAAATAAAATGTAAGTAGTTTTTATGTTGCATATCTGGAAATTACGTTCCATGGATGTCTCAAAGTGGGAGATTACCTCCTCTTTCAATACAAAATTTCTGGCAGGCAAGTGACTTTTCCAAGTTTCGAAGCAAAAGAAGTCACACGAGGTCAAATCCGAAGAATACGGTCGATGGGGCAGCAGTTCGTAGCCTAATTTTGCCAATTTACCCGCGACGATGGCGGAGTGAGCCGGTTTTCATGTTGGAAGAGCAATTTTTGCTTCCCCAAATGAAGCCGGTTTTTTCACGATTCGGCGTCGAATCTCATCAATAATATCCGAATAGGAGAACCATGTGACTGTTTCACTCTTCTTCAGGTAGTTGACTTAAATCACACCTTAGGAACCCCAGAAAACGTGGCTTTTTTTTCTTTCTTTTCACCTTTTCGTGCGAATGGACGGCCTTCGTCTACTTGGGATTATGTTCCCCGGATGAAGTCAACTGTTTTGAGAATTCCTAAACAAAGCGCGGCACCCATCGGGCAGATAGCTTTCTCAGGCGTAGGTAAATTTTCGATGCTAATAAAGTCAAAGAAATATGAATATGTTTTCAAGAACGGTTTGATATGGTGTCATGATGCTTTCTAAAAGGTTATCGGATTGAGAAAATCTTCGATATTCAACAAATAATTACAATTATTCTAAGGATCACAAAGACTCGTTGGCGAATGAATCAGAAGATTTAGAAAAAATGCTGAAAGTAGAGAGTTCTTTTCTCATCTCTAAACATCAGAGAGAATCTGAATATAGCATCTCTTCTAATGTTCAGTTATTTTACTCGAATGTGCTTACATACATATATATTTGTGTGTGTATATGTATAAAATTTGTTTTGCGATTGGTGGATTGGATTTGTGTGTTACCATAATCGAAGATTAATAAAATATGGAATTTCCGTTCTATTAAGAAATGAACAGCTATTATTAAGCACTATAACAGATCTGATGATACATGCTTCCTTAAACTGCATACATACATACATACATACATAAATTTATTGATCGAACAGTAGAATTATAAATATATGGAAGAAGAATAATATCTATCGTCTTATGCAATGATCCGCAAAATTGTTCGCAATGATTTCTTCGATACGCTTGATTACGTATTATGCATACACTATGTAAATATATAGCCATATATATGAATATATGTAATTAATAAAGGCCACCATCTGTGGAATAGAAATTGAACAACAGTTAGGCATGCATTTAAGTATATATAAATACCGAGGAAGAATATACAGCATATATATAAATATAGAATATATTTAATATAAATATGTATATATGTATATATATTTGCATATTTCAAATATGTGTCATTTTCTCACAACTAATTAAACACTTCCACCATAATAATTCATCAATATAACTATAGACCTATGTATCCACCAATATTTGTAGCATTCACTGAGTGTGATATTAATTCAATGCAAATTAGTGATAAACTAGAAATCCTCTAGTGACAATATGAGGCACAGAAAGGCTCTAAAAACTGCTCTAAACTGCAATTACTTACACTTCCGCTAATTCGAGCCGCATTCTTTCTTTCTGCAAGCCAGAGTTGCAAGCTGCGATATCCGCTTATTCCCGTTAAACTTGTTAAACTGCCAATTGAAATCGGCTCTGATTGTAATTTTTTTCTTAATTTAGCACACTTCTATTTGATCATCGTTGTTGGGATGATGTCACTATTAGAAAGCGATCAATGTGACTCTTTTATAGTGTTGAGCCTTATTCAATGATTCATTTAAATGCGAAAATGTTGAAGAAGCGATTTCGATATAGAGTTTTTTATACAGACATCAACATAAATATGTATACATATAGAAATTCAATTATTCTAACCAGATGAGTTATTTCTGACTGAAGTTAAGGAAATGTGTAGCTAAGATCGATTTTTTTACAAGAGAGGCTTCTGAAATTATATATATGGCCGATGAATATTAGTTGTTATTACATTTATAAACCTGCGTTCTATTTCAATATTTCGTTCAATTCCTATTTCTGAAGACCTTAGAAGCAGTTTTCTTAATAGCGGGCGCAGAGGTTTATGTTCTAAAATTAAAATTAAATTCAAACGCCTTTCGAAAGGTAATATACATTTATATGTATATATATGTTTATATTTTCAGCGTGAGACACGCTTACAAATTTCTTATATTAAGTCTTCTGGAAAATCACTAAAAAAAATTTTATTAAAGTATAGTTCAAATTTTAAATAAAATCGAGTGGATCGACAAATTTACTCACTCACTTATTAGTCTAATACCTAAAATGTCGTGTGGGTGGAACTAAAATTCAGATTAGAACTCTTTCTCCTAAACCTAACTTCACGTTGCAAATACGGTTTTATATATCCGATGATGTATATAAAAATTATATCCCGATGAGCTAAAAAACAGAAAATTTCTGACGTCTATGGATTGTTTTTACCTCATTTAGATGTTTCAAGCTTCTCCCACCACATATTTTTTAAATACGTCTCCGGGTAGAAATACGTCAACATATAAATTATGGAACATTTTCAGCAATTGGTAAAGCATACAATTGGGCGTCAGAAAATATTTTAGGTATTACTACTTCAAATACTGTAGCATACATTTAGGAGATTGGAAAATTAAAAATAAAATATAAAATCACTCAGGCAATCTGTAATCGATTTTGAAAGCAAATTTTCTCGTTGAAACTGTAATTACACACGCCATTTTCAAATAACTGAATATGAACTATTCTATTTTCTACTATTTTTAAGGTCCATTCTCTGTAAGTGAGTTCGGTTAGATTAAAGAGATGGATCTCTGCGATATGATAGACGAAATATATGGACAGGAAGAATAAACTTTCTAACCCAAGATTTCCAGGCATCTGAAATCACCTTAATAATCTGTAAAACATTTGTAGAATATTTGTTTGAACTTTGAAAACCACAATTATGTTCCATCTAAATTCCTTCAGATAAAAGATCGACATACTAGACAATTACCCCTTTATAGCCATCTCATATTTATTAACCGGTTCTGAAAGAATTTCCATCGAAAGTCACGTGCGTAGAACCGTACATATATAAGTAGGCATGGAAAATTTTTAGCGCATGAGGCAGAACACAATACAAATTGCCAATAAATAGCACAGTCCCCCACAGCTAGGCTGGTTCAAACGCTGATGAGTGCGCGCACACAGGCCATCGTTAAAAATAACATCTGCAGCTGATCGCAACTGCGTGTTGCATGCAACCAAGCACCAATACCAGCTACAACAAAAAGTTAAAGAAGTGAAAATAAAAAGCAAACAAGTGTAAATACAGTGGAAACATTGATTTTTGCATGTAAACTGATCGCCCACGGACAAGTAAGTCGGGAGTGAGCCATTCAATGAACTATTTATGCATATTCATTCCTGCAAATATTAATATGTAAGAGTATGTAATAATAAGGAGTGCAAAGAGATGGTCTTTATAGCAGTGCAAAAGTGTAGTGATTCTACATGCCATAAATGTAGACATTGCCTTAAGTATGTGTGCATTTGTGTTTGTTTATGAAAGTGCTGAATATTCACTTAAACCACACACCAATTCAACGCCATTGAACGAGCAGCTAACATTTCTTATGTAAAAATTGCGCAGCAGCCGTTGCTTTTCGATCAGCAGCGACGATCCACAGATGATCACTTTAAGAAGCGGTATGAACTGGCTGCCATATTTTATAAATGTACAAAAGCGCGAAACTGCCTGCGATTCATAACTTCGTGAATGCCAACGCAGCTGATATAGAGTAGTTCACCGGGGTGGTGGCGGGGGTTGTGCAAATGTGACGGCACATTTGGGGGCATGTAGATTTATTTAATTAAGTTCGATTGAACTGTTTATTATTTTAAGTGTAAGCTGATAAAGCTGCATTATAATCCAAAAGTCTATAAATGTGTACGTGTGGGTACTAATGTGGTTATGAGGGTCATATGTTTAAACTGAATTATTAATAAACGATGTTATATTAACTCTACAGAAACCTACTTTATAACATTACATCTATAGTCCATACTATTTCAAATTAGATCTTCATCCATTCGGTCCAAATTTCTTACCACCAGCCATTTATTCAGGTTTGGAAATATGAGATAGGCACAGGGCGCTAAATTTGACAGTCCCTAGAACTTAGGTGTATTATGAAGGAACAAATTTCCTTTCAAAACTCCTCCACGCTATTATCGGACAACATATGTTCGCAGAGAATCCAATCTTTGACTTTTCTCAGATCTCGAGTGTCTATAACCACAAAAAAAACCTTGAACACACATCTTAGCTAATAATAGTATTCAGCAGTTTGAGTATTCATCGGCCTCTCAAGTGTTAAGTTGGGCCTCAGTTACGATCACGGTTACGAATGAGGGAAAAAACTCGCCCTCTTTTGTGGTAGTTTATGTTGTTTGTGGCTTTGTAGATGCATAAAATATTGTTATTATTATTATTATTTTTTTATTTAATCTAAAACCATGAACGCGATTTTGGATGAGTCTACAATGTTGTGCCAGATACTAGTGGAAACGCCAAGACCTTATTTCTTTTTATATCATAGGCTAGCCAGAGTAGCTTAAATTTTTTATAACGTTATTATACAGTTCCTATTGCGCCTAGTTCGATTTTATGCCATTTTTACCGTTACCGACGTGTAAATGCTCTTAACTTACTCGTTCGCCCGAAGAACCCTTGCATCGGACGCTGTACTTGTTGAGTGGTGGTCCTCATTTAATCACCCCAAGAAAATTTGCAGACATCACTTGTATTATTAGCAATGGAATTCAATAAATATGTCCATGGCATGGGGACCACACATTATGTATAAAACCTTCCTTGGATTCGGTGATAGCGATAGTTTTTTTTTTTTTTTGATTTGAAAGTGATTTATTCTTTAAAACGATTAATGAATTTCAAATACACACTGACTTACCGAGCTACTCTCGCACGTACATAAATACATATATGCCGTTCGTTGTATTTGAGAATACCATTTATTACTTCAACATTTCGGCAAAACATATCCACTTCCACTGTATCTTTAATATAGATACATACATACAAACATATGTAGATATTTAAGATTTTTTTTGTGCGCCAGATAAAGTAAGAAAATAAACAAGTTCTTCCTAGAAATCGCATAAATATTTAGTCAAAATAGTTTCTTAAAACATAAGGTCATACACTCTGCATTTGCATACATATGTACATATGAGTCACTTTAGCCGCAAAGCAAGCGTAACTTTAGGTGCTCTTTAGCACTACACATTTCGGTAAAATATCAAATAATCCTTTACAAAATACCAACGTGATCCCGCATAAATCACACGCTATCACACATTAAAATCACACACTAAATCACACCTACACACAAGCATACATATGTAATCTAAATTCGTTCATTCATTCAAGCGAGCTTGCATAAAATATCCATCCCAAATTGGCGAGATCGAAATTCTTGTCGCGAACGCCATTAAAGCTCCCACATCCGTACCTAATTTACCTCCATCACCCAATTAACATGTTAGACACACCGCTGCATAACGGAAATTGCTGGCGAATGCCATAACGACCGACGCTTTGCTATGCTAAATTGTTCGTGATTAAGCCCCGTGCTTTGTCGGCATTGCCTGCTTTGTATACCTGAAAAGTTTTGGCACATTTTCATGGATTTTGAAGGCGTTGAAAATTAACTTGAAACGCTAAAATCGGAATTTCGTACATTTTAAGGCACTTTTTTTTTATTGTAGATGTGTATATTTTATACTTAATTAGCATTAAAAAGGATTTCACAATTCTTAAGAAACAAGCTGACAGTAAGATGGCAACGCTGGACTTTGATTGCCAATTAACAATTACCAATGGATTGACAAGCCTTTGTCAAGTATTCCGGACGATGATCTCATACAAATTGATATATTTGTTGCTTGACAGCTCAACGCGCCTTCAAAATATGTACATATGTATTTCCGTATTTTAAACAGATACCTGATATAAATAAATATATTTTTTAATATATCATATATATGACTGATGTATAAAGATATGTATGTATTTTGAGCAGCTGTCGATTTTCGCTGACAATTTATGCCAAAAATAGCCGCTGCATATTTCAGTAAAATGGTTTATGGGAAAAATATATATAGTCGTATAATATGTATATATGTATATTTGAGAGACATTTTCTTTGTTCGTCTCCACGATCTAATTTCGCTACACATCACCAACTGATCAGCGATATGTTTAATATACAACGAAAATTGAGGCTACATTTTTAAAAAACTGCAAATTCACAATCCTATTTAAGATTTCTGGCATTGAAATTTTATGCTCGTACTTCTACTTAAATCATTCGTCGTATCAAAATACACATGACTATTATGTTCAGATTTCAAAACGAATTAGTACTAATCAATCTCAAAAAATGTTTCCAAAGAGCTGCATTCTCTAATATCCTCAGTTTTCTTTGAACAACCTTCTTCCAGCGTGGCCCATATTATAACATCGCTATTGTAGCTTACTTCCATTGTATTTGCATCTTAAAGACCTGATTTAGTTTCCAACATGTTTAAATATTTCAAAGTATGCAATCGGTTCAGAATATGAACAAATCGATAGATGGCAATAATGTAAGGTTTCAATCAAATAATCTTCAAGTTTTCATATTATAAATTTCTAAAATCATTAACACTTTTTAAAGGGCCATCATAAGTGCTTTATGTTTTCAATTGTTTTGTTCGAAAATGTCCATTTTAGAATAATTTAACTATATTTCGGGAACCAAGTTTCAAAATAGAATATTGTCGATAAATTTTTCTCTCTTAAAAGGAGTTAAGATTCTAACTCAAAAAATTCAGGAAAAATTTACAGAAGACGTTGCAAATTCCCCTAATTCGGACTATTCTTGATCACGATCCCGAGTCTGCGTCCTATTTTATATGGCCTGGGGTTACAAACTTTGTTAAGATCCAAAATAAATTATATCCAAACATAATCTATGCTATGCTTATTTATTGTACTAAAAATTATATTTAATTAATCTAATGTTTTTTTTTTTATTTCCAGAACATGTTCTAGACCTAGCAGAGCAATCAGAGAATAAGACCCTGGCTGTCTTTTCACAAGTGTACCGACGCATGGTGCCACAATCGAGCGAATTGATCCATCAACTCTATTCCGAAATCATGAAGTAAGACCAATATTTAAATTCAAATTATGCATTCCATTTCCTTTTCTCTCTCGCTTATACACTCTAAGTATCGAATCCCCATGTAATGACCAACGTTATTTTGTTTGCTTATTTACAGCCATTTGAGGAATGCGAACAGCAACAATATCAACAGCGGCAGCGTGAACAATCTGAGCAATCTGGAAGATGCCATACAGAAATTCTTTGTGAATCTCTTTCCGGTTGCCTATCATCAGGCGGTGCATTTGAGCAAGGATAATTACGGCGAATTACATGAGGATTATATCAATTGCTTGAAGCACACTTTCGACGATCTGCAGCCGTTTGGCAGCATACCAAAGGAAATCAACCGCAATTTGCTGCAAAGTGTACAAACAGCGACAATCTTCTTAAATTCATTGCAACAAAGCGCTGAGGTGCTTAGCGAAACTGATCAATTGTATTCGTTGTATTTGACCGACAGCTGTCAGAAGCATTTGCTCAAAATGAGCTACTGTCCAAGTTGTAATGGTTTGCAGAAGACACAGATGAAGCCATGCTATAGTTACTGCATGAATGTATTCCAGTAAGTAGAAAGACGAAAGTGCGTAATGTCTAAGCCATGTAAATTGCTTATACAAGGGCTTCTGTTTACTTTTCTGGTCTAACAATGGAAAATTAGTGTGTGGTTTAAAAATGTACTCTCTTCATTTTAATTAATTTTGGAAGCATTTTGTCCAGTCCGATTGAGACATATCTGAAGTATGCAGATTTTATGCATTAACTGGTTCTACTGAAATGAAATTTGTTCTGGATTTAAGGGGTCAAAAGGTAGTTATTGAGTGCTAAACCAGGTTTATATGAGGTTGATTCATGAATTCAATGATTTTGGCGGTCAATAATACAATAATATTTGGGAACTTCTTTAATTTTCGTCATTTTCTCGACATGAATATCTGAATAACTCTAATATAGTACACACATAACATTTTATTGGGTTGTTCGGAAAGTCGTTTCGTTTTTTTTGGGGAACATGAAAGACAGTTTTCGTATAATGCCTTTCAAATGGCCATAAACAGTTGAATTCGACAAATTTAACCTCTCACCGATCTCTCGTGTGGTGATTCGCCGATTTGCATCAACTAATGCCTTTATCGCATCGACCGGCCTTCCAGACCGTGGTGCATCTTCGACATCAAAATTGCCGGATCGAAATTTTGCAAACCAGTTCTGGCACTGGCGTACTGTTAACGCGCCTTCTCCATACACATCCGTCAATTTTTTTCTCGCTTGGACAGCATTTTTACCTTTTCTGAAGTTAAAAAGTAAAATATGACGAAAATGCTGCTTATTGCTCTCCATATTTAAAAAGGCACCAACCAAAAACTACTGGGTAGAATTAATAGAACTTTTTCACACACAAGCCTTGCAATATCAGCTCTCATGACATATAATGGTTATGGGGCTTAAGTGTGAAGTTAGTTTCGAAAAAACGTAATTAAGTCCTCTGGCGGGAAAAAACGAAATGACTTTCCGAACAACCCAATACTTTGGAAAAATATATCAAACTCTATAATGGAACCAACTGATAGCGCCTAACAACACTAAGAGCACCTAAACCCAGAAATATAAACCAGACATTAGACATCAAACAGAGACAGATCAAACGAGATAGTAGGAAATTAAAATACCAATATTAAGGAATCTTTTTTCTTCTTCTTTTTGCTTCTTACAGCGGTTGCTCGGCTCAATACGCCGGCGTATTGGATAGCCCCTGGTCCAATGTGGTAGATGCGATCCAGAATTTAGTAACAACACACATACGATCAGATAGTGGTATTGTAACAACCATTAAACAACTAGATATTAAATTATCGGAAACAATTATGCGTGCTATGGAAAATGGACCTAACCTAGAAATGAAGGTGAGTTAAAAATGCAGCGAGAAAATAGTAGAATAATCATATATTGACAATTGAGCAAATTATTTAAAGTCAGTATATAGTATTTTAATTAATCTTAATCCATCTCCCGATATTAGCCTGACTTTTCAAAGTTGTAGATATTACTTCTAAATAAAATTAGCAGAAGAAAGAAAAACTATCCAGATCTTTTGAGAGAATATTTGTCTGTACAATGGGCTTCCAAATCGAGTTCAATCTGTGGTACTTGCAGTGACACTTCGACTTCTTAAATCTACATGAAATGATTGCAAACACCTTTATTGATGAATTCAATGTTTTTTCATACAAATGTACTTATATGTTCCTTGTGCTTATTCGGCTTTAATAGAATATTAATTGCAACAATTTAATTGATGCAAGCCCTTGTTCCCACGACATTTCCATATTCAAAGATTGTGAGCGTACACCTCTATGAACCAATCAGTTTTGTATATAACTTACATACACACCCGTAAGTATTAGGGAGTACCATCAGCCAGCATGTGCTAATGTGACGACAGCACAACAGCTGATAATGTCAACTTTACCATCTATGTGATATCTAATTCCATATTTCTCACAGGTAGAGAATACGAAACTACAGATTATTCGCTTTAAAGTCGGTTCATTCAGTCTATGACTTGTACAACTCTAAAATAATAACATATATCTGTTAATCAAGTTTGTCATATGTATAAGTGAATATATGAGAATGATAACAGATGTTAAGTTAAATTCTTGAATATTATATAAATCAGTATATTATATTTTAGCATTTAACACAAAGTACTAAATAATATTACAAAGAAATCAGCACCACCCTATCACGAACTCTAAACAATTCAACTCATGTATTGTATGTTTTCTTACCCTACAAAATCTGTTCCCTTTTGTTCTGCTTTAATTAAATATCTTCAGCTTTGCAAACATTTTTATTCGCCAATGGGGGCTCGGGCAACAACAACCACATATGGGGTATTGTTCGAAAAAGTCGTCGCCCTCGTGCATCCTCCTCTATGTACCTTTTTTGGCTTCCACTTTACTTGACCGAAATAGCAAACCCTTAAGTGGAGCGAATGTTCCAGTTTTTATCAAACAAAAATAAAGCAAAACAGAATAAGAAAGGAGTCGCACACAGGTGGCATAATTAAGTTTTTTGTATTCCAAAGCTTGTAAATTTAAATGAGATCGATCGATTCAATTATTTAAGTCCATTACGTGGTGTTATTTTTGTTAAAGCCAACTCTTATATATAAACTTATCGCATACTTTCTGATTTCTATATGAGTGTATATAAGACTTGGAGACAAATATGTGCTTGGTTATTCAGATTAGGTAATGATATAGATCACAAAAAAAATTATATGCTGCCTCTTTTTTATTAAAATGTTTTTTAACTGACTTTAAAAAATTATCACCATAAAATTTCCCAGTAAACTTTCAGTGAGGATAATTTAAAACTGACCCACTTAAAATTCTCGAGTCAATAAGTTTCAAACTATACTTGAGATCAATAACAATCTTAGCAACATAGGTTAACTTGCCTCGCGAGAACCGGTACTGTTGAAATTACCCGCTTACTTAAATATCTTAAAGTCGAACTCATTGCTCTATCATATGTTTCCTTGTTACCCAACAAACAGAGGGTCCGGCATGTTTTAAGTATGACCGACAAATGTTATGAAAAGTTTTTTCGGAATAGCAATGGCTCGGAGGTTTTCTTACGTCTAGTTGCACCGCAAGTGCTGCCACTCTGTTTAAACAACTAGTATGGCTTGTTCGATTCGCTACACTCTAACGCTTGGCCAATCAAAGGCGACTATGTCTCAGAAAAACAATGAGTTTTTTTTACTTTGTTCTACTTAATAGATCTATGGTACTAAGACATGCTAAGACATACCCATGAATCCTTAGGCTTATTTCTTTCCTTTAAATGCCTAAATTATCAACCGGGGAGCAGTTGCAAAGTATTTAATATGATTGTTTTATTGTTTGCTACGTGGGTTTTGCCACTGAGTAATTACGTAAACAAAATTCACTAATCGTTTTTTTTGTCACAAACAAAGAAGGAAACCAATTACGCGAGCCACTGATGGTGGTGAGGGGTTTTTGGTACTTGAATTCAAATATTTGCAAGCACTTGGGAAACTAACATTTAGCTACTATGCTAAACAACAAAAACAAGAGGTGCCTGCTGCTCACACATTTATTGCCACTTTGATAAATTATGAAAGTACCTCGACAATGATTGATTAATGCACATTAGTTTGACCTTTCGTCATTCGTTCGGGCGTAGTCATGGCGCCCGTGTTGTGCAAGTCTTTTAAACAATGAAACCTATTATGCATCACATGGCAAAAAAATTCGCCAGTCCTCCTACTTGGTACCACACGGTGCCACTACATTTTGACGCGAATCAAATTTGTTGACGTGCAATCATACATGTGAGAGCGTGAGGGTAGGTATGAGGGGAGAACGTGAGGTTGATAAGTAAAGCAGACAAAGTGCATAACTGCAATCCGTTGCTCAGCGCGCTGTTTGTTGTAATTTAAAATAATTGCGCAAGTGCATTTCTTCTCCGCCATAAAAGTATTTTTGATAAGGTGCCACCCACTGTGCCACCCACTGGGTGTGTTGACCATGAAATTATGACTCTATCGTGAGTGACAGTACAGTTTCTAAGTAATGCGACCAATTTAGGATTATGTTAGTAAATTCTAGGAAAAACCATAATTTGAGCAAACTCAGAGTTTGACGGTTGCCATCCATTAGGAAATTGATGATTTTTATTTCTCACAGTCTGCATGTACAAAATTTATAAAGTCCAAACAAATCCAAGGAACTCACTACCGCGCTTTTGGTGCGAACTTATTTTTTTCAAAAGTCAAAATCTAAATAAAAGTAATGTGTATACCAGTATACCTAACGATTTACATGAAAAGTTCTAGGAAAAGATCCACAAGGCCTCACTGACAAAAATCTAAAACTATCTCACGATCTGCTCGATATTCGCCGTGAAAACATAAATCGTTAAGAGATTTCTCAGATATTATCGATCATCGAACTTGGTGCGTAAGAAATTGATAGTGACATAGATTATATAGTATCCACGCCAGCATGAGGTATCTACAGATTACTCAAGCACTTTTATTAAATTTCTCTTCACAAAATATAAATTTTTACGTCTTTATAGTAAAATGTTGAACCCGCACCAATATGTTACTCTTCGAGAATGCATTGGGTACTGGAAAAACTCAATGATTTTTTGGACAAGCAATTAATTTCTCTCTGTCGAAATATGCATTTGGTTTTTTGTTAAAATTCCCAGTGGAATTCACTCCCAACATACATTTGATTAAAACAAAGATCTATGCAATGAATTGGACGCTGAATCAAACTTTATGTGAAAACAAATAGATCTATTAATAATTTAAGATCGCTACTAGAAATGTATAGAAGAAGAAAGTAAGATCTGGTTAGTAAAGTCCATGATTCTAACTTATTACTTTCCAAGAAAATTTACCTTAACCTTACTCAGGTCTTATTTACAGCTATACAATGTATATATAATAATTAGCTAGGGCCTCTTTAATACGATATTTATACATCCTAGATAATGTTTCAGAGTCAGTATACGCAGAAGTTTGAGATTGTAAACTTATAGGCGAAACAGTTTAGAAAAACTTCTTTATAGATAAAAATTTTGACGCAATTTTTTGGAATCATAGATTCAACGAACATATTGGACTACGATCGTAACTGAGCAGATTATTAGCAAGACTTTCGTTAATTAACTTTTTCATTAGGTCCGTCGTTATATCGTTATATTATCATCGACACCATCGGCAGCACCGTTAATACTGATCTAAATAGTCATCAATTCTGCTGCATACTTAAACCAAAGTTTTCGCAATCTGTTGCTTCTCACCGCCCTATTGCATTCAGTCATTACTTTTCTAGCTTGAGGTCTAAGCATACTATCCATATTTTAATTTTAAATATCTAATAAATCCAAGTAATATGAAAAATAAACGTTTAGCTTTTTCACCTTCAAAGCTTTCACCTCAATCATGCATGTAGATTTTTGTACACTCATATGAGTACTTATAGAAGTGGACATGCAACTACACGAGTACGTAGTTTATTCAATGATGACCGCGCTGATGTGTGTTGCAGGCGTGCCATATTGTGTAGACCGTTTAAGCTGTGCCACAAGCTCGTTGCACGTAAAATGCATTCAATTTAAACGTAAGTTGTTGCATGAGCAATGAGGCAGCGTATTTCCTGTCCTTACAAGCATTCAGCATTTACATAAGTGCACTTTAGTGTTGAGTTAAATGAATTGTGGTTATTCTTGTTGTTGTATTTTTTTTTTTTTTTAATTTTTCGCTTTTGTTTGCTCCGAGTTTTGTCTTTGCCTTTGTCTGAATGTCAAGTTTGTGTTAAACTTATAATTTTCAACGAGTACTCGTTGGTAATACCGGAAGGTGTGCTTAATAATAAACTTAAGTGCTTTTGAACGAGTGGTTCATGTAATTGCATTCATTCATACACTATCTGTTGTCGTGATATCGCCATATGTAATTGCAATTATTATTGCTCTTAATAAAACAATGTTGAAGGACAATAAGTTTTGAAATGGATTTATGCATCACAGAAAATGAAAATAATAAAAGTAGTCAAATATTTATTATTAAGTATAAGTATAAATATTATTCTATGATGTTGCCACCTATTTTTACTTTATTGCAATAACATATATTATGTATTATATTATTTCAGAACTTACAAAAAGTGGGGGTACAAAACAGAAAAATATCGAAATCTTGAATTCCAGTCTAAGTCTGAACCGGGTTACCAGAATTATTAAAAATTTTGGTATTAACTCCATAATTAAAAAACAATAATCGATTCAATGAGATGAGCTATTCAAGATGATATTAATACAGAATTATAAATTTATTACGTTGCCACCTGATTTGAAGAAAAAATTAAGAATTTTTTGAAGTTTTTAAAGTTGGATTTAAAAAAATAGGCTTTTTATTAAAAAAAATAATAATGTTAAGTAAGAAATAAAATTTATGTTCAAAAATTTTAATGGGGTGGTGTGTAACGTTTTTATCATTTCATTCTGATATTCTTTAATGAAATTGGAATCCAAGCCTAAGTATCTGTCAAGCCACGAACTTCCCGTTCAAATTTTGAACGCTTCGATTTCGATTTACCAACTATAAGTGGGTCGGACGCGAATTTACAGTTCAATAGATTTAAATCTAAAATCTAGTCATTGGGTTTGAAGCCACCTGCTATAACATTTATTCGAAGATTATCAGAACATCAGCTCAATATTATAGACATTCGTTATGATCGAGTGCTACATAGTAAAATTCAGAAATTATTCAAATGCACCAGCGCATTAGTGAAGGGTATAAATATTAATTTATTTTAAAGAGCTCACCATTCACAAATTGCTGAACCTGCTATGCATTCTACTCGCTAATTTAATTAAACCCTCACTCACATATTTAAGCTCATATTCACCAATATTTACATAAACATTTCAAATGTATATGCTTACATACATGCACACATACTAGTTATGAGAATTAGAAGCGGACAATTCAAAAAATCACACACACATACGTTTGTATGTATGCACGTATGCATGTGACATAGCCATAACCATATAGACATAGTATAGTATATGAGTAGCAGTTAATTAATATGCACTACAGAGCACCATTACCTGGACTACGTTTACATTTTCGTAAATTACACCGAACAACTGCAATCACTACAACAAAACGCCAACAATCCTTCGTGGAACCTCAACAATCTGTGCACCTAATCATTACAAATTCACGTACACCTTACTGCCTTACTTTATATTGTTATTAGGAGTCTATATATATATATATACACACATACATACGCATAGAATTGAAAGCATAGACAATAAGCCTGACCAAATGAGTCGAGTTTCTCACAGACATTTAAGCAAACAAACATACACACACAATCATATGTATTATACATATGTAGCGGTACTTGGGCTAGTTAATAAACCGTAGGAAAACAACCTTTGTAAAACAATGGAAAACTTCATGAAAACTCTTTAGTCCACAAACCAAGCAGGCGCTGACTACTTTCATTCATATTTATTCGATTTTAATTGTCTGTGTGTTGCATACAAATGATTTTAGCCGTAAAATTTCATTAGAAGAAAACGTGCTGTATATACGAGAAGTATGGCTCCAGAAGTGTGGCTCCTTCCTTTATCACAACATTGCTTCTACGCATATGGAAGTACCATGGCATAATGCATAAAGGCTCTTTGTATGTACGATTATATAGAAATTTGAAGCAACCGAATATATGGAATATATATTTTAACTATGGTAGAGGTGTTAAACATATGAATCTATTGGTCGTAAATTGCCTTGCCTTGCCTGTGAACATTAGTATACGCACAGGGGTATTACAAGTCGAATTAGTGCTTTGTTGAAAATATTTGCTCTTGAAAATTAGTGAAACGCTTTAATAACGTTGAACCTGGAAACCAACTTAGTTTTCCTTGGCAAAAATTACCGAAATTTCTTTTTGAACTTCATCATTAAAAAGTAGAAGAAAAGAATCTATAGAAGGAGAAAGTAAAAGGAATACGCTTTTCGACGGATAAAATGAAATCTTCAAGTGTTTTTTTTTTGACTTAAGAAAATACCCACCAAGTCTTTTAGCCAACTGAAGCAAATCTAACATTTCTTTGAATCCCTCTTTACTACATTACATCAAGAAACTTACCATAAACGGTCGAAAAAAACTACTATTCGACAGACTTTTGGTTAAAAGAGGAGGTGGACCGTGAGCGGCCGCACTCCAACCATCGCTGGTCTCATTGTTCACCCGAAAATTATGTAATTATACTTTTCTCTGTGATAGAGTCGATTTTAGATACATACATGAAAATTAATATTTTACTAAACTTCCGAAAAAAGAACTAATTAGGTTAGATTGAAAAGATAAATAAGGACCGCTCTTTTGAAAGCGAACAGGTAAAAAACGCTCGCTAGAATAACGCATTGTAAACACGACTACTTTTCCGAGTTCGGCGAAATTGGTTAGAAATAAGCAACTACAAATATAGCACGCAAAGTGAAAAAAATACGAGGACATCATCAAACGACCACAACCGAAAGCTCCCAAAACACCAAATACAGACAAAATGGAACATATATTTGACAGTTCAGATCACCACCAATGTTTTTAAATACCCTCAAAAAACTTTTATCGAGTTGTACATTCTTTTGCAGCTCGCTTACAATAAAAAAGAAGTGACCGTAAGTGAAAATTAACTATTTAGTCAATAAATGGAATCTTGATTTATGATATATAATATTATGCTGCGCACTCGATACGGACTCGTGAGTTCACAAAGAATTTTGATGCGTCTTGCCTAAATTTACTTCCTCAGTAATTATTCGATTTAAGAAAAATCAGGTAAACTAACTTCAAAATAGGCACTAAACTATAAACATTTTAGTAAATAATACTTCTTATCTAAAGCCTTTACTCATGCTCAATTGATTAATGATAATGTCCAATCGGTATCAGAAACAAGGGTATAGGTAGAGATGGAAGAGATGAGCTTGGCTGTATGCTTTGCCAGATGCTATTTCCAGGAGTAGTCCCACTAGGGAGTAGGTATATCCCAAATACTACAGAAACTGTGTTTAATGCCGAATTGGTTGTTAAAATCAGGCTTTACTCCCGAATGTAATGTCGATGCTATTTTACTTTTCACACCAAATTATTGAGCGGGTCTATAGTTACAATCAATTCACTTTGATTTCAAGAACAGAGCATACTGATAATGCATATTGGTCTGAAGATATCTATAAAAGATATCGGTTTTTCAGTTATTGGTACCAGTAATATATAATATTTAGTTCATTCAAACTTAATTAAATCTTTATTTGTTTTTTTTTTTTGTTTTGTTTTCAGGTTAAGAAAACATGTGGCACGCCTAAACTGCTGCCCTCGCTCACGAAAGACAGTGAGCCACGCCCCCAAACAGCACACAACATTAAATGGGCTACACCACCAGATGCGGAGATTCTGCACTTCCAATCTACAATCGATAAATCCAAAGAATTCTACGCGAACATCGTCAACAAGTGAGTAACAACTAAATCTGGTTACATTTTAAATTTATTTGCGCATTTGTTTATTGTTTATTTAACATTTTGACAAATATTACATTTACTCTCACGGATCATGGATATTTCTTTAACATAAGTGCGCGATTTAATTCCTCACTCGTACTATTTTGTAATTTACATTGCGTATCTTGCGTAGAGCGTCACGCAAAACGGTATAGTAGAGGGGTGCTAAAATAGCCGCGCTGAAAAAGACGAAGTTACAGAACATCTCCTTATTCGACATGGCCAAGCAGGGCTGCAAATGAGAATGAGAATGCTAAAGGGCGCAAAAATTTAGACAAAACAATACGCTTACCACTTTCACGGGAGGTAACGGTTTGGGCCGAAACACTTCCTGTATAGTATCTCGGGCACTAAGAACAAAGGTTGTTAACATTTGGACTTTAGGATTTTGTGCTTCTTAAGGAATTTCGACGTTGACAATAATTCTATTAAAATGGAAAAAAAAAAAATTGTAAAAAATGTTTCGGAAAACTATTACAAAAATTAAATGACAATAATGAAAATTTTTGAAAACTTCAAACTTCATTTTACATTGTTCTTACTTTTCTTCGTTTTTCATTTTCATTCTACAGTGTGTGCGAAGATGATGACATACAACGCAATGATCACAACTGCTGGACGGGCGATCGTGTTGGCGACTACACGCAATTGGTCATGGCACAGGGCGTCGATACGCAGCGTTATAATCCCGAAGTGCCGTTGGAGGTAAATTCACAGTCAACGAAATTGAACGAGCTGGTGGACAAATTGATCAAAGTGCGCAAAAATATTGGTGCAACGGTAAGTGGTTTTTTTCCTGCAACATGTTGCATAGAATATGATATTTTTTTCACTTAACGGTTGTTTGAGAGATAAACAGGTATAGCATCAGGATGATCAGGATATGATCAGGATGACAATATGAGTTAAATTCCGAATGTCTATGTGTCCGTTCGTCCTCTATTTTTTCATTATACAGTTTGAAAATTAGGGAAGTCGTGTGATAACCACGCCCAGCGTACGTATAACGGAAACTATTAAAAGTGCCTTAACACGCTAAAAAAAAAAACAACAACAGAAGCGTTATATTTTTAATTTAGAGATGGGATGGTAGGGTTGCATATGAATCGATGCAGAGCTTGGACACCACCTACGTGGTGGCACCACCTACTTTTATGTGAAATCCCATATCTTTGCCGAATACTCCGCCTGTTTCGACCAAATTTAGTGCATGACATTACATTAACAACATTATGTTATAATTTGAAAATTGGCGAAACCAGACTTCAACGTAACGCCTACTTTCCTTATAACAAAATTTTAAATTTCATCAGAATAAATTCACTTTACAATACAAAAATCATTTCTTATCAGATATCGGAATAAAACTTTGCACAAAACGTGCTTTCAAGGTGAGGCACATCTCGTTTGAAAATGGTCGAAATCGGACTATATATTTTCAAGCCCCCAGATACCGAATATGAGAACCTCGGTGAATATGACTGACTTTACAGCGAAAATATCGGTTAACCTGTGAGATAACTTTACGAAATTCTTAAGGCGTCTTTTTCTAAAAATAATGTGTCCTGGTGCCGAAATTGGACAAAATCGGGCTAATGCTTCCGGTTGACCTCGTACCGTATATATCGGTCAATATGTAAGGTATCTCAACAAAATTAGGTGAACATATTCCCTTAGATATACTGTATAAGTATAAAATGTATGGCTGTACCCGAACTTAGCTCTTACTTTCTTACTTAGTATTAACTATAATTTAAATTTTAATAATTAATTATATTCGAAAAAAATTTAGGTGCCATCGACCACACGTTCGTACTCGGATATACAAAGCGACATGGCGCGTCACGATGAGGAGGGCTCCGGTCACATGCCCGACGACATGGACGATGAGGAGTATGGCAATCAAAATGGCTCCGGTGACGGCTCTGGCGATGGTAAGCTATATTTTTTATAAACATTTCGGGCACTCATTTCTCATACATTTTATTGCATTCAATTTACAGGTGCCACCTCGTCGCCCTTCGATCCATTGGGTCCAACCGAGATCACCAACAATGACATACAGCCACGACAAGAGAACGCGGCGACGTGTCACAGCTGCCTCGGCACACTGCTGGCCACCGCAGCACTACTAGTCCCGATTGCAAGCTTTTTGCTGAGCAGCAGCTAAATGAGAGCAACCAACGGCGCTCGGCAAGTAATCAGCCGGCAGCAATAACCATATGGAGCATGCAAACGAAAAGTTGTTTCACTTTAGTAATACTATAAATAATAATTAATTTATATAAACGAAGCAGGCGAAGAGGAAATGAAAATAATAACAATTTACAAAATTAATTAAGGACATATGTATATACATATATATATGTATGTATGTATAGAAATTAAAAAAGGATGTGTTGATCTTATCATCTTAAAACTGATATATAAACATACAAACATATATAGGGGTGCGACTCTTTGGAACTTAAGCGTATACTAATAACGATAGCTATATATACATATATACATGTATGTAGTATGCACCTGGGCCACTTAGACACACTGCAGTTTCTATGTAAATGCTCTTATGTAAAATGTACAGCCGACTAATGGCAAAAAATATACATAGTAAGCATTTGTTTCAAAATCAATCGGAGTAGTAGTAGCACACTTTAAGGCGCAAAAACCTGTAACTACACAATGCCAATAAAATTAGCGAATTTATTGTTTTCAGTATACATATGTATGTATATTTGAGAAATATATATATATCGTAGCGCTTCATTTCGAGCTTCAATAGTAGTTTGTAGCTGTGAACAAACATGAGAAAGATATATATAGCTATGAAAGTGAACAATAAACGAGCACAATTTCGAAAATGAAGAATTTTTTTTTTAATGAATGTGTTAATGTGAAATTTAGTAACAATTTTATTAAAATTGTTTAATTATTATTGAGGAGTAATTAATAGAGAAAAAAAACACAAATTTAAAAAAAACGGCTGTTCCCATAAATTTTCTTCATCAAATTAATTTTGATAATTATTTAAAATTTGCATGAAGAATGTTATATTACAAAAAAATATTTCCTGATCGAATTGCTTTTGAAGTTTTACTATATTTCAGTAAATTATTCGTAAAAAAAATTTTTAATAAAATATTAAATTTTATCGCAGTGTTTTCAATTTTCAGTTTTTGTAAGAATGTGTGTTTCTGAGATTTTTTTTTTAATTAAATACTGAAAAATACTGAAAAATATTAGCATTTGAAAGCTACGATAGTCCAAAAATAACGCAAATCCAGTAAAAAGTTAAAATAATATAAAACTAAATATTCATAGAGTTTTAAAAATACTTTTTTTATTATTATTTATATATATTCTTTTTTTGTTAAAATTAACACAAACTAAGTAAACAAATTAGAATAGCATTTAAATAAACATTCATAGAGTTTTTTTTTAATTTTTGTATTTTGTATTAAAATATTTTGTTTGATTCTTTTGTTATTAAAACAAAACATAAATAATTATATTTTTTATTATATTATAAAATCTACTGTAGATATATATATATATATATAGATAAGAGTAGTTTCTTATTTTCTCAATTATATTTAGTGCAATTTTTTATCATTATTATGTTGCGAATATATTTGGGACACATTCTTTTTAAAATTACCACTACTTCGGTGCATATAATACTTGTTTCAAAATTAAATTTTGTTTCTTTCAGGGCTTTATATTATTATAAAAGTAATAAATGTTAGGTTTTAATTATAAAAGTATGTCAATTAAAATATAAAGGTAAATACAATTAAATTATTTTCAAACTATTGATTTTTTTTAATTTTTTTGTCAATAATTTTTATTTTTTTAATGATATTTTGAACGTGTATATTAAAAATTATTTATTTTATTTTTTTATATATCATTTTTATTTTTTTTAATTTGCATAAAATATTTCTCCGCCCCGATTACATTATATGCTACTAGCTTGCAAATGCAAATATTTTTCAAATAATCTGCCCAAAATTATTTTTGATTTACAAAATTTAAGCAGATAGCAACAACATTTAAGTGCTAACAATGTTAAATGTATACAAATTCTCATCTTTCATAGACAATTTCATTTTTCTGTAACCAAAAGTTTATATAACATTTATACCGTACTTATACGTGCACATACACACATACAACCACAATAAAAATCATGAACTACAATGTGCCATAGAAAAAAGTGCTAAAACCGTTATTTAAAAAATATTTACATAAAACTGAACAGGACTCAACTCATGGAATCTATTTCCACACATTCATTTTGATTGCATAGACTGGTACAACAAAAACTAATAAGTGTTTATGCTATTTTTTTCTAAAAGGCGCTCATTTTGCAATCATTTCCACAGCATCGAATTATTTATGTTCAAAAAAACAATACTCAAAGCTCAAACAAAATGCGATTTTCGCTCACGCATATAAGCCGATATATATGTATGTATGTGTCTGTGACTGTTTAACATTCTTAATGTAGCAATTGTATACTTTTATTGCACTTTAAACGCTTTCGCAAGCCGACATCTTGAGTGATCAACGGGGGAGCTTACTGAATGCCCACGGAATTAAAACAAAAAAGTTACACATATTTCTTCCAAAAATTAAAGAATGCGTAGCGGGAAAGAGAAATTTGAAATTTATAACACAAAATTTGTATACGAAATGCACCAACAACAAACATAACTATACTGAATTTAACTAAATGTAGGTGCGTTGGAAGTGCTAACTTAACCCTCGAACTCAAACGTAAATATTTATTGAGAATAAATTACATTATTTAATATGTAATCTGCCTTTTTACGCGTTGAAGTGTCAAATGAAAACGCACTGCGAATCTTTACATGTTGTAAAAATTTGTGAAAATGAAAAATACAACAAAAATAAAATAATTAAATGATGAAACAGGCTCACAATCAGTGTTCAAATTAAATTGTTCCTTTTGTGTGGTGTACTAAATGAAAATAGACTTGTGTAATACGTAAATACATTTAATGGGAAAAAAATACCAATAACAAAAACAAAAACACACACACGCACACACAAATAGGTTTAAATAATACAAAGCTTGCGCACATAAATAGTGTAGTTGGACAATTTTTGTAGTAGAAAACGTTGTAAACATTGGTAAAGTAATGGAAATGCACATTCTTTTATACAAAAAAAAAAATTATTTGCAAACTCTTTTCAATAAGAGAGGCAAGAGAGTAAGAAAATATTCGCTGTTGAGGAGAAAGTGTTGCAATGTAAACAAAACTGAAATTACTTTATGAAAACAAAAGTTAAAACGAATTAAGAAAAAATTAATAAAATAAAACAAAAACATATATATAAATATAAATTGTAAAAAAATATACAAAAATTTTTTTCGAAAATTGTTTGAAAAATTAAAACCTTTTTTTTTGTTTGTTTTATTAAAAAATACAAAAAGATAGCAATAAATACAAACTTGCAAATATAAAATTTTTTGTTGGAATTTTGAAGAACTAAAATATTTTTTATTAAAATAAATTTAAAAAAAAGTATAAATGCGTCAAAAATAAGCCAAAATATACACATTTATAATTTTTCGTTAAAATTTGTGTTGAAAAAAAAAATAAAAAAATTGTGTGCTTTGGTAGCAATAACTACAGTTTTCAAACATGGCAAGGTCTCAAAATTGCTTTAAAAAGGAATGAAAATTTCTTTAGTTAAAGTAACACACTTTAGAAGTAATATAAAAATAAGCTGTTAATAATAAAGAAAATAAATCATGGAATTAAGCTTTTAAAAGTATGAAATACAAAAATATAAATAATAAGCAATGCAAGTGTAAAAAAATTAATGAAATATGTGTAAACTAAGCAACGCACGCAACTTACTTGCATGAATTTCGCGTAAAATTATGCTAAATATTATTAACTATAAACTATCTATATACATATGTATGTATATTTAGTATATGTACATGTTTTGCGAATGATAAGCACAATTAGTAATATATAAATATATGTTTGAATAGTAAACACTAATTAACACTACATATATACATATATACATATAAATTACAACTGTTAGGTTAATGAAAGGCTCACTGTGTAGTTATAAAATACTGAAATTACGATTAAAAAATAAATAAAAATAAAATTTAAAATTAAAATTAAAATTAAAATAAAGTAATAACGCATAAAAAATGAAACATTTTATTAAATAATATATTTACTTGTACCATAATTTAAACGGGCGAAACAATAATAAAAAATTTATCTTAATAAATATTCTAACGATTCTAGCAAAGCAAACATACTAATTTAGTTAGTAGCAAATTAACAATTAGTGTTTAGTAATTATAATAAAAATCCATAAATATAATACCGTTTTTGTTTTTTTAAGTGAACAACATGTGTTATTATATATATATACAAACACATACATATATACATTTATGGGCTTTTGTTCAATACTAACGGCTAAATAATAATTTTCTCACTATTATTTATATACATACGTACACACGATCGTACTTGCGTATGCATGCGAAAACATGTTATTTATACAAGCATTAAAGAAATTACAAAATTGAAAATAATTGTAAAGTGCTTTTAACAACGTCAGTTATTCAAATAAATATATCATATTATGTTTGATTTTGTATAAATTATATATACATATGTGTGGATGCGTTGAAGTTCTTCAAAAGCCATTAAACAGTTTAAGCGTAGGGAAAATATGAAACTTGACTCCGACATAGATATGAAAAAGTACATATTTGGGTGGTGTAGTTAGTATAGTTTTCGTTATTGAGCTGTTGTTGCAAAATGTACCCAAATAGTTTTCACGAATTTTTTCGAGTGGCCAGTCCTTGAATGGAAAAAATTGCCGCATACAACCTTTCACGGAATAATACTGGCAGTTCTTTTGAGGTAAGAATTGAGGTCATATATAAAACTGGGTCCACTTCAGTTATGTAGACGCGACTGTCGTGGTAACGGTGATTACAGTGAGTACAGCAATTCGATGTCAGTTGTGTATGTTAGGGCTCTGAGGAGCATACTTACACTAGGCCTATTCCTTTTGGAGTATTCCATGCGCCTGCAAATTTGACCAAGAAATGGGTTATAACGATGCTTTTTCTCAACCATTTTTCAAGGTTTGATGCAAATTATATGAATATTTGTTATCGAAAGTGTCCAATAAGTCTTCTGTGTATGAACTTCAGCTTTCAAATAATACGCTGGATAGGATCGACATTCAAGGGAATAATCTTCTAAGTTTTTTTTACTCCTTGTAGTCTGCAACTTATTTAACTTAGACTTCGGCCAATTCTCCAAGTTCACATTTCTAAGTCGCTTTTACTACTTAGGGCAATCTTGAAACATTACTGCAAGACTGTCATATTTTTCAACTCATTTTCTTCGCGCACACAAATGTTATTGTATGTGCACATGTATGCATATATGTATGTGTATATGTTATTTAATCTTTTACAAAGTGTACTATTCAATTAACTTTGCATGTGATTAATAAATTTTAAGTCTTATATACATATAAACCCAAACACGTTCATATAAATATTTGTATATTTTCATAAAAGCATAAATAATTTTTTTTTCTTCATGTAATATAATTTCCTCATTTTTAATTACATAAAATTAATCGAGAAAAAGCAAACATAAAATAAACACAACTTTACAATATATGATACATAGATATTATCCGCATAAACTTAATATTTAACTAAAGATGAACAAAAAGCCGATTACAAAAATTAATATACAACCACATATAAACATATTGAAAGTACATATGTAGGTATAGATATGTACAATACCTGCGCAAACATGTGAAGGAAACGATTTGTTGTTAATTTTGTGCCGCTAAGGTACTACGCCTAAAATTATATTACAAAAATGATATTTGGAGTAAGGATTTAATTTCAACTTTAAATAATTTAGTAATCTCTGCATAATTTTTCGTTGTTCTTTAGCCTTGTTTGTGTGTACGAAGTTTTTGTAAAATGAATTACAATCAATAAAACTTTACATTTTAAACCCGAGAATAAATAAATCAAAAAGTCTTTAAATTTTAGAGAGCATACCGGAGTTGAGTGCAGGCAAGTATTTTAAAAAGCAAGAAAATTACGCAGCTGCTTAAAAAAAGTTAAAACCTAAGTCATTGAAAATCAGATAAACTATAAATAAGCGATAAATAAGCTCTCAGCGGGTAAGGTTGTAAGTAGTAATTTTCAGGAAGCACGCTTTTCAACGTTTCATCAAATTTAACGGAAAATAACTATTTACTTTTTAATATTCTTTGGTTACGATATTCTATCGTGATGAATACCGTTTATAAAATATTAGTATGCACTTTATACAATATATAAATGAAAAGTCTTAATATCTTACTTATTTCTTTTGTCGATTAGTTACAAATCAATTGCAACAATAAATTAATTCATTGAATCTCCTGCGTATCAGCAATCTTGAATCAGACACCTTAATTTTTCTTCATTCGACCAGAAATTCTCAACACCAGAAGTTAGCAACGCATAGAATTGGTGTAGAATTGTCACTGAATCGCAAAGATATGCATTTAGTTCGGTTTGCAATATGTTAGGACAAAAAAAATTTGTTATGATTGCTTTAACAGCAAATCTGCTCCGTATAGTTTTTTGGGGTGATGCCTAAATGATAAACCGATATAAATCGATAGCCGCACTAGTTACATGCAACATACCCCTTTTGGAAGACAACTTCTCTAATCACAACTTTTTATTCAAAGAAATGTATGTGTACATGTATTTGAAAGGAAAGTGTGGCAAGTGGACGTGCATAATAATACTCTCCGCCGACAAACACTTAGAACATCCATTATATTATATGTTATATGTCAGTATGCACCTCTATCAAAGCTAAGCCATTTCTAAAAACCGCGGTCGTTTTCTCGCGCAATTGGACTCAAAAAAAAAAAAAAACGATTCTTATCCCTATATTGCATTGGCATTGATAGCTTACTATATGCATAAATCGTTGTCAACAACAAAAATTTTTTAATGTAACTAAAAGTTCTCAATTTCTTTAAATTACCGGAAGTCAGAAAATTTATTCCAAAATTAATGTCCTCGTATTTTAGTTCCTTTTCGGAATCAACAAATGCAACACTGCGCAAGATAACGAATTAAACACATAGATGTCGCTCCCTTGTATAGTGAAATATGCACCCATGTCACTATTGGCGCCAAATAAATAAATGCAAATGTCAAGAAGTATGTTTTGCAGCTGCCAATAAGTGCATTTGCCTTTCAGTTAATTCCGTGTTTTCTAATTGAGTTGCTTGTTTGTAAATTGGACAAAGATATCTGTATAAAATTCTGAAATGCCACGACGAGATTACGTACAAGATAAAGGTGAGCCTGCTGCAGCACCTAAATGTGTACAACAGCTTACTTAACGTAAAATTATTTGCAGAAAATGTGAAGACGTTTTTGTCTGAATTCTGCAAGGAGGATGATAGCGGCAAGAAGCAGTTCATTTACGCCAATCAACTCGTGAAGATTGCTCATCGTGAACAGATTCTCCTTACAGTGGATCTAGATCATGTGTCCGAATTTAATGAGGAGCTCGCTGAGTCCATTATCAGTAACAGCCGCCGCTATGGGAGCATGTTCAGTGACGCCATTGCAGAATTGTTGCCCACTTTTAAAGAGCGTGAAGTGGCCGCCAAAGACGCTTTGGATGTGTATATTGAGCATCGTTTGTTGATGGAATCGCGCTCACGCAATCCCATGGAACAACATGATCAACGCAACAATTTCCCACCCGAGTTGATGAAGCGCTTGTAAGCAAGAGTTGCAATATAAACGCTGTATTGCAAATAACTTCATATTTGATTTGTTTTATTGCGTTTTTAGTGAAGTGGCTTTCAAACCGCACTCCAATGAAAAGGCTAAGTCGATACGTGAGATTAAAGCGGAGCATATTGGAAAATTGGTAACCGTACGCGGTATTGTAACGCGTTGCACAGAAGTTAAACCGATGATGGTTGTGGCTACATACACATGTGATCGTTGCGGTTCCGAGACATATCAACCAGTGAATTCGCTTACATTTATACCGGTGCAAGAATGCCCCTCAGATGATTGTCGTATTAACAAAGCAGGCGGACGTTTGTACTTGCAGACGCGTGGCTCCAAATTCGTTAAATTTCAGGAAATTAAAATACAGGAACATAGCGACCAAGTGCCCGTGGGACATATACCACGCACCATGACCATTATGTGTCGTGGTGAAGTGACACGCATGGCACAACCTGGTGACCATGTATTGATATCTGGCGTTTTTCTGCCATTGATACGTTCCGGATTCCGGCAAATAATTCAAGGCTTGCTATCGGAAACATTCCTGCATGCATATGTAGGTACATACTTGTCTTACTAGCCTCTATATAAAATTTATAGAAAAATGTAATTCCTAATTTCAGCGCATTGTTTGCATCAATAAAAATGACGAGGCCAGTGATCAAGAAGTCGAGCTCACCGCTGAAGAACTGCAAGAGTTGGCTCAGGATGATTTCTATGAACGTCTCGCTACCAGCTTGGCACCTGAGATTTATGGGCATTTGGATGTAAAAAAGGCGTTACTGCTGCTTTTGGTCGGCGGCGTGGATAAGCGTCCAGATGGTATGCGCATTCGTGGCAATATAAATATCT
The DNA here is from genome assembly GCA_021498325.1 of Bactrocera minax. Lineage (NCBI taxonomy): Eukaryota > Metazoa > Arthropoda > Insecta > Diptera > Tephritidae > Bactrocera > Bactrocera minax. The sequence goes on from JAKEEE010000001.1 coordinate 7,087,396, forward strand.
GCTTGATGGGCGATCCTGGTGTTGCCAAATCCCAACTACTCAGCTACATAAGTCGTTTAGCAATACGTTCGCAATATACCACAGGTCGTGGTTCATCGGGTGTCGGTTTGACAGCTGCCGTTATGAAAGATCCCCTAACTGGCGAAATGATGCTGGAGGGTGGTGCCCTAGTACTTGCCGATCAAGGTGTTTGCTGCATTGACGAGTTCGACAAAATGGCCGAGCATGATCGTACAGCTATACACGAAGTTATGGAGCAACAGACAATATCCATAGCCAAAGCTGGCATTATGACAACGTTGAATGCACGTGTCTCCATATTGGCCGCGGCAAATCCAGCTTTCGGACGTTACAATCCACGTCGCACAGTGGAGCAAAATATACAACTGCCTGCTGCGCTTTTATCGCGTTTCGATTTGCTCTGGCTAATGCAGGATAAACCAGATCGTGATAATGATTTGCGCCTGGCCAAGCATATCACCTACGTGCATAGTCACAACAAGCAACCACCGACTCGCATAAAAGCGCTGGACATGAACCTTATGCGTCGTTACATTAATCTATCCAAACGCAAGAACCCCACAATACCCGATGAGCTAACTGAATATATTGTGGGCGCTTATGTGGAGTTGCGCCGTGAAGCGCGCAATCAAAAAGACATGACCTTTACATCGGCACGTAATCTATTGGGAATTCTACGTTTATCTACTGCACTTGCACGTCTACGCCTGTCCGACAAAGTCGAGAAGGATGATGTTGCCGAAGCGCTACGCCTTTTGGAAATGTCAAAGGATTCATTGAACCAGTTACACGAGCATCAAAAGGGCCAGTAAGTACAGAAAATTAAGTGTGATTTGAGCACTTACTAAATCATTTTAATATTATTGGCTTTGTAGCGTGCCCAACACGTCGGACAAGATATTCGCCGTTGTACGCGAGTTGGCTGGTTCGAGTAATACCGTTAAAATCGCAGATGTTATCGACCGCTGCACAACCAAAGGCTTCAAACCGGACCAGGTTGACAAGTGCATTGAGGACTATGAGGAGTTGAACGTGTGGCAAGTGAATATGGCGCGCTCAAAAATCACCTTTATGTAAACATGACCTTTTAATTACTTGCGTATGTATGTCACAATGTTAGCACTAAATAAGTACAGTTAATTCATTTCTATTCCATTTCATTAATTTCACTTTCACCTCTGTTATGTACATGCTGTTTTGTAACACTAAATCTGTTTCGTTCACAAAAACTTTTTGAAAGCGTTTTTTGTAGAACTACAAAAATAAATGTTTTGAAAGTAAAATAAAAAAAAAATAAAACAACTGTGTTATCATTTAATTCCAATATATTTGAAATAAACGCACAATGTATGCATCTGCGTTCACAATACACATTCACATAGATAATAGTAAAAATAACAAGTATGCTCAATTAAGCTCGGAAATATACATTCATATTAGGTTTTTGAAACATATACACATATCATATAAAGTTGACACTACAAATTTAATATTCAGCTACTACATATGTATGTAATCGCATGGATTACCAAAAAAAAAAAAAAAAAAGAAAAAAAATCTTAAGATGGCAACGCGTTTAAGTACCTCGAGTGCTCTAATTCTAATACCAATGGTGAGGCAAAACTAACTAAAACAAGCTCAATGAAAATATTTTTACAAAAAAGATAAATATATATATATATATATATATATATAAGTTGTTTGTGTGCTTGCACTATGTGGCAACCAAGCACCACTGTATCAACAATACGCTCCCGCTTCCTCTAGTAGAAAAATAGCAAACGCTCTTGCGCCGAAGTGCTAAGCAATCGCCAAGTGCGCTTAATTGATACATACTGTAGGAATGCGCGCACACAAATTAAAAACCCAAATGCCATGGTTAACCACCATAGCCAAGAGTTCTCATGCGATGCCAACTCCGTGGAATTCTTAACAATGAGCGTCCACTTGGCCAGCGATAAACCGAAGCCGGATAATGCACCATATCGTGCAGCAATTGTCTGACAAAAGCAGGTGAGCATCAAAAAGCCAATCCAATTGAAGAGGAATGCCACCATGAAGGCCAATATGAACATGGCATCGGTGCCGAGCAGACTGTTGTCGTTGGTGCTGGTCAAATTCTCAGCATCCGACGCATCGATAGCGATGAATGTTAATGCTGGCGCAGTGCCATTCGTATTGTTGCCATTAGTCGGCGTATTGTTGTCACGTATGTGCGGGGGCAGCACGTGTGCATTCATGAAAAGCAATTCGCCATTTGCCGATTTCTGTCGCTGCACTTCTTCATATGTGGGCAATTTGACGTCGGACTGCATTTTTGGCATATCGCCACCCATTATAACTCCACCTGGTGGTGGTGGTGGTGGTGGCGTTGCTGCCAGCGCCGAGTTTATCGGTGGCAGCGACACCTGTAGATAAGGTGGTGGCAGCTGCTGCTGCTGTTCTTGTTGTTGCTCAGTTGTTGCATTTTGCTGTTGCTGCTGTGGCATGCCAGCATTATTGATGAGCTCATAGGGTGGCGGTGCACTAAAGTCGGCTTTTGGTGGACCCAGCTCTTCCCCCTGCGATGTAGGCGGTGACGTCTCTTGATTATCCGACATTCTGCCCACCAGTTGCGCGCGTCAAGTGAACGTTGGCGTAGTGTAACGTCGTAACTGTAAGGGAAATTTCGTAGTGAGTGCTGGTAAATATTATAATTAACGGTAATAAACGGTATATACAAATTAATAGCAGAAAAGTCATACAAACACTCATTTTCATATTGGTTAAGCAATAAAACAATGTTTTTTCATTCACTTAGACTATATTTGTTATATTTTAATACTTTTTTGTGTAATAACGTCAGTAGTTGTAATAATAAATAATGGTCGTTCTATAAATATTAAAAAGGGCAATTCATGCATTTTACAATAAATTGCTTAATTGCTACAATGCGAGTCAGTTAGATATTTTTTGCGTTTTTTTTTTTTATCTTCAGCGTTTCGTTTAAACATAAATAAGGCAATTTTTGGCGTATAAAAAACGCACGTACACTGGAGTATGTGAGAAATTTTTAACTTAGTATTTCTAAGACTATTTCTTTAGCGTTTCTTGAACAACTGCTCATCTGTGGATTCGAAAATTTTATGAAAATAATTTTTCATAATGCCTTAAGGCCAATCATAGCAATTCTAAATTCATACTTTTTAAGTATTTTCAACTAGAATGCTCTTGAAGTATCTATGTATGTATGTATTGGTTGAGCAATTTTATTTAAAAAGAGTTATTTAAAACGCAATGAACCAAAATATATTAAGAAAGCGCCTAAAAGATGCCGAAAGCCATCGAAATGAGTCACAATCGGGTAACAAGAACAACATAAACTGTTTCCATTCTACTTTATGGCACACTATTAATATTTTCAAAGTTTTAAAATTAAAAATTTAACGATTTTCTAAATCCAGTTGCATAACATAAATAAATTTTTGCGATCTACATACACGCATGTACGTTCACAAATTAAAATTAAATTCAATTAAAAACTCCACAGAAGTTGAAATTGTCCAACGCTTTAGGTTAAACAAAAAAAAATTTATTGAAAAGCAAAACTGTTGGGTATTAAATGGCATTAAAGTGCAAAAGTATGTCTTTCATTGTATTTCTTTGTCTTTTCTGTGCTTGTAGTCTTCTAACACGTGCTCATTATGCTTAGTAATTCTAGTAGCCGTTAGCCTGGTCAACTATTAAATCAATTTCCCCTTATATCATTTAGCTGCCAGTTGTAAATTAGCTGCGCATCCATAAAAATATACATTTGGATTGTACTGCATACTGAAGTCAACTGTGTATCTCAGTAATATATATGTATGTATGTATTTTCAATTAACGTTTAAAGGCTGCAGCTAGCGGTAAGGTTTTGTAGTGATGTTCACCGAATGGCCGACGCATTGGTAGGCGCGTCATACCGTCCACTTGGTCGAGACCTTCATTATCGTGTGCCGCCTCTGCGCTCTCATGCAACTTTTGACGCTGCTTATCATAGCGTATATACCACATTAGACATAGTATGACCACAACTAGCAGCGCTAATGTGGCACCACTCGCAATGCTGGCGGTCTCGAGCATAGCACGCTGACGTGTCGGCAAATATGAGCCATCGATCTCTTTGTACTCACAACGTGGACCCATAAAACCGGTGGCACACTCACAATTGTAAAGTATTTCATTATGAATTTCAACCGTGAAGCAGGTGGCATCATTTAGGCAATACCAAGCGGCATACGTAGGTGGACAGCTATATATTGGGAATGTGATGTTGGGGCGCGCAGTAGTGGACGCCGCTTCGGATGGTGCGGCCGTTGGTAAGGGTGGTGGCGGCGCCGGTTTCTGTATGGCACGACTCGAGCAGGCGCCTGCAAAGGGTGAGAGCACGATGAGCGCTAGAAAAATGCCGATTAAACGTTCTGCATCCGTTGGATGTATAGTTGAAGCTGCCCGTCGCTCGGGCATTATACATCTATGTATGTATAAATATATGTAGGGTAAAGTAAATGCTTTTGGAAAGTTACGTTTGATGGTGTTTATATTTTAACTGATGTGTTTAGCTGGATTCGCTTTTGTCGATCATGCAACACGTTGTGTTGACAGCATTTCAGCAGCTGCTTAGTGGTATTGTCATCGGCGCACTGAAAATTAATGCAATGCCATTAATTAAAAAACATAAAGAAAAAATAAAACTAAAAGAGAATTATAGGCAAAAGCAACCAAACTTTATTACAAGATAAAAATTACAATCAAAATAAAAAATTATTAATTAAAAAAAAGTGTTGGTGATACGAAAAATTATTATTGTTATCTCTTTTATTAATTCTTTTTATTTTAATTCTTTTGTTTTAAATGTTTTCTAATGCAATGAGTTTAAAGTGTATTATTTTTAAAGTATGTATTATTTAAATAATGAAATTATAAAGTATTATATAATAAAAAATAATATAATTATAATAAAAAAAAATTAATTATGATAAATTTGCTTATAATTTTGGCAATTTTTAGCGGCGCATGAACGGCAATGTTTTCGAAACGCCTTTATTTAAGCCTATTTACATACAATTATTATTATTTTTTTTTTGTTTTATTGTACTACAAATAGTTAAATTACATGTGTACACATGTAGAACTCTGCTGGCTCGCTGATTAATGGTGGCATTCCTTAAAGCGTAAGAGAGGCGTGCGTAAGCGCGTTTCAGCATGTGCCCTATGGCGAAAACATAGTCACTTCTTTACTTCAGTAATAACGGTAATTTCAAAGCAATCATATAGACAGCATGCAAAAAGCATATATTTGTATGTAAGAATAAAGCAAATGTCACGTTCACTGTAAAACACGTTTATTTAATTACCTTTTAGCTTATCTCAATGGTGTACAAATTCCGAATGCTGTTTTTACCGCACAACGCAACTGAAACCAACTAGACACTATAATCTACGTTGCGAAAAACAAATAATTTCACAACTTTTTTAAATCACTGCAAAAAGTACACTTATTGATCATTTTTTCGAAATTCTTATTATATTGATTTTTTCAATTTATTTTTTAATTTTCTTTATTCAATTGTTTATTTATTAATTTTTTTTTTATTTTTTTTTTTAATTTTTTATTGTAACCCACAAAATTATTCTTTAAACACTTCAAACAAATTTTCTTAATATTTTATGCACAACACACACTCACATTACGTTGCGCTTTACATCATTACGGTGTAAGTTGCATTACTTTATGAGCAGTAAATGTACTGCCCGCCGGCACCGATTTACTATAATAGTTAACGTCCAATTAAACAACAGTCAGCAGGCGTTGAAAAAATGCCAACGCCTACAACAAGCGACAAATAAGTATTAGACCCGATTTGATTTGGCGCATCTAGTCGCAAGTGCAAGTAGTAATTTAATGAAAAAGCTTAAATTTCTCAATTCATAGCGTCTATAATACATGTGTGTAGGTGTGAGTGTATGTGTGTGGAAGATGCTCTTTTTGCGCTCGATTAACTTCTCAAAACGATGATGTAACTTCCTTCATGCGCAATTGCCTATTCAAGTTATACATACTATATATATAAACTTATATATGTATGTGTGTTCGTAAATTGAGCTACAAAACTAAAATGTATGAAGATCACCACACCCTTGAAATTAAATGAAGTTGTACAATGAATATTTAACAAAATACCATCAAACTGTATTCATTTATCGATAGGTTAATAAATATGACAACTAAATTGAAACTAAATTGAGAGCGTTGATACCGTTGCTTAGTGGTTTGACTACCAATAGGTAGATACATAACACCGCAAAAGCTTAGGTTGGGCGAAATAACGAAATATATAAAACGATTTGCTGCAAATCAAAATTCTTTGGAAGTATTTCTGGCTTGTAAAAGCTCTCTAATTAATATAAATGTAATATATATTGTATATTAAAACTTGTAAATAATATATCGAAAATGCTACGACGTATCAGGTCTAATAGTAACTAAGTTTGAATCACCAATGACCATATTATATCATAGGGGATCGAATAATATCAATAAATGAAAATGTCGATTTATCACCTAGATCATGACATTTGATTCCGTTATAATATTTTTGCGATTATGTGTCATGTCAGTGATATATGCTGATAAACCAGCCGATAAACCAATCGGAATGGCGATATAAGGCTGGTTATTGTATAATGTAATGGTCTTTACAAGAGATTTTCGATGTTGCCCTAAATTCCTTTCAAATAGTGAATGTGTGTAAAAATAGTGAATAGTGAATAGTAAATAGTGAATTGGAATCTGACCATACATACATATATGATCAATCTCAAGAAAATAGTACATTTATCGACGGGTATGCTAATTCGTGGGCTGAATAAAATTTCAAAACCCTTCCTGTTAGGCAGACCCGATTATCTTTAGGAGGTCTTTCATTGTCAACCTTTAAAGTTCATGCCAAAAATAAGCTACCTAAAAAGTGTGACCAAAATTATTCCATAAAAGTTTTTACTTTTATATGACAACAAAATTAATTATCTATGTATATACACTAGGACGACCTTGAAAATCAACCACCCAGCTATAAAGGTAGTACACGGAAGAAAATGTGCAAGAAAAGGCACACCAAATGAGCCTTAATAATAATAAATGCGTACAAACAGAGATTTCCACATACCACAAATGTTTATATGTATATATGTATTTACATCTGTACATATATTTAGGATTATTATATACACACACATATGTACATATCTGTGTGCTAATTGAGTTAACTTAAAACTCACTTTCTGCCGCCTACAAACACCAAACAAATTATCATGCTCAAATGATATTATATCACAATATGCTTTGTTTGCATTCAGCTTTCTAATCACGCGAAGTACATAAGGTATCTGTTTTGTTTTATTTAGAGTTTAAATAACCACATGTCTTTAGTAAAAACTAAAACAATTATACAAATATTTTTCTTAGCTTTTTAAAGATAATGAACATAACATATATGTACACATGCATGTGTGTACCACATTGTAGGAAAGGATTTCGATATATTTATGATATACAAAATATTTATGTATATAAATATGCAAGTATAACTTTGACAAGCCATATGAGGTCACGGTTCTTGTTTTTAAAATATGAAACTGCACAAACTGGGTACTAAGCACGTCTAACGAGCGTGAATTGACCTTTGAAAATATATATATTTGATATATTACACTATTTACATATGGAATTATGCGAGTTCTAATTTCTTTTCATGATATGCTTCTTGATTTCGTCCCACAATTGGATGGTTCTATCTTGGTAAATTTTCAGATCAACGATTAGCATTGAAAATACTCTGTCTTTTTGTATTAACAAAAAAAGAGGGATTATCTTCAAAATATTTACCTAGAACCTTATACAAATCGATACTAGACTATGCAATAAATTTTATACAGAAGAACACTTGCATAAGTATCTATACACCACTAAAGACCACATATATACCATACCCCATCACAAACGGGTTTATGTAACCGAAATAGACGCAGATTTATAATCAATAAAGGTTGACAATCCTCGGCAACATTCTTCAATTTTAATTTGGGCAATATTCTCAGCTGCTACAACAGCCAAAATAGCAAACAACATATACATACATATACACATACATCATTTGTATGCCTAGAGTGATTGATAAGATTGAAAACTTAATATAATTATTGAAATCATAAACATTGGGATTGGGCATCAACACATGGTACTTGAGATCACAAAAAATTTGCTTAATAAATTTTTAAATGAAGACATTCTAATGATCCGACCAACAACAAATTGCTTGTTCGAATTTCAATACAGCATTATCAGCATAAGTTTAGTGAAAAAAACAATTGATTGATTGGACTAATTGTGAAATTGTGTTCGAGTAGACAAAACAGTTAAAAGTTCGAAGCACGATAGAGAGATTAGTTATACAAAAATAATCATTTTATATATAATAATATAAATAATAATAAATATAAATAATACTAAATAATACTAAATATAAATAATAATAAATATAAATAATACTAAATAATACTAAATATAAATAATACTAAATATAAATAATAATAATATAATTTTTTCTAGTTACGCTTTATATCAATTTGCGATGATATTTCAGAGAACATCTCTTCAAAAGCTCTAACATAATTAAATTAGATAACATTTATCAACATTTATCAAATGCATGCTTTTGTCATAATAAAGTGAATTTTCACGTGAACTTAATCTACTTCGTCTTTTATGGCCAATTACTTGATTTTTATTGTTTAAAAATTCTTAATTATTTCGAAAATAAAATGGACTATCTCACGTAGATCAAATAAAAAATATTTAATCATAAAAATATTACTTTTATATGTGCTCATTATTGTCAGCATGTGCATATGTGTGAGTGGAAAAATCTTACAAATAGCTTAACACGCTACTCAAATATAACTTAATGGAAAAAATGATTTCGCGACCTTGGCAATACATTTATATGTATGTATGTAGATATGCGCATTTCAAGGAAGCCTTATAAACCACATTCAATATAGATAAGTATAAAAATAGATTTTTATGCAATGATTACTTTATAAAATACATGTGAAAAGTAGATTAGAATGTGAAAAATAAATTAACATTATAATTTAATAGGAATTGAATTTTTGTCAAAATAACCCAGGGCTGCAGCAGAAAATACTTCTACTTAAAACACATAAGTACATATTTGCAAGCTTCATTAATACTGGATAATACATATGTACAGACTTTCGAGGACAGACACTCAATACGCTGCAGTTATCGGCCGGGTTCTTTGACTTAATACCTAAACAATAACGTATAATATATGCATTTATACACCGACATATGTATGTATATATGCAGATTGTCATTAAATATTTCTGTAAATATATAAGCGCATTAAATAACCGTTTAAAGAGAAATATTTATTAATTTGAACACTTGTGCAGGGCAAAAAGTTGTTAGCACAGTAAATAATTTAACGCTTTCGCGTCGCCTTTGCCAATAGACATTTATATGTATGTAAATGCAAATGCAATAAACTGGTTATCAACCAAATCCCTATACATGCACATACATATGTATGCACCGATGTACAGCAACGGTTACAAGTACATGGTACACACATATTTATGCCAACTTGATAAACGGAAAACAGTTGCTGATAAATATGTATCTCTGCGATAAGGTAAGCTTACAGTTAATCAAATGAGTAAATAAAGTATTGAAAAACGTAGGAAAATAAGTGCATATGCATGTACAAGCACATTAGTAGTAACATACTATAAGTAAATGGTATGTTGCGGAAAACATTTACTTAATTGAAATTTTAAATAATTGTTGGTTCCAAAATCTAAAGCCTTTGCTTAAGAAAAATCGTAAAAGTAAAAACGAAAATAGGTATATCGATATGGTCATGTAAACGATAGCTCACAATTTTCTTTAGGTTGAAAAGATGTAAAATTTCCTACACAAAAATTTAATCAATATTAAAATAAAGTCAATTAGTCTACATTTCATTAGCATATTGCAATCATAGCTGCTTTGGTATATAGGTGGTATAATTTGAAATTTAATTGATTGTTAAACTTCAGTTGGAGACAATACTTGTAATCATCTTGTAATCAAAAGTAGTATTTTGAGTACAGAAACTTGCATTATTGCAAAAAAGAGTGCTTGTACTCAAAATATACTTGTGTAGCACAGTACCAGTACTCATTTGCATCAAGTAGTTTCTCTATAGCTTGCAAATAATACATAAGTTTGAAATAACAGTAAAAAGATAATGCACAAATTCTAAAAGCAATAATTAAATAACTTGTATGTAAGATACATATGTCCAAAGATGTTTGAAATAACTTCACCCAGGAAAAATATTAATATTTGTGCATATGTATAAATGTATATATGTATGTATGTATGTAAGTACATTTATGGACTTTACGGCAACACTTACGTGCAGTTGCACGTTTCACTCACTGTCAGCACCGGCGACAGGAAGAGGTAATTGGAGACACAAAACCGCTTACATACATAACACATACTTTAACACGTATTTATTTACTTTCGAAAGGCACTGCATTGTTTCACATATGAATGTACTATGTATATATTTAAATGGTCAGCTGCTTCAATACCCACACTTCTTATTGTTTGACAAATTTAGTAAATAAATGTGTTGAGAAATAAGCCATACTTAAGACAATTAAGTAATAATATAATATATATGAATGCAGTAACTAAACATACAATGTATTTAAGCATTTGTGTATTTCTCACAATGTTAACCGATTTGAGGCAGAAATGGTAAGTACTAATTCTTACACGTACGTACATATGTATGTATATAAATAGGAAATAATCACGTACAAGTTTGGGTCGTTCCTATTGCGCGATTTCATTATCTTAAAGGGCCACCAGTTTTCTCCATGAAAATTGTAGTTGTTACAACTTTTGAGGTCGAATAGGGTTTTTTAGATTACTTTTTGCTTGTTTCAACAGGCAAGATCGCTAATAAAAAAAAAAACCGTGTTATTGAGATGATTATGAGATAAGGCTGCAAAGCTTACGTTTCCAAAACAGGAACTATCACGATCTAAATTTATTATTTACAATAACAAAAAGCAAGGAAGTGCTAAGTTCGGGTGTAACCGAACATTTTTTACTCTCGCTATTTGCGAGACTCAAAGGCGGGGAAATATTTTCGGGTATCGGCAAAACTTGTTATGGGGACTAAACCAAGGTCTACCCCAATTTTTTTTATCCAAAATTCCAAAATTATTGATCCGGTTTTTTCCATTTTTGGCACCAGACCACATTGTCAGGAAAACACGCCTCTTATACGCGCTTTATGCACACTTAACAAATTGGTTGAAGACTGCCATAGTGTAGATATAAACAAAACGTTCTAAATAATAGAAATCGTGAAGAATGTACATATGTATATATTAATTAAGTAACCCTTCACTGAGCTGCTATTTTGCGCAGTTCATTTTTTATAAGTAACCATGTTAAAATAAAATAAAGCCTTTACTATTTCATACATAAATAAGAAGACAATGTATATGTTCTCTATTATATGTGTTTAATTAGTGAACTGTTGCAAATTATATACAAATACATGAAAAACATTAGTTTGTTTAGCCTTTGAGAAATATTATACATTATACACATTATTTCGACATTCACACAAATGAAAACATTATAGCCATTAACATCTATTACCGTATATTGTAGAAAATGACAAATGTTAATCCGGTTACTAGAATATAAACTTAAATATTTTGCTTTGAAGATGTGGGCAAAAGCCAATAACATCAAAGAGACATATTTAGAAATAGACACAATTTGTAGCTACGTATATATTTATATAAAAATAATTCATCGTAACGAAACCGGGTAAATGATACATGTATGTATAATGGATGTCTCAATTGCCCTCCTTTCAAGTGTAAACGCAACAAAACAGCGAATGACAACAAAAACTACAAAACAAGGAGTTTCATGATTCATTCATTAAAAACTACCACACACAAGGATATTTCTATTTTTATCATTCCCATTGCCATTATACGGGCTTACATTGATAAATCAATTGACTACACTGCGCTACGCTGCAGTGGCGCGTCTCCAATCAACTCAACGTCAACCCGATACTGTTGTAATTCCAACAAACACAATCTGAACTTTAACAATTCATTCAATTTAAGTTGACCCTTTATGCTCAATATTGTTTTCATTATTTATACTCGAATTTCGACGGTAATTTACGTAAGAATAAATAATCAGATACACAATTACACAAATAATCTTAAGCTTGTCATTGAATGAAAGCTTAACGGCCAATCCACCTTGTGTTTTTATTTTCTTTTTACACTTTGGCTGCGTTGGCCATTTTTCCCCATCGATCAATTAAATTTCTAATACAATTTTGTCAATTTCATTTACCTTTATATGAAGTTTTCCAATTTCTCGCACAATGTATAATAAACTTATATCTTTATTTTGTTGCACTGTTTGATTTGCAAATTTTTCTTGTTAAATTATAATCTTTCCCAAATTAAACGTATTTAACTGGTGAACCAAAACATTTGCCAATAAACTTTTTTCGCTCCTCATTCCTAGCCAATCATCAATGAAGTAAAAAATTTTCAATTTTCTTCTGCAATTACTTTTGATTGTCAATATGAGAATGTGAAAAATGTCAAAAGATCATGTTTAAAACCGCCGATGCAGGTTTGAAACTTGGCTGAAATTTGCAGCAGTGTCACAAATTTATTAAATTATATGTAGATATTTGAAATCTATTGAGACCCGAGAAAAATATAATGAACTTTTGATTTTTATTTCTTGTTATACTATTGCATATACTTCCTCTGTTCCTACTATTTTCTAATATATAGAATTGTTTCGGTAAGATATTCGTTAAATAATTAGTCCCAATATTAATTTCCCAATTTATTAAGATTCGTACCGATTATGTAGACCTGACAGTATATGCACCATAAAAGAATTTTCAAAAATCACATATAAATTCTTTTTCAAATAAAAATGTGTTTATTTTTACTGTGTAAATGTGAATCCATTTTAAATCCACTAACAAATACACATTCTCACTATTACAATATTCACTCCCTTCTACTAAACCCTTATTGTTCTCAAACTCCAGCTTATTTGTCCTTGGTGTCGCCCTTACCACCACGTATTCTACCGGTACGGCGGGCAGCGATAAGACCGACTTTACGACCAGCAGATGTACCACGTTTAACTGTGGAAGCTTTACCAATATGTTGATGGTTACCACCACCGTGAGGATGCTCAACGGGATTCATAGCAACACCACGCACCTTAGGCCAGCTATTGCGTTTCACCTTGTATTTGTGGTATGCACGACCAGCCTTCAAGATGGGCTTGTCGATACGACCACCACCGGCAACAATACCAACCATAGCACGATTGGCTGAGGGTACAACTTTCTTAGCACCAGATGGTAGCTTAACGCGAGTCTTCTTAGTGTCAGGATTGTGGGCAATCACGGTGGCGTAGTTACCAGATGTGCGTGCCAAACGGCCACGGTCACCGGTCTTCTCCTCCAAGTTGCAAATGATGGTACCTTCAGGCATAACTGACAGTGGCATCACATTGCCGATTTGCAAAGTGGCTTTGCGGCCGCAGTATACGAACTGACCAGTATGCATACCCTCAGGGGCTATGAACAGTTCCTTACGGATCTTGTAGCGGTAGGGGTCACGGAAGTGTACGACAGCCAATGGAGCGCCACGGCCGGGATCGTGGATGATCTCCTACAATTGTATTAAAAGTAAAATACAATGCTTAAGTCTTAAGCTTCAAAAGGCTAAATATTAAATGCAAATTACCTTAACAACACCACGGATGTATCCATTACGTTCAGAGAAATCTAGTGGTCTCAATTTAGCGGCTCCCTTACGCCTCTTAACGTGGGCCTTGAAGACGGACCCAGCGCCTTTACGTTGCGCACGAATAACACGACCCATTTCTGGCTTTCAATACCTACAATTCGAGAGATATAAACACATTATATTATAAACGCACTATTCTAATTGTAATATTTTGTAAATATGTGCCAACAATCCATATGCGACGCACTAGCCATCACCGTCAAGTTTTTAGATCATTTATAAAATGTAAATAAAGCCGAGTTAAATATAAAATATTTTCAACTTTGATGTAATAATCATTTTAATTTCACTTTTAAATAATAATTTCGCGGCGATGGCTTGTATAAATTTAAATAATTTGAGATTAAATTGCAGAACAAAACATTAAAGCACCCACCAAGCCTGTAAAATTAGAAAAGAAAGAGAAGTAGGAAGAAAAGTACAAAACATGAGAACTTGACATTTGACAATGGTGCCAATAGTAATAACAACAACGCAGCGGAAAATCTATTGTGAATGGAGCGCATTTCCGTCCAGTTATGTTATTTATGGTGTAGTTCCGAAAGTGTATAAATTGCATTTCAATTGATGTGTGAGATCAACATTTTATTATTATGAATGGACAATATATTTAAAAAGGTTTCAAGGTTGGGTGCTCTCACTTAACATACTCAGTAAATGACCGGGCTAATTTTGCAAATTTGTATTATACTAACATACGCATATTTAATGTTGAGTTCGAAAATTTCTTAAACGCTGAACTACAATGTTTTCTTTACATTTTTCTGTAAATTAAAAACAGTTGATTAAAATTAATTCGTTTTCATATGTAAAAATATATATATATAGCCCGGATATATGTAAATCAGAGACAGAACGAGTCACATAGAATCTGGGTTTTAAAAGACCTTACTGTTTGATGAGATTCCATATTCGGGTTACAGATCAGGATTATACATGAACTTGTTTTAAAATGTTTATAGACCGTCATGTTTACTCTTTACATGTGATGGTATGGCTTTATATATGCAATTTCGCCCTGCATCAATCGTGTTGCTAGATTTCAGTATATTCAGGTGCATTGGCAATTTTGCTATATTACACATAAGAGGTGCTCTCAAACTTAGAACAGCCCCTTTTAATCTAACCTTCTCAAATGATAGTACTACGGTCAAAAAGAACACACACAATTCCCACAACAGCCGGTTCTACGCTACCGGAAGTAACCGGAATATAACCCTGTTTGAATCGGTAGGTTGTAAGAACACATGCATATTCATACATATTGGTCCGCCACGGTAAATATTTCAGTTGTTTCAAAAATTTAATATTGTTTTACATCTACTGATGAAATTCGTTACTAGGATAGGTGAATATAACATATAGAAACTGTAAAATAAACTATGACCACATGCGACACGCCTAACAATCCCTAATGGAACCAAAATGTATATGAAATAACTATTGGGTTGTTCGGAAAGTCATTTCGTTTTTTTTGGGGAACATGAAAGACAGTTTTCGTATAATGCCTTTCAAATGGCCATAAATAGTTGAATTCGACAAATTTAACCTCTCACCGATCTCTCGTGTGGTGATTCGCCGATTTGCATCAACTAATGCCTTTATCGCATCGACCGGCCTTCCAGACCGTGGTGCATCTTCGACATCAAAATTGCCGGATCGAAATTTTGCAAACCAGTTCTGGCACTGGCGTACTGTTAACACGCCTTCTCCATACACATCCGTAAATTTTTTTCTCGCTTGGACAGCATTTTTACCTTTTCTGAAGTTAAAAAGTAAAATATGACGAAAATGCTGCTTATTGCTCTGCATATTTAAAAAGGCACCAACCAAAAACTACTGGGTAGAATTAATAGAACTTTTTCACACACAAGCCTTGCAATATCAGCTCTCATGACATATAATGGTTATGGGGCTTAAGTGTGAAGTTAGTTTCGAAAAAACGTAATTAAGTCCTCTGGCGGGAAAAAACGAAAAGACTTTCCGAACAACCCAATACAACTAGAGTTCTATAGAAGCATTAGCCGAGCTTTTAAAGTTGTGTTTTGTTTTTGCCGCATTTAAGGAACACCCTATTGCACAAATATTTAATTTATTGGGACATTTTAGTTGGAATAATATTCTGGTATAAACACTTAGGAAAACTTATTAAGGACATTACACCATGCAGATGAACCAAATATTAACAATGAATTCATATAATAATACACTTACTAAAACATAATTCATCCATACTTTAATCATTGTAAATAATCAATACTAACATTCAACAAACATCAGTTCGGAGATTATTTATTATATTATATTATTGTATAGGCATCAATGAATATTGAAGCCGCTATGTTTTCCAGATGATAATCAGTAAAGAATTAATTTTTTTATATTTTTGAATTAAAGTTATTTAAATTTTATAGAAATTTATTTATCTTAGTTCTGCTTTCAACAACTATGAATTTGTATGGAATAAATGTTTTTTTAGTGCTCAATTCTTCAAGAACCATTTGCTAATCCTATACGCTTTTTTATACTCACGCAATGTATATCCTACTCTTTTACTGATAGTATGATACTGATAATATGATCTCACAGAAGATAGAAATTAATAATCGTTGCGAAGAAATACCCTTGAGCCAGTTTGTTCTTATACCAAAAACATGTCTCAAATCACAACAATCTTCAGCATTTGCTATATACAACGACAGGACATATATACAAAGACAGAAAAAATACACATTTCTTTATTTATTTTTTTGCCATTTTAATTTTGAGATTATATATATATATATATTTCATATTTATTTCAATTAATATTTAGATATATGCGCTTTCTTTGCACATCAATGCGCACAATTATATAAAAAAAAAAATAATAATAATGTAGTTTCGATAGTGAAAATTAAGAAGACAGCATACAAAGGGTTGGTTGGTTAAAGGTTATACATAAGATTTCATCAGTACGCCAATTAACACAAATCCAAATACATTTATTAATTAATAATATAACTTATATGTTAAAAACGAACGAACAAACAAACAAATATACATCGATTCAAGTAACTTCCAATGTTGCTTAAAATTTCTAAATTTGCATATACTTTTGTGGATTTCACTAAGAACAAGAAAATGTTTAGTCAAAAAAACAATTCCTAAATATTGTATGTATGTATTTTGAAAAATGTTGAGCGAAACACAAAAAGAGAATATATAGTGTTGCAAACAAATATTTTTAGCGTGTTTGCTTGACTGGGGCACTTCAATATGAAGCTCCAACAATGCATTGCGGCAATAGAAATTAAATCGACTGAGTGATTATGCTTTTACAAATACAACACAGAAAGAGAAACCTTAATTAGAAATTAATTAAACCAAATATTGGCGGTTTTTTATCATTAGAATTACAAATTGTATGCTCGTGGTTGCATGTAATTTTGCGCGTGTGCTAAAAAATACAGTTATCGGCATTGAGTTCGGGAACATGTAAGAAGAGAGTGCGGTGAAGTACAAAAACATTTAGCTATACATACCGATACTGAGCGCAGCAAAACAAAAAGAGTGGGTAAAAGTAAATTAATTCCAAAAACAAAAAATATACAAATTATATTTGTTGCAGCTCCATATTTTCCGTTTTTGCTTCTTTCTGTTTGTGATTGCATGTGTTAACTCTTAATTTGTTGCTTTGCTTTCTTCATTTATTTTATAAACTTATTTTTGTTGTTCATTTCATGCACCACCAATGCATTTATGTATATATATATATACATATATTTATTTATATATATATATATGTCTGCGTGTAATTAAATTTTTAAATCATTTGTGTGAGTGTACGCATTCATTCTTTATTGCGAGAGCCGTGTTTTAGGCTCTTTGTAAAAAGTTCAGTAAAAAATGCTTAACTAGGCCGTTTAGTATTCTTATGTATGTATATAAACTGCTTTAATTATTTAGTTTTCTTTATATTTTTATATTATGCTTTAATATTTATTTTCATTTTTCATTTTTCATATTACTTATTTACTTCATTTCAATGCATTTGCAGCTCCAGATTTTACGTGATTAATATTTTTGTTAATGTGTCTATTTGCGTGTGAGTGTTACGTGTGTAGCTCTGGCTGTCAATCGCTTCATTTTTATGCTAATGTTATTAGTATTTTTTTAAATAATATTTTCTTAATGCACGACACCCCACTTCACTCATTGATGCGCTATTTGTTTTTTGCTTTTTACATACATAGATCGAATTTCATACATTTTCTATGCGTATTACATATATACCATTTCGGGTTTCCATTCCATGCTATTCACTTTCATATTAATTGATATTATATAATATATTCTTCATTCATTTGTATTTATGTACTATCACTTATGTTTTTACAAATGGCGTTTCAATTTTTTATTATTGTAGAAATCAAAAAATAAACAAAAGCAAAAAACAGACAAAAAACAAACAAAAAGATATTACAACACGTACATATGTAACTACATAGTAAGACAAACCTAAATAAACCCAAGCGTGGGCGGCGGTGCTACATTAGGTAACCAACTATTGAGCAAACAAAATATAAACTACTACTTTTTCATGTAAAGAGTAAAAATGTATTTGTGTATATAATTAAGAGTATGTAATAAATTCATTACGAAAAGAAATATTTATATTTTCATCATACATACATATATGATAAATAAGAAAAGGTGCATTCGAATGCTTTCGTACATTTTCACATATATATATTAATTTATTTTTTTTTTGTTTTTTTTTTCGGTTTTTTTTTTTTGATATTTGTGGTTTTCATTTATTGCAAGGACAAATTGGCTTAGCTTAAAATTACGATTTCAATAAAAAACATTCATGTGCACATTTGCTTGCCTTAAAAAATTAATGTTGAAAAACAAAAAAACCGAATACAATTGGCATATCATCGAATTACAAAGCTGGGCTCTACAAATTCAAATTCTACGCTTTTCTTACACATAACGCGCACGTAAAACTTTTTTTGCTTTTTGGATAAAAGCATTTCGACGCACATATATTGCTCATAATTCATTTTAAACTCTCTATATCTGCTTTTCTCTCTTTGTTTGCATTTCGCGACACTTTTAGCTATTTATATATTTCAATATTTTTCAATGTAGCACGAGGTACACCGTTAAATTTTCGCGGTTTTTTAATACATGGCTTTTAAAAAAAAAATTCTCAAAACGTGCAATTTGATCAAATATAACAAAAAATTGGCACTCATTGTGAGTTATGCTCACACAGATAACATTTTTCCTTTAAATGTATTTAAATAAAAATCTCAACTTTTCTAAATCAGCTCCGAACAGACAATGGTGCAATGGAATTCAGCAAATTGACAAAATATATATTTTTTAACTGTCATCAGCAGCAAATAAAATAAGTATGTGGCTTTAGTTTTCATTTTCAAAACCTAACGCATAAACAGTTATGCGCATACTAAAAATGACGCACAGCGTATCCAGACAAAAACCTCAGATTTTTATTGTTTTAAATTTATTTCATATATTGTTTTATTTGCGTAGTAGTAGTAATATAACTGAAATTTTTAGAATTATTTCGAACAAAACCTTACTAAAATGAAAGTTAGCATAAAAAATGGAAAAATTTGTTTCGTCGTAATTATTATTAATTTTATTTTTTTTTTTTTTTCATGAAACTTTTATTAAAACTTGCGAATTTCGAAATTAAAATTGCAAAATTTCTTAACAAAAAAAAAGTTAAATTCGAAGTTTATATTTGTACACGCTGTGCGTTCGCTCTTACTTGTGGCTACCATGTTTTAATGCAAATATCGTCTGTGTTTTCATTTTATATTTGATTGATAAATTAATTTAAATTTCATTGCGATAATTCATTTCCATGCTTCATTTTTTTTGTTCTCTATATAAATTTCCATAACACAACTAAATTACATATTAAAATACAAGTTTACAGCGCACGCGCTTCATTAACGATTAGTTTTAGCCAGCGCAAATCCATTTCCAAGTATAATATTTTTCGTTACATATTTCAACAGTACGGTCCAAGGATACACGTACATTCCTTCGACTTTTCATTGCTTTCCACGTTTTGGCATCTATATTCCAAATTAAATAGCTGGCATTTCATTTCAAAACATTTTCAAAACACATTGTCGTCGTAAGTCTGCTAATGTTTTTAAAGTTTGTGTGGTTTTGTTTTGCGTTTGTTTTTTTTTTTTTTCTTTTCCAGCATGCAGTATTAAGCATTTTATTTGTTTTTATCTGTCTCGTTATTGTGTTTTATTATTTATATATATATATATATTATTAATTTAAAATGCTCTTATAATTAGGAGAAACAAAACGGTCGATTGTGTCGTAAGCAATCAGCGTTATCGTTATAATTTCAATGTTTTGTTTTTGCTTTCAATTAAATTTCTTCACTCTATTCTCTATGCTCATATTAATCGTACGTGCTTCTACGTTGCGCAATATATCACTTCGAATCCTTTGAATTCTCTGACTGATTACCAATTGGCCATGCCTGGCTTGTTGAGCGTCATGAAGTATATTTGACATGATGATGCACCTTTGGCACTACTAAAGAACACCTTGTCGTTGCGTTCGCACAGGAATTTCAAGCGCTGTGCTTTTTTGTGCATAAACACACCGTCCAAATGACCGCTTTCGACCGAACGAATCTGCCGATGAAATATAGAAATAAACATATTTGGTTAAATAGAGACTTGAAGCAATTAAGTTCAACGCATATTACTCACTTCTATTGCTTTATTGCCCCAGCCCATAATTTGTCCTGTACCGATGTAGGCCACGGATGTCGGCATTTCACCCCACTGCAAAAGCGGATGATAAATAAATACAAACAATTGAATGCTTTACATAAAATATTAAAAAGTATGCAAGCAAGGATTGGCAGAGATTAGTAAGTACCTGCAAAACAATATTCTTCGAAACTCGTCCAACCGTATTTACATAGACACCTTCATTGTCGTAGCACAGCAAAAGCTGCATGCCATTCGAATTCGGAAGCGCCACTATACAATGCGGAATGATTGCATCATGAGTCTGCGTAAGACGAAATTATTATGACATAGTTAAGTTATAAATTCCTTGAAAAAAATTCGTACAAGCAGGTTTAACTTACATGTTTAGGAAGATAAATATCGTATACTTCAGCGGAGTCCAAGTCCACAGCGTGGAAACCCTCGGCAGAACCATAAATCACTTTAAGACGTGATTGATCCTCTATGGTGAGATCAACTAATAGCGGACGATGCTCTAAATCGCCGAAATTCTAATGTGATCACCAAGAGAGAGAGAGAAAACAATAGAGGGGAAAAAAAAGAAGGAGAAAATAATTTTTAGTAATTTAATTCGGCGCCTTTTCTAAATTTCGGCGCACAATTTGTCATACCTTAAATGCCATAAATTTGTGATATGGCTTAGGGGCCCATGCATAAATTTCAATCGAGTCTTTTAATGCGATCACTAGGAACTTAATCCTTTCGTATTTCACAATTTTAAAATGTACAGCACCTTGTAAATCACCAACATTTATCCAGCCATTGCGACGCTCCACTTGCTGTTGGAGAAAAATTAGAAGTTAATAATATAGGATATACGTATATAAGAAATATGTGAAAAATTAATAAGCAGCGGGTATATTTATCGAGACATTGGTTGAACTAATTAATTAAGTAAATTTGAAGTTCAGTTAAGGGTGAAGGGAAACCGAAATTTTGCCGGACATTAGGGACACAATGGTTTTGATTAATGCCATTTTTATAATCATTGGCACTTTTCCTAATAATCCTGGCTGATCTGGATTTATGATTTTCATCATGAAAAAAATATATAAATTGCGTAACTTTTTTACGGATACCTGAGCTAAGTTATCTTTTTAGATAATGTATAAAATGCCTTTTTTTGCAAATATTATATAATACCATGAATTGTCCTGGTACATTAGATATGACCAAGACATATCTTATTGAGTATTTTCTACCAAAATTCAAAATTTCTTGTTCATCAATAAAAATATAATGGACTAAGGGTCATAGAAAAAAGTAAGTGTTTCTAAAAAGCAATGAGGCTTATTTCAAGAAACGTTTATACTTTCTATTGGCATATAAAACTGACCGAATCGGGTTTCTAAACCATTTAATGACGTAATTAAGAGAAGAAATCACTAACTAGAAAAATAAAACAGAATAAATTACCAAAATGTCGCCATATTTTTTAATATCAATATCTATCCGTTCGGGTATCAGGTTCGTAAATAATACAATAAGTTAAATTCAACCATAAATTACGATTTTCTGAAAACCTAGGTTCTAGGTGGCTCTACAACCTAACGGGCCTATTTTGAACAGAGGCACCTTTCATAACGCTAGTAATATGTTTAAAATTTAATCCAAATCGCTTGAAGAATATAGTATAAATTTGACCACCCAGGTCCGTCCAATCGAGCTATATAGAAGAATATTGGAGGTATAACATTTTCTAAAAGAGGACAGGACGGAGAACTTGTAAGGAAAGAGCAGCGGAATGGGAACAATACATGTGTATGGGATGCAGCAAAACTGTTTTTATAGTTGAAGAAAATTTTACCAATTAAACTTGATGAGTTGTTATATGCTTAAAGTATACTCCTGGCACAAAACCACCTTAAAAGAATGACATACATTATTCGCAAAAACACTTCGACAGCTAGCGTTGTCTAAGGAACCGTAGAATACCAATACGAAAGCTTTTGCTATGCTATAAAGTTCTCAAACAAGTTGAGTCAGGAAAAGGGCGAAGTACAAGAGTAGGACGAAGTTTAAGGTAAACATACAAATTTTTGGGAATTACTAAAGGCGTGACTGTCCTCTGAACAAAAAAGGTGCTAAAAAGTGAGAATTCAAAGCATAAGAGCTATTTCGTGACTAAATTGAATTTCAAAATTTATATTGTTCGAGAAATAAACTTGCATCTATCTATAAGTTGTAGGTTAGTCTATAATATTTTAACTTACATCAGAAAGTCCATCGGTACGTAGGATTTTCGATTTCAGCCATGATAAATAATAAACGCGCACACGATTCTTTTTTCCAGATATGGTAACCAAAATATTTTGACCTTCTAGCACCTCCATTTGTTGGAAACGACGACGCGAGATCAATTGATACACCTGAAACAATACATAATATGAATATATATAGAAGATATAATGTATATATTTATCAATGGAATTTCTATGCACCTTTCCCTGTCCGGAGCGATCCAGCAGCATCAGGCCATTCTCAGTGCCGATCAATAGATTGACACCCCACAATGCTGCACATAGTATCTCCGAATTGAAACGTTTCTTGTATTTACGTATTTCTGGTGTGTCGCTGGTCGCCTCATGTGATGTCGGCGTCACATTGACATTTATATGCGATTCGCGACGTGTTGGTCCCGAGCCGCCAGCACCAAAACCGAATGTAAGGAAACTGCGCTGCTTCTGTTGCAGCGCGTATGCGTGTGGTGGCAAATTGGCGGATGTTGATGGCGGCGTTGAAATGTTGGAAGAAGAAGAAGCAGATTTGTGCAATAAATTAGTAATACTGCTGGTAGATCTAGTTTTGCTAATTGAATTTTTCGGACTATTCTGCCGCGACGATGACGATAATGAAATCGTCGACTGCGGCGAATTGTTCGAACTGATAAACGACTTTGATGGCGTGGAATGCACTGATGAGTTGATGGCCGCTTGATACTGTCGTGTATGGCGGTAAGCCAACATATTACACATGCACACACAAATACGGTTCAATTTAGCGAGGATTTTTCATTTATTTTGTTTGTTTGTTCGTTTATTTTTTTTTTGCAAATTTTTTTTTGTTTTTAAGAGAGGAAAGAAAATAAAAAAAAAAAGAATTTGTTAATATTTTTTTGCTTATATTAAAGTTAATAAAATATTATTACTATTTACACATACATAAACAATTATATAGTTTGTTTTTAATGTTAAAAAGGAAATATTCACCACTTGCTAATACGCTTGACATGCGAGAGCGTGAGCTACACTTGTTATACTCAATAAAGAACTCATCACCAGCGAGTAAATATACTACATATATTTATAGTTGTAGCGTTACGCATGATTATTGGCGCATTACATGCAAGTAAAATGCTTGAAAAATATTAATATGTGAAAGAGCACACTTTTGGTGGCTAGAAAAAACTATTTTTAAAGCTAATAAGTTGAGTAACGGAAATCCTTAAACGTGTTTATGCAGAGCTGCACGAATATTCATGCGTAGCTGCAGTATTATGAAATATAGAAATCTATTTAAATATATGCTGCCACCCAATTCACTGGTTTTCAGGAAGTTATATGGAATTAATCTATATAGATGATGATGATATACTGTTAGTTATACTATATATTATATGACATATGTATATGCGCTTATATAGACGTAGGCAGTATCGACTTTTGAGTGCGGAAACAAGAAATCTAGATAATATAGATAATATGAAAGTATGTGTTAAGTCTTTCCCAGACGCCATGGAATCGGTGGTACAAGAGAAGAAATAAAGAACTTGTCGAAAATATTTGCAATCATTTAGTAGCTGTGTATTATTATTATTATTTAGTGTGTGTGTGTGTGTGTGTGTATATAGTCTGTGTATGTATATGTTTGCTAATTTAACTTTATTTGCTAACGTAATAACTTTATAATTAACTTTATTATAACATTATATTATACTTTTTTTTTTACTTAATTAATTTATTTTTTTTCTTGTTTGAAAAACTTTGGAATGATTGCACAATCATACGCATGTATGTTATATTGTGTGCTGCGTGTTTAGACGAAGTTTGATATATATGTATATGTGGGTATTTATGCATTGAACTAGTGGTGAGTAAGATGCCAAGGTTGGACTCTTATATGTATCCAGTATTCCCGCTCAGTTGTTGTAGCAATTCTTTATCAACTACGGAATTCTCACGGAATTTAATTTTAATAATTTGAAAAAGTATTAAGTGATCACTGAATGAAAGTGTGAAGTTTAAAGTAGCTAACATAAGTCAATATGTTTTGCTGTGTTTTGGACTAATTGGGAGCTAATCAAGTATTTCTAAATTAAAAAAAAATGAAAAAGAAATTTAATATCTAATTTTTTTAAGTTTTTGCACTTACCAATGCTTTTAAATTTTTTTATAAAAATAAGATGAAATTTATTAATGATTAAAATTTATTAATTAATTTATTAATAATTCATTCATTGGAGCAAATTGTTATATTTTATATCTAATTATTTTGAGAATATTTTGATGTAGTTTCGATCTCTAAGAGTAAAGGAGAGAGTAATTACTTGGACAGCTGGTAATGTTTGTATGTATGAATGAATATATTTACATAAATAATATTCTATTTGTTTACAAATTTAATCAAGCACTTAAAAATTTGATAGAGATAATTTTTACAGATTTTTATTTGAGATTTCAAAAAATACACACAAACAATAACATTCTAAAATAAGCCTTCTTTAATTTCTCTCTCTCTCTCTCATATCATAAAGGTGAGTGAGTATGCTCTTAGTTTTATCGGCACTGCTTATTCTACCTATAAAATTTCGCTGAAATATTTATTTTAATATTACAAATAAAACTAATTATTTCATATTACATAAAGAACAAACATGGTATTCTCCTCAATCCTTAATAGTTTTTAACTTTTCGCCGAAATGTAGGCAACGTTTAAGGTACACAAGTTATTTTTCAATATAACATGAGAAATTTCTTGTTTGAATAGTTTGTATAACAAATTCTATTGACTTACTTTTCTCCTTTTTCTTCCGTTTTTCAACTTGAGCATACATACTTTCATAAAGAAAAAAAGTACAAAGAACATACACACATGTACAATGGAGAGTTTTTGAAAACTTCGGTTAGTCACAGTTGTTTTAAAGACCCTTTTATGCAATAAATACACATATTTTAAGCTTTTTCGAACTCAATCTTGTATATTTAATTGATGCTAGCATGCCGCACAGAATATAACATACATACGGAAATTGTACGAGAATTATAAATTGGTTTATTGAAAATATTCCAAGCAAATTAAAACATTTTTTTACAAACATTTACATGAATGGTAACACAAATTTACACTCTATACTAAAAGTACATGGACAATTAAATTGGTTGCATACTTTCAGATTGAAATAAATTTGGTGGAATATACACTTTTTATTTATTTTTATTTTGCGTTTTTCTTTCTTGATCATATGAAACTGATTTAACTATGTACGAGTATGTAAGAAGAAGCATAACACATATTACACAAAAAAGTTGTTATAAAAGGTAGGAGAAAATGAAAATTATTTTATCAATACATTAAAATTATCTAGTAGGAAAACATTTAAAAAACTGCGAGTGATTTATTTATTTATTTTTACTATACTATACATTTGCTTATATCAAACAACAGAGTATTTGCTTTTTACAGACGCTAACGACTTTCTTGTTACTCATACTGTTATTATTTGCGAGTGGTTGCTAATTTCAACTTGCAATTATTTATTTTTTATTTTTTATTTGTATATTTGTATATTTTATTGATGGTGGTGTTTATGAAATACTTACTATTTGTTTTTAATTGCAATTTGGCATATTGTTAATTTGTGAAAATTTTCGTTGTGGCCATCAGCTCAAACACAAACGTCGCGGAAAGACAAAGCACAATGAAGAAAAATTTTATTTTGTTATATAATTATCATTGAAAAAAGGGTACATTTATATTCGATTTATACGACAAATCATCTAGTTCTAACCAACATGCCAACAAAAATCACTTTTATCAGTTCAACAAAAACTAGCCTACAAATTCGCCGACTCAACAGCGACACAAAATAAAAGCGACACTGATTAAGCTGGTTATAAAATAATTGCAAATGTTTGTGGTCAAACACCACGGAGATGCCTACAAACTAAAAACGAACAAACAAAACCGTTAGAATACTAATCGTAATTGATCGGTGTTGTGTTGTTGTGACAGCAGGCAAGTCAGTTCGATTAATTTGATTATCTTTTTCTAAATAAATGCATTGCTGTAATTGTTGTTGTTTTTGTTGTTTGTTGCTTGTTAATCAATATGTAAAACAAAAGTAAATGGTTTAGTTGTACTAACTTTACCGTTATAAACATTACACGCCACGCCAAACAAATGATTTCGATTACCATCAACTCGTTGTTGTTATTAGTCACAAAATATGTAGTAGAGTTCAATTACTATGTTTTTAGATTGTATGCCACACCTAAACAAATACTAGTTAGCCAAACACAGACAAACAATTCGAAACTAATATAATTAGAGAGTTTTAAGCAAAAAGCTTAATTTGTTCCGTTCGTATTTTTATAAAAAATATTTTGCCAGCATAATGAGTTAAATTTGCAAATACTTTTTAATAAAATCCTAACTTATTTCAAATTTTGCAAAAAAAAAAAAATGTTTTCAGAGTTGCTTTTTAGTAAAAATATATCGATTTTAAAGTGTGGAATGAAAAATATGGGATTTTCAAATCTTTAATCGATTTATGAGTATTAATATTAAACTCCTTACACATTTCAAATCTTGACGAAATAAAACCATTTTCAGAGTTGTTTTTTTATAAAAATATATCGATTTTAAATTGTTAAAATTATGGAATGAAAAAAATGTAATTTTCAAATATTTAGCGACTTATGAAAAATATTTATTTTTTTTTATATTTATATTAATTTTTCTTAGCAAGTTTATTACTTTAACTTCATATAAATCTTATTAATTTCAATTATTAGATTAATAAATTAAATAAAATGTTTTATTACAATTATAAAAAGAAATAACAAAAACAATAATTTACAATTCATCTTTACTTAGATTTCAACTCATTTTGAATAAGTAATTTATTTGTGCGCCTTGAGTTGATTCGCTGTTGAAAATAAAAGGCGATCGAGTAACTCTTCCAAAAAGCGCTGCTAAAGAGCAACGGTCTAATCTTTGGCTAAACTTGGATTTGATATCGCGTTTTGAAGGTTTTTTCATTGTAATATATGTGACAAAATTGTCACCACGAAACGATATATTATCTATCTGGCTGTTAGAATAACATTTTGTACTCCTGTTACCAGTGCCTACATAAGCTAAAAAGCGATTTTTCTAACATTTCAACAATTTTCAAGCGTCATTGGCTGGGTTCGACGGAGTTGATGATTATAAAACTCAAAAAATGTTATGACTTTTTTACGAATATAACTACATACATACATACAAAACATTGTTATGCATAAATATATGCATGTATGTATGTATATATGTATATAAATATATTATGTTAGCGTTAACGCAATTATAGATATGTATGTAAATGAAGGCAACAAAACACAACGATATTTAACAACAATTGTAAATAAATTGCCAATAACTTAAAATAGAAATAAAATGACGTACGCACGTTAAAAATCAAAATTTAACTAATTAATGATTAACAATAAAAAAAAAAAAAATATGACGGAGAAACAAACTCACAAAATTTCAGTTGTAATATGTAGAAGACGTGAAACGTATTACTCACCTCCTCGCTAGATGACTTATCATGACGCGGTGGTGTTGCCGGCGAAGCTTGACTAAGCAAATCGGGTAAGACGCTGCTGGTGCGTGTGCCGGGAGTACCGAGACCGCTATTTTCACTGCTACGATTCTGTATAACGCACGCATGAGGAAAAAGGAATTAAAAGCAAAATACAATAAATATACAATAGTTCATTTAACTCGATATATTTTTTAGAAATATTGAAGCAATGGTAATCACATTCGATATTTATGTAAGTAAAATTCCATATAAACGCATTATAACACATAATATAAGTAACGAATTAACAAGTATATATGAGTCTCACACACAATTCTTGTCTGTAAAATGTAAATGAATGCCAATGAGCTACACTTATAAATACACGCATACATGTACTTGCTGACAAAAATTAAAATAATAAAAAAAAAAATTCTATATTGATAATAGTAATAATAAATCAATAATTTATTTATATTTTTCCACAATATATTGGTTTCATTTTTAACTTGAGCACGCCTTAATTTAATAAAGCATGTTTTTCAAAGGTATAGAATCTTAATTTCAAATAAAGAAAAATTAATTAAATTACATAATTTTTAGCATTTGGCTAAGGCGACTGCATCTTGAGAAGACTTTTTGTGAGTGTCCAATTTTGCATCGCTTTGCCCAGCCGGCTTTATCTTGTCAATAACCAGCTTAATCAATAAAAATTAATATTGACGTGGAGAATAAAAAGGTTTGCGAATCACTTGCTTGCCATTAAAGGTTTTCAACCAGCAAAAGACATTCAAAGATTTTCAAAAATCGATTGTCTCTTGGCTTAAAATTCACCTAAATGGTCTTAAAAATGTTATTTAATTAAAAGAATAGTGAAAAGAAAAATTTTCCGTCGAATCCGTTGTATAAAGACGGAGCCGGTCGGGTGGATAAGCTTCAGCAGCACGTAAAATTTTAAACATGTTTTTCTCGAAACTATATTTTTTTAAATCGGACGACGATGTTATCGGCGACTATCGCACACATCCCCTCGAAATTTAGCTTTTTAGCTGTAGCTTCACAGTAGTAATATCACATTTTAACATGTTAAGACACGAATTTATTTTAATATAAACTTTTTATGAATTCAATTCCCTCAGAAACCATAAAATAAACACAGCTTTAAAACAAAACAAAAAATAAAAATAAAAATTTTTAATTCATCAAAAATAAATAACATAAGCATGGACTCGATTTATATATACATACATAACATATTATATATAAAAACCGATGAAATATATATAAGCATATCGACATACTTATGACCAAAAACACTTTTGAAGACCAGTTTCTAATTATGTATATGAATATATATATAAATAATGTTTCTTTTTAATTTATTACAATTATTTTATGCGGACACTAGTAGTCCGATATTCGCAAATATTGATTCGAAATACATATGAAGTATTGATTATATGCTTCGAAGAAGGTACTAGCAATGGTAAATATGACTGGAGTTCAAAAAAGGTTTTTCAACTAAAGTTTATATCCGATTTTAAATAATTACTTTGCCGTAACCTCATTAGCATTCAGATACAAATAGGAAATTCTGTTCAAGTTGTTTTTCGAATATAATTTAATGGAAAAATTTGCGATAGCTCAGCAATAAACCGCACAATTGTTAATATTTAGTAAATAAGTATAAGCAAATAAGCGGTTGGTTAGGATTTAATGGCAGAACTGTAAGGGATTGCAATTGTATGTGGTTTTTAATTGAATGGTTAATACAGTTTTATTAATTTTATTATAAATTAGTAATGTCTTAGGCCTTTAGTTATTTATTTTTTAGTAATTCAGTTACTTCTCAAATCCAAAACAGTAATACAAATTTGTTGAAATCGAATAATTTATAAAAAT
Organism: Bactrocera minax; assembly: GCA_021498325.1. NCBI lineage: Eukaryota > Metazoa > Arthropoda > Insecta > Diptera > Tephritidae > Bactrocera > Bactrocera minax. Next base: position 7,117,903 of record JAKEEE010000001.1, read on the forward strand.
TAGTGCATTGCAATTGATTAATTGGTTTTATTTAAATTTATTTAAATGTTTAAAGTACTGAAATTACATTTGTATTAATTAATTTATTGAAAATTTAACGTTTTATTTAATGTATTCATAATAGTTTAATAAAGTAATTAATTATAGAAATTCAATTTAAAATTAAAATATTATTGTTGGCTTAAAAGTTCAAAAATGAAATAAGACTTAAAATGAATATTTATTTAAATTTTTATCATTTTCTTAAATTTCATTATTGCATTACTAACTTACTTTGCAAAAAACACAACTTTTATTTACAAAAGTACATAGGTTACTTAAGGGTTAAGGCGTGAAAGTTATTTAAAGCAAAATGAATTATATGCAATAGAGCGAATTTTTCAACATGAGTTGGTTTAGAAGCGTTACGAACATTCAATAATGTACTAAAGATGATTGTAAATTTTTTATTATAATAAAGATCAACAATATTCAATTTAATTGGAGTATATACAAATATATAAAATATTTATATAAAAATTAATAATATAGATAATCCGATATAAATGTAACGTTGGCTCGAGAATAACAAATCGCCATAAATTGGTGCGTGTCGTTACAAATTTTACAATAAAAAAAATATTAATAAAACGAATACAAATGGTGGAGGCTCTTTCTCAGTAATTTCATAAATATGTAGATATTTGAGGTTTAGCTTATTATCAAGTTTTTATAAAAAAAAACTGCCAAAATAAATTTAGTGTAAGTAAAAGAAGAAGCGACTAAGCGTGCTAAGCGTGCTAAGCTTATTTGTAAAAGTTTGTGCATTTTTAATATTAAAATATAGGCTTTTTGACATATAAACATACATACATATTGGCAAAGTCATTTTGTACAAACTGTTTATACACAATAATATAATATGACATACAACTTTACTTATGTCTAAAAAATACATTCATTCATACTAGAACATACATACATATATTAAAGCGTGCAATAATTCTTGTCTATTTTCTTTCAATTGGTGATTTTTGATTTTTTATTTGTTTAATTTTTAATGAAATTTGACATTCAATGAGAAATGTTAATTACTCTTCAATGCAATTGATTACTGAATATATATAATTATTATTGGAATTAATGTGGTAGTAGGTGCTAGTTGCATTACTTAATATTTATTTTGTAGCAAACCAGTAATTAGCTATTTGTTAGCTATATATTATATACAAGTATTAGTTAAAGTCAAGCGTTTAGGTTTAGTATGTTAACTTCGATGAGCTTATAACTTAGCAAAATATTTTTTAAAATGGTACTGCGCGTTAATACATGGTTCCACACCCCTGATGAAATGTATAGTCAAGGAAAAAACGCAGTAGTTGAGCTCAAAATTGAGTTGCTGAACACCAATTATGGTACCAAACCGAAATTATACAGCTTTTAAGTGAGCAATGGAGCTTCAAAAAAAATTTAATAAACTTTTATGCGCATTCCTAAAACGTCAATTGATATCAAATGTAACGCAAGCTTTGGAATTTCGCTTTAAATATTTAGCACCCTTTTAGGCGCAATTTCATAATAAAAATTTAGTCCGAGCAGTTAAAAATATATATTTTTTGTTTAAAAAAAATTTTATAACTAGGTCTGTTTTGGTTTGTATTATCATAGGTCATACAAAAGATATTGTTGTACCGTTAATTTGTTTCTTTAAAAAAAAAAAAAAAATTCCTTTCAAATTAAGTCAATATTCCTTAATTTTTACTGGCCTTCTTTCCTACGCCACTAAATATTTTTTTTACAGTTTTACTTAACAAACCTAGCGAAATAATCAGATTTAACCAAAAAACGCTGTCAAATTGTCAGTAAAACATTGAAATGAAGTTGTTAGCTGTCCATTAAATTCTTCAATACAAGCAATAACAAAAGCGTACAAATAAAATTATATATTTTAAACCATACCAAACAAATAGATATGTATATTTAAACTACCAAAAACCAAAATAAAATTTAAAAAGTTAATAAAATATATAGAAAATACATATGAACGCATATATGAGACCAAAAACCAAAAAGCAAACTGACAAATTATTGATTTCATTAGCAGAGCGCTGCAAAGGTTAAGGGTTCACATATGCAAAGAGAGAAAGTGAAAGAAAACTAGCGGGGAAATGCGGAGCACAATGTAAAAGCTTAGAAAAATGCTTCGGCACTTTTCACGCAGACATAAATACCAAATTATAGTGGCGAAGTATTACTGTTGCATTGTTAAATGAGAAATATAACTTGCAAAATGTACCAAATAGCACGCTGGTTACGCAACCATTGCGCTCACGTGATGGTTATTTGCGAAAACTGCCGTTAGTGGACAATAGAGACATAAAGGATAGTACATTTCGATTTTTTTTTTTTTAAATCGTCTGTCTAGTGTTCAACAATTTAGCACAATGACTCAAATTGCCTGTATTTACGCTACTATGCTTGTGTGAGTGAGTGTGTGTGTGTGTGTGAGAGAGAGAGAGAGAGTATGTGTTTACCTGCTGCTGTTGAATTAGTTGCGCCAGGAATGACTGCTGTCTAGCTGCGGAGTTTTGCAAAACAATTACCGATTCAGTCTTTTCACGTCTGGGTCGTGGCGTCAAATTATTTATCCAGCCCGTTTTGTCGGCTTGCGGCTGTGCCGTGCTCACTGACGCACTATTACCATTGGCACTACTGCTGTTGGGCTTATTTGCAATTGTAGTGCTGTTTGACTTTGGTGTCGCTTGTTGTTGCGCTGTTGGCACTTGTTGCTGCTTGGCAGCATTGGAGGCACTATTGGCTGTTGTTTCTATTGTCGATGTAGTCGTCGCACTAGTAATAATGCTATTCTTATCCTTAGGCTTATTCTCGGCGGATGTCGTAGTGTCGTTCTTATTATTATTATTATTATTATTATTGTTGTATATGCTGCCACGTGGTAGCATGACACTGGCGCGTTGTGCCTGCACCAGTTGTGGCGAGCTCAAATTACTGCTGTTACCCAGTACAGCCGAGTAGCGTTTGATCTGCGGAAAGAAGTCAGAATTTTCACGCCTAAAGCTGCGCATAAAATTCGGCAATTTTGAGTCGGACTCCTGACGTTTGTGCACCAGCTGTTGCGGTTGCGCCTTCTGTGCGCCAGCATTGGAACTACTGCTGGTTTGATTGGTTTTTTGTGCGCTTGCGCTGGTGCTGCTGTTGCTGCCAGCGCTGCCGCTGTGACCGCTATGACCGCTACGTGGTTGCGACTGTGACTGTGCAGTTTCTTTGGTTCCTTTTAGTGGCTGGAAGCCCTGTGGCACGGGTGGTGGCTGTTGTTGTTGCTTGGTTGTGGATGGCGACAGATGATGAGAGTTGCGACGCATCATTTCTGACACACTGCTACGATGCAGCAGCTTTTGCTCGGCTTTCAATGTGGTCGAATTGGAAATGGCGCTGCCCACGCCGCCTTCACGATTCGGAAAGAACTTCTCAATGTCCCATTCGCGCATGAGTACAGCTTCATCTTTGGTCGGACGATTGGCACAAGTTGTGGAGGCAGACTTTTGGATTTTGTTTTGATTTTCGAGTTTCTGTGTGAAGTTTCAGTTTGGTTTTTTGACACATAAAAACTCATTCTTAACGACTTAAGCAAGATTGATGAAATATATAGTGATAGGTAGTGTTATGTAGAGGACGATAAAGGGGTAGAGGGGGGGGCGGTGGTATTTTTGTTAAGTGTTGCAAACTTTTTCATGAATTTTCGCTTTTATTTTCAATTTTTGGCTATTTTCGCTAGGCCGCGGCATGGAGAATTTTTTTTGATGCTTCGCACAATCGATTGTTATTTGTAATGAAATGATGAAATAGTGTTTGATGTATGTAGGTATATATGTATATCACATACCGGCTATTTACAAAAGTGTGTGCATTCGTTTTGACGAGCATATTTGTAAACATATGTATAGATTATATATATATGCGTGCATTAAATATGCATTTGGGATTATAACAGTGCATTGTAGCACACATAGTTTATGCACCAGCGTACTTGGCGGTTGCAACACATATTTATTTTAAAGTACTTTAAATGCGAAAGTAATTAGTTTACCGAAATATGCAGTTATTTTATAGAATATCCTTCGGGATTTTTATACAGCTCTCAATTTTGAAAAAAATTTATATATTTAATAAATAATAATGTGTTAAATTAACAGTTAAGTTGTAATAAGAATAGTAATGCAAAGTTAAAAAAGTAAGAAGAAAAAAATTCTTTCAAAGTAAAATTCACGAAAAATATTTGCACAATTTGTAGTATTTTATAAAAAAAAAAAAAGAGTAAATATGTAAATTAGGCAGACACTGCACAGCTTTCCCATTGCGTACATAGCAGCAGCAACAGGTTACTTGCATTTGAAAATTAACTTATACTTTAAAAGTAAGTAGTTGTTGTAGATAAATACGTTTTAAAAGTATTAAAATTATTATTACAACTAATTACAAACTATAATATGTATAAGAATTTGTTAAACAGAAATTAAAAAAAAAAAATATATATATATATATTTATATATGTATTTATATATGTTTACGTAGTTTATAGTTTATATAAAGAAGTAGGTGTGAAACGTCTACGGTATTTATTTTTAGCGAGCGCACACGCCTTGGGTCAGTTGCGTGCATATAAAATTTCGGGTTTATCTTACAATTTTACAGTAAGAACCACAACCACTTGTTTATTGCTTATAAAATTTGTTGTTGTTGTTGTTGTTGTTTTTTTTTTGTTTTGTGTGAAATGCAAAAATTAATAATAATAATTTGGTAAAATCAAACAATCATAAATTGTACAGATTAGGTTTTCGTCAAACGTTTGTTGTTATTCTTATTAATTATTAAAGCATATTTAAAAAAAAAATTGCTAACAGTTTACACACCAACAACCCTAAAGCATTTTACCATAGAGTATATACGTATAATTTACAATAATAATTACAATAATAAAAGTTTTAGTTTCATTTTCAGCTCAGCATTTGCTTAAGCTTAGTTTGGTCACTAACCTAGGACTGGTAGAAGCAAATTTCGCAATATGCTTATCAACAACAAAGTTTCAATCGAAAAAATCACCAATTTTTCACCAACTCTCAGAAGATAACTAAGTATTTTTCTTGCTAGTTTTCATAACTTATTTGTATCCTAAGCATAACGGTATAGAAAATGTTCAAATAATACAAAATGATTTGCTGACTTACCCTCTTCATGATCAATGTACGATCCCCAGCCTGATCGTCGTCGTCGGGTGTGGGTGGCAATGGGCGATTTGGTGGTCCACCACCGCTGCTGCTGCTATGACTGATGGGTGTGGTCGTTGTATCCTCGGAAACGGGTCCAACTCCAGGCCTATATGAAAATTCAGGACTGTACCATAAAAAATACACAAAAAACCAAAAAGAGAAGGGAGCGAATCGGCGGTGAAAAAATACGCGACATTAAATGAATAAATTATGGCGATAAAATAAAAACAAATTAAATTGAATTGAATAGAAAAAAGAATAAAGAAATATTAAATGTGATGAAGAAGAAGTAGAAGAAAATATAACAAAATTTTTATTAGTTTGCAACACAATTGTGTACATGAGATTCAAATTAATGCTTATTATGTGGTTTGAAAATGAAATATTTTGAAAAGCAAAAAAATTCAAAAATATATCGAAAATGTCGGAAAATGGCATTGGTGATTTTAAGAAATGTACAATATAGTTTTCTGCTGGCATTACTTTTACTAACGGTGTTATTCTAATTTTTTTCTAATTAATTTATTTTTTTTTTAATAAATTAATTTTTTTATACAAAATTTTGGGCTTATCACAAATTTTTATTATAATTATTATTTTTTTTTGCTGAAACGTTACTTTACGCCAAATTATTCGATTTTGTATGCACTTATAAGGGAGACAATATGTTAAAATAGCTTAAGTCGACTTAAGAGGAGGCAAGTAATATGATTTCTTTTAAAAATCTACAATTTAACTGTATTTTTATATATTTCGAAGCATTCGATACTAAAATAACACAAATGATCCTTAATTTAAGTCGACTTATGTTATTTTCATATATTTCCTACATTGGGATTCCCGAATGTTGCCATAATGTTGTTCACACATATAAATTCAAACATATTTTTCTACTTACAGTGGCTTCGGTGGATCACTGGCCAACAGAGTGCCATCGTTGCGTCCACGTTCGTTGGGCTCATCCGGCTCGCTATCCGTATCGCTGCTATCCAGCGGATCTAGTGGATTTATTGGCTGCACGTGATGGTGATTATTGGATAACGGCGGTACGGCTGGTGCCGATTTCATCTGTACTGATGATGACGGTGGCACCGATTGGCGATTATTACGTGGTGGCGCCTCTGGTTGGGCCTGTTGTTGTAATTGTGATTGCGACTGTCCGAAAGCGGTTTGCGGTTGCGGCTGTTGAGAGACGCCCAATTCATTAAGTTGTGCTGCTATCATGTCCAAATCCTAGTTTTTTGTTCATTTGTTTTTTTATGGTGGATTTGGGTGTATGATGGTGCAGTTATTTTGGTTTTCAAGAGGTGATGGTGGTTGTGGTGGTTGTGGTGGTTTGGTGATGTGATAATATACATATTGGAAGATTTTCAATACGTTTACGATTGTTGACGTGTACAGGTGATTTTTTTTTTTGTGTTTGGACGATGATAAGCCAAATTAACCAATTCATTTGAGACATTTCGTATTTTTTTTGTTTTGGTGAAAAAATTGTGAAAAATAGTAAAAGTAGAATTAGAGTGGTTATCAAAAAATACCTTACTTTACTATTTTCTGGTAATCGGTGGTTGCAGTTAGAAGCAAATAATTAAAAACAAAATTAAGGTTATGTTGAACAAAGCTATTACTATAAATAGTTTCTATAATTTTTGTCGCTATGAATAATGTTGCACATGCAAATTTCAGTTTTTTTTTTTTAGAAAAAGCAGTGCTATTTTTCAAACGAGTATTTCAGGCTGACAAATAAGTATATTCAAAATATATATACAATAAGCACAGTCTGATTTCAATTCGCATAAAAAGAATTGTTTTTTTTTTTTATTCTTTTTTAACATATACACCAATATGCGTATAAATATTCTGATATAGGTTATACAAGTTTGATTAGATAAGGTTCGGTTCCATAGCTAAACCCAAAGAAAGGCTTGAACCTATCAAAAATCTGCTTAGCTATATATTCTGATAAAGTCTGTTCAGTCATGGCAAAAAAAAATATATTTTCATTTACGGAGACTCATCTTTACTTTCTAATATTTTCTTTTCGTTTATAGATCGTATCGATAACAAAATTTTTTGATTTTTTTTTAATTTTTTCAAAAAGTTTCTATTTTTAAAAATTGAAACTGTTAACATTTTAAAATGCCGGAAACTACAATAAATTCGTGGCTAAGAGATATTTTGGATCTTCTAAAGTTAGTGAAAGAAAACTTTAGATGAAGAAGTGATGCAGCAGGCGAATGTAAAATTTTGTAGGAATAAGTAAGGTCAACTATTTAATTTTTATGAAAATTCCTAAACAACCATTGGACCTGAACCTGAAAACCGGAAAACTTATATACTATTTCCTCAATTATAGACTCAGCACAAATGTTGCGAAGGTAAAATACAGTTTATACAAGCATGGCAAACCCACCCAAAACCCCACCCACCCGCCGATCATACATATAAGCATACTTAAGCAAAAAACCATTATTTTATAAGGTTAGCACAACGAATATGTAACTTTGGAGTTCCTAAATAATGTTTAAGGACATTAATTATCAATATTAATTAAAATTTTAATTAAATTTTTTCCAGATCATTCATTAAATTAAAAACTTAGCAGGCATATTTGTTAAGCATCACAGATTATTTACTCAAAGGTTAGGCAACCGCTACAAAAAAAAACCAATACATTTTTTACACCAAGTGTACATGAATGCATTCATTCAGCGGGTGGTAACCACTCTAATAATCTACTAGTACCAAGCAATTTGTAACAAAAATAGTAAGGGCCTTTCGTGCAGTGTTTCAGCATTTTAGGGTTAAAAGGTTAATGTTATAAAACTATAATGCTTGTGGCACCTCCATTGATAATACATACATATAATATATGGGATGGACATATAAATGCGTTGAGTATTAATTTATGAATATTAGACAATAAAAAGAAAACATAAAATCTTAAAATACATAAAACATTTACTAATTGGTGAATCGATATGTGAAGTGTTGTGTAATTTTGTGTATGAATGAAGTAAAACGAAAATGGGGAAACATACCTCAGGTCTCCTTGGTGGCAACTGTTTGGTATTTCATGATGAATGACGTTAATGAAAAACGTGTACGTTGTGTTCATAGTTTTCATGTGAAGTGTTTAAGTATATATATATGAGTTTCCAATGATGCAGAGATAACAAGTTTGGACATCGTTGATTGAATGTAGAGTAGAGGACGGGCAACATACATATCATGTGGTACCAAAATAATGTAATTGATTTTATTTTGGTTGTTTTATTTTTATATTGTTCCGTATCCAAAGCAAAAAACAAACATGTACGACAACGGGGACAACGGAAAATATGAAAATAAAAATGCAAATGTAAAAACAAAATGTTTATACAGAACATTCTTTGGTAAACACTATTTACAGGAATAATATTTTGTAGGTATGTATATTAAAATTAAAGTTTTCTTTTCTTTTTTCTTTCTTTTTGTAAAGCTTTTTGGGTTACTAAACAAACAGCAACAACTATTTTACTGGCAGTATATATTTGCATGTACATAAAACAGACAGGAGTAACCAATTGTACATACCGATGGTTTGAAATTATTTTGTGAATTACGCTGTTGTTGTTGTGGCGTTTGAGCAGTGGGTTCTGAGCTTTTCGGAGTTGGTGGTAGTGGTCGATTGGCATGTGGTGGATTTGCAAGCGGTGGATCGGGCACCACAATGACGCGTTGTGGCAAAGCCGGGCGCGATGGTGGACCCGGCTCTTCGATTTGTTGCCTTTGCTCACGCTGTAAATAGTCCATAACAATAATAAGTTTGGAAATAATTCAAATTTTATATTGTATATACATACCGATTGTGGTTTCTGGTTGCGATTAGCTTGCGGCAGCTGTGCTTGTGCTTGTGCCTGAGCCTGAGCCTGTGCCTGGGCTTGTGCAGCTGCAGCGGCCGCAGCCATTTTTTGTTGCTGTTGTTGTTCGGCAGCGATACGTCCCTCCTGTATCTGTTGGAAATTGCGTCGTAAGGTGTCACCGCCAGGTGCCTGTATGATGGAGCTGGGCTCACCGGCAATTTGCGGCTCATCATCGTCATTATCGGAACCGGAATAGTGAAAGTCATCGCGATCTTTCTCCTGCTTTCGTTTCTTGCAACGATCGATGTGATCCTTCAATTGTATTCGCACCTGACGATCTGTGGGTTGATCCTTGATGAATGCATGCTTTAGTAATTGCTCTGTGTAAGGCCGCTGATGGTAGTCTTTCACTAAAAATAACAGAAAGTGTGGAATATTAATTAACAGTTAGCTAAAGTGTAACGCAGTAACTCACCAAGAACGGTGTCAATGAATCCGTGAAATTTCTTCGACCACTTTTTCGATTTTAGACGTGGCGGTGAATTGCGTGGAATTAAGAATAGTGCACGCATCGGATGTAAATCACACAAAGGTGGCTGGCATTCAGCCATTTCTAATGCGGTTATACCTAACGACCACAAGTCGGAACGGTTATCGTAAGTGGCCTCAGGATTTTCCTCGCAAGCAATAACTTCGGGTGCCATCCAGTATGGTGTGCCTGCAAACAGCAAACAGCAAATGCAAATATATTGATCAGAAAATACTTTACAAAAAAATGAATTTCGCTTACCTATGAATGTGTTTCGCCGTCCTATCGTGCGATCCAGTTGTGCTGATACACCAAAGTCCACTAGTTTAACCTCGGCATTGTCTGTTAGCAATACGTTTTGTCCCTTGATATCACGATGTATAACTTTATTTGTGTGCAAATAGCTGAGACCACGCAATATTTCACGACAAATATACGCAATCCATTCCTCCTTAAGGCTCTGCCCCTTTGTTGTTTTGACAAGATCGGTTACTGAGCCGGCACCACAATACTCCATGACCAGCCATAACTGATCGTCTTTGCCCGGTGGAGATTTCTTTATAAAAGCGCCATAATAGGTTGCAATATTGCGGTGATTTGAGTATTTCTTAAGCACATTGATTTCTAATTTAATTTCTTCCTCTTCATCTTCAGTGACATCCATCACCTTTATGGCAGCCAATTGACCAGTTTTCGTATGGCGACCCTAAAAAGTAAAAATAAATAGTAGATTATTAAATTAGGGTGCAATGAAAATGTATATGGTTTAAGATATACAATAAAGATGGTTTAAATCTGGGACCTGGGAGTTATTTAAAAATGTTGTTCTAGGTATGCTTCTTTTCAATAAAACGTCTGTGTAAGTGTAACCGAATACACCTCTTCCTGATCTTATTATAATTATTTTGAAACTAAAACTCGTATAACCTTAGAGGTTGTCAACGAACATGATAGCAAAGAATCACATCTGAGCTCAGCTAATTCTTAAAATCTTATCAAGGCTTCCAAAAGACACAGTGCCACAAACCCCCCCTATAAAAATATGTTCCCGATAGCATCAGTTGATCTAAAGCATTCAACAATTCAATCAAACGTGTGGACAATAAGTTATCTTAGGGATCAAAAGTCAGCTGCATAATGTCGAGATTAATATTTAGAGCTTTGGCAGGTTTTGAAACAAAATCAGCTTTTAAGAACATTAAGAGAACTTTCATACCACCCATATAAGACGCGGTGACTTATATACAGAGATTTAACACCATATACAAAGCATTTATCAAGACGTTTGCCAACCCTCCATCGGTCTCTACCGATATCAGATCACCTTCTATTGCCACTAAATAATGATTTGCCTAGTGAAATCTGGGCATTTATGCTTAATATCATTTGGGGTCTTATAGAAAGTTAAATAGTTTCTAACTTAGACTGGATCCAGACATACCAGAAGACTATACAACTAACATCTCTATCCGTTGAACCTTTAACCTAGCGAACTGTCTCATTTTTTTTTTGGATATACGGTTAATTACGTCGACAATTGTTATTGTCTATTGTATTAACTGTTGTTAACCACTCACTTTTAGCGAGTGTTGAACGCGAGTGTTTTAGTGAGTGTTGTCCACAAAAACCACAAAAACCACAACAACCAACTGTATGACCCAGCGTGTCACAACTGGAAGCACGCGGGAAGTGGTAGTGGGAGGGGCCAAACAGCCAGCAATCAAGCCAACAATCATCCACACATACACATGTATATTACATTCTATCAATCAAATTTAGTTTGAATTAGAAGGTCAACTATCGATTAGTGGCAAAGTTGATTATTTGATGTGCATGTATGTATGTATTTTGGTGAGATGTTTTTATCAGTCAACCACTCACTTAAGAGCAATCTCCTTTTATTTAACGACATTATTATTGCTGCTGCTGCTGCTGCCGTTGTTGTTGTTGTTGTTGTTGTTGTCGAATGTTTTCATCAACTGGCAGCCAGAGTCATTGTATCTCGTCTCATTGTCTCCGCTCGAAGACTATTCACGCTAAATCGGCAAGCGCGTGTTTGCGTGCCAGCAGCATCTATGTGCACATAGATACATAGATACATACATATGTACATATATACTTATGGATATGTGCTCACACGTCTGGCGATTGTGTGTATGAAAGTGTGACTGCTGCTTTGTACTATCTTGAACTTTTACAAGGAGTGCAAGTGCGTTGGATGTCGACACACTGTCAGCTGTTTTTTTTTTTCTCAACTCAACACAAAACATGTCGCACACATAAGAACACACATACATACAAACATGGTCGTAAAACGCACATTTATACTATAACTATAATAAATACACACTTTAGAGCGCATAGAAGTGCATAAGCATTACAGTTAGTACCAGCTTAAGTCAGTTCAAATGCATTGACGAGCTTCAACAATTCGCCGCCGCCGCCACCGTCGCCGCCGTTGCGTCTTCTAGTTCCGTCTGGCGGACCAAAGTGAAAGAGTCCACAAGCTTCGAATATATACATAAATGACTGAATGATTAAGCAAACAAAGCAAAGTTGAGAAAGAGAAAAAGGCAAACGTGAAAAATAAACAATAGAGAATGTTATTTATAAATCTAAAATAAAAAATTAAAAAAAAAAAAAAAGGAATTTTTATATGTAACATAAATAAGGCAAAAAAAATGTGCATAAGCGTTAAATATTCGAACTATGCTATGTGCTCACATGCAATTGATGCTGCTGCTCTGGCTGGCGGCGACGCACAGTGGATGCATGGGTCCATAAATGGTAAAAATAAAATTATTGGCATGAAATTAATCTTAATGCAATTTACGCAGTGCAGATGATTTGTTTTTGTTTAATATTTCAATTGGTGTTAGCGTAAAGGCTTTGGTATTTAATCAAACGTTTTCCTTTTTTTCTTTGTTTCTTCATGATCCTTTCTTTGCTACTACTCGTACTTTTTTGGAGATTTCTTTAAGATTTATGAGGTATGCCCAAAATGTAAGGTGACTTTTAAATTTTCCAAATCATCCAAATTTCAAAATTTTTTGTTGAACTTTTTGTACACTTGTCAACATCATATGTGTACACAGTTTCAACTATAAGCCGGCTTCGATTGGCCATTTCGCTTTGTTTGAGTTCTTATCTCCATTGGATGTGAAATCCATATCAAAGTTATGAATTCAAGAACAAACGAGTAGGCGAATGCCTTATTAAAATGGTATAACTTGATTTTTTTTATTTTATTATACCAGTCTATGTGATTTATACCAATTGTTACTTCGATTCGTTAATATCCAAGACTTGGATAAAAAGGTTAGAAGTACTTGGAGTTAAATGTTTAGATTTATTTAAAAATAAAAAAACAAGTACTTAAAACACAGCTGATATATGATATATGAGTATATAGCAAATCTGCTTTAATAAAAACGCTTTTAAGTGGTGAGTTATAAGTGATCTCTTTGGATATTAAATGCTGAAACTCGCAGTGGACACCTAAGTACATCAATAACTGATAAAGGCATCGAAAACATGTATAAAGAGCTATTGGTGAATCGTCAAATCAACATTAGAGATGTTGTTGATAAGATAACTCAATTGGTACGTTATTTTGGGCAAGAACGCAAAGTTTGAACCCAAAGTACTTCATTACGATACGAAGTACTGCCTTATGAGCAACACTAGAGATCACAACCCGAGGTGGAATCCCTGAAGAGCCCTAGCGGAAATACAGTACTATAGTTGAGGGTCACTAATAATGTTGATGAATAAATAAATATTTGTTGATGAAAAGTTGTATTCATTTTTTTTAAAGCATCTCAATTAGAAATGAAATATTTAAGTAATTGTAATGTAAATATTGTATGGTAAATATGTAATTGAGTAAATGAGATTCTTCTTTATTTAGTTTATATTGTAATATATTTTTTTATTAGCTAATTAAAAAAATTCGAGTATGCTCGATTGGTGAAAAGAAAGAAATTTAATATCTAATATCTTAATTCTGGTACTTCAAGCATCTAAGAGATTGCGCCCCGCATATAAACAACAAGCTTGCTGTTGGGTTTTCAAAAAGGAAAACAATCGCAAAAAACGAATCTAAATGTTATTTCAATCAAAAACATCGAATTAACGGGTAATCTGGAAATACCGGTTTGGATATACCTCAATCAAAGTAGGAAAAAGAGTTTCGAAAATAAGTTGTTACAAATCAACGCAAAAGTGAATTAATCTTACAGGAGAATATTTTAGAATATGCAAATTTTATTTTTGATTGCGAATCTTTTTTTATTTGTTTATATTCATACTCAAGTAGTATTGTGCCAAAGGATTTTTAACAGCGTTACTTTATATAAAAAGGTGGGCCTTTGAATTTTTTTAATATTAACATCTTTTTTTAAGTTAAATTCCTTCTTTTTTTAATTTAGCCTAAATTACTGTGAAAGCGTTACACTGTATGACGGCGGCTGTGACGCCTCAAATGACGCTGATAAAGCAGCGCCGCAGTGTTGAACGGGTGTGGCTGGGCACGCTGGTGGCAATAAATATACTACAACAACGTTGCAGCGAATGATTTCTGAATTGGTCGGGATCTACAATTTACATACAGACACACATATATATTTATGTATGTATATATATACAAATATGCGTGTGTCTGTGAGCAATCAAATATACATACATACATATGAATATATAAAGTGGCTGATATGCATTGAATGTGTTTGTGCGCCCGCATGCTTGCATTTATGTATATGTGTTCGATTGTGTGTCAACCTTGATATGCGGTTACCAGAAATAATATTTACGCTTCACACAGAATTAATGCGCTGCGACTGCGCTCTGTTGTGAGCTTTCAAAGTCACTGCACTTTCATGCCGCCAACTATGGACAACGCATGGCCATTTTTGTTGTACGTGCGTCTTCTCATCGCATGCCAGTATTCCTGCATGAAAATTTGTCTGTCTGTCTCTACGCGTCTACGCGTCTTTGTATTATTTCGATATCCGGTTTGATTATTAAATGCATTGTCAACAATAGCATAGTAATTGTGGGTTTTGCATGCAACAGCGCCGAGCTTCCAGCGAATACAACATGAACTGGCGAGATTAGCGTCAAAATCGACAATGCCATCAACATTACCTTGCGACAAATAGTTAAACAAAACAAATATAATAAAATAATTAATGAATATATCTAAACATCAAATTATTTACATTAATATACCAACCATAAGAAGAAATGTATTAAAAGCTTCCTGCCTTCTTATCCACTATTTTATTGATTTTAGAAAGGTATGACTAATTGTTTTATCCCAAAAAGAAAGAAAAGGAAACAACAAAAAAAAAGAGTATTACCAAGATACGAGTAGACCCCCAACTGTGGCTCTTGGGCCGGGAGCCGACAAGTGAAATATTCGAATAAAGAAAAGCTCGGTCAACCACCTATTTATATAGCCACAATTATAATTAATGTTCAATATAAATGAAACTGATAATTCAAACGAACAAGGGGTAAGAACATAGAGGTGTAAAACTTGTTAACTGGAAAATATGCTCAGAAAATTTTTGATAGGTCTGCCACTGACCACATTATACGCTGTTTTCGTTACCACATAAAACCACATCCTCCCGCCCAAGAAGTAAGAATTTTGGTATGACATACATATATGCGATTCCGCTCCTATTATATAGACCCGTTGCGGCGGGAACGGTTTTGTCAATATAAACTTAATGTTACACTTTCTAATGGAAGGTAGACTACGTCGTTAGATTCACTCTTCTCGACACTTTCTTTATCTTTAAATTGGCAATAACTTACAAAACTTTGATCGTAGGAGAGAAAGCAAGGTTATGTTTTCAGAATTAAAAGCAATAAGTTCGAAATACAAGAGAGCCAAGGGTTTGAGTGTTCAAGAGAAACTATACTGAAAAAGTATACAAAAATTTTTTTTTACAAATTTCATAGGGTTTTCCAGCTATGTTGTTTTGAATACACCGTTATACTGAGAGATGGATCAAATACATACTATGTAGTTAGTATGTAGTAGTAGCAAAGAAGGACGGAGGGAGTTGTCAAATCGAAGAAATATTCTTTAGAAAGATATGTATCCACGCTTACATAAAAAACGGTGTAAATCTATTGAAGGTGACCGCAAATGCTTAGAGGCAATTAAGCAATAAAAATATGTTTATATGAATCTATATGATGTACGTGTTTACGTAAATGTGTGCGTGTAACAATATTATGTATGTATGTCTCCATAAAATTTAAATCCATAAAGTTATTATTTATTTTAATTTATTGTTACTTTTTAATTGCTTTGCTAAAACATTATTGCAATTACCCGCTTTGTTGCACAAACAATTATTTACACACTCTCATTCTATCACTTTATTGCACAGCCATAACGGAACGAAATTTATGCTACAATCGTGGATTGTTTTCTTTGCTCTCCTGAAAGTTATTTACTTTGCAAATAATCTAAAAACAAGTGTCATATACATAAACTAAGCGAAGAACGATACTGACTCACACAGCCGCTGAATCATATGTTCGTATGTATGTTTGTGAGCAGTCATGTGTTCGCGAGAAGAGAAAGTGCGTAAAGCAAGCATATAAACAAGGCATCAATTGCTCAATCATATTTAAGTAAAATATAATATAAATATGAATATATTTCATAAGCATATGTGTTATATATAATATAAACATATAATGCATAAGCAGTTAAAGCGAATATGAAATAACAGACTAAATGAGACCTTCAAATGTCTCTTTAAATAATCTTTTGCCGTTATAAGCAGTACGTACGTAAGTATGTATGTATGTGTGTATGTGTGTATGTGTGTGTGTAGTATGACGGTAAACGCCCACGAATGAAAGTGCGTACTTGTTTTGGCAATTAGGAAATCGAGCTGTGGAACATTCATAGAAATACCCATATACAGTATATACACATATATAACACATATGTATATGCATATACATATTCACACAGTATATAATATTAAAGTAGTAACTTTAAGGTGTTGTTTTCAATTAATAAGCAAATGCTGTAGCCAACGGCTTTATCGTATAAATTCAAAACAGTAATTGCATTTTTTTTTTATTCTTAATGCTTTCATAGTAACCGTAAGTAGAATAAATCATTAATAAATAAAAAAAAATTGCAAAAATTGCTTTATGTGTTTTCTTTCTTCTATGCGCACTCCTTTCAAACGAATTTTGATCAGTTTGCATTTACATACACTAGGTAGAAAAAGTCTCCGCTCACTAATTTGTGGAATGTGTTTCAATAAAAATATTAATAAAATATATGCGTTTTTGAAAGTACTTATCAAAATATCAGCTGCGCATGCTAATAGCATTACAGTCACCAAAATTCATGAAAATCCCATGTGCATTTGGAAAGTTATCGGCATTTTTTGAAACCTACTAATACAGAATAAGCAGAAAACGTTTCCGCGTTCACGCGTTTAAGATATGTTGATTTTTTGTGCGTTGTTGTCAATAATATATATTTAGAGAATCGAAGGAAAAAACTGTAATTTTAGTGTATATTTTTCGAAATTATTCAGCGTTAGTCGAAATGAGTGCAAAAGACAAAGAAATAATTGTTGATAAGCGGAAAATAATTTTTAAATTAAGGGAAGGAACGGTAAAAGCTTTCAAGAAATTGGCCGAGAGCGGAGTCATCAGTGGGATACGTCAACCAGGCTTCCAAAAAAAACGGGAATTATTGCTTCAAAGTCTCGTTCTGGACGTCCAAGAAAATTGACTGATCGGGAAACACGCAAAGTTTTATCTCTAGTAAAGGTTAATCCGTGTTTAACTGTTTTCCAAATAGCAGAAGATGTTAAAGTACGATTTAAAAACCAGTATGCAGCGACACAACTAGAAAAATATTAAAAAAGGTCGGATATCATGGGCGAGTGGCACGCAAAAAGCCATTCATTTCCTTAAAAAATCGCATGAAGCGTGTTGCATTCGCAAACGAACACATACCCAAGCCTATATCTTTCTGGGAATCGGTTTAATGATCGGATGAGGCCAAATAGTTTATTTTTGGAATAAAAGGAAGACAGATGGTGTGGCGAACAACAGGTACGGCCTTTGAATCACGAAATCTTTCTTCAACCGTAAAGCATGGTGGGGTGGAGTTCATTTGTGGGGGTGTATGGCAGCAAGTGGAGTTGGTGGCATTGAGTTAATCGAAAATATAATGAATAAGTTTGATATCTAAATATTTTAAAACGAGAAATGAAGCAAAGTGCTAACAAATTAGGGTTGCCAAACGTGTTTTGCTTCCAACAGGACAATGACCCTAAGCATACGGCGGAACTTGTTCGTCTTTGGCTACTTTACAATGCTCCAAAACAGCTACACTCACCTCCACAATCACCTGACCTTAATACAATTGAGCATTTATGGGCTCTATTGGAGCGCAGAATTCGCACACATACGATAACCTCATGCTCAAGACCGTTACATTGGATGAATAGTGTAAAATATCGGCTGAAGATACGAGGAAATTAGTACATTCCATGCCTAAACGTCTAGCAGAAGTTCTAAGATTTCAAGACTACTCCACCAGCTATTAAACTTTTTATAATTACTTCATATGATTGTGTTTTGTTTGATGAGCGGAGACTTTTTCCGTTTTAGTTAATTGTTTTTAAAATGACAAAGAACTCTGTGGCTTTTGTTTATTGAATTATTTAAAAAATAAAGTTAATTTTCTTAAACGAAAAGATATGATTTAATACCAAAAAATTTTTTTAATATCTTAATTGGTCAAACTTTTATTTTAGTTTAAAAGATTTTCCCCCAGTGAGCGGAGACTTTTTCTAACTAGTGTATATGTAATACATGTATGTAACTATTTTGAAATTTTTTGTTCTTTTTTCAAAATACTTTTTTTAATACGCCTTTGTACGTGCATTTTAAAAAAATAGTACTAGCTATTAACATTATAGAATTATGCATTATAAAAGCATAAATCTTTTAATATGTATGAAAATTTTAGTACTCTTTAAACATTTTTAATATAGCTCAATAATAGACATTTTTAACATCAAAACTCAGAACAACTCCAAATACCAAAATATAATTATTTTAAAATAAATTTCGCAAGAAGAGGAGGAGAGAGTATTCTACTAACATCACGCGGATTAGATATAACATAGCCTAAAACGATCAGCAAAACATGATCAACATCTGTAATATTGTTAAAATTATTTGAATTGAATTTGAAATAAAAAAAAAGAAAAAAAATCGCTGGATTTACCGAAAATACAACTTCAAAATCCGTTTAATGAATCTTGAATTCCTTCGCATCCCCTACCAATGAAAGGAAACAGAATAGCAATGAACTATGAGAATTATCGATTTGAATACTCATTCCACTATGTGCTTAGCCTTAAGTGAAAGTTAACAATAAGAGCGTTGAAAAGCTTTTAGTTAGTCCTTAGATTCACATTACGATTCATTTCAAAGAGGAAAAGCTTCCACCCTTCTAGGACGTAGTAAAACACATACTTTAGATTTAAAAGCGACTAAATATTTACAACAGACCAAAAATGTATGGTAAAATGTGCGAAATATATGCACATATTAGATATCAACGAATGTAAACTTAGCCGCTTTCCTTAAGTAATATTTTTAATTTGTAAATAGAATAAAGTTCGGTATATAGAATGTCTACGACACCCTAAAAATTGTATCCAATCATCAAAATTAGCCATACTAATGAGCCTCATTACACCTTAGGCCTCAGCCACATGTTCCAGTAGAATTCCTAATATCAAAATTATGGCATAGATTTGTGTATATTGAGATAAATATTATATGTAAAAGGGAATTATAACGACACTTAAAAAATGGTTGGGTTTTTTTTCTGGAATGAAGTACTATCGTTTGACACTCGTTTAATACAAGATCTAGGCAATTTAAGTAGTATTGTGTAATTGGGGCTTTTTCGATGAAAATAATTCTATTGAGCAAACGAACTTGGAGTTAAATAAAACTCGTTTTTCCGTTGGTAATATATGAAAGCACAGACAAAAGTGTTAATCTACCGTATCGATGCTGTTGCCAAGCGTTTCCTTTTCAACCATAAAGTCGAACTTCTACGAAGCGGTTCTTTGCTTCATTGAATTCTCTGGTGTGAACAGAAATTCCTTGATAAATGTCAGCAGCACCCTTTTTTATGATTTTAATGATCATAGAAATTTCTAAATTTTTTTTTTTTTGGATAATATTCAGTTGTTAGGGTGTTCTTCAAATAATCAAAAATCAACGTTCCAGATAAGTTCAATTGTATTTCACTAACACTGTAAGAAATCCTTATCTCCTTCAACTCTGTGTTTGCCAATTAAAATCTAAATAATTTGAAGAATACTGTCGAGTTTACAGTCCTTATGCTTGTGGTGGAATGTGGTGTAATGGTGGAAAACAAAAATGAACGAATTCTGAGTGAAAACCTAAAAAGTACCGGTTCTAAATGCTATCCTATCCGGTGCTAAATGCTAAATCCTATAATAGACTTGTTTTTTTTATTAGCGAACTAGGAAAGTATACGCAATTCAGAAACAATTTCCCTAAAGGTATTTAGCTACACTGTTAAATAATATCTAAATTTTGTTTGTTGTTTATTTTAACGAGCATTCTTTCAACAATAGGGTAAAATATATGTAAGTAGTAGTAACATATTATAAACATTATACAGAAGTAACTCTTGCACAATAAACCACAATTTGATATAATTCCACAAAATATTGATGCTCCCACAAGGGTAATGATAATTACGAATTCTTGAAATTATAATCGATTATAAAATTTCCGCATTACTTGTTTAAGTTAATGACATACTGTAGTAATTCCCGATGCCGTATGAATCACAAAACGATTTCGAATAAATTAACATTGGCACCTGAAATACGCTGAGAATTGAAAAACCGGTTTCAAGTGAAATCAACAAAAACTAAAAAGCACAAAAAAAACAACATGAAAGATATTGAAATAAAATGAAAAGAAGAAATTATGAAAAGGCAGTGAAACAGATGGTGTTTCGTGTCCATAAACGAAATGAAGCGGCGATTTGAGCTGACGCTTTGAAAAAGAGTTACTTTGTGCAGAAAGTATGCAAACTGTTGCACTTTCTTAATTAAACTACACAAAATGTACAAATATGCACATGCATATGCATGTGTGTAGGTGAGTAGTAGGTATGTACGAGTATGTATGGGTGTAAGAGTGCGCTTGCTTGCACTAGTGCAATTACTATGTGCAACTATGGGCCATCACGGAATGCAAACACAGCAATTTGGAGCGCTAACCGGCAGCAGGTGGGGGACGGAGATATTTACAAATAAAGTGAAAAATGAAAAAACATTAAATTAACTAAATTTTTTCATAATTTCATTCTAATATGTGTAAAATGCAAAGCTCGCCAGCGCACGACTCACTTAATTTGCTTAAGTATTTGTTAAGTTTACGGTAAAAAAAAAAAAAAAAAATAGGTGAATGCTAAGAAGTGACGGTTGGCTAGCTACATACAAAACAATGTGTATGTGGATGTGTGTGTGCTTGAAGTTAAACTTAACTACATTGGTATGTGCACAGCGCGTTCCTCGCTGGAATCGCCTGATTTGTCGTCGGTTTTTGTGGTTGTACAATAACTTTGCCGCCGCTGCTTAATTTTAGTGCAAACAATGAAAATGCATAATCAGTCAATTATACATTTTTCTTTTACAATTATTATTGTTGTTGTTGTTGTTGTTGTTGTTGTTGTTGTTGTGCAGTGTACAATGCACGCTGACGTCTCATATGTACAAGAAAATAATGCTGACAATGGGTAAAACAGTCTGGAAAGTCACAAGGTGGCAAGCAGCAGTGCGTCTTTTGAAATTAGCGAAAAAATATTCCGAGTTGCATAAGGCGAATTGCAGGTGCAACTAGAGAATCGTAAATATAAACAAAAGATAATTATAGAAAAGTGGTAAGGTAGCTCCGAATAGACGGAAACCAATACTAAATGCACCCATATTTCGTTTATTTTCGATTTCATTTGCTAAGAGCGATTTTTATTCTTTCAAAATCACTGACTATGAATTGACAAATGCTTTAAATGACAATGAACTGTCAATTTTAAAATGGTGACATTATTTCACCAATTTGACCAATTTGATTGACAAGAACAAATTTGACTTAAAAAGTTAGCAATTTGAAACAAAAAGTATTATCATAAAATGAAATGATTTGACTACGAATGAATATAATCAAATTTGACATAATGAAAACCGCATTTAATATTTTGTATAATCTTGATTTCGTTCCTCAACCATCACGTTTTATGTACAATATTTTTAAAAAATTCCATTAGATAGCAAAAAATTTGCCGTAATTGGGCGTTTATTTTAATATTAAGTTGAATGATTACACAGAAAACATACTCCAAATAATAAGAAGCATGCCTGTTCCGACTACGTAGACCCGACTTATCGCTGACAAACAATTTTTTGGGAAAATTTTTTGAATTTTTTTTTGCAAAAAACTTTTCATCTTATGGTACGAATACGACTTCGACGCGCTTCATACCATAACATCAACGAAAATATGTTGAGTCGATACAAAAGAGAAGGGCAAAGTCTCCGCTACCTCCCTAACACTAACACGACCGATTTTCAAGCAAATTCGCATTTACTTTTCCATTTCATCTTCGATAACGGACGTAAATGGACGACTTCATTAGAAAATTTTTTCTTTGATTTCTCTTACTACTTAAAAATTAATATCCATCCACTTGTTGTGCTCGAGTATAAAAAAAAGAATAACTTAAAATAAAAGCTATGAGTTAACCACACCAATAATTACCTAGACATCTCAGCTAATTATGGGGTAAGGTAATTTGATATATACGTATGTACATATGTATGTAAAATAAATACAGATACACAATACACAAAAATTACAGATGTAATATAAACCGAAAGTAGATAAAATTCTGAAATTATTCAGCGGCACGACTGCTACCGATGCATAATTCCATACTGGAGGTCAAACTATGACTACGCTACGTACTTTTATGTGGGTCGAGCATAAAATATTTAGTTGCATCACTACTTGAAAACCAATAGCAAAGGGATAACAACATTGCTATCAATTTATGAAGCTATAATATTGTTGAATTATTCCAAATTATCGCTAATTGCGTCCAATTAGTGCTGAATTCAATTATGAACAAGGACCATTGGGTTTAGGTCAGACTGTTCCGGGTTCAGGGTGATTTTGAGGGAAAGTAAAATAGAACATACCCTCGTCGACGGATACGACACACCATGATGAACTCCGTCGGCCACTACTGGAGAACTTTGTTTGATCGGCAATAGAGATGAAATAGTTAGAGAGGCAGTTTACGGGACATTGAGGTCATCTAACGGTAATCAGGTAGAAACAAAAATCTTCTGATTAGTGTCATACGGGAACTCTATGCATGCACAAGATAGTTGGGAGGTCGGGGTTAAGTCTGGATAAGTAGGAGTTTAATCTACAATAATATCGAGAATGCAATCTTGCAAGGGTCACTATGGTTTAAAGAGGTAACTTGAAATCCTTATCTGCCTGGGTGGAGATTTGACTCCCAGAATGCCTTTCACTGGAAGTGAGACGTGTCATATCCGAAGTAAAGCGGGTAAGCTATTGTATGTCGTCGGTCTCCACTCTTAAGCAATGCAAGTCTGAAGGTTATTTAATTAATGGGCTTACGCTAATTGGACTTTTTGGTCATTTGGATGTATGTATAGGTATCTGAATATGTGTGGTTATCAAAGAATATTGCATCCGGAATTAGTCACTACTTTATAACTTTATATTATGTATGTATGTATGCAAATTCATAAGAAAATTTGTAAATTTTTTACTCAGAATATTTTACAAAGTATGACAAGACTTACTACGTTATCTTCAGGATATATTCCGGAAAACATACCCATTTTTAAATAACTGTATATACGATATACAGATGTAAATCTTAAGCTGTATAGATCAATTCAGTTGTAGTTTAAAGAGTAAAAGCATAAATGCGCCATGACAATGGCAGTGGCAAGTTACACATCAACAACTGTTGCACTTTCCAATCAGCGGCACTAAACATGCAATGCATAAACACAGATGACAGACGACAGACGACGTACGACAAACGAGACAACAGCTTAATGTCACAGCGGGTCAATGGATCATAAAAAAGTTAAGTTGCGGACGAAACCACACACACGCACACTCACACATACACATATACTTACTTGTGAGCATTAATTCGGACTTGAAATTGTGTGTAAATTTAATGCACATATAATGACCCCTGTAGCTTTATTCCCCTGTATGGGAATGTCTTGGTCTTGAATGCAAGCGAAGTGTAGTGTGGAGGAACAAATGGAAGAATGTATGTGTTGTGAAAAGGAAATTAATAGTAAATTACATATAAAATTTAACTACATTATTTTAAAAGTTTGCCATTGTTGAAGTGAAGAAAAAGGCGCTTCAAACGATCCAGAGCCAATAACCGCACTCAATCCGACTGGAACTCCTGTTGTGTTTTTTGATTGAATTAAGAATGAATGTTAATTATAAGCGTTTAATTGAAGCCCGCAGTGGTAAAAAAAAAATTAATCTAAAAAGGAAGTAAAAAGGCATCGAATTGTTGTCTTTCAGACGTCATTAAACACATCTTTGAGTGTATGGAAAATTTTTTATATTAACGTATTGATACAAAATGGCGGCTAATAGGCCAAATTACGTAATCACCTTTAGCAAAAGTGTCTCTATGGCCACGGTTATTCTGGAAATTTTGTAATAATATAATTATAAATGGCAAAAAATCGATTTGTTGAAAACCCTAAACTAACTTAACCTCCTAATAACGCGCATATAATATATTAAAACCACTCCTAAGATTTTACTTTCTACTTAATGAAGTGGCGAAATTACGCATAAAATACCAATATATCGCTTTGTGAGGTGACCCAAAATATCAAACACCAAAACATTTAAATTAAAATAAAATATGAATTACAAAAAAAAAGTTACCGAGAAGCGCCACAAAATTACAGCAAATCGAAAGCGATAAAAAATACATATTAAGCAATTGCCAAATAACACAAAAATAAAAATAAAAAGAAAGGAAAAATTATAAATAAAACTAAATAAATAAATATAAAAAAAATGTATAAAACGCCTCTACAACAAAAGCAATAAACCAAATCACTGAACCAAGGCAATAAATAAGCGCGTTACCCATATGCAAATAACTTCCCGCGAATCTGACGCTATATGCATATCATTTATAAGT
Organism: Bactrocera minax; assembly: GCA_021498325.1. Lineage (NCBI taxonomy): Eukaryota > Metazoa > Arthropoda > Insecta > Diptera > Tephritidae > Bactrocera > Bactrocera minax. The sequence goes on from JAKEEE010000001.1 coordinate 7,142,896, forward strand.
AAACATATGCTGCTATCGTCCGTCCTCCTATTCGTCGCACTGTCGCGTGTCTGCCACTCACACAAACACATTCAAATCAAATGAAATTATCGTACGAATTGTGACATTTTTTGTCGCTTATCAAATGTTCGAAATGAATTTAAGTTGGCGCAAACGAATGCATATCAACATAAGTACACATACAAACATATAAACATTATCATACATACATATGTAAGTGTGTATATGTAGATGTATATGTAAATGTGTATGTTAGTTAGCGCCGATTACTGACAACCCTGCTACCGCCACCAACTGACTCACGCCCAATTCACGCTAATAATTGCCCACAAAGCAGAGAAGAGAGCGGAGAAAAAAAACATACCGACTCTTTGACGTATCAATAAATATTTCATGAGCGCAGCGACCAAGTGGCTTCGAGGAAATTTTTTTTACTTTTTTTTCAGATGACAAATCATTTAAGGAAGAAATTGCAGGGGATACCGCGAGCTTACTTGATACTGAAAAGAGAAGTATGTAAGCATATAATAAATGTATGTATGGTTCTGACAAACAATTTTTTTTTTATTGAAACATTATTAATGGCATGTTATACAAGGGTTGATATTTGTTTTGTCGCTAGGGAATCTTTTTCGACAATTTAGAAAATATTGGGAAAAGGAAAGCAAGGAAGGAAAAACTGTATATTCATATAATTTAAGAAATCCATATGGAAACCATGAGCGGATAGAAAGTCTAAACTGGGCTTTAAACCATTATAATACTCTACATTTCGGACTAAAAACGATCGAACTGTCCAATAAGTAGCTTTTATAACTTATTGCTATTACAAAACGCGCTTGCGCGCGGATCACTCTGGTTTCTCGTGACAACTCGAGCTCTTCAGCTAAGGTGGAGAAATCCATTCACTTGTAGAGAATCTAGAAAGGCGTTGGTGTTGAAAGGTCTGGCTTGTAAGATGTCATATGTCGTCGGCGTAACGGAGAAATGCCTTTCAGCAAATAATTCCCGTGATAGCCACTCCTACGTTACCGAAATTTAGCCGAATTTTTTTTGGCGCCGTGCTGTTATTTCAGCCATCTATGCCGATTTGGAGGTTAGGTAAGTCTTTCACTTCTTTACTGCTATTCATCTATCAAAGAAAAAATATTCATCTGGGCGTTTTCTTTAATTCCACGTAGAACTAGAGTCCGGAGAGTTTACTCCTTTCATTCTATTTCGCAGAGCTTGAGGCTTAAAAACTAAATGCTTACAGAATTGGATATTTTTATGAACCGGTTACCTAGTGAATATAACTTAATAAACTCCTTGTAGCCACCGCATTGAAAATTATAATATAAAAATGGAAAGATTTATGGATAAAAAAATGGATTTTGTAAGATTTTAGTTTTCGAAATTTGCTCAATCTGCTTACATTTTATGTTGACAGCTGCATTTACCGTAAAACGAAAAACAAATTAAAATAATCCAACAAAGTATTGTATTATCTGTGGGCGGCCAGCTGAAATAGGTCAACGTATACAGTTCTTTTCTATCCAAAAAATTATTAGCATTACAAATAAAGCTAATGTAAACATGTAGCACGGACACACACAATCATATATTATAATTGTATATTACAATAATGTATTTATATGTATATACATATGTATGTAGGTATGTATGTAAGCGCGTGATCGCACTTTATATGAGCCCAAATGTAATGCAATACAAATCTACAAAAAAAAAACAGGCACATATTAGAAAACACACTTACGTACATACATACTATACATACATACATACTATACATACATACATACTATACATACATACATACTATACATACATACATATACATACAAACAACTGTGCAGTTGTGCAGTGCATACATGTATGTATGTATGTATGTATTTCGAATATGTACACTCGCATTCCACAGCATTGAATATTTGATAAATGAAGAACTTTAGCGGATAACTATTAAAGAAGAATGACTGAAAGTGTTCAATTAAAGAAGCGGAGGGAAAAATTACGAAAACTCGGTGTTGCTGATGATTCACATTCCGAAGAATCTGCGGTTTAACGCTCTCGACTATAATGTTGTTAGATAATGCCAAGTTTAGCATTTTCAGATATGCATACATACACACACATATATATATTGTATATACAAACATACCTGTCAGATATTTGTGTTTAAATGCAAAAAATCTAATTAAATAAAAAACAATTTTATGCATTGGCGCATCTACTACATTCCAGCTCGTATGGAGACAAACTAGCGAAGACCCAAAAATAATGTAATAACAACAAAGCAAATGAATACCAACACCTGAATGAAGTATATTTGTGTCTATATGACATTTACATTTAAGTGGCGAGACGAAAATAATTCTGTATTCGAATTCTTCAATTCTTCATCTTCTCTAGTTGTCGTCCATCTTAGTAGTGTCAGTGAGTAAATGACGGTATTTATTATCAGTTTCTTGAGAACGATTGGACGAAACTGATTACGCACATTTTTCAATATTTTAACACAAGAGCTCTGTAACTAATTTCACAAGTAGTTGGTAATGCAATCAAGTTTAATTAGAATATGGTTCCACAGCAGCTGATATAAAAGGCAGTTAGATACTATGTATAATATTGTGCAAAACATATGCAACATGCCACTATATAATTTAGCATTTTGAAACAGGTCAGTTTACGAGTAAAAAATTTGTTCTATGAGCAAACACTTGCAATTATTTCAATATCATAACTTTGCAACATTAGTGTCGATGATTCGAAATCAGTTTTAGGATAATAATTAATACTAAATATAAAAATGTGTTCATTAACATGAAAAAATTCTTTGGCTGATTTGAAACGAGTTATTTTTAGAACATTTTTTAGTGTTCACAGAGAGGTTTTTAATAGCAATCAACAATTTTAATAGAAAGGAGTTTAGAAAAAGAAGTCAATAGTCAATTGTCGAATTGCCTATTTTTGGCACAATACTGTGCGCCCATTATGGCATATCAAATGGAATGAATTCATCGCTCATGTCAGAAGTACGCTTGACGGTTTGACAGTGCCGGTTAACTTTGTTTTCATAATTTTAGATTTTGTCTTAACTGCGATGAGTTGTCAATTTATTTATAGATCGGATACACTCCCAGTTTATGAGATCAGTTGAGGCAGAGGTCATGCCCTGTAGTAGAGGATCTCTTCTGTTTTAAAGACGACTGTGGTCGCAGACTACTTCAAAATACCGCTGAGAGTATATTTGACTTTTCCGTTCATGTAAGTTCATGTCCGTTTCATGTAAAGATGGGTAACGTGGACCCCATTTATATTTTCTGCAAAGCAAATTAAGATGGTAAAGATTGCAAACTTTAGTAGATTATATAATGAATCCACCGCGTCTACTTCCCAAGTATTATACAGTATAAACTTATGTAAATGGGCGAGAATCCCTACTATCGTCGGGAGCTGTAGTACCGGAAACTCTTTCGGCTCATGGCATATGTTTCATGAATTGATTTGACTTCCTTTTGCACAGGAATTTCAGCTCAGGAGAATTATAACTCTGATACCGCCGTGTTCAAGGTACAACTAATATAGGATTCCTGGAATTAATTATGTCCCATACCCAACTTGCTGCCAACTGATTGCTGTAGAAGTAAATAGTAAGTTACAATTGAGTAGTGATAAGCGATAATGAAATCCACGAAGGTTTGGAGTGATTCTGAGAGCAACATCTCAATGAAAAGTCCGGTAATCCAACTATTGTGCTTTAATCAAATGTAATAACATACAGGGATTTTTCAGTGCTTTTTTTCTATTACTTGTGAAATAAAAATCCATGATGCATTTCGCCGATTTGCAGTTTATTTCGAAGTAATGTTTTAAATCGCATATTTACACAGCAATAACAACTTATTATCGCAAAAATTCTACACACACACATCATGATACAGCGTGGCGTTCCATTGCTAAAGTATTTGCGATAATTCCTTTAAACAATCAAAGCATCACAGCGTACATTGATCGCACGAAGCGAACAGTCGTAAGAAATGTGCATTCCGAACTAATATATGCAGAAATAGGCAAGTGGTCATTGAAATAGGTACAGCAGCTTAAATAGTATTGAAAATAAGAAAGAATAAAAGGCTTCGATTATTAAAAAAAAAAAAGGAGAATTGATAGCAAAAATATTACAAATTAAATTGGAAAAAACTCCTGAAGAACTTCAGTTAATATATAACGAAAAACTATCATTTAATGTATAAATAAGTGAATAATTTCTATCTGGATAAACTTAAATGAGTTCGTGTGTTCTTTAAAGAATTATTTCTCCAAAACGATGATACAATATTAAGTTCAATTTTATGTCTTCCTTAGTTAAATGACCTTTTGTTGCGTGCTCCAATTTGTAAATTTTCGAAATTTTTTGAAATATCGTCGGAACTTTGGCTAGTTAAGAACCGTTATTTAAAACTATTTTTAACTCTCCCCACGACAATCAAGTTTGCGTAACCGGAACGGACTCGCATTTTTATTCGACCGACTGTCAGATCGATTCGAAGGACTGTCAACTCATCAGTATTCCACAAAATTATTTTGGGAATATTTTCTGTCGTTACAATAACAAAAACTAGCTGTAAAAAAACAAAATAATGAAAGACATTCAGCGTTTGTTTGAATGTGTGAAACTATCCCCATATTTGTAAGGGTGAAGGTCAAACGTAGTGCTAAGTTTTTGCAATCACCTATCTTTCAAAATGGCTTGAAGTAGTCTATTGTTTAAACTAATAGACGAGTTTGTGTTGTTGTTTTTGTTGTTTTACATGTATTTTGTTAATTAGCAAGTGTTCTTTTGACAATCGCATAAAAGAGAAAGGGGCTATTTGTATTGATTGGGTATGCTCTAGTGTTAGATAAGTGCTGAATATTCTCAATGAAGTCCCATACAATACAAATACATTATAAAAAGATTTGGGAAATTAATAGAGATAAGTCCACTATATATAATGACACAAATAATATATTATTTACTATTTAAATTACAAAAATCACTTTCCCCTCAGTAAAAAACCGCAAATAAAAGATTTCTTATTCGCAATAACTAAGCGTAACTATTTCAGTGGCCGTATACGTACTTGTGTATGTGGCGACACTAGCGAACAATGATTGCGCACCAAAATCTCTCAGCTAGGCGGCTCTACAAATGTATGTATGTATGCATGTAGTTATGCCATTTGATAAATGCATTGAATTGTAACAATATATGCCTATACATATATACATACATGCAAACATTCATACATAAGCGCAGGAATGATTAAATGGAGGCGAACAAGAAGTGGCAGCAAAGAGTTTTAGTTTAAATCTGTATTTACGAATATCTTACGACATATATGAATATGGCGGCGACAAATGAAATTGTTTGCCTATTTATATACATACAAACATATAGAGAATTGTGTAGATATTTGTCAATTTTCACTTTAGCGTCTGCGCGTGTGTGTTTGTGTGTGTTTGTGTGCTGCTTTTGAGCCTTTTAAGCTGATAGTCATGTATAAAAATATCAAAGCAACAACAAAAACAAAAATATGAGTGTGTAGTGTTGTGTGTGTGTGTGTTTGTGTACTTGCAAGGCGTACACACATGTCAATGACACTTTATGAAATGTTTTCGCCATTTATTTTTGTATAATTTGCGTAATAATTGCTGTGCGAGAGTATGTCAACGGCTAATGCGGTGATCGAGTATGGTGGTGTATATAATATTTGTTGGTGTGTATGTATGTATGTATGCATGTTTGGTGCAAGCAGAAAGCGATTGTGCGTGCGATTTTCAAAAGCGTGTATGGCTTCAACTAATTTGAACGGTGGTTGCGGCCAAAATGGTTTTGACATTGGCAATGCGAAGCAAAACAGAAACTAAAAGAAAAAAGAAAAAACAACAAAAAAGAAAAAACAAAAAACAACAAAAACAATAATAGTACGAGTAAATAAGTGAAGAAATAAAACTAAACTAACTCACACCAAAACAATACACCGCCAATTACACTTGATCGTTAGGCTTCGAACAAACCATTGAAACTATTAAATCAACTCGCTGATTTTAATTTCTGACAATCGCGTAATGAATTTTAATTTATCTTTTACGCGTTCCACCAACCAACCAGCCAATTAACACGCACACACGTAAATACAGATGTATACATGCATGTTTATATTATTTACAGTATATGGTGAAGGGAAAGGAACGACATATGTACGTAAGTATTTTTGTTCTCCACACCTGTGTAAACGTCTGAAACTCTTAATCATTATGGCTTTGGAGCTGTATGACCACGTGATTTGGTTAGAATGTTCAGTAAACAAACACACATACATATGTACAGATATAGAGCCGCCGTAGGAACGATTGTCTTGAAGCAAAATGAGGCTACATAAGCCTCCACCCTTCGTTTTCTATGAATATGGGTACCGAATGACATAACAATGTAATCTTTCTCGTTACATTGTGATAAGTTCATTACAGTTTAAAAAACGTATCGTCTTCCGAAGAGAAATATTGACAGCAATATCAACCTAATTATCCAAATAGTCGAAGCTAGACTCGCATTTAGAACAAATAGGTCATAGAAGCATCCTATACCTATAGCTCAACAAGCAAGCTGAACCAATATTATCAACTAGTTGGCTCAATTTGCTTTGGAGATTCAATTGAAAATGCGAAATGTATACCATTAGTTCCAGGTTCAGGTAAGGTGGTAAGGTCCCAGGTTCAGGATCTTGGTTCCGGCCATTTTCACAGTTACGCGAACGAATCTTCAACTGAGCGCGCATTTATTTACAGCATTTTTATACTTTAATAATACTGCTGAGTTCTAGTCACGCCGACATGAATCAGTCCCCATAGATAAATTAATTTCTCGGACAACCCAATGACTATTAGAGATCTACTCAGCAGGTGTTACAAGATTCAAGTCTGCCAAAGTGTGGTTTCATAACCACAATTTTTGTAACAAAGTCAAATAATTGTATATGCTAGAAGATGATGGAACAAAAGCTCAGAAGAATTACGAAAAGATGACTTTTATTCGTCTTTGAAAAATCAGAATCCTTCATTCACTTGTTTCCAGTTTCTTTCAACTTTTAGGCCACTATAGCCATCTTCGATTAGCCAATTCTCAGCTCGCTATGCTGGAGATCAGCCTCTCATGCTAAAAGAAAAAGTATACAATATCAAAATTATCCAATTGCTCTCCATGCAAAAAAAAAACTGGTATAAAACTGGTATAAACAAGGCATTGTTCCTTTGTTTGTATCAGTTCGTGTTACGTATACCAGTTTATGCGAATTATACTAGTTTATATTATTGATAACAATTTGCATAATTTATACCAGTATATGTGGCTTATACCAGTTGCTTGTCCGATTCGCCACTCTCAAAGATTAGATCGTTAGAACTATAAATTTGAGTTTTTTTCTTTCTTTACCAATATTTATTCTGCATTAATTTGCACAAAAGGCTGAACAATAATCACTTGATTTTGTTCGCCTTGTGATAAAAACTTAAAATAGATAAGCGAACAGGAAAGAAATTTACGCTGTGTCAGCTAACAAGTATGCGGCAATATATGTATATTTACACACATAAATATATAAATATAAGTGTATACATACTTGAATTATGTGACTAACCTAGTCTTGAGCATTTACATGGCATTAGCGCGCAAACAGCGGATACTCGAGTTCAAACGAAGCCATTAATATGTATGACCACAATAAACACAAATAAACGAGTTCATTTAGATTTTATTGTTTCGGCAAATAAGCATTTCAAGTTGGTGCATAATTTATCATATTTATTCTTCAAATAAGTAGTAAAACAAACATTGCAACGACGAGCAGCTGATTTATTATTAACGACAAACCAACGATGGCGATGGCGGCGCTGATGTTGTTGCCAACTGTTGCTGGAAGTTGCTGGAGTTTGCTGGAGAAGTGTGTGGTGGTATCGATACACTTCTGTAGATTTTCAGTTGCTTTATTATGTACGCGTGAACACACATATGCTTGTTTGTATGTACAAATTTCCAATTGTGTTAGCCCGCAATGAGCCGTCACAATCGTGTAGTTGGCAGACCGAAAAATCTGCTCCACCGTTTGACAGCGCCACCGCAAGCGGCATTGAGGTACTCACACTCACAGCCAACAGACACTACTCATCGGCTTATCTGTATCGGATGTGTAAAATGAAGTGTGTTCGATTCGGTCGCTTTCGAGTGCGTTCAGTTCAGTTGCACAATGATGTCAATAGATGAGTTCAGTCATACACTCCGGTATTTGCGTACCTTTGTTTGCACACACAGAAGTTACGGAAATAAAGTCCCCAGGTAAACAAGCAGTATTGTCTTTTAAGTATCCACGGACGGACATACGAACGGTGAACCTTCGTTTCGATCAAGTACTTTCAGAACCAACCTATAATAAAATGTTTGCGGCATATTTCTGCCCTGTATGTATCTATTATAATATATTTATTCCATTGTTATCGGTAAAAATGTTCGTGTCAAATAGCTGAAGCTGATAAAAGCATATTTTAAGCATAAGTTAATATTATTTTTTTGTTTATCAGTAGCAGGCATGAAACTCAAATAAACGGGGAAAACATTTATTAAGCCACATGACGAATTTCTGTCGCGAATCAGTTTGCATTCTGTGAGCATATGTTATTCTTAAAACGCAAATAGTAGAATATTATATATTTGCTTTAAGTATAGTCTACATTCTTTGTATCAATAGGTTACGCAGAAGCCGATATCTGATTATGCAAACTTGTACTGAAAGTGTAAATTTTCTGGTGCATCGGTTCTGGGTACACAAAGGCAGAATATATGTTTGAGTAAAAGTACTTAGCAGTGGTTAAAAATACTCACTTCAAATCCATCAAAGGCACAATAAAATAGAAATATCAATTTTCGTTTCAAATTAAGTAATTATTCTGAATGTAAACTACTCAATATTACTCTCTCTGCTTCGAAAACTTAGAAGACTTCAGTTTCGAGTAGGAACACCATATCGAGTAAGAAGTCCATATCATGAATTATGTATAGTTACAGAATACTACTTAATTCAGTATACTATATTTTATTTCTAAATAATCAGTATTAATTCAAATTACTCTTTAAAGTAATTATAAGTATACTTGTACCCAGCAGGGAATCGTTCTCTACTTAAAGTACTCTGTTTTAATTAAAAATACTTACTTCAACAAAATTTTAACCCCGAGGTATTCTTTTTACAATTAAGTATACATTAAATTACATAATACGAATAAAAATGTAGTCAGGATTGATGCAAAGTATTCAAAGACAATTCAATTTACTCTATTTTACAGTCACTATGTAAAGTACTTAATATATAATATAAAAAGTACAAATCCATTTAATGGAGTATATAATATGGATACCCAGTACTCAGTCTTGACTCAATGTATATTTCAAATACTTAGGAATCATTATGTAGTATATACATAATATATATGTACATACTATTTATATTCGATAGTTTCATTAATATGGATTTTATGTATTCATTATTTCTTCTAGATAAAATATTCACTGTCCATTGAAATGAAAAGGTATTGGATATTGGTACCCGGTTCATTTAAAAATACTCAATATTATTGGTAAAATGGGTATTTGGTCCTGAAATGAGAATACGATATCGAATAAATGTACTCTATTTCACCTCACTTTAGTAAACAGTTTGCCAGACAGTCTGAAATGTTTGTATCATTAATTTCTAGTAGAGGGAGCCATTAGAAATGACTGAGTATATTTTGTAATTAGACCTCAAAAGACACGTAAGGCAGTGGACGTCCAAAAGATGCTGTTACGAAGGAAACCACTACAGAATTCCACAAAATGACTTTATATGCCCATAAAATGGGACTGATCAAGACAGACAGCACTCTAAAGATATCAAAAAAAGTGTTTTACACATCTTTCATGAATATTTGAGTATGCGAAAGCTCCTTGCAAAGTTGGTACCGCGCGAGCTCACAATCAACCAATGCACCATGTAATAAATTAAATAAAACGACGACAAATTGCGTGAATTGAACTTCGACTATGGTGGTAACCATAGTCCTCGTATCTTGTATCAGTGAATTATTTCTGTTTTCAGACCTCAAGTGAATGACGTCGTTGAGACGGAGGCCTATTTTGAAGCAAGAGACAAATTGCGCCACAAAAATTCGATCGAAAAGGTTGGGATACCGCTAATATCGCCCTAAAGTGCATTATATTAAATAATGAAATCAAATTTTAACCAAACAATGGACATTTATTAAAGACGATTCCAAATCTCAACAAGTTTATTATATTTATACGTAGATAGACTCAAATTTATTAAAATACATTTTATTACAGGCTCGGTCCACAATATACCGCTCCCAATATACAACTGTCTCTTATTTAAATGAAAGATTTTTGGAGCTTTGAGAACATGATATTTATTCGTAAACATGTATGTGAATATTTACACTTAACGCATGATTCGCGTGAGTTAATCCTCATAACTGGGTGTGGACATGTTGCAGCACATAAATTACAGTCTAATAAATTCTGGATTCAAAGTTTCTCCACACACTATTACTCACACTCACACAAGCCATGTTTAAAAATTCACCACATTTACGCGAACTCACCATCGGGATGCGGCTAATGTTTATCCATATCATATTTTTTCAAATGCGATGATAACCCAATTAGAAACCAATCAATTACTCTTGTATTTTGACTTGCAACAGATTCATAACTAATTAGTGGCTTCAACTATGTATGTGTACGTGTGTGTGCGTGTCACTGGTTAGTTGGTTGATTTGTGTGGTTTAGTTGTTGTAATAAAGAGTTATAAAAATGTCATTAGCAAGTCTAAATTGAAAAGGCAAATACGAACGAGTAATCAGAAAGTAATGCAACATTTTCTTTCACTCTCCAACATGTGGACATGTGCGTGCGTGTGTGTGTGTGTGTGTGTGTGTAATAAGCCCACATACAAACATTTACATACGCATATAGGAACACAATCATAGTCATCAAATACAGTATTTGTGACCCCATTATAAAACTGGTCCTTCCCACTTGCCAACAATAACTGAGTGAGTATCTATGCGTATGTGTGTGTGCCCGTGTGCGCATGTGTGTGTATGTGCACAAGTACAGGTAATATGTCGCCAATATTATCAGTAGCCGCTGGCAATTATCATGTCGCCCCTACACGCCGTTACACCGCTCGCCATGGCGAAAATTTGCCAAACACACACACATGTACATCATACACGAATACATGCACGAGTGTTTGTTTGTATTTTTGCCACAGCACCTGAGAGTCTTGCCATGCGTCAGCGGCAACAACAGCAAATTTTGTTGCGCCAAATTGATGTGGCCAACGATAAATGGACAAGAGACACACAAACATACAAACATACAAACTCACTTGTAAAATAGTTGAAGAGCAGGAATAACTACTCAATCGTTGCTTAGTTGCATTCAGGAAAAAAAAACTGTTAAGCATTTAATGAGAAAAATGAATTAAAATTCCTGGAAAGCGAGGATGACGATGATAGGACGGATGATGCTGCCGTTGCAGTTGCTGTTGACAACTCTAAGCTGCTATTTACATACATATGTGGAATCACTTGAAGCAAGGAAAAATTAAGTTAAGGAAAAAAAACAATTGTGCCTTATCGAAACCAGTTTGCAGCGTTAACCGTCGTCGAATCATCTAATACACACTAAGTGAATTGTAAATGATAAAAAAAACAAAAAACAACAGTGATAAGTTAGTTGGAAACTATTTTATAATTATTTGAGTAAAATTTTTTGAATTTAATTAAATGTTTGAAATTTTGTAAAGAATAAAGAATAAAGAATTTAAGTTTCGGCATACGAGGTGTGTTGGAAAAATAACGGGCATTTACTTCTTCTTCTTCTTCTTGAAAAAAAAAACCAAATTATTTACTCATTCGTCTACATTAATGTTGTCGCCTTCAAAATAGTCTCCATTCGATATTACGCACTTATGCCAGCGCTTCTTCCAATTGTCGAAACACTACTCAAACTCGATTTTTGGGATGGCCTTTAGCGCTTTCAGCGAGGCGCTTTTAATGTCATCTATACGTGTAAAACGACGACCCTTTAAGGTTCTCTTTATTTTTGGAAATAGGAAAAAGTCCCACCATGAGCCATGTCTGGCGAATATAAAGGCTGGGGGGCATCGTTACAGTATTGTTTTTGATCAAGAATTCACGTATAAACAACGAAGTGTGAGTGTAAAAACCATGGATTGTTTTTCTACAAACCCGGGCGTTTTTTCGGATTACTTCACGCAAACGGCGTTCAACTTGTAGATAGTACGCCTTATTGACTCCGTTTGACCTTGAGGCAAGACTTTTTACAGTTAATCTGATCTGATCTAGTAATCTGATCTCTTGTTTCTTATTTACCGCCTAAACAGTTTAGTTTCAGAGAGGTAAATTAGGATTTTTACAGGAAGCTTTTTAGCAACTCTATTTTCTACTAAAACTTAGAACTTCTTTATTAGTCTCGTTAAAAAGTTTCGTTCTATACCTTTGAATTTATGAAAAGCTTGATATTTTAAATCTTAGTAATTCAGTTTGATCAAATTTGGTACAGTGCGTAAACTCAAAATTATTTGAAAATTTATATTTTTGAATTATATGAAGAACAGTTTCTAAACCAATAATAAATAGATAACCTAGTAGTAGACAACTCGCATTTTAATTATAACTGTGCTTGTGCGCTTTACATTGAAATGAGGAAAGAATTCGCATATACAAAGTTGCTTGTTTGCAACAACGGTAACTGCGAGTGCACAGCTAAGCAGCAAGTCACATGTACCAACTAACAGGGAGTGAGAGAGTGCTAAACTGGTTGGCGAGCTCATTATATGCACATGCATACATGTTATATTTATTTCATTATTTATTCATATTGATTGTATTTGCCATTCATGAAGAAAGTCAAAGACGTTATGTTCAGTTGTTGCGGGCATAGCATATTCCTGATTCATCATTGACCATGACAGGTACAGGCGGCAAAGCGTTAGTGACATTTCTTACAAACTTACACGAATTTAGAGATGCACGGCGATTGTCAGTAAATTCGTCGCGTAACAAATACGATGATACGCTTTCGGACGACTCAGCCGAGTGAATGCTAACGCCACATTGCCAGAGCAGCGACCACTTTGCGTTGCCAATTTCCAGCGCAAATGCATGAATAAGCAAGTTATTAAAAATTATACCACACCGTCACTCTCTGCCCCGAAAATATTCACACATACACATACAGTCGGCCTTCGGTTGAGCCCCTTCAGTTGAGCCGCACACTCCTTTCTTTTTATTCTCTTTTGTTTGGTGGGTTTTCTTTTGAATTCTACGGCAAAGTTGATTCGTTAATTGTTATCTTTCATTTTGGTAAGTTTCTGCTTTGTCTACTCTATTGTGGCGCAGTTTAATATTATCATTGTTATTGTAATCATATTATACCTACTTCGCTGTTTTACTATGATAAGAAAGAAAACCAGTTACAGCTTTTGCATCTGCGGTGTACGTATGTATGTAATATGTAACGCGGTGCGAAGCGTTGATCTACATATAAATTGCTATTTAAGCATGGGTTTGTATATGTAAGTGAGTTGACCGCGAATGCGCATGCGCTTCTTGTGGTTTCTTACAAATCCCAATCAAGTGCAACACACCATACCGCATTCAATACAGACATACTTGCCTATGGTAGATAAATATGGATGTAAGCTTAGCGCATGGTAAGCCCGATTCCAGGCAACAACCAGTCAACCACTCAGGCGATGAGTTTGTTGCTAGAACATACCGTGGGATTTTGTTGAAAAATAAAGTATTAAAACTTGCTCCATAAACTCGAGTTTAAGATTTTATGTCAAGCGTTCACTTTGGAGTATTTAAAAAACTTTCAGAGTTTCATTCTACATTTTCAATCGTGCGGCCAGTTATTGTTGCACAGTGGAATATATTCATAAACACCAAAAGGAAGTGATGTTTAACAGGAGTTAAAGTAGTTGTTTTGGTACCGTAATTTCGTGATAAGGAGTAGTGTTTAACGCTAAACAACAAAATAGATAATAAACTCACGCTTTTGACGAGTTTTTGAGTAGTATTCAAAGTGGCAAATAAACTCAAGTTTAAGGTTTTGAGTCAAGTGCTCCCACAGTGGTGTTTAAGAAACTTTGAGTTTCATTTTACATGTTTTAATTGTGCAATCAACTATTAGCAAAACAGTGTTGTACCTCCATAAACACCAAAAAGTAATATTTAGCAAGAGTTAAATACATTTTTTTATGGTAAAATGTGTCTTTGGGAGTAGTGTTTAATGCTAAACACAAAAAGTTATGAATAAACTCGAGTTTGTGACTCAAAAAGAAGGTATATACAACTACAAACAATAATTATAATCAGTAAATGACTTTTTTTTGACATATAAAAATTGTATTCTCTCAAACTCCCTCCGTCTTATAGCAGTAGAAAAATAGTAGATCAGATTTTTGTTGTCACTTTCTCACAAATAATTTAATTTAAACCGATTATTTTGAGTTCTTGGCATAATTTACAATATCAATTTGAAGCTATAGATAAAACTTAGGCGCCATTTATTTATTGCTGAGCTGTTCATAGAAATTTTAAAAGTTTTGAGGTTAGTTGTGTAAGGGAGATGCACCATAAAAAAACCCGATTATACCAATTTTTTATAAGTTTCTTTGTAATAATAGTGTAAACACACAAATACACAAAACTGCAGGTTATAATATAGAAGTTATGGAGCTTTTTATAGCATCTAAAAGCGATTTTAAGGTTAGGTTTTCAAAAAACATATGTTAGAAACCAAACCAGTGACACCTCCTTTTCAATTTTTGTTCTCTTATGACCATAAATATAATTTCCGAGAAGTGTCTTCCAAAATATATATGGAGCTGCAACTCAGTGCGGCATATCACCGAACTCCAACAACGTCGTGCGCACCGCAATTATCACACCATGAGTTGAACGCGTACACGCCAATTCGTCTTTGGAAGTTGTTGGCTGTGTTATTCGATGCTGACGACAGCAAGCAGCTGGGACTGCCTGGGTAAGTAATCGAGCGAGTCAGCTGGAGCTGTCTTACCTACACAACCTCGCACGGGGTCGTTGTTACGGGGCGAAGGCGTAAAGTACTTAAGACATATGTCGGATTGTATTGCTCGTATTATTTATGCGTATATTTGTGTTTGTTTTTTCGCCTAAATAGCTCATGCTAATTTTTGTGTTGGTTTCCACAGAAGTACGCAAGCACTGAGCGCCCAAGTATGTCAGTATGTGCTGCAGCTTTCAGTCAACTGTATAATGAACTACTTAAGACACGCGGCACAAAAAGAAAAACTTAAAAAGAAAACATTTTAATCTCACTACAACGGTGTTTTGTGGCTCCGTCACTTGGCCGACTGAGTTTTTCTGTCTTGTTGTTTGTTAGCTTTAACATTTTAACATAATTTCCATAAAGAATTTTTTATGTGCAATAGTTGACGCACGGTGTGCACTTTGCAGATAGTAGAACAAACTGACTTTGGTATTTTCTTTCCATATCAGTTTAGAGTTCATTTCGTAAATCTATCCACCACGCGCCATACATCTTTCCCCTCTTCACAGCAGTCCTAATGTCTTTTCCAGCTCTTTGAAATAAATTTGAACGCCCACTTGATATATCCAAGTTATTTTCGAATATAACTGAAGTGCTGCAGTATCGTATTAACATCGAGACCTTAGCCTATATGACCCAGAGCAAGTATCTATCGAATAAGGAGTAGCTTTACAACATTGTCAACATGTTGTGGGTCAAGGCCATCTTAGTCGAAGTGGCTTAAGTACTACGGTTCTACACTGTTTTGAAACCCAAACTGATACGAATTAAGAAACATTCTCAATTTTTTCTTATTTTGTATTGGAAATATATTGGTTGGAATTTTCGAAGAAAGACATGCTTGACACCTTATAGTCTCCGAGTGACGGTAAAGGATTTCCCAAGCACGCTTTTGTAACTTAACCTAAGCAGAAATGTTCCTCTCTCAGATAATACGAAATAATACCGAACAGATTGGTACCAGGTTCACAGATCTATATATGTCTAAATAATATAAATGTCTGAATTTTTATACGACTTTGGTAGTAAACCATATAATTTTAATTTTTGGACACGGAAGACAAAGTTCTGTATAGAAAATGAGCCCTAAATAGAACTCTTTAGAAATGAGATCAAAGAGAATACAGTCTTTCGAGTTTGCTTATGTGTCAAAAAAAGAGATTAAATATGCGAACATTGTTCTTAAAGAAAGTAAAGTAAAACTAGTTAGGTCGTAACTCAAGTTGTGGAGAATTCAAATTAAAACCAAAAACAAAACCTGAGCCGATGCTTCGAACAAAGAATATATCCCGCAATTACCTAAAAGCTTCAAAAAACACTATATGCGCGTATGCTAAAACACAATAAAACAAAATTTTTAATTCTATTTTATTTTATTTAATTTTGAGCTAAAATAAAGGTGCGAATTTCGCATAGTCCATTAAAAGCCGCAGACAGCATAAGTAGAGACCAATAACCGATCGACCGAAAATTCCACAACCAATATACGCTTGAGTGGGTAAACAAGTACATTATGAGCTTACTAAACCATTTTGTAGACATGTAAGTTCGCGTAGCAAAACGTTTCACATCCATAAACTCAGTGTGCGTGCTGGTGAGGTAAAGGCAATGCCGAAGCTATGCTCCAACGGATTTTGACGAAAATTAAAAGACGTTAATCCATTAGGCCTTTTATTTATGTTTGTACTTAAAGATTGAATATATACCTACATAGATATACTTGTACATTTAAATATGTTAACTTGCTTATAAACCCTGCGGGAAAAGGTTTGGTCCCAAAGTATTGTGCAGATTAAATGAAGAATGTAGAAAGGTGCATGTTATTCAATTGATTTTGAAATGGATTTCGTACACTCTATGTGATTTTCAAAATTCAGTGATGTAATTTGACAGCTGTCAAACTCTGTTGTTAAACCAAAAATTTCTGATTAACCAATAATTTATACAAGTGTTTGATTAGTGTTTGCTGAAGTGAAAAACTTGCAAAGAAACACATAACTCAAAGATCCGAGCGAGCGATCTCTTTATGACTTTATGAGAAGTTCGATCAGGTGTGAAGATTTTGATCACTTCTTCTAGCCAACACAATAGACGGGTGCCAAATTAGCTCTTCAAAGAAAATTCTACGATTCTATCTTTGAATAGCTTCTTGGAGAACGCGCCCTTTTTGAAAGAATGTCGGGGAATTTGAGTCAAAATAATACATTAAAAGATTGTAATTATACTTCAGAGGCCTCGAACGCTAGTTTTTGGCTCTTGGAGGAAATCATGAAGCTTTAGTGCATTGGATTCACTGGAAGTGGTCAAAAATCACACATTTGAGGTGATTGTAGTATTATAAACAAAAGTAGTTCTAGTGTATTCATTCTTTACAGATGAGAAAAAGTAATTTTATTTTGAAAATTAAACATAACAGGAAATCGATTCAAAATGAATCACAGGCAGCGTTAAATTCTCTTGAAAAATAAATCTCCCAATTTAAAAACAACCGATTTCTCTGAGGGGAATAACCATCTCACTGAACCTGGGCCAGATAGAAAAGCATAAAAACATATTGTACATAGATACAATTATATATATATATATAATACATAAACGCGCATCAAAAAATAATTGAGTTCATAAGGCCAAGGGGGCCAATCATGCTGATGATGCCGAAACAGCAGACGAGCAGGGGCAGGCAAATGACACAAGGCAGTGCTACAAAACATGGCTAACCGACATTAGGCCGAATAATAATGATAGTTCGTAGGTTTTATGACCACTTTGTAATTGAGAATATTATGTGCGATAAAAATGGTGTCGGTGTGTTTTTCTATTTCGGTTTAAGCGCGAGATTTTCTTCAATGCTTCGTTTGATGCGTACCTGTTCGCGACTGCGCACACGTATTTCTGTGCATACATATGTATGTAGGTAGTAAGTATGTATGCAAAACGTTGCGAAGGCCGCGCTCAAAGTTCTCGTTCGGAGTTTTCAACAACAAACAGATATATTTCTGAAGAAGCAAGGTGAATTTAATACAAATATATGTATGTACCTATATATATGTTAACTAGGTATATATGTAAATATGTTTGCAGCAAACTCATTTAAGGAACATTCAATTTACGCACTGGTAGCAGAAGCGCCAATAACCGAAATGTTTAATGACAAAATGTCATACAGTTTTAAGCCTTTTATTGCCCATTTAATTATGCCTGTGGTAAATTAAATAAAATTTACTAGACGACGCTACGAGGAAGTATCTGCAAGATGCGTAGTATTTTAGTGATTCATGTGACTTTAATACCGCTTAAGTTTACTGTATAAGCTGGAGGATTAGCCTTGCATATACATATAAATAATATAGAAACGCATATAATACATGGGTCCATAAACTAGTCTTTAGATTATTATTAATACTATTAATAAACGCCAGCATCATTTCCATAATGTTTGGAATGTTCATACTAATTTTTGAAGCGATTTAGCCAGATTTTTACAAAACAAAAAAAAAAACTCGTTATTTTCCGAAGTGTCAAAAGCTTTCGATATAGTCATAAGTTTTTTTGAGCTTATCTCTACATTTTAATTACAAAAACATGTGTTTTGCAAGCGCAAAACTTTTTCTAACTATGAAAATATTTATCAGCTTAATGTATTCTATTAAAAAGGAAATATTTAGCCAGATTCTGATCAAAAAGCCAGTTGTTTGCCGAAAAGTCAAAAGCTTCTTAGAGCGACAAAAACTGTTTAAGAGTAGCAAAAGCTTGAAAATGGTTAAAAGCAATTTGTTTAGAGCTTTTCTGAAAGCGTAAAAGCTTTTTCATTTAATGAAAATCGTATTCAACGTAATATATCCCTCATGAAGGGGAATTAAGGAAATCATTGACTGCTTTCATCGCGTATGAGTAATCATTTAACCATGTTCTCAATGTTTTCAGTGCTTAGACAACCATTTTTTCACAGTATGTATGGCAAGTACCTACAAAATCACTCAAAATATAATGTGCTAAGTTCCTGACATCATAGTTCATAATTCATCAGTAAATGTTCATAATTTGTCGGAAAATTCTGCATGGTGAAGATCTTCTATTATCATCTTGGGCATTAATATCATCCTATTCAACAATGATCTCCCATATTTTCAGGGTGTAAAAACTCATTTGTCGGATAATATATAAAAACTGGACGATATATATGAGAGCTGTCTACAAGGTTTTGTAACCTTCAAATATTCGAAAATTAAATAGCGCTAAGCAATTCCTTATTGGTATTAAAAATATTCCATTCGTCATACACCTTATTTGAGAAAACATTTGATATAAAATGTTATCAATATTTTCAACCTTTCTGAGGAACTGCTACTTCACTTCACTTCAATA
The DNA here is from genome assembly GCA_021498325.1 of Bactrocera minax. Taxonomy (NCBI): domain Eukaryota; kingdom Metazoa; phylum Arthropoda; class Insecta; order Diptera; family Tephritidae; genus Bactrocera; species Bactrocera minax. The sequence goes on from JAKEEE010000001.1 coordinate 7,162,481, forward strand.
GTGGCATATTAGAAAATCTTCAGTTTCGAAGTTTTCTTCAATTTCACTGTATGTCATAGATAGATGATTTCAGAATGATTTACACGATTAATATGTTAGCTGTCTATATTCTTAAATATATTTATTTTTGTCGGTCTCAATCAATTGGTGTTTGCCTAATTTTTCTATTATTGCTTGTGAGTTTCTGAAAAAGTTTTCTCCTAAAGAAAAGGTTCAAAATAGAGGTTATGTATACAATTATTTGCCAACCGTTTTCATTAGGTTGAGTTAGTGTCAATAGATAATTTGTGGAGGTACGGCAAATGATTATTACATTCATAGACCAATTTATACCGGAATATACTCTTAAATTTCAATTTCACAAGTTTACAAGTTCAAAATAAATGACAAATATTGTATGACATTTCAGATAATAAAAGACAGTAAAATGTTTGTCTTCTGACATCTTGGACATTTTACTTAATATATTAACCTTCGCATGTCGTATGTCTAATATAGATGCTGAAAAAGACACGTATAATAAGATTTGAAATGAAAAGAGGGCTTATAAAATTTGAACGAACCACGATTAGAAGTTGATACCCTAAAAAATGTAAGTCCAAAAGGTTTCAGTTTCACTTATTTTCTTATTATTTAAAATGAATTCAAAATATTACAATTGACTCATTGGTGTAACCCGTTCATACATTTCAAAATCATAAAAACAAACTTTAGAAGTATTAAAAACTAACCTAAAAGTTGCAGCATTCATAAATGTTTTTTCACAAAAAATAAAAATATAACAAATTTTGAGATTATTCATCAAAATAGGCACTTAAATCTTCTAATTTTTTGTTGTGTATGTTAATTACCTTGTAGACTTGCCCATATGTGCCATTGCCGACGACTTCGATAAGCTCAAAGATACCAGCGGGGTCCTGAAATGCAAAACATAGGTATAGATAAGCAAAAACACGTATGTGTACGAATATAATAGGTGAACTATTTTGAAATAATACGGCGAAAAATTCGAAATCACAAATAAATTGAACGATAAGTATAATAATATCCTGACGAAGTGCACATGTTAATCGCTTTGTTTACAAATCACTTCAAACGCATGCAGGTCAATGACAGCAGGAGAAAGCGAAAAAAACAACAACAAAAACAATCAGAACAAGAGCAAAGTACGGAGAAAAAATATTAATTCTCGAGAAAAACACTAAACGCTATTGAGAAATGGTTTTATTTTATGTTTACAACAATCTAATCACACTATTTTTGGGCTCCTAGCGCACACACACACACTCACATATGTATGTGTACGTTGGTACGCATTTGTGTGCACACTCTTTGAACAGATTTCGACAGGTACACTTGATTACAACAAAAACGAAAACAAAAACAAAAACAAAAACAACAACAACGCCCATCAAAGCAATTGAGGCTAGAGAGATCTGGTATATAAATATGTACACATGCATTCTCACATATGTATACAAACGCTTAAATATTTGTGCTTTGTTGTTTCACTTATATACATATTAAACATATAAACCCACATACACAGACCCTCACGATGAGAGGGAGAAAACAAAAGGTAAAACAATTAGAACGCCGAACGCCTGCAACAGAAGCCAAAGGAAGGATGCAAAACAATGATATGGTATGTAATCCGACCAAAAACGGAAGGAAAATGCCACGATGTATACATGCATGTGTGGATGTATGTATGTATGTGTAACAGTCAAGCAAAATAGCACGAAGAGGTTTTAAAAAAAAAAGACAGAAATGAAAAAGGCAAAAATAACAAAAAAATAACAAAAATAAAAACAAAAATAAAAACAAAAAAAAAACAAAAAAAAAAAGCTAAATAAAAATTACAGAAACAAGAGAAAAAACCTACAAAAAAATTTAAAAAAAAAACCAAAAAGAAAATACTAAAAAAATTAAAAAAAAAAACCAAAAAGAAAATACTAAAAAAATTAAAAAAAAAAACCAAAACGAAAATACTAAAAAATTGTATGAAATAAGAAAACGTGATATGTGGCAATGCATGTAACTGGCTGTGAAATAGTGTGGGTGGAGTAAAATGCAGAAAGTGGGGTTACCACCTACACAACGAACGCCAACGCAAAGGAATCAAGCGGCTTGTGCTTGTGTGTGTGTGTGTGTGTGTGGTGTTCTGCAGATTCAACGCCGTTTCACTTTTCCACCGTTCTTTTGTGACACACACACAGGCACATATATGCACGTCGATACAAATGTATGAGCATGTGTATTTTTTGCTGGTTTTATTTTGAATTTTGTCTCCTTTTTTAAACTTTGATTGGTGTTGTTTTCGTTTTTTTTTTTTTTTTTTTTTTTTTTGGTAAGTACTCTTTTGCCGTTTGCGGTTAAAGCAAACAAAATATGTGTCATATGCACACAAACATGCTCAAATACAAATGTATGCATACCCCATATACATACAGACATACATCTATGGATACTTGCAGACATGTTTACAGACATACATCTATGCATACGTATATATAAACAAACTGCTAATAGTTCTATGCTCTTTATGCAGCACGCTGAAGCAACAACAAACAATGATCGCTTGAACGCTCCCTCGTTGCCCAGTGTTGCCACACTGTTTATCCGTATTTTATTAACACGTGTATATGTTCGTAGGTGAGTGCGCGTGTTAGAACTGCTTGTGGGTTGCAAACCCTGTAGGGGAAAACACGCGTTCCAATTCAAATGCCGGCTAACCTAAAACTTTGAACAAGGTAGAAACGTTTGAAGAGTTGACCATGTCAAGTCTATAGGAAAAATAAGTTAGGGAGAGCGATCTTCGCACCTAGTTCATTGTCTTTATGGTAGAATAGTAAAAAAAAAATTGGTAATTAAATATCAAATGGTAGAAAAATAAAAGTAAAAGTTAAAAAAATAGGTTTTCCCTGTCCAATCCGATTTAGTGTCGAAGCTTTTGTGTCAGTCATTTGTTAAATGGGTTAATGTTTTTGGTGAAGATCATCATTTTCATCAACATTTACCCAAAAAAAAATCTAAAGCTCTTAATTTTTAATTACCCATTCAGGTTACAACAATGACTGGCAACTATTTATATGTATGCTGAAATTTCCTGCAGGGTATGCTTACATATCGAAGCACACACTCAGTAACACATGCATAGGTTCAATTAGATATACATATTTATGGTGATTACTTCATCATTTGCACTAAACTCTCAGGTGTTAGATACCTCAGCAGCGACGTTCAACGTATGCAGCTCAGCATAAAGTATAGATTGAATAAAATTAAACTGCAATAGCATTTTCTGGGTATATGCAGAACTCTACTGAACTCTACAAAACAGCACTATGCAGTCTATAAATTGTTTAGAATTAAAAAGAAAAAAACAGAAAAAAAACAGAAAAAGAAGAAAACAAACACAAACAAACAGCGATAAGGTTTTTTCCGTCTAGCAAAGAAAATACAATAAAAGAACAGTATTCAACATTCATGAAACGACATATGAATTTCCAATTTATTATTGTATTTGCCTTTGTATACACATAAACATGGATACATTTCCCTTTTTACGATAATGAAACAGCTGGAACCAGATCAAGAATGCTAATGCTGAAAACAACCAAAACTACAACAAGAATAACATATTAAAGTCAGACAGACAGATATGTATATATGTATATTGAAAAGAAGCGAACGTGCAAAGGCGTGGAAGCCGTAGATAGTGTAGCTGGTAAAAGTAGAAGGAGGAGTTATTTGTTTTCGTATGTTGCACTGGTGAAGCCCCAGCAATAAGTGCGTATCTTTCCGGTGCATGCGCTTCCATATAAGCACGAGTATTTATGTAGCATGTAAATAATTATCTATCTACATATGTGTCATTTGTAAGCGGAAAGTAGTATCTGAGTGATTAAAATATGCATTAAACTATTATTTGTTTTTACTGTCTTTGACGGAGTTAAAAAAAAATATAAAAGATTACTTTGACATTTTTTCTAAAAAAAATTGTGGTGGTTTCATAAAAAGCTCGAAAAGTTAGTTAGATGAGAAAAAATAATTTGGGAAAAATTCTATTATAAAATTCTAAAATAAAATTATATTTAAAAGCATGAAAATGTGCAAAAAAATATTAAATAGTAATATAACCATTCAATAGGAGCTATTCTCCTTTAGTTAGACACAGAAAACTTTTGGCGATGCAGCGGTTAATGCTTCAATTACTACTCGCAACAGAGTTGATAGTTGTCACTGTATTATTGTCAACTTGCTATCAGCTGTGAACACTAACTACCTACATTAAATTTTCATCACTAATATGACATCGATGCATCTAATAGTAACTGAAGTAAAATATTTATTCACAAAAATTGGGGAAATAATTTCATTTACTATACCGCTCTAACAACAATAAAAAGGCAAAGGATTCTGGCATTATGTAAGCATAATAATAGCAAGTCTAACCTTTCGGACTTTCAACTTGCAAATAATCACTGATAAACCATTACATTTATAATGCCATACAACATGATTCTCAAGACTCTTTGTTGTATTTATTTCACTTCACTTTATTCAGGAGTGTTGTTGCTAGACCCTTGAATATGAAAAAAACACCTAAGATTCAAAAGTGAACTTCCATTTAACTCAATTGTAATATTTAGAGTTAATATCAACTCAATACAAGTACGTAAATTGGCAAAGGAAGCGATAAAAGAAACTGCAAATAGGTTTAGTGAATTTTAGCAAAGAGCGTCTCACCGATCTCCATTCAAGTTGTTATATGCGATACGTACATATACAGCACATACACAAATATATTTAAAAACGTGCCTACATAAATTTATTATGGCGATAAAATATATCTAGCGATCTGGTATTTATATATATATCTGGTATTATATATCTAGCGAATCAAATTCATACAGTGAAAGGACCGAACAACTATCCTCACTAAAACGCACTTAAATCTCGAAGTTAACGAATCCAACACAGCTGCTATTACTCCAATGTTGTCCAACGCTGCCGCAACGAGTGTATCAACCGGTAGACTGCTGTAAGCAATACATTTGTTTACACATGCCAAGTCAGACTAGCCTGGCAGATCAGAGTTGGTTAGCAAGTTGGCCCTGCGACGGTAGGTGGACTACGTGCAGCTTGTTGGACACACTTACTTATAAATGTCAATAAATGCATACAAATCTACATACTACATAAACATACATATATGCAAATAAATATATGTATCTAATTACATATGTAAGCGTAAGCAAGTGTGAAAACTCGACTCGCCGACACTAGCCTGTTTTATTATTGCTTTCGTTAGTTAGCTAGTCTTTTTACGACTTCCACTTTTCACATCTAATGTGGGCGAACGTGTTTATGTTATAATTTAGAAAAAAAAATATATGCCAAAATATTGAAAATGTTGTAGCCAGGCAAAAAGTAGGGTAACACATTGTTGGTAACACGTTTGGAAACAACTGGTCATGTCTAACTCACGCTTAGATGTTAAGTAATAACAACAACAAAATTCAAAAGTAATTCAGTAAGTAATGTATTTGTACAATTTGTGATTTTCGAGGTACATTTGCTGTCAATAATCTTAAAGAAGTATTAAAAGCGTTATTTAATTGTCACAGCTGACAGGTGGCAGCTGACTTGTGGGCTTGCCATTGTGTCAAAATTAGAGAAGGATTTTCTATTATAACTAAATTATTAATTATTTAAATAACTGCATCACTCATTGTCTATTGTATATGCAACTAAACTTCACTGCTCGAGGGAATTTCAACTTATACAACTTCTTTTATTATAGATTATTTACATAAAGCGCCACAATTAATTTATACAAACTCAGCTCAGCTAAACTGATGTCAAGTGAACGTTATAATATGTGCGTACACACACACACCGCTATTTTTGCACAGTTATTTGTTTAATTTGCTTCAAATTCTTTGACTTTCTTTGTGCGCCACGTCGTTGACATTTGTTTGATGACCTTTGGAGCGTAATACCCTCTGCGTGCGCCACTTTCAGCACAATGAACGCACAACCAAATTAGTAGATACTTAAAGTAATTGCTAATGTAAGTCGGTGCGTGCGTATTAAAAATAACTTTGATAAGCCAAACAATGGCGAGACAGTATGACATAGAGGTTGTTGCCACAAAGTCATTGCTCTGTTGCTTCACACACTACACTAAGAAGACATAATATGACAATTGCCGGCCTTGTGTGGCTCATTATTTATGTTAACTTAAATATAAGCAAAAGCAATAGGGTTTATTTATGCCGTTTATGGCATTTATTATAGTGGCCCTTTACTGAGGAAAACATTACTAATTTTTTTAGCATACTTTATTTAATTTGAATTTCTGTCAATGCCTCCAGCAAACACATATGATGCCACCCGGACAGCGCAGACGTAACAAAACGAAGTTAAGAATGGCATAAAGCCGAAAAAGCTGCCGGCTGGTCTATAACCATGTGATAGCCACTACCTCCGCCTTTTTTAAGCACTGTCACGCACGGTCGTACGCATTACAAACATTTCGTTAAACGTAACAAGCAGAGACAGCCATGCTCAAGCATGCCGGGTCATGTGTGCGCTTTTTTGGATTGAATATTCCCGGCATTGAATTGAAATGGGTGTGAGTACTTACTGACATATGGCAGGAGCGGCAGAATGCTGCTTAGTTGTTCAGAGCGATGATTTGTTTATAAAATATAGATTTTGGATTTCTGTGAAGCAAAATTACAAAAAAAAACAAAAACAAAAAAAAAAAACGTTTGGCAGTACGAATACGTATACCTCGTTGGCAAAATATAAATACAAAAAATTGATAGTAGCCTATATTTGGATTCCTTTAATACTTGTGCAATAAAATTTGCTTGTAAACAACTTAACTTCTTGCTTAATTTTTTCCATTCCATTTGCGTTAACTGTCAATGATCATTAAACCTTTACGTCAAATGTCAGCTTTTACCACTAATTAAATAATTGCATTTTTTTTTTAAATAAAGTTACGATGCTTATAATAAACTACATACACTGAAAATAATTACAAAAATAAATTGCATGGAATAGGTTCAAAGCAAAAACAGCAACCAATGATGATATTTAAGACTTGGATGCGGGTAATAACAACATCTTTCAACCCTAATTGCCAATTGCAGTCGTTTCAATACAATGTAATACCAGTAACAACAACAATGATAGTCAGTGGGTGAAACAGGGGACAGGCATGACAGTTGCTGCAGCCAGACTGGCAGCATTACATACATACGAGTACGTCATGCAACTACATACACATTGGCGTGCGCGTAATTGAAAGTGAATTTGTCAATTTGATGAATTCGACTCCAATTGAAAGGCGAACGAATGAAGTAGCGAAACGAATAACTAAAGGGTGCATATTATGAGAATGCAAGTAAAGACGGAAATAAGGTATAGAAAGTAATTGGCCACTCGTTGCAAAGCGCATTGGCAATTATATGCACATATATCTATTTGTGTGTACGTATAATGCGAAAAAGCGTATAGAACAACAGGAAATAATAATTACGGAAGAAGAAAAGACACAATAATAAAAAAAAAAACAGAGTATTAAAGAAAGTGGTAGGAGAAGTCGGCAAAGCAAAATTTTATTCCACTGAGACTGCCGTAGCTGCGGACGGACGGTAAAAGCATAGTGCCGTATCAGCAGAAGCCAACCAGGCACAGCCGGCCACACCTATACCAACGAGGCAATCATACGAAAAAGCATTGTACTGCAAATGTGCTGCTAAGTCGAAGTGGCACAAATGAACCCAGCGAGCTGAAGTAGGTGCTGCAGTTGCTGCACATTATGTTTAACATAATATGGCAATATATTAATGAGTTCTATTTGAAACAGCAGTAACATTCAGATACATGTAAATATACAAATTTTGGCCAGATAATTGTAAATAGAAATTCATTGAAGTAAGATATAAATTAGGAGCAAAATACTAGTAAATACTGGTTACTAACCTTCAATGCATTCAAATCGATATCATCCAATGAGCAGTTCACAGATGGGGCAAGTTGCTGTTGGTGCGCCATTTTGATTTGCTATTTTCTGTTATTTCCCTTCCTTTTTGCGTTTGTTCACTTTTCTGCCTTTTAAAGCAGTAATTCTGTTTTATTTTTATTCTCTATTTGTCTTTTATTACTTTTATTCACTTTTTGTATTTCATTTAATTCTATTCTATTGTAATTCACTTAGGTCTCACACTTTATATTTTTCGCTCCACTTCGTTTTATGTTCTTCTCTTCTCCTGTTTTATTCTTTTATCATATCCATCGCTAGTTTAATCACTTTATTACATCTACTTCTACTTATTATCTTTGCAGTATGTTTGGATTTTTTTCGTAAAGTTTTTAAATACAAAAATGGAATTATCTCACTTTATAGAAAACACTAACACACAAAGAAGTTATAATAATCGACTGCGAACTGAAATTGTTTCAAAAATTTGCATTTATAAAATTTGTTTCTAAGTTCCACCTTATTTGGGGTGGGGAGCAGCAGCAACAGCGGCTTCTTTCTGTTTCGTTTTCAAGTACTCCTTTTGCTGCTTTCACTATCTCCACTAATCTTTTCACGAAATTTTCATTTTCCACCGATCTTTTTCTTTGTTTTATACTTGAGTAAAAATTTCTATTAAAGACTAGCAATTTTCCACGTCTCAGCCATTTGGGAGGAGGCACTGGTGCTGATGGTGACGATGACGGCAGCACCCAACAAACACACTAATCAAATGGAGTTTCGAGCGGATATGTTGTTGGTGCTCGCACTAACGCTTAAGTATTTATCGGCACTGTTGTTGTTGCCGCCGTTATTGGTAGCGGCTGCGGCAGGTAGACAACTGAAAACTGCCACAAGAAAATTATGTGTAATTTTCTACTTCATTCGTCACGACGAATATTAGGGCAACTTTTGTACATTTATTTCCACTGCAGCTTGCAACCGCACTCAAAAAATCTAAAGTTTTCCACCTCGTGCACTTTTCCACATAAGTTCCGGTTTGTGATTTTTTCTTCCACTAAAGAAAAAACTAATCTAAAAAAAGACGTTTGCTTCACGCCCGATTCGCCTATCAGACCTTTCACATGAACAAATGAAGAATGAATGAAAATTTCGTTGATCGAATTCGATACTGAAACGGCGAATTGGACAATCACGGCGAAGGAGCTATGGGAATGAAGAAATGGTAGAAGACAGGCCAGTGTTGAAACTGGACTTTTATTTCGTCTCACATTTTTAGAGGTGTAGTCAAATTATAAGTTATTAAAACAGATGATAACATTTTACTTCATTGAAATGATTTGAATTATTTAAAACAAAGGCACTCGAAATGATTTTCAATAGAAAATTAAGTAGATCAGCTAATTTGTTCGCAATAGTCTGAGCACTGATAACGACTGCAGTGACATCTTGACGTGAATTTTATCGCAATATTTTTAAAAAAATAATTTAATTAATATTAATTTATTAATAAAAATTTCAGTTACTTAGTCTGTTGGTAAAATCAAAACTATAGAGACCATTCATATATCATGATTTTGACTAGGGCTTAATTTTACAGTTTTCGTTATATTTTTAAAGTATTTGTAAAACCACATTTTTTATCATAGCTGTCACCCTGTGATTGAAATGATTGGGTAACGTTTTAAAGTTATGCATTCAACAGTTTTTCATTTTTTTAAGTGCAGCCACAATTTAATTAAATATTATACTATAATACATATTTTTAACTACTAATAAAATACTGACTTAATATTGATAAATATCTAAAAATTTAGTCGAATATCATGCAACTCTGGTGATGTGAGCTATTGTGAAGTGTGTTTGAAAGAAGAAGACATATCCGGCCGTAGGAAGTACGTTTAAAATATAAGCCATATAAAAATTCGTATTTTAAATTAATGAATTATTTAAAATTTGGAAAATAAAGTTATCATTGTTCTACCTAATCTAATTTATCACGGCACACCACAAATCCAAACTAATTAATCAATCAACATGGTGGTGACATCATTTATTACTCGTCAATTATGCTGTGAAGGCACTTATAAACGTAACATACGTAATGTACATACGTTTTTAGTTCAACCTAATAAATTGTTTGAATTTTGTGTTCCTCAGATATTTAAACACTGAAAGATCTGGCCTGTTATTGTCCACACATTAACCTTTCAATGAAATAACAAATTTAAATGTAAAAATAAATACTTTAATTTCAAATTGGCTACTGCGCCTGCAGAAGACTCATTGATGATTTGCCCCAAAACGCCCTCTTCGCATAGGGTTGATAACACCACGAATAATAAATATCATTTAACTGTCGTTATTTTCAAATTCACTTTTTTGTTTATGCGATATTTTGTTTTGCCCCCATCTGCTCCAAATCATACGCGCAGCAATGTGTGGCGCGGTGTAGCGCGGAGATCAACAGCGAAGAAAAACAAAAGCACTAAAGCCAAACCCCAGCAAAAGTATTGCTCTCCAGCAAAATCTCGTCGCAGTTTCAATTCAGTTTTGAGTTGTTTTCCGTTGAGAACGAACGTGAATCTTGTAGGTTGCGGACGACGCGTTTATCAATTCAACATTTGCATACTTGAAATAGCATAGTGGTTGGAGATAAACAAATTTGTAAGCTTTGCTCTAACAGAAACAAAATCTAATCGGAATGATAGCCAAATGATAGCGCACGCGAAATGCAAGTGAAGAAAAATTACTAAGTAAAGAAATTTATAGAAAAAGTTAACTTACTGGAAACCTCAACGTGAGTGAGAGCAAGTGGACCCAAAAACAAATTTGAATTGTTTGCCAATTGAGCGTTTTTCCAAAACTAGTTTTTATGCACGCACACACACATCCAAAAGCGGCAGTGACCGAGCGCTGGCACTAAATTGCCGGTGTGCGTTGTTACTGCTGAGCTCTGTCTGCTGCTGTTGCTGTTGCTGTCAACGCAGCGTAGTAAACACAAAACAATGCGTAAAAGAATGTGTCTACAGCGCAGCGGAGCAAAGCAAATAGCGCTGAAGTCAACAAAAAGTAAGGTAACTGCGCAGTTTAGTTACTACAACAACACTAAGCACTATTGGCTTTTAAGCGTCAGCGCAGAGCACAATCAGAATAATAAATACAAAACGGAAACAGCAACAGAAGCAGTGACAGCGTCAGAGACCGGCAGCAGCAACGTAGAGCCGCAAAGCCATAGACAACATTCTCTTCTTTGCCGTCGTGAAGTCAACAACGTAGTTGTTATGTGAGCGCAGCGTTGAAATATTTCAAAATTTTGCCAATTATTCTTTCGCGTTTAGTGTTAAATTGTTGTAATATTATGTTAAAATGATCGTTTTAAAACTGAAATTTCGTGCAACTTACAAGCGTGAATTGTAAATTACAATAAATAGTGAAGGTAAAAGACAGAAATATCGACAAACGTGTGAAACAACAACAAGTGAACGAGTGTAAATCTTATTTACCGCCATCTTGCATTTCCGCTGCGTTGTGCCTTTTATGTACTTGCCTTGCTGTTTTTGCTGCTGAATATATTCAATTACGAAAAAGTGGATCGCCAAAAGTCAGCGACAATGAAACAATACGAAAAATTGCATGCAGTTATAGAAACAACAGACTAAGTGAAATACGGGTAAAGTTGTGCTAAAGCAAAATATAAATAATTTCATCGCGCCGAATGTGAGAGAAATTTCAACTCGTTTTATTAAACTTGCTTAAATGCATAGATGTATAGATGTAAACGCAGCAATATTTATACCTTTAACAACAATTTTAGCTTGTTTTTATAAGCTTACGCGTGTTGCAAAAAAAGACCTACTTGGGGCCTAACCTATAAAAAAATATTGAACTTAAAGCCGTATATAAAAGTTTTGACTAAACTACGATATTGCAGTTGTTTTGTTATTTATTTATTATCTTCTTTACAAATCTTAACAAATCGTACAAGGTATAACCATCGATTTCGCGAGTTTTACTTGCATCCCGCTTTCGGCAGAGCAACTTCTTACTAATTCCCTGAGCTGTCTGCAGACTTGTTGATTGGCTTACTGGCTAATTCGCTATGTGGCATTGTTCAGCGGCAAAAATAGCAAATTAGCAAAAGGCAACGTCGCGTTTAAGCTATCGATCGCGTGTTTATGGCACTTGCTTCATGTTGTGCTACTTTCGACTGAGAAAATATTGCAAATTGCAAGTTTAACTTTCGATTTAAAGCAAATTGAATTGCGGCTTTGCTGCAATAAATCGGTGAAATTAACTGAAACTTCTATGCAAAGTACTATTGTATTGGAAGCAAAGCGTTGTAATAAAATAAGAAAAAAAAGTAAAGAGAAGCTGAAAACAGCAACAACTACAAATGTGAAATTAAGCACTCTTTTCTGAATTGATTGTGATTGTTGTGTAGAATTACAGGTGAAGTTAGAAGCGTGAAAGTGAGCTCCGTCTACATTTAGTCGAAGAAATACATAGTTGAGTCAGTAGATAACTGCTCGAGCTAAAGTTGTTGCTAAAGCTAGAGCTGTTTAAATCACAGTAAGCAGCTTAACGACGACCAACACTACGACGACAATAATAACAACAATATAAAATACAATAACAACCACTAGTAAGGTAGTAGAACAACAAAATCGTAAAGCTTCATACCAAAAGCAACAAAACATACCAGTGCCAAAGAGGAGTGAAAACGCATAACAAGAGGAATAGTAGACTAGAATTGAGGAAGATCAAATCATAAGGAACACCAAAGCAAGAAAAAGTGGGAAAGTTATAAAAATCTGAAGGCAAAAAACCGCAGTGCCCGAAATAAAATTGAAAAGAAAGAAATCTCGTTTTTCGGGTCCGTTTCAAATTCTTTTCACTGATTTAACAACCCGTTCGCTTGTGTAACTGCTCTCTCTCTCTCTGCAAACGGACAACTTCTTGATCAATTGCTATTACGTTTACAGCACAGCGTTAGTTTAGCTTCTTATTTGCCGGTTATAACAATATTTCTACTCACATATATATAAGAAGATATATATATATATATATATAATTTACTTTTGGAATACGTCGGCGAAAAGGGAGAAAAACGAAATACACAAAACAAAAGAAATATAAAATAGTCGAAACAACCAAAATTCCAAATCATCAGTAACAATAACAAAAAACAACAACAACAACAATCAGCATCAAACCCATTTTATGTTTTTTGAACGCTCATTACCTTCAGTTAGCTTCTCAACCTGACCTTTTTGGTTATTTTCGTCAAGAGACAACCATAGCAAAGCAACAACAAACAGCAACAATCGAGCCGATAGCCACCGGCAGCTGCTGCACAAGCGTAGTTAGTTAGAAAGTTACCAGTAGCCACAATAGTGACTATTCTCCAATCATTTTATTGCCCCCGCACGGATTAAAACAAAACATTCACGCTGGATTTGGGATACTACGAGGCTGTCAAAGGTAAACAATTACATTCATGACCATATAAACTAAACGAAAACGTACCTGATTATATAAATATGTCAACAGAATTTTATAAACAATAGTAATATTTTTAACGTGGGCAGTTCTATTTTATAGGAAAATATTCATTTCATGATTTTATTTCTAGTAAAATTAGCTTAGAAATGTTAATCTCGCAGAGTTGCCATTTGTATTGAAAATATATATGAACATTGTCTTCTGTGACAAAAAACAGATTTTGTAAACAGATTTTGTGCTAGAGTGAATATCCTCTAACTGACATCAAATTTTATTTATGGATATATAAGTATTTGAATGAAAATTGTAGTAAAGTTAATATCGCAGGATATATTAGGAAAAGATATCTGCTCGATTTGAAGTTTTAAAGTGAAAATTAAATGGTGAAAAAATATTATATATAAAATACTTTTTTGTTTAACAAAACAAATTTCTTAAACGTCAGAAAATTATGTTTAAGTCACTGTATGATGAGACGCTCTTAGTGGAAAGCATTCCCTTCAGATTTAAGGCCATCATATTCTGGGTAGTCCCAATAACTATTTTTTTATTCCAACCAATTTTGAATTTTGTCTGAGTAAATCAAAATCAAAATTATATAAATTTTGAAAACTGAGTGCTCAGTAGCCCTCCAATTATTGGAATCAGTGATTAAAAGCGGTTTCGGTTGCTTATAAACCCACACGGACATATCATAAGACTCTAAACATTTAAACTTTTGACTTATTTGCTTGCTTAAAAAATTAAAATCTGGAATGACTATCTTATTCGTATGGCGTTTGTTTCATTTTATAATTTTATACTGACTCGATAATAGTTTTTCACTTTAAATCATCAAGCGCAATTAATTACTTCTCCACTTGGCCTTTGCCATGTGGAGCATGTGCTCTTCTTTCTCTGAGACCCATAGCTGGTATCGCATTAGATACGTATTTCCAGAGCTGCAAAGTCTCTAATTTGTGCAGTTCTTGTGTCTGTTTTGTCGCCGTTATGTTGTTGATAAGGTTAATTTTCTTTCCACTTATGTAAAGGTCCATCAATCTTACATAAAATCTTCACCCTTCTGTCTATGCATTAGAGCGAGCTTGATGAGAGACTAATTAATTTTTGTTGTTCGTCGAGGGCAGACTTTACTTCTCTTCGTTATGGCATATTCCATACCCATATATTCATGTGTTCATGAGCAATATTTTGTATTTTTTTGCAGCGAGACTAGAAGCTCTGTTTCTTCGAAAAACATAAAATTTTTTATATTTAACCTCTCTATAATCCATTTCAGTTGCCATTATTTCAGTTTGAGAGACACTGGCACTGTTTAATAGCCGAATAAGAGAAAAAAATTCAGAGATTAATTAATTCCAACTTAGTCTCAAGATCCTCCACTTTCCACCCAATTCTAAAAAAGTGAAAGTGGGTTTTGTGATATAATTTTGTCTACTCCTTTAACTTTGTCTTTTTGTGTGTTTGAGTTTAGTTTTAAAACTAGAAAATATTTAAAATTTAACAAGTTAAATATAATTTCTAAATTTTATTTATTATATTAAAATAACCCATCGATAAAACCGCAACATACACATCTGATTCAGATCGATCACCGCACGCAACACTATGTATGCAGGTAACCGATTACAGTGGTTCCTCAAAGTGATTCCTCTTCAACGTCCTCAACATGTGATTTAAATTAAAATTCAGTGGGAATGTATCTACTCACACTTGCTTATGAACGCATTTCGGCGCGTATTCAGATTCGATTTCAGTACAAATTGCTTTATTATATTGTGGAAAATAAAAATACAAAAAAAAGAAGAGATATTATTCTATTAACGCCTTCGCAAATGTTGCATAATCACCATAAGTGCCGCTTCACCTGCGCAAACTATTCGTTTTTACGCTGATCGTACTTTATGGGCTCATTTATAGATATGTACGACGAGTGTGTATGTGTGTGTGCGATGCTCACGGGGTAATTTATTTATTTATTTTATTCACTTTTTGACAATTTGGCGCGCCAGATTGCGATCATAATTGCGTGCGTGTACCAAAGTAATAAAATAGAGAGAGGGTCGCACAAACCGAAGCAAAGCAACGACAGCAACAACAACAACGACAGTAATGTCAACACGAACAGCGATGTCACTAACACCAGCACGCGTGCAACAGCCGAAACCGAGTCAGAGTTGAAATCAAAAGAATTGTGAATCAAGCATTGGTTTTGCACGCTGCTGCGCATACGCACACACACACACACACACGGACAATATGTAGGAAATTGTGTTGGTATTTTGGTTTGCTATATTTGTATTTGTTTAGCTTGTAAGTTTATTTATTTATTCTTCTATTCTTCTATTTTTGTATTTTTTGTTGTTGTGTTTTGTTTACTTTTTACTTTTTGTTTGTGCTTTTCATATATTTTTGTTGTTGTTTTTGATTGGCTTATTTGGAATGCGGTGGAAGTGACATTCAGCCAGCCACACAAGCCGCGCTCAGTCCGTCCGCCGTCCGGTTGTTCGGCTGTTGGAGAATTAACAGTAACAAAAGTATCGTGGAAACCTCATAATTGCACGTCGCGAAACAGCAGGGCACACAAGCGCACGCAGGCAGACCCATTCCGTTTTTTTAAATTTGTTCTTCTTCGTTTTCTACATTTTTAGCGCGCTGCACTCGCGGTGGGGCATGATAGTCGTATTCATTCAACGCGTCCAGCCAGCTCAGTCAGTCGCAGGTGTTGCGCTACATGTGACCGCTTTGACTAAGCGCCTAACTGATGCTATGCCAAACAGTTTCATATGCCCGCATGTGTGTCTGTGTGTGAGTGCAGGCATGCTGCGCTTTTATTTGCGTTGCTTATGCGCATGCGCGGGTGTGTGCGTGTGCGTGTTTGTGATATGTTTATTTGTTAAGCGAACTCGTTGTGACCAGTTCTTCGCCAGCAGCAATGCAACAAGATTTGTGGGAAATGCGCCTTTGCATGCATGCATACGAGGGTGGTCAGATAAATACCGACTCTATAATAAAAAAATAAAAATTTTAGAAAAATAGCGAATTATTTATACATAACATAGTAGACTTTTAGCTCGATTCACTTGACCGAAATACTTGTCTAGGAGTCTTCAAAGTCTTCAAAGACCCCCTTGGCGACGATGACCTCCTCAGTCGACGCAAATTTCTGCACGGTGAGTGACTTTTTCAAGTTTGGAAGCAAAAAGAAGTCGCATGGTGCTAAATCTGTTAAAAGCGGTGACTGAACCTAATTCAACCAATCTGGCCGACAGAGGCAACGGCAGAGATGTGGGCACCTTTTTCCTGCGCTAAATGGGTTGTTTTTTCTGCTATTCGCTTTCGAATCCACCCAATAATTTTGGATAGTAAAGTCCTTCTTAAGGTAGTCAATGTAGATCACACCTTGTGAATCCCAGAAAATGTTGGCCGTCACCTTTCCAACCGATAGGTTAGTCTTCGCTCTCTTCGGAGCATATTCGCTAGGTTTCACTTCACTTTTTCGACTGTTCTTTGGTCTCTGGTGTGCACCAGTGGATCCATGTTTCACAGACGGCCACAAAACGAAGCAGAAGCCCCTTCGGATTGCGTTAAACAGTGTCAAACACTGTTGCTAAGTGGTCTTACTGTTGCTAAGTGGTCTCACTGTTGCGTTTCTTATTCGGAGAGAGCGAACGCGATAGCTTTTAGATAACTTTCCCATGTCAGAAATTCCATGCAGATGTCTAGTGTCTCAGCTATCTCGTGTAGCCTCAATCGGAGGTCTGCCAATACGAGAACTAAACTTTTGCCGTGTTATCTCCGTGGTAGTAAAACCAATTCTTGACGATCCCCATCGAAGAAGAAGAGTTACCGTGTGCAGCATCCAAACGTTCTTTGATTCCAATCACCGACCGATATTGTTCTTTTACTATTTTTCTAATCCACAGACACACCCACTTCCGCACGCGTTCAAAATACAAATTACATTTCCAATTCGGCTGAAAATTTGACTGTAGCCATCTAAAAGGAATATACTTACCGATAGCAAATTTCTTTTGCGATGGCGACTATAAGTACTTCTCGAACCACCCTTGTATATACGAGCATAGACCTCTTTCGACACACACACACACACACACACGCACACAACTGCGTTTGTATGCACTAACTGGTATTTGTATGTATGTATTGTTGTTGGCATGCATGCATGTATGTGCGCTGGCATGTAAATTGTCAAATTAACTAGGCTAAGTAGCATGGCTGGCCTGTTGAGTCGGCCGCCAGAACGTCACTTAACACCACTGCCATGCCATGCCACTTGCACCATCTACCAGCGAAGCTATGCTTGACAGTTCGTCTTTTTGTTGCTCTTTGCTACGGTATCTGTGCTCTCGACACTTTTGTTTTTGCCATTTAAGCCGCAAATAGGTTTCAGACTCGACTTTATTTCATTTAGCCTGACTTACCATACACTGAATTACAGTTAACAACAACAAATCGTTTAAATATCACTCCGTTGCCTTGAGTTGGTATTGAAGGCAAAAAAGCATAGCACAGAATGTGATCTTGGGTGCTGCGCTTCAGTTCGCACATTGTGCTCTTAGAAATTTAGTAATGAAGGGCGTGGCAGCTTGTCCTGCAGCCGACGAAACGCTGCGCACACAACAACTTGTTACTTTGGTTTGTTGTTGCTTTGCTGGAAACTGTGACAGCAACTAGATTTCGCAGCATATTTACCACTTTATTGTGGTTTAGTGGATTTTCTTATAATGTGTAAACTTTGAAAATTCATTGAATGTCTGGAAAAATGTGCTCAACTTTGGCAGTGCGCTTGGGAGAGAACAGCGAGAGTTTTGAGTGCCATAAGCTCTATATCTAATTGTAGTGTATAACGGTATACATTTCGATTTCCTGTGTTAAAATATTGAATTGTAAAAAAACCTAAATTGATCTGGCTGTATCCTGAATTTTTTCGCTATGTGCTTTCTTTAAGGAAGGCTTAGAAGGCTTTCGTGTTTTATCAAGTTTTTATACGTGGTGTTGTGGTTGTTGATGTTGTTCATGCAGAAAGTATTCTCCAAATAATTTTGAGGAATCCTGCTGAGTTCATAGTGCTTGAACGGTTAAAATTCCGGCTCCATTTCGGTTAAGTAGACCTGACTGTCGTGTGAATCTGGGTAAAAGCAAAACCGTTTCAACAGGGAGCTCAAAGTGGCAATACTTTTTCTCACAAATTAAGCAAATTTAGACCCTTCCCTATAGAAGAAATGTAGTATCATAACTTCACTATTACACGGAGAAGTCTAGAACCAGTTTCAGTACAATTTTTCTCTTCACGCTGATTGAAAAATGTTTATATTCCTTTCAATACGTCTGCCAAATTTCAATAGTCTACCAAATTTTTAGTATGAGGCATATGTGGTCTGAGGAGTCGCCGTCGACTGCATTTTTGATTCATAGACCATTCGCAATTCTGTATAAATGTTTAACCCCCCCAAGACGCTTCTGCCTATTAGGAATGGTCGTAGAGTGCTAAAACAAAAAAATATGGGGACCGGAGAGCAATTCGCAAAATAATTCGAAAACTACAGCGCTTCTTCGAAAATCGTAAATTTCAAGGACAAGAACCAAAAAGTTTGCACATTGCCGGCTTGACTATTCGCAATGGTGTTGCGTTTGAACATAAACTGGTCATCGTAAATTGTCCTTTGGCCAGGAAGCACGCAGAAGAATATTTGCTGTTAACTTGTCCTTAAAATCAATACCATAACTGTTGTGTTCGTCGGCAATTTTCAATATTTTTCCAGCGATACTAACTCTGGAAGCACTGTTCCTTCTAAAAACATATACTTTTTTATACTTAAACTCTCTTTAAATCATCTCAGTTCCCAGTATTTCAGTTTCAAAGGCACTGGCACGCTTTAGTGGTCGAAAGAGAGCCACTAAATTCGGAGAATACTTCCTACTACGACTCACGATTTCACTTTCACAACAATTTCCAAACTCTTCTAAAAAAATTGGTTACTTGACATGATCATCGTGTAAGGATTGTTACCGTTACTTGTAACGGTCTTCTCTCTTAGCTATGTACTTCCTTTGTGTTTGAGTTTAATTTGAGAGCAGAAAATTATTTACACTCCTTCGAGTTAATCGAAAAAACGAAGACTTGGACAACAAACAAAACATACGCAAGGCCATTTATGGTCATACTTATAGCAAAACGGGAAAGGAATTAATAAAAATGGAGAGAAAATATGGCAAGCGAAAATCAACACGAGATCATTTATAAACAATATCCAGAGTTATACAGAAATACCTACATAAACGGGGAACCGAGACGCGAGAAGCGGGTGCAAAGAGTTGAGAGAAGTGAAAATAAACACAAGCGGCATCTGCAACATCAGCAACATCAGCAACAATTGCAACAGCGGCGATTCACAGCGCAGCAGATTTTATAAGGAATTGCGCGCATCGATCAACAAGGGTAACAACAAACACAACAAACACAACAACGTACATTCACAAATCACAAATACAAATACAACAAAATATATATACAAAACAATAAAGATGCAACAATGCAATATGCCACCAATCTTTTAAGTGCAACACAAGGCGGTATTGAAGTTATCCGAGTAACTTGACTGCGCAACAATTTTTCTATGCTGCCACATCGCACATGCACACATATGTACATATATGCACTTATAAACATATGCATATACATACATACATATGTACATGCGGTGCAAGTGCGCCCCATCTTCGCCTCTGGTGGTGCTATTGATGTGCGCAACACGTTGAATGCGCGCACAAGGAGGTGTCTACAAGTTGTGCAACAGTCGAAACGCCAACAACGCACACACACATACACAAACGTATGTATATATGCATGTTTGTATGAAAATATGTAGTAAGTGCATATGTTGCACATGCCACATGCATACTTGTGAGTCTATTTTTGATTTTATGGTGCAGTATTCATACTTGCAGCTGTGAATCGCATATTGCCACCGTGTGTGTGTGTGTGTGTGTGTGTGTGTTGTAATGTGAATCTTGGAGTGAGATTTTAGTGAAAACTAATCGAAAAAAAATCGAAATACAAACAGACACGCGGCGCAATTGCACAAAAGTGCGCATAAAATAAGCGTTTTTCGTGGAGCAGAATTTCGCTGTGTGTGTGTGTTTGTGTGACTGTGTTGGTCCATGAAAATATGTTGATATTGCTTTATTTATAAAAGAAATGTAATTAAAGCAAATTTTCAGAGTTTTAAATTATACATAGATGTACATATATACAACATACGTACGTGTATATGTACATAATACTATATATACATATGTTTGTTCGATATTTCTCCAAATTGTTGAAGTTAAAAATACTAGCGTTTGCACTTTACTCTTCACTTCCTTTTTAAGCCATCCGGTGGGTCCCCTTTGGTCGTCGAGTGCAATGAAACACATTTCTGTGAACATATGTATGTATGTATATTGAATTCGCATTATTATCGCCTTCTTCAAATAAGCAGTTATTACATTTGTCGCTATATTTGCTGCAAACGCCGCATCTATTTGCATAATTTAATGGCTTGCATATCTTTGCCTTAAAAAATGAAAGACTTAAGCAAAAATATGTGCACATATACAACACATACACACACATTTATACATATACTATATAACTGCATACATGCACATATATTTTAATTAAACTTGTTGAACTTTTTTGGTCAAATGTAACAGTTGTTTACCGTAAAATACTCCAAATATTGACAAAGCCATATTAAATTGGCTAAATTTTTTTAATGAATAACTTGTATGTATATATAAATGTATATACATATACATATGTATGTAAGTATAGTATTATAGATTTTATAGATTTCCTGTATTGATGAAAAATCGCTATTTGAAATTCATATATACATATATATGTTCAAATATTTTGAATAGAGAGAAAAGGTCTGAAAGTTCTTCCAAGTTCTGCCGAAGTGTTGTCTTAATATTTATTTGGTGTCAAATATAAGTACAAATTACTTTTGAAAACATTTGTGAACCATTAATAGCATAAATAGTGCTATACCGGCATATCACGTTCAATAATATTCAATATCTGTAGAATACTTATCTACTATATATATTTTACAATCATTTTGTAATGGCTTTCTGAAAAAAATTTGACGAAATTACCTTCTTACATACATATATGTACGACATATTTGCTTTCTTGTGAGCTAGCGACGAAAGAATGTTCGCTACAATTACAAAATACATATGAAGCAACAACACAAATCGGCTATTGTTCCAAATTTAGCGAGGTTAATAACAAAACAAGTTGGTGAACTGTCAGTCAAAGCCTGTCAAAAGTCAACCACGTACCAAAATTTGGCGTTTGTTTGACAATTGAGATGTTACAAAAGTTGTTAAATACATTAGCGGAAATTGTATTCTAGTTGAGTGTTCTTTTGCCACTCGTTTACAAAAATACAGTCGAATTGTAGTGATTTTAATAAGAACTAGGGTACATCATTCCGAAATGTGAGATCATGATGCTGAGTTAGATTTCAGTTTACTGTTACCGTTTATTATAGAATAAATTTTATTCTATAATAGTTTATTATAGAATTATTCTGCGCAAATTTTGGACACTTATAGTATATATCTTCGGATATTGTTTTCAGCTCAGCAATACAATGGCATCAAACCCCTTGGAGACATTCTTCTTATTCCTCAACAGGCTCTTTAGTTACAATTTCTCAGTTTATAGAAAACAAAAGTGCTAAAGAAGTTAAGGACACAGCAATCCCAATGTAAAGGTACTTTCGAAAGCAGATATTTAAGAAACAAGCAAATCAGGAAAGAACTGATGATGTCAAAATTGGTAATACGATTGTGTTATTTTGGAAAATGGGCGTGACCCTGCCTATTATTACTTACGGTTAAATGTTTGTACCTCGGTATAATTTTAACGATCTGAATTTGAACTAATTCAATAAAAATTAAAATGAAAGTTAATTCGGGGAATACATATTTATATTTCTTAACTCATTTTCTTCCGACAATCTAACCTCGTGAGTAATAGCTTGAACCGCTATCCCTCTGTAGGTACATACATATGTACCTCTGTAGGTACTGTAGGTGTTAACATTTGTAATAAACGATTCAAATAATAACCATGATCATTTTCCATACAACGGTAACCTTTTTTTAACCAGAAGAACTAAAATCTAAAATGCCAAATTTATAATAAAGTTGTGTCTCATAATCAAAGTAAAATTTTTGACACTAGCGTATATTTGCGTAACATATAATATATGTATAAATATATTTACTTGAGAGAATAAACAATGTCTGAGCTCGTCTTAAATTAGCCCGTACTTGCTTCTTTATGCATATGTGTATATTTGTCTTTGCATTTCGTCCAATTTATTAATTGAAAAATTCTATTTAAACTAACTTTAATGCGCCGCAACAACAACAAAGGCATAAATCGCATTCGCAAAAACTGTTTAACAGAGTAAGAAATTGCACTTTTCCATACAAAAGTAGTTGTGTATACAGACCCGGAGCTCAACTCCAACTGACCTAAGTGAAGTTCAACTTGTAATTACATTACTTGAAAGAAACATTGCTTTAATAATCTGTAGTTATAGCGGACATATGTAAGTTTAGATATGAGTATATGTATATTTAAATTATATATATATATATATATATTTAACACGATCAATTTATCCTACTTAACCTTTGCCTGTTGTTACTGTACGCCCACAGTCCTTGCATGTGTGTTTGTACGAATTACATTACTTGTTTGTATGCATTTACTATGTTTGTATATAATAGTGGTCCTTAAGGGCTTAGGCCAGTCCACAATTTTCAAAAAAAAAAAATAAAATAATAAAAAAAAAAGAATTTCATTGTTCAATCCGCTGTGGTGGTGAAGCGTTTTTCTCGAAGCTGTTTTCTTCAAATCGAGTGACGATGATACTCGGAGACTATCGCACATATCCATCAAATTTAACTGTAGTATCTAGAAAACCACGTATGCTTTTTTCGTTATTATTGCAATCTCTTTTGTAAACTATGTTCTGGTAATTTTTTGGTCAAAATTTTAAACTTTTGTTTACAACTCCATCATTTTGCGAAAAATTAATGTGAAGCTGAAAACATGCGTACTTTATTAGCAAGACTTAGATAGTAGATTAAGATTCTTCCAATCAGCGTCGCTCGTAGAGGCCTCTTGAAAAAGGTGATTTAGAAGTTTGGCCCAGTAATCGCCACTTTGTATTGAAATTATTATTAAAAAAAAGTTTATACACTGAAATGCACGTTTAATTAAGCCTGGAGGAGAGAAATTCGATTTCCTTTTCCCTACTCCAAGAATAAATTGTCAAAGTAGGGCCTTTTTTATGGAATGACCTAACCTACTAAAATGTAAATGTGATATTTTTTAGCCTATTATAACCGATAAAGAAGCTGAGATTGAATATAATCACTAATTTCATCATCTAAGGACCACCCTAATATGCTCATACATACTTGGTATATGACGCATTAAGTATAAATAATGCTATTATTTTATTCCATTTGATGTTGGTCAGTTAAACTTGTCAACTTTAAATATTTCAAGCCATATATATATATATATATAGATATAAGTGTATGTGTGTGTGTGTGCACTTATTCTATCAGCGTTGATATTAGTTGCACATGATATATACACGACTTTTGAAATTCCAAAACAAAAACAATAACAACTCTCAGGTGCGCAGCAACTTCACAGCCTTGAAATATTCAAGTGCCGCTTTCCGTGCCCCCCATGGCCGCGGCCAAAGTTATTTAGTTAATGCATATGCATGCATATATAAAAGCTTGTAGAAATATCAATGTATGTTTGTGTCTGTGTGTGTATTGTGTTATGAATGTTTTGCTGCTGTGCAAATAACAAGCAAAAAACTGTATTAATCGTTAATTTTATATTTTTTATATTTATTTGCTTTTATTTATTGTCAGTTATATTTTTGTTGTTATTGTTATAATTATTGCAATTATTATTGTTGAATTTGTCTGTTGCATGCTTAGCCTTTTGTTTGAATTTTTCACAAAAATTCTTTTAGTTTGCAATTAATTTTGCTGGCGTGTTTACTTTTGTTAATAACAGCAAAAATAAACGAAAACAAAAATACCTACAATAACAATAATAAAAGCGAAACAAGTTCGAAGTGCGCGCATATTGATCGTCAGTCGATTTCGATCTCGTTCGGTGGCTTTGTAGCTTTTAACTGGTTTCGTCTTGCCAATATGCTGGTGTGTTTGGCTAAATTATTATTATTTTTTATTTTTTTTTGAATTTTTTGATATCATTGAAATTACATACATACATACATTTGTTGATGTGTATGTAAACTGGCAATACTTTAATTATTCGCGGAAAATTCGATATATATACCTATACATATATGCATACCCTGTAGGAAAATGCACGCTCTATATGGAGTACCGACATTTTAATGACGATACATGTAGAGTTTGTGTCTTTTATCTCCAGGCAAGCAACTGTTGAGATTCTCTAGAGTGCAAAATTCATCCCCCATAACTTTCAAGAATAAAAAATAGTATTAAATTTGGAACAAAATACATTGAAGAAGAAGATTTTTTAGTAATTTCATCGGTCTGCGAGCGATTCTTCCAAAAATCATCCCACAAAGAAAAGAGTTATACATAACATAAAGAAGACACGAAGAGTCATGTTAATATGTATACATATATGAAGCAAATATTTTAAAACTGGCGAATTTTTTATTGTCTAACAAAGGAATGATTGTAACCAACTGTTCTATTTATTTTTTCATAAATTTCGATTCGTGCTTTTTCTATATATTTGAATATCATTATGTATTAATTTTTTTAGAGAATCTTTCCATTATTTTAATAGTTATTCACCTATTTGGGATGGAGGGGAATTCAACAAATCAGAAGTCATCGAGATCGGTCCAGTCGTTCTTGAGTTATAACTAGTGTAGAAAATGCATTAGTGACGTCATGAATAACTCGTGGATAAAATTATATTCCAATTGGGTGAACATATAGGAACATTTGGAATTTTTCGGACTGGCTAGATTGCGAGATAAAGATTTTTCAGTATTCTCCCTTTTAAAGTCAGCTGTGAAATACATATAAGAAATATTACTTGAGATTTAGAAAATATTCAAATTTTATTGTTGTAATAAGACACAATATTCCAACATACTATTTGTGAGGTCAAACATATAATCTGGAGGAATTTTTCTAAAGATATTTAACGAAATTAAACTCAGTCCAAGAAGTATTTGAAAGTGTTTTTAATTTGCCTTTATGAAGACTTCAATAATCTTCTTTCATTGTAGTAAAGACCTTATTAAGATATATTAATCTTATAAAGATTAAGATTGTAATATTATTTTATTGTCTAGGGAAAAATATTTACCCAATATCCGCTTCATTGTCATGCAGAGATCGCTGTAATGGTCTTTCCGCGAGAAAATAATAATTTGGTGGGAACTGTGCGACTGAGATGCTATTTATTGGATATATGTTAAATTATTGGAAAAGAAATTTGGATAGGGCTACATAATATAGGTTGTGACACTTTAGGTCTAAGATCTAATCCTATCGAAACACTAAGGAAACCTGAATTTACAAGTGACGTAGTGTTTTAATGATAAACTTTCTAAAGAAAAAAAGAAATTCCCCCCCTCCATTATAGTTCCAGTGAGTGTAAGACCCTTGTGGTGGCGCCATAATTTGCATGTACGCCTATTAATTAAGAGTGCAACGGCCTTGCAACTTTAATATCAGATTGACAACCACTTCTACAACTGTTTGATGTTAACTTTCTTCGCTCTTCCTTTACGACAACGAAATTGATCACATGTGCGCTATAACTCAGCTATTGCAGACAACGATGAACTCTGACTCTGACTCTCTGATTACCCAAACGCTATGCCTCGTCTATTTTTCAACTAGTTTGTAACTACTTTGTAGCACTTTATAACTTCCCCAACTGATGAACGGTGTCACAAATGTATTTCACTAGTGCAAAATTTACCTGGAGGGCGCGCACGTCCACTGACACAGAAATATACACTCGCGAATATACATATGTATTTGTATTACATATGCTTGTAAATATATTTGTAACGAGTACGTGAGTAAGTTTAAAACGAAACCAACGACCTGGTTTGACCAGTACTTGCTGCAGTGGACAGCGGTGCAGCAGATTGGCGGAATTTGGCGTACAGCATTCCTTAGAAATGGTTTTTGACAGAAGCACTTATAAAGGCATGCATATTTTATATGTATGTATATATATGTGGGTAAATATATGTAAATACGAGTATGCGCTGAAAAGACATTTTATTGCAATTATTTATTGAAAGCGGTATTGCCAATAAAATCGACATTGTGCTCGTCGAAAGACTTGTATCGGGATGTACTTATGTATACAATATACTGAATACATATTTATGTACATTTTGTACATACTTATATGCAAGTCATTATCAGCAATTATGAGCTTTCGCATATCATTATTAATTGAAGGAAATCGGTTTCTCTTATTATGCTTTGTCTTTTATGTAATTGTGTTATTAATTACTCTTTTCAATAACTACATCGAACTATTGTATTTATGTACATTCGATACTTTGAGTATAATAGGACTCTATTAAAGGGAACAATAATACTTTATTCGCGATTGCATCAAGTAAAAATGATAGATTATCTTTTTATTTGAAAACTTCATTCATTTAGTTGATCGCAAACGCTATTACAACCTAATAAAAATGTAAAGTTGGCGGTTATTTTATAGACAAAATTTTGAAAAGGGAAACTAAAAGCTAAGTGAGGTTATGCTGCATTTGACCTATATATTTTCATGTGTTTGAATTTTTCATAAATATAGTTTTTTTTTCTTATGGTGAATTGCCATTAAAATACTTCGGCTCTAATTGTAATGGAGTAGTAGTTCCACGAAATAATAAGATCTGTTCGTCAGCGATCGGTGATCCGTCAAATCATCAGCGTATGAGATCATTGAGACATCACCTAGCGATCAGTAGTGCTTTAAAATATGGACATGAAATCAAAGTTGCAAGAAAACATCATGCTGCGCCTTCCCATAATTAATTGTAATAATTGTTGAGTTTATAGCTCAAGAAAGATTTCGATAGTTAATCTAGTGTTGTAACACCTCAATATCTCGTATCTCTCGAAAACTAAACTAGAACTTCAAAAGTTATTAGTATTAACTGGGATCGCTCGCAGAAAGTGCATATTATACTACAAAGTGTTAAGAATCATATAAATGAGTCCCCCTGAACCAATAGATGTTTCACTTGAACCATAAAAAAGCGGTTGACGATCCAGCGCATCATTTGTAGCGATAACATTATATAGTACATTCAATATTTGTAGGCATAGATTCCCACATACGTGTACCTATTACATATTTACCCCATCACGGCCATTAATCAATTGCGCTTGTCACTTGTTGGATTCCTTATCACCCTGCTAACAAACTTACAACAAAAGCATGATCTCATTTCGATATTCTTTTGAACTCATTACCATTTTTTGCGTTCCTTATCAATAGAGAATTTAGAAAGTATTTTTATTTGCTGACAACATTTTGCGTGAGTGACACATTTGATTGATACATACCATAGATATGTTTGTATGTATGCAAAAGTATGGGCTATATGTACTAAATCAATTACCTATTTAGTATGTGAATTGAAGTCTGCAATATAGATAGACACTATAAAGTCTTCAATAAATTTACTAAGCTGAAAAAAACCAATTCCATTACTATTTACTATTATCTATTATTTACTTAGTGACTAAGGTATGTAGCTATCTGCAACACAAAGGCAATTATGGCTGACAACTCGAAGTATTTAGTGAAATGTTATTTTATAGTGTTCTTTCAAACACATATTTTAACTGCAAATATTCCTAATGTTGTTAATTTTAAGTCGGTAAAGCAATTCAGCTGCCATAAGAAGTTGAAAACGGGTACATGCATGAAGTATGATATATTTTATTAAGCCTTGGAAAATGTTCTCGCATGGAATACCGACTGGTGTATCAATAGATCACCAAAAGGCTTAGAAATTTTCGAATAATTCCCAAAATTTTTTCATGTATTACTGGAGTTGCTGCAGATACTTTTGAAGGAGTCTTTTCAATTAAAATGGATTTTTTCAATGAACAGTATAACTCTAGACTTCTAGGGTTACAATCTTATCTAAATGTTTAAAAAATATCGGAAAGTATAGATATGACCTATAATCCCTATATCTCAGCTGTTAATGAAGCAGCGTAAAATTTTTCAAATTAGTTTCTGGGAAATTTTGTTATGTTGGCAGTCCTTAATCGGGACATAAAGCCAGTCTGTTCCAGTTATGAAATTCCAACTGCCATGGGAATGGTGAATTTATCTACTAGTATGCTTCTAAGTAAATCTAACTGATGAAAAAGTTAGAGCGAGAGATAGAGAGGAAGTTAATATTGAGATACTTGACTCGTTATTAAAGACTAAAAAAAACACAATGGTGAATAAACAGGCTATTAAGTAACTTTCCAACTATACTAAGAAAAACTGTTTATTTTGAAATAAACATTATATTTCTTTAAATTACAAATACATTTATCAAGCATTTGTAAATACAATGCCGAAAAAATATCGTTCGTAGACAAGTAGACGAGTAATCCAGCTCAACTATCTTAGGTTGCACCAATGAAAGTTTCAAATGTTTTAAAGGTGAAATGGCAGCTGATTATATATGTTGGGGTCTAAAATATACTTTCAAGCGACCTGCATATCTACGTTCTTTTTGAGGAGTAAATATGACTTCTCTCCAAACTATTTAAACCTAATCGGGAGTGCAAAATCTATACTATAGCTACCGGATTTATATCGAGATGATAAGCTCAAACAGAATGTGTGCGAAAAGCTGAACCATAGACAGACCTCAGAGCTCGTTGGGCTGGATAAAGTGAAATTCTGAAACAAATTCGCACATGATCTGTAATTACTAAA
Organism: Bactrocera minax; assembly: GCA_021498325.1. Classification (NCBI taxonomy): domain Eukaryota; kingdom Metazoa; phylum Arthropoda; class Insecta; order Diptera; family Tephritidae; genus Bactrocera; species Bactrocera minax. Next base: position 7,192,048 of record JAKEEE010000001.1, read on the forward strand.
CTAAATTGAAGTCAACTTAATGTTTCCATCTTTTGGAGAACTTTGATAAAGTGAAAACCTTAGCGAAATTTTTATAATATCGAGCTGATTTTGATTTGATAATTCTTTTTCTAAAAGCTTAGCTGATAAATATTGGTAATTCAACAGTGCTATTCCTCGTTCCCTAGACAGTCAGTATTAAATGCGAGAATTACTACTTTTCACATCCGTATGTGCTTAGTACAAAATTATTTTATACAAAATTGAATAAGCCTGCTGTCTGTCATGCTAGACTGTCGGGATACCAAATGGCTTGGATTTAAATCCACGCTATGACAAACATCGACTCAGCAGCATTCCACTTATACACTGGCACAATTTTTTACATTCCAACAAAAACTACAATACGTCTCCACTGTTCGAGCCTCGATTTATTCCAACTTAACCTCACTTATATTAAATTATGCAAGAAACAGAACATGTTGGTTTATTAGCCGTTTTTCCTTCAACTGAACCTTAAATATTCCCATTTAATATTCAAAATTAGTGTTAGCTGCTTTCTCAGCATATGCCTTGCCTTCATAAATATTTATTAATCGTGAATAAATGTGTGAATCGGCAAACCTCAGTTAAAAATGCTGCAAATAATTTTATTGCCATTACAATTCCATTTCATTCAATTAAATAACTAAATTTAATGGAATGAAATCACCTCTGAGTCATACAGTCACATTAAATGCAATCAAAAATTCGCATAAATAAAATTCATAAATTGTCGAGTCTCCAACATGTAATTTTACTGTCTCGTATGTTAATTAAATAAACTCAAAACAGTTTGCAATTTTTTTGTTTTTGATTAACTTGTCTGTGTTTATTGACTCAGTTTAACAGATTTGGTGTGGATTCAAGATCAGCGCAAATTTGTGGCAATATCAATGTATTATATATATTATACATTTATACGTATATACATATACCTTGTTTGTTTGTGTATATGATGGATTAGCTGTATTAAGCAGCGCTCGTTTATAATAAAGCAATTCAGCAATCAACTGCGAAATTGATGAAAAAATTAATTAAAAATTATTCCGGTGCCATGAGGCGAAATTTGTTTTGTCCATTCCGTTATGTGGCATGAGCCAAGCAAGTCAACCAACCAACGAGCCATGGCAAATAATCTGATACCCCGGCCAAGCCAATTTTAAACACACTTTTTCGCATGGGTGATGATGATCGGCCTACCGTCAGCGCCTGCGCTCCCGCCTTCCAAGCCCCCTCCCCTCCTACAGTGAAATTATCAATTAAGATTTTCGGTTTCATTTATTTGGAGGTGTATTTACCAATCAACATGTAAGCGGGCAATGTGTGTGGCATATGGTCGTTGTTGTTGGCCAGTTGCTGTTATTGGCCAATTGTTTTGTTGTTTAAAATTGAAAATATACATGTAATAATAACTATAACTTCTCTTGAGCTTTAGTTTCAGTATGTGAAATGATTAATTGAATTATTTCGCAGCATGTTCTAAAGCGGCCTTTGTCGTGATCACAATGCAACTTGTTGTTGTTTGTGGCGTACTTTACTAGTTAAGCCTGTAGTTAAATCTGTTGTGCTACAGCTCGTGCGGTCAGTGGGCATTCAGTTGTGCCAATCAACGTTTGACCTTTTGATGAGCTGCTTAAATTACAATTTCATTGAGGAGAATGCTCACTTGGAACTAATTAAGCGTTAGAAGAGCATTCATAAACGCTCGACCGAATACTTAAATGGTTAGTCAAGCATGAGCATGAAGACCGACCGGAAAGTAGAAAGAGCGAAACTCGGGTAAAATCATAAAATCTGAACTCCGTAATAGGCATCTAAATGGACTATTTCGCACAGTTTAGATTTTTTTAAGTCAAATATCTTGGAATTTTTTTTTTTAAGTCATGTATGAAGCAAAATATTTTGAAATATCTCATTTATTTTTTGAGATAAGAATACAAAGCAGACCCTGCTACCTTATATTAAAACAAACACTGTATACCTTCCAATTTCGGCAAGTTCGACTAGAAAATGTGTGTTTTCTTCTTGTGATGTGAGTTGAACACATGAATGTGCTATTTTTACGATCGAACTATAAGTCTCGAAGATATGACAACTAATTTACACTCGGGTCTGGGACCCTATATATTTTGGTGACTGTTTGGTGGTGGATATTTTAATATCTTTGGTTTCCTAAGGTTATAAATTACTCAATATGCAGGAGAGAAGCATTGACTTATGCCTCTGGTAAATACTTATAGAGCGGTGTAGAGGGAGTAGTCCATATGTAGATATTTGGGTAAAAAAATCAAGAGGACGGAATTTTACCTATGAAATATGGAATTGTAACCATTTAAAGATGTTTGTATAATTGTTACCAACAATAACATGTGTGTTTCCTCATTGTTCCAAGTTGGATTATAAAGATGTGGTGAGCCTGCTTACATATTGTATCATCGCGCTGGTTCCGGGTAAACGTAAAGCCGATAAGTTATATAGATATAACTTATATAGATGTATGCTCACTCAAGTAGGCCTACTTTAGTTTCAAGCAATTTCGAGTTCTTATGACTATGCTACTGTTCCTGAGCGAATGGCACTCGAAACATAATCGAAGGCGTGTTGTAAGATTCCTCTGGCCAGCACAAAGCCGAAATGTGACAGTACGTTGGAAGACAACTCTTTGGGTTATCAAGTCATTGACTCCTGAAAGTAAGGAAAGTTCCTTTACCAGTTTCCCACTTATATGTGATATGAAAATCGTATAATGGGCTAAGTGTGCACACTTGTGAGAATCTTTTTTAAACTAAACAAACCCTTACCTTAAAGTTTTTGGGGTCAAATTAACTAAAGCTAGTTTAATTACCGTTATATGAAATGTCAAAATGCTGTGAATGTTTCCAAGCCATATTTTTTTAGGATTGAATGGAAGCTCGTCATGGCCAACATCCTAAATTTTTTATCGGGAAAATAGATATACATATATGATTTTCCTTCTAATATGTCTATAAATATTGAGCGGAGCGTATAATTAAATCGAGTCTCGACTTGATATTGATACGCAAGTCTCTACAAACCACTACACGCTTGCTACAGTAACCCTTGCAAATTTCTGCACTCAAGTGTAAGATTTATCCACACATATGTATCTATTTTAGATAGCTTTTTCGAGTGAATTCACCTACAAGCATATCTAAGTACAAATGTGTTTATTGTACCGTTATTGCAATTTATTGCTTAGCGCTTCCGTTTCTTCGCTTCCATTAGAATTAATGCGCGGTATGATCTTCATTCGTGTTCTGATCAGGGATTGCATAAAAGAACATGAATAAATAGAAGGTATTTATTACTGTTGTTCTCGTTTGTAAGCAAAACGCTCAAGAAAGCCCTTCAATTACTTTCCACTTCACGGCTTTCTGCATATTCATTCACCTCGTTCTTTCAGCTCTTTTCTTTGCTATACATTTGCATAGCCATGCACCCATGTATAAAAGTATGTATGTGTGTGAGTGCGTGCTTGCCGCGCTTGAGCTTCATAAATTATTTTGCATGCCAATGCCACCTATATTTTGTTGTGCTTCGCTCGAGAAACTAATAAATTAACAAAAGAATGAAATCGATAATCAAAAAGCGTAACGGCGTACAAAAAGCGAATTATTTAAACTAGACACAAAGGAAAAAAGCGTGGGGTATACTCACACATATAACGGTAACTAGCTACATGCAATTGCAGTAGTCGTATGTGCGAAGCGTGATCACATCCAATCAAATAAATAATCAAAGCGAAGATCATTCATTGCGACTCTGCATCTAACTTAGAATATGCTTTACTTTTCACAATTAATGGTTATATATACATATGTATATACATGTGTATGCGTATGGATTATCAATTGGCAAATATTTTTTTCTCTTTGCACATTTAATGCGTTCTTAATGTGACGTCACATCAATTCTAGATTTTTATTGGCAAATTAACGCATGCGTGACTTAAAAACTTTTCAATTAATAATATTTCTTAGAGACCATTATTCATTAATTTTTCCAACATTTGATTAATGCCATTTTTGATGGTTAAAATCATTCCCTAGAAATGCTCGATAATACCACTGCTAAGCAGCTGTTCCATGACTAGTTGAGTGGTTCAAAAGCAAGCTCCCAGGCATTTGCTTCAAACTTTCAAATTCAAATCCTATATTGTAAGTTTCACCCAGCTCTCTCAAAACAAAAAAAAAATTATCACTAGTTCTTATTAATCTAATATTCAATGCATTCGAGCCAAATCGGAATTAATTAGATATATTGTATGGGCAGAACACACAGTTCAACCCCAACTCGAGTTAAAACTTAATTTAACTTTGCTGAATGACCAAAATTGAAATGTTCGCGCCAAAACCGGTCAAAATTGGACCTTAGTGAGCACATTTCAGAATTCATATGCTTAACATAATCGGCTCATTTATTTCGAAGTAACGACGGACTCAAAGTGTTCGGCAAAATCTCACCTACAGGTTTTTATATGGTTCCAAAGTAAGTAAGTCTATTAGAATATTATCTCCTACCAAATATAACTATTTTTATCGGGTAAAGTCTAATTTAACTTTGTCGTTGTATGATCAAAATGTAAAATTCTGAGACAACAGGTAGAGAGGTATGAGCTAATTTCAGACTTCGTGCGCCAAAAATAATCGTTTGGTTGCCAGTTTTTAATTTGAAGTAACGGGAAACTTAACTCTCTCTTCAAAGATAATTGTGCTTTCATATTTCGGTAATACTGCATCGATTAATGTCATTCTAATTAGTGGCTATTTTCAGTTTTGACTAAGATATTTATTTGTAATACTACTATTCTAAAAGGTATGTGTGTGTGTGTGTGTTGAAGATTGATGAAGTGAAATACAGAAGCTACGGAAAAATTTAACTGAATTCCAGCGCGATTCGTCTTTGTGGTGTATTGCGATTACTCTTTTTGTCCCGCTTACCGACTTCACTTGCCCGATTCGCCTGCTCGCCAATTTGTTTACGTTTCTCCGGCACGAACGGCGCACGCAATTACACTTTCGTGCCGAAGATTTCCAACGTGTTTTGCATATGAAAAATGAAAATGTGCCATAATACAATAAATAAGTGTGTGTGTGTGTGTGTAAGTGAGTTTGAGCATTTCGACTTGGCGAGTGCCAAGCAGAATATTTTTCAATGTGCTAAATAACAACGCGGCCAATTCCTGAAAGCAATTCGATCTACATACATATGTACATACATAAAGCAACTGATCAAACAGATGATCTAACGTTCGGGCGGTGCGGAACGGTGTGCGATAGTGTAGGTGTATGGCTTCATAGGTATGAATACATTTTTTCCCCAACTCCGCCCTCTCTTTCGCAGCAGAACAGAAAAGTTGAATTGCTTAATAGAAATGTAGTCTGATGTCAGTGATCTTCAAATATTTACCAAGTTTATGAAGTGAATACAAAAGAACCTAAAACCAAAATTCACTTCGAACTTTTGCTACTGTTTTTGTAGCGGTACATGCGCGATCTGTTGTTAATTTTCGTTACGCCGAAACAAAATCGAGGAGCGTTTTTATTTATCCAGCAAAAGAATGAATGGATGATTTTTACATTTACAAGCTTTGCCCGTGTGTCTGTTGTTATTGCTTTTCTTTTATTGCGATTGACCGACTCATTCCGCATTCATATACCACTATATATATACATATATTGTATATATATGTAAGTATATCCAATGTAATTGGGCCGAGCGAAATTAACGTGAAGCGCGCAAAATGCAAATTATCTTATCTGAGAACAAGCAGCCGTCAAAATAAATACGCAAATTTATACATTGCTATTATATATGTGTGTATTTAGCTAGATATATATATGTTTACTATATATGTATATGGAAATGCACTCAGAAGCAATTAAATATAGATGTAAGCGTGTTCGCATTGTAAACAACTTAATATAGCCATAAACTTAAAAGCGCAGCTGGAGAATTAAGACGACAGCGAATTCTCGCATGAAAAGCAAAATGTGTCAGATATTTTTATATTCACTCTCGCTGCCACGCAGATTATTAAGAGGTATTTGTTCACATTAAGGTTATCACTAAAATTATAATGTAGTAGGTACAAATTGCAACTAGTAGTTTATAAATTCGCTACTATCTCGAGTACCTCAGCAAAACTATACAATAGCGAATTAAACAAACAACTAGCATAAGCTGGTATAAAAGCTTAGCAAGCGGTTATACCACTTTAATGAGCTATCCCGCATACTGTATTGTATTAAATCCTACTATATAAATTTGTTAGTGGTTTCAAACTCATCACACTAATTTTTTACTCAAATTTAGTGTGTAGAGATGTGGCAAATAGAAAACGGGCTATTCATAAACAAAAACAGTTAGTAAAATGTGGTCTCTTTCACGGTTATCTTAGTATTTAACATTATTTATTACAGTGCTGACAAGTGGCATATACTAGATTTAATCCTGAACTTTTCTGCTGGAAACTTGATAAAAACAAAGGTTTGTTCAGAGTAGGGGTGTAGCAATAAAAAGTAGTTCGCTGTTTTAAAAATTAAATAAATTGTAACAATATACTCATTTTGTTTATTTATACAACTGTTTTGTTTATAATTCTTCATTACGACCCATTTATGATAGAGTAATTATACTGTTATCAATTTGGAAATTATTTCGCTTTGTTTATTATTGCTTTGTCAACACAATACAGCTGATGTTTTAACAGTTTTACTCGATTTTTCCAGCGAAAATATTTCGGAAAATATCTTGCAACTTCAGAGTGAGAAGGTCACGTTATTTACTACTTTCTTATTTGTACACCAATTTGCAAGAGAACTGCGTACGCGAACGTTTGTTGGTAAATTCTGTCCAAATTTTTAAATTTCTAGCGAGTTAATGAACATACATAACTGTTTTTTCAACAAATGAAAATTTCCTCTTTTGTGGTGAGTAAAAGTACCGAACTGTTTTAAAACTTGAAATTGAGTACAATTTCGAGTACTTTTTAGAAAGTTATAAAAGTTGGGTTTCACTGAGTACACTCGATTTTTTTTAATACTTTCCAGTTCTGCGCTCTACGTTGTTAAAATAAAAACAAGAAATGTGATATTCTCAAATATTCTCATTATATACATATTTGCAAAATGTGTAATTGAGGTAGTCGTTATTTTCTTTTTTACATACCTAAGGATTAGATATAAACTTTTAGCTTTGCTGTGGGTATTGATGCGAAACGATCCTAAGTGAGTACATCTGCTACAGTCGCAATCTGCAAAGAGTAAAGAATCTCTGCTGTTTATATAAATGAAATATGCTTAGAAAAAAATTATTGAGCACAAAAGTTGGGGGAAATTTTTAATTGGCAACGCAAACAATGGTTTTCTCAAAAAAAAAACATAATACTTTGAACAAATATTTATTTGGAAAACAATTGAGGGAGTGGTAAGATATTCAAACTAAATAATAAATTATAAATTATAAGACAAATGATTAAATAAAGAATTTTTAGGTAAACCTTGTGCATATTGAAAGAAATGTCACAGTTTAAAGCGAGGTTAAATTAACTTGTTGCAACCATGTTACAATTACAAGGATATAAATACTACATTTCACAATAAACACCAGAATTTATTAGACTTTGTAAGCCGACCTGATTTATTCTCCTCACTGATATATGTACATAAATAGCCTCATTTGCGGACATATTTATACTACATAATAGGTAGTCATAGGTAGTTTAATATGCAGTCTACAGCAGAAGATTCTATATTTTACTCATAAAAAAAATATTTTTTCCAATAATTTCCTTATATCACATTGTGGTTTGTACTTTAATGGAATAATATAAATATACAGGTTATTTATGACACATCATTGTACAATAAACCTGCGGGTATAATAATAGTAGACTTACGTAAACTCTCAGTGTGACATAACCCATATAATTTATCTTGTTTAATATGAGCTTTTCAAACTGTAGCTACTAATGAATATTGCTTTTACAAACAGTCAATTTTTAACTGCATACATTTTACCTAAATACAATTATTTTGAATCCAAGAAAAAATTACTACGTCTTCCACAAAGTCAATAAAGCAATACATTTTTATCGCTATTTCCTAATAAATCAGAAAAGTTTCTAATACTTTAAAGCTGTTTGATTTTAAATTGCCACCAATTTGTGATAATTAAAAACGCATTAAACGCCACATAAATGAAAATAAACAAAAAAATTACAGACAATTTTCTCCACAGATAAAAATTCTACACGCATTTCATTAAATATTTCGTTAAAAAGTCAGTACTGTTATTTATTAGCCGCACCATCAATCGGCGCGCGGCGGCGCTTATCAAGAATGTTCCCTCGAAAAAGATTGTAGACGGCGTCGGCATGCGTCTTCTTTGTCACGCCAACACTTTGACGCAACGCATTCGTTTGTTGAGCTAGTGAATGGTGAGTGACATTGGTGCTGCTCTCACTGCCATGCCGTCATGGTTTCAGCATTGGAATCCAATTAATTTTCAATAACAATAACGTATTGCCCATAACCAATTTTTTGGGTTTCACTTTTTCTACTAGCCTACGCATACAGTGGCCAAGGGTGCGATGCTCCATTTTTCACACAATGATATTTCTCGCTTTGCTTGATAACAGGGACACAAACCCATTTGTAATGAAATTGAGTAGGGTGCTTGTAAAATTATTGATTTTTGTTGCAACCATAAATTAAAAATTGGCAAGCGATTGGCAATATAGTAATTTAAACTGTGCGATAATGTCTTAAGCCCTCCATATAACCTGTAGCCATAATTTCCATTGATCCATTCAAAAGTGAACACTTGAGGTCTATATTGAATTCATCGCGGAAATCACAAGTAAGAGGCGAACCAAAAAACAATTCGCCACTAGAATTCTTTTCTTAATTGTGAATAATTCTGAATAAAAAAGTATAAATTGTTGGACAGGAAGAAAAAACATAAATATTATAAAGATTCACAGATGTCTCATCACCCCTCAACAGGAAAAGCCAAGCATTTATATATTATACATAAACGTTACATAACTATATAATATATTGTACCATAGAAAATCAGGACCCATATCATGCATACAATTACGAGCACACTATTCAAGCTTGTGGAATGAAGTGGCTCTCCAAAACAAGTGTGCTCATTAAAACTGTGTGCTGTTAACGGGGTTAAGAGGATATCGCTTACAACCGAAGATCAAATTTCCACATTCAGTACTAGGGTATATTTGTATGTAACCCACAAAAGCCTGCTGAAACAAATTCCTCGCCAAGAGTTTGACTGTCATTTTATTGAAGTTAACGGTTTACTCTTTATTGCGTTTTTTTTTTGTTTAAGAAGGCAAATGGCATTGAATAATTACAGAATTGGTTAATTGAAATTTGATTTGAAATAAAATTGTGTATAAACTACCGAATGTACACTCCGGCATTGTAGTCTTTTTTCATGATGTTCTGTTTGCACAACAGTTGGTAACGTTCGGTAACGTAATTGAAATTGTTACGAAAGTGACAAACAAATTGTATACATATGTACATATATACATGCAGCCATATGCATGGTGGTATCTGTGTGAATTGGTACAGCGAACGCTTCGTTCTCAGCTATGTGTTCAATCAAGCTCTTGTTATCGATAAATAATGGAGTTTGCCTAAATAATCATATCGATATATATGTTTGTATGTATGTTTGCGTTTAGTATACATCACGTGATATATTCTATTTGTATGGTGGCGGCAAATACTCGTTGTTTAGTTAGTGTTAAAAGTGGTACATTTCAAAAATACATCTTTTAATTATTGTGCAGACACACACACGCATATATATATATATATATATATAAACAAATAATTTTGCTAGCGCTGAAAAGCGTCATTCTGAGTTTTCAAGATAAAAAAATTAACTGTTTCCTGCTAAAAAATTCATAATTTAACGAGACTATAACTATTGAGTGAAACAACATATGTATATATATAATTCAAAGCAAATTCAAACAAAAAACAGCGGAAATTTCGTACTCAAACGCGGCGGTTGACTTAAAGTAAACATCGAATGCTCGTAGGCTAAAAGAATCTATAATATTTTCTAGTATTATATATACATACATATATAAGCTTCGCTCCGTAAAAGGAAGTATGTTATTAAAGCGTCGAAAAGCAAATACATATATTTATTTCTAATTTATTTGTATATGTACATTGGGTGCCATTTTTGAAGAGTGCCGACATTCTTGCGATTACAGTTCAAATAATGAATCATTTGTCAATGTTTTTTATACCATAAGTATATATGTAAAAATATATATATATAGCCATGGAAACCATAAATACTATTACTACAACAAAAAAATTGATATACGTATCTATAGTTAGGTATAAATAGGTAACACTGTAAGATTATAAGCATGAATTGCTCATCGTTGGCAGATTATGAACAGAACAGATGCTAAGCACTTAAGCAAATTTCTCTTACATTTGAGGTAGGTGTGGTAATATCAACTGTTTTTTGGGAACTTGCTTAACGGATTTATCACAGCACATAAAAATTCACTCGATTCATATTTATATTTATTATCGCTCTGAAAATTTACTCGAAATATCTCTTTTAGACTTTAAACAAATTTTGAAAATTATGTATACATGAATATATAACAATATTTACATATAAATATGTGGTAATTGATGATGCGTTTTTCAAAATACTAATTTTTCTAAAAATACGCGGCACCACGCCCATTTCTTAAATAGTATCATCATCGTTGTTTTGATGCCAATATGTTTTATTTGCTCTCACATTATTAAAATACCGTTATATACTAGGTAGACGTAGTTTATAATTTTTTTATAAAATATAAAATATTTTTTAAAAGAACAAAGTTTTAAAGAATTGTTAGTATAATTTATATAGCTATTTCGGTCCATTTATGACCATTTACTGTTATATCAAAATATTGTAACACTCGTAAGCTAGCATTTAAATTTTTTTGTTATGTAAAGAATTTTAGCAATTTTAATTTCTTTGCTATCAAAACTTTAGATTTTATATTTAAGTTGAGTTGTAGCTTTGTGTGGTCGTGAGAATGAGCCGAACTTATTGGAAGGATACTCATTTTACCGAAATCACACTTATTTTTTGAATTTTTGAAATGTTCATAAGTTATATGTACCGAATTTGAGCCATTTCGGTACATAAGCCAAGTAGATATTACTTTATATTTACTCGAAAGGGCAATAAATTACCGTTACATGTGTAGTAGGCGTGATGGAACTGTTTCACTCATTTACGACAGATGTTCCCTTCAGTATAAATATATTTATTCAACACGACATTTTTACCGCTATATCGATTAATTAATACTACCAAAACTAAAAGAAATTGTTAAAAAAACAAAACTCTAATACACTGTAAGACATCAGGTGTACCTCGTTTAAAATTAATTAATTGACAAAAAGTATTGGAAGAGATTAGCTTTAACACATTTCTTCTGCCGATTAATGCTTGGAATTTGTATGCAGAAGACGGCAGTGGGAGAAATTTACATAGAAAGAATTTATGACTTACGATTGACAAGTTATAAAACAAGTAAATTTATATTCTCATTTACATGTTTTCTTTTTTGTATTTTTAGCCATTAAATTAAAGTTTCACTGCTTAAGAAATTGGTATATAGAAGTATATGTATATATTTAAATATATGTACGTACATACCTATATTGACACGTGTATAAAATTTACACGTTCCATGATTGATCATTTTCTTTTGCATGCAAATCAATCGGCTTTGGGAGAGCACAAGAGAGTGGTATTTAAGTAGAAGCTTAGCCAACTTAGCCCATTTAACCTTTAAATGAGATCAAACCTAAAGCGGTGTAAAGAATCTAGAAAGTCAGCGTTTAGCTTAAAATGCGACCTACTTGAAAGACTGTAAACATTTCCATTTAACTCTGTCATTTAGTATACTAATGTATGGGCGACTATACAATATGACACATACTTAATATATCTTCGAATAGCGCCAGTGGAAATACACGCAAAAAACATAAAAAAACAAAGTTCACACAAATTATTAAATAAAATTCGAAAATACAAATTAATTGATATTCCGTTCTCAGAATGAGGTAACCGCCTTGAGTACCAATATGCCAATCTTTAAATCTTCTAATTGTTCATTCCACGGCGCTATTAAAAGTTGGTTTCATTTTCAAGTGGGTGTAATGGGTTTCAAGTTCAATTCAATCGTCGTTTAAGAAATATGTAATAGCCGACTTTGACATGTCATTAAAAATGAAAATAATGTGATGACAAACACTTGTGTGTACTCGGAAGGCAGGCAATAGAGTATAATATTATATAAAGAATGCTTGGGCAGTGGCTCAAACGCACACAAAAATGTTGAACTGTACCAAGTAAAATAGGAGTAGAAAATAATAGTAAATTATGAGCATCTTAAATTTCTATTGAATTTTCAAATCCAATATTTTTCTGTGTATCAATATACGAGTAGTAGCAATTAAGCCAATTAAGGACATCTAGATAAGGGGGTGGACTTATTCATTTTAACTATTCTATGGGTGTCTCCCTATCACTTAACTTTAAAAAAAATTCAGATACAGATTATTTATTTTATTTTTTTTCATTTAAACCGAATTTTTTTTTTTTAATTTTTATATTATTTCAATTTACTTATTTTCGAATTGTGGATATCAATTACCGATAAGATTAAGTAATAGACATTTCTCAAAAAGAGCCATTACACAATTAAGAAAAAGTTCACGACTATCTGCGAATCACCATATTATTTATTATATTAGATGTATTCGATTTGCCCTTTGGAGCAAGAAACTGGAGAGTGGAACTTGGAACTTTGGAGAGTGGTGAATCGAACAAACAACTGATATATATTGTAGCCGGAGCGGTTATAATACTTAAATACACTTATTCTCTTTTATTTAATAATGAAATTTTTATAATTCTTCTCTCTGCACCTACTAATGAAGAAAACATATTCATTCTTTTCTTTTTGAAATATTTATACAATACTAACCTTAGTATTCAACAACTTCAGACTTTCAGCGGTGTAAAATTTTAATGTAACTGCCTTCGAAGAAAAAAAACCTAATCGAAACTCTAAAAACTAAGCGGCTCCTATCCAGAAACAATTATAATCTGCAGTATTTATTACCAAAATAATTTTAAAAGGATAACTATTAAGGAAGCTCTTTGGTCAATATTGTCATTCTGTGAGCCCCATATTTTTATTACCTTAGACAATATACTTAGTATCGATTTTGACTTTGTTCCCAATTACCGACCGATATCAAAAGGGTACTGCTAATAACGCTCCATCCTTCAGCAATGTCGAACACCCGATATATCAGAAAAAATGGCGAAGGTTGATTAAAAACAGCAAATCCACGCTTCGAGTAAATATGTGGAGTTGTCAAATTCGATTTTATATACATTTGGAAAAATTTTCGTGGACTACCTACCTCAGAAAAAAATTACGCTATTACTCTTTAAAGAAGTTAGATTTTAATTCATATTAACTTATGCATACAGGCTGCAAATTCCACAAAATGGTCGATGTTTTATTATTTTTATTATACGATATGTTTTTAGAGTATAGCTGTTGTTATTTCAAGGTTGTTGGTACGACAGAAATCCGTTTATGTAAGCTAAAGCCTCTGTGAGGGTTCTCATAAATGCTCTGACTTCCGATTCTTCAGTAAAGGCGAAAATAGCATTATATATTAATCGCAAAGTATACTTTAAGATCCCTCGTTAAATAATCCTAATTTACCCAATTATACGAAAAATATTTCTTTAAATATTTTTCGGAGTTATACTTAGTTATAACGTTTTTAATCTTTTCGTATTTGTTTTTAAAAATAATTTTTCTAAAATAGGTATTTTTGTTTTGACATATATTTTACCAAGATTTCAAGTTCATCGATTTTCAAAGAATTTTTATACATTTTTGTTTGGACCCCAACCGTTGACGCCACTTCATTACTTAAATATTATTTAAATTTTCTGCACAATATTTAACAAGTTACTCATCATGTGTACATAAAGAAGTGCATATATACATATGTATCTGTATAAGAAATCTATTAGGCATATTCACAGTTTTATGTAAATGACTTAACCGTATAAATATTAGTAATGAAAATATAAATATGAGTTCATTAAAATTAATGAATAATGGGAGTAAACGGCCGTTGCCAATATCGTCTCGATGGCGCACGACAACGCGCTCAAGTCTCAATGTGCTAAAGCCGTGTGGTCCCAGCGAGCTGGGCGCGCAAGTAAATGATTTATTAATTAACTAGATTTCAAAATGTTCTTTTTTTCTCCACAAGATAACACAGTGCACGAAAAATTCCGTGCAAAGATGGCAAAAAAGAACGCTTCACAACTGGGAATTGATTCTTTTTTAATACAAAGTTGTTGGCAGCCAGTAATTTGGTTTGCACTGCTTGTCGGCGCAGAAACTGATGTGCCATAAATAAAATTCCTGCTGCTTCATAATATGCGACTCATATCACGAAAAATATTTATTTGAAATTAAAACTATTAAAAAGAAATGATTTTTTTTTTCATTGCAATCTAATGACATCATCTTTAAAATATCTCGACTACACTATATACTTGCTGCTGCTATTGTAATGCTCATACATGTACATGTGTGTGTTTGTAAGTGGTCGCCTTTTGTTGCCATTGTTGTGCGACGAAGTTTGTTAAACTGTGTAGCCCAAAGTTATTTGCAAAAATTAGTTAACAACACTCAACTGGATTGTGTCTTTTGTGTCAAGAAGTTATTTGAGCAGGAAAAAAAACGTTTTTAGCTAGCTCCGCACATTTGAATTCTCCACCTAAACTTTTACTATTGTTGTTGTTGGCTTTTTTTTGTCTATCCACAGGCAACTGATGAGCGCCTCGTTCAAACCGGGCGACTGTTATTCGTCAAAGTATGCACACATACATATGTATATATATATATACATGCATACTTGCACGGTATGCGAGCGCACGATTTCGCGTTCGCTTGCGAGATTTATGACATCATCAACAATGAGTGCGATCATTGCCGTTTGCCGTTTGCCGTTTGCCGTTGAACGCGGCTCCCGGCTTCCCTCTGAAGTGTGGCGCGTTAAATTCGTTTGGGGCCACAGTGCGGGCGACGGCGGGTGTTGCGCTGAGGTTGACGTATGACAGTGACAGTGACTGCGCACGCGCACCCAATCTACATACGGACATACAAGCATTAATACATATTTCTGTGTGTTTGTGCGAATTTTTGCATACATATTCTTTTTTAAATTTTTTGTATTCAATAGTTTATGGCCAGTGGCAGTTGTCTTTTACATAACGAGCGAAATTATCGGGTAAATATTTCCAGGTCACTATATTATTACCCACACCAACTATGAGGCCAGCCAGCCCTCTGTTCGTTTAAGAATCTGTGCAATGAACTGTCACGGTATGCTGATCGTTGTTTGCTTAAACTGCTACTGTTTCGCCTTTTCGTGGTCACAAACGATAAGCTTAAATGAAAACCCCAGAGTAGGCGAACTGTGGTTGGGCAGCGAAGTACAAGCGAACGAATTGCAATGAATGAATAAGTTGAATAGCAAATAGTGTGCACATTTATACATATTTTCATATATTAAGCGAACCCTGCGGTAACAAAAGTGGGATCGTTGGGCTAGGCGCTAGTTCCAAAGTACGGATTTTGTGACTACTTTGGAATAAGTGACAGTCTTATTTCCATTTTAGATGAATAAATTTCAACTAAATTTGCAAACGCATATGCCCTTTATATATAATAACTATAAAGATATCAAAGGAATCAATTGGACATATCCGTCATGAAAGTTCGAGTATGCGAAAGCGAAAATGAGTTTCGCGCGAATTCACAATCGATCGATTCACCCTAACATAAGTCAACGAAAACGATGGCAAAATTACATGAATCAGGCTTCGAATTGTTTAGGCATCCATTGTATTCTTTGAGACTGTCTCTCAGCAACTTTCTTCTGTCCTCAAAGCTTAAGCGAATCGTCGCTGGAAAGAAATACCCGAAACTGAAATCTATTATAGATCGCTGTAATAGTTGAATCGATATTGATTGCACCTATGTTGAATAATAAAGTCAGGTATTATTTAAAAAAAATTAGTTTTTCGTTTAAAGGAAACGAACTTTTCACCCTGCCTCTTAAGAACCAGTTAAGAATGAGCTTTAAATGTCTACAACTGAGCACACTTGAAACATCGTAAGACATTTTCATGCTAAAAGTGACAGTTGAATACACTGCACTCTTATCAAATGCGAACCCATACCGACGCCTAATGGTGGAGTTGTGCAGTAGCTTTGAACCAGCTCGATTTTCTGCGGTGAAAGTATATTTAACTATATCCATTTATCTTTATTTGTGTAAAATGTTTATTTATGAGCGCATGCAACAATTAGATTTGCGAAAAAAAATCACAAAAAAATAATCTGTGAAAACAATCAATTCGTCAAGTGAGAGTAATGACTTTGAAGAAATGTCAATTTGCATTGCAACTGCTTTGTAATTAACCGAAATGCCAGTCAGAGACGTCAACGTCATTGTAAGTGTGTGCAACGCATTGTTTTCTTTCTCATCATTAAACTTTGTATTTATTGGGAAAATTTCTATTAATGGCACTGGTAAATGTTGTTAGCTCCATTGAATGGTAAATATACGCCTGTATATGTTATATATGTATATAAGTAACTAACACCACAAGATCAACAATATATTTGCACTTTAACATCAACTTCTGCCGAGAGAACCCAGGTGTACTTGAAGAAAGGTTAGGTTAAGGTTTTGTTGCTATAGCTTGTTGGTCAACGTCGCTGAGTGCCTGACTACCACTCGGTAGTTGTTAAACCTCAGAGTGTATTTCTGATATAAAATGCTCTCGTAAGTCCTTTACATTTTGAAGGTGGTTAAAAACATGTAGGACCCTGTATTGTATTTGTCAATTGAGAAGTTCGACGAAAGAGCCTGTGTTCCCTATTTAAATTTTGAATGTAAGAATCGGACAGAACTACCACGGAGTATATACTTAAATTGTGTATGGAAATGTATTTTAGATCGTGATTTCAAGGTGGAATATTGTATTGAACATACTTTCTGCTTTTAAATGCGTTATTTGGGCTTTCACACAAAGATGTATCGATATAACAATCAGGCCTTGGCCTTAGTTTTATCTCATTTCAATTATTATGTTCACCAAAGCTGAGTTATTTCATTTTGTAGCAATAGTTTGATCATATTCACAGGAATATAGTAATCAGAAATGATCTACATATGTATTTTTGATAAAAATGAAATTACAGTACTTTTAAAACTCTATTTAGAAGCTAGATTGAAAAGCTAGGATTTAAGTATGCTTTTGAAATTAATGAATTTGTTTTAAACATTGACTAATTTTTATTGGGGTCAGGACATTTACGTCCCTCTACAGATTTTTTAGCTATACAAATAACAACTTCCTGAAGTATATAGATTTTTGACTATACTGCTACTTTAGTGAAAACCACTACTCGGCGATATATCGATAACGACATGACAGAAGAAAATTGAGCTTTTTCAAAATCCTTGGTTGATCTAGTACTTATATAAATTTTTCGATTACACGCTAATATTTTAAGCTTTCTGCATTAAAAAAAAAAATATTTTCTTATTATTTATTGATCAGTGCTTGCAATTTTTTGTAAATATTTGATTTTTCAATTCAATTGTTTCAGCTAAAATACTTTCGAATGTTAACAGGGTTGCATCGGATGACTTATTTTGTCTGCATATTTTTGGTAAACATTTCTCAAATTAGATTAATTAAGTATAAGTTAGAAAATTCTCTTCAAATATTAGCTAACTGCTTTCGAAAAGCCCTGTATTTTATAAGAATATGCTTAATTGAGTTTACTCAATCGCAATTTAGTTAGTTGACTCTATTAGTTGACATTGCTTAATAGATTTGGCGCCAGTGCTATACTCTTATATTTGTCGCATAAATATAACTAAATCATAACTAAATATTTACAAAACACTCTGCTTTATTGACACGTAACATTGTCACACTCAAAATCAATATTTAACGATCAGCCACATTCTGCACTCAAATTCTGCTAGTCAAGGTTAAATGCTGAAACATTTTTATTTATTTCAAAACTGTTTAAGAAATAGAAATAGAATGGAAAAAGAACAAATATAAATAGACAAAAAGAACCATAACCAACAAACCTCCTCCATGCACCAATTAGCACACATCTAAATTCTGTAAAGTCTTGACTCAGAATCTAACTGTTTACATTTAAATTAAAAACTTTCAGAAATCCCTTCTCATTCAATTCTGTTTCAAACTCATTTCTAATTCAAAATATGTCGATGTTTCACGACCAATTCGACCCATAGAATTTTAAATACCTGAATTTATAGTGATGAGGTAATTAATGTGAGGTTATTTTTTCATACGCAATGGCTAAAACACTATATTTCGAGTGGTTGAGAAGTTTACGAGCACGAAGAAAACTTCGAACCGTGCGTAAAGAATATTTGCATAATTTTGCAAGAAGCTAATTATTGCTCACAGAGCAATTGTCTTGGATGACCATGATTTCCCTTGATTTGTTATTTGCTTTTTTCATTTGCCAAACTATAAGAAGTTTATACCTGAACCCTTACATGCTTTGAATATTAAATTAGCCACAAAACTGCGGAGACGTAAATTTATGTATGTTTTTGAAATATTTATGCTTTAGCAGCTTATTATGCAATTGAATGCGGAGATCTAAGAAACATAAAATTTGTGTGGATTGATATGAGAACATGATTTATATATGTATAATAGGGTGGTGTAGATTAGTTCTTTTTACGCAATAATATTGATTTCTTGGTATAAAAGGTTCAAAATTTGCGCAAAATTTTAATTTTATTTTTGTTTCGTTATTGAAACATAATTTACGACTTCTGTACAATTTCTTTAATTAATAAATTCTCAAATGAATTTTAGTTTAGTGACTAATTTAAAAATGTTTAGCGCTCACAACATTAAGTATACCTCGATTTCCACAATTATATGACGCTTGATTGAGCTTCTGCTTTTATTTAAGTGAGTGAGAATCTTTTAAATCTCCTCCCAATTATTAATGGAATTTATAAGAAGCCTTATTAAGGCAGAAATACAATCGGAAGTTTACCATTGTCTGCCTAGAGACGACCGCGATATAATTACTACTATTTTATTTACTTAATTTAACCTATTAATTTAAAAGGCTGAACCTAAGGAAACAGTCTACACCTATTTTGAACTACCCTAATATTCAGATGTATTCTTATTTCACATTTTCCAACACCCTAATACTCACTTTTATTCTCATTTCGTATGTAAATTGGTACAAGAATACTAATTCCATGCCATAACCGCCTGCAATGCCATAACTCCCAAGCTTGGTTTTAATCTACCTAACCTTATTTTAAGCCACTAATTCTCCTAAAAGCATATATTTATCTTGCTTTTGTCGTTTGGTAATTAATAATTTGAATTTCGTTAGTTGGCATTTAGTTGATAGCTTCGTTTGGTTAATTATTTAAGATTTCTGAGTTGGATTTGGATCGCATTTTATTATGTGAAGGGCGGCGCGGCAAAGAAAAATTTAGAGATATGTTACTTATTTTAAATAATATACGCAGGTAGAAGTAGAAGCTAGACAGCAATTTAAACTAAAACATTAATAAAAGCCAGCAATTAAATTTCTCAAATATATTGTAAACAAATTTTATTGCGCTTAAATGAATATTGAATGAAGTCACAAGTTCGCATAAATTATAAGATAACGCATTGAGTTCGAAAATATTCTACTTCAAAGACAATTTCTGATACAGAAACTGTTACGTTTCACGTGACGTTAACCGTTTTGTTGTCATCTTCACCAATGGTAGCAAATCAATTAATAAATATTGGTCACAACATTTTCAAATATAGTTAATTTATTGAACTCGCCGAAGCTTTATTAGTACACCAATAACTCTAGAACATCACTGATCTTCAGACAAAGATCTGGTATAAACAGTTGTTGTAGCGGCAGAAAACATTCCCCTAATAATTTTGAGGAATCCTGCCGAGTTCACAGTCCTCGGCCAGTTAAAAATCGGAGTCTCTTTCGATTACGTAGACCCGACGATTATGGAAACGGTGTGTAGTTTTTATATAGGATTCTGTAAACCTCAGATCGCGCAATTGGACTCAGCTACAACTAAAATTAGTTTTTTGTCAGATTAAATTATTTTTATTAATTAAATTCAGATACATTTTTATGTTAGGTATATTGCTGTCGGTTTTCTTATGACACTATCTATCTATCTCTCCTATTTTACTTAAGTTAACGAATCTTCTTGGGTCCCTTACTATATCTGTATAAGGAATTCTCAACTCTTTTTTAATTGAGACACAAAAAATCAGGTTTATTAGAAATGCATAACTCCAAAAACTGCTCAAAATCATCAATTCGTTTTTGATTTTGAATTATTGTCAGCTTACGCGAACCACATCACAGATTTTTCGTATAGCCAAATTTTCATGAATATTGCTTTAATATGTTTTTAGTATTAGCTATCTCGATCGAACTCGAACTTTATTTTATGGTTATCTAAAATCATTTTGTGGATTTTCATACATAACAACCTCTGAATGTCCAAATCGACTGGGTTCATCGTCTTCAGTACTCATATGACTTGTAGGTACATTTTGAATTTAGGAAACCACTTACGAATGATTGCTTTTTGGTAGCGGAAGCGGCTTTTTTCATCACAAAATAGTGTTTCATTAACACATGAACTTTATTTTTTCCACTTTTTTCAAAATAACGAAACTTGCACCACTCAAATTATCCAAAAACTCTGAAATTTACAAACGTGTTTCTTTAAGGTTAGTTTAGCATACCACAAAATATATGAGTTCAATTATAGTGACGCCTTCTCACACAAACGATATGAATATTTCAATATGCGCGCCTTCACTTTATTAATAGCATTAGATAATATAAATAAGTAAAAAGGCAATGAGGCACTAAGGGGTTTAGATTTGAAATAAATAAAAGGTGTGTGACGCATGCGTACTTCTTCTTCTTTAGTGTATTGACAATCTCAAACTGTTCTTATATTGTATATGTATTGTATGTATGGTAAAGTATAATATATTCAAGCAAATTACTTCAACTGAAACACCTCTTAAAAAATTAAATACCTTTGAGATCTTCTATATTTCAATATTAACATGCATGGGTGAGTCTATAAGTCAATCCGGGTGTCGTAAGTATTCATTAATTAGTATTAATATATATATATGTACGTATGTATATTAGAATTTTAAATTTAGTAAATATGGAAGGAAGAGTCAATATAAAAAGAATATTTCGTACAGCTGTTTAACTGCATTTCAAATTCAATTGAAATTTCTACACTCTTAATATCTTTTCCCTAAAAATTCAGTACTCTAGTGTATCTTTCTACTATATTCTTCAAAAATAATTTAATGACTTCTTCAAACTAACTTACGGTGAAGTCATAAAACCAGTACACATTGTGTGGCAGGAACTGCGCAAGTGCAACGCCTTCACGCTCCTTTGACTGCTTACTTACATACAAACATATTCTTATATATGCTTATATGTTAGTTGGCGCATATGTTTGTGCTATGATATTTCAGCTGGCTTTGCAGTTTGCATTTTACTGCATTATTTTATGATTCTTTATATAGCATGCATTGTACTCACATACATACATATATGCGCACATACACATATATACAATAAACATTAAACATTCACATATGTGCTCACTTTTACTCCTGCGTAGAAAATCATTGTTTATTTACGAATGTGAAAACATTTTCCATGTGCCTTCGTTAACGGATGAAGTTATTACTTTCACTTTCTATTTGTCTTTATTTGAATGATTTCTAAAAATACGCGCAGCCATACTTACATACATACGTACATAAGCACATGTAAATGTGAATACGCCTACGAATACATAGTAGGACAATGTTTACAAACATTAAATGGCAACTCTGTTGCAATGAGTGAAGGAAGCAAGCAACAATTAAGCGAGACACACACTTTTCGAACATACTGTTTAAAAACATATATACATACATGCATATAGTTAAATGATTACTTCATTCACACAAATAAATATTAACTGTAAATATGATGCCGGAAATGTAGAATTTGCAAAAAGTACTAACTTAAGCGCCTAAAAATAGACAAT
Source organism: Bactrocera minax (assembly GCA_021498325.1). Classification (NCBI taxonomy): domain Eukaryota; kingdom Metazoa; phylum Arthropoda; class Insecta; order Diptera; family Tephritidae; genus Bactrocera; species Bactrocera minax. Next base: position 7,214,409 of record JAKEEE010000001.1, read on the forward strand.
AAATTATGTTTACGAGTGCATCGGCCCATCGTGGACGATAGTATGATAATAAAAAATACGAGTTCACAGAAAATCTACAAAAGATAAGAATGAAATTAAAGTGTTCAATAAAATGCGATTAAAAATCGCTGACAAATATTGTTAAATATATATATATTTTTATTTGTTTGTAAATATTTTCATTGGTGTTCTTTCTTCTGTACAATCAAAAATCACAATTAAATTTTCTCTTGAAATAACTGTATGTAATTACATATATTTTATATTTGTATATTAATTTCGCTACTTATTACTACCTTTCACTAATTAACACTTGCTATAGACAACTTTTTTGCAACTTTTAATGGAAATCGTTATAACGAGCACTTTTTGAAAGAAATTATCGGCGTTTGTTTACATGAAATGCACTTGATTGCACAAGCAGAAGTTTGTTTATTTATTACAGGTTTATGATGTCCAACAGTTATTTTTAGCTATAATGACCTGATAAGTTATTCGTTTGTATTCTTAAGAGCTCATAAAAATTTACAATTAAGCACTTACGAAATTAAGTTCAAAAGAGTTTTTAACAAATTTTAAATATGTATTTCCTAAAGAGAATTTATTTCTGATCAAAATACGCTGTAGTGCTTTAGTGCCCACAAGGAGTAAAAACCTTCTTTGAATTTCTATCACTTAATGTAGATCAACATAGTGTGTCTGTCTAGGCTATCAGCTAAGGAAGCGAATTTACAATTTTTGCATGATGTTGTTGATCGAATATCACAAGTAACCTGGTTTAAAAAGTGCGTTATTCAAGTTTAAACTCGCCTAAAAAGCAGTAAGTGCATTTAGCCAACTCTCTTATAATCATCAGCTAAAAACAATGGAGCACGGATTGTCGCATTATACTAGAGTAGGTGGATCCTAAACTATTAGCTTTCTAAGCAAACCTTCAAACATTATCTATATCTCGAACGTTTAGTACAAGTTCCGTACTTTCATTACTTACATCAAGCCACATGTATTCTCTTTCATTCGTGTGATTTCCTCTCGCGTCCTAACAGCTTTTTTTTTCTTTATTTTATAAGTACTAGACGATTTAACAAGGCCTAATAGTAATATATTCCTTTTGCATGACATATTCTTGATTTATATGCATTGTTTCTTAACAAGCCCATTAATAGAAATTATGCAGAATACATTAAACTGTCAGAACTCTGTCCCATTAAATATTATAAACGAGCTATGAGTAAGATTATAACAGAGGTCGAATTTCTCAAAGAAATTAAAGCCGTAAAAATGTTAGCATCATAAAGATAAATAAAGTGTTAATGGTAATCAGCATAAACATTTGGAAAGACAATAACAGCATATATTAGAGATTGCTTTTTTGAAGTTCGAGAGGTCATGAATGAAAGAAGGGCAGCTAAGGGGGCTTTGCTTGCAATTATAGCTTTTAAAACAAAAGTTTGACAGTTCGTTTTATTTATGATGTAGCGGGACTCAATATTATCTCTATCATTCTTGTCATAATATGAGACGTGCATATTCTCACCTAAACACGCAAGTATTGCCAACTTATTATATTTCTCCAGTCTTTGAGAAACTTGAGAACAGTTCATATTCAATACCATTCTGCAATGGTTTATATTGGTTTATATTGGAAAATAATATTGGAAAAACTCGCGGTTCTTAAATTGACATCCAAAATTAGTATTTCTAGAATCTTTTAGAAGAAAATGGCATTTCTTAAACGCACAAAATACTGTTTTAGCTTAGTCGTGGCATTTGAAATACATTTTTTTTTTGTATTTATGTAGGTATATTTCAAATTTATTTCGATACTGCCAAAGCCACATTTCAGTTAAAATTTTTACTTTTAAAATTTCACTGTACTGAAGTTATGAAACATAATTATTGCCATTCAAAAATGTTAAATTGAAGTAGGGTTAAGTTTCAATGTTAACTTTGAATTTCAACACGTTCTCAACTTAACCTAGAATTCAAATTTTACTGTCATTATTGTCGACACTTTTACTGTCTTTCACCCAAACATTTTTCTTCATTAATTTGCTGCTAATCTTGCGATAATTTGCTGATAATGATTCCCTTGCGATCGTTAAGAAGTCTTTTCGTACATTTATTATTTTTATCAAAATGTTGTTCTTGTTAAAAATAAATTGGTATTAACTTGCATATTTTGCGAAATTATTGGAATTCTTATGTATTATCACTACGACCTGGGTATCAATAAAAAATCTACGAGACTTAAACATTCATAAACACGAGAGGTGAAATCGGTGAAATCAGAGGTCTGCGAAGAGTTGGCGCAGTTAAATCGTCTCACGTAGATATTTTATTTGTTTATAGGAATGTGCATATATATGTTTGTAGTACCTGTACATATTTATATCACTGCTACATTCATTATCTCTTCTGTGATAAGGACAAGCAATTCCCCTCTGAGCTTCCTCAAATACTCGCTCAAATACCCCCCATTTTGGCATACCACTGATAAGATAGTCATTTGTATGAAGCTTTTTTAACAATTTCCATTGATAAGCGTTTACAGTTAACATTATATGGCGGACAATCATATAGAAACGGTATTTTTCATACACACATATGTATACAAAGGCGCTTTTAGAAAAATGAGTTATATAAAGAATTCGTTCAAATCTGGCAACGTTATTACGAATTTTGCAGTTTTTATGTATTAAAAAAGGTAGATAAAACATTTTTAAAACATTTTGGCAATGAAAATAACGCAATCCACATGATCTTACTATATTACTTTGTGCCATACACAATTACGAATATGTTTGTAGAATTATTTCGTCTTAAGCAGCTAGTGAAATGTTATTCCATACCTTTAACTCGCTAAGCTTTACTGATAAACTGAGGACATTGCTGAGCACTTTGCGTATCGGTGCTTGCTTGATGGTCGGCACTTACAAATATGTAGATTGTTAACGGCCAACTGGGAATGGCCCACTCAGTGGTGTTGCGGTGCGCGCAGCGTTAACTACGCTACAACAAACATAACGACGGGCAGTAATCACAAATCAATATTACGAAATTATCGCATACATATCCAAATATATAGTTCCTTTCGAAGAGTGCATTAACGGGAAAGTATAGCAAGAACATTCGAAATTGTGGCGCTGACGTCTAACTTAATGCTTTCAACGTAACATTTATTTATTTAATTTTTTTTTTTATTGTGAAAGCTAGCTAAGACCGATTAGCAAACGCCGGCGACCATGTACTCAAACTTCACAAGATATCAATACAAACGTTACATTTCGTACGACACAGAGACTTTAGGTATGTTCAAAAAATAAAAAATAAAAAAATTACATTAAATTAAAGAGAGGTTGTTGACACATACACATAGTGATACAAAAATTTTAAATACATTCGTAAATTTAAAATTCCTTAAAAGATTTCACTGAAATTTAAGTTTTCTGATTCTCATACTACCAAAGCAAATAGGCAATTTTATCAACTTCAAGAATGTTACAAAATACATACAAGCTAACCTAGGCAAAATATTGTGGAAAAAGCATGACAAATATATACATAGGTATATATAAATATATATAGGTTGCTATTGCCAGTCTTATCAGTTTCGATTTTTTGTGCTGTGAAATTGTTAAAAATGGCTTTATAACGGAAAATAGTTATGACATAAGCATTTTAAATAAGAACTGCGAACAGGTGCATGGCATTTTCAGGTTACTTACGTACATATGTTTATACGTAGCGTTCAATGTTAAGGAATTTTAAGCCATAACACAGAATATATATTTTGTTGTTTGATATTTTTCAAATTACGTTATCAAACTCCCCAGTTTATGTACCGACAGTTCTCTAAATTGTCATTATAAGTCTAAAAACTCGTAATTTCCTTACAATTTGTATGAAACGACTCACAATTATGAGTGTCGAGATCGACGAGTGTCGAAATATCAATTTTGACAACGCTATTTGAAGTTGGGCGCTGTAGATAGAAATGAGAATGAGAGAGTTTGAAAAATGAGAAAATTTGCACAATTGTTTATTGAAATGCCCACACAGCTGAACACATCTCTTAGTTTGAATCGCCTAAAACAAAATTGAACTTTTTAGAAATAACAAAGTCCATTAATTAACTTTAGGCTACCTTATTGCGTATACCATTTCAATGAATAACATATATTTCTACTTAAAATTTAAGTAAATTCATTTAATGAAATTAAAATTTGCTTTCATTTCAACAATTTGAAAAACCGCATTAGACTTCATGGATAGGGGCTGATTTTTCTCCATCCAAATTGGAATATTTCATGCCTTTAAATGTACTTAGCTACTTTTAATTAACCTTAATATCAGGCCGAGAATACTAAAAGACTTATGAGGTGTGTATGTTGTTTTTTTTTTTGGTCAGAGTAAAGCTCTGTTTTTAAAACAACGAACTCCATTTAAACTTTGGAATCGGAACAAAGATATCTTTGTTTTTCTCATACCTATTCAATTAAATTTAGACTGATACTATATGAAGTTCGTTGTTGTATTATCTGAATGCTCAAAAGGTAAAACTGATGCTCTGAAAGCTGAAAAATAGGGTATGATCCAAGGTTTAGTCGAAAAAATTATGTTAAAATTTCCATGATTAGTAGATTGCTGATTGCATTGCTGCAGGTATCTCCACTGCCTTCTCAGTAACTCAATCTGCTTCTAAATTGTTTCAAAACTATAGCGATTGGTCCAGGCGTGACAAGACGTTTCCAGCAGCATTTCAAGAACAGCATTTTCAAGAAGATATGTTAAAATTTGCTTCGAAATCTATTCAAGACTTTAATGTCCGAGGATAAATTAGCTTTTCGGCTAATTTCTGATCCCAAATGCAGAATTTCGTTTGCTTGTTTACGACATCACTTAGTTTATAAGAAAAACAGTGATCCCAGATTAGTTAGGATTAAGTGATCCCAGAGGTTAAGATTATTCTCTCAGACTATCCTTTATATAAATTGGATAAATAATATTAAATTTCAGTCCATATCTTGCCTCATATCATCTCAGTCTCACAATGCCCAAAATATCTAAAAGATACCAATAAAAACACTTCACGGTTATTCATATAGAGAAAACCTTAAACTCGAGTTTATAGCAAACATCACTTACAAAATTTGTTATGATAACCTTATGGTAGACATATACTTACTAGTAAATGTATGAGTAACACAACAAAAATAATTTACTGTCGCATCATCTATCTCATTCAGCACTCCAAAAATGTGTACGAATGAAAAAACGACATATGCTTGTCATCGATGAACTCTGTTCAGGTGAAACCAAAGTTCCTGGGCAGCTTTCTTCAATGATGACTAGTCATAGACTAAACTCTCAATATGATTCATAAAATTTTTAAATTGAAAAAAATATATATGTATATAGAAAAAGTATAAGTGCCTGAAAACAATTTATAAATTATTAGTTTGAATGGGTCCCGCTTTTTCTAATTAGTTGCTCATGTATGTTTGTAAGCATATATGTATAAACAAACTTGATGTCAACCTCAGCGCTTATCAGCATTGCCTTCGAAATTTAAGTTTATTTATTTTAATTATACGTATAAATAAGTACAAATGTGCATATGTATGTATGCACGTATGAATGTATGCATGTTTTTTGAACGTCTTATAATTATTACGTAAGAATGTGAAATTATTTTCAGTCACTTGATAAATAACAAATCCAGTGAATATGTATGAATCCAATAAATATGTATACATAGACAGTATGTATAAAAATATATATGTATATAAATTATACACCATGGGGACCGGTAGTGGTTTTATTATATGTTTACCAATTTATTTTGTTTCCGACTCCCTCAGTGCTCAAGCTGTCAAATTACAACCAAAATTTTTTGTGAAATGTGTTCATCAAATGCTCAAGGTCATTCTCGAATTTGACGCTTCGAAGTATTTTATTATAAAAAAGTATTTTAATTCAGTTAAACATTTGTTTTTAAATATGCGCGAGTATTTATATATATTTGTATGGATGTGTATGCATGTTTATAAATTACATAAGCATCCAATGCAGTGTGTGTGCGTTGCTGTCTGAGTTCGCGATTATCGAACGATTGTCAGGCTGTTAGTTATTTGTTATTGTTTAGCTTAGTGGTTTTGGGTGAGGCATTTATCGGTTTCGAATTAAAATACTTACATACATATATTTGAATAAATTAATTGTTTTTTTTGCGCACATATACTTACTCGCATACATTTGTTGTTGTTACATAAGCACATAAGCATGCTGAATGCTAATTTCTTTATATTTTTAAACAAATTTTGTTTTTTTTTTTTTTTTTTGAAATTGAGAACCCTTGTCTTGATGTATCATCTCTTGTCATATATGGAATAATTGACATTTGTTTGAAGATCTTTGATGTAGTGTTTGTAAGACTAAAATAACATACACACACATATATATATATATATTTAAATGTATGCGTATATATATAAATATATGAATATATAACACATACACTTCGCTTCCTAATTTTGCGATTATCGAAATACAGGGTTGCTTTTTGGAAGCATCCAAATAGAAAAAAAAATAATTCCGATACTTGAAAGTATTTTTAAAAAACTCTATCGAATTTTCCGTTCATTTCGCCATAAAAATAAATTACAACAGAGTTGTGGGCATTTTACTATCTCTTTTCCAATTAAAATTTTTTAATTTTAATATTTTCATAATTTTTACAAATTATAAACGCCAATTTCCACTATAAAAAACTTCTAAATGTTCGTAATTTCAGAATTTCGAAAGTTGTATATAATTTTTTTTTAATATTTTGATTAAAAATTTGGATTTCTTCTCCCCTTGTTTTCAATAAAGACTTGTTAAATATCGATATTGAAACATTTGCAAACAAATTGTTAAAAACTGCAAGTATTTATGTATTTACTATCGAAAAAATGATAAATGAAAAAAATAAGAAACTCTCTTTTCAAGCTCTCTCATACCAAAAAAGTAAATTCTCAACAGTTTCTCAATAAAGTAATTTGTTTGTTTTGTTTCTTACAGTCAAAAAGCTGAAGTTCACTCACACAAAATGTTATGAACCGAACTTGGTTAGTCATAATCTGTTCAACAGCTTGAGACTAACTGAAAATTACTTTAGTATACATACATATCTATGTAAATTTTATACGAAACAATTTATTAATTACTAAATCTGCTCATTCTCTCACCGATATCTCAAAGGTTACTCAACTTCAGACCTCTAATTCTCAAACCTTTGAGACCAGCTAGGGTATATATTTAAAAATATTTAAGCACAATTTTTTTTTATAAATTTTAGCAATTTGTGGATAACACTTTTTCGAATTGTTCTGAACAACTAAATATTTTCTGAAAGTGTTGAAACAGATTTTGAATTTAAATTTTGTGAATATATATAGTAATATTTTCTCAAACGTTTGAAAGAAATATCACAAACATAACTTCTGAAATCTGTGGTTGATACTTGATACTTTTTAGAAGCTAAACATTTTCTAAAAGTGTTGAAATCAGGTTTGATTCCTAATAGAAAATATTATAATGTTATTGTACTGTATTAAAATCAAGTTGAAAACTTTAAAATTTAAGAGTTTTTGAGATAACTTTAATTAGGAAAGTTATTAGAGAGTTTAAGACTTGCGTTTATACTTTTCAAAAGCATATTCAAATGCGAACTTTAGAAATAATAGTTTCAAGCGACAATAAAAACAACATTGTGTTTCCAGTTGAAAACTTCGATTTTCCCAAACGTTTTTCAATTGCAGAACTTAATGAAATAACTGCTTGATTATTATTTTCCCAGCGGTTTAATTACTTTATTGTGGATTAATTTCGTTAGGCACTATGTTTACATACGTATAATAAATATATAAATCGACAAATCAATCAATCGCACAATCAAATATTTCGCCGCCATGTTTAGCGAAGAAAGTGAAGCGGAAGAGTGGTTGCGCTTGCGCGTTGCGAATAGCATTAGATTACATCACAACCCAGTACAAATTTACTTTTGTTTAGCAGATAATAAAATAATTGTGTTTATTCACCAATTTTTCAATAAACTTTAATACATACATATGTACATATATGAAAAGACAGATGTATTGTATGTACATGCTAAAATAATGAATTGAAAGCGAAACATAAAACTGCAAGTGTGTGGGTATTGATTTTCTGCCGTTTCCGCAAAAGCTCAATTGTTCCCTTTGGATGCGCAACATTTTTACTCTTGTATGGCTTCCGAAGTGGTTTGAAGTGTTCATTCTGTAGCTTTTGTTTGTATGTATGTGTGTATGTGTGTACTTTATGTCTCTCTAACTTGCCGTACTGGCAATTTCTTTTGTTGTTATTGTTGAATGTGGAGCCAACAATCTCCTTTGTTATTGTTCTGGTGTGCAATGTTGACTCGGTGGGCTAAGTGCTGTAATTTCTTTCTTTCTTTAACCTTTATCTTATTGTTATTGTTGGTAACTGTTATTATTATGCTTTCTATAAACAATAATAAAGTTGTTGTAAACAAATGGTTGTGGTGTGTAAACATTTACTTGCACTCAAGTGTGTTGTTCATTGGATACGATGTGGGGTTAGCAGTTCTGAGAAAATCTTGTGGGGCTTATAGGTTTTTCACTTAAAGTATGCGTATGATTTGTAAGTTATTCGGAAAAAATTTTTCTTGAGCTCAGCAAATATTTCTCAAGAAAATCATGGCAGAGTCAACACTGCCAATGTGCTGCATAATCAATTTATATTTGATTTTAAATCTGACATTGGTCTTAAACCTATTTTAACTAAGCAATTTACCTTTGCTGTTGTATAGGGAGTATTTGACTGTCGGCTGCCAGTAAGCCCGAGTACCGGCTCCCAATCGAACAAAAACTCTTGAAAGTCATAGAAAACGATTTTCTAAGATCGGCTGTCCCTTAGGAGGTAAGATCACATCTCCAACTATAACCGTTAGGATGATATCAACGTTCGAACCAAAAGCTCTCGAAGATATAAATTCTATTTTAGATCCAAGAGTGCTGGAAATAGAATTTACGACAATTTCGTCCCATCACTTTTCTTGATGTGCTTTTCACAGAAAAATACTCGCGACGTCATAAACGAAAAGGAGAGAATGCTTGTTTACCATTACTATGAAAGTTTGACATTTCGTTTCATTTACGACGTAGCTTCTTGCTCATTTTAGCGAGTGTTCTTTTATTGCTTATATAATAATTTTAATAATAATACCATTTATCTGCCTTTTTGAATCGTTGGATAGTAATAATATATTTTACTTAATTATTTTAATTTAATTATTTTAAATATATGTAGGTATGCATATACAATTTCATCTTTTCTAATCAGCCCACAAATAATTTGAATTTTTTTTTAACTTTTGTAGCATCACAATATGAACCCGGCGGTTACTCGTTGCAGGCACAAAATCGCAAAGATGCCACCATGAACCAGCGTGACGGTATTATAAAATTCGAAAATGAGCGTATCAAAACACTGCAGGAGGAGCGTCTGCATATACAAAAGAAGACGTTTACAAAATGGATGAATTCGTTTTTGATAAAAGTAAGTACAAGCGAGTACATACATACATATACTACATATGTATATATTAGTCAATATGGGAAATAGCTTAATAACATAGACCTGCTTTTTATGTTTAACATCATATGATAAGGTATCAAATGTGCCTGAAATCGATGAAGCTAGCGCAGGCTTCAATCTTCAGTAAGTAATCTTTATGGGAACAGGTTAAGGAGTAAAACTATAAAATGGCGTAATGATTTTATTTTAATGTACATATACCTCTCAAACAAATCTAACCTCAAAATATTTCAAAGCTGAAAAAAAACCCTATAGACTCCGAAGATCTAGTCCACATTCGTACCACATTCAATTTGTTAAACAATATTTTTATAATAATCGTGGAACACTAGAATATTTAACGAAGGCATTGTATCAAGAACCTATCAAATATATTTTGCCTGTTTTACACCACTCTGGATATAGGTATGGACAATAATGGACTTTCATACTATAAATATTCACCAAATTATCCAAGCCACAATTGAAGACGTCCATCCGATAGCAGACGTAAGTCTTACAACATACCGCTATGGAATGAACCAAAACAAGAGTGATGTACGTTGATTTGTCTTTTGGGCTTAATATTTGCATGTAATCTCTTAACTGTTTTAGAGGTCTGGTGGCTCAAGATTACGTAAGAACGTAGACACATCGAGATTTATCTTACAGTGTCATTTTGCCTTGAGTTCACAAGGTCAAAATATATTTGAGGCGCATAGGTGTTTAATTTCTAATTGGAGCAAGGGTTATATTGCTTTCCCTTAAACCATAAACAAAATAAACTGTTAGGATATGCCAGAGCTTGTATGGGGCGGTGGATTCGGGAATGTTACAAAGATTATAACATTTTTCTTCACCTGACAGTTGCTGGTAGCATATAAAACTAATCGAAATAGATATAGAATTATGTATATCAAAATCATAAGGATAACGAAATGAATTAATTTTCGGGTGTCTATCTGCTCATCTGTCCGTCCACTCAAGCAAACGATAACTCGAGTAAAAATTTAGATATTTCGACAAATTTTGGTACACGTGTTCCTTGGTCCTACGAAAGATTGTTATTGTAGATGCGTGAAATCGTGATGTGAATGCAATAAAATTTTTTTATAATGAAATTTTGCAGACACTTGAAAATATTTTATACCCAATTCTTGCGGGAGTATCTGATTTTCGACAGCTCCCGAGCTTTTCTCTCTTTTACTTATTTTAAATGCAATTACTAACCTAATATATACATACATGCATTATTATTCAATACTGATTACTTTTTTATGACATCCTATAAAAATTTGGTGAGATTTATTACGATCATAATAGACAACAAATGCCAATCTCTTTCGAATTAAATTTTAGAAAGTTTCTTTTTCTCTTTACTTGCAATTTTTCACTCTCTTGCGACAATCACACACATACATACATACATATGTTTGTACACAATAATTAAATATAAGCATAAGTAAATACTTACAACATAAGTTGCTTGTTGTTCTTGTTACTGAGCATGCATAAATCATAAATAAATACATACCTACATTCGTATTAGTACTTAGAAAATGGGTAAATGCGTCACACAGCGGTAAGGAATCTTAAAGAGCTACCTAGCTACCTAACTACCCAAAGCAAATAAGAAAATTACGAAAACTTACGTACAAATGATTAACTAACAACAAGTTTTTCGTATAATATTGTATATGTGTATTTCTTTTTCTTCGTTTTATTTGTCATCTGTTTTCACAATCTCTAATAATGTGCGTTTTTGTTTGTATGCATTTGTTTGTTGCAGGCAAAAATGGAGGTCGAAGACCTATTCACAGATCTAGCCGATGGCATCAAATTACTTAAGCTGCTGGAGATCATATCGTCGGAGAAACTGGGAAAGCCGAATAATGGTCGGATGCGTGTTCACAAAATCGAGAATGTCAACAAGAGTCTGGCATTCTTGCACACCAAGGTAAGAAAATGTACAATACACATCCACATACAGTGGCTCCAAGCCAAAGTCGACACCGTAGCAAAAAAAATTTCCTTCCTAAAAATATTTGAACCAAAGCAATTAGAAAAAAAGGTAAAATACTCTTTCAATTACTCATTTATTTCACTTCCAAAATATAAAAATAAAACATATAAATTAATTCAGTATTATAAAATATTCTAGTAAAACATCAAATAAGAGATCAATGCACAAGCCAAACTCGGACAATCAACAAGTTTTTTGAAATATCGAAATATATTTTAAAAACTGATATTTTGTATGAAGACTTTTATTTTTATTTTATAATAATATTTTACCTTTTTTTCTAATTGCTTTGGTTCAAATATTTTTAGGAAGGAATATTTTCTGCTACGCTGTCCGACTTTGGCTTGGATCCACTGTATTCTTATGTAGTGTGTAGTATGAGAAGTGTGGCAGTAGTATACATAAAGAAGTACATACATACATATATATATACATGGAGACTTTGCAGTGAAATTAACAAATCTTTAACTATTTTACAACTAGTATGAATCACAAGCGAAACTAGTCAAAGTGTATTTTTCATACATAAAACTGGTGTTTTAATAAGTATTTAATGTCCAACGGGATGTCAATTGTCAAAAGAAAGAATCTGTTCAGCCAATTTCAGACTTGGCCAAAAAAGATAAGTAACTGTATAGTTCAACTCGTATTCTGAGTAACAATTTTAATTTGTACTTTTCCCATTCCTGCCGTTTTTATTGAAGATAAATAAAATTAAGCCAAGTTTGATGGTTTCTGACTAGTTCGATTTTAGTCAGAAATTCTCATTGAAGCTAGTGTTTTTCTTGAGTAATTTTAGTTTTTCACTGCTGTGTAGTAATACATTTCGTAAATGTGTTTGCCTATGAAGATAAAGCTCTCATGACTTTCCTTAATAATTTCAATTTTTTTTTTAATGGTTTCATAGGAAACACTAAAAGCCTTTAATCGTGTATTGTACGTAGAGCACTCAATAGAACACTCCAAAGCTTTTCGAGGTGATAATGATTAAAATTGTGTTATTAATGGTCTTATCGAGAACTGTAATATTTATGGTTTCAAGCTCCCAAGCCTGACAAGAACTGGCAAATCTTTAAGAAATTACAGATAAAGATCGCAGATTGCAGCAGTTTATGAGCCTTGATTGAAGAGCTTTTATAAGAGGATGTTTGAAATCTACAAAATATATAAATAACGAACTTAATCAAATTGATATTTACTTTGATTTTTATTAAAAATATTTTCAGTATAGAAATATTTTTCTATTAAGTATATACAACAAAAGTGTTTGTATAAAATACATTATACGCAAGATAAACTGAACTTTTTTTTATTAAAAACTTAATTTTTAAATTATAATTTTGGGCAAAGCATTAAGCTTCTCATCCACCTGAAATATCCCTCCTTTACTTTTCCATAATATATTCCATAAAAATATATTCCGTAAATTATTAAAAATTCTGTTAACCATCATTTAATAAAATGTTCGTTTTCTACACGTCCGATTAGCATCTTAAGTTGTAGTTAATTTCGACTACCAGTAGAAGATTAACTAGATCCAATACTGAAATTTGCCAGCTGTAAATAAATGATAAAATCTTTTGTTTTGATTTGAATTTGTGATTTTGTGAACCGGACCCGCACCCGGACCCGGACGGGAACCGGAAAATAATAAAATATTAACTTTATAATAGATGATGCAAACGGTCCAAACTATTTACCAGAAAGCGTATTCCTTATTTACCACGAAATAGACTGAAACTAAATACTATATATCGATTTAATGGATGATTTTATTACTCCGCAGACAATAATATATTTTGTAAAATTATGGTATAATTATTGGGATATGATAAAATACGAATTTCACAAAAGTCGAGAAGCTAAGCTACTTTGAATATGTTGAGCTTGTGTTTGTGTGGGTATTTGTATAGCCTCAAAATCTTTCTTTACTTCCAACTATAAACAGGTATGAGATTATATCATCATGGTTCCAAAAGTATTTGATTTATGCACATTTTAGCTGGATTAGACAAATTAGTATTGAAAGTAATTTTCTCGTTGACCATAGTTATCTAGTAGAATATTTCATTTTATTTTTAAAATGCGACTTTCTTACCAAAAGGGAATATTAAAGAAATGAAAACTACCGTAGGCAAGATGTTGACCAACCGTGTCATGCGGCATACAAGTTCATTCCATAGACCGATAGATACACCACTGTTAAACATTTGAAGACTGAACAGCATTTGGGAGCAGTGCTATGCGCACGCGCAACTGTCATGCCAAAGTTAACACAACAGTTTGCGCTTGCATTCAATGCGCGTTGCTTGTTTGGTATGCTGTAAAGCGCGTTGCTTGTTGCCTTTCCCCAAACAACAAAGCACATAGCACATATGTATATACAGCAAGACGTAAATAAACGCATAATACATATATGTATTGTATATATTTTATATACTTACGCCGACATGCATATATGTATATGCTTACTTATATATATGTATATCACATATATACAGATGTATATGTGCCTTTTGGTTGGTACGTGTGAGCCACTTACACGTAATTTGCCATTTCTTTAATTTACTTTTATTTGTTGATTTGGCCACAATGTGTCTCTGGCATTGTCTTAGCTATTTATTTATTTGCCTTTCATTCGAAAGTTCACATTCAATTCAATCTGCGGTGCTACAATGTTTCAGCTATTTGTGTTGCATACGCGCACTCCCAGAAAATATTTAATTACCTTGGCGCTTGAGTGCGACACCTCGCTCATTTATATGTACACACACACAAATGTGTTAACGCTTAAACTATCCACAAGATTTCTTAACGAAAGCAAACCTAAAATTTAATTTGTAATTCACCATGCTTACACATTTCTAATTACTGTCACTGGAACTGATGTTGGCTTCAAAAAAGAAATTTTCGAGCTCTCCACATAGTAACACCACAAATCTTTCATGCTAATTCTGCAGAAAGCTAGCAATTGAATTTAAAGTTTTACTTTTTGACAGCAAACAAAAATTGTTTACTTAACGCTACTTAAAAAACATTTTAAATTTTAAAAATTAAAATCAACATGCAGTCAGTTAAGGCCTTCATTAGTTTTGTATGTATTTATAGATATCATTACATCATTTCTAAACAGTCTCTTAATTTGGTAGTTAACAGGATCTCAGTAATTTAACTGCTAATACTGCTCAATTTAATACATAATAGCTCAATTAGCTAACTGTCAAATTAATGCAATTGATAGTAAATTGATCTAGATGATGATGGATAGGATCTATTTAATGATAAAAGGACATTTTTAAAATGAAGTTATAGGGAAAAAAAATTGGCAATAACTAAATTGAAATAAATTAAGGTAATCTTTTATTTCATATATAATATATTATTATAATTGAGCAAAAACTCAAAAAGCGAAAAGGCAAAGATGGAATAAAGGGGATAAAGTCAGCAAATAGTGCAGTTAAGAGCATTGTCTCAGCTAATTGGCTTGCTCGAAAATGTTATTAAAGGGTATTATAAGGCCCTTAGTTAAAGAGTATTTCTTTTCAGGACATTGAAGTCAGCGTTTCACGAAGAGTATGTTACAGTTTCAGTAACATGTAGTTCAATCCGACCATTAAGGAGCTGAGCGATTACTTTGCCAGAGTGGCAAATATCCCAACTTTCGCTTAGACTACACATGAAAAGAGTTTATAGTAAACTGAGAAAAATATTTCAGTTAAAATTAAAAAGGTATTTGAGATTTTTTTTTTTTGAAATTGAATTGAATTTGGAAATTTTGCCCGTATGGTATGAATATTCATCTTTAGCTTACGGGAATCACAATGACAGATATGTATAGCTTACTCAATTTGATACAACATCATAAATTTGTTGACGGATTACCTCCAAGATTTATTAGAAATAATATGCAAGTAGTATATGGATCCCTCTAGCGCTCACGAAGCACATTTTCAATGAACTATCATACATCCGAGTGACCTAACCTAACTTAGCTTTGACTACCTTTGACTAACCTAACCTAAATAATCCACATAACCATTTCTATCCATTTTCTAGTTACGCTTTTATACGTTTTGTGTGTTCGAGTGCTAGAAAAATTATCGAAATGCTTGCAACTGTCTAAATCTTCAGTTTCTATTTCCTGAATCAAGTTCCTGCGAACTGATATTATTATATCGTTAAAGTGTTAGCAAAATTCGGTCAACTAGTTCGATTACTAGTTCTTTAAAGAAGTAGACCTCCCAAAAGTGTGATCAATAGTAACCGAAGTGCCTGTAGAGAGCCTCTAGCATAATTTTTTCAAGTATACAACTGCATCAAAAGGAACAAGTTGCACACTAGTTCGAAGACAGCACGACATTTATAGCACATGTTGTGCATGCATACTTGCGTATTCACGATTGCCCCATTAAAGTTAGCTTGAAGCAGTGGCGCGTAGCATGCGACACACTTCTTGCCAAACCGGTCTCCCCCACTTAATCGGCACACATATATATGCACACAGTTTTCTTCTTTTTTTTGTTTTGCTGTTGCATACAGCAGATGTTGCCAAATGGGTGTAAGTGTGGCCCCAATTTGTGCTGCGCTGTCTTGCAACGGATTTTTTACTTAACTTAATCTAATTAAAACAGTGTTTCGATTCGCGTTTATTGCCGTGTGCTCTCAGCACATTTCGCCGGTTAGCAGTTTAAGTGACGGATGGCAGAGCCGTGTGCAAACCTAGAGGGTGAGAGCATGTACCATGACGTTATACACAAACACATATGTATATGCATATATATTAAATTATTTTCAGCTCAGATTGTTAAATATCGCAATTTGTTATCAAAGCTGATAATGAAAGCTTACGTGTGTGTGGTTACGTAGATAAATAAGACTAATATTACCCCGAGGAAAATTAAGAATAAGATGTAGGACAATCAAAATCTTTT
Organism: Bactrocera minax; assembly: GCA_021498325.1. Lineage (NCBI taxonomy): Eukaryota > Metazoa > Arthropoda > Insecta > Diptera > Tephritidae > Bactrocera > Bactrocera minax. Next base: position 7,230,984 of record JAKEEE010000001.1, read on the forward strand.
TGTTACTAGTCCTGTTAATAGGCAGACTTGTAGGGTTTGGATTAACAATATTAATCCTATTGCTAGTGGGTGGTTTATTTGGATGAAGATTAGTCTTGAGATTAGAGTCGTTGTGTGTATGCGCTTACATGCGCTTACATGCAATTGTTCACATATGTACATATGGTGGTATATACCTACAATATTGCATGTAGTGAAAGTTTTTTACCTAACGGTCTGTGCATGTATCCGCTGGGTATCACGCTTGCTTTTTTTGTCTTTTTCGGTTGTCATCAGCAAGGTGCACCACACCGCTGTCACGTCAGTTTTCACTTTGCAACATTTGCCACTCAAATTTGTATTCATCAAATGTATGGATTGTATGCATGCATACATACATACTACATATGTACATATAATACATAGGTGTCTACAAATGGCGTATATTATCAGTAAAGTATTATCATAAAGTTTTACTTTCAAACCTTAATGAATAAAACTAAAATGAACCAGATAATTTGTGTGGGAACTTAATATTAATGAATTATTAGGCTTCGAATACTGGGACTAGAAATCCCTACTCTCTAATACTGGGATACTACGAGAGTATAATAAATATTAATTACTTCATAAATTTTGCTAATTAAAATTTATTTATTTTTTAATTTCTTTAACTATTTTAATTAAAGCATAAATACCACGACTATTTTATCATGTAAATAAATACTGTGCTATCTTTTAAGACAAAAATTAGTTTGCTATAAAATACAAAAAAAAAAATGTACTTACGTTAAACGATTTAATTCAAATGATACCTGAATCCTTTTTCCGATTTAATTTCCGAACTTGAATTTCCGATAAAAATAAATAGTGAGGCAATTAACAACATAATAGTTAGTACAATATCTCACTAATTTTTAACTGCAACTAATTTAAAAAGAAATATTACTTTACTTTAGTGCATATAGTGGCGTCTTTTTAAGAACAAAGGCAAGTTTTTCAGTATTCTATTAATTTATGCAAAAAAGCAAATAATTCCATTATCTATGAAACCAGAGTTAATCATGTGATTACTCGGTATTCCTCTCAAAGTTCCGAATCGTCAATATATGTTTCGGATACTACCTTCTTCTCAGCACCTTTTAAAAATGTTTAACGATATCGAGAGAACTATAATACTATAATACTATTGCGATTGCAAATACAGCATTTCCGATTCCCGAAGCTGCCGAAATGAAATTCGCCGTAAAAGACTTTGTGTAGCAGCAAATTTCTAACTCTTAAATAAAGGGTAATTGTTTTAGCCATGCCGCTCCTCTGTCTCATGAAGACCACTCCGTCGGTCCAATTTTACACCAACTTTTCTAATATATCTAGGCCATTTCTTGATATGATTAGGTCACCAAAAGTTCGTTCCAATAAAGGATGGAGAAGATAAAGATGTTTTTAGGCGCGGTATAGCTTGTTGCACCATCTATCACTCGGGCGATTAATATTGACAAACGATATATTTTTCTAGAAGCAAGGGAGTCTAGAGAGTTTCTTACTTCACCAAATAGGTCAATATTTTCTTATTTAATTATTCGTTGGGAACAGAATGTAAATTTTGAGAGATTTGAGATTTCTACGATTTTTAAATGTTGTTCCAGTGTGTTTGCATGGTAATTTACCAAAGTAAGCTGAACTCAGCAAACCCACGTATTTACTTTAACCTTACTTTTTTTTAGAGAGAGCATCCATAGCTTATAGCATGTGACAGATTATTAAGTAACTGTTAAATTGTAACGTTTGGATAATATGTAGGGATTATATAAGGTGTGTTTCTATACAAATTTCATATTTATTTATTCATTAGAATAAACTGTCTCTAAAAGTGTGAAATACTTAAAATACATAGAATCTTATTTCTATTATATGTCTATATCCATTATTACAAAAATTTTGCATCTTCCAGGTTCGTTTAGAATCGATCGGTGCTGAGGACATCGTCGACGGAAATCCCAGATTGATTTTAGGTTTGATCTGGACCATTATTTTGCGGTTTCAAATACAAGAAATCGAAATTGATGTGGTGGGTTTTCACTTGCATCTAAATTTAATTTATCTTTATTTTCTCTTGCATATTGTAAACACATTTTATACATATTTTCAACAGGATGAAGAAAATGAATCGTCCGAGAAGCGTTCGGCCAAGGATGCGCTGCTGCTCTGGTGTCAGCGCAAGACGCATGGGTACCCGGGTGTCAACATACAAGATTTCACATCGTCCTGGCGTTCTGGTTTGGGCTTTAATGCGCTCATACATTCACATCGACCCGATCTATTCGAGTACAGCACAATTGTGAATTCGAAGAATTCGAATATTGACAATCTAAATCATGCCTTCGATATGGCTGCCTCAGAGCTGGGTATACCAAGGTATGTGCGAGCACAATTGAATTTTTTTTATGAACTTTTAAGAATCAATTATTATTATTTTTTAATTTTTGTTTAGTTTATTGGATGCCGAAGACGTTGACTCGGCGCGTCCCGACGAGAAGTCCATCTTGACCTACGTGGCTTCCTACTATCACACATTTGCTCGCATGAAGAACGAACAAAAGAGCGGTAAACGCATTGCCAATGTAAGTTGAAAACAGTCATTCCAAGCTCTGCGACTGGCTCAACTCATATGCAATATGCATAATCATTCATACATACTCGTACATATTGAAACTCTATCCTTTCCTGTATGCATTGTTATGCTCTTGGATTTGTACAACAACTCTGGGTGCAACCCAATACTAATGCAACAAATGTAATAATTAAAAGGTTTTACGCTCTACTTGTTACCGCTTTGAGGTTCAATGACTAGCCCATACAAGTTTGTTATACACATACACATATATGTATGTAAGCAAGTTTGATTTTTAAACATTTTATTGACATTTGTGAGACGTCACAGCACTTTTGTTCCTACTTTGGGTCCCAGTTGTTAGCAAAACGCAGTATTATGAATGATCTGTGTAATGTATGAGTGTATAATTTTGAATTTTATTTTACGTTTTGTTAAGATTGTGGGACAACTGATGGATGCTGACCGCAAGAAAATCTATTATGAACGTCTCACTACAAATCTGCTGAGTTGGATTAGACAAAAAACGTTGGAACTGCAGCAACGGGATTTCCCCAACTCATTGGAGGGTATACAACGTGAATTGCTTGCATTCAAGGAATATCGCACTATCGAGAAGCCGCCAAAGTAAGTTACATATATATTGTAATGTCATAGATTTTTTACAAAAGAAAATTCCATGACTTAAAGATCATGTATGAAGAATTTTCGTATGATTCAACGTTTTGTAGTTTGGGTTCCCAATTTTCTGCTGCTTAATTATTTGAGTATTCATATTCTCAAAGGTCAAAAGGAGACATGGTATAATGGTTAGAGGAACGCTCTACCACTATGCACAACCAGCGTTCGATCTATCTTTCGAGGAATAAAATTTGTTTTTTCTAATTGGAGTTGCTTCTCGGTAGGTAATGGCAAATCCCTGAGCATATTTCACCCCTGAAAAAGCATCTGTGTTCAGAGTCGGTGAAGAAAATGTTTAGATCTCTATACTTGCCACATATCATAAAAGCACACATCACAAATGGGAGGAGAAGCGCGACCAAACATCTCAATCTCAAAATTGACAATTTTTGGATTGTTTTAAGTTCACACCGTTTCCAAAGTAAAATTTATAAATTCATGAAACAAATTTGAAGCCATTTCAGCCAGATTCCAAATGGGATGATCCCATTTTGTAAGATAAAGTTTTTCTATACTTTTATTGTTACTGGTCACAATATATCCACAAAAGCCTCCAGGGGCAAAAATAATTTTGTTTACCTCTCTACAACAACCTTAATAAATTTTACAACAATATATATTATAAAAGGTGGCCTACATTTCAGCGCTGTGGTAAAAAATTCCAAGAAAAATTGAAATGCATAGAATTCGATATTGTATAATGGCATAACATTTCATTTCCAAGTTCACAATTAACCTAAAAACTCACGGTATGTTTCATAGCGTTATCGAATATAACTTCTAAACATATAAAATGTTAGAATAAATGTCAAATTAGACAAATGATGGAAAAAGTGGCTTAATTAACATTTTCATTTTGGTCCAAGTAAAATAAACAATTTTTAAGGTTATGTTTTCATCAAAAATAATATTATATATATATATATATATATATATGCAATTTCTTCTTTATGAAACTGAATTCATAATAAGCGCTCCAAATTTAATTTAATACTTATACTTAATCACTCTTTACCATTTCGTTTCCATTTAGATATAAGGAACGCAGTGAAATCGAAGCGCTTTACTTCACCATCAACACACTGCTGAAGGCGCTCAATCAGCCGCCCTACAATCCACAAGAAGGTCAATTGGTGAACGATATCGAGAAGGCGTGGCAACAGCTCGAATATGCCGAACACAATCGTGAGGTGGCACTACGTGAGGAGCTGTTACGCCAAGAGAAACTCGAGCAACTCAATTACAAATTTGAGAAGAAATCTGTGTTGCGTGAAGGTTATCTCAAAGAGATGATTCAAGTGCTCTCCGATCCGCGCTACCTGCGACAGGTCGATGCGACATTGAAGAAACACGAAGCCATCTCGGCGGATATATTGGCGCGTGTGGAGCGTTTTAACGATCTGACCGCTATGGCTAATGAGTTGGAGCGTGAGAACTATCATGGCAAAGAGCGTGTGAAGCGACGCGAGGCTGAGGTCATGGAGAAGTGGCGAAAATTATTGGAATTGCTTGAGAATCAACGTTTGAATTTATCACAAATGAGTACACTGATGAATTTGTTGCGTGAAATCGCCAGCACGACAGAAGCGATAAAGGAGTTGCAAACACAGTTCGCATCCGAGGATGTAGGTCCGCATTTGTTGGGCGTTGAAGAGTTGTTGCAAGCGCATTCGTTGCAAGAGCTGCAGGTGAATACTTATGGTGAAACACTAAAACGCTTCAACCGACAGGCACAACCGTATAAGACATCCGAACAAAAGGATGCCGCGTTGCTTGTGCAGCGACTTGCTGAGCTCGAGGAGGCTTACGCAATGTGAGTAAATAAATAATTTAAGTAATTTCTTAATTGAGCTTACATTTTCCGTTTGCAGTTTGCTGAAGTTGTGCGCTAAGCGTCGCGCTTGCCTTGAGGAGGCGAGAAACTTTTATCACTTCATGGAAGATTACGATAACGAGGAAGGTTGGCTAGTGGATAAACAACGCATCTGCAAGACAGGAATTACAGCGAAGGATTTGCGTGCCGTACTCTCGCTACAACAAAAACACAAAGCGCTCGAGGATGAAATCAAAGTGCGCAAACCGAAATCCACACAAATGTTGGATGCGGCCAAGAAGCTAATTGCCGAGAAACATCAACGTTCGTCAGATATCAAGAGTCGAATTGAGTCCTTGGCCGAACACTGGAAGGCATTGGAAGAGTTAGTGGAATTGCGGCGACGTCAGCTGGAAGATGCGGCCGAGGCGTATCAATTCTACACCGACGCCAACGAGGCTGAGTCGTGGTTAAATGAGAAAATGGCGCTGGTCAAGTCAAACGACTACGGTAATGACGAACCCTCTGCACAGGCGCTGCTACAGCGACACCGTGATCTGCAAGGCGAATTGAATGCTTACTCCGGCGATATACTTAACTTGAACCAACAGGCCGAAAAGCTTATCAAAGCTGGCATCTGCACGCTTGAGGTAAGTAATGTGTAAAGTGTTGAGAGATAACAAAAATAACAAAAACTATTCCTTAATCTCTAGCTCTCAGCTGCCGAGCCTGAAATGCCCGAAATCGAACAGGAGGAATGGGTTAACGAGACGCGACTTGTGCCAAAAGAAGTGTGGGAAGATGAGTGGGTGGAGAAGTTGGAACACAAGAAAGTGACCGAAATGAAATTGTTGCCACATGTGCGTTCAATGTTTCCCTTCGAGGGTCAAGGTATGAAAATGGACAAGGGCGAGGTGATGTTGCTCAAGTCGAAAACGAACGAAGATTGGTGGTGTGTGCGCAAAGAGAACGGTTTGGAAGGCTTCGTGCCGGCCAATTATGTGCGCGAAATCGAACCTCGTGCCGTGCCGTGTATTGTGCCGAAGGCAGAGAAGGTTAAAACATTACAAAAGGTAAAGAAGACGATCTTAGTGCGTCAAGTGGTGCCAGTGAAACGCATCAAACCAGCCGCCGTGCCAAGTAAACCACTAGTTAAGCGCCGCATTTCCTCCAACAGCATTAATGAAAATTCCGACAGTGTGGAGAAACGTCAAAAACGCATTAACAGCACATACGACGAATTACAAGACACGGCACAGAAACGGCATGCGCTACTCGAGGATTCGATACATCTCTTCGGTTTCTATCGCGAATGTGATGATTTCGAGAAATGGATGAAGGAGAAGGAGCGCATCATCAACTCAGATGACGGCGAGGGTGTCGAGAATGCAAAGCGTAAATTCGAAAAATTCCTCACCGATTTATCGGCGGCCTCGAAGCGTATTGAAGAGATCGATGGCGCTGTTGATAATTTCCGACGACAAGGTCACTCACAGTTAGACAAAATCATTGCACGCCAACGGCAGATACATCAAATTTGGCAGCGTCTGAATAATGCGAAGGTGCAACGTGAGAAGAGTCTCGAAGGCGCATCCAGTGTGGACTTGTTCAATCGTACTTGCGATGAGGCTAAGATTTGGATGAACGAAAAGATGTTACAGCTGGATACGGCGGTAATTAGTCCTGACCTCAAAACTGTACAGGCACTGCAGCGACGTCACCAGAATTTGGAACGTGAATTGGCGCCCGTTGAGGAGAAGGTGAATCGTGTCAACTATTTGGGCAATTCGTAAGTTTCTTGCAGAATACATTTTATACTTTTCTTACAAAATTGGCGTTTGTTTAATTTAGTGTAAAGAACGCCTATCCAGCGGAGCGGAATAATGTAACGGCACGTCAACAAGAGGTCTTGGATATGTGGAAGCAGGTTCATGGTAAAGGCAGTGAACTGCGTGCACGCATTGAGAGCGCAGTCGGACAGCAAATATTTAATAACAGGTATATAAGTGTTTAGGATCTTTCACTAAAAGAGAAAACTCTCATAACCTAAATATTTTGAATTACTAGCAGTGGCACTTTTAAATTTCTGTTGTTTATCAGTACTATTTCTAAATTTTAATTTTAGTAAATTCTTTACCAAATTTTTCTTCCATTCAGTGCCAAAACCTTGCTCGCCTGGATCGATTCAGTGAAGGATCAATTGAATGCTGACGAGTCAGCGCGCGATGTTGAAACCGCTAACAATCTCCTGAAGAAGCACAACGATCTTGGTGACGATATTAAAGCACACGAAAATGAGTTTGCCGAGGTTATCAATCTTGGGAAACAGCTGTCCGATGGAAAGCCGAACATGGAAGAAACCGTTAAGGTTATTGAGCGTCTGAGAGCTGAACAAGACGCTATACACCGTGGTTGGGTGGAGAAGCAAAAATGGTTGCAGCAATGCGTTGAACTGCAAATATTTAACCGAGAAGCGGATAAAATCGATGCCACCACAAAGAGTCACGAAGCTTTCCTCGAATATAAAAATTTGGGTGTAAGTTGATGCACATATGAAATACATGATTTTATTTTCAATCATACTATGAATTCTGTTATATATTGCCAAAACTATTGCTTTTGACCTTAGAACTCGCTCGATGAAGTGGAAGCTATACTGAAACGACACCTGGACTTTGAGAAGAGTTTAATGGCACAGGATAAAATTCTCAAAGGTTTCTCCGACAATGGCGATAAACTAATTGCCAACGATCACTATGATAAAAAATAGTAAATGAATGAAACAACAAAAAATTATGGAAATTAAAATATTTGTTCTCTTGCAGCATTGACGACAGGCGTAATCAAGTTTTAGGCAAGAGGAAAGCAGTCGAGGATCGCGCTTTCGAACGCAAACGTTCGCTGCAAGCTTCGAAGGATTATCACAAATTCGCCGCAGAGGCTGACGATCTCACCGTATGGCTGAGTGACAAAACCAAAATCGCCGGCGATGAAAGCTATCGCGATCTTAGCAATTTACCGCGTAAACTGCAGAAACATAAAGCTTTCGAGCGTGAGCTACGCGCCAACGAAGGTCAATTGCGTAATGTGAATAAGGCTGGACAGGCATTGATAGCGGCAAATAATCGTAAGCCTGCCGTGGAAAGCAGAATGGTTGATTTGAATCAGAAATGGAAAGATTTACTACTGCTCTCCGAAGATAAGGGACGCAAGCTGGAGCAAGCAGTGTCACAGCGCGAACACAATCGCGCCATTGACGATGCCAAACAGAAGGTGGACGAATTGGATGCTGCACTCAAAAGTAAAGATGTTGGTAACGATTTGCGTAGCTGCAAGGATTTGATCAACAAGCATCAGCTGCTCGAATCTGAGATAACGGTGTGGGAGCAAAAGATCGTCGAACTTGTCAGTACGGGCGATGAAATGGCGCATGAGGGTCACTTTAATGCCGTCCACATCAAGGACGAAACGAAAGATATACAAAATCGTTTCAAATTATTACGCGGGCCAGTACAGAAACGGCGTGAAGAACTTGAAGAGAGCTTAAACTATCATAAGTTTGTCTTTGAATTAGATACCGAATTCCAGTGGATCAATGATCATATGCCAGCAGCTAAATCAAAGGAGTTGGGACAAAACTTGCATCAAGCACAGACGCTGTCGAAGAAACATAAGAAACTCGAAGCCGAAATTAAGGGACATCAACCGATGATCAACAAAGCTTTGCAAGCGGGACAAGCACTCATTGCACAAAAGCATCCCGAAAAGAAGAATGTGAGCGCATTGTGCGGCAAACTGGAAGATGCCTGGGCCGATTTAGAGAGCAATTCGAATGATCGCAGTAAGAAGCTGGAGATGTCATTGAAGGCGCAGCAGTACTTGTCCGACGCCGGTGAGATTGAATCATGGTTGGGTGAGAGAAGCAATGCATTGCGCTCCACCGAATATGGGCGTGATCGCGATTCCGCAGCGAAATTGCTGACCAAACACAAGACAATCGAACTGGAATTGGACACGTACTCTGGTATTGTTACCGAAATGGGACATAATTGTGCCGCAATGGTAGCCGCCGGACATCCGGACAGTAAAATTCTTGCTGCGAAACAACAACTCATCGAGAAAATGTTGAAATCCTTACACAAACTGGCATCACAACGACAAATGCGTCTGATGGAGAGTCTCTACATGCACGAGTACTTCTTGGAATCAGATGAAGTGGAGCAATGGATAAGGGAACAAGAACAGGCAGCATCATCCGAAGACTACGGACAAGATTACGAACATCTGCAGTTGCTGCAAAATAAGTTTGATGATTTGAAACATCGTGTTGAAGTGGGTTCGGATCGTGTGAATCAATGTGAAGTATTGGCGAAGAAGCTTATCGATACTGAGAGCTCCTACGCCAACGATGTAGAGAAACGCCAGGAACAGCTAAGGTGAGTAAAAGTAGCAAACGTGAAATGCAATGGAGTTTGCAATTTATTAATCATTTTTCGCCTCATTACAGAGATTCTTGGGAGAACCTTTTGCAATTATTAAATCAACGCGAGCAAAAGTTACACGCCGCCGGTGAAATTCATCGTTTCCACCGTGATGTTGCCGAAGCGCTCTTCCGCATACAGGACAAAAATGCCGCGCTCTCCTCCGAGCTTGGCAAAGATTTGAACTCAGCTTTAGCGCTGTTGCGTAAACATGAAGGTTTCGAAAATGACCTTGTCGCACTGGAAGCGCAACTGCAGGTATTGGTTGAAGATTCTGTACGTCTACAAGCGAAATATCCTTCGAACGCGGCAGCTATCGCGCAGAAGCAAGATAAAGTGGTGGCGGCTTGGAATGATTTGAAGGAGCGCTCGGGTGCGCGTAGCGATCGTTTAGCAGCCAGTTCGGATCTGCAATCTTTCCTAACCGATGTGCGTGATATAATGTCTTGGTCGTCGCATTTACGCGCCGCGCTTCAAGCTGAAGAGCATGTCAGCGATGCCGCTGGTGCCACTGCATTAAAAATCCAACACGATGCTATTTACGGCGAAATTGAGGCGCGTGAAGATAAATTCCGTTACTTGAATGAATTGAGCGATTCAATGGTGCAGACAGGGCATTATGCTGCCGCCGAAGTTGAGGAGAAATGTTCGGCCATGTTGGACGAACGTCAAAAGTTACACGCCGCTTGGAATAAGAAAAAGATCATGTTGGAGCAGAAAATCGATTTGTTCTGCTTCCTCCGCGATGCCAAGCAAATCGACAACCTATCAAGTTCACAACAAGCCGCACTCAGCAGTTCCGATTTCGGTCAAACCGTTGAGGATGTGCAGAACCAGATAAAGAAACATGATGAATTCGAGCGTCTCATTCAGACGCAGGAGGATAAAGTGGCTTTATTGCAGGAACATGGTCGCAAATTGATAGAGCAGCGTCATTACGACAGCGCAAACATACAGACTATCCTGCAAGGTGTGTTGGCGCGCCGACAAAAGGTGAAAGATCTCTGCGCAGTGCGTCGTTACAAATTGGAGGATGCGCTACTGTATGCCCAGTTCGTGCGCGATTGCGCCGAGGCTGAATCGTGGATAAACGAGAAGAAAAAGAAACTGGAGGCAGATGGCGCTAGTTACGCAGAAGTTTCTAACCTAGATGAGAAGATAAAGAAATTGCAGAAACACCAAGCTTTCCAAGCCGAAGTTGCAGCCAACCAGGGACGCATACAAGAAATACAAGAAACCGGTTTAATTCTACTGACCAAGCAACACGAATCTTCAAAGGAGATTAAACAAGCTGTGGAACGTGTAGTTGCTGCTTGGAAGAGTCTACTCGAAGAGTTGGACAATCGCGGACGTGGTCTTGAAGAAGCACAGGACATACTCGAGTTCAATAATCAGTTAGACAAGATTTCTGCTTGGATACGCGATAAGGAAATGATGATACAAGCCAGTGACACCGGCCTCGATTTGGAGCACTGTAATGCGCTCACACGCAAATTGGATGATGTCGATTCGGATATGCGCGTTGACGATCAACGTGTCAAGCACATTAACAACTTAGCCGACAAGCTTATCAACCAGGGTGAGGTACCCGCTGAAACGAAAAATATTGACAAACGTCGTCGCGATTTCAACAGTAAGTGGCGCGATCTACAAGGCGCGCTCAACGCTTATAGAGCGCTACTTGGCGAAGCAAATGAAATTCACGTTTTCAACCGCGATGTCGACGACACAGCCGATCGTATTGCCGAAAAAGCATTGGCCATGAGCTCTGATGATACCGGACGAGATTTAGCAGCTGTCGAGACGCTGATACGTCGTGAGGATGCGTTAGAGCGTGACATGTCGGCGGTTAAACAAAAGATAGGCGAACATGAGCTTGTCGCGCAAACGTTGCTCAAGCGTTATCCCGATCGCGTGAAAGTTATTGAACATAAAGTCGATGAATTGCGTGCATCTTGGCAAAACCTAGAAGATTTATCCGTCAAACGACGCTCCATACTCAATGAGGCATATCTGGTACACAAATTCGTATCGGATGTTAAGGAGCTGGAGCTTTGGGTTAACGACATGATTAAAAAGATGAACGCCGCTCAAGCGCCGATGACTATAAATGATTGTGAGACACAGCTGGAGTTACATCAAGAACGCAAAGTGGAGATCAACGGACGTGACAAGGCGTTTACTGATTTGAAAGCGCACGGTGAAACACTCAGTGGTATGAAAAAACCAGCTAATGTCAAGCAATACTTAAAGACACTCGAAGAACTACATAAGACATTACATGATGCGTGGAATGAGCGCGCCAGAGATTTAACGGAAGCACATCAACTGCATTTGTTCAAGGCTCAGGTGGAGCAAGTAGAGATCTGGCTAGCCAACAAGGAAGCCTTCCTTAACAATGATGATTTGGGCGATTCATATCCTGCCGTGGAGCGTCTGATGAAGAAGCACGACGCATTTGAAAAACTATTGGACTCAGATAACGTAACGGAATTGCAGAACTTCGCACAAAGCATTTTAGAGGGTGATCCGAAAGACGGTGGCGTGATTAAGGAAAAATTGAGCTATATCTTGCGTCGCAAAGAAAAGCTCAACGCATTGTCACTGGACCGTAAGCAGAAGTTGTTGCAATCACTGCAATTGCACGAATTCCTACGCAGTCTCTATGAAATCGATCGTTGGTTGGTGCAAAAGATGCAAGTGGCTTTGGATGAGAACTATCGCGAGCCGAACAACTTGCAGAGTAAAATTCAAAAGCACACCACATTCGATAGCGAGTTATTAACGAATACATCACGTGTGCATGACGTAATTAACGAGGGTGAGCGACTCATCAGAGATGAACACTTTGCAAAGGAGGAAATCGCTCAACAACTTAAGATGTTGGAGAATGATTGGAATAAATTGAAGGCCGCTTCTAAGGAGAAGAGAGAAAAGCTTAATCAAGCTTACGAGGCGCAGGCCTTCAATCGCAGTCTCGATGAATTCAATAACTGGATGGACGAAGTTGAATCGCATTTATCAAGTGAAGACTACGGCAAAGATTTAGCCACCGTTAGTCATTTGATTAAGAAACATGAACGTCTCGAAGCCGATGTCGCACACCACAACGAGTTGGCTGATCAAATCAAGCAAACCGATGGGAAATTCTTCCAAGCCGATCACTTCCTTAAAGACGAAATACACGATCGCGCAATGACCGCCATTAAACGTTATCGTACACTACACGAACCCATAGCCATACGTCGTGAAAATCTAGAAGATTCTTTAAGTCTCCAACAGTTCTTACGAGATGCTGAAGAAGAACTGCAATGGCTTACTGATAAGGAGGCGATTGCCAGCTCGCAAGATCTGGGCAGTAGTCTGATAGCGGTACAAGTGCTACAGAAGAAACATCAGGGTCTTGAGGCTGAAATACTTTCGCAAGAACCGCTAATTAAAGCCTTACTACAACGTGGTCAACAAATGATACGCGATGATCATTTCGCTAGCGAACAGGTGCAATACAAGTGCGACCTGTTGCAAAAGAAACTCGTCAATCTGCGCGACATGGCCAGTATACGCCGTCTGCGTCTACTAGACGCTGTGGAGAGTCAAATGTTCTATGTCGAGGCAAATGAGGCAGAAGCTTGGATACGTGAAAAGCGTCCCATACTGGCCTCAAGTGATTATGGACGCGATGAGGCTTCCGTGCAGTCGCATCAGAAGAAGCTCGAAGTTTTGCAACGTGAACTGGTCGCATTTAAGGCTTCGATCGAAAAGGTCAGCAAGCTGGCGCATGGTTTAGTCGAGCGTAATCATTTCGATAGCGCTAATATCACCACAAAGAATGACACAGTGACGAAACAGTACGAAGAACTGCTGCGTCTGGCTAAAGATCGTGAGGTGCGTTTGAGCGAAAGTAAGAAGTTGTTCGAGTACTTGCGCGAAGCTGAAGATTTGCATGAATGGATTGCCGATCAAATGGCAGTGACGGCGGCTGAGGATTACGGCGAAGATGTGGAACACGTGGAACAATTGATCTTGGTGTTTGAGTCTTTCGTCTCCAATTTGAATGCAAACGGTGCACGTGTACAAGCTTGTCTAGATCACGGTGACGAACTTATTAAAGAAAATAATCCTTACCGTGCTTCAATTAAAACCAAGCGAGATGAGACCAAACAGCTGTGGGAAGAATTAAAGGATCTAGTCAATGCACGCCAAGATGCGCTGGCTGGTGCGAAGCAAGTGCATGTCTATGATCGCGTTGCCGACGAAACGATTTCACTAATTAACGAGAAAGAGGCTTCACTTATCTCTGAAGATTATGGGCAAGATTTGGAGAGCATACAAGCTTTGAGTCGCAAACACTCCGTCTTCGAAGGTGAACTCATCGCCATTAAGGAACAGGTCGATGCCGTGCTTGTCGAGGCAACGAAGTTGGGTGAAATCTATCCCGACGCTAAGGAGCATATCGAAGTGAAACGTGACGAGACGGTAGAAGCTTGGACCGATCTCAAGGAGAAAACAAATGCGCGCAAAGGAAAATTGCAACAAGCAGAACATTTGCAGTCCTACTTCGATGAGTATCGCGATTTGATTGCCTGGATCAATGAAATGTTGGCAAAGATCACAGCGCCAGATTTGGCGACGACAGTCGCAGGTGCCGAATCGTTGTTGGCGAGCGTGAAGGAGCATCATGCAGAGATACATGCACGCGATGAGACATTCGCCAACTTCACAGCGAATGGAAAGAAATTAATTAACGAGAAGCATTTCCTTGCACATGAGATTGAAGAGAAGATACAAGTGCTGCAACAAAGACACGAACTTTTAAAGAATACGTTACAGCAACGCAAAGAAATTTACGAACTCAATTTGGACACACAGATCTTCCTTAAAGACGCTGAGATACTCGAGAACTGGATAATTAGTCGCGAACCTTTGCTAAAGGATGCCAAACTGGGCGACTCGATACCACAGGTTGAAGATTTGTTGCGCCGTCATCAGGACTTCGAGAAGACCGTCGCCGCACAGGAAGAGAAATTCCAAGCCATCAAGCGTATCACATTGCTGGAGCAACGTTTCCGTAAACAAGTCGAGAGTGAGAAATTAGCCAAACAGAAAGAAAAAGAACGCTTAGAGAAGGAACGTCTAGAGATGTTGAAGCAAAAAGAATTGCAACGACTTAACGATGAGCGCCGCCGCGCCGAAAAGCAGTTAGAGAATCGCCAAAATGCAGCGGCACAAGAAAAGACACCCATCTTCTCAACGCCCATGGTCACGGTAAATACCAACAACGCGCCGCAATCACCAACCGTTGCAGTCACAACGCCACTGCGTTCACCCTTCGACGATGATCAGTACTCACTGCAGAAGAGCAGCTCTAGCAGCATGTTCGGCGATCGTTTGCGTCGTGGCTCTGATACGAATGTTAAACGCGCCGAAAGCATGAAAGTGCAACAGAAGCCACCAAAGCGTACACCATCATTCACGACACGTCGACGTGCACAATCGTTCCGTAAGAATCAGAAGGGCGAAGGTTTCGACCTGCCACCCGTCGAAATACAAGGTATGCTCGAACGTAAACATGGCCTGCAATCAGGTGGCAAGAAGGCGCCCGTACGCTCATGGAAACAATTCCATACAGTGCTGTGCGGCCAACTGCTGTGCTTCTTCAAAGATGAAAATGACTTTCTACAACAGAAGACCGCAAATGCGCCCGTCAACATACTCGGCGCCAAATGTGAACGTGCCGAAGACTACACGAAGAAGAAGTATGTATTCAGGCTAAAACTGCCCGATGGTTCTGAATTCCTCTTCGAGGCGCCGTCATTGGAAATCATGAACGACTGGGTGCGTAAGATATCCTTCCATGCTAGTCTGCCACCAAATCTACAACTACTCAGCTACGACGAATCAATGAAGGTATGTGCAGACACCTTTATATACAGTTTTTTACATATATAATAATTGGCTACTATTCATCCTTTCATTCCTACAGCAACAGTCTAACAGTTTCCCAGACATCAAAATCGCCAGCGCTCAGATCGAGTCGCCGGTCAGTTCGCGCACTTCATCGCCCGACTCCCAACGACGCGCCATTTCGCGCAACGACTCGATTAATAGCGGTATGTCAACCAGTTCGGCGACGCCGCAAATGAATTTCCTGCAAAAACAAATGCAACAACAACAGCTGCAACAACAACAACTACAACAAAGGGTAAGTACAACAAATACATATGTTGGGATTCTTATTTTTCATATTTAAAAAATTTGCTCACAGACGTCACCATCCTCACCAACGCCACCATTTGGTTTTGAACAGAAGCCACCAATACCACCACGCGGTGCGCCACCACCAGTACCAAACCGTCAGAGCACCGAGAACCTGGTCGTGCTGCGAAATCGTAATAACTCCAGTAATGGTTCGTTTTTGTTGTAATTTTTGACACGGTTTGTGTGAGTAATGATGTCTATTTTTGTATTTCTTTTTTTTTTTGTAATAGATTTAAGCGAATCCAGCTTCGGGAGCAGCTCATCGCGTTTGCAATCCGCCACACTACCCGCAGGTATTTCGGGCATACAAAACGGCTCGAATGACGACAGCGTTGTGCTCAAGCGCAACAGTGAGGCTAGACAATCAGGTATATATGCAAAAAAAAAAAAACTGTTTCAAATTACTACCACAATCCGTACACATCCTCATCCATTTTTTGTCCCTTGTCTACAGTATAATGAATAGTTCCGTTTATTTTTGAGAAATATTATTTATGTATTTACATGTAAATCAATTCATTCATGCCTTCATTCTTAATCGATTCACCCCAAAACAAAAAAAAAACAACAACAAAAATATACGAATATTAGAACATCCTCCACCTTTGCCTACAACCATGCCACCTGTGGGAAGCGCCCATGCACACCATCCGCAAATACAGCAACGCATTAATGCCTTAAATGCAGCCGCTATGCAACAACCACATCAACAACAGCATCAACAACAGCATCAACACCACCACCACCATCAACAACAACAACAACAACAACAGCAACAGCAGCAGCAGTCAGAACTCCACCATTCGCCGAGCAACTATATGCGCAGCCAACAGCAGCTAATGTCGCGAACGCCCGTGCCCAGTGGCCGTATGGATGCTTCGCGCAAATTCATTGAAGTTGAGTCTAGCGGTATTGGCGGTGTTCGTAACTCGCCGACGGTCACGGCTGCCAAGCGCACGGTGCATACAACCATTTCGACCAGCTCAAATTCAAGTGGCGGCAGCAGCAGCAACACCAACTCGAATTTCAACAATAATAACAACAACAACGGTAAACATATGTTGCATACGAACAATACGGGGTCGAATGTATTATCTACAACAACAACAACAACTACTACTACTACTACTACTACTACAACGGCGACTAGTCGCACTGTGTGGCATTTCACAACCGATAACAACTCCATAAATAACCCGAGTTACATGGGCTTGACCAATAACGATGGAACCGGTTAGCAGTTACTCACTCTCATCCATTTATTTACACAATTGCACTCATCTACACTGTCTATTCCCGCTTACATAACTTAACCGCATCACAAACTCGTATTCCTATTTGCTATCGAACATGTTTTATAAAAAATGGTTATTAATTTTTTTTATTTTTTTTATTTTTTTAATTTATGTTGCATTGGCACTAGTGTATTTAGTCTGAATGGTAATCGAGGTGTAAAGACAAATTTGATGAAAGAGAAATGTTTTTACTTTCTTCTCCTACTCGACTTATTTGATATTCTATATTCTAGCATGATAAATTACTCACAAACTTACAGCCAACTAATTGTAGTAAATTAAATTAACTATGATGAAATTAATGAAAATTAAAGAACAAATAACTTGAGATATTACAAAGTTTGAAATAAAGCTCGACACTTTCTTCTCGACTGTTCAATTTTCGCCAGACTGATATTAAAACAACTTGAGCGTCATACCTTCGGTGAATCGGACGAATTGGCTGAAACAGAAATTAGCCGCCTCAATAAATTTGCGACAGACTCAAATCGCTTTGTCGATACTTGAGAGTATTTTGATCCAAGCCTAGGAGTTTTTAGCAACACAAGGGACCGGTGTTTCAATTATCCAAATGGATCCCCATTACTTTCCACTGAAAGTTGCCCGGATTATTACCAAAACTATATGAAAAATACTTTGTTTTTCAAAAACAAAACTAAAGCGTCCGCTTGCCACAAAAACTAAAAATAATGAACTTTTGATAATCTTCTAATTAATAGTGTAATAAAAGGGTCTTATCTACATTCATACTTCCCTGCACTCTTGTAACGAACATTTTGATGAGAGGTTACGGGGATGAGAGGTTACGATAGCTTAGCTTTGGTCTTTCATGAATCTCGATCTCGGTCTTTAAGTGGACCTACATTAGACATCGGTAAGCAGGTTAAAACTTTTAAACGAATTTGTAATAACCTACCTGCCGTCCTATTTTGCTACTCGTGGAAGTCTTAAGAAGTTTCCTTATGTGCATTCTTACTGATTTTTAAGATATGTAAAATCAATTTCAACGCAATTGCATAACACAAAACTATTTAGAAAATATTTAACATTTTTGTTTCCGGTACAGTAGGGAAAACAACTGAAACGATCTAAATTGATGAAGAATTAAGAATTTAGCAGAAAATATATAAAACTCATTTGAGGGATGTTCAATGCAGCGACAACAACTGTAAAGAGCTTTTACAATACTTATTGCCTTCTCAAGATTATTTGATATGAATGAAATAATAACAAAGTCAGTGACGCTGTTGAAGATGTATCCGCTTTCTGATTCATAATTTTTTGAAATTCTACAATATTTGTATTATATTATATACCTATGTATGCGTGTGGGTGTGTTAAATTTAATTTATAAGCGAATTATGCATGTACGATATCATTTAGCTAAGCATGTACTCATTTATGTATGTATGTAAATTGTTTCTTGCATGTCTTATACTTAAGGAACAGCATTTAAGTCGGTAAAACTCAGTCGTTCTTATCTGCGCACTAGTCTGCAGAGTAACTATGGTTTCGGTAACGGTTAATTAATTGTTAATTAATTTGCTTTTGGAAATGTTTGGTAGAGTCTGTATTTGGCTATGCGTGCTTCTCTTTTCATTTCTTCGCTTGGATTTTATTGCATGGTTTCTGCTTGAACTTCTTTCTTCTTTTATTCAACTGCAGGACTTTCAATTTACTAAAGTTGTATTTGTTTTTTATTTCCTCAGGCTGGGGCACATCGCGTTTTGAGGGCAATCGTCCAGTTTCACTGCAACCGGACTCCATAAGCTTCTCGCGCGTATCGGCGGAAAGTTCTAGTGAGAGTGAGGCGCAATCAATCTCCTCCGTATCCGGCGTCAAGGGCAGCAAAAGCAAAGAGGAACGACGCAGCGGCATGTTCCGCATATTCGGCCGCAAAGGTGGTGATAAAGAGAAAGAAAAGGAAAAACGTCGCTCCAGCCAAACACCCCACAATTAAACGAATCATTTCACAAAAACAAAAAAACAAAAAAACAAAAAACAATTGTAAATTATATGCAAAATGTATGAAACGAACGATCGTTACACGAACCACACACACACACGTACAGACAAAAGTAACGAGAAAGAAGAACTATGAATAATGATCAATTGGTAGCATTGGATACATGTACACATGCGTAGCTCCAACCGGCATTAATTTGCAATATTTAGTAAACGGAAACTCCGAGCAATACACACACATGCTTGTGCGTGTGTTTGTATTTGAGATATGGCTGAGTTAACCAGTTTTGCCGGTGGAAGAAGAGGAAATTTATTTATTTTATAACTTTAACTTTTATGAAAAAATATTAACGTTGTTATTTTATATATATATATATATACATACATACCACTTACATACTACATATATATTTTCTAATTAATAAACCCTTTTAAGTCAGCAAGTTTTCTATTATTCTATTATTAAAAGTATGCAAAAAGCTAAAAAAAAAATATGTTAAAAAAATTTCTAATTTAGTTGAAAACACTTAAGTACGTTGTCGTATTGTACACTTGTTTCGCACTTTGGTTTTCCACTTCGCAAAAAGCGTAACTTCCGCAAAACAAAGCAAAAAAAAATAAGAAAAAAAAATCTATGAAAAGTGTTCAGTATAAAGTACATTACATTTATATGTATTTGCTTGTAAAAGTTATAATATTTCAAATAAGCCACTTAAATGTCGATTATTTATGTTTGAGGAAAATACACACACATTTAAAAACGTATTGTAATTTAAATGACGTGCATTAATCATTATTTTTTCATGACATCAAAGGCGAAAAGGACCAATTTCACTTTTTTACATGAGGATAAATGTATGATTTACACAATTCTTCGAAATAGCGATACAAAGAAGTAGGAAGCAGTGATTCCTAAAGGCAAAATACAAAATAGCATTAAGCCCCTAGGTGAAGTTTAAACCTGACAAGAGCTATGCTTCGGCACAACCGAACATTAAATACGTTCCTAGTTTGTTGGAATTGAAGGTTTGGAAAAATTTCAAGTTGGCTGCGATAATATTTATCCCGTTATTTGTTGGAGTTTGATTATTGGCGATGATTAAAGCAAATAGAAAATAACTATAAGTTGATAAGTAATGGCCTATAATGGTTGATAAATACCTCATATCCTGGGTACGTGTAATCCAATTATAGCTGCAGTTTACGAAAATCTGAAGAATATTTTAAATTTGTTTTTATAAAACAAGGCTGCAGCATCACATATCATCATATAACGACAGAAACTTCTTCTGTTTCCATTATATAACCCGAGGAGAGCCAGATTCATATTCGACCATGGAGTATTACCTCG
Organism: Bactrocera minax; assembly: GCA_021498325.1. Lineage (NCBI taxonomy): Eukaryota > Metazoa > Arthropoda > Insecta > Diptera > Tephritidae > Bactrocera > Bactrocera minax. Next base: position 7,251,421 of record JAKEEE010000001.1, read on the forward strand.
ACAGCATTTTTCACAATCATTTGGTGATGGGTTTTGCAGCAACAACAACATAAACTCTCCGAGCAAGAGTTGATTTGTAGAGTATTCTTTTCTAAAAATGGTGCATATTATAATTATCCACTGCCGATGTAATGTACACCGGGAAGTCTCCGGACAAAGTCGAATCGTCGTTTTGCCACTCTACTACTGCATGCATCACCTTACTTTATATATGGAAACGTATAGCTTGAATGACAAAAACAGCTCAGGAGCATTATCAATTCATTTTTGGAGTCTTTCAGGTGTATGTTCAACCCAGCAATTTTAAAATTTACACATCATTAATTTTTACCAAGAATTTTTTGCATAAAACGTAAAAGCGTTAAATTTGAATAAAACATCTTGTACATTTTCGGTCGAACTTAGGACTGAATTAGCAGTTTGCTCTGCATTAGTAGCTACCGTTCCCTCGATAGATATATAGATAATAGTTTAAGTAACCGGAACACTACTTTTATAGCAGTCAAAATATTAACACTTTTACTACTAGATCTTTTCCGGTAATTGCATTATCTTTCCCAAGGTGTGGCACACTGAAATAGTGAGCGCTCACGAAAGGGATATAAGAATTCCACACCAATCATCAAAGTTTTTGCCGACACCCAAAGTTATATTAAAAGCAGATGCGGAGGCTTCTAGACAAGTTCTGAAGTTCTGAAATATGGTGAGAATTTTGAAAGGTATGCTTCTTTTCCTTCGCTCAAATATCTCTTCGATGGTATGCCATTTCAACGTAACCTGAGGCTACGAACTTTTGCTTAAAAGATTAGAATTTGATTTGAAGTTATGTTGATATTCATAGATCCACATGCAAATATTATATATCCGTTACATATGTAATATTTATATCATCTATGACTTCCTGTGTTTAGCTAACTTTAACGGCAAATTTAATTAACAATGCAACTAGAGAATCAATATTTGTTTAATCTTTAGACACTTACAACGGAAATCAAATGTCTTACCCACACATGTGTATATATGTATATGTATGCACTGTGTACACCAGATCGTTTGGCTCCACGATAAGAGCGCCAATTATTAAGTCTGGACGAAAGTATTTAAGAGCGATTTAAGACGAAATTTTGCAAGTATTCCGCTTCCGTTTAATCAAGTAGCATTTGTGGGTTTGGAGGAGATAATGGCGCACTTGCTACATTTGTTAGTTAAATTCATGTTTCTGAACGTGGTTCTAGGACGAAACCAAAATGTTTCAGAGGACAATAAACGTGAAATGGACAACAATTCGACTCTCCTGGAAGTGCATGTGAGGCTCTTTAACGACTTGCTTAGCCGGAATGCGGCGATAAAGGATGAAAATGTGGCCTGGCCAACTACAGCCACGACACACGATAATACAGTTGAGCTTGAAAGTGTTTTAATGTCAGCTGTGTACGATTACGACTGGTGGAGTGCATCTTATCTTATAAGAGAGCTCGTCAATAACACACAAAATGCCACTGTACATTACATAGGCTATAAGGTGTTGTGGCGAAAATTAATAACGGATAAACTACAATACGATCCCGCATACGTAATCGATTTTTATTTGACACTCAAGAATGTAACAAACGTTTTAGGAACCAACAGAGGACTAACTGAGTTAACTGAGCTAGAGCGCGAAATTCGTACATATCTCGTGGAGCGAAGTGCGCAACTGCTTGAGGTGACTCTGCATCCCGCAAATTACGAGAACATAAACGCAATTTGTATGAACGTTTCAAATTATGTGGTTGCGCGACGCATTCTCACACAATTGAACCCCACTAAAATGGGTGAAAATATTTTTGAAGAAATTCTAAATGTAACCTTCGATGCTGTTGAATTGTTGGAGAGCAAAGAGGACACTGTTAAAGCGCTCAACTGCTTGGGTTTGAATGCTAATCAACGTTTGATAGCGCACCTAGTTTTCTTGCAGCGAAATAACGATTTGTACACGCTGCTATACAACAACATACAACAACTTGCTGGCGCTTGTGATCTGAATAGCTTGGCGCCAAAGTACTTGGAACACATTGGCGCGTTCCTGCCAACATCTATGGAGATTCTGCGTAATGCCAGCGCAGTTTGCATTCACAATGTAACCGGTGATTTCGGTTACCTGAGTGAATGCTCACAAACCTCTTTGATGTGCACGTTTCAAAATGGCTATAAGTACCGTTCAGCTTTTCGGTTTGAGCGTCTGTTGGGCAACAGGTATATTTTCCACAACACATATTGGCGGAATTATATAAAATTGGAAAATAATCGCAATAATGGCAACAGTACCGTGCCGCCGGCGTTCATTAAAAATATTTATGGTTCCGCAGTGCCGAGTGTGTGGCAAGCAGTATTCGTTGGCAACAACGTCGCATTGTTGGACCAAAGCATGCGTCAGTACTTGTGTGGTGGCAATCAGAGCATGTGGAGCAATACAGAGCAATATGTTTATAGCCGACGTGTCGAGGACTTTCAGTCTTATCAGCATGAGTGTCTTTGGTTGGTAGAAGACTGCAGTGATATGATCTAGTTGTTGGTTCTGAAATGAATAAATAAATTAATAGCATTTAACTGGTTTAAAAACTAAATATACTGTATAGATTCCTTACTTATTCGATAATATAGAAGTAATAATATTGCTGTTTTAACCGTGCAGAGTTGACATTAATCGTAATCGCGTATACTCGAATTGTAGTTGTTGTTGTAGGGGAAGAAAACATTCCCCAAATAATTTGAAGAATGTTGTCGACTTGATAGTCCTTGGACGGTTAAAGATCTGGGTCCATACCGGTTACTGTCCACGAGAGCGGAACAGAACACCCTTGGGTTGTTGTTGAAGCGGGTTTGATGTGATCAGTCCAGAGGTGGGACGATCTTATGCTGTCATATATGAGTGCTTTTCACAAAACGGATATCTTTTATGTCATATATACCAAAATCAGGTCAGTTTAAGTCTCCGCAACTTCACCTGTTTTCTTTTTTTTTGGACTTCCCTTTTTAATTAACTGTTGACAGTTGTTATTGCAGACGCAGAAAACACTCCCCAACTATAAATCCGAATTCGTTCCAGTAACGTAGACCGGACTATAGTCAGAACCTGCTTACCTAGACACATGTTTATATTATTGTATTGAGAAAGATATAGAACCGTACATTTTTCACTTAGATTTTAAAATGTAAATATTATTATTAGATTACTTGGTCTGGAGAACCATAAACAAACGATAAATTGATTTCATTTTGAAATTGAAAGCTAGCGGAAATTTTCTTCAGCCTTTTCTGTTTAGCCAAGGCAAATAATTGGTAATTAGTGGTAAGCTCAAAACCAGAATGGCTGTTCTTCGAAAAATGTACGTCAGAATATTCAATCAAAAATATATACGAAGTCGTGTTAAAATGATAAAAAGAATATCTTTTGGCTTTTAGTTCCATAAAGTAGAAATCTTTTCGTTTTATTTAGGCACAGTCGTCATTTTCTATAAAGAAATAATTAACTATTGGAAAGCGCTTGCATATATATAAATACATACACATTTGGACATAATACAAATATCGTTAGTATTAATTTCGTTTAAATTTTTGCGCATTAATATTAATTTGTATGCTAGCTTGGCGTAAAATCCCAGGGTATGCAAACAATACCGTCTGTTAATACAGAGTAATAATTTGTTATGTGCAAATTTAGTTCCCGAAATTGTCGGTCATCGTATTTTAATAGTTTATGCATTGTTTCTATCATTTTATCTGGTGTTACAGAATCGTCTTTGGTTAAAGTGTGTAAACGTAATTGTTGTATACATTGTGCCGTCATTTGTAGCTCCACTGTTTTTTGTGTTTGATATTTCTTGGTGCGTTCTTTAGCTACATCCAAGTTGGTGGTGATAAAATCGATTAACATGAAGCCTGGACATGTTGCCGGCGCTATGAGTTGACCTGTAGGATTTACCATTAATGGACCAGCCTCTGATTCGATGACGATTTCATACCCCGCCAATGTGGCGGGCCATGACTTTGGATACTTATTTACAGTCAGATAATCGCCTAGGGTCGTTGTCACCTTATTTAAATGCGCCGCATATTCTCGAGCTTGTTGCTTAGGCATAAATTTCCTACGTCCAATTTTTATGTTACGCAATACTTGTGAAAGCGTATTCTCATAGAGTGGTATACGCTTTAAAAACTCGTCATGTTGTGGAATGTTCTTTATGAAATCGATCCAACTTGTCAGCACATCGCCGGTAAACAACATAACGTGTCCTTCCAAGCTGACACCTGTAAAAGGTGCAAAAACTAAAATTCGATTTCTCAACGTACCCATGGCATCGGCATGCAGATCAGTCATGCGTTCCAAAGACTTCAAACAACCTCGAAAATGTTCGTAATTCCAGCCACAATCATAGCGTATATCTTTCAGATGCAAACGTTTCGTTACAGCTTGTTGTAACTTTTTTACCTCCTCTTTTAAGTCATCCAACTCAGCTGAGCGCACCTTTGCCAAAGGCCCATTTTTCTTTAACCATGAATCTAGTGTTTTCTTTTCTTCTTCTTTTGTCTGAAACAATTTATAGATACATTTTTATGTATTATTAGTTAGAAAGTTATTAAGGTAAAATTTAAATCTAGCATCGATTCAACAAGAATTTTAACCAAATCATATCATCTTTATCTATTTCCTCACCTCATCATATCTTACACTATCTGAATTACATGGTAACTTACATTGTAGAAAGCGTTTTCAAAGCCAGAAAACTGGGATCCGTAGTTGAAGTCGCCTCCACCTTTAAACGGACTTGTGGCATATGAAAACCCTGAAGCAGTTGATGTTGCACTTGATGCCGCCGAGGCTGGCATTGATTTTATTTTTTTAATGTAATCCGTTGGGAGATTGCATAATTCCAACAAACGTTGCACCACCATTTTTGGATCTTTTGTATTGCGATCCAATGTTACTTTGATCAATTTGAAGGTATCACGTTTCGTGGCATTACCATCACGTATATAAAACTGTAGCGTTTTAGTTTCGTATAAAGTTTGGTATTTTCGCTCATATAGCGATTCCATGTGGGCACTCAACAGCTTCAATGAATTCTCATTAACATTGCGTTGTACTGGATGCTGTCCAAATAGGTCTGGATGTACGGCAAAGTAAAATGGGCGCAGGGCATTGGTCAATTCGGTACTTATATGTCGCCAAATGGCATTGGGCCATGTTGAATGCAGAAGTTGGTGTTGCCTTTTAATTCCAGCTGAATTCACACGAAACAACATATTTTTATTTAACTACAAATTATATAAGCATGTGGACGAGGAACAAAATTGAGTGGCACAATTTACTTCGTTTAAACAAACATTTAAATTTAAACCGGATTAGTTGCAGATAGATAATTTTGAGACTATCTAAAAGATTTATGTTATTGGAAGCCTAATTTGTGCAAAAATGAACTAAAACCTGAAAGAACGCACAGAACAAAACAGACAACAGCTGATATAAAAATTTTAGTCATAAATTATGATTGCCATTCTTTTCTGGGAATTGTTGTGGGAACCTCGAAATGGAAATTCAAATTAATAAGAAAGTTTATTTAAAATTTCGTTTAACTTTTGCTAATCTTTATAAAATCCTTATTTTTATTTAAGGAACCTTCGTTATAAAAACCACTTTTTGTAAAAGTATAAATAAATGAAAAAATAAGGGCATTTCATTTGTTTAAATATTTTAAGGGTTAGCTTTTCGCCGAACTTTTGAGAACAGCTGTTTGGTTTGTTTGCCATTAATTATTGCTATGCTTTGGTAATTTTATGCCTGTTCAATTGGTTTTATTTTCCGAAGCATCCGCCTTTAAATTTGATATCGCACTATTTATGTCGAATCCCATTAAAGGTAATTTAGAAAGCAATCAACATAAGTAATATTATGAAATATAAATGTTTTTCTGATGTATCCTCTAGGCACTTGTGAATTATTTTGCCCGGATGCTGAGGCCAAACTGTAAGTTGTACAAGAGAAATTTTCAAATTTAAATAAACCTAAAGCACTTAATTTATTTATGAATTTCCAGACGTATAAAAGAAAGACTACTACATTACTATGAACTGAAGAATGGCGAAAAGAATGTGCCAGGGCAGTTAGTGAAGGTATTTGCCCGTTCAGCTGCGGGAGTTAAAGCTCCCCGAAGAAAGGACTTACGTACCGAAATATGCTTACAAAAAACTGTGGAATATTTATTAAAAGAGTATTAAAAATGTTATATATAAATTCAATTATATTATTTTTAAAACGATATCATTTCTAGTATAATTTTAGACAAACGGAAATCGTTCAATTTCATTTATGATTTCATATTTGATCGTTTGCGGGCAGTTCGACAGGAAGTAGTAATGCAACAATATAATGAACGACAAACTTTAAAATTACTAGAACCAATGGTAATGTTTTTGGCTTACAGTCGTTACAGGTAACTTATTTTCATTCCTTTAATTACTTTATAAATTGAAAAGTTAACTAAATTTGCAGACTTTGTGAAGAGCAAATAGATAATTTCGATTCGAAAATTTGTAACCAACATTTACAAGAATGTCTGAAGCGAGTACTCTGTTGCTACGATGATATTGATGTAAACGCTCTGAATTTAAATGAGTTAAATAGACGCAGCTTTGTTGAATCAATCTACCTTCTCTTCAATTTAGGAACGATAGAAGCGCTTAACCGAGCATTAAGTTTACCAACGGAAATAAGGTAAATCTTATATAAAATATACTAATTTAGAGAATTTAACTTGTATATTCATGCTTTTATTTTGAATTTCGTATATCAGCAAGAATGAAAAGTTTGATTTGGCACATCAAATAGCTATAAATTATTATCAGGGAAATTTCTATCGTGTGCTAGTGGGTATACAAAAACTGCCACATATTTTAAGTGCAATAGCTGCTTTGAAATTGCAAACATTAAGACGGTAAGAATTAGATATGTGTATATACACATACGTGTATTTAAACTAACAATTTTACTTTTTACAGAAAGCTGTACTTAGTATTCGCGCATGCATATACAAGTAAGCAACTATTTGTTCCTGCTAAATTTGTGTGCAAGTTGGTATTGTATGCAGACGTCAGTAATTTATTAGCCGACTGTAAATATTATAATATTAAATTGAATGAAGACAAATCAAGTTTACAGTTCCAGAAATCGGATTTTAATGTAAATGCGGTTGCATTGAAAGAGAAACACGAGGGGTTTGTTGAGAAGAAGCTTGCAAAAATCTATCTTCCAGAAGTTTTACTCTTAAAACGTGTGTAATACACATATTTAGTTACATTTTCCAATTTAGTTTAATATATGGAGATGCTTAAATTGTAGTAAGGAATAAATGGGATTGAAATTATGATGAATTCATATATACATACCAAAGTGCAATGAATTTCTGTTTATTTTCTATACAATGTATGTATGAAAAACCATATTGACTTAACATTCCTTTTTAGAAATTAGTACCCATTGTTGAAAAGAGCTAAACTGTTGAACTAAAAGGAAAATTAATGCAATTTAGATTTTTCATTTTTGAAAAATAAGCATAATAAATAAATTAATACTTCTTTTATTTGTATTTGATAGATGTGAAAAGTATTTGCTTAAACTAAATTACATATGTAATGTATATATGTGTGGACAAAATTATTAAAGTTTTTTCTTCTGAAATACTTAACAAATATCAATTACATAGTGTTTTTCTACTTCTACAACCATTTTATGAGTTAAATGCTCATTATTTATTACAAAAATATTATTTGATCACCATTAAATATTTTAGCGTACTAATTGGTAAACGTTACTGAAAGTAGTTCACTATCGATTAATATTACTTTTGAAGAATTAATGTCATTTAATTGTATATTCTCGTATTCGAACTCCACAGTAGAAATTGATATTCTTATATATTTTTCGCGATGTGTAACTTACTGTATGGTTGTGTAGAAATCTTTATTTTCACTTTAATGCACTTATAATGACTATTTAACGTGTTTGCTTTCCATCTCGCCAAATGTGATTGTTTCAGTTTCTACCGGCTACCATACAAAGTAATCAAAGTTATGCGATTTTACTACTCTGCTGATCAATAATGGTAGAAATGGGTGTAATACCAAGTATATTTCCCGTGAACGATAAAAGCACCGAGTAATTAAAGTACCAAAAGAGGCAAAATAGTACAGCAAATATCACATCTGAAATTAAAACACAATTTTTGTCATAAATAATTTATAAGTAGGGAGCTAGCAGATGATAGCTTACGAATTGTAACACGTTCCCACTTTTCGACCATATATAGCTCGGTGACCATAAGGTATCGAAACCACCAATAGTTGCAGAAGTCAATGATGTTTTGTAGCATTTTAGTAGTTTTTACGTGCAGTCTGAATCACACAAAATTATTTGTGATTACCAATGAACTAAACTCAAAATTGTAGAGTGATAAGAAATCCACTTATGACGAATTTGTCACCTATTTCTAGTTGAGATGAAATTTGGTGTTGCCAGATTAAAATTTCAAAAATATCGAAGAAGGATTTGTTATAAATTTTACAAAAGACACTCATTCAATTCATTAAAACACTTCACAGACACTTCATTAAGAGAATAAATTATGCACAGTTCACACAGTATATTAAAATTAATAGATTTATAATAATTTTCAAATGTTTGCAAATATTTCAAAAATAAAATAATAACTTAAAATGTGATCTTTAAAAAACGGTGTTTCAACCCTGTTTACGGCGAATTGATTGCTGTCGATTACTGTCAAATATTAGATTGAAATTAGTAATCACTACCAGACGCAAATCTGCCGAAAAAGTTTACTGTTTTTCGTGCATCTGTTAACAAATTCACAGAAAACAATGGCCAGTGAACAAGCTAAGGTATCCAAATTAAACGAGAAAATTATTGGAGAGTTCCAACAGCTAAGAAATGAACAACGAAATCTTGTAAACAATTTAAATACGCTGGAAATGGATCTGAAAGAACACAAGTATGTCTGAGGACATAACCTCAATTAGTTGATATATCGTACATCAATGCTATTTTCAAAATTCTAAAGTTAGATATTCCATTTTAGAACTGTGATAGAAACCCTCAAAACAGTGGACCCAGAACGTAAATGCTTCCGACTGATTGGTGGCGTGTTGGCAGAACGAACCGTTAAAGATGTGCTGCCACAGCTGATCGAAAACAAAGACTTCATTGAAATGACGATCACACGGGTGAATGAAGACCTCACCGCAAAAGGACAACAAATTAATAAATTCAAAGAAGAACACAATATAAAGATACGCGGTGAACAAATGTCCAATGAACAACCAAGAAGTGAAGAGGAAGAAAAAAAGTCGGAAAATCGAAATATTTTGGTGTCGAACTGATTCATCATTCATGAATATGATGTGTGATGTGGGCATCAACTAAGTTTTGTTGTGCTCGTTCAACTCTCGCTCATAATTCTGAATGAGTACGGGAATTCTCAATAATCAAAGATAACAATTACACTTAGTTTCTGTAATAAGCTTAACTTTCATTAAATCGAAGTGTATTCTGATGCATGGAACTGAAGATTAATCTAGTTTCCACAATAAATTGAAAGTTGGTTGCTAAGAAATAAACACTTTCATTAATTAAAATTGTATATGTATATTTTAATTAGAATATTTTTTAAAAACAAAATGTCTTGTAATAATATATTATATAAAAATAGAATTGATAATTTCCCTCACCTTATATTTAAATTATTTAAATTGTCTATGGGTCTAATAAAGAACATACCTAACACAATTAACGTTAACACAATAATCAAGTCCCTGCTTAAGCATTCATATGTTTTTTAAATATATAAAGTAATGTTAGCATTCTTTATCACTGAACGAATTCATATCTTTGGTGGAACTATATCTAATTTCAATTATGAATACTCACGAAATCAATGCATATTTTGTTCGTATCAGATTTTGTATTTTTTTTTTTTTAATAAAAAAGTTATTTTAAAAAAAATTTTTAATTTCATAATTCGTGAATTTCATTGCTACGGTACTGATAGTAATACTCTTACAATGTTACTAGCGTAATTTACAAATTCGTATAAAACTAATTAACCTCATTTTTACTACGTTCAAAATTTCTTTTACCTCCTTTTTTGCACCAAAGCTTTATATCTGTAATTGTTATGTCATGTGAGATGGCCTTGCACATATCGTAAACCGTAAGTGCCGCCAATGAAACAGCCATAAGCGCCTCCATTTCCACACCCGTTTGACCCGTACACTTCACGCTGCCAAACAGTTCTACGCTATTACTCTCAAGATCTAACTTCGCCTCAACTTTTACTGAGGATAATGAAATGTTATGACATAGCGGTATTAGTTCTGAAGTTCTTTTGGCGCCCATTATGCCAGCCAATTGTGCCACACTAAGGACATCACCTTTGAGCATGTTGTTTGTGTGTATGAGTTGAGTAATGGTCGGCCCCACTAACACGGTGGCGCGAGCTTCGGCTACGCGTTGACTGCTTTGCTTCGAGGTGACATCCACCATTTGTGCCTTTCCAGTATCGTCAACATGCGTTAAGTTTGCACTGTTATTGTCAGAAGTTCTTCTTGAGCTCGTTGTTGTGAAAAGACGTGCTTGCGTCAGAGATTTGGTTGTTGACTGAGTGCTCATTAGACTAGCATAAACAGGTAATATGTCTGGTGATGAAATGTAGTTGCGAAATCTTTGAGAATGCATCCTTTGATGTTTTCGATTGTCAAAAGTTTTTCGAGAGTTGTGAAGCATTTGTGCTGTGTCATTGTCACGAATGAAATTATCTGGGAGAAAGGAGTAATATATGAAAGATGTCTCTATGAATAAGTCTCTAACATTTACATTTAGGTAAATATTTATTTATTTATTAGCTTTGGTGGTTAATTTTATTTTGCACAAACCTTTATCATATTTTTAGCCGCGGTCGCAGGTATTTACGTTTGTATATTCTTAAGGTCACATAAAACTATCCACCGATTAGTATCATTGGACGATTTTCCATTTGTGATAAATTCAACATGCCTGCAATAATGCAAATAAAATGGATTAATCACCCAATGATCATTTATGGTGTGCATATTAGAACCTAACTTTTTAAATTGCATTTTAAAATTATAAAACAAAAAATATTTCTTTTTTACCAAACAAAAGGTAATAATTTGCACACTATATTTGTATCTAAAATTCTTCCAACTGTTATTTTCGAAATCTAAAAAAACCAACTAAAACTCAATTTAAAGCATTTTAATATATTTACTTACCAGCATGTTGTTTCTTTTTGCGGCTCAGGGCCGTTCCAATCAACGTAATAAGATCGTCTTCGGAGCATTTATTGCGTATAGCGTCACGTAGTGAGAATTCCCTATTGCCAAATAGACACACTTTAATATTTCCGTCAGCAGTAAGTCGCAAACGATTACAGGAACCGCAAAAATGTTCCGTCATAGAAGTTATGAAGCCTACTTGTCCTTTATAACCAGGTACGCCATATGCTTTTGATGTGTCATTTGGGCCATTGGGCAGCGCCGCGAAGTCGGGCCATCTTTTCTGTATAATCTCTAACGATTCCCTATAAATGTAATAAGTTGTTAAATAAATAAAGAAATAATAGTATATTTACACAGAATCATCTGACTTTTTATAAATGTATAACATATGATATAATAAGTATTAATAAAATAGCCTGTTTGTACATTATCTATATTATTATTATTTTCTTTTATTGGAATATATACATTTTTGTTTTAGGGTTTAAGCTATTTAAAGTTAACTTTCATAAAAATATATGAAGTTAATGGCATGCAATAGCAAATTGTTTTAAATGAAAGCTTAATTCATAAAAGCGAAAATTCCTATTTCTCATCGTACTGAAAGATCCTATACTAACAAAAATATTTGCTTTTAAATCATATATGGCGGTTGCTATTATCGTTGTAGCGTCAGAAAAAGTACCCTAAACTTTTTTGAGGAATGCTTATGACACAGCCCTTGGGCAGATATAAATTCGAGTCTGTTCCGGTTACTTAGAGCAGACTGTTATTTTAGGAGTCTTTTTCTACACTCGATACATTTAACCGCTTTAAATGAATATACAAACAGCGCTTTAGATATGTATAACGTATTTAGTTATTAGACTCTCGAGAGATATAACAACAGATTGTTTCCAAACATAGTTAGTTCCTTCGGCCTGTATATGTATGTTTCAACTACAAGCAAAACCTTAAATACTATTCTTGGTAAGCTTTCAAATTTGGCGCCACCTAACGCGTTTAAATATTGAGGAAACATTTGAATTTCTGGAAAGGGTTTCAGGGAGATTAAACATTATGAAATTAAAATTAAAAAATATAAACAAAAACAAAAATAAAATATAAACATAGCACAGATGCTGTATATATATATATTACTTCTGTCAAACCTACTTAAAAGAAATTAGTCGATCGGTTTGCCATTTATTGCCCGTGAATGGCATATACTCTATAAACCGCACATCTACCGCACGATCTTTGGTGAATTCGACAAAATCGCAAATCTCATCTTCATTGAAATTGCGCATGAGTACACAGTTCAACTTCGGCTTATAGCCCAGCTGTGTGGCCAAATCAATGCCGGCTACAACGCGCTCCCAACCTTTGCGTCTTGTGATTTCCTCGAAACGTTTCGGACGCAATGTATCCAAACTGATATTCACCCCATCCAGCCCAGCACGCTGCATAGGCAGCAAGAGACGTGTTAATACCAAACCATTTGTAGTAATACCGACATTCTCCAGTTTGGGTATGGACTTTATTTGGGCTGCAAGTAAATGCACCACTTTTAATTACATATAGATTGTACTTACTTATAGACCTATGTATATATGTATGTATGTATGCACTTACCTATGATATCTACTATATCGCGCCGTACCGTTGGCTCTCCACCGGTTAGACGAATTTTACGTACCCCCTGCTCAACGAAAATTCGCGCTAAGTAGAGAATTTCTTCGGTGGTTAGTAGATTTGATTTCGGTTGTAACTGTACACCTTCGGCTGGCATACAATATTGGCCTAAAAATAGTAGACATAGTTAAGATTTATCTTCCGAGTTGAAATGCTGTCAAAATGCACTACTCGAATTGATATTTATGTATGTGTGTATGTATGCATGTATGCACTTAAGGATATCCACACATGTTATACATATATATGGATGTGTTATCTTATCTAAAATTAATTTCACTTAGTATTCAGTGGAAAATACAATTTCTAGAAGTACATTTCAATAATTTACTAGAAAGTATCAAAAATAAATAGATGTAAATATATTTATGCGATATAACATCAATTAGAAATAACTATATAATTTGCAATACAATGGAATTTAACGATGTGCAATAAATACGTTTACATATGAAAGTTCAGTTGTATGTATGTATATGTGCATCCGTGATCAAAATCCATAAATAAGTGGGGAATTCATACTGAAACTCAATAGTATTATTTATGCAAATTAATGCTCGTTACTTAAATATTATTAATTTTCATCATTACAATAACCCTATGTTAATATTGACGGTTTTCTAATTTAAATATATGAATTTGTAAATATGACATTTCTTTAGGTTTTGTTAATAATACTTAAACTACAATATTTCTTTCAGAATTACTCAAAATCTGGTTATGCCGTTATGACGTGTACTTCCATATGTTTCATATCGTTTCACTTCATATGCTTATATATAATATTTATATCATATGTTTACATATAATATTTCTATCATATATTTATACTTGTGGCATTATGAGTTAAAATTGCTTAAGTCGACTTTTCTTAAGTTAGTTATTTTATATTATCATTATTTCCAATTCTAAGTTATTATTTAAGCCAAAACATTTCGTCGAACCTCGTATAAGTAGTTCAGAGGAACAAAAAAGTATCTCGATTAACTTAAGTCGACTTAAGCTTTTTTTAACATATAATCACAGCTATGTAATTATAATGCTACATGTGTGTAAATGTTTTGGACACGGTTTCGTTTGCTTACAGCTCACAAATATTAATGTTTTTGTTTTGTTGCATTCTCTTACTCACAACGCAAATTGCAGCGCTCGGTCAATGAGATCCTCAGATATGTGTGGTGACGTCCAAAAGTATCTGTCAACGGTTGACTGCTTATCGGCTTAACCTGTGCCTAAAAATACATAACATCAACAATTTGTTATAAAATAATCAACGAACGGAATATGCCGAAGTAATGTTTTGGCTTTTATGCTGTAAAATGTAAACTCTATACAGTTTGAAGCTGCCTCTGACTGAGCGAGTGTATTTGTTTAGAAACATGTACTGTACTGGTAATCATAGCAGATTGAGTGCTGAACTTTTTGATGTTTACAAAACTCATTTTACAAAAATAAATTTTTTGCCAGTGTTTTTATAAATATATAGTTCATTTTAATATAAAAATCACATAAATCAAACTTGTACATTTTGGTACAAAATTATAAAAACATAACAAACAACACAAGCAACAAATTTCATGTGAACTTTGAACTTTTTTAATTTGAATGTTCCGAAAATTAGAATGAATTAATAGAATGGCTAATAAAATTTTAGTTAAAGTAATAAGAAGTAAGTACAAGCTTTTGCGTCTAAAAATTGCGGTGATGTTTAAAAAATAGTTTTTCAATTAAGGACCGTCCGTTCAAATAGTAGCAATTAATACTGGCAAATGAAACATGTTATTCTTTTTTAATTTATGGCATTATATACATACATATGTATATATATTTAATGCACTATTAGAGATCTATTAATTTTTGTTATTGTTGTTATCGTAGCAGAAAACATTCCTCATACAATTTTGAGAAATCCTGTTGCATTGACAATTACCCAGGATCGGATAAAAAACCGAGTAGGTTCCGGTTATGTATAACCGACTGTTGTGGGAACGCCAGTTTACTTTCAAGATATCACATAAAGTAACAATGTATATGAATTGTGTTTCTCAATAACAATGTAAACATTTTAACTACCATAGGACAACACTAAAAAAAACGTTGATACAACAATAATAATAATAATAAAAACTGTTAAATAAACTAACCACTTTCGAAACTGGCTGCTGTTCAAAGCTGGGAGCAGGTTCAGCCGCTGCGACTGTTGTTGCTGTTGCTACCGCTGGCGCTGGCGCTGGTTTATGGTCTGGTGGTTGTGTTTTAGGTTCTGCGACACCTGTTGCGAAGCTCGCGTACCTGAAACGAGTGCTCGATCCAGTATAGCACGGTGTTGTTATTGCCGCTCCTGCATTCTTAGCAAAAATGCCAAATCTCCACATCGAATTCATGGTAAAAGCACTGACACTACTCGCTCGGTTTATTGTGATTTTAATATTTTTGTTTCTTTTTTATTGCTTTGTTAAACTACAAAATTTGGCAATTGTGCGACTTTTTTGCGTACCAGTTATTTCACAATAAATAAATTAATACCAATTAATTGATTGTTAACACATAACCTCGATAGAACAGCGACGTAGAAGGTAGTTTGTTAGAAACAACAACAGCAGCAATCACAATGATAATGATAGCCAAATAGCATGCCTCGAAGTGTTTTTCGATTTTTTCTTCACGGCGCCACGTTTTCTCGCTCTCGTTTTCGTTGTCCGCAACCAGCGATGTGCAGCACCAAATAGACACTAAGCAGACAAAACGTTCGTCAAAACCGCGAAAATCACTTGTAAATTGTCAATAAACAAAAAGTCAACACTTTATTTATTTGCATGTATGTACTTATGCGTGATAACTCTCTAACAAGGTGTCGTTGTCGAGGTATAAGTGTGTAGCAAATAAAAGCTTTTATTTATAAATTAGCATAGAGAATTCCAGGCTAGTATATTTGCCTCAAATTGTTTGGCTCAAATTGTTTGTAACTCAAATGAAAACAATTGATTCAGCTCGAAAAAGTGAATTGAGAGAGACAGCGCGAAAGAAGAAGAGTTGACATGCGCGCTTTAAAGCCCAGCTGAAATATTCCGCTGTATATGTAAATGCATTAATGCTTGCCGCACACTTGGCACTCTACAAAAATTGTGTAGATAGTAGAAAATTTAGTTGAAGTTGATATCCCAGCGGACATTTGGTGAGAAATGAGCCATCTTCTCTTAACAAAGTAACGTAAGTGATATGACTTAATGTTTTAGTAAAAGTTTTCTCAGGCCACTGTGACGTTACCGAAGTGTGCTACTTACTCATAGAAACAACAAAATTTGTTTGGTGCCTAAAAGTATGCAATATATGCAGTACAGAGCTATGAGTACGTGTACATTTGTGGATTTGTGCTAACTAGCGAGTTCGAATTCTTGTCAAAAAATAGTAATCATTTAACAATAGACATAAATTTATTTAATTTTTGTCATAAAATTAAGAAATTTAATGAATATATTAACTGCCAATTTATTCTAAAAGATATTTAATTCTTCTCTTTTAATTTTTCTTTGCCGTAAAATTAAGAAACTTGGTGAATAGAATAAAGGCAGTCAAACACGAACTCAGCTTAACAAAAGTCGAGAGATATATAGATATGTAAGTTTGAATCTGACATACAAATCATGAAAGCTGTACTTGTGAGCCAAATCCGTAATTTTGAAACCATACACGCCTAAAAATATGTTAAATCTTTTATTTACATAAACATATGCACAACTTTCTAATTATGCGTATTTTGTAGTGTATTTTGATTTTGTAATGTATTTTGAACCAGAGAACTTTATATGCTTTTTCTTGCACCAACGTCTTTAACAAACCCTCTTGGCGTGTTGAGTTTATATGAAGAAGTTGGAAGAATTGACGAATAGTAGAAGATAAGGTCATTTGGTGGAATTCTCGTGGCATAAATACAAAAAACTACGGTACCAAATAAGGCTTGCGGCTAAACGACTTTGGTGGCGAAACCTATATCTATTACAATGTTAATCAAGAATATAAAAAAAAAATTTTTAATTATCAGGGTCGACATATTGCCCGAACTACAAATCCTGATGGAAAAACCTTTAGGTTATTGTTTTTAATCTCCTAGGTTTATTTCTGTGTCTGTCGTCTTAAAACGCATAGGACCTCGACGATAACTAAGACAATAACTTGAGTAAAATTTTAGATAAAGTTTATAACTAAAAATCGGAAAGAGTGAACCTGCTTTCGTAAATATATTTATTTGAATCTAAAAACTGTACTATCCAAAAGAACTAAATGTAATTCAACAAGAGATTTTTCTAACAAGTGTTTGCACTTGCATACCTGCGAAAAAAGGGGTGTATGTAGACTTTTGTCCGTCACTGCACTTATATACTTGTAATAATTTTTCGAATTTTTTTCGCGCCACTTTATAAAATTACGTTGCACTTAAACTGCCCGTCATACGATCCGCTCTGTAGCAGTCAAACGGAAGTCTGCGCCTGTTTATTTTCTCTCGTTTAAATTTGAGCTTCGCAATTGGAAAGGGGATGCTTATTAGTTTTACACACGTGTGTGGCATTTGTTTAGACAAAATTTCGAACGAATTCACCACACTTCCCTTAGGATCAACGATGCCTACATATATACATAAATGCGTGATTATATATCTACTAAAATGTAAATATATAAGTGTAAATATATATGGTAAAATGTAAATCTTTATGTATTCGAATATTTAGGTACACATTTTCCAACGCACACATGCACACATACACACCAGCATCGCCCCCAAAAGACTCCAGCAAAGCCGAGCAAAGGCACACATGTGGATAGTTTCCTATTGTGCTTATCCCAGTTTCTGCGGGATTTACATGCATAAATATGCTGTGGTATATGTTCGACAGTTTAAAAGCATTGTCCGAAGAGTACACTCGTCAATTCGTTGCATCGTCGAATAGCGGACGCGGCATTTTTATTTCATTTTGTTTCATTAAAATTGTGACACTGACTTTAACTAAATAGTTAAAAAAAAAAATGAATGTCGGACGATGGAATATAAAACACTTGGCTATTTGCGGTGCTGTTCTATTGGCATTGTTAGTTGTAATGACGAATAAACCTATGAAATTTGAAAGTGATTTGATGATCTATAATGTTAAGCCAGTGGAGGTGTGGGAGTATATGTCAGATTTTAACAAAATACGCACGTTGAACCCGGCAGTGTAAGTTGAAACAGCAAAACTCTTTTTTTACATATGTACTTTATATACGTATTTCAATCGGTAAAAATATCTGCATATATTAACTAATTGCAATTCTAGGAAATTTTAGGCATAAAACAATTAATGTTTTTACCTAAATGAGTATTTTAGAATCTTGTTGGTTTAAATTTTCGAACATGACATCATTAAATGGGGTATAAATTTGCAAAACAACACAATTTGATTCAAGAGACAGATCTTCCAAAGTGATTTAGGATTGTTGTCACAGATATATATATGTACACACATACATATTTCATTTCAACATGTAGATAAATACATAATACGGCATAAATTTGCAATTCAAATACACAAGTCAAAGTTATGCACAAGTCAAAAACAGAGAATATTGAAAGTAGTTTTGGTTTTTATAAAGTTTGAATATATGTAGATGCAATTGTGTTTTACAGAACACATTTTTTTCAAAACTTCCATTCGAACTCCACATAAAATCCATATTTTAAATTATTAACTAAAATTCGAAAAATTATTGAAATTATTGATTCCGTAGTGTTCGGACTTTTTGGATAATAATATTTAATTTCAGCAATTTTGCCCAAAGTTACACTGAAAATGTATTTTTCAAACTAATAACAAATAAATTTAAATAAGATGTTTGATACTGTGGACATTTTTTATAATTATAACTTCAAATTCATGATGAATGAAAAATTATTCCGAATCCCGCTGCAAACGCACTTTTCAAATTAATAACTTGACATCAAACTGCTGATGAAGGTAGTTTTTGATTCCATAATGTTCGAATTTTTCGAAATTCGCATTCTATTTTAGCAAATTGTCAGAATTCTGAAATATATAGTGCAAATTAATATCTAATTATGTAAAAGCGATACAATATATTCTGCCACGCATATATGCCACGCCACGTATATATTCTGTACGCATACATGCATTTTTCAAATCTTTATACCTTCAATACTGTACTTTCTTTCATTTGCTTTAAAATGAGCCACCTGCAGTGAATAAACCCCGCTACTTTCTACAGTGGATAAACTCTTACTTATACCTACCTATGCTGTCTAAGACGGATTTTACCGCTCCTAGTGCGGTGCG
The DNA here is from genome assembly GCA_021498325.1 of Bactrocera minax. NCBI lineage: Eukaryota > Metazoa > Arthropoda > Insecta > Diptera > Tephritidae > Bactrocera > Bactrocera minax. Next base: position 7,270,767 of record JAKEEE010000001.1, read on the forward strand.
ATACAAACTGTTTCTGGATTGTTTTGGACATTTATAAGGGCTTGGTGCTTTTTCTATTGCATATTTTATTTTTTCTGCACCTTTCAATTGTTTGTCCACTAATGGTTAAAGGACTAATTATCCGATTTCGATAGCTTTCGCTATACATACGTACGTTTGTTAACCCTGGGCTCAAACTTCGATAGCTGTCCCCCTAAAATGTAGCCTCCAACACATGCGCATATATTTCCTTCAAGCGGGATATTGAAGTTCCCAAAGCTGTTGCTGTGGCTTCAAAAAACATTCCCTAAAATATTTTTGGAAGAATGGTGCCGTTTAGACAGTCCTCGGTCGGATAAAAATCCGGGTCCGTTGCGGTTACGACGTTCCCACTGTCGTGGGAACAGCTATTTACTGTCTTTGGCTGAGCTTTTTTTTAACGGGTACAAAATGAATTTATATCCGGTCCAAAGGGTATTCTCCAACATTATTTGGTATTATAACAACAGCAACAAGTGCTGATATTTTAGTATTTTAGTATTTTTAACATTTAGCTGAAACGAAATCGTTTGCAAGCTCGTTTGTTTGAGTTGGATAAATTTCTGGTATATATGTATATGTATATACATACATAGTTTGCTATATATAATTAGTAACCACATTCGCCGACAATGAGATTAACTTAATTCACATTCATCATTTACTATTTTGCTCTTACATTCACTTATATATTTATACTTATTAATATTAATTCGTATATATATATGTATATATATGTATATCACAATTTTTGATAAGCATACTTGTAAGCATTTGCAAATAAAAAAAATTTTCTAAACAAATGATATATTTTCTTCTATTTTAGTTTGAGTTTCAAAATTATCGGTGAGAGTGGACATGCTCATGATTGGCGTTATACAGTCGAATATTGGGAGCGTTTGTCGCATTGGCCCAATTTTTTTAGTAGAGCGACAGCAGATTATATTGTTAAGAAAACTATGCCGGGAGAGAAAGACCCTACATATACAATTCAGTCAAAGCATACAACATGCTTTTTTAAAGGCGTATATTGTTGTAAGTTCAAAGAAAAGTTTTAATTTAAATTTTATGGCTGGATAAAAATCCGGGTCCGTTCCGGTTACGTAGACCCGACTGTCATGCAATTTCTCTAGATATGTAACTTGTTTAATGGAAGAGTGTTATAACACAAAAAGCAATAAATATTTATTTATATTTATAATACAAAATTATCCCCCTTTGCATGCTTTACAATGTATTTTAATATTATAGTGGTAACTTTGAAACCCCTGGTGTTGGATAACTGCATTTCATTCTGAAATTTTTACTCGTAAGATGAAATATAAAAACTACCGAAATCGCCACATAAAATCGGCTCCAAATTGTTTGACGTAAAGTAAATGTTAATTATTTTTAACTAGCGTATACGTACAGTTATTTACTCTTCTTCAAGTAATCTATAATGATTATATATTTTTTTTATCTTATAGTGACTTCGTCAAGCGATTTTATATGTCGTGGTGACGGCCCGGACACCTACTGCAAGGAAGACATAATATATCAGTGCCCACCATTTTTGGGTACAATCTGCCGCCGTGAACTGGAACATCAGCGCCAAACAGTTATGGAAAATTTAACTACGATATTTAGCAGTGCACCATAATATTCATACTAACGAATTTCAACTCATTTATGTACTTCATTTATTTCAATCACTTTAATTATTTCTCTTTGACTAAATATTTTAATTTTTACATTGATTTTAATTTACACAGCCGTGTATAAACCGTGTAGTAAACACTAGAACCAAACTAATGTAAACGTATTTAGGTTTTTCTTTTATATATATATATATATATATATATATAGTATGTAAAATTTCCAATTGCATTGCTTTCATGTGTAATAGAATACGAGGAATACAACATTAGCGTTCAATGACCGATGCGAAAAAGTTGTACTCAGCAGTTTTATGTTTAGGCTACAGACATTTTACATATCTTACATTAAATGTCTATATTTTGAACTAATTCCTGTGTATGTATGTGTGTACGTATTTAATTAGTTATTACATATGTAAGTTATTATAAAAAAAACTTTGTGTGCAATTGCTTTAAAATTGAATAAAGGTACATTAAAACTGTCTAAAAATATAATTCTATAATTATATACATGCAATTTAATTTAGTTAATGTACATATATACATATGTACATGCATGTTGTCTAGTCTAACATCCTCAATCCTCAACATGCTCAATTTCTGAAGGATAACTCTAAGCAACGCCGCTTAAGTCGCTTAGCCATTGTATTTCTGGTGTGTGTTCTCAAATTGAGTTCATTCTTTGCTGCTTTCGCGTGGAGATCATTGAGTGTAGCGTTTTTCTGAAACCACTTCGTCAGTTTAGTTGACTGTGTTGATTTATTTTTCGGAGATCTGCGTGCCACTGTGCCGGACAACTGCGTTTGTGTGCCTTTGCTTGGCGTACGTTCATCCATGGTAGCTTCCGTTGGTATTAGTTGCGTTGTACCGATCAGATAGTTCGTGATTTTATTGTGTTGTGTTGGTTGTTGGCTGCGAGCTGTCGTTTGCACCGGCGATATTTCACCGTTCGAGTTGATGCGCATCACACTGCCGAATGCATCATTATTTGAAATCTCGAATATCTCTTCATCCACAATTGGACCGCTAATTACCTGATTTGTGGCAGCGCCATTGCTTTGCGCTTGTTTACTTGTCTCGTTCGGGTTCTGTGTGACGGAAACAGCATTTGGCAGAGTCGGCATCACAGGCTGGCTACCTCGGGTCGCCCTTTGCACTAATTTACTGTCTGGTGCTTTCTTTGATGATTTTTGCGTTTTTGTTGATTTCGTTGACTGCGTTTGCGCATTTGCCGCAACATCTGTGGCCTCTGTTGCGGGCGCTTCAAACATTTTTTCGAGAATATTTAAACAGGAGCGTCCACGACTTAGCATTTGATTTGAATTCTTTCCACTAGCAGATTGTGCGTTTTGTTGTTGTATTTGCTTCACTTCAGAACCAAATATTTTGAAGCCTTGAAAAGTCTCAATGCCGTCATGCCTATCGTCTGCCCTTTGCTGTGTGCAACTTAAACTAAGTTCGGTGCTCGCGCTGAACAAATCCGGTGACCTCCGCTGAATTCGTTGTTTGGCTAATAGTTCGCCGAAAGTTGATGTTGTTGGCAATGGATTTGTATTGGCAGCGTTCACTGCTGGAAGCTTGAGCGCCTTTTTCTGTTTCAACGCACGTGTTCGTCGGCTCTGTGCAGATTGCTGAGACGAAAGAGAGCCATCATCCGTTGAACTGGATAAGACAACAATCGATTGAATTTTATTCGGTGTATCTGTGGATGGCATAAATACTACTTCGGAATCGGTTAAGCTACTAGGGGTGGGTAAAAAGTTTTTAGTTTCAGAATTACGTATGCTGCGCACCGGCGTTGGTGGCCGCAAAAAGCCGTTATCTGAATGTGTATCAGCAATTATTTTTTGCCCGCATTGCATCTCTTCTGTGTTATTGGAGCATGGAAGTATGGCTGAATCGGTGGTAATCATAACGTCTTTGGAGACTACATTACTTTGCGTGGTTTTCCCACTTGTATTAGTCTTATTCTTAGTTGCTGGTTTTGCCTTTTCATTTTTTCCTTTCACCTTCGATTCGTTTTCCCCTTCTTGCACATCCGTAGTTCCAGCTTTGGCACAATCTTCTGTCGGTCTGGCTCTTTTTTTCTTCGGCTTTCTACTGCTCTCTAGTAACATTGGGGATTTCATGTATTTACTTTTTACGCCGTCCGCGGACCGCGTTAGGCGTTGCATACTTCTTGTATTCCGCACAGTTGGTGCCTGTGGTACATCTACACGTGATTTATTTTTTGATTTCGGTTTGACATTTTGTTTTACGCCATCATCTTTTGGTAAATCTTTTGATGATTTACTTTCATTAACCTTATCACATTTATGAGCGCTTTTTTTATCAGTTTCTTTTTCAGGTGCCACAACATCTTCGCCTTTTCGAACATCAGTTTTGGCGCCTCTCGTTTGCCTTAAAGGCCTAGGGATTTCTTTTGATTCATTTAGATTCTGATTAGATTTGATTTCTTTTTCCTTCAACCCAGCGGTTTTCTCATCAAATGTCTGGTCTTTTTCTTTTACAGCCTTATTAGTATACTGCTTAGCTGTTTTTACTATGTTAGAGCTTGTATGCTCAGCCGCTTTAGCAGTTATTTTTAGTAGTTCCTCATTATTATGCGATTGATCTAATTTCTTTCGCTTCGCTGGAGTAGGTAATGCAGTCTTATCAGTGGATATTGCTTTATCTGCGGTTTGCTTTACATATTTTTCCGGTTGTTTCAAAGTTCCGCGTTTAATTGTGGTAATTGAATCATTATTATTAACCTTATCCTGTGATGTTTGACTTTCCGTAACAACATTATGCTTTATTACGCTTTTATTTCTTATTTGACATTTTGAAACCGTTGCATTTTTATTGTTATAATCACCTTTGGTAGCATTTACTTCCAAGCGGGTGTTCAAACATTCATTTTGATCTTCATTTTGATCTTTTTTTTGACCTTCATTTTGATCATCATTTTGATCTGCTTTCTTTTCATTTATCTTTTTTTCTGAAACCCCTTTGGAAGCTTGTAATTCTGTCTTTTTTCGGTTGTCCTGACTTTTAGTCAATTCCTTAATATTATCGATTTCTTGTGTGTCTTTTATTATAATTGTCTTTATGCTGTTGCTTTTCTGCACAGGAGATCGTGAATTCGTTCGGCTTTCAGTCGATTTATATACAGTGTTCTGTTTAGCTCTCCCGACACCGCTCACATATTCCTCCGAACATTTCTCAGTTGATAAGTCAACAAATTCATAAACGTCGGGTGCTGGTTGCTTGTTTTGAGCCAAACTGGTTTCTTGATTAGTTATGTCAAGAACTTCTTCGGCTTCATCACTATGGCATGAGTCAGAGTCGATTAAAAGTGGTGACATACTAAGCGCATCTTCCGAAGCCTCATTATTTGCCATTGGCAACGCCTCACTCTTTTGTGCATTTATAATGTGCGTTACTTCACGATCTAGCGCTAACGCCTGATTGAAAAGCTCTTCAGTTGGGGTTTCAGAATTCGAATTTAAGTTGCTGGCTTTATCAATCAATTTTTGTGAGCTATTTGAACGCCACAAATCCAAATTAATCTTATATCGCTCTACATCTACCAGCGGCAGCTCGTCTTCAAACTGATGTCGATAACGCCGTAACCGGAAATCTCTTTAGGTGTAAGTTCAAAAATTTATTAACTGTGAGATGATCATTTTGTAAGCACATTTTAAAACTTATTAAAATGAGAGAAATAATTATGTATCATAAAATTAAAGTCATATTCTTACTTGCAATAATCACTTATCATTTCACGTTTTAAGAAATATTGCTCTAAATCAGCAATCTTATTAAGTACATCCTTCGAGTCGGGCAATTTATATTTCGCCTCAAAAACTTTAAACTGTTCATACTGATGTTCCAAACGACCACCCAGGCGTAGAGAGTTATGTAACAATTTTAAATCAGACTGAAATTAAATAATTAGCCATGATTAATACTCAATAATATTGTTTGAAGAATAATTTACGATACCTACCGTCATATCGATACTAGATATTAGTAGATTGACTTTATGTTCATAGTTACTTAAGAGCATAGACATGCAAAAGTTATTACTCATCATTTGACCTCGGTTATCGATAATAACATAATCATAATTATATTTGTTTCCATCAATCTTTAAACGCAGAGTAGCCCATTTCGCAATGATTATATTTGGAGGTGAATCGAAGATGCCTGCATAGAGACAGATTCATACAAAGATATTAAGTTGCAGCCGAAATAATGTGATAGAAGTGAACTCAGAGAGAACACATATATATATATATAAATCGAAGCAAAACATTAAATGTATATTACTTCTAAATCAGATTTTTTGATTGGTTTACTCTATTTTTATTTTATTTAAAAACAACGGACGGAAATGAACTTCATATGTAATTTTAGTGAATATCCTTTGATTTTGAACTACCGCTGTGTCGCGAATATATTCGTTGGTATCAGATCCATTAATTTATTCCGTTAACAAGACAGTCGGAGCTGGGCGTGAATTGCCTTTAGTAAATGTGTACTTCTAAATTATTTTGTCAATTTTAATTTTACCTTTTTATGTATTACTACTATTTTGACATTAATTGTATTTATATACAAGTTATTGTATATCTACGTACATATTTTACAGAATATACAGCAAATAGAAACATTAACAAGCATACGTGCATATAGTTGTAAATATGTATGTGTAACTGATAAGAGTGCATGCCTACAGCTTAGCACGATGCAAATTGAAAAATGAGGTCAATGTTAAGCAAGAGGTATGTACATCTATATACATCATATGTATCATATATATACATCTTTTACACATTTTGCACAAAGTATTTATAAAGGTAAAATTAAATATTTTTAGCAATAAACTTACTCGCATTTAAACCCAAAACTCCAACGGTTAGATTCGTAAGTATATCGAAATGAAACTGCCATCCAGCTACAAGTTTATCATCGTTTTGAACAACAATAAGACATGTTTTATTTTTGGCTATTACACCTAAATATACTGCAGTTGATACAGACTTGCCCAAGCCACTCTCGTCGTTCAGTATACAAAAATCCCGATTAGCTAAGTGGCTATGTAAAAAACGAAGTGTCTCTAATTGAAAGTCCCTAAGATATTGTCTTAAGTGGCCTGGTATTTGAACTTTTTCCGATAACTCCAATGGCTCAGGCGCACATGTGGCCATAAAATGAAACATTTCTGTATTACAAATCCCCTCCGTAATTCACCTGTCTTTCTCTGTTGATTCCTATGCGTCCTATATATGGATATTAGTAGTCGATTGAGTTGATGTAATCTAATGATATGTATACAGCAACCAATACGTAAAATATTTTGATATAAAAGAATATTACAAACATAGAGAATGGCCCATTAACTAGCGTATTTGGCATATCAAAGTATTCCTGACTTATTCTCTCACTCGTTAAATATTGCATGTGTATATTTTTTTACTATTTAATATCTGAAAGAACACTAAAAAAGCTTGATTATGTTCTAGCTACAGCTCTTTGCCTTATTGGGTCAGCGTGACAGAGTGACTGAACTTTAACATCGTCATGGGCCTATAAAATGTTCAAATAATTTATAACAATATTTTATATTGTACTGTATTTTAATATGCACTTTATTACTTTTGACACAAAATTTTCAGTGCGGTTTTGTTTTGGAAAACGAAAAATGCACGCAAAGCACCAAAATATGATGAGGAAAGCAATTCAATGGCGGGGTTATTGAATTGTCATTCTGACAGTTAAATCCACTTATCACAAAAGCGCGGCAAATTAGTGTGGCCGTACCTGCTCAAGAAATAATTACCATGAATGCAGTGGAATACCTAACAGCTGTAGATTGTTTACCTCGGCGATGGCAGAACTACATAGAGATAAAATTTTATTTGAAATATATAAGGAACAGAAAACATTAGTAAAATTTTTTGGTAGCATTATTGGCTTCTTAACTCGCAAGTAAGTTTCTTCAGTATTACAAATTTACATTTGCTTTATTTATAATTAAATTCGTCGATTAGTACAAGGTTTGGCTTAATAACACTCGAGGAGAGGACACGCTTACAAGAATTTATATTCAAAACATTGTCGTTTTATGATGCTGTGATAGAATCAACTACTGACAAAAGCAATGCAGATGCTGCTCCAGAATCCAATCTCGAAAATAGTATCGTTTCCAGTGGTTCATATCGCATAACAAATAATTCTTCCAACACCTCGAAAGAATGTAATAGCTCACAGCATGACATTTCTAAGACTCAAGAACAAAATTCTGATCAGCATGTCAGGAAGTTTCGCTCAATTCTTCCGAAAAAGCAAAAAATAGTTGAGGATAATGCAATGCCAAGCATTCAAATACTTAATACTGCGAAATTGAAAAACCATTCCAAGCGTGTATATAAATGTGGAGAATGCTCAGACAAATTTGCTTCGTTTCGTCAGCTAAAAGCACACGAAAATATCCATATAACCCAATCTGATGTAGGAATAAGCATTTGCATATACTGTTGTAGCTTATATGCAAACGCAGAGACTTTGGAGAAGCATATTAGTGAATGTCATATAGATGGGCGATACCTATGTGTACCATGTGCAAAATTATACAAAAGTCGTGGGCAATTACTTAAGCACGTACTTTCTAATATACACAATGCCAATGCATTATTATACTACTGTAGCCTATGTCCCCGATCCGAAAAAGTACCTTCAGAATTTGTCTCACTCACCTCTTTACAACGACACTATCAAGAAACACATTTACTCATGCCAGAGAATCAGGATGAAGACGAGGTGGAAATTGAAATGAATGAAGAATTTCTTGATGAATTTCTTCTTAGCAATGTCAATGAGAACTCATTTCATTTTTCCGAATGTTGGGATGCTTTGGACTTAAATTTGCCGGACATGTTACATTTGACGAATACCGATGTAAACTGTACAGATACTAAGGATCATGGCATTTTAAATTCTCAATTTAATTTTAAATGTCCAAAATGTTTTGAAGGGTTCCTAAATCAGAAAACTCTGTTACAACATATTGCCCATAAACATGAACTGCCTGTATTAATATGCAATAAATGCGATGCTAGCTTCAAAGATTATACACAGTTGATCCATCATAAGAGGATACATCATGTTCAATTTAGTATTGAACGAAAAGTCGATGGGAAATTATTGAAATGTGAAATATGCGATAAAATATTTCGAAGCAACGCAGCATTAAACTATCACGTGAAAACTCATTTACGCATTTTTTTAGATGCTCCACATGAATGTCCATATTGTAGAAAAGCATTTTACACTGACACTAATTTAAAACAACACATACGCGTTATACATTCGCAAATAAAACGACACACCTGTGAGCTTTGTGATAAACCATTCGCGACGCTCGATCATTTAAAGAAACATGTACTGAGCCAACATCAAAATGAACGTAAACATGTTTGTCACATTTGCGCGAAATCCTTTACTCAGCTGTGTCATCTTAAGCAGCATCTGGCTATACATACTACAGGCAAGACGCAACAGTGTTTAAAGTGCGAAGAGAAGTTTTGGCGGAAGATCGACGTGCAGCGCCACATGATAAAGAAGCACACAAACTAAAATAAGTAATTACAAAATTATTTCTCCTTTTAAAGTTGTTTATATTTGCCAGAACATTTTTCTAATTTGCTTATATTTGAATCGTGATATATACATATGTAGGTAAGTGTAAATTTTTATTTCTTTTTTATTTTTGGGCTTCACCCAAATAACGTTTCAGCACAGCACAGAAGCGTGTTACACCATCGACTAATTTCTCCTTTCTCTGAAATGAAATGCATAAACGTAAACTATTATTTGCCACCGTAGATTCGTAAGCAAAACGGGAACCGGGAATAAAAAATATTTTCTCATCTTGCAAACATGTTTGTAAAAATTTTCCAACATCTGCATCCGCTGGCAGAGATAGCCAAATAAAATATCCTCCCGACGGTTTAATCCATTTGCAACTGACCGGCAAATTTTTTTCGAGAATTTCGCAAGTTGCCAACATTCGTTCCTTATAAGCACGCATCACGTTAGCTATATGTTCTTGTGCCAAATTTAGTTCAAAAAGACTGGCTAATATGCCTGATGTATAATTATTAAAGCAGCCGCCGCTATTTAAGATACCACTGAAATAATGGAATAATATTTAAGAAATAAAATAAATTTGTTAATTTTCGTTCTCACGACTTTTCCAATATTGGTTTTAAACGGGGAGGTACCTCTAACCAACCTACACGAACACCTGGTCCAATTATCTTTGCGAAGCTTCCATTTGAAATTATATTCCCTGAACCAGTATCGTAGGCAAACAAGCGTTTCGTTGGTCTCGAACTTGTGTAATTTAGGATATTATAAACATCATCACAAAGTATTAAGAAGTCATATACTTTTGCTAAGTCTGCAAGTTTTTGGCAAATAGCTATTTGAAACGAGAAAACGAAAGTAGAAAAATTTTCTATGAAATGGTTTGCTATATTTCGACTAATACCTTCTGAAAAAAGAATACCAGTTGGGTTGTGATAAGTGGGAATGGTATAGTACATCGCCCAGAAGGTTTTGGATTGTGATTCGAACCGCTTTTCCTTTATAATTTTCTCAAGTTCCTTCACATCAACTCCATTCTCATTAAGTTTTACTGCAAATATATGTAGTAATAATTATAACTTTGATAATATTATATAAGTTAAAAAAATGCAGTGATGGAATAGATATTAAATAGATTTACAATTATGTAAAACCGTTAATATATATGAATAAATTTTTACATACACGGTATGATTGTAAGAGTTGTGAATTGTTTGATGGTATCAAGAGCAATCATATAAGTAACTTCGTCAACAAAAATTACACCATTCAAATCAAGCAGAGTTGATAAGACGAAATGTAATCCTTGCGATGCACCTGTTGTAATGATAAGGTCCTCACTTTGAAGTATTTGTGAAAATTAGTTTTAAATATTGAGATGTTAAAATACACACATACCTCTTTACGGGGTGATCAACATATAGAGAACTGAAGTATTCTGCGATAGCATTTCGTATTTCTACTGGTCCACTTGTGGGTCCGTATTGAAAAAGATAAGATAAATTGCTTTGTTTTTCATATTTCTAAATTGTAAAATAATTAGCTGTTATTCAATACTAAATTATTGTGGTAGTTATCTTACTAGTCTATGCTTTGTAGCTGCTTCAAAAATATCGCAACAGTTTTCCAACAAATCTGGGCCTGGAGCACCTACGCCCAAATTAAGGATGCTGTCGTCATAAACATTCCAGTCAGTACCATCGAATAAATGCTTTAGCTTGCGGTCGACATTTGGTTGTGCCATTATAAATCTAGTCACACCAACAGAAGTTTAATCACTAACTTTTACTTCGGGTCTATGTGTTTTGCTAAAAGTGATATGATGATTATACATGGATCTAATAATATCGCTTAAAGTCGCCTTCATAATTCAAAAGAACCTTATTTAATTGCGGAAAAGTTATCAAGTATGGATGTCTCCTAAACATATATATATAAAATACAAAGCACATGCAAACATTGGTACTTATCAGTTTTATTTGAAAGTGATCTACGACTTCTTATTATGGTATTATTCATTAGAGTACAACCACTTTCAATAATACCTGTTCTTAAAGGAAGTACGTAAACTTCAAAATATATGTACTCATTTAAGATTATTACTTTATTGTACATTGCAGATTAGTTGCCTGAAGATATGAATGATTCTATAGCTCAGCGAACAAACATTTTTTTGACTTTATCTCTAACTTTATACCGCTTGGTCTCAACCAAAGCACAATAGTGCACAAAGATCTAAAATACACATCTATCTACACAACTTTTATGATTTAAATTTCGCTCTTGCCATCTTGTATTATTTTTATTATTAAATTGTTGATTCCATTCAATATTGTCTTTCAAGAAGCTTAAATAAAACGTATCATACTTATTTCAAATAAAAGAAATATTGTTTGTTAAATATTTCATACGTTATAAAGTGTGAACTGTTATTTTTAAGTATATTCTGCTGTAAACTGTTGTAGCTAAATCGGTAATGAAAACTGGTACGTACCTTGTCTGTCGTAATTTTTGTTAATTCCATCTCTCCAAATAAAATTCGAACCCAGTGGCATCGCCCGTAAAGTTAAAACAGCTGGAATTTGTTTACGTATAGTCTATTCGCCAATGATAAGAGTTTGGATTTTAGAAATATATTTGTTCTTCTAAAGATACATTCAAAGTGTAATATATTTATATATAATATCTATACACTTAAAGTAAAATTTGTTCAATGGAAAGCAAAGCCGAATATTCTACAGATCTATCAGAGCCCCAAACCTCACAAGGCCATAATGTATTACTTGATTCACCTATACGTGGCCCTACCCTGTCAACAAGTACATCAAGTTTCGAAGCTTTGGATCCCCATGATCCTAATTTGAGTAAATTAGCAACTAAAATGTTTCGCAAAACGGAGGAGTATATAAGTAATGAACTGAATGCCCCACTTGAAGACTACAAGCTTTTGGAGGAAATGAATAAAGCCACTGTGGCTAAGTATTCAGATATGCAGCAAATTGCTGAAAATCTGAGCGCATCAACAAATGAATTAAGCATAAAGTTCCAACAATTGGTATTATATTATTTATTCAATTTTTTATTCAATTGTTAAATGCATTACAAAGGTGGTATCGTTTTAGGTACCTTTGATGAAGCAAATCGATGAAATATCTGATACAGTGGACAAGTTGGAAGCTGCTGCATATAAATTGGATGCTTATAGTATAGCACTTGAAAACAGGGTAAAATCAGTACTTCAACGAAAAACTACTATGCATTGAGATTTTAATTTATTTTTTAGTACTAGTTTTTAAATTAATTAAAAATATGCAAAATAAAAGTCGCTTTATTATCCAAGTATGAGCTTTATTAATATCGCAAGCACATTAAGGAATATAAGTGGTACTAAAAAGAAGATAAAAATTAGTAAGTGCAATATAAATTAACATAAAACTTACTCTTCGCAACAGTGCGAATGGAGCGAATTAGATTTAAGATTTGGGCTTTCGCTGTGGGCTGGCCAAACTCTTGCATATTAGATGCTTGTGCGCCCCAACCAACTACAAAAATACTTGATCATTATTAGCATGTTTATATTCCTTATATTTTACTCACACTTTGCTAAAAAGCGCTCCTCATGTAATACACATACTGCATTCAGACATAGTAAGGAAGCTTCGACAAGTGTCCATAAGGTAAACATTTTGATAAAATATGAACCAAATATTTTTAGAAAACGATGACGACGATCTACAAAAATCTATAACATTCTGCAATACTCCGGCTTTCGAAATTCCTCAAAATACAGGTTACCTGATTTTTCAATTACCTTGTCATCTAGTCAAATAAATTTTCACTATTTCCGTCCAATAAATTGTATATTCTATTCGAATGGCAGCCCCATTATGTGGAACTCTTCCTGCTCTAAAAACAAGTACTGATTGAGTAGGCGTACTTTTCCCTCTAGACACATTCCGTATAACCGAATTGTAAATATTGAACGAGAGAAGGATAAAGCATATAAGAAGTTATCCAGTGTTGTATAACAAATCAAAAAGTTATCCATAAACCAAAATCTGTGCTACAAAAATTTAAACTAATAATGTACGCACGACCAATATCAATGTTTAAATTGTAACCGAAATGTATTCATTATAATGAAATTTATAGTTGCAAAAGAACATTTTAAGTTAAAAATATAATAACAAATTATTAATGGGATGTTTACGGCGTATAAACGAAAACAAACGAAAGCAGTTATTGGAGAATGCTGGCAACGCAGTAAAACGAAAAAATTATTACATACACATATTTCATTGCGGTTGTCCATGGCTTTATGCGGTACAGAAAAAATTTGGTAAAAATAAATGCTTTATTTATAGCGTTAATGATAATACTGATAAAAATCGCGTAGTGGTTAATAGTGAATACGGAAATTGGAAAATATTTTTCTGTTTTACCTGTTTAAATATAAGAAAGATAAGTACAATCAGTGCATATAGACTACATACAATAACCCCAACCCTCTGTAGGAGCAACCGACTGCAACAACAAAGGTAAAGAGAATTAAAAAAATTATTTTTGCGAGTTAGAAGGGCGCCCAGAAGAAATTCCAGCCATCTCACTCTAGCTTAGGTTCGTGAAAATAAAAATTATCGTGTTATGTTTTGATCGCTCTAATCGTCTAAAAAATAATACCTGTCAAAAATGATAATTTTCATACAGGAGCAATTAACTTAAAGTTGTATGAAAAAATAAATGCAGTTTATTGTATTTAAAATCAGTTAAATAGTACTGCATGTAAAAAGGCAAATCGAAATGTATCAACACATTCAATTACGAAGATTGCCAAATTTGTCTTCTAACATTTGCCAAAAAGTTGACGGATTAGATGCCCTCAAACAAGAAGCTGGTGATATATACGATGACGATGATGTGTTGGTTTTAAATGAGTTGTCTAATAAAATGGATGAACTTGAAGAAGTGATACTGGTTGAGGATGAACCTGCTTTAAGATTACCACAGTTAAGTAATGAGACTTGGGGCGATTTCGTGAATGAACTATCAAAAAAATATGAATATGACGAGCTTTTACCTACTTCCGTACCTCTAACCACTAATGGAAAGAGAAAATTCCAAATTTCTGATGATACAGTATCACCAGTACATCGAGGTAATGTCCTTACTAACGATGATGGAGTAGTCAGTATCAGCAGCGACGAAGATGAACAAGTTAGTAACGTTATGCCTGCAGGTACGCCAAGTTGTATAATTGGATATACCTATTATTATTTAATTATGTATGTTATTTACAGAGCATATGCTTTCTTCGAGTAAGGATTTATCTTCAGCGATCAAAGTACCTACTGCTACTAATGGCTACACATCTCCTGTACATTGCGAATTATTCATACCAGCATTGATTCAAGGTACCGAAAGTTTAGAAGAAAGCAATAAATTGGACAGTGGACAGATAAACGAGAATTGCGCAACAACAGAAACCGAAAGTGTAAATAATGATGCAAGTCAGCAAAGTACTGAGCCAATTACAAATTTTACGTCGGTTGTTGTGGAAACTCAAAACCCCATACAGCGTAATGTTATGACTCAATCGAATAGCAGTACTCCCTGCGCAGATAATATAACATTATTAGAACCTTTGCAGAACAAGAACTGTAACCCGAGCAAAAATAAAGGGTTGTCTGGTAAGTATTTAATTTCAAATTGACAATTGCTTGTTTTTCTAACTAAGGTATTTTTATTTGAAATTATTTAAGGAATTAACAAAAAATATCAGGATATTAAACGTAGAACGTATAAATTGACATTTCACCAAATTTTACAAATCTTCGACATTAAAAAGTCTGCGCCATCAACTATAGGTGCAATACCTGGTGAGCCACTTGAATTGGATTTTCCAGATCTTGATATGAGGGAGTTTGTGAAAATGGTCGAAAGTTACCAAGCGACAGAGTCCGTAGAAGATGGAAGACATTTATGGACGCAGATTAAAAGTTGGCTAAGTGCCATGAAGCCAGCATATGGTACCACTACAAATTATGTTAGTTCGATTTCAAAATATGTTAGAACCACAAAAATCTAGGTATTGAAATGTTTTTTAATCGACCCTATTTCCCTTTTAGACAAAATATCACAAAAAACTGAACTGGTACATAACAGAGTTAATGGCGCAATATATAAAATTCGAAATCGAGAACAGCATACAAAATGAAAACTATTACAAATTGAAAATGGAAGCGTTGATGAATAACGTATCCTGCTTGCTGAATGATGATGTTAATTTGAAAATTTTGACATTGCTGCGCACGGATTTCCCCGATAAGCCGAGTAATTTTCTGGATGATCTCTTCAAGTAATTCACAGTATAAGTAATTTTTCACATTTTTAGTTAAACTAAATATATTACAGGAAATTCTTAACCCACCCGAAAGTGCGTTTGGAAAACAATGATTACGGCATATATCGGCTGAAAGTTTTAGCTTTTCAAAAATGGATGCATTATTCAAACAGAAAAAAATATGATATAGTGGAAATCGCGATTAAAGAGGGATCTGCTTACCTACCAAGACTGTTGCCCAAAAACACTGAAGACCCATTTTACAGGGTTGATCACAATGTTCACCTAATTGATGATTACGATAAGCAGGGCACAAGGTGAATTATATATTTTTTACAAAGATTTTGATATCCCCTACTTAATATTTAAATTTTAGAAAATTATTGGAGGAGAACGTTAGCATTGATGTGCTAAAAACTGCAATCAATAAGTATCTTCAAGTATACGAAAGTCAACTATACGACGATTATGGCTACAGATTATTGCGTCGTCAAAGTTTGGAGCATGTAAGTCCAAAATATGAGCGGTTTAATTGAAAACTAGAGCAATGTCATCTTCATGATGAGCAACATTCTCAAAAATAATATTGTATTGAGCAATAATATACGTTCTATTCCAGTTGCTAACAATCAATAGAAGTTATTATACATGAATAACTAATTAAGAATATAGTCAAAAATTTTTCTTTTTTCCTTAAACATTGTTAACTAATTTTATTATATAATTGTGTATTAGTTACATACTTTGCTTAACCTGTAATGACACAATAGCGATTGTTGTACTTAAAGTAAATATTTTTTTTTTAATGAATTGGTTATCAGAACTAATATTTTGCCTGTATAAAAGCTCTAAATTTCGCGTGTGTGCAAACTATTTTATTATCCATCGTAACTATACAACTGGCACGCTCTGTTTTGGATCTGCAATCAACACTTAAATTCAAATAAAACATTTGTTCAACGCTTTGGAATCGATCAACGCCGCAGTGGAAGTTCTCTATAGTGAACGGCTGAGATTAAAAATTTTTCTTTTTTTTTCACTTACTCAAATAATTTTTGATTTGTGTTTTCATAAAATATTGTTAATTAAAGTACATGATAGATTAAATGTTGATATCTGACGTATATAAAATATCTCACACTTGTTTCTCTCTAATCATTAGAAAAGTGAAATATTTATAACAATCTGGCTTTCTAAATCACCGTTATTGTGCAAAAGCTATTTATATCTAAACTTTTCAAGTATATTTTTTACTTATTATATACATATGATATATATGTATTGTAACATACATATGTATAACAGCCTTTTCAACATTCAAACATTGTTGTTTTGTAAAAAGTTCGCTATAGAGAAATTCTACTGCATCTACAATCAACACTGAAGATTCAACTTTAAGTTGTCTACAATCAACCAAAAACATTCAACAAATGTAACTATCTACAATCAACAATCCAAAAATGAAAATCAACAATCAACAATCAACATTTATCGTAAAAAATTTGCTATCAACTTTTATTTTAAGAATATATACCAATAACAATCAACTTTGAAATATCTACAATCAACAACCCAATTGGACATTCTACAATCAACATTCTAAAATCTCTACAACCAACCTCGAACGATCTGGAATCGAGTTCCCACGGCAACCTGGCCTACGAAACCGGAAAGGACCCGAATTTTAATCTGGCCAACGACTGTCAACATTGCAGCATTTTTCAAAATTATTGGAGAAATATTTGCTTCAATATGTAATAAAGACAGGGCAAACTGCTAAACCTATAGCGAAACAGTTAAGGAAAGCAACGAGTTTTGTGTAGGTTGAGTAATGCACCACAAGCAACATCTACTACATCTACCTTTTAGCATAACTTTTAGTCTGCAATCAATAATCTTAAAAAAAAAAACCAAAACAAAACGACGTAAAAGGAAAACCCAAAAATAAGTTAGAAAAGCTAGACATAATTTTAAACCAAAGTACAAAATTACATTTCTTTATTAGTTAGTTTAGTAAAAGTACAACAATGAATCTTAAGTCATTTAATTTAAAATATTTTCAACATATTTTTTTGAAATAATAATAATTATTATTTTCAATTAATTTCGAAATTTCACCAACCAACGAATATGAACGAACTATGAACTGAAAGCCAATGAAGTATAAATCAAGAAATATTTACTACAGCAAAATTATAAACATATTAAATATCTTTTTTATTTAGAGTCAAACGCTAGGCGCATCAAATGTCGCTTCCAAGGAAGACACTATGCACAAGTACATGCACAGCCCGAAGGCGATTACATTAAGGAACGATGCGCACCATTGTAATCGACGGCGAACGCATCAAACACATACAAACTACAACAACAGCAGCCGAGCAACGCATTTACCAGCCGAATGTGATATACAGCGAAAGAGGTTAAGTAGTACATTTAGATCTAAGAGATGTAGTTGTAAGTCGTTAGTTGATAGGTACCAAAGTGATACTAGTTTAAGTTGTAAAACAATAAGTAGTAAAGATATAATTTCGCTCGATTCAACCGATGATGAAGCTGATAAAGACGAAAGTGAAAAATTAAGTACCGAAAAATCAAGTATGATTATTGAAAACAGAAACCAAAGTCAAAGTACACAACAACGAATAGTGAGAAGACTAAGACCAACGTTACAACCTGTAGACAACCGCCAAACAAACACAGCAACACAAAGAACAAAACCCTGCAATGCGCATGGCTCGTTAAGGCTTAGGAAAATACCGTCTAAAAAAGTCGATTTAATTGTATTGAACTCCTCATCGGAAGATGAAGAAACAAGTGCAACGCCTGTTGACGCTGATGAAGTGGTGAGTAAACATAAAATCGACAAAATGGATGACACACCTACCGAAGACCCCGCCACGCCTACCGCACAGCCACAACAAATGCAGCAGCAAGCGGCGCGGGCGAGACTACAAAGCGTCTCGATGCCCTTACGTTGTACACTTATCGGTAGCGTGGCCATAAAGCCCATACGTAAGGAGAAACATTGCATTCCAGGCGAAGTCTCGAGCACAACATCACACGACATCGGAACGATCGAAACGGAAACACTTAATGAGGCACCAGCGGTTTCCTGTAGTGCCAATTTGGTGGTGAATAACGCGAGTGCGTACGAAAATGCGCGCGAAGTCGGCACTGTGGAAATTTTGGAGCGTCGTGAGTTACATCAGCCGGTTGTTATGGCTGAACGTTGCTTCCAGCCGGGCAAACTGCTGCTAGGCATCGATTATAGCGACGATGAGAACGAAGATGATGTTGCCGAGAGAAGCCGTGAGGACATCACTGCCGGAAGTGATGCAGGTGATAATGATGACATTTCAAATGGTTGCATTATACCGATGGTTGGTGGCTATTCGAAAGTTGTAGAAGAGGCCACCTCATCTACAGAGGTGTTTCAACGTATACAATCACTTGAGAATGTAGCTGCAACGGAAGCTTTGAGAATTGTCGAACCGGCACCATTGGTGTTGGCCGGGCCCATCGAGCGAACAGCGAATGTAGCTATAGTGAGTGAAGATGCGCCGACATGCTCTAGATATGCCAACAGCAATGCATCAAGCGCAAGTGAATCAAAGAATGATACACAAAAGGAAGGCACCAAGGCGACGACGCAGGCGGTTAAGTTTAAGAACGATAAGAACCGTAAGATTTCGGTGAAGGACTTTGCCTCCGCAAATATTATTGGTAAAGGTAATGATACACCTGAGGATCGTTTAGAAGAAAATGTTTGCAGACCACTGGAAAGCGTTCCGCCTACCTTTGGTCTGCTTGCGGATATGGGAAATGCGGATAAAGAGGAGCAAATCGGTGATGAAAACGATGGCCTACCGAGTATAAAAACCGTAGCGCTTTTGCCAGAAAGACCAATAACGGCTAATAACGAGATACAAGACTTTCACAATGAGTTAACAGACAGTGTTGTGAAAAAGAATGCAACGCACGTTCTCGTTGAAGACGACGAAACAGCAGCAATTGATCAAATTCTTGCTGATATCGATGAAAATCTACGCGAATCACATGAATTTAATGAAAAATATATGAAGACGAAGAATGCCGGAGATGTAAAAACGCATAATGTAGAGGTTAAGTTGACTAAGGTATGTGAAAATGTTCAAAATGAGCTCGATTTGAGGAATACTGCAGCACAAAACCTGGAAAATAATGCTATCGGTAGTGACTGCGAAGTGTTTGAGGAGGTTTCTCCTGCGAAATCAGCTCTGACGCACACAAGTAATGATTTATTGATGGATGTGTGTGAACCAGCTCTTGAGCTTGAGCCAAAGAGCTCAAATATTGATGTGAGTAAATGGGAAGCGAACATAACAGTGATGGAAACAAAATCAGTTGAAGTTACCGATGGTATTTCATCCAATCGGAAATTGGACGAAGTTTTATGTGAGAAATCAAACGAAGCTGTGGAAAAAGTAACTGCAGTAGAAGAGCAAACGTTGCAAATCACGCAAAATGATATAAATTCGGAGGGTACCGAAGAAGTTATTACAACGGTTAGTGCTGAAAGCGAATCTATGAATAACAGTGCATCTGAAGAAATAATCCCCGATCTTGATGCTAGAAGCTCAAATACAAATTCAATAAAGAATAATGAAGAAATTGAACTAACTCAGGAATATGATATATTGAATGATATCCGCTCTAATGAGGTTAACACATCAGTGAGTCCTCAAGATAACCCACAAGTATACTTAAATGGGGGAAGTACTGAACCTCAGAAGTGCAAACTACCAGACGAAGAAACCACCGTAGCTGTCAGTCCCGAAAAGGATAGACTTGCAATAATGGACACGAAAAATAAAGCTATTGCTGTAACCAATAGTGGAGAAAAGAGCTCGAACTCTAATTTAAAAGAGTCTGTTGCGAGTGCAGTGAATGTAAAAGACAAAGTTGAAGATATCGTTAGATCGACTGAAGTCATAGGGGAGCACACAAAAGACAAAGAAGTTTTAGTGAAATCAGATGAATATGTGGTTAATGGTACTAACTTATCATTGCAAGAAAAGGAAATATCAAAGCTATCGAATGTGAATCAAGAAGAAGGTGATGCAACGTCAGCGATTAATGCAAATATAACACTTACGACAAGTATAAATAATGACGTTTTCGAATTTGGAAGTACCGATTGTGACAGCCAGGATGCCACTGATTTAATTTCGAGTATGAATCAAGCACATCTGAATATTTTAACCACTGATTTGAATACAGAAATGGAAGTTTCACCTGTAACAACAAAAAATATAGATGATGAAGTGCATAATTTAACGGAAGCAGCGAGCGACGAATTGATCGCAATTAAAAATACCTCAAAACATAAAGTAGAATTACCCCTGCAGACAAACAAGGACAAAGAATTTGAACTTGGTACTGAAACGGAGTTCGAATCTCGAACAGTTGTCGATGAAGCGAAGAATGCTGAAAAAGACGACACTAACAAAACTAGAGAGGAGTGCCTCAATGTTGCCGAAGTCTCTGCTGCTTCTCGTCATACAGAAAACGACAATGTCGATCGGTACATTGAGAGTGGCGACGCTGTTAACTGTGTTGAGAGTGAAACAGATAATAAACTTGCGAAAACGATAACTCCCAAAGGATTATTAGAAGACTCATACAAACCTAATGAGCTTACATTTGTTGAAGATATAGAAAACTTACCCACAGGTGTGAGAGAATCTGATAATGAATCATTTACCCCTATTGAATTTGTGAAGGAGAAAGAAATGGCTCTGGAGGAGAAAGAAATGGCTCTGGAGGAGAAAGAAATGGTTCTCGAATCCCCTGAAGTGAGTGAGCCAATTGTTAGCGGCATCGCAGAGTTAACGGTAATTACAATGCAAACAGTGAAGGATGTCATAGAATCTGAAAATGAGACTGATGCAAGACGGTTACATGAAAATGCGACAATTCCAATTACAGAAGAAATGTTAAGCGCAGATAATGAGAGAGAAACGGTTGAGCCCGAGACTACTGACATTGAGCTTCCACAACAACGTCTGAAAAGTAAGGATATTGAGTGCCATGAAATAAGTGAGTCAGTCTCTAGACTTGATGAAAAGGAAAGAAGAAATAAAATAAAATTGACAAAACAGAATCGGGAGTTAGTTAAAAAGTCGGACAGCTCCATTGAAAAAGCGTCTGAAATGACTGAGGTGGAGTCATCCCGATTAGCAACTAAAGAGAACGATAATATTGAAGAGTTAACAGTAGGTAACATTGAATTAGTGAATGATACAAAACAACATAACGATGAGATTAGGGAAACACCGTTACTGGAAAGTTATACAATAACCCATGTAAATGAAAGCGAAGCTGGTGGGACCGTAACTACTGACATTGAAACAGTACCGCTAGATGTCAAGTCTAAAGACATTGAATGTCATGAAATAAGTTACCCTGTATCTAAGAGTAAGGAAGAGGTATCGGAAAGTAAAATACTATTGACAAACGAAAACTTTGACAGCTCGGTTATAGAGGAAACCGAGACTGCTGATGTTGAGGCATTACCGTTAACCACCAATGATCACACTAATAATTCGCATGTAGTAAGTGTGTTAGCCACTAGGAAAATGGAAGAAGTAACCTTGGATTCAATTGAGTTAATGAAATATGCCACCAATGAAGAGACTGAACAAAAAACGGTGTTGGAAAGTGCTAAAAAATTTGAAGTAGGTGAAAGCGAAGTGGATGAGTTGAAAGATATTGACAATAAATCACCACTTGATTTAAAAGACACTGAATGCCATGAAATAAGTGACTCAGCCCCTGACAATAATGACGAGCAAACAGTTTTGACAACAGAGACCCAAATAGCAGATCAGAATTTACAAGAGAGGGCTGACTTCTCAATTGAAGAAGGTTCGGAAACTGCAGATGTTGAAGCATTATCGATATCTGATGAAAAAACTGTTTCAGCCTCTAACGAAATGGAAGAGGAGGAGCTCGTGCAAACTGAGGATAAAATTAAAACTACTTGTATTGCGAACGAAGAGTTAGTGAATAAATCTGCCATTGCCATTGAAGAGACACCAGAGAATACCGGTCTTGAAATAACATCGGAAACAACTACAGATACAGATGTTGTTGCAGATGTTTCACCAGAAGAGACAGAGAATAGTCGTTATGATAATTCGCTTGAGGATAAACAATTCACTGAGACATTGGATTCCCAAACCCAAATATATACAAAAGCTTTGGTAGAAAGAGCTGACGTATTCGAAAATGAAGAAGCTCTTAATAAAAACCTTGATACATTTTTGGAGAATTCTAATGAATTTCACGAATCCCAGAGATGTGAAATTCCCGTAGTCAATGAAATCTTGTCTTGTGAAGGAAAAATAGCAGACGAAACAGAAATCACAATGGAAAAGATGGATTCACTAAATACATCAGAGGTTCAGGATAAATCATCTACAAGTGATGAAAATAAGGAATCCAGTGCCATTGATACCAAGGTTATAGGAAATTTGGTAGATGAAGAAATAATGAAGTCTGATGCTGTAGACAATGTCGAAGCAAATTCTTGCTCACAAGACATTGCAAAAAAGGAGCGTAAACAATCTATCGAAGAGCAGGAACGACTTGATGAAATTAACTCTGAGAAAGCCTTTGTTAATTCTACAAAAAATTTAAAAACTTCCAAATCCCATGAAGCACTATTGAACTCTATTAGTGATGTAACACCCAATCATTGTACTCTTAGTAATGTCCTGCCAAATGAAAGCTTCGATCAAGATTCAGATCGGAATGGCAACATTTCGGAAGAAAATCTGAAAGAAATTGCTAAGGTGACTGAACTGGATGTTAAAGAAATTACGGAAGAAACACATTCTAAAAATTACGTCTCTGAAAGCTGTGAAATTTTATCAGGAGATGAGCAAGTGCAAGAGTCTTCAGTTGAGGATTTACAAGTAGATGAACAAATTGATGATATTAATACGATAATGGAACAGGGTGCGGTTTCATTGGCTGACAGCACAGAGTCAATGGACTTAGTCATAGATGAGGATGCAATAACAAATTCATTTGTTCAAACTGAAGTGGATGAATTGGCGGAAAAGGAAAAGTCGGTGGACTTAGTCATAGAAGAGAATGCTATAACCAATTCAAGTGTTCCATCTAAATTGGTGGAATCGGCGGAAAACGAAGATAATCCTCTTAAAAAGTGCAGCTCCGAAGAGCCTCTCTTAATAGTTGCAAAGAAATCAGTTACGAGTGGGATTCCAGATGAGAAGGCACGAAATGTTGAAGAAGTGCAACTAGAAATAAAACTAACCGCAAAATCCTCACATAGAAACGACGTAAACAATAGTAATGCGAAAGAGTTTAAAAGTGATGGCGTTGAAGAGATGTTGAAGATATCTGAACCTGAACCTCTATACTCTGAAACTGCAACAGAAACTGAGTCTGAACAAAAGGATGCTGCGAAAAGTACTGTCCCAACAGAGGCAATAGGAGTAAACGCGTCAGTTGAGGGTGTAGCAGCTGTTAAAAACTCTTTAAGTAACAACGATCAGAGTTCTGTTACGATAGCTACATTGTTAGAGTGTGCCACAGCAAAGAAAAGGGATTTAGAAGCTGTGAAAACGTGTTCAAGGCCAAAGCTAAAACTGAAAGCGAAACCGCACAAATTAATTAAGACAATCGCAGTAAAGAAACGCACAATAAATAGCGGTAAAAGGTTTTCGAAACTTAAAGTTGTACGAAACTCGAAAAAAAGATTACTAACGGAAGACGCGTCCAACAAAATACGTATTAAGAGTCGAGTTAGCCTCGGTAATGATCCAAACAAAGATTTGGATAGCATTGACGAGTTAAAAACAGCAGAGGAGTTAGCCGACAACATCGCCAAATTGGTTATTAAAGAAAACCTTGAAGTAGCTACGAACTTTGCCATGCCCGAGAATGAGACAAAAGAAGCAACAGAACAAGATGACTCCAAAGCGAAAGATATAGATGGGAGAAGTCTAGAAAATAATACCGAAATCTTGCAAAATCAAACAACGAATGATATCATTGACGAAACTGAACAAAAAATCTTGACAGCAGAACCAGAACTTCGCGAAGATTGTACCACCTTCCAGCGTTTACCGTCTGAGTACAATTCAGAGGAGATATTAGCTGTAACAACACTAATTAATATGCGTAATAAGTATGCGAGTTCCACATACATTGATGAGGATAATGTTGTTGTCGGAATGCCGCTGGAAATAAATCGAGATGGAGAAGCGGAAAATGTGGAAGCAAGTTTGAAGAAGGCCAACACGAAAGAGGGCTTAGTGAAAAAGAAAGTACGCTTCGATGAAGATAATCTTCTACAACTGATGAATGAAAAATATAAGGTATTGAAGAAGGTAAAAAAATCTGGGAAGAAAATTGAAAAATCTTGTAAAGCTGAAGGCGCTCTACTTAGTGGTGCTGGTGGTGGGAAGAAATATGTAAAGCGAAGGCTACTCGAATTGACCATGAATTTGAGTACAAGCGAACCTGATTACATTACTGATCACACTGAGCAAGTGCCTGATTTGAAGAAGAAGCGTGGACGAAAAGGTAGAGCAAACGCCCAGGAAGAACAACCATTAACACAAAAAATGGATAAACTGAATGAAGAGTTCAAGGGTGAATGTGCTGGAAGCGATAATCCCATTTATCCAGTGCGTCTTACGTCGAGACGTAAGACTGAGACCACAGCCGTTGCAAAGCTTTCAAAGTCCATTAAAAATAAGATGCGAAAGATGAAATGCGATACGCCGTCAATAAATGATGTCGAGGAAGCGGGTTCAGATTTTATAGTGCCCGATGATGAAGTTGAGCCCTTATGTACGAAAACTTATGAAAAACCCTCGGTGCCTAAAGAAGCTATTTTAAATGTTAGTCGTGTATGTGTTGATGGCACGAAAATAAAATTTAAAATAATACCAAAGGAGGCAGTGGATGAAGAAAAACCATTAAAGGTCGAAAAACTAGAGGAGCAAGATGCTTTCATAAATAAGACAGAAAAAAAAGCAAGTAAAGAGAAAATATCTGCGACGGCGGAGTTGATGAAGACAAGAAAAGTAACCGTAAAACTTAAACGCGTACAAATGCCATTGTACGCGACTGCGATCTTAAAAAGAAGCATCTTTTGTGGATTTCAATCTGCAACACTTACAGATAGCGAAGAACCCGATCCGATTTTACCAGAGTCACCAAATAAATATAAGAAAGGCGAAGAACTTGGTACAATCGTACAAAAATCACCAACTAAGTGCAAGAAACTTGAATTGGCGTCAGACATTAGTTCAAACGAGTCAAATGTAACAAAATCAGATGTTTTAGATTCACCAAAATCTACAAATAATTCTTACGTCTTCATTGCGGCGGATGATATGTCGAGTAAAAGTTCGGGGAAGGCATCTCATAGGAAGCATCGCACGAAATCACCGTATAAAAAGAAAAAGTCTGTTAAAAGAAATGTTCCTTTGGAACTATCGGAACTGTCACCCAATCACCACACTGCTATTGCAAATGCGCAACTAAATGCGGAAGAAACATATATTAAGAATGTCTCCATTGGAGAACTACCTTCTATTGAAGATCTTCGTATAGAACCTACCTCTTTAGGAAATAGAGGAGTTGTAGAAAATCTTGATCCTACGGAAAACAGAGATTCTACTGCCAAAATAACTTTAAAGTCAGCGCATAAAAAGCGACTAGCAAAATCTTCAAGTAAAATAAAATCCCCCCCTTTGTCTACAACTTGTAAAGATACTATCAAGGAAGCACCCAATAAGGAACCAACAACTATACTAAATGTAGCGATTGAAAAAATAACCTACAATAACGAAAAATCCGACATAAGGGATGTCGCAAACGTGCAAACAGCTCCGACTTTCGAACTCTCACCCAGAAAAGATGCTCCACGTGATGAAACATTCTCCAATAAGGAACCGATCGTTCCACCTGAGCAACTAAAAAAGATGGGTGTTGTGAAAACACAGGATTCCAATATCAACACCGCTCTAAAGGCGGGACGTAAGAAGCGAATGGCGAAATCAAAAATTAAAATAAAGTTACCTCTTTCGTCTTTGACTACAAAAAAACTTTCTTGCATTGTATCAACCTTAAATAAAGAAGGACCAGCTGTTAAAGAATCCATTGCCGAAACATCTTCGATTTTGAAGGCGGAGGGGGTAGCTAAAACAGATACTTCTATTGAAAAAACTCCTTTCATTCAAGAATCAACAAACACAAGAGAACCTGCAATGAAAGAAGCATCACCGAATAAAGAGCTGATAACTGCTCTAAAAAGACCGCCGTTAGAAAGAGTGGAGATTGTCTCAAATCATGAACATGTTGGAAACAAAGTCTCCAATTTGTCTGTAGAAGTGGGGCAATTCACTGCAGTGGGAGAAGAAACTACAACAATACAAGAGCGGACCTTGTCAGACGTTGAAATAAAAACGGAACCATTAGAGGATATCGACATTAAAGAGGAAGAAGATTCATGCGAGGATCCGATAGATATTGCGCAATCATATTTAAATATTGACAATAGAAGACATGCGAAAGAGTTCATTCTAAAGCCTTGCGATGTGATATTGACCGAAGCGAAGATAAATGAGCAGGCAGATGCACATCGCGGTTACAGAAAGCAACGAAGTAAGAAACTCGTGCGAGTAGTTGAGAAAGCTGTGCCGACGACACCAAGAGGCAATAGATATAGAACGGGAAAGAATAAAGAAACAATAGGCATTTCAAAATCTGCAGAAAATATTATAGAAACGGAGAATGCTATATCAACTCTGGAAGAATGTGCACAAATTGAAGAGTCTATTGAGGTAATTAACGAACGAAAGAAACCAAAAGTTCAAAAAGAACTGCAAGCTGAAACTACAGTGGTTGTTTTGGAGAAAGACAAAGATGTCAATAATGCTGAAACGGCAGCTGGAAAGGAGATTGGAAAGGAGATTGAGCACAATGCAACGCCTTCAACAGCTGACGTCGAAACTGAAGATAACACTAGTAGCATAACTGATAATGTTATTGCAGAACTAAAATTACTATCCCCCGAAAGTTTGCAAAACACCGAAGATGATAAAGAGCCAACAAATTTGATTTCGTCTTCGGAAAATGCTGCGGTTGGTACTGTTGTGGATATTGAACAGGAGCCAGAGACTCAGCTAACGATAGACACTGTGTCCGTTTGCAAAGTGGAGAAGACCGATGAGGAACAGAAAACAGCACAGCTGTTAGATTCCTCGATTGACATAGTTTTAGGTAATGCCACTTTTACGAAAATACCTTTAACTCCCAAAAAGGACGTTGTGAGCTCTGCGTCCGATGCAGGTGTCAGCAAATCGCCACAAAATATAGTTGATGCTGTTGCAGAGGCGAAGAAACCCGACGATATTAGCGAGTCAACACCGACCAAAAACCGTTTAGATGTCTTAACCGCTGAAAAAATTAACAGCGTTTTGGAAAAAATGCTCGAAGAAAAGAATAATTTGGTAAAGGATTGTAAAAGCAAATCGACTACAGACTCAAATGTACGCAAAAACATGAAAAGGCAAACGATCACTGAAGAGGAAGGGCTCCGCAAATCTTCCAATAGAAGTTCATTGAATAGGGTAAAACAGATTTCCGCCAAAGTACCGGATGCGCTCTTTGCAGACGACGAAAGTGAAAGTAGCAATGCTGACGATAGCACAAGCGATGAGCGATTCTTCGCCCCCATTTTAAGTCTTGACGATCTATTGATTAAAAAAGATGAACCGACTACGGATATAACGCACACGTATACGCCAATGCAAGAGCAAGTGGTGGAGGAAACAGATGCTGGACATTCTCGCGACGGTTTGGGTACGCCGAATTTTACCGTAGAGTTAGAAGTGGAGACTACACAAGCGAGCGATGAGAATACGCAAAACGCTAATGCTAATCGGAAAGTAGAGTTGCAAAGTGAAGAAACTGGTAAATGCGTTACGGGTGAAGAACTAAATACGCATTTGGAGGAGACGGATGCAAACTTTTCGCTCTCAGCAATAGCTGACATCAGCACAATAGACATACCCAACGATCTCAACATAAACAATGAATATCCAGATCTCTTAGATACCATGCTCTTCGAACAAGTGCGTCAGTCTATTGATTGTATGATATCTGGTACGAATTCGGCGAAGAAATGGTCACAAGACAGCTTTGCAACGACGAAGGCGGCAGTCAACTTTAATAAAACAGAGACTGCTATTAGAAAGGATGTGGCGCCTAATGTGTCAATCCCACAGGTAAATGACGTCATTGCAACCATTGATAAGACAGTGATTCCGACTGAGGATGCAATCGGTATTGGTCAAGAAAGCTTTCTCGGCACTATAAGCTCACTCGATGAGGTGGAAGTACCAACTACAGATTTCGATTTGGTCGGGAGCTTCACCATTGCGGACTTTCTATCGGATGCCGGCAGTGATTTGTTTGCCTTTCCCGAATTGGATAAAACTCAATGTAGAAGTAGTTCATTCTCGCCAGAGTCGAATTTGTGTGAGACACCACCACCACCAGCAATCGATACAGCCGATGAGGAGACAAGCAATGACAAGAAGGACGAAAGTGCGATACAACCGCCCACCAATCACAAAACGAATTCGGTGGCTTGCGATCATAGTTATAACAAAGACATAAATGAAGTCGAAAAGCAAAGAACGAGAGTGCGTAAAAAGTCAACGTCGTCGCACACATCCCCATTAACTCAAAAGAGTGCTACTGCATCGCCGTTAAATAATTCAGATATGTTGCACACATTCTCAAGATCTAAATGTCTCCCCAAACCATTTTGGAAAGTCAAAAAGACAGAGGAGATAAAAACTTCAACACCGAGAAAAGAAGAACCCACAACAAATAGCCAAAATACTCAGCAACAAACAGCAGCCGCTGCAGTGAAACGTACAATAGCACTATCACCAACTACTGTAAAAAATGTCGAAGAGCAGAAACAAACAGTATTCAGCATGCCAGCACTCGAATTGGTTATTGAACAAACTGTGTCGAGTAAAGAAATTACTGCTGCGCCGTCTGGTATCCTAATACCAGATGCAATTGCCAACCCTACGACAACGGAAACATTAACGAATCTGAATGAAAACATATCAAAAACCGACGATGATGTCATACTGGCATCAAAACCTGCTACCACAGAAAGTGTGAAAGCAGAAGTTTTAGAAAAAGTAACGCCACAAAAGATAGCCTCCGTTACTAAACCACCGAAACGCGCCTCAACACCTATTGAAATAACTGAAGTGATTACAATACCCGCACCCATTATTGTACAACCGATAATACGCATACAAAGTCAAACAAATCGTTTAGAGCGCATAGATCCCTCGTCAAGTACTTCACAGCAAGCTTTCCCGATTCCAATACCGGAAAGTCAACCCAATTTAATTGATGCGCCGAACCTCAATCAAATAGAAATAAATAATATCAGTCGTCCAGAACGAGATTCTACGCCCACACTCGACGAACCTACTAAAGATGAATACGAACTCACTTCGCCGAATAAATTGATTATAGTTCAGGAACTAACGCACACAGCTAAATCGCGTCAATCACCTGCGAAATTTGAAGAACCACCGGCCAAACGTTTGTGCGTGGAAAATGTCAATAAAACAATAACAACGAATGATATTTTCGATATGTTGAAGAGCGAAGAAAGGTTGCAGAAGGAAAAACAGTTAGAGCGAAGTTATACAAATACAACTAAAATGACAAGTTCGGCTAGTTGTAAAATCGTTGATGCGCAACCGAACCAAGCTGAAATTGAATTAAAGGAATCGAAGGCTTTTGACAATATAAACTCACACACAAGTTCCGCCCTTATATCCTCCCAAGTCGAAAATAATTCTCCTCGACCATGCACAAAAAGCGCACACATTTATAATGAAAAGAGAGATTCAGAAAGTCCTGCAATAAATCAACAACACGATAAAAAACCTTTAGAAATTCAACCAACTAAGCAAAAGGATGAAAAAATATCTGCCAATCAGGAACCCATTCTAATCAGTAAAGAGACGTTAATTGCTTTGAACAAACGAGAAAATTCAACAAAAAATATCTCAGTGATTACGACAACTGAACAGTTGCAACCACTTTCCCCGGAAAGCTCGCCTGAAAAGTGTTCTAACAAATTTACAGATTCAAAACTTCCAACTGAAAAACTGAAAATATCCCCAAGTCAATGCTTAGAACACTGCAAGGTAAAAAAGAGTATACCAATGACATTAGAAACATCGAAAGATTCACTTTCTCAACCAAATCAGTCAAATGATTGCCATCAGTTGGGTACTAAACAAGTACAATTCAAAAATACACCCTCCACCACAATGCCTAACACTAAATTAGACATATACGAAAATAGTGTAATGTCTGTCACACCAAGAAGCGATGAGCATAGTTCCAGTGCACGCACTAGTAGTTTAGTGCAAAGTAAAGAACAAAAAGGCAGTATTACAAGCCCCGTCTTGTCTAATGAATCGCCATGTGCGAAAAGCAATATAAATGTGAACCTCAACAAAACAAATGAAAATACAAAATCTAGCAGTCAGAGATGGATAACGGAAAAGGAAGACATGCGCTACACGCCGCCCATTAAAACAAACATCAGCATTAAAATAAAGGATCTTCCAATAGCAGAAACAATAAGCAAAAGTGAAATCAAAAATTCATCTCCATGCCAAACAGTCACCATATCACCACTCACTAGAGTACCACCAAAACCAATATTAGCAGTAGCACCAACATTACTCACTCAAAGTGCGAACCATTCACATCCATATCAGAAGACTCAAATACCGCCGAATACTCTAAACACTCATAAAAGTAAAGTGACGCCGCAAAGGCAAAGTCAAGAGAGTCTGTCAGCAGCGCCCGAAAATTTCTCAAACAAGAAGAAAGAAACAATAAAATCGGCTGTTAAGAGTGCCCAGCAACGTATTGCAACCACCGTAACAACACTACCACCATTAATGCAATCACGACCCACACCAAGTCAGCAGCCTTCATTTGGTACGCCACTAACGATTACCGACTTAGCTTCGATTAAGCTAACAGCCGAGGAGGAGGCGGATATAGCGCGTAAACTTGCTGCATACCGCACCACATTACCGCAAGCGAAAACTTATGGCGCACATAAAGAAAATCAACGCTTAGCAAATTTGCATGAAGAAAAATTGCGCTTGGAATATGCAGAGCGTGCGCATCGCCGAAAGGTGCAACAATTACGCGATACGCAACGCCTTAAACGCAAATCCCAATCCGAGTCATTTGAGGCACATTACAAGAAATTCGCCAAGTATTCAGGAAAACCAAATGCCCTAAATAATAGTAACTGTAATAATAGAAGTGGTGCTGGTGTTGGTGCTGGTAACCACCAGAGTAGATTTAAACAGTATTCACAGTATCCACAGCATCATTCATCGCGCCCTCGATCCCACCATGAGTATGTAAATAAATTTGGCGAAATCGAGAAATTAGTAGAAAAGGAAAAGGTCACAAAAGATATTGAAGCTAAACGTTCAGTTCCACTAACGACATCAACGGCTTGGGAACCAAAAATGCCAACCGGTGATGAATTAATTGAACTCTTGAGTAAAACAAAAAAGTCGTAGGGCAAATAGAAATGGAATTGGTAAACAAATGTAGATACATTTCGATGGGTAAGCTACAAATTTATAAAGAAAGATTTATCATAAAGCACACAACGTACAAAATTATTATATTAAAGTTATCAGAACTCGGCTCAAAACACGTTTTGTACATAGCCTTAGAAAAAGACAAAATTTCACTGTTAGGTAATACCTATTATCCTTCTTTGGCTTACAATTGAAATTGTTTATAGATTTTAAGGTCTTAAATAATAGTTCTTGCAGCAAACAGTCATAAAACTGTTGAAATGCCAAGCAGCTAACTTGTTTTTATCGAGCAACTATCTATTTTTTCATGTAAATAAACTAAGAGGCAGACATCTTTTGTGAGATGTCACCAGACATTCGGGTCAGACAACGATAATCGGGTTTACGCTGCAGCAGTCCGCTGTATCGGCTGCGTCACTTGGCAGCATAATTCAAAAATATTTGGAGAATGTTTTCTACCACTACAACAACAATTACCGAGTAAATCACAATATAATGACATATACAATGTGTTCTTAGCATAACTTTGCTCTCTAGATCACATATTTTATTTAGATGAAAACTATTAAATAAAAAATAATTATCTCGAAGATTCTGTATATTCTATATTATTTTTTTTTTCTACTAACAGTTATATTAATTTATAAAATTCTACTGCCACTATTTCATATTTCCGAGTTTGACACGAGTGTCCATATAAATTCTGCTCCCGGAAACTAACACTCATTAAGATCGGTTGAACGAGCAAAATATTGATTTTATACTTGTAAATACTTCGAACGCTTTATTATTGTAAAATAGAAAGAAACTATCGAATTAACTCTGGTAATAAACAAACATTGTAGTTACCTACATACATACGTAAAATTTACATTGTTTAAGAACAAAATTAATATTTTATAACCGAGCCATTAATATTTAATTTTTATTTTTTTTTTGAGATAGTGTAGTTAGGTATTTCCTCATACATACTATTACGTATGTATCAAAACAATGGTTGATTTATATATCGGAATACAAATTTCGAATGTCTCGGATCACATCAATGCACTTATGTTTAAGTTTAATGCTCAGTTAAAGTTCCACTAGTTTTTGCTTAGGTATCTGATTTGTAAGAATTAAATGAAATTTGATTCCCTTTGCTCTTAAAGAAATGTTAAAGAAAAAGCATTTATTGTTAATTGCATCTAAATTATTTGTATATTTTCATTGTATTAAAAAAATCAAGTTTATTTAATTGTAAATATAGACTCGTAGTAGGCATAAGTATATGTATAAACGTGTACACATATGTACACATTATAGACTCCGAATGTTCTAAGCATTTTATTATATAAGCAAACAAATTTCAACGTAAAATTAAGAATAAAGTAAACAGAATCGTAATTATTTAAGCAATGTAATCTATAGTCAGTCATATTTCTTTTAAATGCTTAACAGAGATTTTAAAATCATAAAATGTATATATAATATGTTACAACAATAAATTTTAAATACATATGCAGTATATTTTGATCAGAAATAAATTTGCAAATACGTAAAAAATAACAATAATATGGTTGTGGAAAATCTATTTTTGATTTATTATCACCAAAAAGAATGTACCGTCCAATGGCACTGGCTGATCGGAGAGAAAAGCACCTCTGTCCGCCATATTTTCAAACATTTCCTCAACGTAAAGTTTACGCTGTTCATCGGAAGTTGCGTCAACACTTCGAATTTTATGGCTGGTTGGCTGAAGAGCATAATAGACATGTATCAATTGAAAATTGTGTGGATATTAATGAAGAGTAGTATAGAGGTCGAAATATGATTAACCAACTACATTTTATATTTGAATCAAACTGTTACTGCCTTTAATTATTGAATTTTCCGAATATAATTATTTTCACAACAGATTTTCTAGGTTGATAATGTCTCAGTTTAGCCCAGCCTAAACCTAATGTTTCTAAAACATGTATACTCATATTTAAATTTAAAATTACCAGCATATTACGCAACTTCTGCAAAGGAGCGTTCGGATGCGGTACTTTGTTGAATGGTTCTGTACTGAAAATGCTACACTTAGAACAGTTGATGAAATAATCGATGAAATCTAAACGTAGTTTCAAATCCTCCACCGAGCTGTTAGCTTTCTTCAATTTTTTTATCCACTCGGTAGCAATAGACTTCTCACGGTAATTCAAATGCTGATGAGCCCTTTCGAATTGTTTCATTGAACATTCGAATTCCTTATTTAGTTCATCGAATTCGGTCATTTTTTGTTGATTATATAAAACGGAGATTTGATTTTTAATTCCAACGTTTTTAGTTTAATTATGAATATAAAACATAGATAAATATATAATAATGTTTAAAGAATTTGACATTTAGTTCCATTTTTGAGATTTTTTGTTTTGTTTTTATTTCATTGTACTTGGAGTGTGGGAGCTTTAAAAAGTCGTTACTTTCATGGTTGAAGCAATTTGGAGGGACTTGTAACCAGCACTTTTTACAACGCTATGGAACGTTCTCTGTAACTTTGAAGAGGGTCAGTTTGCAATTTGCAAGCCATAAATGTTCTCTAGACTCAACGTTCTTTGCGACTTGGATGCGTGAAAATAAAAATAGAGATATTTACATATTCATTATATTAGTAATTTTCGTAATGTTGGTAATCAACTTTTGATTTTTTTTGATCATGTATTTCATGTATGCATTTCTGCCAAGAAATAGTGTTTCCATACGTTTAATATATTGTAACGGATTTTCTAAATTAATCGTTCACCTTGAAACTCTGCCCTGAGTTCGATCACTGGATTGTACAATTAAAGTCACAATTTAATGGCTATACACTTTTCTTTATTTCTTATTTAATAACTTGACACTTTGTACTCACTATTCGAGCTTACTTATAATTCACTTGTACTTAACTTAGCAACACTCTTATTTGGCCTGTGTCTTGCTGCCACCGGCAGCCCTAATATAGCAGATCGTTACCAACCGATCATCACTCGAACATTCTGGCAACTACTATGTTCGCTATCTGGTTGATTCTGGCAGCTTATCGCCGATTTTGTTTTGCTCTGACATTGGAGTTCGCTACAATATCGCCATTCGAACATTCTGGCAACCACTAGTTTCGATGTCTGGTAGATTCTGGCAAGTTATCGTCAATTCTGGAATTCATATCGCCGCAATATTCAATCAAAATCATCTACAAAACTACTAGTTTCTGAACTAAATTGTTTGATTTCGAAATGTATGCCTTAGAAAAATCGATTATATCTAATCGAACTTCGATAACTAGAAAATCGTGAGTTTTTCCGCCATTCTAGGCAACACTATTTTGGAATAGTTATTTTTCGATATTGTTTACATCAGTGATAATGTTAAAAATTTTTTTTAGTTGGAGTTCGTAATTGTTAATTTCCTATTGGAAAAAAATAACACGTACATTCAAGATCATGGTGTCTATAAAGCAATTACTGGTCTTTCTACTATCATTAGCCGTTTTTGTGTATACATTTTATGTGGTAGGATTATTCATGTTTTTCATGTCACGTCCGCGGAATGTACCCAAAATATATGTATGGGTGTTTAATTTGTTGGACAATAAGTCCCGTTTGGAGACATGTTTTGGTCCAATTGTGTATGACACTATATATATTATCGGATTTATATTACAACACAGCTCTTTGAAAGCCGCACTTGTAAAAGGTGTAATGGAAAAGATGGGATTGGCAGCAGCAGAACGTTCAATATATTGCCTTACGTCATCGTTAAGTTTACATGTATACAAATGCTAATGTGCACAGTTTTGTTGTTGGTCGCTAAGATAAATTTGTTTATACTTTTGTAATACAGTATCTCATACGAAATTGGCTTCCAGCACAGTCTATAGTGCTTTGGCAGGTGGATGTGGCTTCTAGTAATGTATTATGGTGGACGTTTGCACTCGTACATGCATTTGCTTGGATGATAATCTATGGAGGTAGCCTTATAATGGATTTGCCCGAAATATTGGGAGTGAAACAGGTAATATTGTCATTTTAAATTTGTGTACTCTCACGTTTACTAAAATTTTATTTTTGCTCCATGCTTTCCAAATAGGCTTATTATGATATAAAAGATTACGCCCAGCCAATTGCTTATAAATCGTTTAGATTGCGGCATCTATATACTCATGTACGACATCCTTCTTTTGTCGGTTTAAGTGTAATCTTTTGGGTTACAAATCTTATGACGATAGATAGATTTTTGCTGGCTTCATTAATGACATCGTATATGTATCTTGCTTGGTCAACAAATCGCAGTGATGTGGCATATCAACGTCACCAGCTGCAACGTAAAGTACAGGAACTTAAAAATCAGTAAATAATTATAAAAAGTTTCAGAATCTGAATATAAAAATCATATATTTATATACATCATTTCATTAACAATAATTTATTCTAAAATTTTTCTTAACATTAATAAATATTCTTATACTAATAAAAGATGATTTTAATTGTTATCATTTGTTAAATTTAACAACAGAAGGATCAAATGGTTGTCCTTTGAATGGTGAACCTTCTGCATCCCATGCCATTCGTAATCGCTCCATGGTACGTTTTTCGCTATCGCTTATTCCATGCCCATTATTTATGTCTTTTTGCATTTGCTCAACACGAAGTTTTTGTATAGCCGCTTGAGTATCTTCTGGCATTTCATCAATATATCGTTCACAATCTATTTTTTTCACATCAATGGGTTCTTCGGTAGTGAAAAATCTTTCCCACCACATTTCTTTACCTTTATCTGAAATCGTTGATTAATCATATAATTATATATTAAATTGCATTAGAGGTGTAAAAACAAAATTTTGAGCAATTACCCAGGCTTATTGTCAGCTTTCCTCCCGTAATTGTCCATACTGCGTCATTGTGCTTGAATCGAGTGCTGATTTGACCATTGACAATAGTATATTTTGGGTCATTTCGACAGTGTACCGAAATTCTATCAGGTTTAATATCTATGCAAATTGATTTGGCAGTTTGTAAATCAGCAGGTAATTTAATATGTAATTCAGCTTCGGTCAATGTTTGCGACCAACAGTATTCTGAGAAGCACGAACCATTTTTGTAATCTGATGTAGTGAAATCGACATTTCTAGTATTGCTTTTTGGTATAATTGTTTCAGCGTTGTTTGTTGCTTGAATAGGATTTGCTAGCTCTTCTTGTTCCATTTGTATTTCGGTCGGTATATCGGTCTCTATTTCAACTTCTTCTATAGCAGGTGGCGCATATATGCCATCGCTTTCATTGCTATCGGCAGCTAGGTTATTCAACCTGCAATTAGGATCGTAGCGTTGCATCGCTCCGAATAGAATCTGTTCGCGCATACCTTTAGCAAAGCCGACATTTTCATCTGGATGTTTTTTAACGTGATAGAAGTCGGTGCTATTGGAAAATAAACTGTTAAACATAGTATTCCATTAGGAATAAATGAAAACAAACTTTCTTCGAAGGAATCCAAATACCGCATCTAAAAACCCCGTAATGGTTTTACGTTCTTGTAGAATTTCCATAAAAATAGCGTCTGTTCGCAAACACTCCATTTTAATTAGTAAGTTTTAGTTTAATTTCGAATATTCTTCTTTATTTTTTCTTTTACGTATCTTTTACCTGAAAATTAACTTTCAAGCGTTTAGATTTTGATGCAAGAGTTCCATTGTTCCATATTGTTCCAAGAGTTGCCAATGCACTATTAAATGTCGATAATTGCTGGATTATGGCTACGGAATACAAATCTGTCTCATTATGTGAGGTTATAGATGAAGCAGTTGCTTTCAAATGCGTGAATATTATCATTGCGTTCCTGTCTGTTGAAATAGACTCGATAAATTTATGCAAATACCACAAGTTACTTAGTATACATCACAGTATTAGTTGGTAATGATATCAAAGTCCAGTTTGAAGCATTTATGTGGTATCTTATGAAACAATAGTTACACTTGTCAAACGTTGGTATTTTCCAACAACTCAGTTTCAAAATGAATTAAAGTCCATCTCATAAATTATAGCGTGGCTAATTTCAAATGCCCCTAGAGAAATAAAATTATGTGGCATCCATTTGGGAGAAGAGTTCTTTTCCTCAAGTTGTTGCTGTACATTACAACTTGCAGAACTTACGTCTGTTATTAATTTCCGGTCACATCAAACAAGTTAATTTCGGTTACTTCGGATAACGGTCGCTCCTCCGTGGGCTATTTTTGCCATGAAAATAAGTTTACTAAAAAACTCATGTGTTCCATTTGTCGAATAACAATAAGGTTCAACATTAAATTGGTTGAGGAGACCAGTGGAAACATGAGTGGAGAAATATAAAAGTTATGTTGATCATGTAACATTCTTTATAATGTATGTTCTTTCCAAAACTAAACGTGGTATCATGCAAGGTCTCAGCGAAGAGAGCAGCGATAGAGAGTTCGAAAATGGAATGTGTCTAATACGCACATATGCAAGTATTTTTCTTCTTCTTCTTTGGTGGGATAAAATGTGGGTGGCTAAAACCTTCTATCAAATCTTTCCTATGCATATATGGGCAGAGTTCAATTGCATCACATAATCTATATTTCTCTCATGCTTAACAAAAGCTAAATTTCATTACGATTTTTATTAATTTTTTATAACGAATTATAATTTAATTCATTTTTATATTACATTAGTTTGTACATTATTATTACTCGTATATGTATATACATATATAAATGTATAACTAGAATACTTTATCTATAATGAAATAATGATTACGATTGTCGAAGGCACGCTCATTGGAAATATCGTAATTTTGAAATATTTTCAGTGATATTAAAGTATTACATTTTGTTGCAAGCTGCCTACTTACAAATGTATATAAAAATATCCTAAATTATTTACACGCTATTTTCATAAAAAATGGCAACAATTTTGCTTAAAAATATACATATATACTAACGGTTTCTATGAAAAATAACAAGAGCAGGAATTCACATTTTTGCGATCCGTTCGAAAGCTCGCCATTAAAAATTCAAAAGCTTAATTTCGTATATTAGCTAAACACACTACAACAAGGGGTTTTTATTTAACATTAAGCCAAATATATGTGTGTATGTATTTATGCGTAATTTTGTTAAATAATACTTGTCTTTGCAATAAATAATTTTTTTATTAATTATTGTTAGAGCAGTAACTTAAAATATCACGAATTCAATTAGAATGTTTATGTAATAACATTAGTGTAGCAGTGGTGCTGCTCACTTGGAGAATGTGGCGATGATTTCCGATAGCGATGTAGATGTGCCGATTACCAGACCGAGTATGCCGACTATGATAAGCACAAAATTGCTGGTGAGAAGCCAAACTTTGGCAATACCCGTTCTCTGATACCAATGTGTACAGATCTGAATCAATGCCGGGAAAGCCAAGCCGAGCGCCGAAAGACAAAGCGCACCGAAGAGCGAAATGAAGAGTTCCAAATTAGGTATGGCCACAGCTAGGAAGACTGTAAACGGAAAGTGATTTAGGTATATAATATAATTGTAAAAAAAATAGTGAAAATGGTCTGGAAAAAATACGAAAAAAAATCATATAGTCCTAGAATTTTTCACCTTATCGTAAGAACCAAATACATTTCTTGCATTTTTTAGCCATACATTTGTCAATAACTCAAAAAATTCCTTCGAAAATTTATAAGATAAAATTTTGTTTCTCTAGAACGTCGTGTTATTATTAGACATTTAGAGAAACCTACAACTCCCAAACCGCTTTCGAACGGACCTTAATATAAAAATCCGAGAAGAGCACGTTTCCAGAGCAAATTTTTTTTCTACTAGCCTACCTCAGACGCGCTCTTAAACTACGACACTTTGAATATATTGATTCAACAGAGGATAATTTGTTATATTTCTGGATTTTGGCATTAGTTGTTTTTGCAACGGTTATCTGAAACCTGTTTCGAAGCATGGTGGGCTAATTGTAGTCAAAGTCACATAACTGAGCTCACTCAATTGTATTGACTCACAGTCAGTAACTCACAGCTGAGGAAAGAAGCTGTATCGACGTGGTCCATGGTCCATGGTCAGACCTCAGAGAAAGGAGTATTAGATGAGGAGGTTTGATTTGGCATGCAAGACCTATGTTGAGTTTTTTGGACAGAATTCTGGAAAAGGATAGTCTAATCTGATACAATATCTGGAACTGATGTACACACAAATTTCCACGATTGCCGATTCTACATTATCGGAATTGTCCCGGGTTTTATCTGGGTAAGGACTGTTATTTCGGCGATATAACCCTGATTGTTTCGGAGTTAACACAGTCAGACTTTGAAAATGACTTCGAAAATTGGCTCAAACGAATGCAAAATTAAATTCATTCTTAATTAAAGCATGAATAAAAATTATGAAATCTACAACGAACTTCACTGAAGCTCAAAATTATATGATAATGTGATATTAGTTGACGTTGATAATAACTTACATGTCACCAGGACCATAGAAGTGCGCACCACGTATTCCCAGAGAAGTTTGCTTCGCTGCGGACCCAATTTCTCCGCTACATAGTCATTCCATGTAATATCAATCGCTACATAGCACGCCAGGCCGTGTGTTATATATATCGCAAAAGCTAACATGCCCTTCACACACTGAGCCAAACTGTTAACGGCATACAAACAGATAATTTATGAAACATGCTAAATTTATTTTCACCACACTTACATGTCTTTCGAAGGCAAATTCAGTGTAATGGATCCCTCAACTTCGCCACCATAATTCAGATAGCCAAAGAGACCCATGCCTGTGTACAAGAATACAATGAGCACCATTGCCACGTTGAGCACACCACAGCTACCACCGAACTTCTTCGGCGTCTTCATTTCATTCTCCAGCGGCAATATGATGCCGATGGCTTCTAGAGCAAAGAGCACTGTGCCAAAGAAAAGTGGAAAGCCAGCGAAAGGCGCCACGGCTACCTTGTCCTCAGTGGTGACGGGTTCACGAAAGATATAGTAGCAGATAATGCCGAACGAAACCATGGTGATACCATTGGCAATTGTGGAGAATGGCGCCAGGTATTTCAGATTACGAACCTGTGAGTGAGTAATGAAAGTAAAAACCAATTGAACTTATATAAATAAATTTGTCCAATACTCACCCAATTGATGAATATTAGTGGTAACAGTATGATCACCATGCAGAGACGTACATCGACGGGTTCATTTAAATAAAAATCGGCAATCGATTTAATATTTGAGGCTACGAAGACAACATAGACACAGCAACAGCCCAGTTGATAGATCAGCAGGAAGGTGTTTACCACATGACCAATATAGGGTGCAAATTTACGAAAGAATGGAGGTCCTTCCAGCAAAGCATTCTCCGCCACATTGGGATAATTCATACTTGGTACCTAGCAAGCAGATAGAGAGACATATGTAATATAGTGCGCATTACGGTATTTCAATTAGTTACAAACCTTCTTCCGCCGACAAAGTTCATATTCGGCTTTTACGAGCTGATGTATGCAATAGGTGCAGATGAAACCAATGACCACAGTACCTATGATACCAGTTATATAGCCGGCATTACGGAAAGCATTAGGCATAGCAAGTATGCCTGTACCCAAAGAACCCTTCAATAAATGGAAAAGGGTCTCCGAATTGCTAGAGGGAAAATATTAAAGTGTTTGGGATTAGTACTTCCTTTGAATTGTACGAAAATTCTGAATGTGTATATATAAATCTATATATTGGGTAAACTTTAAATTAAAAGTATATATGTAAAATTACAATTAGAGATATTTTTAAGACAAGCCCATTTATGATAGAAATACTCTCAGATAAAACCTTAATAGTTTTATATTGGTCTCAGCAAAAACTCGGGAGTGTGAAGTTAAGTCTTTACAAGGACGCTGAAAGTTTGTTATGCTATTATTATGCTTAGCCTCACCACCAAATTACTCACTATCTCAAGAGAAATTTACTATAATGTAGTACATTCTCATCTACTGTAGAAATTTCAGCCGATTCGGACTCGGGGCTTTGTTTTGATCGCGAGTGGAAGCGCGATCTGTGATTTGATTCTTGTTATTGGAAGAAGAACTCGAAGAAGCTTCTGCGTTGTTTCATGACCGTCGTCGAAACATTGGATTCCAGTGGCGAACCTGCTCCGAAGAAAGCGAAGACCGCCCTATCGGCTCGAAAGTTGTGAGTTGTTAGGTATCCGCCGGCAGTCCTGGTAGAGAGGTTAGCGGTGGCTATTTTTGCTACGTATGACCTGAGGTTAACTCCTTGTAGAATTTCTTTTAATAGCAGTCGCCTTGGCTGTCAGTGGAAAACCTCAGAACATACTTATGCCATTAAAAAAGGGTCTCTTGAAGACCATGAGCAGTGCGGAGCTGAGTTTGGTAGGTCCCTTCATTTGACAGCTAACATGATGGTGCCTACGTGGTTTGTGGTACTACCACAAATGGTAGGAGAAGCTCTGTGCTTGCATCTAGTAGAGGCGGTTTTTATATATACTTATTTGTGAATCGAGTGGACCTTAGTTGTAGTTTTTCGGTACATAGTGTAGATATTTCGTCAGTTGACCTTCCCTTTCAGAAGAATAGAACGGACTTGCCCACTATAGGCCAAAGTAACTACTGTATTCTATCGTTACGCATTCAGCAACTCTCAATCTTCACGATGATTAAAAGGAAGCTACTCTTAAAGAGTTCTTTAAGAAATCACTCTTTAATTTGACTACGTTTTCGTTTTTCCACTGTAAAGCAATTAACAACACTTAACTAGGTTTAAACAAGAGCTTAAGATGGTCAGAATCCCGGTTGACGGCCCGAAAAGAACAATACTAACCAAGTTTCAGTGTTTTATTAGGAATAATTTTAATGCAGGTTAAAAGAGTCGGAAATTCTGCTCAAAACCCCGACCGAGCAACTGTTCCATATATCTAAATACATATATCTAAGAAAATTAAAAATAGTAGAGTACTCACGTTGTAGGATGTTCCACCTCGCGATTTTCATACGGATTATAATCGTATCCAGCATCTTTCGACGACACAACCACGGTTTTGCCACCCTTCTCCGCCAATTCTAGTGAGTACCTGTTGGTCGAATTGTCGCTGACAACACTGTCGCCAATGAATGTCGGATTGCTGTGTCCATTTTTGCTCATCATAAAATCGCTGGCTGCTTCAATGCTCGAGCACAGTTTACTAGATCAATTTAGACTCACACTTCCTTCGCCAGTTAAGCTTAGTTTAGTAGCTAAAAATAGTCAAGTAGAGAAATGTATTAAACGTGAGCATGTGGAGTACGAATCGTGTCATATGGAAACTAGAAGACTATTACTTGTTGATTAAAAGAGACTTTAGAGACTTTGTTTAAAATTTTACGTCTGCCCGTCTGCAGCTCTTTTAATTGCTGTCGTGAAAACTTAAAATATACCAGACAATTGTATTCATACTTACATATATGTGTGTACTAGAGCAAATGTATTTATTTACTTATGGGTAGGCAGACGTTGAAAACAGAAAAAAAAGGAAGAAAGGAAGGGCTAAGTTCAGGTGTAACCGAACTTTTTATATTCTTGCAGTTTGCAGGAATTTAAGGCGGGAAATTTTTCCAGGTATTGAGAAAACTTTATATAATATATAGAGTATTGGAGCTAGGCGAAAGTCTGACCTGATTGCATTTGCCTTTAATATCAATCTAAAGTATGCTCGAGAACATGTTTGCAACCAATTTTATTAAGATAACCCACAACTTGACCTACGACCTATGACCTACATTTACGTACTGCGCGTTTTATATGGTATAAAGCCAAATGTAAGTTTGAAAACTCTTTTATTAGGTATATAGGGGCTTTGGGAAGTATGGACCCGATTTTATCCATTTTTGTTATCAGTGCATACTATTATCAAGAAAAGATGCCTTCATATTTCATTAAGATATCTCAGATGGACTGATATTTTCGGTAAAAAGTCGGACATAGGTTCACATATTACCTATCAGGTATCTGTGGTCTTGAAAAGTTATTGACCGCTTTTAACATTTTTTAGCAGAGAGAATACACACAGTAAAAGAGTATTTGTTCAAAGTTTTATTCCCATATATTTTAATAGATACTCTAATTATATATTGTAAAGTGATGGAATCTAAGAAGATTTAATACTACGTTATATGGGAAGTGGGCGTGTTTGTGTTCCGATTTCTGT
This sequence comes from Bactrocera minax, assembly GCA_021498325.1. Taxonomy (NCBI): domain Eukaryota; kingdom Metazoa; phylum Arthropoda; class Insecta; order Diptera; family Tephritidae; genus Bactrocera; species Bactrocera minax. The sequence continues at coordinate 7,315,333 of JAKEEE010000001.1, forward strand.
AGCAAAAAGATGTCAATATAATGTCATGCACCAAATTTGTTGCACCAAATATGCTAAGGTTTGGGATTTCTTCTTAAAGTGGACGGTGTGCCGACCATTGTATAAATTTTCTACCGATTCATATGCATACCTACCTTACTTTACTGTAAAATTTAGTGTTTTTAATGTTTTTCATTAAACACTTATCACGCTTTTAGTAGTTTCGAATATAACCTTTGTCCTTTGTAGGGGAAGTGGGCATGGTTATTATCGGATGCTAGGAAAAAATGTTTCCACGAAGTTTAGTTGATATAGCTTAAATAGTCATAGGCGGGGCCATGCCCAGTTTTCAAAGCGCAAATGCTTTCCCCACTGTGATGATCCGCTGTAACATATTCAAATTTTTCAGCATTATTCAGCATTATTTGTGATTCGTCCCGTACTCTTCTTCATTTTGATATATATAACCATATATCTATCTCTTTTAGTTTTAGGCTTTATACATACAACCGTTTGGTGAAGAAAACTAATGTACTGTGTGCAACATGCTGCGACAGTATCAAAATCGGAATGGCACATACGCGTGGCGTTGAAGCGCAATGAAGCGCAATGAAGAGACATGAATTCTTTGTAAATATATGTATTTATGTAAATAATCGCAATTAAAATGAACAAACTCATATTAAATCTGCGAATTTGCACGATCACTCAGTGAGTGTTGTAATCAGTGATGAGTTTATACACACACATTCCCTTATATACGTATATATACTTCTCTATATATATGTAAATATGTAATGAAGAAAGAATATTTGTGGAGCTTTAGTGATCGCTGACACATGAAATATGCTTGTAGTTTAATTCTTGCAAAAGCCCTACGCTGAGTATGAGTAACATTTGAACACTTTGTATTTATATAAGCATATGTTTACATAAATAGGTGTGTGTGCGACTGGCGTCAGTTACAAAGTCCGTACTAATGTGTATGAAAATATGAATTGCTTTTATTTTGAATGACGAAAAATATAAAAATGAAATTTTATGTTGTAGAAATGCCATAAGAAACATTAAAAGAGAGAGATAATAATTAAGCTATTAGGAACATATTTGACAATGAATTTCTTAGCTGGAAAAAAGAGAAAGAGAAGGAGAAAAGAAAAAGTTCAAAAAGTCGTGACATTTCCACATAATATTTTCGAATTTAATACACTATTTCATCTAAAAAGGAGTTTTGCTATTTTTCTCTATTTCTTCGAGAGTAAGTTGCTGAAATATATAAGGTCTAGTGAAAAGAAATCCACTATTTTTGAATTAAATTGTAGTTTTTATTTAGCATAGTTATAATGATGCGATATAGGTCAAATATGCACCATTTTGTTTAAAACCTTGTTCCTATTTTGAATGTAATTTCTTGATACCACTCTCATATAAATTCTTTTCTCTATTTGCAAAAAACTGGGACAGCCGATTTTCATGAGCTTCTTTTGAGGCAAATTTTTCACCAGCAAAATCATTCGCCATAGACAGGAACAGGCGGTAATCACTTGGCGCCAGGTCCGGATTATACGGTGAATGCATAAGAACCTATTGACCAAGCTCGCGGAGCTTGTGGCGCGTCACTATCGATGTGCGGGGCCTGCCGTTGTCCATATGAAACACAATTTTATATGAAAATTATTATGAAATTCTTCAAATCGACAAATCAGCTGGCATCAGACGCAGGATTGCTCAACTCTTGACACACCTACACACAAGTGTCTGTAATATTGCACAAATACATATAAAAATTAAAATAATGGAACTTAATTTGAAATTCAATCAGACAAAGATTTTCATGATGACGTCGATGCATTGCCGCAGACAGGAAGCGCTGATCAAAATGTGTGCACATACAGACATACCACTGCATTTCTAGTATATGCAGCTAGTTCTTAGCATATCTAAGAACACATGAGCTTTATACATATGTATATACCGTTATGCATGTAGAAAGATACTTTAGTGTTAAAAATAGTGCATTCGCATAGCGTTCGAGCTGCTTTGCGTGCCAGCTTGTATATTTATAAATGCCAACAATAAAGTCAAGTTCAATAATTTGCCTCAAATAACAAAGTATCTACAAATGTACATATATGTGTGCGTATGCATATATGTATGTGCGCGTGTGTGTACGACGTCATTTGGCGTCCTCACATGCAGACACACTTTTTGTGAGGCATGCAACAATTTCGCTAGGAATGTCATATGGCTCGATTACATATTTACATATGCGTACAATACATATGTACATAGTATATATTGCATGCATGTTTGTATATGTATATGTTAATGGAAATCTACAAATATGTGCTTTGTTTCAAAGAGTGTTTCAAAGCACGACACCACCCGGTCTTCGGCTCCAATGCAGCTTATTTTCTAACTAATACTGAGTGCCAGAAATTCTTTAGCGTTCAGCACACACATACATACATACATGCATACATCGAGCGATCCATACTTAATGGCATACTTAAAGGTGCAACAATTTAATGCATTGCTTTGAAAGCAACTTGACTTGAAAATTGTGAAACGTGTTTGCGTTACCAAAGTGCTCTATCATCGCCAATCAATGAAAATAAAACGACTGTGACTCGTGACTTTATCGCTTATTCATTTCCAAAGAAAAAAAGAATTCATGAAAATGGAAAATTTGTATTCGGCTAAGTGTGGAATGCAGCCTGAGTTGCAGTGTTTTCGTTGGCCATGTACAGAATTGGATTTTTCTAAATTTTCCACTGCATTGGATTTTCTTCATTTGTTGTTGCTTTATAAAAGATATTTGTGTATATATCTATGTGTGTGCGTGTGTGTATGGTTGAAATGACTTAATCAACCTAAGCGAAATGGCAATGAATTCGAAAATTGATCAAACATTTTTGTATGGCATAGGCGCAAGGAATGCAAATATTCAATTCGTTATATATATATGCGTAGTTGAAGATATATGTGTGCAGTAAAATATCAAAGAAATCCCATTGTACCGTGATATCGCTTATATAACTATCTAAAGGCAAGCAAACCCATGCTAGTCGCTATATATAATCGAAAATTCGGTGCGCTTTTATTTCTATTGAATATGTTGTATAAAAACTTAAAAAGTTTACAACCCACAAGTAATTTATACTTTTTTCAAATATATATATATATATATATATATGCATAAAATTTAACTATAATAATACAATTTTTGTTCGACAACACTATTTTAAAGTATATAGACTCTTCGAATGTTGCAAATAATTTATGCGCTCATGCATTTAATATCGGCAAAGATAAACAATCTTTGCGACAAGCCCACAATCATTAGAGAGTTCAGTGTTCTTGGCCAACCTTCGTCCATGTCTAATCAATTCGAATTAATTGAAACCGATCAAAACACACAAGTACAAAGGCCACAAATCGGCGCTAAGCTATCTCTTAGCTAACTCATAATTCATGAATGAAAAAGCGATCTAAAGCGGATTACTGGTTATTCGAAACCAACTATTAGCAACCAAGCTTGCATATTCGCATGCATATAAAATTACTTTGGTATTTACGCCCACGCGCATGGCTTTTGCAGTAGCGATAAATGTCAACTATGATTACTTTTATACCCTACACAAATATTTATTGCAACGACAATATTAGTTTTTGCTTTTTTGGAGTCATAAGCTTTTGTTACGTCACTAATTTCATCTAGTTTAATAGTGCACTCGTATAAAATGGTTATAAAGAAATCAGCATTGAACGCCATTGAAGTGGCTCTGCACTTTTTTGAAGGTTAGGTTACCACTTTGGCAACTATAACTCTCGATATCAGTTCCGAAGAGGTATTTTAAAGCATAAAAGGGAGTAAACTTCTCACAAGTCACAGAGTTTATAAATAAAAGCTTCTTTCATGAACTCTTTTTCATTCTTGAGTATTGTCGTAACGGAAAAGCATCTCTCAGGTTTATTTCGAGCTATTTCGAATATGTTCAAGATCATTAATTCGATCTATACTAACATAGCGTGTATCTAACAAAAGTTTTGCTATGAGCTGACCTTATGTGGCCTTTTTTTAGGAGGTTCACATGGAGTCATTTTGTCAGCAGATTGTGTAAATATTGCTAAACATTTTTGAATCAGTCAAACGGTAACTCCTATGACCGAATGTTCTCTGTCTTCCCGAATCCTACACACTCTTTTTGGAATCAGTGTTCTTAAAACAGTCTTTTAATGTTCCGAAGAGAACAGTATTTATAAAGAACTATTAAAATAATCTTATTTTCCTGAGAAATTTCTTGCCAATCTATGGAACAACTTCGACATCGCCAGTTATGTAGCAGGTCGGCTGGCCCAGACCTACATTTTACATTTGACAGACAATGGATTCATGAAAAAAATTAATGGAAAGGACTTTCTTGTGTTAATGAAATACTATTTTTTGTAAAAAAAATTGCTGATTTTGGTTTCGAATTGCTTCTGCATTCACTGTATTCGGTGGACCTCGCCCTTACTAAAATTTTCCTGTTCTCGGAGAACATGAGAATGATCGTTGAAAAGAAATTGAGCGAAAATGAAGATGTAATGTTCGCGACTGAGGCATAGGTTAGGATAGGCCAGGTTATGGGGTAGATCCCCACATCAAAAGGTCACAAAGATCCATTTTGGACAGTTGAAACCCAGAACTCCTAATTATGGACCAAAATGCTGCGGCCTATTTTGAAGCAAAATACAAATCGTACAATAAGAGTTGTGAGAGAAAGTTGGAAGATCATTAAAATCGGTACATCGTGTCATAAAATCGAATTTTACCAAACAAAATTTGTGTTTAAAGGCTTTCAGCCCGCCTTTTATGTTATACGAATTCTAATAAGCCAAATGAGTCATATATATTAGAGTCGGTACTGAAGCTGTAAACAGGTTACAAGAAATTACCTTAGGAGAGATATTTTTGAAACTTAACAACGAATGAAGTCTGTTGGGGTTTCAATCTGATCGTCATTCAAAATCAAAATATTCATGTCATTAAATTTTTGATCATTTGTAAATCTTCCATATTCCATATAGATCCATGGATCCATATAGATCCATGAAGATGCCATATAAAGCTTATAACTGCATAGCAATATGCCAAAATTATGATTCTACAATTAAATATTTATCCACGACCATGAAAGCAACTTAAATTTAAAAAAAATCTTGGTTAATATTAAAGTATGCGCTTGTAACTACATTAGATTTCACGGAGGATTAGCCAAGGTACATTACGGTGATCATGATTAACACTTTGATGAATTATTTTGTTAACTTTTTTTGACACAAACTACTTAATTTTACTACTACTATAATTTAATTGCAATACGGTGTTGGGAATAGACATACGTACATATGTGCATATGTATGTGCGATAAAAAAAATACAAACATTTGGCGCTGAAAAGGCAAACAAAAAAGGTAAGAAATAGAAAATAAACACAAAAGTGAAAACCGGTTAAAATTTTGCATAAATTTGTTGGCATTAATCTTGTCAAAGTTGTCTGGCATTTTTTTTTATGTGCACGCGTGTATTTGCATCTGTTTGTATGTACATATGTATGTATGTAAATGCCAAATTCATTGCCAAAGTGCCCATTAGTTTGGCGAGTAGTGTTGTCGGCTTTGTTATAAGCTCAATTTGTTGTTGCTGTTGTTTGTGTTTTGCGAATTTTTTTTGCGAGAACTCTAATATACTACACACATAAATATACTCATACATGCATACATACATACATACAGGGGAAATATTTATCACCTGTGGAAATAGTCATTGATAGTTTGTTTATATTATTTTTATCGGATTAATTTACGTCTTACAAATATTTTTTTGTTTGTATTTTTTGTGGACTGGGTCATTGACGTTTATTGGTTTATTACTTAGTGTGGTGCAAATTAATAAATAAAATACCCATAGATATTTGTATGTATATAAACAAGCCATATTAAATCTTTTCTCTATCATGTAAATGAGATAGGCATATGAGAATAAATTATGGTCGCGCCGATAATTGTAAACTACTCAATCAATTTAAACGGCATTGGTTGTTGTGCTCTGAATTTTCCGTTATTAGCGGATTTCTGTATTACGAATAATATTATATTTACATGCGAACTGATAAACTTTTCCACTCTTGACATTTTACGTTGCGCTTTTTACATATATATGTATGTATGTATGTATGTATATAATTATTGTAACTTCTAAAATTCTTTAGAATAAAAAGTTGAAATGTTTTTGTAAAACTCACGCTTTGGCGTAATCACTATTTTCGTGAACATTAAAAACTAAAGCTATAAAGTTAGTAATAATTAACACAAACGTTGACATAGTAGCTTGTAAGTAGCGCATTTTTAGAAACATAGAACTTTCATTTCTAATAAAACACTGCAAAACGAATGAAATAGTCAACTTTGATTTTAATAGTTCGCAATTACTATGACTTTTAGTGTAAGAATAGACTTTCGAGTATATGTCCACCACGACTGTGTCATATAAAGAGGATTCATCCTTTTTGTTCAATCTTACAACCCTTTATCGAGCATAGTCTACATTATGTTGTCAATAATGCAACGATTGTTGATTTCCAATTGGTCAGTAGCAGCTAGTTTAACAGCATAGACGATTGACTTGACGTGCTCCCACACAAAGTAAGCTAAGTCCAATGAGTATGAAGTAGGTGAAGAATTGAAATTCTTTTCGCATTCTTTTTGCAGCACCCGGGTGGAATCATTTAAAATTTACTAATATTGTTATGAAAAACTGGGGTATCAAAAATATGGGAATAGTTTGTTCGTGGTTTTAAAAAATTATAGACCGATAATGTCTTCGACATGCACACCACTCCAAGCAATCACTTTTTCCTGGTATACAGAAGATACAGTCGCCTGGAGAGTCTATTATAGATTTTTAACTTTGCAAAATATATTTAGTAGATGTTTAAAAGTTTTTCCCAATATAGGGCTTTAGTGGTTAACTTACAATTTTTCTGAACATTACTGTCAAGCACATGCTTTTATTTTGACAGCTGATTTGAAATCTATACTTCTTGGAATTTCTATACCTCTAAAACCTCTATATGGAATAAATACCTGGATATAAACAGGTCTCGAAATACTTTCAAAATTAAGTATCTTTTGCAAAATAATACTTTTATTTTATTATGACATAGAGGAATCGAACTGATCTGAGTTTTGTAAATAAATATAATACTAAAAAAAAATGTCTAATACAAATTATATAAAATATATTAAATATAAATAAATTAACAATAATTAATAAATTAAACGAATGGAACAGTAATTAGTAGTTCATAAATTACTTTGTTGTTACTTTCAAAAGTAACATTTTTAGAAGAAAGCAGAGCTCAAACATCACGAACAAGGAGTGGTGGATTGAAGACGGCTTATGATTCCGATGGAAAATAGTTTAAAAAAATTTTTTTTTTCTGGGAAGTGATGTGCTCTAATATGCATAAAAGTAAGGCGTAATTTCTTTAAGTCCTTAGAAAATTAACTACAATAACTAACGAGTACATCGCCAAAATTTGAGACTAGTAATAGACATATGTATATATCTGCTACGGCACACTAAAGGTAAGGGAGAACCTAAAACTCCTTAGAATATCGTTAATTAAGCAGTTTATATTCTAGTCTTTCGATCATATTGTAATAAAATAAAATACTGAAGTAGGTAACTCATGGTCAATATGAGAATTACTTTCAGTACTAATACTAATCTATACTAATTACTGTATGAATCTATAGATCTAATATAAAAATACCGTAAAGTAACTGTTGCCATATGGTTGTATTTCCCTTATCTGAAACTTGTTTGAATTTAAAAAAAATACAATATTTTTAAACTTGTACTTATACTTACTTATACTTATATAACTCTAACTATATTTTATTAATTCGTAAAAAATTCATATACATTTCACCTACAGTGTCTTGTAGATGTGACTGTTGTCCGATGAACGAGTATTATCTATGCTGATACAACAAATAGGTGTGTTATAAATGTCTATTATACTCTCGGTTTCAACAAAGCTGCGCTTCTGTTTCATCTGACAATATCAAAATTCATAATCGTGAGGCGAGAAAATGAGAATTAATTGGTAAATTAAAATTCATATTCAGAGAAAGAACGCAGCCGGTTTAATATATTCCTAATAATTATTAAAATGTCTATTAAGACCGCTAAGTTGTTAGATATTAAGAACTGCACAGTCATAGAATATTGTCAATAAACCCAAGGACGTTGATGACCCTCATTGATACTCTAAAGAAAATAGAAGAGATAGCAACAGGCGATGAAGTTCATGTTCGAAGGTTTTATAACAAAAAATTTAAATATTATTACTTTTTAAGCACAAGTCTTCTCCTTACAAGTATTATTATTCCCATTGAACCTACGAGCTGATTGTAAATCTACTAATATTTCTGACACCTCACGTGAGATCACTTCATTCCTGTTCTAGTAATGTTGTTTTTATACTCTCGCAATATGGCGCTAGAAGGTATACGAGTTTTGTTCACCTAACGGTTGTTTGTAACACCTAGAAATAATCGAATTAGATATAGACATATGTATATGTCTATCTATAGTATAGTATAGCCTATATATATGTCTATATATATATGTCTATATCTAACTCGATTAGTTCTGGGTTATATATATATATATATATATATATATAATATAAATGATCAGGATAAAGAGACGAGTTGAAATCCGAGTAACTGTCCGTCCGTCTGTCCGTCCGTGCAAGCGATAGCTTGCGTAAAAATTTAGATATTTTGATAAAACTTGATACACGTGTTCTTTGTCACCGTAAGACGGTTGGTATTATAAATGGGCGTAATTGGACATCTGCCACGCCCACAAAATGCCATTAATCAAAAACAGATAAAGTGCAATAACTAAGCAGCAAAATAAGATATAAAGCTGCCATTTGGTACAGGGGATTCCTGTAGGGAGGGGCCTCTGTGGGCAAACATTTTTGTAAAAGTGGGCATGGCCCCGCCCCCAATAGGTTTAATATATATATCTCGGAAACCGTTAAATCTATATCAATCAAATTTGCTTCGAGTAAGTTTTTCTAGCATCTCTTCATATACTGGTAAAATGAGTGAAGTCGGATAATAACTAACCTATAATCTATACTAATCTAACTAATATTAATCTATGATATAAGTTATCGTTTATTTACAACTTTTATTGATTGTAAATAAAAAAATATACAAATTTGACAACTCATTCATAAATGTATCCGAGTCAGTTTTATTGAATAGAAATTGTATTTTAACTGCATTTTCTTTACGACTAAGTTTATTAACAGCAACAGTTTTTTATATTTAAATACAATGTAAAGTAATACATACAGTACAGAATACATCTACGATTTCATAAAAATTTTATGACTTTTAAGTTTACACGTACTTATTAAGTACTATAATTAATTAATTCATAAATGCTATATAGGAAGAAGAAACAAACACCTACAGAACGAAAATTATTTTACATGCAAACATATGCAAGAACACAAAAAAGTAATTAAATTTTACATTCGAATAATTAGGCTCAAAAAAACCACAAAATTCATTGTCAGAGTTTTATCAAATGCATGCGCACTCGTAAATACGTATGTACATAATTAAAAATATATATTTCTTATGCATACATCACCATATCTATGTAAGCTTGTATGTTGAACACGGAAGTGAATGCAACATGCTGAAACCCTAATGAAAAAGCGTTTGAAAACCTGTTCAAGCCAAGTCATTAAGTAGCATCGATTTAAGCTAATGAATTGGGCCAAAGGAGAATAGAATTACTGATTATGTCATTGAAAACAAAAAAAATATATATATGTACATATATTTTATATAACATATACATATATATATATATATATATGTATGCAGTAAAAAAAAGACTATTAAATATTAAAAGCTTAACGATTGTTAATAAGTAGGTAGTTTGGCAACAAAGGAGAGGGGGGTTAAGAACGATTCGAGTCATCAAACATGCTTTAGGATGGAGTGTGCATTAAAGTGACTTTTGGAGCTTGAATGTAATGTTTTTGTTTCTTTGTTTTTACATTTACTGTATTTGTAACTTAAATGTGTTTATAAACATTAATAATTAATATTTTTAAAAAGCTGCTGTAGATATGTGACTAAATCATAGTGGTGAATACTATAGGTACTCTATTTAGAACTTGATGGCCCTCAACAATGTCACTAAAATGAAATGAGGAGAAGCCGAAGAGGGAAAAGAAGCGAGAATGTATGCTGAAACTACTTAAAGAGAGAACTGTTGATATGTTTTTCAATTAAGACCTAGTTTAATTCAGTAAAACAGGATAAAGAGCTAAGAGCCAGTCGTTGAAAAAACAGAATAACTAAGGGGAAAGTGATTAGTTTACTTGGCCGAAATTTCCACATATCAGTAATAGCTAGAATCCAAAACCGCCTTCAATTCTAATGTTATCTAAACCGAATTGACCGCCTTAGTTTATAATTCAGACCATAACTGAAGGCTGTGTTTCGATTAAGCCGACTTGTTCAGGGAAACACTTTTAATATAGCGCTGGCCTGTGGACTTTCATAACTTTGATAGTTCTTGCATCGCCCCAACAGTTCTTTAAGACACGGAGATTTACTTTTTAAGAATTAAGCAATTATTTATATTTTTGTTTTGAGGATTTTGCCATATGAGAACTGACTTATTAATTTTTTTTTTTATAATGGTTACTCATATCACAGTAAACCGAGATGGCGAGTTTTTCTATTATTATACTCTCGCAACATGTTGCTACAGAGTGTATTAGTTTTGTTCACCTAACGGTTGTTTGTAACACCTAGAAATGAACAGGGTGAAAAGACGAGTTGAAATCCGAGTGATTGTCTGTCCGTCAGTCCGTCTGATCAGGTCCACATACTACATATAATGATTCACTGTCAGTCACTGTGTGAGTTACATTCACAAAATTGCATGGAAACATGTTCCCTAATATACTTGAATAATGAAAAGAGTTAATGTGATCAGTGCAGATCTTTCTCTATCCCAAATATGCCCAATATAAGAATTCCCGACTTTCCACCTGACTTTAAACAGTGTATGTTGGTCAATACCTGTGATATTTTAATGAAATTAAGTGCATGTGCTTTTTTAAACACAATTTGATTTTGCACTAAATCTGAAAGAAATCGGTCTAAACCATGGTCTATGCCGTTTATTCCTAATATAATGATGTCCTTTTCTCTGGTTTACTTTTTCCTCATGTATCTAATATTTTTAATTAAGCCACTTTAGTTGAGTTTATATCGCATATATAACTTTTGAGTTAAATGTGTAGATTTTAATATAAATTTCTTTGACAAGAAGCAAAATATAACAATGAAAGTACCTGAGTCTATATGGCTATCTAAGGTAATAAGATACCAAATATGATTGCAATCCATTGATAATTTCCACGAATAATGAATGTTGAATTCTTCCGCAACGTTTTTTAACGTAAAGTTATGCCAGCACCTGAAAGCATATTCCCGCCTCTAATCCTTGCACATTGCGAGAGTATAAAATGTTCGGTTAAACCCGAACTTAGCGCTTTCTTACTTGCTTTTCTCATTGTTTGGTTTATTTATCGCAAGGAAAAGTGAAACAGCAGTAATCAAAATGGCGTTATGGGCGTCAAAATAGGTTTTGAACTGATTTTTATATCTCCTCGGAGAAAGCTTCATGTATAAATTTTTGTTCTTCGTGTTTGTTGTTTTGGGTGATATTGCGCTTACAGTCCAATTTTTATTAACCCGTATGTGTGTCTCTTATAAAAATTTCTCATTTATTGAGTGGTTACTTATTTTACTTGTATTAATTCAAAAAGTGCCATCGTAACTTCTTTTCTTCAAATTGACCTGAAAAAACTCAAAATGGTTTGTGGGAAACGGAGAAATAAGCTGTCTTTGATTCGCAAAATTCGTTAGAGAGTGAACAGCACTTGAGGTGCAACCTTGCCCTAACATCTTCATTGATGCTGATTGATTGCTGTAAATAATTATATTTCATTTCAAGTTTTAAGTTTTTAAAGTCGATAAAAAACTCTTTTTATTTTAATTGTTGAGAGTCATTTGTCATTTGAGGGATTCACAATAGTTAAGTTCCCTAAGATCTATATATAACAAAACTTGGTAGTATTGAAGAAGGCGGTTATACCACTTTAATGAGGTATCCGCATACTCTATTATTTTTGAGAAGAGAGCAACGCACAAAGATACCGAGCAGAGAAATGGCGAATCGATGAGAACCTTATTTGCCCAATTGTGATCTGTGATCTTTAGAGATGTTCGTATGCCCCTTTATATTCTCAATCTATCTTCACTGTCAAATTTTCAAAGCTACAACTTTCTGATTCTCCCTAATAAAAGAAAAAATACAAATTTACCTAAGAAGTAGACTAATAAATTACATTATATGGTTGTATAGCAAATCTTTGAAAAGACAAAAATTAAGTGTGTGTAGTAAAAGTATGTTTTAGATAAAGTATTAAGTTTTTTTCCTATTTTGTGTGCTTTAATGTGCTTTCAAGTTAATAAATATCATAAAAGGCAATAACAATGTCAATGGAAAGGCCACACCGTCAGCTTGATTACTCAACCGCAGTAAAAGTAATTTATTTTTGTGTATCTTTACCACAGCGCTTAAAAGATGTGAATGTGTTTTGGAAAGTGATAAAAGTTAATTCTTAAATAACCCGGTATTTTTTGGCCAAGTGATAAGATTTCGATAAACACACGGAAAGTGCTCTTATAAGTTTTATGATGTTATAAACTGCGCGTGACAGCCATAGGCGAGTGACTACATTAAAGTGCCGATAGAACGTGTTCTATATATTCATATATATGTGTGTGAGTGTATATGTCTGCTAGTCTATTGCTAATCATCGTTTCTGCATGCGTTTATAATTTTTCTTTTTTGCAGCCGATGAATCACGAATGAAGAACGAGCGAAAATGTGAATTTAGACGAAGCAACACTTGGTTTGAGCAGCTACTGATCCAAGCGTTCGTTTTTTGTGCTATTAAGTCACATTTAGCGCTTTAAAATGGTACGAGCAAACCATATCTATATGCCTGTATACATATGAATGTGTGTGTGACTGACCGCCACTCATACACGAGCAAACGAGAGATTTGTGCACATATGTACATATATTTGAATATAGGTAAGTATATATATTACATGCTGGCGACCGTTATGAGTGCAGCTTAATGTTGGCGATCAGCTCAGCTCATCTCGAATTGCGGTTAATTTAATGGCGTCACTAATTTGCACATTGATAAAAATCGCTTTTTGAAGCGCTAAAGCTGACAGCTATATTTAGTCAGTTGTTTTTATTGCAGTTGTTGTTGTTGCGCTTGTAATTTACGCACAATTTCCGCTTCCGTTGATGTTCACTTGCTCAGTGTTCGATGGACTGAGCGATAATAGCGCCGTTGAGTTTATATATATTGAGCACTTTATTTGCAATTATTCTCAATAAGTCTTGGCCAAAGAGGATAGAGTAATGCACAGCGAACTATATTGTGACATTTACATATATATGCAATAAGTAAATATGTAATGCAGATGCTGGAATGTCACGTATACGCACCGGAGTATCAATTTGCCAAACGTTTTAGCACCAACCACCAATATATTAGGTCAAATGTACATATATGTATATAAAGTATAATAAATATTTTTAAATGAAAATATGGACATTTTTTATTTATTTTTTATGTTTAAAAAAATTTTTTTCTCTAATTATTTCAATAAAAAATTTTAATTTGTATAAAATTTTCTTTATTAAAATTATCCTGCCCATTTTTTTAGACCTTTACAAGAACAAAAAAAAATAAGAAAGTTACGGTCCGTACTAGAAAGTCAATGAAATTCTTCTTAAATTCTTCTACTGACAGTTGAATTCTTCAACTGAAACATTTTTCAAAAAGTCGAACAGAATTTGAATTGTTGGCATTCCTCAGAAAATTAGCCTTAATCTTCATACCATAAATAATGAACCATTTATAATTTTTAGAGGCTCTTGGAATCTCATATTTTAAACTGCGCTCACATCAACAACCCTAAGAGACCGCTAATAAGAAATTGGAAGGACTTTTTAGATGAGCGGGTAATTTTCTTTTCCACCAGGTGTCGTATTTTACTTATTTACAATAATAAATACCGAGTCTATCTCATAACTCAGATTAATATTTGATCGTTGAAGGACAGTATGCAAATAATTGTGACTTTTCCGACGAACCTACGGCGGTTTTAGTTGTGGTAACGATTATCTAAACCTTGTTTGGTGGAAAGATAGGGTAGATATTGTCAACGACGTAATATAACGGTAACGCTCGGAAACGAGCTGTTTCGATAGGTTCTGACCATAGGGAAAGAGGTGTTAGTATTACTTGCATTGCATATGATCCAAATGGGTCTTTTTTGATGTATCTACAAAGTACAACAAGCAGATCTGTGAAATTCCTCAAATTTACAAAAAACACTGCTTGAAACATAATATTCTCCCATACCAAATTTGCGGCAACCCCATTACCCTTTAAACAAGCACACGACACCATTAACGAAGGCAATTAACACCTTCGACAACTCTTTCCTTGTGTATTATGTGTTGTAATTCGAACCATCACCTTTTGTCCACGAAGAGCTTAAATTGCCTAGAGATACTAGCGACGGAATCTACGCGCATTATGTAGGCAACACAACAACAACAATAGGAGCAGTGCTGTATTAAAAATTACTAAGTGGAATATTTCTAAAGCTTGCGTCTTATCACGCCAATAGTTGTTTAATATCCCGGTCTCTGATCTGAGTAAACGAAAAGTGGATTCAGGCTAATTCATTATGCAGAGAAATTTTAACAGAAGCATAAAATATATCTCAAAACATTTAGAAGCATTAACTTTTGAATGAAAATTTAATTTTTGTATGAAAAAAGCGGAAATATTTAATTTATTTATTTTTATTTGTATTAGTACTGTAATAACTATAATTATATACATACATAATTTTATTATCTTTCTGTTATCATTATCTTCAGATTTAATGTAATTGTTATGATTTGCCAAACATAACACCAAACAACCAGCATTTTTTAATCTTAAAATGTTTACGATGGCAGTAAATCACTCTCTTTGCCCTTTGCACTATTTGCTTGAAGGCACAGCTTCGTTTGTGCCTGTTAATCACTCCAGTTCTAACTAGTGTCATCTATGATTTATATATGTATACAGACTACACTTTATTTGGCATATAAGCACGCGTGCTCTGACCTATAACTTACAATTCACGTTGCAGACAGGCGTGTACACACACACACATACATAGCAAACTTTGTATGCGGTTAAATTTAACAGTTACAACAATAAACTACATTCAAATTTAATATAATTTTAATATGCTGGCATGCTTGTACTGTATTGTTGTTTTTTGTTTTTGTTTCTGCACGTACTACTATGTTATAAACTGTGTGTGGTAATTGAAATGTGCTGGGGTAGAAAAAATGGGAAAAAATTAAAAAACAATAAAGAAATTAAAAAAAAAAATTTTTAAAGTATTAAAAAGGAAAAAAATTAAAAAAAAAATTAAAATAGACAAAAAAATCTAATATTAAAAATAGAAATAAAAAAAAAAACAAATTAAAATTAATATTTACATTAAACAAATAAAAAAAATAAATACAAAAGAAAAATTAAGAAAAAGCTAAAATTAAAAGTAGAAAAAATAAATACAAAAGAAAAATTAAGTGATAAGCAAAAAAAAATAGAAATAAACATAAAAAAATAAAACAATTATAAAAAAATTTTTTTTATTAAAAGTATTAATACAAAAAAATCACCCAAAAAAGATAGTTATATATGAAAAAGTTCATTGTTGTAAATATCGCAAGCTCCATATAAATAATAAATGTAAACAATAATTCATTGTATAAATAAAAATCTAAAGAATCAGCAAAAATTTTTAAAAAATTTCCACTGTTGCAAAAATTTGCTAGCCCCATAAATAACAATAAAATTCCGCAAATTCTTTCTTCATTTCGTTTCAAATCGTAAACTTTACACCACAACAATAACAACTGCGCCGAAAAACCTTCGAAGGCCTTCACTAAGTACCACATAGTATGGGTATGGTAACAATGCTTAGAGTAGCCAGCAGCTGTGCTGTGCATTGGCGCGGAATTAATGCGCTGAAATGCCAATTTTAATTGCAGTCAATAATTAGCTGATGTTTTGCGTTGCAGCTTTGAATTTTTATTACAGCAAATGCAGCAGTTTTTCTATTTCTACCAATTACTATGTACTTATAGAGCTATGCAAGCATGTCTATATGTGTGTGTAAGCACGCTGTTTTTGCATTTTCCAACCAAAGCTCTAAATAGTTTTCGCAGTCTTATCGTTATAAACGCAAATATATTCAATTACCTTTCGAATTTTTAACAAATTGCGTTGTTGTTGTTGTTGTTTCTTTCGGAAAATTTGTCTGCTGTTTTTGTTGCTTTTCACTTTTTTTTAACACTTTTTTGCGCCTTTTCAAACCACAATTTTTTTTCTTTAAATTAATAAATTGTTGTTGTGTTTTTTTTGTTTGCGTTACTTGACTTGGTTGTTCTAGTTATTATCACACACCGAACTCAAATGTTTAAATGAAATTTTTTTTTTTTACTATTTAAATATAAATATGTATTTATATATGTTTGTGTGTGTGTGTGTGTTTGTGGTTGCGCCTGCACTTGTATCTAAACACCGTTCGTTTGTATGTTCGCTCATAAATGTGAACAATTTTAGTGCGGTAGTGTGGTGAGTATGCGTTAACCAAAACTGAATCTCCGAATTTGAACTGATCTTGTTGGCCGCTCGTTAACGACTAAATCCAATTCACATTGAGCCACCGCGTTTTAAGTGACGACTTGAAAACTGCCGCAAAGAATCGGCGTACAGCGGCGCAACGCGCTACACTTTGCTTTTACTTTGGTTTAGTGGGTAGTTAAGTGCACACACACACACACACACACGCACATACATTCATGCAAACAATCGTGTTATATACACCCGTTTGTGCGTGTGTAAGTATGTATGCGCGTATGTTTGCGTGTACATTTCATATTTGCACCCAACGTGTATTGCGGTGTATTATTTTGTTTGTGTAAATGTGTTTTTGCAGCTTTTGTACTTGTACTTTTGTAATTTACATCATTCATGAACACAATACACCGTCACACATGCAGCTATAAAGGCATGAGAATGCATTTGTTTGTATGTATGTGTGGTTTGTAGTTATATTTCAAAGGTGTAATTTTCGTGAATTCGCACTGACAACTGCATTAGGGTCGGTCCATTTTGTCAATTTATAAATATTTGTGCGCTTTTAATCAAAAAAAAAAGCCAATAACTTTGCGCGCACGCTCGGTGTATTTGCCTGCAATTACATAGATAGGCATCTGTGTGCATGTGTGTATGTATGTATGTGGACACCCACATTTGTGCTTTGCGTGGCTGCCGAATCGCGACAGATCGCACTTTGGGTGATGTGAAACTTGTGCGCCGAGTTCGTGATTATTTCTTCACACACAAACATACATATGCAAATATTTAATTTCTCATATCAATATATATATATATGCAAATATAAAATGCTTTATTGACAATTAATGCGTAAAAAATTAATAATTTTTAAAAATTTTATATGACATTAATGTTAACAGAAATCAAAAAAATTAAATAAATAAAATTAAAAAAAAAAATTAAAAAAAAAAATTATTAATTTAATAAACAAAACTAATTAGCCTGAAGTAATTTCTATTTTTTTGTCTTATCTTATATACAGGGATGTATTTTCCGCCATCAACAAACTGTTGCTGTAATAACATTGCTAATTGCTGAGATTTTTCTCAATATGCTAAGTAATTCGGACCACTCTCTTCCCGACACTCAATTCAACTGCTCGTGTAATTGCTAATTGCTCGCGAATGTGTATACGAGGGCGTATGAATAAATACCAATCACTAAAGCAGGTGTCGCTGCTAACTCACATTCGGAGTGTTTTTTTTTCGCTTTTCAACTCGACACAACTGCGGCAGGTGTTTGAAATTACGGCGAAGTGCTAGGGTTCAATAAATTCATCTTATAAAATAGTTGGGATGGTTGGTCTTACGTAACAAATCTTCCAATGTATTTTCGAGTATGAGAGAGAGCCAGCTTATCGACATAAATGGTGAGGGCTATTTTACCTTGAGTTTGGACATAACATGATGTAAAGTTTTGAGGTGCCTACTAAGGAACTTGGGTTCGAACTAACGTCGGAGCAATATTAAAATATTGTCCTCGTCAGATAATGTTCAAGCCCTTTTATGAACAGGCTTCTCATAAAATTCGTCACATATTTTTCTTTTCTGGGAATTCTTTTTGGGAATCTGTAATCTCTTTTATTTGGAGAATATAGTAATACCTCACTCCAAATGGCTAATCAACGACGTTCTAATAGCCATGCATGTCATAACTCTTTAAGCATTCGTTATAGTATTTGCTGATGGTGTCAGCGGAAGTATAGCTGCTCCCTTTCTCGCTTGTCTTTAGAGACAAGGCAAAATAGACCCTCAGAAGCAGAAGAAGATGGTAGCAGAGGAAGAATTGCTTTTCCTTCGGATTCATCGTTGTTTCCATTAAGCTTTGTAATCGGTATATTGTTAATGAAGGAGAAATATTGAGTTTAAGTTGATATCTCTTTTGCTAGAGTTAAGAGTCCCTTTGCTGTCTTCCAGCTTTTCGAGCCAATATATCTAGACTCCTTTTCATTGTCCAACTTCGCCTTGTAGAGCTACATAGACTGTGCTGGGATGGAAAAGATCGATTGGTTCTCACTTCGATTGCTCTCTCAGTTGGTGTTTGTAGATAGGTCTTATGCCTTTACGAATCAAGGCGAACCAGGCGGAATCGAAATCAATCACCTCAGCATATTTCGGATACTTTCACGGCACTTTGTCGAACATTACTGAGTCCACAAAATAAAGTCTCCACCTCTCAGGCCAAATAGATCTCATTCAAATCTGGTGACGGATGAATTTAGGGACCCTGCCCTTTAGCGACAATCTCGATTTGTTGTTGCGTCTTACAATACGAACCAAAAAAGAGACGACATCTCTCAGTGAAAGTGCCCCAACCAATGACAAAACGGATCTGTTCTGTTTTTGTTTCGAAACTTGAAACAACGACTTGAGAATTTCATTAAAAGAAGATAACATACTAAATATCATTGAGCGAATCCCAGGTACTTTTCGAGCTGAAGTTATACTCACCCCTTCGATAGAACCTGCAACTTAAAAGTGTGCTCATTTAAAAAGTAAATTTTCCACTGCTTGTGTGTGTGTGAGTGTGTGCAGAAAATGTCTGTATTTACTTACAAACTCAAATGAGATTAGATTAAGTTGCCAAAAATTTCTCCACATGAGTAGCTTAATGGTGGGAACAAAAAAAGTTCTAGTTGAGTAAATAATGGCATACTCTATATATATTATATATGGCAGACTTTTAACTATGCAGGAGATCATCATACTTTGGGTTGTACATATGTATTATATAAGTATGTATGTGTGTTCATATGTATATATGTATGTATGTGTGCGGGAAAAAGTCTAAGAAAACGTCATATAATCTTAGCTGGTGTCGCAATCACTTGCGGACGCGGCACTGACAGATAAACTCGTGTTTATAAAATGTGTGTATGTATGCATGTGTGTGTGTAAACTGTAATATAATACAAATTTGGAAATGTAGACAGTTAAAAATCATCATGCAGACGCTCGTGTTCGTAGGTGGGGTTTCAGCTGGGGCTTGTAAGGGGCAAAAAATTATGTGACATATCTACACATACAAGAGCGTTCCGATAAGTACTTCGCCTCACCCTCTCTTTGGCATCACTAGAGCGCAAAAAACTTTCGCGATTACATTCTCGTAGACGCGAACTGTCAAGATTTCTGTCGAATCGCGCTAGTGGTATTGTTTCGGCCGTATGCGGAAGTGGACATGTTCACGAACTTTAGAAGAATGGAAAAGGAATAATATCGGTCGTTGATTCGATTATTGTTATTGGATGGGAAATAGCGCATTGAAACCAAGAACGCTTGAATGAAATTGGTTTAACGAGTTTCAATGTGTTCGCACTTCGGTTTTTGATGATTTGTTCCGAAAATATCTACAGCAGAAGATAACATGATAAAAGTCCTTGATCTCCTATTCGCAGACCACCGGATTGAATGTGTGGGTGATAGCTGAAACAATGGTCATCTTAGAAGACTGCGCGGGCCATATCCATAAAATATTGAGCATCAGAGAGCCGTCGGCGCGATGGATGCCACGTTTGCGCACTCCGGTTAAAAAGTGCTACCTTGAGACCACTTCACAGCAGCGTTTCACACTGTGTAAGCGCAATCCCAAGAAGGTTCTTCGTCCTTTCATGATCATTGACGAAAAATGGATTCATTGGTATACACCATAGATCGACTGAGAGGAACTTCTTTCGGCGAACCTTTCCTATCGGCCTGAAAAGTGATGGCCACCGTTTTCTGGTATTCGCAAAGCGGATTTACAGCGACTATTTGGAAAAGTTGCTTTTCTTTTGCATTCTAAATACTTATCAGCTCCTCCTCGTATGCATACCTAGAACTGAAGCAGCCTTTTAGTGGGTAATAAAGAGTAATCAGGTGCGTTCTATGCTTTATTTTATTGTTCTGTTACATTGTTGTTGGTGTTCGATATGGAATGATTTTTAAATTTATTCAGATCCACAAGCCTACTCAAGCGCGTTTTCTTCTCACAGTGTAATAATACCATGTACTTAACACGTGTGCGCAACGGTAAATATTGCTGAATTTTAATTGAAATTACTAAGTTTTACTTCTCCCAATTTTTTTGTTGTAATGTAGTGTCGTTTCGTGATTTAAACTTCTTTGTTTTTGGGTCGAAACCGAAATTTTTGGTGCATCGTTCCTTTTTGGGAATTGCATTTTCGTTTTCTTCTTCAGCTGCTATGTATCTTCTTTGGCGATGCACTTTTTTCGCAGAGGTTTCGCCTTTGTTGCTGGAAGAGGCGCACAAGCTGAGGAGTGCAAACCTGTAATTTTGCGCCGTACTTGCCAATGCGCACACTCACACACACACACACACACACACACCTTAATGGTTGTGTTAGCAGTATAAAATAAAACTTGAATGAATACCTGGTCCACATGGCAGCATTGTTCGGTGCACTGGTTGATCATCACTTGGTGGCATCGTAATCATTAACCGTTTGTTTTTGCTGCATAATCAATTGTTTCTCCTTTGCTACTTTTATTTTCTGATATTACATGTATTTGTTTGTGTCTTTGTAGTTGCGCCTGCGCCCCCAGCCGCCGCTCTTGGCGTGTATCATTCATGAGAAGAATTTGTGGTCTTCATCAAATTACGAATACGGAATGCTCACTACTAGTCATTATGTTGCGGACAAGTGCTGGGGAATGTGTAATAAAATGCCAACTGGCAACAGGTTAAGTTGTTGGCCAACGCACTGTTGTGATACCTTATATTTGTGGCAGAAATTAAAAGGTTAGACAATTATTAGTTTCATTAGTGATATTTAGGGCTACTATATATATCCTATATATATATATCCTACTATACTACGTATAATTTTGATGTGAATCTATTAAATATATCTGACTTACGAGATACTACAAACAAGATTAGGTGGAATTCGGGTATATAAATACACAAAAAATTCCATTGGAATTTAAAAAATGCACAAATTTTTCCAAACAGAGTTGCCATCAGATAATATTAAAAATAAGACGCACATTCTTTACTACTTTGGTAGGAACAATACGAATGATATATGTCTATAGGATTCAATATGATTTGTGAGTTTGGAATTTTGAATGATAGTTTAGAGAGAGTTTAAAGTTTAGAAACTCAATTTATTTTTAATTTTTTAATTATATATCTACTCGAAGCTCGATATAAATAGCTCACTATATTACTTAATTAGATAGGATTAATATTTGTTAGATCTGGCGCATTTTTTATAGTATATGAATTGTTATAAATCGGTCTATGGTTTAATCAAATATTTAGTTTAGACTCATGACTGTGTTTTTGTGGTCTCTTCTTTTCTCAGATACCACCAGCTATTTGACTGGTGGAAGAGCTGGAAACTCATAGGTTTGTCTAATTAAATACTCATCGCTGCTAATGCGTAAAGTCCTTGTTTCTTATTAACTTCTTGGCAGTATGTTTGAATTTCTATGCAGATAACACATTCAAACATGCAGATTTATTGTTTTTAGCCGCTATTTTGCTACTCAAAAATCCTCTTAGTCGGCTTAGAAAATGTTCTTTTTACTTTATCACTCACCATCATAAGCAAGATCAATAAGATGTCAGTAACGAACCTTGTTCTTAATGAACTAGCATAACAACAACTGGTGAAAATGCCGAAGAAGAGAAGAAAATACCAGCAGGCTGAAAGTTCTCATCGTTAAAAGAACACTTTTTTGTAAAAAAAATACAAAAAAAAAAAAGATTTTATTGTTCAACAAATTTTCATTAACTTTTTTGGATCAAGCATTCTCTTGCGGTCTGAGCTTGGAAATTAAGTTTTCCTCCTCAATTACCGCTATGTAATGGTGGCTGTTGACAGTTTGGTATGTTTAAAAATAGTCGCTGACACTCTATTTGACTTCGAAGTGAATTGATGAAGCCATGTTTCATCCTTTTTCCCACATCGGCGCCAAATTCTGTTTTATTACGGTTGAACAGCTCCAAACAAGGCTAAGAATCATCATTTCGTTTTTGTTTTTGGTCGATCGTTACCTAGCGCGGCACCCACTTTATATAGAACTTTCGCATATCCTTCTTTTTTCTTCTTCTTTCTTTCTTCTTTTAATATCTGATGATTTGATATCTTCTTCTATTCTTTTGATATCTTCAGAATGCCGGCCATATCGATCAACTTGATTTTGTTGTTGTTTTTGCTTGTAAGAGACTCTTGGACGTCCACTGGGATCATCATCTTCGATGCTTATATGGCATACACTTACGAATGGTTGCTCCACCCTGCGCAGAGTCCGGATACCACTCATAAACTCATTCCCAACCCGATTGTCCAATAGTTGTGAAATTTAAACCTGAACTTTTGCAGGTTAGGTCTAACCTCAGTTTTATGGGGTAGCTTCGCGCATAAGTAAAATTATGTGACCAGCTTGTGATTATGAAAACGACTCCACCGTTTTACCAAAAGTGGCGCACTCGGCATATTATATCATACCCCCGAAAATCATATCACGAAAGGTGGGGTCTTTTAAAGTTTGCCAACATGTTACACCAGATAGAACCATTCTAGAAAATATTAACCCGCATCAGCTATAGCTGCTCTCTCTCTCTGTATCTCTCTTCTATTATAGACAATTGAAAAGTCTGGTACTAATAGTTCGAACTGAAAATACCTATGCTGAGAAATAGTAGATTTAACACAGAAAAAATAATTAAATATTACTTGAAAAGTTACTGACTAATTCAACAGTCCTCGCTTTTGCACTACATTCTAATTAAAAAGTATTACACATTTGTTTATGTCTAAAGTCGGAGATATGCTTACTATATACCCTATATATATATACTATTTTAGCTAAGATTCTCGCACTTGATTAATTGTGGCTTTTAAGCAAGCGTAATTGCTATAATAAATACTACTTCATAGGATAAATATCACGTTGAAAAATTAAATATTAATGAGATTCCGTGAAATCGGCAACAAACAATGTGATTTAACGATTTTGCACTTTTTCTGTTTCATTGTAACAAAATCTATTTTAACCAGGCATATAAGTACACATGCTCAAATTGATTGGGTCAACAAATCTGGTGCTGACCACATGTCTGCGGACTTAACACTTCTCTCTTACGTAGGTCGAGCATTAAAATATTTTGAAGGCCTCACCGGGTTGAT
Source organism: Bactrocera minax (assembly GCA_021498325.1). Taxonomy (NCBI): domain Eukaryota; kingdom Metazoa; phylum Arthropoda; class Insecta; order Diptera; family Tephritidae; genus Bactrocera; species Bactrocera minax. The sequence goes on from JAKEEE010000001.1 coordinate 7,339,395, forward strand.
CACCATTTAATTTATTAGGTGAAAAACGCAAGAATTGGGCATATTAAATAATAATAAGAGCAAGTATTTATTACATCAGATATATATATACATATGTAAATGTGCACACGTTGTATGTATTTAGGCGTGCTAATCGTGTTAATGTGAGACTTGTTTACTCGATACGGTCAAATAATTACTAATAGCTTAGCTATCATCCATAAGTAGTTGACACATTAAATTTTAATGACTCACTTATAACAACTTCTAGTTATAAACAAATTCGTTTACAATTTCACAACCGAATTAGGAAGGAAATTATGTTTGTATGTATATAAAAAAATTTCGTATCACATTTTTAGGCTAAAAATTATTTATTTGTTATTTTAACAAGAAGTTGCGCTGCCTAAAGTTGCCTTAGTCGACCGCAATTGAGTCGCAATATTGAAAAACAGTACAAATGCACAACCTCCTGAAATTTTCACTTGAAATGTCTAGCATAACAGTTGAGCAAAACATAACCTTTCGGAATCGGATTCTAATAAAGAATCTATGAAAGAGCTATGTCTTTTATATCTTATAGTTAAATTAATTAACGACTTGACGGTGAGAAAAATGTTAATATTCAACAAGTAAGGAAGCGCTAAGTTCGGGTGTAACCGAACTTTTTATACTCTCGCAATGTGCAAGGATCAGAGGCGTGAATATGGTTTCAGGTGCTGGCATAACTTTATATTAAAAAATGTTGCGGAAGAATTCAACATTCATTATACGTGGAAATTATCAATGGATTGCAATCATATTTGGTATCTTATTAACTTATATTACAGGCCATAGACTCATGTAGTTTCATTGTTATATTTTGCTTCGTGTCAGAGATATATAGAGATTTATATTAAAATCTACCAAATTAGCTTAAATAAGATCTATGCAATATTAAATCAATCAAAGTGGTTTAATAAATATATTAGATATATGAGGAAAAAGTCAGCCAGAGAAAAGGACATCATTATATTAGGAATAAACGGCTTAGACCATGGTTTAGACCGATTTCTTTCATATTTGGCGCGAAATCACATTGTTTTTAGGAAAACATATCCATTTAATTTCATTAAAATATCACATATATTGACAATCATAAAAGGCTTAAAGTCAGATGGAAAATGGATGGAACGGGAATTCTTACATCGGGCACTTTTAGGATAGAGGAAGATCTGTACTGATCACATTAACTCTTTTCATTATTCAAGTATATTAGGGAACATGGTTTCACCCAATTTTGTGAAGGTAACTCACACAGTGACCGACATATTCGGCACAGCATGCTAGAATAGCGATAATCATTATATATAGTATGTGGGAGGTGGGATAATTCGTTAACCGATTTCACACATTTTCGGCAATAAACTATGGTAGATCCGATATTACACGTTCACTTAATTAAACGAAAATATCTTACATATTGACCGAAATATATGGTATGAAGTCTACCCGGAGGTTGAAAATCCCTACATTAAGTACATCGGGGCTAGGGGTAATATTTACCAAATTTTTACCAGTTTTGATACCAGAGTACATTATTATCATGGAAATATAATGCTCCAATTTCATTACAATATCTTACAGATTTCCCGATGTTTTCGGTAAAAATTCAGATAGAGGCACTGAATTCCTAATATGGGATATCTGATGGCTTGAAAAGTTGTAATCCGATTTTGACAATTTTTACGCCTGAGGTGGCATATCTTGAACGTACTTTTCGTGAAAAGCCTTGTTCCAATATCTTAATTGATGCTCGATTTATCTACTTTAAAGTGAAAGTATTAGATGAAACTTAAAATTGTGTAAGAAGCAGGCTGGATTTTTTATCAGATTTCGTCCATTTTCACAATGTGACATAAGAATGCAAATATATTGTCACACACCAAATTTTGTTGAAATCGGTTAAGCGCTTCTTGAGATATGGGATTTCAACTAAAAGTGGGTGGTGCTACCCCCATCACCAAAACAATGCACCGATTCCCATGCAACGCTTACATATCATATTTGCTGTAAGATTTTATGTTAATGACCTGTCCATTCAGCGAGTTAACGCACTTGTAGTAGTTTTCAAAGTAACTTTTGTATGGGAGGTGGGCATGGTTATTATCGGACTTCACTCATTTTCTTCATATGTAAAGAGATGATAAAAACACTGAGACGGAGCAAGTTCGATTGATATAGATTTAACGGTTTCCGAGAACTGTATATTAAAATTATTGTGGGGCGGTTCCAATCCCACTTTTACAAAAATTTTCACCAACAGATGCCCCGCCCTACTCCGATACTTTATACCAAATATTCTTATAATGTTTATATCTTAATTTACTGCTTAGTTATAGCACTTTATCTCTTTTCGATTAATGGCATTTTGTGGGCGTGGCAGTTGCCCAATTACGCCCATCTGCAATACCAACCATCTTACGGTGACGAACAACACGTGTACACGTGTACAATTTCATCAAAATATCTTAATTTTTACTCAAGTTATCGCTTGCACGGACGGACGGACGGACAGACAGTCACTTGGATTTCAACTCGTCTTTTCATCTTGATCATTTACATATACATATGTCTATATCTAACTCGATTAGTTTTAGATGTTAGAAACAATCGCTAAGTGAACAAAACTAATATACTTGGTATATTGTGGCGAGGGTATGAAAAATAAAAAATTCTAACTGATTGATAGCGGTTTCGACAAATGTGTTAATAGGTATATGCTTGTATGTGTAACAAATTTGCAATAGCTGACTCTAATTGAATTTCTAAAAATTTTCTCTACTTAATAGGGGTTATAGCATTGCCTGATTATAGGCGCATGTGATAATTCATTCCTTAAATTCTTCTATTTTATACTTCTCAAACGGGTAATGCGATCTTTACGATGCTATTTAATTTTTGACGGGAGGTTAAGTAAAATACTTTAATTCAAATATAATAATATTCCGTTCAAGAATAAATCCAAACCATGTTTTTATATAAAATTTAGGGGATTCGCACATAAATAATTTAAATATATTAAGCAAATTTGAAAAATTGCAACCCTTTGCGTAATTTGAACCCTTTGAGATAATATCATTGAATTATAAACGTAATTGAATACAAATTAGATAGTGTCCCTTAAATGTAGGAGTTTTCTAAGTTTGACGTTAAAGGAGCAGCATTTTTATTGCCGACAATACACTCAAAAGTTTGACTTTGTATTATATTCTACTACGGGTACTCATCAGTTATAAATACAATGTTTTGGCTCTGCTGACTCTGCACGCTGAAAAAATTAGGTGAGATGGCACTATGAGAATTTTAGATGACTATTCAGCAATAATTAGCTGCTCGAAGATATCAAGCTAGTTTAGCGAATTGAAATTCAGTAGCTAAGCCCGATACGGTGCCAGTCATTAAAACCAGGAAAGAGTGATGATTTTAATGTCATATCCACCACGGAAACTTTGAAAACCTGATTTAATGGACTATCATAATTTGAAATATGTCTTTTTAAAAATAAATCAATGATATGACTCATATTTTATTTCCAGTGTCGTGTGAAAAACTTTTAATAATCTCCAACACTGACTTACCTACTATACGAGCATTTATATGCATTAAGGTGTAAGAAAAATATATTATCACAGTTCCGGAACATACTGAACACTCAATTCGCTTACTGCGCTCTTTTCGGGGTTTGGAAATGGGCAAGATCGAACTATAACAACGTCTGTAGAGCGTCATTTGGTATTAAAAAGAGCTTCTTTGACTTTATCATAGATCATTTAGTAAGTATTTTTATAAGTGAAGGTATCGTTACAAATTTTAGCACAAGTTTTGATATGTTTCAGCTCTAGTCAAAAATGGTCAAAGTCCGTCAATAGCATCCCTCAGCTCTCAAACACTGAATTCCGGATGACTTCATGCCATTTATATCGTTCTACTGAATAAGTTTAGAAAAGTAAAATGGGTGTACTTTGTTTATAGACTAAACTAAAAAGATAACATTTCGTAGGTATCCCAAAATCAAGTGCAGAAATATTTTTACTCCACCCTAATGTAAATGTTAAAAGTGAATTAGCTATAGAAATAACAAAAAACACAGCAACAATATATTGCGAGTGTCAAATGAACACGGCACATGTAAGTATGTTTGTAGGTAATTTGGTGGAAATTTATGATATGCAATCGGTGTAATTAATTAATTTACTTACTACATGCCTAACCATATGTAAATGATAGTTAGCGTGAGCACGTACCTAGAAATGCTTTCCTCAATTAAAACGAAAAAAATGAACGAATAAATAGAACTGTTCAACAAGTGAACGATAATGAACGTGACAATCAACTGGTGTGAGACCTCGAATGTCAGGCATAATCTCCATGGAATTCCACATTTGCTACAAAATACTCCAAATTAAAAACCGTGAAAAACAGCAACAATTTCTTTTATAAAAATTTGAAATATTTGCTTGTGAAAAAATAATGACAGCAAACAAATTTCGCAATGAGAAATATTGACAACAACGAGTAAATTAGTCGCTATGCGGACTTACGTAGGTGGGACTCAATACAATCATTTGACAGCGTACTCATACGCCGTGTAGCACCGCGCCGCTTGTGGGAATTCGCCTTGGAATGAAGGTGGGTGGGTGGTCATTATATGTGCCGTTTATGCTAGCAGACACATACACACACACGCACACGAGACATTCGTGTGTAAAGTGCCGTTAGTTAGTTTACATAGGGGATGCTAAACTAGCGAAATAGTCCAAAATTAAGTACAGCTTAAACGAACTCACGCCACCTAAAAATGTCAAGAGCCAATGAGCGTCGCTGGGCGAGTTGTTGCTCTAAATTGGGTGGGTTGAAGAGAGGGTCTGTGTTATAGGCCCGTTTAATTGAATGATTGCCGAGTATTTGTTCTATTACAGTTATGCTAATTTTGGGCAAAAAAAAAGCCTAAAAATATTTAATATTTTTATTTTTGTTTGCGTAAATGCTCTCCTTGCGATTCAGTGCCAGGTGTAGGCGGCAAGTGAGACAATTTGGGCGTGTCGACAGCTGTAACTATTGCTATTATTATTTAATATACACTCACGTTTACACTCACACAATATTACAAAAGTATATTATATTTCAGAAAGATTTGTAACAATGTAATCATATTTAGGTACTTACATGTATATACTCTTATTTTATTCTTCTATAAATCATTTCAATCGTAAAAATTCAGTTTGACATTTATTAATTTAGATTTTTGTTGTACTCTCGCTATATGTTGCACGAAGCATATATAAATAATATTAGTTAAAAATGTGCAGAGTCTGTCTATTAAGATTAACTCTTAGAGCTAACAGGATTGCCCGACTGGATGTCTCGGAGAACACAAATACTGACACCAAAGTCTATTGGATTTTATTTCTACTGCAATGGTCATATGCACTGTATGCTTTTGAGTGTTGTCTCTTATTATTATTATGTTCACCTGATGCTTGGTGATTTTACAGCCAGATTTCATTCTCGAGAAATTAAGCATTTTTAACTAAACTTACGTATACTGATGGGTTCCGCTGTGGCACGGAAGTAGATTGTCTGGCGCACCAAGTCGCAACATAAGAAGGAACATCAAGTCATGTGGCTATCTCAAGATCGAAAGATCAAGAAGCGAATCGATCGTATTGTGATAGATGGAAGAATGCTTATAGACTCCGGAAGATTTGAGTACCGTACATCAACTATGATAATCATCTTGTTCCAAAAGAGAACCGCAAGGGGCTAATTAGTTTCTAATAACAGGAGGAAAACTCGGCAGTGGAAAACTGCAACTACAACTGGCACGTTACTTGACTCTCGCTGCTGATTCCTGAGAGCGCTTTTCAACTATTCGATAGATTTCACTTTCATTTCGCACATCCAACCAGGGTGAAACCATCAGATTTCAGCGAGCCGAGTTGTAGCAGAAAGAAAAATGTCTGCCGTTATTTCCCCGTTACTATCGAAAAATACAAACTGTAAGAGATCGCTATAGAGAGTTGGAAAAGAAAGCGAACGAAATAAAGTAGTTCGAAGTGTTGGAAATGATGTACAACTAACAAACTAAACTTGACTTGACATACTAAACAAAGTAATCGAAAATTTGTGGGTACTAAATGCTAATGAAAACCACTAAAAAAAAAAAAATTAAAAATTCGAACACTTAATCAAGGCCAATAATATTGCTGTTCTGATTTTCGACCATAAGGAATTTCGAGTAGCGACAGAGCGGTAAAAGTAAACATTTATACAAAAGATCAACATTGACCAACGATTACCGGCTGGGCTTTTCAAATCAAAAAGAGCAGAGATATGCCTCTCTCTTCGACCCGTTTGATACTACTAAGAGTATGCAACTGGTGTAGCTTTATGGATCCTGTGTTGGATTCACACTTAATACAATAAAATAATGTCAGCATTGACGTAGAAAACTGAAAGTGCAAGTTTGGACTGAATTCTGGTTTATAAATGGACGCAAAGGGATTTAACGATTAAACCCCTTAAATGGCACGAGTATTTAGAGAATATTTAGAGATCGGCAATATGGATAGGACTATTAGCAGGAATTAAGTATTTGAGTGATTTTTTAATGCTTCTAAATAAAAACAGTGTCTAAATATCAATTTCTTAAGTTAATATCTGCTTTCATAAAGGACCAACAAGAAGTTAACGAAAGAAAACTTTAAGCAGTTTTCCAACAATTATCCGACCAGGTGATCGTAGTAAATAAATTAATGAAATATAACGTATTTATAGCTTCTTTACATCTACATACTCACATAAAAGATAGTTAAAATATTTAAAAAAAAATTCCACTTAGAATAATATTTATACCAATTTCCTCTAATTTGTTTAGTGAGAGTGCGTGCCCCCAAATTATTTCAATAGAGTTCCATCAACGCCAACTAATAAAGCGTCACAATTTCGGTGTTTTTATTATGATTGAATGGGATTTATTTATTTATTTTTTTTTTGGGTTGCAATTGTGTGATTTAACAGTGAGAAAGGGAGTAAAAACGAGGCACCATATGAGGAATGTGATGCGGATTAGATCTTCTGGAATTGGCAAATAAGAATTAATCAGAGGGATAAGTTCGATTTGTTCCAGGCATCTATGAAAATTTAAAGTTGAAATTTAAATTTAAATAAAAGAAATAGATTCGGGTAAACAGGATTGAATATTTCGCAGAATAACACTTTCCTTTTGAGAGCAGGACTGAAAACTGAAAAAAAAACATTTTTAACTATTTTTTCGACAATCCGCCTTAATCAATTTATATTGATCTGATTAGCCTCAGAAATTGCAGATGAAAGTTTTCGGGATTTTTATCACCAACACAAATTTTTAGGAAGCTTTTCAGCATTATATAATTCAGGGGAACTACTTTGTAATACGAATCGAGGAATGCGGTGCGAAAGTCTTTTGGCACTCTTTATCAGAAGATTGGCCGATCTAAGGAGGAGGAGAGTCATTAATAATCGTTCGGATGGTGTTGATAATTCAAGGATTCACACAAAAAAAGAAAAAAATCATAACGAAGCTTCGAGATCTCTATTAGAGATTTCCAGATCCAGATTGCTGAAAATAATACACCCACGGCGGAGTAAATACATATTTGAATCATTGGTATCGTAAGGCACAATCTCATCCTGAAACAAAATATCACTCCAGTTCATCTTACCGTTTCAAGTAGCTTTTTCGAAAAGAAATAAATGAAATTGTGCAAGGATTTCGATCGCGAAACGAAAATATAGTATTCCTACTTTGACAATAATATTGTCTTTATAATAAACTAGTAATAAAATGGTAATCTTCAACTGTAAAAAAATACATTTGGTGGTTTATTGAACTCTTTATCTAATATCTTAATATCTAACTAGCGCATAGACCTCTGATGGGTATTGTACAATACCCCCTAAGTTGTTTTCGAAGGGTTGATCAAACAGAAGCTCTTTAACGACCGAAATTGACTTCAACGTTTCACATCGCTTGTCGGGGCCAACTACTAAAGGTTTACTCAGGTTTATTTATAAGTTTTAATATTGTCTCGGTCGGGATATGAAACCACAATTAAAGGTCTCAGAAGGTCGCTTGGAATTTCCGTATTGAGTTGTTTAATTCAGGCTATAATACTTAAATGGTATTTAAGATATTTAAAGGGGTAATTTATATTTCTGAATTATTTCATACATTCACACAATTCTAGAGAGGATTAACAAATTTGATTATTTCAAATCACCTGATAAAAACGTTTTATTATGAGATCATTTGGCGGCTTTTATCTGTAAATTAAATCATTATACCTGCTGAAATGCTATGTGATGCGATTTCAAATGAATTGTAGACTCGAGCGTTGCAACTAGATTCAATTCAGTGATAAATGGGCACATATGCACACACTCACTGCATGTGTGCACCACATATGTACATATATATTTTGAATTGTGCGTCGCTGCTCTTCACATTTAATTCAATTTAGTAGAATTGCAAATTTACTTTTTTTTTACAATTTAGTTTACATTTTAGTTTCGTAAACTAGCACAAATTCAGCACATTGCACTAATGTGCATATGTGTGTGTATGTATGTGTGAAACTCACTTAGGATGTGGGTAACCATTACGAATTTATTTGTGCGTAGAACGAGTTATTCCAGTGTTATTGTTCTAATTCAAGGGCTCCACTTCCGCATGAGGGTCCACTTATGTAGACGGTTATGATATAATATATGTAGGTGCGTACTAATTTTGAACTTTGACATAGTAAACAAGAAACTTGTTTATTGACATTGAATTCATCTAATTTATATATTAATATAATAATAATATAAGCAGATCATTATAATCCCAATAACCTAATCTAATCAGATATATATATTATTAAATATTTAAAACCGGCCTGAAAAGTCTTTGACTTGACCAAGAGCTCACGCCATAAATAAAAAAAAAATCCCTATCCCTACTAAGCTCAACTAGAACAATGTCAATGTTCCATGACATTTCGTCCAATTGTTCTCAAGATATTGGTCTCAAAGTGAAGTTATCTCTCCTATTTTTGTTTACAATTGTATCTCAAAGAAATGCTTGGCTCATATCATTTAGTATTTTTTTAAAATGAAAAAATTTAGCGTATGAGATTGCTCTTCCACAAAGGCATCGCTCCGGCTCATTCACGCTATCACCTAGTCCCTAACCAATCGCATTCGTCAGATTTGGCAATAAGCGACTATTTCCCCTTACCCACACTTAAAAAGTGGCTTGCTGAAAAAAGATTTCACTCAGCTTGTCAGTGAGGCGGTCAAGATGGAAACAAACGCCAATTTGAAGGCCTCGAAGCTTCAGACCAAATGAGAAGGTTTTTGACTATATTCCATAAAAAATACATGCTCATCGTCGCTAACTCAAGCAAGACAATCGAATCTCAGATTCAACAACTTAGAATATTTGACAAATATAGTACTTCTATAAAATCGAAGTCGAATCTTTATCGGATATTTTAATATACTCTTTTTTCTCCAGGGAATTGTGGTCAGATAGTTTGGCGCATTGTGTTTGGCCGAACTTCTCCTTCCATTCGTAATATGTGTCTTGAAATTATTTAATAAATGTATGGACCAACAAACTTAAAGCTGTCTTCGAACTTTTAATAAATGTTATGAAAAGCTTTTTCATGGCAGAGACAATTTTGGAAGTTTGCCATTGCCCAGCGAGAAGCCCCTGCTTTAACGGGCGGTTTCTGCGGAGTGTTGATACTCACTTTAATCCCTAATCCATGGTCTCCGAAAATCCAATAGCGTCTATATACGAAATATTCGTCTATGTCCACTTTCTTGGTAAACTTTATATACCCCATTAATGGATCGATCTAGTTGAAACCGTGCAAACCTCTTATACTCGTAAATATTTGGAAAGCATAAGATAAGTAATACAAAAATACTTCCTCTCTTTCGTTCCTTAGATTTGGAAAAATTTGTGATAAGGTCAATCAGTTGGAAGGAGGCAGCTTAGCTGTCTCTAATTATCTGATAACATAATCATAATATCTACAGATAAGAGGAGAAGGCGCTCATAATAAAAAGAGTAAGCCCAATGAGCTGCCTCCAAACCGCTGAGCATGACAATAAAATTTTGCTTATCTTAGAACAATAACTGTAGGATGGAGATTATTTTCTATCACGCTTAAGAAAATGTTATAGGTCAAACTCATGGACAAACTGAGAGATCTTCACATAAAGCACACGCCTGTGGCAATTGTTGTCAATACTTTTAGGATCTTCACTAAGACAACAACAAAAGCCAGATATCACGTGATCACTATAGTGATTGCGGGGCAAAAGATCACAGCAGTAGAAAGGGGCATCTGTGGTATAAAAAGGGGGCGTGGTCCCGCTATTAAAGCACCACCAACCGAAACTTTCTAGAAATATTTCCCTCTAGCATACTACTTTCTACATCACGTATAATAAAATTTTAAATTCCACCTGATTGTTTTCACTTTACAACATATATATCAAGAATCAATTAGAACCACCAATTGAATAAGACTTTACATAAATAATGCCTTCATGAAAATGTTCGAAGCCGGACCATAACTTTTTAAGCCTATAGATAACGAATATGGAGACCCAAGTGTCTTTGACTGACTAATTACGGAAAATATCGGACAATCTGTGAGATAGCTTAATGAAATTCGGGGACATCTTTTGCTGTTAATAGTATGCCCTGGTGCAAAAAATGTATAAAATCGGTTCAGTACTTTCCCTAACCCTATATAATTAATATAGTGATTTTCAAACTTCCAGTTAGCTTTTCACTTATATATCGATCAATGTGCAAGATATATAATATCTTGATACATATATATAATATACATGATAGATATATAATATACATTCGAAATATACATATATTTCACTGGCGAAAATGGGTGGCATATGCAAAATATAATGCTTTTCGTTATTCTAGTGAACATATTTTGTGGAAATATTTTCTCGATATTTTTAGTTTTATTCCAAAAGTAAATGAAATCGCTCTAGAGCTTTCTCGAGCTCCCATATAATATAATAACGGATGTATTAATTCATTAGCAAAACTTTTTAAAACAGAGTTTAGGAGAGACCCCAAACCCAGTTCGCCTGCACCTAAACTTAGCCCTTTCATAATGTTTTTTTTTATACATTTTTTATTACTTTTTTATTAATTTTGATGTAATTATCAACGAAAGTGTACGCAAAAACTATGGTTACGCCATGCTTAAAAGAAAGCGTAAGAGTGTGCGAGTTGTTACTTTACCTTGTGACATCAAGCCTTATCGCCGAAACGGTAGCTACTACCGGATCGAAATTATTTAACATACAAATGCATACTCAAGCGCTAATCTAAACAGCTGCTGCATCTTATCAGATCTGCGCACTCAAGTGCATATTATGAAATTTGCTTATCATCAACGAAAAATACCTACGCACAATGGTTACCTGTAAGTCAAACGATACTCAAACGACACAGTGATCTATAAACTGAGTTTTGAGTGGAGTAGTTGTGACTCGAGGTAACCGCATGGAGAGGTGTAGCGCGAGTTGATCGCTGTTAGTAATTAAATTATAGGAGCTGAGTAATGCGGCGATAAGTGCAAAAAAGTGCAAAAAAGCGCAAATTAACTCCAAGCCGCTAAAGCTTAATTGTCGCAATTACGGTTACTTTTCAACGAACACTTGGCGAAGCACAAGCGTATACTTGCCGACATGTGAGTGAAGTTGCAGTTATAAAGCAGCACGCCGCTCTCAGCACAGGTGCTCAGGCCTTGCCGAAGTAAGCGATTGAGCGGGTGGGTGAGTGAGTGAGCGTTTGAGTGAGTGTAAATGCTTTGTTTTTAGCTTATAGTTTTTGTTAACTGCTTTAGTTTTCATGCGCTGATTTTATTGTTTTATTACTTTTAGTAATTATTATTTTTTGTGCTTGCTTTTTTGTTTTTGTTTTTTTTTTGTGCTATGTTTGTTTGGAGTTTGAGTGGTATGCGCAGTGGGAAGGCGTGCTTGCAAAATCGGCTAGAAATTAAATTTATTCTACATTTGCAGTGCAAACAATAAACATCACAAAGTACTGCATAACTGCCAAGCGGTTACGACAAGAATCAGCTACAAAGTAAACGCTAGAACAGCAATAAAAGACATTGTAGAAAAAAAAAACAAGATTAGGAATTTTTTGAAAAAACCGCGCCGTCTCGAAATTCACATTTATATTTTTTATATTTCGCATTAATATCGCATATGAATTTTGCTAATTGCATTTGATGCGCATTTTTTGTTTGTTGTGATTTTTTTATTTCGCTTGAAATTTTAACACGTGAGTTGAATAAACTTTTTGGTGACTCTCAAGATGACCGTGGTCGCGGCCAAGGCGCACAACGGCTCAACAAATGGCAGTGCAAGTGTGGGGAATGTGAGTTAGCAAATTTGTATATATTGTATATTTACTTCCAACTACAAATAAAAAAAATAAAAATAAAAAACAAGTTTAAAAAAATTTACAATGAATAAAATTTTAAAAAAATTAAAAAAACTAATAAAATAAAAATAATAATAATAATAAAGAATAAAATAATAATAATGAAAAATAAATAGTAAGTAAATTCTAATGAATTCCACCCATAAAACAAATAAATATTAAAACAAAAAAATTAATTTTAAATTAAACTAAATTAAAAATAATAATAATAACATTAAGAGTAACCAGTTGCTTTCCTAAGAAATGTAAAAGTATTCGAAATGCAACAGCTTTAAATGAATATGTAACATATGTATATAGGTACATATGTAGAATGTATATTTGGCATAGCTGATCGGAACAGATGTCAAATTTACGATTTAGACGGTGTGCGCATTGTTTTGACAGGCGATCGTTGCCTGCAGCAGTTGCTTGTGTATGGAGTTGTTTCTATACACATATCATATCGGAAAAAAGTGCATTTATAATTCCAATTAAAAACTGTTTTAAGCGCCAATGCATAGATTTCAAGTGTAAATTCGAAAAATACAAAAAAAATTTAAAGGAAAAATTCTTAATTCTTTTTGCATAACAACAAAAATAATAGCATCAGCGTGTTCTATTTCACTTTCTTTCTATTTATGAATTGCACTCATGTGCTTTACAGTTTTGTGCAGCTCCTGCGTTTCTCCAGCGCAGAAATGTGAGTGTATAATTTGTACTCAAAGGAATTACAGTACTTTCTATTACAACAAAGTTTGTTCATTTATTGGTTTTATGTTCTGAAAAGTGTGTATGTTTGTTATATAAGTAGATCATCATCACTAAGTCCCAGTAGACCACCCTGTAGCTGGAGTACATTGTATTTGTGTTCTCTTCATACATTTTGAGACAGTTAATGAATTCATTTGGCAATTGTTTTTTTACACTTTTGATGGGTTTTGTTAAAAAATTTATTTCTATTATAATAAAAAGTGTTCCTTTAAAAGTATATCCATAAATTGAATCAGCTGTACTGAATATACTTAGCATTAATTAAAAATAAAAACACAACCATGCACATACTAAATTTAAAAATCATTAATTATCATGCTAAAGATTGGGACTCGTAGAGCTCTAACATCTAAAACAGTGTGTTGTTCCAGTATCTCACCACTTAGCTTTCCAAAATAACTTGAGCTTCTAAGAATTTCTGATTATTTATTGATATTTTGAGGTTATAACGAATGCTGACTGTTTGTTGGCAGCAAAATTTACAGAATTCTCGATAAATATTGCTTGGTTTTGTGTGAGATACCTGGTTATGTTATTGTTTTGTTGCTTGAGAAAAGTTTCTATGCTCTCACGATTCCCCTTGAGTGCTTTTTGTCACACGAATACTTTTAGTATCGATAAAGTAGACATTCTAACAGACCTTTGTCCGTATTGTTGTTCCATTCTATAACCTAATTATCCACTTTAAGGCACTCATATGCTCTCACTCTCGTTAAAGTATACTTCTTGGAAACTTTTTGCAACATTATCACTGATTCTGCAACTGTAACTGACAAATGGCTTTCACGCAGGTGTATCTCACTCAAACCTGACTTGAATGGGAAAGCTCTTCAGCATAAAATCGATTGGTGTTTCCTTCAATGAAACTGAGGATTAGATGCTTTATCTATTATCAAGTTTTATTTCGTATGCGGGCTAGATAGATTATCGTTATTAATGGACTTCTTACTTTCGAGATTTTTGTTGAGAATTTTGTAAGAATTCCAGATCTGAGATTCCATTTCTATCATTTGGATATTTAGAGAAATAACAAAATCGACTTCTTCCAAATTCCAAAGAAAGGATTTCGTGCTAAAAAAACTTCTCTGATAGTTTAGAGATCGCTTGAATCAGTATTGTTTGAGCATGCCTCACCATAGCACCCAGCTATGAGACGCCACCAATTAGAAAATACGCCATATTTTGCAATTTTTCTTCTCGTGCAATTTTAGTATCATCGATTCCGTTTCGGAAGGAAAATTCTTTGGAAGGAAAATTATTGAAAACATAGATAAAATAAGTTGCTCTGTTTAGATTGCCTAGGAGTTAAACATTGCACAAAAACCGGTTGGAACCAATTAAATTAGGCTGGATTCAAAAAGATGCTCGTTGTATGTGTGCCACACCTCGTGGGCCGAATTTCTATCTACGAATCGCTGCTGAATCGCAACAAAATCGATCCATTTCTGAAGCGGATGTTTACTGGTGATGAAAAGTGGGTCACTTACGACAACGTCAAGCGAAAACGAAAGTGGTGATGAGTGATGAGCCGGCGCTCAAACAAATGGTGACCAAGCCAGAACTGACGATCAGGAAGGTTTTGCTATGTGTTTGGAGGGATTGGCAAGGAGCTTTCTACTATATGCTGCTCCCTTACGGCCAAGCTCTTAATTCGGGCTTGTACAGTCAACAATTGAACCATCTGAAGTAAACAATCGCCAGAAGCGGCCAGATTTGGCCAATAAGAAAAGAATTGTGTTCCACCAGGACCACACGCACATCGATATTTACTTGCCAAAAGCACCAGGAGCTTGCTTGTTGATTATGGTTGGTTATGATCCAAAACTGACACTAAATGATTACTTCCTGCTCCTCTCTATGGTGAATGATTTTGCTGGTGAAAAATTCGTCTCAAGAGGAACTTTCTTTTGCTAATAGAGATGAGAGTTGCTTTATGAAATTTCCATTAAAATGCCAACATGCAACCGAACAAAATGGTGCTTGACCTACTTGACCTAAATCGCACCATTCTAACTATGCAAAATTAAACCCTCAAAACCTTCAAAACCTTTTAAACCTTGCAAAAATAATTTCTTTTTACTAGACTTAATATTATAGGTGGTTGTCAGAATCCAGCTGTGGCTTGCCCACTATACGAATTCGAGATATTTTCTTAGTAAATTTGTAAAGATCTCAATAATGAAGACAAAATCTCAAACTTATCTCTTTATAAATGTAAATTACTTTGAGATAATTTTATTAAAACATATTTTCCATATTAAATAGTTGTTTTAGGACGAATCATCCAGTCATTATCATCAAAACCATCAAATTCAGTCATTAGAAATTAATGGAGCTCTCCCAAACCATGTCTGACGTAGCCTTTGCCATAGAAAGCCCCAACAACTACACAACCATAACCTTTGCTTTCATGTTACACGACTTTTAATGTCAATTTAAAAGTACTCAGCTGAAAGTGTTTTATGGGTCCAATTACGTATGCCTGGTGTTTTTTTTTTTTTGCTATCAGCGATAAGCCCTCATATAACTGTGATATATCTATTCTAGTTTCACTCCCTAATATTAAGCAGTTCCATGCATATCGCTGATGGTAAGTTAAATATTTGCATAGAGATATTAATTTACGCATTTATGAGGATTGTCAACGCTGCTTAAGAAGCAAAAATTGCGTGATTTACTAAGGAGATGAGCATGCATTTCAAAGTATGATGCTTCAATAAAAATTTGCGACGATTAAAAGACCGTGAATGCGCCAACCGTAGATTTGTTGTGTTTTGTTCGGCACACGTTTTTTTGTTTTTTTTTTGCTTACAGACAGTTAAGTCAACACGAGTTTAATATAAAGTAGTGCGAAGTTTCAAGTGTTACTATTTTCGGAGTCTTATATAGAGACTAAACTTTGTTGATATAGACTTAGTATAAAATTATTATGTTTATAATTGGTCTACATACTCCCATGATTTGCATGCGAATTACTTGACTGGGCTTTCGGCGAACTAATAAAGTCACCTTTATCAAAGCAATATGTGAACGATACGATATAAGTCTGGTTTCTGAATCTGATTTGCTGTTCTGCAACAGAAAATTTTTCGGTACCTTGACAGTAGTTCCTCCAGTTCATTTCCTCAAAGTTCATTTCCGAAGTAGTCATATACAAAATAACTACTGAATGTAGTACGAGGATTTCTTTTGGATAATACGAGGGGTGTTACCAGAACTTTGCTCAAGAGCTTGGAGTTCTGGGTTTTACCAGTTAATAAATTGTTTTTTGTGTGTTGGCACTACTTATCTGTTATATATATAGTATATAAGTAAGTTCATAGTTCTCGATACAACCCTTAGCCTGCTAATGTTCTTAAGCGAGTGGCTAAATAATGCTCAAATCATTTAAATTTGAACTGAAGGTGCTCAAGGTCACTGGTAATTTTGTTACTGGCTCTTTTGTTGTTTTGTCGTTTGCGCTTTACATAGGCCCACTAAGTTTTCAAAATGTCGACTGTGTTAAAGATCAAAACCAATTGTTACTTATTCTTAAATAATATCGTTTACAATATTTAGTAGAGAACTGAGACAGTTTCACCTAGATACCTCAATAATGAAGTATATAGTATAAAATATTTGTTTACTTTAGATTCGTGTCAAAGGCTTATTCTCTTTATAGAAAATATAGACTGCTTTGGGGCAAATTTTTGAGTCCTATACATTTTCTAAGTTACGGTACTTTGTAAAAACTCTTTAAACGTTTGCTCGGCATACCCTCATTTAATTTCTATTTGTAATAGTTGCACCATAATTCAAATTAAGCAAAGAAAAACTGCACGCCTCACTTAAAAGGCATTACCCGCATTCCACCAATCCCATCTTTACTTAGATCTGGCTGTTTTTCTGCACATTCTTCACCCTTTAATTGATGTAAAACTCTTTAGTTTAAATTGTTGTTTTGCCTTTGTTAACATAAATGCAGTTAATCTCCACTTTTGGTTCACATCAAACACGATTGACCTTTGAATTATTTCGGTGCATATTCATTCAGCGCTTGGAACGTTTAAACATAAATCAGTTTAAGCAAAACAGGTTTACAGTTTTGTGCTCGTGCTGGCGCTTTATTTGATAGCATTTATACCTAATAAGTATACGAGTAACTTAAAAGTATTGCAAGAACTGCGGTAAAGTATTTATGTGAGAAAAATTCATGCCAAAGTGCCCTGTAGGAAATGGTGGCGGTAACGAGTGACATTGTTATTTACAAGAGTCCTCTTGTTCGCATTCACAATGAATTATAGAACTCGCCCAATACTTTCATACTCCTAATTACGTTCCTCACCCACTCGAGCAATATCTGATTAGCATTCTGCCTTCATAACTGTACATAAAAAACTATTACTTATTTTATAATCTAAATTGTTCTAATATTGTTTTAATTAAATTTTAAATAAATGTATAAGTTATTTTTTAATTTCGGGCTCACCATAACAATAAGTATAAATTTTAATTCAGAATTAAGTATTCATAACTAATGTCCACTCGACATTATCATCATCGTGTCATGTGTTGGGCGATGGCATCACTCCAATTCTGTTTCTGGAGCAAAGCTCTTCAATTATACCCGAAATAAGTGCGTGTTATAAATTTGGAAATCAGTCAGAATTCTGATAATTTTGAACAGTAATGTGCTTGTCAAACTGATTATCTATTTATTAAAAAATGTGTTAACAAAATAGAATGTACAATATGTTTATATAACTGGAAATAAAATGTTCTTGCATCAGTTTGGCATTCCGAAGGTGCTCGTGACCCAGTAATAATCAATTTATGTTTACTCTAGATAATGAGCTTCAAATATTATGACTCGATATAGCTTTTATTATTTATTTAATAATTAAACTATGATTACATCTAGTAAACTCCATTTAAACAATATGCAAGAATTAAGGTCGAACAGAATCGAAAATTTGATAAAAATTCACAATTTTAAAAGAATAAAATGTTTAAAATTTCGGCTAAACTTTTAAATTGGATTTTTAATTCATTACCCATAAAAATAAAAGATGAAATCACATATTCAAAGACTGGATTTATTCATAGATAGAGTGGAATTGAGAGCTATTTGTGTGTTCTCTCTAAAGAAAAATTATTTCCAAGTGTTTTGTAAAAGATGACCTAATATCGGCCGACAAACTCTAGTTTATTAGACATTTTTTTGTTTCACATTAAACACCATTTACAAACATTATCTTTACTATAAAAAACTTTTCGTTTAACTCGCCCTAAACACTACCTTTTTGGGGTTTATGGAGGCACAAACCGAATTTACCAACATGTTTGAAATATTTTGCTTCAATGTTGTTCAATTGCTTCTCATATCTGCTTCCTTGGATTATATAACTGTTATCAGGAAGATTTCTTAATTTTGTTTTCAATGATTCAAAAAATATTCAATTGGCAAACAATGACTGAAATGATGTATTTGAGGCAAAAAGCAAACCGTTCAGTTTCCTTCCTTTCAGTTTCTGAGCTTATAAGCTCAGAGTATCTTAATCGCTGAGAATTATGATAGTTTTTCGTAAACACCAGATCTTACACTCGAGTTTATGGCGCCAAATGGATATACCGTAATGTTAGGCTCTCGATATGTACGCCGCTTGATACTAAATATGGAAACAATAAGAGATATTTAGTATTATAGCATATATCTATACCGATATTTATTAGAGAAGCGCATGCTTGCTGCACATGAAAGAAACTGTTAACTAAGTAACTGTTAGGAATGTTATTTGTCTGCTAAAGTCAACGCCTTTCACGTACACGTCTTTCAAAGGCACTTCTATCTAATCTCAGCTATCATATTTTAACGGACATAAAGTACATATAATAACTTTGTAATCTATTTGTATCTAGTTAAAAACATCAATTAGAATATAATGTAATTTCATTTTCCATAGGCAGCTGATTAACAATCGCGGAGTCTTATACAAACTTAGTACAAATATACTTACGAACAGGCACATATCAATTTTTGAATAATTGCTTCCCAGTCTCTTGTATTTTACCTTGACGTTCACATAAAATAACAACAAACATTTAAAAACCGAATATATGTTAGTGTGTCCTTGCCACGCTGCCCATAAGCGTTTAGTGTAAACTTCTAATTTGGCAAGCGTTCAAAAAAAAAATCTTATATGACTTTGCTTTCAGTCATATCAGCAATGATTCGTTCAATAAACACAATCAATAAAGTTTAATTTTGCTTTTCTGATTATGGACTTTCCGTGCTGGTAAATTGCACGCAAGCACGCGATAGCTTCTAACTATTTGTTGGTAGTAAATTTTTCTGGTTGGAATTGCTTGAATGAAACCTTATATTATATTTTATAGGCTTTAAAAGGCAATTGACTGATAAGTCACGTATGAATCGTTCAGCACTGCATACTTTTATGTAATTAAAAAGCAAAAATTACATATTTTTAATAGGCATTAGGAAATTTTATTTTATATATATGCAATTTGTAATGCTTAGAATATATTTTTTGGAATCAAAGCTCTTACTTTTTTATGGCATTATATGCTCAGTCTTTTTTTTTTTTTTAATTAGCTGTTTCAATTAAAAATAATAACTCGTTTATATTTAGTATTCTATATATATAATATTCTAAAAATGGCAACACTAACATTAAAGCTTGTCAAATTTATGTAAGCTTCAATTTAAAATTATATATTTGTGCAATTTCGCATTTAAACAGAAGAAAAACTTTATATACCGGCAAACGATGTATATTCAGCCACGGGTCGCCGTCAGCAGCGTTCATTCAAAAATTTCGCCCGTCGTTGGGTCGTTTCATTCGTCTCTTGCATTGAGCACAATTTCGTAGGTGCAACAGTGTGTTGTTTTTGTGACAGTCAAGTTTCGTGACAAACAAACGTTTTGTTGTTCGCTCGTATTGTGCTTCGGTTTATAACTGATTTTCACGACCACAACACTAAAGTGAATGACAACAATTTTCCTTCACATAGTATTATTTTAACTCCTAATGAGTTTCGCATCATCAAACTTCTTAAATTTATATATGTTGCATTGTTTGCAAATCCTTTACCACAGGTCCATTTTTTCAACTACGAACAATGGAGATTTTTGTATGAGTAGCGAGTGGAACATCACCTCATTACATCAGGCGCAAAGCATTCTCAATTTTAACCAATAAATAGAGCCTAATTTTTTTACTTTTCCCAATTTCTGGTCACTAATCACCTCTGCGATGTTAATGTTAGGAACTCGGACTAAATTTAATTGTTGTAAAAGAAGGGAAAGAAGCCCAACTCTGGTTTTGTTGATTTCAATAAGGTCTAACAATTTTTCGTTAGATCTACTTGATTCCATCTAGCGAATACCATCTGTTTTAAGTTATCTATTTAAGAATAAAATGTAGTTTTGGTAGTTCCGAACTCTCAATCGCTTTTATCTTAAAATTTTCAAAATAAATCTGGACTAGCATGACGCAAGAACTAGAGTCTGATATAAGTTTTGGGTCCACATATTTTTTTTAACAGCGTACGCATTAAATGCTTAAGCTGTTCCGAGGCGCTTTTTATAATTTTGATACTCCTTAATTTGTTGGATATTTTCAGCGTGGGCACAACGGATTAAAAGGAATGTTTTTCAAAAATTTTGAAGTGATCTACTTTTCAATATTATCATTTCGCAAATAAATTAACATTTTCTCGCTAGAAAAATAATAAAAGTTTATAAAAAAGTTGATACTATAGTAAATAGTTCAAACTTGAACGTCTGTTATTCTTAAATAAGGTATTTATGAATGGACTTCTCCGATTTGCTTACTTTGCCCATCGTTTTATTTTAATATAATTGCGTTAAAAATTATTGGCATGCTTTGCACTTTTCACATAGATATTTAAGTATATTTTATATAAAAAATTTTTTTTCTCCACCATTCCACTTAAGGAGCATTCGAGTGTGAAGAGGTTGGAAAGTTAATTAACCACTCTAAAACTAATTAAATATTTAAGAACCTTTACTGGTTATACGCGTGTTGTATATGTGCCTAATGGAGCTTTTAAACACAAAGTATATGCAATTGCGGGTATAAGTTGTACTACAATGCGTAATCGAACAAATTAATTAGTTTTAGAGCCAACTCTTATAGATATGGCTTGAAGGACTTGATTGAAATAGATGATAGGAGAAAAAAAAGAAAATTTATTTAATAATTTCACTTCGCCATTCGGATGATTTTCAATTTGAATATGGGAAACGTTTTGTTATGAAAAATATTAAAAATGTGAAGTTTATAACAAATATGCCAAAGATATTCGAATGAAGCGTAACGTTGAATTAAACACATATGCTTATTAAAAAAAAATTAATTCAAAATTATTTGAAAAAAAATTCGAAAAAATTTCAGTCAACTTAAGAAACCTTAAATAAACAAATCTTCCCCGAATTGGTTGGTAATGTTACGAAAAACCGGAAATATTTTCTTCAAACTTTGTCATCACTCAACTAATAAAATGGTGGAGAAGTCCAGAGCTTATGCCATGGGAATAAAATTGCATCATAACAAACAAGTGAGCATAAAGAAATAAATGTTTTGAAAGCTGTTTAGGAAACTGAAATTGGCTAAGAAGCTTGTGTATTGAGAATGGAGAACAAGTAATTCTTGTATGACTCACTAATCACTCATAATAATAATTTGTATATGTGTTTATGTTCGTGTTTTAATGTTAACTCGTTATTGACCACTTCGAACAATTTATTTATTCAATAGATATAGTCTCTTTTTGGCATTATTTCATTCATTAGGTGCATTAATGACTCACACCATGTCAGTAAGCAGGGAAGTGATTAAACATTAAAGTATAACTCGATACCATTTATTTAAGATAAATTTTACAGTGAAATTTTCAAATAAAAAGGAATGTTGTAAGCGCATGCTTATGTTAGTTTATTCCAACATTTCATGTGAGTCAATTAGTACTTACTATAATATATAAGAACACACCTGATAAGTGTGTCTTTCACCCTTTATTCACCCTGACCTTTAAAACGGTGTGAGTCGAGATGACTTTGATTTGATCAGTTTTTGAGTTCTTCCAGAAAATAATTACCACATTCTTCTTAAAGAAGATGCTCTGCATCGGCCTTTATACTTTTGTCATAGTTGCTCAATTGTGTTGACATCAGACTATAGGGAGTGGTTTGGAGTTTAAGTCATTTCGTTTAAGAAAGTCA
This sequence comes from Bactrocera minax, assembly GCA_021498325.1. Lineage (NCBI taxonomy): Eukaryota > Metazoa > Arthropoda > Insecta > Diptera > Tephritidae > Bactrocera > Bactrocera minax. The sequence goes on from JAKEEE010000001.1 coordinate 7,361,936, forward strand.
TTACCGGATCGTTAACATGCTGGAAAATTTCCTATCCCTTTAAGCAAACTTCAATGGTTTTGTTTTAATTTTTGGTTTAAACATTTCAAATATGAGTATTGTTCGCCTACTCCGTTCATTATGCCCTCATGATGAAACGTTAGAACATTACCTTTGCGAATGTCCAGGCTTCAGCTCGTTCAGATGAAATATCTACCACGGTTTACAATATTTCAATTTAAAAGAAATTAGACAGCTATGGTGGAAAAGACTTAGGGATTTTATTAAATCCACTAAGTGGTTGAATGATATTTAGTTGGATCTCACTAGCAAGACCATGAGTCAGCCTAACGATGGTGTAAGTGCGACCGCTTGGTGTAAGGCATTCTTACGACCTCCCTTTTCGACCCACCAACAAATAAACTATTCACGAACTTCATGTACCAGGATCAAATGCATTATTCTATTTTCTCTTCTTTTTCTCATTTAGATAAGACTTGCTTAACCTTAGCTAACTGGACTTTTCAAATATTCTATTATAGTAAGGCGTTCATTGTTATTAAAATTATTAGATTAGTATTTAGTATCGAACTTATGAGTCGAGTAGACTCATTCGTCTTCTTCTTCTCTTCCTACCTCTAGCTACCTTCAAATATGTTCGATCTTAACCAATCCTTTGATTTTTGGATAATGTTGCAACATATTTGTGTATATAAAAAGCAAGTTGGTCTTCACTAATACAAATCGTCCCTCGGAAACTTATTAAAGTACCCGAGACGCATTTAACGGTTAAACATGTATATACTCTCATTGTCTCACCATTCTTTCTCTTCACTGTTATATTTTAACTTATTCAGTTAATTTTAAGAAATTATTTTATAAAAGTACTCACCAGTTTATTTGATTATTAGTAACCCCTTTGTAGTTTAAACTCCTTTTCGATTATTTTATAATTTTTTATTGAATTAACTTAACTTATCAGCAGGCGCATATTCTCCAGTTTTGCATTTAAGCAGCTACGCAAATTTCATTTCATACAAATCTCTGCGCAAATCATTTAAATAAATTGGCTCGTCCGTGAAAATTCCAAATCACTGAAAGTGCGATCACAATAAGTGTTCTTGTCAAGTGGCGCACCTCCGGTGAAATCAGTCGCGTCTGTCAGGCCGCCGTCGAAGGTACCTGGAAGTGTTGTTACATTGCAAAATTTTGCAATATTTGTAAAGCCGCATGAAGTGTTTGTGGAACTGAAGTACTGAAATTGAAAAAAAACTGAAAAAAAACTGTATTTTAAATCGTTTTCGAAATTTCGTTAATTAGTTAGGAGGAGAGCGTTGATAATTCTTGCGAATATAAACAATGGAGACAGCTGAAGTAGAGGTGAGTGACATCTGTTTGTGTTTACAGTTGCAAAGTCTGTCTGTGCAAATGCGAATTTTCACATATTTAAAAAATGTAAATAATGACAATAATAACCAGTTTTCAGTGCTTGAAAAGAATGACACCTGCAGAGAGCAACATCTGTTGTGGGAATCGTGCACCGATTTTTTAAAAATATTTATTGCCAATTATGCGACTCATTAAGCTCGCATTTTTATTTATTTTCGAAGTGCGAAAGGGCAATTGATTGATTTCAAAAATGCGGCAACGAACTAGGGGTGTTCATTTCGAAATCGAAGTTTTTTGTTATACCGTATTTATATATAGTAATTTGACAATAATACTAATCTTAAGTTAGATAGATTTTATGTCAACGACTTCGAACACGTTTTAGAACTTTTATAAATTTAGGGAATCGAAATTTGTTGTTGTTAACTGGTAGTTCTATTACTATAATTAAACTTCCCAATGGGAAAAAACAATATATATACTTACATTTGTCCAAAGATTTTCTGTAGTTTAAGTTAAAAAACTTCGGTCATTAAAAATTCTCGTAAGTGATACCACCGAGAGTTCTCTGTTTTTGTGTTGTTAACCACAAAACATTGAATTCTGTAGATTATGATCTCGTATCCAGAATATATAGATAAGTCCATATATACTGTGTAAATAATATGGCGATTCAGGGATTAGGCCGGTCTGCAGTCTCCAAAAAGAGCCCAACTTCGACTATTTATTCTAGCAGTAAGGAAACAGAAATCGATTTCTTCTCTTTCAGACTTTATTCAACATGTACTTGAGTGTATAAAAAATTTTCTATTGTTGCGATACAAAATGGCGGCTACTGGGCCAATCTTCGAAGTTTCCTTTATCAATAGATCCTCGCCGGATTACGGTGATTTTAGGGACCTTTGCTTTTTGAAACAAAACAAAATAAAATAAGGGGATCTCAGTCTTGTTAGTAAAGTACTTACGTTTTTGGCTCTACATACATTTTTCGTAAAATGATGGACTTATAAAAAACGGTTGAGTTTTTTGCCGAAAAAATTAGCAGTAAATTTTTAATATGAAAAAGTTGTAATAATAACATAAATTTCTCACGTAGTTTCCTATATAATGTTACATTGAAGCTACAGCTTCAAGGTCAGTTTCCGAGTACCATCGTCGCTCAATTCGAGAAATGCTAAAGCTGACTGACCCAAATGCTTCGGCACAACGGCTTGGACTGGGAGATCTTTTAAGCCTTACTCTTTAAATTTCAAACTTGATGCATATTCTCATTAGTGTTTCGGTTTTTTCCCAAGTCACTAATACATTTTAAGGTTAAATTTTAAGGTTTTCTGTTCAGAAAAATAATCGTAGTCTTGAAATTGCTTGCAGAGAAGCAAAGAAATAGTTTTCTGTAATTCTGAACTGCTCTTTCGACAAATATTATCTTGTCTGTGTTCGCAGTAGGATCAAAAATTTTCAAGAATCGGCTTAGAAGCTATTGATTTTCGAAATACTAAAATTAAAAGAATTGGCACTACGTATTAGAAAACGTACGTAATTAACAACCAAAAGGTTTTTAAGCTCCTTTGATGCTATCTCAATATCTGGTCTTCGACAAAAGTTCGCTGGAACGTTCCAATTCTCTCTAAGTGGATTCCGAATACCCCCAATATATCCCCAATACCATTTTACTAAGAGTATCTCAAGGATAACGGTATACACCTAACCGAAGTAACTGTGCGCTCAACATCCTCTATTGCATTGTGTGCAGGGTATAAGCAATCGTATCAAGTATGTACAGAATGAATTCAGCTCTTCCTCTTCACTTTGGTTTCTTGGTTTGACCAATTTTTTTTGTTTCTTCCTTATTATGTAAATTTTTTTTGCGCTTTGAGTGTACTCGTAACATTAACCGGATTTTCTTGCGTCTATTGACTTTTAATGTCTATTTTAATGTCTAGCCTGAGTCATGACAATGACTTTCATAATATTTGTACATATGTATGTATGTAATATATATTGCGGGTGAGTGAAACAACCTCAAACATAACAACATTTGTAATAAACATCAACAAAAAGTCGATGCTATTGACAGCATAATAATTAGTTTACAGTTATAAAAGTAAATTATGCAAGTAAATGCAAAATGGAAATAAAATTTGCTTTGCATACTTGAGTTGGCGTTGAAACGTTTTTAAATGCAAAATGTTAAAGTACATTGGCGATTTCTTGGAATATTTCAGATTTCTTAACAGTTCCGCATTTATAAATCAGGTGTCAATGCAGCAAGATGAAATGAATCAAATTGATTATCACTTGGGTTGGGTTGAAGTGATTGCAAGAAGAGTCACTGGTGTATTGAATGAAATGCTAATTAAGAAAAAAGCAGAGAAGAAAAATTTTTAATTGTACATGGTTGTCATACTCGTAGCTGATGTTTATATAATAACAGGCAAATTTGTTGTTGTAGAGCCATACAAAATTCCTCGAATCGGCTTTAAGCGAATCTGGTCAATTGATCTGATCGATCCCTGATCATTTTAGCCATGTAGTCGAGTGAGCTGAGTGTCGGATTATTACTTTGTGAGCCGTAGGTTCAAGTATCACCCGAAGAAATATTTGCTGTGATAATACTTATAGAATTACCGTTCGAAGCCAAAATCATCTATTATCTATATAGTTTAAATATATTTATTGTTCAGTATTGAATCCTTCTTAGAGAAGATAGTCTGGAAATTTTTTCAAATTCATGTTAGTAAAATTATTAATTTCATCATTTCTTATAATAATTTTCATTATATGTGTTTCAGTGTTGTTTGGAAAATCATCAATCATCCGGTCCAAATCATTATAATTATTATGTTAGATCACTGTTACAGAAGAAATGCCATGTGGAGATCGTGAAATTCTTCTGGTGACACACTTCTGCCCTAACCTCAACCTTAACATCTCTATTTTCAATTGTTACTGCGTTGTCTGACAACTCGGTTTTCATTCATCGTGCCTTTGCATTAGACATATACCAAGATAAGCGGCTGTTACAGCTAAGGAAAGAAAAATTTTAGGCATAAGGAATGCGTAAGGGACTTTGGATCTGTAAAATATGAGCGATATAATCTCAAAGGAAAGTGAATATGAATGAAGTGATCTACTTGAAGCCATTTTGAAATGGAAGGTTAAGACAGGAAGTTGTCCACGTGAGAAAACAGTACAAAGTTGAGGCACGGAAAAGACAGATGTTAAGAAAGATATAAAATTACAGATGTAGACGTGGGCGTAAGACGTTACTTATTTATAATCACTGTGGTTGAGTGGGTAGCGTATTGTCATTAAGCAGGACCCCCGTATACGATCCCATATTCTGATTATCACCCTCTTTTCCTTCGGCAGGTTCCGTAGGCCATAACTTATTAGTAATCAAAATCAGCTTAAAACTTGTAGATCTCTTCAATTGTTTAAATTTTTGTATATTTATAATGATTTTCTTTTCAATATATTTATACTAGCTGACGCGACGAACTTTCTGTCATCAGACAAAAGAATTATTCAGACTAATTGATATGAAATTGTTGACTTTTTTCTTCTTTTATGTTTGTTTACATTTCGATTCGATACATTTTTATGTATGATAAATACATGGATATCTCCCTAGATCATTTTTTGGAAAGGGTTAGGTCAGTCTTAGGTCCTCAAAAACGGTCTAACATTCACAATTTCTTCTGGGAGTAAGGAAAGAGGAAACGCATTTTTATCTTTTTAAACATATATTGTAAAAAAAAAGAATTTGTATTGACATTTTGTTACAAAATGGCGGCTACTGGGCCAATCTTCTGAATCATCCTTTTCAAGAAGACCTCTCCTGCTGTCTAAAACAAGACAAAAAAACGGCATTTTAATCTACATAAGGCTTGCTGGTAAAGCAGACATGTTTTCAGTTTTATATAAATTTTTCGCAAAATGGCCGAATTATAAAAAAAGACAAAATTTTTTTACCGGAAAGGTGAGCAAAATGAAAAAAGCGCCAGATGTAAATTTCAAGTGAATACGTGCGATAGTCTACGAGTGCCATCACTGTCGAGTCGATTTTTTGAAAATCCTAGATTGACTTAACCACTTAAGCGAATCGTTCCCATATTTTAATATTTATGCTGTTATTCGTTGAAGAGACGAATTAAACAAATCAGAGACCATCAAAATCGGTACAGTATTCTTGAGTTAATTATGTCATTAAAGTCACTTCCAGGTCCACAATGAACTGAATTAAGCGCAGATCCCTTCACAGTCCTCTAAAACCACATTTTTTGCTTTGTTGCTTGCATATTCTTTAAATCCATTCATTAATCCTACCTAATTTCTACCAATTTGCTTATCTGCTCCATAATAATTATTTACATTCTTAAGTAATCTTCCCTAATTTACAGCTAGATTGTGGTATAAAAATAAACGTGCCACATTTGCAACAACTGAAATTACTAAATTGTGACCTTAAATAAATGTCCGTTGAAAGAAATTTCTAATGCCACATTTCTTTCCACAATTACATACTAATTTCTGTGACATTGAATGCATTTCTCTCGACCGTGACGGCTTAATAACAATGGCGGGAATGAATAATATGCAAACGCCCACATTAAAACACGTACTGCAATTGATGCCTAAATGCTCACAAAATGCTGCGGCTAAATGTTGCATATCCCGTTTTTTTTTCTTTTACGTACAACAACAATTGTGCTGTGCTCACTGTAGAATTCTACGAGTGTCTATTTAAAGCACAGGCAAATGTAAGCGTAAATGCGGGGGAGGTTGGTGGACGGAAGCTGGGTGGCGGCCATAGGCGCTGACGCAGATGCTGACGCAGACACTGGTTGCACTTGAAACTCCCACTCAAACAAATTGAGACACTCATACACACACACACACACACACACACACACAAACACAGCTACAATTAAATTCAAATGTCACGCATAAATAATTTAGTAAAATATATCCATATATATCCATATATATATATATATAGATATATAGTAAGTCATATCGAAAGACAACTAGCCGCCAGACAAGTAGGCGGGGATTAACACGATTTTGGGTGTGTTGTGCATTGAATTTAGATTAATGGAAGAAAACTTTACAATTAATAATTCAAATGCGAAATACGTGAAAGTCTTGCCAATTCCAGCAATTACTCACGTAGCGTATCTTTATTTGCACTGTAATATTTTTTTACTACTTTTTCCACTGAGCAGCTGAAAAATACCCATCTACCGCGAAATGAATAAACAGTGTAAGTGTATCCTTGGCGCTTGCGCATGCGTATGAGCGATTATCATTAAATGATTGAAAGCGACAATGTGGCGTGTGTAATTGTGAGTGTGTGTGTGTGTAGTTGTGAATTTCAATGAGTTCGATGCATATGTGTGTTTCTGTTTGTATTAATCGATTAGCGCGAATTAATTAAAAATCGGTTCACGTTCGATTTTGTGGCTGTTATTGTGATTCGGTAATTCCTTAGCACGGCAGTGACGTATGTGGTACAAGTTCAAATCGCAAACAACAAACTTTGTTTACCAGTTCTTCCTCTTCTTCCAATCGGACTGTGCGTTCTGTGATTTCACATAGAAATTTGGTTGCAAAAGGTTCTGAGAATGATTTAAATTAAATTTAAACAAAAGGAAAACATATATTTTCCAAGCTAATCTTCAGTTCTACTCTCCTATAACTGTGCGGCAAAAGAACACTCGCTTAAATAATAAAAAGCATGTAAGGCAACAATACAAACACCTTTTGCATCGAGTTCAGAGAGGCTGCTTAGATAAATTTTTAAAATACCTATATCTTTAATCCCCTATTCTTGTGAGCAAGCGTGAAAAGAACACTGGCTTAAATAGCAAATGGCATGTAAACAAACAAAACTAAGCGACTTCTAATGTCTAATTCGCCTTTGAAATTGTATGTATTTTTTAAACCAACACAATCAGCTTCTGTCAAAATAGCAACCAACAAACAAATCAAATCGTCAATTGTTTGACAGCTGAGAATCAATCTTGTTAAATATTATATCTTCAGAGAAAATTGTCTCTTTAATGCTACCATGTACAAGAAATTACGCTTTGGTACGATTTTTTAAGATTAGTCTCTTTTTGTAGGCTTTCGGGTACAAATGGGTACAATTAGTCTTTTCATAGCACATGCTCAAATAAAAGGGAACGATTTGTTCCATATAAAAATAGGTCCTTTGAGACTAATCGGGGACGCAACCCGGCCTTGCCTCATTTTTTGCAGGGAATATTTCACAGAAAATTATTAACTTCATATATACATACATACGTATATATCAGCTCAGATGTGCAATAATTAAAATAATATTTACTTCATAAAATGCTTCGATGTTCTACCACGTGCTAGTCTACTCCATGAATTTATCAGTAAAAGCTGGTAAACACGTGAAAAGCACTTGCTCTTGTAGTAAATTCCTACAATGAATAATCATATACGTATATATATATATATATCTACATATATACGATGCATATAAGTATATAAGAACACTCAAATTTGCCGCGTCTAATCAGAATGTGCAGCTTTCATTAGTACAGTCAGTATTTAAAAAAACGTTGCCTACTTTTAGGCGCGTCATGTGCCGAATACACTGATCGTGGTGAATTTCACTCAAACATTTGCTTACAACTGTTCACGAAGTGAATTTGTAATATAGAGAAAATGTATCGCATGTTGAATTTATCAATTTAAATACGAGATTATATTCAAGTTTATTAACTGATGACTTGCGCCGCCGCCAGCAATTATTGTAGATATTGTTCTTCCACATTGCTGCCGTCATTTTTTTAGCTTTGGTATTAAAAATTCAAAAAGTTCTTTGATAAAACTAACACTTTAATTCAAAACAGATTAAATAAATTGAAGGAATTTAATTATATTCCTCTTCCTTTTCTTCAAATATGGCTCTAAAGGAGGTTAAGCAACGATTTCTCTACTCACTCAAACTTAGACAAATATTTGCAAAGGATTTACTTGTCATTATCACTGACTGTTAAATAGTTTGAGCACAACCGATGTGTCAACTCGGAATACTTACAAATTTCGTATTTTTTGAGGTGATATTACTTACGTTTCGTATGTAGGTCTTTCTGTAAGTAACGCTGATGTCAAGATTTAACTAAAATTCGATTCTTCTTCGATTACTAGGTACTAGAAAATTAATATTTTTAATTAATACGAGAGAATTAATACTAGAAAATTAAAATAATTAATACTAGAGTCAGTGTGGACAACAAATTCTCAATTATCATATTTACGTTTCACATTCTGCCTAGAAATTAGACGGATATGACATGCGTATGGTGAAGTTTTTAATTAAAAAAATATATTTATATTGTAGCTCTTTGGAGGCATTAGATGTGGGATTCTTGCCCTAATGGGTGGAATACATCATGAAGATCGAAAGACTGTGCTGAAAGTAAGAAAAATAAGGGCAATTTAGTAAATATCAGGATTATTAAGTTGTTGTTGTTAATCTATCATAATTAAATACTCGTAAAATTTAATTGAGAAAAGCTGTTATGGCAAAACCCACTACGTTGAATCGAGTCCAGATCCAGATTTGAATATTAATATGAAATAATCATTTGAATCAGACCTAAATTAATGGAAAGTGGACTGCCAAAAAACACGGCGACCTGAGGATTGCTGTTAATATTTCTGTGATGCAAATGGTAAAATAATGATTTTTCAAATATTCTTCAAGATTTTTAATATATTTTTGCATTCGCTTGCATAAATTTTGGAATCCATTTGTCAAATTCGATTGAGATAACTACGAAAAATTCGTTTGCTACTTCTGGTGTCTAAAATCGTTCACGACCAGACTTAATCGTATAAAACGAAGTAAAATGAGCCGTGTCTTGCACGAGGCCGTTAATTATATCATTATTTTCATTGATTCGATGCTTTGGTTTGCTAAATATTTTTTTGTAAGTGTCCAGAAATGAGGGCCCGCATTATTTTGATGATTCGTCACAATTTGCTGCTCTTACGAATTTCACCACACATTAATCATATTACATTGGCCTAACTCTTTAAAGCCTTTGGATTATTAATATTGAAAAAAGTAAAAAAGTATATAATTTACTTCGACGTCCGTACATATACAACAACAAAAACAACAGCGTGTTTCGCTACTAGCAAAGTTTTTGCTTGATTTTTCTCAAATTGGTGTACCAAAATCATTGATTGTGCCACTTATGCACTTATGCTTTAATCTATGATCGCCCACTATTCTTATTCTTCCTCTTTTCAAATTTTCTGTTGTCATTAGAAAATATATTATTTTTGAATTTTTTTTCAAGAGCGTGCTCTAACGCGAACACACCTCTGCGTAAAATTTTATTGAAGATCATTTGGGTGGTAATTAATGATATCTCAATCTCACTGAATGTCACATGGCTATTTTGCTCAATCACTTCGCTTGTGGCATCAATATTCTCTAGTTTTGAGTGGCTCAACTAAAGCCTAGTTTTATGGTGAAAATGGGTTCAACTTGTTCACCGCATATTTGTTTGTTTCATTAAAGCGATCTTATTTGGTTAGTCCAGGCTGGAAATTATATAACACTAACGTATTTTGTTCACTCATAACAGTATCCACGTGTGTATATTTCGACTTGTGCCCCCATAAATTATATTTTTTTCGCCTTTATTTCATTAGCTTGAGTTTACATACCCATACATTTACTTTAAATGCAACCCTGGTCAATAACTTTTTGCTCGAACTAACCTTTTGTGTGAAAAATTGAGTGAATCGCTTTGTGAACTCAACTCATACCAACCCATTCACACATTGAAACACACATGCACACATGTATACATACCTTTCGCTAAATTAATTTACATTCAAAGAAAATCTAAACAATTCTAGTTTTAATCAAGCACTGTCCTAACAAACCATTCAGAACATTATTGCAAACGCGTGTGCAAATGAGTCTAATAAACAGAGCATGAATTTCAATGTATGTAACTGTATTTATGTAATGACTGTGAATCAAAAAACCATAAACGAACGTCTTTTTCTTCATAAATACTATGCTATTGACATTGAACCTGTGCTCTTGGCAATTATGAATTGAATATAAATGATTTTCTATGTACCGTAGACATCTATGAATGATGTGCAGTTTTCAGAATTAGTCACTGTGATAAAGAAAAATGTACCGTTATTTTACTGACGACTGATGTTTACTGCGCATTTGCATTCGTGGCTCATTCAGCGAGAGTTTTGAGAGCGGGTTTCAAACTAATGACGCTAGTTGTAGCGATTTTAAGGCAATCGTATGTATGTAAATATATGTAAATATATTTATAAATATTTATTTGAAATTAATTAATCATTAATAAGAAAAAAAAGAATATAGTATATTCATTCAAGTTTTGTGCGCGTGGGTAGAATTCTTAATAACACTGATAAAGCTACTAGTGCTGCTGGGAAAATTCTCAGTAAATATACATATGTACATACATACATATATAATTTTATACTCACATTTTATGTATGCATGTTGCATTCTAAGCGTAAAGTGCTTTCTAACGTATTGATATATTATATATAAACATCCACTAAGCTTAGTTTAAGTTTAAGACGAGATGGTTTTGAGAGAAATTATGCAGTCATATAAAGCAGCGGTGACCAAACTTAAACTGACCTGATCAAAATTAACACTGAAGCCACACGTCAACAATATCAATAAAAATTACAACAACATAACTCTCGGAAAGACAAAATATACTTCACCTCTGATATAAAGCATACCTACGTAGAGCTTTTTTTCTGTACATACATACATATGCTGCCAGAGTATGGCCTATGACGTACAATTATCCATTTTCCTTAAACTTTGAAAAAAATTTTGAAATATGTTTTGCTCTAGTATACATTTTTTCACTTAAAGGCTCCTTAAGAGACTTAAAGACAAGATACCATATCATAAGTTGAAATAGTCTTTAAAGTGCCTGTGTTTTATCACCAAGTGAAGCCTGCATGTTCGATTTATAAAAGTTTAAAAAAACTAAACACTTTTCTCAATGTAAATTTTTTCCATACGGCCGGAAGCGTAACTTCGCTCTTAACTGATTAACTTGAAAATTTGACATTAGGTAAGGTTATCTATTGGGTTGTTCGGAAAGTCATTTCGTTTTTTCCCGCCAGAGGACTTAATTACGTTTTTTCGAAACTAACTTCACACTTAAGCCCCATAACCATTATATGTCATGAGAGCTGATATTGCAAGGCTTGTGTGTGAAAAAGTTCTATTAATTCTACCCAGTAGTTTTTGGTTGGTGCCTTTTTAAATACGGAGAGCAATAAGCAGCATTTTCGTCATATTTTACTTTTTAACTTCAGAAAAGGTAAAAATGCTGTCCAAGCGAGAAAAAAATTGACGGATGTGTATGGAGAAGGCGTGTTAACAGTACGCCAGTGCCAGAACTGGTTTGCAAAATTTCGATCCGGCAATTTTGATGTCGAAGATGCACCACGGTCTGGAAGGCCGGTCGATGCGATAAAGGCATTAGTTGATGCAAATCGGCGAATCACCACACGAGAGATCGGTGAGAGGTTAAATTTGTCGAATTCAACTGTTTATGGCCATTTGAAAGGCATTATACGAAAACTGTCTTTCATGTTCCCCAAAAAAAACGAAATGACTTTCCGAACAACCCAATAGATTAAAAGGGCAGGTCGTTTACTACTTTTGTTATTGGAATTTTGAGTACATATTTTTAGCCAAAAGTAAATTGTTCTCCAAAAGTAGATAATTTTCGCAAAAAGTGTTGTGAAGAAATCCTTACGTCTTTCTTGCTTTTTTTGTATTTTTTTGAATGTATGCCATCCTAAAATGTGAGATTGGTTGAATGCGTGCCTTAGAACTAGATAATATTAAAATATTGTAGAGGGAGTACTTAATTCTCAATATTATCGAAATGATATCTGGTTTTGGGGAATGATGCAGAGTTGCAAGCCATTGGTCGAATATAAATCCGTATCCATTCCGGTTACATACATACAAATGCAGAATTAACAGTTTCGAGAATGGAAAATACCATCATGTGGATAGCGGATTGGTTGATGAGCTTATAAGACAGATTATTTCTTCCTGGTCCATTAGAATGTATGAAATATTCAAAGGTGATCTTTTAAAATTTGCCTAAAGCATAACAACCAAATATCTATTAAGGTCAAAGCATCATTTTAGTATTTATAAACTTTACCAAAAATATGCAAATATTCGCTAATCTATTTCAATGTCTGCCAACAACTACTGAAACACGCCCAAAATAACTTGGCAACTCTTTGATTCTTTTTTTCCAAACTTCTACAGTTCAAATTGCGGCGCACTTTAATTAAAAGGCATTAAAAAAGTATGCCAAAAAAAATAAAAAATTTGCAAACGATGCATAAATTGATTTAGACTTCGTCAGCAGCAACAACAACAGCAACAACAAAGTAGCGCAATATTTATTTTGCGCATCAAAATTGTCAGTTTGGCGCACTGGAAATTACCCAAATGACCGAAGGGTGTTCTCTCGGCTTTTTCATACGAGCAATACGATTTCTTTTTTTCGCGCTCTATTCACACACGCGTCATACGCATTCCGGACGGAGTTCATCTTATACCCCGAAACCGTTAGTAGGTATGCTTGGGGGTACATATTTCCTCTCGATGATGATGGCGATCAATTTATAGTAATCAAGCAATAAATTTAGAATATTTAAAAACACCATCTCGTCATCAACGCAGCAGTTTTAAAAAGTCACAGCGTCATGCAGACATATATACATATATTTATGTGGCCACTATGTATGTTTGCATGTATGGGATGGTGGTGTCATAATGGCATAACGGCATGATGATTGCACGAATTAAGAGAAATGCGAAATGTCAGTGGCTGACATGTGCAATTGAAAGCTAACGAAATTTTTATTTATATAACTCTGCCTGTTTTTTACACACTTATGCTTCAAATATATAAATATACAAACATAAAATACGTTTTGGTGAATTTTTTAGATCGTAGAAATGAATCGTAGATATATAATATGTCATTGATCAATTAATAAGCAAATTTATCACGTGCTGGAATGTGCTACGAAGGTGTTTTTATTTTTGTAAAGAATGGCGTATTTTCACGTACCAATTAGTTTGCACTGGATAGAATGTGTTTAGAAATTAATTTGTATTAAAAATGTTTTCTAGTCATAGTAATTGGTTTTGTCAAATAAAATTAGTCATATTTTTATTATATCCCTTATTGTTTTTGTTACGAGCGTTGCTTCAGAAAAGCATTTTTAGCGCTTAGAAATATATTTACTAGTTTTTTAGTCAATATGGCATGCGTTAGAGAATAGCGAATCGAACCCATTATACTGCCTATTTGAAGAAAACTGACAGCATTGAAAAAGAACTGTCAAAAATAAAATGTATTTGGGGAGAATGGGTTTGGGTTATTTGAGAGAACATGCCTAACGTTTTCTTTATAAATTTATACTTGTATTCGAGCCTTTATTTAGTAAACTCCTTAAAAATATACTAAAAATCTATTATATTTCCACTTTAATGAGGTGTACTTGTATTTTCTTGTATCGAATTGTTATTGGTTTTTCATGTCATTGTTTTTTTCGGCAAGACAGCAGCGTCCAAAGATAATGAGCAGAGAAATGGTGTGTGTTGAGGACGACTTATATAACACTACAAATTTATAAGAGCCGCTAAATAATGAGGAAACATAGTGTTCTCAGACAAGACGGAGCATGATTTTCCATTGGAGAAACAATTCGAGAATAAACTGAGAAAATGGTAGTTCTTATAATGTAGACCTTAATGAAAGGCCACTTATAAATTTCTAATTATCTGACGTAATAATCAAGTACTCACTAAATTAAGAGACGGGCACAAAATGAAACTACTCACATTTTGTTCAAATAAAAGAAATTTAATTAAAATTTTTATTTTCTAATTTTTTTTTCGAATGCTAAAAGTTAAACTTTTTTATTAGATTTTAACATTTCACAACCAATTAATCTTCAATTATACTCTAAAGATATTTGCTTTGGCCTAATTGATAAATAATTTAATTTTTAATTCGTTTCCAACTATATCCCATAGAGAGCAAATTTTTTGTTCAGATTGTAAAGTGGAAATTTTTTATTACTTCCAGTATGACAATTTCTCTTCCGATCTCTCACAAAGTATTGCTAGTATGACGTTAACAATAAATCCCATTGTTATGTACTCTTTCTGTAAGATCTATAAGGCGATGCATGTAGTTTAGCTCCTCTTTGAGAGCTACTTTTATTTTATTAGTTACCTTTTTATTAGTCATATGATGTCGTTCGAAATATATCGCCTTCCTTTTTTCTACCCATATGTTTTGACATTTTTATAACGAAAAATATGCTAAGAAAAGAAAATAACTGACAATTCTTTCGATGCGTCGCCGGTTACGCATGCTAAAAAGACAGTGGAAAATTTTAGGAATGAGAGTTTTGTACTTCATTTTTATATTTGTCTCATTGCACTCATGCAATAAACACTCATGTATCTTTGTATGTATGTTTGTGTGCATTCAAACATTAAATTATGTGTATATGCTTGCACATATACCCTGTACGAAATGATGAGCGCAATGAATCATTACTAATAAATGCGGGAATAACTCGATATTAGAAGTGGAAGGGAGAAAGAAATAACGGTTTTATTAAAAGTCTGCTACTGTACTAACATCTAAATTCAATAACTAGTAGAATATATTTTACTATATTCAAAAAGAGGGAACCAGATACAGAGAACATAATTTGTGGAAAATAAATCAAATATGCAATAGAAGAGTTCAAAGAGATAATTCCTCGAAAACTTGGCCTATGTTCATAAAAAGTTCGAGGCTACATAAAGAACATATTAGATCTTCCACTTCAAGGCGTTGATTAGAGAGAGAAGCAAACAGCCAGCCAAAATATAAGCGCCAAATTATTATTACCCTTATTTCGAACTCATTGCAACCCTTTTATCCAACATTCATATAAATTTCTCCAACTGGGTTCATTTCATTTAAAAATTAGATAATAGGCTTAGTCATTATTGATATATTCAGTTTACACTAAATTCACACAAAAGTAAGTAGCTGTCTGTTGTTCCTGTCTTATGCATATGTGCACTTAATATTAGCAATATGAATGTCTGTAATTCCTGTGCTGTAAGTACGTGTCTCATACTTAGAAAGTTACTAATTAAGTTAGAATGCCATTAAATATACAATATGCTGCAAATATTTTGCAAGTCAGCTGCCTTTTGACGTATTTACGATCATTTGGAGACTATATGTAGTTTCCAAGCGACTATATTTACAATATTTACATACTTACAAATGTATGTACATGTATATGTACTTATCTGCATATGTAATCGAGCTCTTAAGAAGTTCGCTATGACAATTTTATAATTTGTTTGTTATAGCTATATTTTTTCTTTTTAATAGATGTGTATATACATATATGTATGTTTTGTAAATTTCTTTTTGTATGTTTGTATGTGTATATTTAAATTAAGTACTATTATTTTTATTGATAAGATATTGTCTGTTATTAATTATGATAACAAGCTAACAGGTGGGAAATATGCGCAAGTCTTCCTTCTATATGTTGTCATTACAGTTATTATAATTATGATATTTTTCGCTGTAAAAAAAAAGATGATTTGCACTTTTTATTTAAACAATTCGATGCACAAATACATAATATGATGAAATAAAAATGTTATAAAATTAATATTCTTAATAGCCATTTTAAGTGACATGTACTCAAGTAATGAATGATTACCTGCTTTTTCTTTCTCTCCCACGTTCCTGTTGCCTGTATATATATATATGTGTATACATATCTGAATGGCTACGAAATACGGTAACTTTTTATTAACATTTTTTATGGGAACTGGGATTTTAGATATTTTGGTAGCTCACTTGCCGTCGCAATTATCAGTACAACTTTTGGCTGCGTTTTGAAATAACCGGATATACCGGTTTATACACACATACACACGTACATATTTGTTGTTTGAAAAAATTTAAAACAAGCAAGTAAGGACGGGCTAAGTTCGGGTGTGGCCTAAGATTTCTCGCGGAATTTGCAAGGATCGAAAGCGGGGCAATACTTTCAGGTGTTGGCATAACTTTGCATTAAAAATGTTGCGGCAGAATTCGACATTCATTATTCGACGATACCCCGAATGGATTTCAATCATATTTGGTATCTTATTTACTTATATTACAGGTCATAAACTTACTTCCATTCATTACTACGTTTTACTTACTGTTCGAATTATTTATATTAAAATCAACGAAATTAATTCAAATAAGATATACGCGATATAAACTCAACCGAAGTGGCTTAATTGAATGTATTAGATACACGCGGAAAAAGTAAACCGGAGAAAAGGAAATCATTATATCTGGTATATTTGGGTTAGGTAGTGGCCAAGGAACACTCATCATTACGAGATCTTAGCTTTTACTCAAAAAAAAAATCGAAAAAACTCAAAAATATCGAAATTCAACTCGTCCCGTCATCGTAATCATTTTTATATATCCATCCCGATTAGTTTTAGGTGCTACAAACAACCGTTATGTGAACAAAACTATTATACTCTGTTGCAACATGTTGCGAGCGCATAAAAAAATGCGAAAGGAATATAAAAACATGTTTTTTATGCATTTGGAATGAATTTTTTTAGTTATTTTTTGAGTCAAAATTTATTAGTTCTAGTCTTTTTGTAACTACTGTAAAGCTATTGTTCTCAAAATACCACGCTCTGCATGATCACTATATGTATATATGTATGTATATTTGTAAGTCCGTGTATATATATATCTTTTTAAATAAAGTTTTAAAATATATTAAATGGATGATTAAATGATAATTTAATTTCGTTGAAAAGAAAGTCATGTATAATGTTGTTGTTGCTGTTGCTGTTGTTGCTGTTGTTGCTGTTGTTGTTGTTGTGGTTGCTGTTGTTGTTGTTGTGGTAGAAACTCAGGTAATTCGGAAGAATACTAAGGAATAATAGAATAATAAAGTTGGCAGTACTTGGCCAATATAAATTCGGGAGCGTTCCAGTTACGTAAATTACGTAACATAATCTCTCATTTTCTATTTAAGCTATATTTCAAATGAATTTAGTTGAAACTTTTGTGAAGCATTCTTCGATGGAGAATTATGGAGAAAAGGTATTGTTGATGCCAACTGTTCAAGTAATAAAGTTATCTGTGATTGCTAGACATTTCCCATTTCACAGTGTAATATTGCTTCCGGCTAATAGATAATTAGCTATATAATATATATTAATAATAAATCGTGGTTTAAGCGTTATAATTGCTGGATCGTATCGGAACGATGAACGTTCGTGGTTACACTCGATAGAGCCAAGCGAATAGTACTCGGTTATAGCCGTTGGTTTGGAGTCATCATTGATCGGTATTGAGGAATTCTTATTCGATTATAAATCTAATAAAATTTTCAGACATCATTCGTCGACATTATTATGGAATTTTTTATTCAAAATATTTTGGAATTCAGTCATCATTTCATAATATTCCATAATATTCCATAATATCCATTTATTCGTTTTTCCAGTACCCTTAAACGTTCAACAAACCTTCTCTATTCACTAGGTCCATACATTTAACTTATAAATTAATTCAGCCCAGGGTAAAATCGTTAAATATTCAACGTAACAATCTTCGTAAATATAAAAAAAAAAAATGGTTTCTTAAAGAGTTAAAATAAATTAAAACAAATTATTAAAATACATAAAAAGCTGGAATGAAATTGATATATGTATGTGTGTAAGTATTTCTTTTATGGGCTATGTGCTGCCATCTGAGATTCGCCACATATCTTTGCGCTATGTTTGAGATATATGTACATACTCTGTTAAAAAGAATTACAAATGAAAGCAAAAACAAAGTTACTCAGTTGACTTGCTTCAAAGAGAGTGTCTATCCCTTTAAAGTGGCACAACCGCTCGCTATTCAATTTCTACTGGCTTATGCCCGTCTACTTGCTTTATACCAGTTACTATTCGATTCGCAATTCTTTCAAGTTTGGAACGGTAGAATTAAATTAAGTTACTAAAAATGAAAATGAAAAATTATGCATAAGAAAATTCAGCATTTGTTGATCCACTCATTATAAAATAATTATATATAATTGGTGCAATTACAGTTGTTTTCGGACCAGTTCATAATCAGTGCGGAAACTCCAGTTAAAAACTGGTATATTTTTCGATTATTTTACCCTTTCCCTGCCGATTATGCATCCATATTTTAATATTTATAAAAATTAATGTATGCCTTTCATTTATTTTCGTCACACAAGTGAGAGCTATTATTAAAGTTCTAATTGCAACAACAACATTTGCATAGATTGCACAGAAATACTCGCTTGTAAACGCACACTCACTTCACTACCAATAAACCATAATTTTTCAAATGCTTTTTACGCGCTTACAACTAGCGACAGACATATTGACTTACAAGTGTGTGTGTGTGTGTGTGCTTATGTTTGTTTGTTTGTTTGTTTGTATGTTTGGATGTTTGTATATGCGCAATTTGAGAGACAAAAGTGATTGCATTTACAACTTCTATACAACCACTGCTATGCACATAAATACTTAGGTATTATTATATAAAAGTGCAACAACAAGACCATGTGTAGACAGCACTACTGCTACTACTGCTACTACTGCTGCTACTACTACTGCACACAAACACATATATACATATGTATATGCGCAAATCAACGAAATTGAAAACGAAGAGAGGACCTCAAACCGTCTTCAGCAGGACGAACTCACGCTCAGACTTGTCTGACTAACTGACTTACCGACCGACCAACCGATCGCTCCACGAAAACCGGCAGTCGAAAAGTGTGTCCGGCAAGCAGCCGAAGCGTCAAACAGCCGTTATTCGTGTGCAGGCGAAACAAGGGAAACAGCCGACAAACAGAGCACGCGAACACACACACATATATACACACACAAGAGTAAATGGCAAGCACACGCAAACGAACAAACCGTCAGAACGTTGAACTGACTAACTAACATAGCGCACAAAACGGCGAAACGGAGCTCTAGCGGCGATGTTGGTGCTTGTCTGTGTTGGTTTAAGTGACTGCATTTGTCGGTGGTGGCGCTATAGTCTGTATTGCCGCGACACTGGCTCTGAACTCCGATTGTCGCGGCGGGCTGTGTTCGTTCGTCGAAATGGCAATGTTGGCATTCTTGCTTTGAATGTGAAACAGTGCGGTTGTCTCTTTTCGGTATTCGTAAATTTACACCAGTAAAGCGACAAGACAAATTAGAATTCATATTTAAGTAATCATAAATACATAAATTATTTTTAAAGTAATCTCAAACGTAACGTAAAGTTGATGTTCTTTCGAAATTGCAATTTTCAAGCTATAATACACTAAAACATTTAAAATATCAAAATTAAAAATAATATTGCGAGTAATTTTGAAGCTTTTTAAGTAATTTAAAGCTTTGTACTTAAAAACGCATTCTCGCTGCGTTTATACTATATAATTTACTTGTAATTAAACGTAATTTAAATTGGTATTTCGTAATTAAACAAAGACTGTTCGAATCGTATAACGATTACATACGTAGTAAGCGCATAGTATAGTTCAAATTAGTTTGGAAATTTCTGGAACAGTTTGAGAAGCATTTGAAGACGTTGTAAAATCGTGCGGTCGTGTTTTTGAAACCCTGCTTATGTACTTAAGTCCCCACGCACAAACGGAGTTGCAACACACACTTAAGGCTAGTGATTGTAGGAAACCACCAAATTATACGTTTCAACAAACAACAAAAACGAAACCGCTTAGCCAAACAACCGCGACAAAAACAACAGGGCAAGGTCGTTTAAGAATCTCGAGACGTAGGATTTTCGGATATAAGATAAATTTCGTGGTTTGTCCGATCACAAAAAGTCGAGATCATGAGTTTCCACAAGAGTGACTCACGCACGCCGCTGGCGCCCACGTCATACACCGTAAGTACTTAGAAATTGTTAATTCGATATCAGCCGTCATATATAGCATATGAGTATATATATATTGCATTACATTTATATCTATATGTATATATATACATATTGCTCGCAAGTGCTACCTAGAATAACGCACTCGCTGGTGTTTAGCTAAAAATACCCGGTTCGAAGCGATTTGGTGCGCTTTTTTCAGCATATCAAATTGTCGTTAGTTGTCGGCAGAGCAGACCCGACAAATGTTTCTTATAGCATATTGTCATATGACAATTCCTATGGGTCGGGAAGTAGGGATGGCGTGCTTCGAAAGCGATTCATTAAATTCATTTTTACCGCTTTCATGCTTTTTCTGAGCGTTTTCTAATGCGTCGCACAGGTTGGAGAATTGCGTAAGCAGTCGCCTGGAGCGTATGAGAGTTTGTGTGATGCATGGAGAGTGAGGTATAAGGTTTTATTAATGAAGTTGAGCGGTATGTAGTTGCAATTGATGTAAATATATTTAAATAGTGTTTTATATGAAAATTTTGTTTATTTATGCATTGTTTGCTGCTTACATATTAGGTATTACGGGATTTATTTGTATAAAATTGATTTTGAAAAGTCAAATTGCGAGAGAGTATATTGTCAAATACCGGCTCTTTTAAGACTAAATAAATTTAATAGCAAATTAGGGGTAAATTATGATATTTTTGAAGCAAGGGTTGTCAATAGTAAAAAAATTTGAATTATATAAAAATAGTAATAATTTTATTAAAAAAAACTCTTTTAGGCAATTAATGGGTCTTTCATTTCTGAAACTATAATATTTCCGTAAATTTTCTTATGATGAAACTAAAGTTAATTTTATTTTATTTACATTACTTTTAAATAAATGTTCAAAATTAAAATGTAAGTTTATAAATGTTAAGCTAATTACTTCTTTTTGTTTTATCAAATTTCTTCTTTTTTTTTACTATTTTTAGTTTTTCTTGATTTTTTTTTAATTGCAATTTTTAATCTTCTTAAATTTAAATAAATATATATGCAAATTTACACTGAAAAAGGAATAAATAAACAAAAAATAAAATAGAAAACAATTATTTTTACTTCCATAATTGTATTATAAAGTATTTTCAAAATATATTTTGTTAATAATTAATAATGAAATAATAAATAAAAACAAATGTCAAATATTAAATAAATGGAATATAATTTAACAACATTTACTTTACATTTTTAAGTTTTACAAAATGAAAATAAACTTAATAATAACTTCTATATTTCAATTAATATTTACCTAAATAAAATGACAATACCAAAAAGAGGTCAAAATATATTTTTAAAAACGTAAAGAACTTAAAAGACAAATACTCAAAATATTAGAAAAATTTAAATAAAAATTAAATTAAAACAAAAATTGTCACGAAGTAAATTATATGAAATATAAAGTTTTATTTATAATTTAAATATTTAAAAAATAATTATGAATTTAAAAAATGTAAAAAGAATATATGTTTATTTACATATACATACATATTTTTTAAGATTTTTTGTTAGAAAATACAACTAAAACAAATACAAATATATTTCTAAGTACTAAATTTAACTAAATCGCCAAATTAGTAACAAGTGAGTAATGTTTTATAACTACGCCTGGCTTACAACTGGCAGCAGCTTTCATTTCCGAGTCTTCTCCGAGTAGTTGCTTTGCTTTTGCACCATCTTATCGATACTTTCGACGCTTCCGTGCGCACATCAATCAAATGATATATTATTGTTTATCTCTAAACAACTATAAATATCTGATTGAATACAACAAATGTTTGGTTGAATATATATAAATATATATACATATATATATGTATGTACTTGATAATTAGTCGGGCCTATAATTGATAAGGTTTGATTGCATGCAGTTTTGTAAAAAGTAATAATGCTTCATATATAGGCAGACACATTAAACATATATATATACATGCCAATATATATAAGTATTTACGTTACCGGTGTTGCCGTAGTGATCTGCGCGTAATTAATAAATGAATTGGCCATAAAAATACGTTTACAAGTATATATGTATAAATGTATGTATTTACATATGTATGTAAGTTTCTATGTATGCATGAAAAAGCAACCCTTAGCATGCGCCAGCTATTTCGGCTACTAACACTTCTCTAACTTCACCTAACTAGCAGCTAAACTGCTGTGCATCAAACCCAGCGTACCAAATGCGGCACCTCACCGCCCACTGTGTTGCCTACACACATACATATGTACATATTTAAGTAAAGTATGTGATTGCAATGAACCATCAGTTGCATGCTTTATATATATGTACTTCTCCCCGTGTGTGTCGCTGCTATTCATGAGCTCTGTGCAGTAGGGATTTTTGTGGCTACCCACTCAACCAATTCCTTGCCGACCACCCCAAAAGCGAATGCCACTCAACTTTGTGGCAACACACGCAACACCAAATGCCGGCGGCAGCGACGGCGCCTGCAATTCCATTACGGCCGAATGTAGCTCTGGCAGCCAATCACTGTGGGTTGGCGTTGCTCATTTCTCGCCCACTCAGCACTTGTTGTTGTTTTTTTTTGGTTAATTTGGGATTTATTAGAATTAAAGGCGCGTATTTTGGTTGATTTGAAAGAAATCTAATGTTTTGTGAAGAAGTGCTGCAAATTGCTCTAAATATTAATTTTGTGGGGTTTGTTGTTGAAGTTTGCAAAAATTATGGATTTTCGCTTTATATTCTTACAACATTTATATTTTATAAGAGAACACTTTTAGTTATCACATGAACACAACAGTAAGGCTTTGATTTCAATTTTGCTTTTGCTCCAAATTGGATTTTTGGGTCGTTTTTTTTTTGGCGTTAAAAAATATCGAAAGTTTCATTTTTTCATTGAAGTCCTAATGAAAATTATTGGTTTTCATTTTTGATGAATAAATATATGCTTTGTAATTTTGTAATATATTCATTTTTAATTCGAACTTGTTTCTCAAAAGGTTTCCACCGTGTCTTAAAATTCATCTTTAATTTATATTATATTGAATCTAAAAATCTTATTTCTGCGGTCTAAAATATTTTTTTCGTCTCCAATTGTTCCAAAAAATTTTTAAATGAAATAAGTTTGCGATTTAGCCTGGTATGTTACCAAAAGTTAGACTTCAGTGACGTAAATATATGTGTACAAATACAAAATATGAAACACGCATGAAAGCAAGAAAAATTAAGCCAGTTGAAGCTCCCTCTTTTTATTATTTACGAATTTCCTTTAATATAATTAATCATTTTATTATTAATTTTAATTTATTATTTTATTTTAAAATTTTTGTTCATTTTTTCATCTAAGCTGGAAAAAGTATATATAATATGGATTTTATGCAATAGAAAATCCAAATAGGAGCTTTTGGTAGAAAATAGAATTAACTAGTATTTTGAAGAAAAATATCCAAAATTCAATCGCTCACTAAAGCATTTATTTACAATTTTTATATATATTTCAGAAAAGTTAATCTATTTTGTTCCTTTCAAAATTAAATTTTCAAATATTTCTTACATACATATTTAATGTTTTTCATTGAAATATACAGAAAGTTAGCTCAAACTAGTTTTCATAGTATCATAAATAATGTTAAATAATCAAAACCGAGAAACTCGTCTTAAACGCTAAGTTTGGATAGATTCTTGCCTCGAAAAGTTCAGTAATTTTTCTAGCTGAACCATACATATTTCTTTTTCGATATTCTAATAATATAATAAAACACAAGTAAGTGTTATAAAAAATCGATCTATCTCTTTATCTAGCTTTTTATTTTTTTACCTTTTTTCTGCGCTCTAACCACGACAAAGGTTGCATTAGAGTAATTTTTATATCTCTTAAGAAGCTTTTGAAGTTTTTTACAACAAAAACATTTCCAATAACGTGTAATCTTTTTTTAAATAAATTCTAAACTAATAAATTTATTAATTTATTTTGCTTATTAGTAAATAAATTTATATATATATATATGTATTATTATATGATTATATATTATTATTTATATTATATATATGTATTATTTATTAATATATTTTTTTAAATTAATTAAACATCAAAAATTAATGAATGCCTAAGAGTAATTGAATTTTTTTAAAAGTAATAGATGAGTTTTCAATCCTTCCTGAAATTTTAATCGGTTTAGAAACGGTTTGTATAAGAGAATCGGTTTGTAGAAACATACATAGGCACATATAAAGTCATATGTGAATAAATATGTACATATGTACGTCTGGCTAAACAGTGTTTTTATGCAGTCTCGCTTTCTTAAATATTTTTAAAAATACTATTTTTAAAACAATTTATTTCATTGCTCTATATTCACACGCATCTATGTACATATATCCGCGACTTTTTCACAGTTTTTCGAAATTTTTCCACTTCAATATTTATTATTTATTTTTTAAATTTTTTGTCGACTTTTTCCACTGCTCACGTTACAGCGATGATTTCTAGGTAAAGCACGTTTTATATCCGCTTATACCACCGAATAGCACACAGTGTACTTAACACGCAGCGGTGTGTGTGTGTATAGGTGTGTGTGAACAGTATACAAAAAAAAAAAATTCTTCTTGCTTGAAAAAGCAGTGGAAATTTCCACTGTGCGCACTCTGCATTCAGTCGGTCGGTTCGTCGCACCATACCAGTTTCGTTTTGCATTTATGCTATGCAAGACTTCGACGTTATTTATTTCTTTCTCTCGCCGCCAGCAAATCACAGCAGCGCGAAAGAGACCGAGCAGCTTCGATATGTTCATTTGAGGCATGCTACATTCGTCATCGGGTGGTTATGTAGCCACGATTCGCTTGTACACTTTGGCCACCGTATAAACATTCTTCAATTCGATATCTCGTAACACTATATGCCGACTATAAACCAACCATACAACAACAACAATAACAATAATTAAACATTTGCCATTGTCGTTTGGCTATCTAATACCCAGTAGACGATTCTGAGCCACAATTCTTATTGTTTGTTGTACTATTTGTAGTTCTTACTGTATTTACATATATATATATATATATATATATTCACATACACATTTGCAACGGACACATGAACAATTACGACTTTTGTTGTACGACTTGACTACCTACCTCGCACTTGGTCAGCACTTTCGTACTGCCAAAGTGCAAAGTAAAGCAAGTACTCGGGCATATGGACTTATATATAGTTACAGGCAGACATAGAGACATATACATACATACATATTCACATACTTTCCGCATACGAGTATTCAGTGGAACGATAAAGTGTAACACGATTGCTTGCTAGGTTGCATGGTCGGTTGGTAGGTCGGTCAGTCAGCCGGTTGCTCGGTCGTTTGGTCGTTTGGTCGCATGGTTGCTTGGTTGTTCGGTTGTTCGGTTGCTTGGTTGCTCGGTTGTTCGGTTGTTCGGTTGTTCTGCCTGTCGGTCGTTTCGATTGTTTAGTTGCCTTAGTTGGTCGACTTTAGCCTGCACATTACTGCGTCGAACAGTCGGTTTGTTTGCTCATTTACTCATAATTTTTTTTGCGTTTCGTTTGTTTGTGCTTTTGACTCATTTTATATTACATACATACACACACACTCGTATATTTACTTTTGCATATTTGCTGCTGCGCATTCTTCTCGTAAAAAATTGCAGGAATTAGTCGAAATTATTTCACCTTTGCATTGTTCGCTTTGTATATGTGTATTTCATATCTGTGTGTATGTACGTATATATAAATTTGCCGCCAAATATGGAACGCTTGCAATTTTTTGTTCGCTTTAAACGCACATGCTAAAAATGGGCGTTTTGCTTAGTTATAGCATATTGCATTTTATAATATTCATATTATATTATTTTCAATTATTTCCGCTATTCGCTGGCACGCAAATAATGTATTATTTTTCAACAAGTTCAATGGAAAGTGGTGCGTAGAGTACTTACCATCGGACCAGTACTGGTTTATGTTTTTTTTAAATTTAGTTAGTTTTGGTTTTTTTTTTCTCTAATACACATAAACTTGCACTATGTCTAAGGAATGTTGAGGTTGTTAACACCAAAATTGTTACTTAAACATTCACTTCAAGTAATTTCAAAAAAAAAAAAAATAATTGAAGTATGACCAGCTTATATTTCGGTGGTTTCTCGAAAAGTAGCGTCTTAGATTAAACTGCATTTTAACTTTCATGAAATCTTTAGCATTAACAAACTTAATATTTTTGTGAACAAAACATTTTTTTTTTCAAAATTAAGAATTTTCGAACATGTAGGAATTTTCTAAAAATGAAAAATTTGGCTTTTATTTATTCCTAAATATTAGTATAATTTACTAAATACCTGTTTTATTTTATTTAGAAATTGTCTGGTAATTTGTTATTCTATATGATATGCTAAAATTATATAATTAGAGTTGCCAAATTGGAAATATTTTTGAAATTTACAAAAATCTTTTAATTTTGTTTGTTGTTTATATCTATAACATAAGTATTTTAAACACATTAACTGCCTTAATTATATGGAAAGAAATTTTAATTCTATTAAAAATAAATTTTACTAAAATAAATTTAATTTAAAATAAAATTTTTTTCTAATTAAAACGAATTTTCATGGTAACCATGGAGCATTTTTACATTGAACCACAATAAAAAAGATAATAATATGGTGCTTCAATAATATTTCTAATGCTAAGTACGATAAGTGTATTGTAAATTGTTTTTATTAACGTATATACCTCCAAGAATGGTAATAAATCAAATAGTATATTTTCCAACTAGTTTTTCAGTGAAACTCTTTTGTATTGAAATTCATGAATTATAACAAAAAATATAAAACAAATTTAAACTTCTTATATCTAAAAAAATATTTAATAATTATTAAAATAAAAGATGGCAGCTTTGTTTTAAAACAGCATGTCTAAATACTTTTATTTAACAATAATAAATTATTTAATTATTAAATGCAACACCTGAAATAAGTTTATTTAACAAAATAATTATTTATATTTCAGTTGGGAACTCTACTTATAACATATTTTAAATGAAGCTCTCACAAACAAAAAAAAAAACATAAATTGTTTTGGTTATTTCACATATTTTTTAAAATTAGTATTTTATTCTGTGATGTTAGGTGGTAACTATTCATTATTGTGCTCTAAACAAAGTAATTTTGAATAAAAATGTTGATGTGATTATTTTCTTAATTTTATTTCACAAGGTACTCAAAAGTATTGAAGAATTTTTGCTTAGGTTTGCAGGTATTTTTTCTCTGAAAAATTATTTTTACTAGATGCTTGAATACTTGGAGTAGACTTCGTGCAACAATTATTTACTTATTTCAAAATATAACCATTAAGCCACTAAAATATACTCTTAAAACAATCATACATCAAAGTATGTATATCTCATGATACATTATAAGTCAATATTGCAAATAACTCAAAAACTTTCAAATTCTATGCCTTACTAACAATGAATATGGACTTGTTCATTTTTGTTCGAATTGCAAATGCAAATATAGAAAGCCATTAACTCGGGTTTTATGAAGCTATGAAATCATTTTAAGCGATAATTTTTGAAATAATATTTCAATATACATGTATGTATGTATTTACATATATACTATATAAAAATGTAAGTACAATTGTAAGAAAAGTTTTCTCTGAACTTGCGATATGTAAATTTGCGCATTCTATATGTACATATATATATAGTATGTATGCAGTTTGCGTATGCTCAAAGGTTAATTTGAACACTGTGCTGTACAAACGGCCAATAAGTGTATTTTTTTATATCTATATACATATGTATATATATATATATATATATTTACATTAATATGTATATATGTATGTAGGCGTATGTGTATTCCACGCTTTGGATCTTCCTGGTAGAAAAATACTGCTAGCACACCTTATATGACGTATACAAATCAGTTATCGGGAAAGATAATATTAAGTAGTACTCACAAATAACGGCTTTTGGTACTTACATATGTATCTATGTAGGGAAATATGTAAAATGCAGTAGATATTTGTTGGTCAGCCCCAAAAATTTTCGGAAATAAATAGGAAAAAAAAAAGTAAACATTTACAATATTTATAAAGATAATAATGATAACACTAAAACTAACAAAAATAATAATAATAATAATAATAATATTAAAAATAATAATAATATTAAAAATAATAACATTGAAAATATTAATAAAAATGTATAATATAATACAAGAGGCACTTATCAGACGGGTCAGAGTGTGTGTGTGGGGCACGCTTTGAGGACTGGTCCCATGTTATAGCAAAGTGTCCAATGTACTCGGGTGTTAGGAATCTTGGGGCATTTGGTATTAGCCGGACTGACGGACAGTTAAATCTTAGTGGTGTGATCTCCACTAGTCGGAGTGCCGAGCAGCTGGGATTGTTTGAGTTATATGCGCGTGAATTCTTTAAACGGCGGAGGCGTTTACTGTTTAAGTTACACTTTACATGGTATTGATCCGCTGTGTTTTTGGACACCGTGGAGTTAGGCTGTACAAACGGCAGGTACCCACGTAAAGCACATCGTTCAATACCGATATTCCATAAGTTCTTTACTTTTATTATTGAAGTAGAGATTCATATTTCGTACTCTTACTTTATGTGACTCATAAATATTTTGTTTTTCATCTATATGTTTTTTTCTTTGTTATTTAATATAAGAAATCATAAATTGCACATAACCTACGATTTTGTTATGGATTCGAATAAAAAAAGTCGGGAAGTACCCAACGGTACGTTTCCTATAAAACTGTTGTAATTAAAAAAATAAATAATTAAAATGTGGAAAGTATTAGAAATATTAGTATAGGCAAATAATAAAATTAGTGGGAAAAATCACAGGTTCAATGTGATATTTAATTTTAACTGGAATCGCTAATGAGTCAAGCTTCGCACTATATTAATATAAATATTGCTTCATTACTAATATTTTGTGATTTTAACAATATTGTTAATTAATTTTTGAAAATGTTATGTAACGCAAACAATTAGCAATGTCACGTGTCATTATAAAAAATTAACATAACAAATATATACTGAAATATATACATATATCTATGCATATACATATACATATATGTATATAATTCAGTATTACATTCTTCACAATATTCTGTTGATAACACGCTCCAATTTATGCGAATCCCCTATAAATAAATTTGTATGTAAATACACGCGTGTTTGTCGGTTGGGGAATCAATAACACATTTAAATTGCCATCGCCGCGAAATGTGAAGGTGCTCAATTTTCAGCACTGTTACGTGCACTCATTTCACCTATAAATAGTAGATAACAGTCAGCATAGGAATTTCTGAGAATACATATGTATGTGTTAATGCCCTGCATGGATATTAACTAGTTATTAGTTGCTTTACGGCTAGTAGGAACCGCAAGCGCACCTAATCAGCTGATTCACTTTATTTTTTCATACAAAGTGGTATTTTCTGTGTGTTGGTGATGTCACCACGTGATGTCAATTGACAGATATTGATCAGAAATATACTAGTTAAAACAGTTACATACATATGTATGTATGTGTTTATCGATTAAATTATACCCTCAGGAATAATTTTAATTTGGAAAAAGTATTGATTTTCCGTAGTAGCTATGCTTCTTTCTGAACAAATTTTTGAAAAAATTGGGGTAAATCTGATGATTTTCTAACTACTTTGATTTCGATCAGGAAATGCCATGTCTGGAGTAACAATTTGGAGTGTGATGATATTGATTCAATGCCTTTGATTACTTTCTTTATTTTGCTTTGCTTTACTTTGGCAGTTGTTATAGCGAAATTTTGGCTTGGAGTGCTCTTAAATGTTTAGTATACATCATGCAAGAGTCCACTTTCCGCTTTTCTTGTTTTTAAATATAAACATTTTCGTGTTGCGAACTATTGAAAATTACAAATTTTTCCTACTGGGTGGTAGCTGAGAGGCGTTTAAGAGGTCATGGATGGATTGCATTGTGGACTCAAAATAAAAAAAAAAAATTAAAAAAAGGGCTAACTACTATAAAAATTGTTGTTGTGTAAAGGTCTTGTTTTTGGTTTTTATACTTTTTTAACTGATATCCTGAATAGGCTATTTCAAATCGGTCTTAAATGATTAGCATAGCAATAGCTTATTTTATTAAGCCTGCCGAATTTCCAAACAGTAATAAAGCAACTTAATTATCATCATCACGTGATCAATTTGTTTCCAACCAGAAAAAATCAATTTTGAAGTCTGTGGTACTCTATATTAAAGATTATTCGGTAGCCATAGTACTTAGTGTAAAGTAGTAATTGTAAACAATCTACTTAATAATTATGTCTAGGTACTTAAAATCTACTCAAAGTATTTTCTAAAGAATTCATGTCATTTTGTTCTAAACCCTCAAAAATGTGTGGAAAAGTGGATTTGTGGGGATGAGTATGCGTAGACTGTAAACAATAATAATCTGTTTAAAAATAATGCAATGGAATGTAAAAATATTGTACTCTAGACCAGACAGGCTTTCGGAATAGACGTTTTTATTAATTTTTATATATATATATGTATATTTTGGTAGAATTTTAATATCCTTTAAAATTTTTCATCAAAAATTTTAAATAATATTATTTAATTAAGTTAGAAGAATTAATTATTTTCAGACTTAAATTATTACATAATAGTGGTAACATTGACTCAAAATAGTGACTCCACAGTTATTTCAAAACTGAAAGAGTTCAATTTATACTATGTACTTGCAGGGTGTAAACACCTAGTAACCATCGACTCATTGCGATTTTTCATTTCTATACAAGTGCATATGTATGCATATATATTCGCGTGCCAGGCGACTCTCTTTACGAGTGCACTTACGCTCAAATGACTATGCAAATAAACACACAACCACAAAAGTTAGTACGTCAGTAAAACATATGGAGTTTAAGTACTAGTGTACGAAGGTAAACAAACATGTATGTATGTACATATATATAAATAAATATATAAACATATAATGTTTGCCCATACATTAATTCGTGTGCTGAGCGCTCAATTTCCTTGTTTGCTTTTTTTGCATTTAACTTGCATTTTGCCCCACTGTACGACAATTGCACCGATGCACCGTTATAAGTGCTGACAATTGATGGTCGTTATCTGCTGGCGTCACATCGCACGGCCGCAATCAGTGCAATATCGCGATGTAACCTACATTCGCCCACGCACAGACACACCTATTTTGTATATAATCTGTGGCCTATGTAAGTACATATGTATGCATATATGTATGTATGTTTGTAAATGCGTGCGGCTCGTCAATGCCAGTTATAATTTATAATAAAAAGGCGTCGAAATTGGTTTGGCGCAGATTTCGCTTCCGTTATTTTACATGTGGCACGAGGTTCAGGCTCGTATATCTATCCGTGCATCAGCCTATCAATTTGCGGAATGCAGGAATGCACTTACACACGCAAATACGCAGCTGACATGCTGATTACTAAGCATGCAATTGTTTGTAGTAGTATCTTTTGTACATACTGATAGAAATTTCATCATATTTTAAAGTGTTGTTGCACAACCGATACTTATTTTAAGCCCATTTTTGTAATATTTTGCTCTTAAAGCATTTTTTTTTGCAATTTTAGATTTTCAGATATATATATATATATATATATATATATATATTTGTAGCTTATTAAGTAATTTGAGCTGACTATCCCGGAATAATGGTTCTTTTTCGAGATGAGAACGCCGATTAATTTTTAATAATTTTATTTTTTAAATTTCGTTGGACCAAAGAATGGAATATTTCTACTTAATAATTCAAAAATTAATAAATCTCGTCTGCTGGTTTCGCAGAAAGGAATCAGTTTTCCAAGACCTCGATGCCGATTTCTGGTTCTATCACACTTTAGGGGTGTGAATAATTTATAGATTGTTCGCATAATATTACGTCTACATGGTGGCCCATAGAAAGAAGTCGAACGACTTGAAATTTTATCTCCAATGTGCTTCTTGCTTCTTAAAAGATCAAATTTGCGATCGCCCGTTTGGTATAATACACCAATCTGTTCGAAGATCCTCTAAGCTTACATCTTTAATTTTCGTAATCGTTTATAATGCCGTTTTAGAATTCACTGTTGTTGAACTTGATTGATCAAGCCTCAGCAATTATTTGATAACTTATAAAAATCAGGTTAAATCATAACGGAAATATTATAAAAAAAAAATATATAAATATAAAAAATACGATCCCAATTTATTTTAGTATTGTCACTCTTAAGTCCCGAACTTTTGGTATCCCGTAAAAATGGTTGTCTATTAAACAACTGATTTATAAATTAAATCCCGAAATTTCGGTATCCCGAAAAAATGATTGTGTATTAAACACCATGAATTATCCATATATGTGAATAACATTTACATAATTTAACCTTAAACAATGAATGTACTTTAGAAAATTGCGATTTCCGAGCAAATAATTGAATCATGGGAGCCAATATTTATTCAACGATTCCCATTTGAATCAAATAAATAAACAAATCTATAATGCCGGGATTTCATTCACGGAAATAGCTTGCAAAATTAGAAGAAATATGAGCCGACTTTTATTTATGCATTATATATATTTATATATAAATATAATTTAAAGTGGCTTGGATAATTACAGCTAATAATTACAATAATTACTGCCAGCTCAAAAAAGCGATTAATTTATTAATTAAGCGAATTTAAATGTGGCTGGAAAAGTTTATGAGAATAAAGTATGGGTAATTAAAGAAATTAAAAAAATTAAAATTAAAGAAATGCAACTGCGGATTAAGTAGAATTTAGAGTTAATCGTGATATAATTGAAATAATTTTTTAATTTTTTTTAATTTGCAAATTAACCCTCAATAGTTAATTAATTCTTGTGCTAGGGAGCTTTGATGAAGTCTGAATACCCTCTGCAAGCAACTAAAGAAGTTTAAATTGAGAATTATGAGTTTTTTTTAAATATTAATCACATGTGAATAAAGTGTACTTTAAGCCAAGAATCTTATAGTCTGTCTTATGAATTGCTGTTGAGCATGAAAAGTTTGGTATTGAAAAAGTCTATAAAGGATAGATGGACATAAATTTTATGTCGAAAAATGGTTTTCTTTGGTACAAATTATTGAAACATTTTCGCTAACGATGTAGTAACTTGGTATATCTATGAAGGTCTCCGAAAAATCTCATTTACAACTATTTTCCAACATGCAAATTTACTTCAATTTAAAAATTCTTGGAGAAAACGTTTATTGGTTAAAAAATACTGATTTGGGACTGGCAAAATAGAAATTGAAGCCTTATGTCTGAAATTTTTTTTTCGAAAATATTAAGTGAGTATATATAATTTTATTGTATATTTTAGTACAACAAATCAATTTGAATAAACTGCCCAAAAAAAACAAAAAATTAAATTAAATAAAGAAGATGTACTTAAATTCAATTTTAGAATATTTTTAACAAATTTTATTATAATTGGCAAGAAAAAGTAGAAATTCTCTATGATAATTCAAAAAAGTAGAAAACAAGCGACTACGTCATCTTCGATTTGTCGCTTCTCTGCTTATCATATTTGAACTACTGCAATCTTTGCAAAAAAATTTGCATGTGAAAGCAACAAGAAAGTGATCCTGTTGACTTTACGGAGAAAAGAGCATGTGGATACCGAATTAAGGTGTTATAACCGCTTGTCGTTTATATCTCCATTGGATTATGCCAGTCTGTTTGTTTTATACCAATTGGATGTTCGATTCGTTACACTATAAGGTTAGTTATAGTTGGTGATAGCTTTTACTACCCTTGATAATAAAAACTAGTGCATTTCTAAACAAATGCTGCCAAAAGCTCTCTGACAGCTCAACAGTTGAGATGTTACCATTACTTTTCAAAATTTTAGAGAAATTATGGCAAATGTTTTAGCCACTTTCTTACAAAAACACAGATAAAATAATAAAATATTCACATTAATATAAAAAAGCATCTCGGGTTTACCTAATATACAACTAATTCATTTTACTACCTTTTGTGTTATGTAAAAATTTCAGGTAGATAATTGAGGCCTATTGTCCAGTGAAATTTCGAAGAAAACAAAGGACAACTAATAGGTTGGTTTTACACAAGAGCTCTGTATTAAATAGCACACATACAATAATGTAAATTTCTGGTTAAATGAAGCTAACAAACTATTTTCAAACTTTAGTACGCAGAAATCAATAGTGCAGTAATGAATAGGTTTAAATTACATTCTTGATTTTTATTGTCATTCGCATTTGCCGAGTCAATTGACAGAACAGTCTAATTGCAATTGATCTATTATCTAGTCAAAACCAGTTACAATCAGGTGCAACATCATATGTTTACCTCATCCTCCCTTATGTAAGCTCCTTCCGGTACGCCTCGCCCTCGCTCCCTACTCTCTTGTTCCCTGAAGTTTACAATCGTTCAAGCTAACGGACTTCAAATCTAATTAATTCGTATCGCGTTCCTTAAGTCAACAAATTCGCAATACGTTTTCAATTCCATGCACTGTTTTCCACACTTTTTTCACCTTTTTCGTATATACATATGTCTGAACTATTGTTTATTTAGCTGAAATTTGCAGTTCATTAGTTTCTTAAGTTTTGCATTTTAATGCGAATTTTGTCGGTTTTTTTTTTTTGTAATTTTTTCATGCTTTTTGTTTTTGCTGTAAGGCGAGTAACTCGTGATAATATTTAGTTGCGACGTAGTTTCGGCGTTGCAATTACTCTTTTCATTACCTATTTTACATATGTATGTGTGTATATATACTCGACTACACTTTTGTACACTTTACGGACTTTTTGTGGCCGCGCCATATTTGGCAACATATACGATCAGTAGATCATTAAAGTGCCGTAAAATTGATTTTAATAGCGGTATTTTCACATAAAGTGATCTCAATAAGCTCATTTGGTAAATAAATTTTCCGGACGTTGGCTATGAAAAGAAATTTTGGTGGAATTCAGATTTTTTGTAATAAGTGAAAAATTATTGAAAACAAATACAAAACAAAAAAAAATATATATAAATAAATCTGAAAATCGTTAATTTCTTATTTGAATATATATTTTATAATCTAAAATGAAAAACTTTAAGAGCATTAAATACATCGGGTAATTTTTTGAAACACGAAAGATCGACAGCTCTTTTTGGTACGGAAAACTTTATAATAGCTTTATAATAACTTTATAATATAATAGATTTGTTCAATCCTTTCTAGAAATTCATGTAATAATTAAATACGCTTATGAATAAAGGTCTAATAAGTTCTCCTCATAGAAAAATCATTCTAGTTCTATTAGAGAAACTTAGATGTTTAATCCCATAATTTGCGTGAGAATATATTTTATTTATTATTTTGAACGTGCAGTTTAAGCCGAAACCTTTTTAAGTCATTAATTCTTTGCTCTAGTAAATAATTGCAACTCTGTAAGAGAATTCACAAAATTTTCTACTTAAAATTTTTCCCCCAAAATCACGCAGTAGTCCCAAAATTTCAATGGTCCTCCCAAGAGTGTATCGTTTTGAATTAAATTTTACCAAAAATAATATTCTACTTAGTTTCAAAAAGATATAAAATATATTTTTAAGTTGGAAAATAAACCGTTAACTCTTACTTAATCCTAATGAAAATATACAAATTCATCACAAGTATTTTTTTAATGTCAACCAGTCATTATAATGAGAGAAAACGGTTACGTCCACGTTCATACTTATATAAAATTGGATCATCTTGTGAAAAAGCATCTATTGTTTAACTTAAACACGTAAAAATATATAATATGAAATTGAATACTAAAACAATAGAAGAAAAAGCGTCTATTGTTTAACTTAAACACGTAAAAATATATAATACATCCATTCTATGTTGTTGTTTTCGTATGTGAAAATAAGAAGTCATGAAAACAATAAAAATTGTATTCATCAACTTCGGAAAAAAGTCACAACCAAGTCAGTTGTGAGTGTGCATGAAATGAGCGCGAGCTAGCCCAGTAGGAAAAACAAACAGAAGACTCAATAATTTTTGTGAATTGCGAATTTGCTAAATTGTTTAAAAAAACCTTTCATTGGTTGATGAAAAATGTCTAGGAAATATTTTTCTGCGCTTGGTAAAAAAGGGGTTAAATCCTAATTGTTTTTTAAACATTGAAATGTTAGAAAACTTGGTTACTTGAAAACGGTAGAGAATTAATTTGCATCAAACATATAAAACAAATTAATTCGACATATCAACAAAATAAAATTAATCAGCTTTAATTATAATCACAGATTTATACTTTTTGATATTTTTTTGCTACTGAAATTGTTTTTAACTTTTTGTTATTTCAAAAAATTTTTTTTATATACTTTTTTTAAACTTTTTTTATATTTTTGAATCTTTATTTTTGTGGTAAAAAAAAATAATTCTGTATTAAGAAAATAATCAAAAATATTCAAAATAATTCAAATAATAAAGATGTATCAAAAAATGTTACAGTTATTCAAAGTGTAATTTTTTATGTAATGTTTTCTTTTTTATGATATAATGATATAAAAAATTTGTATTGCAAATATTTAAGATGAACTTGTTTTCACAAACAATAGTAAACCAAAATAAACATATTTTGAAATATTTTGAAATATTTTATGATGAAAAAATTCGTGAGTAGTCGATATATTACATGAGTTTTGAAAAATTTTGAATATTCTTTGTCTAAACTTGTATCTTCTTTGAAATAAAAGCTTAATATTTTGCCAAAGATTTGATGAAACAAGCTTAATATATATTTTACAGCCATTCAATCCCGTAAACGTTGAAAATACATCGATTTATCGATAAATTCAAACAAATTTATATAAATTGGAATGGTTTATCGCTACTTGTCAGCCCATACATATTAACTATTTTTCTCTCCTAATATTTCAGCCTTGATTACCCATTAACCATATTTACAGTGCCACCTTCTTGGAAATTTTTATATCTTTATCTTTAATTTTCATGTCTTTATAATTTAGTCAATGTTTCCTACAAGACCGCTTAATGCATTGTGATCAGCCGACTGTGCTATCGGCATGTGAATGTCATGGTCACGGTTGCTCATACGCCTCGTTGGGCGCGCTTGACGCTTCGTTCGTTCGTTTATTTTGCTCGTAACTTTCGCAATTCTTTGCTTTGCATATTCGAATTGCAGGAATATAATGTAAATAAATATACAAAAACAAGAAATATTGTGTTATGAAAATTATCGACATGAGAAGAGAGGGAAAAAGCGTCAAATAGTATTGAGTAATATTTATTGCGACTTGGCCATTACAACATTTAATCAATTAAATTGGCGCTTGGTGTTTATTTTTAAATTATTTACATTATATATTTTAAAAATTTGAAATTTTCATTTTTGCATTGTTCTGCTATTTAAAAGAAATTCTTTCATTAAGCACTCAAAGCACATGGCATCTCATTCCCCTGATGCTCAGCGGCGTGCGCTCTGACGCATTTGCTCGCTTTTGTTGCTCGTGCTGCTCGTTAACGTCATTGGCCGAGTAATTTATTGCGTTTCTTCTGCATTACAGTGATAAAAAGTGGCAACCTGCTGGCTGTTTAGTTGGCGTCATTTAGCTTCTGTCAAATAGTTAAACCCAAAACTATGCTCACTTAAGTAGTTGACTTGTCTGTGGGTATTTGCAACAATCAATTTGCAGTAACAATAAATTATTCAAATTAATTTAAGCAATTTGCATGAAAATCAAGTTTAAAGACACTCGTCGCAGCAATCGCGGTTCCTTCGCGACTCAAGTGTTGCATGCGCCGAGCACGTTCGGTGTGTCGCAACATTGTGGCTAAACATTCAGCGATCAGCACTCGCTCACACAATGAAATTTATCTGCGATTTCTGTTTTTTTCTTTTTGTTGGATTTCTTTTTATATAACATTTTGCATTTTTATTCTCTTAGTTAATCTGCTGAGTAGGGGCTGACATGCTTTATGTTTTTTCACTGGCAATAAAACGGGAATGTTGGCTCATTTCGCTAAGGCGTGGGCGTCTTGTGGGCACCCGTATGTTGTTGTTGTATGTTATATATTTTATATGGCAAGTTAATTGACATTTTCATTACGTGGCTTGCTGCATGCCAAAGTGCAGCGTTGGGCGAGTGGTCGATGCTGTATGCTGTAAGAAATATTTGAAGGGAATTTGTAGAAGCTGTTGGGTTGTTTGAACCAAACGTGTGGAATGTCTATATAAAAAGTGGTCAATATTTATAATACTGCTCTATTATAATTATTTTTTAACTACTACTTCATTAGAATATCAGCTTTCAAATAAAAAGCTTCTGAAAATGAGCTTCCAGTAATATTATTATATGTCTATAATAAATATAATTTAACTGCTGCTTCAACATCTATCAAAAGTATCAAATTCTTTCAGTTAAAAGCATCTTAATCTTGACTTCCAATAAAAAGCTTCTGAAAATTAGCTTTCTAAAGTTGAGCTTTTTTCGAAAACATCAACTGATCTGAAAGAAAGATCTAACCGACGACAATACAAATTTAAAATAATTTATAGGCATTTTAAAAATTTTTCTGAAATTTGGCAGCATTGCTCGACCTAAAAGTTAGTCCTTTTTTGCCTCTACTCTTCAGTAAAATAATAGTAGTAAAATTTCTTCTGCTTTTTGGCGAATTTGTCTGTCTTTTAAATTTTTAATAAATATTATTCTCCCCAGAGCTAAAGATCCGACTTTATATATAAATTTTTTCAATGTCGAACAAAAAATAAGAAAATATGTATATTTTTCCAAAAGCTTAAAGCTTTCTGACAACGTAGAAATTTATTTGAGGGTTTTTATTTTCTGTTGTCCACTAAAGGGTTAAGAGAATACTGTAGAAATTTTACTAATAAAATTTGTAATTTTTTTGAAATTTTTGTTGTTGTAGCACCAGAAAATGTCCCCCACATATTTTTTTGTATTGTAGAATGCTGCTTGGTTGACACTCCTTCGCCGGATATGAACACGGGTCCGTTCGGGATATGAATACCCGACTGTCATGGAATCGGAACAACAGTTGATCCTAACGTTTGTTTGTTATTGCACTCGTATAAATTCCTCTCCAAGGACCTAATGGACCTTTCCTAATGGAACGGAGAGAATGATATTAATTCTTCGCCGGTTCTGTGTGGAAGCTGGGTCCAAGCAAAGCTTAAAACTCACAAAGGCCAATAAAAGCGCTAAGCACAAAAGCGTTCAACCATACACTTAGCAATTCTCATTGTCTTTAGCTCGCTTAGGTTAATGTACGTCATTAGTGCCATACAAATTCTGAAAGTTTTTGTTGCGATCACCAATTTGATGATTACATTACGTTACCTATTGAAATGCCAACGCCGTACGGTATATGCGGAGCACCGCTCGTGCGCCTCACCACCTCCTCACCGCTGAACCAATATTGCTGTCTTCCCATTTAGTGGTGATCAACATTTTGGTGCAAACACACTCACAAGCACCATTTGGGAACTCGTCTACAAGTACTTAGCATGTCAATTGAGCAATTATGTAAGCCTGTATGTCAAGCGGCAGCACATTGTTGTGTTTTGATCGCTGTGATCGCAATCGCAATCGCATTTTGCACGCCCGCGCGGTTGACGAACCAACCATGGGTGTCTGTTGCTGTCAGCGCGACACTTTGACTGTCAGTGGGTGCGTCACTTGGCGTTTGGATGCTCAGTCAAATATGCAAATGCAAATGCAAATTTTGTCTACAAAAATGCTGCGCCGCGCTCACAGATCAGCGCTATTCCACTGGCGCTGAAACAGTCGAGGACAGATTTTCCGGAAAGACGGTACTTGCATTGGTGATCGCGCGCAACACAAAACGTAGCTGAAGGAAAACAAAAAAAAAAACAAAAAAAAAAAATTTTATAAAATTCTCCCGTGCGCCGAGTAAACGCATTCTTCTCTAATTGAACGAATGCATAAGTGCAATTTGTAAAATCTCTGTCAGCGGCGCGAAATTGTACTTGAAAATTTTGCCAAAAATAAAATAAGATCCGAAATATGTCATAATAAAATTGGCGACACTGGTGTTTGTTGTTCGTATGCCAATTCTTGTTCAGTCACTTGAAGACACTGGACGCACAGCATCGCACAGCATTGCACAGTGTTCACACCAGCTTTCATATTTTCGCATAAATTTCGCATTTCTTTTGTTCGCGTTCGCGTTCGCGTTTATGCCGCATAGTTTTTCGCGCTCAGCGTCGGTGACCAGCGTAAACATTCAAACTGAGCTCGTCAAAGCCACCGATAACGCGGCGCGCACAACACGAGCTGCAAACGTTCACGATAGCAGGCGGCGGCGACGGCCACGGCGATGACGTCAGCAGCGTTGCTGGCGGTAGCAGCTACGACAATAACGCGGCGTATGCGTTGCGCAGGCATAACGGTACGCGTGGCTCTATTGGGGGTGGTGGTGTGCGGGACGGTGGCACCGCCAAGGCTCGAATACGTGAGACGCGTTTGTCGCCGACAGCGCTGAGCAGACGTGAGCTGAAGATGGCTATGCGTAATGGTGTTGTTGGTGGTCGCAAGGGTAGCACTGGTGGTCCGCCACCAGCGCCCTCGTCGGGACTGGGCACAGCCAGTATGCTGCGTGTGAGTTGAGTAAGCGTTTAGTGAAAGCAATGATGTGTTTATGAAACATGTGGGAAGAAATATGGGAGAGTGAAGTATATGAAGATATACTTATAATATTTATATATTTTATATTTCAATATACTATATTGAATTATATTTTTGGGAATATTTTCCGTATAATTGAAGTTGATTAAAGAACTTTTAGGCTCTTACTTTTCGTCACCCAGGATTTTCAAAAACCAATACTTTAATCAAAATTAAAACAAAATTCTTAAGGGTGCTAAAGTGTCATATATTTTAGAGTATCTTTCATGTGTTAACTTAGTGTCCAATTTTTATTATTACTGATAAAGTGGTGACCATTAAATTTGTCGTTCACTGTACGAAGATCTCGGTTGCGACGCCCAGGCTGTTATGTTAAGTCAGTAAATTATTATTTTACACATAATTTTAAGATTTTCTCTCAGAGTTTTCAAATGTATTAGTTAATTATGAATTTAGTTCAAGAGATGTATGTTTGGACATGTGCGCTGAAATGTAGGCAACGTTTATTGCACAAAATTTTGATGTACATGCAGAATCCTTGCGTTTGGAGCTAATAGTTTGTGGTACATAAAGGAATCTCTCAACACTATTCACATATTGCGGTAAATTTTCATTTAGATTACAAGAAAATTAACTTCTTTTTCATCACGAGATTTTTTATTTTTTTTATTTACTCGATGACCACGTTTTACTCAATACTGAGGTAGGTTGCGAAATGTAGCTTAAAAGACCCAGAGCAGAATGTCAAAGTTAGTGTTCAACTAAAGATTACCTATTCGCTGATTCGTCATACATTTGCATTACCTTTTTTTCTGTGACTGAAATTAAATATAGAAAGCTTGCTGTTATTACCCCAAATGTTGCATACTTCCTGGCGTATTATATAAAACTTTTTTTAATCTTTGCTCAGTACACTAGTGCAGATTACTAATTCGATTACTGTAGTACAATTGCATTACTTTCCTCATATTGCATACTTTTTGGAGTATAATACAAAATTTGGAAACATTTATAAAATATTTCTATAAACTAAATAAAATGAGGCAAAAATTAAAAATGTATGGAAAAGTTGACTCCATTTGACAGATAGCACAGAAAAATTAGCAAAATAGAATGACGTCAGATGCAAATATTTTTGCTCTGCATTAAATATGGTTCACTATTTTTTTTACAATTTCCGCCGACTATATTATTAATGAATCTTTTTTAGAATAACAAAATTTTTAAAATATTGTTGGACTTTTAAATAATTAATTATTATTGTATACATATAAATTAATAAAAAAAAGTATTTACTAATGATTACAAAAATGTTTTCCTAAACTCTTCTGCCTCTGCTTTATGCCTCACAAGTCCGTTAGTCCACAGAATTCAGCTCCGCTGCCCACTGAAGCGTGCACTTTTTGAGTCTCGTGAAGTGAATTTATTTCATTTTACTATTTTGATTTTTGATTTCCGCGATACGCTCGTGAATTCTATTTTCGGTTCTAGCAAATCGCAATTAGACAGATTATTTTGTGCTGTTTTATTGTTATTTTTTGTTTTTCTTTGTTTTTTTTTTTGTTTTTATTTTCTAATTCTTTGTACGAGCTACCAGAGCTTGCTAACGCTGCTACTCACCTACTTATACACACATATATTTGTATTAATTTGTGTACGCATGTACATTTGTGTGTATGAGAGCGAAATATTGTGTAGTGAATGAACTTGACTCACAAAAATTGCTTGCAAAAAGTATAAAAAAATAAAATGAAAATAAATAAATAAAAATAGCAAAAATAGCAATAATAAAGAAAATAATGTTGTTTTTAGTCTGCCAAATTTTTTATATTTATATATTTATATGTTTTTTGTACAATTTCTGTCTGTGTATACAATATTTCATCGCTTAATTTCAGCATTGGTTATTAATACTGAGCCATTTAATGTGAATAGATGAGCACAGCTGCTCAAATCAATTTGCTCATTCATGTATATACATATATGTATCTGTATATTATAGTACATTCACAAAGCATTGTGTATATGTATGTACAGTTATTATATTTGCATGAAAATTGGCCGAAATTAATGAGAAAGCACGCCTAGCTTTTATTTGGTCGTGACTGTCAATTTGTTTATACCATATATAACTATAACTAACATAACTAACAAAAAATAAAAAATAAAAAATTCCTTTTAAAATTAAAAGATATTCTTTTGTAATTTTTATTATTTTGACCAACAATTGCGTTTCATTAAATTTCTATATTTATTTCTCATTCTCTACATTTCTTTTCATATACACATATGATATTTTGTGCTATGACGCCACAGTTGTGAGCTCATTGCTCTATTATTCACTCATTTTCCTAGCCATCTTCATATTCTGACGCATTTAACAGATTTTACGGTTACTGTTTGTTGTATAAAAACATTGAAGGATTTGTTGACGTCACACGTGTTTACAATTATTGCTCGAATTCACTTGTTTTTGTCCGTATTTTCATTTTCTATCGCTTGAATAAAACTTTTTTATATCTAAGTAAATATGTTTGTATGTATATACATATATACATATGCATGTATGTAAGTAAATGTGTACGCAACCAGCTATGTGTGGGCGTTTTGCGCGTCTTCACTGTGTGGTTGACCGCTGTAAAATTTCTTTTTTCGCCCATCTGCTTGAAAGATTTTCATATTTCCAAGAGTAAACAAAAAACAAAAAGGCATACACACGAACGTACGCATATCGTATAAAGTAAGCATGATATATTGTTGTCTTTCAACGGCTTTTGTGTATGTACATTCATAGTGGCATCCTATGCCGTCAGGGTCATTTGGATACGTATACGCACTGTACGCCGGCAGCGAGTTGTAGCGGATACATGTGCGAACGAGTGATATTTGCAATGAGTTAGGGGCAAATGTGTGTGCAATTTTAGCGGAGGCAAGGCGCAACGCACTGAGATATTATAATATATGTATGGTAAATAGTGTAAATTGCATTGTAGTGTAAACATGCATAAAGATGATCCTCCAATTTCAGAGCAATATCTTACAGATTCCCCGATATTATCGATAAAAAGTCAGATGTAGGCACTGAGGTCCTAATATTGGGTATCTGGTGGATTGAAAAGTTATAAACCGATTTCGTTTATTTTTACGCATGACATGGCATATCTTGAAGGCACTATTTGTTTTTTGAAAGTTTCATTTTCATATCTTAATTGCTGCTCGATTTATCTGCTTTAAAGTGAAAGGATCAGAAGAAACTTAAAAGTGTTTTATGTGAG
Source organism: Bactrocera minax (assembly GCA_021498325.1). Lineage (NCBI taxonomy): Eukaryota > Metazoa > Arthropoda > Insecta > Diptera > Tephritidae > Bactrocera > Bactrocera minax. The sequence continues at coordinate 7,406,365 of JAKEEE010000001.1, forward strand.
AAGTAGGCGTGGTTTTTATCTGATTTTACCCATTTTTAGAGTGTGACATAAGAATGCAAATATAATGCCATACACCAAATATTGTTGAAATCGGTTAAGGCATTCTTGAGATATGGGATTTCTCCTAAAAGTGGGCTTTAACTTAACTTTTGTATGGAAGGTAGGCGTGGTTATCAACCGATTTCACTCATTTTCTTAGTATGTGAAGAGATGATAGAAAAAGTTAGTCGGAGCAAGTTTGATTAATATAGCTTTAAAGTTTTCCGAGATATATATATTAAACCCATTGGGAGCGGGGCCATACCCATCTTCACAAAAAATTTTGCTCACAGATGCCCCGCCCTACTACGATCCTCTATACCAAATAACACGTTTATATCTTAATTTTCTGCTTAGTTATAGCACATTATCTGTTTTCGATTAATGGCATTTTGTGGGCGTGGCAGATGTCCAATTGCGCCCATCTGCAATACCAGTCGTCTCACGATGACAAACAACACGTATACCAAGTTTCATCAAAATATCTTAATTTTTACTCAAGCTATCGCTTGCACAGACGGACGGACGGACGGACGGACGGACGGACGGACAGATAGTCACTCGGATTTAAACTCATCTTTTCATCCTGATCATTTATATATATATGTATATATAATATACATACATATATTTTGTTTTGTTTACATATATACATATATACAATAAATGTCTACACCTAACTCGTTTAGTTCTAGGTGTTACAAACAACCGTTAGGTGAACAAAACTAATATACTATACAAAAAGATTTGTGCTTATATTAAAATCGAAAATAAAAGTAAATCTGCTAAAAATAATTTTGAACTTAAAATTTCGGCAAAACGGCAAAGATTTTAATTATTTTAAATATATCTACAAAAAAAAAACAAAAATTTACGTTAACATTCATAAAAAATCTTTGCAGGTATATCAAAAATTTTAAATCATAAAAAAAATACCTTTACTGAACTATTTTATTAAGCTTGGGAATATTGTACTGAAACAATAATTAAACAAATAATAAATTTATATTAATAATAATAATAATTAAAAACTAATTATTATTTCAGCCCAATATTTTTGTCTCATAGATTTTAAATAAATATGTGATAAACATATTATATGAGTTATTAAAACTACATTGTCTATTAAATTGCAAAAGTTTCAACAAAATAAATTGAAATTTTTAGTCCCCACAATTATGCAGTTCAAGTTAAAGCATTATACCGATTTTTTCAAAATATAAAGTTTTGGAAGTATAGTAAATATATATATAAATTGCGAATAAACTCGATATAATAACTAAGCAAGCAATAGTTTTTATAATACTTATCTTTTATTTTGTTGAAAAACTAATTTTAACTCGCAAATATTTTATGCAACAGAACATATTGCACATGCAACAAGCCCATAGCTGAAAAATATTATGGTATAAATGCGCATAATATATGTATGTACATAAACTCAATTAAAATATGAACAAATCCGCCACACTTGACCCACACATGCGCACAATAAGCGACAACGATGCGCCGAATTTCGAAGATAAAAAAGAAATTCACCGATATCTGCAACAAGTACATGTGTGTGTGCGTGCGTGTGTGTGTAGTTGTGCGGCGTGTAATTAAAAATAAGAACGAAAATTTTACATTTGGTTTAAATTAACGATTTCTTTATGCTGTTCAAATATCTTTGCAGAAAATCCCGACAGTATCGGCGAGCTATGACAACGAGACGCACACCGGTTCGAGGAGTAGCGCGATCAACTCGAGTCAACCAAAGTATGTTTTATTAAATCGTGTCATAAAATAAAAACACGCCTAATATATCAAATATTTTTTCACAATTTTCATTGACTACTTGCAATTTGAGACTTTTGATAAGAGAAAAAAATAAAAAATAAAAAAATAAATAAAAAACCGCAATTGCTTGCCTTGCAACGTAAACGTAGTTGTAGTTTTGGTGCTGGTTATTTCTAACTTTATATTCTCGTGCAGTGCAGTATAATAAATAGTTTATTTATTAGAACAATGTATAAAAATATTGACAATAATTCATCAACAACAATGTTTGAAATGTACGCTTCTTCGGATAGATTCATACGCCCGGATATGGTTGATGTGCCGGCACAACAGGCCGCCGGATCCACGTTGCCGTTGGTGTTGACGCGAAAGAAAGGCGATGAGGAGGATGTCAATTATAATCCGTTCGAGCACCGGAAAGTCGATCATCCGACCTCGTGAGTATTGAATCATTTACTATATGCATTAATTATTTTTGTTTTTTTTTGGTGTGGCTTGTATCCGATTTGCCAATCGCTTGAGGTGTGGCGAATCGAACAAGCAACTGGTATAATACAAATAAAGTAATATGAATTAGTTGAGATATAACAACAAGTCGTTATAACATTTTTATAAGGTATCCACTTACGCTTATGGTATAGTTCAACTGGATAGTTTTATTGTTGATTCCATATATAAATTTTTTAACGAGAAGAAAGGCGAATCGAAGTTGGCTTAGACATGTTGGAATGAACTTGTTAAAAAATTGTCTAGTTCAGAATTTGATCAATATTTATAAATAAAAGAAACAACAACAATAAATGTTTTTTAATAATTACGAGATGCCAAAATTTTTTCATTTTATACGATTTTTGTTTATTTCTAACCACAAAATTTTTGTCATTAAGATAAATTTAAAGTATCTAATGCAATATTAAATTCAACGTTTGATTCGATACATTCGGTTGTACGAATGCAAAATCGAAAATAAAAGAAAACTGGAAAATAAACTTAGAAAGAAATAAAGTAATTTATGAAAAACATTTTAACAAGAAAAAAAAAACGCAAGTTAGAAAAGGAATGGCAAATATTAACGTGAGTTTCTAATTTCACAGCGAACTAATAGGCTTACCTAATTCTTTCCACATTAAACCTTAATTTACCTTACTGGTTTTGCATACAGTGCTTTCACCCTAAAGCGGGAGCTACCTTCTAACGGCGAGTGAAAATAAAATGAAATTAAAAGCAAAATTTCCATTAAAAGTTATTGTTTTCTCCGAACTGAGTCGCAATAAAATGAATCACAAATATTAGGCATACAAATGTGGCATATCAAATGCCGATCTTGTGAGATTTCTCGTGCGCCTATAAAAATTATATTGTTAAAGTGAAATTAATCAATAATAATATTTTTAATGCATATTAAATTAAACAAAAATACATTAGAAATATAATGATAATTATTATTTATAATTTTCCCTCATAAAAGATCAATGTTGAAATTTTCCATTACGATCAGTGATCGCATCGCAACACTTTTAATTGAATTTTAATTTCTTATGCATCATTAAAAGCGCAAAAAGTGTCAAGGTCGCGCACTGATGCCTCTTATTACTTCTACCTTGCGAACATTCACGAAAATATTATTATTTTCATTCTCATGAAAGCAAACATACACATAGCTCCCAGTGTGTGTATGACAGGTTCTTTCTTTACTTTACGATCGCTTTTGAGAACAAATATATTGGCGATTAATGTATGTATTTTAGCTTAAATCTATCTAATTTAGTCGATTTGTTTTTGTTTACTTGAATAACTGAATCAATAATGTGCCAATTTATTTGGTGATATTGGGATATATTTACACCTAGACTACATAATGATTCTGTACTTTGCAGTTCCTAAAACATTTATCAAATGACGCTAACATTTTACTTTACTCTGATATTATCCGACAAATGAAGGACCCATAGATTCCCATTAAATTCCAAATTATAGCGAAGTCTTTTCTTCTAGAATATAGGTAAATTTTGCAAATTGACGTTCCAGAATTCATGGCTGCTGATTTTACGGTGGTGGGGACTGAACCCATAAACAATTGCGCAACTCTATAATAATAAATATGTTGTTGACAATATTTCACTACTAGTATTCCTGACAACCTTGTTCCTATGTAAGCTCTTATGCTCTGTCAACAACCTTGAGCTTATACTAATGTAGATCATTGCCTGATTAGATTTTATTTTTTTTTTTACTTTTTGGCAATTTTAAGATATATATTTACATCTGGAACCTCATTTATACGATTAACTAGGGACTCGATTTGTGATTTTAAGATCAAGTATAGTCATATTTTTTATTTTGTTTAATTTTGAGAAGATATAACAAGTTGTTTCATTCTCATTGTTGGTTGGTTGAAAAGGCCATCACTGGCCTCATTGATTTCTAATCTTATAGATGGATATAACCTTTATCGGACTACATTTTTTGTATTATTCTCTGTACGGCTCTTTGACTATAGCTATATAAACTATAATCATATTGAACAGTTGAATACAAAGTTTCCAGAATTACATCAGGTTATCGGTAAAATCTTCTAGTTTCATAAAGCAACTGACTTTGACTGACTGTTGAGGTTTATAGAGAAGGATTTATATAATTATAAAATAGGGGTTATACTGGTTACTGGTGGATTATTTCTCTATAAGTTTAGTGCATAAGATTCTTCGGATATCATTATTCTCTTCTTGCCAACAGATCTCAAAAGTAATGAAGAGACCTAGCACTATCAATTTAAACTCCATCATAGTTTCAAAGTAAGTTACGGGACCCCGTTTTGAGGTTAGATCACAATCCTGGTGGTTTTGTGCCATAAATCATCAAAGTGTATTTAAAATATATTTATATCGAAATTGCTATAGTTTTGAATTTTTCTGATGATCGTTATTCAATGAAGGTCAAGGGGGACCTGGGGAACCAGGTCACGATAAAAGTTTACATTGTATTGAAGTGAAGGCGCAGTGAAGTGTGATCTTCAATCAAGATAAGGAAATTACGAAATGAAACACGCGGATTAGGAAATTAATCTCCTGATATTGAAAGTAAAATTTGGCTTTAAGTACCATTAATAATAAAATGGTATAGAAAAAGGTCATCACTTGCCAAATTGGCTTGCCAATGATCTTCCATGATCTTGAACTTTAAAAACGGACATTGCCATCGAAACAGTGAAAACGCGCAACAACCTCGGTAAAAATGCGACCGAAATGTTTGCAAATTGTCTTAACAAAGGTCCATTGAGGTCAGCAAATAAATTTCGCGGCTGCCGGTAATTTTCCACTTGATCAAACTTTTATCTGAAAACCCACACAAAATACGAGATAGGCGCACAAACATATCCACTTATGCATCTACGAAGGTATGCCGTAGATCGCGACACGACGTCAGCGGAAATTTTTACATGGCGTCGCCGAAACTTGGCACCGTCTCTTAGTAGTGTCCTTGGTAATGAAAAAAAGTTGCGAAAGTGTACAAATAAATACAGCCAAAAATAAATACATGGGAATAGAATTGCTGAGTGAAGAAAAAATTAAAAAAAAAGAAGATAAAGAAAGCGTCAAAAGCATTAAGATAAATACGAATGCAACACTGAAAAAATATTTGCTGGCTGCATAAATGAGTGGGTATAAGAGTATGTGAGTAATTTATCTATGAGGGTACGAGTTGTAGACGCCAATTAGATTTGTGGAAAATGTGATTTTCCTCTATATTTGCCTCTGTATTTGCTTGCAAACGTGTGAGTTGGCGCCAAGCCCAGTTAAACGATCTCTCAGCACTCACACTCTCACTGGCCCGAAGATCACTGGCTCGTATCTTGTACTTTGCACCCCGTTGGCTGATATTTACACTTTACTGCACCGCTTTTGACAATTAGCGGCGATTTGTGATGTGAAATTGTCAATTAAATCGATCTGTGATTTTCCATCACGAGTGATTTGAATGAGATTTAGAGAGGAAGTAGTGATCACGAGTTATGTTTAGATTTCAATTTTACTTCAATTTAAATTATTTACACTAATTAATTATTTTTCCCAACATTCCGATTTAATTTATCACTTAGCGACTCTTTTTTTCAATGGTTTTTAAATAGATTTTATTTTTGTAATTTATTTATTGTAAAAAACGTCATTCTGAAGCGTTATATTGTCCGCCTACATAACTTATTCATGCCAATTGTCTAAAAAGAAAAGAATTTTTTTTTTGTTGGCGCCCTTTGCAATTTCTTGGCAGTCTCCTTTATTTGTTTCAAGCGTTATTAACCTAAAATAAAAGCACGAGCAGGTTAGGAGTGCTATATTCTAAAAATGTAGACTTATATCTTGCGGTAATTAATGACCTTTTTATACCCTGATGCCGTTACTTGAAACTTAAAATAAAAGCGTATCCGAACTTGATGCAAATAAAGTAAGATCTTCAACGAATATTTTTCTTTATATTTTCAAAGTATAAAAACTTATCCGAGGTTTCTGGACCCTGCAAATTGGTTAAACTCATCAATTATTTGTTAACGGACATCTATATTTAATATTTTGCATTGTTTTTTGGACATAAGTATTCATAATTGAAAATTGTCTGTAAACATTTAGATTTCTAGTTATTTGATTAATAGGAACAATTTATTCCGATTCGTTTAATACTTAATACGGCTAATACGGTAATACGGCTTACTTTTTGTATATAGTCAAAGTAGACAAAAGCTTTCAAAGAGTTGAAGACGTTGTTGAACCTCCAATTAGCTATATCCTCGATTATTTGTTATCGCAAATCTCTGCTTAATAGTTTCTGCAGTCCTTTGGAAGTAGATATTTTGGTTGAACAACTAAAAATTTGGATTTCGAGTTATAAATGACCCCCATTCCAAATAAAACAAATACATCTAGAGCCCTTAGGCGGTATAAAGGTATTTTACACCTTTAAAACTACTTGGTTTTGCACCAAACATTTCTTCTAGTCTATAAATTTTTGGTTATTTTAAGTATAAATTAGTTCCATTTCTTACGCAGACATCAAATTTTCTAAATTGCTAAGTAGATGTGTTATTTAGACTTTTCCATATCTATATTGATATCGAATTATATTATTTGAATCGAACTGAAGACCACATTCGTGTTTGAATAATTTCGATGTAGATTTTTACCTGAAGAAGTCAATACAAAAACTAAGAAATCTTCTCAAATAGCTCTATCTCAAGCTTAAGATAAGTAGCGGAGTCCTTCTTATTCACTATCCCAGTCCCACCGACATTGATGTCTCTGCTCTGACTAGTTTCTACTACTTTTTTTATGTTTCTAGAAGACACGTTCTAATCAGACTTTCTTAAGTAATTAAACAACTGAAGAAAATAATTTCAAGACGTGTATACATACTCCAGAGTGTTACTTCAGCTGAGACCTCTTCAATACGTAGATTGTAATTTATTATAGGGAAACCGTTTGAACTCGGAATTTAAGGCATATCGTGATTGAGATCAAGAACCGGATCAAGAATTTTTTGCATGAATGTTTTGACTTAATTACGAAAGCACCACACAAATTTATTGGCTATCAAATATTTTTCGAGATATTCGTTAGTCGTCCTTAGATTAGTTGATTTTATGCAACCAAAGGAACAGGATTTATATAGTCAGAAAATGTTACTCCAGGGAAATTTTCAGAGAAGTAGTAGGGAGTAGAAATGTATATGCTTTTAAAAGCATAATAAGGGAGTTATAGTTAGGCTGAAGATGAACTCTTACTACAATGGAATTTTCCTCGCCATTTAACTTAAACTTAAACTTAAGATCATAAAAACTCCATTTAATAATATTTTGCTTTAATTTATCACTTACAGCGATTTGGAGACCTTCGTACATCTGCTGAAAGGTTCACTCGGCTCCGGTATACTCGCCATGCCGATGGCCTTCATGAACGCTGGTCTGTGGTTGGGTTTAGTCGCCACCTTTGCCGTGGGTACACTTTGCACCTACTGTGTGCATATACTCGTCAAATGTGCGCACATCCTTTGCCGGCGGCGTAAGATACCGATGATGGGTTTCGCCGATGTTGCCGAACAAGCCTTCCTCGACGGACCGCCCGGTTTGAATCGCTGGTCTCGTTTCATCCGTTTCATGGTAAATGTCTTCCTCGTCATCGATTTGATTGGCTGCTGTTGCATTTATCTGGTGTTCGTCGGCACAAACGTGAAGGCGGTGTTGGATGAATATATGGAGGAACAATTGAATATACGTGTGTGGATTGTAATCATTACCTGCCCGTTGTTGGTAATGTGCCTGGTGCGCAATCTGAAGTACCTCACACCCTTCTCGATGATCGCCAATATTTTGATGTTTGTCGGCATTGTGATTACATTCATTTATGTATTCGATGATTTGCCTGCGCCATCGGAACGCGATGGCGTCGTCAATGTCGTGCAGTGGCCACTCTTCTTCGGCACTGTGATCTTCGCGTTGGAAGGTATTGGTGTAGTTATGTCGCTGGAGAATGACATGAAGAACCCTACCCACTTCATTGGCTGCCCTTCGGTGTTGAACTTCGGTATGGGTGTTGTGATTTCGCTGTACACTTTGGTTGGATTCTTTGGTTACTTGAAGTATGGCTCGAAAACCCAAGGCAGCATTACATTGAATTTGCCAGCAGAAGACAAGTAAGTTGTTACGTAGTGTGTATGTGTTGTTGTGACCTACTAATTGCGTTTGTTTTGCTTCATAGATTGGCTCAGTCTGTCAAGCTTATGATTGCCATTGCTATCTTCTTCACATTTACGCTGCAGTTCTATGTGCCGGTGAGCATCATTTGGAAGGGCATTTCGCACAAGATCTCCGAGGAGCGCAAAAATATTAGCGAATATGCATTGCGTATTGCCTTGGTGGTGAGTACTGTGATATATATATATATATATTTTTTTTTTATGGAATATATACATACGTACGCATTACATTGAAGACATTTGTAAGTATTCACATCCTACCTATAGTACACATAGGTGATTTCTGAAAATGGCGCACCACATGCTGTGTCCATTTACAATCTCTCAATTTCCTGTACGATATTCTCATTTAATCTCTGAGATAGATCTTGGAAAAAAGACTAATTGTTAGGACCTGGCCTTCGTTAGCCCACCTCACACGTTATCGGACACAAATGTTCCCAGATTCAAGTAACTCGGACATTTTCAGTTAGTTTTATCCTCAGCAATATATAAATTCATCTATAAGTAATTGTGATTTCACTACAAAGTAACTCAAATGCTTCTCTGTTTAATATTTTGAACTCACATGAAATCTCTCAGCCATCTATAAATTATAAGATTTCTAGATTTGATTCTCTAAAGAGTTATGAGATCTATAGGATGGAAGTTTCCTATGCGGTTATATGTTGTGAGGAGTCAAGGGGGAAAATTCAAAAGCTTTGGGATCTGTCACTGTAACTTTGGCTAAATTGCATCGCATAAGTTAGATGCTCAGTATAAATATATTAAGGCTAGAACCTATTTTGCCGATCAGTCAATAATTTTATATATTCTCTATTTATACTATCTTATTTAGAGAATATCTCTATATTCTATTATTATATAGTTCTTTGGAAAGTTTCCAAATGTTTAGTTGCGTTATGGTGCGGCTTTGAAATGATGGGCTTTGAATAGTTCGTAAATTTCATGAAGATCCCATTATATGTCAGAAATATACTCGAAGGGTTGATATGATCTAATAAGAGATTTAAGTTTTTGTCTCTACATATGACACACTGAGTGAAATAAGACTTCTTTGGTTATCTAATCCATGAATTATGAGGTTGAATGTTGTTTTAGCGACATAAAAAATATTCCGCAAATATATTTGGCAGAATGTTGACTTGGCTAGAATTCGGGTCCGTTCCGATCATGTAACCCCAACTTAGGTTGGCTTAAACTAAGTAAATGGGGCAAGGATAAGACCTGAAGTATTTCATTGAAGTGTTGAAACAAGATTAAGTCCTGTTAATTCTGTGTTAATAAAAATGGACCAGAAAAGAATTTTTTAGTTTACTAAACGTTAAGATTGGGTAATGAATAATAATTGTGAGTGTGCAGTATATTTCCTCTCGGAAGTAAACTAGCTACTCACTTTCCATCCACTCTATATAAAGTAGAAATTCGTTCAACTACAAGTTCTGGCCTCTAACACTTTGATATATTTTCTTCACAAAAGTATAAACTTTGCACAGTTGCAATAAAAACAAAGAAGAAGCTTTGGTACTATGGGAAGTGAATTTAGGACAAATCTCTGGTTGTTGATGTGCATATTATATCTGTGAGTTGTTTTACTACATGACATTTCTCTTCGTTCAGGGCTTATCAAATAATATTCTCTGTTCCCACTGACCAAACACAAACCTAACCTCAAAACGAACTGTTGACCTTCGACTTTTTATTGCTCTAATTCAACTAAATATAATGTCAAATGTTAATTAACATCTGTTTCAATTTGTTTCAGGTACTTTGCGGCGCTATTGCCGTTGCGTTACCCAATTTGGGCCCCTTCATCTCGTTAATCGGTGCTGTGTGCCTGAGTACGCTCGGCATGATCATACCATCGATCATCGAATTGGCTGTGTACCATGAGGATCCCGGCTATGGCCGATTCAAGTGGCGTCTCTGGAAGGATATCGGACTGATTATCTTCGGCATAGTGGGCTTCGTAACGGGCTTATACGTAAGCATACTCGAGTTCCATGCCGAATTCAGTGGTAGCCATATTGGTGATAATGCCTCATAAGTGAAGCATTCGTGACCTGCAGTATCACAAAATAAAACAAAAACAAAAAAATTATAATTTAATTATGCAAGATAATAATAATCTATTATATATATATATATACATAAATACATATGCAAATAGTGTTAGTGATGTAGTTTAGTTGAAAGCGTAAAACAACAAAAAAAAAAACAATAACAACAAAAATGCAGCTTTATGTCGATGCGCGCGCGTTTTTTGCATATCGTACAGTAATTTTAACCAAACCAAACCAAAACAAATGAACAGTTAACACAATTCGTAGAACTACTTGTAATTAGTAAGCAACTACATATATAGAGTAAAGCGTTAATTTTAACATTTATATTCGAGAATTGAGAAACAAAACAAAAACCTTAAAGAAATCACCACTTTTTTTTTTGAACAAATTCCCGTTGAAGTTTACTTATGGCGCGTATTACATTTGGCTACACAGTTGATTTAGTAAAGTAAGATTTTTATTTAGTTTGTAAATGAAAGTAAAAACAAAAACAAGAACAATGTAATGTATGTATGTAAAGTTTTCATTACGTTTGCGCGCCACAAGTGTGTGGCAAGCGAAAATGCGGCAAACACAGTAGTAATAATGTAGTATTTTTTTTTTTGTTCCTTCGCCGGCTGCGTCCACACGCGTCCAGCTGGCGAACTCCAATTGGTCTGTGAAGTTTTTTCTTTTGCAAAGAAACCAAGAGTTTATTTTTAATACAAGTTTATGCTAATTTCTAATTTCTAATTTACTAATTTACTAAATATGCAAATGAAGTATTCACTCTATGTGGTTTACGTGGCTGTTGACGCAGATTATTGAGCAAATGGTTTGCGCAAACCTTTAACGAAAAAGTAAAAGGAATATATATTATATATAAAGAAATGCTTTAATTTTAATGGCAAACAAGATATTTTTAAACAAATAGTGGCAATGCAGTGATTTAACAATAATTTTTATTTCACTTTTTTTTTGTTTGTTCGTTGTTGGTCCAACATTAAAAATTGTTTCATAATATTTAAATTAAATTTTTTATTAATTTCTATACTTCTTATTTTAATTGTTTTTTTTTTTTTTAATTTTCAAATCTCAATTTTTAATTTAAACTACAAATTTTTTTTTTTTAATTTTAAAAATCTTTTTATAATTTTTATTTTATTTTTTTTACAATTTCAATTGAGTTTTGTTTTTCAAAATTCAAATGTTCTTTTTTTAGTTTTATTTTATATAAAGTTTTTCGTTTCAATTAATTTTTAGTTGACTTTTTTTACTTAAATTTTTTTTCTTTTACTTTAATTTACATTTTCTAACTTAAATGTCTTAAAAGAATTTAATTATTTTGCCCACGTCACGTGCGTTCCGTTGAGCACACGTGGTGACATGACAAATTTACTAACTGATTCAAAAAAAAAGAAAAGAAGAACAAGAAGAAGAGTGTAACTACCACCAAATAATATTTGTTGCAAATGTTCCTAACACTAACACAATTGTGTTGTTATTATTATTATTTTAAATAAGTAATTTAAAGTAATCATATGAAAAAAATCACACATACACATTCACAAAATTTTGGCTAAAAGCAATTCATCAACAAAAGAAAAGAAAACCGTCGAAACCCCTAAAAGACCCAGAATTAACGCAACTCATTTTATTAAAGAAAAAACCTAAACAAAAACAAAAAACATTTTGCACCTCAATAATGCATTGGCAAGCAATTTTGTGCTCATTATTATACTTTATATATATATAATACATATGTATATATATACATAAATTGTATTATACATACTAACACATACGTACGTACAACGGTTAACAGGTTTTAGACAAAATTTTACAACAACAATAAATAAAAATATTAAACCCGAAATGCGTGTGATACGCTTTTTTGTATCACTTCGCCATTTTACGAAGCTGTGCTATATATACATACATATTTGTTTAAGAAGAAAAGGTCAACATATACACAATTCCACTTAACGGAAGTTTGATGCAAGCAATATGCGTAAATTTTAAGTAAAATTATTTGCAACCAGTTTTAATTGCTAACTTCAGCATACATACATATTTACAGATTTATTGTTTTGTTTCTTGCGCTAAAATATTTTTATCAAACGATTTTATTGATTTTATTTCTATGAGGTATCCATTATTGTAAAAAAAAAAACAACAACTATAATTGTAAAATTAACTCTACTTAAATTCGTTTTTATGTTTTGATTTTAATTTTGCAACAAATACAATTTTAAATAAAATAAATTTAAGAAAAGAAAAACCGAAATGTTGTGTTTTTATTTGATATTATTTTGTTGCTGTAAACATTTATGCAGCGTTTTTGACTAGTTGAGAGTAGGTGAGCACTGCAATTGCAGTCTGAAGAATATACTTTTGCAATTTTCCAAAAAAAAAAAAAAATAAATTAGAACTATAAAAATGAAAAGGTAAAAAATGACGAAAAATTCAATTAACTAATAGAAAGTGAATAAGGATTTCACATATTTTTGAAGCAAGTATATAGAATACTTTAAAAATTTTGTTGACTTTTAATATCAATCAATATTTCAAATAACTGCTTTATTTTTTATAAAAATTAATACGCAAAATAACATAAAAATAATAATTATTAAACACTATATATCGGTCATAACCCATTTGCATACAAAGGTGTAGGACACATCTTAGGCATATGCACAACACATATACACACAAACTAGACATATGTATATATGTAGAATTGTACATGCATATATACTTACATATATAGGTATATGCAATAAATATCCCATTCGCCAGCTGCCCTCAACTAAAAATTCCCATCAGCTAATTGCTGGTATATTTATGATTTGAACGTGATTAGTGCCTAAAAGTAGGCAAACCTTTTAGAAAGTGGTTGGTATTCATGCAAAAGTGCCCAGTTGGAATAAATAAGCACAGTAAAATATGTTTTTACATTATTGGAATTAAAGCCTTGGGCAATTTTTCTTAGTGTTTGCAAAACTTCATTACAGTAAATGTTGCCAATGAATTCAACATTCGAGAGTGGTTGAAACCAACTGACCTCGTAGTGGGAATGTTTGGTTCGATATCAAACAATTCTGGGAGCAAAGCACATGGCAATAAACGCTATATATTTATTTATTCTGATATTTTTTTCTTACTCTAATGTACTCTCTAGTGTGTCTAGTCAATATGTATAGTATAATCGCATGGAAATCATAATATTAGGCATATGAGGGTCAATGGAAGATAAGTCTGTTCATTCATTTTGAGCACTAAATTACTTTGAATTAAATCCACCGGAGTCATATGTAGACCAGGGAAAGTATGACTCAAATTCAGCAACTTTAATTTGGATCAGACTTGCCAATTTTGGGGAACATACAATATGTTAAGTTTCGATTTTATACCTTCATATTGTAAAGTAAAATAAGCTGAAGCTTAGTCAAGGCACGATGTTATTTTGAAACTGTGCTAAGAAGATAGCGTAGTGATCATTTTGTGAGTCAAATTTGTTTCCACTCGGTCAAGTATTTGCTGAGTTATGACATTTTTCTTAACAATGCCACGCCTACTGATTCTTTGAGTAGATCTATAACTACTTTGTAGCTCTTTTATTTCCCCTTATTTCATTTCTGCCATTGTTGTTTAGACAGTTAACGCACTTTTAGCGGTTTCGAAGCGTTATATAGGAGGATGTATGGTAATTTTACATTTATTGTTTTAAGCAACATTTAGGGAACTAAGTCGACTTCTATTGATTGCCACTTTGCATAGTCATAAATAGTGATATTTTATCTCGACGGCTATCCCATAGAAACGTAATGGAATAGAATTAGTTTAGTCTAGAATAGAAAGAAATAGAATCTTAGTCCGAAAGTCAGAGTTGTAGTTTGAAGCTACTTTCAGTAAAGGGTTTGCCACTAAAGAACGCTGCTCCTGTGCTTGCTTCACATTTGGACTTATTAGAGAAAATATGTGTCGCACGATTCTTGCTTTTGGTACATTTTTCACTGCTAGTGAGGAGATAGGTATATCTTGTACATCTTACGTATTACCGTTGACCGTACCGAGACTTCTCAAATTGTTGGAAAATTATATTTTGCGGGTGAGGCAATAGTAGTTTATTTCGGCAACAGGAGAATATTTATCTCGAGTTATTCCAATCCTCAAGCGATTTCCGCTAATTCTAATATATATAAACTTAATTTTTTTCGATTAAAAACAACCGTTAAGTTCCTCTATGCAACATTTCACACTAGCCCATAGAAATGCTGTTGAATAAAGAATATGAAAGTCTAAAAGATCGCGCAAACGCCAGCGATTATGTGGGAGCTTGCAGAGCATGTGGAAATAAAGCCAACAAATTTGGCTAAATGCCATTGTTTGTACAAATAAATGCAGAGGCACGTGTGCAAAAATCACCTTTTATGATTTGCCCAAAATTCTATGCAAAATGCAAATTTCCAATCGGATCGAAACAATGCAAACGCTAATGTATGAAATGCAACGCCTGCGCCTGCGCATGCGCCAGCGCGCGCGCAAACACCAAAAGCTAAGAAGCTGGTGTGCAGGCAAGTAGAGTGCGCGACTACAAATTGCCCAACACCCGAAAAGGAAGTGAGTGGCTGGGAGCAGCGCTTCTGTGTCGCTGTCGGAAGGAGCTGCAACGCGCGCGCAACGCTGCAAGCTGACAATTGAGGGGCAAGTGCGATTTCATTGATTCCAAAATTATGCCGTTTTATTGCGCGCACGCACACCAACTCATAAACATATATCAAGTAAGATGTAAATATATGCAGATATTACTTGTAAGGCGCTTCGTAAATATCATTTGACTGCCGTGTGGCAACACCCACACCATTTTCGTGCAGACGACGCTCAGCAGCGCCATGCCACATCAACTGCTCTTCTTATCATTGTTGTTGTGCTGGCATAAATCATGCGCCACGTAATTTATATAAAGCAACAGGGTAGCAGGCAGACACTATTGACATGAATGCAACAGAGTGGCGCGAATTACAAGTCGCAATCGCTTAATACCACAGTGGCGCACAAATCGCTTGCAACTCAATCGCAGCGCTGGTGGAGCCTGCTTACCGCCTCTCGAAAATAAACATATCACACAGCGCGTTGAGCCGCGGCCAATGAGATTAACTCATATTTGCAACGTTGCAACATCGCAATGATTTACTGCGCGCCGACTGTGCAACATTTCATATTCAAATCGATGCAACGCATCGCAAACGACCACATCCAGTCCACCTTCGCAGTTTTCGCCGCGACAAATGGTAACCTGAAGTTGGGCGCGGAAGTGCGCGCACCAAGAAGAAGATTTGGGAAGAAGAATTGCAGACAATGCCAAGGAAATTGTAGCATATATTGGCAACATTTGCAAACACAAGCTGATTGTGATGATGAAGCTGCCTGGTGGCTGCCGCTGCAGCTGTTGGTAGTTGTCGGTAGCAGCGCGAAAGGTGTACAAATCGCGTCTAATGAAAAACGCCCGTGTGCCACAATGCCCATGCACTTGCGCATGCCTGCCATATAGCGTTGTGATGGCATGTTGGTAGCTTGACTTTGCGCCACCACCGCGTCGCATCATGGGGCGACGTTGTGGCAGCAGTTGCGCTTGCGTTTCAGTAGGAGTTTCGCCCGGCAGGATGCAATTGTCCGCCTAAAAGCCACTCATTGTGTGTTGCAATGCCACAAAGTATGCGGCATGGTGGCTTGTGGGTTTGCGGCTGTGCGGCTGTGCGACATTAGACCCATTGATTTATAGGCTCAGCTACATACAGACCATGCGAGAAGCTTTTACTTGTACGCTGGCGTGGTCACAGACGCTCTGTTGACTTCGCTGCGGTACTTTGCTTCAAAGTGCACATTTTCTCTTCGTAATTCCCAATATATCCGGATTACGGTATTGAATACTTCTCTGAGTGTTAGTCGCTAAATTTAATGGAAGCTCTCAAGGAGTAAAACGCTGGAAGAATACCGTGTACTTTGAAGATATTTTGTAGATTTAGATGGAAATTTCTTTAAATGATTTGGCGTCCATTTTCAGGGTCCGTTTCTTTTCTAGAGAAAGCTCAACTTTGTGATTTTGAGTTTCATGTAAACTCTTGAAAATTTCACACAATTGAGTTAAGCCCTTTTATAAGCTGCCCGTTGAACTGTAAAAATTGTATCTTCGAATACATATAATTCTACGAACATTTCCAGAAGTTGCATGAAGCGACTGAAGTATACGTCAAAAATTACTTTCGGGCGTGTGCCCAAATTTTGAAAAGATGGAAAGAGAGCAGTATATGTCGATGATTCGACTCTTGTTTTTGGAAAGTGAATCGCGCGGTGAAATCAAAGAACGCTTGGATAAAGCACATCCACGGCGACTGTTCTTCTTGGACCTTCAACTTGATGGTGACCATCAAAAATTGGCACAAGGGAGGCTGCCATTGAGGATAACGTTGTAAAAGTCCACTATCTCGTATTAGCAGACCGCCTATTGCAAGTGGGTGAGTTGAGTTATCTGGGTATGACATCTGGCATGAAATATTGAGCATAAGAAAAATTTTACGCGGGACCACCATGACACCAGATTTGGTCCTTGTGACTTCTTTTTGTTTCCAAACTTGAAAAAGTCACTCGCTGGTAGAAATTTTAGTCAAGCATAATAAACTAAAAACAATAGAAACTAAATAGGATTTTAAGAAGGATTACGGCTCAAAATATTTAATAGGAGAGTTGCCACTTATTCACAAATTTTAATTTAATTAATGAGATAAACGATAATAATATAACATTGCAGTTCTTATATTAAAATGAAAAGTAAGCAACATTTTACATTTTAAATTTGTTAAAATAGACGAACTACTATAACATGAATTTAAAATTTATGAGGTCTAGGAATACTTAAAATAAAATTTGTATTCCTTTTTTATTTATTTCGGACATATATTTTAGGGTTGTTGTCACCTGTCTGGAAAAATGTAAAAACAATTTTTTTACCAAAAAAAAGGATATATGATTACTATATGGGTAATGAAGAGATTTAAAAAATAACAATATTCTTCAAAAGTGTTGCCACCTTAACCTATCGAATTTAATATTTCTCCTTTTGCAGACTTCATAGTAAAACTCACGATATTTCTAAAGGTCATTTTGCATATTAGACATGCAAATATTTTGATATCCGTGTCGGAGATATTTAGGAGATTGGTTGCCACCTTTTTGGAAAAATGCAACCTAAAAAAATTCATAAAATAAATTCACTAATACAAAAGCGGTATACAAATTAAGAAAACTGCAGCTTGAAAATTTTTGGTTTAGTGTTGCCACCCTAACTAGCGATATTGAAACATTGTTTATTCTTTTCTCTAGACTGTGTATTAAAATCACGCAATACTTCCAAAGGTTCTTTTGTATATTAGGTAAAAATTTTGGTATTGCCATCAGAGATATTTTTGAGAACGGTTGCCAATTGTTTGAAAAATGCAATTAAATAAACACATTATTACAATATGGGTGGGTATACAACTTAAAAGGTTAAAGAAGAGTTGAAACTGAAAATATTTTGTATTAGTGTTGCCACACTTTTTGCCTTTTTCTCCACTTTACTGCAAAATCATGCAATACTCTAACAATCGCTTTAGAATTGGTATATTCGATAAATACGTTGATATTGATAGCTGAGTTTACGGACGACAACGTTCTCAACAAAACGCAGGCTTTTACTCAAAAAGTCGCAAATAAATTATGTAATAACAAATACCATGCGAAATCTTCAAATGACTTAACAAAATGCAACCTGCTACACAGAGTTATTTGCTTTGTGCAACAAATTGCTACAAGTAAAACACAAAACACACACACACACATAGGAAACTCATATATAAGTAGCAAATGAAGCGATTCGCCAGTGCGCCCATTTAGTACATATTGTCCAGCAGCCGGATATGCTCAAGCGCCAGCTGCCAAAGAAGCCACATACTTCTGTTCTGTTCTCTGTTCGTGCCGCGACGAAGCGCACAGCGACAGAGGGCGGCACTCCAGCAGCGCCTTTCTTTGGCAAATTGGTAATAATTTTTCAGCTTAATCCATAAACATTGCACACTACTTGTTGAGCCTCAGAGAGGCACAATGTCGGCTGACATTAAGATTCTAATAAGTAAACCGAAGTGCATTTATCTATCAGCGCAGCGGCGAGTGGCCATAAAGTTGAGATGCAATCGATGCCATAGCAGCATGCAACTGTGAGGACGCTGATGCGATGGCGACTGATGTGCTCCATGTATTTTGTGTGTATTTTGTGGCTGCAGGCGCTGTTGTTGTTTTTTCTGAACTTTTTTTGTTGTTGTTGTTTTTCCTCATTTAAGCTGCACAGTTACCGTCGATCGCTGGTGATCCCAAGAGGACTCCCTCCAAATGACTTGATTGCCATTTAGCGACCAACACACACACACACACACACACATACGTTCGTAGTTCTTTTGTTGCAACAACGCATAATTTACAAACTACAAATTGCCGTTAAGTGAGTGAAATCAATAATCGAACAAACAGTAAGCGCAGTGGATTGATATTTATACGTGTGTAATCTGCATGTGGCTATGAGTGAACAGTTGAATACATATATATAATATTATATATGTATATATATATATACTATATCTACATGTGTACACGAAGAGCGGGCATTGCCTTTGAGCATAATGAGCATTTTCGGCAATTACTATTTTATTCACACATACATACTTACACACATACATACATACATACATACATACATTCACACATACATACCTATATCGTACATGAAATATTATGCAAATGCCCATCCGTCCATGTGTATGTATGTATGTATATAAGTGTTAAACATTTTCCAAGCTTTTAATTCACCTCGTTGATGGCTTTCCATAAAACACTTTTCCTGCAGATGTGAGTAATTGATTCAGGAGAAGGTTAATCATAGAGGTCAATGGGATTACCTGTATGCGAACACGCTCAAATTAATACCACTTTGCTTGTACACGATAAAAAATATGCTTTTTGAGGTGTAAAGTAATTATAAAACCTATACGGCTCTTAAAATTTGACAGTTCTTTTAAACAAAGAGGCATCTTTCTTAATTGTAATAGAAAGGTATATTTTATATAGTATACTCACAACTCACATAGCCGGATAATTGGTTCGCATTTTTTTTTCAAACAAGCCTTTAACAGTGTACCTTATTCCGTTTTTCCGTTCTATTGTAGATTTATCTGCAAAAAAGTCCAAAAATTAGGTTGGAAATTATTCAGATAATTACACCAAATAAGTGCCCCTTGGAAAACCAATACTTTTATTCAGATTGAAGGACATTCAAGTCTAGTCTTCTACTCAAAAAATCGAAATTTTTTTTCCACATTTACTTATTTGCTCATATTCCAAATATTCGGGAATAGCCACCAAAAGGATTTTTCGAAATGTGATTTTTTGAATTTTTTGAAAAATTACGGCCATGTTGGGGTCGTGGCAAACCCTAAAACTTAACTTCAAAGGTTAAACGAATTTTTCTCGAAACCAAATGTCTGTCAAAAATTCTTAAACTCTAATCAACCGATTTACTTGAAATATGGAAAAATTTATTTATATCCACAGTAGCCCCAATTGGTGGACACGGCCTTTTTTCCCTTCTACTTCACCAATGCGCAGTTTTGAGAAATAAACTTTTAAACTTAAAATTGTTTTATAAACTCTTGAAATATGATTATATACCTGATCAAAAAATGCATCTAGACAAGAGTACACCCGTAATACTTAGGCTACTCTGTAATTCTTTAAGTTACTTAACTCAAATTTCGCACAGAGAGTCGCTGAAGAACTGTACGTTTGTAATCTTTATTCTCTTAGAAAGTGAGAGGGTCTTACTCTCTACTCGGTGGGAAAATTTCCTTTGCTAAACTTCTGCTATTAATATAAAATACACGAAATCAGAATATAACCCGGCCGATATATAAAACACGTAGCGGTATTGCTCAAAACTACTAAATCTACAAATAATACCAAAAATGTAAAATTAAGCAGGGAAGGTAGTACTTTTTTTTTATCTCGATCCATTTGGCGTTATTATTTTCTATTTTATAAGTTATTAACTACTTTACAACTGGTATGGATCGAAAGTCCAACTAGTTCTGCAATATGAACATTGCCGGATTCGTTCAGGAATGCTTCAGAACCTATTGGAAAGTCTCTTGTCTTCCAGATTAATTCGACTTTATACTTTCGATAATTTGGAGATGTCTTTTAGACCATTTATATGTTAATGGAGTAATAACTTAAATAGTTTAAAATATATTGGTATTACCACGCCCAAAAATGGTTATACTTTATAGATATAAAATAAATTGATATAAATAAAATAAATAAGATATAAATAAAATATATAATAAAAATAGTGGATTGCTCTTGACAAAACCGAATATATATGTTTGTAAACAATATGGGCATGGTACCGGGAGTAATCGTATATAATTTTCTCTCGGTGCATATGTTCGGCTCCAATGTAAATAAGACATACGAAATATATCTGATATATCAGAATTAATCGAAATTATTATTATTCATGAAATTTTATTGCACAATTGGTTGACTGGCTGACTGGTTGACTGGTTGACTGGCTGACTGAGTGGCTGATAATTTCATTTGCCTCATTTTTGTGGAAAAGAAGTGGGTATGTATGTATGTGAAAATATGTAATAAAAAGCAAAAAGCTTGTATGTTATAAATAACTTAAAATTGCAATATCAACATATATGGCACTACGAGGAGTTGTTGATAAAACAGCTTATCTTTAATTTCAAAGAACTTTAAGTGCAAATACGACTTTTGTAATTTGTTTGAACAAGTAAAGTAATTTGATTCAAAATTGTTAGGGGGGGGGCGGATTTCGTGAAGAAAAATTCAACTTGACTATAAACACAACTATTGTGATCCACAAAGTCTAGTCTAGCCATACTGGACCAGATTAACTTAGGAATAGTCATTTCGTTCTTACATTTTACATTTTGGACTTCAGTAAAGCAAGGATATATTTTAAGTGCACGACTGGACTTGGAATAAGCTCTTATGATACTGAAAGGATGCTCAAAGCTTCGATATTAGGCGAGAATATACACTAATATCAGCTTATCCTGTTCTTATTTGATTCATCAAGGACATGCTCAGCCTATTCATTTGATATTTTTAGGGTGTCGGCGATGTCGATCAATGTTATTTTACGGTTATTCAATATAATTTTTCTGATTGTTTTTGGAAGGTCCACTGCTTTCATTGTCTTCGATGAGCATATGTTCTTTATGGAATTTCGCTAAGTTTTATTGAAAATAGCAACGCACTTATCAAACTAACCTCGTACAAGTGCGCAGACACATCTGTGAGTACAGCAGAAATTCGTTACTTTGACAGCCGCCTCTTGTTTTATAATTTTCCAGACACAAATGTTGTTGCAATATGCGCCAATAAGTAAATGTTTTCACCGAAAACGCACTTTAACCACAGCACAAGCACGCTTACATACATACATACTTGTGTATATAGCGAATTTCGCCAATTATTTGCTGCTCGCTCATTTCATTTTTGTATTTGCCACGCAAACGGCAATGAAAAATTATTCACACGCTGTGCACAGTCGCCAACCCGCCAATCCGCCAAACGGCGCGGCGGTGAAGCGCAGAATTCAGCAGCAGTATTGCTGGCCGCCTGGCAGCGCCGCGGTTTGCTTCGGCTCAGTTCGTGCGCCCGTTGCGCAAATAATTTTTTCAAGTCTTCTATGCTTATGAGCTTTTTTTATGACTCGCTATTACGTCACACCTTGTGATTATGGTGATTTTTCGTTCGCGCTGCCACCTCACCACCTCACCACTTCCCCCAACACCGCGGTCCATCTTCCATTCCTTACACAAAATTCTTTAACATTTCATTACGCTGCACAAATCGGTGAGCGCTTATCTCAGGTGTTCCTACAAATCCACGCTTAACTGTACGGCGTTCCGCGCCGCGCTCCAACGTCGCTTTGTCAGCGCTCGGGCGCGCACCGCAATCGCTTCTGATATTCTCTTCAACGTTCTGCTGGCTGTGTCGGTGTGTGTGTGTGCGTCAATATACGCATTCATACGTATGAATATATACCAATGGATGTGTGCGTGTGTGTGTTGTTGTAGCATGTGTAGACATGTGGACAGGCTTTATTTGCCGTGGGTGTAATTTTCCCACGGTTCACTAGGTGCCCAATGGCTGGAGAAATCTTTTCGCAAGTGTCTTTTTATCCACCAACACTTGAGTGGGCGATTACGCGGCTCGCAATTTGGAGGCTTGCAACACCTGAGCAAATATGAATAAATAAGAGAAACAACAACAACAACGTGAAATCAAAATAAAAATTTATCAAACACCGGCCCTTTTCGTGCCTCCAATGCCAATAATCTTGCGCATTTTATCGATAACTATTGATATTGGTGTACACATACATACACGCACATGTAGATTTGTATGTGTGTTGCTAAGCCTTTTGCAGGCGTGCAGTGGTATCGTGAGAAAGTAAAAATTTTCAGCAAATTTTTCACTGCCATTAATGTCAACAGCAATCATTTTGTGGATTTTCGATGGCGAGTTTGTCAAACCGCACACACACACACACGCACACGCGCACACACACATAAATAGAAAAATACAAATGTGTAGCAGGAATGTGGGCCAGTGGCACTGTCACAAGCGGCAGCACAATGAAATGCCTGTTTCAGTGCAAATATGTACGCGCACACACACACACAGGCATATATACCAATGTATAGCACTTTGTATGCTTGTGTGCAAGTTTATTGGTAAGCAATGTAAATATTGTTTCTATTCGCTGATAAGCAACTTGCAATCGCTCAACATTCACGCACTAATCCCTGTGGCTACTTTGCCTACTTACATACATACGCACGCACATGCGTACAAATTATATAATATATATAAACACACCAGTGCGCAACGACTATTTGACAATAATAAATAAATAAAATAAAATGAAAAAATTCTTCAACTTGACCGCTAAATGTCTGTAGGCGATAGATAATAAATAGTTTGATGCACAAAAAACTTTCTTGTTGTTGTTGTAAGTTGTTGTAAGGCATTCATTATCCGTCAAACAAGTGGAGCCTTTCTGCTAGCACTGCAAACACAACTGAAGCGTAGTACAAATAAAAGTTTTATTTCAAAAAGAGGCATTTTGTACTCGTGAGATCTGTAGAGGTCTGTTGCGGAAGTAATAGCGGTATCGGGCACCAACTGAATTGATTAATAGGAGTTCAGGTGATTCAGGAGTTCCCTGGTTTAACAAAGAATTTGCCTTTATTAGTCAAAGTGTTATACCCAATTCGGGAAACAGTCGTAGCACCTAATCGATCCCAAGGGCGCAGTTAGTTTATCTAATAAAAAATAAGTTGGTTCGCATAAATCTGACCACAACCCTAGCAGTAAGCACTGTACTGAACTGTGTAGGCACGTGAGTTGTGAAGTATTCTCTTATTGAACAAAAGAACTTAGAAGATAGTATTATGGAAGAGGTAGAAAGAGGAGCTACATTTAAGGCCTCATTATCCGAATGAATCCGAATAATCCGAATAGAGAGGTTTGGTATTTGACGTCAAGAAGAAACCTCTGGAGTGATATAGCACACTCGATCAATAACTCTTAAGTTGTGATTGAAGTAATATTATTTCGAGGACTCATGCGACAATCTCTACTGACAGGTTTACTACTTTACTACTACTTCAAGAAAATATAATCCAAATCCGTGGTCAATTATACCTTAATTAGGCGTATGGCAACAACCGAATTGAAAATTTTACAAATATGTATGGATCTGATGTGGCTCTATTTCGACCATGTTGGTGTTAGAGTTAATACTTGAGTTCAACTGTAACAAAAAAAAAAAACTGATGTTCAGTAGCTTATCATAGTATGCACTAGACTGATGGAAACCTTTCAAAACTCAGCAATTTAAGTCGAACGATCATCCACTTCTTAGCGCTGCTCAAATTGAACCTTGGAGTAGCTCCTTGGAGTAGCTTGGAGTGAAACCGGTAAAATTAGTTATCGGAAAAACAGCGCCTGTATGTCGAGAAGGCAGTGCAAGAGGTAGTGTGGTTCTAGTGATCTTTTCGGAGAAGTGAAATCATTGATCCATTTTACGCAGAAACGTTTTCTAGATTGATCGTTTTTCTTTTTATGATTGCTCCAGAATATGTGAACTTTGATCATCTTTGGTTTTAATTAAATGGACTAATGTGACACACTCCCCGAACCAAAAGCGATCTTTTGTTTGCTTACTGTAAATCGGCTAAATCTGTTAAAGGCTGCCGCAGACTTGCTTTGAAGGAGCGTTGTTGCCTGAATCAGCGGATTAGTTTGGACTATTCCTGAGTTCAAGCTAGAAGTTTTGGAAAACTGGTTTAATACGACGAGGTATAGCGAAGCCAGTCATTCCAATAAATTAAGCATATTCGAAAATAACTGACTTTTATTAATATTTCAAAGTTTTTTCCTGACAAACGTACCTACGATATGGCAACTTTGAAACTTTTTTAAACATACCAAAACTTCTTATCAGTATGTTAATAAGAAAAATGATCTTACGCAGTATAAAAGAAGTTTATAAGTCACAAAGCTTCAAAACCTTTCTCCTCTCAAATAAGCGCCCATTGTGGATCCACATATCCAGAGCTTCGCTTCAGTGATCTTTTATGTTAATTATATGCTGTGATTTCTGTGTTGCATGTACAATTTATTTGAGATACAAATCGAACAAGTGTTCAATGGATGTTCGCAGCGTTCAAAGCTACCGACACATGAGCGCAGCGCGTCCTACCAGGCTAGAAAGTATGAAGCTCTGCGGAGCGGAAAAGTTGCGAATTGCAAATTACAATTGAGCAAGTGTGTGTGTGTGTGTTGGTATGAATTAAATTTGCTTTTCATTCAAGCCTTTCTCAACGTGGCATTATCATACATTTATATTCGTGCAACGCGACAGCGTACAAATTGTGGCACAGCTAGCTGTCACCTGCTTAGAAAGTACGACACATGTGGCGCTACTGTTAGCGCTCACCGCTTGCCGCTTGCCGCTTACTGTTGACTGCTGACTGCTGACCGCTGTCAATTTCAACTTCGCGTAGTAGTTGTTGTTGGATGATTTTTTGTAGTTTGTTGCATTTCACCGCTAAATGTTCGCTGTCACAGCGAGTCGCTACAACACGAAAGCTGCAGAGCAACAGCGCGTTTCAGCAAAAAAACAAAAACAAAAGCAAAAACGAAATAATGATAATAATAGAAAACGCTGACAAATTGTCGGATAAGTGATCACCTGCAAAATTGCAAATTATGGAAAAATGACACATGCGCATTGCCGTAAATCTTTCAATTTAATTCGATTCAAATATTGTGTGTTGTTGTGTTGCACGCACATACAACAACATGGCGTCAACTGGTGCGCAGGTCAAGCAGCACCACTATCACCTGTGGGGTCCACGAGCGCCAGCAACAGTTGGACACTGCGCTCGGCGGACATTATGGTCCACTATGCGCGCCTGAATAGCGTTGCACCGCAACGATTTTAAGCATTTGCCACACGTTTGTTGTAAGCGCAGCGCTACATAGCGGCAGCGAACACCATGACCGCGGTGCGTCACTCAAGCGCAGCTATTGGTGCGCGCGCGCGCTGCTCATCCACGCTTCATTTGAAATTCCTGTCACATTCGTGTAATTGCTGCTGTACATTTATATATTGACACAGATGCGAGCCACATTTCGCATGCAACATTGGCTGCAGTGGCAGTGGTATCAACTTGCGACCACCGCTGCTTGTTGGTGCAGCGTCGGCGGTGGCGACAGACGTTGCCATGATATTGATTTTAATTAATATTAATGAAATTTGTCGGCAAGAGATTGCAACGCCTTATAAGCCGAAGCGTGGCGCCCGAGTGATGCTTACAGTTGTTTGCAAGTACAGATCGACGCATCGTTGTGTGCGCCTGTGTTTCTGTGTTTCATGCAGGTATCTGCGCACAACCAGATAAGTTATACTGGCAAGCTTGCATACATTTGTCCAGCTATCGCGTATAACCCTGCGCACCGACCTATCAAGCCACTGAGTCAATCAGTCACTTAGTCAGTTGGCCATGCGCATTAATATTGGTTGTTGCTACCTAAGCAGGTAAACGGTGTTGTTGTTTTTTGATTTGGTAATTTCTAGGTGATGAGACTGTTGGTGAGGAAGGAAGTTGTTGACTTTTTGTGAAGTTCGCTTATAATGTTGCAATGTCTCAACCTTTAATATGGGGTTAATGTATAATATATAGAAGAACTATTGACTAAAGGCACATTGGAACCAATTTATGGTGTAATGCCACCAAATGTTTCCTTAATTTCAGTAGAACACGGTTACGAGAGTTAATGGACTTACCGAACCACTGCTTGCATCTTAGTTCTTCGACAGAGGTAGCGGTGTCTTTGAGTTGGCTTTAAGAATTTCTTACAAAAGGGGATATATAGTTCGCCTATACTTATGGCGCACTAATATTGCATCATAAGCTCGAGTTACCGTCTTTGGCATCAATGAGT
Organism: Bactrocera minax; assembly: GCA_021498325.1. Lineage (NCBI taxonomy): Eukaryota > Metazoa > Arthropoda > Insecta > Diptera > Tephritidae > Bactrocera > Bactrocera minax. The sequence goes on from JAKEEE010000001.1 coordinate 7,433,616, forward strand.
TCACTGTTTAAAAAACGTCTTAAACTCATTTTTTGGTGTTGGTGAAATACAACCCTGTTTTATATAGCAAATTTTGGCCGCTCTCTTGCTTATTTTAAGAGGCCTTCGTATGTACACATTTATCGTATGCATAAATCAAATCGAACTCGGTGTTTCTTAATTACTCAAATTAAAATATTCTCGTATATCAGTTTTTGGGAATGGATAATCATTTTCGTTTGAAACTTGTGTGAACACTTCTATGGATATCTCTAGTGTAATATGTGGAAGGAATCAAATGACAATTAATTTTATGCTCTCCCTTTTCTCCTCTCTGATGATAACGAATGAAAGATACATATTGTGTGCTACCAATTCAATTCAAAAAAAAAGATCATTAAGAACATCAAATATATACGAGAAGAGAGAGAGACAGAGATCAATGTATTCATTCAATACTTCAATAATGTTTAGATCACCTCTACCTCGCTCTCTTCCTCCAATGTGAAGTGTTCTCCAATAAATAGTGTATCGAATATATGGGAGAAGTCAACTGACTACCGTATCCAGCTAACAACATAAAATACTAGTTGTTTCATGTTAGGTTATTAAAACCGCTGAGCGTAAAGTTAATGGGGAGAAAAGCTTGAACAAAGGACTTTGGACTCATATACCAATTGCTCACAACCAGCTCACAAGTTTATGATTCATTTACAAACTTTTGAATTACAATTTCCATTGCGAGGAGCATTTCAAACCATGCGGTTGGGTTCATAAATATTATTCCGTTAAGGTGAGACATTTTAGATAATTTATAACTATAACTATAACTATTTGAAGAAGAATTTATTGTTGTGGAATCAATAAAATTTAATTGTTTAAAAATCGAACTAAAACCACGTCTAAATCCTTTATGACATCATTTTAAATTCCCTCAGATTTCTTCATTTTACAACAGATAGATCAAGTATTAGTGAGGATTTCGAAATAAACAAAGCGCAAATAGTGACTTCAAGTTGGGACACTCCTCATCGTGTCATCTAAAAATGATCAAAAGCCCAACTATAAATTTTCAAGCCCCCAGATACTGAATATGAGCAGCTTTGAGCCTATAGCTGGTTTTATACCGAAAATGTCGGTAAATTTGTGAGATATCTTTATCAAAAGATGTGGGTATCTTTCCCCGATAATGGAAAACCCTGTTGTTAAAAACGGATATAATCGCTTTAGTAATTCCTCTAGTCCTCATATATCTAATATAATGATTTTCGAACTTCCGTTTGACTGTATACTGCACATCGTATGTATCATGTTGATATGAAATATATCTTAGCTAACTTAAGTGAACATATTTTCGCAGATATACCCTAGTTTTGTGACGAAAATTAGTGAAATCTGTTCATGCCTTATACCCTCCTCCATACACTACATATATATATTCTCCTTATTCTAGTGAACTTTATGCCAAATATAGCGGTATATCTGAGTAATTTGAAGAGGATTTGTTGGAAATATATTCTCAAACATCATTTAATTTAATGTCAAAAGTAAATAATATTAGGCCTGACCATTTCCTAGGCGCAAAATACCCAATATAATGGTTTCTGCCTTTCCTGTTGACCTTTATATACCTTTTATATTGGTCAATATGTTCGATATTTTATTGAAATTAAGCGGACATATTTTCTTGACCACAACATGGTTTCGTGTCAAATATTAATGAAATCTGTAGAGACTTTTGTCTTATGCTTAATTTTAAGTTTTCGATCCGATCATAATATGATTTGGTGTTCAGATTGATGAAATCGGTTCATATGTTTCCTCAACTTGCATATAACCGATATGTTGATTGTCATCCATTTGGTTGATTGTAGTCGATTTACAATTTAAAGGCAATTAGGGTGTTGGAAAAAAGTATATAACTTATAAAATTGAAATGGTTAAAAATGGCGTTATGTTTAAACTCAACTCAGCCATCTTATACCAACACCTTCCTCTTCCTTCTCTCCTCTACGCTTACGATCTCTTCACTTTCAGTGCGAACGATCGTGCGAGCTTACAATATCCTTTGCAAGGTCATCTTATCGAATTTTACACCTGACAATTTGCTCAACTTTAAAAGCCAACACCAGCAACATACCAGCAACATATCTGCGATCTCTGGTATGCTGACGACAGGCGACATAATGAAATTTGAGCATACCAACTTGACATTGCGGTTAAGTGCATGCGTACCAATGCGCCGTAAGATGGTGGGCGCTGGCGTACTCTGGAGTACACGCCAGCTGACAGAAGCGAGAACGGATGCAAGGCAACACCAACACTTGGCGATTGCTTATCTAAAGTGAAAATTTATTCATTGTCGCCGTCGCCGTCGTAGTCGTAGTCGTAGACGCTGCAGATGCTGTAGACGGCGCGGCAGTGCGGCATACTAATGCTAACCTTGTTGCCAAACAAGTTGTTGTTATTGTTGTTGTTATTGCTGTTGCATGCTACATTGCCCCTAACTGTTGTGCCCAGTGGTGTTTGTTGTTGTTGTTGTTATTGTTATTTTCTTGCCTAGTGCTGGGTTGAGGCACTTTGTTGTGCTTGCAAGATCAACGTCAAGGCATGCAGCTGCTGGATATTTGCAATAACAAAGAGGGAGTGTGGTTAACAACAATAACAAAAGCAAGAGGAGAACGCGCTAGGCACTCAAACGATGCTGCTGCTTTGGCTATGTGACGCAACACCATCCCAGGCGTGCGTACTATTACTTGCACCTAATTAAGATCTGCAAACATTATGTCGTAAATTAAGTGGCGGGTGAAAGGTTAGACCAGCCCAAACCACAGAAAAGCTAAAGGCAAAAAATAAAAGAGCAAAAATAAAAAAATAAAAAGAAAATCGAAAAAACACACACGCAACGAATAAGGTGGTCATACAAGCGCCCAAGTATTTGTGGCAAGTGTATAGTGAGCGCGCGCTTGCGTCTGCCCCATTCCCAGCAGCATTGACTGCGGCCGGCGAGTGCCGAAAAACAATTATTGGCGGCGCGAATGTTGCAATATTGCTGCATTGTAGCTAGATGCTTGGCGGCATACATACTAATATGTGTGAACAATTTGCGTGCAACTGCAACACATTGTTGCCGCCATGTATGGGTACAGCGCTTAGTTAGTGGCAGCAGCTGCGTGGAGCTTTCGTGCGCGAAGTAGGTGTGAAATGCACATTATGCCAACGATGTGGCACAAACACTAACACACCGCGCCCAAATGCGTATATATATGGCAATGCGTCGCTGTTGCTGCAACATACTGGCAATATGTTTTAGAATTTACCGCATCGTGTCCCATTAGCAGCGGTAATTCCCCTCATTAGATGAAGTCGTCGCTGGAGCTACTCAACAGTGGCCTAGAATGGCAGCTCAAATGCGTTGCGCTCACTACCGTTGCTGGTGGTGTTGCTGATGGCCGTTGGCAGCGCTGCCTGTGCGTCGCACCCAACACCATTTTGATGGGTTCACCGCCTCACTTAACGATGCCCTGGAATTTATGCTGATATGGTTATGGTAATGGATGTGCGAATGGCTGGCTGACTCTCCATTTGGGCGGTTGGGCGGATAGCCGGCTGTGGGTATGAATGCGCTCCTTAGTAGTTGCATGTTGATGGGCTGTCGGTGGTTCCTATATACGTTGGGTGGCGCGTTGAAGGCATGGAAGTGGAATCGCGTGTGCATTTTGGTGGCATAAGAGGAGCTTCCCTTCACGGTGCCATGGTCTACCTGCCGCGCGCTTGGCCTCCGCCTGCCTCTTGCTATTTGCCGCACTCGCTCGATGCGTAATTCACGCTTCGTATGTGCCGACAGTGTTGCTGTCTCATTATATTGCAGCTTGCTTTGTGTATTGTTTGCTACTTATGTCTCTACCCAGCGTTTGGGCCCAGCGGCCTTTCGGTTCGTTGGGCTCTCTTGGCCTTTGATGGACTGCAGATGGACAGTTCGGATTGCGTAATTTATTGTTTGCCTACGCTTGATGAAGTGGTGTCGGTGTGCGCTATTGGCATGGTCAACAACAACAACAACAACAACAACAACAACAACAACAACAAGCAATAGCAATTTAAGCCTACCAATGGCAGGAGTAATTTGAGCAACGCCTTCCCGGAATCACTTACAGTCAACAGCGGCAACAAAATACGCACAACTCGACGGCAGTGGCAAATAAATTGAAATGTGGATTTAAAGCGGCCGCAGCAGGGGCCTAAAACGCACATTGTGGGTGGCGGCGGAGCGGCCCAGCAAGCGGTTAGCCACACGTGCTTAGGCGAAGCAGATCAACAAGCCAGACAGACAACTAAAATAAATTTTAACCCACACACATACACACATATATGTACACACATACACATGGCGGAAAATGTTGCACTCAAATGTGTGTGTATATCGCGGGCCTGCGCTGCATGTCAATCCTCTTTCGGGGAGTTCAGAGATTGATGGTTTGAGTTTTTGCTTACATAAATCGCAGCAAATGCCACAAATGCCGCTCAGCTCGCCTTGGTTGCAACATTACATTTGGCAGCGCATCATTTTAACTTTACTTACATACATCTAGCCTCGTTTGCTGTGGGCGCTATGCGTTGCACTGTTGTGGGAATTGTTATACGCTTCTGCATGTCGAAGAGTCCGGACAGCAGCAACTGTGTGCCACACCATACTTGAAAATGTTGCAAGCAAGTATTGTGGCTTTAAATGGTAAATTATCGTTTAATTAGCTACGCAATCTACATATAAAAGCTGTTGGTGGGAATGACAAGTGGAAAGTGCGAGTGCGGTCAGCAGGAAATGGAACTCTATGAATTAGAGAAAACTGAGCTGCTCAGTTTCTCGTTTAGGGCTTTGGAAGTTGAGATTGTCGCTATTCAAATGAATATTGCTGTGAATTATGTGGGAGTTGAAGTCAACTTCTTTCAATAATTTCCGATTCCAAATATGCTTGAAGTTGGAGTTAGGTAGAGTGTTCCATATTCGACGAAGTAAAATATCTAACTATTACCCCAATGAGACTGAAGTAGAACTCTCGTCTAGACAAAGCTCTCATCGAGACCAGGCTTTAAGGTCGGATGCGGGACCTGAACTGACAAAAATAACCGAAAACGATAAAGAAGTACAAAGTCTGCTTATTACCTAGACGATAAGACTGAGTTGGAACTTTCATTTAGACAAGGCTGCCATCTAGAGAAGACTTTAAGGTGGGATATAAAGTCTAAACTCGACGTAAATCGAGCTAATTTTAGTCTTAAGCATTAAATCTTGGTCTAGTTTTTACCCCAGTATTTAGGGGGAAATGTCCAACGATAGCGTTACAAATTTGAACATAAAGTGCTGTCCTTCTCGACAGAAAATTCATATTAGAAATTTCTTATCCTTGATATAATCACCAGTACTTTCTGGACTGCGAATCCAACCTTTTATAACAAAAGGCAGTTGGTGAAAAGTTTTCAAAATGGGTGTTTAGATGTTGCGACAAAATATTGGACAGTCCCTTCAAGGTAAAATTTTTTATTGCTCAATAATGGCCAATCGATAATTGAGATATTCTCCAGTGGGAATCCTATTTTTTAGTTCGTTTCTTTTTCTTAGATCTTTTTCTTAGTTCTTAATCAACTCTTATAGTAGCAAATAGGTAGCACAGATGATAGAAGGAAGTTTCTCTTACTTGAAGAGCCGGGACCTTTTTGTAGAACTCAGCTGGTACTGAAAAACATTTAGTAGATTTAAAATAATTAGCAATTTGGAGCTATAGCGTCCAAAAGCGCTTAAGCATATCTATACAGAGAGATATTGCACCTCGTCGTCTATACTCATCATCTGTTAAAAACTGGAAAGACAAAGACTACCTTTTTGATTAGATAAAATGAATCCTTGATAACACAGAAATCGGTGATATGATTTATTCTCGAAGCAAATGGCAACTGGGAACCTCATATACGGGAACCTTTTGTCACGGAGTTCCCAAAAATTATTTTGGAGCGCAGTGTCCATCGGCCATCGGCACGCAGCTTTTATAACGGTAAGAATGATTGAGGTATTTGTTGGTGGTTTTCGAATATAAAATGACAGAGCTTTTTCGGTTCCGGCATGATTTTACGATAGATAAGAAATATTAACTAAATATTTAATTTCTTTAAGATCTGCAGAGTTGCATCTTTTTACGGTATATTATCTTAAGTAGTTTATTTCTTATTCATTGTATTATGTTGTATTTCATTACACTAGTGCTCTTCATTACACATTTTAGTAGATTTGCCATTAACTTTCCTAGCAGCCATTTGTTAACACCACCAATCCAATTAAGCACCTCTATGCCTTTTTGGTTGATATTTAGTCAAGTGCTTGTGTCAGCTGCTTGTTGCACATGCGACAAAACATTTGTAATTTATTGCGTAAAACACGACAATCTAACGACAATGACAAGCGGCAGTGGAATGAGAATTAGAGAGAAACAATGGCGAAGGCAATGCTTCCTAGCGCAAAGCCGAAGATGATGACGCTTAAGATTTCTGAGAATTCTACTTGCACAAAGATATTTAGCAGACACTACGACAAAGCCTTACCACGCATTGTGGCACACGAGCTGGAAGCAAGCTGCACGCACCTAGCGGTATCTGGTTGTCATGGCGTAGCAAGAGACTGACGACACGTGCTCCCCGCGCGTGCCAACCACAGCAACATCTATACCGATGTCGATGCACCGGTTGTCCGATGCTGTGTCGGAGCCCACAAGCCCGATCGAACCAAGGCGAGCCAAGTCGCCTTGGCATATTGCACCGCAATAGCTCATTGTCTCTGCGAGTTCAAGAGGTCAAACGTTTGTGGCAGAACGCTGGCTAGCTGCGTCCGGCGCGCTGACTCAATCGTCGTCGCTCATCGATCGCGGCCAATAAAAACAAATCAAATTGGCAATGAATAGGCAGCAAAGGACAAGCGGACAGCAATGGTTAGCAGGTCGACGCCTCGCTAACGAATTGCGGCTGCCACTTCTACTGCTGTTCATTAATGCTGTGATTGCTGTTGTTGCAGCAGCAACAACACTGCTGGTAGCATGTATCAATTGGTAGTGGCTGCTGCGCGCCTTGACATCCTGCTGCGCCGAAGCAATGAGTTTTTCTGCGCTCTTTGGACACTTTATGGACACTTATTTTCTCTTCAGTTTTTGACTCTGTGCGTCATGAAAAATGCAGCATGTGCCACAAGCTGCATGCACATAAGTGTATACCACACTTCTACTGTGGCTGACGTTGTTTTTAGCTAGCGGAATTGTCTAGTGTTGTGGCTCGTGTATCCTGCCTTATGTGGCGTTGGTGGTCACTCAAGTCAGTTGGACATTTGGGCAAACACAATTATGGTCGCGAATGATTGATGAAGCTTTCATATTCGCCATGACGAGCAATTGGATAATTATTTACGTTTATTAGAATGCATCCATTCAATCGAATTGAATTGAAAGTGATCGCAGTTCAGCTTTACCATTTCCTTCCGTGGTGTGGTTCTTGGAAAAAATATCTTCGCAACGTGGGAGCTTTACGTTTGTTTTGGAAGGAATATGGTTGCTTTTAATGTGGTAGTAAATTGTATGAGCGTATAAAAGGTTAACGGTAAATTCATATCAGAATAAATGTCTGTATGAACTTTCTGCGCATATTTTTGTCAAGTTATTTAAATAAGAGGATTTTGTACATCAGGTATGATATATAGTAGGAGTACATCAGTTATGATTAAATCCAAATTTCTTCTACAGAAAGGCATTGGTGGTCAGTTGATAACTTCTCTGTACCATCCACCAACATTTGCTAAGATATAGACACATAGCATTGTGTTTAAGGTGTTCATTTCGCAGCTTTAAGCTCAGGTTTCAGCTATAAGCTCTAATATCAGGTAAAAAACTTTTGTAACACCATTGGTCCACATAGGAAAGCGTAAAGTCTTCTTATACTCAGTAGATATAAGATTTTCTTCCCGAGACTTCCTCTCCTGTGAATCATGTAGAATCATGCATACCAAGGAACTTTAATTTTACATGCAGCCTTTTCGCTGTGTTGGAACTGCATTTTGGAACTTTTGAAAGAGTAACAAACTTTGTATTATTTCTTGAATGAAAGCAAGCAAAATATAAACCTGATTTCAGCGTAAAGGAACTACGACTACACTGAATCGACTAGTGTCTTTAAAAAACATAATCCAAATGTTTGTTCGAGTTTTATTGGGCCACATTTGTGTTAAATGCTTGGCCGAGCTTTATCAGTCGTTGTGCTACAGATATTAGAAAATTAGCACAAATTACCGATCCTAGTACATTCGCAATCACATGGAATATAATATAATAGACTAATATAGAAGGAAAGAAGAAACCCGCGAATCAAAGGTTTATAGCTGACCGATTTGTTTGGAACGATGGTTAAGTTACGGTTTTCGACTAAAGTTTCAATATTTAAATGCTTTCATTTCCTGACGGAAAGCCGACGATTAGGGTATTCTCCAGTAGGACTTGTTCTAAGTTTGTCAAATAATGCTTTGACATTTTCAACCTTTATATGGGAGAAACAAGGTAACTGGAAGGAACACACCGTGATCATGAAAGAAAATAACTCATCTCTCAAGGGTCGGCACATTTTTGTCGATTTAGTTAGTCCGCTATTAGAACATACGTATATATTATGTTAGTCGGAATCGAGATCGAACTCTGGCTCGGAGTAATGCTAGTGCGCACCCCCAAACTTGACTATTTGAATCCTGGTCGCAAAGAATGACAAGCAAACTACAATACTGCGATTACATTGCTCAAGACCCCAGATGTTATCTGTTATAAATGGTAATTTAGCGCTAATAAAAAGGAAACTCGTATTTTCCATTGGATTGCGAAATTTTTATGTTTGGATAATGGGTTGAAGTTCAGAAAACCATATCGCTGGCATGGCTCTGTCAAACAGAGCTTGAACGAAATGATTACTTCAGATTTGTTTAATTAAATGTTTAGACTTTTGGATAGCGAAAGGTAACATGGAACTTCATATATATACATACATACATACATACCATACGTGTCGAAGTTGAATTCGCCTCTTTGCTGGTTGTTTGGTGGACTCTCTTCTTCTACGAAAGAAAAATGTCAATTTCTTACTCCGAATCGTCTACTTTTAGCTCGTTACTCCTGAATTGACGATCTGTCAAATTCTTTAACACGTAAAAAAAACACATTTGCTGGAGATCTGCAGTGGGGAGTCGATGTAGATTACACCTTGTAAATCCCAGAAAACGTTGGACAGCTCCTTTTCCGTCGATAGCGTAGTCTTCGCCTTCCTTGGAGTAAGTTTGCCCGTTGAACTTTTGACTGTACCTGGTCTATTGTATGTAGAAATTTTTAAAAACTTTAGATTGTGCTTAAATAGTGTCGAGCATTGCTGGGAAATGGTCTCATTTCCGTTGCGCTTATTGTCCAGAGGTAGCAGACGAACCACCCGATGCGCCAATTAGTTTCTTAAGTCCAATATTTCATGCCGGATATGACTCGCGCGTGTTTTGAGATACCTGAAATCTCAGCTATCTCGCAGACCTTCAACTTTTTGACTTCTTTTTTCGACTTTTGTCATATTATCCTCCGTGATAGAAGCTACCAAGTTAAGGTTCGTCAAATTAGCACCAATCTTCAAAATTATTTGAGGGACTGTTTTGCGTACTTACATCAACTGTTCTCTGAAAATAAGTATTTTTCAGACAAATAAATAAATTTGTAATTATCGTGGAGAATACACAATACACAATGCGGCTCATATTAATCACACTTTAAGCAGATATAAGTAACATATTCAATACAGTGAGACGAAAATCCAGAGCTAGATTGATCCAAATCGAATTCAGCAGTCCAAAAAGCTTGGAATATCGTGCAAAATTTTTTCCAAATTTTGAAATTTTCATTTTAGGAATATATTCTTAGCGAAGATTGCTTCTTCAATTCAATTCACTGTTAAATTTTGAACATTCTATTTCACAAGCAAAGTCAAATCAGGCTAGTTTGTATTCCATGCAACTGCACTTCAGCGCGTAATCTCTTGTGATTCAAGAGTAAAGATATGTTGGCCTATACAATTACGCAGATATCTTCGTATTGCAATCGCATTGATTAGATGCGAATTTTTTTTGCTTCAATGTGGAGTCCAGCATATGTGAAACGCATCTGTACAACTCAGTTCAGGCGCAGGCTCATGCAACACGCGCACTCGACGGCCGGAAGAGGAGGTGGATGTGATTTTTTCCTCATTCACTTTTTGCTGCCTTTTTTTAGCCGTATAAATTTCTTTACTTTGCAACTCCTTCCACGGCCAGTGGCCGCGTCGTAAATCAAATGTTGAAGAGCAACCGTGCAACATCTCCCGCACAGCAGCACATTACAAATGCAGTACACACACATACACACCCCTTTATAGTGAATATAATTGCTGCAAAGCAAGTTGTTGTGGCAAATGTAGCCAATCGGCCAACAGTTGATGGTATGGTAGTTGCAGCGGTAGGAGGCGCTGCTGTGTTATAACTTGGCGAGCAGCAATAAGTTAATACCGTCGTCGGCGGCGCATCTGCGCGATCTGCGTGCACATGAGGGTGGCAGTGGCGGTAGCCATGTAGAGGCCGATACGTCTCAACGTCTCAACGTCTCAACGTCTCTTGATGACGTTGCAAAAAAGTGGGAGGATGCAGTGAAGTTCTCGATTTTTTCTGCTTTGCTGCGCTCACGTACGCTGCGCTTTTGCGCCCGCGGACATTATGGGCCACTCTAAGGGCGCGCAAGCGAACAAAATGCAAGACTCAAGCGCGAGGCAGGAGGCGAAGGAAGCGCGCAGTGCAGCTGTATTGAATGAGGATGAAAAAAAAGTTTTGAAATTTTAAAAAAATGTTCGGTAAGTGGGCGGTTCAGTTGCACAAAAAAAAAACGAGAATAAGAAACGCGGCGTAAGTGCAGTCGCCGCGGGCTAAATTGGTTGCGATTAAGGACAGCCGTACGAAGATGCTGGCGGATGAGTAGACGTTGAGGAGCGCAGCTCACGTATTCGCTCGTATATTGCTCAATGAATTACGAAACGGAGACGTAGAAGTTTAATTCAGCGTTTTGTTTAAATTTTTTTTATATATATTATTATTATCGTTTTTGTAGTTGCTTTTGTTTTGCATTATTTCGTTAAGTGGCTGCTGCTGTGCAGCAAATAATTTACTCTCGAGCAGGAGTTTGCGCAGGCGCGCTGGTCGGGCGCGTGAGGCAAGAGCCGCGCGGACAGCCGGTATCCTTATGGCGGACAGCTTCTGCCACAGCAGCTAATTGCATTTCGGCGGGCGTTGGCGGCTGGCGGTTACCATTTGGATCTGCTGCTATAACCATCACAGATGCATTCGCTGCGATAGCGCTGCAATAATGAAGTTAATAATCGGTTGCGCGCACAAACATAACCTCAACTCATATGAACATTCGGTAATAATAATAATAATATTTGGTGGTGTTGGTGTTGTTATGTTGGTTAGTTCTTGCCGCGGTGCAATACCCGTCCACAACACATCTTGAGGCGTGTACCAATTTCCTATTTCCGCCGCATTGCGTTGCTTCATTAGAAAAGAATGCGCAGCGGCGGCGCAGCAGTTCTCGAGCTGCGCCGCGACAAAGCGCGCGGTCGGCCGATAATTACTCACCGAAATATAATAATTTACTAGTCAAATCGCGCAGGCTTAATGCTCCAGCAGCAAGCAATTATTAGCAAACAATTTACAAATCAAGCACGGCTATTCCAGAACTTTAGCGCAAATGTTAGTCAACGCGACTTAATCGCTTCGACCCGCTGGCATGGCGTTTTTATGCAAATAACCGACCAAGCAGAGACAAAAGCAACAACAAATGTACATACGCAAAGACACGCACGCACTCACAGATGGATGTACTAGGGTGTGTGTGTGTGTGTGTGTGTGTGTGTGTGTTTGTAGCGCATTAATGAAGAGTGCCCATTGCCCGGTGGCAATTTGAATTCCGAAAATCTCTTAAATTGATATTTAGCCGCAAAACTTTCTTGGAAATTAAAACGGGCAACAGCAGCCAAAACAATTGCAACAACAACAACAACCAAATGAGCCTCAGCCAGTTCTGTTGGCTAAGCGCTGAATAAAGCGATCCCTTTAGCCGCTCATAACAACATTTTAATAACAGCAGCCGTGCAGCTAGCCGGATCAGCCACTCAACTGTCCGTCCGCATCGCCAATGCCACAAAGATTGTGTGGGCGTTTAAGCTTAAAAATTATCTTGCACGGCACATGCTAGTCTGCGTAATCGTACCCTTTCGTGCGGTCCGATTTGCAGTCAGTAGTCTGTTGGTTTGCCCTGCAGCTAGAGAGCCAAATGTTTCTGCTTTCCTTCACCCGCTTCGGTTGTGTGGCTGCTTGTGCACTTCACTGACACGTCACTGACTACACCTACCCATTATTCAAACGCATATAATTTCATTCTATAAAAATATATTTGTTGCTATATAGAGGTATATAATCTCGCATATGTATTATATATATGGGTACATATATCATAATATGGAGGTTAGGGTCACACATTTTATTCATTATCAAATTAGATCATCGGTTAATGGAAAAAACCTTCAACTTCATAAATATCCACCTCATCATTAAAAGAAATATCTTTTCTCAAAAGACCAGCCTTTGAGGCAGATAAATATGGAAATATAAATAAATATGGTCTATGGAAAATATCTTCTTACGCCCACTCGAAGGCGGTTTAAAGCATGAGATCTCTCCATTGGTCAACTTATATCAACTTCGTCTTACCAATAAAGAAGCACTTCAACCGTGTATCTTTAAAAAGAGCTCTTCAAGAAAATTTTACCAGAAAGACCCAATTCGGTCTTGCGGTCACATATCTTGGAAACATCTACATTGAAAACAGGGCAAGGAAAGCTGTTCGAACAATAAAAATTCTGACTAAGCTGCACTAACAAAATGTCGTCTCAACATATTAAATAGTTCGGCTCAAAGGCGGAATAACTTTGGAAGCTATATTTTAAATTCTAAACACTCGGATTACACTGATGGGAGATTAGAGTCTTGCTGATTCAGTTCCAATGCTTTGAAATTGAAATCGCCCGAAATGCGAAGTAGGCGCAAGAAAAAGGACAAGAGTCTTCTGCGAATATTCTCAGAAAGAAGCCAGCTACGAACTTCGTTAACTTCACTGAGCACTTGTAGACCTTATATGTTCCTTCAACAGAGGTTAATATGAATTATAGTAGACATAAAGTCTACTCCCTATCATTTAGGAAGTTCGTCGGACTTCTAACGGAAAGCAGGTGGTAATTCAGACGACCCCTAACATCTCAACAACACTTAATCTAAGTGTGCGAGTTTATGCAAGCCAAATAAACTTCTAATGCATAACTGGTTGAAGATTACGTGGATCACTGGTAAACCCTTCCTCCTAAAGCTAGAGTGGGTGAAATCCGCATGAATGCGGACCACTAATATTTAAGAGGGTGAAAATTTAGAGGATTGTCTGCGACTACACTGCCTTCAAGAAGGTTAGGTGAGGAAGATTGGGTAGAAGGTGCGGAAAAGTTTGTTTATCCTGAGATATACATGCAACTAAGGCATATGATTTAAATACGCGTGTTTTGTTTTGGCTTTTATTTCGAACTCTTCTTGGGCAGTGAGGCTTCATGGTATGGACTTATCTTGGTACCGTTCTACAAGTTCGCTATATGACAATCGGCATGAAACTAGGTTCAAAGTCACCGTTCAAATTTTATGTGTTACGCTGTGACAATGTTTGATGATTTCAATTTCAATAATTTCACAACCCTAATATTTGAACTCGTAACTCGAGAAACTGTAATCTTTATCAGTTGTAGTTATGCATTTAATACAACGACATTCTTTTGCTCTGCTCTAATTCAGTCAGTTTGTATTTTTACTTCAACCTAAATTATTCGCCTTCCCGCAGGGTTTTTGCGGACACAACCGCCAGACAATGCTCCCGAATGTGTGCGCATGCGGTTGACGCTCTTTGCTTGTTCGCAATCGATCTATTGCAGTAGCACTAGAGCATACGCGAGTAAAAGCGCCAATATTGGGTGACAAAATGGAAGATGCTGTTTGAAAATAGTTGTTACTATTTGACACTATTATATTCGTTCAAATTTATTAAGGAGAAAAGGGAAACTTATTTATAGGTTCTCGTGTTTGAAAAGATTACAAAGACTATTTCTCAGTGATTCATCTTGACCTAAACTTTGACGTTTATAGAGCCTGCAGTTGAATATTTTAGTAATCTTCCAGAGGAGCAATATTAAAATGGTGTTAGTTTATATAGATGGAGGAAGGTTTCGTTCAGAGGTACTAAACTTTGAACTTGCAGACCTTCCAATCATGTTACTTTACGAGATGTATGAATATCAGTTCACAAGTGGATGAATAATAGAGTCACAAATATTGCTGAGCAAGTTTTCTGAAAATCTTGGCTTTGATCAGAGATCATATGATAATATCGATATAATGTATTAGCCACTTTATGTTATATGGAATAGAATATGAGTTCTGTTCTCTGGAGGTAGATTCAAGTAATTCAAATCTGTGGTCGGTTTGGCATGGCTTCTAGTTGGACCAAGGTAACCCGTTAAGTTGTATATAAATATTTTCCAACAATTGCCTTTTCTTGTTAGACAATGCCTAAAAAGTTTCTCTTATATGAGTCATTTGGAAACCTTTGATCCGATACTATACCATATTAGGAAGAGAATGTCCAGTATAATGGGTGGAAATATCATTCTATCTACATAAAGTAAAGTTAAATCCAGATTTCGGCACTCAAAGATTTGAAGGCAATGGCTGTGAAAACGGGGTTGCAGATAGTATTCGTGGAGGACAACTGGGTGACCCTGCCTAAACCACACCGAGCATCTGTTTGTCCAAGTCCATATGAAATTACAAGTGCAGCATTATGGAGGGATATCTTTTTAAACTAACGGCCATTAATTGTAGAGTTGTTTGATCAGTTTTGTTGAATGAAACGACTTTAAGGTATTAGTTTTAAAGGCAATACGAAAATGTATATGAAATTTAGCAACTTCCTCTGCGACCGGAATAGTTTGCTTATTACCTGTGATGCCAGAATCTGCTGAATTCCATTCGAGCATCTTACATGCTTATAAGCATTCGAACGATATATTTTCGGTCGCTTTTGGGGAGTTGAGTTCAGTTGTAACTACGTCTAATAAATACTAACTCTTTGAGTTACTTAGTTTACTGCATTCCCTGTGGAGTGCAAATGTACGGCGGAAGATAATTTTCATAGAATGGTGTTATTAAAAAATTCATCAAATAATATAACCCTACAACCGCTTGAAATAATCTCGATACGAAATATGTATTTCAAATTTTTAAGGAATTTTTGAAGTGGTTTTCAGGTAGCTGGGTCACTTTTAGTCTAAATGTGTGTATCTAAAAAACCACTTGACCTATCGGCCGGACAATAACCGATATGAAAATGGAATGCCTATGACATGTTGTCGTAGCTGTGAGTCGGAAACTTTTCAGAATGTATGATTTTTGCACAAAAATCCTGCTATGACGCTTCACGCGCTATATGCTCTTAAAATATACAAAATTAGGCTTCCACTGAATTTAATTTAAATTGATTAACCCTAGATCCATAATCATGAAATCACTATCAAAGACGCTAAGAAATTTTTAAAACCCTCTTTATCAAGGTCTTCGAATACCAACTTAAATATAACGCGATTTGCATGAGGGTCCCATATTAAATAATGACATAAAATTCAAGACTCAGTCACTTACAAAACATAGCGGGAGCAACCGCAACCGACCGCATTCAAGTATATTGAACTTAAAAATGCCGACATACTTTTAGATTGGCGTTACAAAATATAATAACTTAGCTACCACAAAGTATTTTACTGTTATAAGTTATTTGCAATAAATTGTCATCACCTTGTCGCGCGCAAACTTAACAACTTTCCACTTAAAAAGCAATTTCTCGCACAACTTCCTCACAGCTGCGTTGTGGCACTGACAATAAGGCAATAAGGACATGCTTGTGGCACATACGCGCACACAAACACATTTATGTAAGTATATATTTATGCTAAAGCATTTGAATTTGTCGATTTGCGTACGCAGCTGACCGATTTGACCTCATTTTGTGCGACAACTGCGACGCTTGCCACCACAATGCAACAACAACATGTCGCAAGCAACACTAAACATACACTAAGCAATTATTTGTTGTATGTAGGAGTAAGTTCCGCATTAAATACAAATAACCGCAACGCACTTTGTGATCCCTTCCCTTCCGCCGCGCTCAATCATATTCACTTGGTTAGAACATTTTCAATTTCATTTCGCATTTCACCTAGCTCTGCCGCGCCTCGATCGGGATATGGTGTGCGCTGCGCGGCAAGGAATATTTTATGCAAATTGCGCATTATAAAAATCGAATGCAGCAAAATGTTGACATCAAAGATGACAAAACGTGTGTACGCGCGCTGGTGTACCGGTACGGCGACGTCAGTGCGACCAACAACCCCACGCACCCGCAACAACAGCGCGCCCCATCCGCGCCCCCATGCGGCAACTCTTTACAATGAGGCTACGAATTTGCATAGAAGTTTGTGTGTGAGAATGACGCTGAGAATGCATTTCCCATGCGTTATTTCGCTATTATATATATATATATATATATGTATATATGTGTGCGTGCCTGTGTCAGTGTCTGGGCGCAGTAGTGACTCGCTATAATAATCATGGCTGCCAATAGAGTGTGCGATTGGCATTTAAAAGTCCACTCTCAATAGCCGAGGGCGGTGTAGGTTCAGCGCTGCCCTTTAGTGCCTATCAGGGGCGCACATACACACTTATATAAATATGCATTCCGATTTAATTTACATATGTAGCGGTATTTATAGTCGGCTTCTATGCATAATCATTGCGGTGGCGGAAATGTTCCTGCTGCAATACACATAAATCCATGACAAATGCGAGACTTGTTTGTTTTTTTTTTGCTTTCTCAGAGCCAAAGGTTGCTTAGGGCCAAGCTC
Organism: Bactrocera minax; assembly: GCA_021498325.1. Lineage (NCBI taxonomy): Eukaryota > Metazoa > Arthropoda > Insecta > Diptera > Tephritidae > Bactrocera > Bactrocera minax. The sequence goes on from JAKEEE010000001.1 coordinate 7,450,719, forward strand.
AATGCAAATAACGACAAATAATTTAAGTGAAGTTGTTTGCTACTTCGTGTTATTCATGCGGTGAATACATTTTTGAGGTCACTCTACTTGTGGGTGGTTAAGGTTCAATGCATAAACTTGACAAAAAAGGCTATTTAATTAACCCTTGCTTGAAGTATTTATTTTATATAATTTTACGGATATACTTACATACAACGGGTGTAATGACTCTCGGCTTGAAGATAGGAATATACGCTGAATTAAAATAATTGTTCGCTCCTTCACTGTTTGGAAGCTAAGCTCTAGGATCGATAGGAAGGGCAACACACAAATAACTAATTTCAGCAGGCGTCCGCAAAACTCAGCTCTTGACCCGTATCTATGAGAAAGTACTAACGTGCAACCTGCCCAGCAGAACAAACATTGATATCGCCGATCATATTTTTGCTGTCGAGGTGGCAAAAATTATAAATATATAAATAAATAAATTAATAAATATAAATATATAAATAGAAAAATTCAAAAGAAAATCTTTGGAAACAGATTATGCACCTCTGCCTAATATGCTCCACCCTGGTTTATGCCATTGTCCTACAAAACAAGCCCTATAAGAGAATTCTAGCCGCGCATTATCGGATAAGCTCGATTAAAATTATCAGCCATTTCCGTACGACCTCCGATGAAGCACCTTTCCATTTAGTTGGATTAATCAGTGTTGACATCATTGTTTTGGAGATGAAAAGAATACACCTGAGACTGGCCAAGCGAAGTCAGGATGACGGAGATAGCTATATTGATACCGGGGAAAGCGATTAAGTTAAGAGCGGTTAAATAGCTCTAGGAAGTTCAGTTGTGCGCACAAACCCACTCCTGGCTTAAGAAGATGGTTAGAAATGAGTCATGTATTTTTTCCCCACTCACATTCTTTCCGAACACGGCGTATTCCGAAAATATCAAGCTGGTCAGACTGAGAAGAGGATGCAAGACATCAGAAACCGACAACTGGTTTAATAAATATAATATTGTAGATTATACCCCCCTGCGGGTCGGGGGATAAGAATAACCCGCGGTAGGCATGCCTGTCGTACAAGGCGACTAAAATCCAAAAAGTGCACTGTATTTGAAATAGACTTTGCTCAATCTATAGGCTCAGCCATGTCAGAAACAGTGCTATATTACTTAGCTTGAACTAAGTTTATATCACTTTAAATGTACTATACATGTACTTAAAGCGAGGCATTGTAGTTCAAGCTACAAATGCCACCAGTCGAGATGAATGGGTAACTCAACTGGAAGTAGCCCTCGGGCTACAAGGTCTGACCGGAGACTTAATCTGGTGCCACGGGGAGCAGGGGCCCGGTGGAGTTGCTTGTCGCTCCATCCTGCTCATTGCGGTAGTCCCTTCGGGGAGTATCGTGGTGGCTGTGGTTTAAAACCTGAATGCGGGTAGAACTGTCTGGGGCGGTACAGTTCAAATGTGGAGTTGCATTGCAACCGGGTGTCGAACCCATAGAAAGGCAGAGGTTTTGGGTAGGCCTCGAACACCACCAAGGTGGTTATTTGTGCAATTCCACAATGCCGATCGGTACCGTTGGTTTTAGCGAAAGCTATTATTAATGGGGCGCTGATCGACGCATTGTATTGATCCGTAAATCACTTCGGATTCTGTAGATTATATGTTGCAGTCTATGGATAACTGGCAAACAATTTGGGCAATAACTAAAGCCATACATACAAACCTGTAGCATTTCGACTTATTAAAGCATTAAGGCAATGGTCTAATAGCCCCTATGCTACTAGCAACTAGTACTTTCCTCTTTGTTGATGTCATCCCAAAAACCCAAAAAGAAAAAAATTGGTCTTGGGAAAATTGATATTCCATTACTTTGGAATGATATAATTATCAAGCAAGTCTATGGCAGTATTATAAAAACTACAATATATTATGAGGACCTTGTGCTATTCAGTTGCGAAAATGCCAGAAAAATAATCGAAAAAACTCTAATAAAATTAAAAAATCACAATGCATTTGATACTTTGGATTAATATTTATAATCCTTGCATCTGAAATAAGAGAATGGTCTTATGGCAAGGACAAGTTCGATTTTGTACACTGCGAGATTGAATGGAACTAGATTTTTTTAGTTAGGCGCAAAATATTTTGTGGAGCTAGATCTAGCTTACAAATATTCATATAAAAAACTTGATCAAGTTTGGTTGAACTTCCTCGAGTAGTTTTTGTAACGAGACTATTTTTGGTAGTAATACTGTTATATCCATTACTCATAACTCAAATTTTGAAGCCTTAACAAATCAATTGAACCAACATTGAATATTAATTAAATATCTAGTTCAAAATAATGATTATATGGAAGATGGGTATTGATAAACTTCCTTGTTATGGTTAAAATTTTTTTATTCCCATAAGGATTTTGAGCAAATACTTATATAAGGTTTTAATGCACTCGAGAAACTCTGCAGTTCATCTTCAGTCAAATCTGCTCATGCCGTGTAAATTTTAATTATCGATTTATTGACGATTATTTAATATTAAAGGGTGTTTTATATCCTGCCAGCGACAACTTTTGATAGGTCGATAATATTGACCATGATACAAAGTTCAGCTCATCAACATTAGACGTTCCTCTAAGAGGGTCACATTATCTGAAATTACGATTGTGATCAGACAAACTGAAATCGGGTCGTCCTGCTAGTCATAGACGTGTACAGTTTTAATTTAAAATCTAATAAAAATCATGCCTTTTTCTTGGACCTTCCTGTAGCTATTCGCTTTCAAACAACGAATTTCGACGATGTGATTTGAAATTGCCTGCCTATTAGCAATCGTCGCTTCTTGCTGCGGCCCTGATTCGGGTATAGAGGCATCCACTGGGATCACCTGATTCAAAGTCAGATAAGACAGCGTCACTCATGCGTCAATTTCCTACTGGGTATTTTCTCAGCTACTCTTACTTATGCATGCATGTATATAAACAAATGTGCATTGAGTTCGATGCGTTGCGATTGCTTTGGTGTAGACTTTGTTGCGTGCATTCGCTATGCGGGAGGTCATCACGACGACAGTGTCATTTCATTTGCAAAGCAATAACGCAGGCATATTTCTCCAAACGCAGGCCAAAAGCGCTGAACGTGGGGACGCCCGACTATGCGCTGATTGTTTTTTCGCCTTTGTTGCGTATGCATTTGTAGCGCGAAATTAGCATAGAAATGGCTGCCAGTTAAATTTGCATTTTGCAAAACAAACTTCCGGCAAACGCCGACTTTGTAAAGCGGCATTAAGTAGCCATAAGAATTGCAGATGGAGGAGCACACAAGCAAGTTGGCACACGCGCGCACACATGCATATGCATGCGATTGATTTTACTTGTTGTTGTTGTTATGCGTATTGGTGCGCTCGCAAACGCCAATTGGGTCACAAAGTTCGCATTCAAGTGTCGAGCGCGAGCGAATTCCAACAAGTAAACGCTAAGATATGCGCGTGCGAGCGCTCTGACTTTAATTGCCAGGCGAGATGTGTATATGTATTATATGTAAGTAGTAGTTGCGTTCGCATGCAACATGCAACACATGCGCTACGTGTACGACATTTCGGTATTCGCGGCACATGTCAACGCGTTGCGGCAGCAATCATTATCAATAGCCAACAACAAGCGGCTGATCAACGCCATCACTTTGGCAGACCGCCGCAGCGCGCGATGAAGGCGGAAAGCGCGCGCCGTCATCAGTACCACATCACGGCCATCGCGCTTGTGCCACCGGAGCTTCAGCTCGCGCGCACCTTTGCATGCAACTTGGGTAGGCATTAGTGAAAATATCGTTATGCTGAGCATGTCGCATGCTGTATGCTGCACCATGTTGCAAGTTTGTTTGCAAGCTGCGCTAGAAAATGGCGCTGTGCCTTGCTTGCTGGTAGTAAATTATGTAGCGATTGAGCGAATGTCTGGCAAATAGTCGCGTTTACTTAATTATGCGACATGTTGCTCCATGACTGCAACATACATACATATATCAGCAACAACAGCGACAACAGCAGTGCATTGTGGCTGCAAAAATCCAGCAGCGCTGTTTACATTCGCATAATTGTTGTTGTATTGATTGGTTTCTATTGCTACTGCTGCTATTGCCATTGCTGTTGTTGTTGCTTGCTCTAACATATATTGTAAACAATTGTCGGCCACAAATGGCAATCATCGAAATCGATTTTCGGTTTGACACGACAATTGACATATGATTTCGATTTGTAGACATTCACCAAGCTCAGCGGCAACCGACTGACACACACACATACACACATTTATTGACGAACTGCAACAATGCAACATAGTCGTTGTAGTCAATACATATGCATGTTTTGTACGACATCAGATAGCAATAATGACAGCGCGGTCATGTTGACGACAACAAAAACAACCACTGTGAGTAGCTAGTGACAACAATTGTTATTGGTTGTTGTTGCTGGTGATATTAGTGCGGTTTGGAGTAAAATAAATGTTCATTGATGACTGATTAAGCGCCGCCACTGACATAAGTACATAAATGCACTGGTTGGTGGCAGGTGAGCGGCCGGATTTCGTGGCATGTAATACTAAGAGTCATAGAAATTGGGTCAATCAGTCAGTTAGGGTGCTTCGTGTACACCAACAGCTCGATATTTGGATTTATATGCATATATAATAGTTTTTGTGGGGAATTACCTCTTTATGACTCTAATCGTTCTGTGAACAAACAAAACGGGATCAAATTTTAATTTATAACCGAACTATTAACAGAGAATGAGCAGGCGAATTTAATTAGCCATGTCTCTAGGATTTTAGAAACATACTTTTTATGTACAGTGCAGTATGCAGTGGTTTACGAAATATGAGTTAGGGCTACATTTTACATTTGGATCATTGATCACTATACCAGCACTAAAATTGTTTGAGATTACCAGAGATTAAGCAAACATAAGGAATATTTGATATTGGCGAATCTATCACCTTTATCTAGAATATTTGCTCCTGAAAGAGAGATCTAATCGATGGATGGATGGATGGATGGATGGATGGATCTAAGGATAGAACATAACCGCTTAATTATTTCATAGGTCAGGTATCGAATTTTCTGCTTGTTACGACGTCGATTCTTTGCAGAAATGTGGAACCTTTACAACCTACCTCAAATTAAAAAGTAAAAACCAGTTTAAAAAGCCAGAACTTCATAATCGGTGAGTAGAAAAAAATTAAGGATAGTACTTCTATGTAGTCTCATTAGATTAGCTATCATTCTTACTTGCAGCTGTTAAATTTTTGTTCGAGAAATAGTGAGGTGATAAACAAAAACTATAACGGCGGATAAGATGCACAGACTCAGAAGCAAATTACAGGTATATTAGATGAACCAGTTTGGTATTTAGTTAAACTGTGCAGCCGAACAATGTTCAGTGCCCGTTGCCCTACATACACCCTGTTGACTTATAACAATTTGGGTTCAAACGATCATCACTTATTTAGCATATCAGTTTGTAAAGAAATTTGGAAAATGACACTGGTTATGGAACCACAACGAAAAAGTTGATTATATATACGTATATAGAGAGTGAGAGAATGCTTTAGGCTTGAACAATGTTGAAAATATTTGAAACTAATTTCGTGAAGCAATAATGTGTAACTCAAATAGATAGTTTATGGAAGAGAACGATATTGAGGAAGTATATACTCAACTCAGTAACTGTTCCAAAAAACAAAACTGTCGCATATTCGGTCGCTAAGTAGTTAAGTTTGCTTGCGCAATGTCATTTTGGTGAGAAATATGGATATATGGTCTCTTCATGGTTATTTTTCTTTAATGCTGGAAAGTCGAGTTCGGGCTCCTATGAAGGCTATAATGGCAAGATAGATGGTTTTTGTGCTGGGAATCGAAGACGTAGACTTGGACGAACTTTGAATTGAATAGTTTTAAGAAATAGCTTTAAGAAAGTGTTTAAGTGGGTGGTAAAAACTTTCCTCACAAAAACTTTTGTAGAGTTTGTGTCTGTCTGATGTCCGACTTTGTCCTTAACCTTCCTAACACTTTTAACCAAACCCGTTAGATTTCTTGATTTTCTGAAGTGATCTGATTTGTCAGTGGCTTTTTTTACTTCTCCATACCTCATTTTCTGACAAAACAGAAATCCCGATAATATGTAGAAGGCTGTTAACGATCAAGATCAAATCTTTAGCATAATAATATATCCACATTCTTAATACTTATGATTTAAGCTTTATCGGGAATAAAATCTGTCTAAGAATGGATGAAGAATCACTATATAATGAAGTTAATTCAATACAGTAATGAATGAGTTTGGAATAAATTTTTACAAGACATTTCTTTACTCAAAAGCTCAAAGAATCAATACTTAAGAAAAGTCGATAACTAAGTTACCAAAACGATGAACATTACAAATTCGCCTCAAAAATAAAACTGGCAGCTGAAATTGTCAGAATTGTGCATAATAAATTCTACAAAACATTTGCTGCTACCGGCATGAAAGTACCGAAGTAAGTTCAAAAATTTTCTCCCCGAAACTAATTAAATATCTCCACAAAACAGCGAACATGATAACTACGATCCTTACCAGCATCGTCAGGTTAAGAATCCGATGAGGTGTGTTTTGAATATACCATAAACATTTTAAAACAATTAAAATGTGAAAATTGAAAAGTGTAACTTGTGAATTGTATTTCAGTAACTTCGAAGTTTACATCAGCTTGCTGAAGGCCTGCATCGGCATTGGCTGCTTGGCCATGCCCAAAGCCTTCCAAGCAGCTGGTTGGCTGAACGGTCTGATCAGCACCGCCTTGATCGGCTCGATCGTTATATTCGCGCTGCATGTGTTGGTAAATGCATAGCATTCATTGTTTATAATAAATTGAAAATTCGGCAAGTTTACAGTTGCATGGCATGTACGAGCAGAGCAAGCGTAAGCGTGTGCCACAACTGAACTACCCAGACTCGATGGCGCTCGCCCTAGAGTCGGGACCGAAATACTTGCGATTTTTGAGCAGAACTGCGCGGTTTGTATGAATACATTTTAAATTCAAAAGCGTCTTTTTCTTGTATGTGCATTTTGTTGTTTTAAGCTCCACCATCGACTTCATATTGGCCTTCTATCATTTTGGCGTCTGCTGCGCTTATGTCGTCTTCATCGCCGACAATCTAAAGGAGTTGCTCGACTTTTATGGCTACGAAATCGACACACGCTTTTATATCTTCGCATTAATTTTGCCGTTGTCAGCGATTTATTTGGTGCGCGATCTGCGGAATCTGGTGCCATTCAATGCGATCGCGGACGCTATGATTTGCACTAGTATTAAATAGACTTTTGGTTTCGAAATTGATGGTATTGATACAGAAGTAATGCTTTGCAGGTTTCGTCATTGTATTCTATTACATTTTCACGGGACTGCCTTCGTTGGCGAAGCGAAATGCTTTTGGTGATTTGAAATCGTATCCCTTGTTCTTCGGTACGGTCCTTTTTGCCATCGAATCAGTTGGTGTGGTGAGTTTAATATCTTCTATATATATATATCAATTAAATTTATATCTCTAATCAAGTGATCAACTTGTATAGATTATATCTGTTGAGGCTAAAATGAAATTCCCGAGAGACTATTTGGGTTTATATGGCATACTGAATATGGGCTTGGTCACATCTCTAATATTATATATATTGATTGCGTTTTTCGGTTACTGGCGTTATGGTGAAAAGGTTAAGGACAGCATCACCTCAAATCTACCGATGGAGGAGTTGTAAGTGTGCTAAATAAATGTGTGCTTAAGAATGCATTCATAGGTCTTTATTTATAGCAATGAAATAGGTGTGACAATTTTTAACAAAATTTTTGAACTTGAGATTCACAGTAACTACATTTCTGAGAAAAATATCTAAAGATATATACTAAAATAAGAGTCACAATCTTCAAATAGCAAACGCAAATCGAGGTTCAGTAAATATTTTCTATGCATAGTATATATAAAGTTGGTTCGTACAGAAATATTTCCAGAAAGGGCAAAGATCGCCGCACCTTCAAATTAATCTATAATTATTTTATACCAAATGCGTTATTTTATTTTAAAACTTTAGGCTCAATTTCAAATAGCTAAATTAAAAACTTTGGTTTTGCAATATTTTTGGTCTTCTTATAGACTCTTTTACAGACTGCTCCATTACTGTTAGTCAAGCCAAGACATATTTTGACTACATTTGATTCTCTGTGCCCTTTCCGACATTCTTCTATTATTTTTACTGCATAAAGTCTACATTTACTTTTCATTCGTACGAAATATTTTATGCTTCGGAAGGCAGGCGTAGGGTAAAATCCGATAAAAAGATTTTCAGGGAGATTAATTAAAAAAATACCTACTTGAAATGAGGTGTTGTAAAGTAAAAACAGCTTTAATATTAATGAACAACTGGTATATATACCAGTATACCTCATGTGCATATTCAAACAACCGCAACCAACTTCATTTAAAACGCAAATTAAATTAACAATACTGTTTATGGGTGTACTGTCTTATGTTTTAGTCTCATTTTTGTCTCATGTTTAGAAGCTATCGAACTCATTGAAGAGTATTTGCAGACTTGGCACTTGGAATGGACTTATTTTGCATCTACTTTTTCATATTGAACCTGTATCAAATTAAGTTCTTATTCAGTCTCATAGAAGTACAAAAAAAATAGAAATATTTAAAGAAAATTTTAATTTTTAAAAATTTAGCAAACAATGGCATTACTCGCCACTTCTATGCCCACTACGTTTGAGCTCTGATCTATCTAATTATGTGGGCACCTCAGAATATTGATATAATTATTTCTCTTTGATTATACCAGTTTAAGTGATTTATACCAGTTGTTTGTTCGATTCGCTGCTCTACAAGTTTTGCTGAAACGAAGACTGTTCTATATAAGTATCAATTCGTCTAACAATATAAGTCTATATGTATGTATGTCTTGTATTTTCTCAGCTTACCCCGTTTGGCCAAGTTAATGTTCGCAGTGGCCATATTTTTATCGTTTGCTCTACAAGGTTACATAACCATCGAGGTATGTTGGCGGCGCTACTCGGAATATATGAATTTAAAGCAATCGCATCCTTTGGAGTATGTGCTACGTATCGCCATTGTACTGGGCGCAGGTTCGTGTCTCTTGCATTAATTCATTTAATAGAGATTCAATTTATTTTAAAATATGTTTTTACACCGACATTTCAGTACTTGCCGCCGTTATGAGTCCACAGTTGGTCTTGATACTCTCGCTCGTCGGCTCCTTCTCACTTTCCTATCTCGGTTTGATCTTCCCCGGTTTGATGGACTTTTGCTTGCGCTATGGCCAGGGATTTGGACCATACAAGATCTATTTGTGGCAAGATATATCACTGGTAATATTTGGCTTTATCGGTGGCGGTGTTGGCACATGGTTCTCACTCAGCGACATCTATGCAAATTATCAACTACAACAATGACGCTTGATTGCGCTGCATGCGTCGCATTGAACTGAAAAATAATAACAGTCAATAATAATAAATGTTGCAAGTAATGACAAGTCATTTGTGTTTATTTTTTTTTATTAGGAAAAGCAAATAAAATTGTGTACTTGTGTGTGCTACTCCTGCACTGCCAGCGGCTGCGTGAGCGCGCGAGAAATTTATTAGCAACATTTTGTACCTACCTGTGTCTTCGCACCAAGTGCTGAGGCGCGTTGTCGGGGTGCTCACCTTGTGGCATCCAACCATCCGTCCCGCCATGTGTTCGCTTGTCCATTTCGGTATGTGTCGGACAACAACCGGCGCGATACGGCACGAGTGTGAGAGAGTATCGCTCGCTGTATCGCATAGATACTCGTGCAACATGCACGCACTTGTTGGCCGTTTAGATTAAAATGTTTTGCTAACGGATAAGGCGAGATTCTGCGACTAATTAGGCGATAGCTCAATTAAGCTAACAAGGCATTAAATGAACTGAATTTACGTGCGCGCGCATTGCTCCAGAATCGACTGAGTTAACAACGCTGTTGTTGCGCCCATTGCCAATCGCTTTGTGGCACACATACTTACACACACATACATATCTGCAAAAACATGCAAGTATTCGCTTTCAATGCCCCCAATATGTCGCTTGCGAAAGTATGAACGTGTGCGCATGCGCCGCAACACCCATTGCTGCCGCAGCGTGCACTCCAGTTGTTGTGGCATTTAGCCTCCACTTGCCACATCCAGACGAGCAGCGTGCGTCTAACTGCTGCAAAGTCGCCAAGTTTGCTTGTTGGCCTTTTAAGTCAGCAATTCCTACTCGCGCACACACACAACACTGCTCTGCTTAGCCCCATCGCTGTCGGTTTGCAGCGCATGCGCGTTATTTCCAATTTTCAATTTGCGTTCGACTGCTTGCTGGCACCAGCGTAAGTGAATTAAAATTTTATCTTGATCGATTTGTGTGTAAATTTGCTGGGAAACAACCTTCATTGCGCAGGTCCGCTCATGTATTTACTCATATATTTTCTAGTGTGTGTGTAATCAATGCGAAGGTGATCTTATCAATTTCGATTGCTGCCTTTCTGCTGTGGATTTGGAATGAGCAGACTGGACATAAATTTAATTGTGTTTATATTCCACACATATATACAGGTATTTGTCCCTGTGTTTCATCCATAAACTTCACTTTTGTTATTTATATTATCAATCAAATGAACTTACAAGATAACCCTTCCTGTTAAATGGATGTTTACACAATTTAATGGTCAACGCTGTCTAAATTAGATAAATCAAATATGTGTAATATATCACGCAGTACTAGAAAAACACTTTTATATGTCAATGAGTCAAAACATATATACTTATAAATTATATGACTCATAAAATCAACGAAATTTAACAGATTATTTAAATTTGTTTTCTTAATCTCCAGCGTCTCTGTCATTTTGCATCTAACTAAAGGTAATTAAAGTCCTTGAATCTCCACTCCACTTCGTTCCTCCATTATTGATCGGGATTGCGAAAGTCTTCTTAATTTTTCCAATTGATTCAGTAACCCCTTTTGCGATGTATGCGATTTTAGTTGAAAATCGAGAATTCTTACTCAATTAAGAACTGAATAATATAACTTATCCGGTGTTCGTTTTTGGTCAAAGAATAATGACAAATTAAGATATCTCATATATGATTCATCTGGAAGCCTTCATTAGTTAAGATATTTGCAAATGCTCTCTATGTTCTTCGGAAATCTGAATAAATTTATAATCGATAAATCGAGCATGGTTTTCACAAACCAAGCTGATAAAGAAACCGTTTCTAAGGGATTATTGCTATGATATCAACATAATTCGACCTCTTATACAGCTTTCCTAAATAATGATCCTCTGGATATCAAGAAAATTTCACCACTCCTCCAGCTTTTCTAGCTAATGCTAGTGAAAAAGTGTTTTAATTGTTTAATTAAGTTTAATTAGGCTTTAAGTTCGATCCAAATAGGTTCAAAAATACGAATTTTATAAATAACCCGATTCCAGCGCCACCTAGCGAGTTCTTCTTACAGTTGCATAGTCCAAGTAACGAGAACGGTTGTTTCTTTATATAAATATATTTTATATGGTTCGCCGTGGTTTCGTGGTTAGAGATATAGATTATCATTCCGTGGACGTCAGATTCGATCCCAGTTTCCGACTACCACAAAAACCAAATTATCCGGAAGATATAGCAATGCCAAATTCCCGAGTATATTAGGTTCTCGAAATCCATCAGCTGTGCGGAGGTTACTTGAAATTTTATTCCATTTGTTGAATAATAAAAAGTGGATCCAATAAAGGGAAACTTAATCAAGTCATTTTATCAGAAATCCTGTTTATTGACCTCACTAAATACAACAGTATAAATTTTGTGTGTGTCATGTCAACAATTTAAAACCATATTGACAAAGGAATAATTCAGTTTTTCGAAAGGGACTTTTGTACTTCACTCAAATCACTTCAAAGTCTTCTCTTTGAGGTTCCATTAATATCAGTGTCCTCGATAGTCTGTAACTTAGGTAAGATCTCTCTCCAGCTACAGTGGTGCTTAGTGAGCAGCACACTACAATAGTTCTTCCTTCTTTCTGCTCAATGAAATCCTGCTATATCTACAACTCATATAGGAATGTGTCAATAAGAATCGAGTAAGAAATCATTGTAATGGCCATCAGTTTGGTTATTTCTTTATTAAGAGCACTTTAAACATCATTCTGAGAGGCCCACCTGGGGTAGAACTGTTGGTGGCACTAGTTGATAATATTTTCTCGGATGATACCCTTGACTGTGTAAATTCCAACGTTGTTGATTTACTTCGCAGTACTTATCTTCCGATTAAAAACCGTCTAAGTATGTTAAAAGAATCATTTAGTCTGACTAATACTAGAAAAATAAGTCAAGTTCTCAGATAGGTCATAAATTTCTTGCTTAAGCGAAAAGTCGGTGAAATGACTTCACTTTTGACTTCCAGCTTCCAACAACATAGAGTAACCGTTACAATTTTTTTGTTAAGGCGCTCAGGCTTGGTTCACAACTATCACACACTACAATAGTTGATCTAGATTAGACAACTGTGACTAGACAAGTCAGCCTCGAAACCATAACGTAACCAAGATATGTGAGTAACTCTTTTTTTTAAGCAGAATAGATGGACGCGAAGGTAAGGTTATTTACAGCATAAGAAAATTCAACCATATAAATGAGCTTCTTATGAGGCCATTATTAAGTCGATGCCATCTTAAAAATTCGTTCATTCCTGTCTGTTTCTCCCGTTTTTTTTTTAAATAATAATTACAAACACTTGTTCAAATTTTTTTTTAAGGAATGAATCATAGAAGAATATCTCAGGTCCTGAAACACCGTCAAACCAAGACGAACACAAAATAACCCATATATAAATCGGACTAAATACAGCAAGGAACCTTTAAGGATCACGTTTACGTATATTCTTTCACAAATTTTGGTCTCTTCAGCATTATAAGACGTGTATCTCACTTGTAGTCAATGTAAATCGGACTATGAGTAGGACTGTGGTGCATTCTCACCTATTTGAAAGATCCTACGTTCCGAAAAATTCTTTCTTGATCCATGCAGTGAGTTTTAAAGTGGGACCTTGGCTTCATCCACGACAAAATGTCCAATCCATATACATATAATATGCTTTGGCATAGCGAGAGAATTCTAGTCAGCTGTGAAGTGACAATTTCTATATTAAAGTCATGATTTTCAATTTTTAATTTACCCAAAAACTATCCCACTGAATGTAAATGCCTTCACTTAGTGCCCAACTCAGAAGCACTAAGTTACTTCCCACAAAAATATGAGTGTGTCTGTGTGTGAGTGAATAGTGGTCGGTAAACCTTGAAAGCACATCAATGAATTCCTACTATCAGCCAATATCTAAAATTCTTCAACGTAGGGCAACAGTTGAGCTCCGTTCCCCTTGAAGCGACATAGTGACGGGCGGCAGCAGTCCAACCGGCCAATAAACAGTGGCAACCGAACAGTTAGTGCAATTATTGGGTTGTTCGGAAAGTCATTTCGTTTTTTCCCGCCAGAGGACTTAATTACGTTTTTTCGAAACTAACTTCACACTTAAGCCCCATAACCATTATATGTCATGAGAGCTGATATTGCAAGGCTTGTGTGTGAAAAAGTTCTATTAATTCTACCCAGTAGTTTTTGGTTGGTGCCTTTTTAAATATGGAGAGCAATAAGCAGCATTTTCGTCATATTTTACTTTTTAACTTCAGAAAAGGTAAAAATGCTGTCCAAGCGAGAAAAAAATTGACGGATGTGTATGGAGAAGGCGTGTTAACAGTACGCCAGTGCCAGAACTGGTTTGCAAAATTTCGATCCGGCAATTTTGATGTCGAAGATGCACCACGGTCTGGAAGGCCGGTCGAAGCTGACAAAGATGCGATAAAGGCATTGGCTGATGCAAATCGCCGAATCACCACACGAGAGATCGGTGAGAGGTTAAATTTGTCGAATTCAACTGTTTATGGCCATTTGAAAGGCATGGACTTAACCTCGAAGCTCGATGTGTGGGTGCCCCATGTCCTTACCGAGCGAAATTTGTGTCGTCGTGTTGACGCGTGTGATTCGCTCCTCAAACGTCTAGAAAATGATCCATTTTTGAAGCGGATTATTACTGGGGACGAAAAATGGGTTGTATACAACAATGTTAAACGCAAGAGGTCATGGAGCAGAAAAGATGAACCGGCTCAAAGCGTGTCAAAAGCCAACATTCACCAAAAAAAGGTGATGCTCTCCGTTTGGTGGGATGTCAAAGGAATCGTTTTTTTTGAGCTTTTGCCGGACAATACAACGATTAATTCAGAAGTCTATTGTCATCAGCTGGACAAATTGAATGAATCACTTAAAGAGAAGAGGCCCGAATTAATCAACAGGAAGGGTGTAGTGTTCCACCAGGATAATGCGAGACCTCACACAAGTTTGGTCACTCGCCAAAAACTTTTACAGCTTGAATGGGACGTACTGCAACATCCACCATATTCTCCAGATCTGGCGCCTTCCGACTACTATTTGTTCCGGTCCCTGCAAAATTTTTTGGATGGCAAAACCTTTACCTCAAATGAAGATGTCAAAAACCACCTGGACGAGTTTTTTGCCAGCAAGGACCAAAACTTTTATGAGAGGGGAATTATGTTACTGCCAGAAAGATGGCAAAAGGTGTTGGACCAGAATGGCCAATATATAATTTAATAAAATATTTATTCATTATACGAAAACTGTCTTTCATGTTCCTCAAAAAAAACGAAATGACTTTCCGAACAACCCAATATAAAAACCATCGCCAAATGGCGAACACGACCACTACCTGCGCTGCGACAACAATAAACGAGCGCGCAACGTAACAGAAGTTCCAGATGCAATGACAAAAATTGCTGAAATGATGCGCGGGAACGCATGCGCCCACTGACAATATCGTCGGCCGAGAGCAATTGGACCGTGTGGCAGCGATGCGGCGCGCTTTGATGTGCACCGCCCGCGCGCTCATCGACTAAACAACAAAGGCGGCGACGGAACGATTTAGCCAACCGCCAACAATGCGCCACAAAGTGAATAACATCAGCAAACTGTGGCAACTAAATGACAATGACGCGAACGATGGACGGACGGACAGACGAGCAGAATAACGAACAAACGAGGCATTTAAGAAATGAACGGGGGCGCGGTGCATACCTGTAGTATTGTATGGCGGCTCCTTCGACATTGCGCGCGTCACATGGACTGGGCGGTGAATAAGTACAGGACAACAACAACAGCTACTCACTAACACTAATGAATTGCGCGGGTTGCAAGGCAGCATCAAGTGCCAGCTTTTAGCCATAACAACAACAACCGGCGAGAGGCGGGTGTGGTACGGCTGAAGCATTGTCGCCGCAATGTTGACAACGTTCGGCAATCAAAATATTTCTAGGCGGCTTCTGTTGAACACTGTAGCTTTTGTTTCGAATTGCTCGCTGGCAACATTGTCCGGCGTTCAGGACGTTCAGACGTTCAGGCGTTCGCTTTTGAAGTTGTTGGCGGTGTAGGTAGCTGAAATTGAAATATGTCATATTGACAGCTCTTTTGAGCGCTTCAAAGAGGACCACAACGTTGAAGGAGAAATAAGTGCCTGCAGGTATTTGGTAGGGTTGTTGTATGAGTGCCAATGCTACGATTGCACGCCAAGGTTGGTGAATCGCAGTGTTGCAGCTAGTAAGCACAGTTCTAGATAGTTAAAAGCGGTCCACTAAAAGGAATGACACTTCAAATTGTTATTTCTGGAATTTATGCTGATGGAGAATGTTGGACCGATGATGTGGGAGCTACTCTCAGATGTTGCTGCAGGGAAAGGAATGCTTGCAAGACTAGATACACATACACATACATATAAATAAGTCGCTGGTTTAAAAGAAAACACGAAATTCTGAAGGTCAAATCTAACAAGTCTAATAAAATGTATTTAATGGATTGGTTGTTAAAAAGTGCTATATCCAAAATACACTCGAAGACCTCATATTTTGGTACAAATAATAAGAAATTATTTGAACCCCTTATTTGAACCCTTTGAGTTTCATCCGAATACGCTTCGCATTTGACATTGTCTTTATGTAAATTCTTCTCTTCATTCTCTAAATTGTATAAGGGAGCAGGGCCAATGGTTTTGGTTTAAAACGAGGATGAGTTGAAATATTTCCTGTCATTATTTCGTAAACAAATGCAGTCAACAAATTCAACGTATCCAACGTAAAGTCATCGCTTCCAAGAGTTCTTCCTTCGACTATTTAAGCCTTATGTACTAACACACTCTTCTGATGAAGACTGTATCCGACTGTTATATAACTCTCTTTAGTTTCTCTCTCTAATGATATGAACTAAAAATGCGACGATCAGAGAGCGAGAGCGGTAGATTACATTGAAGGCATTGATCCTTGACTGTTAGAAACGGATAGAAAGGGAACTGTACGAAGTTGATCTCCCATTTCACTGCTACCGTAAAAGAGAGCTGAAGAGAAGAGATAATAATCTGTTCTATTTTAAGTTTTGTATTTTGCTACCTCTTAGTGGCAGCAATGGCTAGAGATTAAGATAATGTGCACGACAAATATGACTCCACAAACCGGTTCAAGAACCATATTGCTCATTACGTGGTAGTGTGCGATCAGTTTTCAACCTCAACTAAATTATTAAATCTAGGTATTGGGCCCGAAAATCAAATCTTCGAAGTACTTGGCGTACAATACGTGCGATTCGAGTATGGATCCAGGCTAGGTTGTCTAGCTAAATAAAACTAAATTGTATGCAAGAACAATAAAACCGGGGTATAGACTCACAGTAATACGAATAAGCCCTTTTCGAATCGTATTCAATTATGCTGCTAATACTTCTTCTTGGATAGGAATTTATTTGATAACACCAATCTTCAATGAGAACCAAAAATACTGAGAAAAGGAAAAGTAGTCTCATATTATGGCAGTAAAGTTGGTAAACCTTATTCAAAGGACGGTGTACCTCGAGACCGATATCGAATCTCCATAAAATCGTAGACAAACAAAGGGATACCTCAGGGAGTATGAGTGCGTTAGAAACTATATGAATAGAAGCCATTGTGACATTGGTCGATATGGTCGACCTCATTTCTCGAACATAAGGAAAATAAGGCTTAACCAGATGGTGAAAATTTTACTATACTGATATGCTAGTTCTCCGTTAAGCTTTAATTGTCACAAATTTGGAATTAAAATGTATTAAACACCCACGAAGCAATACTTAATCCTTTTTAATCCTTTGGTTCCATGGGTGAAGCATGGATTGGAAGTGGATTGAATTTAGTGGTTGAAAGCACGGCATTCCGGCTTTCAAAGCTTTGTAACACTAAAATAATCCAGTAATCGAAGCACTTCCTCATTTACTAATCAAATTTTACCAACTTCGAGCTGCCTCGAATTGAATTATAGTCTCAAACACTGCGTCCAACTTTTAACATTTTCTCATTATCTCAGAGTCCACCTTATTTTAGACGGTTCTGTGTAGTAGAAGAAGCTACGCTGAGGAAATTCCAACATATGTTTGTGCTGAAATTTGTGTATTTCTTATATATATCTTTTATTTATTATATACATATTTTGTTGCCTTTTTTTCTGATATTCTGTCTTCGGCACCCAACTTCCAACTCGTCACGCGCTGTCAAAATTGCAAACTTCATTTGCTTTGTGTCAGCGCCGCATTATTGTGGAACGCTTCATGCAGATTAATTGGAAATGAGCACTTTTGACAACTCTTCGAAGTTTTACACTCCAATTATTACTGAAGAATCACAGTTAATCTACCAAATATCATAGCGTTTTCTTCTCAAAGGTACGTCTGGATACTGCCTCTAAAAGTAAAGATTTTTTGTACTTTTAGAGCTTGGACATATACTTGGTAGAGGGGAATGTTGTTAAAGGATCGAAGTGCTAACCAAGTTTCAACAAAAAGCGTTTAAGAAAAATCTCAAAATCATTCTCGAAGAAGTGTTAGCAACTGTTTGAGCCAAGAGTTAGATTTATGAATTAAATGAAAGGGGTTTACAAGTACATACTAACTGCGGCTTATTTCATTACTTTTGTCTCAAATATATGCTGGGTGTAAAGCATAATGCATATTACAAAATGTTAAAAATTTACTTTTCTCGCATACATATATATATATATATTCCTCCAATTCCAAATAGGCTTTTGCTAAACTATTCACTTTTTCACCGAAATTTATTTTATTTACTTCTCCATAATCTCCATCTAATATAAATATAAATATTATCAGTATCTAAAGTTCGACTGCAGTCAATTCATCTGGCATTTATACAAATTTCACACGCAAATAACTTTGCCACCATACCAAAACCACAACAACAATAACAACAACCAGAACCAAATGGCAATAAAGTTTTATGCAACTTTCAACAGCGCACCGTCTCGGCCGCATGTGAGAGTGTGTGCAAAAGTTTTATTTAATGGCCAACAACGAGGCACTTGGCTGCTTTTCCACAGAAATCACAGCTCATAAGTTAAAAAGTCTGTTGAAAAGTCACTTCACTGCCATAAATAACGCGAACGACCTCACCGGCGCGGTGCGGCAGTGCGGCAGGGCGGCGGCGGTAATGTGAGCGGGTGACCGCAAATTCGCATACGCATGCGCACAACCAAGCAAGCGGCTGTTCGCGAGTGCAGCGGCAACAAGTGTTTGCAGCGGCGCAGGTGTGTGTGTGTATGTGTATGTATATTACAGCCTTTCCTTTTGTTCCTTTTCAGCTAATTTGCGAATGCTTGAACGGACGGACGGACGGACGGACAGACGGACGGACAGACGTTTAATGGCACGCTGATACACCCGCACAATTGACAAGGAGGTGAATACAGAAAACGAGCAGAAGAAGAAGAAAGTAACAAATTTTCGACACACACACTGAACTTCCACCGTCGCTCAGGTGTGTGAGCGCGCTCAAATCTGTATGTGTGTATGCATGTGCGTTGTTTGTTGGCTTATTTGTTTGTTGGTTATGTGAAAAGTGGCCAAAACTCGTAAAACTGTTAAATTTATTATGGGAATGTGAACAGGTTTGCTGCGCGAATGGAAGCGCGTCCCAGAAGCAGGCCACAAACTGCAAATACACATATATGCAGGTGTGTGTGTGTGTGTGTGTGTGTGCGGCAAGCTGTAAAATAAAAAGCCACGACGCAGTCACAATGCGAAAATCGGCAGACCCAAGCTGGCGGAACCCACATACGAGATGCGCAATGCGAATTTGTAGAATTCTTTGACTTTTGCTTTGTTCAAACAGTGCTCGTATATATGCAAACAGGGTGCGTCAACTTTCTTATCGGTATGTAAAAATTTAAGAACTTTAAAATAAATTTAAGAAAAACCACACTCTTTTATATTTCATTTACCTTTATGCCATTTTCTCCCCTGCAATTTATTTGTACTATTTATTTAATACAACAACAACAATCAAGTGAACAATTTTATTGAAAAAGTGAGCAATTTTTTTGCGTTTTCTTTTACTTTCTCGAGCATTTTTGGATGTAGAGCCATGATTTCTGCACAAATATATGTTTGGCGCTCGTAAAAGGTCCCTAGATTGCTATGGTACACTTTGCATTCCAAATAATCGCACAAAAAGAAGTCAGGCGGACTTAAATCTGGCGATCGATATCGATTTCCAACGACCATTTAGTGCTTTTTCTGTCAAGAAATACAGCACTGTGATGATTTTGGCATAAAATCTGACCATCTGACCAAATAATGATTTTTTAGTCCTGTAATTGCATTTCATGCACTTAGTTTCTCACTCCCCAAAGTCCTCTATTTTGTTTACTAACGTCGCCAGACGGTGTGAAATGTACCTCGTCGCTCAATAAAATTTGATTCGTATTCTAAGTGCCACGTTCCAAGTAATGCTCTACCATTTTGAGCTTTTTTCAACGATGTGAAACGATTTGAAAAAGTACTCAAATGGGATTTGCAATACATGCTTAACCAACTCAAGCGGTTAGTAAACTTCAAATTTTCACACACCGACATCAAAAGCAGGACACCCTGTATGTACTTACGAGTTCTTAATATGCCTTAGCGGCATTTAAATAGCACATGGGGTACTACTACATTCACTTACACGCATATGAACACATACGAATATATATACATACATGAAAATTCATACACACATATATAGAGGATGTTCATATATAAATATATATATATATATTCGCGGTAGTGAATTGAAACTTCAGTAAATTGTTTGCAAAGTGTTTGTTCAATTTGCTGTTTTCCCGTTGAGTAAGTGCGAATGAAGTGCTTTCGAATAGCAATGAAGTACTGTTACACACACAATATTGATAAATTATATACCTTACATACACACAAGGCGTCGTGTGTCGTAAAAAGTTTGTCCTTAACTTTCAATCAGGAGTTGAAATGTTTCGCTTGGGTTTTCTGTGTAATTTTGTCAATTAATTCAATTGATTGATAGCTAAAGTTTAGATGGAACGCAGTTTGTATATGCTAACTGAAATCGCAACTAGTGAGTAACTGCTAAATTCGGATGGAAATGAACATGATGCACTTTCTCGAATTTAAGGTGTATAAAATATGTGAAAAGTTGAGATGTCTGTCCAAATCTTTAATAAAGAACGATACCATGGAGATCGGTGGCATAGATTTTTGGCTGTTAGGCGAATTTATTGACCTAGGCTGAATAGCAATTTTTATATGAGAAATTAATTGCAAAATCAGCAAAACTGTCGGAAATCAATATGTACGATATATGGGAGCAAAGGGAAGTCGGGAGAATTAATTTGATATAATAATAGAAGAAAATTGCAGACAAGTAATGGTATCATATATGATAAATTTGATTTAGTTACCCGTTGTAATGTTACTATGCTGATGAGTCTTAAAGAGGATCTATCTAAGTCTATGTTGCGAATTGGGTTTGAATTAATTGAGTTGTAAAAAAGAAGTGAGTTTTCATCTGCTATTTCCATGTATGCAAGCTTAGCGCTATATAATATGTTTCGAACAAAGGTAGAACGGTTCTATGACCGTTCGAGAATACTCGAACTCGCTCAAAGCTTCTGCAACTGTTTGTTGCCATGATTAATGTGAAAAAGTAGAATGATGAGCTTGAGGACGAACTTAAAGTGTAAGCTTAGTTGAAAAATATCAGGGGTATATATCTTAAATATAAGTCTATTATATTTAATTGTTATGATCATATGTTTACAGCTTCAACTATGTATCATTATAGCATTCATGGTGTTTCTGAACGAATTTCAGCTGTTAAATTATATACTCTTAAATGAACTAATCCAACAACCAATTTTCTACGCGTATATAAGTAGAATGAAGTGGTCGAGTACCCTTGATATATATATATACAGTGATATATGGTAGGTTTACTCTAAGTTGAAATATTAAAACGGACTACAAGTGATACAAGTTCTTTCCAGAAAGCCGAGAGGATGCCTCGCTTGGACCGCCTGGGCGCGCTATCAGCTGGTGAAAATGCGAGAAATATATTGTAAATTTGTCATTCAAGATGTTATGGATATCAGACACTTCTAAGTTGACACGTTCCACACAATTTCTCCTGATATTTTGGGCAACAGAAGAATAAAGTAGTAGTATGTGAATATTTTCGTTCAGATGAACATCATGCCTCCCCTGGGCGTTGATTACAAGCTGTTGTTATTAATATTGCTGATTTGCTCAAAGGAGTTCTAAGGGTCTGGAGGTCATAACCCATAACTTCGAAACTAAAACTTAGTCCTAGTTGATCCTAGAAAATCCATGCTGAAGATCAAGTGAAGAACTCATGACCATACCAAGGACCACTATCTAGGTAACATAAACAATGTAAACCAACCAGAATAAATGACTAAAATGTAAAAGGTCGACACAAATCTGCATATTGTCTTTGCGTAATATAAGCCTATAGGCGCAACAGTTGACGAATTGTATAATATAATTTTTGACCGAGATATACTTGATTTGCCAGATATGTGATATGTTTCAAACAGAGAGGCAATCGTTTTAGGAATAATTTTTTGATTGAAACCAAGTACTGCAAAGTGCTGGTAAGCTCTTCTAACCCAAATCAGTATTACCGTTTTTAAGATGGTCTAATTTTTACTTAAAAAAGTCTGAAGATGACGCACGTCATATCCGAAATATCAACTGAGACATGTTGAGCCCATACTATAGAGTTGTTCAGAACCTCTTTCTAATGCTAATACGACTATTTTTTGGAGCACATTATATTGGTCGACATACATGAGATGGACGAGTGTGCCATGGTCATTACTGTCATTGGAAGAGCAAAGTTTCAGCAATCGGTCTTTTTTGCAAAACAAGAATTGTCAGACCTTTTCTAATAGCTGTCAAAAAACTAATAGTTGTAACAGTTAGCCGGGTAAGTTTAATCTTAAAAAATAATTAACTTTATTAATAAATTAATACTAATCTCCATCTACTTTTTAAATTTACTACATTAAAATGAGGAATAAACGATAATGCAACACACAAAGAAGTAAAGAATAATGCAATTGAAGCTTCCCTGGACCATCATTCACGAAGTGCACCCGTATGTATGTCGGCGGCAGTTTGTGGGTCGAATGACAACCACAAAACAGCATGTAGCAATTTGTTTTTGCGTTGTTGCAGTTGCAAACACGTCAACATGAATGCAATCACAACAATAACAACAACAACAACAACAGTAACCACATTACCGGTAATACCTAGACAACGGAGCACAGAGAAAATACCAGCAATGAAGGCCGCACTGACCGCATTGCCCGCGCATAACAGCACGCGTGTCACGACGGCAACATGTTGCTGCTGCCATATGTAAATTGTCAGTGTGTTTTTTCTTTCATTTTCTTAAATTTAAAAATCAATTGCTGCATGTGACATAAAGCAGCAAGCCGTACGGCGGTTTACTACGGTAAATAGCATGCCGATGCGTTGGTGGTCGTGTCGCTCGTTGAATATCGGCGCGCCGACCTTGAGACGAGCCATCAGCGCCGCTAGCGGGCATCTACTTTATTGCGCATGCGGCATTGGCACCGGTACGAAACAAGGCGATGCGACACTTGTGGTCGCGGGCGTACACACACTCACCCTACCACCGGCATTTGAAGTTGCGACATGTATGCCGTTGACGTGCAACATGGTTTTGTGGGCGCGCAACATGATCGCCATGAGTCCGAGCGATACAACTGATTACTGGGAGGGTGAATGGGTAGGTGTGTAGTGGAGTGTGGTAAGGAGCGTATGGAGTTTCATTGATGCCGCGCCACATGGTCTTTGTGTGACAGTAAGTAGTAGGCGACATTTTTGTTGCAACATTGAGTGTTGCTACGTGTATAAAGTGGGTGCGCGCTGCTGCAAATGCGCCATATTATTTAAAAGACACACATGTCATATAAATTTTAGCAATTTTTTCATATCTGCAACATATTTTTTGAATGCGCCTTGATCGCCTATTGTCCGTGTCCAATGCTTTATCACACAGCAATGTCAATATGCACCAGCAACCAGCAACCAGCGCTTTAACGCGAAAAGTTGCGCCAATGGAAACATGAGCATTTGCGCTGTGTTGTTGTCGTTTTGCGGTTGTGCGCACGCGCGTCGCTACAGATTACAACGCAAATAAATTACTCGCGCAGCCGTCGCGCATAGCTCCGCTTCCGCTTGTGTGGCAGCTACGGAAAGTGCTGAAAGAAGCGGCGAAATGTGATATTTCACACGATTTATGGCTACAATACTGTAAACAACGCGCACAACAACAACAAGCACAACAAACAACAAAAGCTATGTCTGTACCGAGGTAAGTGAAGCCTCGCAGCTAACGCTGACTACAACAAGAACAGCGGCGATTGCCTTAATATATTCAGGCGTTGTTGCTTTTGTTGTTGCGTTTACACCAACAGCAGCTATGTCCGCTAATATAACGAGAGCCACTACTGCCACTGCTGCCACTACTCTGTGTGTGGACTGTCATCAACTCGCTTTAGCGGCACGTTTTCGGATTGACGGCCGCGCGCTGCCTTCGCGTTGTCGCTGATCGCAATATTTAGCGGTGACATCAGCCAGCTCCCACAGGTGTCAGCCACCGTTGCTGCTGCTGCTGCTGCTGCAGTGGCCCAAACGTTGCCACCATTTTTGTGCTATTTCCGCTCAGCGGCGGCTATCTCGAGTCGGTTAGGCAGACAGCTGACCACAATTGGTGTACCCGCTATTTCAGCGTGGTCTCTTCGGATATGTTAAGACCATCATCATTTGATGGTGTCTCTGCGGACATTTACAGATGGGTTTACTTCCAATTTCTTTTATTTGTTTGTTCTAATGTGGAGTTTTTTGTTGCGAACTCTCGAAGCATTATTGCGCATTTGCAACAAAGTTGTGGAGCCGGTTATGTCAGTAGGGAAAAAGTAGATTTTATTTAATATTTCTTGCAAAAAAATTTGGTGTACTCAAAGTATTTTTTGTTTAAAAAATGTATAATACCTACTGTTCCCAAGAAATCATCCAAAGTTCATCTGATCACATTAGTTATTCTAAAAAGCAAAAATATATTTGATTTATGAAAGGCAATTTAGTTTACATCTGAGCCATTCAGTTCTCCAAGAACTGGAACAGGGCTTCTGACTCAGGTCCTGAATAACCTTGAATGACTTAATTGATATTCGCTTCGATTCAGCCTTAAACATTTGACAGATTATTCGTATAAAGTGCCCATCTTTGTTGGACACAGCCAAATGTACCATTTTTCCTACGATTTCCATTATCTTTTCGTTAATTTCCCACACCCGTCGATATCGATGTTCACAGAATCTTGCGGATACTGAGTAGCGCCTCTTTGACAGCTTCACACATTTCATGGGAGCATATTGTTCGTTGAAGATCTGCATGTTAAGGATCTTTGACGCTTTCGTGTGCTCGAAGACTCGGCAGCGAACGGCGAATAGTGCTGGCCTATGGTTTTTGTTGGTCACGATATCGATGACTTTCGACAAAGTTGTTGGATGTTTACATGTCGGCATAAAAGATGGCGCTCTTGTACGTCGGATCACCCATTTTGAAATTAAAATATGCAATAAATGCGCATTTAATGTTTCGCTTTAACAATCTGAGGCTCTTTACTCCACCTTAGAATCAATTAGTGTAGTGCTAATTATTGGATCATCAATGTAATTCTAGGATTACTAGTGAGAGTGAATTCTGCTATTAGCATCATATAATATTATTTAGTACTATAAGTAATAAAAGTAAAACTTTTTTTATTTTGATAACTTTCTCTTACTAAAGTACTGTATTTGAAACATTCGGATTTGTAAGAGAGCAATTATGATGATGTGAGTTGCATTAAGTTGGACTTTTATTTTCGTAATTTGATGTGTGTGTTACTTACGATCTCTGTTGCTAACTTTACTTCGCATTTGAAAATAATTTTCTTTAACATTAGACTCAATTTCATCAGCAATTTTGCTAACTTCATTTGAGCTCTGCACTCTTCTCATATAACTTACATGTGAGAGTAAATACAAGGTCATCCAGTTGAATTCAATATAAGAGAGTTCAAGTGTATCTCTTAAGAGTGTTATAACCAAGCGCTATTCTAGCTCTATTTAATTATGCGCTCTAATAAAATTAAAGCAGTTGTTTATTCTAATCGCCACTCTCCAAAGTTTGTCGATTCAAAGTTTGCTATTATTTATATCGATTGCTGACAGTTGGTAAGCTCAATAAGGTGTCAAGTTCAGTATTAATTAGCGTCCGATATATACTATGTGAATTGAACTAGCACTACTAGTGAGTTGGAAAGTAAGAAATCTTGAAAGCTTTATCTATAAGTTATCTGCGTGAGTATCGAAATCAATATCGTAAAAAATGTATATTTCTTATTTTCGAAAACTATTTATTTTGAAAACTATATTTTGGAAGGCAGACTCGACTAGTATTGAAATGTTCTGCATTTTTTTTTTTTTGTTAAAATATACTCTTGGTTTCTAAAGGGAGACTTTGTTGCTGTTGAAAACTTTGTTTGGATCTCGAAATGAACAATCCATGGAGGACGAACCTAGGCTGTGACGTTGAAGGAAATTTTATGAAAGATTTACTTTGATTCCTCCATGTTTCTCATTCTTTTTAAACATTGATCGTTGACAACAGTTTTGCAGTTCGGTAGCTGAAACGAAAAAATCTATAGAATGGCAATATAAAGTTCTATATTCACTTCAACATTATGTCTTCCTTTAATCTCCAGATATTCGTACTTATTCTTGGAGAAATGTAGTGTATTTCCTCATTTTCGAATTTGTCTCACTCCAGTAATTGAAAATCTGCTTACTTAAGTACCAATGCCCTCGATATCGGTAAAAAACATATTCTCTCTATAATTAACGAATACTGGGGTTTGCTAGCTTAATCTCGAGGCTGTAATTTCTGTGGAGAAATATTTTTGGAGAGGAGGCGATTAAAAGTATCTCTTTAGAGGCTGTATCCCCTTCGATATGACTACTTCTATTATTGGCAAGTAGATACTCTAATATACTTGCTATTTACTTCCCAATCAGATAATGCCCATTTCTATAGAATGTGTACTAAAAGCGAGAAATTTTTCGCTCCTAGTTTCGACAGCGCTCTGGTACGCAGAGAGTATATTATACTCCGCTTAATTAGGCTATTCACGTTACTACAAATTCAAATCCTGTTCTGAAGTAACATCTCATTTTAAGCGCTTAAAAGAAATCATAAGCTTGCTATAATTATGGCAATTTCTCAACGCAAAAAAATACAAAATCTCACCAAAATCGGTTTTTAAACGATTCCTAGTGACACCATTCATTAAGTAAAAATATGAATACAGAATACACACAACTTCCACAAGTATAGTTCACACAAGTACATAAGTTCGTCTGCTTGTCCGTCCGTCTGTCTGCCTGTATGTAAGTGCGTACGGATGCGTGTTGGCGTTGATGGAGCAGCGCTCAAGCTCGCACGCAAATACAATTGTGTGATCTGCCTTAGAGTACACACGAGCCTACTTCTCTATGCGTGTGTGCATGTGTGTGTTTGTGCACGCTGGTGTTGGTGGCAGGCAGCAATGTGTGTGGCTTAGCGCTAATTCCCCCGTGATAACTAATGAGACCACACACATCGCCTTCGTTTAGCCATTGGCGATTGCCGCTACTGTTGCGCACGCAGATGGTGCTGCTACTCCGTTTTTTTGTCGCTATTCCTTTACAGCTTGTTTTTGTTTTTGTTGTAATTGCTGTAACAACTTTTTTGTTGTCACCAGTGTATTAACCTTTTTTCGCTGCGCATTTATGTTCGGTGATGCAACAACATGGCCTCGCTATTGTTTTTGTTGCTGCCGCTTTAGTTGTTATTCGCGCAGTTGTGGCGATTGCAATAGCGGTTGTCGCGCTGTCATGTTCACATTGCCGCCGTCACATTTGTGCGCGCCCATACAAATATTCGTAAGTGTTTATATAATTGTAAGCAAACAGTAAATATGTTTGTGTTAATGTATGCATGTAAACCTTTAAATCAACATATTTAGCAATATTTGTAAGCGCGCTGCCGTAAGAGTTGCCCTCTTATTTGGTTTGCAATTTCGCGCATATCGGCGGCCACCTCCAGCGCTTCGGTGTTAACTAGCGCGCAGCGCACATGTCGCGTCAACGGGTACTGTCCGCCAACAAACGCTTCACTTGCTGTGTCCATTTACCTTTTGTGCCACAGCGCAAACTGTGCGCTGCCCTCATTTTCAGTGCTGGCGCGCGGGAGCACTAACGCTGATGGCCGTTGCAATAAATGTGATGTTTGTCGCAGACGCGCTAGCCCCCGCCATACCTGTTTATGCGTAGTTTTTGCATAAATGTGCGGCGCGGCTTCAAGCGTGTTGGTATTTTTTACTCCTTCATCGCTTTTTATCTGCTGTTAGTTACTCCAAATGTTGCAACATACTATTTCTTCACCAGCGTTCGCTTGCGCTTCTTATGTTTACCGCGCGCGGGATCTTTAGCCGCTCGGTTTCACTTTAATAACAGTGCTAAATGTATTGCAGCCACCAGCGCACCGATTGTCAATTTAGTAATTTTACCCGCAGTCGCGTATTTGAGTCGCACGTGCCGCACTTCTAATGGCAGCGCGCTGCAGACATAGCAGAGTGACAATAATAGCTCACAACAGTAGCGCTAATAACATTTATCGGCTATTTACAGTTGGCGCGCCGCTCCTGCCTCTAATAGTTTGCTACTTTAGCTTGTGGAATTCGCTATATTCGTTTCTTTTCTATAGCGCTTAACACATGTGCGTATGCGCGGGCTTATTCACTGCTATTACTTGTCTATTTAGCCACTTAGTCTTGTTGTTGCTGCTATGTGCTTTTTGCTTTTCCCGTCTGCTGCTGTGACAAGTTAATGAAACTAAATGAATTGTTTTAACCAGCTGCGATTTTCCTGCGTCGCCGCGTTTAAGGCTGACGCGTGCGCATATGTATTGGTATTGTCTGCTATATATGGCTTGCTTGGAGACTCATTAGCGAGTGTAACATACTTTCCTGAAGAGATGTCACAGCATTCCATTGTTGTGTTGGAATCGCATTTATATGGGCACATTTCATTGGTTAGCTGGAGATTTAATTTTTGTTTTTGTACCGAGTTGCAAGTTGTCCCATTTTGAGCTTCTTTATTTCTTTTCTTTCTGTACTTTCATTATAATATTGAAAGAGAAAAATGCACTTTAAACCTTCTTAAAGACACACATATACACTGACAATGTGAAGCTTGCGGAAAATCCAATAATTTATTTGTTGTACTGGTGGATCGTGTTGGATAAGGTATAAAGTAATAAAAATGTGCCAGGAAGTGTTTCAGATACCTCAATTATTAAATGCCAATTCTGAAGGTCGTCTGTCCTTTCTTCTTCTTTCTTTCTTTCAAATAGACAGATCGATAGTCACAACAATGGCCTACTTGACCCCCACTACCTCGATTCCAAGCAGTTATTTGTGTATTTCTGCTGCTCTTATTGAGAAACATTGGATCAAATTTAAATTATCATTTTCTTTTATAGTAGTGAATAAAATGTGTACATTTCTTAAATTTTCTTAGCTGATCTGCATCCGGATTATTTTTTCCGGAAACCCCGTCCGCATAATTTTTTCAATCTTCTAAAAACTTTTCTAGGCTATAAGTTAGATTAGGTGTTATGATTGATCCCCAAGATGAGTTGGTCGCACTTGGACTGTTACATACTGTCCTTTGTTTAGCCAGAAAAAGAACTTCTTTCATAAGATCTTGTGTTTCAAAAAAACTCCTTGAACCCATCACAAATCTGCTTAGGCGTTTTATTCCTATTCGAGCTAGCTGTCTAGGAGGTGTGAAATCCGAGCTGTTTTATACTTATCATCAATATCAGTTAATATAGAATATCAGTTAATACTTCTATATATATAGAATATGTAGAATATATATACCATATATATCTATATATCATATATAGAATATATAGATGTATATATATATACAGTTAATATAGAATATCAGCTAATACTTCTACAAATACGGAAAGACTAACCTTATTTAGGGCGAAGAGCTCGTTAGTTATCTTGCGATTTACATTGGGTCGATCCATACGATCCAATAAATAAATATTGTTGTTATAAATTCTAACTAATTAAACCTAACTAATCCCATATATTTTCTAAGTGTAGAGGTTTCTTAAAATGTATAAAACAACCGAATTTCCGACGTTTTATTTTTTCAGCACTTTTCTTTTGCAATTCACGCTCTCAGGTTTAGTAATTTTTGAGATAATCAAAATGTTGCCGATAGTCCTATGATAAAATATCTAGTTGCTTTCGCACAATATATATCTCTAGTGTAATATGCTCAAAAAAGTAAAAGCATAAAAGCAAGTAAAAGCAAGTAAAAAGTTACAAGCAACCACTCAGTGTTGGATTGTAGGGACAATTTATAGGATTTAACCATGAAAGCCAACGAACTGATAAGCAAATTATTCACAATTTTTGAATT
The DNA here is from genome assembly GCA_021498325.1 of Bactrocera minax. NCBI lineage: Eukaryota > Metazoa > Arthropoda > Insecta > Diptera > Tephritidae > Bactrocera > Bactrocera minax. The sequence goes on from JAKEEE010000001.1 coordinate 7,480,839, forward strand.
GTTTCCAACCCCTAAGAAAATTGCTCTTGTATTTGGCGTTATGGCACCATGTGTTTGGTACACTTACTAAACATTTATGAAAATAATTTAAAGTTTAAAATATATGAAACTCATGTTATTTGATGTATAGATTTGGAGTACGAACCACCGAGAATCAAAAAAAGGGATATTAGGTAGAATAAAACAAATTTGGCCAGCACAACTGAAGAGATGAAGTAATGTTCGGCTAATATTGAGTTATATTGACGTGCCTTATATGGAGTGATGTAGTAAGAAATCACATTTCGATTCTTTGCTTTACCACACACACGGCGAAACTTGCCTCTACGACGTCGGTCCGAAAGAGTTAAATTATTGTGCAGTGTGCATAACTTTTCCCTCCAAATTAAGTTCAGTTCATTTTAAAAACAAAGTGAGATGACTATCAAAGATATACTCACGCTTCTAAGGGCAGACTAAACTCGTAAGTAAAAAAGAACCAAATTCCTCATATGCTTTTGTTTCTGGTATAAAAGAGATTAGTTTTTCAACACTTTATTTAAATTAATCCAAAGTGAAGGAAGCACCGTAAAATAAATTTTCAAGAAATTGCATTCGAAATGATCACGCTCTACAACGAGGTAACCCATATTTCTTCGAAAATAAAAAGCTTTTTCTGCCGCACTTTCGCAACGCTCAACATTGTCTAAAAGTATAATAATTGTTAGTGTTTCTGAAAATTAATTAAATTAGGTTCCCGCTACTAGTATTCGCATTACTTTGCTCCCAATTTTCCGCATAGCTGACATATATACTTGCCCGTATATCTTACCTTATCTTTAGCATCTTTATCGCATGCGATCAAAAATGCAGTTTACGACACATAAATCCCCAAATTTTATTAGCAATAATTTCACCAAATGCACGCCACTGTACTTTCAAATGCCGACCGCTGTGTTGGTGTGAACGTGTATATATATATATATATATATATATATAGGAATGTGTGTGTGTGTGAATGTGTTTGTGTGCTGGCAAATAATATACATTTGCTGAGACAATGTGTTTAATGCCCGAAATACAAGTAGCAAATAGCCATAAACTTTGCCATCATCCACATCACGTGTCATTTAGCGACCGTTAATTAAGCGATTGCGTTTCAATTTGACTTTAGTATCGATGAACTCACACATGCGCAGCATATGTACCGGTCCAACGGTAGCAAACAAGTAGCTGGAAGCACACAAATAGCTCGTTGCCTGGCAGCGATATCCAAAAGCAGCAGAAATTATGAGCACAACAAATATGCTCCCAACTAGCGCACAGTAAAAGTTGTTAGTTTTATTTTGGTTGTGATTGAAGTGTGTGTGCGCATGCGTGTGTGTGTTGAAACACCTTTCAGGCACAAATGTGGCAATCGCAAACATGCGTACTTCCCCAGTTTGTAGCACCATTAATTCTGCTACTCAGGCATTTTGCTGCATTAAATGTCGCTCTAGCTCGTAGCTGCGCGTCTAAGCAGCGCTGGCTAATTAAAAGCGTGATAATATTAATAATTCTTGTGCTGCGCCTGTAGGTGTTTTTGTAGTTGTAGGCAGTAGTGGCAACAGCAATGATAATTATGATTGAAAATCTGGTTGCGCTATGAGAAATGAAGTCATTAATGTCGCCTTCAATTACATACACATTTTTTTTACCTCTATTTGGCTTAAAGGGTTAGAGCAGTATAGGATTTTCAAAGAATTTTTTTTTTTTTTAAGCTTAAAATGTACTTTAGGGTCTGGCCAACTTTACTCACTAGAGAGAATGAGAAAAAAAATTGTTTCCTGTTTTTTTTTTTTTTGAAATAACATTTTTCAAATCGCGCGAAAGTTGAACTTCAAAATACAATTTTTTTTTATTACTGAAACTCTTTTTCAATTTTCGGTTAAAAATTAAAAGTTTTTTTTACAAACCCGCCATATTACAAAATTTAAATTTTTTTACGTTGAAAACGTAGGTACTTCACTAGCGAGTTCTAACTAGATTACTGCCCCGTTTTTATTTTGTTCCAGATAGCACGTGTTCCTAGAAATACCGTCGCCCTTAGAGAAAATGGGCGCCTCTCTGGAAAATGATGATTCCGAAGATTGGCCGAGTAGCCGCCATTTTCCATCAAAATAATTTTTTTTTACTACTATACTATACTAAAATGTAAGTTAAGTAAACCCTTAAAGAGAGAAATTCGAGCCCTATTTCTTCACTCCAAAAAAAAAAGAAAAATTTTCAGTGTTAGACCATTTTTGACGACTCTAGACTGGCCAAATGCCTGAAGTAAACGAAAGACTTAGGCAACGAACCTGCACACAGATGAAAATGTATGTGGCTGACAGCTGTTGCAAACTGTTATACCGCGCATGTGTCCAATTTGAATCGTCTCCAATTGGTATTTCATTGTGATTTCCAATTGCGCCCAGCATATTAGCAGTTGCTAGTGACATTTCAATGAGCCATTTACGGATAAGTGTATATATATATGTGTGTGTGTGTGTTTGTGCGCCAGTGAGTGAGCTAGCACGCGCCTCTTATTACTGACGGACGCGCTGTTGTCCACTGATCGCATTAGAAAATTTAAATTTCACACTTTGGCAACAGCGCACACAAAGCAGTGGTTTCAATGCGCACAACAACAACAAAAACTACATAGAACAGGCCAAAGTAGCCAGCAGGAGTCGCATAGAAACCAAGCGGCAAGCAATCTCGGCGTGGCACGTTCCATGCCGACACATGTTGATGGACATTTGAATAGCGGTACGCTGCTTGGCGGCTGCTGCCAGCATCACTTAATTTCACTTCAAGAAGCCTTTATGCATGTATACATGTATGTGTGTGTGGCTATTCAAGGCGTCCGCGTCCGCGTCCGCGTCTGCTGCGGAAATGCGTTGCATATTTCAAGTCAAGTTTTGCATTTCGCGATACTCTACAAGCCGTTGACACTCATGTCGACACATACACACACATACACGCACACAATCGCTGCTTACACGCCGTAAATCGTTCAATTCATCGCCGACTCATTCATAAGTTACCGCAGTTGAGTGAATTTATATTAGTCGCTGCTTCTGGGCAGAGCGCGTGAAAATTTTATGTACGACAGAAAACATTTGTCGATGCTTGATTATGTCAGCGGAAAGTGTTGTTGCTGACAATTGCTGATTTTTTGTAGTGACAGCTGAGATTGGTTTGCCGTGGCAATATTTACATTCAAATGTCGGAAGCGCGATTCGCTGGTTTAATTTGGTATTAAAAGTAAAGTATGCGTAAAAATTTCGCAAAAATTTATTTACTGATTTTTTTTTCTTAAATTTAAGAATCAGTTTTAATACTTAATTTAAAACAAAAATAGCAAAATAGTCAAAAATCAAGAGTTTTCTACGTTTTAACGGGCAAAAATGTTCAAACGAAATTATTTGTGTGTGCTCCAAATTATTCTTTTCAAAATTGAAGTTCCTTAAAAATTCTTGAAGTAGATACTTTCCTTTTTGATATCATCATAAGCTTTAACTTTTCAGCAAATAGTTATAAGAGTTATAAAATAGTTATTTTGAGAGTGGTTGCAACTAAAATGTTGCCCATTGATGTTTCATGTCGAATGTCGAATACAGCGAATATAGAAGAAGTGTTCGAAGTTGGTGAGATCTGCATTGGAATATGACGCAGTGCTGTGGACCTTAGCTGTCCAAAAGTTATCCAAATCCATTCCGATAAGTCAAAGTCCACTCAAAAACTATTTTTGCTTTTGCTTAGAAAATTTTCAATGTGATTAAATCTTCCTCCAATTTTAAGGCTTAACTTTCTCTACATTCCCTTCATTTCTCTAATACATTAAAATCTTTGAGGTCCCAGCTAGCTTCTCAAGGTAGTTTAGAGCGTTACTTGTAAAATCATATAAAACCAACTCAGAACTAAACGAATCATTCCATTGAATATGCTAGGCTTTTAATTTTTATTTTGTTTATCAGTCTTAATTTTTAGCGATAAAACATTAACTATGTAACATCCTAAAAAAAATATTTTGTAATGAAATTCTGAAACTCAGTTGTTGATATCTTTATTTTTGCAGCTATGCAGTTTTAGAAGGTGGCAGAACTTTTAGTTTTAGACGTAGGTACATTTAGGTCTTGATCTTCAGCACCTAATAACGTTTCCTTATATTTTTCTTAAGGCGTTAGGAGAGTCTAAAGTCCTAACTTTGACAATTTATACTGGGAGTAAGCAAAAAGAACACTAATATCTCCCTTTCAGGCCATTTAGACATATATTTGAGTGTATAAAAACTTTTTCATATTCCAATTTTGATACAAAATGGGCGCTACTGGGACAATTTTCGCAATCACCGCCTTGCTCAAGTGGACCTATACTGGCAATAAAAAATTATTAGTAATATTATGGAATATTAACAAGGCTTACTACATACGATTCACTATATAATTTAATTGTGGAACTACCAATATCCGAGTACAATAGTATTCCGATTTGAGGAATGAAGTTTCGAGAAAAATCGCTTTTAAAGTTTTACGTGCTGTAGCTGATTGTCTCGAACGCCTCAACACTATAGTGGTTTGAAGAAGAAAACTTGTTTTTTACTAGTTTAAGCAAGCAAAAAAAAAATTAATTTTTGTTAACTCCTAGGCTGGCCGAACCCCTTAAAATTATTTAACTTCCTGGATAGGTACAAAAGAGATTGATCTCTCTCTCTCTGTCTCCCATCTTCCTCTCTAACTCTCTCTCTCCCCTCTCAGGTATTCTCTTTGAATATTTCTTTTTTGAAAATAACATATTAGAATAAAATAAATGCTTTCATGGAGATGGAAATTGAAAAAGATGCTGAAAATTATGTTTTCCATTTCAGGTCCTTTCGTTACAGTGTATTTGTGGAATGGGAATTAACTGCTTTTGTCATGAAAAGTCATAAAAAATTACTTATCATGCCTTTTTGATGTTAAAGGTTGTAGTTAACAATAATAAAGTTCTGAGTGTATTTTGTATATTTAAAAGGCAATTGAGGCAAACTTTCGCATTTCTTGAACATTTTTTTTAAATTTAATTAAAATCGAAAAATTTAGTTGAAATGGCAACGCCGAATTAGTCGAGAATAATTATTTTTATATAAAGCACAAAACGCTAATTATTTTTATTACACTTATATGTATATAAATATATATAATTAGTGAAAAATTTTATTTCCTGTGTGTACCCAACCATGTCTGACTAATTTCCATCATTATAATAGTAATAATTAGACACCCCGCAGTGAAGCCCTTTCTCAAGCGTTATTCTTCTCAATTTATATGCTTCAATCGCATAAAAAGCGCATATCCTGGCGAGCTGTGCCTTTTCATTTTATGTGAAAAAAGTTGCTTTAAAAAATAATAATGAATTGCAAACATAAAAACGGAGTAGAAAAAGGTATACATGAGCATTACTAAAGTTTCCACTTAATTATCAGTTGCTACTGTGCATTTATACAATAAATTTCCATATGAATGGATTGCAGTTTGCGCCACAACTTCCGCAGACGCTGTGGCAAATGGGCGAAGAACCAACGAAATCACGATGTGACATCACGAGCACAAACCAAGAGCGCAACAACAAAGCAATGCGCAACGAATACCGGATGTCAAAGTGTTGCTGTTATTGTTGTTATTGTTGTTGTTTTTATCCATTTCCACATGAAAGGGCTGCGTCAAGGCGAAAGGTGTTAAATAACATAATTAAGGTTAGTGCGAAAACGTAAGCGATCCGTATAAGCGATAGGCGACGACAACGCGCTAGCTACCAACAAATATATGCGTGCATGTGTGTGCATAAAAAATACTAAAGAGCACAAAGCAGGAAGGTAAATGCGAGGTAATGGAAAAATGGAAAAAATGTCGAAATCCGATATGAAAATTCGTTTAAACAGCGAACGCGCGCACCCGCACCGAATTGAAGGAAGAAAAAAATTACAACAACAACAACAACAAGATTGTAAGAGTTTTGCATACAGATTGTGTAAAAGAAAGGTGCCAACTTCACAGGATTCACTCAGCCGCGCAGCCGCAGTCATGTGACACGTGCTGCCAGGCGTTTGCGCAGCCGCCTTGGGTGCCGAAGGAAGTGCAAGCGCACACACCCGCACAACAGCCGATCAGTTGAGCACTCATATGACTAGTCATTAGAGATTATATGCCAGGCGACATGCATCAACGCATTGACGCATCACCTGAAGCCAAAGTTCTACTTATAACCCTAAACATATGTGTATATATATATATATATATATATGTGTGTGTGTGTGTGTGGACGTGTAGGTGTGACAGTGATTTCCCTGCGCTGGCTGAGCATTAGTTGCTGCTTTGCTCATCAGCTGTTTTTTGTGTAGCTCCCTAGCGCTCTTCCGACTACATCACCCTCAATAAAATCCGAAATCGGTTTGCTCTTCCCCTTAAGTACTCGTATCCTGCATGTATGTGATTTCCCTTATTTTCAATGTTATCTTTTTACTTTTAGGCGCTTCGATGTGGCTTTTGTGTTGTTGCCGTTGCTGTTGTCGATTGCGCGCGCGTTCCATTGCATTATTAGCGGCCCGGTGTGTTTCTCAATGCGAACACTAATGCTCCGGTGTGTACACAGTTGTCTCGATTTGCTTCTTAAGTTCCTTTGCTGTTGTTATTGTTGCACATTATGCTTTTGTCAATGCTGGCAGCAACTGCTTTGTGCTCTTTGATATATAATTTTATAAGACCTATCGATTTGTTGTTAAAGCTGTGTACATACGTACATACGTGCATATGCACCAGTTCATATGTATATGTATTTGTGCGTTGTTTAGCGGCAAGGCTGAACAAATTTGCTGATTCAGCTCGTCATCTCGGTGTATTCTTTCTTCGGCTTCTCTTGACACCCACATAAATACAATTACTCGTATATATAAACTTACGAGGTGTGTTCTAAAAATAACGGGAATTCTCAATATTGAAGAAAAAAAATTTGTTCCTTCATCTATTAAGGTTGTCGCCTTCAAAATAGTCTCCATTCGATATTGTACACTTATGCCAGCCAGCGCTTCTTCCAATCGTCGAAACACTTCTCAAACTTTTTGGGATTTTTGGGTTAGCCGTTAACGCTTTCAGCGATGCGCTCTTAAGGTCGTCTATACTTGTAAAACGACGGCCCATTAAGGTTCTCTTTAATTTTGGAAATAGGAAACAGTCACACGGAGCCACATTTGGCGAATATGAACGTTGGGGCATCGTTACAGTATTGTTTTTGACCAAAAATTCACGAACAAGCAACGAAGTGTGAACAGAATTGAGCAAAAGTGAGCGAAAGCCATGAATTGTTTTTCCACAAATCCAAGCGTTTTTTTCGGATTGCTTCACAGAAACGTCGTTGAACTTGTAGGTAGTACTCCTTATTGACCTTGTTTGACCTTGAGTCAAGAATTCATGATGGCCTATGCCGTTAAAGTTGAAGAACATTCCGTTATTTTCTGCACACACCTCGTATATATAAGTACAGATGTTTATATAGGTGTAATTATATATGTGAGCAATACCGTCAATATTCATTCGTTTTGCCATGTTAGCATGACTCTAAATAATTTAGTCACAGTGAATATATGTTTTCAAACAGTGAATATGGACCGGTGTGCATTTGGGCAGATGCGGATGACTAACTTTCAAAAATACAGATATAGTAATATAATATAACATTAATATTAATAATAATAATAATAATAATCAGTAAGTAAGTAAAAGATTTAAATAAATATTTTCAAGTTTCCTTCATAGAAATTTAAAATACTAAGTCTTTAAATTTTAATATATAACAATTTTAGAAAAATTTACTAAAAAACTTTGAGAATATTAACTTTTGCTTTGTATATATGTAAGAAATATATTTTTCACCGATTTCTGTCGTATTAAAACTTTTTCATTATTTCTAAGATATGCCTTTTTATAAATCAAAATATACTTCATAATTTATTTATGACAATCCTATTAATTTTTTGGACCACTTCTGGAATAAAATGTGAAAACGAAACATTCTCTGTACATCCGATATATAAAAAATAGTCTGTTCCGTTCCGTATACGGACTTATGAGAAGGTTTCAGGCTTGCTAAAACGCCGATAGGTGTCGCCAGTGTCGAATTATCAAGTCACAATTATGAGCCCGTTTGGGTTATATTTCAAAAATATATTGGTAAGGGAAAGGATGCTATACTGGAGCAAAGTAATGCATACGTCTACGTCCGATATTGTTAAAATCGTTGCTTTGATGAAACGGTTAAATTTGAAGGCAAGGTCGACGTACGCGGTTTAGTGAGTCTAATTTTGCTAACGTAAAGGTCTTCTGGGGGAATTTACGGGCCTTTAATGTGCACGAATTCGCTCATAATCGATAAGACTCTGAATCTAGGAACACAACTAGTAGCTGAAGTCCGCATGCCGCAGCTTTCTCTATATTATATATTAAAGATATGTTCAGTCTTTGTGAGAGCAATAGAAGACTAATTAACAATTTTTTGGACTGCTATCAATCTCTTCATCCCTTTGTTTGCTCCTCAGGTTACATCTTATACCTAAAAATAAATTCCATTCTATATTATGATGATGGTGATGGATGTTTTTCTTTTATTCTAACCTATAAACTTCAAGATTGACTTCTTTTAAGATAATGTGTATGGCTTGAAACTTCAATCGTGGTATAAAATGGTACAAATCGGTATCCTGAGCACTAAATGTGGTATCTGACTAACTTAAATAACCGTAAAACAAGGAATAAAGCATTCTAGAAGTCTTTTAGAATTATACAGATATATTTTGGAACAGAGTTGGTGGATTTCGAAACAAGTTACATTTAAATTATTGTAATATATGAGTTAAGCATATTTGGTTCAAGCATATTTCGAAATAGAGTTACCAACTTTTAAAATAAATTAATTCTCTCATATATTGTATAATATTTAGTATTAAAATCGATAAATTTTGCGTGCACCAGGAAAAATGTTGCTTTTTGCTTCAAATAGTTGAACTAAATATCTGTTTTTCCCACTTACATAAAATAAAAATTAAAGAATAACAAAAAAATAATAATAACAAAGTATTTGTTTAAAAGCTTTTCTGATTCCCTTTTTTGGTTTTATTATGAAGAATATTCTTGTGTGATTCGATCAGCAATTAAGTTTAGGCAGGATAACTGCTGATGGGCAGTGATGATTCTAGCCATAAAACCAGTTCATAATTTCCACGCTTTTATTCCGCTGCGCAACTCATTTCCTTATTTTCAATTATTTCAGGATCTTAGAGCACATGGTAAATTTATTTGAATTCTCCGCACATTTATTATGCCACTTTGTCATTAATCACAATCCCTGCCAAGTATCCTGCGCCTTGCGAGGACACACATTTTCTAGCATAAATAATGTATTTTTTACACAAACGAAAAGCACTTGGGTATATGAGAACGCTAACCACCCATTCCTATCCCATTGAAGGAAAACTGCTTTGCTTTTATTTTGTTTTTTGTGACAAATTCAAAAGAATCAACAACCGGTCTTACTTGAAGACTTGAAGCAGTTTCATTTGAGGCGCGCATGCGCATTTGTTGCGCTTGAGTAATCACTTTCAGAAGGTTTCAAATACCTACTCAAGCAAAAGGAGATACCGGAAGGGACGATTTGAAGGAGGGTAAGCGCAAGCGGGCGCTTTGTCATCAACCCCACCGCAAACACCACCACTTCAAGCAGTTGCCACCCCAGCTGTGCGATTCTTGAGAAAATCAACGCGCTGAACATCCGTTGCCGGGACTGATCGTCGCGTAAGTATATATGACCTTTCGGTTGCCTGGCAACAACATTTCGCTCAACAACTGGAGTGTGTACGGGCATGTAGGGTGGCTTGCTGATCGCTTTGCAGATAACCGCGCATTTTCTGAACGCTTTTGAAGCTGTTAAACTGTCTTTTTAAATAATGAATAATGAAATTTTTTCGGTTGAAAAACCTTAGAAAAAGTTAACATAAACGAAATTGATGTGAAAGGAGCGAAGCAGCTGCGAGTTATATGCCCTCAAAAAGTAGCAATTATATACACATACACACACATACAAAACTACATATTCACATTTAATTATATTGAGCTTGAATTATGCCATTTTGTTGTTGTAGCTGGCAAAGCACACGACTTCAAAGCGCGTTGCTTTCAAATATCCCGGCAGCTTTCATAAAATGGATTAAGGATTGAGGCAAACAACATATAAATATGACATTTTGTTGTGTTTGCGCGTGTGTGTGTGTGTGTGTTTGTAGCAAAAATATTTTCAAAATTCGCTTTTAATTGAAAGACACCCCGCGGTAATAAGAAAATTGCGCACCAGCAAAATACTGCCTGCCTTCACCTATATCCTTGCATACATACACACACACACATATATACAAACATAAATCCCAACATATGGGCGTTTGCCGCACAAAATAACCATCATCAACGTTGAATGCTGGGGCGAAATGAATGATTGAAGCATATATGTCTGTCTGTCTGTCTGTCTGTCTGCCTGCCCGATTAATTTTATTTCCTTAAATTCTTGTACTAAACTCGTACAGTGGGCTTTAGTTTGTTGCTGTTGTTGTACAAATCACAGAGATATAAATTTCAAGTGAATATATATTATATATAAGTGTGGTGAGTTAGTCATTCACTGCCAATGGTATTTATAACGGCAACGCGAGCAGTTCACCCGCAACTGAGGCACAAATTGCAACAGCGCGTTTGATTTGAAGACACTGTGAAAAATGAAATCGGGTAGTTACTGTGATCAACTGATATTATGTATGGAAATCTATAGAAAATCGTTCAACATTTTTATTGAATTGGTATTCCTATATCGGAATAAGCCTAAAACCCCCCCCCTAAAAGAAAAAATATAGTGTATCTAATTCACTAAAGAAATTTCAATTTGAAATATATTGTATATACTATCACGATCTCATATAAACCATCTACTCAAAATATGTTGGTCTAGCTTCTCTTGTCTTTGTGGTGTGCAGTTTGAAAATTATCTTAGCTGAAAGTCAGAGAAGCTTGAAGTAATCTACGAACGCCTGATGAACTTATTAGAGCATTTTCAAATTGGAGATACGCTGGGAACTTTGCTAGAAATATTGCCTGATCGGACTTATGTTTGATATAAGTTTGATATCGTTTTTCATGAAAACATAATTTTTAGCTAAATTTGTTTTATTGTTCAGAATAATTGTCATCGAAAGCTCTCGAGGACTCACCGATTATAGCGATATTCCGACTTTCCGATAATACTTTTGTAGTGCACCTTGCCTTTTGCTTCAAAATAGACCACAGTCCCGGTAATAGTTTTCCAGCGAACATTTTTCTGTGGTCTAAAAACAGGAAAAAGGGACCATATCCGAGGAATATCCGAGATGTGAAAGCAATTCGAAGCAGTTTTGTAATTGTTTTCATTCATTTGCAACGGCGCTTTCTTATTCTTTCTATGACGTTCTTTCAATAACGTTCTATGTAATAATATTCTATTTGGATGATTGTCAAGATGGCGGATGAAAATTATTCCACGCGCATTCCAAGGTATAGACTACATAATTTTGCCAGCTGACTGTTAAATCTTTTCACGCTTTGGATCGCGTGCAGTTCGTTAGGATGACACCCGTTCGAGTGGACACCGGAGTGAAATTATGGAGTCGTGTTGTCACTCAAAGTCGATTTTCGTTTTTTTTTGATGTCTTCGTCCGTAACAGCTTCTTTTGGTGGGGCTTCGGTCCTCATATGACCTATACGGAATTCCGGAAACTACTTAGGAGTGATAAGTTGAGCTATTTATTGCCAACAAAATAATATTTAGCTTATCCAAAGCCAGTGCCGAGTCCAATAACTGCAATGTTGTATATTGTTTGTAAAATTTTTTTAAAACAAAACTACATATGAAGAGCCTGTTCGCAAAACTTTCGCTTCTAAGTAACCGGAAAGAACCTGGAGATTTATCCAGCCGAGGACTGTCAATTCGGCAGCACCCCATAAAATTATTTGGCGACTACTTTCTGCGGCTACATTTGAAAATCTCTACAGATATAAGGTAATAGGTATAAAGATATAAGGGGTATCTACGAGTACATTAAGATTATCTCATTAGTGCTAGAATCTCAATTATAGTCAAAAATCTCACGCATATATTATAAGTGTTTAGGAATTGGAAAAAGGTGTACTAAGCCTGTAGAAAGTTAAGGAGTAAAAAAGAAACATTTATATGTATAATAAAAGCTTTGGCAAAAAACACCTTCCAGAAGATCAGACTGAACTTAAAATTTGCAGGCTAATGTAGTGCCTTCATAACTATATATATTCAAATAGTCACCGGATATTCCAACTTATTTTTTCCGCAATTCTTCGCCGTGCACGCGGACTTGTCGCCTCCGCCACCGTCGACGTGCTCAAGCGTTTGTGCAACACGCGTTCACCATTGAAGATTTTAGATTTAGACTTTGTACGCGCATGCGCAGTGTTGTGGCATGCACTTGCGGCAACAACGTGTGGTTATGTCATTAAATTTAAGCATTTTCGTTTAGGCTATTGTCTGAACATACGGTGTGGCAGTGTGAGTGCGGCATACGTATGCAAGCAAGCGAGTGGCAACCCTATCATTAAGTGATCTGCTTCAAGTGAACGGTGCGTGCCGGACGCACAAAGCTAGCGCTGTTGTTATTGTTTTTACTGTTGTTGTTGCTGTTGTTGCTGTTGTTGATGTTGTTGGTGTTGTTGGTGTGATTGCTGCATCTACTTCTTCAGTTTGTGGCATTGTTGCCGCTACTACTAATAGTTGTGCATAAATATTTATTGCCAAACATTTAAAATTATAAGGATTTATTTTATTGTGGCATTGTGTTTTTTGCATGCTGCAGCACGCCTGCATGTATGTGTGCGTGTGACTGTGCGTTTTGATGTGATTGCCGCGTCTGCCGCTTGTGGCGTCTCTTCTGCGCTATCTCCGTTGCTTGATTTGGCTTTTTCGTCATTATTTTCGTTTTAATGCACAAACACATACACATGTATATGTGTATGTGCATGTATGTTTGTGTGCTTTTTGATTTTTTATTTATTATTATTGTTATTTTTTGCTTGCCGCTCGCAGTGATAAATGTTTCCTACGCATTTTTTGCGCCAGCCGCCAGCCTTCTTCATACCAAATATGTATATGGGTAGGTGTGTGTGTGTGTGTGTGTGTGTGTGTGCGCTTGCTGCCCCCTGCGGCAAGCGGCCCGCTCATATGTACATATATAAATGCAAATTTAATTGCATTTACCCCATTCGCATTGATGATAATGAATACTTGTGTTGCGCGCATGCGGCACGCAATTTAAGTGGGCGTGCCCGGCGGGGGCATTGGGCCAAGCGCAGCCGACGCAACAACCGGCCATTAGTTATACTATTTTTTTCCACCCAACTTGCGTCCTTCTGCGGCACTTCAACTAACCGAAAGTAAAAATAATACAAAAACTGTTCAAATTTGTTGCGTGTGTCATTGTGTGATAGTAGTGTGTGGCACTGTGCTTTGCTTATGCAATAAAAGATTTTCAAAGTGTTTTTGCATGCAAATACAAATCATTTTAACGGCACTTTGGAATGATAAAAATATTTTTATGAGCGCGAATGTTTTTTTAGAATAATATTAATGTGGCAACCTTGTACAAGTACAGTTATTGCTTGTCTGTTGTGCACGCACTGCTACAAATGCTTTAACGGTTTAGTTTTTCTACCACCACATAGCCAGAATTAGCGGTAAATTTCAATTTATCTTTTTCTTCGACAAATTTCGTTGAAACCACTATTTTTATTTGGTTTTTTCAATTTACTTTTGCTTAATTGTGTTGCATGCCATCATTATGCTCTTGTCTGCCACTTGTTACATTAACCCGAATTTTCCTCTACTTTTCGCACCTTAATTGCCACGACGGAAAATACAATTATATCGCAATTACCAAGTGGTTGCCAGCCAGATGCTGCAACGCGCCGGCATGTTGCACTGCACTACTTTTCTACACAGCAGCGGGGCGCACTCAACAATCGGACGCACATATGCGCAAGTGCTGCAAGAACATGTTGGCTTGTGTGTTGTTGTTGTTTTCCTGACCACAATATTATGCGCTTAGATGCGGCGCACACTCACGCATGCGCGCGCACGACCTACCGCTAGCTGTCTGAGCGCTAGACACAACAGCAGCCGCCAGTAGCCGCCGCAGCAGTAGCCGAACTGTTGTGCCTCACACCTTTCGGCTGGCACTAAGGTCCTTTACCTCTCCTACTTCTATGGCGTTTCGCGGCAGGGCGCTTGTTGCACACCACCGCCAGTCAGTCACTTTGTCAACCTGACAGCTAAGCAGTCAGCCAAAATAGGCATATTTTCATTCACTGTCGTCAGCACACTGCAGTCTTCTTTTACAATTAGACTATTTGCCTTGTTTCCAACCTCTCTTCATTCGCATGTCTTCTTGCAACATTTTCTGCTGCAATAGTAATTTCTACTTTTTCAATTCTTTGCTGCGCTTGCGCGTCGATTCCTTCTTTCGCTCGCAGGCAACATTTGGCAATAGGCACTACGCTCTCCACGCACAGCCGTTGCTGCTGCTTCCTACGCTTCAATGTCAATGTCAATGTCAATTCGGTGTTTGCTATTGTTTGTCTTAAACTGTCATTAGTGCGTCTGTTGTGCGGAAACGAAACTGTAATCGAGGTGTTGAAAAAAAAGTTGAAATGGTTATGAATTTTTGAGGGTGTGAGTGTAAAGTAGCGCTGGCCTAGGCGTCGGCTTATGCGTTTGAATCTAGATGAGCGCTCGGATTTCATTGCAACAGCTGCTTCGTATAACAGAAATCGTTGTTGAATAAAAACTAATAATAACTAACATTATACTTATCATATGAATCAATTCGTATTTTGTAGATTTGAAGATTACTTTGTGGGGATATTTTGAGTAGTGTCTAGGAGAGAAGTCTTCTTCTTTTATGCTCACATGGAAACAAACTCTCCGATTTTAAGACCGGCGTGTTATCATAATTAACTCCATCTCTAAAACTAAACTTGCAGCTGTGAATAGAGAATATTTTTGAAAACTTTTACAACTAGTAACAATGGCAGAGAGCAAAGCTCAGCTCTCAGAGCATTCAATGGCTAATCAGTAAGTTTTCGTAAGAGTGTCATAAAAAACGCGGTTCTCTCTGTAAAAATAATCTTTCCATACATATTCGCACGTAACTCTCCACTTCGGCTCTTATTTGTTTTTTTGAGAGGATTTATATGAGTATTTTATGAGTATCTTTTTCAAGACCAATATATATGTCAATGTTTTAGTACGTTTCCAAACCGACGGCACTTCAAGACTTGATTCTTGTTTCTTAATAATAAAGACCCCTTAACCCAGATCAGATATATCTTTTGAGTGATTTGACCGCTAAAACTTAGAACGAGGGACCTACTTGTCTTAATACTTAATTCTTGTTTTAGTCAGTGAATTTCCAGCTATCTCTTGTTTGAGAGTCGAACTACTGTTGTTGTTGTTGGAGGGCGATTCTTCGGAAGATACCGTCAAATTGCATACGCCATGCAGATTTCAACTTGTTCGCTTACATGTTGCACCACATTCTGTATCATACCCAGCCCTTTTCTTATTATTTGGGACCTGCGAAGCAGGACGCCTTTGTACTAAACCCTTAACTCTGTTACCTATAGCTTTTACTTTTTTTTAAATTTCCCAAGCTTTAGCTATCTAACCTAATTGACTTTATACTCATACCTTCCTGGTCTGCGCCTAGCTCATCGTCCTCCTCTTTCTGTTGCGCTGCCACTAATTTCTTTTTAGTTCTATTAGGTCTATTGTGGTCTATTCAAAGACTCGGTTCCACGTATTTTGCGATTGGATCATGGCCGGTTCGATATTTCCTCGTTCGTTGGTTAGTGTGGTCAAGAAACCATGGGCATTATATTTTTTTAAAATATTATAAGTATTAACCGATATACAGACAAAATCCACCAGAAGTTCGAAACATTACTATATTGTGTATTTGGCGCAGTACGGAAAAGTAGTGAACCGATTTTATTCATTTTGGGCACCAGACCACATTATTATTAGAAAAATATATTGTTTTAGGAAAATTGTTTTATTTAGATATCTTAAAATCCACCAATATTTTCGGTATAAGGTTAGTTATGGGTACTAAGGTCCTCGTATACGATATCTGGGGAGTTGAAAATTTATAGTCTCGATCTCGGTCGATTTCGACCATTTTTATGAAAACACAAACAGCAAGAATTATCCCTCAACCAACTTTGTCACCAAATTTGATTGTTGGTGATCATTTCTTGTTTCCGAAACACAAATTTCCACATCACAATAGTCGCCAAGATTTGATTGAAGTCATAAAAATTAATTGGACGAAAGTGCCTACGGCCACTTTGGCTAAAGCGCATAGCAAATGCATAAAAATTTTGATTGAAATGCTTGTTTGCGTTCAAAAGCAGCCTATTTCCAAACTGGGAAAATTATTTGAATTTCAAAATGTGAAAATGTTTTTTTTTATGGACCAAAAAACCTTTTCGGACAGCGGAAATTTTGTTATTATGCAACTAGAGTAGTTGCTTATGAGAATTTGGTAGTATAAATCTATATATATATAAATATATCTCATACTATATAGGTGCTTTTTTACGAAATTTCTATAAAAGCACACTTTACTTAACATTTTTCCCTCAAAATAACCTTCCTCAAACCTTCCTCAATAACCTTCCTCAATAACCTTCCTCAAATAAATAATTTTTTTTTTTTTAATTACTCAGTTCTGGGTGCTTTTTCAATCAATTTTAACAATTTCTAAACTGCACATGCCTTGCTACTAAATGCTTTTGCACTTTTATTATAATATTATATGCAAATACAATTACCTCCATATGCATACATACAGTTCTGCAATGCACCAGAGGCAGAGGCAAGCGACCTTCTAATAATTTAATCAAATGCCACCACAGAAAATGTTTTACCTGATTCATGAACTAATCAACAACTAAATAATTGCAATTACCAGCATAAAATACAATGAACTCCACTGGGCTGTGCAAACACCGGAATGCCAGGCGTCCCTGTTCCCCGTAGCCAACGCTGGCCGAGCACAATTTATACTCACTGTAATCTTCAACTGTTTCGGCATCTGTTACGCCTCAGCTGCCCGACACAGCTGTTCGGGCACGACTTACGAGTGCCTATTACCTCATAGTTGCACTGAAAATTACAACAATGACACTAAATACACACACTCACACACACACGCCTGCATGTATGCGTATGAACACACTGTTGTGGAAAATCTTTCTCGTACTTTGTTTTTGTTGGCGTTTCTTTGTTTTTGGATTTATGACTTTTGCCGTTAATGTGTTGTTATTGTTCTTGTTATTGTTGACGGTTAAGTGTTACCTTTGCAGCTTTGTTGTTGGTTGTGCACAATTTGCATAGATGATTCTATTGTTGCAAGAGTAAATTTACTTGTGTGTGTGTGTAAGTGTTTGACTGGAGCGCAACAGGTGTTTGCTTTTGGTCAACAACATAAATCTCAAATGAATTAAAAGCTAAGATCCTCAGAATAAATAAATAAATTCGCATTTAAAGGTTTGACAATTTCGGATTTGCGTGTGACTAAAGTATAATATGGTAAATAAAATAAAATTAAGTGCTGACTGGCACTTATAACTAATAGCGGTCGAGTAAAACTCCAAGGAAGTGAGATAAATTTTAGAACAATGAAGTGTGGAAATGGCGAAATATTACACTTGAAGTGTAGTATGTGGCACACTCGGTAAATTGCATAGCTGTAGTGAGGACTTGAGGAAGAAGGAATACACTTTTCAAAGTCTGTGAGTGAGTTGATATACTGGAAGATCAATCGCTTTTTACTGACTTCTTATTTGGTGGTGTTAGTGGTTATTATTCGCTGCGTTGAGATGAGACTCTAGTTTGGTGTGTTACAATCTTCTATTATAAAATACATTATTTTTTTTCAATATTGGTCACACTCCAGCAGTCAACTTGAGCAGTGTACAAGGCTGCACTTATGCAGGCTTATGCAGCCTTTCGGTAGTAGCTTAAAGCTTCAATATTGCCTCATGCACTTAAGCACAAAATTTAAGCTTTTCTTTTTTTCTTCTTTTTTTTTAATTCTAAAAATAATATTTTTTTTTTATAATTTTTGGCAAGACTGTACTTAATAAAAAAAAAAGGGAGGGTCGAATATTATGCCCACGAGCAGTATTTCGTAAGAGTCAAATTTTAGAAGGTGTAATAGTCCGCTGATAGAAAGGCTCTAATCGAGATTTCGACCTCTGTAATAATTTCGAATGACTAAGTAGCCAAGAAAATGGATGAACTAAATTCTTTTATTGAACATTAAATCTAACAAAGGGAGTCATATGTCGAAATATATAAAGGCAATAGTGTAATGATGTTGACCCTAAAGAAAATCCATCAAATCTTTAGTGTTATATTTAAATCTACAGCTGGAAACGATGTCTAAACAAACAAATTTTCGAAATAAAAGTACATTTTTACACAAATAAATCTCTGAATAATCTCAAATGCATATAAAAAAGCTATGTTTGACGAACTGGAATTCAAGCTTGACAAAAGAAGGAGGTGACGACATGAATAAAAGCTCACAATTTCCGTTGGAATCAACTTCATGTTTTTTTAAAGCTTGGGAAATATTTTAATCTCTTCAAGGACCAACAGTGGTTAAGACTTTGATTGCGTACCCAAATTTGGACACATTGACATGACCAATGTACTCTACAGACCTCAACATTATTTTAAATATATGGACATGGCTTGCTTATTAGGTTTATAATAATGTGGAAAATAATGTTAAAAAATAAAATAATTTAATAGGAAGCATTAAAATTAGTTGTACTGTAATTAGTTAGTCTACTTGTGCTGTCAAGTGCCGTATAGTAGAATAGAGAAATAATTTTCACTGCCCTTTAGTTCACAAAGAAGCCAGATTTACAGATTTACAATACAACTACAAGAACAAAACTGATATAGGTTCCATTTCCTTTCTTTATGTCCCTCCCTCACCGATATTTAAAAAAAAGGCTTGACATTTCATTTGAAAGTCGTTTAGCCACTTAAAATATTCTACCTGGCGTACTCAAACTGCAACTTTTTTATCCTACAGCGGTGCCGAAAAAACACAAAAAAGTAGAGACCTCTTTGAGAAAACTTAATTTCGATGGCAATTAACTCCAGCTTTATTCACAAGGGTTTACTTATTTTTGTTTTACTTGTTATACTTGTTTTATTACTTTCTTCACTGGAATTATAGAAATGGCCCAGGATAAATACTGTAAGGGCTTTAAATACTAAGATTAAGAATTTAGATAGTGGGACCGATAGTAAGTAACTAGAAAAAGTTGGGGAGCAATACTAGATTATTTAGTTAAAATATACAAATTTACAAAATACAGTTCGGCCGCTTATCAACATTGCGGGGGAAAAACAATGAAATTGTTATAGAGTTCGTCGCTTAGTCTTAAGTGTTCGCTCATCTTTACCATGCTCCCTGCACCACTAGCAGTAAATAGCAGCGACCAATATTTCATGTAATGTGATATGTTTTCCACGACTAATTTATTTCAATTAATTATGCATCAACTAACTGCATGTGCAGACAAAAACAACTTAAATGAGCAGAAGCCAGGAATTTGATAGTAAACAACAACTTACCTAGCAATAATGGGGCTAACGCGCAGCAGAGGAAGGTGGTTGCTTTGCTTGCACTGATTGACACCGAAATATCAAATACTAATATTATTGTTCTTTTAACGGCATGTGACTGGAGATTTAAAAAAAATTCAAAATAAAAAACTAAAAATTCGAAAATAATTTATGGTTATTTACGGATGTATATACGTATATATAATTATAATATATAAATTTTTAAGTAGTTATGATGTTAAACATTCTCTCCAAAGCAACGGTTCTGCGTTACGCCCGCATATCGAATTTCAACACACTTTTACCAGCGCCCAAACGAAAAGCTGAAAATTATACGAAAAATACCAAGCGGGTAAACGGTAAATGACCCACACATTCCTACACATTGCCATGGCTTTGTTGTTGTCATGTAGAAATCAATTTAACTGTGGCAGCAATCAAATTTAAGTCGAACGAAAATCAACGAAAGCGATGGATGATAAAGCAGCAATGCAAAGCAACAGCCTGAAGGTCAAAAGCGCTTAGTTGGTGAGCGGTGGCGAGCGGGCGGGGTTGCACATCAAAATTAAACTATTAAAATATTTCAGAAATATTTCAATTTCAGAGTGAGCAAGCAGTTAGAAGCGATTACCATATAATTTGGGCAACAACAAAAACAACATAAATATAAAAGCATGTTTTTGTTGTTGTTACTTTCTGAGCATCGCATTCACCTGCGTAAAAGTGTGGGAAAGAAAAGTTGTAGTGGTGATTTGAAGTGGCATAAAAGTCGAAATGATCGTGAATAATGCTGGAAATTCAAATGAGCCACACAATCGTAAATAAAACATATTATACAACAACAACCTTCAGCGTCAATGCAATCAGCTAATCTCATAATGCCACGCATATGGAGCATTTTACACGCAGAGACACAGTAGTGGCCCAGCAGCAGCAGTCAGTAGGCGTTAGCGGTGTAAGGGGTAGCCAGCTAAGTTTTGGGGAGAGAGAGGCAGGTGGTGTTCGTTGAAGGCGGTTTAGGTCTTCGTCGTTAGGTGCCATTGAAGCAGTTAGTTGGGCATCGCCTAAAGATGCGCTGATTTCTATTACAAATGTTATTGCTATTGCTATTAGTTGTCGTTGTTGTAATGAGTCTTACGGCTGCTGATTACTTGCCTAATTTGCTTCTGCATGTTTGTATGCATGTGTATGTGTGTTGATTGCCGTGCGGCAGTGTGGCAGTATCGCATTTGTACCAGGGAAGACTTCAATCAATAAAAATGGGGAAATAGTGTACAAATTCAGGTAAGGACGCACTAAGTTCGGACGGAACCGAAAGCCAAAACTTTTTTTATCCGAGTTCTTTCTTTTCCCGCATTAAATAAGCCTATGCTTTAGTTTTTATAATCAGCTAGTTACACTTATTGCTTGAGATATCTGCTGCAAAGTTAATCCGACAGACCAAAATCGATATATAGTGATGCTGAGACCGCTGATATGAATCGATTTCAACTATTTCGTTACTTAATCTTTTTATGCTATGAGTAATATTCAAATTTGTTATGATCATTTATCGGGATAAGACTCGATATACGGCTAAAAAATAGTTTATAATTTCGAACTACACCCTAATGTTATAATGAAGATGGTTTCTTAGATAAGTAGAGCGATTTGAGCTTTATTATTTTCGTTCTATGTTCTATATAAAACTGTACTACGTTAACTCCATAACTTAATCTGTATGTGTCTTACAACTTCTTGGGAATAGGTGGCATCCCTTAGTGCATTCTATCTTAAGCCCTTTCATCCATTAGCTCTTTCTCGGTAGTCAAACCCTGTCGAATAAACGTTTTTGTTGACAACGCACAGATGTTGTTCGATATCAGCGCTTAAACGCTCTACTCAATGGAGTTTTAGCAACGAAAATAAGGATTTATTTCGAATATTAAAAAATACCGTCATAAGTCCTGGATAAACTATGGTACTATACCTATTTTCGGTAAAATATATTCATTTATCAGAAGCTGAGAGGACCAGGCGTATTGCTCTTAGCAAATCTTTCGTTAAACCGTAGTTTTGACCAAACGTACGAAGTGATGACTTCTAAACTTATAGAGATCGATTTCAGCCAATTTCTCGTCGATATCCCGAAATTGGTAGATCGCAGTTTGCAACAACTTTTCGTGCTTTTAAAGATATTGCGGCACTCACCGGAGGTAGTCACAAGCTGTTGTTGTAACTCGTTGTTATAACGACAAAAGGCATTACGCAAATAATTTTGAGGAATATTTCCTAGTTGACAGTCAGATAAAAATCCGGGTCCGTTCTAGTTATGTAGGTCCGACTGCCATGGGAACTAGTAGTCACTCACATTCACATAGTAGTCACAGTCGGCTACGGCTATCGAAATATCGGAATACTAACTAACGGTGGTTTTGACTACGAAGAGAGAGAGAGTATCTCCACATAGCAGTAGAGGGCAGAAAACCACATTAGAACATGCTTGGGCCCAAATAGGAGGCTAGAGAGCAGAACCTATAAGTCAACTCGAAATATAAATTGAAAGTTTTCGATATCGCAAACCTTCTATAGGGTATAAACTAAAAGACAAGGTTATAAAAAAGCACAATGGGAAAAGAGAATTGTTGAAATAAATTCCCAAGCTGAAGTTAATCGCTTCGATTGAATGAAATGAATGAAAAACCTTAACGACCCACTACCAGCTGGAACGCCACTAATAGACCGCCAGCCAGCGAGGCAGCTAAGCAACTTGATAGGTTAAACCACCAACCACCAGCGCATAGGTAGCTGTCAGCAGCACAAATTTCAACGCGCTGCGCACTCCTTGGCTTACCGCCGCATTCTGTGCCACATTTGCAGTTAATTTTGATTTCATGGCTCATTCGCTCACTCTCAGCTCACAGCGCACAGCGATCGCCCGCCTCAAGCTTCCATCAAGCGTTGCTGTGTTTTTGTTGCCAACCTTTCGGGTCCGCTTGTGAGCCATTGTCCATTGCCACAGTTGATGGAAATCAATTTCCGAAATTTGTACTTGCGCTGCTCTGAACTGTTTCAGTGTTTATTGCTCGACTTTTTATTGCCGCCGTCGACCGAGTTCTGCTGACGCTGCCTGGATTTCTCATTTCTATTATTTATTTTCTTCATTTTTTTGGTTTGTGCGCTGTTCTGCCGCTGTTGGCAGCTGTTCATTGATGAATTCCAGGTAACTTTGTTGCCCCCGTGGTTAGCAGCAACAGGTGTCACGGCGCGGGTGCTGGCGGTGCCGCAGGCAATCATGCTGCAAACACAGTTGTTATTGCTGTTATTATTGCTGCTGCCGCCATCATTGCTGCGATAGCCCTCCGTTGCTGTGCGCCGATTGTGGCAAGTGGTTGCATCGTAAATTGTTGCCCATCTCACCGTAGTCGCATAATAGAATAAACTGGTTTTATTGATTGTGCCAGTTGATTGCTGCAATCAGCGACAAGAATTCATCTGCTTCTCTTTCAGAATTTTTTTCCTACAAACGCGCATTTGTCTAGTGGGTCGGAAGGGTAATAGCCTGCGGAGCGTTGTTGAGCACTCAGCGCCCGCCGCAAAGACCACCGACACATAGACCGGAAATAACAATTTTACATCGTTTTGCCAACAATAATTCACTGAGAAAAATATTAAATGAGTTTTATGAACTATATATATATATGAAATATATTTTCCAATTCTTTAATTTGCCGTATCTCTAGTTCATTAAGATCAAATGACACGAGTTGTTGATAATCTCGAAACTCAAACTCGCTTACTAACTCGCTTATTAGTAAATATTTTCATTCATTTATAAAACAATCCATGTAATTCTCTTCAAGTTTAAGAAAATAAAAAAAATTGGTTTTTTGCAAATTGTGTATTTTTGAAGTTTATTGTAAAGCAAGTCTCTTTTAGTAATGTAGGTAACCACATACTATAATCTAACTATAACCATGATAAATGTAAAAAAAATAAATGCTTGATTTAAATAAGTTCATTTATAAGTATAATGATGTTCCAAGAATTTTATATATATACAAACTGTAGATACAAACTACTAGATATCTGGATCTGATAACTATGTAGATATCTAACAAACCCTAAATCTTAGTCAATTGTGATCCTTTAAATATCGTTACCACAACATGCTGTAAACAGAATTCAAATTTCATTCCATCTATTTTACTAGCTTATGGTTTAACCTTAAGTGTTCTCAAATTTATTCCATTTACGAAAACTATAAATTAGTGCGTAGTGGATGAAATGTATGTATGTATGTAATGTATGTATTCGTGGCTTTCACTAAAACATTATTTAAGCGTAGACAACGTAGGCTTAAAAACTCGTTTTTCTTGAAGTGGTTTAGGGTTCCCAAGCATTATAGGCCCAAATTGAGTGCTCCTTGACGAATGATAACCTGAAAGAGAGTCATATAATATTCGGAACATCATACAAGCTACATCTTCTGCAATTAAGAACTTCATGCTTTTGGCTTATTTATAGCACCTTAATGCTTCCCATCCATCGTTTTTTCCTTCATTCACCCTGCTGATGTTAATTTAGAATCCCAGTTAAAGACAAAATTCTCTCCACTAGATATTGATAATATAGTTGAGACCTTCTCTATCTACTATTGGGTCAGTATACTACGTCGTCGAATCGTGCTGATAAAGTTTGGAGATAATCCTTCCATCTCATGTGATAGTCACCGTAGTCTAGATGCGCTGGTCCATAAGTATTACCTTCCCACGAGAAGGAATTTGTTCTTTGAATATTATTTTTGTTGCCAGCATAAATCGTTATCAAATGAGTTTTCGAAAAATCTGCGCGTGACTGAACGATATTTTAGCTTCGACTAACATATTGAGAATAGCTATAGATAGGATAGATAAAGATTCGCTCATCCATCCAACCGAACGATGGGAATACCATTTTGCCCATGGTAATAGATCAAAAGACACTGATGAAACATTCCATGAAACCAAAATCTACATTGCCTCGAGCTAAGTCAAAAATTCACTCTGCTAGTATCATAGAAATATCAGGTGATCTCAACTTCCCAAAAGGTCTATTCAATAAATGAAATTTTTTAGCGGTTAGCATCTTTAGCCAAATGTGTTGAGAGCTATGTTCAATTCTCGAAGAGCTCAGTCGCGAATTATATAAAAGCATGTTCCTCACTGACAGCCCTCCCGAGGTGGGCAATTCTCACGACAGTCGGTTATACATTACCGGAATTGACCCGGATTTTATTCGATCAAGGGCTGTGCTTACGGCTATCTAACCCTGTTTGAATGGGTAAGTAACAAGGTAAGCAATGACAAGCCTCAGAGTATATTTCCCATCTGAGAAAGTCTCTAAAAAGCATCTCCAGCCCATTTGTTCGATAGGGTCAAATCACATCGAAAATCTAGCAAACGTTTCCACGCCAATAATTTCTCTCAGCGTACATAAGTGAGTATAGTACTTAGTAAAAGATTTCCATTTGATTTGTAATCCAATGCCGGTATGTTGTGCGAGATATTAACCCATTTCAAGAGCCGCACAGAGCCACTCACACGTAGCGATAAATGAAGGCATTTAGATATCAACTGGCAACAAATCGGCCAGGCGCGACGGGCAGTGTCGGGCGGGTCAATCAACGAACAACTCAGCAAATCAGGCGAATCACTGGAATGCACAAACACAAGCACACGTTTTTCATTACAATCATTAGCATGTGCACACACTTACGGTACTTCATATGAGTTGCGTTGCGGTGTGGGCCTTAATGAGGGGTGGTGGGCAACAGCGGGCGAGGGCCATTGCTGCCGAAAGGGAGTACGTAATTAATTTCATACGTGGGAAATCGCAAACAACCCACGGACAACAACAGCAAAAACAACAACAGCACTGACAGTTGTAACAGTAAATCTCGTTGAAAGAAAACCAGCCGCGCAGCGGTGCTGCCAAGGAAGTAGCGATGTGAATGAGGCAAGGTGTTGCAACTGGACAATGTGTACAAATTGCGGTTGTGTGTATATATGCATATAAATTTACTTAGTTGTATGTGTGTGGTTTGTAGGCCTAGGCGGCGATGGCGTATCGTTGGTTGATAGAAAGCGTGGAAGCAAACGCGACAGAATTGCGGCTAAACAAACAGGTAATGGTGAGTTGACAACAACCCACAACAACAAAAACAACAACAACAACAGCGACAATGGTAACGAATTTTATGCGGAAATTATTTATTACACGCTTTTAATGCTTTTGTGCGCTTTGCGGAAGCTGGTAAGCGACAGTTGGACCAACGCACACCGCACACCGCACACCGCACACCGTTCTTTGTCACCACTGGGTTGCAAGGGTGCCAATCAAAAGCGGACGCTACTTAAGCGGTCGGTCGGTCGGTCGGTCGGTCAATCAAGTGAGCTGGTGGTTTGGAGTGGCTCGGAGGGGCTAATAAATTTATTGTGCGCCAACCACGTGTGTTGGTGCTGACTTTGGTAAGTTGCTATATGTTGACCAAGTTAATATTAATTGCCCCACCATAACGGTAGCAGTGTCAGCAAACAGCACAACAAAAATAAATGAACAAGAAAATTTTGTTTATATAATCACAGTCGTTTATTGTGCACGTCTCTTTAAATGATGTTTATTTGTTGTTGTTAATTTTTTATTTTTTTTGTTTGTGCTGTGGCGCAACGCTCATTAAGTGTTGTTTTTGTTGTCTTCTTCCTTGCTCTTGTCGTTAGCTTAACAATTTTCACTGCTTTGGGTGGTCATTTGGCTCATTTAGCCAGCTAATCAACAATGAAATCAATTTTGTAATACTGCAACAACAACAATAACAACAGCAACAAAATCAGAGACACACACACTCGCGCACATTTGTTTGTGGCGCTGAGGTGTAGACGTAACTTAGCTAAGTAGGTAGTAAAAGCTCAGCTTACAACAATCACTAGCGGTAATCAATTACAATTTGTTGTTGTTTTAGTAGCACAACACAAATTGTTCATTCAACAGTTTATTCGCTTCACTCAATTTATTCATTCGTTCATTCATTTATTTTCGCCATTCAGTAATTTATTTCGAAAGGAGTTAAAAAACCATTGATATATTTTATATATACATACATACAGTTATATACATATACTATATTCATGTATATTTGTATGTAGTATTGCAAAGATTTTCATTAAGATTTTAAATTTTTTTTTGCTGAATGAGCTCATTGTTGCTGGTGTTGCGGTTGGTCATTGCTGCTAAGTTGGCATTCTCTCTCCCCCCTTTGGTATGAAATTTCGCAAATGAGCTTACCTTTTCGCTACCTTTCACCCCAGTTTCTTTTTCCATACATAAGTATGTATTTATATTTTTGCCTTTTTCTTTTTTTGTGCATTTTTTAACAACTCAAGATTTGCTGTCTGATAGCCGATGGGTTAATCGTTTGCATTAATTACCCAAGCAGCAGACGCTAAGGTAGCAGCGTTTTGGTGTAGTCCCAAGATTTTTGTAGAACCAGTTTTGCATAGATGTTGAGGTTAGCTCTTTACGGAAGCAAATTTGTACAGTCGAAGGTGTAAAGGTGGTGTAGCCAAAGGACCTGGGATCGTTTCAAATGTTTAACAAACATCGAATAAATTTAGTCAGCGAAGAAAAGTCTCCGAGCATGTTTCTGACAAATTGAATACAAAATTGGTATACGAAAATAAGGTTAGTCTCCTTTGGACAGGGTAGAAACATCTGGAGCTTAAAACCCCATTTACTGGGCGAAAATCACATCATCAATTCAATTTGTATGCCTTTTGCTCAAGAGAGGAGATCTCTTCATTGTTTAAGGGAGTTTTGTTCGCTAGTAACTTTGAATATCGGTTTAGACGAAATAATAATCAATAGGCACTTGAAAACATAGTGTTTGTTTACTCAGTGATCTTGTAATGTTAGTTTAATACCTCATTCGTGCAGAAAATTATAATTATATTATAACCAATTGGATGAATAGGGTAGTGAAGCATTTCGTTCGAAAAATTTGAAATCAGCAAATACAAATATTAAATTCCTTATAAAGAAGGTGCGTTGAGCCTGCAGAAATATTATGAGAATTTGGTTGGTCTATTATTGAAGTTCCTTCAAAAGAAATTATGCAATTGTTCTTATGTTTAATGTTACCCCTAAAAATAGGCGAATGATTCTTAACCACTTCGAATCCAACTCTGCTTGCGGAAGATCACGACGCAAAGTAATGGTGACAATTTCATTTCAACTATTTCGCGGTGGTTTAGTGAGCTTTCACTTCTTAATATGTGTATATATTCTGTATATTATATGTACAATATATCATGTATATTATATTATATGTATCTGTATTACATATTATGTATCTGTGTATAGATTGATCGTGTTTCTTTGTATGTGCTGGAATTAAATTAATCAATAAAATACTTTTAATTATTAATTATTGCCTCAAGGAAATCAAAAATATTTTGTTCACTTCAATTACTTCATTGATTTAATGTTACATATTTTAATATTATTACTTAGAATGTTTTTCATTGCAACCTTTTTGAATGGTGAATCATTTTACACTCCTAATATTTCCAATTAAAGTTTTATTACATACAGAATTTATTATTTAAGAGTATTTGGAAGAGATATACACATATGTAAGTATGATCGTCATTCCTGGCTTAGCCATCGTTTGCGTCGACTCACCGCGATTCGAGCAAGACCGTTTTCGCTTGAAGTTGTCGTAAGTGACCAATTTTTCATCACCAGTAGCCATTCGCTTCAGCAATACATCAATTTTGTTGAGATTCAGCAGTCATTCGCAGATGGAAATTCGGTCCTTGAGGTATTTTTGCGTAAACTCTTGTGACACCTAAACATCAAGCTTCCTTTTGTATCTTATTATCTAAGCCTTATTTGATTGGTTTCAAACGGTTTTTTGTACAATGTTTGGCTCCTAGGCAATCGAAACGGTGTTAAAAACTGTCTTAAAAATGGACAAAGTAAAAGTGGACACGAACTTTATTATTTTTGAAAGTATTCTCTCTACTCTCGTTTGAGTTAATTTTTGAAAAGTAGAAAAAAAACTTTTTTCAAGTGAATTCGACACAAGAATGAAACACCCACCGATAATTTCTTTCGATTTTCCAGAATTTCTTTTTTGGGAATAAAAAGTAATTCTTGAAACTTTGGAAGTTTGAGTGATTGATTATCTTGGAACTATCGATAGCTGCCCTGTATATATGTATATTATAATAAGAGGGGTTTGTAGCATGGTAATTACATTTCTGCAGTATCTGATTACACCATTCGGTACGAGTCTCTTTTGCATGCGATCAAATCCGACCACACTTGTCTTACTAGATTGTAATCTTGAATTCGACTTTCTAATACCCATAGTTGGTTCAATGTCACGATATATGATATAACGATATTGCTTAATAATTTGTCGACTATTTCATTAAAAGTAGTACGGATTAAATAAAATAATAAATAATAAAATATATATTTAAAATAATATATTTAATAAAATAATAATAAATAATAAAATAATAATAAATAAACTGACCAACCTGGAGAGTCTCCGATAATTGTTGATTTAAAAGGGATGTCTATTATCAGGCGCTTGCCATTATGAACTATTAGTACAAGATAATATTTGTACTCCATAATTTTATATAAAAATTTATTAAATTACCATTTTTTCTTTCTCAATGCTAAATTTAAAAATACGTAATAAATATGACGTCATTTAATTAAATGTGCGACAGTAGTGTTTGGTAGGCAATTTATTTGCTCTAGATGAAATTACTGATAGCCTTAAAATATATGAGATCGTTTTTTTTGCATGCAAATTGCAACGATGTTTAATAACACTGTCATACAGTAGTGGCGAAAAGTGACAGGAGCTGTCAAATTTGTTGACATTTGTCACTAAATTAAATGCAGCCATGCCAAAAGTGGCCGCCAACGCCAATAATATTGAAGGAAACAACTGCACGGGCGGAGGCTTTAGTGGAGGTATGTACATATACATAAATACGTACATATATATATATACATGTATATATACATAAATACATTTAATTCTAATAATTTTCCAACGGAACCATAAATTAACAGCAAATGCAAATCAAATATATACATATATATACATGCGCATAACTACATACATAGATAATTGTTGTTTCGTAAAAAGGAGAGTTGAAAACAATTTGCAATTTGCAATAAAATCACTCCACCAATAACAACAACGCCAACAACAAAACTGTTGGTGAGCAAATAAATAAAAACGCCACAATTTCATTTCATGCATTGATTTGCATCTTTAATTGAAATAACAGCGTTTGGTCTAACAAAAACAATAGCAACGATAAAGGGAATGTCAGCAGTCGCATTGTGTATGAAGTGGCATGACATTAGAGGCAGCTGCAGCACGCCGCAAGAACACCAAAACATGCGCAGATTGGCAACAATATTAGCAGCATCGATTGGTACTAATCCTAAAAGGTTGCTTATAATTGCAACAAATACAACAATAACAACAAACAATAAAAAGAAAAACAATAAATACAAATAAACGTCAATAATAACGTGCAACGTGAGTCACATTATTATTTGCATGCACTCACTTATATATTATATCCATACATAGGTATCCATATATGGATACTCACCATTATTCTATATATAATACATATATATGCGCATATAGACAACTAGAATTTATTCCCACTCACCATTGCCATTATTACTATTACATTATATATATATTTTACATTTACAAGTACTTTGCCTTACCGCACGATGGCGCAATTATCGCAAGCTAATTTTGTTATCGTAGACGTATATTCTCGTAGACGGCTACTATCAAAATATCAGCCGGATCGGACTGATAGTTAGTGAGCTGTTTCCGAAAGTGCGCAAGATAGCTGAGGTAGTAAAAATCTCAAAAGACCGCGTGGGTCATATCCTGCACGAACTATTGGATAAGAGAAAACTCAACCCATGTCTGCCGAGTTGGCTCTCTCTGGACAATGAGCGCAACTGTACAACCACTTTACAATAGTCTTTGACGCTGTTTAAGAGCAGTCCGAAGAAGTTTCTGCATCGTTTCGTGACGGTTGACGAAGCATGGATCCACTGGTAAACACCGAAGACCAAGAAACGGTCGAAGCAGTGGCCTTCACCCGCCGAACTTGCCGCAAAACAAGCGAAGACGGTTTTAGCGGTCGAAAAGATGATGACCACCGCTTTCTGGGCTTCAAAAAATGTGATGATAAAATATTGCATCATTTAAAGGATTCTTTATTCGCTAATTTCATCCCGTTATACCAAAATGTTTTCAAAAAATGTTGAGCTCTTCGAACTCGTAATATATAAATATAAATATAATTCAGTTTCAAAATTTTTACCCCTTTAAAGTGGAGTTAAAACATTAAACAATCAGATAATTCATAAAAGCTAAGATATGACCCTAATCGAACCATAATTAGTATTTTTGATAATAATTTGACACTTGCGTCACTTGAGGTGATATTTTGTTCTTAAAAGTTATAAAATATAAATATAGCTTAAGTTTCTGATAACAGTTTGTACGAATTTAACGTTCTGTGTGTATCGATTGGACGATCTTTAAAACTTCATCTAGATTTATAGATTTATAGAACCTCTAGATTTATGAAGAAGTTTTCTATGTCAAGGAATGAGCTAGGTTTTTGGATACAGGACTTCCCAAATGTTAGCAGCTATATTTAATTTTCGGAAATTTTGTAGAGCACACTCGTATGATGATATATTTGAACTTTAATATAATTTTTTTTTTTTCTTTAAACACTTGTCTGAAATTTTTTGTCTGCCGAAAAAATAGCAAACATTTGAATGGAAGAAGTGATTTTGTAGCCTCGACTGTGTCGAATGATTTAAAAATTTAAGATAGAAACGCTTGCAGCTTTTAAACCGGGAACTGGTTTTCTAGACCTTGTGTCCCAAAACCCCCTCTTTAAGACCTTTATTATCTAATGAGGCTTTGTGGAAGTTGGTTTTGGTCCAGATAAGTTCGGTGTTAAGATTTACTAGAGTTTTTTTCTTGGTGTTTTTGTTTTTTTATCACTATTTCGAAATGTTTAGTAAGGTGATCATTCTGAACTAACTACAACTTTTTACTATGGAGACCAGTTTGGGTTATGGCAATACCATAAAGTTGGTTGGGAAGTGTGCATCATGAGGAAAGGAAAAATATGTAAATCCGCGAGTTCTTCAAATGTGGATGCGCTGGAGAGTCGGTTCCTCCGTCAAATTCCGCAAATTCAAGGAATATACTGACGGCGCAGACTTATAGGATAAAAATTTTTGTAAAACAGGATATAATCTTTAGATGAAATGAATTTATTTGTAGTAGATGTGCGCTCAACAGCTTCCCACGATCACAACAGAAATGTATTCTCGAATTCGGAAATATTTCTTCAACATAATGCCTGCATAATTGCAAAGCACGAACAAAGCAGTTCGCTCAGCTTTGATTTCAGTCGAATGAACCCGTTACGCAGCGGGTGGAAAGGCTTACAAACTAAGGAGCTAGAAGCGCCTGCGGGCGACTCAAACAATAATCGAAATTAAGAAATACACAAATGGACATTAGCGCCGCCATACACACACACACACACACGCACA
The DNA here is from genome assembly GCA_021498325.1 of Bactrocera minax. NCBI lineage: Eukaryota > Metazoa > Arthropoda > Insecta > Diptera > Tephritidae > Bactrocera > Bactrocera minax. The sequence goes on from JAKEEE010000001.1 coordinate 7,513,284, forward strand.
TCAACATACCTACTTGCAATAGAATCTCAGCTCTTAACCATGACAGGCGGGAAGGTAAATGCCCTTTGCGACGGCGAAACAATTGCTGCGAGCAGTTTTCATAAACAAAAGGTGCAAGGGCTCGTAACTCGCTTGTCTTGCAACACAACCCCCGACGCGCTGGGGTGCGGAAGTGCAGTTTCAAGCCAAGACAGCGCGAACGCAAGGAAGTTAATGTGTTCTTTTGAGCCACCAAGGCAGCCGAGCGCAAGACAAACGCAGCGCAAACGTGCAACAGGGATGTGAGACTCTCATGCGCTGGCGGCTTTGCATGAAAAGATAAAAATTCCAGTAGTCAGCTGTGTCAGAAGCGATTTATTAGTCGAATATAACATGCAGTGTTGTTGCTGCAGTGTCGAGTAATGCGCAGTATAAGTTGCCAACAACGTCCCAAAGCGCACTGCGCAGCCGCCCAACGCATTCAGGTAACCAACGGCTGCGGCACAGAGAGGGGCGGCCCACAACCGCGCGCAGGCGCTTTGTTGCTTCAGCGCTTGTCTACTGCAAACAGTTTACAGCTCTGTATGTGCGTTTATGCATATACTTTGTTGGCTTTTGTTCAGCGCGCTGTTGTGCGCATTTTTAGCGGTTGTTATACAGTTGCTGCCTGACATTGACGTTTCCAGATTGTTGATTGCCGCTTATTGCCTGTTGACGCTGAGAAAGTTTTTTTTGCGCACTTCAAAAGTAACGGTATTAAGTGCTTGCGCAGTCGCCTGCGCTGTTCCACCCCTAAATGGGCGCACGACGCAGAAGTGGCAAATGCGCACCAAGTCATTATTATTATTATTATTCACCGCCTCTTCCCTCCCTACCAACACAGCTACCATTTGGATCGCCGCTGCTGTCCTGCGCACAGTTCTTCACGCAATTTCGCGCTGTTGTTTGCACAGACGCAGTGGCAACAATGCAAAGAGTATGTTTGTAAATTGTTAGCTGTACCGCTATGACGTCTCGTCTTCTCGATTTTACGATTCCCGCCAAAAGTTAGGGGGTTGCACATGCGCACCGTGTCCTTTGCCTGGCGTTGGCCGGGGTGGGTTGCTTACCTTTGCATTTGTGCTAACTGTATATGTACCTATTTGTTCGCACGCAGCCAGAGGGTGATTTGTGTGTAGTGATTTGCGTTTTTTATTTGTATTTGTATTTTTCTGCGCATTGCCACGCCGTTATTCAGTTCTCCTTACCTTCTGTTGTGTTGTTGGGCGGCAAGCATTCGCGTTTCGCAACCGTGGGAAGATTTTTCTTGACGCGTTGTGCCGTTGTACGATGAGGGGCGGACAGCGCAGGCAGGCAACGGTATTCCTTCAGATTGTTGTGTCGGTATTTTCGTCTTTTGCGGACATCTGCGCATTTTGACGTTCCAAAACTGGTAGTGGGGTGTTGGTGGCTGGGCGAGTTGAATAACTGCTCGACTCCTTTGTTGTCTTTAATGTGATTCTTTTGTTAAATTTTTAAATCCTTTTGTGAACATAAGTGCGTAGTTGGTAGCTGGTTTTATTTAGCGCCTAAGGATTTACTTAAGATATTTATTAAAACTGAAAAAAAAAAGTATTTTCACTTTTCTTAAGGTCTTTAAAGGCAATTTTGAAATAAATTTAAACACTCTTCTTAATTAAAAACATTTTATAAATTAAATTTATATTGAACATTATTATTTCGTATTACTTGTATTCATTCTGAAGTTTCATTAAATAAAACTAATTCTTTGCGGTGGTCTTTCAATTCTTACAACACTTTCAAGCTACCAAAATAAACTCGGAATATATTATTGCGACCAGAGAGAAATAAATAGCAGGAAATCTTTATATAATCTTAACCAAAATCTACCAAATGGTTCAAATAAGCTTGAAAGCGGAGCTGTTGCAAGCATAACTATATACTTTCGTGAAATTTTTTATGAGTTCAGTATTCATTTGAGAATCGCTTTATTTCTAATCAATTGCAAGCCCGTTAATATTACATGTCAAGGCACCTTCGAAGCGGTGTCGTTTAGCTATTAACACTTTTAAGCACCGCGAACTACCTATTAGCTATTTTAGTGTAGCTAACCAATGTATAGTAGTCGAATTTTTTGTTTTTAAGGAATCGAATTCGATACCTCACTCGCAATCGGCTCAATATTAGACAACTACAAGGCTCAATAATTCGTTATTTCTATTACTATAGAATATATTAGGGGTTATTTAACAATCTGCTGTCTACTACTTGATATATGGTTCTGTTACCAGCTTATCAAGTCCAGCATGGAATTAATAGCCGAAAGTCACTGAAACCCCATTGTTTTATGTAAAAAGCTAAATGCATGTAGTACAAGTAAGCATAATTACAATCTCATACTATTCCAGTAATTTTAAAGAATACCGATGAATAACTGCTCTCCATAATTAAAGAAGTTAATGATTGAAAAATTAGCATAATTCACAATCGACCTAAGACTTGTAAAATAATAAATTTTTGTTACAAAATCAATTACGAACATCTTCATTAGGAGAAAAAGATCTATCAAACACTCATTAAAGTTGTAGTTAAATTAATTACTCAATTTCATCAGGTTAGAATATACCGCTACTCTATTAGTGTCTGCAGACTTTAGGCATATGCTTCTACACCCTAATAATGTAGACTTGATCTGAAATATTTATTAGATAAGAGGTAAAATTTCAATTCAATATCGGTTATATATTATACCGTTATATATGTATACAACTATAAATAGTAGCTTATTATTTAATTGGAGTTTTAACCATATTACAACCGAACCGAGGTGCAAAGATCACTTAATTCTTCCTTGGTTTTTTCTTCTTACTAGACTTTTTTTCACTTATAACTATGGTTTTCATTATTTTCTGTTTTTAGATTTTGTTCCTTTAAAACTTTTTCTAAGATATTTCTTGCTTTGTTTAATTTTTTTACAGCTGTTTACCTCTAATAGAGTTTCTAACACAATTTTTAGTAACACAATCATCAAAAACTTTGTCTAAAGCAGAAAAAGAGACGTTACAAATATTATAGAAAATTTAGGTTATTTTTTCTCGTTCAGATTTCTCAATTGGGTGTTAAATTTTTACTCGAACGAAATTTATTGAACTCTGATAGTTTATGAACTGCGTAAATATTTCTGCTTTAAATTTTTGGTATTGGGTTTTTGGTATTGGTATTGGGTTGGTGCGGTTTATTTTTAAAAAATTTAACGTTTATTTAAGAAAGGCCTGTACAATGGTAGTATTCAAAGTATTGTCGATCTGAAGCTATAATATTTTTCCATCTTTCTGAAAATTTCGCCCAAAAGAACTGCACCTATTCTGATATGAACCGTATTCCAGTGAGGATGTTCTGCATCGACCTGAACAAATGGTAGTCAGAAATGGCAAGGTCTGGGCTATAAGGTGGGGGTGTCAAAACCTCACAGTCGCTGTTTTCCAAATAGTTTTTAATCGTTCTTGAAACATGAGGCCGAGAGTTGTCATGATGAAAAATTATTTCCTCGTGTCTAGTCGCAAATTCCGGGCATTTTTCGGCGATCTGATCCCACCAAATACAGACCCTTACTTTGGTGTCAAGTTTCACATATGATTTTTTGCGTTTAAAGTTGTCGTAATGGTTCCATTTTCCATCATCAGTCACAATGCAATGCAAAAACGACTAACGACTTCTTTTTCGTCTCTCAACGTCTTTTGCCTTCAGTTCATATGGCACCCAATTTCCTTGATTTTGAATGTATCCGGCTGCTTTTTTACGTTTGGAAATAACTGCTCGAGTAACTCTCAAAGATTCTGCGAGCTCTTCTTGTGTTTCGCCACAATCTTCATCGAGTAATGGAGTAATGCTTCCAGTTGCTCATCTTCAAAGCTTTCATCTTTTTTGGCCGCCCAGAAAGTTCTTCGTCTTCCAAGCCAAAGTCACCACTCTTAAATCGTACAAAGCACTTTTGGCACTTATAATATTTATTTCTCTTTATCTTTCTAATCAATTCAGCTAACTAAAACTTCGTTCAAAATTACAACAAGAAAACGACCGTCTTCACATTCTAACATAAAAACTTAAAATTCAAAAATAGCAAAAGGCATATATTATGATTCTGAAATTTTAGCACCCGGTATTAGTCAAACCATCTTTTCGTTTGTCGGGAATGTTTGGAAAATTTTTTATTAATGAAAAGTATAACTAACAAATATTTTTAATTAACTAATTCTTTCTTTTTTTCGTGATATTTGATTGAAAACGGTATTTTTATTTAGTTTATTAAAAAATGTTCTGCAATATTTTTCCCCCGAAGGCCTGCATACCCCTCCCCCTATGTAAGAAAAAATTTTAGTCTAGAGCATGTATTTAATTTTGTTGTTTTGTGAGTTACTATGGATCATAAGCTTAATTATAGTCTTCATGTAAATACAATGTTTTTAAAAATTAGTTTGAAAAAAATGTGGAGATCCGCATATTACAAAATTCTTTTTACAACTTTGGTTAGACCACTCACGTCGGTTGGGCGGGAGCAGGGTAATCGTTGGGTTTATTATTACTATTAGTTAAAAAATGTTTACTACGTTAATAATTTTATATTTTTATTACAAACACCTAAATCGTTGCTAAAAATTTCTCACTTTTGTAAAACGAATATTTCGAATAGTAAAATTTTGTCACTAATTTAGGCTTTTTCCATTCGATTTTATACAAGTGCACCAGCAAACGTACGTAGGTACCGCTATACACATGCACACCGACGTACTTATGTAGATGGTGTAGGCATTTCCTGTCCAAACTTTCATCTAAAAGCAGAATTTAACCAATCCAACTCATTTCCTCACAAATGAATTGGAACTCCCTACAAATTGTTCCAACTCATTTCTTACATTTTGCTGCGTATGTATGTATGGCTGTGCAGGTGCTGCTGTTGAATTGGTGCCACCTACACGCGAATCGGTGCCCAAGCACAATCGTTCGCTGGCGATTCGGCAAAGCAATGCTCAAAACGATTCCACGCAAGCGAATGGCACGGAAAAGCGTCGGCAAAGGCCACGAAGAGCAAAGCTACGAGCCAAATGTGAACAAATCAAAGCAATAGAAAATCAGTTGAAGGGGAGTGTTAGCAGCAACAACAACAACGTACACTTAACTTGCGTTGCGAAACAGCGAACGTCGAAATTAACGCGTCGCTGGTGCTTACATAAATATGCATAAGTACGTATGCAAGTGTATGTATGTGTGTGTGCGCGCTTGCACGTTGAAACTCCGGCGGCTTTGGCGCTTGTTGGTTGGCGGTTGGCGGTTGGCGTCACCCCACGCCACGCTACACCATTTTTAACGTTGAACACCACAGTACGCTTTCAGTTTTTCATCAATTTTTATTTCATTTTTATTTTTTATTTTTTGCGTTGCAACTTCATTTCATGTTTTTGTTTTTCTGCGTTTTTTAGTCTCACACTCATTTCCTCGCTTTTTTGTTTCATTTTTTTCATGCTTTCTTCCTTGCGCGCATTCGTTTGGCCCGTACGTTGGCGGATACGTTGTTGTTATTATTGCAGCGCCGTGTACGCTTGTGTGTTCGTGCAGCAACAAATACACGGGAGGCAAGAACAACAACAGCGCTTGAAAATTTTGTACGAATCGCGTATTCGCGTTTTTTCGTTTCGTTTATTTTTCCCTGCCCACAATTCACCAATACTGGCGCAGCGCCTTACAGCAACAACAACGAAAAATTATAACACACCACGAACAACAACAACAACAACAACAACAAACACAACCGTGAATACTACATTTTGATGTGGTGAGGGCGCATTTCAGCTGAGCGAGAGCACGAAAGCGTGTGAGAGCAGTAAACAAACGGCAAACAGCACCAACACACAAGCCGCCTAGCTGTTAATGCGTTGGAATTTGCAAATGCGCTCACACTGTGCGTGTGTGTGCGTGTGTGTATGTGAATGTGTGAGCGCTGGTCGGCGTGGCATGCTGGTTGCCTTCATTCAACTTCGTCCAGTTGCTGGCATGAATCGCACGTGCTTTTGTATACATTCCGACACAGCTGAGCTGCCACTCACCAGTGGTAAATGTTTGCTCCCTCTCTCTCCATCGCTCTCTTTGGCACTCTGGCACTCTTCAAGAGCGCCATAGAATGTCGAGAGCGCAACATTCACGCATACTTTTTAGAATTTCATCAATATTGTGTGCAACTCTGCTTGTGTTGCTCAGATAATTTTGGCTTATTATCCGGAAGATTTATCTGACAAGCGGATAATATTTTGCTCTGAATATTTGTGGGCTAAAACATGCCATGAAGTGGGTTTAACTACATTATGGCTGATCAAAGATCGGTGGTTGGTAATGAAAAAATAATGAATAATTAAGAATTTAAATAAAAAAGGGAAATAAAAAATATATTAAATAACCATGGAGAAATATACAAAGTAAACTGAAGACTGAACAAGTTTTTAACCAAGAGACTTCTTTGCATTTGTAATTGAATTGAATACTTGATTATTAAACTAAATAAGAAAAAATGTCAAAGCGTTAGAAGAATAAATACAAATGGTTTCGAAATATTTAAATATCGAAGCAATGTTTTGATCGTATTGGTGAAAGCCATACGAGGTTTTGACCAACCAGAATTCCGAGTGCATGGCGTGACGAAAAACTTCTCGTTTCTTTTTCAGCTGTTTCTCTAAGTCGTTTTGAGAATAACATCAACAGGACCTTCAATCACGTTCAGTCGAGTGCAGTCACTCTTTTGCGATAACCGTTTAGAGCACCCTCAACCACTTACGACAGGAAATGGAATATCTATATTATCATCCCTCACTAAGAAGAAGTGCATTTTAAACACAATTTGCAAGGTGAAGATTGCAATGACATAAATCTTATCACTGACGAGGTTGATTAGACTCTTAATGTGTTGATAAATTTATATAACGGTAAATGGTTGTCACAATTTTTGTTGGAAATTCGAAGAGCGGTACATATTTATTGACCGCATTGGTAGAATATTTTTCGAAAGGATTCTTTTATCTTTATCGAATAGGGTTCCCCCCCTCGAACATTTACTTTTGGTATTGAAAATGAAATATTGAGCTTGTTTTGGCAGTTTGGCACTACTATACTTAGAATATCTATAATGATTTCTATCGGTTTCCTTCATATTTATTTGATGAATTGTAGACAAGTGTTTGCTTGGAGACAAGTTTTTTGGTTTTCCAAGAGATGGCGTACCTTGATAATTATTCCATTGTTTCCTTCTATTTGAAGTGTAAAGAACAATTTTTTTTTGCATTCAAATATGTCGAACTTTGTGCTTGGGAAAGTGTTTTTGCGATGAGTTCTTCTACATTACTTTAATATGAAGAGAATCTCAACCGAAAGGCATCGTATTTGGTGGAGGTTTATGGTGAACATGCACTAGCTGGGCGAACGTGCCAAAAGTGGTTGGTGGTTTGAACGATTTGAAAGGGCCAGAAAAGTTTAGAGATTAGGAACTGGAAGCATTACTCGATGAAGGTTGTTACCAAACACAAGAAGAGCTCACAGAATCTTCGGCGGTCATTCAAGCAGCCATTTCAAAACGTATAAAAGCAGCCAGATACATTCAAAAACAAGGAAAGGAAAAAGGGTGCCATATGAATTGAAGCCAAGAGACGTTGAGAGAGATTTTACATGTCAGATACTCTGCTTGAACGCTACAAAAAGAAGTCGTTAGTCGTTTTTGTATCAGATTATGACCCAAAACACATATCGGACCCTAAACACTAAAAAGCATATGTGAAACCTAGCCAACCAGCCAAATCAACGGCGAGGCCGAACATCCACGACGCCATAGTAATGCTCTGTTTTTGGTGTGATCAGAAGCGCGTGCTGTATTAACACCTTCTAAAATCGGGAGAAACCATTTTTGGGGAACGCTACCGATAACAACTCATCAAATTGAAGAGAGCAATACCCGAAAAAAGCTCGGAATTCGTGTCTAGACACGAGGTAATAATTTTCCAATAATGACAACATTCGGCCTCATGTTGCAAGACCGGTTAAAACTATTTGGAAAATAGCGGCTGAGAAGTTTTGCCTCAGCCGCTTTATAGTCCAGACATTGCCCCTTCGGACTACGATTTGGTCTGAACGTCTTCACTGGAATACGGTTCACATCAGAACTGGGTATCAAAAATTTACTTGATTCATTCTTCGCTTTCAAGCCGACGCAGTTCTTTTCGGGTGGAATCCACAAATTGCCAGATAGTTGGGAAAATGTTGTAGTTAAATGTTATGTTTAGATTGGAAATACTTTGAATTATACTATTGAACATGTCTTTCTTAAATGAACGTTAAAATTAAAAAACAAACCGCATGAATATTATGAACCCAAAATTTTATATTCAATACTTCAACATTTTGAGTGTATTTCTCCAGAATGAAGTCCGAATTCAATTTATTATCGATTAGCGAAAGTTGTCCGATTCTGTCGGTGTTCTCACATTCACTTTAGATAACACCACATATACAAAGTATTATCTAACATAATTTTAATAGATATATAATCTAAGTAACATATTTATATTTACCGATCGCATTTAATGTATTTTAATTTGTTTCCAGCTATTTGTTACTACATGTGACTACTGAATCACCTACTAACATAACTCTAAAGAGAACTGGTTTTAAGACAATAGGGACACTAACAGACTCATCTCCTCCAATCCTTGAGTTCCTGACTGCATTCACTCTACAATGAAATAATTAAATGTCCATTTAAATAAATTGTAACAAACAAACATGTAATTTGCATATAATTAAATGGTCTATTTGCATTAGCTAATTGAAGCAGCAGAAAAGCGCTTGACTAGCTCCCACCAACAGCAAGCGAGAAGTTCTTTTGCATGTAGAAAAAAAACACAAAAACAAAAATCAAAAACAAAAACAAAAGACATGAGCGCGAAAACATTGCAGCAACTGGAAGTGGGAGGTGCTTTAGTGTACACCGATGCTAAAACAACAACAACAACAGCAAAATTATATAAAACACAAACAAGACACAAACGAATAAAATGCACGACTCGCAAGTCTCGTTCTCATTGGCATAGCTTTTGCAATTAGAAGAGGCCCACGCAGTTGCGAAAACAACAACAACAACTACAACAACAACAACAACGCTGACAGCAACAAAAGCCAAAACAAGCACTCAAACAAAGCGCAGAAAACCAACAAAGCGTCAAGTCAACAGCGCGCAGTGACGATTGCAATAAAAGCAACAACCACAACAACAACAACAACAACTAGAGCCATTAACAGCGCGCACCAACACCAACACCAACACCAACACCGAAACCGTGCAAATAACACACAACAAAAAATCGAATAAGCGAAAATATGGCAAAAAATGGAAATAAAAGCGAACAACGGCGAAATGGAGTGGGAATAGCCACAAATAAAGTTGTGAGTGGACAGCGATGAAGCAGTAGCAGCGCAATACAAAACCAGCTGCGTTGAGTAGGAGGTTGCAACAGTGACAAATCCGTTGCAGTTGTACACTTTGCACGTGTTTTTACATGCAACGCAAGAGCAACAGCAATAAAAGCAAATCCAACAAAAACAACGAAAACAACGAAAACCGCACAACATCAACGATGGCGAGGGATATGCGGTAACCAACCAACAACAAATATTTTATCCGTGTAACTGAAAGTATCTGTGTGTGGTGCACGCACCAACACAAGCGCCGACTCCACTCCAATGAGAGCGCTATTACAGTAAAAGTATTTCGAATGAGAGCGCCAGAGTGCGCGCTCTTCGCGTGCATGTGGTGCGCGGCTCTTGGGCTTTCTTGGGCGCTGTGCAGTTATGCGTGCCCGTAAGTGTGTGTGTGTGTGTGTTTGTATGGTGGCTTGCATGCCTGAACATGCGCGGGTGAATGGGCAATTGGGCGCGTATGTGTTTGTGTGTGTGTGTATGCGTGTGTTTAACACTCATACATGCGCGCCCATCTGTGCTCAGCATGGAGCGCGCGCTCAGCGCACACACACACACATAAGCGCGGTGAATGGCTTGTTGACTGTGAGCGCGCTGGCAGTGTAGGCTGTGTGCGTGTAGCATTCTATTTAGAAAGGTTGCTAGCGCTTGTACGGGGAGCAGCAGCGCGCCGCGCAGTATCGCACCGCTGAGATACATTGGTTGGCTTATAGCGCCAGTATCGGTTCAACGTCAGAACCGTACGCGTCTTATTTCGTAAATATCATTTTTTGGGCGGCGTTGTGTCGTGTCACAAAAACAACAATAATAACAAAATAAAGTACGTTCCGCACGTCACAAACGGCGGCTAACGCGCCATATATATTTAGTAGTTGAATTAACGTCGTGTTGCGCCACAGAAATTATGGTCTAGTTTATGTTTACAACAAAAAGTGCAACAACAAAAAAAGCAGCAGAAATCATAAAAAATGTAGAAGTTTGGGCTGTGAAGTGAAAAAAAAAGTTGAAAAATCGAGCTGCAAACTAATCAGCAGTGTGTGCCGCCAACGGTAATTTGAACGACGAAAACAAAAATCACTTTTATATTTATGTAAGCTGTGTTTTGAAACCAGCTACAATAACAATAGCAACAAAAGCAAATGCTCACATGCCCGTGGCAAGCTTAAGAAGAGTCTTTGTTTAGCTGCCGCTTTTGCTATTGGCACTTTAACTATTGTATTTACTCAACTGCTGTTTGTTGTTGTTGTCATTGCTGCGCTTGCAACATTCTAATTGTAGTGCTGTAACATTGCTGCTGCTGTTGTCAAACCTGCGACAACTGCCCGTCAGCGCGTCTGCAATAGCTACAAAAACAACAACAATAGCAGCAACAGCAGCAACAACGAGTCAGGAAGCCAGTCAGGAAGCCAGCCAGTCAGCCACTGTGCATTGCCGCCGCCGCTGCCGCTGTCGTCGTGGTCGTCATTGTTGCAGCTGTGGCATGCCACAGCATCAATACTGATATCGCTGCTGCCGTTTGCTGCCTGTTATTTGTCATTCACAAGTTGACGATGTTGGTCGCTAGCTCGCTCGCTAACTTGCTAATTCGCACTGCGGTCAACGGTTACGCCTGCTACGAAAAATAAGCAAAACAATAACAACAATTGCATTTCTTCGTACAAATCTGCATGAACAGATTGTGGGACGTTAAAGTAGCGGTACGTCAACAGCATAGCGTCGATGCGGCATGCAACAGCAATAGCTAACTCAGCAACAATGGTGGTGGTCTGCGTGCAACAGCTGCTAAACGCGTAAAATACGCGGCGTGTTTAGCAAAAAATATAAATATAAACAACAACTACAAATGCGAAAAAAATCTTTGAAAAACATGTCACGATCAAATTATGAGCCCAATAAATTATTTAGTGTCATGACAACGACAACAACACCAACAGTTTGTAAGCATAACTGCAAATAGTAGCAAAAGCGGCAGCGCAACGGCCTAAGCGAAGCTGGACGATGTGATTTTATGCCGATTTCGGTGAAATCTTAAAAAAAAGTTGAAAGAAAAATTTTAAAAATGAAATGAAATTTTTTTAATTCCTTTGTGCTACTGAATTACAGTTTTATGCGCTATGTGGTATACTGAAAAGCAAATTTCTCGAACAAAAAATATTTGTTTACAGGAAAATCCATAAATTTAAACTAACAGTGCTTAAAAAAGTATTCTACCGAAACCCTACTTGGTCTAAAGATCTTTTTATGGGTGTTTGGTGAAAACAACTCGGCAGTTCTGCTGTGTGTTTGGTGCTAAAAAGCCAATATTGAAAAGAATTTATACAGTAAAGTAAAAAAAGAAACAACAACAACAAACGAAATTTGTTATGCCTTTCTAAATTTTTACCAACAACAGGGGCAACGCGCCACGAAATTTGTCAAGCAAACAACATGAACTTAACGCTTCACTTGTGGCAACAAGCGAAATAAGCGATATATTAAATACAAAAACAACAAAAACCTATAGGCGCTTCCAGCCAACAGTATATTCTAGCTCATGCTTAAGCAATAAATGAAGAAAAAAGAGTTTTATTACTACAATAATAATAATAATAATAATAATAAAATATTGCTCGCTGCTTAACCTTTTACTTGAAACAAAAATTTTGCAGAAAAGTAACAACAATAAACACTTGACAATTATAACTTAAAAAACTACTACTCAAATCTACAACAATTCACTAGCTAGTTACTAATATGGAAATTATTACTTTTTAGCATAGAAAACATTAAAAGAAATTTTTACAAGCTTCAACTAAATACTACAACCATTACAACTAAACTACAACAACTACTATCAATGCTAATGCTTTTGCCTATGAACTTAAAATTTAACAATAGTAAATACAACAACTTAATAAGCAACTAAAGAGTACCTTCTTAATACAGCAAAAATACTTAAAACAACAACAACAATGAGAAAAGTAACTAAGGAAACGGAAACTAATCTGAACAAAAAAATTTAATACGAATAAAAGCAACAACAATACATAAATTTTTAAATTTGTACACCCACTTCGGTGTTACTCAAAACTAATTTGGCCGCAAAGTTATTAAAATAGTGTAGAAAATAAAGTTTGACACACAATGAAGTTAACACAAAAAATCAAAAAATTTTAAGTAATGAAACTATGGAAAATTTAAAAGAAATCTTGCCAAACTAAATTTTAAAAATTCAAGTGTGCAGTCGAAAAGCCTAAAATTTTATTGCAATTCAGCTAATGACTCTTTTTCTCAATTTTAATACCAAAATAAAAAATAATAATCGCAAAATAAATTACATACATACACAAAAAATTAATTAAAATTAAAAAAAAAAAATCAGAACAAAGTGCATGAAAAGCAATTAAAGTGTCTTAACAATTAAATTAAATAATTAAAAATGAAAAAAATTGCTACATAAAATTTATAATAGCAATAATAAAGCTGCGCAGTCACGTAATTTTTCATATAAAAATTTTTTAGCGTTTTTATGCATCAAATTTCTGCGCGAAAAATAGAAATTATAAAAAAACAACAACAACACGCTACTTACCACAAACATCGAAGTCCACTAAAAGCTTGCCAGTTTATTACTATTAATATTACTATTATATATAAAAGTAGAATCCAAATAAAACTTGAAACCTATTGCTGAAATATTTGCGAAGAACGCGCCAAATTAGCATTAAAAGTGTGTAAAAAAATTATATCCATATATGTATATAAATATATATAACTACTGAAAACGGCAGTGAGCAACGAATACTTTTTGTGATATTTTCAAAAATCCATATGCTACAACAAATAATAATTAAAGTAGTTCTAAAAAATAGTGTGACAAAAAAGTGCTCAAACGCTTTGGAAAAAATTAAAAATTTATATTGTCTGAACAAAATGGTGGAAAATTAAATTAACCGGTGATAAAAATTTCTATTGAAAAATTTGTGTATAAAACAAAAACTAGTTGACTAAATATAAATAAGTAGTGCGTTAGACACAGAGACGCTCGCACAAACACTTCACGCGCTTGGATTAACGTGGAAAGTCAGCCGAAAAGTGTAAAATTTAAGGTAGGTCGCATAAAATTATTAAAAAAATTTTTATTTTTCATTTTTCTTTCTTTCAATAAATTCAATCATATCACCATTATTATATTAAAATAACCAAGTCTTCATGCGCGTGTTATTTAAAATAAATTCCTCCCATTGCTCTTGCGCCAGCAGCTTTGTTTGAAAACCACGTCGGTGTCTTCGGCCGCATTTTGCCGACGCTAAAATCGAATTTTCCAAAGTTGCTCGTTTGAAATATTGTTGTTTTTTGTCAAGCACTTCAAATCATAATCAATGCTAATCAGTGTTAGTTGTTGTTGCAGCTTTCAATACGAGCCAATGGGATTTGCCTAATGGTAGTAAATGACCAATGGCGTGCTTCACACGGAGTTGTTGTAGCTTCAACTCATTGTAGGATAATATCTCTAAGTTATATTTGCTCTTTATTGATTCTTTTTTAAAATTTCGCTGAAGACTACAAGAATATTGTTGCCGAACATAAGGTAAAAATTAAACCTAATTTGGCCATTAATTATAATTTTTATAATTATTATTACTATCATAATACTTTTGCTACCGATCGGTATTCCTTCTACTTCTTCTTCTTCTTCTTTTGATTGTAAAACTATTTTCATACCTATCAATCAGAATGTCTTCTACAACGAATTTTATGGAATCATTTCCAAACATTTTTCTTTCAGTTCTTCATGCTACCGAGAAATAATAACCCATTGATTGCTATCCATTTTTTATTTAGTTATTCACGGTGCTAACAATAGGACTATAGAGTCGATGTTAACCTAGAAATAAGAAAACTTTTAACCAGATTATGTCGAACCTTGCATAAAAATATTGACGCCAATAGCATAATATTGTTTGAGAGGAAAAAGTTGCTCAAGGTCGCTTTGGCAGATTAAGATGCTAACAGCGTCAAATTGATTCCAAAAATTTAAGTCGCTTCATCATTCATAGCATGGAAATTACTCTGTTTAAGCTCTGTTAAGGTCATGTGAGGTGGCTGTTGAAAGTATCTGCATAACTATATAGGTCAGTTGATTATATTTGAAGTTATATGTCAAATTAATTAAAGAGTTTCCAACCACTTAATCATTTTCAGTATAGAAACTTTTCTGTACAAGTTCTGTTAAGTGTTGTTAGGCTACAGTTGAAAGAATTTGAACAATTATACAAATTATTTGAATATATTTGTAGCTTTATGTCCAAAATAATAAAAAAAATCTCAAACTCCTCCATAAATTTCAGCCTAGAAACTGCTTTGTAAGTGTTCTGTTAAAACAATGTTAACTAGCAGTTGAAAGAATTACGACTATAAAAATTATTAGTGTAACTTAAGGGGTTGGTGTGCAATAAATTTAAAAAAAAATTTAGCCAATAAATTATCTGCAGCACATTGTACAAGTTCTGTTAAGTTGCCTTTATGCCTCTGTTACGGTCTCTTCCCTATTTATATACATATAATCTATTCGAAGTTTTAATCACCTTAAGAAATGTTGAAACAATTTATAACACGCATAAGCTTCGTTAAAGAATATTATGTTAATAATTATAATAATAAAACGCTTCTGGCATTAACAGCTGTTTAACAGAGCAACTTCTAATTTGTGCCTCCGACTGGCATATTTGCAAAAGCCTAGCAAATTATTGTGTAATTACTAAATACCTTCTTTTCTTTGCTCTTCTTTGCTTTCTAACATATCTAATTACCTGTATGTATATGTATGTGTGCGTCTGTGTATATGTAAATGCATAAGCAATAAAGTTCTTCATCTATTTGAAAGCAGCAGAATGTTAATTAGTGATGGGCGGCTTCTTTCCATCTTTCCATCTTTCTTTATTTTAAATTCGATTGGCTAGTCGTATTGCTTTCAAATGCACAAATCTTTAAGAACATGTTTACATACATACATAAATACATACATATATACACATGTGTGTATATTTGTAGATATTTCAATATTTCTTGCTTTCGGAACAAAATCGATTTGCCTTATTTGTATTTTGCGGCAATGTACTATTTGGTGCTGTTGCTGTTGTTGTTGTTTGGCAATATACAATTTGCTTTTGTTACTGCTGTTGTTATTGTTGCGGCAATCTCTGTCAGTGCAAATTGTTTATTTATGGTGAATATTTTTTCCAACTTAATTTTGGGTCAATAGTTCGGTTGGAAGTTTGGGAAAATTTTTTTGGAATTTGTTTTTGATATTTTTATTTTTTTTTAATTTTTTTTTATTTTTAAATTTTTTTTTTATTTTTTTAATTTTTTTATTTATTTAATTTTTAGCCGCTTGACTTTCAAGCAAAACTATTTAAGCGTATATTAACTACAGTTATTTCTTTACACTACTTTCTGCATTAGACCGTTGCCTAGAAAGTCGCCTGTGCTATTGCAGGCAAATGTTGGCAAGCGCCTTTCGGATGTTATTGTTGTTGCCACAGCTGAAATGCTTCGCAATGCATTTTATGTGAAACCAAAGCAAAATTTAGTGGATATTGGCCAGCCAAGCGGACTATTATATATATGCGGTATTCTTTAAAAAAGAAGAAGAAGAAGCAACTGCATTCAAATTACAAATACAATGCAGTTTTATTTAAAATTTATTTTTCTCAAAAAAAAAAAAAAAAAAAAACAAGAAATAATTAAATAAAACAGCGGGTGTTTACGATCACAAAAAATAGTCGCAAGAAAATATTCAAATTCCCAACATTGACTTTTTGATTTTTATTAGCGCAAATTTGCTTGCGCTCGACTGCTAATGCATTTCGCGCTGTGAAATATTATGCCGCCCTACCGAGTGCGGTTAGACCTGTTCCGTTATGGCTTCGAAAACCCAGCATAGCTAGCCAAATAACGGCTGTCAAACAAACAGTCGACGCAAATTCGACAGTTCGACCACTCGACCACTCGACCAATAGACCAATAGACAGCTGGACTTTTCGGCAATTCACCTGTTTGCATGTTCGACTGTTTGTCGGTTTCACTCGTGACAGTCCGAATGCAGTGAGTAATACGGTATGCTAATTAAAAAATTAAATTTCGTCGAAATTTGATGCCAGCAACGGCAGCGCACTGTTGTATTTGTCGAAATTTGAATATAATATTTTGATAAAGTTGTTGAAAATGCTGTTGTTGCTTTTGTTGCTATTGTTGTTATGCAAACAGCATAAAAAACAATAATTTTTATTATAAATATATGTTTGTACGTATGTAGCTGCTCGTTTACACGTTTTGATTTAGCCATGGCCGGCAGGCGGGAATTGCTTTTAGGACGCCGGCAATGCGAGATTGCGCAATAAATATAACAAATGTATGTATATATGTACAAATATACATTTGAGCAAAAAATATACATACGAGTGTAAGAATTATGAGAAAGTTGTATGCAGCGTTGTTGCGTTAGCTGCGAGGGTGGTACTGCAGTCGTAGGTTATACTTGCGGGAGGATATTCGTTAATTTTAAGTAGTGAAACCATTAAAAATATTACTCTGTTGAGTTAAAAGAAGGTTATAAAAGCAATTGCTAAAACATTTTTGTCTATATATTATTGTAGTCATCTTTTATTTTAATAAAAGATTTTAATAAGATCTTTACATTTAATTACGTTTTTCACTTACAATTCCAAATTTTCATTTTTAAATTGTAATCGAAAGCTTAATTATGCGTGAAAGCTCTTTTAAAATATCAAAAACAGTTTTCGTGAACAGTTCTCTAATTAATTTCATTTTAATTTAATATTGAATATACCGAATACTTTAGTCGAAAGCTTAAATATGCATGAAAGCTCTACTAAAATTTTTTAAATATAAATAAATTGACTTATGCCAATATATTAAGGAAATACCTTTAAATTTCAGCAAATATCATGCATCATTATTATTCTTACAACTAATATTTTTTAAAATTTACAAATAGTGATATGCCAATATACCTACTTTCAATGAGTAAGATATTTGGTATTTCATTAAATTGTATACTTTATTTCACTTGCCAGTTTTTATTCAAGTTTGGAAATTTTGAGCAATTTTCTCTTAAATAGCTTTCATGAAAGTATTGTAACACATTAAAGTGTATTTAAGCAACTTCAAAAATGTGAAAATGAATTATACACTTCAAATAATCAACATTTTTTAAAACTTTTATTCAATGTAAAATTAACGCTTGATGTAAAAGCATAGTGTGAAAGCTCTCTATTGCGCGTGAAAGCTTTTTTCTTGGTGAAATCTCTGTTGAGACTACGAAATGGTGTTCCGAAAGCTCTACTTTCTATGAAAGCTCTGTTAAGGCTACAAAATGGTGATGTGAATACTCTCTTTTATGTGAAAGCTATAATAAAGCTGCAAATTCAGCACTTCAATTGTAAATTTCAATGCAAATTATTATGCACAGTCTATATCAATATATATCTTTTACAGAAATCTTCAAATAACTCATCTAAGCATTCTCACATTAAATTTAACAGACCATGTTGTTAACAGTTTCACAGAGTGTGCTCCTACATTTACATACTCGTAAATATGTCCACTCGGCTGGGCTAGGAGGTGTGCCGCAATTTTGAGATGTCAGCAGTTTTGAGGGTGTTTCATAACCAACGAAATTCTCTTATTGCTTTTTGTAAATTACTATTGTTTTTACTTACTGTCTATTCGACAATTTCACTGATTAGACTTTTTACTTAAATAACTGTAAATATGTTCCCTATGGTATTACTATTATCTACAGAAAGTAAGAGAAATTACTTCATAACATTCAAATTTAAAAGAAAAACATGAGAAAAAGTACTTAAGTGGGCTGAGTACAGAAACTTAGCGATATTAGCAGCAATTGACGGGGTATCTTACTAGCACAAAAACACCAACAACAAACATCAATAGCCGTCAGCAGCAGCAACTACAAATTATATTGTCGCATCTGGTGAATTCACTGCTTGTTTGGCAATCGCCTTGCTTGCTGCTGGCGAAATGGCGCTGCCGCTGGTAGATGGCCAATAATGCCGTAGCTGCGGCGGCGAGCAATAAATCAATAATCATCGTATAGAAATGATCAGCAATTTATTTCAATTTATATTTAAGCAACACATACATATATTTATATACGTGTGTGTTTGTTTGTGTGTAAACTCTTTTTTGTATTACATTGGACATACGCTTTTGGGCCGCCTACAATGCGCAAAGGCACACATAGTTGGCAAAAAGAAAAATCATAGCAACAAAAACAAAAAGTTTCCACCAAGCTCTCAATAATATTTTGCCGGTCCAATCCAATTTTTATTTATGTTGTTCTCTTTGCTTTTCCTCTAATTGTTGTTGTTGGTTGTTTGCGTCCAGCGCATGTGTTTATTCTTGTTATTGCTAATGCTATCAAAACAATAATAAAAACAAAGAAAATATTACAAATCAGCAGATCGCTGACGCGTTTATCGTTATCGCCATGTGCCGCCATTCCCGCCGCTATCGCTCCTGCTTCCGTTGACTGGACGCTCCCCTACGGACTGTCAAACTGTTGGCCATGCGCGTCAGTGCTTTCATCTGTTCTTATTACGCCCGCCAGGGGTGTGTTTCGCTGACGCTGGACGGCGACGTGTTGGACGCATAGCTGGTGCGATTATCACATCAGCTTTTGGCGTCGGCGGCGGCGTTGTCGTTGGCGTTGGCGTTGGCGTTGGCGCTTAGTTAATAAAAATATTTTTGTATGTATTTAAATACATTTGCTTATGCATATGCAGTGTTGTTGTATGGGTGTTACTGAGTTGCGGGCGATCGCGTGTTGTTTCCGAGTTGATTGTCAAGTTTGACGTCAATCACCGCAATGACACCGCGCGGAGACGCGGTCGCAAATTGACGCACAATAAATTAAGAATTCACCAGCCAATCAAATACAGTGCAAGGCAGCACTCAGCATGTTGAGCGAGTGTGGATGCAATTGGAGGAGTCGTCATGAATGTTATTTGCAATTATTTAACTAAGGAAGCGTTGCTGAAAATACTTACACAATAAAAAAGTAGAAAAAAATTAATCAAATTACAAAAAAATTTGATTAAAAAATTTACAAAACCAAAAAAAAATTAAATTAATTAAATAAAAATATAGAAAAAAATTAACTAAAAGTATTACAAAAAAAGTAATTTAATCAAATTACTAAAAGAACAAAAACATAAAATTACAAAAAAGAAATTAGTTAAATCAAATTCCAGCAAATATTAATTACAAAAAATTTTAGAAAAAAAATTACAATTAATTAAATCAAACCATAAAAAAGGTAATTAATACAATTCTAAAAAAATGAATTAATTAAATCAAATTCTAAAATAATAATTAATTAAACGACAAATTATCAAATCCAACCATAAAAGAAAAAAGTTAATTAAATCAAATTACCAAAAAAATTATTTATTAAATTATAAAAGCAAATTATTTAATCAAAACAAAGGAATTTAATTACTACAAAAGAAAACGATAATTATACCAAATTAATTTTGCTTGTATATTTTCTTCGTCAATTTCCTAGACGGTGCATACAAATTCTTGAGATGTTTTCGCAAATGCTAAATGGCTGTATTAAACTTGTGTATTACCGCATTTCTTTGCAAATTCCTTGCATTGCTTTATAAAGTAGTGTCGCCTATAAATAAATGAAATTAAATTTGCTTTAAATTTGTTGCAATTAAAGAAAGACGCTGGAGAGAAAGCTTCCATAGAAAAAATGAAATGAAATGTGTGAGTTTATTTTTTGGGATTTGAAAAAACGTTTCAATAATTTTTGGGAAAAGAAAATCTTAATAATCCTTAATAAAAAGGAATTGAGGAAGCTTTTTTTTCTGCGTAAAAGTAACTGGAAATACATGAGTCCAAAAAAAAGATAAAATATAAAAGAAATTAGGAGAGTTAAGACCATTTAAGTTAAACAAAAATTGTAGAGCTTTCACTTAATGTTAGTATTTCACTGAGAAAAAGAATTTTGAGAATAAAAGTTATTACAAATAAGTGAAAGCTCTAAAACCTTCGATATAACGGTTTAGTTTATAAAATAAAAACCAGTCGAAAATCTGAAAATCTGACTGAAAGCGAAAGCATATCTTAAGCTGCTACATTGTTTCAGTATCACGTATATATAAGCAAGCTTTCACTTTTGTAACCCTGAAAGCTTTTTCGCACTGTAGACACTTTTACACACAATAGTCACATACTAATATGGTTTGGTATCTAAGCTTTCACTTCAGATTCCATGAAAGCTCAAACTGATGAAGATAAGCTTTCACGCCAACAGCTATGGAAGTTCTAACTGTGTATGACAAGCTTTCATTCCAGCATACATGAAAGCTCAAACTGATGAGAATAAGCCTTCACGCTAATATTCATGAAAGCACTAACGAGGTACGAAAAGCTTTCACTCAATAACGCATGAAAGCTCTGGCGGCAAGCCTTGAAATATTTTACAATAGTACGCTACATACTTCATCATACATATACACTAGCTTATATAAGCACAAAAATGGTTACATTTCGCGCACATTCCTGGCCAAACCTTTCTCACTAAGCACTAAAAGAGCACTTTTCCATTAACAATTAGACAAATTTTACAAGCATAGCCATATTCTCACTTCAATGAGAAGACTGCCTTAAACCAATAAGTATCGTAGAATTAAAATGCAAGTCTAATTAAATATTCATCACAATGGCTGATGAGCGAGTGCTTTTAAGGTAAGACAATTGACTTGCCAGCCATTTGCGGCACATCATTTCCCCTTAAATATTCCACTTTCATCAACCGGAATAGGCGCAGCAAGTGAAAAAATGGTTGTCGCCAATAAAAGTTGCTTGTAGATTTAATTTAGCCCTTTTAATTGCACTAGCACTAGGCAGGTAGCATTCACAGCGGAATTGACGCAACAGATGTGGCCGGATAGTGGTAGTTGGTTGCCGCTTACACCCGCTAAGTTGTCACGGCCATTTGCGATGAGTTGCCAGCAGGCTAGGCAGCCTAGGCATGCTAGGCAGGCCTTAAGCCCATTCATGCAACACACATATGAGTATGTTGGCTAAGATATTTACTCGCACGCCACTCTGCCGCATGCAACAAGCGGTAAGTGAGCGCGGTGGCAGACGCGATGCTGCCACGTTTCTCAATTAATTTCACTCAGTCTACTTTAGTACCAATGAGAATGACAAATTTGTATGCATACACTTCAAATAACTGAGCGCACATGCTGACGACATGTGGCAACAACAACAAGAGCATGCTAGAAAAATACCACGCTTGCAGAGCTGATCGAGTATATTGCATAGGCAGATACATGATGACAACAGTTGCAACTGCAACAACAATTGTATGCTTACCACAAAAGAGTGACCAACAAGTGAGTGGTGGTAGGCGGAGTGTTGTTGTCAACAGGGCTAAGTGTCTACAACTCGTGCAACATGGACAAATATATGCGCTGGACGCTGCCACATTCTACATATGCATGTGGCAAACTAGCCGTACGCATGCACCGTTTTGAGTATTAGCGCTTGACTAAGTGGGTTCGTTGTTGTTGTTGTTGTTGTTGTTGTTGTAGCTGTTACTGCCAATTAAATTGTACGTCATTCATTAGTAATTTATACCTTTTTAAGCTGCCACAAAGCATTGACATGCAGCGCGCTCCTCATTTGTCAGCGACAGTGGCAGCTTCGGCGGCGTTTACAACAACAATGCATTGCGCGCTGTGCTTTTTTACTCTTCATTTTAGATACGCGTTCGGCGCGTCGTCTGCGGCAAACAGGTGTAAAATAGCTTGTCTTGCGGTGGGGATGTGTGCATGCGCGGCAATTAATTAACCGCCACAAATGTGCGAGTTGTTGAAGCTTTTATTTAAGGGTAACAAAGTCATCGCCGGACTATATAACTGTAAATACTCAGCACATAAGTTACCCACAATTGCGGCAAGGTGCCTTAACTTATTTTTGCAACAAACTGTTGCATATATTTCGTGCATGCGCACCACATATAACAATAACCTTCAAATGTAGACGAATCTTTATTTGTTTATTTATTTCGGTTTCGTATTTTACAGGCGCTTGCTTATATGCCAATAGTTTTGCGCGCCTATTGTCTAGACTCCATAGACAACTGAAAATTATAGACTCGCAGCGCGCGCGCAAGATGACCAGACGGCGAATGGCAACAAAATTGCTACATTATAATTCAACGATGCGATCCGTCGATCGGCTGCTGCTGCGGCAACTGTGCAACGCCCCAACGAAAGGCAGCGGCGCGACGTGGAGGGTGCGCGCGTAACTGCGTCGCCGGTTTTTTCTAACGTTTACCACTTAAGCCCCACAATCTGTTGCAGGCATGCATGTATAGGTGTGTGTGTGTGTGTGTGTGTTTGCTGTTTGCTGTTTACTCAAGCCTACCATATTTTTATTGCCACTGAGGCAGTGGTCTCTTAGCTTTTGTTAATTCTCTTACTATTTTGTTATGTTCTGTTTTATTGCGCGCTGCGCAACGCATCTGATAAATGCAACTTGCCATAAAAATATACCAAATATGGTCATTAAACTGTTGCACATTTCTCAATATGTCGCGCGCGTACAAGCGCTTTTTATTGCTATTTGCTGTTGCCATGTTGCCATGTTGCCGTGCAGTAGCGCTATTTGCTATTGCTTTTTATTGCTTTTGTTGCTTATTATTGCTTTTGTTTTTCGTCACTGTGATGACTTATGCGCTCAGCGCCTAAAGCAACGATCAAACCTGAGTGTGATAGACGACTGTCAGTTCGATTGACTGGCAAAGTTATGGCGCGCGCGCGCGCAGTAAACGCACCAGTGGCGGGTGGTGCATAAGTAGGCTACCGAAAACGCAATGACAACAGCTCAAGTGCACTGAATATGTCGCGAACGCAGCGAATGTTGCTGAAAAATTCCTCAATGCACCAAAAGCAAGCAGATAAATGCAAGCGCAGCATAGTGAATAAGAGTGTCAGCTTAATAAAAACAAAACACATTAAAGTAATCAGTGCTGATCGCTTAAATGGTCAGAACTGTCAGATGAACTCATCAGTTGTGATGAAAAATTAACCATTGAAAATTTATTTTCTCAGTCATTATATATAGTTAATAGCATGTATTCATAACCGATGAGCGAAGCCCACAGTGCTGATGGGTAAAGCCATCGTTACTAATTATTAAAAAAAAAACTATATTATTTAAGGACAAAGTCAGCGAATTTCGAGATTTCTGTACGCGCGCGCAGAGTTTCTGTTATAAGTTCGTATTGTGTAGTAGTTGTTGTTGTTGCAACAATCGCTTTTGGTGATTTCATCTACCTTCAACTTGCTCAAATTTGTGTTACTCGCAAGTAGTTTGAAAGCGTTGCTGCTCTTGCTCTCTTAAGAATACTTGCTTTTCATCTCCGTTAGCTGCATGTGGCAAGTGAGTCGATTAAACTGTCGCTCTGCCATACGTTGCGGTCATTCCGAGCAGTTTTTATAAAATAAAAATGGCAAAAAATATAACAAAAAAGCATTTTCAGGCATGCAATGTGCCACCAAATGAAATTGGCATATGACAATCGGTCAGCAATACACTTGCTACACCAAGCCAAGCTCAGTAAACTGAAAAAAAAAAAAATAAGAAAAAATCTTTAACGAGTTGCTGCCAACAGTAAGCAGCAGTCAGCGTTGATATTTCCTAGGCCTTGAGGCGCTACATGCCATCAGCTGTTGGTTGCCGCCGATGTTGCAAGTAAATACATAAACGCAGTTGCATGAAATGCACGAACATTTGCACAGATTTACTTCCGCTTGCCCCAGTAAACAGAATGAACTGGAAGTGCAAGCGAAATATGGCATCAGCAACATGGCGGCGCTTTCGGTTGCAAGTCAAGTGCAAGGAGGGGCACACACATAAATTCATTGCCACGCACAATTTAATCGCTCGAATAGCAAGCGACATGCAGCAAGTGGAGACATGACTATACAAACATACGCATACATGCATTTATATATGTGGAGCTACACTTGCAACATGTAAGTTTTTAAGAGTGCACATACATATATTAACTTGAGCGCGCGTATGTGTAAGGTTTGTATGCAAGGGCCGGCATTGTCGGCCACTTGAGCTTATCTCCACTTGCCCCACCACCATGCAACTCGACATAATTAACGTTTATTAAATTGCAACATACCGCATATGTTATGCATACCTTCATGATATTAACTGCATACGCATTGACAAACACATATAGACACGTATGTAAGTGCTTGGAGTCGTATCGCCAGCTTAAACGTTGGTTGCAACGCCGTAAATTGCCGCCTTCAACGGCCAACACACCCACCGGCGACGGCCACCAATGCGTTGTTATGTTGTGTGGCCTTCTACCTATGCACTCACACACGCATACAAGCAACAATATGCATATGCCGCCCTTTGTTGCACGTTACACTTGTAATTGAGCGTTCCCATTTGTAAGTGCTGACCATTGAAATGTTTAAAATGCTTTAAATATTCTCGCCACCATTTACTTCATTGCTCAGTTGCTCCATCATTGCCATTCGTGCTTTGGTGCTTTGTGTGTACGCCTGCACCGTACGCAGTTAATTTATGGTTATATGCGGCGACAATACGCGACAGTTGCAACTACGTATTTCATGTCGCCAGTGTTGGTGGCAACTCGTACGCTCGATATGCGATAGTGTCGATAATTATAGATGGCTATCGATGCATCAGTGTGTATGTGTGTGTATGTGTATGTGTGTATGTTATTTGCAACATCATGCCTCTGCGCTTTAATTGTAGGTTAAGGTTATATGTAAGTAAGTCATTGTAGGTTTGTCGAAAGAAAATGAGTTTCTGCATTAAAGTTACCAGAATTGAGGCTTACACTTAAATATGTAGTGATGTTGTGGGACCTGAAAGTGTTTTAAGCCCGAATCAGAGTTGATTTCACTCTATAATAAAATTATTGTTTTTGAATGGAAGTAAAATTTAAAAAATGTTCGATTTATAGATGAGTATTTGCTTAAAATTAGTTAAATATTTAAAATTTCCTATGCTATAAGTACATAACCTCCAATTCTAATGAAATCTACATGTCGTTCTATCTCTTTCTATTTCGTTAAATCCAGTTAAAATCTCTCCATCTCTCTTTCTATCATTTTCTACCTACCTCGCGCTCTATCTCTCACTCTTTTATACTCTTTTTCTTGCTTATTATAACAATTATAAATAAAGTTATGCTAACTTTGAACTGTAATCAAGCAATACAGAGGATCTAAACATTTATGAGTCATCAAAATCGTGTGTGGTTATAAACCATCAAAACCATATTACCAATATACCAAAACTGCTAGTAATCTTTCACCTATATATCTAGTTGTCTCTTTCACTCACATGCAGTATTAAATGTTGGAGCACATAACTCCAATATATGCATTTTTCATAACTAAACACTTAATTTGTGAACGGATATGATTATTTTTGGCAATTTGCATTACATGATAAATAAAATAATGTCATCATATATCGGTATGCATAAAACTATTCTTTTAGAGCATTCTTATTTTCATAAGCTATGACGTCACTTTAGTACAGCAAGTCTTCAAAAATTAACGCGGTTCGACCACTAATAAATATCTATGAATGTATGAATATGTATGAATATTCGTATCTATGTTTAGCTTCAAATCCGCTAAAAACCCGTTGGTTGGTGTAGCGAGTTATTTTACGGCACAGAAATTTTGCTTTGCTATAAATTTATTAGCTTATCATAAATAGTGTTAATTCATGAGCAGTTGATTAATTTTTGTTAAGCTTTATAGTCACCGTTAGTGCGCAAATACTGATAGTTTTTGCGTATATAGGGAAATAATATTCCTCAACTGTGTTGGATAAGAAGTTTTACTACGCTTAATTTTATATTGCATTGCTGGATATAGAAATGATTTATGGGTAGATAATTTGAGTTTTAGAATGTTGGTGGTTGTAGGTGGTTGATTAATGGAGATTAATTAGTTATTTCTAGCATATTTTAAACATAAATTATAGTTTCTTTCAGTAATACTAACTTAAAGCAGTCATATCTGGATTATTTGTGGTTTACTAATCTGTGACGGGGAAGGACGGAAGCTTCAGTTTGCCTCTTTCTTTCCATCTCACTCACTGCACTGTTTCTCTTTGAGTTGCTCTCACCCTCTCTATTTCCCTCTCTCTCTTTCCCCATCTATGTGCACTACTTAAAAGAATATATTTGAGTAGTTGAATGTATACAATTATTACAACTTCTCCCTCTTTGTCCACCAACACACTCTCTCACTCTCCAACAAACTTAGAAAGCTAACTCAACTGCCTGAATGTATGCAACAACTACAATTTGTAAACTTTGGTATAGATATTAATTTCGTTCACAAATTTTGCAATTCTCATTTAGTTTACACGTTTTGTATAAATTAGATTAAAAGGTTTTTTTCAAGTGTTGAAATTCTGGGCGATTTCGAAATTCGCATTAGAGACAAATGTAAATATTTATAGCCTAGTTATCAATTATTATTAGCTATTATGACAGCTGCGAGATAAGATCCTTATATGAATCTTTAGTCGTCTCCAGTTTTTATAACTTTTCCGTACAAATTTCGATTTTACAAAAATTTTTAAGACTCTTCTCTGCTGAATGTACTATGTATTTTTCTTGGAAGGAATTTTATACCAATATTTCGAATTTATAATCCATGAAAATTTCATAATTTTTCTTAAGCGGTAAATTTCTTTTTCTTCAACAATTATTAATATTTTATGAAGCTTAAAGAATATTTAGTGAATAGTTCCTAACAAGCATAATTTTTGGTTTTTTTCTTCATTCCTCAATTTAATTCTGCCGTTCCTTTATGCACGACTTCGAAGTGATTCCCCACCTGCGCCAACTTTATGGCGAGCGCGTTTCCCACCTACACGTTAATGGCATAGGTCATCAAAAACTAATGAATTTAAAAAGGTTTGTTACCGTTAAAAGTATACCATACGCCATTCGATGCTGTTAAAACGGCGAAACCGTGTTGCTTTTGTACGGTGTTGGTGGTACACAACAAAAACAAAGAAACACTTGCACACAGCAAAACCAAAGAGTTCAATAAAAACAGAAAAAACAAAGAATTTAAGTCAAAAACTAAAAACAAATAAACACATAAATTGAAATAATCATCACGCTAGTGATAAAAATCACTATAAAAGTGTTAATTTCATTGACAAACAAGTGCGAAGAAAAACAAAAAGCGAAAGAAATAATAAACAAAAAAAAAATAGTTGCAGCAAAGATGTCTGCGGTGAGCGTAATAAACCGCGTTGAATTGTGAGTGTGTAATGGAAACTGGAGCGTGCTGCTTGCCACGAGGTGAGAGTGCGACTATTTGACAGCTGCGCAGGCGCAACACTTCTGTTTGCAGTTGGTTATTCTTATTAAAACAGTTTTTGTTTTTTTAGCGGCGAACTTCACACCCTTCCAATTAACAACGTACGGCGAATTGAATTCAATTAAAACTGTAGCTCAACAACAAAAGCAACATAACATATGATAGCAAAATAACAAAAAATTAACAATAAAATCAGTGTAATGATTTCGTCAATTTTAATAAAATTATTATTGAGATGAAACTGTGAATTGAGCGTGTTCAGCCATTTTGTGTGAATTCAACGGGAAGCAAGCCCCAGCTGGTCTTCAAATGTGTGCATCTCTGGTGGAAAATTCGGTCTGAGAATATGTAGTCTACATTCTAGTAGAATTACTAACATTTCGCAGCTAATTTAAAATTAAAAAAGTATTTTTATTTAAAACAAAAAAAATAATAATATTTTTATGACTTCAAAAAATCTTATTTTATTTAGTTTTTTTATTTTTTGCTTGAAAAGGAAATATAAATTCATGCACTTCAGTGCTATAATTTTTCATTATTTATTTATTATTATTATTTTATAGGTCTATATTATTTAATCACAAGCTCTGTTTGAGCACTCAAAATAAGATAGTGCCATCGGCATTGGTTGACCGCGCTGCTTATTTGCCTAAGCAGCGCACATTTCTTATCAGCTGGTTCGCATGAGATAAGCAACAATGTATTTGACCACAGTAATACTCGTTCCTACATTGAAATTAATTTCGGCCTCCAGATGCACAGAAAACTTTAAATACAGACAATTAAGAACATGCGTGAGTGAGTCTAACGAAATGATAACCTTGCCAACAACACATTTTTTTTTTTCAAACCACAAGCACAAATTTGTTCCAAGTAAATTATTCAAAGCTGCTTGTTCTTTATTGTCAAAGATTAATCATCAATTTCATTGTCGTAGTGGCATAAAATCTCTTTCTCGAATATTTTCATTGACTATTGCTGAAGGAGGAATCTTTGATAAGGTTCGTTACGGTTACACAGACCCACCTTTCGTAGGAACGAGAAGCTAATTATTAGAATTTGTTGCCTACTTTTGTGAGCAAAGTAATAATATTTATCAATTAATAATTTCTCAATATATTATTTGCAATGAATTCAGCTTTTGTTTTACTATGGTGTTAGTCAATTGCAGCTTCGCGCTGAAATGTAGGCTACTTTTCGTCAGTTGATCTACTTAGTGCGGGTAAAGAACAAAATTCGGAGAACTAACTTAGTTAATCACCTAACTAACTTTAATCATGCCCAATAACTTTAATTAACGGCATAGAAACCTATCTAGGAATTGCGTGGGCTTCCTTATCAAACTAGTTCAGCTGCACTCACAGATATACCTACATTTATACATATGTACCACTATAAATATTAGCGTTATCATCGATCGAAAGATGGAAAGAAGCCTATCGATCGCTTTTGTGGGTCCCAAATACACTCAACCCCAACACCCACCACAACAAGTGCTGGCGATCGGTTGGCAATTGTTTTTATTGTTGCCATAACAAATAAATTCGGTCGTCGGTGGAGCGATAGCTAATCGTAAGCGTTTGTGCAGCTTATCAGCTGATAGGAAATCAAGTAGAAATTCTCTTATATTGCTAAGCGTTTGCTACTTGAGCTGCTAGTTAATTCAAAATTTAATTTATTTTCATTTTTTTATATATTTTTTCAGTTATTTTTTTTAATATTTTTTTTTTTTTTAAATTTTGTCTTTGTAGAAATAAGCATTTTCATTGAACTTTATCAGTGACCAATAATTTTTATTGTTGCTTGTTTAAAAAGAGCGCCTCCATTTACGTCACAATATTAAAGCAATTAAGCGCGATTAAGCGCATTTGTTGGTTTTGTTATTTTTGTTATTTTTGTTATTTTTGTAGTTGTTTGTTTGTAACGTAGTCGCACTGTAAAAATGTGGAGCACTTGAGTAAAAATATAATGAAAGGAAATGGAATAATAAGCGCGGACTACTAAAGCAAAAAGTAAAAATACTTTTGGTAGTAACACAAAAATAAAGCTATAAATTTCCGTTATGTCAGTGCATATACAGATTATCGCTTATATTATATACTATATGTAGCTTCGTATGTGTGTAGGGGAACATAAAGCTTTCATATTTGCACTTATCTTTGAGAAATCAACGACGCACCTGACGCTTGTGAATTAACCAAGTCTTTGTATGAATGAATTGTAGAGGGGCACTAGCGCTAACGGAAAGTATATATATGCATATATATACACACAGAAACGTTTATATTTACAGACTGCTTAAGTTATATTTTTTAGTGAGCATACTTTGAGCTTATATATTATATATAGTTCTTGAGATTTCTTACCAGATACCTTTACCGATTTCTGCATTTTACACTTTTGTTGTGAAATCAGCTGTGCTAAATCAACTGAGTTAAAAAATTAGCTATTTACAGCTATTTCTGGCATTTCTAACATTTCCCACGAACGCTTTATTTTGAGATATGTGCCACATATAATAATAATATAAAATTGATAAATATTTAAAATGTATGCAAAATATTTTTGTATGGAATGTGTTATATCAACACTTAATCACTTAAAATGTCCCTACTAAAATTAGCGTGAGAAATATTTTTCAATTAATAAGCAAATGTTTTATCAGGTTTTATGTGGTTTAGCGGTTAAAAAGAAAAAAAGTCCAACTAATGATAATAAAAATACTTGCAATTTCACCTTTTTGCGGTCGCTAAACTATTTCACAAATTTGTTGTGAAATCCATTTGTTGAAGTACTTATCTATGAAAACAATATTTTGAAAAATAATTTGTGGTTGAAATATTTTCATAATTGTACCTTTTTTACTAATAAATATAAATCCATAGATTTAAATGTGTATATACATTATACATTATATATAATATACATTTAAAAATTTTTTGTTAATTTCTGTTACAGTAGTTTTTATTTTAATTTGCCTTTTTTGTATTCATTTCTTAAATCTTTTAGATAAATAAATATTATTATTTATAAATAATATAACGAAAAATTTATAATTTTTTATATATTTCTTTATTTTCATATTTATATTATTTAAATATTTTTATTTAAATATTTCTAATGTCGCATATTTTTGCGAACTAATTATTTATACGCATTAATATTTAGGAATTTATTTAAATATTTAAAAAATTTGATTGTGCCAGTTTTTTAATTCTGTGTTAAATTTTGAATTAGAGTGTTTTAAATTTTTTTTATTTTCTATTTTTCCGAATTAAACTTTTTTTAGTTAGAAATTTAAAAAAAAAATTTATTCTGTAATTTGGTTTTTCTGAAAATTGTTTTATTTTTATTTTTGCTTGCAAATATTTGTTGATATTTTCTAATTTTTTTAATGAAATACTAATATTTTGTGTATTTCTAGATTTTTCTTTAGTATTATTGTGGAATTTAAGTTCTCATTTTTTTGTTATTTAAAAATTTTTTGTTGAAGTATAAATTTATAAATTTTTAATTGTGTTTATTTATTTTTTTTCCATTTTGTGTAAGTTAATTTTTTAATGTCTTATTATTTTAAAATTTTGATTGCTTTCAGATTTAGCTCTTGCATGAATTTTTTTTAACAAATTTAAAAATTTTTTTAGTTATTACTTTTTTTTTCCGTGGAATTTCTTGATTTTCTTTAAATTTAAAATCAATTTGCTTTGTGTTTTAAATCTTTTGAAATTTTATTATTAGCTGCTTTCTGTTATTACTAGTTGTATATTTGTTGTTGTTGTTGTTGTTGTTGTTGTTATTTTTCCGGTTTCTAATATTTCGTTTACTCGTTTTAATATGTTTATTTGACAATTTATATTATTCTTTCTATTTCTTCTAATCGAAAATTCTATTCAGCTCCCATTTTTATTTAATGAAACTATATATTCGAATATTGTTTTTATTTTTGTTATAATGTCGTTGCTTTCGAAATAATTATTCAATTTTTTATCTTCATTACTTTTAGCCGATTTTTTCTGGAACACCTATTAAAATAATTTTTATATTTTTTAATTTTGTTCAATATTTTTCCATAAAATTTAAGAATTTTTTAAAATCCAATTTCATTTTAAATGTTTTTGGGACATATAATTTTTTTATATGTGTAGTAGTTTTCATAAAAGTGCAACAGATGTAGTAATGAAGCAAAAGCTTCGAGAAATTGAGATTTGTTTCGTATAATCAATCCAACATTCGACCATTCGACCCATAATCTAGCCGTTCATCAACGAGTTCACTCGGCTCAGCTTCGTGGGGGGGTTTGTGTGCCACATTAACACTCAATTTGAAATTGCAAATAAAATAATTAATTGCATTTACGATGCGAAATGAAGTGGCGTGCATGAGCAGCATATAAACAACAACAACAACAACAACAAATAAAATAGAAAATAGAAAAGTCAAGCAACAAGACTCACAAAGTGTGATAATAAGACGAGTTGAGCTGTAAAGCAGCGCATGCAACCAAGCAACACGCACACACTCACACACTCACACACATACCAATAACATAGGTGATACACACATGCGCCTGCAACTATCAGCATGTATCGGCGCATGCAACGCGTGCAACAAATTGGCGCTGCTGCGAAGCAAACTAGCACTATGTATACATAGCACATTCAAATTTGCCTAAATCAAATGCTAATCAGATATGTTAGGCGCGCCGTCATGCCACACAGTCACACAGCCACACAGCAGCCGCATGCCACACTTTAATAATGTATGCCAGCGCGTATTGACGATTGTTGTTGTTGCGCCTCGCTTGTATTATATATATTCGTGCATATGTGTGGCGGCTACCGTCGATTTGCTGTTTTGACAAATGTGCCACTGTGCGCAAGTGCACCACCAGCCACCACATGCGCCACGCAGCGGCGTCGGCAATAAATACTCGTAAATAAATGTTCTAAATTAGACATTTTATCAGGCCATATTATGGCAGCCGCAATAAGGAGTCACTGGACCAACTAGTTGTAGTGGTAGAATGCTGCCGCCTTCAATTTGCGTCTCGCCAAAGCGTTATAGCGCGCTGTAGAAGTGTGTTAACGGTGAATGAAATTGTATTTTTTGTTGTTGCACTTTGGGGATATATTCAATGGGGTAATTTGTTGGAGTACGCAATGAATTTAGTGAAAATGTTATTGAATGTGTAAACGAATGGGTGATAAAATGCAGTTCATTACATGAAACAATAATATGAAAATATTTAAAAACTGTTTAGTATAATATATTAAAAAATTTAAAACATAAACAGAAAATTATATAAAAATATTTATATAATAAAAATCGACAGAAAAAACTATTTGCTTTTTAACTCTCACGTTTTCGATATAAATTTTTTTTATACATTATGATTTATACATAAAACTACTGTATTGTTACTTTCCAACAAAACAACAACATAATTAGTATTTTCTTTTTAAATATCTTTTTGTTTTTAAATTGTTTTTGTAAATTAAAAATGTTTAAAATTTACAAAATTTACAATAATTTACAAATTTGTTTCAAAAACTGTTAGGTGGGCTTATGTCTTTTTTCATCATTTCCCTCATTTGAGGTCTAAAAAATAAATATATTAAAAATTAATAGGCAAATATCTTTAATATACTTATTTTTTTTTGGATTAATATTAATCAAAACAGGATAACTTTTAGGAATAAAAATATGTTTATTAATTAAAAAAAATTAAAAAAAATATTTTTTAAGAAAAAACTAAATCTGATTTTGATTAAATGGTATTCCGAAAGATCTTAAATATATTAAAATAAAATGAAACTATTCAGTTATATGCTTAAATGAAAGTTTAATTAGATATGTCCAATATAAAATGTAGCAAATTTTACAAAAGCAATAACTAATTTTCGTTTAAAAATTTGCTTGGAATGTTTTATTTAATTATTTTAATTATTTAATTTGATTTAACAATAAATTTTTGATTTATTAATAATAAAATTTATTATACATAAATATGTAAATAACAAAATTTATAAATTTTGATTTATTAATATTAATAAGAATAATAATTACTAATAATTTAGTAATAAATAAAAAGTTATTTGCTTAAATGAAAGTTTACGCATATTTATTTTTATATGAAAATCAGTAACAGTATCTAAATCCCACAACAACAACAACAACTTATAAGTTTTAAAAAATTATTTGGCTTATATTTCATTTTTTTCACTCTAAAAATTCAAGCTTTTATTGAAAAGTTTTATCACCCTACTATTTTCTCTCTCTCTCTGCCACTAAAAATCATGCTGCATCATTTTCCACAACATTAAAGTAGAACCAACAATAACATAGCAATCACACTAATCAAATCAAAGCAATATCGTCCAATAACGCCAACAAATGAAAACATAAACTCTATCAAGTGCAAGAAAAATTCAAGCTACTGGAGAAAACTTCCGGCTGCTGCACTTCTAATTGATTTTACAGCGCAAAAAAAAAATCACCTCAGAATTTTGTTACATCATCAGGCGGCGAGCGCACTAAGCGAACGCGTTCTGCGTAATCAGGCCGACAATAATAAATAACAATTACCAGCATTACAGAATATAATAACAACAGCAACAACAACAGCAACAATGAGAAGAATTTACAGCTAATGACAACAGCAACAGCAGCTAATAATGCTATTAAATAATAATTGAAATGCACATATGTACACATGTAGGAGATTATGGCAGCTTCAGGGCTGAAACGCAAACAAACAAGTATTTATTTTTGAATTTACTTGTCCGCTTTGCCTGCATTTTCTATTGATTACAACGGAATCATGTTTGTGGCATTTGAGTGTGTTGCTGCATACAACGCGCATTAGCATTACCTGCCTCAACGCATTGTGGCATTGTGTAAGAGTCGACAAAAAAAAAAAAAAAATAGCGCCACGAAATGTTGTTTTGGTGTTTCGAATCCTTTTTATTGTCGTTCGTGTTGTTTCAACCGCCTACCACTTGCCGCGCGCGCAGCCAACCAACGCCCGCATTCATGCGTGTTGTACGCGTCGAACTCACTTGTCATTTTGCGCTGGCAAGTAGTGGCATACGACGCATGCGTAGTGTCTGCCACACACTTCCAAACACAAACGAGCGCGCCACCACTAAATCGGCCAACGCGGCCACAGCGGCCACAGCGCGCTATCCACCCGCTGCAGAGCTACAGCGTTGCATCGACATCAACTTATTTCTTGTTCGTCCGCTTTATTTTTTTCGTTCCCAGCTTTATTTCTCTTTTCTCTTTGTACTTTTAGTGACTTTTTGATTTGTCTGTCTAGTATTTTTTTTGTTATTTTTGTTGTTTTTCGTTGATTTCTTAGTTATGCACCACTGTCAGTGTTTCGCCTGATGCGCGTTGTTGTTGTCCATTGCTGTCACTGCACCAATCGTTGTCGTTGTCGTTGGTAGCGTCGGCGGCATTAAAGATGCTGATTTTGTTGTTGTAATTTCTTTTATTTTTTCCATTGCCCTCGTCGTTGTTGTTATCATTATGTTCACGCTAATGTTATTGCCATGTTGCTCTTGTTGTTGCTGTTGCATGGCAAGTGAGTTGATAGGATTGCGCGCAGTTGCCGTCTGCGTTCAACCAAGAGTTATAAACACAATCAGCTCAACAAAGTGACAAACGGATGCTTGACTGCAGCGTTCAGTCTCCGGCTCACGCACGCAACTGTTTGTATGTATGTGTATGTATGTATATTTATGGCTGCATGTGCTTTTCGCTGCACGACATCGTTGCTTGTATGTGCCGGCCGTCTGCTCCAGTCCAGTATTACTTGGAAACGCGGGTGTGCGCACTCATTTGGCTGGCCGGTTTGACAGGTGTTTCTACGCCTCGCGCGTTTTCGCTGCTAAAAGCTATATAAAATTCGTTTGTCTGCTTCTCTCGAGATACACTGCGATTGCGGCGCTTTATGTGCTTTAATGGCAATCAAAATTATTAGTATATGTATTTCGGGATTCCGAAGTACTTCAGGTTCAAGTATATTTATTGTTATATTTTAAATATAATAAGCAATTAATTTGAGACTTGTGTATTTTATCATAATATTGAATTAGAAAGAAATTATTATTGATCCCGAAACTATATTTTTCAATCCCGAAATTTCGGGATTTAACTTTTTTTCGGTATTCCATACCCTGCATCACTGCGGTGCACTTTTCAACCTGTTCATCGTGCTCGTTTTCGACAAACCATACATTTCTGCTTCTATAATATGGGCTCTCCGTCTGTTCTATCTCGTTGGCAGCTTCGTTATTTTGTTATTTTATTTAAATTTGAAAGAATGAAATTCTGTTGATTATTTTGTGTCGCTGTGATTTTATTGTTTAAAATATGTGTTTTTTTATAGTTTAATGTGCATTTGCTGACCGCGTTGAGAAGCGCGGCATCACATGCGACTCTTTTACATACCAGTTGACTCCGTTTAGTTGTTGTTTTTTCTTAATTTTTTGTAGCTTTTGTTTTCAATTCCCCTTTGTCTTCGTTTCTTGTATTTTTCGGTATTTTTTATGCGCGTTTATCTACTACATTTTTTGAATTATGACTTCTCGGCAAAGTTGGACGTTACTCAAATATCATCTCGGCCATGAATTTAACGAACTTAACGATTTCGTATGTCGCTTTAGCTTGGGAACTGGATTAATGAGCGCATAAGCGCCGCTTGAAACTGAGCTCCACTACCAGCGACAAGTGTACAACGGCACGCTGACACCCGCCACATTTAAACGCATATTTATGTATGCGTGCGGAGTAGCGCAGAGTAAAGTGATCACCACTTTCGCTGCGCGATCAATCGTACACGCATGAAATGTGATCGCCTGCTTGTTGCGCTGATTTGAATATTTTAAGATAAGCGCTGTATTAAAATTAAGTGCGTTCTTCGACACAACTATACATACATATTTATATGTATATACATTCACGCAGACGCTTAGGGTTAAGAGATCGCATGATCTTTGTCGTGATCTTCGTTGTTGATCCCACGTCTTGTGGGCGTACAGCAAATCACATAAATTCCTCAACAGTTTTTATTTTATTATTTCTCTTCTTTTGTGTTTTTCTTTTTTCTTTTATAAACAGCGCATTGATTACATTATATGCTAAGTCTGTTGTTGCTGTTGTTGTAGCGCTGGTTATATGCATGTACGTGGCGATCATTTGATCCTTTAGCGTTGCGCAAACCGCAGCATGTCATCCGTCTTCGTTCGATTGCTACAACATAACGAATAACTTGGTGCTTGTGGCAAGCACAAACCCTTGCGGCGACTGCACAAGCGCGTAAGTCTATATGCCAGCTTATGTTTTTTGTTGTTGTTTGCGCATATTCTGAATATGTTCGGTGTCACTGTAACACACCGGACATGCGAACCGGAGCGCGCAAGCTGGCGGCCAGTGCGCCGCCGCTGGCGGTGGTGGCGGTCAGCGGCTCGGTGTATGCGGTGCCAAATTGAAACGTGGGAACCGTGCGCAGCTTTCAAAGTATCAATTTACTTCGACACAACAGTGCACAAATACACATGCAATTACACAGCTACATACAAGCATGTCAAGCATGTTAGCGTATGTATTTTTGTTGGGCGCGCGGTGAGCTCCCGACTTACTTCTTTGCGCGGCGACGTGTTAGATTTATTTCTGCAAGCCTTGTCAATTCGTTAATACGATCAGCGCGAACTCTTTTTTGTTGTTTGTTGTTGGTGCGCGGAACGATTTCAATTTCCAGCAGTCAGTAAGTAAGGGCGTTAGTGCTGCTTTAAAAAAGCGAAAACAATAAAAAATGAATAAATTCACTCAAAAATACAAGCTTATTTGTTGGGTTGCATGTTGCATTCTGAAATGCCATTTGCGTCGGGCGAATAAAAAAATTGAAAAAACGGAATAATAAACATTCACTGGCAAGACACGGCACTCAGTTGTTGCAGAGAGCGAAAAACTGTTAAAACAATCGCTTAAGCCAAATGGAGACGCCTGTTGTCAAACTTTGCACAAACAGTGCCGCACACTTTCACATACACACACACACACATATATATATAGAATGTATGCATGTGTGTGCCCCAGTTGCCGTTGTGCGCTCTCGCTCCTTTCGGATAATTTTATAAACTGGCATCGGAAATAAGTTCGGGCCACTCAACAGGCTTCCCTTTTCCTGTTGTCATTCCTGAGCGACGTCGCTGTGCGCGTTGTTATTGCTTTTGTGTTCGCTGTGTATGTATGTGTATTTATGCTTTTTGCTGCCCAACGTGCCGCAAGCTTAGCGACGACAGGTATGCAACGCGCATTGTTTGCCTCCACTGGGACACATTGCAGCGACTTCGTGATTTTGGCACTTCTGTTATGGCTTAGCCATTTTTTGTTTTTGTTGTTGTTGCACTTTTTTCATGCTTACAGCCGATGCCTGCTGCTTGCTACATGTCCACTACTTGCAACTTGCATTCTTAAACGTTTGCTTCGCTTTTCGTTTTCCATTTGTCCAGCTAAATGCGCTTTTTTCCATTGATCTGGTACTTTTTTTTTAGCTTTTCCTTATGGCAATTTGTTTTTGTTGGTGTGGAAACATATATACATATTTGTTGCATTGTTTTCAAGTCATTTGTTCTGCATAGTTGGTGGTTGCACTCACATTGTAGAGACTTTTGTTAGTGCTTTGAGTTTTTTTTAATTAAGATTTTGTTAAAGTTAGGTTAGGAAAATGTGGAATGTACAATTTTATTTCCACCAATTTCCAATTTTATTATACCTAAGCTAACTTAGCCTAATCTAAATGATCTTCAAATTAAATCTGCTTTGAAACCAAAGTGCGGTTAGGTTTGCACCTAGCTGTATTTGACCTATAATAACCTCTCATAACGGTACTCATCCAACCTAACTTAACCTTAACCGACTTAAACTTAGTCAATAGAAGTATTAAATGCAACTACAGCTTAGTCAGACTACGATATAAAATCAAGCTAACCTAGTTTAACTTAACGGCACTTTACTTGACTTAAACCGAGTCAAGCGAAATTTATTGTACTTACTTTAATTTAACTTAATATTACTTTACTTTTTCTAGTGCAGACCTCAATCATTTTAGCCAGAGTTATTCCAGTAGAGATCAACTTAACCTAACCTCACACGTACTGAGACAATAAGCCCACCAAACATAATTTTAAGTCAACGTTAGGACATGTTTAATAAGAACTTAAGGAAACTGTATTCGGAATTGAAAAAAATTAAAAAAAATAGAAATGAAGGAATAAGTTAAACAAATATTAGCCCAAATTTAATTTTAAAAAATGTTTAATAAATTTAAATAAAAAAAGGAATATCAGATGAAATGAATTGTTTAAGTTAATTAAGTTAAGTTGAATTACAGAATAAAAAGCATAAAATCATAAAAAGCGAAGTAAATATATAACTCAATTATTTTTACAATTATGAAAAACTTATTCAATTATTATTACAATAAAAATATATGCTATGTAAAATAACGTGTATAATAATATATAATATAATAACGTGTATAACATACACGTAATATAATTATTGCAAAAAACTTATATTAAAAATACAAGTTAATGTGAAATTACGTAACTTAAAACAATATAATTACAATTACAAACTACAAAACATTACATGACACAACCTAAAAACGTAACAACTAACTTAACGTAACAACGTAACATAAATCAACTTAATTCAACATAACACAACTTAAATTAACAAAAAAAAACAAATTTGAATAAAATTTGTTATGAAATCATCAACCATATTACAGAGCATTAAAATATTCAAAAATATAATAATTATTGAACAAAAAAAAACATCTACTAAACTTACTAAATAGTTTTAAATCCTTTTAAATCTTCAACGAATTATAAATAAGAAATTTATAAAGGCAATAACAACAATAACAACAATACAATAACTTGTGGCAGCAGCCAGCGTAAACAAAAAATCGCTCAAAGCAACAAAGTAATGCCGAATATGATGCTACGGCTAAGGCATGGAGAGGAGAAGAAATATACATCGCAAAACAACAATAACAAACACATTAAACAAGCACTAAATTCACTTAATTTATGTAATTTCGTATTTGTTTTCGTTTCAACAAAAATCGTCAAATAAATAAATGAATAAAATAACGTTAAAACAACAACAACAACAACAACAACAACAACAACATTCAAACGAGCTATAACACACATATACACATTTCACAAAAACAAAAGAAAACAACAAAGTCAAATACAAAATCAATGCACAAGCACAGCAATTGCGGCAAATAAAAAATAATAGCAACAGCAACAACAAATGTTTAAGCTTGTATGTCTTTAAAACAAAGCGAAAAGAAAAGAAATTCACCGCATAAATATTTTCTTGTTAACAAATCCATTAGAGGAGCGCAAAGCGGCCGACCGACCCCGCCTGCGCACATGTTTCCATAACGAAACACTTAAACATGTGTGCGAGTGTGTGTGCCGTTGCCTGCACGCTTGGTCCAGCAAACTCGTTGCGCATGCGCAAGCGCACCGAAGCTTTCAAGCGATTCACAAGCACTTCACGCTAAGTTTCGACGCTGCTCAGACGATGCTTGACGTGCAAATGCATGTGTGTGTATGTCCACAAGGCGACCGTGGTGAGTGCGGGTGGTGGCGCGCCAGCAACTGAGTGCCTTGTATGCATGAGTGCGTGTGTGTGTCTAAAGAAAACAAATGCCCGACAAGTGCGGTCCGGACAAGCGTATTAACTTAAAAATTAACCGAAATTTTATTGGTATTTATTGAGTTAAGATGAAATTAAATATTTGAAATGCGAGTCAATACAAAGGCAATGCCAACAAAAAATGACAACAACAAACAAAGCGGCAGCCATCACAGGCCGACGACAACAATGCGCTAAACAATGTAAAACGGTAAAGATAAATAAAAAAAAAAGAGACGGTAAAATAATAACAACAACAATAACCACAGCGAAAATAACAAAAACAACAACAACTTATTACTTTTTAATGTAAAGTTGAAAAACAAAAAAAACAAAAAAAAAAAAGAATTGAAAAATGCCAAGATCGCTTTAAATGGCTGTTTATGACTCTGCCATTGATTAAGTGTCTTTGTTGGCTATGGCAACTGCGCTGCTTGGGTGGGTGTGGCAACTAACACCTGTCTGCTATTGGATAAGAGCATTTGTAATTAATTGAAGAGCAAAAAAAGTTTGGCGACACGCTTTCACTTAGCTTTTTACTTAGTGTTTGGGAGCTGAAGTGTACTTTCTGGAAGACTATCTTAAAAGGGGAATGCATAAGCGAGAGTAATTTGTCTTAAGAACTTATACTCACTATACTATATATTTGAAGAGTTTGAGAGTCAGAACGCTGAGTGCCCCAACTTGTTGCATCCAAGTCAATAAAAGAAGAATCTTAACTTTTTCAAGACCGCACGAAATTGTTGTTGCGCGCGTGTGTGTGTGTGTGTGTGAAATGTTGAAAGTGGTAAAAGTCAATAAAGCCAACGACTTGTGGTAATTAGAGTTGACACTTCATAGCATCGGCGAAGTTGCCTTAATGGTGGCGATATTGTGAGCGCAGAAGGTGGTAAGTGCAAGAAAAAAAGTGCAACTCTTAAGACCATTAACAACACTGTTTGGTCAGTGTGGCAGATTTAAGTTAACGCGTTTGCATTATCTGCAAATGCAGACACTTTAATGAAGTTGTTGGTGTTGTAGTGTATTTCAGGTGCTTGTGAAGCGTGAAAAGCTTAAGTAAGAGGCACCGCAAATAGTGTTGTTGCAACGCAAAAAATTTTTCTTCTATATTTTTATGTTATTCACTTTTTTATTCCTCTTCTTGTAGTTTCTTTGAAGTCTGTGCAACTGACAACTCCGAACTTCGAATATACATGTTTCTTTAAGCTCACAGTGATTGACACTTATGTGGCACTTATGGTCAACAAAAGCGACATTAACAACAACATCAACACTCCAGTGTTGAGAAAAAAAGAAGAGTGCCGGTTGGGTAGTGGGCGCAATATGGGTTGAGAAGATTAACGGATATGTGGCATTCAGTGTGGGTTTAACACTTGTGACACTCATTAAAGACGATAAAGTTGCCACGTTAATATTAAATTTTTTTTTTTTTGTTTTGTTTTATGGGAGAGCATTCAAATATTTTATTTATTAATAAATAAAATAGTCAAAAGTTCATATTTTTATTTAATATTGAAGAAATCTACATAATTGTTTGTAGAGTTAAAATTTTTTTATTTATTATTTTTAATAACGTTTTACTTAAAACTGTTTTTTTTTTCGTATTGAGTTTTACAAAAATATATTTTTTAACCAACAAATATATTTTTACAACCATATTTATGCAACTTTGCTGTGTTTTTTTGGCTTTTATATAATATTTCGACATGTTTAGTCCATTAAAGGAATCTGCTTATACGAATTAGGTCACCCTAATGCTTTGTCTTGCTTTTGATAGCTGATTTGTCTCTGTTTGTGTGGTTTTAATACATTTGTAGCAATTAATAGCTTATTGAGAAGCAATCAGTACAAAAGGACCCACCCTAATGTTCTATCTTGCTTTTTAATTACCAATTTGTAAGGAACTACAATGTTTTCTCTGGCTTTTATAAAATATTGAAATTGCTGGCGTGTTGAAGAAATTCACCATCATAAATTGACCCACCCTAATGCTCCAACTAACGCTTACACTCTTCTTTCGATGACACTCACATTAAGCTGTTATTTATTTTCAATATTGACAAACTAAAGCAACGAAATTGAAGCTTAAGCAAACGAAGAAAAAAGAAAACCGAAAACAAATTAAAATGAGCTGAGCGCTTTGCAACAAGGCAAACAATAACAACAAGTGCTGCAGTTGAAGAAGAAATGGCGGCACGCAGCGCTGACCCGGGTTTAGCTGCGAAACAAAGCAATAAAAAGCAGTTGAAAGCGGCAATAAAAGCAAACAAATTCTGCCAAAGCGATTAACAATGGAGGAAATAAAATATTTGTATGTGTATGTGTGTGTGCGTGTGTGTGTGTGTGTGTATTGTTGCAACAAACAATAATCAAGACTTACTTAGTTATCAAAGTGGACAACTTCGCGCTAAGCTGCTTAACTGCAAACAAACGGTCATTATAATAACGAGCACAACAATTAAATTGTACAACAATACAACAACAACGCCAATTATAATGATAATAACAATAATAATAATACAGTAAACGTAGTAAGTGGCCAAAGTTAGCTTGTATGTTTGTGGGTATGCACGCGCATATTAGCGCTCATATTACAACAATAACAACAACAACAACAACACAACCACATGTAAATCTCGTATGTATGCTATTGTTGTTGTTGTCAGCTATCTATCGCTAACAACGTCAATCATAAATTTCATATGGAATGTCGTCTGGATGCTGCGGCATAATTTCCAATGAAATATTTATTTTTTTGGCTGCCTTTAAAGTATGCCCGCTGCATTATTGAAATTATTTTATGGGAGTTTCGGGCGCAAAGCGTCTTTTATGCATCTTCAATGCTTCGCCTACCCTCACACAAGGCACTTTTGTTGCACTGACTACCTTTTCTGCTATGCGCTTAGCCAGAAAGCGCTTTAGTCTGCCTCTCAACTCGCTACTCGTTGAGATTAGAACTGCTGTTCACTCGCTAGTGTTCATGTGCTTCGCGTTTTTGATATTTTAATTCGTAAAATTAACATATGTTTTGGCTTAAATCACTGGAATTTTAATAGGCTAACAAATTTACAGATATTGTAATTTATGAGCTCGAAATCCAAGCTTTCAGCTGTGCGGAGCGCGTCGGACGGCTCAAACGCTGGAACGAGAATGCTTTCGTTGAAATGCTGAATTTATATGCAAATTGGCCAATACAAAGGTGAACAAACACACACACACACACAGAGACACGCGCATACACACACAAGTATATACATACATATAAATTTGTTGCCACCGCAATGTTGTTGAGCAGTCAGCGACAGCCAACGGCATCGCCACACTCACTCGCTTTGTGTGCAAGCCATGCTGCTTGTTGTTGTTTTTATTATCGTTATTGTTGCTGTTGCTATTGCTGTTGCTGTTGCTGCTTATCTGGGCGACATATTTTGGTGGCGGTGGCAACAATTGAACAGGTGCGTGCTAGACAGCAGCAACAATAGCCTAGATTGGAGCCGTGGCAGCGGTCGCTACGCTGTCGCAAAGTTTCTGAGTTATAAATTTGTTATTGAAAAACATTTATTTATTTTT
Organism: Bactrocera minax; assembly: GCA_021498325.1. Taxonomy (NCBI): domain Eukaryota; kingdom Metazoa; phylum Arthropoda; class Insecta; order Diptera; family Tephritidae; genus Bactrocera; species Bactrocera minax. The sequence continues at coordinate 7,557,533 of JAKEEE010000001.1, forward strand.
TTCATAATTTATCAACTGTATTGTATCTCAGCAATGTTATTGTTGCTTTGTCAGCACATACATACAGATTTACACACATATATTTATATTGCAGCCGAAAATGGAGCCATAAACGGTTTTTGGCCATTTTTGGTCATTGAATTTACGCAGTCGGCTTGACTAACTGCGCGCTGTTGTCTGTCTGTCTTCATGTCTTTATGCCTGTCGTTGGAGTTAATATGTGAATTTTGTCTACGACTTTGTTGCTAACACGCGCCGTTGCTTTTGTGTCTGCTGCTGTTTGTTGTGCTTGTTGTTGCGGGGTTGTCAAAAATGCCAAAAACGGTTAGTCGTAACTTATTCGGTACTTATGCCTTTTGACTTTTAAATGATTAAAGTAATTATTTAAAAGAAAAAAAAAAAAAAAATTTTGGAATTTTTCGATACGCTTTGCTTTTCTAATTGGAAACGATTTTTTGTGTATAACCATAGAACTACTTAACATGAAAAAAATTAAATAAAAAAGTAAATTGTTTTTTCTATATTTGATTTTATGCTACTTATTGCTTTTTTATAAATAAAAAACAAATTTTTTTTTGCAACATTGAAAAGCACATGTTTTAAAATTGAATTTTATTTAAAATAAACAAATTTGAGCCATTAGTAGCTATTTGCATTTATTTTGAAGTAGCAAAAGTGCATATGCATCACTTTGTTGGTCATAGAAAAATCAACTTTAAAAATTGGGTGATTTACTTAATGAAGTTTTCACAATAAGAAGTGAAATTATGTTTTCTCAACGAGTTTGTTCAATGTTTTCCTTAATTCGAGTGGTTTCTTTGCAATCATCGCCTGATTGAGTGATTTTTATGAAATTATCGAATAATCGGGTAACTTCTATGAAATCAGGGAACGATTTGTATACAATCATCAAATGTTTGAGTGACTTCATGAAATCATCGAATAATTTCTATGAAATCGTCGAATGATCTCTATAAGATCATCGAATTATCGAGTGAGTTCAATGAAATCCTTAAATCCATCCATCAAATCATTAAGTGATTTCTATGAATAATCGAATCACCCTGTGATTTCTATGCAATCATTATGTTATTTCTAAGAAAAGGCCAAATCACTGAGCGATTTCCATAGAATCATTGACTGATTTCTATGAAATTTTATGAGATCACATCGTTATTTTTAGGCCAAATCGAATTATCGAGTGAGTTCTTTGAAATCATTGAGTAGTTTCTAGGAGGAATCCCAACACAAAGCGACTACTCAGAAATGATTAGTGACTTCTAAGAAAACTGCTTCCATTTTGAGTAAATATGTTCCATATATATTGATAGGAAACAACCCCAACCCCAAAATGCTCATGAAGTGACTTCTAGGAGGAATCGCATCAGCGTGTGACTTATTTGAAATAATTATGTTATTTCTATGACAAAATCGCCGAGGGACTTCTCTAAAATCATCGATTGATTTCTATGAAATCATATAGTGATTCCTAGGACTAAGCGAATCACTGGGTGATTTCTTAGAAATAACTGAATGATTTCTATGAAAACTACTTCCTCTTCGCACAATTATGTTTCACATTTATTGTATATAGAATGAGATTTTCCAATCAACCCCAAAACGCGCAACTAAAAAAAAAACAAGAACTCGACACTGTTGCAACACCCGCACTGAATATTCCAACCACTATGAAACACCACATATTTAATTGCTTCATTATAACAATGTTTACTGTGGAATTTCGGCGCTGTAAATTCTATGGAAAAAACATTTAAACTAACTATTAAAATATTGCTGCCATTGTAATTACACGCCGACAATAACAAGATTAGCTGCAAGTAAACGAGAAGAAGAAAAAACACTAACAAGCAACAATCGACGGGCGGACCTCGAAAATGAGGCTGCAACAACAAAAACGCCATTTCATAATCGTCAGCAATTAAATATGTTAGTCAGCGGCAAAGGTTAACGCGAGTAGTTGCGAAAAAAGCCAGCGGCAGCGGCAGCGGTGGCGATGACGGTGGCGACGGCGGCAAAATTGGTGCAAATTATTTAAATTATCGCAATATTTTTAATCCTTGACCCGCGCAAAGGCGAAACAAAAAGCAATGCGTTTCACACAAATGATTTTTATATTTGTATATATATGTATATTTGAATACAAGCACAGCTGCAATTTTATCGGCAATTATTTTATGAAATTGAAATGGAAAATTCTACAAAGCAACTTGTGGCGCGTAGTGCAAACATAAATCATAGGCGAATATTATTTCAGCCACGCTAGAGGTGGTAAGTGTCCCCAGCTCCGCTTGACCGCCACTTTTTATGCAGCGCTACGTTTGCTGTTGTTGTTGTTGTAAATTCAAATAAATATGGAGTGTTTCTTTGCTGTAGCATATAAAGATATAGAAAATAATATAAAAATGTCTACAATCACTTGCCACATTGCACTCTAGCACCTTGCCACATGCGGTTGCACATACTGTGGTACTCTTTGTGACGGTCGAGTGCTGTTGCAGCTTTTTCGCGGTCATATCAGCGTCTGCTGTACTGTTCGGTCACTGCCGGTGATTCAAAAAATAATTAGGCACACGCATGACCTGACGTGTCACAGCGTGCAACAGTCAACAAACATAAGCAAAAAGCATATCCTTTTTATTTATTTAATAGTTTTCATTGCAAAAAACAGAAAACAAATAAAAAAATAAATTATTCTACATTCCTTTCCACCTTTAGTTGCAATAACTTATGAATTTTTCTTTAATTCCTTCTTCTTCTTTGCTTTAATTGCAGGTATGTATTCGCCAACTCACTACAATCCACCCACGAACTCGCTGAGATTGCTTGTGGAAATCGCTAAGGAACAATTGAAAATGTATTTCTCTGTGTGCGTGTTGCAATTCAATTGCTTTAGTAAGTTCTGTTCCACCAATACATATTTACGTGTGTGTGTGTGTGTGTGTGTGTGAGTATGTGCGCGCCTCCTTTGCCTGTAATCGCCAAAGACATCTACAAATAATTTTACACTCTACACGTCTGTGGCGCAATCAATGTTTAGCCGCTTAATCGCCTGCAAAATAATCCTGAAAATCAACATTTCCCTGCCACAGCGGCCGACAAGTGACTGGGGAGCTTCACATATGTACATGCGTATATACTTTCTTTTTTCTATGCCGTCCTTAGCATGGCGTGACGTGTTGAAGTATGTGCCGCAATTTACAATTGCGCCGCCCGCACTGGAGGGGTGGTGGTAAAATAGTGCCACTGCTTGCCGCACGATTGCGTCATTACACTTGGTAGTGGTGTGTAGTCATGTGCCACCTGCAAAAAGTTAAAGTTGCGCGAGACCAAGTAGGAACCTGATTTTAGTAATATTTAATTGTTGTTAAAAATCGTTAATAATGTCACAATCGGCTATGCTTGTGTTGCCAACTTCGGGAAAATTTTATTTATCTGTCAAAGGGATAAAGGCCTCGCAAGCAACTCTACGTTAATAATTTGTTCTATTCTTGCTGTTGCTCAAATGGCTTTTACTGTGCATTGCAAACTCGAGTTTAAGTATTTGAGTTTATTAAAAGTGCAAAGTTGTATGAATTTAAGTCGTTTGGAGTACAATTTTTGAATGCAAAATTTTTGTGAGTAGTGTTTAGCACTAAAGTGGTAAATAAACTCGAGTTTATAGTTCAATGCTAATTGCATTTCTGAAATCTAAAAATCGAAAACTATTATCATTTATGCGGTAAACTCCAATTTTACTATTGAACTCGAGTTTACAACAAAAAGTGGATTCTGTTTCCACAATAATGAGGAAGCACCGCCTGAAATAAATCTAATCAATATTTGTATGTGGTAAACTCCGCTTTTGAGAATAGTGTTTAGTGCTAAACACCAAAGTAGTGGATAAACTAGAACTTGTAGCGCAAGGTTGCTTGTATTTCGGTAATCACTAAATCATTTAAGGAAAATTTTTATGTAGTTAACTGGGTGTTTATGAGCTGAGTTAACACTGAACACCAAATAAACTCGAATTTATTGTGAAAAGTTTATTACCCAAAATGGGTAATAAACTCGAGTTGAGCTGAGAAAATGGATATCGAAGCTGAAAATGGATACCATTAATTAGATATAAGTTCTATACAAAAATATTTTACATACCCTGCGAATTCACTTTCCTATCGAACCCATTCACCGCAACGCACGCAAGCAGCACCATCACTCATCCAACATGTACATGTTCGACTACATGCAACTTCACCAACCAACTCTTCACACATTCACCAGCACTTGATGCAGCCACCGAGCACTTTGACGTCACAGTTTTCCTACAATTTTCTTGCGCTACTACAAACTGCATTTGCTGTTGTTTTTGTAGCCAGTGTTTGTACTTTAGCAAAAGTTTTCGCTGCAAGCGCACCCACCACCTGCCAATGTTGCCAATGTTACCAATGTGGCACTCATAGTTGGTTGTGCTTTTTCAATTTCACTGCAGTGCGTGCAAAAAGTCGGCGAACACGCAGAGCATAGCATAGCACAACACAAACATAGCACTTTAGCACTTTACATAGTGGCGCTTTTTTCTTTGCTTCATTTCGCGAACGTCTTGCGGCGAAATGTTTTCATGCCATTAAATACGATTTAAGGAATATTTTGCGCACGGCATATTTGCACACCAACACAAGCACAAACACACAAACTCATAGTAGTGCGCATTGGAAAAAAGCATACTTGCAACAGTTGCAAGAGTGCACGACAGCCCATATGTGTGTGGGTGTGTGTGTGTGTGTTTGTAGGCGTGTTGGTTGTGTTGCTGTGGCAAACTTTATGCCAATTCGGCAGAAGAAAAATCGGAAATTACGGGTGTCGTTGGCGGCTTATAAAAGCGCACTTAACTAGCTGCGGCGGCGGCGGCGACGACGACAACGACGACGACCGTTAGTGGGACGCATTGCAGTTGCACCGGCTGTGCGAGCGTGTTGCAGGTGTGTTTCTGCGCGCCGTTCTTGTAAACATGTGCAAGTGTGTCGCATTGTTGTTGCCTTAGTATTAAGCTGCTCTGGTTGTTGGCTTCGCGTCCTTGTTTGTCGTCTTCGGTGGCAGGAAGTGCGACAACAGTGTATTAAATGCAAATGCGTACGCGGTAACAGTGGGTGCCATCAATGTGAGGGTGTTGCGTGACAATTTGCGGAGCGAATTTTGCATTCCACACGTGTGTATGTATGTGTGTGAGAGTTTGTTTAAGTAGGCTGATTTATGTAGAATTGTAAGCAAACAGATGAGGGGTGTGCAGCAAATGCATGGTGGATTTGTAGGCCAACTCATTGCCAAGCGCTTAAAGTGCTTAAAGCAAAGTTAATTATTTTATGGCAAGTATTAGTGGAAAGTGTATTTATTTTAAATATTTATTGCTTGGTATGCTTATAAATGGCAAAGGAAGCTAACTATGGTTACCAATCAAGGACTAGAATTTAGAAAGGAAATTAGTGCAAGTATTATTATGCTGATGATAAGATTTTATGTAAGATTAGAGATCCATTTGTGATAATAACACTATTTAGACATATTTTTCGAAAATCCCGTTTTTCGGGATTTATACCGAACTATGAATTTCGTGTTATTAGCACTTAATATAGTATTTAAAAAGATATTTTTTAAAGAATTTGGCGTAATGCAGTTTATAACTGTTTTATTTAAGCAAATCTGCCACATTTTGTTATAAGTTAATTGTGGGAAAGCATAAGAGCTTATAAAATAACGTTAAAATATGCGTAAAATACTTAATGCTGAAATATAATAGTTATGTCATTGTGGAATGTGTTAATTTCACATTCTGAGTGCAATCCCGAAATTTCGGGAAGCAGTCCCGAATTTGAATTTTTCCAGTGATAAAAACACATAAATTTTTTTCGCTGTAAAATAATTTCCGGTTCTGATTTTTGTGCACAAATTTACATATAGTACAGTAAATATTCATCCTCTAGGCAAGTAGTATTTGATAAATATGGCAACGTTTTTGCATGTAATCAAAGGTATAGTACTCAGGGCTCGAAATCACAAAAAAAAACAACGTAACCTAAGCACCCATATAAGCAAAAATATACTACTCAATTCCACACAATTGTGCTTGCTGCATTCTACACACGTTTATGCCACATCTTTTGCACATCTGCTTTGCTACTTACTATAATTTAATTAATTTTACAACCGCTGCAGCTGTTCTAAGCGCAGCACAGTGTGTTATTGTTGTTTTTGTGTATGTGTTCTTTATGTATTTGCAACGGTTTATTAGTTTGTTTGCGCCAACAGCTGGCCAGGTACTTCGTGCCACAGCTACCACGCTTTATGCCACTACCGAATTTAACACTTTAGCACTAATTAAACTTAACCAGATTCAGTAATAAATATTTATGCATGTTTACATAGCTTTACATAGCACAAGCAACAAGCATAGCATACTCATAATAGCTGCAACATTAAAAGCAGGCGCGGCTTGCTGATGACCAGTGCCGACGACACCCATAGTTTGCTCGGCGCATTTAAGCCAACGAGTTAGTTATGTGTGCGCACACATGTGTATGTGTGCAACATATGTTAGGAACATTATACAGACAGCGTTGGGCAGTAGTTTATTTGCAACGCCTGTTTGTTGCACGCAGCAGTAGCCGGAAACTCCCCACGCGGCATTGTTGTAGCGCCCTGCATGTCAGCAATTATGGCTCATCACTTGTTTTGCTAGCCCATTCTGTTGTTGCGTAGTAGCCATTGCGGCAAGGTGTACTATGCGGCATGCCGCATCCTCGCCACTGCAATTACACATACCTTTGTGATGGGTTCGGTTTTTAACAGGTCTCGGCCTTATCCTTTCAGCTAATTAGTGTTAAGCAGCGCTATTATAATAAGCACAAATACAACAACAAGAACAGCAACAATAACGGCAACAACCAACTAGTTGCAAGGGCAAATGTTGTAAGTGGCAACTAGTTTATTTGCCTTAATGAATTGTGTGCGCTAATGCGTGCATAGGAGCATGGCAAGTTCGTTGCAACAGTCTTTTGTTTTTGTGCACCCAAGCCTGCTGGTGCTAAAGTGCAACGAAATATGATGGAAAAAAGTGCAAAACGCACCGCAATATCAACATTGAGTATAAAGTAGCCGAAGTGATGACTCTACTGCCACATTGCTGCTGTTGCCACTTAGTTGCTGTTGCTCCAACTGCTGGTTGTGTGTTGCCGTTGCACCTGCCTACTAACATTTCATGGCGTACACTTTTCCTCTAGCAGTTGCCGATAATTATTAATGCCCCAACCGTTCTCCTCGCTGCCTTCACCTTGTCAGTGTTTGAGCTGCTGCTGTGCGCTCGTTTGCCTCTGAGTTATCATTATTGCTGCAAGCATCTGTGCTGCGTTGCTACTGTCCGACGTTTGAGAAGACATTGCTCTGTTATTCCCCTTTTTTTATCATGTGTTGTTGTTGTTTTACTGGTTATACTTAAGTTTAGTAAGCACCTTGTGGATCAGGGGGGCGATCGAAGGGGGAAAATGTACTTGGCGGTTGCATGAGGCAGTCTCTGATAGCCATTGATTGATTCTGCAGTAAATTTGGCTGCTGCGCTGCACGAAAACAGTCTATGCCGGTCATCTTTTCACAATATTTAGCGGTTGTTTAGATGTGTCATGAAGCTTGTGAAAGCGCAAGTCCACTTTTGGTCGCCTTGAAGGGAAATTAAAAGTGGTGAAAATGAGTAAGGAAAGTGAAGGAAAGATTCTGCAAAATAATACAAGCGAAAATACAGTTAGCATCCAATGCAAAATTGGTTCAATATCTTGCAACATCGCAGTTTCCGCTGAGAACTGGATAGCTTCTTCAAGATTCGACCACATTGGTTGAAATAACCCTTTCTTGCAAGACTAAAGTCATAATGCGTACTATGATACATATGTGTCAGAATATAAAGTGTAAAGCAGTGTTCACAGTTAAATCAACAAACGTGTGCAATAATTGAAGAAGTTATTATCAAAATTCTTTCCGAAGATCTCTCAGGGTGGACATAAGGCTACTTTAACCTTAAAACAAAGCTCCCAAAACTCATACATACTCATACTACAAACTCATTTTACATACCAACTACCATTTTACCATACCATTTTAAGCTGCTCAGCCAGCGGTGGGTGGTGGATGTTTGCGTCTACGCCCCGATGCCTTATTCACCAGCCAAGAAGCATGCGAAACAACATTAACTGTCTGCAAACTAGTAGGCAGTCGTAGCTCATTGAAAAACAGGCAGCTAGTCTAAACAGCCAGCCGTCCATCCACTCAGCCAGTCAGCTTGCCAACCGGTCAACCGGGCGCATGTGGTAGCCGCGTCAGTGTCTACTTGTCTAAATGTCTTGATGAAAAAGTGCTTGCTGCCGGCAGACATGTTCCCAGCTCACTTACTTACATAACTTACATACAGTGAGACATGCAAGCGCGGTCCGTGTACACATGCGCAAAGTGTGGCAAGCAACAAGTGCATGGCAGCAGCAACACATAGTTACAATTTCGCGTTAGCGCGGCGTTAAGAGTCTTTATTTCTATTCCTTCTTCGCTTTTACTGCCGCAAATTTGATGCTGCAAGGCTTGTTGTTGCATGTAGCATGTTGCATGTTGCACACATGCTGATGACGCGCTGTTTATTGTTTCACTGTCCAGCTGCTATTTTATGCTGATGACGGTTTTGTGCAGAAGAATGCTGCATATACTTAGTTGCTAGTGCGTAGTTGTGGGCGCTACGCAACGTACATTGTGGCAGTGTAACGTGTGTGTCGCAAGTATGTTGACACGCGATTTGCTTTTGTGCCTTTTTGCTTGCAAAGTAATGAAATGCGGTTTTAGTCAATAATTAAACGGGTTTTTTCACTTTGACCATCAAATGGCTGGCGTGCAACCAGCACCTCCGCGCTCCGCCTGCTGCTATTCATTCACTGTTCTACAACACTTCCTTGGGACTTAGTATTTTAATGTAATATCCTGTTTGGCGTTTTTATGCGCTTCATTGTCACTACCGCGCCGTAGAGCAAGTGCCACCACTTTGCCTCACGCGCATGCAACCACAAATTACATTGCAAATGATGCGCCGTGATAAGCATCGCTGTGACTGGCTTCTGCAGTGGCAGTGATTGAGCGTGCGATGCGCTGTCTGACTTGTTGATCTTTATCAACGAGCGTTGATCGCGCGTCGAAGCGCGGTGTTGAATTTCAAATTTGATTTCAAAGTGTTCGCCGAGGTGTTAATGAGCAAAATCATTTGCGCAAGCATAATAAACGCATCGCAGAAAACAATTAAAGAAAATGCATTAAAAGCAAAGTATGGCATAAAATATGAAACATCGGCGATAGTTTATTCATACATATTTACATATATATTATGCGCTTCACTCAGTTTTATAGCTATGAAAATAATTTACGGGGCAGCGCTTGAAAAACAAGCAAAAAAACCAGTAGCAAAGCAGCCGCAGCATCGACAGTGAAGCAAAACTGCCCAGCGCACGGCATCAAATGCGCCACAGACATGCAACACAAATTTGTTATATTAATTAAGTGGCGCGCAAGATGAGTTGCCGCATTGCAATTAAAAACTTTGCACTGCTACTAAATTGAAAACGCGCGTTTTTGCTGTGTATGCTAGTATTGGTATGTGTGTGCGCGCAAGCTTATTAATTATCACACATGTGCGCGCGCTCAACAACGGCAACCATACAATTGCCAATGAGTTTGACACATGTATGAGTAACTGGCGCTTAACACACAACACTCAGTGATTGTAAATACATATAGGTGTGTGTCTTTGTGTTAGAATGTTGTTTCAATTAAGTTGCCGTTTTGTCCTGCAAATTTATTTGCTGTGAATTTTCTTGCTTTGCTTATACATATTTTTTGCATGCAACAAAGCGCGCACAAATTGCTTGCAACAAATGAGGTGTTGAAAAGATGATTGTTTGTTTGAGGCGTTCAAGTAAGTATCGAAGAAGAGCGCGCATGCGCAATTAAGTTGGTGGTGGGGAGTAGCGCTAAGCGCAGGGAAGTAATATAATAGTTAGGCGGTAAGCAAAGATGTGGGGTGAAGCTGGTAAGTGAATAAGGTGCTGCGCATCATTAGAGTGTCTCAGATGATGTCAGATGTTCCATAAAACTAAGTCACATTGGCGGCAGCAATCAGTGTACATTTTTATGACCGTCAAATTTTATGTTCATACATATTTCGTTGTATATATTTATAGTCTTGTAATATACACTCACGCTGATTTTTCTCACCATGACTCCTCCACTACTTCGCATGCCAGTTTCCAACGGTATTTGCCTTCACTAATGATAACAATCGATTGTCAGCGAAAGCGTCAGCCGCCAACTGTATCAGTCATGCGTGCCACACAAATCAAAATAGACGACGAAGAAGTAGTTAAACATTCGTTGGCGCCAGTCGAGTGTACACAATACACAATCAGGTGTAGCAGCTAAGAAGCATCGAAATAAACCATGTAGCGCGGTGCTAAGTGTGTGGCATAACAGCAGAAGGCGCAGAAAAACCATATATTATATGAAAAAAGGTATTAAAATAAACATATAAACGCATAGCATCAACGAAATATGTGACAGTTTATCGATATTCAAATGAAATGCTGCTGCCTGTAGTGATACACATACATCCAAACATACACACATTCACGTATGTGCGCATATGCATATGTGGGCATTTCCTTCATGCCAGCTTGATCTTTGGCTGCCTGTCACTTGCACAGTCGACCGACATTCTGTTGGTCATTCAGCCAATCGCTTGAGTGCACTCCGGTGTTGACTGGTCAGCATTTGTGGCTGAGCGTTTGTTTAATGGGAGCACTTAAATGCTCATTTCATGCACATTTGCCACATATTTGCCTCGTATTTGTGGCGTTGGAGTGAAGTGGCAGCTTGCTGGGAAGCCACAAAATTTACTTACTATTTCCACAATCTGTATTGCGGTTGTTTGTGTGACTTCGACTTGCTTTCGTGTACTTCGGTGTCCACGAGTTTGTTTGCATGTGTGTGTGTGTGTTTGTGTGTGTGTGTGTGTGGCATCGAGTGTGGTTTGTAGGAATGTTTTGAATTCATCTTATAGAGTTATATAGTGGAAATATAGTGGCATCTATTGGAGTAAGTGGAAATGTAAATTATTTATATGAATAAATTTCGGGAGCATAACGAGATTCAACTGATTCTAATTTTAATCTTAACCTTAAAATATTTTTTTTTTAAACTGAATATCATTTTCAATTTTGAAACCTATTTTGTTTATAATTGTAATTTTAATCTTAATTGATTTTAATTTTAATTTTATAGTTTTAATTCAATTTTGATATCAAACAATATTATGTGAGTTCTGGAATATGGAGTAATTTCTTATAATTATAATGGAAATTTTTTATTTGTTATAAATAAAATTTTGTTGAAAACTTAAATTTTTTTAACTTAAAATTTATTACAATTTTATTTTTATTTCAATATGTAAATTAATTTGTATAATATAACGGTACATTTTATTTACTGCAATTATAATTTGTTAAAAACTTTAATTTTTTTTAATTTAAAATTAATTTAAATTTTATTTTTGATTACAATTTAATAAATTTTAATGATAATTGTAATTAATTTTAATTTTCATTTAAATTTTCTTTCTAATTTTCTTTATATTTTTAATTAAATTATTATTTTTTTCATCTTTAATTTTACCTTACATTTCGTTTAAACTTAATTTTAAATTTAGTTTTGTGATTAATTTTAATTTAAGTTAAGCTAAATTTTTAGTTTGGGTTATAATTGTTATATTTTTTTGTATTTCTTTGTTATTAATATTAACCTTGACTTGAATTTGTTTAATTAATTTTGATTTCGAATTTAATTTCCATTTAAATTTTTTTAATTATAATTTTAACCTCATGTGTAATTTTAATTGTTGTTTTTATTTTAATATTCGTTTTTCTTTTAATTTTAATTTGGATTTTAATTTTAAGTACCTTTTATTCTTGTTTTAATTTAATTAATTAATTTTTATTTTAATCACACTTGTTTTTTAAATTACAAATTAATTAATTTAAATTTTATTGTACTTTCAATTTAAATATAAACTTAATATTCATAAATTTTAATTAATTATTAAACTTTTTTTATTTTCTTTAATTTCTTGCGACTTTCAAGTTTCTCACCAGTCCCACAATCCTAGTTTATAGCCTCCGCACTCTGTTTAGCAGTGTGGTACAATATGCTGTTAAGCCGTGTGGCAGAGTAATTAAAAAACACCTTCACACCTTTTACTGGCTCGTAAATCTACACTTTCAAGTGTTTTTCACCAACTTACTCGTACTTTTTAGACTTTCTAGACTTTTTAGAATTTTTCGCCAGCATGGCATGTCTGCTGAGAGTGTGGGTATATAGGTACATACATACACATGTACAACACAACAAGCAAAAAAGTCAAGCAAAATAAAGGTCACATTGTGGGGTCTCCACGAGGTCCCCGAAAAGTCAGGAATTTTCAATTTGCTTGCACACACATTGACCCACCACGCCTCTTGTGAAGCAACAAGGCGGCCAGAGGGTGCGATCTTGACGAATTCACTGTCTGTTCAACTAACCGACTGCCTGGTTGTCTGTCTGCTGGGCTCGGCATTGCGCATTGGCCTCATAGGCCGCGCGCGCCTGAGTGCTGATTCCATTTCTACCACATTTATTATTTACTGCTGTGGTGCGCTATTGTCGTTGTTGCATTTCGCGTTGTTGTAATGTCGTATAATTGCAAGTATTGCCTGCTGCTGCTGTTATTATTATTTAGCAACCTTATTGTTGTTGTTGCTGTTGTTGGTATTTATGAGCATATAGGAATCGATTAGCTATGAAATTTAATTGAAATTTTTTTGGACCCGCTCGGCACTTGGAGTTCGCTGTCTGGCAGCACCATACAACAACACAATAGAATTCCACAGTGTGTGCGAAAAGTGTAGGAACAGCGTCAACGGCAGTGACAGCAGCAATGTCAGCGGCAACGCCACCTCAGCATAGGCGGTGCGAAGTGACAGACAGCGTCAACAGCAATATGCAACAACATGCAGTTGCCACAGTTGCGGCAGCACATTTGGAAGGAAATCATTTAAACTTTCGTTATGGCTTTTATGCGTTAAACAACAGCGAAATGACTTCGTATGGCAGCTCGAGCGTGTTGTAGGCCGAGTGCAAGCCAAAAAGTCAGTAAAAAACATTGCAACAAAAATACTTAGGAAAGTCAGAAGACAACAATTGTTGATGGCAGCGTCATAAAAGCTCATGAAAAGCAAATGCAACAACAACAACAACAACAAAAACCACTTAAAAAGAACAATAATGGCGCGAATAAATGCGTTGCTGCCACGTTAACAGTGGCGTAATCCGTAGAAAAAAATTTATAAAAAGAAAAAAATTTGTGGCATGCAACAGATTTGTGGCACGAACAAAAAACGAAATAATTAAATTAGAAATATTTTCTTTACTATAACTAATAAGAACTTGTACCAACACAGCTGTTGAGTCAGCCCGTGCTACCAAAGCGCCACATATTACTTGTGCAACATGCGACTGCGACGCGCTCATATGGAAAATTCAATTTTCGCATGCGACCAGCCACCAGCTACAGCCCGTACAACCACCATTTGAGGCAACTAATATGGCTCCGACGGTGGCGTTGGCGTGGCAGCCTTTCGTCGGCACCCACGGCTGATTAAAATTCAGGCGATTAGAAGTTAAATATGCAACAGATGCGGCGATCGCGGCAGTTGAGGCAAGAATGCCAAATGCCTGCAGTGCTGCTTAATGCCATTTTTGCATGTGGCAAGCAAGAGTGGACAGCCGAATGGACAAACAACCAGCAAATGGCAGTCGTCATACGACAGAGAGTACAGCATTCATAGTTTGCTGCAAGCGTACGCATGCTGTTGCAAGGCATTAGCCAGCTAGTTGGGCTGCCGCTGATGATGATGATGACGTGCGCGTTAAATTCAAATGGGCAGACAGGCCATCAAGCCGTTAGGCCAAGCCACGGACAAACGATGGCGACACAAAGTGCCCATGCAACAGGTGGGAGACCGGCTGATGCTAAGCCCAAGCGATTGCTAAAAACTTATATATACATTTGCATACACATTTGAAACTTTATGCAACTTGTGCGCACAACCCACAACTTGCTAGTTGTCCGCCTGCTCGCAACGCATGTCAGCCGATTGCTTGCCACATATCCTTTCTCCACTGCACATAATTCAATTCGCCGCTGCCTGGCTTTGTCTGCGCGCGCGCGTTGATTGTCTTTCTGTGTGCGCATTTTTCCCTCACTGTCGTTGTTGTTGTCACCGCATACCTATATTGCAACTTAACGCATCGCAAAACTGACTGATGCGATTATATACGCTCAAGATACGCTTTACGCGAAAAAAGCGCTTATCTACGGTGATCCATCATTTGGTGTCTTCACTGTGCGTCACTTCACTGCGATTGCGCAGACGACTGGACTTCGCGTACGCAGTTATTTTGTGTATGAATGTATGTGTGTATGTATTTAGGTGCGTTCCACGTTGAAAGCGCATCCGCTGACTGCTTTGGCAGGCACCATCTGTACACTCAACGTGTATATCAGTGATATTTCGAAAGGAAAAGAGACTGAACTCTTTTGAGTGAACTCAAAGTATACTCGTAGTGAGTCAGTGAGTCAGTGAGTCGAGTACTTTGGGCCGTACCGTGAGGTAATTATTTTTTAAATTCATTTGGATTCATACAAATTGAATGAATTTTTGCTCCTTAACTTAATTGTAAAAGTTTCTATATAAACTGAGTATTTTACATCGAAACTCAATACTTTAAATATACGCCGCATATTTTCATTCGAAAATGAGTATTTGTATCTCTTATTTCAAATTTATACCTACTATATCGAATAAAGGAATATTCTCATTACAAATGAAATATTCCATTTCCAATCTGAGTAACCCTAATCGATAATAAGTATTTATATTCTATAATGAGTATTTTAATATACTCTATACTCGGTTCATTACTATTTACTTTCACTCTAAATCGTAGTTTAATTATAAATCATAAGTACTTATTGAATTACTTCACATCCAGGTTGAGTACTTATTGAGTAGTTTAACTTAATTGTTACTTTATTTTTATATATATGCTATATGTGTAAATAGAGTACTTTATAGGTAATTTAAACCTATTCTGAATCCTCAGTCATCCTTTCCATTCCATTACTTTACAATACTCCACATACGTATTTCCACATACATAGAATCAGTAGCGAGTACTTCCAGAATACTTTAAGTATAATTTTACGTATTTTACTAAACATCGACTTATTACTACTGATTACTTTAACTTCACATCAAATATTAGCTCTCAGTAATGAGTAGTTACTGAGTATCAACATATTTTCAGTATCATTAATCAGTACTTGACTTTATGTTTGGTTGAAATGAGTACTTAGTGAGTAGTAAAATTTTATTGTTATTTTCTTTAACATACGTTTGAAATTGAATACTTTCCAAGTAGTTAAAGTTTATTACAGTAGTATTTACTAACTCATATTAAATCTCAACATAATTTATTGAGATCGTAGCGAGAGTCGTCGCGAGTATTTGAAATTATTACTTTAAACAGACTTATCTAAAAGGGTTAAGTCCAAAATGAGTATTGAAACTATTTAGACTAATTCTAAGTATGAGTACGAGTATGAGTATTTTTACTGAGTACCAGGAATAACTCCAAAATAGTTATAGTTTAAGTGGAGCATACAGAGCAGAGTTACAGAGTACAGAGCGAAAATTATTGATACTGAGTATGAGTATGAGTATATTGATTGAGTATTCTTTAAAATAGAAATATTCTCAAATTATTTGTAATATAATTATTTGAGTTTTATAATAATATTTGAGGCTTACGTAGTTAACGCCGAGCAGACTTTCTTCAGAAAATATACTAATATACTTCGGAATAATTAGTATATTAGTACACACTTCGGAATTCGGAATATTATTATAATATAATAATATACTTCGGAATAATTAGTATATTAGTACACACTTCGGAATTCGGAATATTATTATAATATAATAATATACTTCGGAAAATATAATACTTATGAGTATGAGTATACGCATGAGTGGGAGAATGAGTATGGGTACTTTTACTGAGTACTATGGAATGACTCAAAAATATTTGTCAGTTCATGCATTTAAAAGTCCGTAAATTCTCACTATTAACTATACTTTGAATATATTCGAGTATTTTATATTAGCCCTTCAATGACTCATTTGTGCTCAAAGCTGTATTTCTTAAAATATTCCTCGATCTGCCGCAGCGCATCCTGAGTCTTTGATTTCTTTGTGCGGGTGAGCGCAAGAGCAACTTTTATCTCCTCTCCTTTAAAGCCTTCTTCAGCAACTTTGATGCTAATTTAAGCTTGTTGGCGTATTTCAAGGGCCACATATCAGCCTAAGCCGAGCAAGAGGTTGGCATATTCTCACAAGTGCATCCATCTCTGCGTCATTTTGGCTTAATAAATTCGAACATTTCAATGCGTTGCATCAGTTTGATTACAAATTCGATGCATCATTCTCTCTTTTCGTGATTTGCTACTATATTGCTGTACTCCTTCGCCTTCGCCTTCGCCTTTGCCGGTCTGTCACTTGTTCGACTCTTCGTTTATCTACGCCCCCCCGCAAAAGCAAGTATTGTATTGTGTGGCATGTGAAATATGCAACGTCCTGTGTCAAGTTGTCTGCCCTTTTTGTCGGCGTTGCAAGTTAAGCGTGTCAATGTCGCTTCCTTTTTGTGGTGCACTGTGTTAACCACAAAAGAACTGCAGCAGAAATGAGAAAAGAAACAACAACAACAACAACAGCAAAAACAAAAGCAGCAACAAAATCAGCAAGTGCAAGTCAAAAGCAGCAGGCAAGAAAATAAATGTAAATGACATTCACCAATGGATTATAGCAAAAACAAGCACAACAACAACAACAACAACGTAAACAAATACGATTGCATTACAACAGCCACCAACACACTTATATAATGAATGTATGCGTACACATCGACTTGCCACAACAGCAGGAAGTGCAAAAAAGCCGCAAGCGATAGCAATAACAATAACAACAACACACACGGGTGTTGTATGCAGCGCAACCTCGAAAGTGTATGATGCCAAGGAAACAACAAAAACAACATGGTGTATGTCACCAAAAACGATAAAAGCAATCATATCAACTACAAGAACAGCAACAATAACAAAAGGAATAAAAGCAACAAAAACAACAGCAAAAGCAACAGCAAGCCACAAATGCGAGTGACAGCCGACAGCCAACAGCCGACGGTAATTTTCCCCGCTCCGTATACGAGTACAAAAATGTACGTGCATCGATTTTGCTCCCACGGTAGGCGAACAACAGTGGCAATAGCAACAATGGGACTGATAACCGCAACAAAAGCAACAATAAAGTTCATAGAATTCACCATAAAAATAACCGCAACACTTGATGCTTCAATTTTCGCTGAGTGTGTGTGAGTGAGAATAATTGTGTGTGTGTGTGTGTGTGTGTGTGTGTGTGTGTGTAGTTACCAATATTCTTGCAATGCAATATTCAGCCAATTGTGCGCGGCAGCGATTTTAACTACTTAATAAACCTTTTTTGGCGCCTACAACAATGAACTTTTGCGGCAAGTAGTGGAAATAAAAGGAAAATGCAATAAAGATAGACAAAAAGTAAATAAAGCCAACATCAAATTGGCAACGACAAAAGGTGCATCAGGTGCATTGTTTGTCGAAAAGTATAAAATTATATACCAACGACCAAAATCAAACAACAACACAATGAAAGCGGGTGGTCCACACCGAAAATTGGCTACTTGCAACGGCATGCCGCACGCAAATCGAAAACAAAGAACAACGCCAACGCTAGCGGCAGCGGCAGCGCACAGCAGCAGCTGCAGCAGCAACGCCCTCTAATCAATTGTAACTCCGCCATAAGCGAACAGGCGGCGACTCAATTAATGGGGGTGTGCGGGAGGAACACAAATTTTTATGGATCGTGCTTCATTTTAGCGGTTTCTTTAAGCAATTTTTAGACATCGTCATTTAGTTGTTGCATGAAAAGTTGTTGCTGTTATTTGCTTATACCTTTTCTAGTTTTCGGGTCTATGTCGTTAATAATTTATTTGACTTTGATCGAAAGTTACAAGCTTTATGGCGGCGTTGTCAATAACGACGACAACAACAACTAGCAGTGGAACAAACATCTATAATATATCAATAAGCCAGAGCACGTGTAAACTCTAAAATCACTCCAACAATAGTTCTGTGGTTCACGGCGTGTGTCTTACAACAACAACAACAACAACAACAACAACAGCAACGTATTGAGCTAAATTGTAATTAAACTACATCCGTCCTTGATTTTCTATTCTATTCTATTTTTCTATTCGTTCTATTTCTATTTTAGTTTATTTTTTCTCGGAATATTTTAGATTGTATGTATTTGGTTGCTATTTTAATAGCTTTGACTATATGGCTGTTTCATTCTCAAAAGCTTATTAGAAAAATTATTCAATTTTTGAAGTATTGGCTACTAGTTACATTTCAAAATTTAGGAAAAGCTTTATACCTAAATTTTAAGAGCTTGAAAGCTTTCAGCCTAGTTTTAAAAAGCCTTTTATTAACTTTCAAAGCTTTCGACAAACTTTAGCAAAAATGAAAGCTTTAGATAAAGAAAGCTTTTAGATATCTTTAGGCAATTTAATTAATTTATAAATATTGACGGTTAATTATATATTAAGTAAGGAGAGCTTTGCACCCAAAGTTTAAGGACTTGAAAACTTTTAAGCTGATTTTAAGAAACTTTTTGCTCGCTTTCAAAGCTTTTTACAAGCTATGGAAAAATAAGCGAAAACTATCAAAGAGTTTCACTGGTTTGAAAAATTTTTGAAAGTTTTAGAAGCTTTTAGACATATGTTAATAATACTAACAATTTTAAATTTTTTAAGTTTACCTCAAAAATTAACATAAAATTTGTATTTTTTGTTCTATATTTATATATTTTATGAATTTTTTTTTTTTATGTCAAATATTTTTATTTGTTTTTTTTCTTCAAAAAGTTCTTTTTATAGAGGTATATTTGTTTCTATAAAAAGGTATACAATATTTATTCCAGTAAAATTTTGCTATTATTTTCTGCATTTATATTTAGCTGTGTTTCTACGAAAAAAATTCACATATGCTGCTCTTTGACTTTCAAATATCCCTTCAAGTCATAGTCAACGTTCGGCCGGATGATCGTTGACGATGTCTTCGCGGCCATTTGGCGCGTTAAGTGGAAAATCGAAGATAAAAATACAGATTAATTTCACAACGATCAATATAGATATACAACAACAAAGACAGTTACAACAAAAAATCCATATTTAAGGAAATAGTGAATAGGGAATAGTGCTGAACTCAGCAACAACTACAAAAATATACCGAAAAGCTGCTGAATTAATAACTAAATTATGAGTCGCGATTAACAACGGAAGTTCCCGCAAACTTTCGGCACTTCAACCACTAAACAACAAATCGAGATATCAACCACAACAGCACCGGGCACGACTTACGACCTGTCGTCCCATTGATTGTGCACACACCAGAGTGAATTGCAAGCGTTTAGTGGTTGCATGAGCAACCGTGTGTTGCACGAGCGCAGTGAGCAGGGTGTGAGGCGTGCGATTCTGCGCTGGCGAGCCATAAAATTGAATGAAATATCTTTACCGTTGTTCGGTACAAAGACAGAACCATCAGCAACCATCATCAATGAGCTGCTTTGACATGTGATGTTGATGATGCGACAACAAAAATGACTGGGCGGTGTGGCAGCTGCAGTAGCTTATTCTTGCCTGTTCGAGCTTCTCTTCTTTTTTCTTCTGTTTTTTTGTTTCGTTTTCATGTTTTATCTCATTTCATTCATCAATTCATTTGCATTTGCTGCTCGCTGCTTGCTGCACGCTTGCTGTCCGGCTACCGGATGTCATTTGAATTGATATTTCGATTTGAGGGGAAAATAAATTATGCAATCATGAAAATATTAATTGCAAATTGTTAAGTGTGAAATTTGGCATGCAGAAAGCGCATTGTGTGGCAAGCGATAGTCGTGCAGTTCATTGAGCATCCGGAGATGTGCTCGATTGAATGCTTGAATGTGTGATCTTTTGTTGGAAAAAAAAATTATTATTATTTGTTTTTTTCTAAGAAGGCAATGAATGAATTGAGTCAGACTGAATTGAGCAATGAATTGAGCAAGTGGAAATTCTGTCCTGCAGGTTGTTATGGGTGCAGGTGACAAAGTTGTAGTGCAAATTTTGGTGCTTATTTGAAAAATATTCTTATTCTTGAATAATGGAAAATTGTTATCTAAGTAACGTAAGTAATTAAAATACATAAACGGTTATATAGAATATTCTATTTTGTTGATGAAGTTATTTATATATTATATATACATACATACATGACCAAAAAGCTTTCGAAGACACTCAGGAAAGAAAGCCAAAACCAAAAACACATTTTAAAATCTCTAAAATTTCAAGTCAAGCTGATATATTATATGTAAATATATATGTATGCACAGAGCTTTCGATTCTCATGAAACTCATTCAAATAAATCATTACAACGAACCGCACCTACGCAATCCATGAAGCGGACTTCTATTTTGTAAATGACAATTCATAAAATATGCAAATAAGCGTTGAATATGCGTTTGGCGGCATATAAAAGTAGCGTTAGTTGGTGGCAACAAAGCATTGAAAAAATAATAATAAAATAAAACAAAAAAATGTGAAAGGTATTTGAAAAATCTCATAGAAATAAATTAGTGGCAAACAAGTGAAATGCGAAATGAAGTGAGAGAGGTGATTTACCGTTATATACATATTGGTGATGAATGAGAAATAATTATGCAAAATTTCGCAAAAAAAGTCAACAACAATAACAAAGCAGGCACATTTGGGTTCGTAAAGCAGTGAGAGTTTAAATTGGGGAAAGATAAAAGAAGGCGGAAAAAGAAAAAAATTAAATGAAAAAATTAAAATAAAATACAAAATAAAAGAAAAATTAACAAAATAAGTAAAATATAAAAAAATTGAAATATTACGGAATATGTTAAAAAAATTCAATGTAAATAAATTTTGCAATTTAAAGAAATAAAATAAATACATACACAAACTAAAAAAAATTATAAAAACGCAAAATTTAAAATTTAACGAAGAAATAAAAAATATGAAAATATAAAATTAGAAAATAAAAGAAAAATTAAACCAAGTACAAAATAAATATTGAGATGTATTATAAGTATGCATATAAATATATTAAAAATTACAAAACAAAATAAAGATTATAAAATGTCTGAAAGGTAAAAAAAAAATAATTAAAAAATCAGGTTAGAAAATTAAATACTAAAACAAAGATTAAAAGAAATTATAAGGTGAAGTATAACAAATCTAGAAATAAAAAATTAAAAAAATTAAATAAAATTTAAAAGCAAATTAAAGAAAAATTACAAAGTAAGTATTAAAAAATAACAGTTTAATTGTTAACAAATAAACTAATTGAACTTGAAAAAAATAAATTAAGTAAAAAAATTAATAAATTAAGAATCAGTTTTAAAGTTATTAAAAATATAATAATTGAAAAAATTTTTCTACTTGAAATACTAGGAAAGCAACTAAATTTTATGAAATGTTTTCTCATAAAAAACACCAGGTAGATTTTTAATAAAAGCGAATTAAAATTTTTAATAAATTATTAAAAGTTATTAAAAAGATAATATGAATAGCAAATAAATTTCGAAAACTAAGAAAGAAATTTTAAAATTCTTAAAATATTTCCGCATAAAAATAGCAGCTAGGTTTTTGTTAAAAGGAGACTATTTAATGTCGAGTATGTTATTACTAAGTAATTAAGTATATTTAAAATTTCTCAAAAATTTCAATTTGAAATCATTATTTTTCTCTAATTTGGAAGAGTTGATACTTTTAAATTATTTTCTAATAAATTTTCTTGTGTTGTTAGGCACAAATACCAGGCATTAATGTGGCTCAAATATGAAATATATGAAATTACGCACTCAAAATTACTTTAAAGAAAATATTTTCTATAAATATGCATATACAACTTGTGATATTTTTGGGTTTAGAAAATTCTTTTATTTTTCATTTCCATTTTTTTCACAAACACATGCTTGCCAGCAACGCGAAGTTCATTGAGAAATTCCAAAAGCAACGCCAACAAACCGTCCCACAACCTGCCACCAAAAAGTTATAAGCAAGACCACAACCAAATCGTAAAGAATTTCCCAACCATAAGTTGCTGATTTATAGCTTTTAACAGGTAAAATGCTAGCCAAATGATGCTCGCGGACCGCACACCAAGCGACAGACCAAATGCAACAAAAACATTCACAACAAAAATGCAAAGAAAACGAAATATCAACAAAACTATGCAACAAAAGAAAAACTACGCCAAGCAAAGTGCCACAAAGTGTGGAAAATTAGCAAGAAAACTTCGCAATTGCGCGCAGCCCATAAGCAGCAGGGAGGTGGCGGCAGAAGTGAGGGCTAAAAATCTGAGAACCCACAAATGAGGGCAGACGGCGGAAGCTCTTGAGTAATAACATTGCTGACAGTACCGGCGAATTGTTGCTGACCACTCAAATGAACGGCATTCCATGGCAGCGTAGATGTGGCAAGCGCACGGCCACAAGCGCAGCGCGAGCGGCGAGCGGCAAGCAGCAAGCAGCTACATTGCCATTTTCAGCACAAGCACCACAATTACGAGGGTGGACGGCTTAAATTACAACTTTGCTGCTGTGCTGCTTTGTTGCTGCCACATGCACCACCACCACCACTACACTTGTGTTGCACAATGCAAACTGCTTTTTGTTTTAAGCTTGAGGCGCGTTGTGCTGCTGGTTGTTCTTTGGTTGGTCGATTGGTCGGCTGGTTGGTTAGTCTATAGTTTTAGCAAACACTCGCCTCTACACTTAACTTTGAGCGGAAACGAGCGAGCGCACTAGGCAGTTCGGCGCAGTCATGCTGTCGGTTGCGCAAGTAGCCATATCATTAGGCTTATTATTATTGCGCCGCAACCCACTTCGGCGCGGCTAACAGGCATAGCTGTCTTTGCACTGTGCACAAAAAACCGCCCCCAATCACAAATGTTGCATCTACGCCAATCTCGCAAGCTGCAAGTGCAGTGAAATTATTATTTGTTGCAAGCTGCCAAGTCGCATTCTTTTGCTTGATTTTTACACGCTGCTATTTTCTTATTTACTCCGCGCCGCGCGTCAACATTATCATGGCAGCGCACACATTTTGTAAACAAGCATTAGCCGCGCGTGCTCACTTGCCACAAATTGTTTGCATCCTATTGCCACAAACACTTGCTATAGTTTGTAATTGAAAACAGAAATAAAACCAAAGGCAACAAGTAGTGGAGAATGGCAAAGAACAACAACATTGGCATGTGCGCGGCATGCAATGCGCACGCGTCAACGCTTACGCCACCAACCAGCTTGTATGCGCCGTCGCGTTAGCAGCGCATTTGAAATCTAACACCGAAAGCGGCAGAGCGTTGATAATCGACCACCCGCTTGTAGCTTGTAGCTGATGTTGCGTTGTTGGTAATATGTTTGTGCGCGCCCTACAAATAGCATTAAATGTGTATTTGCCACAATTGGTGATGGCAAGCGCGCTGTAAAAAAGCTTTAACTCGGTTAAACTAAAATGGTTAGTCAAGGCAAAAGCTGGCAAATTGCAATGCAAACGCCTGCATGTGGTTCGTGTTGTATTTGCATTGTTGTTATTCCATTGTGGATGTACATAGTTGTTTTTGTTGTTGTAGTTGTTTACCCGTTTGGCTGGTAACCCTAGTAATTGCAATCATTACATGGTCTGCCGCTTTTTGCCACTGACTCCTACGATTCGCTTGCCCCCTTTTGTTGCACATTCTGTGCTTTTATATTCTAGCAGACTTATTACAACATAGCGTCGTAGCAACACGTATATATGTTTGTTATGTTTGTAAGTTAGCAGCTTAAGTGCCCTTTTGTTGTTCTTTTCATCATTTCATGCGCTTGATGCGCGCATTTGGGAATTCGCCATGCAACAAACCAAATGAAAAAGCAACAACGGCAAGTTTGCAACATGCAGTACCCACAATGAAGGTACAAGGGGACACAGGGGCATGAGTTTTCATACCGAAACTAAACTACTGCAATTACTGCGCTTTAGCTATGCATTTTTTGTGTGTTTGCTTTGTGTGTGTGGCAGGAAAGTGTTGTTTTTGCTTATGTTGTTGTAGCAATTTTGCGCTATTTCGTTAGAGTGTTTTGGACCTTTGGTTTTCTGCGTTATTTCTTGTGCTGCAGTAGGCGTCTAATTAAAGTTAAATGACGCGGTTACACTTTTGGAAGTACAAGGAACACGATAGTGGCCTAAGGGGGTGGAAATGAAGTGATTTCATACGGAGAATTAAACTTTTTTCGACTGTTTCGGACGAATTACTATACCACCAATATTTCAGCTTTACTAAATAGAAATTCAAGAACAATGAGGGTGGGAAATAACGCGAAAGCCACGACGAAAGTCCATATGCCACATACTCACAAACTACTTTACACAGATTCTTCTTTTGTTTTTTCTATTGCCGTTTTCGCCTCTTTAGAAGGTTTCCCATAAATTTCCAACGCCGCGCAATGGAAAACCACAGCAACATTAATTTACGAAGAAATAAATAACAAGCAAAAAGCGAAACATAAAGCACATGTGAAAGGCAACAGCGCGGCGTGTAAGAAACGCACACCAAAAACTAAGTAATCATGTGCGAGTGACCAAAGCACAAAACGACCAGCTAACCGCAATTTGTTGTGTTCGCGCGCACAGAAATGAGTAGGCGTTTTCCAAGCAACACATAAGTGGCACCACCAAAACGGCTAGCCGGTTACGCGCGTATGTCTCATTAGAATAATCAAAAGTAGCAGCTATTAAAGCAACAGCAGTATTAAAATGAAGTTTAGGAACAAAATAAAAAAAAATAAAAATTTAATATATGAGCAGCCAGCGCGTGTAAATAAAGCGAACAACAAAAAGAATAACTGGCACAGCACAGTTTCTCACACAGCACAATCACAGCCCGTACACGCAAGGCATTGATAAGAGCGCACAGTGTAGCGAGCGTTTTGAAAGGCTTGCGCGTAGCGTAGCGCACAGCGTGAGGAGGGCGCGGTAAGCATATAAATATTACTCAATTTACATGTGGTGCCGCAATAAGTTCTTCGCAATGCTTCGTGTATTGTGGGTGCGCGACACGCAATAGCGCGCCGCTGATAAGCCGTGCGGCACACAGGCGCACGCACACTCGTTAACGAACGCGCACGCAGGCACTTAGGCAAATGCGTGCGCGCTTGTAAGTGCGCTGCGGTCAGGGTTTATCAAATGCCTACTATATTTGAGCATAAATAAATTGTGCGCGCTGGTGTGTATGTGTACTTTATTCGTGTGCATGCCATAGGTTATCATGTGAGCAACGCGCTCTAGCCATTAGAGGCATGCAACGCATATGCATGTCGGATGAAAATTTTAAAAGTAGATTGTGTAGAAGATTTTAATTTGATTTTGGGAGCAACGAAAGAGGTTAAATGCAATTTTGTTTGGCAGCTGTGAGCACAGTTGGGTTAAAATATGGAAAATTATACAATGATTTGCTTCAAAAAATACTTATTTGCTTTTTGTTGCAGTTTGAAATATCAAAACTGCTGAAGTTGCATGCAACAAGGGCGATATTGTTGCCAAATTTGAATTTTGCTCTAGTTAAACGGACTGAAACGGCATGCGCAAGCGCATTTTTCTTAAGGTCGTTCAGCTGGACCACGTGCAATAGCTTTGAGGCCGTTGGGCATGTTGAGGCTTGGCAATATTGTTGCAGCGCTAAACAAATACGCACACACATACTCGCCGCCAACACCTGCGCGCTGCCAGCCAGTGTTGTTTACCTTAGAGCTCAGTGCGCGCGCGGGTTGTTCAACGCGATCTATGCAGCAGACACTACGATTTTGCACTGCTTACTGGCAGCTTATATTATTTACTTGGCAGCTTGTGTTCTTGTTATTTGTTAGTGTTGTTAGTGTTGTTGTTGTTGCTGTTGTTTGATTGGCATGCGCGTTGCACATTAAATTTATTAAATTGTTTCTTAAGGCCACCGCAAAGTCTAGACAACAACAATTGCGCTGCTGTGCCCACTCTAGGTTGCATTTATTGGGTTGCACATACATATTGTACTAGCCGTAGTTGGCGGGTGTGCGTTTGCTGTGCGCGCGCAACTGTTGGTAGCATGCGCGTACATATTATTGCGCATTTGTGTGTATGTATGTAAGTATGCGCGGCATGTGACTTGTGAGTCAAAAAATTTATCACAACAATTTTGTCTTCAAGCTTGCACGGCACAATTTCACCTTCAAGCTTGCGCGGCACTGTTGTGGTCTGTGCGGCATTGCTGCATATTGATATTTTCATGCAACATACACTACTTAGGCATTTTTTTTTTTACTAGAATTCTTTAACTATTTTGTTTTTGTTGAGCAGTGCGGTTGCAACAACATACCAATTTACTCGTATTTACTGCTGCGGTGACGGTGGCTGGGGCAGCAGTGGTGGCATAGCACTTGGCACTACAGCTGCGCTAAATGCTTAAGTTTAACAATTTTTGCGTGTGCTTTGTTGTTATTGTTGTTGTTGTTGTTGTTTATTTTTGCCTCTTTATGGCCTTTATACTTGTTGTGTTGTTGCTGCATGAAGTGAACGGTGTCTTATAAGCATTGACGCGCGGGTCACTGGCATTGAGTTGGCAAATTAATTCGCACTTTTGCCCGCCGCACAGCTAATCGTAGCAACGAATCGATATTAAACATTTAACAATTGTGCTTTTCAATTTAATTTGCAGCTTGACGCCGAATTCTAGTTATATTTTAAACTTAAAATTGGCTAAGCATTTTAGTTGAGGATATTTGCAGCTAGGCGCACAAGCCAACTCATGCAGCTTCCGCCTAGCGCTAGCTTTTATTTAGCCAACTTAGCCAACTTAGCCAACTTAGGCTCGAGGAAGTCAATAAAGTTGCCACTTCGTTTGCTGCAACAACAAATTAGCCGCACATTGCCGCGTCACCCGCACAGCGCCTCCAGCGGCACACAGGTGGCAGCGCAGCAAACAATTTGAAAGTGTCTGCAAATTTCCTCTTCCTGCCACAAACGTACGCCAAGGCGCAAACGGACAACCAAATTGCCACAAATGTTAGTTCACATGCGAGTTCATGCAGCCGCAAATATGCGTTGCACGTACAGCTTAACAGCTAGAGAGACAGTTAGTCCGTCAGCCCGGCATTTTGCTTTTGCTTTTGGCTTTGTGGCAAATGTGTAATGCACAAATAATTGGCAACAGGTGGCAGCCGCAATTGCAATGCAATGCAATGCCGTTTCGTTGCCATTGCGGTGATAATGTTTGTGCCTCTTGCAGTTACAGTTATTGCTAAGTGACCATGCGATTGGCGTGGTGCTTGTAGGAGGCACTGCAGACTGGGGCAAGCTGTCCGAGTGTATGTGGCACGCAGTGTGGTCGCTCACCAAAGCATTTATGTAGCCATACGTACGCAAAGCCATGCTTGCCACACCACATAAACACACGCACGCCCGAGTATATGAGAGACAAACAGCACAGAAATTGCCGGGCAACCTCCCGCAACAGCTCTGTAATAGCGGAAAAGGCTAATAAAGCAAGTTGCATGGCAGACGTTTGGTCGTGTGGTCAGTTAGTTTGTCGGTTATTTGCGAAATTGTTGTTCCTACACAAAATTGAGGTGTTGTTGCAAGTGTGGCATGCAAATACCGGCATGCAAATGTGTTGTTGTTGTATGTATTTGTACTTTTGCCACTCAGCTTTGTCACTTGTGTTTTTGTTGGTGTTCATGGTTGTTGCTATTGTTGGCACAATGTCGCCGTTGTCAGAGATAATGCAGCACAAGTTGTTGCAATGCAGTTATTTTAACGCACCAACATATTTTTTTGTGGCAAGTATAAGTGCTTTTAAAGTAAGCTTTAGTGGTTGTTGCTATTTTTGTTGCTTTGTTTACACATGTACATTTGTTAGTTAGATTGTTACTTGTTTTTATTGTTGTTTTCTTCTTTTTCCTTTTGTGTGTGTGGCATGTTCGCATGTTTGCCACATTCTCCAAAGCCAAAGCGTTCAAATCAGTGTTCGACATTATAATTACGACAACGAGTCAGATGATCGTATTGGCGGGCGACAAGCGATTTGTCGGCTAAGCGAAGTGTGTTGCCACACCAAAGAAAAAAAATTAAATTAAATTAAAAAAATGTCTATAGAATTTGGGTGAGAAATATAAAAATAAAATTTTAGTAATAAATAGTGAATTACTAAGATGGAAAGCTTGTAACGGCAGTGTTATGATCTCAAAAAAATTATGTAAAAAAATTAGAAAAGAAAAACAAATTAAGAGGAAAAATTATTTTAATTAAAATTAAACGGAAAAAACGAAATAAAGAGTTTAGATATTATATACAAGCATTATTCTGCTTTTGAAAGCACAAAAAAAAAACAATTCCTAAGCAAAAAAATCTGTTGTATTTTTTTTTCTTAAAAACCACAAAATTTTCAAAGTACTATAAAACTAAAAAGGTTTTGAAACAGAAATTTTCTAAAAACTCAATCAATACGCTATTATTCGGGAAAATACTGAACAGTGTTGCCACATATCAAACTTTTTTTTTTATTTATGAAGTGGCAATAAGTAATAAATGGGTTCAAGCAATAGTTTCGACTTTCTTTACAACTTTAAACTATGAAAGCCTTCTTTTCGTGAAATGGCAACCCATGCTTTAGAAAAAGATATTCAATTAAATCTGCTGATGAATGCAATAACTAAGAAAACTAATAAGCAAAATAAAATGATTTATCTAAATTCAGTATAACAAAAATGTATTTGAAAAAAAAGTAAAAAATAAAAAATTGAAATCTAAATAGAGTTGCCACCATATTTTTGTGAAATTGTAGCACTTACACTTACTTGTAATCCAAAATGTATTTAAGAACAAAAAAAATTTAAACAGAGTTGCCACCTAAACCTAAAATTAATTTTTATTGATAAGTTGGTAAATTCTAATAATTTTATTTGAAATATTGGTAGATTCATAAAACCCTATACTCGAAATTCTGTCGAAAACGGTTACCCTATGGCGAATTCTTAATAAAAATCATTTTATATCAAGCTATGTCAAATGTTGAGTATACATCATGGCATCTTTCTACAGAGAAGTAGTGTCTGATTCACCTTTAATCTCACAGCAGATGCTACACTCAATAACCCAACATGCTGCCACCTGCTTGCAATTTTTTCCTAATGCCAACGAAACAACAACAAAAACAAAAACTCATAACAACAACAGTTGCAACTATAAAAAGTGAGTAATGTTAGCAAAATTAAGCAAACAGTAGCAATAATATTTAACAAATGTCAACTGTTAATTATTCGTTTGCATTAATTTGCCTTTTTTGCCTAGCGCTAATGATGAGCTGACAGCGTCTGTTGTGCAGCTAGATGCAATAATTTGCATAAATGCATGCCATATGCAGAAAAATAGTGAGCGCAAGTGATTCTAAGTAATATTATAAAGAAATAAATTTACCCGTTTGACCAAAAATGGTTGTGGCACGAACGAGCGCCCTGTCACACACGAATGTAATACAATAAACAAATGACAATTGCAGCATTTAGTCGTGCTGTCAGTGCGGCGCGACATCAGCAGTGCTTGACACTGTCAACCATTCAAACTGTTTGCCATTAAAAAGTCGTAAGTCAACAGTGATGACTATTGAAAATGATGGAGGAAGAGGCAATGAATGATGAACGATGCTGCGGCAATGATTTCGCAAACGAATGGAGTGAGAGAGAGAGAGTGAGAGAAAGAATAGATGAGGGTGAGAAAGAGTGAGATGTTAAGCGCTGTAGTGGGAGTGTTGCATGCTGTTTGTTGTTGTTTTTGTTGTTGTTGTTGTTGTTGTTGTTGTTACTTTTGTTGTTGTTGCTTATAATTAAAACACTCGACGGCGCGCTAAGTTTGCTACTGTTTACCAACCACAGCTGGGTGTGTGAATTTGTGTCGCACACACACACACACACACACACAAACTTTATATGCTCGCATGTGCACTCGGCTGGCCAAGCATCTAAGCGCTGCTTGTTCGGCGCGCACTTATTTGTGTTAACCGCTGATTTATAACTAATGAAATGCAAACTGTGCCATTAGAATCATTAAAATGAATTTATTAGCCCAAGTGCAAATTAAGCGCAGTCATCTGTGCAAATGTCATGGCGCACACATGAGCTTCCATGAGCATGCATGAGTATGTGGTTAGCTGTTTATTTGAGGAGCAAATGCTTTTGATGCGATGAATTATTAGGATGCAGTGATCATTAGGAATGAAACAAAATATTTTATTTATATTATACATATATATATGTGTGTGTATGTTTATGTATGTGTGGCACGAAATTTCAATGAGTCCAGGCGCATGAATTTATTATTTTTTTAAACTGTTTTAAAATTTTTTTTTAATTTTTCTTAATATCTTTTTGGTACATTTAGAATTTTCAAAATGTAAAAAAAATTTTGGTTTTTTATTTTTAAATTTTTTAAAATTTTTTTCCTTGAAACTTTTTTTTTAAATTTTCTATTTAATTTTTTTTAATATTTTTTTTATTTTATTTTTTCGTAATTTTTGGTTTCATTATTTTGTTTTACTTTTATTAAAAAAATTGTTTTTTTTTTATTTTTCCCTCATTTTAATTTTCGTAGGCCTTAAAAGGCACGAAATGTCACGCAAATGTCACAGTTAGTCTCAATACTACAATTTCCTATTTTCTGTATTTTATTTAATGAGTTCATACATAGTAGCAACACTAACAAATATGTCCATCAGTTTTGACTTTTTTTCACACCTTTAATAAATCACTTAAATTGGTAGTAAGGAAACTAAGTTTTTATATATATATATATAGTATTTTATATATATGTATATGTATGTATATATGTATATTTAATAAACTTCAACACAACTTTGATTGCCTTTAAAAACATTTTACGCCAAGCTACCAAAAATGGCTTTCGATTTCAGCCACTTTTTTGAGTGTTGCAATTACTACAATTTTCTCGTATATTTTTTTTAATGAAAATGAAACTTGAAAATGAGAACACAAGCGTAATTAAATTAAACAGAAATAAGGGAAGCAAAAATATTATGCTATAGTAACTTGTACTTGTGACATACAATCTTTAATTTTTGTCTAGATATAACTATTCGGCATTTGTGGCACTAAGGCTCACTTTTTACTAACCGTGCAACACCAGTTTTGTCATTTCTGTAGACTTTTTTATTTTATTTATTTTTATTAAATGCTTTTTGACTAGCTCGTTGCTTTACAGCTATAAAACTCAGCTATTCGCATAGCGAAAGCAATGCGCTGCCTAAACGAATTTTGCTGTGGCAAAGTAAAAGCAAAAGCCCACATGCCTTTATGTTCATAAAAAATGTTTAAATCTCTTTTTTACGTTAAATAAAATAAAAGTTAAGTAAAAAAAATAGTTGCTTTTATATTATTTCCGTCCATTTTAGTGCTACATTAAATAGGCTGCTTTGTTGTTGGCGGAAAAACTTTGAACAAATCTGTTGTGACAAATTAAGCGAGGTCAAGCAGGTCGTGTTGTTGTGTGTGAAACAAATTGCAATTAATTTTTGTTCTACATAATTGAGTGGCTTTTTTTTTATAAAATTTTCAATTTTTTGTAAATTTTTTTATACAGTCTAATGTTAAGCAGAGTATAATTTTTTTAAAAAATTTTTAATTATCTTTTGCAATGTGGCCAGACAGCGACAGAGCAGGACACTGCTTATCACATTGTCTAACTTTAGGCATTTGTCAGCGCTTTGAAGCTTTTCTCGTGCTATTACCTTGCGCGAAAGTATCATTTTCAGAATTTTGTCATAAGAGGGGCAAAACTTTAGATAACACTAAATGAAAAAAGAAATATTTATTTTTACTTCCTTCCAAGTACTAATAATATTTTATTATATTACATATATTTTAAAATATATATGCATATTTAACAAAAGTTGTCATATCTTTTATTTATTTATATTTATCTTTAGTACTTTTTTGTATATTTCTTGATTGTTTTCATTTGATTTTTATAGTAAATTATTTTTACTTTTTAATTTTGTATGAATTTGTATAGTCGCAACCCTAATTTTTTTGAACTTGCTATTAAAAAATATTTTTTTATTAATACCATTAAATTATTACATACAAATTAGTATTTATTATTATTACCATATAAATTTTGGTCAAATATTGCTATTTTGTTAAAATTGTAAAATTTCTTCTGAATAAAAATTTAAAGCTTTGAAATA
Organism: Bactrocera minax; assembly: GCA_021498325.1. Lineage (NCBI taxonomy): Eukaryota > Metazoa > Arthropoda > Insecta > Diptera > Tephritidae > Bactrocera > Bactrocera minax. The sequence goes on from JAKEEE010000001.1 coordinate 7,590,121, forward strand.
AATATTTAATGCAATAAAATATTAAAATACCGAATACGAAAAACAATAAAATTTTTCATTTAATATTTTAGACATTTCTTGGTATAGGTTTCTTTAGAATTATTTTTAATCGATTTTGTGTGAATAAAATATTTTTAATTGGAATTATATAACTAAATTTGGAATTGTAAACTACGATTTTTAGAAATAAACAGCTTTCCAATAATAACCGAGTAAACAAGTTTGTGTCTTATAAGATATAAATAAAAGGAGTTTTTCGTGTGTTTTATTTATGAAAAATAAAACGTTTTAAAATTTTTCTAAATTTTTTCCGAAATTCTTTTAAACAAATTAGTGTTTGAGAAATATAATTTTGAAAGACCAATATTTTGCATGATATATATCTAGTTGATTTCTATTACTTTTTAAAATTCCTAATATAGATTTTTAACTTAATACTGAAAAAGCGAAGAAGAAAGTAAAAATTTCTTATAACTGTATATCTATACATACTATACAGTACTATCTGTACTGTCTGAATAACTGTATAACAATATTTCTATGAGAATCATGTGCCAATTTCTCAAATTTATTTTTATTCTTTGCAACATCTGCATTCAAAAACTATCTCTCCGATATTTAAATCAAAAAAGTATGTAATATGATAGAACTAAGAAAGTAAAAAGCTTATAAAAAGACAGTATTGTATACTTAGAAAAGACACATATTTTAAAAGATGATTTTTTAATAACTTCTTGTTAGTAATTTTCATAAAAAAAAAACCAAAATAAAATTGCTAAAAAAATTTCTTTTGTTTTAGATTTAAATGATTAGCCAAATCTTCACTTTTTTTGTTCAAAATTTCTCACTGATATAAACTTTAGCAAACAATAATGCAAAAATTGGTTTGAAAAACGGTTAGATATCATCAATACATTTTTTGATTTTTTGCTTTTTTTGTTATAATTTTTTGCAAATATTAAAATAAATACTAATTCGCATTTTCTTAATAAAAAAAAAAATGTATATCAAAGCAAAAAACCAAAATTTGTATTTCTCTGCTTAGCCCTTTTTACAAGTTAGTATATTAAGATCGTTCTAATCCTCTTAAATAACTTCCACTGAGTGCTTGAAAGTACACAAACCTCGATCCATGCAATTATCCTTTAGGTGCGCTGCGGGCCAAAAATCACCGCTACAGCAACCCACACACACACATGCATTACACACGCATAGTTAAACAGAACTGCCGCTTCTTTTTTTATTCTATTCTTTTGCTTCTGCATATGCTTATGAGCACATAACTCTACTGATTCCATGGCAACTTGGCTGCCGAATGGTTAGAAGGTAATTGGAGAAGCGTTAAATGCTAGAAAACGCGTGTGTACAACTGACTCGTCGGCCAATATATCGATATTTGTTTTATATTGTTGTTGTTGTAATGGTTAGTCGGCGTTCTATATCATTAATCACAATTTGTGGCTGTTTACAATAAGCTGAAATATCTTCAGAGAATGCGTACATCATTTTAGTTCGAAAACACACACACAAACACAAAAAAACACACATATATGTACAAGTGCTAGACATTAGCAGCATAGCTTGTTTGTTAGTTAAAGACTTATAAAAAGATTTCCAAAGTTACAAGCATATCTGACGAGCGTTCAAGAAAGATGTGCTTCGAAAATATTATGCCGCGAAACCTGTTTGGATCTTTGGTTAAAACCTTTGAAAGAGCCAGCGGCTAAAGCCAACACCAGCAACGATCGCCTGTCGTTTGCTGCTGCTTAAAGCACACTTGCAATGCTTAAACAACAACAAGTGCCTGTAACACCAAGGGAGTGTGTTGGACAACACTCAGTTTCATGACAGCAACGCAAGCGAGGCGCATATTTATGTGTTCGGCGTTAGAATGAATGCCACAAACGGCCAGCAACTCGTTGACTGCTCTGCCACACTGATGTTGCATATTGTTGTGCGCGTATTATTTTCTAATTTTTTGCGCTTGTTCAAAGCTATTTAATTTCATGTTCATGCGCCTATGTAATGGCGAGCGCGTGGTTGCAGCGTCAACGTCAACAACGCCATCACCGCAGCGACCGGCTAGCCAGCGGCGGGTGGTAAAGCGAATGTGTTAACAACAAATGCTAGCCGGCGTCACGCTTACACTGGCAGCATGCAGTAGCAAGGCTGGCACTTGCATATTTTCTTAGGTTTTTTTTATTTTTGTTGTAAGCGTTTTGCGCATGCGCGTGCGCCTTCGCCATTATGCCGGTGTGCGCATGCAAGTTTAGCGCAAAAGCGCGCGCGTCTTGTCCAATGCGTTGGAGGGGTAGGTAAAGGTGTGGGCGGTTGGCCGGTTAGAGCGGCTTAACGGCTTAGTGTGCGCATGCGCGCTGTGAAGGCTGTTGCTGGACTTGTTGGCTGGTGTTTGTTAAGCGTGGCAAAGGCGACGATGCGCGAGACAGCGTGTCTTTTGGCGCATTAGCGGTTTGATGGCTTTCAAGAGATTTTGCTAGTTTTTTATTTTATTTTGTTGTAGTTGTTGTTTGAATGTCCGACACGTTTATTTAGCCAATCTGCGCAAACCACATACCAAGCGACCATCACGCGTCGTTTTATTTTTGCTAAAATGGCTGTGTTTGTTGTTGTTGTGTTTGTTGTGCTGGCAAGCAGCAACATTCACCCTGTAATGCGATTGCGCGACTCACCTTCGATGGTGGATGTGGTAGCAGCAGTAGCTGTTACTTTTTTAGCTGTGGCTTTAAGCGTCAACAGCGCGTCTACATGCGGAGAAAAATAATAAAAAATATAGTTAACTGCTTTTCTATTTTTATTGTAACATACCTTGTTGTTGTTGTACTTTTGTTATGCGCTTTTTTTGCTTCGGTGCGCATGTGTGGCGGACAGTGATTGATTAAGTGTTAGCGACGCTACGAAACATGATTATCTTACAAATACAACAACGCACACACTCTCAGAACATACACGTACACACACACACACACACACACATACATATAAGCGTGCCAGTTGCGCAGCGCGTTTGTGTCTTAAGTCTAACGTTCAACCGCAATGTTTTGTATATAACGAAACAGCTGTAAGAAATTTAATGCCGCCACCCTCAAAATATCAAGATGCACATACACAAGCACACGCGCACACGTATGTAAAATATTTTTTTGTGAGCATTCATTAATATTTTTAATTTCTAATTAGCATTCGATGGTTCGATGGGTTCGTTGGGTTCGCTGGTTGGTTGGTTGACTGTTGTTGTTGGTTGTGTTTGGTCAAGCGGTTAACAATTTTGGTGGGCGTGTCTCCAAGTGCGTGTTTCACTCTATTGTTGTTGTTGTCTTTGTGCTTTGCGCTGTTTTTTCGGCGGCTAACATGCAACAAGCTGTTGGAAAAACACTTAGCTACACAAACACACACACATTTGAACATATACTTGTACACAGACACACATACATTCATCGTTTTGTACGTTCACGCACATTCTTGGAGCCATTTGTAAGCCTTCATTGCTATGGGGCGTTGTAGGCGTGCATGTGCCTGTTGCTTTTCGCTTTGCTAATGCACACCCGCGCTAACGCCCGCCGCTCTACTACACATGTATGCACGTTTTTAACACCAGCGCTCCGTTCATTTCTTCCAATTTGTATTTGCTTCGCTTGCGCCTTCCACGCCGACTTTGGCTTAAATTCTTCCGCGCGCTGGTAGCCTATGCAGATCAGCGTTCCAAAAAAGCGGTTGTATCTCGCTTGTTCGTTCATTTGTTGGCTAATTAAGAAAATTAAAGCGTTTAGCGCTAATGATTAATGACCTGCGCTCGCGTGTAATGCCCACACGAATAGATTTGGAGGTTTTTTTTTAGAGATATTTTTGAATTGTTTGCTAAACGCTAATAATTGTTTTTTTGTTTTGTAAATGAGTAGAGTAAAAGTATTTGGGATTAGGTTAAATAGATATGTATATATAAAGTTTGAAAATACCTTTCGATGATTTTTAGCTTTTCATTAATTTGTTAAAAGCTACAATTTGAAAATTTGACTATTTCAGTTAATCAATGCAGCTTCAGCGCGCTCACTTCACCTCTGTAATAAACACTTCTTGTGCAGTACACAATCTCTCTAACAAGAATAGAGCCAAAAAGTGTTGCCTACATTTTGGCGCAAAGCCTAAATGATAAAAATTACGAAAAGGCCTTATAATTTGGCTTCTTCGTTTTAATTGAAAATATTGAAATCTTGTGTAAAGAAATGTACCCTCTTCTCTTCTATCTCATACAAATTCCTTGTAATTACTAATTTTCTTCCTCTTCTTCTCTACTTCCATACAGCTCAGCGCGTGCTGAAAATGCTGTAAGCAACAGCGGCTCAAGTAACTGCAAATAATTGACGTAAGTAAACAAAAATTGCTAACTTAGAAAAACTTTTATAATATAATTTTAATCAACTGACTCTAAACACAAACAAAAAACAATACTTTATAAGGCAACACTTGGCGAATACCATGCGCGCCTGCCAAAAATGGTTGACGCATGCCAAGCAACCTACTTCTGCAGCCTAAAGTGTAACAAGCGCGTGCGTAGTATGTAGCGATAACACAACGCAAACACCTATATCATTAAAATATTTTAAGCGCACTTCGACTTATTAGCACGTCGCGCACACCGTTTGCTTTATCATAAATGACGCGTCTAATTTTGACGCGTCGCCCGCATGCGCGCGCTTGCCCATTCGCCACACCACACAAATTTGTGTAATATGCAGCGCGTCTATTTTCCGGCATCACTCAGCTGCGCGCCAAATAAGCGCGCATGTATGCCATCACTGCGTATATTATCAACACACACACAAAGTGGTTTGTCTCAGCTTAGTCAGTTAATCGCGGTGCTTACGCACTGCCTACCTACCTAGCAATGTCATGACCATAAACGCTTCGGGCTTCATAAATCTTTCTTCCACTTTACGCTGACAATCAAATAGCCAGCTAGCGACTCTCTGTGCACAACATATGTTTTTAGTGCGAACAAGTGCAGTGCGCGCTTGTCACTGTGACAGCTCATAACACTCGTCACAGCGCGTCATATTGCCAGCTACCTATAGCTGACGCTTGACCAAGTAGTATAGTGGAAAAAAGTATATAAATAGCTGAAAACAAACAACATTGAAAGCAACAGCATCACTATAACCTCCTGCTTAAACTGCCGCCAAGTAGGAACAGGCGAGGCCAACCGGCAGGCAAGCGCATCAACGCTTCGCTGATTGTGTTTTGTCTCGTCTACAAATGCAGCAATCAAATTGCGCTGCTACGAAAACGCGAAACATTCCATAGTGAACACCAAATACAGGCGTACAACATGGGCTCAACTGCCGTTTGAGCTAAACATTTCTATGCTGTACGCCCGCCGCAATGTAATTCACCTGCGCCGCCGCCGCCACTGCTGCTGCTACTAACGCGGCGGCGCGACTTTCCTCGTTTGGACAGTTGATTCTAATCGCTGGCTTTGTCATTTTCAAGCACGTACACACACATTTATTGGCTGTCGTGCAGGCAGCGCGCGTCGCTCGGCATAACGATTTTTATATGTTTGTAACTCAAGGCATGCCATAAGCAGCAGGTATGGTTCTTTTTTTTTGCTCAGCTTTGCTTCTATGCACATTGATGCTATGCACAGATTAGTGACATCAAAATTTTACTGTTTAATTTTCAACTAATTGCAAATATTTATAAAACTATAAAAACTGAGAAAATCACTTGACGATCGAGCGCTCAATAGCTGGACGCTGCATTCAACAACAAATTGTCGCGCTAAATGCAGCTATCGAAAAATCATGAATTTATGGAATTGTGGCAAGTAGCTGTCATCACTGCGCGGCACACTGTCCACCTATAAATGTAGTAATGTCTGCCTCAATTGGAATTTGCGCCGCATGACCTTCCAGTTGCGCGCTTGCAACGCAGGCATTGAAATGAAAATGAAAATTGTAAAAAAAAGCTACAGCACTCAATAAAATGCATTGCAATTGAAAAAGTTGCACTGTTGACATGACTTGCCATTGAAATTTTGCTGCTGCCACAATGTTTTGGACAGATTGCCAGTTTTGTCAAACAACAACTCGTCGCTGCTATGTTATAAGCGCGTTGCAGCAAAGTAACACAATAATAAGTTGTACACATACAGGCATAACAATAACTGTATATGTTATATATGGTTAATGTTTTCTAGCATTTACTATAAATATAATATATTTACTTTGAAGCACTTGACATTTTGTCGCTTTGATTTTGATGACTTCAGACAATCGCAAACAAGATTGATTGCTGGTGACAGTTCCTAATTTTCAATGCAACGCTGTTGTATCCGCCTCTTTCTCCACACTCCTACACGCTAGCTGTCTCCTTCTATCTCTCGCTCTCCAACGCGCTGTCTGCTGTAGAAGCGCGCGCTCAGTTAGCTGAATATGTTGGGGGCATTTAAACTTGGCATTTTGCTTTTTGCGTATGTAATATATATGTATATATAATTAATCATGATAATATAACAATAATAATACATACAATTTGATAAATTTAAACTACACTTCAGGTTGTTAATTTTTATTTCAAGCAAATATTTTTTATTTTCCTTTGACCGATTGTTTTGCTTTAAAATTTTATTGTTATTTATTTCTTTTTTTTTAATCGCATCTAATAAATTATCTTTTGGTTTTCCGAGGTTTTAGTTAAAATTTGTCAAATTTACAAACTGTTTGTGCTACTTTAAGCAATTTTCAAAGTCAATACTAGACTTAATGAAGTATTCAACAACAGCATTAAAAAAACAAAACGATCGAACTCAAAACCATCAATAATAACGCACTCAAATTAATTAATCATAGAAATAATTTCTAATTTTTTTGTATGGAAGTTTATGATTTGTTGGTTTCATAATTTATTTTTGATACTGTTGTTGTTGTTGCATAGCTAAATTAAATTGCCTTATTCAAACTTATTCAAGGCACCAAGTTCAATTTACATATTCGCCTAAAGAGTGCAAAATAAGAGTGGTTTATAAAAAAAAATATTTGAAATCATAAATTAGGCAATTAAAGCACAAATTATATAAATGATTTCAGCAAAATATGTAATTAGTGCGGTTCATTATAATTGATGTTAATTAATTGCTGAAGGAGTAATAATTGAAAAACATAGTTAATTAAATATTAAATATATATTATGTGAATTGCAGACAAACTTTTGGCTAATAAATTACTTGATTCTGCAGCATACGAAAGGGTTTAGGCGCGTTTACACTCGGCCATAAAACACATAAATATTTTTAATAATCTATGCGAATTACTATAATTACATGATTTTTACCTGATTTAGGGTAATTTCTCTGTAATATTCATCCGGAACTTTTAAAATTATATTAAATTGTAATACAGGAACTTATTTCTAAATATTATGAAACAAACATGAATTAAAATTACGGCAAATGATAAAAAGTTTGTGTATATGTTTCAGAAAAAAATATATAAATAGAGATAAAGATTGTATAAAGGTTTCCACATTTAACGCATTATTTGTCAAATGCTGAAATTTGGTGAGAGAATAGGTTCAAATGTCAATTTCACATTATAAATTACTTAATTTTATTTCATTAAATGGTTTTAAGTTATGTATATTATGCTGTTCTAATACGCTGTTATAACACTCTTAGCTCTATAAGAATTGCTTTCCGGAGACATAAAAATTCTCGCAACAAATTAAATAATTAGCAGTGTTCACATTAATTCTCAAACAACGTAATTCAATATAAATTACTTAATTTAAGTAATAGTATATGCTTTCAGCACACAAAGAACTTTGAACTAGTTTCCGAATAAGAAAACAAGATGTGATATTTTTTCGTAAAATTGATTTGCATACTTGTCAAAATGTTGTGTAATATTTTCCACATTAGACACAGTTTTGTAAATTAATGTTATCTACAAAAAATTAACCCATACTTAATTTCATAAAATTTAAAACACTTGCACCAACTTAAGGAAAAAATGCCTCAATATATTATGTAGATTCTAAGTGCTTTTTCTCATTATGTTCTAAATTAGAAAATTTCATACAATGTATAAAAATTTTCTCTGTTAGTTTATAATAATAACGAAAATACAGCAACTTATTTTATTTCCTTCAATATCAATATAAGCGGCTAAAACACCAAACTTGAATACAGGCACATTTTGTAAGACCTTGGAAACATAAAATCTTATGCTCTTCACATAATATCCTCTATCACTATCTGGTTTCGTATAAATTAACATTATAAAATCTTAGGCTCCGTTCACAGTTCGATATAAATTATGCAATTTTTTGCGAAATTCTGTTATGCAATTTGAACGCAGCCTAAAAATTACAATATTTTCACGGTTTTCAAACATAAAGAACTAAATGAGAAAGGCATTTTTGTAAAAAATTCAATTTTAAGTAAAAAGTTTGTGAAAGAATAAGAAATTAATAAGGCTTGGTTTATAGTATTGTGAATGAGATAACAGTGAATTAAAGCGCAAACTATAACTTTGTATAGGTAAAGCATGAGCACCTCTTCAGAACTCTAGAAATTGACTGAGCACTAAAATAATTATAAACCTATATCACCAAAGCACAATTCTATTTACTTACACTTATATACTATAAAGTGTTAATATTTTGATTACGTACTACTATAGGGCTTTTAGGAGAGTGTCTCCAAAAATTTTTAGTATATAATATGGAGTTATACAAATTCCGCGATATTAAGACATGTTAAACATGACTTTTAAGAAACTCAAGTACATTATTTTTGCTAAATATTTGCGTGATATGTAAAGGAAACGCTGTCATAGAGTTCCTAAGTATACTTGCAAACATACCATAAAAATTATAAAATACAAAATAGAAATTAAAAATATACTCACATGACTTTAATTTCGCCATTTTTGGTGTTAAAGTGCGTTTAAGCATGTTTTTTTTTTAATTTAGACTTCTTTTTTATTTTTTTTGTTAGCACCTTTACTATTTTGCGATCGAAGCAAAACCTCCTCACAACACAGAAAATTGAAATAAAAGTGAAATAGCAACGCTGCTAATAAAAATGTTTAGTGTCTACAAAGTGGCGAGCGACGATTAAGGTCAAATGTGTGTAATTTGACTGGCAGCAAAACACAACGCGAACACATAAAAACAACAAAAACAGAAACAACAACTTGTGAAAAAGTGCGCAACAACTTGGCAACAATATTAACAACATTGGAGCATACAACACACACACACACACACACACTTGCAAAAGTTAACAACAACATTTTTTTTGTTGTTTAACAAATTATTTCTTGAGTTTGTTTTTTGCAGCCGCTCTTGTCAGCTTTTCTGCTCCCTAATTTCATTAGTGCTACATTTTCAAGTAGCACAGCCCGAACGCGCTCTGCGTCCGCTCCCTGCCACACCAACCACACACACACACACACAAGCACCGGTGGTTTTTTTTACTACACTTTCGGCAATATAATTATTTTATTTAAATGTTTCTACTTGCCTCTGGCGCGTAACAACAAATTCAACAAATTCAACAAACAACAACACCAACAACAACAAAAATTGCTGACGTCTGACAGTTGACAGTTGCTTAGCGACAACAACGGCAACGTGAACATGAGAAGTACTTACTTTTTAATAGCGTCACCACAAACACCAACTCCAACAACCCCCAAAAACAATACAAACAACAGCAACCAACAGTCGTCAAAGCATTTCATTTTTCATTCACACATAAATTAAATTGTAACTACAACGGTTAATTGCTGTTTTTGTTGTTGCATATTTTTTACATACACAGACAATTTACATTTCACTTTGGCGACAACTGGCGCAGAGAATTAGAAACACTGCGCACAAATAGTAATGCCCTCATTTGTTGTGCGCTTTTGCTGATGCGGCACTTTTCGTTGGCGACGCCACACAGCACACTAGCCAACTGCAGCTCCTCGCTTGATTAATGATTTGCCTGTTTTGATTGATACATTTGTGTAGATTCTTAAATTTTATTAAAAAAGCGGCGCTTTGTTGGCAATTATAAAATTTGAAAATTGGTCTTGAATGACTGTAATTTCAGCATTAAATTTCACGGCTCTTTTACACGTTTACGCAACTGTAGCTGAAATAGTAGACTGCAGCATATATGTAATTATAAAATATTGAAAGTCAATGTGTAGTCTAAAAAATAACTTAAGAAAAATAAGCTTTGAAGAAGGCTTTCTTTGTTGGAAGTTAATATAGAGGAATCGAAAACGAAACAGAGCAAAATACTTTGCGAACAATAAAAAGACTTTCTACTATAATCACTGTATCTTCTCAAATTGGGTAAAATACTTTCAGGCTGCGTGCAATATGCACCTAATTGTAGGCTACTCTTATACTAATAATAGTAATACTTATATTTTTAATAATAATACTTATAATTTTGGAGCGGAAGATGGTATAAAGAAGTGAATTTCATTCATAAAAAGCGCACGAATAATGGTCATAAGCAATAAATTCAACACAGAGAAGATATGGGAAGTATTTTCGGTGACAAACACCCCATACAAAAGAGCAGGATCAGAAGAATTAAGTAAGGAGGGCTTCTGGTTAATAAGTATAAGTAATGAGTAGGCGAAAGCTCCAATTCAAGGGTAACATAACATATTACGCATTTTGAGCCTTTTACAATGTCAAAAGGTTTATGCTTTGCCTGCATTTAGAGTGTTGATAAGTGGATATTGCGAATAAGACTGAGTTTAGGGGCGAATGCAGAAATATAACTCGGCGAATAAGTGTATTTCGCAAAGAGAAAATAATTTAAGTTAAAAAAATAAAGTGTTGCCTACATTTAGGATGATATTCAATAAAATTTTAATTACAAACTTGAAATGTAGAAGAAAGTAAAGCGTAGCAAAGAAACGATTCATTTCATACAATGTGGCACCTATGTTTAGTGCACACTTTGTAGAAGACCACATAACAATAACAAACTTATATTGTCATTCAATTACAATATCCGATTCTTATTTTCCACCTCGTAATCATAACGTTCAGCTGCAATTACACAAGAATTCTCTTGCCACAAAACGAGCCAATATAAAATTATACATTTCCCCTTCTAAGACCATTTGGCCAACAGCTACTAATTCATAGCAACTGTCTATATATTAATTATTGTGTTTAAATGGCACGCTTATTGTACCAGTACATTATCGGCGCGCGGTCATCGCTGGCCAGCGACAAGCGCTTAACGGCAGCGCAGCATGCAACATGCTTGGTCTCTACAAATGGACCGTACACAAGTGGCAAGTGGCAAGTGGCAAGTGGCAAATGGCTGACAAAGCCAAAAGACGCATACATATATAGAAATGCAGACCGTCTAAAGCGCAGACGGCAGGCGGCAGACAGGCAGGCTACGAAATTGGCGATTGGCCGGCAGGTTGGCTGCCTCGTTGACCGGTTGATCGGCTCCAACTGTCGCCGGTAAGCAAATCTAGCGAATTCACCAAATTTGGCGTGGCAGCTAACGTGCGATTATCGCAATTATGTTGTATTTGATATGCTAATTAATTTTGCGCAAAGCTCTTGCGCAAGACTGCGGCGACGTCAATTGCACAGAGATGTCCCGCGCAGGCGCAGGCGCAGGCACAGGCGCGCACTGTCAATACGCTGTTCGTTTGCTTGCTTTTGTTGGCCTTTGCCACATTTGGTGTTTACTCTTTATGGATAATGACATTTTTCGGCTGCAAGTATCCGAAAATAATTTACTTTGCTGTGATTTTTCGCCGCGGCTTTGTGGCAGTTCATTTAGGCGAATTAACATTTTAATTTATGCAATCGGGATTTGGCGTTGTGATTTGCTGTTGCGCATTTGTTATTTATAGCTTTAGCTAACTATGTGTGTTTGTTGTATTTGTGTTTTTATTTAGTTTTCTCAACCATTGGCAAGGCCATTTGCATTTGCATATCCCAATTCGCTTATCGCCACAACACTTTGTTTGATCTTGTTTTGCCATTAGGGCACCTCGCTTTTGCATTTCGCCCCTGCTTTGTGCGGTTATATGTTCCCGTGTGCCGGTGTGTGTGTGATTTGTTTTGTCAGCCGATCGCTACAAGTGTTAATTGACTTGTAATTTTACACCATTGCTATGTTGGCTGAAATTATATGGAATAGTGGTGGCAAACAATTTATTTTCTACTTATTTAGCTGGAGGAATATGTTATATTCATATCAATTTTTTTCAATTAATAATTATTAAACCGTTTTTTTATTTTTCAAATTTATCTCCTTATTTAAATTATTTATTTTTATTTAATTATAATTTATTTTATTAAAAAAGAAATATTCATATAATTTAATTTTATATATTTTATTTAGAAATAATTTTTTTTTTTGTTTACCCAATTCTTTAATAATTTAATTTAACTTATTTTGGTTTAATTTCATCTTTCTTTAGTTCTTTTATTTTAACTAATTTCATTTTATTTTACTTTATTGTATATTATGTTATATATTTTAATTTAAAATACTCTGTTTTATTTTATTATATTTTAATTATCTTGTTTGTTTTATGTTTTTCTAATTTAATTTAATTTAATATTTATTTATTTTATTTTAATTAGTTTCATTCCATTTCATTTACTAATAATTTAATTTAATTTTATTTCATTTAATAATAATTTAATTTGTTTTATTAATCTTATTTAGCTTTAATTATATTCATTTTATGCTTTTATGCTATTTTTATTTAACAATAATTTTATTTATTTTCATTTAATCTAATTTGAATTTCTTTTATTAAACTTATTTTATTTTATTTAATAATAATTAATTTAACTGTTTTATAACCACTTCATTCTATTTATTTATTTTTATTTTATTTCATCTTCTTTAATTTTATATTATTTTACTTTAAATAATTTTATTTAATTTAATTTTTAATTTATTTGAAATTTATTTGATTTTAAAATTATTTTATCATACTCTGAATTTTATTTATTTTTATTTCATTTGAATTTATTTCACTTTATTTATTTTTTTATTTTGTAATTTTAATATGTTTTTATTTCAGTTCTAAATTCAGTTTTTTTTATTTTTAAATACAATTTTCTCCATCACAAAAATAAATAACACAACAAAAAATATTTAAGTATATTTCTAAGGTAAATATTGCGTTTAAAATCAAAATTAAGCGTTTTTTCTCTCAAAAGATGTTGGCAAGCTTAGTCCGCCATTTTATCGAGTTATTTTTAGATAAATCTACTGAAGAATTTTCTAGAAATCATCTAAAGGAACACTATGTACCTGCGCAACAATTTATTTTATAAAAAAAAATTTTTTTTCTATTTTTTTTCTCTATATATTTTCTATACATTTTTTCTATTTGTTTGTTCTTTTTATTTATACTTGCACTTTGGGTTTTAATGTCTATTTTCCGCTGGCTAATAAACATTTGCGATTTCATTTAAATTTCAAATAGATTTTTGCGGTCGACAACCGACTAAGGAAGTTATATATACGCACATATGTATACAATGTATATAGCATATACATGCGCTCGTACATATATGTATTATATATACGTGAGTACATTTGTGCACACGCACTCAGGTTGAGTTTCAACTTGCACTTAAAGAAAACAAATTTTGCGGTCAAATACTTTGTAATGCCATTTCATGAATGTATGTAAATAGATATGTACATGTGTACATATCTACTTATATGGTATATAAGTAAATAGGTGCGCATGGAAATACAAAAAATTATGCGAAAATACCGAAAGCGCCAGAACTGCGATTAAATCCATGCGAAATATGTAGTTAAAAAGCATGTGTAGACAGCAGGCAACATACATACGCACGCACGCACACACACACACACACAGATAAACACAAATGCATACATACATACATTCATACATAGGGTTATAATATAAAAGCGCTAATTTACTCAAACAAGTAAGGGCGATAGGCGCGCAGGGCGGACATTGAAATCTCCTGTACTATTAGTGTTATTGTCTTTCGCTGGCGACACACTGGTACAGCGCAGCAGCACAGCTGCCACAAACAAATCGGTTAAAGCGCTGTGCTTAATAATCTATTTACAGACAAAGTTGCGGTGCAAAATCTTGATTTCAGTCAGAAACTATTGATTTTATTGCCATTTGAATGGGGTGACAGCAACCGCAACGGCAGCAACAGCACCAGCTAGACAGGTATAACCTTGTTGCATGCCACATACTATGTACGCACACCACACATATATATATATATATAAATATATTTTAAGTTGTTTTTGTTGTTGTTGTCTGAGCTGCTGATTGCAGTCTACAGTTACAGCTTGCATTTGAATTTGCCACATGTTGGCTGTGTGGCTGTTGCGCGTTGCAGGCATCGCACACACAAGTTGCAGACAGCGCACGTTGGCTTGTGACTTTTGTTTTAATGCGGGTGTTGCAGCTGAGTTGACAATGTTTGCCTTTCGCTTTGCTTGCGGCCAACAAGTTGTCACTTAGCATTCTTGCCGCTGCGGCCACTATAAGCCCTCTAATCGTACGCAAGCTGCCACACAAGACCACACTCGTTTGTTTGACAGTGGCATGGCCTGAATTTTACTTACACACACACACACACACCCACAGTTGTATGCGGATACAGTATGGCAGGCCGCGCCAGCGCTTCGAACCCGATAATTAATGCGGGAGCTGTGCGTTGTGCTCTTGCAGCTGTCTGCGATTTTGAAATTATGGCCAACATAAGATTTCGCTTAGCAAATAAAATTCCATTTTATTGCTTTGCGGTTTTGCATTTGAAACGCTGTTGCGTGTTAGCGCTCAACAACAGCAACAACAACAACAACAACGATAGCAACACTGGTTACAAGTAGCCAAGAAGCACCGGAGTATTGTGTTGCCCGGCGAAGGACGGCAGGCGCAGCGCATGGGCGGCCGCATGTGAGAGTGTGGGAAAATGCAGCGCGACCGCAAGGTGCGTCTGTCAAGTGATTTAATATGCCACAGCGGTCGAAAGCAGGACGCACACGCAAAGGAGGACAGCGCGCACAAGCGCATGTTCGCACATATATGTGCGTATATAAAAGCAAACCTACGAGAAAGTTGGCGGGCGGGCAGGAGAGGCACGTATGCGTGCTTGCCACATTCGCTAAATAAACAGGAAAACCGCAAAATAGAGGCAGTGGCGCACACTTGTGCAGTCATAAATTCATTTAAATAACAACAAAAATACAACAACAACAACAACAGCGAGAGTAGCTGTGCGCAGCTGACGTATGTGTGTGTGTGTATGAATATTCAAATATTCGCTTTAGTAGGAGTTCAAGGAGTAGTCAGCGTGCCAAATGCCGATCCTTATCGCTGAGGGCAGACAGAGCAACGCGCTGATAGTGGCTGACTATACATATCTACAAATATATAATACGCATATGTAATTATGTGTGTATATTTGGCGCGCTGGTTGGTCAGTGGCCGGCGCGGAAGTGTTGTTGCCGCGCTCAAATGTGTCGCTGACAAACAGAGTGCAACATCTTGATTAGCATCGCGATGGCGGCAGCTGACAACCAGGCAGCTACATAGCGCGTCGGTTTGTTGAATGCAACAGTACATTTTTACCGCTCATTTGCCAAAAGTTGCGAATAAAATTTGGTTTTTTTAATTTATATGTTTTTAATGCATTTTTTATGCCTAAAATGTGCATATTTCGGTGTTGCAAAGGAATTTTTAGTTAAAAGACATGCATTTAAAATAAAATAGGTAAGAGAATATAAAAATAATACCTATTTATGCACTTCTCTTTCAATATTTGTTGCCACACCATTCTTATTTGAATTTTAGAACAAGTTGGAAGCATAATAACTTTCCGATAGTTGGTGCTAGAGTCGAATTATTAGGAAAATCGCATTTATGCCAGGATTGAATTCATATTCGAGATTTATGTTGATAAAAAAAGATGAACAAACTGTAGAAATCTTTCCGCTAGGTGGCGCAAGATAGATTAATTTAATGAAAAACCCTTATTTATAACCCAATTTGACGCACATTCAAGATATATGTTAATAAGGAAAGAGAACGACACTTTGACAAAAAAAAAAATAATCCGCTAGGTGACGCTGTTGTCAAAATATTAAAAACCGTTAACATATTGATCGCAATAGGTATAGAGTAAGTAAATACGGAAATAACTGTTCAGTAAGGCCGCCCAAGGGTAAAATCACCATTTGGAGATTAGTGCAGAAGATCGTCGACATTACTTAGTTGCCAACTAAGATTTACACAACAAGGTAACAGAATTATTTTGGCGAAGATTATTTTTAATCTACAAGATATGAAATTGGCTTACCATCGAGCAAAAATTTCCGAAATTCCGAGCAAACGGATACGATGATAATCAACGGTTCTCACAACAGTCGAGTCTACGTAACCGGAATGGACCCGAATTTTTAACCAGCTAAGGACTGTCAACTCGACAGCATTGCTCAAAATTATTTTGGGAATGTTTTTACGCTGCAACAACAACAACGGAAATCTACCCGTTAGCTTGTATGGATTATTTGTAGAAATATTTATAATTTAAGCTTTGAAAGTTAATTTTCTGCCATTCTGAATTTGCATTAATGTCTTTCACACCATATCCTTCACATACACACACACACACACACATATATATACATTCACGTACATTTCCTTTCACTCAGCCCGCGCTGTCACATTGATTTCCTCCATCACCAGGTACTTTTTTGTTTTAACACTTGCATAAATGAGCTTTTATGTAACGCCAGCAATTTGTAAAGTAGAACAACAACAGTAACAATAACAACAACAACAAGAAGAGCAATGGCAATTTGAACAACATGAAAGCGACACGGCACCACATGCTGATAAGGATCACCCTTCGGCGCATTCCACATGCCAAGCGGCGGCGGCGGCGGCGACGTTGTGAAGTGTTGCCAACTGCAGACAATCTTAAACACACACATACACACACACACACATGCACACATGCACATGCAAATGCTTGTAAGCAAGCGATTGCCAAAGAGGAAAGATTGCATGCTTCTGATTTTTCATATACCTTGATTGTTGTTGTTGTTGTTGTTGTATTGCTGTAGGTGCTGCTCTTCATGCACAAGCTTGCTGCAGTTGTTGGCGGCGTTGGCGGTGTTGGTGATGTTGGTGGTGTTGGCTCGTCATTTGCCTGCTGCATGCGCTTGTGCTCTTTAAAAATATTTCATTCTTACATTTTCGGGCTTTTATGTGAAAAATATTTCGCTGCCGCTTTCACTGGTGTACTTTCAATATTGCAACATTTTTTTATTTCTGCTTTTTGTTTTTTTGTTTTTGTTGCATATTTCGTTTTTAAAATTCAAAATTCAAGAATTCGCAATTTTCGAAGCTTGCCAAGAAATGCAACAACACGCATAACAACAACAACAATAACAACAACAACCAACAACTTATCAAAATTTCATAATCTAAATTGCAATTTTCTCGTTGCATCGGGCATTTCACCTGCTTTGGCAATGCGAAAATAAATGAAATTTAAGTATTTCATTTGCAATAATTGGGTAGAAAGAACCAGAAGAAGAAGACTAAGAAGCAAATGAAGGCGAACATCAAAAGAGTCAAATCGTTGGGAGCGGGTGTTTGGGGGCGTCATACGGCGTAGCGAAATGCATGAGATATGAATTATTGGTCATATATAAATATATTAAATTGTATATAGGGTTATCAGGGTGGGCCCAAAATCCGGTCGAAAACTTTTGGATCGAATTTTTTAAATTTTACAGTTATAATTGATATATTTATAGACGTGGGCACGGCTTATAAATATTTATAAATATATTATATTATATTTAACGCCAGCTAGGGTGAACCTAAAATCGGGAAGAAAATGTTTACAACAGATGTTTTTAAATTTAAGCATTATAATTGATATATTTTTGGACGTCGGTACCACATACATTTCTATCCGATTAAGACAGTTAAAACATGACACATAGGAATCAAAGTTCAGATTGCAATAATTTTATGCATTCTAAGTCCTATTTTAAATTACGTATGCGATGTTGTTGACTACAATAACATCTATTCTATGCAATAGAAGGAATAAATCAAAATTTTTTGGGTCCACAGCAGAAATTTTGAATTTTAACCAGCGTGCAACACGCCTTTATCAGCTCAAATAGGTACTAAAACTTATTAGTGTTTTCTTGAACTACATTATTAATGATTTAGGAAGTGAGACTAATAAAATTCGCAATTTCGCTTTTTAAGTACCACCCTCATATTATATTAAAAAAACATTAAAATGTGCCTGGTTATGCATACCTATTGTATATGCAGTGAAAGAAAGTTCTTGCCCAGCGACGGAGGCGGTTGATTTGTGTCGCTTGATAAGCCAGCCGGGTTTTTAAACGCTCAACAACGTGGCTTTGGTGGGTGCAAGCATTGGGGGCGTACGCGTAATTTACGCAAATGGGCATTGGCGGCGGCGTAACTTAAGCAAGAGAAATTATGCTACAGCTCATTAAAAGCGGACAGTTGAATGCTGCAGCAAACGGTGCACGTAGATAAGAGCTGGGGATTTTGTGGACCTCAAAGAATCGAAGGCATTCGAAATATTTGCTAAGGAAACTACAGCCACCTACATTAGTTACGATTGAAGAATTGTTAAATTAACGATATTAAAATCAAAAGAAAGAAATAAAATAAAATTTCGAAAAAATTAGAAAGCCAAGGCAACATTTTAGATGCCCTAGGCGCAGCTTAGAACACAAATATGAAGATTGAGCGCTCAGCTTTCAAGCAAATAGCGCGAAATATTAAAATTAAACTTTATTACTTAAACACATTTGTAAATAAAGCAACATGTATTATAAAATATATTTTAAAAAGTGTGTTGTTGTTGTTTTAATGGCAGTCGCGTCTCGCCTAATGATGATTGCAAACCCCCAAAGGTTAAATTTTTAAGCAATTCGCCCTAAAGCAACAGCAGCTCAACAAAGTCAAAGTCACAACAGCGCGCAGGCACACGCATATATATGTACAACAACAAATTAGTAGGCAACAAAATCATTTTAAGTAGTAAATGAACGCACTTGCGTAAAGCCTTGCTGGCGAACGCCGCTGCGGCAGGCGGACAGTACGGCGGCAGGTGGCGGTCAACGGCCGACGAACGGCGAACGGCGAACGGCGACCGCGAGC
Source organism: Bactrocera minax (assembly GCA_021498325.1). Classification (NCBI taxonomy): domain Eukaryota; kingdom Metazoa; phylum Arthropoda; class Insecta; order Diptera; family Tephritidae; genus Bactrocera; species Bactrocera minax. The sequence continues at coordinate 7,609,365 of JAKEEE010000001.1, forward strand.
GACGCTGAGGTAATCGGTGATCGAATGTCTGAGCGACTAGCAGCTAGACTAGGCGTATAATTAGCATAAAATGAGGAGCTTAGCTAAGGCTTAAGCCGAAATGGACGCTAAATATGGCAAAGAGTAAGAGATAAAACGGTGTTTTGGGGAAACGAAGCTTTGCAGCTAACAAAAAATCAAAGAATTGCAAAAATAAAAAATAAAAAAAATGCGAATTTGAATATTCAAAATATACTATGAAAAAAGAAAAAAAAAAAACAACTGTGCAATGTTCACAAAAGTGTTTTCGCTCTTTTTTTTCTACCAACGTCTTGCGTTTTTTTTTTTCGCACATTTATTGCTTTTGGTCTTTAGCCATTCATTTTACATTGCCTAAATGCGACAATTAGGCAAACAAATTGCCGTCAACTGTAATCGTTGTGGCAATTAATAAAGATTTTTAATTAATGTTGCAAGTTGTTTGTGACAAAGTTGGAAATTTATTCTTGTTGTTATGCTTCATTTGTAATTTAAATATTATTGGACGCATTTTTTTCAACTGCCGTAAAATTTATTACATATTGGTGTTGTTTTTTAATTTATAGTTAATAAAAATAAAATAAAAATTCTAAAAGAAATGTGATAATATTAAAACAAGCCAAAGTAGTAATAACAAAAAGTTACGATATTCATGAAAAATTTAAATACAATAAAAAATAAGTAAATTTAAAAATTATAAACTAAAAAAAAATAAAAATATGCAAATAATATTAAAACAATATTAACAAGTATTATTAATAAAATTTAAATAAGTATTTTTTATATCCTAAGCATAATAAAAAAGGGAAAAATTTGAAATTTTTACATAGATAAATAAATGTTTGTAAAAAAATTTAGTGATTTATCAAAAAGTTTAAGAACTTTCGTTGAACAATTTAAATAAATGTATTCAGGAATATTTTTGAGATCAAAATGAATAAATATTTAAATATAGGTTAGTGTACTATATCAAATTATTGAGAAGAAGAGCGAAAAAAGAGGGAAAGATGAAATGATGACTGGGTTTTCCGCAATTAGGTTTTAAAAAAATTCAAGAAAAAATTTTAAATAGGAGTTGAAAAGAGGCATATAAAAATCGCAAAAAAACGTATGAAAAAATAAAAAATTAAAAAAAAATGTTAAAAAAAATGAAGAAATATATATAAAAAAAACCTTGCAATAAAATTATTACAAAAAAAATTTTTGTATATACATGTATATAAATAAATTCATAAATCCACCGATTTCGAAAATTTTCAATATCTTGTTGTTTTTGATTCAATCATATTATTCCGAAGCTGCCGCTTACATGCCACACTTGCATTTTTCAACAGCACTGGCCGCCAACTACAGTTTAGCCTTTCGAACAACTACAGTATACAACACAAACAAAGACAAAAAACACCACCACCACCACCACCACCACCACCAACAACAACAGCAACAATAACGACAGGTTGCAAGTGGATAATTTCATATAATATCAATTTCCTGCTACCTTTTTTCCAAACGACGCTGCTGATTATTGCTGATGGCGTTGCTGGTGTTGTTGTTGCAACTGAGCAATGCAACAGCAATGCAATCACCGCCTACTTTTTGCGTGTTGTTGTAAATAACTTGACTGAATGTTGATTGTGGCACTGCTGTGCTCCTGCTACTGTTGAGCGCTATTTGCGGTGCAGATGCACTTTTTATTACAATTTTACACTTTATGTTGGTGTTGTTGTTTCCCCTTTGTTACCTTTGTGGCGACTGCTGTTGGCTGCCACAAGTGTATTTGTGCAGAAATTACAACCAAATTCAATTGTAAATGCAGTTTATCTGCTGCCATAGAGGCGGATCAGTGGCAGCAACAGCAGCGGCGGTGGCAGCAAAATGCCTTGCTACTGTTTTTGTTGTTGTTGTTGTTGTTGTTGTTTTAAATGCAATCATGTTGTACATTTTTCTTGAGCGCATTGCTTTAGTGCATGCCACTTTTTATACTCATTTACTGCTTTGTATTTTTACCACTCTTTAGCTTTTGTGTTGTTGTTGTTCCTGTTTCCATTTCAATGCATACTTTTTTGTTTGTGTGAGTCGATTGTAATTATTTTCGCAATATGGCCGTATGGCTTGTTGCAGTCCGCTGGCTGTAACTTGGTCAACAGATACAACAACAGATACAACAACAACAACAACAACAACAACAACAACAACAACAACAAAAGCAATAAGTGGCAATCGAGTAAAAAAGGCGCAACGCAAAACCGAAATAAAAACGTATGCACCAAAATGGGCAACAAAAGTCACAACCAACTTCCGTTCGCAAATTGCGCTGTGCCGCAGCAACAAGCAACAAACAACAAACAACAAAAACAACAACTACTGCGTACACAGCGGCCACTTATTTTGCACAGCAAATGGTAAGCAGTGGTGTAGTGTGGCAGCCTATTCGACGTGCCACCGTCGCCGCCAACACCGGCATCATTTGCTTGCCACAACCGCATTAGCCGCCGCCGGTAGCAAAAAGCATCGCGTGATCAAAGTCAATTTAGCGAGCGAAAATTTAACGTGCCTGCCATTACTGGCTCTTGTTGCAACAGTTGTGCTGCTGCTGCTGCTACTGCAGCTCTAGTTGTTGTTGTTGTTGTTGTTATTAGCATGTGGATTGTTATTACGTGCAACAGCGCCAACATGCGTACGCAAGCGACTTAAAAATGATCCTGTCGTCATCTGTTGCAATGCCGCAGTTAATATCGGCCTCGCTGTTGTTACACATTTAGGTTTGCACAGGTCTTACTGCTGTGGCAGCGATCACGCCAACCACCAGCCAACCACCAGCCAACCGACTGACCAACTGTGCTCCGGCATTCATTCAATTGGGGCACAAGATGCCGCATTTGCCACTGCTACTGCCACTCAAGCATTTTCCATTGCCACTTTACTAGCATTGTTGTTGTTGTTTAGCATATTGTTATTGCCGCTATTCGGTAGCCACTTTGTGTTGGCAGCGATAGTTTTCTGGTAAATTAAACCATTGCAATGTTATTATTACGAGCAAGCGGCGAGATTAGCATGTTGAAGGCGCCGCCAGTGTACGTGCCACAAACGCGGCAAGCGCAAATGGCTTGCGTAGCACATAGTGCAAACTGCATGTTGCAACCTGAATGTTGCAATGCTTTGTGTGTTGGTGGTGGTGGTGGCGCAATACCGACTAAATTAAATAAGCCGTGGCAGGATCAAGCGCAGCTGGCCGGCGGCCATAGGCGAAGTAGTGCAGCTAGTCGTTATTATTGCTTTACATAGTGGCTCTTATTAATTTCATTCCATTTATTTGTGCTTCAGCTGTTGCTTGCATGCAACGGGGTCGCCGTGCAGCACTCTGCTAGTGCTACAAGGGTATAAAGTGCGCGCGCATGCGCTGACATCCACAAAGCTGCACAAAGTTGCTGTCCTACAATTGCAACAAAATACGTACCTAAGTGCCTACCTCACCAGCTAATTTTGATTAAAGCGCAACGCTTAGGATTAGCTCGGCGCCAGCGCGTTAATTTCACGGCAATTGCCTGCTTTTTCAGCATTCGCGCCCGCCGTTGCCGCGTTTGCACGCTCACTTCATACTTAATCCACGACGCGCATTCATTTCTATTAGACAATACGTAAGTAATGCTTCTGAATTTATCGCCTGGAAGTTGGTCGCGCATAAAAATTTGCTGTTTATTGCCATTTGATAGCAATTGAAGCTACTGTGGCAAATGCGCGTCATTTTTCGCATCATGAAAAAGCAACTATTAAGCAAATTTTTCCTCGAATCCATGCGTTCAGCGTGGAAAATTCGATTAAAGTGCAACAGCAGGCAAAGTATACAAAATAAAAATATATTAATTTGTAAAGTTAATAAACAATTATTGTTTTGCAAATTATGGCGCTTTTAGTGCGTCACACCGGCATTCGCATGCTAAATGCGTTGTAATAGATAAACAAATGGAAATTTAAAGCGATTAATTTTACAGCGGCGGTGTGTATAGGCGGAAGAAATGCATTTCAGATTTAATTTTTATAGAATTCAAGGACAGGAAGAGATTTCTCATTACAAAATATTTCTTTGGAACTGTATGCAAATTAAAATTTCATTTATTAAAAAATATATCATTAAAAATATATATGTGATAAAAAATATGATTAATAACTATTTTTTACGGTTTTTTCTATTTTTATTTTTATTTGTAATTAAATTATAACAAAATAATAAATAAAAAAAAATTAAATTAAATAAATAAAAAAAAATAAAAATATATATTTATAAATTTACGAATTTACGTAAATTCGCGCCTAATTTTCCCAAAAATTTTTAAACTATTTTATTCTAAAAAAATATTTTTAAATACCAAAAAATTTAAAAAAAAAAATATACTTACATTTTTTTATATTAATCCCTAAAATATATAAAAAGAATTATTTTTCATTAAATGTGAAAAATAAATAAAAGTAAAATTTTGTTATATTTAATTTGTAAGAAAACTGGATAAATAAGATAAATTTTTTAATCTGTTTTTGACGCGAAATTAAAGAAGGAACTCAAACAAACACATAGAACTGAAAATGTTTTCTACATTATTCATCAAAATATATAAACAAAAAAAAAGAAAAACAATTAGTTCAATAAAAATAAAAAATATATTAAATTTAAAATTGATATATTTCATTTACGACAGCTATTGAAATTCAAAAAAAATTTAAACATTTTTTTCTATGAAAATAAAATTTATAAAGAAATACTTATAATTAAAGAAACGAAAAATTTGGAATTTAAGAAAATATATTAATTATCAAAATATGTGAAAAATTATAAATTTTCGTTTCATCAAATGTGAAACTAAATTTAATACACAATCAATGAAACTATTTTATACCAAGTATTTGAATTAAAATAGAACAAAAAAAATTTATGAAATTAATTTTTGATATGAAATATAAAAAACAATTTAAAGAAATGTTAACTAAGAAGGATTAAAATACAAGTAAAGAAATAAAGGAATGTATTAAGTTTTATAAATAGCTGACACTTTTTCTAATTTATTTGCTTAAATGACGGTTTGGAAAAATTTTTGTTATATAATATATTGCCAGAACTATTTATAAACACTCCGTAATACCTCAAATACATTATTTAACTAAACAAATAAATATCAGATTATTTTAAAGCTATTTTATATTTTTTAATGCTGCCGGTATAACGTTTTTGATAAATTATTTGTTGAAACTGTACTTAGAAAAAAATATTGTTATTGTAAATATATATTAAAATAGCAGTAAAAATTGTTGTTGTAAAATATGTTAAAATTGTAGAAAAAAGTGTTGTAAAAATAAGTTAAAATAGCAGAAAACATTGTTGTTGCAAAATTTTTTTAAAATTGTACAAAAAGATATGTTTTTACTTAAAGAATTTTATTTTGTTTCGTATGTCTTTTTTATTATTTATGTCAATAATTTTTAATCAAATGCTCAAACTTATATATTTAACGGAAGTAATTTGGACTTTGCTACAAAAGACTTTTTATATAAATGAGTACATTTTATGCACAATAAATGTTTTGGCGTCTATAAGATGTAACTGTAAGCCATTAAATCTATATTACTGATATTATAAACTTTAGAAGTGCGACAATGCACAAGAGAACGTTGTTAGTTCAAAAAATTCTAATTTATTGTTTCATTTTACTACATAAATATTTATTATTAAGGCTACTAGAGCTACTGAAACGGCAAGCAAACAATTTTTGCAATGAAACCAATTTGACCTTAAATTGCATAAGCCACATATAAACACCAATAATTCACACACATATATATCTACATACACATTTCTTTATTGCAAAGCCCTTAACCCTTTTTCATATTTTTCTTTAATTATTTTCATTCATAGTTGAATGCCACTTTAGCAAAAAAAAAAATAAAAAATAATTTATTCATAAAAAAAGGTCTAACCTAGACTGAACCTAAACAGCCAATCGCATTCGTAAGTTATTGCCCGACTGCGAAGCAGTTTCACGGTAAACAACGAAGTCATAAAAGAAAAACGATGCCAACTCACTAATAAAAACATAAAACAACAGCAATTTAATTAAAAAAATTAGAAAAATGCAAAACAATAAAATAAATCCATTAGCCAACTTTGCTGTTATTAATAATGTTAACAATAATTACTATATGTAATAATAGTATATATATATATACATATATATATTATTATACCCGCATATCGATTCGTTGGTTCACTAGTCCACGCTGCAAAAAAATTGCCAATTACATTGACTCCACCCTGTGACCGGCTTTATGGCACAAATGTAAATAAATAAATAAATTAATGCAACAAAGTCGCCAAACGCTAGCAAATGACAATAATCGAGCGCGCTACATACATACATTGTATGTAATAGACCGTTTAAAGCGCGTAGTCATTGATTTAACGGACCATACATTGTTGCTGTAGCCGCGATACAGCGCGTCACTTGAGTCGAATGTACAATGAACGCGGCCAGGAATGAATGAACGATGCAATCAACGCGCGATCGATCGAACAAACGCTTGTTGCTTCGTTGACAAGCTGCTGAAAGATCAATGGGTCAGCAATTGGCGACGCCACGCGACGCCTAAAACGAAGCAAAGAACGCGTTCAAATATGATTCTAGGTATATAAGTGGGTTTCAATGCATGCGTCGCAGGCAATCGCAAACCGAGTTAATATATTGGTGTGTGTGTGTGTGCGCGCGTAAGTGAAGTAGTAAAGCGCTTAAAAGTCAATTCAATTAAATGTTATTGCGGCGCGCGAGTTTTAATTACAATGCGCCTGTTTGGCTGCAGCAAACTAACGAGCAGTTGTTAGAGGCAACGCGCACAACAACAAAACAGCGCAAAACAGCGAGCGCTAGCACTATATCGTTCCAAGTTGCATGTATGTGTATATGTGTAGCAAAGCTCTGCCACCCAAAATTAAGATAAAAAAAAAACGTAAAAGCTTTTTCCTCTCCTGAAAGCAGCGCACCAACAGCATTGTTGTTGTTGCTGTTAATTTATCATGTTCATTCATTCCAAAGTGCCATCGTTGTGTTGGTAAGCTTTCGCTGTTGCTGTAATTTTTATAAATTCACCGTTACACACGAGCGCGCCGCTGTCGCGCTCTCGCGAACGAGCAAAATGTGCACGCGCACACTAAGCAAAAGCGACGACTAGTTTCCACTGTGTGGGGGCGTGTCAACGAAGCGCACACAGTCACGCGCACACAGCCACACGGGCGCATGTAAAGCTATAGTCAACAGGCGTATTGGTTTTGCTTTTGCTATTGCCTAGCATGTGTTCGGCTGTTTATTACAAACACAGCTGTTCGTGTAGCGAACGCTGAGCGGCGCGCACGCTCATTGGTTGCTTGCGTCGCCAACGCGCGCGGTTCAACAGTTGAATTAGCAATGAGCGTAGGAGTTGACGCTGTTTGCTGTTGTTGTTGTTGCTATTTAACTTTCAACTTATCACGAGGGCTATGCGTTGTCCACAGTTAGCTCACATATTTTATTAGCCATATTTTGCTTTATGCTACAGTACGCCGTTAATCGCTCGCTCATTTTTGATTTCTTCATTTGCTTTTTATGTTGATTTCATAAAAATTAAGTTATGTTGATTGCCTTTTTCACCGCCATATTTGCTTTGCATTTCTTGTGTGGCGCGCTCCGTTGACTTGTTGATTTTATATGACGCTATCAGCATGGCATCAGCAATGATATGTGTATACATATGTATGTATATATATTTGCGTATGTGCGTCTTTAAAGTAACAACAATGTGTGTCAGCGGTATGTTGCCTGCAGTCATAAATCCATTTGCACTCTTCCATGTGTACACAATATATCATGCAACCCGTATGCTTACATACATTCATACATATACATACATATTCTTATGCAAACTTTCCTGTCATGCTTTGTTTGGGCTTGCTTGCTGTTTGTTGTGGCTCTCGTCAACGCGATTGGCATTTTGAAGTGCCTCGATGGCGTCTGTGCGGATTTGTGGGGATCACCATTTTAATGGGCTATCAAGTGGGTGAGCATTATGAGGATCAGTGTTGCAGTTGCGTAGTTGTTGGTGCAAACACTTCCGTAATTGGCACATAGGTATATTTACTTATATACATACATATATGTGTATATATATATATATACTATTATATATATAATATATGTACTAATATATATACTATATATATAAAATAGTATATATATATATATAATAATATATAATAGTATATATATATATGGTTAAAATGATTACTTTTCACCTGAACAATGGTGCAGAAGCAGAGCTAAAATTATTGGTGGTATGAAAAATAAATATAAAAAAAGACATGAAAATTAGAAATAGCTATAAATTATTTTATTTTAATAAGAAAATTTCATTTAGTATAAGAAAAAAAATTATAGCCCAAAAAAGAAGAGAACAATTTCAAAATTTTTTAGATAGGTTCATCAAAAATATACGAATTTCAAAAAAAAATTCTTAAATTAAATTTTTTTATAAAAGTGTGTTTAATGTGGGGCAGTGAAAGGAATTTATATAGATCAGAAAATGCTTGAGATAGATATAAAACATGATACGTTAAATAGTATTACCGAAAAGCAAAAATAAAAAATAAAAAATAACAGTAATGAAAATATTTCTGAAAAAATATACACATATATACACATATATATTTAATATTGTATAAATACAAATGTTGGTGTTTAAAGAGATCTTATTTTAGACATAATTATATTTCCTTAGGGTTGCCAACTCGCTAACTAAATATTCAAAAATACTTCTAAACTTAGATGTACATACTCATGTATTAAGCACAAGTTATCGTTCGGAAATTGTTTTTCGAAAAAATTAATTTCCTTGTATAGAATTATCGCTTAGTTAATTATTTATTGGAAGGATTATGAGTAGGACATGTTGCTTATTCCCAAAGACAAAAATAGCGAATATTTGACAAGAAAATATATAACAGGGTTACCATGCCTTCTAAAAGTATAAAAAAATTACTTCTTTATTCATGTCTATAACAAATTTCAAATAGTCATATATAAACTATTAGCTATATTAATAACTACGCACATATGTTTATCGTGGTAAGGTTGCCACTTTGAAGTTAACTCACTTATTCGTATGATTTTACTGTTATTTTTCTTTTCTAAAAAAAAAAAAAATATGTTTTTGTATTAGAAACTATTTTTTTGTTGTTTTTATAAAATACTTTTTTCTATGTATATCATCAGAAGATCTTATAGATTTTCTTTTACATTCAAAATTCATTCACAACTATAAATCAACAAGTGAAAATTCGCAGAACAAAACATAGCAACAGCAACAAGTAATAAAAAAGTAAAATAAAAAATATTAAAATAAAACAACATTGTAAAATATGGCTAGGTTCAACGTAATTTATGCAGAAAAATAAGAATAAAATATACTAAATAAGGATATAGCAAGTGTGTAGTTTTTATCTTGATACTTTTCAACTAATACCTATATAAGCATAGGTAAATATGTGTGTGTCTGTGTGTGTAACTACATTCAAAAACTTTTCAGCCATGCAAATTTGGTGCGCAGCAGTAGCTGAATCTTTAGCTGCCTTTTAGAATGTGGCATTTACCTGTGGCACGTATATAAATGGTGGCGTTGCAGGTGTGTTGCATTGACATTTAATGCAACGCAGCAGCAAATGCGACAAAATAAAGACATTCATCATTTTCCGCGTTAAATTCGAAACAAAAGTAATGTTGCACAAATAAGCAGAATGTATGAAGTGGCTATTCAATAGTTAACAGCGGCAGAAAAATATTAAAAATCTGCAATATTGTATATAAGGGTGCATAAAAAGCACCGCTTCGAGTTTCGAAACATTTAGAAAAGTTGTATTCTTTCAAAAGTGTTTGCTGTGAACATGAGAGGGGTAGGGCGTGCTGAGAGGTAAAATTTAATGCTTTATTGAATTATAATTTATTTTGCACAAGGTGGTGAGTTTACATGTAGAATATATGCAAATTGGCAACATAAGCACACTTGTTGCGGCAACAACTCGGTAAAGTAACAAAAATTCCTTTGACATATAAATATGTATGTATGTATATATGTATATAAATGTGTGCATAAACAATTGTTTATGCTTATAAAGATTTAATTTTTGCAACAATAACAATAAAACAATCGTTGCTTCACTTAACTACAACAGTAACAACAACAACTATTGGGTAATGATTTAAAAGCGTTTTGCTGCCATTAACAGGAAAAATAACAGAATTAAAAATAACAAAGATAACAACAATAGCAACAAAAAAAAGGAATAACACTGTTAGTTGTTTTATGGCAAAAATATATACCATTCATGGTGCTGAGGTGAACCTATCTGGTGCATATCTGGCCACTTACATTCCAAGCAACATGTTGCAAGGCTGGCACTACTCAATTAATTAATGTAAAACAGTAAGAGAAAGTACGTGTGTAATATGAAATCAATCGTAAATTCATTTAAAATGCTCTAAATCTTTTAGCAACATTCTCAGCAACATGTTGCAGTACTTCAGACACAAATGTTGCAACGATTTTTTTTTTCTAATTTTAACTTTACTTACTGGAAAAGTTTCAACGACCACTTAACTCTTTCATGATCAACGAATTTGTCCACCAAAATTGGCGTTACCTTATATGCAACTTGTTGCTATACTTTCACTACAACCATTTATATACATGAAGTTGGGGATTAATTCGATAAAAATATTACGCAATATGCTTAGCAACGATTTCTTACCTACTTAACTGTATTAATTTTTTATGCTTATGGTAAAATAATAAGCGCAGACAAGAAATTTCAAATAGCGTCATTGTAAAATTCTAAAAAAAAATTTCTTTTAACATGGAAAATTATAAATTTTAAAAAGTTCTAATGAATTTTCGAGTATTCCGCATATTTTTCTAATATTTCTTTTACTAGTTTTAACAAAAATAAAACAAAAAGTGAAATTGATACTTTTTCCGTTATTTTACAGAAAAAACAACGACTTAACGCAAACGTTTTAAACAGTATATTAAAAAAAAAATTTTTAATTTTATATAAACATTTTCCAATATTTAATTTCTTCGCTTTTCTAGTAAAAAAAAATATATAGGACAAACACTCTTTTTCTAGTATAGAAATGTTAAAATAAAAGTTTTTGTTAAATTAGCAAAAAATTTTGTTTTTTAATTTTCATAAACATTTTTTTGTTATTAAAAATAAAATTGTATTATTAAAAATGCTTAATATTGTTTATTCTTAAAATTTTTTTTAAATTTCCCTTTTCATTTCTATTATAACTTTACTCTATATATACTTACATATATCGTAGATGGAATAACACTGAACTGCTTTATATATCATACTTTCAGCAATTGTAATTTGCAATTTACCCTTTATGTTTGTAATGAATTTTTATAATTTTTCACAAATGTGCGCAGTGACACTAAAGTTGTTGCTTACAAATAAAAATAAAAAAATAAAACAATAAAAAATAAATAAATTTGCAATTGCTTGCGATAAGAATGCGCCCACAGCCAACGGACAGAGACACCTCCAGCAGCAACAACAACAACACCAAACGAAAGCAACAGTAAAGGGTGTTTTGTCACTCAAATGACCCACAAGCAAATATGCTTAGCGATTATATGCAGAAGGCAGAAAGACATACATATCAACAAACATATTTGCAATCGCAATTTATACTGAAAAGTGTTGACGACAAACCGACAAGCAGGCAGACGGCGGTCAGGCGGACGGACAGTTGGCATTGTACCGAATGAAAATGTCAACAATTTGTTTGTGTTATTGGCAAATATCGTGCATTTCAGCGGTATTTGTTTGAGTATTCTCTACGTGTATCTATTTGTATGTGTATTTGGTTGTTTGGTTGTCCACCACCGCCCAGCGCCCACATGGTTTTTCACATGGTCAGCACTAACAACTTCACCAACACCAACGCCAGTCGAACAACCAACCGAAGCATGAGCTTGAGCTGTTGCTGCGCTTGTTGTTGCATTGTTTTCTTGTATTGCTGTTGTTGTTAGTTTTTAGCTTTGTCACACATTTTTCGCACTCACTGTTTATTTGTCGAATTTATTAGCTCCTTTTTCATGCTGCACACTTATTTGCGCTACAATTTTTAGCATATTTGCGCATGAACATTCGCACATGCGTCTGTATATATTTGTGTATGTGTGCGTGTGTGTGTGTGCATGTATTTAGTTGAGTGCGTTTGCGCCGATCTGTTAGCGGAGTCATCCTTTGTGCTTGCCAGTCAAAAATGTGTTAATATTCACTTGTATTTGCTGCTGTTGTTGCTTTTGTTGTTCTTGTTGTTGCTTGCAGACAAACGCTTATGTAAATAGCACAAGCGAACTTTGTTGGCATTCTATAATCGGCAATTTTTGGGCGGGCAATTCAAGGGCGCTGCCGAGACGCTTTTAGAACTCGTCGCACCGACGTAAGCGAATGTGTGTATGTGTTTGTATGTGTATGTGTTTAAAATTGTATGCAAATAAATATTTGCGTTTGGCTTTTTGCTATTTGCCATGCGGCAGTTAATTTGTCAGGATCTATTTTTGAACATTTCATGCCGAAAATATAAACTGAAATCGCTTTAAATATCACTCAACACTCACACACACTCCCATATGTAGCGGTATAGTATGCAGATATTTTTATACGTGTATGTATGTTTGCAAGTTTGCTTGTGAGTTTGATTATATAAACATATTATTGGCTCAAGCATTTCACAAGCTAATTTCATATGTTCAATCATATCGATTTCGCTCTTGATTATATCTAGAATTTGCCTGTATATTTAGATGAGTGTATGTATTTATAGAAATATGTTTGTGTATTGGCGTTAAAATGCTCTTCAAAGCTCAATAGGTTATTGAATACTATAAACAAAAATTTAGAAAAATTTAAATTAAAAAAAAAATTAGAAAAAAATAAAATAAAAATAAAAAAAATATTAGAAAAAAAAATTATTTTTTAAACATTTTTTCAATTGATGTTCTTAGAGTTTTTCGAAAATTCGTTTATAGAAAACTTAAATAATAAAGAAAGCACTTTAATATTTAAAATGAAATCCATATAAAAACAAATTTCCATATTTTTAAATTATTGTATGAGAAACTGCTATATATATATTTTCAAGGAGTACTAATATTTTTTTGTGCTTATTTACTAATTTCAAATACTTTTTGTGATCTGCAGCGAATTTAAATTGCAACTAGTATATGGAAATTTTTAAAATCTAGAAATGTTGAAATCTTAAAAAGTAAAAATGTTCTTAAATTCTGATGTTCTGAAACAAAATTGTTTTAGAAAATTACAATATTTATAAAAATATTTCGAAGGTAAAATTAGAATTTTTTAAAATATAAAATTTGAGAATATTTAAATTCTAGAAGTTGAAAAACATTAAATATATATGTACTTGCATATGACATATATAAACATATGAGGTATTGTCACATTTCAAAACTTTTTTTGGCAGATTTCAGAAGAACCCGAAACTATATAGTATAAGTGAGAACAGTTACCCAAATAACCCAAAATCATAAATTTATATCAAATCTAATTATTCATGAGAAGTACTACATAAAAACATATGAAAAACTTGTAAAATTTAGAAATTAAAATTTAAAATAATAATAACTTTTAAGAAAACTGACTTAGATTGATGACATGCCTACGGATAGTGGATGGATTTAGCATTTAAAAAATTTAAAGCAGTGGATACTCTTACAAAGGAGAATAAATTATGACTTTTAGAGCGAAGTGACTTTTGAAAAAAAAAAATTTTTTTATTAAAATATCGATATAATAATTTTTTAGTATTTTAAATGCATCAGAGAGATTTAAATTTTTTTAAAATTTTAAAATATAATACTTTTAAGATAGAATTAATTTTTTGAAAAAATAAATAAATACAAAAAATTCGAAAGATTAAAATTAAAAAAAAAAATGTCGAAAAATTATTAATTGTTTCAGTTTTAGAAATATCTGCTAGAAAAAAAAAATTTTGAAATTTTTAGTTTACAAAAATTTTTTAAATAATTAAAAGCTCCTTCTTTGCTTTTAAAGCAATTTTTCTTAATAATTATTCTATAAAAATTAGTGTTACTTAAAAAAGGTATTATTTTAAAGACAAGTAAAAATAATAAAATAAAAACAAATTTTAAAAAATTAAAAAATGTTGACTACGCCTTAACTAATAATATTTAAGTCCACGCGTTAACATTAAGTGCCATTATAATTATTTAAAAAAGCATATTTCTATATAATATATATAAATATCAGATATAAATTTAGACAAGTTTATATACACGCATATCTCTTAGCTACAATTATATTCACACAAAACTTTCATTGCTTTATATACATTTTTCTTTCATATTTAGTACAAAGCTTAAGCCTCACGACAACCGAGCTTGGGTCAACAGTAATATGACAGAGCCATTCTTAATATTTTCTTTAATTATAGTGTCGCCAAAAACACCAGCTGCCCAGCAACCCTATAAAATTTGCACAAAAAGCCTAGCAATTTGCTGCAAGCAACCACATGCATGCATCTGAAGTTCACATATGGGTATACTAGTTGTAGATATGTATGTGTATGTGTGTGTATGCAAAGGCAAGACGAAAATTAAGTAGATTTAAGCGTAAACGCTTTATGACACATTACACATTATCCACTTAACTCGACAAATACGCCGCCATATGCGAGCTGATATGCTCATATACATCCACATGTGTGGATGTTTGTGTATGTTTGTGTGGCAAAGTAGACAGACGCCTATAGTTGACTTCCACTGGACTGTCGGTTAATAAAGTAGTTGAAGGAAAGAATCATGGCGCAGAAAAAATGGCCACAGCGAAAAAGCGAAGCAAAAACAAAAGCAACAAAAGGAATTGAAAAGGGAATCAGAAGTGCACACACACATACATACAAATATACCCACTTGAATTGGTTGCATGAAAAAATCACGCGATGCGCTGATGTCCGCTGTTGCTACTTCATTTTTATGTGCGCTGTTGTTGTTGTTGGTTTTTGTTTTTTTGCAAATACATATGTATGCGTAAATATATATATATATATACGTCAGTATGTACTTTTTCTGCCTTGCAAGGTCCTGCAATATTCTCAACATAATTATGAAAAATTATGCGATGTGGAGCAATAAAAATGTGTTGCGAAGGAAACAAAAGTAGAAAGAGTAAAAGCGGCCTTGTAATTTATTATAAGCTGCTACAACAACAAGCCGGCAAGCGACAAGTGCCTCTAGACGCCAGAGTAACGGAAACGCCGCAAGCTTCCTTAATGACAAGGAGAGAAAAAACAATGCGGTGAAGGGAGGCGTCCGAAGGCGGACAAAAACAACAACAACAACAACAACGACAACAGCAAGTGATTGCAATGCGCAAATAAATGAAAGAGAAAATACTTTATTACAATTGTTCGCATTTTTTTTACTATTCTTATATTATTTTTTGTTTTTGCTTTTGCTTTTTGTTGCACGAAGTGTGAAATTTATTGTTTCACAAAAGTTCTTCATTTGCGCCTTTATGCATTTCGGTTTATTGTAATTTTTTTACACTTTTCATTATTTGTTGTTGGTTTTGCTTTATGGCGGCCACGCGGGCGTTTGCAAGGCAAAAGTTTTTGGCATGATTGTCAGCACGTTGTTTTATAATTACCCTAATTATGATTATTAATTGCACCGTTGTTTATTTGATGCTTTTCTGGCGCTTTCGGCAAGTCAACGCCACACAGTAGTTTTGACGTTAAAAAAATTCCGAAAAAAAAAATGCAAAAAAAAAATAAAAAAAAATAAAAAAAAAATTTTATGATGAAAGAGGCAAAGAATGTAAAAATGTATGAAAAGTTAAGTGAAATAAAAAATAATTGCGTTTGTGGCAGTTAATTTTGCAAATTTTGAAGTTCAGCGCCTTCGTTGAGGCGCAGTAAAATTTTTATAATTTATTTATTTTTATATTTTTTTGTTTTTGTTTTTAATAGGAGAGAAATAGTTTTATATTGCACAGTGCGAGGGAGAAATTTACGTAAGCGAAATAGTGCAAAGTTTCGTTGAGCAGAACTTGGAGTTAGGTTTTGCGGCAAGTTTGTAGTTAAATAACGCTTTGCTATAAACTCGAGTTTAAGGTTTTGTGTGAGTCAAAGAACTTTTTATGGTGTATGTCTTCTCATTGGAGTGTTTAAGGCACTTTGAGTTAAGTTTTATTCTTATTTCGGTGTCTGATAAACTCTGTGTAAGGAACCGAGTTAAGGAACTTTTTTTGGTAAACACTGTGTTTGAGAATTGTATTAAATACTTAACTCTAAAATTATCAATAAACTCGAGTTAGTTTTTGCACAAACTCTGCGTTTATCATTCTTTATATGTAAGGCGAGGAAAGGTCTTTCCTTTTTATGTTGTCTCTCTTCTCATTGGAGTGTTTAAGGCACTTTAAATTAAGTTTTATTCTTAATAAAGTGTTTAGTAAACTCTGTGTTTATCATTTTCTACATGTAAAGCGAGTTAAAGAACTTTTTTCTGGTCAACTCTGAGTTTGAGTATTGTATTAAATATTTAACTCAAAAATTATCAATAAACTCGAGTTAATTATTTGCACAAACGTTGTATTTATGGGCATTGTAAAATGATTAACACTAAAGTTGCGATAAACTCGAGTTAAATAATTACTCGAGTTATATATTCAAATATGTTTCGACCTTTCTTAAAGCAAAATTTAATAATAACGTTAGGAAATTAATTTCAAAAAACTGAAATTTCTAGCAGAAAATACTTTCCAAATGCTAAATAAAAATAAGTCAAGGAATGTAATCAAATATTAGAATAAGCGAAAAGTTTAATTTAAAAAGTTCAAAAATTGTATTTATTACAACCAAACCCTAGCCAACCCTCATGATCCCCTCATAAAATTTTATAAATTTTTTTTTGTGAAATTAAAATGGAAAATTGCATTTAGAACAAATTATTGCTTTTTGGTCAGACAATTGTCCCACGAACTGAAAAAATTTACTCTCCTTTGCTTATATGCTTCATTGCTTGCCACATTGCCTGGCTGTTCAAATCATTGCTGCTGCAGTGTTGCAGAAAGCTGAAATATTTTGGTTACACAATAAAAGTTTTTGCTAAAAATCGTAAATTCAGCGCGCTTGTAGTTGGGAAAAGGTTGTAACACAATGTAGCTACGGAATTAGTGGCAGGTGGACAGCGAATTAAGAGTTGAACGAACGGTGGCAAGTAACAAGGAATCGAATGAGGCTGATTGTAGGAGAGTTTTTTGGAATAAAAATTCTAAACTGAAACGAAAAACAACCATTTTATAGAATAAAATTTTTTAATTAAGCTCGGCTTAGCGCGTTCAAGTTCAAAAATTACAAAGAAATAATTTTTATTTATTTCTGCTCTGCCTCTGCCACCCACTAAACCGCTAATATGTGCCCTAAAACCACATTGCGGATATCATTTCCTTTATTGTCCTGCATATTGCAAAGTTTCCAAATGCTCAGCGCAAAGTTTAACCATTTAACCGCATTAATTTCATAAAAACTTTTGCGCTATCACCGATGATCCCGCCGATTGCCCAGCAAACATCCAACGCAGGGTAAACAAAAATCATACAGACATTGAAAGCTAGCGCGGAAGTATTGTTGTTGTTTTTTTTTTTAAATTTTGCACCTTAGTTGAAGCTACGCAACCGGTGCACTTCATCGAGTCCATTAAACCTCATCAACAACACGACAGAATACAATCAACACATGTGGCATGTGGCATGTGGCAGCGGGTGTGGCAACAAAAGGCCAAAAGAACAATAGCTGCAGTCAACAATTTGCCACATCAACATATGCGCCAAACACACACACACACATAGACACCCGCACAGGGTGGCTTACTGACTTGCTGCCTTGTCGTAGTTATTTTGTTGTTGCTTTTGTTAACACTTACTGCCCTCCTTGTTGTTATTGTTGTTAATATTTTATTTCACCTTCATCGCTGTTCGTAAGCACAGCAAAGAGACCGCGAGCGCGTGGGGTTGAGTTGGGGCAAGGTCCTTTCATCGTCCATATGTCCTTTCACCTTCGTGCGGCACGAGACATACCAGCGATTGTTTACAGTAAGCAGACCTTTAGCCACAGAGAGTTTACTTTTCAACTGACAAGAGTTGGTTGCAATGTGTGTGATGGAAAAAAGTGCAAAGAAATATGGCAAGAAGTTGCCACAAGGACCAAATGACTAGCATGTTGCCGGCGCGCCGTGTTGCAAGTTAGCACATACGGCGCAACTCAAGCGCAGACAAGAGTAGACATGTATGTA
Source organism: Bactrocera minax (assembly GCA_021498325.1). Classification (NCBI taxonomy): domain Eukaryota; kingdom Metazoa; phylum Arthropoda; class Insecta; order Diptera; family Tephritidae; genus Bactrocera; species Bactrocera minax. The sequence goes on from JAKEEE010000001.1 coordinate 7,627,800, forward strand.
TTGTGTTTGTGTATGTATTTGTGTCGTAGCAAAGTAAATTGCGGGTGTTGTTGCCACAAATGCTATTTAGGGAATTATTCGGTGGCAAGTTGGTGCAGTGGGGCTTGTGGAGCAACTGGACAAATATACAAAATATCCATACATCACAAGGATAAGCGCAATGCAGCAAACGTCGTCATGGCTAACACAAATGCAAACAAACACAACAACAACAATTACAACGACACCTGTACTTGCAACATTTTTCAATGTGCGAAATTGCTTGCGCACACGCCTACTCCTACTCGCACATGGCTTGTTGCAAGACACGCAGCAGCAGCTATCTTATGTGTTGCTACATGCTTGCCTTTGTTTTTGAAATTTTTGGTTTTTGGAACCGCCTCACCTTAAATTTCGAGTTCGTTGATTACTTCTGTCTAACCTGCTACCATATCGCTTGCTATCATCTCGGTAACTACAAGCACCGATAAATTGTCGCATCACAGCAATTCTCAAGTCCACAAGTCCATTGATTTAGGCCCGATTATTGTCAGGCTTGGTTTGGTTGCAGGAGTTTGGCGTTGCGCCCAAACTATTGTCACACGGCTGAGTGCCCAAAATCAACTCGGTTTACCCTCTACACCAGTCCGAGTGGCAGTTTGACTGTGCGCCACCTCAATTGGTTGTGGTGGCACGGCATTGGCTGGCGGCTGGCGGTTGGCGGTGATGGCGGTGTTGGCGCTGGTCAGGCAAGTGTAATAAATTTGCGCACCATAAAATCTTTGCGGAAAAATAAAGTATCCAGCCAGTCAGTCGAGGCAGGCAGCCAGGCAGCCAGGCGACCAGGCAGCAATCCAATGGCTACTTTGACTCCGTTGCAAGCGCGTATGTGTCTGCTGTGTGGCTTGTGGTATCAACGGCAACGGTAGTGAGAGGTAGAGAGGTAGAGAAAAGATTTTGTCGCCGAGGCAACGCAGCGTAAACTGAAGCAAAAGTTAGTGATGTTCGCAGAGGATTTATGGTGCACACGCTGATTCGCTAGCTCCGTATATATAAGTTGGTGTGTGCCTGTGTGCCCTTGGGGTCAGTAGGGCCTTTTGGGGGCATGCCAACGTCAACGCGCAGCAAATTACAATTGCTTCGAAATATAACAAAAAAATGTAAATTTCTGCTGACAGCAAACTTTATTATTTCAACTTGTTTGATGCATCAATGATTCCTATTTGACTTTATGTATATTACTTGAACCTAGCATAGTCTAAATTACACACAACTTTAAGCTTAAATAATATTTTCACTTAACTGCGACTTGCTGACAACTAGTTTTCCTCTCTTCCTTACAGATCTCGCCGCGTGTGCAACAAATGCCACAAACTTGCCACACCAACTGAGTTGAGCACTAACATCCACTGGCCGAGCGGTGTAGACACCAGGTTTACGTGCGAGACACAGTGCGCGCATTTTAATTAACATAAATTCCCCGAAAACGCGGCGACCTGATGACTATGGCAGAAGGCACCGACCCCATGGGGCATCAGGCGGGCTCCCATCACAACCACCATCACACCCATCACAATCACCATAGCCACCAGCATCCGCATCATCAGCATCCGCACCAGCAGCTGCATCAGCGCCAACAAGCGTCACATCCTCATTATGCGCCTTATGCTGCTGCTGCCGCCGCCGCCGCCGCTGCGGCACATATGCAACACTATCCGTTGCCGCAACATTTGCCATTGGCGCTTAGCTTGCAACAGCAGGCTGCTACCGCGGCGGCTGCGGCTGCGGTGGCCGCTGAGCATATGAACAACAATCAGCCTTTCGTGGCCAACAACAATGTGCCGTGGAAGCAACGCAAGCGGAAACGTTTGTCGGCCGTGTTGGATAAATTGCATAATCACAACAATAACAATAATAATAACAGCAACAGTGGTGGCAGCAGGCATAGTGACGGCGGTGGCTGCAATAATAATATTAACAATAACAACAACAACAGCAACAACAACAACAACAACAATGTTTATGAACACGACAATCACAATCACAGTCATGTTGCGCCGATGGACGGCGATGAGAATGTCGAGAATGAGGCTAATTATAGGCACAACAACAACAATGATAATAGCAGCGATGTTGGCAGCAACAATAATGTGAGGAACGCGAAACGTCAAAACTGTGGCAACGATAGTGGGAAAGCGTTAACGTGTAACCAGCGCACCATTAGTGAAGTGAGCGGTGATGAGGCTGAGGCCGAAGCTGAGGCGGAAGCCGATGTCGATGCGGTGTCTGAAGATTTATCGCTAGAAAACGATAGTCCACGCATTAGCATGAGCCCACTGCAGTTGGTCTCGACACACGATAGTCCATCCGGTGCGTCACATGCCGCTGTCGCCGCCGCAACATCGACACCCAGCGACAATCCGCTGCATGTCGACATCAAGACTGAGCACATGCATAATCCCTATGACCGTTATTTTCCCATACCATCGCCACTCTTTGGCTACTACCTACATACCAAGTATTTGAATGAAGTTTTTCGCCGGCGGCAGGATCTCTACACATCACCAATGCAGCACACACCTTCGTCGATCGCCTCGTCCATTGCCGATGAGGCATCGCCTACCAGCTTGCCGAACATCGGCGCTCATCTCGATCATCCGCCGCCATTTCCACCAACCTCCACAGCTACTGCACGCGTTGCAGTTGGCGGTCCGGGGCGTTCACCACCGCCAGCCGTCACCGTCGCACTACCCTCGCCACCACGTAGCGACTCGTCGATTACTGCTGCAGCCACAGCCAATACACGTTGCAGCCCATCGCCGGCTACCCAGGCCAACACCACGGATCCGGCCATTATGCCGCCGCCGCAAGAGCGTCCGTTGGACTTGTCTGTACGCAGTGGTGGCAACACACCCACCTATGAGTTGATGGGTGGCAAGAAGTACAAATCGCCCTCTCCACTACCGGCAACCACACTCATGTTGCCACCAGCGCAGCAACCCGTCTCAGCTACTGTCAGCGCCGCATCGATGCCGCCAAGTCAAAGCACGCAGAAATCGACCACAGCCAGTGGTCACAGTGGCAACAACAGCGCCAATTATGCGCCTTTAGCCAGTTCCCCTGCACCCGTTTCGCCCTACGCTGCAGCTGCTGCCGCTGCACATGCTGCTGCCGCCGCGGCCGCTGCTATGATCAAGCTCGAAATGCCGATGCATCCATTGCATCCACACGCACCCACCAGCACGGTGGGTGTGCCGGTGATCAAGGGCGACGTAGCATCGCCCACCACGAAGGAATCGGTCGCCTGGCGTTACAATCTCGACGTCTCACCAGTGGTGGAAGAGATGCCACCCGGTTCGGATGTGGCTTACGTCTGTCCCGTTTGCGGACAGATGTTCTCGCTGCACGATCGTCTTGCCAAACATATGGCGTCGCGTCACAAATCACGTAATCCTGCCAATGACATCACCAAAGCCTACTCGTGTGAGGTGTGTGCGCGCTCCTTCGCACGCTCCGACATGCTGACACGCCACATGCGTCTACATACCGGTGTCAAACCGTACACATGCAAAGTGTGCGGTCAAGTCTTCTCACGTTCGGATCATCTGTCTACGCATCAGCGCACACACACCGGCGAGAAGCCGTACAAGTGTCCACAGTGTCCGTATGCCGCGTGCCGGCGGGACATGATCACACGCCACATGCGTACGCACACGCGTTACGAGACACAACAGCGTGGCGGTAGTGGCGCAGCTGGCGGTGGCGGTGGTGGCGAATTGGGTGGTCCCTCCAAGTCACCGCTGCCCCTACTCACCGACATGAAGATGAACTTGCCAATGCTGTTGAAGAGTGAAGAGTTGGCGGGTAAATCACCGATGCACAGCGGTATCGGCGGTTCCATGCCGATCGTGGTGAAAACAGAGAGCGCTTAGTGGCGACTACGACGCACATATAGAGGCTGCAAGGCGTAGAAGCGCGCAGGTGGCTCTCCCATGGAGGGCTGCTTCGAGGAGGACTAACAAAAAGACACTTGTATGAGACAAGAAGACATGAGCGTAAGATATGAAATGACAAACTCTATAGGCTAAGCGTAGAGAGTAGCTAAGTAACGTAACTCGCGTAAGAAGTCGTACACTAAAAGATAGAATTTATATTTTATTTTTCGAAAATCTCTTTGTAAAGACTGAGACTAATTTAAGCCTAAACAAATGAATTTTAATTTTTAAGTAAAAATATTAAAATTGAATGCGAGAGTTGCTTCATATAGGTGCTGGCCGACAAAATTTGTCGAGTTGCCTAAATTGAGTGTGAAATGCTGATAATTGTGTGGTGGGCATGTGGTTGCCTTAGTGAATTCCGACATTTTTGTAGAAAGCTTTTAATTTTTGTGCGCAGAATTGATAGGTTAGTAGCTTTTTGGTGAAAGCTGTTTACTTAAAGTGATTTGGGTAGATTTTTAATTTCCTCGTTTACTACAGTCATAAACTATTATGAGATAAACTTCTTTTAAAGTTTTTGACTTGTTTGTTATATTGAGAATAATTTTGCTGAAAGCTTTGCTGGTGAAAGCTCTTAACACTTTATTTTTACGTTTAAAAAGCTTTTTCGTAGTGATTTCTCTGTGAAAGATTTTAACTTACGCTTTCACTTTTAAAGTGCAGTGAACTTTCTTGGGCTTTTTTTTGATGAAAGCTTAGAGCTTTCACTTTTTCGTATTGTTTTCTTACACACTCATGCAATTGTCAGCAGATTAGGTATTGCGGCCAAATTTAATATTTCAATTCAATAAATATGCATACAAAATGTAACATTTAAGACAAATGGTTGTGAACAACAGCATTGTTAGATATTTCTGAGCACAAGCATTTTTTCATGATAACTCCCATTCTCCCTCTCTCATAAACACATTCATTGCAAAACAAACAAGCTAGACAATTAAGAGATTATTGAAATAGTTACTCTTATAATTTTAAGTTAAAAAATCACTTAGTTTATAGTTAAAAGCGAATAATTGGATTTCATTAGTTTTTTAATTTGATTTAACGAATTCGTAGTTTGTATGTGAGAAAAGTTGAAAAGTAAATAGTCGATTGTAAGACCCACAAATTAATTTTAAGCATAATTTCATTTGAAAATTCCCAACTGCATTGTAGTAATTTATTCTAAATTTTTAAGCTGCTTACATTTAAGTTACAAAAAATATATTTAATTATTATTTATTGCTAGTGTAAACGACTCACACACACACACACACACATAAACAAATTTGTATTATTATAAAGCGAGATGGCAGATGAAGCGTCAAAAGACAAAGAAAGCGTTCTTCTAATAACCGAGCAACTAGAATTACGGCGTGTGAAAGACCGACGAGTTACAAAAACGAAAACGGCGTACGAAAAAAATTCCTAAATTTAATTTAATTACTTCATTTCTTTTCGATTTGTTTAATTTATCGCTAAAACTAATTTAAAATGTCGATTCATTTAATGAAATAAAAAATGTTTTCCTTTGATTTCTCACTGTTCTTTGAAGCAACCATTTGTTGTTGTTGTTTGTTTTCTTGTTACACAAAGCAAATGTTAAAGGCCAGTGCCGTTATGCAGCAAAAAAGACACAAACACACACACCCCCAGCTTCGAGTTCTACTTACTACTTTTCATTGTTTATTATTATAGAATTTTTTTTTTAATAAAAAATTAAATATTAATCACTATTTTAAATACTATTATTATTTATTTTGTTGCACCAAAAATTTTTTATTGTAATTTTAAATATTTTTACTGTTTCTATTACTTAACTCACTCAAATGTTTTCAATGATGTTTTCTGTGAAATCTGTTAAAAGTGTTTAAAATGTATTACATTGTACTTTAGGCAAGTACAGTTAGGCGTTTTGTTCAAGTTTTTCCACACCACATATATTATTTAAGTTGTAGCACATACACACATACGTATTTAGTATGTTATTGCTTACCAACCTGCTAGTTTATGCTAATTTCATTTAATTAATTCTAGTTTGTTTAAGCTGTTATTTATTACTTGAATTGAATTGAAATTTAACATTAAGTTTTGCTTTTAATAATTTATATTTGTATGAAGAGAAATAAACTTGGTTATGATTATTTTGTAATATGCTTTTGTTTTTTAAATAAATAAAATGAGAAATAAATTTTTGCATTGAAGAAAAAACTGAAGCACACATTTCATTTTATTTCAATTCTTTTTGTTTGTGTTTTTTTAAAAATTTTTTTTTAAATAATTTGAATATTTTTTTATCTATTTAATTAGTTATAATGAGAACAGACTGTTCGCGGAAAACTAAAAGAGACTTATAGATATGTTTTACCACTAATGCGTATCAAACTCTCATATCGCCACTCTAACGGTACTCTTTTCATTATTTATATTAAAAAGTTGACTGCTGGAGAAATTCAAGAACCCATACTAGCTAAAAAGTTGATATTTTTCAACGTAAACCACTTTTGGTTCTATACTTTTTTCTCATACTTGATTTATAGCTTCGATACTCAACTACAACCTACATTTAAGTGTCTCTAAATATCTAATCGTGTCTGCCTTTTATTGTTCTACTCTTCTTTATTGTTCTAATTTGCAGTCTCAAACAGAAAATTATTAGAATTATATTGGTTTTACAATCTAAAACAGCATATATGTTTCCATCGATACTCTGGATCCGCTTCTTGATAATCGATTTCATATAACGCCATATTTAGTCGGATCAATTAGCTTTGACGATTTTGTAAATTAACTCACTATGTTCGTTGTTTAAACATGCTCAATGTAGATCAAACAATTGGAGACAGTTGTGTCAAAAGTGTTTTAATTCTGATCGTGAAATATTTCCTGTTACTGAAATGGATAAAAACTTAACTTTGAAACGAACTTGCTTTATTTGCTCATAACAGAAGTATTGAACTTCCTTAGTCAATATAATAAAGTTTTGATTACTATTTGCCTTTGTATAGAAGAAGGAAGAATACCACGATTGTTATTTAACTCTTGTGAATAAAGCTGAGACTGCGCCATGCAGCACAACAACAAAATACGAAGAATCGTTTTTAAGCTTAATTTATTATCAATTAAATACTAATTGGTCAATTAGTTCGTTGCTGTGTAAGAATGAGAACAATTAGGTGTTAATTTTGAAAGTCTCTCATTCTTACCTAATTAGGAGTCTAATTGTTTAAGAAACGGTAGCCCAACAAGCTTCAATATGGCCACTTTTTTGACTTGATGCAGACCAGTTCTTTAGGACTAAAAAACTTTTTCATATTTAATAATATAGCACACCCAGTGACTAAATTAAAGAATATTTAGTCATTCATTGTATAGATTGCGAAGCACTCTTCTCATTATCCAATGTATATCTTGTTATTTTTAATATATACCAAGTTGGCTTTCGAAATTCAATTATCGCTTTATATTTGTCATTTCATTCTTAAAATCTGCCGAAATATCCTTGCTTTAGGGAAAACTATCCTTATTTATTCGATGTTATCTCGTAAAAGTCAACTTATTCACCAAAAATTAAAAGTTTCGTCAACGGCTTCCTATAAAATCTCGAAGGAAATCCAATGTGTTGCGCCCCTAGATTTTTTTCATAGTGGACATTAAGTTGAATTTAAAGCGGTCAGGACCTTAGCCACCTTCCACTGTCTCACACTTGCTTTATCAACGTTCGATTATTTCAAGAATTTTTATTTAAAGTAAGTTGAGCATTTGGTATTAATTATGCTTACAGAAAGGACCAAAGAGGCCCGACGATAGCAGGTGCCCATTTATCAATTTATTCTCACACGATTTTAGGCGATATGGTGCAAGGATATGGATAAGGGATATTGTTTCTTTTGGTGTTTAGCAACACTACTCATATTCACTGAGTTTACAAGACCAAAAATGTTCCTTTAACTCACCATAAACAGCACTTTTTAGGTGTTTATTCTGTCTAGGTATAGTTCATGATTTCTCGTCTTCCTTTCTTTATTGATTGAATCAATAGTAAAATCTGAAATTGTCGAATAAAAATTTGTTTAAACAAATAGTTTAACAAACAACAGTACTTTTAGAAGAGAAAAGCACATCAGTCACTCAGAGGCGACTGTTTTATTTGTTGGATATGACGTTGACGAAACTTTATTAGCACTTGCTATAAAGTTTCTGCTGCTGCTTTCGTCTTGGGAGCTTTTCGGATTCCCAAGGATTACCGGATATGAGGCCCGGATTATATCCGGTTGTTCCGGATTCTATAAAGCGACGGTTACGTATGTTTGCCTCCAACAGCGTATTCCCTGAGGAGTTACGAAGACATTTTTTGTAGAGATCCAGCACTTTTTGGTTCAGTATTTGTCCAGTTACGATTTTCGGCAGAATCCAATTTCGGCAGCAGAAGGTTAAATTCAAACAAACAAACAAAAAAATGTCAAAAACGAAAAAGGCACAACAACAAAAAATACATAGCTTTATGCAGAAAACGTGGCGGATGCAGTACGCGTTTAGATTTATGCCAAATTGTCAGCGCTGCAACAATAAACCTTGCAACAGCCGTGAAGCGATGTCGGAGAGGCCAACTATTCGCGTTGATACCGGTACTTTATGTCGCTAGGGAGTCACATAATGCATGTTACTGTTTTTGTTGTTGTAACTGGTGTTGATGTGGCATTCAGAATGATGCATGTGATGCCGCGGCGCGCCATTGTGTAGCGGTTGCAACAAATGATAGATATGAGTGGGGAAAAACAAGAGTTATGCTACAGTGGCTGTTGCAACAACGTATTAGTCGTAATAGACACTCGCGGACACGCGACAATGTGCAACTGCATTTGCCAAAAACAACACTATGTCTGTGGAAGTTCTAGTTTTAGACACAATAGACATTGGATCCCAAGTGTTGTGCTGCAAAGGGGTATTTGTTGTCGCAGCTTATGCATGTATATTCGCACGTTTCAAGTGCGGCCCACTATATTGTTTTGATTTTATGTGGCAGCTACCGTATATATGTGCTGATGGCATTTAATCATTGCACCAAACAATTGACTAATTTCGCGCTTAAGCGCTCGAAAGCCCAAGTGTTCCCAAATGCCCTAAACAAGTGATGCGGCAGTTCGTACGGCCACTCGGTTAGCCGGCTAAATATTGGCTAGTTGGAAAGCATTCATTATCGCATAGTGGTGGGAAGAGTACTAAATTGGTTTATCTTCATGCGTATGCATGTATATAAGGGTGGAGTAGTAAAGAGATCTTTATTGAGGCAATTTTAACAGCGCAGTCCCACTTGAACTAAATACCAGGTTCTCTTTTATTGCTCTGTTTTGAAATTTGAAATTAAATGTGGTCATGTGAGTGTTCCACATTTTGTTTTAGAGCTTTGTAAAACTTTTTTTTAACGGAGAAATGTTCAAAATGTTTTATTAAAAGGGGAATAGATGTGGAGAGTTCCATTTTAAGGAGAATCTTTAGCAAACATTTTTTTAGTCCTTTTGCATAAATTTTAGCGGTTGAACTCAGGGCAGATAGATTGCCCTAATTGCCCTTTATATCAGATGTCTTTACTTTTATAGCTTCTCCTCATCTAGCGAATATAGACAGCTTTTTGTGATATTAAAAAGGTCGCATAAAAACTCGTTGGTTAGAACACCCCTTCGATGACCATTGAAAAGAACAGATTCATAATTTACATAAAGTTCTCCTGAGTTTCCCAAATAGATCATTCTCTGTGGTCTGTATTGATCTTGTTTCCATGCCTTATGTACAACCCGGTGAGACGGAAAGCTTGAAAATAGTAATTTTGCTCGTTGAGAGGGAATATATGGACTACATAATAAGCGTTAAGTTACAACTGTATACATATATTATCCTCCGTTGATCCTTGGAGTTGATAGTGATTCTGGTTATGTGAATATACCTTCTTTTTCAGTGAATTTGATAAATCTGTGTTGAGTCCTAGATCATTTTCAAGAAGTTAACGGAATTTCAGAAAGATCAAAGAAAAAGTATGAGTTGAAAGGACTTTACATGCTTAAAAAGACATGTATTCTTACTAAACCCCTTTAACATTCCGACTGAACCTGGATATAAATAGAACTAATATGGCAATTACCCTCAAAAAAATTAAAATTGGACAAAAAAGGACCATTTTGTACCTGAATTTTAAAAAGAAAATATCTCCTGACTAAAAGTGACTTCTGAAGGAACTCCCAAGAAAGAAAAATCTACCGAAAAGAGTCTCACAGGTCTGGAGAAGGACCTTTTTGTAGAGATGAAATTAAGAATATTGTAATTTTTGACTTAGTAATGGAAACTGGTCAAGTATTTCATACTAATTTCCAAACTACTTCTTTAACTCTTAAGTTCGTCTATAAGGGTGTGTTCCGGGTTCAAGTTATGGAACACCGAGCTTTCAAAATCTCTTATTTCCACACCTTTCTATTAAAATGAATTCCAATTCAAGTCACGGAAAAGTTTATTAAATTTAGGTCATAAGGTTGGAATTTTCCTAGAGTTAAAGTTAAAGTTTACAACTTAAATATTTTTTATTTAATAATTCCTCGAATCATTCATGGAACATATTAATATTCAAATTATTTCTTTTACTCCTAAGTTCATCTACTAGTCAAGGCTTGATCCGAGTTCGATAAATGGAATTGTTCGAAATCACCGGAATATTGTCCAATCTTTTAATTAAATTATACCAAATACAAGGCTTGTAATCTGCGCTTTCCTGGTAATTATAAGCTTCAAGCAGACTCTTAAAGCTGTTTCCGGATGTTGAAAATTTCCTTTACTTTAAAGAGTTGCATTCGTAATTCCTTGTTTGTATTTCTAAACTATGAAAACATTAATTTGCATTATGCCAGTCACACACACATTCATTTGTTGCATCAAGTTCGTGAACTGGGTCAAAAATGTACCGCAAATCTCTGCATTGCAGCTTTTACACCGCCAACCCGCGCACACCCCCATCGGCCATCGAGTAATTATAAACACAAACAGAGTCAGTCGTCACCGCCATCAACTAAGTAGGCGACCGTAATCGCGCATGCCGTGTCACAGCGTAATTAAGGATTCACCCTCAACTTTGCTCCGCATATGCGCCAACGCCGCATCCACCGAGCTCAATGAGTAGTCAGCCAACTAACTAGCCAACCTCCCACCCGACCGAGCCAAAGGCCAACTTTGGCGCATTGTTGCCGCTGCATGCCAGCGTACACCGGTGCGTATGGCTGTATGTATGTGGGGCCCTTTGGCTCAGGCGTGGGAATTTACTTTCGCTTTTCGCCTTTTGCCGCAGTCACTTGTCGTAGCTTAACGATTTCCTGCCTCAATGCACCGCTTACTCCGTTATATTATACTTGCTTACTGATACTCTCAGGCTGAGGGAGTTTCTTCAAGCTTTTCGGGCCGTCTGCTTGCGTCACGGTTGCAAGTCTCGCAGGTAGTTAGTTGTAAGCAATATTAGTTCGTTGTAATGGTTCGTGTTTGTTGCGCGACTTTGGATTATTTCAAAGTTGGCATAAATCTGTTTGTTTTTGAGTTTTATTCGTTTTCTTCAGGTTAACATGCAATAATGCTGCCAAAACTTGGATAGGCGGGCGATGTGGGGTATACAACATCTCTCTATGTATTCTATTAAAGTGTTCAACGTGAAAGCATACATTATTATCGGAGAGATCTGAAGAATGGAGTTATTTTCCAGATTTAAAGTGGAACATGTCGCATAGGAGTTATCCAGACTTAAATTTTAACGGCAATATGTTTGATGTAATCAATTTTAGCTTTTTAAATAGGTGAGAACTCTTTCCATGGGTAACTTTCTTCCCAAAGGTGGTAAATAAACTCCTTTAATGGAGTTGGTAGAAAATCAGTGGTGAGTGCTTTCCAAAGTTGAGATCTCATTCGTCAGATCATTCAAAAAAGTAAGGCATGAAGCTTCCTAAAATATTATTCTTTGTAACTCAATCCTACTTTGTCTGTTCCTGATGAGTTCCATTGTCTATTAAAGCACTTTGCTTCTCCAAGAGAATTCTTGCAAAAAAGAAAAAATATACTGTAGGTCGATCCACATCAAAGCCTTGACTACAGGTTGGGGTATATTTTCTGAACCTTTCAATAGGGGATGAAACAATAGGAGGGAACATAGGGGAACAAAGATTATCACTATAGACTGGTACTAAACATATTAGTAATTGAGAGAACATTTGAGAAAGACTGTCTCTATTATTGCTGAGAATGTGGTTCATTGAAAATGCACTACGCAGAGCAGAAATTAATACGATTTTATAAATACCTTCATATAGCATATGCCAAGGACCAGGTATGCTTTTTTGACCTTTCGACCAGTTATTATATTTACTAATCGCTGTAACTACACAAACTACTCCACATAACACACAACTTTCACAACTCCCTTGGAGACAGTTTAGGAGCGCATTACCAGCAGGAGATGTAGAGGTCGGATTGTTTCGGTAAATCCGGCACAAAGAGGGTTTGGTACGTTAAATATATACCCCTAAGTAATCAAGACAAGACTTAATTATTGTTAGTCTAATATAATACAGTCTCTTGTTTCTTTAACAGGCGGTCTTGCGCCTAGCAAGTAATGAGAGAAGTAATTTTTAAGATCATCGCTATTTGCTTTCTATAGATACTGGTCGAACGTTATTGAAATTGAGGTACTGCATTTGCCGATTTTGGAGAGATTTCATTCAATGGTATGGCCATTAATATATACGTTGTCCAAAAACGTTACGTCAGTATAGAGATTGAACTTAAACTGAAGACTTAGTAGCCTCATACACTATCTAGAAAGCCATATCTTCTATCTTCTTGAACTTCGTGTGGAGCTTCGATGGCTGTAAGGGGAGGTCTAGACTATGCCTTACCGCAAGCGGCCGAACTTAAGCCGCCATTAGATTTCTTTGTAGATCTTAAATTGTACTTTCTATTTCGTTACGCACGACGATTAATTTGCTTGTTGGATTCTGAGTCTTTTCTATGAATTAGTCTGCTGAATAGAACATGTTTCCTTTAGCCAGTTGCATGATCCAGTTAACGGACCTGCTACTATTGGTCTCACAGTACTCTCAACCAACTATAAATGAAAAGTATTGTAGGTTTTTAAATATTTGAACGTCTCATTCCGCTCAACTGAGGAGTAATATCTTTCTTATTATTTCCACTAACCCTCCTGTTTACAACCTCGTTAAACAAATTAGTCATACGCTCCAAATGAAGATACTTATTTTGAAGATAAAAGATTATTTGGTGTTAAAATAAAACGGGAAATTCAGTAAATTTATTACATCCACTTTATTAGAGACAATTTCCGAGGAATTTTCTTTAACTAAAAATGCCGCGTTTAACATGCAAGGCCATTCAATGGACCAGCAAGCCAAACTCAGCGTGGTTTATGGAGCAAGAGGCAAGGAGCAGCGAGAAGAAGAAAGGGTTTGGCGAAATGGAAAACTACACAGCTTCCTGGCAAATCTAAACATGGATTTGCGCTCGATAGAACTTGTGTGAATGTCGCAGCGAGTTGCTGGTTAAGAAGAAAAGTGTCAATGGAGAGAGAGTTAGAGTGTGGTTCAGTGAGCGGAGAGGTGTGGCAACAAACGCAATTTGTACGCGGCGTGTCATCGTCGTGTCGTCGTAAAACTCTACACCACTTTTTTCGCATTAGAAATCTTACACTTGCGTATATTTGTGTGTGTATGTGTGTGTGTGTGTGAGTGTTTGAGTGTATGAGAGAAGTGTGTTTATGTCTCCAAATCCACTCAAGTTGGCAATTTCAATGGACAGCAAATTGGACAAGGCATAAAACGTCCACTGTCTGTCTGCGAATGTCAAGGACCAGTTGTTTCTGTTTGTGTAAGGACCAAACATCAAAGTCCAAACAACAACAAAAAGGCAGCGTCAGGGTGTGAGTGTCATGAAATGTGGCATGTGGCAAAGTGGTTATTGCTACACCGTGTGGCACGTCGTGGCAATCATGATCTTCCCAACTTCCTCCCTTGCAGACAGGTGCATGTGCCGTACGCCTGAGTTGCATGAGTGTGTGTTTGTGATCATAAATCGCTGGCTGCTTTAAGACACTACGTGCAACACGCCGTACAACAGGATGTTTAGTTAACGGCATGCCCAGTTTATTCTTGGTCGTTCGGGGCGTATGAACGTGTGGATTTTTATCACCCGACGAAGCGTGTGTCATTGGGCTGGATTGTTTGCTCTGATGAAGTTTAACTTTTATAGTGTTGTTCTGGACGGTTATTATTATTTTCATTCTAATTTTTCTACGGCGGTGAATTGGCCGCTTTATTGGATTTTTATGCTTTGAGTTTCTTTCGCAAAGCGTGTGAGTGACAGTTATTTGGCATATTCGCTTAATGTTATAATAAATTTAGATTGAAATTCTCGTGAGACGTTGACAACAGTTGGGAGCTTATTTGCTTGTTAGTGATAAGAAATTTTAAATAAAATATTTGAAAAAGTACAGCAAATGTAATGAGATCATAAAGGGTGCTTTTTAAGAGGTATAAAATTTTTATTTCAAATAGCACACAGAAAACATAATGATGTTTCCGCTATTTTGGCTTTATTATTTTCTAAATTTTGTGATATCTAATACACTGAGTTTCGAACATTTGGTAACAGAGGCTACATCTTGAGAACACAATTTTGCTGGCCGAATCTTGTATCACCTATTTCATCGTAGTCGATCTTATCTCATCACTAATGCGGCGAGTATTTGATTCCAACTGATCAGTCTTTGTTTATCAGCATAGATCATTGGGTTGATTGTGGAGTACACAAGGATTTTAGTCTCATTCATTCATTAAAAGAATCAAATCACATTATTGATGATTGTGATGATTTGACGTGATCTATGACTTGCTGCACTGCACTGCTGGAACTAATTAGAACTTAGACGATTGATGTTAAGCCAACTGCGAGAACCTAAAAGTCGCGAATCAGTTGTTTGAGGTACTCACCACTCTCGATAGCATAGTTCCATTTTCACCTTTAAAGAAGTATGAACCAGCCATGTTTTCGGCATGCACGTCATTTCGGATAATAATTTTTTTTTTTGGAAGCAAAGAAGTCTCAAGCGTTTCTTTATTTGAGCTCCGTTGCCAAATGCAGCTAGTTTTTTTAATCACCTACCCATTAAATTATAAATATGCTTCTTTACTGATCTTGTCGAAGGGCTCTATAAGATTGCCGCAACTATAGATAATTTTATAAATAAATTTCAAGAACGATTCAATTTCAGACGAAGTTCAGCTTATCTCTGTACAGTAAATTGTCAAAATGTAATGAATATATCCCGATACAACACTTTATATTGCTACAACTTAGGAACCTACAGAGCGTCTTTAAGGTAGCCAAATAAATTACGGCAGTAGATCTGTTCGACTCGAGACCCTAGAACTTTGTATGCAATCATTAATAGATTAGTACCTCCATAAACGTGGTAGCATTCTGTGGAATTCCTTTTCTTGGCAAGCTTAGATAAATTAAATTTTTAGCTGCTATCTGTAAATATTTCAAAATCGATGCTTTTATCTTCTTCTTGGTCTTCTTTCGTAGTTTGATAAATATGCTTATCCTACCCTTTCATCTTATGCTAATACGAAGCCACCTCTTTGCGCCCATTCACAACCTCTTTTTCTTCGGTGTGGCATTCCTCATTCTACTAAGCGTTCTTTTGCGTCTTCTTCATCTTCTGAAATCTAGTAAAATCTTTAGTTTCGGTACAGTAATCTTTATCTAGCATGTGAATATTAAAAGAGACGAATTTGTCCCGTTATCTTTTTGAAATTACTCTACGCTAATTTTCTATATGTATATCGATGAATGAGCCCTGAAAGCGGCATAGAAACGACAGTGAATCTTGGTTGAATAATATGTATCGTACTACACACTATAAATCTTAAACTCTTATCATATATTACAATATAATGAGCGTGACTCAGCACAATGGTTTGGAAATATTTCTCAACTTTTTTTCTGTAAAAACTGAAGTTCTTATCCTTGAGTAGGAAGAAAAATCACAAATTAGTTAAGGCCAGATTGATACAAAATTTTGTAGTTTCTTCTTATAAAATATTTTCAAAAAATATATTAAGCAAATTCAGTTTCTAATTCGGGATGGCACATTTCAAAGAAACCAAATATATATACTAAAGATATTTTACTTTTATTATAATTTATTTACTTATTCTTCAACTAAATGGCATAATTACTAAGGGCTTGTTGAAAACGAAATTCGGCGCGTAAAATCATTTGCATTAAGAGTTTTACGACTTTCTCAACGACTTAGCTACTTTCTAATATGGCGCTTGAAGAATCCAAATTAGAGGCCTTGTTAAATTTAGATCAAAATGATAAAGTTTCCTAAGCCTTAATCAAGAGACGATTATCAAGTGTCCCATAAAATTCAATTATAGAATCTGATATGGACATACAAATGGAACGGAATGGACATTCACTCAAATGGATGGAAGAAAAGCTGATAAGCAAAAGCCAATTAAATTTCCGTCACACGGAAGTGCCTTAAGTAATCTTAAGAATGCAACATATAATGTTCATGAAGTGAAGTCAATTTTTAACTTTGCCAATCAATATTATAGCAGACATTAAAATATTATAGCATGTATTGCAATAATTATGGCAACACTTTTCTTAAGCAAATGCAAGACTTATTGTAAATACACTGAGCGAGAAAAGAAAAATGTTTTTGGAAAAACTAAAAAAAAAAACATAATACCTTTTTACTATTTAATACTAAAAATTTTCAATCTTACGCTTTTAAAACAGTTTAGATATATTATATAATATGCATTTTGTGCTAAAAATTATTGAAAATAAATGCGCAACTCAAAATTAAATTGAAGTTGTTGTTGTGCAGATGCATGAAATTTTACAATCTCAAACTACTCGCAAAATATCGCTTCCAGAAAAAACAAAAACCAGAAATATTTTTATAACGCTTTTCTACAATTCAAATATTATTAATAAATAAATAGATAAAGATTAAAGAAATTTTAACAAACAAAAAAAAGAACAACAAATAATAATAAATAAATGAGTTGTTAATGATGTAAATATAAATTTGCTTTTAAGGTTTTTGACTATAAAAATAGTACGTACATATATATGCAATTAAATATTTAAATGCTGAACTATGCCTTTTAGAGTTTTAAAGAATATTTATAAAAATAATTAATTAATAAAAGTAAATAGAACACAAGCAATAGAAACAATAACAACACGAACTACATAAATACTTGAATAAAACTGAAAAATTTGTAAATCTTAAAAAATATGTGCTATAATGAAAATATAGTTTAAGCAATTTAAAATGTGATAATATTTATGCGAATATATTTTAAGCATTTTCGCAAAACTTTTTTTAATTAATTAAAATATTTTGTATATTTGTATAATGTTGTAATAATATATACATTATTTAAATATATGAAAATTGTATGATTTTTTTACCATATATTCTAGTTAAGTAACTATAATGTGTTTCAAGAACTGATTTTTTAGAAAAATTTATTTAGCTAAATGAGTAAATTATTATCGAATTGTAATATAGTTTAATAAATTAAATGAAATAATAAAATAAAGTTGACTTCAATATGCCACTTATATTATAAATAAGGCAGTTTACCATTCTGTTATAATTTGCAGTTATATTTTCATTTTGTAATACACCTGCCAATCTTTCCAGGTAAAAAATTATTGCAAAAGGTTAAATATTTGATCAGATCATTGAAATCGCAAGAAAACGAGTTCTACAAATGCTGGCAAGCTCCGGCTTACTGAACCTTCTTTTGTAAACGAGCCGCAAAAGAACACTCGTTATAATAACACAACAGAAGAAAAACATCGCTGAGGTGGAAGTTGCGAGATCTACCCTTCAGTGATAAGTATTTGCAAAGCTCTGGTTCTTCAGCAGAACATCGAATATTATAGATTCAAAAATATTATAAAGCTCTAGTTGAAATAAAAGCAAATCCCAAAAGAAATTCATAGAATTATTTTGATACAATTATTTATAAAATCCTAAGTAATTTTAAATAATTGGAATATTAAAAAATTTTAAATTTAACGAAAGAGAAAAAGTGGCTCAGTAGATTTTGTAACCGGAGCTTTTCTTCTGCTAGTTTGAGTTCGGAAAATGGCCAAAAATATTTAAAACAGCAACTGTTTTGATGGGATTGATAATCAGGAAATACCCAGCATATGGCGTATACGGTTTCTTTCGATCACTAATGGGTTAAAATTATTATTTGTGTTAAAGAAAGGAGAGAGTAAAATTATTAGCAAGTGCAATCAATCCTTGTATCATCACTGTAAAGTTTTCAATTAAATACACGATTAGCAATAATGAGTTGACTAATGACTGATGACAATGACAAAATTGTTACAAATTTAATTTATATTCTCCTTTATCTAAATCAAGGTACTCAGTGGAGACAAAGTAAAATGAATATATTGAATATATCAACAAATGACTTAAATCCTATATTATGATTATAGATCATCTTGTTTTATTTTGTTAGCTCCGAATCTAATGATTATAAGACAGAAATCTTCAAATTAGTAAAAATCATTAATTTGTTGATTGTTAATTTTTTGCAAACATTATTGCAGCCGTAGTTAGAGCTGGAAAATAAAAATTATTTCGAATACAAAATAATAAATACACAACTTAGTATAAGAAAGAAAATCTGTAAAAAATGAAAACTATAATTATTCTAATATAGGAATTAAATACAATTGAATTTCTTCCTTCCAATCAAATGCTAAGCAATATGATAACCTAATAGATAATTGAAAAAAAAAAATAAAACCAAAAAAAAATTATATAAATTGAAGTCCTGTAATCTTTAAACATAATTTAGCTAATATAGAGCTATGTATAATATACGGTTATTAAACTCTAAACTAATTTAAACGATAACGTTCTTCCTTATACATTTTCCAGGTTATTAAATGAATTCGTAGCATTAATCAAAAGAAAACGAAATATAAAATAATATTAATAAACATTAATATTAATAAATTAAAAATAAAAGAATATTAGAAAATGTGAGAGTTTGTGGATAGCGCTATGAAAATGAAAAATGCTAAATAAAATGATTTAAAGTAATATAAATAATTAATATATTGTTTTATTTGTTAAAATTAATTATTGCAAGGAATAATACTTTAGTCACGGGTAAGTTGGTAAGAAATTAGCTAACAATGAGAACAAGAGTCCATTATTAACAGATTTTTTTGAGCAGTTTATTGTAGCTTCCAATATAGAAACTGTGAATGTCAAGCTAAATTTTCTTTTCATCGGCAATTCTCTTGAGATCTAAGAAGAGAAAAGAGTCTCTGGGGTTTTCTACAAATTTTGTCATCGTTTTCATTTATATTTGATACGGTATATTGTTTCGATATAACACCACATCCGTCCCTAAGCGCTCCAATAACGCTAGTTATGATAATCGACTAATATTATAGAGATGGTTAAATCCTTTCAAGATAATCTGTTGTGTCTTCCCATGCGCTGGATTTGCTTTATCGCATGCAGTCCACTGGGATGACTGTCGATTGGACTTCGAAGTGAAATGATGGAGTAACATAATATTTCATCTATTATCATATATAGACGCAAAAATTCTGGCTTATATGAGCCTCAAGCATTATTCAGAACACTCAAATCGTTGTTACTTTTGGCCGATTGTGAGCTTGCTGGCATCGATTTTGCATATTTATCCCTTTTTATTTTAAGGTGGTCTGTAATTATTTTGACGCTTTTTTTCAAATTAATTTCAAATAAAGAAATTTGTCGGCTTGTCTGAAAAACAAGCGTTTATAATCTACTTCTGTTGATCATATATATCATACGAAATATTCAGTGGCCGGTAGGTGGAGCTGCTGACAAATAGCTTCATGCTCCATGTTGGCATATTTGGTCCGAGTTAATCCATATTTGAATCACATATTCATCATCTTAGTTTAACTGAGAGATTTATACACCGATGAAGGAACTGCACAACCACAGGGGTATTCTCTAGTTACTTTTACAAAGTAATATAATATTTTAGGGTGCTATCTAGGAATCTAGTCGAATGGAAAATTCCTCTGTTGTAAATACTTTTTGGTGTACAATGCTAACAAAATCTGATTCGAGTGGTTAAAAACGGTTCTTATCTTGTTTTGTTATCGCCTTTAAAATATCTTTGTGGGCATTAGCTCCTTCGACAAAACAACCGAAAAGGGCCAAATAAGGCAAATTCGTTCATTGTGCTTTGGAATTTCTTTCGGAATAGAACAAAAAGTTCGTCGCAATTAAATTGAAATGAGAACGTTATTGGAGTTCAAAATACTATATGTGAATTGCTGTCCAGATTTTCGACAGCTTTCGATGGACTACCTAGTATTGGCTGTTGCTTCGTAGAGGCATCATTTCCCAAATTACTCTCCAATTTCGACGTTAAATTTGTAGACCCAAATCTCGTCATAAATAATTATGCAAGTATTTGTTTTGCGACCTCCGTTTGGTCTCAACTCGGTGGAGCTTCACCCAATTACCATAAGAGACTATACAAATGTAGTGAAATCATTAAACCAGCTTCTACTTTTTGAGCTGTAACTGAGGCCTCTCATTCAAATTAAATTTAAAAGTAAGTAATTCCCGATCTCGCAGGCGACTTCCAAGTCTTCCAGCAAGATAAATTTTACTTCCAAGTGAGAGTAAAGACACTTGCTCAAGTTGCAGATCCAGCTCTTAGCTATGCGTGTAAGACTCTTTAACCTATAATTACATCAACGAAGTCCTGAAGCAAAGCGGTTCAAAGGAATTGGAGAACGCAGCACTTGGACGCCACCGAATGAAGTATAAACATTACAATCACCTCAAATTATAGAGCAAATTCTATTTAGATGGAGGTAAAGAACAAGAAAAGTGAACGCGACGTGAACGGACGGAGTATGCCAAAGGCGCAATTCCCCCACAGTTGGCTGCCACAACTCGGTGCAACACGGATGCCATGCTGGCAATTTACATTTTTTTACTTTGCTAAATTGCTGTTAATATTGCGGCAGTGGTTGCATCCTTGCTGTTGCTTTCTGCTACTGCTGCACTTGTGGGCACAACAACAATGCATATTGTTGTTGTAGGTTTGAACATGTGTTCGGCGGTGGCGCGACAGTGAGCGCGGCAGCAACCAAATTTGTATGAAGTGAAAAACTGACAGCAGATGAGCGCGGGCGTGCTCTGATTGTAGGCTGTTGTTGAAACAATTCAAATTGATGTTTTTTGTTGCAACTACATGACTCGCTTACTGCCACCGCTGGCGTTCGATCAGCGGCGCATGTGTACCCTCGTACGATTTTTGATTTCGAGTTTTTTTCGTGAATCCTACGTGAAGCGTGTGTAGACTCGCATGTTGGCTGTTGCAAGTTGTTGCGATAATGATGATTGCAGTAAAATTACGAGGCAGCAGAGAAACTGCCAGCTACCTGCTACCAATCGACCTGTGGCACTCCATTTACAATTCGCCATTCGCCAGCCATGCCTGCCGCATTTTCAAGGAGAAAGTGTGCGTGCCGGCCAAAAGGGCCTCCGCCACCGACGCTGCCACCATCACCAGAGGCACATCATTTGCCTTCGCTAGCATCTTCACCACATTCCACATCTGATCGTTATATTTTGCTGAGCTCCAGATCTGACGAGTTGCACAGATGCGCCACCCGCTGCCACCGTCGACATGCAACAAAGACCAAATAATAATAAATCCATGCAAAAACAGGCGCTTCGTACAACAACAACAGCGGTAATTTTAATATGTTTAGTAGCAGCAGCATTGCGGTAGCGGCAGGCGGCATGTTGCATGTGTTGGCAACTTGCAACAGTGTGTCCACAGGCTCATCAGCGGCACGTTACGCTGAGCTCAGCGAGCGGCAGTAAAAAATGGAGCAAATGGTGCAGCGCGCGGACGATTGAAATGAACGGCCTGCAAACATGCAACCTGCAATCCACAATCTGTGATCTGTGATCTGCGTCGCCTGCATGTTCGTAAAGTGCTTGCCGATCGGCAGCAATTCGACTCTTTTTGTTGCTGTTCTTGTTCGTGTGCAGCAGCTCGATTGAATGGTAGTTATTTGTGTTGTTGTTGTTGGTATTCTTTAGAATATTGTTGGTGTTTATTGTTGTTGTTGTTTATCGTGTTATTTTTTCCTGCTGCCCGCTGATAATTTTATGAATGAAATCTCATAATCGGCATCCAGTGGCTGTGGCAGCCATCGCCGATTGCTATTTAGTGCTTATCGTTAGTTGCAGGCGTTAGTAGCCGCTGTGGAGGTCACTCAAGGTTATCCGCTGTGCATTAAAAGCAAGTACAGCGATTGCCACTTGTTGCCAACTACTTGTGGCAAGTTCATATAGAAGTGCTTTTTCACTTTCAGGTGAAGGCGAGTTGGCGATTATTAGAAAACCCCAAGGCAGGTGGATTAATGCAACAATCAAATTTTAGATATGTAGGGGGTATGTAGGTATGTATATTTAGGCTGAGAAGAGTATGAAAGAGAACCATTTAGGCTATCAACACTCTCATGTAAAGAACCATTTGGCTTACAGACCTCAGTTATCGAATATTCAGTCTTAAGCTACAGAATGGACCAAGGGTTCATTTAGATGTAGTTCCACTGCTACGTGAAGCTGTTATGGGAATTTGTGCCAAATGTTAGTTTAAGTGTACGAGTAGTATCGGCGAATTTTTCCTACGGAAACAGCATAACGAAATGTACCGCTACCTTCAACATAGCTCTCAGAGGTGAAGATGCATCACTCCAAGTGTTTAGAAAATTAATTTAGAATTAGAAGGATATAGGTTCAGCGTGATTCAACCAACCTAAAGCTTCAAAAGATCCCGAGAAAAGTACTTGAACAACCTGTTCCACATTTTTGAAAAGTTTTGTTCACCGATTCAAAAGGTACAGGAGTTAAAGCCATAGCAATTTGTTAAGGAAGTTACTGAAAGTATACCAGTCATAGTGACATTTTTTTTCTGATGAGACGCACTTCTCCAAGGCACATGTAGGCGAAATTAAACCCATCTGACATTTTCAGTCACCCAAGCTTATTATGTCAATACTATTGTAGAAGTACATAATAAACATTATTGGTATTAGAAGTAGACGGAAAAGCGGACGGAAAGTTGGTCTGCTCTGATACAGCCGAAAAAGTAGTTCTCCACCAGCAATACAGAGCGTACCTCAAAATTACTTTGCGTTAGTGTGGATGGTGGACAGACCGAAATCATTCTGAGTAATATGGTAGGAGTCATCGTAAGCTACTTACCCCGGAGATCTCTTAGGAATTTCAATGCCAGGAATTCAATGCCATGAATCAATGCAAGGGAGTTGTTGAATGTTACTTATTTGGTGCTCACTTGGGAGCTCAATGAGTATGTCGACCTCCTCTATCAACCAACCAATCAAGGTAGTTGGTAAAGGAAATTAAATTCATCAAACTGCTTTTGTCAAAGGATTATCCTTAGTGGAAGAACAGCTTTCAGTTGAAGAAGAAAATTAGAAAATATAAATACCAAGCCATTATTTTGGCTGTTTGATAGCTAGTACATCCGTTTATTCAAGTAATTTCATTTCATATGGATGGCAATTATTGCTTACTAATCACTTTTCTATATAAAATATTTAAAAGGAGTAAACTTCGATCTCATCTGCATCTCTTTGCATAATTAAAAATGTTTACCACTGACATTTCAAAGGAAATAATCTTCATCTTTGTATGGAGAGAGTTAGGAACACAAAACCACATCACTACAGCTCCACAAATATGTTAGAAGCGAAAGTCTGCTAAACGTCTATATATGTATTGGAATCACTGGAGTATATTGAAGAGAATTAAAGGGACCTATTGTTCTCAGAGAACTATTTTTATAAAGGCACACCGCCATCTTTACTCTCAACAGTTCAAAAAGTTGTTTGCAATGAGATCATAAGCTTAGCAATTTATTTTAGATATTGTACTCCTCATGTTGTACTACCTGGCAGGGTGCGAAATACGCATCGTTTCTATAAGGAGGCGCTACTAGCACCAGTTAGAACTAGTAGTCAAGATGCAACTATAAACAGTTGATCAGAGCGAAATAATATACACTTTTTAAGTTGAAGTTACTTTTTTGGTTTATTTTTTGATGATGATGATGATGTGGACGAAAAATAATTTGGTGCGTTTTGGTGGTTAATTAAACAAAAATGAGAATATGCCAAACATTAATTTAACAATGTCAAGCTAATGATGAGGTCGACGGGTATGCCGAGAGTCATTTACCGATTTTGAAATGAACTTAAGTGGATGATTCGTACGCTTGAAGTCATCATTGTAATCCGAGATCCCACCACAAACGGGATTCCATTCATGATCAGATTGGACCAGGGGTTATGCATATCCGACCAAAGAGTGTCAAATGGGCAGGGTTTCTAAAGATATAGTCAAAGCTCTCCCGATAACCTTCGCGAACTCCTGAAACGAACTTCAACACTTAGCGAATACAAGAACTTCTTAAAAACTACTACAACAACAATTAATGATTTTCTTTGGAACTTTTTACCAACCAATAATTGTTTGTTTGGTGACCAAAATTTGTGCAGAAGTTTATAAAAACTGGTTGTTAGCCCAAAAAAAAAACAAAAACTGGCTAACAAAGCAGAAATAATCAATCTTCGCACACCCACCCACAGCAAGTGTTCGGTCAAGTGGACTTCGTAACGTTGGCTCAGGTAATTATACAATTTGCAAAAAAGAAAAATCTCCCAACAACAACAAACAACGTATCCATCAACACAGCAATTGCGACAAGGCAATTTTCACAAAGCAGCTGTGATTTATCAGATGAACAGCAGCGATAATGCCCGCAAAGAATAAACGTGAGTTGACGCCCCCGAAAATACAACAACAAACAACAACAAAACCACAACACAAGCAAGTTGTTTGTAAAGTCTGCACATTAAGGTTGATTAGATTTGCTCAGAGAATGGCAAGCGAGTTGCGATTGCCTTGCTGTGCTCACCTTGAGAGGGGCGGACGCCGGGTGTGCGGCGGGCAAAAGTCGTGAAAAAACAATTTGCACCACCGCCAAAGTCATTGCTGCTTTTGTGGTGGCTGGTGGCGCTCAACTAACTCTGGCTAACACTGAAATTGCAGCGTGCGCAAATAAAAACAGAAACGAAGAAGATGAAGAAGAAGAAAAAAATGTGCATACAATATATTCAGCAAGAAATTCAAAAATTTATCGCTTCTGCAGTTTATATTTTTATTTCACATTTATACTCATTTTATACACAATTGTGTTGCAAGTGCGGCACTGCACCACACCACACTCTTGCCACCATGCTGCTGCGATAAAACGTGGCGGTTGTGTGCCGGCGCATGCGCAACACGTGGCCACTAATGCAGCGCCGCGCGCAATTCGCATGTAAAATCGAGTTCGTCGCTTAAGTCTTTTGTGGGCGCTGCAAAGCATTTGGCGTTTTTGCAACGCCATGCCATTTGAGGCGAACAAATGACCGCAAAGCGGCAAATACACATTGCACGAAAGGCATTATTATACATACATATAAACATGCAACAACAACAACAACTATTACACAATGTGATAAAAGTAAGTGCCACAATGGCTTAGAAGCCCCGATGCCGCACCTGAAGCACCAAGCCGCTGGCTGTGGCAGGTAACTAGCAACTACAACAACAACGATTGAGTGGCTGGTCAGCACAGTAACAAGAACAACAAGAACAACAAGAACAACAACAATACAGTGTGTTTTAATGACAGCTAAACGTTTTCGGGGTTCGCGTGATGTTTTCATTTATTGGATTGCTGCAGCATTTCCCCACAAAAAATAAAAAATAAAACCACAACAACAACAAACAGAATCAAAAGGTCGCAGAAAAACACAGGCAAACAAAGTGTGCGCCTAAAATATAAATAAAAGCGCTTTTTAGAAAGGCTGCAATGTCAGGTGAGTGGCAAATGGCATTGCCGAGTAGCTGCACAGTAGCAACGAAGCTATCTGTGACAACAATAACAAGCTAAACTTTGTTTGATGACGACTTGTTGCTTTCTTGCTTTGTCTTTTGCGCCGCCGTCCGTGTCCTGTGTCAAAGCGAACACTTGCAACTGCGCTGCGCCGCCGTCGTAGCCATTATTGCCCCAGCTGGCACCATCATCAGCACCAGCAGTGCCATATTTTGTTTTTATTTCTGTGTAGTTGGAATTGAAAATTGTATTGAATTTGCGAATTTGCGAATTTACGTTTTGGCGAACGATTTACTAATGGCAAGAATCGAGCAATAAGCACAAGAGTGGTGGCGATAACAGTCGGCTGGTTGCAGCAATCAGAAGCGCCGTGTTGGTGTGCGGCCGCACGTAGTTGTGCCGCTTAAATATAAACCAAAAATATCACGACTCTGGCGGGGATTTGTGTGCGCATTTGGAGCACATTTATTTCTTTTTTCTTGCGATGCGCTTCGAAAGTTTCAGAGCGCTTGTGCTCTCCAGGAAAGTGTACGTGGAATTGTTGGATTTTTGTAGAATGTTTTTTAACACCGGGTGTGTGTAATAAGTTTGTAAAATATTACATTAATTTACTAATAAGACGACGCACTTTGTATGTATCTTCATTTTCTGCTATTTTTCAGTAAAAACAGCATAACTCGCTTCCACTGAATTATGAAAATTTCGCAGGTGTGTATAAGCTACCTAGAAGATACTTGTAAAAGGTAGGGTGAAAAGTTCATTTGGTTTCGATGGAAGCAAATTTTTTTAATCAAATTTCAATAAGAATGCGCATTATAATTGAAGTCGGGGGCTATTCTGCAACCTCCTATACCAGGCACCACGGTGCTAATTATTCGATATACCCTTAGAATTTTTACTTCAAAATATTGCTCAATTTCCATCCAGCGAGTAGCTCCTTGTAATCTGAGAACAAGAGAAAATCACTCAAAACCATATCCGGCTAAATCGCTGGAATTGTAAGCAAATCGGAAATCAATTTATACAATTTTGGTATCATTTTCATTCGTGGCACTCACTTTCACAGAGCTTTCGCATACCCAAATAGTCATGACTGATATGTAAAACATGCCTCATTCATATGTTTAGGATGTCAGCTATCTCGTTCAATCACATTTTACAGTAATCCAAAATGATTTTGTGCATGTTTTTGTTGTTTTTGTCCGAAACATCTTCTTTTGTATATTCACTGAGTATTCATCGTCTTTGATATCGAATTCTACTTAGCACTTACGTTTCAATCCTCATTAAGCCACTTTTTGATTTCAATAGCATTATTTTTATCATAAGAGAAATTCTCGAAACCTCAAAACATGCGAATATACAAATTTTTTCCGCGGCTGTAAAATTTATAAACATGTGTGTGGTGCCATTTTTTCATGGAAATGTTACTAACTTTTCAGCTTGCCGGTATTATTATTAAATTTAGTTTATTTAAATATGTACGGCTTTAATGAAATCTTCGCATGATAATATGGATTTTGAAAAATTTTTCAGCGAACCACGTAGCTTCATATTAAAATTTTCAAATTCAAGCCAGGTTGAATAAATTTAGTGCTTATCTACTTTTGGCATATATTTTTTGTATTAAATATTTTAAAAATGTATTTTTTTAATTGCCAATTTTTTATTATAGTAAAAGTAGTATTGTCCTAGTGATTAATAACACTACCTTATAAAAGTAGCTGAAGTTATTTTCCAACATTGTTCGACTTTGAAGGCATATTTGTTCCATATTTGTGGATATTGGCGTAGAGTAATAATTTGAGGAGGTATTCTAGTCTAGGTTCTAGTCTAGAAATTAGAAAAAATTAAAAATTTTTTTTCATATGTCAAAAGCTCAGAATTCAATTAAAGCTGAGAAATAATTCAAAAAATATCTCCCTGAAAGGACTTTTCAAAATTAAAATTAATTTCACAGTTATAACCGTTTTAGTGCCGCGGCAACTAGATCGGTTTGAGTGCAACGCAGAACTTTAAAAGCTTTCATCTCGAATCAGCTTTTCCTATGCGGTCGCTACGATATCACAAGTTCCAATACGTTGATTTACCTGAAATTTGGCATGAATATTCCTTGAGTATCTGTCTACATCAACTAGCACAACTTTGAAAATTCTATATGGTAATATTTAAAAAAAATTCGAGGAAGTTAGAAGATTTGTTGGAAAAATCTGCCATTATTTTTGCGTACCAGTTAATTTAAGTTTTTTCTTTATTTTATTTTTCGGAAGACCACAAGGGTAGAAAGGGTAACGACAAAGACGCGGACATTTTCTTTCCTCCTCTATTTTAAGGACTCGTGACTTAAAAATTTATAAATTTTTTTTGTTTTTTTTTTATTTTGTGTACTTTTGAAATGTGAAGAAATGAATGGTAGATTGCTACCATTCGTGAAATAATGGGTGCTAAAATTTGCCCTTTTTGCAAAAGGGGCAAAAGGGTCTGCGGTTTTTATCAATTGCCAAAAAAACGCAGGAAATTCGGGCCTCTGACTAGAATACCCCCTCAAATTACTTTGTTTAAATAACCTTAGTGCTTAGTGCTTGTTAAATCACACTACTTCCCATTGTCCAAGTAAAATATTTTACCTAGTAGATGCTGAGTTTTATTTGAGGCGCCTTTCTGAAAACATTTGTCGCTTAAAATATAGTTATCGAAATATCTCGTGTCATCGAAATTTTAAAGAACTCTGGAAGGTGTTCTCATTATTTTAGGCGTACAAGTTAACTGAATTGAAGTGGATTGGGGGAAGTAAACTAGGCAATTTTAGAGAAATTTTTCTCGGTTATAGTTTTGAGAAGGGTTCAAAATGTTAATTCAAAAAATAATAAACATGAAAATGCAATATTGGTGTCGAACTGAAGAAGTTAAAAAGACGTTAGCTAGCGTAGCCATTGGCTTAATACATTTAATTCAAACATAAAAATCCAATAAATTCAATATTAGTATCAAATAAATGTTATTTTAATAATCTTTCATGGATAACAAAATATGATCAGCAGCTTAATTAGCGCACTTTAACTGTAGTCATATTATTTATAATATTTTATACTTAAAATATATAAGTCTTACACTCATTTCTTGTTTTAAACCAGTCTTTTGGTTTGTGATAATAAATTTATAAAATTTTTTTAATTTTTATAGGAAACGTATATATTTGTATTGACTTTGCTGTTGTTATATATTTAACTTACATTGAGCAGAGGAATGACTCAGTGGTCATTTATGCATATATGTACGTAAATGGTTATAAGCCGAGCTTTAGTAGAAACCTCAACTAACTATGCTTCAAAGGCAGGTGCACAAAGCAACTGTTTCAAGATTGACAATGTTGTTGTTTTTGTTACAAGTATTATAAATCAGTGAGATAAAAATTTAAGCTTTGACTACTTCAAGTTGTACAAAAAACATTTTTTTTATTTAATAATAATTACAGCAACACTTTTTTTTTGTTAATTTTATTACTTTATTATTTTCCAACAAACTTATATTTTCACCTGATTTTTGTGGTTGGCTAATGCTTAATACCTGGCAGCCGCACAGATTTACGAGCAGCTTAACTCCAACATTAGCTCAAGCGAACCGCTTGTTGAAAACAATAGCTGTTAGTCGCTGGTTGCAAGTTGCCAGTTGCTCGTTGCCTTGTCGCCTTAATACCATCACGCGCACAGCTGCTAATAATCTTGGCAAACACATCTACTGGGTGTTCTTCGAGCGCCTTCAATTCAATTGCGAGTCACCACATAACAAAGCAGCAGCCGCGAAGCACGTTTCGGAGACCACACCGCAAGTGGCAGCGAGGCGAAGGCAGCGTGAGGACAAAGCACAAAGAAGATAATGAGCAATACAACAACATATGTGGGGAATTGTAGCAGCACAATACTTGAGAATATAAATATAAATATAGATGTGGTTGATAAGCAAAACATTAGGGTGGATCAACTGATTTTGACCGACAAATATCAGTGTGTTTTACAATAAATTTTATACAATAATTTACAACACACCCTAATGTTACCTTCGTAACACCCTTTATCTGCAATATTTAAACTCTAAATAAACACAACAAATAAAATCGGTAATATTTAAATTCAAAAATTATATTTAAAATAATCCACCCACCCTAATGTGCTTACGTACTTGGAATATTTGTTGGTAAACGTTTGAACACTTGCTAAAATATTCACTGTATTACTTTTACCTTTATTTAACATATTCTATGCTTAAAATATTTGCATTCAAATGCACCACACCTTAATGTTGCTATCAAAACTCTCTATTACTCTTAAATCTAATATTCCAACTACAATTGCACACGAAACTCAAAACTAATTAAAATTTATATGCAAAAAATTTATCGAAGAATATGTTCCCACCCTAATGCTTTTTTGTACTTAAAAATGTAGTTTTTATACATATACCCACTTATATTTACTACATTGTTTTTATATTTATTTATAGTTTTGATGCATACAATTTATGCTTTCCAGGACACCACACCCTAATGTTGCCACCATCATAACTTTGTTAAACAATTTCTTTACTATATTTGTACACTAAGGGGATATGAAACGTAAAAATAAGTAAAATTTATACAAACAAATTAATGAAAAAAAATAATCGACCCACCCTAATGTACTAACATACTTAAAATAATTTTTTGTTTAACATTTTCACACCTAATAAAATTATTTTGCATACAAACACTCACATCTATTTACTATTGGCATTTGTGTCTGCGCTGCGTGCTCCACCCCCACTTCACGGGTTCTCCGCCGCTACAATCGTCATCACATGAAGTATTCATATTTGTCGTTCCGCACCTGACAATTAGCATTTGGTAGTTATTTTTCTTGCACACCCTCTAAATTATGTTTATAGACGCTAATTTGTAGCTCATCTCTATTACGCCCGCACAAAACTCGCACGTCGAAGGTGTTATAAGGCCCTATCTGGTTACATATATTTAACACGCTAGAATATTTTGTTAACCTCAGTTGTTGTTATTTAAATAGGAGATGTAGAGTTGGAGAGGTAGCTGCAGTTTGCTTTGTTGTTGTTGCTTTATTATTGTAAGCGCGAGAGTAAACATTAGATGGAAATCGCAGCTTCATTTGGATTTTGTTGTTTGATGAATATTTGTCGACGTTGGTTTTGAGATCTGTTTTGAGCAACCATTCGGCAGTTTGACCTGATGGCCTTAAAAACATTGGGTTTTTGTTTGAAAAATATTAAAATATGTTTATGCAATGAGTGTTCAATCAAGCCAAAAGAAGTTAATAGAAGTAGGTAAGATTTTTAGATATATGATATATGAGTTATAGGCACTCGTTTTCCTCGACCACGACCAAATCAAACTTAAATCACTTAAACTTGAAGGTAGACGCTATTTATTGTAAGAACATACCACAAACCGGCACTGTGATTCATAATTTGTATATAAAGAGCTCATTTAAACTGCAAAAGCAAAATAGTTTAACATTATTTAAGATATTTTTTCGCCAAAAACTTACTGCTATTCAAAATAAAAAGAACCTTCAAAGGGCGCTTCTACATTACCATTCAGGAACCGGTCTATGAAGACATATCCGAAATATTTTGAAAAGTTAGAAAACTATTTTGTCGGGGAGATAAACATTCAGTAAGTATTGAACGAGCATTGAAGAATGAAAATACATTTCTTAAGCTTTCCTAATCTCATTCAGTTCGTACGATATTCTTGATTGCTTTCGAAAATCTTAAGAATTTCTTCCTTACATAATATTAGTGAGGAATATTTTAAGATAAAATCTAGCAGAGGTGACAATGAATCTTGTTTAGTTAGTGTAATCTAACTTTTAAAACCGGTACGATTGTTTGTTTTGAGCATTGACTGCTGTAACCAAAATCTGTGATGCCAAAGCGACTACCGAAACTTTCTATAATTTCCGTTAGCCTGAGGGGCTCTTGTATTATATTGTCCCCCTCAAAATAGGCCCCTCTGAGGGGCTCTTGTGCACAAACTTGACCAGTGAAAGTGATCTGGGAGTACTTTTTGAGGATTAACATAGTGATTGATGACTAAACTATTCGAGGGTTGCTATTTACATTAGTTACGCTAACAAAAAACTTTTCGCAGAAAACATCTGGTCAACCGACAAACAATTCTGACTTTGCCCCAATTACTTCTCTTCATTCGGATGATGCATTTAAAATGTATTTTTTTCGAATTAGTTAGACTGAAAAGGTGTTTGGAAATTTGCGTCGAACACTTTGTACTTGATTAACAATTTAAAATTAACACACATTTCTGCAGAAATATGATAATAAATTTTGAAATGTATTGAATAAACTAAAAGTAAAATAAGTGGATTGGTCCAAGTTCACAACTTTTTAATTTTGAGTGAGACGCGGAACAAAAAGTGAACCGAAACTGTTGCGCAATTCATTCAAACGAAAGAGCGATTTCAAACAATTGAATTGAGTTGAACACTCAAACGAGAAAAACATTTCAATTAGTCTTTTATGACTGAGATATTGCTCAAGTCTTCTTTTTTAGGATAAATCTTATGTACAGATCCTGAGTATATCGTTGATCTGGTGGAAGATGAATAGAGCACGGAAGCTCTGGCTGAGATAGATTACAGTACATCTACCAAGTTCATTCAACCATAGCATATTTAGTGAAAAGACATTAGAGTCAGTAGCTGAGATTTTGCACCCTTGAACCTACAAATAAAGTTCTCAATTTAGTAATATCTGACTTAATAACTCCCCTCCAGAAGCTGTTCCATTATATTGTATGAACAACTCAAACATATGCTTCGCACACTCTTAAACTGAAACTTTAACAAGAAGAAGAGTAAATTTCAAGAAGAAGAGTAAATAAAGATCGGGCCTTCGAGCAAAACGATTACCAGGCGTATTTAAAGACTCAAGAAGGTGTATGTTCAACAAAAGATCATCTGAGTTTTCAAATATTTTATGGCTTTAAATTTCTATGGATCTCGGTTATAATTTGCGCAAATAAAACCTTGGACACCGAAAAGAAAATAGGAAAAATAATTGACGCTCCATCCTTTTCGTCTGAAAATATAATTATTTTCGGACCCACAACAGTTGGTCGACCAACAAGATCAAAAGCATTGTATAGTGGCAGCTACCTTTTGTTAGACTAGTCTAACCATATTCCCGATCGAAAATCGAAGTAGCCAAGCCAAAAAACAAAGGAAAAATTAAAAATTTTTAATTAAAAAAAAAGAAAAATTTTATAAAATTTAAAAAGAATTTTTTCTTTTTTTTTTAATTTTATAAAATTATCTTAATTAAAATTTTCTCCAAATGTTTTTATTAAGTGTCTTAGGCACCAAAATTATTTTTAGGTCAACAAAAGAAAGACAAAAAATCGAATATTTCTATCTTGTCAGTTTAGAGGTTGAAAATATATTTTTTCTAAGAATTCCATTCTTAGCTTTTTTATGATTCAGCAAATTCCTTTCCGCCTTTTTTTCCCTAGGTTAACTATACATGCAGCGCTACCACCTTTTGTCAAAGGAAAACACATTATTTACATTTGCACTTACATATATTTTAGAATTTTTTATTTAATTAAATTTGTACAAAAGGATAGTGAGGTCGAGTGTTTGCGCCTTCTTATATGGGAAACACTGTCAGGAAGGAGAGAGGAGAGTAAATTATTACATTGGAAGTTTGGAAAAGTATGCTCTAATTATAATTTCATACAGATTACTTTACTAGCCTAAGTAAATGATGCTAGTTGGGTGCGTTTGCCAATGTCAAATGAATGCCAGCAAATATACATATGTGTGTGTGTGTGTGCATGGATGAGTGAATGTGAGCGCAGCATTTTGAATTCGTTTAATAAATTAACTATGAGTTGGATTCGTTGTACCATTTCACTAGGTTCGCGTTGATTTATTTGCTAAATGGGTTTTGTTGTTGTTGCTATTGAATTTTCATTATGAAATCGATTAGTAGAGTTTCTCGGTGATTTTCACTTTGCCATATTTGCCATGGAGAGCGTGACGTGCGAAGGCAAGAATGTTGCCGTGATGCGCATCACCCGGATAGAGTTTGTGCACCACAGTGGCGTGTGTGTGAGCGGGCACATGGTGCACCAGAGCGGCGTGACGGTGATGATGATGATCCACCAAGTGAGCATGATGATCGATATGTTCATGATGATGCAACAGAGGACCGTGATGCACGTAGGCGTGATGCAAATCATGTGCATGAATGTGTTCATCATGATGATTGTCCTGATGGATGACATGATGATCGATCACCGGCTTGACATAGTGCAGGAAGTGGTGTGGCTCATGGTGCACCACCTTGGTGACATGATGCACTGGCTCAACATGGTGAATTGGCTCGTGGTGTACAATTTTGGCAGCGGCTGCGGTATGGTGTATGTCATGGTGCACATCATGATGCAGATCGTGGTGGAGGTCTAGATGATGATGAGCGTCATGCACGATCGGATGCACATCGACATGCGCATTATGATCATCATGATGATAGACCGGATGCGATTCGATGTGTTGCGCAGCGCCACCGGTCTCGATAACAATGGCGGATGAGTGGCCGAGATGGATGCCGCTGCCATGTGGTATGTCAACATGGTGGGTACCTTCCACGATGTGTGCGTCATGGCCGTGATGTGGCAAAAGGCCGGCGTTGGCTGTGGCGAGGGCGAGAGCCAGTATGCAGATCACAGGCTGAAAGGTACAAGGATACAAGTGGTGAGATGTTGGATACAAGTGGTGGCACTAATTATTTCCTTTATATTTGTTTCATTTTATTTTCATAATATAATATTTTTCTAATTATTTAAAATTTTTTTAAAATTTTAAATTTTCTTTTATTTTTTATAATTATTCTTTTCAAAAACAGTTTTTTTTATTAATTTCTCTAATTTTTATTTAATTTTTTAATAAACTTTTTTTTTTTAATAAACCACACTTTGTGTTTACTTGCTGTGCGCACTTCACAAATACACACCTTCATTACTAAGATTTCACGCTTGATTTCAATTGAAACAAAATATTTAAGGCACGAACGCGAACTCCGACTCTACTGTTGCACTGAGGGAACTCAACTGATGTCCGTTTCGACGCTCCCACGCATATTTATACGCACTTTTCGATTTGCGCCTGTGCAAATTTGTTGCCTTACGCGCGTACTTGTTGTTGTTGGTTTTGCAACGGTACACTCGCATATTGCCACACTGCCTCGATGCGGCTAATTGCAAACTCGCCAATGCATCAGGCGCCTTTGCCAAAGTCGGGCGCCTAACCGGCAGTATTCACCCTACGCTAAGCGGCATTGCCGTAACATCCAATAAAGGGCTCGCACGCTCAATATATGCAAAATGCGAGACACGCACTAAGCAATGCCGAAATTGTTGAATATGAATTGTTTTGTGTGTGTTTTCGAATGAAAACGAAGCGCTCGCGCATAACGAAAGTGACATTAAAGCAATGAAGTGCTGCGCATGCGACGCATACCAATTGCGCACAGGCGTCGACATAACGCAAAGAACACTAGGCGGCGGTCGGCGATTTCCCAGTGTTTGTTGTGCGCGCCATACACCACCTTCAACGCCCGGCGGCGCGTCACATTTGAAAGGCCTCCGTGTGAATTGTGTGCCTTAAGCGGCTGTCAATTACATAAGGCGGCAGTGAAAAATTGTGGACAAAATGGCCTTCGTCGCGCAATTACTTAATTTAAGCACTTGTTATGATTGTGGCAGTTAAATCGGCTAGTAGCCAGTGCGATAGAAGCACCGTTACGCGTTCGGAAGTGACATAAATTTTAAATTTGTCCAAACCATGAAGCTACGGACCCACGTAGTTTGCCAGGCAAATTGCACTGCAGACGCATAAAATTGTAGAAAATAAAAGTACAACAACAACAAAACGCACGCGCAACAAACAGCTGTTGGCCAACGTACAGCTGGCGCTTCACTTGCGGCTATGCGCTTTGCCAAAATTACATATACTTTGTTGTTGTTTTATTGCTGGAAGCCAATAGTTGACGCCTCCAACCGGCGCAGTCAATAAATCAGCGACCGAAATAATCAAACATTGCTGCTCTTTTGTTTTCATTTCAAATTCTATGCGGCGCTTCTATGTACATGTGTGTGCGAGTGTGTGTGTTTGTATGCATGTATGAAATTTTCCATTGACAACATAGTGAAAGCTTTTATTACTACACAAATATATATTTTTTCCAATGCCAAGCCAAACGGTGGACATGTTTATAAATCATGCATAATCACCTCTGTGCAACGCTGAACTCAAACACACATACTTATATATTCATACATACGTTGTTGTATTTGCGCTTGCTTAGTCGCAGATATTTTACGTCCCTGTTGTGCTCGGTTCAAATCGCTATCGCTGACCGACTTCAAATTTATTACAAAGCGCAGCTATCAAATCCAAAATCTAAATATTCGTCAACGCTCTTTGGTGTTCAGACGTGCTTTGGCATGCAAACAGTTATAATGTTGCATATCCACATCTAGGCATTTCAGCAATTCAGCCAATTTCAGTGGCTGATCGCAAAGCGGTGTTGCTTAGAATTCGCATTGAACATGTTTCCCACTCACTTTTAATGCCTGGCTTGCATTGGTTGACATTAACGGTACTTTATTAGTACTTCTAATTTCTGCGAAAAATTTGCCTAGTTCTTATTAAAAAAAAAAGGAATGTCTGGCGGAGTTATTGAAGGCATAATTTAAGATATCTTATTTATTTAATTAATTATATTTCTAATTAATTAATTTTTTAATTTAATTTTTTAATTTAAATTAATTAATTTAAATTATTTTAATTTTAATTAAATAAATTTAATTTTACTTTAATTTAATTTAAATTAATTAAATTTATTAATTTTTAATTAAAAAAAATTAAATAATTAGAAACATAATTAATTAAATAAAGAAGATATCTTAAATTAAAAAATTAACTAATATTTAATTAAAAAATAATAATTAATTAAAAATAGGCAAATAAATAAGAAACTATTTTTTTATAATTAATATTAATTAATTAATTTATAATTTATTAATTAAGTTAGTTACTTAATTATTTTCAAAAAGTCAATTAATAATTGAAATGAATTTTTTACGAGTATAATTTTCATAACAGATGCCTCAAAATTGAGATATTCATTAGGGAAATAGTTAAAAGACTGACAAAATTTTGTTTTAGTAAGATATGTAACGGTATTTTGTAATACTCTAAAGAGACGGTGTATATACCAACCTTATCAAAGTCATTTTGCGTTGCGCTTTCTTTGTCCAAGAATCCATCGGCAACAAAAAATTCGCGGTATGTCTGAAAGAGAGGTTCGCCTGACTAACCACACGGCTCAGCAGATTTAACTTCCTCTGACTTAGTTGTGGTGCAACTTGTAAAGCAAAGCATACGCCGGCAATTCCCGGACCATTGACAAGCTTATGACAAAGATTTCTGCAAAATCATAGTTTTATTGCTCGAGATGCCCGAAAGAGTTATGAAAGTCCCAGGTAAAACAATTTAGAAAAGCAGTCGGTTAATTGATGTTGTTATCGGAAAATTATTAAATAATAAGGGAGGTGGTTTTATTCTCGTTGACATAGGAGACCCAACGCTAGATTAAAATGAAATGAGTGATCCCGAATATTCTTTGGCAAATTGAAGAAATGTGAGAAAATGATATCTTATTTCAATAAATTGCAAATAAGTTATGCTCTTAGGGAGGGCTGTAATATATAATATCTTTATAGAAATAATTTCAGGGGAACTTGTTCTTTCATACTATATGGCTGACCTGCACAAGTATAGTTTCAAATATGCAAATTTTGAGGCTAGCCATGCCAACTTTCCACTTTACGCAGAGTTGAATTCGATAACTTGTTTGACTTTGTTAAGGTTAACAAAGGCGCTAAAAAATTCTTACAGTTACACTTAAGCTAAGAATTGAACGCGTTACTATTTTTGCCTACGCTAAAATTAACGGTAAGATTCTGAACACAAATAATGGGTTTCCGTTCCTCAAAAAATTTGTTATATATAATATTAAATATACTTTCTAGGCTATGTTCGTGACAAAAAGGTAGAAGGAACGTGTTCCAAATATACGTGGATATATATAGGGCTCATATAAATTAAGTATTCGAACTAGAATCAAACAAGCTCATCACATTTACGTTTTATTTAAGTGAGGACGTTCTTTCAACCTTCCTTCACGAAAGAGTAAAGAGGCAGTTTAATCTACGCTGACCGCAGAAACCAGGTTTTTAAGATTCTTCACACTACCTTGTTCAATGGGATACAAAATATAATATACATGACCTTTATATACCCAGCCTAACCTCATTGTATCAAGCTTCATTGGTTATTTATAGGAATGAGCTAATTCAAGATCTTACTAAGGAAGGCCTTTCGGCGGTAATCGACAAAATATTTTGAATAAATTGAGACCCATGATGGTAGTTATAGTGTCCTGACTGAAAGTGTTGTTAAATTTCGAATTTTTTCCTGCTCTCTCACCCGCTGCTCTCTCACCCATGGAATGACTTTAGTATGGTGAATGAGTGAAAACGTCGAAGGTCATACCTCTGAAACGATGGTTAAGGACAAACATAATCGAAGTGAATTGGAGCGCTTTATTCTACTCCCTTAACCTTACCACAGTTAGTAGGACCATTAATACACAGTACTTTGAAATTTTGCTCGTTCGATGCTTTCATTCTTATAGGCATTTCTTTCAACATATGATTTCGACATTAATATAAGATATATAATCTCGCTTTAAATTTATTGGAATTGGGATCTAACAACAACAACACCACTAAATTAGTAACTGAATTTCTTCCATATATTTATTTTGGAGTATCGGACTTGAATTAAGTAACCAAAACAATTAAAGAAACAAAAGACGATGCAGTTTGAATAATAAAAATAGAAATCGGTCAAGGTGTGCCATTTCTAATAATAATTTCCCAAATACGCAGACGACACTTACATGACAACCACCATCGTATACAGCAACAACGCAGCGCGCATATTTTAGCACAAATTCGCCTCCTCAAGCGAGCACATCCATCTGCGTCCATCTGCCAGCGCTTTGTAGGCGCGCAGAAGGCAAAATTTCTATGTCCGCATTTTGAGGCATTCAGCGTCGTGTCTGGCAAGCGCCCAATCACACACATACACACACCAGCACATGGTTAGGCGACAAACACCGGTGTGCAGTCGTTTATCCAATTAACGGCGCATTGTGGCAAGTGCGGTAATTAGACAAAGCATAACTCATGTTAATATCACAAGTTGTTGGCGAGCAAAAAAACACAAAAACAAAAACAAGAATTCTAATAATTCAGCTAAGGTCTAAGGAAAATTTGCGAAAAAATATAAAAAATATTAATTTCGCATTGCGAAGCGAATTGAGTGTGCGGCGCGCTTGAAAAGCAGCCAATGAAGCAAACAGTGCAACAAAGGCATTAGAACAGCGCAACAGACGCTCATGTGAATATATATACACACACACACACACACACACCCATAGAGATATATTGAGATGTGAGTATATATTACATGCAAACATAATGAATGTGGCGAAA
The DNA here is from genome assembly GCA_021498325.1 of Bactrocera minax. Lineage (NCBI taxonomy): Eukaryota > Metazoa > Arthropoda > Insecta > Diptera > Tephritidae > Bactrocera > Bactrocera minax. Next base: position 7,667,510 of record JAKEEE010000001.1, read on the forward strand.
TGGTTAGCAGCTAATTTAGTGACGCCGCCAACAACGCCAACACCGCCGACGCTTGCAACAAATCAACAATAAAATACGCAACAATAACAACCACGTGCTCATATCACATGCACAAAAGAGCTGGCGAACGCTATTATTCATCGGTTGACGTTGTGATTTGTGATAAATTTTAAAATGTTGCCACAAATCATAAACAATGTGAGCAAGTGTTGCAGCAGCTGTTGCATACATAAATATTTTGCAAAAAAAAAATACAAAAAAACAAAAATATATGAAAACTTTGATGAAGTGTTTGTTTTGTCGAATTTAAACTTCGCTAGTACTTGGTTTTATATTTTAATAATTTAGTTAGCATTTCAGTTAGCATTTTAGTTAATTCATAGGTAGAATTTTTTTTTAAAGCTTTATATGCAATTGTTGTAAATTATTGAAAATGTAACTAACCAGAAGGTGGTTGGAAGCTACCTAAGTGGAGTTGAATTTGTTTATAAAAAGCTTGAAATGGTGTCTCAATACCATACAACTATGTAAACGTAAGTATTGTTAAGTTCATCTGTTCAGCATCTTAAGTTTACTGCAGCACACATTTCTTTCCATCCTACCGTTTTTCATGTAGTAACTTCATTTTCAATGACCTTCTAGAATTAACCGAATAAAATTTCTACTTAATCTTGAAATCTAGAAAATAATCTTGCTGTTCTCACCAAAGTCACGTCTACCTAACCGCAACAGATCCGGATCTTTATCAGGATTAAGGACTGTCAATATAGCAGCATCCCTCAAAATTATTTGGATAATATTTTCTGCCTTTACTGTCTTTACTACAACACTGGTATATACCAACCTGGTTTAAAGAGGAATCGAAAAAAGTACAGAAGAGCGCATCGAATCTACACTTTCACAAAGTTTACCAATTATTTTACTATGATTACTTTAAGAACTACATGCTAGAAAAAAAAAAACAGAACTTAAAACAAAGGAGCAAAATAATGATTGGAATATGAATACGCACGACCCTAATTAGACTCCATTTTCTGGGTTGCTAATGAGCGCCGTTGGGATGATAATCATAAAGTAGGCGTTATGCCATAAAACTAGAAGAATTCATGGAGCAGCCTTCATAGTGGTCACAGAGGTTAGCGACGGGTCGAATACAATGAATTCTGCCTTGGGCTCAGTTTGGTTTATTTTTGAGTTACCAGACTCGATAGCCATTTTCCAATTGGATGTACTAGGCTAGGTCTGACAATACTGTTGAAAAGCTACAGAAGTATGCAGAAAATAACCATTTCCTTGGATATAATTTGCATCGACATCGCCAGCGTGACATTTAAACATTTTGACCGAACAATTTGCCAGTTCTAATTACCTGTAATTCCGATTATTATAACATATAAGCTAACGAAAGAGCTGATGAGTTTGGTCAAGGCGAAACCAACTCTTGTTACATCTCAATAGGAGCCTACACTAGGTCTTCGGAACAGTTAGAGGGAACTCCAGTTAATATTCGACCATCTAACTCAATCCAATGTAGATCCACGTCCAACTGTAGCATAATCAAGTAAATTATAAAATAAATATGTGCGACCTCTTATACAAATTAACACACTCGTATATACTGACTTACCTCCGCTATGATGTATCATTGATGCTTTGAAGAGTCGCAATTGGAAATAGATTTCCCTTAGTAATTTAATTTGCTCGAAACAAACATCAGGCGTAAGCAGATTCTTTAAGGTCACATCACTGTTTCGTTAAAGTGTTAGCAGAAAGTACTACCTATAACTAGACAGTTTTTCAAAAATGTCTCCTCTGCCACTCCGAGAGCATAAACTTTGCATAGTAATCTAATTAAGCAACCACCATTATTCTGCAGAGGTTTTCGTATTTCAGTGTAGTAAAAAATGACAATTGACAACTTTGAGAATTGTCCGAGTTTGAGGCCTCAATATCGACTGGTCATACTTACAGTTAGATAAAGTTTACTGTATCTGTGTACCAACAGCTGTCCGCTTGTCTGTCTTGTGAGAATGCGGAACGCAGTTGTCACTTGCGAGGTAAAACGTCATAAATTTCGAACAAAAATGAAATGGTAAACAATACAAAGGTACAGGTAATAATAATCAGAAGTAGCTTCCCGATCATGGGTATATTTGTACTACATACACATAATCCTATAACATGAGACATAAACAAATATTACTAATAATTATAAGAAAGTCTCACTATTGAGCCGAGTGATCTTTACTTTATACAGGAAATAGTTAACAAAAATTAAACACCCATTTCTGAACATGCGCTGGGTACAAAAATTGATAGGTATAAAAGGAAACAAACCAAAAAAGAAACCATTTAATTTTCAATTTTAATTTATTATTTACAAATAAATTTCAAATGCAAAGTGATTCGTAATAAATTTGTCATTTGTCGTTCGCTCTGTGTCATTCGCAACAGCTGTCAGTCAGTGGGCTGTCCGCTACGGATTGCGACACGCTGTCAAAACAAAGCATTCACTTTGCACATTAAATGCTCCAGCAACAATGTGTGAATGTACTGTTAAGTATTTAACGTTTATTACTCGAAACATTCGGTATATTAAAATCAAATCAGCAGAGAGAATAAATGTCACAAATAAATTTGTACACAAAACTGAACAACAACAACAACGCAAACGCTTACACACTCTCAGGTAAACTGTTTGCCTATGCTCGACGCGTGAGCAAGGGGTTTCCCTGCCTACCGGGAACGTGGGCCAGCGACATGCATCGACGATTTCGTTACGCCGTAAGGCCTCACCACACCGCTCCATCACAGCGTTGAGTCGCTTGGTGCGTTGAACGCATGCAAAATGTGCAAGCCGACGAGTGCACGAAGCCATTGCGGTGTGAACACGGTCACCCTTTCGTGGCTCTCCCGTATTCGTTCCCCCAATAAAAAGCTGGTCACTGTGCCGTCGTTGTCGCCTAAACGGTGTTGTCATAGGCTCGCATACGTAATCGACTCATTAACCGATTCGCACTTTAATTGACCAAATTATACGAATTATGTAATTAGCAGCCGTCATCGTTGGCGCGTTCGTGTGTCGCTGCCGGGCGGATATTGCTGACATACGCAGTGCCAGCCAACTTGCGCATACTCGGCGTAAATATTTACGTACTCGCACATTATGTATTTAACATTTTTTCAGCGGCGCGTAGAGCGGAGTGTAGATATGTTTTGGTCAAGCGAATGGGAATTTTGGAAACGTGCTTTGACCAGGAATGTTTGTTATTTCTATTAAGTGCCGTTAATAACTGGTGCGTTGCGCTGCTGGCAATTATATATAAATATTTCCTACTAACTTTGGTCATCGTGGCGGTTGAGTGGGTTTTGTGCTAAACTAGCTGACTGTTAGATTTATGTTCGAAACCCGAACGGAAAATATTTAATGTTAAAGAGAAAGTTAGAGTGTTGTAACTTCAATACCATATATAAATATACACTTGTTCAAATATTTAACTGATGCCTGTGCTTATTCGGAAAGTTGTATTGTATACCAATTTTCAGTTTAATATATGTGAAACTAAAGGTCCTGATTAGAACGAGTCGGTTCACATTCCAACCATATCGATGTAATAAAAGGTATTTTTAAAGAGGTATATAATTATTATTACACTATTACACAGAGAACATTTTATGGCTTGAATAGAGTTCTGCGTATAAGATCACCGGGACTGGATCATATGAGGACCATTCTGCCGGTACAATCATGCTTCACTTTTTCCAAGCAGCGCATCTACATATTATAGATTATTCACTTGACGTAACTCCATAAAAAATAGTTCAAAAGAGTCACGCCACATAACCAAAATGGCCAAAATTATCGTGCCTATAAATTAATGTTTTCATGCGCTGTATGGCTGATTGCACCATCTTGCCGAAACTAGTTAGCAGCAACCCGATTGATATTGACCAGGCGAATCAGTTGGCTGTAGCACTCACCAATGACGGTAACGTTGGTTCCATCTTCAGTTTTGAAAGATGTGGACCAATGTTTTCGGCGTACAAACCATACCAGACAGAAACATTTTCTCTCGGGATTCTTCACACTTACTTATTTACACACCCTTGTCTCATTGCCAATTTGAGGGTGTACCACTAAATATAATTTGCACAGAATTCGAGATTTGGAAATAAATGTACGCTATTTTTAAACGTTCTTCCGTTATAGGTCTCTATATAATAAATTTCCAAAGTATAACGAACACAAACTTCAAACAAATGCGTTTAGTTTGACAGGTCATTCGGCTATTGGAAATTCTTTACCTATAAGAAAAACGTTAAATATCTTAGATCTATTTTATCTTTTTTAATATTTACAAAGTTGTGACCAAACCTGTAATACCATAACATATTTATAATAGTCTTATAAATTGTTTCTCTGTAGATACTTTTAATTATACCGCTGAAAGTCCTCTTTTAACACCGCGTGCCAAATATTTCAAATATATGCTAATAACCCACTAACAGACTAATAACTAATCTAAAGTGAACATATTCATGTGTCCTGTAAAAAATTGAGGTAGTTTAAAAGTAGTTCAGAATTGTCTTTTCAGAAGCCGTACTAGTCTCAATCCATGCCAGCACTTACTATTTAATACTTGTTACCTACCGATACAAATAGGGTTAGATCCTCGGAATTAGAGCCTTTGGCCGGATATAAAAATCGAGGTATGGGTCCAATACCTATCCTTTTTCTGTCTCTTTTGGCATGGCGATGTCCTAAGAAGTGACAAATAGTCCTCTCCGCAGAACTTTAGAATGGTTTTATGTTGGTTAGTAAATTTAATTTTATTTATTAAAGGAAATAGATGACTTAGGCCACAATTTTAGGCGACATTTTTTAGAGTTAAGCTCACTCTCACACTCAAGCTTCCCAGTAGAGCAAAAGTTCATTTGATTTTCAAGAACGCTAGGTGTCACTGAGGTCACGATGTAAAAACATGGCTATTGTATTCTACAATTTCGCTAATTTCGAAAATATTTTAAAGTTACATATATTCACGCCATGGGGACCCATATACCGCAAAATTTTCTTTATCGAACTCCTTTAAAAATTAAGCTAATTAAGTGAGCTTTAAGCTCTTGCCGAAGAACATAAAAGAACTAATTTCGATTAGCATGTCATTAATTCACACAGGATTTTTGTGTGATGAAATTATTCAGCAGAATAAATGGTAAGATACTGGCGCTCAAGATAGTTTTTGGATTGTTCCAGGTGGTCATAGTGCTAAAGTGCTCAAATTATGGAATATAATTTTCTTTTTGGCTTTTATACTATTTACAAATATCCAAATCATTATACACTCCCTCGACTACGCTTGGTTACCTTTTCAAATATCTGCAAAGATGTAATAAATACTGCACCGTTGGTCGCCTGGGTCAATTTATCTGTCGATTTGAAAAATTCACCACATTTCTCAATGAATCGGTTCAGGCCACTTTGTCAAACGCGCAATTCCGCATGCCACCACATACACGCCAATAATCATATAACAGCAAACAGATAACAATGCGAACAATAATAACAACAACAGTAACAGCAACAGCAACAACCGAGCAATGAAAATGAGCCCATAAGCTGAAAGAGAAACAATCATTGACAACAAGCAACAAGCAACGCGGCAGGAAACGCATTCGTGTTGCACACAATGAGCACAGCGCGAACGCGTACTCATTCGTTTAATTTAGCAGCGGTCAAATTGTGGTGGCGCATTACAGCATCAAAGCTATGAAGCCGACAACTAACCAAACAACTAGTTATTGATACAGACGCAGCAAGTAGTTGTTTGCAACAATAATGCGCGCGCCGCACAGTTCTGAATGGACGCGCAGCGCATCATTTGCCAATTGAAATTGCAATTTGTTTAAACTATTTGCCACGCATTTCGAAAATCGAACGCGGCAGCCACCGTTGATGTTGATGTTGCCGCCTGCCATTAACTGCTGCGCGCATTGTCGTCTGTGGCAGCGGTGTTGGCGTGGTGAATGGCGATGATGATGTTAGCATCGCACCGCGACGCGTCTAATGCTGACAAGTTCTGCGCAAACAACAACTACATCGCGCCGCTATTGAATGAGGTGCCGCTGCTAACGTGGCTAATAAACAAGCGACGCATGTGCAACGCGCACTCGTCCGAGCATTCGAAGGCTGTGGGTAGTGATTGCAAATCGATTGATGCCCGTTCATCAGCGTAGATAACGTTTCGATGCAGCAACGCGTGATGTCGTTGGTGGTGGCGGTGTGTCGGCGGGCGTCATAATGACTTTGCTGGAAGTGGCATCTGCGGCATTGGCATTGGCCTTTGTGGCATTGCTGTCAGCAGTAGTCGCCAACAATTTTTGTGCCAATTGCACAAAAAAAACCCGCCACTGCCACTGTGCGCGCCAACATCCTTTGTCGACAATGCCACAATTGCGTTGCGGTGGCGCAACGGTGCACTTCTGGTGTTGATGACGCGGCCAATGCCAATCAATTCAATAGCGTTGATAGTTGGCGCATTGCTTCACTGTTGATTGCAGCCAGCGGCAGTGAGCGCACCGAATGACGAATGCTTATGATGATAATGAGACGCGCGCTTGCGCGCACAAATATTTCCACTCAGCTAGCCGCGCGCGTGTCCAACGGAGGAGTCAACGTTACTGACGAGCTACTGGAGCAGTAGCGGCAGCTCGAGGCAATTGTGCGCTGCGCGGTAGTGACATCAATGGCTTTGTGTTGCATGAATGGTTGTATGGCTGAATGGCTGAAATTAGCACCTGAGCAGATTAAATTCTTGTAAATCATTATTATTGCTCGGCTTTTTTGTTGACTTCGTTAATGCGGCTACACACCTTCGTTCACTGCATGGAGCACTTTACTGTGAAGGCGCTGCGCTGATTGCTTTTGCGTTATTGCACTGCTTTCGCAGATTACCCACTCATCGGCTGGCAGTTAATCTCGCGATGAGCCGTGTCGGCGACGTGCCTTTGCCACCGTTAATAGAGCAATATCGCTGCATAACTCAATAGCTCTTGTTGCAGCTGTGCGCAAAGGTAAAACCAACAGCAATGCCAACAATACACACACACACATATATATATGAAGTGCTTGCATGCCCAGCTCGTCCTGGAATTGGTTCAACGGTGGGTAATCAGCGGCAATTGATCATCCGTTGGCCGTGAGCATGTTGCAGGTAATGCCACTGCAGGGTTGAAATTAATATTCTCATGTGTGCGCCCGAGAGTGTGTGTGTGTGTCGGTTAATACAAAAACGTTGCTTCGCTGTGGACGCAATCAGTGGCACATTAACGCTCCCATCAATATTATTGCATGCCACAGTTGTGCACACAGCGGCAATTGTTGTTGCTTGTAATAATATTATTAGTAACTTCTGCTAGCGAAGTAATGAAGTAACTGTTTATGGCGTATTTTTTAAGTTTTATTAATTTCTTTCTTATTACTATAAATTTAAGGAACCATGAACAATTGAAATATATTTTACGCTTCAGCGCCTTAGCTTACTGAGACAATTACACAAATGAGGCAAGTAAGTAGCTTCTCTTATATTATTATGCTTCGAACATTCTATTACCGGGGACTCCCATTACAAGCTCATAGCGTGAGATAGTACACTCCTGTATAGCTAGTGGGTGTCGTAAACCTTTGCACATGTCTTCGGATGTCTCTAGAAATGGTTTGATGTATGAGGAGAACCTATTTTACCAGTCGAAAGGGCACATTTCGAACACTACTTGTACGAATTATAAGAACAATAATTGTCTCAGAGAGTCTAAATCTAATAACTAAAATTCTCAGATATAAATTCTCAGAAATAAAAAATTTCCCCCGATGATTGAGACTACTTTCATAAACGAATATAAACGAAAACTCTTCGACGACAACAGACAGAATGACGGTTACCAAGACTTGTAATATCTTTAAAGGTTCCATCGATGTGTGACAGCAATCCATATTAAAAAGTAACTGATTAGCTGCGGTCTGATTTCAGGAAGCGAGAAGCACATTCGCACCCTGGAATAATTGACCGTTTTTTGAAGAACTACAAGGAATAATGGATATCAGCTGAGCTACTTGGCACATCTACCTGATATTGGTACAAAGAATTAAATCGTATGTAATCAAATATCGCTTTACAAATTCCCTTATTGATCGTAACACGCCCCGTCATAAACAAAATGAACTGTCAAAACTGTCAACTGTCAAAAATAAACTGTTCATTGTAATTATAAACAAATATTTTCTAGAAAAAAGGGCAAATAAATAAATAACGTCACGAAATTGTCACATTTTCTATTTCTATCAAGTTTTACTCGCATTTCAGGTAATTATAGAAAACTAATAATATTACTCATACCCTTAGGAGATGATTTTGAAGTCATATAATAAGCAGCGCTATCTTTCCTCATGTTTAATTTGACGCGAGCGTAACGGATGAAGGATAGTGGGTTCTCTTTTTATCTTTTCCAACTTCAAATATCAAGCCCAATAAGGTTAAATGGCTTGATCGAAAGCTACAGCTTGGGTGACCAGAAACCCAAAGTTTGCTGGTGCTTTTTCGACTAGAAATTTTTTTTTAGGGAATCTTGAATCCTATTAATCAGCTTAAATAAGTTTAAATATACTGTATATGCTCTGGACCCATGCCAGTTGTAACGTACCAAAATTTCTTAAGTATGCCATTATTATTAGGTTGCTCAATATTCAGTATTTTCATAACCGACAGGGATACATGTGGGCGGTCCGATAAGTGACTTCTGTGCTCCGTCTAAAAAATACTTTTCTGGAGTCTTCAAAGCCTCATGCAACTAAAATTTCTGCCCGACGAGTGACCTTTCCAAGTTTGGAAACAAAAAGAGTTAATGAGGGGCCAAATCCGGAGAATAGGGTGGTTGGGATAGCAATTCGTGACCTAACTCGACTAATTGAGTCGCGACGATGCTGGAAGTGTGAATTTTTCTTTTTTCTTCGCCAAGTAGGGTCGGTTTTTCTGCAATTCGGCGTCGAATCAGCCTGCTAATTCAGTAGTAAAGCCTTATGACCGTTTTTCGCTTATCCAGATAGTCAGTGTATATCACATCTTGTGAACCTCTTTCCCTTTCCCTTTCCGGCTGATAGGAGAGTCTTCGCCTTCTTGCAGTACCAGTGTATGCCAGTATATCCATGTTTCGTCAAGGGTCACGAAACGAGATAGAAACTCCACCGGATTGCGCTTAAACAGTGTCAAACACTGCTGGGAAGTGCTCTCACGTTCGCACTTGTCGCAAGCGATGTTCCTATCAGCTAACGAAACTGACGGAGTTGAACTCCAAAAATGGTATAGTAGAAGACTCGCATATTTTTTGGTGAGTCTTATAAAAGTATTGTCAAACTGTTACCAAGAACTATTCCGATCTCTGGTACTAGATTATAGCCACGAAGTTGTTTATTTTTACGCCTCGAACGTAAGTGGAATATTTTGTGTTGCTAATATTTCCCAGTAGTAATCCAAATGACTCAAATGACATTTTCCATTAGTTCCAACCATGTGACTCATTTTTGACTTTGAGTAGCCGCCTTTGAGTACCAACACAGGAAGCCGCGTAGGAATTTTTCAATCTGGTAGTCATGCAATCAGCCAGCCACTCAGCAGCCAATAACACGGTAAGTGAACGCTAATAGTCTTTCAACAACGCATACGTTACACTAGGTTATACGGTGGCGGCGGTGGTAAATTCATGGTTATTATTGTAATATTCTCCGATTCTCTAGCTTAAGCTGCAACGCCTCAACTGAATAATATGCAAGCGGGGCTGGCGGCGTCGGCTCAACGCATGCGTAATCAACGGCAAGATAGTGGTGCGCGCAGGTGTTACTCAATTAACGTTCGACACCTCTGGTGTCATGGACAATTTGGTGGCAGAAACGCGACCAGACGCTCCTCGAATATGTGAAGCGCAGACTCAATCACAGACAACATACGAAATGAAGCGCGTTGAAGTAATAAGGCGGGCGCCGTCATTGCGTTGGAAGTGATGTGTTGCATGGAGAGAAGGAAGTGGGAAGAGATTGCGATTTATGTGGCTGGGTAATTATACGCAGATTTTACTAGAAATATTGTGGAAACTTAAGATAAAATGCAAAAATCAGCAGGTATAAGCATACACACACACACACACACAAACACCGTGTACGCAACGCGCATGCGTGACTTAACTGCGTTGATTTTCAGTTTATTTGCCGGAATTATGCTTATGGTAGCCATTCGGATTAACCAAATGCGAAAATTCATTGCCACCGAGTTGCAAATTGCCACAAATATAACTTACAATGCACCACAACTCAGCGCAAGCGCTGCCAATAGTCAAGCGTCTTCGCAACGCACACGCACAGGTGGCTAGCAGTCATTGCAACAAAGAATTCTTGGCAGCGCTGAACTGTTGTCGCTCAATTTTCTACGCCACAACACGTGAATTATGCGCCACATCCGAATGGTAGGGTGCTTGCAACATTGTAAATGTCATTAGCGCGCATACCGAAAACAATGTTGCAAATGCAGCAAACAAAGACAGGCGGAAAGTTGTGCTTAAAAACAACAACGGTCGAAATAATAAAATCACCAACAACAACAAATAGCCAATACAGCACCAGCAACGTGACTATACGCCAATCAGTGTCGAGTTCAACTCAAAAGTTAATCGGAAATTCAAAAGCGCACTAGTTGTTGCAGTGGTGATAGCTTTTTTTTATTGCTTATTGCTTCCATCAAAACATAACTGTTACTCTTAACTAACAACCGGCACACATACAAACATATGGACATACAAACTTGCCACTGTGTCGCCACCACAAGGCGCTGTTACAGTTTTGTAGCTGATTGTGCAACAATTACATGCCACACATTGTTCGCCGAATGACTGCAACTGGCGAATTATTGCGGAACGGAAGCATAGCCGGTGTTGCCAGCAGCGCCAAAGCGACGGTGCGGTGTGCAACAGTCGCCACGCGGTGGCAAGCGGCATGGCTGCGCTCGCACATTAACGTTGCAAATTGGATTAATATGCATTGTATGCCACGGTTTATGTGGTTTATCACCTTCATCTGCGGCACGCTGGTGTGGCCGCTGTTGGCTAATCTCGCCTATATGCCAAGCAGGTGGGTACGCTTACTGCGCATAGTGTGTGAAAGCATAATGCTGATTATATCCAGCTTGTTGGCTAATGGCGCGACTGGAAGTAAAAGTGAGATTAAGATTTGTCTGTTGTTGCATGTGTGGGGAAAATGGTGTAGGAAATATGGCGAGTGAAAAATTTTATGTTGTATTTAGTCACGGAGGTAGGTATCTAAAAAAAGTACTTTAAACATTTTTCTTTGTTGGAGCACGAAATATTATTATTTTGTATGACCCACAATTTATTTTCGTCGGCCAGAAAGTTGTAAAACTGTTTAGTGAGGTGCAACCGCCATTTGAGACTGGTCGGAATTCCAGAACCTGCGAAGTGGTAGCGCACCATCTAACTTCTAACTCTTATATAGAGTTAATATTTCTTCAAGAGATTTAATTGTTACAGAAAGTATATTATTTGAAAATGTAAATAAATATATACGAGAAAACTTGGTTCTAAAATCCATGTCCATTGCTGACGAAAACCGCGATTCAGTCGACTTCAAATACTGCCCTGATCTCTAGTTGGTTAACCGTATATATAAGCAAGTAATATATAAGTAAGTATAAGCGTAACATTCCCTATCTTAGTTCAGTGTCCAATGCGCTCTCTCTCTAGAGAAGATGATTTAGATTCTAATATAATAAGCTAACAATATAATAAGCTATCAGCCTTATAGTCAACTGTTTATTCAGGGTACCATAAACTGAGATCCCAAACATTATCAACATGACTGACATTGTTATGACAACATTATCTGACATTACAAAGTATTTTAGTTATTTATATATTTTATTGAGGGTAATCGTGTAAGCATTTGGTCTAAAACTTTGGCCTAAAAACTGAAGCATCTAGATAGGGTCGAATTGGTTGAAACTTAACAAAATCTTGTAAAATAGGGAATTACGGTTCTCACCTTATTATCCATATGAGGATATCCATCCATCCATCCATGGAGCAAGAATCAAAAGCAAAAAAAGAGAGATAATCATACAAAGTACCTTTTTTCCATTATATATTGACCTTCGGAGGCGTTAAGCAAAGTTTTCAACTATTGGGGTATCCGGATCACCGAACATTAACTCCATATTCATTTGAGTTATATCCGTCGAATTTTTTTTCTCTTTTCGTTGGTTTAAAGTTGGGATCTCATTTTTCATAGCTTGAATTTTTTGCGAAAAGGTTTTCTTTTTAATCTTTGGAAATACATAGTAACAACAGGAGTCGGGTCAGAGCCATAGATTGTGGGTTCTAGAATATCGATTTGCGGGTTGACTTTTGGGGGTCAACTAAAGTAAAGTAAGGTGTGTTTCATTTGAAATATTGCCTTTCTATGGAATAACTAAGCACTTTACCGCCAAAAATCTTGAAAGAAGATTTGGTAACGCTACAGATATATCAACTCTATAGGTGCTTCTCAGCTATTTTATGAGATAAGCCATAGAGTACTATCAACCCAGCTTCATGCAGAAAGAAACTTAAGTAGGGTTTTAATTAAGTACTCTAATAAACGGTGATAGTTTGACATGATAAGTCCATGCTCCCAAAACGGGCTCGCCGTAACCGGAACTTCGCTAATTTATTCCAATAAGCACAAGTCATTATGTCTATACTTATAGACCGAACGCCGAAGAGAAACAAATTCGAATATGAAACTAATATGGGTAGCAAAACACTCTGACTCGATCTACAAGGCTAATCAGCTTTATGGATGAGACATATTCGACCTGATCTTATCTATTAAACAAGCTTAGAGAGTACTTGGAGAACATTAAAGTTGTAAAGTCGGTAAATTTCATTGATCATGGGTAAGCAAAAAGTATCATTAAAACTTCCGAAGCCGACAAAACTCGGTTCAGTTTCTCATAAGAGGAAATGGCTGAGACCAACAAGAATTGTAATTAAATAAATTACTACTATACACCAATTTGACATTTCCTAAAATATTTTATGGAAGAAAAAAAACATAATTTTTACAACCACATATAAAATATAAATGTGTACCTAAGTGTCACGTTAGTCCTCAAGTTAATGTATAACTATTGATACTTTTTTAATTTTTTCTCATATTCCTTATTAACCAGAATCCTTTTTCGCACTGTATGTGTCTCATATTTTCCACGGCTTCTACGCATTGGCCGCTCAAACGAACCTGCTAGCAAATGACCTGCGCTCAGCGATCACCGGGGCATGTAGCGGTTTATCTTTGGGTTGTCTGTTAATTTGACAAGAAATGAAAAAGGACTCTGCAGATATGATGCAAGAGGATGAGAACAAGCAAGCGGCGAGGACAACATATCAATACTTTTTTCTAATTCATTTTATTTGTTTACTTAGGAATGTCTTGTTTTCATGCTTAGGTCTGTGAACGCCCCAAACTGTCAACGCCTACGACTACCGACATAAATTACTGCGCACGCTTATCGGACGCAATATAATCACGGACATTTGTGTATCCACATATGTGTGTATGTGTGACTGCGGGAATCTTCATGCACTACCTGAATTTGTTGGATGACTTTCATACTTTACTGTGAGTACTTCTTCGTGAAGAATAATTCAAAATTATTGTGTTTTACGTAATGTTTCACAGCACTACTTTTTACTTATGTTTGAGTGTGAAATTTTGGCATAGTATATTTGATTGTTTGGACAACAGACCTCAGTAAGATTTGTATAAAAAAGGGAATATTTCCTTACAAAAACATTTAATTGGCATCTATGTGAAAGCAACAACAAAGCTAACCAATTGAATTCAATATAGGCTAGTATGTGAAATCCCATTAAAGCAGTATAAACGCTCGTTATTCAATGCCTATTTGACTATAGCAGTATAATCACTTGATACCAATTGTTATTCGATTCGCCGCTCTACAGAGTACAGTTTTAATTATTTATTCGCGAATGCGAATATGAAATTGTGTTGGTTCTATAGGTCTTGAGTTTTCATCAAAATCTGTCGATCTCAATATGTAGATAGAGTGTTGGTTTAATTCGGCTTTTTGAATTGGTTTCTCCAGCATCCGCCTGAAGAAGTTGCGCGACAGAGTGTAGGCCTGTATGAAACTGTTAGAAGGGGTTGAGGAGTATTATAATGTGGTCACTAGCGAAAGCTATAACTCTCAATCCGTTACCCGAAGTTTTATCTATATAATCCAATCGTTTCTTTCTGGAATCTGTGGAGAAAATGATGGCGGCTACGCTTATAAGTCCGTTCAAACGTTCGTGCAATAAATTTTTGTGCTCGTCGTTCGTCTCTGCTCTCGGTGAGATTTTAGAGATCTTGGATCTTATCCGTCGAAGTGTTTCTACAAATCTACTCTGCTGTGATTCGAAAGGTACACTCGGGTTACTTACCGCAGTTCGTACAAGATTTGCTTACGATTGCCACCGAACATCTGTGTCACGATTGCGTATCGACTGCCTTTACAACGGTCGGGTCTACATGGCCAGATGGGACCCTGACTTCCATCTAGCTAGGGAATGGCAACTCACTAGCATTGCTCATTTAATTTGGTGAATGTTTACTGCCGCTACAACAACAACCTTATAGTTTTCAAGTTCTCTTACTTTCTGTTGGCGAGATCCTATAATTCATTTAAAACTTTGTAAACTTTGCGCTAAAAATGTATTCCATGCTTCACAAAGTTTGTGCTGTGAGTCTTCAGTTTATTTTTGAACACTGTCTTCAAACAATTATTTCTTATTACAACTCGGATGCCATCGGCGAACAATTTGACACACATGTTTGGAAATCAGACATATAATAGCTGCCGTTTAATTTCCACTCAGCAGCTTCATTAAAGAAGCTAACAAACGGACACACAAAGCGGCATCCACTTGAAGCGCGATTTATCTTACAGTGATTAACAGTTAGAGCACAGCTTAACTGCAACGATCAGAAGCAAGCTGAAGATGAGCTACAAAGCCGTAGATAAAGGTACTCAAATGTGTTGTTCTTGTATTTTTGGTTTAAGAATTTGGAACACTTCGCTTTGTGGCTACTCTCTTAGCCACATTATCGACTGTGCAACATAAAAGGTGTCGAAATTGTCACTAATCTAAATTAAAGTTTATGAGAAATTATGTGACTTGGCAACGACAACAAAAAGAAGTAAAGGAATTTTGGGGATTTTCGATGGGAATAAAACGCATAAAAAGCGGACGAATTTAAATTACTCACTCTAATTAATGGAAATGTGCTTTTAATCGGTGTTGACATTTAATTTCGGTGAGCGGAGAAGAAAAAGTGGGCGGAAGCAAAGAGCAATAAAATAATAAATTAAAAAACGAAATAAAATATATTAACATATTAGTTATTGTTGTAGTGGTAGTGTCATTTTAATGAGCAAATGTAAGTGCTGCAGCGCTTGTGGCATATACAATCACTGGCGTTGCATTGCTTGCCACTCGAGCGCCAAGTGCTAACATAATAAATGAGGCTATCAAAGGGAAATAAACGAAATTCTTGCACACAAAAGTACACACACATTTATATATATATATATATATATATATATAAGCAAAGTCACAATAAGTTTGTGGCAATAAAAAGTGTATTGAACAGCGTGTGAAGCATATGAATGGCAGGTATGCAACAGGTAGGAAGATCTCTTCGGTTTACGTATACACATATACGCACACACATACACATAGGAGCAGCATCAATGTGCAGCGCTCGTCAGGAAACGTGTGCGATGTTATCGGTTGCCGCTTGGCGACTTGGAAACACACTCACACATACATATGTACGCTCTGTGTCTCTCACACTCGCCCACTTCCATCAACATTTTATGCTAATATCGCTTTAATTACATGCTGTGATGAATGCGATCAGTGCGCGGCGGCGCGTCGGCAATAGAAGTGGCACGCAGTGGCAGCTTCCACAAAGGCTACTCACCTAAAAGATGGTGCGCGCTGATTGTGTTGCTGTTCACAGCATTGCCTGCTGCTGCTGCTGGTGCTGCTACTGCGGATACCTGTCCGTCAGCAACTCCCACTGCCAAAGTGCGCTGCGCAGCGCTTTTCCTTTGTTGCCACCGCTACTCATTACGGTCGCTTGGGTGTTGCAGTTGTCCGCTTAATGTTGTTGCTGGGCGTTTCGCATTTGGTATATGCTTCTAACTGCCGCGATGGCGTGTTTATTTGCAACACCAGCAGTCCGGTTGGCATACAAAGCGTCTGAATGGTGCAGAACTCCATATCAAAAGTGTAAAATGTTGCACACACACTTGTTTTTGTAATAATTAATTAAAATTACATTTTCGCTGATTAATTATGTAAATTAAATTTATACACTTTTTGTTGCTATTACTTTAGCTATTAACGACCTGCTGTTGTAGCTTGAAATTCAATTAAAAATCAAGGTAATAATAGCAAGTAAGGAAGGTGTTTGCTCATGTACCACCGAGCTTTATATGCGCATGCAATTTGTGGGAATCAAAGGCATGAAAAATGTCCAGCTGTCAGCAAAACTTCATAATAAAAATTGTATATTAATTTTCACGATAATTTTTGCCGATATATTCAGGAATAAGAATATCTTATAAATTTTTGTACTCGGTCACATAATTGCCAGGTAAATATGCACACTAAACCACCTGCATATTTCTCACCAATTGACCGATACCTTCGGTATAAAGTCACCTATGGGTTCTGAGGTCCTCATATTGGGTATCAGGGGGCAGGAAATGTATAGTCCGACCATTTTTACACGAGAGTTACCACACATTAAAAGCATTATTTGTACTTACTTCTATTTTGATATCCTCATTAATGCTTGAATTACTTATTGTAAAATAATCTGGTATCATTTAAAAAAGTTTCATTTGGGAAGCAGGCGCAATTGTACTCTATTCTTGTATTTTTAAACTATAACTTAAGGGCGTCAAGGTAACCTATGCACCACATTAGGTTTAAATTGGTCGAGTAGTTGGCCGAGATATATGTTTTCACCTAAAAGTGGGCAGCCTCACGCCCATCTACAGTTTTTTCACCGATTCCTATGAAGCTGGTGGTTGGAAGCTTGGTTGGTTTATCTTGGGCTATTTAGTAAGTAATGGCACTTTTAGTAGTTTTCAACATAACATATAACCTGACTCTTAAGTGAGTATATTTCCTCACAACACTTGAAAATATAAAAATAAAACATTTACAAGGATTCATAGCCACTAGCCGAGCAAATTCTGGGACCGTTTCGTAACCTTCATGAATAAGCTTGAATTAAACAAAGAAAATCTGCCCAAAAATACAAGTGCTCTACACATTTTGAAGACAGCCCGATAAGCTTAATCTTTTTTTTAGAACTTTTACGGGAAGATCAAAGCCCATAATAATCGAGTTATGATTACTGACTATTTCAGCTGGATCTTTGAGACCATTTTTCTATTCTCGTAACATGTTGCACAGAGCATTATAGCTGCTTTCAATAGCACTAAGCGGTCGAGATAGTTTAATCTTACAACCAGTAAATCAACATGAATCTAGACGTAAATTAATGTGTTAAAAAATTAGAATATGGAGATGCCGTTAGCTTTCATATTTTGTAAAACATTTAATCGATAGAAATATATAACTTTGATTGGGGTCTTGCTCTCTTTATTTATCTTTATCCGAACATACAGACGATCACACACCCGAACGATAACGATCGATATTTCTAATAATAAGAGAGATATTTTGATTCAACTTGAAAAGTAAGCCAACCTTCAGAGATTTGGAAAAAAAAAATCTTCGTCGACAATCTCTTTGTTCTTGAATAAGGAAAATTTAGATATCCTTCTTTTCGACTGATTTTAATATCATCTTTCGGTCAAACTCATGCTTTATCGGTTACACTAAATTAAAAATCTCATATAATTTTATTGGAAAAAGTGTTTTCTAAATTTAAAGTAATCTGAAAGGCCCAAAGAGAGCAATTAACTATAATGTATGAATTTGATAGGAAACCAGTCATCATCTTAGAGGCATACGATGTTCTTTACCTTTAACAGCACCAGATTAATTACATACTATATAGTACTAGTTGTTTCGATTTCAGACCGGCTCATAGATTTCCTTCAGAATGTAAGATTTTGTATGTAGTGAGCTTTGAGTTGACAAAAAGGGAAATTCGGGAGAGCAACACTCAGAGATGAGTTAACCGCGTGATCGAATAGAACAGTCGTTTAGGCCAACTGCAACCGTCATCGTTGTTTCCTTATCGTCGCTAAAGGATGGATATATCGCGTTACTTGAGACATTAAGGAACTGTGAAAATAAAGGTCTTCCGTGCCTGTATACCAGAGAATCTAACGGTATTTCAACCAGATTCCAATATTTAGAATACTGAGTTCGTAACTATTTGCCAACCAGATGAAGTATGAAAGAAAGCTTGTGTGTTCTTTAAAGGAGCTTAACGTAGTCATATCGGTTATTCTGAAAAACCTTAGAAAATCTGATATTTAAAACAGATTTTCGAAGAAATTTCGATTTGTGAATCTCAACGAAGTTTGTTTAGCTAACACACCCGAAGAAAGTAAAATAAAAGTTCATTCTCAACGAAGACGTAGTACAGACCTACAGACATACAGAAGTATAATCAACTTTAGTGCCTCAACATAGAGGTACATAACTGATGCAGCATAAAGCAAAACTCCAAGGAGTAGTAAATATTACAAAGCAAATACGAGTAACAATGGAGTAATGGGTTTTGATATGTATTATTTACCTTACCTCATTCTTATTTGTTCTACTTCATTTGTTTATTTGTTGTAATAAAAGACTTGAAATGGACCGCAACAATTGCAGCTGAACACTGAGCCACATTTGCTCCAGCAACATTAGCAGCAACGAAAGCAAATGCCACATACGGAAGGCCGCGTTTGTTGTCGCCTTGAGTGCCCCACAACCCAACCTTCGTTGGCGAGGCCAACTTGCAACCGAAAGATTGGAATTTTTTCTTTACAAAAGCACAGCTTCTGCCGACGTTTTGATAATACCTTTTATTGACAGCGCAAGAAGTACTGCTTTCAACCGTTTTTTTTCCGTCTGCCGTGCAGCTTACATTGAGTGTTGCAACAAAGGCTGACAACAGTAGCCTGCGGCGGCGTGCAACAGTAGCGCGCGAGCGTTTTTCCGCCTTTGCGCATTGTGATGAGCTCAGTACCGAGCGCTTCTACCAACTTCAGATTTTTTTTTTTTGCTTGTGGCAGTTCCGATTCACTGGACACAATGTTGCACAAAAGTGTTCGACAAAAAATGTTGCTGGATTATTGCTAGGGAAATCATCTTTGCTTAAGGCATAAATAGGGGCAAGTTTGGGCGCAAAAAATATTTGCAGTGGACCGAGTGGCATGTGGTGGTGTATTGCAACGCGATGGCGCGGCATTTACAACACATAAAAAGCGCCGCATTTGCCACCAACTATTGTTGCACCTGAGTAAATGCCACGCCACAAGAAGGCGGAGATGAATTTCGAGCACACACATTTGCTGCAAACTGCATGCTACCTATATGTATGTGTGTGCAACACGCCATTATGTTGCAATGGTTTGCCATTTGCGTTTTGAATTTGTAGGAAGACACAAAAATTAATTAGTGCAGATTGTTTCAGCCAGTAATTTGCCACAAAAGAATGAAGTAGCCGCGAACGCCAAGACAACACAGTTGGAGAAGAAAACAAAAAAAAAATTTTTAATAACAACAACAACAACAAGAGAC
Organism: Bactrocera minax; assembly: GCA_021498325.1. Lineage (NCBI taxonomy): Eukaryota > Metazoa > Arthropoda > Insecta > Diptera > Tephritidae > Bactrocera > Bactrocera minax. The sequence continues at coordinate 7,687,394 of JAKEEE010000001.1, forward strand.
TGTGAATATGAATAAACGGCAACTCGGCCGCTTTTGAATGGCGCACTAATAGAAGGCGGAGCAGCCAATTGCCGGTGCGCGCTTGTGATATTAAAATCTTGCTGTTATTGCTGTTGTTGTTGTTGTTGTTGCGGGCTTACTTGTTTGGGCCATAAAATTCGACGCAAAATGCCGAAGAAAAACAGTCAAACTAGTAACTTTTTATGTTCGTTGACAAATTGCCCGAAACAATGTTTCAGAGAATAGCGCCCAACAACAACAACAACAACTTAAAATGCTAAAAAGGCCAGGGCGATTATGGCTACCTGCTTAAGCCCATAAAATAAACGCAGAAAAAAATATTTAAGTAGAATAATGTTTAGTTTACTTTACTAAACAAACAAAAAAAAAAAAAAACAGAGAAAAAACGAAACAAGGGCAAAATAAAAAACAAAAATTTTACGACCATTATTCGACAGAAATTTACCGCACACAGCGAAAAGCGAAACCGAATGTACGAAAGTAAGAAAAAATTACAACAAAAAGAAAATGCCTGGAATTTGAGTTATACATCGGCCACTTGGACATAAGTTACGAGTAAAATTTGTTCGAGATAAAACAGGAAATGTGTAGCTTAATATATTTTAAAAACTTAAAACATTAAAATAGTCAAGAGAATTGTACTTTGAAACTAATTTGAGGCGAACAGTGGGAAAAAAAAGACAGTTTCAAACCTTTTAATATAAATATTTATTATCCACTTCAAATAGTTGGCTTGTAGGAGTCAGCCAATGTCTTATATGACCTTCAACGACTTATGACGCCTTCCCCACATTTAATGTTCGGGCTCCATACATAAGGTAGAATCTCAAGGAGACAAATCTGACGGACAAAGGGACTTATGTTCATATGCATTTCCTTGGCATACATCTCATTTTTGACGCCTTTATGAAGTTCGTTTTGCAAAAAAAAATTTGGTTCCTTAGCACGAGTCTGACAACGATGACCTTCATAGCCAAAGCATCAACCAAAATGTCTCGAGTAGCTACATTTTCACTTTTTAGATGTCATCGCCTATAATAGATTCATGCAATAACCAAAACATATTGAGTACATTCCTTAGAGGTATCGTTAAGGCCTTCTGATATCTGCCTAATGCTAATAGGACAGTTTTACGAGCATATTCCCTTAATTTTTTGGTTGTCATATATCTATGGCAGTCATATCAATGAATGTTTTATTCCACCAAAATACTTTTGTTCGCCTTAAATTAGACTTCAGAAAACGTTTCGGCAACATTTTTAAAGATTCCATAACAGTAATTTTATTGGAAAAGCAAAATGTATACTTTATTCAGCAAATAAACTACATAATCATATAGGTGTGAGCCACACACTAATTGTCAACTCTCACTCAAGTTTTAAACAAATGTCAAATGGAACTGTAATACTCAAGGAAAAAGTTGCCGTAACTAATTAAGCACCTGAGACAACCCAGATGAGATCTAAGAGCATGGTAGAAGATAAGAGCATGAAATAGTTTGCTATTTGAGAAATCTTTATTTTTATCGATCTACTCAGTAACACGCTTTCTTAGTATTCTTACTGTTCTTTATACGTTGTTCGACTATGCGAAGTCATGATCAAAAGAACCAAAGTTAGCACATATTTTGGAACTATTAATTTGATTTCTAAACTTTGACAATATCAGCTATTTCGTCGTCGTCGCACCGCTAATTTTTATTGTACTCAGAGTAGGCAGAGTGAGTTGTATTGAAATTGTGTGACTAAGCAGGGTAATATTTAACATTTTCATACTCTTTTATAGTCTTTTGGCCCGCAATTTGACTAGGTCTAGTCACGTGAGCACATATAATATAATTATCTTTCTATTTTTCCTTTACAGACATTTTGTACAATTCAAGTATAAAATAGCATTCTCTACATTTTCTCTTTGCATGAATTACTGCCCAAAGTTTATTTACTATTACTTAATTTGTGACCGTTGTAATCGAGACGTATACTAGCAAATCGTGGGTACGGCAAGTATATCTGATGTACAAAATCTTCTTATAAAAATTCATGCAGTACCTAGAGTTTACAGAATCCTTCAGACAACCCCGAACCACACTAGAAATGCAAAAAAATTTTGCAAAAATGCCAATTATTTTAGGAAATAATATAATCAGAATTCTACCAAAAGTACAAAAACCTCACATAGCTCCCATATAATAATTTTACCGACATCCGAATATCAAACTTAGTTTGGTATATGAATTCTCTCTCTCTCTCACTCTCTTCGAAATTAGCGACCTTTGGTATGTAAACTAGTATTTGCCTGTTGAAATTATTCGACGAAGAGACTGTAGTAGCTTAGGTTATTTATTAGTTAGCTCCAAAGTAGAACGACTAACTCACGACAAATTAGCAAAATATCCTCAGAATACTTCTCGAACATATTAGCTATGTCTTCGGCTGTCTTCTTTTGGAAATGGAATAGCGCTTTTTGCATCGTTTGTATTGGTGGGAATACTTTAGCTCTTTAAGTTTGCTAAATAGTGTTCTTCTAAAGCATTATACTGCAGGCTCGACCAAAATATATGACGAAGGTAATGCTAAAAAGCGTTTTAAACTGGTTGAGAACTTTATTTACTGAATATTACTACAATACTCTTATCGCATTAAGCATTCGATTAATCTGGCTTGTAAGTTCGAGTATAATATTGTATATTAGCAACTATTTTATATCAAGCTTATTACAAAGGGTCTTTTCTACCAAGTTTAGCTATCTCTATAGATAATCACTACCAATAGCTCAACATACAGCAAGTTTTTCTCTATTTAAACTGACATAGAGTTCTATAGGCCTTTTGAAAGTCGAAAAAAAACTCTCCGAAACGGACTAGGACGACTCGATAACGAACGAACTCCAAATTGGAAACGATAGTTTTGGAGGAACTTACAACTTCCAGCGTTTAGCTGGAAAATTAAGTTATCCTGTAGCACAATGCTGAGATAAATAAAACGGGAACAAAACAGAATAATTTTTGTTTTTAAAACAATGGATAAACTAGCTCCGACGTCTCGAAAAAATTCTTCGCATAAGTTAGGCGAACGTTCGCTTAACCTTTGGGCCTGGGAAAGATAAAGAATTGAGATTCTCTCTGGGCATATTAACTTTTATAGGTCAAGTTAATGGAAGCTGCATAGATATTTACTACCTATGGAACTTAGAACTATTTGAATTTCATAAACATATCGGAAGGAACAATCCCTGATATACCAACACGTATTTTTCGTACAATAAAAATAAGAAGAGAAACAAAGTCATCAGCCAAGAAATTAGACTGTAATATTATAAGCTCATTTATTTTTTAAACAAAATATGGATTCTTCAAAACTGATCGATTCGAACTTGGTATCAAACCCATAAAAATATGTTGGAGTGGACTTTGTAGTCTTAGCCTTTGTTAGTTCCATAAAATATCCGCCAACAGCACAACCAATTAATAGTTCACTACAAAGCATTCGAAACCACAAAAAGGCTTTATTAAATAAAATCAGTATCCCGTGGAGTGTAACAGCAGTAAATAAATTTAAATTACGTTCGGTTTCAACTAGCTGACTAGCTCTTTGGAATAAAACAGGTACCTTTGGCTTTATCAACAGTCACTTCAGAATCCACCCACATCACACGTAATCTCACATATATATAACAACAACGAACTCATTGTCCGCGCGGCAGTTAAAACTCTCGCCGCTTGTCAGTACGAACCCTTGTCGGCACCGACGACCGACTCATAAAATTACGATTAAATGTCGCCATTATGTGCTCATAAAAAACAATAATCAGCGCGGAGACAGAGTGAATGGACTGCCACAACGGCATGTATCCGAGTTTATGCGCCTTTAAGCGTATATGTGAATGCGCATGTGTGTGCGGTGCAAACCCTTCCTCTGGGGCAAAGGGAGCGTCTGTAACACATATCAGTAGCGTTGATCGCGCTCATTGCTGCTGTCATGGTGCGGGTTGTCAATATCGCTTTAGTGGCCCTTGTCACTACTACTGTTGTGGTTGTTGTTGTTGCTGCTGCTGTTGTCGCTCTCCATTCACTTTGATTTCCTTTATACTTTGCCGCCACCATAAGATGTGTCGACCAGTGCGCGGGCGCATTATCCGCAAACCGTTTCAGCAGCGCCGGCGTCGCGCCCATTTAACCATTTATTGTTGCCGCAGCGCAAACACCAGCAACATGAGTTGCAACAGTTTCACATTAAGCTTGCGCTTCAAGCATAACACTGGATCTAGATCGCCGCCTCCTTTCGGCCCAATGAGTGAGTCAATGCAATTTGATAATAATCTGACAAACTGTCGCCGCATTTGACATCATTTAGTTGCAGCAAATTCGACCAATTCACGAAAGCGCTGCACATGCGCATGCCTACATACAATTGCATGGAGCTAACTACACAAACTGACGTGCGCAGCGTTCACTTTGCTCCTAATGATGACAATTCAGCAATTTTCATTCGCGAAGACAGTGAAATTTTTGAATGATTTGTTTGACTTGCGCGCGGCATTCGCGTAGCTGTCGCATGTCCGTGCGCTAAATTGGCAGGCGACGCTCATATTGGCGCTGGCGCTCGCACACACCGATTTGGCAAACATTTCCCTCCCTCTTCCATGCGGTGTCTTACTAAAGTGTAGCATGGTGCTTTGGGTAGGGCATACCAACACACGATTCTCATGTTCAATGACGCCAGCTACTTGCCGCCGCGGCCGCGCGCGTATCTTCACTGGCGTTTCGATCACGCGCTCTGCTATCATTTTGCCGCGCGTCACGTTGGCTGGCCTGCAATGTGGCGCGCTATGCCTTTAAACGAGTCGAAATGAAATGTCGCTTTGTCGTTACTTGTGTCAATTACGGCCAGAAGCGTCAACTCTAATGAACTCGTGTTCGAGCCTTCAGTAGCTTTCAACTTTCCAGTGCTTGGCATTCGAAATTGCACGCGTTTGCAGTTAAGTATTGCTGGCGTGCCAGTTATTTAAGTCAAATGTGATGATTTCAATTAAATTGTGGGATATGCTGTGCCGATAGTTTATTGATTTCAGATTGATTTGCGGCTTAGAAGTAAATTGGTGTAAAAAAGGTAGGCTTAAAATGGTTAAGATTACTTTTAGTCGCTTAGCAAGGGAGAAGATTATTTATTCCTGTTTCGTATTCCATGTATAGTAAAGTCGAACTCCAGCGAAAGTAAAAATTAGGTTCGATTTAGTTACTGCCGTTTCACAAAAATACACATAGAGATAAAGATAAATACAAATATATTGCTGTTACAGTTACAATTACAAATATAATTGCAATTACAGTTATACATATAATTATAATTACAATTACCATTGCAATTACAATTATGGTTATAGTTACAATTCCAGTAACCTTTATAATTGTAATTATATTTACATTCACAATTACGACTACAATGGTATTTGCAATTGTAATTACATTTTGAATTTCAATTACAATTAAATTTAAAATTAAAATTACAATTACAACTACATTTACAGTTACTGTCACAATAAAATTACAAATACAATTACAATTACAGTTATAATTACGATCATAATTACAATTACCGTTGCAATTATAATTATGGTTATAGTTACAATTGCAACAACCATTATAATTGTAATTATATTTACATTGACAAACATGATTACATTTACTTTTACAATTACAATGACAAATACAATAACAATTATAATTAGAATTATATTTACAGTTCTACTTACGAATTCAAATACAATTACTGTTGTAGTTACAATTGCAATAGCAATTATAGTTATTATATTTATATTTACAATCAGAAATATAAATACGGTTACAATTACAGTTATATATACAATTACAATCCCTATTACAATTACAACTACAGTGACAATTACAATTACCGTTATAATTAACATTACAATTACTATAACATTATGCATTTGCATTTACACATTTTAACTTACAACTAGTAACAACTAAGTAACAAAGTTTAACTCACAAATTTACTTGAAGTCATTGACTATTTCAAAATTCGCATATAATGAAAGTCCTAAATAATATAAGTGGAATAAGCTCCGTCATACCATCCATCACAATCAATAAAAAGGTGAACAATTCAATTGCGACAGTTAGTAGAAATACCACCAGGGCAAGCCCATAATATGAACGTACATCCGTGGGTATGTTTGGTCATCTAATGTGGGCCGGTGCACAGAAGGATGAAAAAAATTTACAAAAACAAAAAATTAATATATGGAATGACATGTAACTAGCAAAGATGGGCAGCGCGAGGACCATTTGAAACCGCAACAGCTCAACTGTTGGTTTACCAAGACGCATCCTCGCTGCGCCCTTCTTGAGGCATTGTTAGCTTAGAATGCCACCTCATGTCCAATTGGCCACACTCGCTCGCTCATGCGGCTGCGCGAATGTTATGACATAAATACATGCATATTGTGTGTACTTAATAATAAATACAACGACAACAACAACAACAGTGGCGCGCAATGCCAACGAGGCCAATGCAATCAAAACCAATTTTCAATTGAAAAGAAGCATTATTTTCATTTATCAGCGCACAACGATCAGATCAATTGCAATTACAAGCAGAAACATGCACACACACACGCACACACACACGCTCAGTGGTGCATTAATAAAAGTGCACGAACAATGCTTGTCGACCTGCTGCTGATCACTCACTGGCGCACTTCGCTGGCCGGGGCACAATCAGCGCCAACTTCCGTGGCAGCTGACCAGGAATCATACACTTGTTGTTATTATTGCATGCGCTTGATATTATTGAGCAGCACGAATGTTATTTGTTGTTAATTGTTGTTGCTGATGTACCTGTGTACTTATTATGTGTGTGTTTGGCTTTTGTTTTTTGTCGTGATTGCTGCCGTTGTCGGCGGACAAATGCATGCGTGGCTTGGGCAGGTGTATGACAAGTGGATCGCCAGACAAACGGACAAGGACGGGCGCGTCGCAATCAGCTGGGCATACGGTTGAATGGTGGCGGATGGTTGGCCGAAGCTGAGCGCGTGCGTGTGCGTATGTTGCATGAATGGCTGGTTGAGTTGGTTGGATGGGCGCAGAGATTGCGCGTAGAGTGACAACAGAGCGCGGCGCGACGGAGATTAACCTGACTCAGTTGGAGGAGGTGAGTTGGTGAGGGCGGTCAAGGGGAGAAAGCAGCGCATAAAAAGCTGCGAATATGTTTTATTGCCTGTTATTGGTATGTTGCAACATAAATACGTATGTGCGACAGCGCGTTTACCTGGGCGGCAAGCGCCGCCAACATTCTTTCACTAATGCGCGAAATTCACACAATCCATCATTCGTGTTGGCATTAACAACTCGCCCCAAATCGATGGCGCACAACAACAACAATAATAATAATTCCGCGTATGTGTTTGCAACAAATGTGCTCGATACTGATGACGCGGGCGCGATATAATTGCTTAACGAGCGTTCAAATCCAATGCCACCATCAAAATCGGAGACATCCAATGCGCAGAATGATGTTGACGCTGCTGTTGCTGCCGCCGCTGATGATGATGGAATGATGTCACCGTTGTGAGTTGCTGCCGCGCGCGTTGCCGAAGAGATGTCTCGCTTGACGGTGATGCGCTTGATGTCGTGAATGTTGATTTCGCATTGTTGTTACTTCAGCGTTGTTGTTTTTTTATTTTGCTTGTGTGTTTGCTCTTGGTCTGTTTGTTGGTGGCGTTGATGATGTTGATGAGCATGCGGATGGCGCTATGGCAGTCGCAGGTGATTGTTTAATAGGCAGTCAAGCAGTCAAGCATGAGAGTCGGGCATTTCAGGCAGTCGCTCATCCTGAAGTTAAACACATACACACGCTCACATATATATACTGCTGATGACCACGTATCCATTGGTGTTAGCTTAATGCACAGCAATTTAAGTCACTTTATATGGCAAATATGGTTGCATGGCAGCCATCGCGCTCAAATTGACACTCAAAGCGGCGAAATGACAAAAGCAAAGTTAACTAGACACTTTAATGGCGTTTGGGTAGCAATGCAACGGCGATACTGCTACATTTGCTAGGCATTCTATACTTATTTTGACAAAAAAAAAAAAACTTGAGAAATGCGCTCGTAGAATAACAGCGTTAGAGTTATAATTTAGGCATGTTTTTATGTCAAATACTTAAAAATGATTTCAGGAAAAACTTTCAGGAAGAACTTGAGACTTGCAAAATAATGAAGAACAATCTCACAAATTCTGAGGTATTTTTCTGTTGCATTTTTAATAGTTTTGAACCACCGATTTATATAGGAGCTGACCGTTATGCTCATTAATCTCCCATTTTTATAACTTTCATCAAAGAAGATAATAAAAACAAAAACGGCATCATGGGTATCAAATTAAATAGATTTGGAAAATCTTGTCTATCTATTCTGGACATGGGTTGCCATCTGTTGAAAAATTTTAATAAATTAATTCATTAACTATTTAAATAGTTTCAAGAATGCTTGCATATAAAAATATGGTTGAAAGGCGTTGCCACCGAATTAAAAATTTTTACTCGATTAAACTGTTCAAATAAACCAGGTATTACGTTAAACGTCAAATCATGGACGTCAAATTAAACCGATTTCAGAAAAAGTTCTGTTAGAGATATTTCGGCTCAAAGAGTTTCTTGGCCCATATACCGAATGTTAGGATATATAAATCTTCTAAATAAAATCGATCAAACCTACTCCTAACCCCCTTATTTCAAATATAGTGATTTTCGACTTTCCAAATGACCAGAAGATGCGTGATATCGGTCCATAATTACCCACGTAGCAATCAGACTGAGTGAACATGGCCTATAGTATAAGCTGATATGATATTGAAATTGTGAGCAATCGGTTGATAATATTACTCAATAAAGTATTTTTTATGCATACGCAACTTGTTCGACGGACTTGTCGCCAGCACTTCAAGTAATTAATGCGATTCCAGCGGTCTTATTAGAATGAAAAGCGTCTTCCTTTGTATTGGAAAGAGCAAGAAACGAAGTAGTTGCCTTCATTTCGTATTCGAATTGGCATTAAGTTGTGGAATAAAAAATCGAATGTTGTAACCGGCCAAAATCTCCTAGATATTCGCATGAATTTCAAAGATTTATACACATGTTTTAAGAAAATCTTTATAAGAAATCGCTCTTCAAAGGTACTTTGAAGATAAGATCCGTAACCAGACCTGTGTGTTAAAGTCTGATCGGGAGAGTCGGACTAAAATATTGAATATAGGGACAAAATAAGAAAGAAGTTGTGGAAATACATGCCAAATCTTTTAATCAAAATGGTGCAACTCTAACCTAGGTTTAGTTCTACTATAAATAATCAAATATAAAGTGAGTTTATGGGGAATTAGGTGAAAACTTTTACGAATACTGGAAATTTGTATTACTAATTCAGAGTTATTTAAATTTTTAACAACTTACATATATCTGCCGCCATTATTTTGTACTTCTCAATCAGGTGTTTTAAAATAATCCATTTAAAATTATCCTAAAAAACACTTAGATTACTTGCGTCCATGCGTCAGAACTACATTTAGTAATAAATCACAACCTAGCAGCCGCTACATAAAACCTTTATTTCAAAATACATTTGATGAACTTTGCTTTGAATGTTTAACCCGACTTCCTTCGCCGACGATGTGGTTCCCACACCACAAATACGCCGAAACACTTACGAGTCACTTCAAAAGTCAACGAGCACTACAATGATAAACATAATACACTGGAGTGGGCACTCTCCGAAAACTACAAACACAAAATACGAAAACAAAAACAAAAATAGAGAGAAAAAAACTCATAAAATCCATAACAATGAAGCAACAAATGGAGTTTTCGACGTCGGCGACGTCATCTTGACGACATTGAGGGCGCACTGTGGCGGTAATGTGGTTTCGGTGGCGTTGATATTTGGAAACCACACCACTTTTAATGCGCTGAGTGGTGATAGTGATGCGAAAAAGTAGTTTAAAAGGAAGAGGTAACAATTAAAACAAAAATCAAAAGTTGAACAAGAAATATAATCAGCTAAAACAAAAGGTTAAGAGCAAAGGCTTATTGGTATGAAAATGAAGTGATGCTCATTCTTACATGGCCTGTAGGAAAAATATTTGGCTATATAATGAACTAAATTTATTAACACAAAGGGAAAACGGGCGGAAAGTGTCATCAAAGAGAGCACATGTCAAACAAATTACAACTCTATTATATGGGTTTCGGGTTTAAGTTCCGATCAGTGGTAAGCTCTCTTACTTTAACAGGAAATATTTAGTTGTTAAGCCTTTTTGACACTTTGAAAGGTTTCTACCCTATAAGATCGTCTAACTAATTCAATTCACTTGTAAAATAACGTTAATGAGACTTGCAGGAAAAGAACATTGATGAAATATTTAAAAATGGGTAACCCGGCAGCTCTTTGGTCTTCTTTTTGGTGAGTTCCTACTAGTTTAATCAATTCAAAGAGCACACACTTTAATTTTATCACCAAGCTTTTATTCTTGCAAACTTCAGAAAAAGGAATCATTGAGGATGGTCAAACATGTGTTTTACAAATCCCAAAAACTACGAAGAGAAAAATATGTAAAATATTGTTCAAACGGAGCAGAAATACGCAATCTGTAAGCAATTGGACCACGGCGCCATCTACCGAATTGTTCGGTAGCATAAATTTACACTCTTTGATGATAGATGTTGATGTATTTTAGCTAACTTTTGAGTCAAAAAACTGTTAAGATTTTTCACATTCAGTTATAGAAGCCTCACATCATATTTGGAAGCGTCTCATGTGGTCTTTTTTTTTAAATTTCTACACAAAAAATTAAAAATTGTCTATAAGGATGCTTAGGGTCCACCGACCCAAATCTATCCAAAGAGAATGTTCGAATTATTTGAGAATCTCGAGGAACAACATGGAATTTCGGAAGCACAGACTTTTCCCACAAGTCTGTGAGTTTACATACAAACATACACATATTTATGAAGCATCCGCGGTAACATTAGTGCTTGCAACAATAAACATATGCAACATATTTAAAAAGCAAATATCAGCAATAAAGTGACCATTTACAGCAACAACACAACGCATAGTATCAAATCAAGGCAGTAGAAGTTGAGGGCGAAAGCGAGAGCGCGAGCTACCGGCACTTGTGTGAGCGACGCACGAACGCGCGGGCAGCCCGCCAAACGGCTAGCCAGACATACGGCAGACGTTAAGTGTTTTGTGTGCGCTGATAAAATGAAATGTGTAGAAAACAACAACAACAATAACAAACATATGCACAACAATGTTAACGACAAGTAGAAACTGGCATAAAAAGGAACAACAAGCGAGCAATCGAAAAGAAATATGGAAAACAATAAAAGGAAGCTGTTGAAAGGGGAAGCGCTGAAACAAAAGATTCAAAAGACTCAAGCGACGAACCTACTACAACAACAAATACCGACTGACCTAAAAGTCATCATAAATGCAAGTTTATGGCGGTGCGCGGCTCATCAGCTGTGTAAGTGCGTACATGTCGGTCGCCACTCACATTTATGTGCCCGTGTGTGTGTGTGTGTGTGTGTGTGTGCGCCCGCACAGCTACCTACCGCGCAATACTTACCACACACTTCTACGAAATCACGGCGGCGCGAGTGTAATCGCCGGTGTTGATGTCCTCACAACGCGCCGCTCTTACTCCCCCGACCAACGCTTTATTCTCGCGTTCTTTTTGTTGTTGTTTTCAATTTGTTACTTCACTGTTCATTTGCTTGTCGTACATCACAGCCTCTTCGCTAGTTGTTTTATTATTCCGGCATAAAGATGAATCTTTTCTGCGGAAATCGAGTGAAAAAAGTGGCAGTAGAAGCACATCTAAACCGTCAGCGTTTTGAAGAGGTTCGCGGTTCGAGGTTCGTTGATTCCCAGGCTAGCGGCAGCCACCACCAACGCATGCGCAGCGTATGTCATAGCGAACAACAACAAAAGGAACGCCACAGTGCCACCAACACCGCCGCCAACAACAACGGCAACACAAGTGTGCCGCAGCATCCTCCCCGTCGCCTGCTTCTAGTTTATCTCTCATAACTTTCAGAGTGTTCTATGCGCCGGTGTGTGTGTGTGTGTGCGTCGCTGCCTCATAGTTACACGCAAATAAAAATATAATTAATTCACATTAAAAGTGCTTATGTGCGATCAATTCTTGGATTTGTGTCTTCGACTTTAAGTGTGGCAGCCGAAGTAAAGGTAAAAATCTCCGAGTTCGATGAGGACGCGTGTAAGAGCATTGCCACATAGTTGCAGCAACAACTTGAGAGCAATAGTTGGGTCAAAAGATAGATAGATTGCATTATTAACGATGAACTCAAGTGCACTGGGGTCACTAAGTATTTTTAGAATATGATCTATGAGACGCTTCAGCTAGTGACCAGCGTACAAGGAAGGTGACGGCTGATTCTTACGTGGTACAAATTCAAGTGTACCGAATTTAAGAATATAGACATCTAGACCACCAAGCAAATATTCTTGGCAAAAGACGAATTACTTGGTAAATGCTTTGCTATGGAAAGTTGAGGTTATGTTATTAAAAATTTTGCAGTTATGAAATAAGTAATCTGCAAACCGATGGATTGGCTTATTATACTAAAAATAGGAGCATTGATTATTTACTGTCGTTTGCCAAAATCATAAATATCAATCAGGCAGTACAAAGTTTGTGCGGCACTTATAAGAAGTCACTCACGCTTCTCCTTATCACTCATTTCCGGCATTCAAAACCTTTACTAAAAAACTGAAATTTTATATATGTAAGGAGGTCCTATGACGGATATTAAGGGTATCCCACTTTAACATCAAAACCATCAGTCCTTTATAACGCCTGAACTCCTAGACATGAATCAAGAGTCGCTTATGTATTGACAAACACTTTGAGCTTATCAAAAAAGCTTATTAAGGCCGTTAATTTCAATTTTAGACACCACATAACACCGCATTACCAGGAAGTAGGAACATCAGTCTAACGAAAGCTGGACAGTCGAGCAGAAAGTATTGAGTCCTTTACACATCGCCTTCCTCGAGAAGACGTTGTCAATGGGCATGCATCAAAATTTGTGAGAGTGAAATGGACCTCTCTTGCTACACTCTAGTCTAGATGGATCTGACAGCTACGCAAGTGTTGGTTGTTTACCAGCGCGCAATGAACTTCCGCGACTTACAATTGTCTAATGCTTGACCGGATGAGATCAATGGAGCGACGAATTCTCCATAGTGTGATGATATTGGGCCGATATTGCACTTTCTTGCAAGTTCATGTTCTTTGTAGTTTTCAGCGATTATATTATGGGCAGATACCCAAGCAAGTACAATCACGATGTAGCTTAATGTATTTGATAACGAGGTCAAGCACTACTTGATTAGTGCTCTCAGCTAGGTTAAGGCCAGTATTGCCACTCTGCTATAGTAATGAATGCCTAACTCTCTGAAGGAACAGCATACTGTTACTTTCATTGCAGCCAGCTCTGCTTGAAAGTAACTGCAGTGGTCTGGAAGCTTGAAAATAGCGTTGATGGAGAGCTTCCGGTAGAAAACTAACTTGTTTAAAGTATTATCGCGAAATCAAGTTGTCCTTCTCAAACATCGACAATAAACTATTCCGGAACCATGCCGAATAGAAACTCTCTTTACTGCAGAACGCTCATTAGTAACGCATTTATATATTATCATTGCCAACTGATAAAATAGTTATAATCTAATGTGAAGCAGACTTAGGGAATGAGAATATTGTAGTAAGAATACGAGGTGGAACTAGGCAACCAAAGTCTATGAATATTGTCATAAAAAACCATAACCGGTAAGAACACCGCTAAGAACCGGTTAAGTTTGTCAAAGACAACCTTCTAGTTAATATACATTCTTCAAGGATAACCTCATTAGACGCCCTTAAAAGCCAGCAACTCCGTTATATAGAAGCAAATTTGACTAGTTCGGCACTGGAAGCTAGAATATATGGTTTAAACTGAATTTACCACTCAGTGTGGCGGTTTCGATTTCAGAAAACGCAAAAATTTGCCTCTAGAAATTGCCTTTGTTTACTACTCTTTAAAAAAAATAGAAAAGGCATTTTCATAATTCGCCTTTCTAGTCAAGTTTCGTTATCATAATTATAAAGTAATTAAAATAACCTCATTGTGAAAGTAAGTATATATGGTTACCGATTTCTGAAGACCTACCCAGAACACTACCCAGTTTCTGTAAGAAAACGCTCTGGACAAAGAAGAGGTGACATTGAATGGCCAGTCAGATTTCTAGATTTGACTCCACCTGACTTCTTTTTGTTAGTTGAAAAGTGAAGCTAACAGCAGAAATTCTCGGACCTAATTAAATAATTTTCTGGCTCCCGAAATACCCGCAAACGTAATGGAAAACGTAGCAAAAAAAAAACTACATTTTCTATGTTCAATTAAGTCAGCTGTTGTAGTCAAAAAGTAGTCCAAGCTAATTATATTATATTTTATGAAAGTAACTCAATTATAAAATGCTTTAATTGTTTTTTTTTTCAAAATTATTTAATGTTTGAATACCGTTATGAGGTGTATAACTGTTATTATCAGCCATGCACTTTCAATTCTATACTTTGCTTAATTAATTGAAAAACTGTATGCATTTGCCTCAACATTTTAGTATTTATTAATTTAATGCGCATTTCAAAGCATAACAATACAATCTAATTTGTGTATTTAAGTATGTAATCAGTGGGCTTACGAAAGGCGTTCGCAGTTATGAACTCCTGCAGATATGCATACTTGAAGAGACGATAAACAAATCCTGCTGCTTTAATTACTGACCCACTTTTACGATTATACAACTGCAATGAAAGCAAATCGAATTATGATAATACAAACGGTTATGTTGCATACAAGACTCCCAAGTATATATATGACTCCCATATATATATGTATATATAGATATATACATATACATAGGTATATCTGTATATGTGTGTAATCACTGCAAGGCAACAGGAGAAGTAGCAGGCATCCGTATATATACAAATGTGAAACTAATAATGAAAATTCAGCAGCCACACAAAATGCTTATAGTATCGCCAATACGACGTGATAACGTCCGATTTAATAACTGCACATTAAAAAAGTTGTTTTCGAGGCATAAAAGCGCCCGATGATGAGCATCGTAAAAATGCTACACGCAGTGATGAACGCAGCGGCGAACACCTATAAAGACATACATGCTTCTTCTCTTTTTAACCCGCAAAGCAAGTGAGTAGCGAAAAGGAAGCTACGACCAGAAGACATACATTGAGCAACCAATAGAAGTCTCACACTCAATGGCTGAGCGTCGCGATTTTTTCGTCGACTTTTTGTGATTTATTCCGATTTAACGCTTCTGAGTGTTAGTCAACTATAATCTGGCAGATTTTCGATGCTATACAACTAATTTTATGACTTAATTTACAGCTTTAATTAATATACAACAGTCAAGCAGGTTTCATTTCGTATTGTATTCTTTTCATTGAAGCAGTCATCTGGTTGCTGAATTGGCTATAAAAATTTCGATTGAATTGACCTATTAGTGCATGTGTTGTATTTTTCAAATAACTACTGAAATATTCCATGAGAGTTGAGATTTGTTGGTTGTATTTAAACTTAAAAATATTCCGCTGAAATAAGTCTATATTGTTGTTAAGTCAGCCATCTTCGATTCGTCACTTCTCTAATCACTATGTTTGCGCTCTTCTCTTAACGAGTTGAATTTAATAGAAGCGAGTATGTCTAACCACTTGCTATTTTATCTCTATTAAAGTCTCTAATGTGTTTATACCAGTTGTTTTGTTCGATTTGCCAATTTCCAAGGTTTACTACATAAATAATATTAACAGAATGCCAATTAATGTCAAGTGCAGTTATTTAAAATTTCCTTAAGCCAATTGGCGTTAATTGACTTATGAGTTGCTAATAAAGTTGTATGTCTCTTTGCAACCTCTCTGATCGATTTTAAAAAAGAAAAATTTTGATGACAGAAATATATTTGTATATTTTTCTGGTTATTAAGAAGGGCCGAAGGACGAAAGCTATTAGAAAAGTAGGCAGATTAAAAGCTAACCGAAAACGAGATTAACCAAGAAGGATACAGTAATTTATAAGCAAGTTTAAATTTTTGATGTTATGGTTCTTTTTGTTCTCAAAAACAATTTGGATCTCCAAACTATTTAGCTTTCCTGAACTGTCAATGGATTAGTTAGCTCTAAGATGTTTGATAAGTTACTGAAAATCCTGTGTCCACAGAGTTATATTGCATCTATTCCCAAAGGTTGGGCAATTTAATATTTCTACTTCAAATTCGTCATGCTAACTATAAGGGGACAAAGAAAAAAAAGGAGAGATATATATAGAGAGAGAAAGAGAGATGGAAAGAACAAGAGAGAGAGAGAGAGTTACGGGTTTTAAAAAATGCCTCTCACGTACAGAATCGCTTCTTTAAGATCTCTCAGCTTCTGTCTCTTTCTTCTTATTAAAAAAGTAATTGTTAAAAAAGATGCTAACATTGCTGGAAACATTACTTGTTCACCTTCTGAATGACTTCTCTGCACAGGTTTGAAGAAATCTTTGCTTAAATTCAAAAGTACGCACATTCTTCAATAGAATTAAATGTCATACTCGTACATACCTTGGGGAATTGTTGTATGAAAGCTTGGCGAAATTCCTCTTGGGATCAATAATATATTTCTTTGCATATTTGACCAGTAGAGTAAATTATATATGTTTATGTGTTTCGACTAGAATTGTAGAATATCCAATATGTATTAGAGTTCACTTGGAAGCGTTGAGAAGAATGTCTTCGACTTTATGATATTGTTTTAGCAGACAAACAAATTCTGCGCTATCATGCGTTATGACGATGCTGATTTGACTCCTTTTAGGACTTTTCGCTATATTTCAAGGTATATTCGAAATATGTATATAAAAATACTCGATTGAGAAACGACACAATTTTTTTTTAGAGCAGATTTTGTGTAATAACTGCTTGCTATGATGAAGCTTAATTCTCTTATCCTCGAACAAATAATGCTTTTCTCTCATTTATTGAGAGAATAAATTGTAGGTAAGGTAAAATGAAAAGCTTTATGAATTCAGTTGGTTTTAATAAGTCGCGCAATGATATTCCAATCAACCAGAAAATCATTGTTGCTGATTTGTTATAGCAATTGTTGTAGCTAAAAGAGTGATGAATAGTACTGGAAATACTTCAATAAAATGTAGTGAGCTGTGAAATTTAAGTTAGAAAATGGCTGGCATAATTCATCAACCTTTAAAAAGTGGCGAATCGAACAAATAACTGGTATAAACCGTACAGACTGGCACAATCCAACAGAGAGAGTAAACTGCTTTAATCAGGTGACTCTATACTCGCTTTTATTGAATTCAACTGAATTAGTTTGTTGTTACTTTCATTTTGCGTCATTTCAATTTTTGTCAAAAGAGCAGAGCTCAAATATAGCGAACAGAAAAGTGGCGAATAGAAGACGGTTTATGCCATATAGTTAATAAAAACTAATTTATTAGCTCAATAGCATGAAAAAATGTTGAAAACATTTTGAATAAGTAAATGATAATTTTTATCACTAACTGTAGAATACAGATATCCTCTATAATGTTAGCCGTAGGAGCTCTTCCCTTCTTCTGCAAACCAAACTATATTTTATGATATTCATAGATGTAATAACTACTACCAGCGCCAGCAGGTAATAAAACAAAGTAGCGCATGATAAACCGTTTGGAGAAAAAAAAGGTCCAGTAAGACCAAATAAAATCAAATAATTGCAATTAGTTCCAGCAGTTGCAGGTAATCTAAGCAAAGACCCACGCACAATCCAAGCGGCCTCTACTCGCTCAGGCAAAGCACTTATATTACCAATTTGCTGCAACACACAGTGGCAGCTACTGTGCTGGCCGAGTTTTATTGCCTTCGCTTTAATGCGAAATTCTTCGGCATACGAAATGTTGCCCAATTGCAGCACAACCCGCAGCACTGCAGCACTAGCGCCTTCCGTTCCACTTTCACTCGTAAATTCGAAAGTTGTGAATTTGTTTATGAATGCATTTCCGCTGCATTGCGAAGTGCTGACTGCTTGCAGCATGCCACACATCTACGCATGTATGCATCTAAATAGCTCTGAGATACAATTTGATTGAAACATAGGCGTTGTAAAGTGGCTGATGCAAGTTTGTTGTTGTAGCAGATGCATTTTACAACAATTTGCTGGCAGTAAATACACCAACGCCACTGATGCTGCTGCCGTTTTTATTGCACCACCAGCGACCGCTATGCTAGTTGCTGTTATTGCAGCAAAGTTGATTGCAACATGCAACAAAATGCTGCAACCACGCTCTGGCGCTGGCTGTGTTCTTGTTGCGCACTTTTTTTCGTCTGTTTTCTAACTACTACTTCACTGCGTTGTTGCAATCAATGATTGCAATTGGCAAACATGCGGAGTGGTTATAAAGCGATACTCCAGATTTCGCCTTCACATCGTGAGACAATAGCACTTGTCCGTTACGTGCTGACATCGCTGGCGCGTATGTGGGTGTTGCAAGTACTCAATGGTTGCCGAGGTTGTAGCCTGCATACAACATGCGAGTTTATACTCATCTACTATATGAGAAATGAGCGCTTTGCAGTGGGCCCAGGCACGGCTTTGAATTCTTCCTGCGGGTTCTGTTTTGGTCTTGCTAACGATGAACGACGGCATCGATTACACAGTGAGAAATCGTAATAGTAGGACAATGCTTTGAAAAGAAACTAACCTAACTAAGTTAGCAATTCAACTCAGTATCGAACTCTTCATCTCTCCAAAGTGATTCTATATTGATATTGTTGAGATTAGGAGATAGTTTCAGAGATCTGAGATCGCAAAAAAATCCTGTTTATGAGCAGGACTTGCTTCAGAAAACTTGTCGATAATACCGTTAAGTGCTGAAGTGTACTGGAAGTCTAACAAAAGAACTTAGTAGAATATTACTATTCCCGACATAATACGGAAAAGGGCTCAGTTTCAGCTTATACTCTTCATGGCTGTATAATGGAACCCGTCTTTTATTAGCTAAACTTATTTCAACCTCTGGAGGGTGCGAGTATAATTAACGCTCACAACTTTGCTAGATGCCCGATTGAGGTTTCCCTCTCATCTGTGACGTGTAGCTTATAAGTATTCGACAAATCAGGAGTCTAAGGAGGCTAAAGGTATACTAAGAAAATTTTTAATGCAGAAATACGATCAGCGGGCAAACTCGGTGTTAGATTCTGTATGTGAATCTCAATAATCACAACCTTACAGTAATGAATTAGGTTGGTTAAAATGACTTCTGAAAGAGATTCAACACTTTTCCTATAATCTATCTGAACCACATGTCGCTCTTTGACTTTTATAACATGTTCTCTCTTTTACGGTCTTTAGATTTGCTCATTGATAGAAAATAAAACACTTTTATGTTCATGGTCCTGATCAAGGTCACCAACATCGATCCAAGTGATTTTGCTGTCAATATTTGCATAGAGTTTGTCCAAAATCAGAGAATGGGAGAAATGGATCTTGCGAGTTTCATTCTGTTACTCCTCGAGCATGTTTGACAGTTTCTGCATTAGTTCGTGACGTCAATTAATTTGTTTATGACACAACGAGTTGGTATATTATAATTTATCATTCGGAAAAGGAAAATTTCGGTTTTGCAAAATAGTAGAATTCCGAAAGCAGTTTCTGACAAACCTTTCTGAATTTGGTAAACTTTTACGATCTGCAAAAATAGCAGCAAAATTTGTTGGTTGCAAAGAAGGTTTTCAAGTTTTCATATTTGTTACAGTGTACGCGTCTTCAAAACTGCACTACAAGTGCATATTCAATACCAGTATTGGCATTTTGTTAAACATAATGTCGATAATGTTGCAAGTATCAATACATTTGGTGACCGCATTGCAAAGACAACGAAAGTTGTCGTGTCAAAATTTGATTGGTACAAGCGCAGTTTTGTTCATATACTGTGAGTGGGTAGAAGATTTAGAAATACTCGGAGCATGTGAAAACTAACAGATATTGTTAATATAAACAAAGTTGAGTCAAATGGAAATGGTATCAATAAACAAGTTGCATTGGAAGTCCCTTCCTTAATTTGAAATCAGTTTCTATATTTAACATCCGAAATATGAAACATCCAAATTTCGGATTCTCAATTGATAAAAAATTTACCAACAATATAATAGAATAAAGATTTATGAGTAAATATGGACCCATTTCGGAAAGTAAATTAAATTTTTTACTTAAATATCGAATTATTTTAAGTAAAATCCGAAACCATTTCAAAAACAGTAACATGTGAGCATAAATTTCAGCATGTAAGCCTTGAGAGTGGTGGGCGATAGTCAACAAACAGCACTTGCGCGACTGCAAGACTCTTCCGGTACATGCAGTCGCATTAGCTGGAATCGAAATTAGCTGAGGGCTCAAAGTGTTTTGTCGATATATGAGGGTCTTTTGATCCATATCTAAAAGCTTTTAGTTTGACGAAGGACCGGTGTATCCACTGTCCAAGTTTGATTCCCTTAATGTCCCTTAATGTTCCCTTAATGTATCAGTCTCGAGACCTGACCTAACGTAATAAATTTCCGACCTCCGCACACTGATGATGATATTCCCCATATATATGATAATTTAGCAATCAGCCTTCGAATATCGATATTTATATCGAATATTGCTGTATATTTTGACTTTGGCGCCATCTGTAGGTTACATTTATATGTCGAATATTTTATTTTGTGTGACTAATATTAGATTAAAATTTCAATATGGTGGTTTGTGTTTTTGGCACTATTTCAACTCAAGGTTAACCTATTGGTTCGATTTTCAGAACTTTTTGCATGAGATAAATAAGTCTTCGAAAAATCAGCTAAATTGAAACTCGGCGCTAATACCCGGATATCGAATTGATATTGGTCCAATTATTTAATTTTATAGAATACAAGCGAGGACAAACCTCAAACTCTGCTCATCAGACAAGCAACAGATTCTTTGGTGCCCTCTCTGAACAATACCGGAGATTTCCTCAAAGTTTCATCATTATATTATATTTAAATATATGTAATATATACGAGTGCTTCCTCACCATAAAATTAATAATACTTCAAATTATCCGGCGTAGCAGACCCTCTTCAGAGTAGAGCTACTAACTAAATTCACGCAATTCCAAAATGGAATGGTGCCAATCCGCAAATATTCGATGGATATGAACTTTCAATTCATTTATTAATTTATATGCGAACTTGGCTGTCGATTCGTTTGAGTCCACAAGACCCACTTGCACTACAAATAGCAACTAACAACAACAATAAAATCTATAAATTCGAATTGAATATTTAAATGCAAATGTGTGTTCTTGCTTCAGCACGTCTAGGCTGT
Source organism: Bactrocera minax (assembly GCA_021498325.1). NCBI lineage: Eukaryota > Metazoa > Arthropoda > Insecta > Diptera > Tephritidae > Bactrocera > Bactrocera minax. The sequence goes on from JAKEEE010000001.1 coordinate 7,708,905, forward strand.
GTGCATGTGTATGTGTGTGTGTGTGTGAGTGTGCGCAGATCGTTTTGTGTCCATTTCATTTCCATAGGGAGTGGCGGCTTAAACGCTTTCAGGCCACCAACAAAGTGGATTTTTAGTAGCCATTTAGGCCCATTTATCGCCTGCCAATGGGCATGTGAAAAAATCGTAATAAAATGAAACTAAGCCCTCAACAATGCGTTTCAATGAATAAATAAACGACTGAGCGTGTAGATGTATGAAAGATCCATTCGTTAAATGGCCAGTTGAATTGGGCCGAAAACTTTCATTGCGTTTATGGCAAATTAGTCGCACTTCACTCCGCCTAATGTGTGCACAAGCGCATGCACCAACAATATCATCATCACCATCGCCATCACCATCGCCATCGCCATCAACAGCAATAGCAAAATACAATAACAAAGTCTACAACAACAGCAAAAAGAATAAAACTAACACCTTCATGCCGCTCAGCTTCGCATAGTTACCAACTATTTTTTATCGCTTTGTTTTCGGTATATTTCAATAATAATCGAAATTATTATCATAATTCGATTCGATCGCTTTGTTCCTTTCATCACTGTTGCCGCTGAATATTTTATATGAAAAATTTTATGAGTTTTTTATGTTTTTCAATAAAATGTTTTTCGAAATTTCAGTAAAATTTATAGCATACATGTGATTTGGAACCACTGTATACATGCAAGGGTAAGAACTAATTGGAAACTGAGTGTACAGGCCACACATGAAAGTCGTTCTCACTGCAATCGGGTCTACTTAACCGATTTACTTTACTGTATAAATTAAACTGTGTAAATTATTAAACTGTGTAATATTATTTGGAGAATATTTTCTGCCGTTATGAAAACGACATGGCAGAACACACCTCTTTCAATTAAAAATTTTATGGGGGTATCGAAATAGCTCGTTAAATTTATATCCGATGTCCTGCCTAAAACAGATTTTCCCAGTGGATATAGCTCTGAAAATATTCAACTGTTGGTAACAGAATGCTATTAATTAATTAGCGAGTAAAATAAAATTTATTAAGGAGAATATGGCGCCATTAATTACAAGCACAACTAACCGATAATTATATCCCATCATCCTATCATATATGTATGAAACTATGTGGTTCCAACAGAATCCTAACTCAGAAAAAAGTTGGCATATTTTTCAACCTGTTATTAAAATATAGTTCTTTCATAAAGCATCTAAGATCAGGGTACAGTCAAAATAATGACTAAATAGATATCCAGCAGCCAAACTCAGGTACTCAGGTACTCAGGTACTCCGAGATAGCTTGTTAGTCAGTTTGTTAACTACATATACGTACGATGCCATTTATATCAATCTTGACCGTAGAGTTTTTTGGCGCAGATTTATCATAATCCTTAAAAATACATTGCGTTGCAACGACGCTGTTTTTCCCATCAGGAAATGCTGGATTTCACTTTGTTCCAATGTAAACAATAATAGCAGCGACAGCGTCACTTCGAGACCAAAAATCTAGAACAATCGGACGAAATGTAATCAAACTTTGACGATATTCTATTTGAAGTTAGTTCTATGTTTTTTTTTTTTTATTTTTTTGTTTGTTGCGCGTCTTCTCGGTCAGGCCAAATGCTATTTCATTTTTGCTGTAAAAGAACTTAATATTTATTCCACTAATTTTCAAAATCACATCCGAATCGAAAATCCCATCGTTCCCATTACCATACTTGAGAGTTCTTTCTTCTACAAATAAAGGCCGGGTATCAAGATTCGTTATCTTCGCTTGATATCTTCAGCGAAAGTCTCAGCTATCATATGCAATTTAATTTTACCGTCAACCCGAATATAAATATATCCGATTTTTTAATGTTTTCGTTTGTAAGCATATATCGAACGCCCACCGCGTTCATCGTTCATCGGCATTTCCTACGGCCTCTACGGAATTTATAAATTTTAGATAATTTATAGACGAAATTAAAAGCTGAGGTTTAGATACAATCGATATATCGGCATTCTAATTAGGAGCTTATCTAAAACAGTTCATCACAAAAGCCAACGGCAAATCCATGAGTAAACTGACGAGTCACAAAATTTGTCAATATAAACAATAGATCGTGTTAGTGTTTTCATATGAAAAAACATAAATTTTTTATTTGGTAGTAACTAACAAGAAGCCCATGAAATGCTTAAGCATAAATTAAAGCGTTGGCGAAAAACACACGATTCACAAGAGTAAACAACAACAACATGAGCAAGTAGTGGAATTACAAAAATAAAAACTTTTTTTTTTTGTTTTGTGGTTACCGAAAACACTCTCAATCAATTTGAATTCAAAATTTTATTGACACGTGCTGCTTTTTTTTTTTTTTTTGCAAAAAGAAATGAATACATATAATAATGTTTGCCATTTGATGCTAATGAACAGATTAGAAGAGACACGCTAAGCAGCGGCAATTGAAAATGTGAAGCCGTGAAGAAAACGAAAACTTAAGCCAAACACATAGCGAACGCAACTGCTACCAATCATTCCTTTTTTTTTATTTCTGACTAAAGGAAATTTAGTCCCTAAACCCACAGCTTTACCTTAATCTAACTTTTCTTTTGCCCTTTTTCAATTCTTTTTTTTTTTTTAATTAAATAAATAATGACTCAACCCCTGTTGAACCCGTGCTGATATCGAATTTCTATGCTGTTTAAAGCACTGTAAGAAAAACTATTCGACTTAGGCTTTCGGTGATTTTTTTACAGAAATTTCCATAATTTATTCGTCTGATTTCGCATGAATAATTTGCCTCCAAGTGGTATTTCAATTTCCAATTGCTGCTAATAAAATAAATTAAAATTGACTAAACTATAAACTTGTAAGGTTGAGCGCTTGTTTATGCTCGCGGCGACAATCAACAAGCAGCGGTGAAGGCAACAATCAAAATACCTAATTCGAACACACTAGCCGATGGTGACGCTGCTTTGTAGCAAGATAGAGGATTCGCGCTGGAAACCAGTACTACTTAGTAATCTATATATTCCGTTTTTGATATAGATTAACGCTAATCTTTCTTTATTTCTGGGTTATGGAAGAGAAAAACTTTCTAGATTTAGAAACTCAAATAGGGGATGATGAGCAAGAGGCAGTAGAAAATATATTTTGGAAAATGTAATATTAAAACTCCTTGGAATTGCTGGAATATAATAAAGCAAATAACCTTTCTCCGATGCAACATTGAGACCTTCCAATGCATTATCACCATTAACCCTCAAGCGTCACATATATTATGCATGAGAGTTCAGAACTTCAGTTCAGTTGGAAAGAAACCAGGAAAATTTCCACCAGGGATTTGGAAAAGGTTTGCTCTTAAGTAGACAATAGCATTACTCTAATGGATTTTATGGTAGCATTACTAAAGGATTTTTTATTTAAGTACACTAAAGAGTAGACAGCATTACCCCAGAATGGAATCTGTTCTTGCTTGAAGTCCTCGAGTATAACATGTTTAGGACGTTTATTTTGAGACAACTGTAACTAAGCCATCCATCCATGTCAAAAAGTTTTTTCTCGGCTCGATATCATATATTCATTCTAGTCCTCTTCCCAATGCGGCTTATGTGATTATCATTTTAATTTATAAGGTTACGTAAGTTTATAGAATTAAAAATGTGTCGAAGTAATTTTAGGGACTTTTGAAGGAATTTCTTTCGGAAATTTTCCATCTTTCTTCAAATGTCTTGCTAAAAATTTCCAGTACTTTCTTGATGAGAGGTTGTAAGCAGCCACTTTACTACCGATGTACCTTCAATCTGGTTAACATACACCTAAACTCAATTTTCTATTTTTGAATCAATGACGTAGAAAATTGGAAACGCTTCGCTGGGATTACCGGAGAGATAATACCAAAGTGAAGCTTCTTCTAAACCGCCTCTAGTAAAGGGTCTGGATTTTGATACAAGCATAGATAAAGATATCATAGCCTTTTGTGTGAGAGAAGCCTTTTTCCATCTCCTTCAGTAATTAACTTAGATTTTAACACAAGAAGTCTAAGGGTGTACCGAAATTGTATGTAAGTAAAGCTTTTTTCAAACCTCTTCCTTCTTTAAGACCCTCTTTTTTTTCCTTCCTTTTTTCAAACCTTTTCCTTCCTTTTTTTTTTAGGAAATACACCACATTTCGACCCAAGCGCGACTACAGCTGTACCAACCCTTCTTACTCACTAACTAATTAGCGAACTAGCCCGCTAAGCTGTACTTTCGGTACACTTGGAAAAGATATTTCCTACAGGGTCTTTACTCGTAACAACGTATGTATGTGTTACTGTAATGCTTAGACGCTGGACATTTCATTTTGCTTACCCGCCCACCTGTCGCATGAAAAAGAAACAAATAAGCGCTTCTAAATCAGAAAGCTCCGAGCACAAAGGAGAACTACCGTTGCTTCGCACAAAAACTTAGCAGGTATCAGCGAACAAATATATATATTGTAGAAGCAGTGACCCGAAAGCTATTGACATCCACTTGTCTTGTATTCAAATAAGTTGTTGTTGTTCTGGCTCTTTATGTTATTGACATGTGTCCAGCAGTGTGTCTGGGTCGCACGCTTACCGTCAGGCGCACAACCATACCTACTTGGTCCACATACGGGCGTACGTACAACTCTATTAGCGATTCGGCTGTTCAATGATAAGAATGACATTGTTGTCGTTGTTTTGTGCGCTTGTTTGGAGATTTGTCGGTATTGGCTCTTTGAATAAACGCAATCGTCTGCTCGAAATTTGAATTTTTATTCACCTTTTTCAACGGCACCGGTCAACTCTTTTTTTTTTTTTTGTTTTTGCTTCGTTCTCCAATTGAAGGCAAGCAACGGATTCTAGCTCGTTATGTATTGTGCGCCGGCTAAGCGTATCTCCGGCTTGGAGCCATTCAAGCCACTGATTTATTGCCGCCAATTAGTTGCTTTTAAGCTTATTATTTATTGAATTTATTTGTATTGTTCGGCGTGAGGATTACAACAAAATCATTTATTTTGCATACACAGCATTTTGAGGTGAATTGGGACGCAGGTGAGCGCGCCTGTTGACAGTATTGATTTGATGCTACAAATGACTTCAAATTTAAACTCTAATAATCTTGTAAACAAGCTAATGGTAATGCATTGAAATATATAGAAATAATGGCATAACTGTATTTGTTTGGTTAATTAAAATCTGTACAAAAGGGATTACGAAAATATTAAATCGGATTTTGTGCTGAAAATTCATTACTTTTGATCGAATTATTTGACAGAAGCCCTCAAATCTTGTTTATTGCAAAAACAAAAATAATGTGGATTTATTTAGTATGCTAAATTATGGATAAGTTCTGAGAGAAGTTCTTAGAAGAAGAGAGGGAGAAGTTCTAGTAATTTATGATATAAAACTCATACGGAAATCATTAAACCAAACACCTTGTTTTGCCACTGTAAATACTATATATGAACTTGCCTTTTATCCAACTCAATAAAAAACAATTTAAGTATGGAGAATTAGTATGGCCGTTTTCTTCTCTTGATTTATTCTTTATATTATATAATAATATTTGTTTAATAATATTTTTTATAATTTTTTCATGCAATTATTTTTTTTAGCATTTTTTTGGAATTAATTTTTTTAATCTACTTACATACTGGGATGACAATGCCGACAACAAACTTCGCCATCCAATTGACTAATAAAGGGATCGCCATCGCTCTAGGTCTGGGTACTTGCGAGAACAAGTTCGCCGTAATCATCTACGGTATGAAGCCGTGGCTTATTTCGCTCTTTCCACTGAGTTCCAAGTACCACATTGTTTATTCTGAATTTTCCAAGGTCTTAGTAACGGTTTCTGGTTCTGCCTCAGCTAACGCTTTTATTGATATTTGTTTTAGCAGCTTCAATCAATAGGGCATGGTTTGTATAACATTTATGCGTCACAGCATATCACAAAAAGAGTTGATCGACATTGAGACTGAAATGAAAATGTTCAATGGTGTCATTGGCTATTAGGTATGGCACGTATCCAGCAGAAATTCTAAATCGTATATAATGTTCATTGTAAAATGAAACGATTGTCTAGCAATAAAATTGCTTCGTAATTTGCAAATGCCGACAATCTCTAGAATTTTCGATACCCAGGTGATGCCCTTTTGTTTATTGATGCTGCGATTTCGGTAAGAATGAATTATATCACATTTAGTCGTGATATTGTGTGCTTATTCTTAGAGCGAATAGGAACGGCTAAAGCTGCGCATATTTTACAAAATGTTTATGTGACTATACCAATAGTAGAACTTGTTTGTTAAAGTTCGCCCAAACCTCTTTCGATTTGGCTTCCCAAACCATCACACCACTAATCCCTCTATTAAAACGATTCAACTGCTGCTCTTCCTTCTGTAAATCATGGTAATAATACTTGTATCCACAGAGTCATATCAAATTTAATCGATTTTCATTAAAAGACAATCTTTGCTCAATTTCAGTCTAGTTTATAACATTTCTTATGACTTCTTCGATTGTGGATACGCTCGCTTAAACATCTCTCTCTCTCTCTTATTTAGCTTCGGCATCAAATCATATGCATTCGAGGCTTCCCACTTAACAACAACCGAAAGCATTCCGTCGTTGCCACCTATATAATTTTTGTTATATTTGGATTGGTTTCGAGAGATTTTTATTTTATATTACTATACGACTTAAACCGATTTTTCGAATTTTACTTCTTGACAGCGCCAATACCTCGTCGGCTTCAGTCTTAGCCTTCTCTTTCTCAATTTGAGTTTTTCAGCGTTTAACGTTCGCTTGACTCACCAACAAAATTTGGTTACAATATGTACACCAATAAAGAAGATAAGTAAGAAGCGAAGGTAATTAATTCAAGCCAATAATACATTTTAATAAAAAAAAGTAAAGGCAGAGTTTAAATATTTCGGGTGCGAAAAGGTTTCGAAAAAGCTAATTCAGAGTTCGAAAGATTGCTAAGAATTTTGAATGATCCTTTGTTTGTCGTAATTTTTATTAGAGGCTTGAATTCATTCCTTCATTGAATTAAATTTATCAGTTCGAACCAAAATTACCGAAGAACTACATTTTGAATACCTCCTCATAAATTTTCAGGTACACTAAACCCAATTTGAGAGTGTAGGGAAAAAAATTTAAGCAAAGAAGTAAGAAAGGGCTTAGGTAGATTGCTCCCGAACATTATATACTCTTTAATGGAAGTATTCGAAATATTTCTAGAGCTGGTCTAAGCAAAACTACATACGAATTCGACATGAAATATATGTATGGTATGGTCACCATAAAGTCGATAACTACTTTATTGTGTATGTTGGAGCTAGCAGAAAATCTGAACCAATGTCATCTACTTAAATCTTCAGTAGAAGCTGCTGACATATTTTTCTAAATATTTCTACTGAACTAATCCATCTAATCCTCATTAGCTGGGATCCAGGTTACGAAGTTTTGTTTCCACATCTTGATTGATGATTATGATTAATCGGATCTGATGGAATTTTAAATGGTGTGGATGGAAAATCACAATGTGAGATTACACCTAAAGTGAGTAGTACCACCAACACGCCCAATTTCCGATTTTTCACCGATTCATATGCACGCCTGGCGCATTACTTCTATGGTAAAAGTTAACGCTTCTGAAGCTTCTCGTTATCAGTTATCCTTCCACCAACTTTATTGATTGAAGACCATTTGAATGGAGCTTTGAATTGAATTGCTTTGGAGCTGAGTTGAATACCTATATAGTAGCAGAGTCGGGACTTGAAATCGATGTGCGTGTGTAAAATTTTATTCCATCTCTACATTCAATTAATTAAAAGTTTTAGCGATAAATATCTGAACAGAAAATGTGTTATCCATCACCCATATTATAGCTTCCACACAATTAATTTATGTTTTCCCTTGTGTTGGAGGTGCACTTGTCACTATCAAAAGTATGGAAGACGTATACAAGCTCAAATATATCTAAAATAAAAACCAGACATAGAAGATTACACATAGCGAATATCTTACGCATTATGTCGCGCTGTTTAAATGCTGCTATCTATTTTTAAAAGGCACTTCTGAGCGACGCTGCTTATCGACAGAGTCAAAATACGCGTGTACTCCTCACATATCGCCCATGTACGAGTGACAATGATTTGCAAACACAATACACATTTCCGATGTCCATGCGCAGATTGTCCATTTAAACCGTACGCCCGACATTCGCGCCACCCATCCACCCATCCACTGTTCAGATGTGTTCCTTGTTTATCGACATTTGCGACAATCGAATATATTTGCTGGGCGATTGATGCGCCAACACACGAACACATACGCGCGCACTTTTCACTCCATTTACCCTTGCATTTTTAGTATTGTTTTATTTATATGCGCAACAACAGAAACTCCAGTCTCATGGACCGCCAGAGCGCGCATTGTTGCAACCACCAGCGCATCGCGCTACGATTTTACGCGCCTTTTATGGTCGCGCCATTCGCTCGTTTATCCGTTCGTTTGTTAGCTGTCGTTAGTCGCTAGCTCGCAAGTGTTCGTTTCGCATGCGTGATCACAATCGAAACTTGAGTAGGCATATTATTTTAATTAAAAAACACCTCGCGCTAAAAGAGTTGTTGGCCGACGCGCTTACATATCTCATTTGCAACATCAATGGCGAATGTGCCTCATGCCTTAATCTGCCCACTGCCGCCGCTTCCAACTTAGCGCTCATGGTGCACGCGAGTCCAAAGATCGATGCGATGATCTGTTCGGCCGTCCAACTCTAATCGCTCCAACGCACCATCGATCGCATCGCAGCGCTCGGCTGCCAAGGCGTCGCGCGTCGCACTCCTTTAACATTTGTGTATGCAAGTGTTTGCCGCATTGGGCGCAATTCTCGCCTCATTTGCATCTTCGATGATCTCGCCCAATCGCTGTCGCACGCAGCTTCTTGCGTTCCGTTGTGTTTTTCTCTTTTTGTTTTTTTGTTTTTGTTTTTTGGCTGCCGTTGTTTGTGTGACAATTGACATGTCCGTCTGTTTGGCTGCGTATATCGGACGTCGCCGCCGCCGCCGGTGTTGTTGTTGTGTTTTTGTACGTATTTCAGTTTGTTTTATGCACATATTTATGTGTGCATTTATTGCATGTTTAGCGCAAATGCGATTCTTATCGTTTGTCAAATTGAGTGACGAATCGCCGTACATGATGAGCAAAAACGAGACAACGGGCACAGACACCGACGCCGACGTCGATACTGACAACAACGTCGTCGGCATTGATTTGGACCCAGTCGGCCGGACACAGTGCAACGCGTGTAGCATGTGTCACAGATAATGCAAGACGTCAAGAATTTTAGTTATTTCATTGTAAAACAAAAATAATAAGAAATGTAAGGATTTTGTATAGATTACCAATTTTCAAAAATAATTGGTTGGATTTGTACCACCTCCCGCACATAGTGTTTTTTAATTTATTTTATTGGCTGCGGATTTCAAGTAAGAAACCTTCCAATAGACATACAGAGATTTCAGACATTTTCGAATAAATCAATAGGATAGGATAGGATTGGCATTTTCCTAAAAAAATAATATTGACAAACGAATCATTATAACACTCTCATCAAACAAAATACTTTTAAACTCTCGCTGGTTTACATGTGGAAATAATTATAGAACAGGGTTGCCAACTGTTTAAGAATTTAATCTAGTATAATTAAGAGACGAATCAATATAAAACAATACAATTGGTAACATATATATGTTTTGTCAAAATTCTTAGGTGGAACACAGGTCGTAGGCTGTCGTAGGGTGGAACTCGGTAATACGCACACAATTATTTTTAATATCCAGATTAAGCGCCACCTAGTGTAGATATAACCCATTGATAATCACATTAGATGTTTTCATGCAGGAAATATTGGGCTTAATTTCCCTTTCAATTGTGTTCTTACAGCGCCTAGCAACACACCACAGCTCATCTCAACACGTTTTTTCGATCATTTGTGCTCCTCATTCCGCTCCAAGGCAGGCTGAACTCTTAATATGAATTTCTTTAGTAATCTGTTATATTACAGAGATCGTCCGGATCGTCTTTCCTACAGCTTATTGGCTGCAGTTTCCCGTAACTCTACAACCGAGTTCAGAATAATATCGAAGATTTTAGTAGTAATCGGTATAAAGTAATATATGCAAGATGCATTCAATGCCAAAGTTGACTAGGTGAGCTACTTGTACCTACTGACAAGCTACTTGTTAGTTACCAAATATGTTAGAAAATCTTTATACTCCTGCATTTAATAAACAAGTTCTCCTCATAAAAAACTCCCCCTTCATTTAGCTTCAATCGTTCAATAACCTTTGACACACTTCCCTCATTTTAATAATACTTTAGGCTTTGTTTGAAAATTCTCATATATACAACCTAATAACGATGACTCGGAAAGGCTACTGATTATGGTTAGGACAGCCCTAGGTATAATCTCTAAATAATTAGTCTGTCATAGTTAGACACAAAATTAGGGACCTATCAGAACTTTTATCTAAACTATGCAAATATTAAACATTTTTCTATTCCAAGTAAACACAGACTGGCAAATGAATATCTGCGCTTTATGAAGAGGTCTGATAGTTTTCCAGGAGAATTTCTTGCTTTTACTCTGAATTAAAATTAACTAGAGACATGCAAATCCTACCCTCCACGTTGGGACCAAACTCAATATAGAAAACAATGTTGGTCTTGAGTTTATGGGAAAATTCTTCTATCAATAAGAGAGTTAACAGTGGAGAAAAAATAAATTCAAGAGTATGTTCCCCTATCGAATTAATTTATTGGGAAGAACTTTAACTGATGAAAACATTGAATTAGGGAGCTCTTGGAGAACTTTTCCAGAGCATTTTATGAAAGGATATCTAATTAGTTTAGCAAGTTAAAATCCAGAGGCTATTTCGGGTATGATATATCTTTTGGGTGGACACAGATTCCTCAGCCTTCCAACTATTAAATGCGGTGTAAAGTTTGTATATGTAAAGGTGAAGACAGACTTGTTCTACTACACAAAGGCTTAGTGGTGCAATCAGTCGTTGGTCAGAATTTAGGTCGAATTGGGGTACAATGGTGGAATCGGCCAAACTTCTACAACACCATTTTAGATCTAAGTTGAATTGGAACGGTTTGCTCAAAAGTCATTTGAATTTGGTTTCTAGGCGATACTTGAACAGTAGGAAATATGTTTCAACTAAAGCCTGTGCCTTTCTATAACATTTGTATATATGTATATATGTATGTTTGGATATGAATAGGGAAACTCTACGAGAAAGCGTGTTGCAAATTATCTGTTGCACCCAATGCACATACACATACATATGCATATTAAATATACGCGGTTGTAGCATTATTCTCAGCATTCAAGATCTCAGCATTCTAAAATTCACCGATCATCAGCGATCGTCTGCGTCTGTTGCTGGGATCGCTTAAAACGTTGACACATTGCGGCTGCGAATGCATTAAGCAACCGGACATATTACATATACATTTATATACAACAACAATAAAAAGCGAATATTGAATACGTTGTAGGAGTCGGTGCGTAGACTTTGCGTCATTGCTAGCGCGCGCATGACGAAACTAAGCAAGAACGAGAAACTGCTGTGCAACATGACGGGCGCTTGCAACACATCACTCCCACCATCGCGACGCAGTGGCTGTGAGACTTTTCCGCAACACCATGATATCGTAGCAAATATTGCAAATAAGTGTTTGCGTCATTACAATAACAATAACAACAACAATAACGATAACAACAACAGTGAGTGCACGAGTATGTATGTGAGTCATTCGCGTCATCAACAACGTGATCGTCAGCACCAAATGTGGCAGCGTCATCGACAGCAACAACAACTCGCAGCCGGAAAGCAGTCACATCGGTAGCTGCAACATGCATACAGCATCTGCTGCATCAGCATTGGCGATGGCGGTGGCGGTGGCGGTGGCTGCAATCTGGCACAAGATTTATCACATTGTTTCACAGTTCGCCCGTTCGCCCGTCCGTCCGTCCGTCCGTCTGGCTGTCTGCGTTTTTGCTGTTTCCCTTGCAGCTTTTTACACAAATTTCTTTGCAACATTTTTTCGCTGCTGCTGCATTGCATCAAAACTAACTGCCCGCACCAGCACCAGCACCAACACCAGCACCAGCACCAACACCAGCACCAGTACCAGCAGCAGCGGCAGCGTCGCCTCCACTCCTCCGCTGCAAGTGCGGTTTGTTCAGATTTGTGTGCGCTCCTGTTGTTGCTGGCTGGTTTGTTGCATGTTGCCTGTGTTGCTTGTGTTGCTTGTGTTACTTGCGCTTCTGTCACATCGTCGGGAGTGTAGTGAACTTTTGCCGTTTGTCGCATAAATAAAATCGAAACTATTTTGCGTCATGTTTTAGATTCATTGCACTTGAAGGCGGTGCAACGAGCTGAAATTAAATGTATTGCCCGTTGCGGTGGTGGCGGCCACATGTGGTTGCAATGCAATGCAAAAACGAACAAAAACCCAAAAGTCCGCAAATAACACAACAGATAAAATATCGAATTAATAGTGAAAAAAGGAAGAAGAATTTTAATGAGTACAGCAGAAAGGAAGCTAAAAGAGCAAAAACAACAAAAACAAAAGCAACAAAAGCAACAAAACTACAACTAAGAAATATGCAGCAAATTGTTTGCAATCTCAGCAGTGGTCCATTGAAGTGCAATTCTTGCAAATGTTGCTTGTGGGGGAGTTTGTTGCAACGCTGCAGCCGCAGCTGTGACACGTCCGCCCGTATACAGTTTGTACTTCGGCTGCCTTATAAGAATTTAATTATTTTTCCGAAATAGGTTCGTTGATCCTCATTGTGGAAGTCATCGTAGTTGCAGTAGTCGGCGAAATAGAGGAACATTTCTGAGAAGTGGGAAAGGGTTTTGGTATTCCAATGGAAAGGAAAAATGTTTATTAGCTGAAGAAGGGCTTAGAAGCAAATTCGAAATTAATTCGTAAAATGTACTTCCAAAGAAGTGCCAATACATATATTTTTGTAATATCTTGGGAGAAACTTCCCAAGATATCGCCGAAAATCAAAGTTAGAAAAATATGGTAATCAAAATGGAAATAGTTGTAACAAATTTGTGACTCTCTAGCTCCCATTCTTTGATTTCCAAAAAATCTGTTTTCTCCCTGTTTCTTAAAAAAGGGTTCGTTGTTATAATACTTGCAACCCCTCTTTATAGCAAAGTGAAAGTAAAGGACGGCTACCAATTCCGTTCCGGATCGGAAAATACCGAATTTTGTGGGTAATTTTTACCAAAAAATTCTGGGTAATCACCCAGCATTAAAATTTCTAAAACAGTAAACTTTTGAATTAACGGTACATTTGCTAAAAAACGGAAGCAAGTTCAAAGTGTCACTCTCCAGTGATCAGTTCTCAAATAACAAGCATTTAAGACAGGCTTCTAAAAAAAATTGTTTCAAAGTTAATCCAGTGGAAGATTGTTTGTGTTTTTCAATTGTGTTAAAATTTCTTCTATTGTTTTGTTAAGCATTTGTTTTAATTACTTTACAAATGAGATCAAGTATTAGTAAAGATTTTCGCAGAGGTTCTAAATACAATTGACAACGAATTCCTTAGTAGTTAAATATAATTGCGGATCCCGAATGCGAAAAGAAGAAGCTTAAATCCAATAATAGAACACCGCAAAAATCTCCTAGTCCCCATAATAGTTTAAGGAGGTTTCTACACATAAATGGTCTGCGTTACATCACGTATGGTCTGAGACAATGAACTATTACTACCAAATATGAAATTTAATCTGGACTATTATTACCTAACCATATAAATGTGTACTGTCGCCTTCAATAGAATCTCATTTTATGGAAAGATTTACCCAATTCTTACATTTTTCGTACCTTTTATGAAGAAAATTATATGGACTCTATCACCTGAAGGCGAGTTTCGAATTAGTTGTCGAATAGTAAGATATGTTTGTGTTTCTCTTATGATCTCGCTAATCTGTTTATGAACACACATCTCTTGGTACGAATCTGACGGCGTCGCATTTCATCTTCAAAACATTGACTAAGATCTGTTGAGGCGATCTATAAAAGATCTAAAGAAACTCCATGATCTGTGGTAAGATCTAAATAGCCGACTCGTAGAATCAAGATTTCACAATCCTTACTAAATATTTTACGTCTCTCAAAGGCTTGCATACTTAGTAAAGTAGACTCCCTCTAATACCTTGTATTTCTGCATTGTCGATTCAGCACACAGGCCCTCGTTATTTTTGTTAATTTCGATATAGTAATGATGGTGACCACTTTAAAGTGATTCACTATTTAACCACAACATCAGAGATGAGAGAGGTACAGAGTTAGCATCAGTTATAGTGTGAGCATCTAATAATCCCAGGCCTTTTTTTAAATTTTTTTACAGAACAATTTTCACGCCGAATCATTCATATCTAATCACAAACTCAAAACTTCTGTTCTGTTCTATTGTTACAAATTGTACATTACAATATAGTACCTAGATCCTCATTAAAGTGGTACAACTCTTTGTTGTTCTATTATATCTCAATTCGACTAAACCAGTTTATGCGACTTTTGCGATTTGTTTGTTCGATTTGTTACTTTTGTAAGGTTAGGTAAATCGAAAACAGTTGCTATATAAATTCAGGAAAAGGAATTATTTAAGAAGCATTTGCTTCCCGAAAGTAATATTTTTTTTACTTCCCTTTGTCTGCCCAGAGTTGCACTAGATTCAGAAACATTCCTTCCAGTTCAAATTTCACCACTACCGCTACTCGAATCCGCCGAGCGACAGTCATGCTGCCATAAGTGCCTCAGCTATGGCCTAGCGGCCTCACTGTAGTCGATTTAAACCGCCTAACTTTTATTTCCCAAAATCTAAATAAAATCAGCTTTTTGTTACTTTCACACACTAAATTTTTCCAATGTCCAAACTTGAAACAATATCGAATCTACTAATCCAGCGATTAACGATTAACACACTTAGCTCACCGGGTGGGTGAATGCCTACCGAAAATGGAGCGGCGTCGAAAAGTCTGGGAACATTGAAGAGCAATCATCGACAGCAATATGAACGGTGGCGGCAGTCTGTTGCCAATGCCATTGCCGCTCTCAAGCAGTACACACATTTATATACATGTATATATATATATATGTGTGTAGTTGTTGTATGACCAATCCGGTTGGTCGGCCTGCCTTCACTTTATTAAGGGCAATAAACAAATTAACAACTTTTTAAGGCAAATCTTCGACGGGCACAACTTAACGCCTGGTAGCGTGGCGAATCGAAAAATGTGAGTCCGTTAACTGTTTCAACAGTTTTGTTATAAATGAACAACGAATACATATGCATAAGTACAGTACAACAACAGCAACTAGTTGAGTGTGTAGGCCTTAATAAATGTTTGTTAAATGTAAATGTTGTAATGGTGTTTTAGTTATGTTCATTCGTCACCCACCATTCCCCGCCATTGTTGGCCACTTCACAGGGTCCACCGCTCCAAGTACGCCGCTCGCTTATTTGGGCTGTTGGGCGTGAATTTACATTCGAATATATGTTGTGATTATCGGCTATTAAGAAAACCGTGAAATTGGATTACAATAAAATGGAAATGAGTATGAAAGGTTACGAAGTTCACCGTTTTAGTGTGGTTATATTTTTTCAGGTTATTATTATAATTTTTTGTGCATAAGAAAATGGATACAAAATATATTTTAGTTCTCTGGCTCCAAAGAAAAATTATAGTTTCACTAAATTTAAGCGGGTCTGTTAAAAACCAAATAACATTTATTATCAATCGATAAGAGATGTTGGATGCTTTGCCATCTCTTATGCTAACACATTGTTTTCCAAACATAAGTTACCTAATTTTTACAATGATATGTTCATCAAAGATAAATGGACGACTTCCATCAGAAAAGTTTCCATAAAGTGAAATTAAAGTTACTAGCGTATAGATTTTTAGTTCAGAAGTCTATGGATGACATTGCTGATAATATTTATACCAGTACTGTAAGATTCCACACAGCGTCATTCGACTCATTCGGTAGCCATTCCCACGACATTTGGGTCTACGCAACCGGAATGGACCCGAAAATTTATCCGGTTCTGAGAAGTTTTCTTTCTGTAACTACAACTGCAGTTTTCAAACCCGAATATAACTAAAAAATGTAAACGGAGTTTGTCGGAGGCATACACAGTTTAAGTGCCTCTATTCAGCACAGCAAATTGTAGGGATTTTTCTCATAGAAGCGTTTTAAATATACTTTTCGAGTGTTTTTCAGTCAAGTTTCTAGAACTATAGGCAATGTAATTCTGGTGAGATATCTGAGAAAATTCTTGTTAAGTTTAAGCTTTATGCACCAGGTGGGGTGAAAGTGTAGTCTCGGGTAGTTACTCTTTACAGATTCACTGAATTTCTTTTCTTATTATCTGTTTAGCTTTCTCTTTTTATTATCCGATAAATACAGGATCCAACGGATGAAGTTTTAAGCTGTTTAAAAAGCTGTTAAAAACTCTTATCATATAATTTAAAAGCTTGCCTCGGTGGGAACTGATAAATTTAATCTATCGGTAGCTCTATTTTCTACCCGGAATGTCCTAACTAACTTACATAGATAATGATATACTATTTCACCATCCTCAGGGCACAGTTTGCATTATTCTGATTTAGTCTAAGCAATATTAGGACTTCACCTTCCGGGTGATAGCTGTGAAAAGCCCTATTCAGCTGAGAATAACTCAGTCTTATTCTTTTTTGTTTGTACTTGGACTTCTACAATGGATTCGGTATTGACTGATTCTTCTCAATAATCAAAATTCAATTCAACTCGAATTCAATTTCTTACTTGAAGAGTTCGAGACCGTAGAAATGGCAAACCAATAAGGTTAACTTCGCTAATTTACTGCGAAGGAACGCGAACATTCCGTCTGTGCTGAACTGAAATTTTATCCATTCTTTCTTGTTGCGACTGTCCGACAAGCTTATTCCAGAGCGAGAATAAAGGTATAACGTTGTTACAAAATACAAAGAGAACACAAACTGGTATTATTGTTGCAGGCGTATTAAATATCTAAATCTAAAATATCTATATAAATGATTTTGGAGAACACTGATTGTACTGACCCGACTCTCGTGAGAAATTTTAATTTTAAAACTAAGTTAAGCGACGGAATCTCCTAAAAGCTAGATTACCTTATGCTGCTTAAAAGTTACTTAATGAAAGATTTAAAGGTTCGGCGAAAGCGAAGACTCTAATAGTATTACATACTGAGAGTAATCAAATCTGAAACCTAATGGAGGATCCCTAACTTATTATTATTTTGGATATACAGTGACCACCTGAACCAGTCCATATGAACATAGGCTCTTTTATTATCGAGACAGAACTTGAAAAAACGGCCCATAAAGAAATCAAAACATAAAAAACAGAACTTATCGAGAGTCATTTACTAAAACTATATGAATTGTATAAAGAGATCTTTGAAAATACGCAAAAATTAAATGGAGTAATATTTTAAAATTCATCGATTTCTATAAATTCTTAATTTTTTTTTATTTTGTAAACTTTTGTGGAAGTATGATCAAGCACATCAAAAATTAGCAAATATTCTAAAGATGTTTCATTGCTTATTACTATTCGTTTCCATCATCACTCTATTTATAATCTTCTTCTCAGAAATCAAAAAAACAGGCTGAACTTCCAAATGTACAAAAAAGTCTCATTGGGAAACAAATGCCGCAATTGTTGTTGTAGCATATACGCTTTTTCAGCTGCTAGTTAGTCTTTTAAATTTTATTATTATTTAAAAAGAAATCATCGTACGATTTAAATGCTAATACGCATTCGAAAGCTCAGCTCCAGCTGCGCCGGGCACGCATGCTCGGATGTAGCCTCCCGCGCAGCGACCACTCGATTAACTTGTTTCGACCGCTTGTTCTGCTCACTCTTTACATACATTTTGCCAGTTATTCTTCGCTGCCGCTGACAAAAAAAATCTATAAAAAAATGGAGAAGCAAAGAACTACCAATAAATAATAATAAAAATGTAGATAGCAATTTATTAAGAGAGTTGGACATAAAAATCATAGTTTATATTTTACGAGACATGGCGGCGTTGGACAAACAAACACAGAGCCATGTAGCGGTAATAGCGTGTCTAACATGCTGGACAAGTGAAACAGCAACAACAATGAACAAAAGTAAAACGAAAAAGAAATGAGATGCCAAAAAAAAAGCGCCAAGAATTAATACATTTTGGACTATACAAACACACCCAAAGATATTTATATTCAATGAATATTTAAAACTGCGCTACAGATGGCCGCGTAGACGAGCCATGCCAGGGTGTTGATGGCAAGACAGATAGCGAAAATGCGATAGCGGCCCCAGACGAATTGGCAACATGTCACTGTCTGCGTATTCTCGCAACATTGGCCTTTGCGACGAGACGTCTCGGCCCACGCAAGCGACGTACACAAATGCCATATGCAAAAATCTTAAATGCTTTTCGTAGTTTTAAATTTTAATGGAATTCAAATAGTTTGGAGCCACGCGCATTCGAAAAATCAGGCTTTGTCTCTAAGTCATGGGCTGAGCTATTGAATTGTAATTGATATATTCAACACATGATTGGAGAACAAAAAAAAAAAATCTGAATATTGTGCTAAAGTCCAAGGCTATTTCTTATTGATGAATAAAGAGAAATGGAGCTGTAGAGTTTAAGGTACTAAATGGGACGGAGTGTTCCAATAAAATACCGAAAAGTATACATTCAATTTCGAAAAACGAATTCATCTAAAATGTAGGTTGGTAGCTGACGACAGCTATTATTGTTACAAATATTGCCTCTGGTTTTCAAAGCAATTTTGCCCTCCTTGGAAAAATTTGGTCTACTGTGCTTGAAACAACTAAGAAACATAAATGGTATGCTCCACCTTCGTCGTATAATTCGTCACCTTCATACATTGTTGACGAAGATTTTTTCATATGAATTCAAGCAAGCGTTACTGAGGGTATTTCTGAATAATTTCGTACCTAGAATCGATTTTCTCCGAAGAAAAAACGATCAAGAACATGTTACGTTGGAACGTTTATGCTAAAAAGAAACTAAGTCCAATGGAAAGTTCGGATAATGGCATCCCTAAAAATTTCGAAAAGCCAGAAAAAGTCTTGTGAGTTGCAAAGTACGATATACAACTAGGAAGTCGGAACCCAATTTGAAATTATATTATTATTAGCTGTCATCTATCCACCAAATCTTGGATAATGACAAATCTTCTAATAACTGATATAAATCGCATTGACTGATATAATAAACTAGAGGAGAGCATAGCAAGAATACAAAACTCTAAAGAGGTAACCACAAACTCTCCTGTATTGACTTCAACTGGATAATTTTGGTGGCGCTTTCATTTATCAATATTTTCAAGAGAAAAATATTCAAACATAGCGAGCAGAGAAAAAGAAAATCGAATATAGCTTTTATGCCATTCTCCGATCATAATTAAGTTCGTTAGATCCTCCAAAAACTTGCAAAATTATAACGGCACAAAATTTGAATAACAGGCCCACTAAAAGCATAACTTATAACTGAATAACTGTATAATTGTATAACTGAAAAAATATTTTCTGCAACCTTTCTCAATTAACGTTCCCACAGTCTGCAAAATAATGTTATCTGGTAGATAATGGATTCCCTCAATTATTTCCTCCTTCAATTGGATGCCATTAATGGTTCTAAGTAAGCGATAGCTGTTACGAATTTCGATTTGAGAGAAACAAAGATTTGTGCATCAACCAATTGAGGAGTTAAATGAATGACCATAACGAATAAATTTTCGAGAATTCTGATTTCTGATTTGGCATGTTGGTTGAGCGTACTCAACACTTATACAATACAAACCACAACGATATATCCCAAAGTATTGAAATTATAAATGGAGGTGCTGATGCCTCTCTCCTCTTCTGTCTTAATGCACATAGTCAAACAAAAGGAATTGATCGATCAGGCTTTAATGCTGTTAAAGTAACTTTACATAATATTACATAAAGGACTTGAGGTAACCTTAGAGAATCAGTATTGTAAGGCAGGAGTATACTAAAAACTGCTGTCAACGTAGTTCTGTCTATAACTAAATAAATACAAAGGACAGTCTGTCAGTTTCGTAGACTTTCTCAAGGGAAAACTTTGCGAACTGGTGATGATGATTTCATTTTATACAGCAGATGAGTGCCCGCTTAAAATATATTCTTACTACTGAAATTTCAGACAAGTGCTCGGAAATTATTTTAGTAATTTATTCATAATCGTTATCCTCACTGTGGAATACCTTGGCTGAAAACTTCAATTGGATCGTTATTTAAATTATGGAATAGCTTAAAAAAAGCTTATTCACGATATGAAAAATATTAGAAGCTCAAACAATAAAATTTGACGATAGTCGCTATTGGATAACTAACCCAAATCAAATGGTTTAATAGTAAATTTACTATTTAGAGTCGACTTTCACTAGATTAATATCAAGAAAAACATGGAAGTTAGTAACCGAAGCTCACCCAAAATATAATATATCTGATAACTCCTATTTTCCTATTAGTACTATTACATTAGTACTATAGTCATATTACAAATTCCGTTAGTTTTAGCTGGATATTTTAATTTGTAAAGTTTTATAAGGTCTACCCACTATGTGGGGAGGGTACCGCACTTTATTTAGAGTACTAGGGTGTTCGACTACCTTAGCAACTAAAACTTACCTAAAACTCCGTAGTTTTTGCATATTTATTCATAAATATCCAATTATTTCAATTATTATCAGAGATTATCAGAGTTTCCACAGAAGCTGGAGAGATTCTGGAGAGGCACTTTCGAAGATTTGGTCAGCGAAAGAGTCAAGTACTTTCAAAGACTAAGCAAAAAAAAGAATAGAATTCATGAAGGCGTTTTGTCAAAATTCTTCGAACAATTGTAACAGTTGAAAATTCAGGCATATATTTGAGGGCCTTTAGTTTTGGTTTTATGAACTCAGAGCGAGAATTCTTTGAAAGCGATTTAAAAACAATTTTGCCATTTCCATTTAAGTTAAAGAATGGCTTCCGCAATCTGTTGCCTTATAGCCATTATATTCTTTTCGGTGGAGTTATATAATTCGTAGATTTGGGAGGTTGAGAAATTACTAATAACAATTTGATCGAAGTTCAAAAAGTTTTGAATGAACGAGCTAAACAATAAACTTCTATTTTCGGCTTTCTATCAAATTTTAAACCAAAATTGTTCGAATTTATTTATTGTTGTAATTTGAAGCGGGGAATATATATTTAAATAGAAAACATTTAAAAAATTGCGAAATGGTTGTTATAATTAAATATTGCTTTACGAATATATAAGGTTGCCACCTGGTTTTTTGAATAAATTAATATTGTGAATATATCCCATTCGTGCAATAAAGTGTGAATACAAAAATTGTATGACTTAAAGCTTGAATTTTGGAAATAAGTTGGAACGGTGTTGCCACACCTTTTATATGCTTGAAATAAAAGAAGGTTTAAATATTAAAAACTTGAAAATGTGTTAAAAAAGAGCATATCAAATACAGCACTATAAATGCTGCCAAATAAATATTTACAAAAATTTTTTTTTCTAAAGTGGCAATAATTAAAGTTTGCTAATTTTTTTTTTGTGCACATCTTTTTTATACTAAAATTAAAAGTTTCCATCGCCAATCAAAAATTTAATGCCTGAACATTTCATCAAAAGATGAGTGATAGTTAATTACATACAATATATGCCACTCAAGCACCCACTGCCACCAACAACACGTAAGCGCTAAGAAACCAGCTTAAAGCGCCGTCAAGGCAGAAAAAAGAAAGATCAAGAAGCAGAGAGAGTTTGAAAATCAGAAAACAGCGGGAAAAAATACAATCACGATGAATGCAGACAACAACAATAAAAAGAAGTAACTCATAAAATTACAAAACTAAGACAAATTATAATAACAAGCGCATATGGGCACAAAATTTGACACGCATACATGCCACATAACTACATATGTATATTTATAAATCTATGGATGTTAAGGCATTGTATTATAAATTCCAGCAGAAACTCCGCCGCAGCGACAGTTGAGAGGCAAATTAAGTGCTGCGGGATATCGTCGTTAGCTGGCGGCGCAACGCAACACGATATCGCCCACCGCTGTGACCACCACCGACTACTTGCCCCTCTTCTTCTGCTTCTTCTTCTTCTTCTTCTTCTTCTCAAGAGAAGCGCGCCACCACCTACTCTAACTGGGGAAGTCTTGCGCCGGCGTACGGCAGTCCCGGCATTCACTAGCATTCACCAGCAGACACCATCAGACACCAGCAGTCACCAGCTATTAGCACAATTAAAGTGTGTCCGCCACAAAATTCGCTTTATTAATAACATTATTGCTGTTGTTGTTGTTGCTGGTTTGGCGTAGGCATCATTTGTCAAATTTTTAATGATATTCGAGAGAATATGAAATTAAAACATGTAAACTCTACTCGGAGGCGGTAAGCGGATATGAAGGTGCGTGAAGCGACCGCCTACATTCAAGCACCATATATGCGTATGTGTGTTTGTGTGTGTGTTTGTGTGTGCGTGTGTGTGTGCGTGAAATACAAAAAGGTTAAACATTGCAGAATGCAGCAACAACTTCGAGGCAACGTCTTTTTCACTTTCCTTCTACTGTTTGTGATTTGTAAAGCTTTTTGTTTGCCGATAACTCGCGGCCGCTGTTGGCCGCTGTTGCAAGCGAATGATTTATGACAATGCCGCAGCGACTACAAAAATCTCGATTATTTCTTACTTAATATGGCATGCAGCTGCCGATGGGGGAGCAGCAGCGCGTTTTTATGAATGCTCGATAGAACCCAAACACACACACACACACACACACAAACACATAGTTAAGTTGCGCCATTCTTTCAACTTGCCACTCGGCGCAGGCAAAGCAGGTTGTGGGCTGCCAGAAGTTGGTTGTGTATTGGAAATCAATTGATGTGCAGTTCAAAGCGTAGCAATTCAATTCGCTCGACAATGTGTGGAAGGGTGCACTCGGCAGCGTGGCAACCTCTCACCATTGTGGCAATACCGCCAAACTTCAACGGCGTATAAAAAAGCAAAAGCAAAAGCAAAAGCAAAAGCAACAACGCCTGTTGCGCCTTTCGTGGCCGCACAAAATGAGTAATGTTCGGCCGTCAATGCGCTGTCAGTTGAAAACAATGCGCAGACGCCGGACCGTTGCGCGCTGAACAGCTCACTCGGGCGCGCAGCGTTGCGGCCACCGTTGGCTGCTGCCGTCTACGCTTTCTCACCTCTTGCTGTCGATCGTTCATTGTGCTTGTGTGTATGTATGTATGTGTGCCTTTGTGCCGCTTCAGCAGCTGGACACCGCATGTGGCAAGTTGGCGTTGCGCTCAGCGTTGCTCATCATCATAGCGCGTTTTGTTGTTGCGAGGCTACGTTCACTCACCAACACTGTTGTTGCTGTTGTTGTTATTGTGCCATGCGACTGTTGGTGCTTCTAATAAAACAGCTGCTTGGTCAGCAGCAACAACAATTGTTGTCGCTTATTTGATTCAGTTTCAGAATTTCAGTTTTTATTAGTTGCTGCCGCTGCTGTTGTTGCTTCTGTGGCTGCTGATGCTGTTTGATTGATGTTCGTTTGTCTGGCATATTTACTTACCTGCTTTGTTGTTGCCATTGTTGTTGTGTTCGTTATTGTTCTTCCTGATATGATTTGCTAAGGTTGCTTGTATATAAATATGTGTGACTCCTTCTACCTTAGTTGCCACATGTTGTGAAGCGACGTGATTTGTTGTTTATCTGTTTCAGTTGTTGCTGTTGTTGCTGTAATGAACAAATGTGTATTTGCTATGGTTACCAATAATATTTTGTACAATAAGCACCAGCACACGGCAAAAGACTTAAGGGAAAATACTTTTAAAATTTATTTACAACCGAGCATCTTTTTATTGCGAGATATCTCCCGAGTTCTTTAGCTTGCTAGTTTCATTTCAATACCCTCCTTTCATTGTGCTCTTGTTTCCTCTTCCTCACTAGCGCGAGTAATCTCGGTCAAGTCTAATACAACTTCTGGAAAGTTTCTTCCTTTTAAAAACTGAGTTCGATTCCAAACAGCAAGTCAAGCTAAGCTGCTTCACATTTTGTCCTCGAAACACTGAGGAGGCCTCTTTGACCTTTGCTCTAGTTGGATCGGTCCTGCAAGTATTAGCAAGTGTTGCTTCTGGGTTATGCTTCACTTAACTATATTGCTCTTGTTGGCATCGGTTATACCACTTTAATAAGGTATCCACGTACTGTTTTGTATTCTATTTGTTCGAATAATTTTGTAGTTCCATTCATATATTACATATACTTTTCCAGAAAAAGGTATGGCTAGTGTATAGCGACCAGGAATGTGGCAAATCGAAGACGAATAAGAAATCGAGATAAAGGTTTTGAAAAACGATCAAGAAAGTGAATATAGACTGTGTTGTTAGGTAGTGCAATTTGATGACGTTTTAGCTATCATGCGATGATTCGAGATAAAAATTCGTGATAAGCTGATTTGCATAAACCACCCCGCCTGTGGGAAAATTCTTTGAAAACATTTTGTTTCACAGTCTTACAAGATTACACTGACGTAAAACCTTAAGCTTATAAATCATGAAGTGGCCAAAATTGTCAGAGATTACAAAGGTGCTGATATTCAAACCTGAAAATCGTGGAAAACTTGGCACAGCGAGTGTTTTACTGTTAACAATCTCATGGAGGCTATTTTAAAAATATGTGCTTCCATACATGCTAGATATTAGAAATAACGTTCCGATTTCTGAGAAGACATTGGTTAGATTTTTTAAGACGCTTAGAATGTGGTGGTTACTTTTATTTCAAGAATCGAGAAATTCTGACCATCAAACTTAGAGTCTAACTATTCGCAGTTCAAAAAAAAAACTGATCTAAGGGTATGACCAATCTGTCATAAAAAAATGTGTGCCACTTCAAATTTCATATTTTCAAAATTCTTTCGCTCTGTGTACAAATATTAATTTTCAATGTCTTTAGTTCTAGTACCGTCCCTTTCCTGCGGCATGTGTCGTTTCACTTCATCGACCTTTGTGGTAGCATACTGTTTTGTTTTTTTTTTTTGTATAGTCGAAGAGTAATTGCTGCCAACGCCGAACATGACGTTTATGCCAAGCGGAACATGATAGTTTCGCGTCTAATTAATGTTGCCCGACATGTGCAGCAAATACAAAAGTCAACGCGCACCAAGAAGTACACACTGGCATATGCGCACCAGCATAAATTCAATGAGAAGAATTAAATTATTTACCTGAAGAAAGCGCATGCGTAGTTACAAGCAACGAAAAAACAAAGAGGGAAATATTTTTGCGAAATTTACGATGTGACAAAGTGACTTGCGTTATCTGTTGATTTGTGTGACAACTCTGCTTTGTGCCAAACAGCCGAACAAACTGAATGAAACATTAAATGCGACAACAACAACAACAGCAACTATAACGTCGACCAGTGGCCCAACTACCGCTGATGCGTTTTAGTACGCGTAAATGCCACTGTCATTGCGCATGCGCAGTCAACAACAGCGCTAAACAGCGCCAAACTGCGCCGAAGTGATCAGTGGCAGTCTGGAGACGCAGCCGCCTTGCCGCCTTGCAACGCACAATGACAAGTGGAAATGTAAAAATTATTTCAACGCCAGCAACAACACTTCTGCCGCCGTTGCTTTTCGCCATGTGAAATGGCAGTCGCATATTTGTCTCATATTACAGGTGGCACCGTTGGCTTGCTTACTGCATGTTGCATGGATGCAAAGTGCCAGCACAGAAATGCACAGCAACTATTAAAAATGAGATTGTTGGTCAATCATCGTTACATGTTCGTTGTGTTGCAGCTGTCGACTGCTGTTTCTCCGCTCTAAGTGCTGTTGTTGCCTGTGATTTGCCTCAATTGCCTCATTTGCCGAAGTATGCGCTCAGGTGGGCTGCGGGATGGAACTATCCTTTCTAGACGTTTGCTTTTGTTGTTATTGTGTTGGCACTCTCATGCTGCTGACGTTGAACAGCTGGCATGTTAGCCGTCATGTTGGCTGCTGTTGCACGTGTACTGCCACCAGTATTTTATTATATTACTCCACTTGTATATAAATATTATGCAATCACACGTATATACATTTGATAAGTTATAATCTTAAATAAAATAAATATTCGGATCGCAGAGCCACCGACAAGTTTAATACTCGGTTGAATTGCTACAGATTCTTTGAAGGTGCAGGACATGTAGGTTTTTTATGTGAAGGACCCTGATAAGCTATGACTATCACATAAACTCTAAAGAAGAATAAGATCGCTAAAATTTAGATAATTGCACGTATATCGCTTATTAAAACAAGTATAAAACTAGACACTTATTCTATCAACGTTTAGTATTGTATACCGGGGTGCGCAGTGTACAAGTGTGGAAATTATAAGAATTGAACTTGGCTATTTAAAGGTTTCTCAAGAATGAACTTCATCAAGCTAAACAAATTCTATTAGTTTGGAGCTTCTGCAACCGCTTTCAATCTTCCGTAGTTCGGGTTTTACCCCCGCCTGACAGCGATCAAACACTTTTCTACTCTCGCAACATGTTGCAACACAGTATTAATTTTGGTCACTTAACGGTTGTTTGCAATGCTTAAAACTACAGTTACAGTTACAGACTGCCCGTCCGTCCGTGCAAGCGATAACTTGAGTAAAAATAAAGATATCTTGACGAAACTTGGTACACGTGTTCTTTCTCGCCATAAAAATGTTAATACTGCCACACCCACAAAATTCCGTCAATCGAAAACCTATAAAGTGCTATTTGGTAGAGGAATCCTAGTAAGGAGGGGTATCCGTAGCTAAAATTTTGTTTTATAGTCGACATGGTCCCGCCACCCAATAGGTTTAATGCACATTTCTCTCAAATTTTTGAAGCTATATCTACCAAACATGCTCAGAACAACTCTTTTTACTACCTCCTCATACAGTGATAAAATGAGTGAAATTTGATTTTAATCTCGCCCACCTCCCTTACAAAGGTTGCGTTAACTCGCGGAAGAAACACATCAGAGGTATTAAATTTCACAGCCAAGATTGTAATTAAAGGTTTCAAAGGAGTCGATGTAAAAATTGGACAAGGCGCGTAGCGCCGTCCACTTCCAGGTGAAATTCTATATCTCAGTACCGACTTAAACTATTTCAACCAAATTTGGTTCGCGTCCTTTATTTTCCGTCTCTATGTTACAGCTTCAAACCACGCCTACTTCTATTGTAACACAATTTTAAATTTCATCTGATTCTTTCACTTTACAGTATATAAATCAAGCACCAATTAAGATATTGGATTGCAAATTTGCACAAATAGCGCCTTCAAGAAACGCCATCTCGTGCGTAAAAATCGTCTAAAGCGGCTTATAACTTCTCAAGCCCCCAGATATTCAACATAAGCCCGATGGTAGACTTTAAACCGAAAATATCGGGAAATCTGTGAGATGTCGTAATGAAATTCGGGAACTGGGGACTATTTTCGTGCTGTCAAAAGTTACCTAGAAGTCAAAAAGGGTTTAATAAAGGGTAAATATAAGGGTAACGGTTGATATTCCACATGTATTCTAACGAAGGAAACCGAAAATGCTTTCTTACTGCCAAAATATATAGAGTAGTTAAACAAAGCTCTCAGAGAGTAGCAAAGCTATAGGTCTCATGTTGTAATTGCGGCTGTGTAATCCAAGAATATATGGTTTGTAGCTAGGACCTTAGCACTGAAGGATTGCCTAGAATCTTTCACGAGTTCAATGATTGGGTTCTGAGCCTTATAGTCTAGAGACAACAGTTCCTTTATGACTTCTTGTAGTGAGATGTTTCGTGGATCTCCGGAGAAATTGGACTGTTTTCGTCCGTCAAAAGAGGAGGCTACACTTTCAAATATAGGCAACCTATCGCTGGCTAAATATCTGTCTTTATACAAATGTTCCTTTAAGTCCTCAAGAATCAAGGAAACGCTCGAAAGGAATTGAACTATTAACTCCCATGTCAAGCGGTAAAATATAGAAAACCAGCATCACCGGTTCTAAATTTCCGTGGAAATTCCGTACAATTCAAACTTTCATTAACAACTTCCTGCTGGCGAATAACAGCAAACACCAGACACAAACACAAACATACATACATACATAAAAGTGGTTATATAAAAATACCAGAGCGCACTAGTGGCACTAGTGGCACAAGTGGCACGGGACGAAGCGCTAAACGTTTTGGTGAGTCAAATGACATGTAAAATAAATAAATGTCGATGGCGTTGAAGTGACAGCGTTACGATTTTGAATTTATGGCACGATGTGGCACAAGCGGCGCGAATGCCGCGCAACGAAAGCTGAGGCACATCTTCAAACACAACAACAACAACAATAACAACAACAACAAGTTGGCGCATTTGAAAAAAGGAAGTGAAGACATGGAAAAGGACACCGCGTGACAACGAGCCACAAATGCACAGACACACACACACACACATACACACATATACGCGCATGCAAACACAAGTCGGTGCATTTAACTGTGCCACAGCGCGGCGCGTTGCCACGTGAATTGCCACGCAAAGCGGTCACAACGTACGCGGCATCAATGACAATGCATGAATGCATGTATGTAAGAGAGTGTCATGCAACAAGCAGCAGCGGCACCACTTGCAACTTGGCGTACAAATACGAAGAATGAACATTCGATTTGGTGAAAGAAACAAATTAATTAAAGGAACCAACAGATACGCTAACTTAAGCTATTCATTCAATAAATCAACTTATATTTGCAACAGCGGCATGAGAGCGGCAACAACAACAACTAAAGCAGCAGAACAAGCAGCACTAAAGCGAGCACAACATTAAATTTTGTGGCAAAAATGGCTGCACACTGGCAAGAACTGTTCATATTAAGGCGCGGTGAGAAGGTGAGGAGGTGGGGAGATGCGAGAAGTACAGCAGGGATGAATGGACCACTTCAAATGCGCTGCAACACAGTGTTGGCATGCCAATACTTGTGGCATGTTGCTGCGGCGACATTGAAAAGGATACAGCCGCCTTGTCTGCGCCATCGCCAATGTGTGCGCGCCGAGGACGACGACATCTCTCAAGCTAAATGCTCGACTGGCACAACTATTGTGGCACGATGTGCACATTGTAACTTGCTTTTGTTGTTTTGTGTATTTAGCATACAGAGTGATTAATTTCAATTTGTGTGTACAGATGTGTGTAAATAAGTATGCGTTTGTGGCTTAAGTCTTTTGCTTGACTACATTTAATTTTCCGGAAGTATAAAAAAAAGTTTTTCGAATTTTAAAACCGAGTGAACTGGAAGAAAATTCACTATCTCTCCACTAATCTCGGATTTAAAGTTTCAATTCTCTTCATTCCATAAGTGCGACACTTCCCCAATTGCGCCATGTCAATTTGTCTATATATCCGTTATTTATATCAATGGTTGACTGGTTAGCTTCCCGGATGTGCCCACGACTCTCGTAACTACATCCAGACAAGTTGCAGCCTCATAATCAACTTTTAGCGGTAATGTTGCGAAATAGCAAAAAGAATTACACACCACATCCACATCCCAATTCCATTTGATTGCTTTTTAGCTTGAGACTGAGATTTACACTGAGAAAAATTTTAGCAGGAACGGAATATATTTGGTTAATAAAAATTTAGGTAAGAAGTGCAAGGTTTTTGAATAATAATAAAGATAAATATAAAGATATAAAGATAAAGATAAAGATAACGATACCGAAAAAATAAAGATAACGATAACGATAACGATAACAATAACGATAAAAATAAAAATAAAAGTAAAGATAAATATTAAGATGAAGATGAAGACAAAAATATAAGTGAAAATAAAAACAAAGATAACGTTAAAAATGGAAGGGAAGACTTGAAATAAAGAGATATAGAGAGAGAGAAAAAAAATGAAAGAGAAGGCGAGAGAGAAAGAGACGGAAAAAATGGAGAGAAATGGAAATAGAAAAAGAAATAGAGAAATAAAGAGAAAGAGAAAGAGAAAGAAAAAGAGAAAGAGAAAGAGAAAAATTACCAGAATGAGGGACAGTATTAAAGAACATCCATAAAAAGTTTTTTTTAAAACCAATAAATTTGAAATTAATCTTCACGCAATAATACTCTAACCGGCATATTTAGTAGGGGTGATGATATCTCAAAGTTCCTTATGTCTTATTACCAAATAGTAAACATTTATTTTTGCAAAAAGTCATATACCCCAAGCTACATCAGCAGTTGGAACCGAATTCGAGATATAACATTCTCGTTACTCCTTTTTAACTCATTTTGAAAAAGAGTGAAATAACGACTACTTTTCACGTCACTCAAAATGTTATGTATATCTCGCAACCACTTGTGTGGCAGCTACGGCAATTACACATGTGCCTTTCTAAGAGTAGGTCCAACTAAAAAGCAATCTAGTGATTTCTAATGATTTCTGTGCATAGAAATGGTACGAACTTTTCAGTTTGACTGGCATTTGAGTGGCCTCAGTGAATGAGTATATTGAGCTCTCCATGTTTTATTTTTCAGGAACAGTTCATGTGGATACTCGCCTAATGTTGTCTATTACTTCAAAATGGGTAAAATCAGCAACTTATCAGAGGACGGGTTTGCTGGACATAGCTAAGCACTGCAACTTAGTTGCCTACTCAGCTTAAGAGCTGTTGATCCATCCAGAGGCCATTATATAATGAGCAGCGAGATACAAACCTTTCCCTTTGAAGCCAATCTTTTTTGCAGTGCATAAAAATATATCTTGTCTGCACGCCTCATTGATTCCTCGTTACCGCCGATGTGGTCTTTCCACAGCATTTCATCTGACGCACACTTTAACACCAACAAAAGCAAACAGCCGACCACTTATATACCCACTCATAGAGCGATGGACACTCACAGGCACTGCGCAACTCGCCAGGGAAATTTGTAGCAGGCAGAACGGTGAAAATTCACTGCCGCTCAGTGGCAAAAGTCGTGCAGATTCCCACAGCGTAACGTGCAACAACTAATATTATGCAACGCTGCGCTGCAGTTACACAACCGCTTTGGCTGACTCTGTGCAATGATGCCGTAATGGCGCGGGTGCGTGCGCCCACTAACCGACCGACTGACCAGTAGTGCACAGATGTTGCCGCTCAAAACCACTGTGTGCGAGTCTTAACTGCCACTGCCACTGCAGTGATTGTCGCTGTTGGAAACTAAATTGTCTGCCATGCAGCGAAACATGCGCACCATCATCCCTCCACTGCTAGCAAGCTCGCAGAAAGCATGTTGCAAGCAAGTGCATATTTTGGCAAAAAAAGAAAAAAAAAGTCAGAAAGCGGCACAGTTAACCATTCATTGAGGCACAACCACAACCACAACCACAACGCCATTGAAGCCGCATATATACACAAGCAAAGCAATAACTACAAAAACAACAACAACGACGGCAACGACGGCAACATCAACAAAGGACACATCAAGCGACTATTACTGCTGTTGCAAGCACCACGGCGACGGTGTTGTTGCGAAATGATGGCAATTTGTTTGGTGTCGCGCGGTTTTTCGCATCCTGTGGGTAATTAAAAATGCATTTCGTCTGTGTGAACTTGCACCAATAAAACGACGCCGCACGACCGCACGACGCTGCTGCCACGTAGAGTGGCAAGAGAAATTGTAGGAAGAAAAAAACCGTTCAAAAACTAAAACAAATACGAATAAAACACGGTCGACTAACTTGCCACAGCCGGTAGTGGTGGTGGTAGTGGGGCTAAATGTGGCATTTGACTCTGCACGCACAACCAACTGTGCTGGTGTCAGAGTCGCGACGTGCGTGTGCGAATGTAGGTGTGTCCGAAAACTGGTCACTGAAGTGGCAATTTGTGGTAATTACATGCGACTAATTTTTATTCAGATTGAAGTCTATTTATCATGGTTCTTGTGGGAAGGAAATTCGAAACCACCTGCAGCATGAAGGGTTGCATCAGCGAAGTACACTCGTAAGTGTAAGTATTTTGTAGTCTTACGAAGTTTTTGTATTCTCTTCTGCCCAAAAATAAACATGCTCAAAATCCTTTAAATTTTAGATAGGCTTCATATCACACAGAGATTTAGTGTTGTTGGACGCGTTTTCATTCTGAGTT
Organism: Bactrocera minax; assembly: GCA_021498325.1. Lineage (NCBI taxonomy): Eukaryota > Metazoa > Arthropoda > Insecta > Diptera > Tephritidae > Bactrocera > Bactrocera minax. Next base: position 7,741,188 of record JAKEEE010000001.1, read on the forward strand.
TTGCTAATTGACCTACGGACCCTGAACACTGTCGATTTCTTACGAACAACGATATAGTATATACATTTGGAGTTGGTCGAGCTCCAGGCTGGCCCTATCCTAGGGTGGCAGCAAACACAAATGGTTGTCGAGCTAATCTTGGAACTGGCTCCTACCGATTAAAACCACCGGGTTGAGATGAATCCCTTCAAATCCCTTTTTGGATGGCTTCGATCACGTTGCCTCAATTCGTCACCTCTAGCCAAAGCTAAGACAACATTGAAACCATTGGTGGCGTTTTTGGAGGAATGAATAATGCACTTTCAAAAGCAGGCATGGCATTGGAGATAAAAAAGACATCACAAACATTATAGAGATTTCGAAAAGTGTAGGGAAATCCTATGACTTCCTAAGATCTATGATCCGAAATGAAGAGTTCTTCCGAGAGGAGAATATTCACGCCGTTAATAGGAGAGTGAGCTCACTTACCGTATCTATCAATTAAAAGAAGCTATTTTGGAAAGTTGTTAGTATGTGTATCTAACCACAGTGGAATCGGTGGAAACTGCAAAGCTAATTTACTACCAAGGAAAGGAACTCTTGTCCCAACAGCATCAGATTGAAAACAAGTGAAAACAAGCCCAATAAACGTCTATGCGATGAGACTAAAACCCTTTCTGGATGCTAGTATTTCTTATTTAAAAGAATATAGGGTTGCAGTCATCTCAATCTTTGGGCAAAATATCTGGAATCTTATACCATATCTATCCATGAGAACTGGCTGGAATAGGAAGCAATCGGGTAAGTAGAACTGTGATGAGTTCAAGGAGTTTTGTCGATATATGAATGTTCAGATCCATCATTAAGATCACTCGGCTTACTAATATTAAGTGTAATATTTCATTAAGCACATGTGTAAAGATTTTTATTCCATATATAAATTAATGTTTTTATTAAAACAACACTTTTTGCTGAACAAAATTTTTTTTCGCCATATCAAAAAGACTGTTTTTTTCGAAAACTTTTATGTTTGTGTTTTCAGTTTAAGAGTTGTCCGTAATCCTAATGAAATGATAGTTTTCTTTTTAAAACTAGGAAGTAAGGTAGGAAGGTCAAGTCTGCATGATATCCGGATCATAGTATTGATATACTAACCCATTACACGAGGAGCTAAAATTAACAAAGACTTCGCAAAATAATTTCTATTCACTCTACGGTCAATAAACATTCATCAGTATCAGCTCGCTTAGCAAAAGAACACATACTAAGTTAATGTAATATCGGCAAAGCGGCAAAGAAACGAAGTGTTGAAACGCAAAGAGGCTGCTCCGTTGATGCACAAAGTTCGTTTATACAGTATTAGAGACATTTCGTGAATATTCGACAACCGCAGCCAACTTCACATAAAATCTTCATATGCGCTAGAGCATAGAATGTGAGCAAAGGGTCTTCGAAATTAGTCAACTTATTTGGTTTTTTATACCCCAATGACTGTCAATATATATTTTGATAAATAAATAGTTGCAGTGTGGTTAGATAACTTCAAAAAAATTCACATCAATTTGGCATTCTTTTCGCACTAGTTTACAAAAAAAAACACTCACTTAATATAAGTCAAATCTTATTCGCTTCAAATTGCGCTATAAATTTTAGAATCTATTAAAACACAACTACGCAATTTTTATCGCAAACTGCGCATGTGGCTGACAGCCGTTTCGAATGGCCAATTTTTGGCAACACTTAATTCCCGTTACTTTATTTTGACTTTTCGAATTGTAACCAATTATTCAAAACACTTCGATTTCTGTCTGTGCGCTCAAGCAGTTTCACTTAAAATGTCAAAAAAATCTTGATCGCCTGTAAACAAATCAACAAACTGGCGCCAACACCTTTTTCGTGCGGACCGTTAGGCAAGCACGGTTTGTGTTGCATGTAGCATGCTACATTTTGCTGCTGCACTTTATTAAAAATAATTGAATGTCTTTATAAGCATCAAATAAAATAAATAACCCTGCCGTCACACTTACATAAATATTTACTTCAAAGCACATATACAAACAAACAAATACATACATACACACATAAAGATAGTATAATTGCTATATGAGGTATAACAGATGCATTAGAGCACATTAATAATGCCGAAATCTACAAATAAGAGATAACATGGAAGAATTGGTGTGTTCAAGTCAGGCATGTAAAGTTCCCACTAACGAGGTGTTATTATAAATTGACATGAAAATTAGCTCACACTTGAAGTTTGGACTTTTGCTGATTTATAGCCGCCTGTCAAAAGACACCACCAACTGCCAATCTGCGCGTTCTACCGTGTCTATAGCGCTGGCTATCTGCCTCAGCCTCCGCGCTGCCAACAAGTGCATAGTTATTTACGCCGCTGCCTATGTATATGCCTATATATATATGTATATATGTGGCATTCCGCCCATATGCGTCTGACAGTCTCAGACCCCAAGTCTACCCACTTCGATGGGAGCGCGCCCCCGTCCCCTCCAACACGCGCTGGCCGCTTAACAGCTTGTTAGTTGCTACAGATAATTTATTTTACTTCAACGAGCAGACAAATAAATTAATATGTAATAACAAATAAGCCGTGTGGCAAATGCATTTTATGCTTGAACGCCTCCGCAAATGCACTAGCACGTTTTGTTGTTGTTGTTGTTGTTGTTGTTGGCTTTTATGAATTTTCTTGCTATTTGCATTTACCTCAGCTTCTTCGCGCGGCTTTACTTGAGCGCTTTGTGCGCTTTTGGCAGGCGATCTAATGCAACTCATGCATATATACACACACACACAGGCAATTTTATGCGCTTACTTATGTTAATATATATATTTTTTAATTTGCATGGCGTTTTCGCCCGCTCTGCCAACAACAAGGGGCAGCGCTATTTGTTGCTTGCTGCTAGCGCCTGCTTAATTTTTACGCGCCACGCAAATGCGCGCATGTTGCAACATACATACATACGTAAATCGGTTTGTTGCATTTACACATGCCACGCATACGTCTATGATATGTGGCTGTCATGCCACGCATTGCCGACCACGCCACGCGATATACGCTACGCCACACCGCTAAATGCTGCGACGCGCATGCAACTTGAGTGAATGTGTTGCGCCAACAACTGATATTAATTTTATTCTTTTAATAAGTGTCGCTTACTTTTTTCATGCTTGATAAAGGCATTTTTTTATTGCATTGTTGTTGTTGCCGTTTGTTGCAGCTTTTGCGTAGTGCTAAGGACTGATAAGCTGCATGCCACACGACCAAATTGCCACACTGATAAGAAATGTCACGGCAAGAATTTGCTTTTGACATACTTGCAACGTGGAATGCGTGAGATTTATGTGGCAGGCACGACATACATACGTGTGGTATTAATTTGAAGTAATAAATAAGTAACTGTAAATTAAAGTGGATGGTTTTGGCTTCGAATTCCTAGAAATGGTTTTAATACTTTAAATTACAAACTCAAATCTGAGTATTCGTATGATTTACTTCACGAATAAGAATGTGTGGAAATGAGGTACGCAGTTTCCATAAGCTGGCCAAGACCATTCAGTTCCTCCAAAGTTGCTTGAAGCAATGGATGTCAGAAGTCGTGGTCCACCACCAATTGACAAAAGTACTTTGGGGTAGTGTGGATAGTAGAGAGTTCTAAAGGTGTCTACTTTTAGGAAAGCGGGAATAAGAAATATTGTACGGGTCACGACAGCGCAAGTGCGATCACTGAAATCACATCTTGGTAAAACAGAATCGGCAGGCATGCGCCGAGGATCTTGGGTTAAAGAATGCCCAATCTTCAGTCAGGTTGAGGCGGCTTATCTACAATGGCTTCCAAATTAAAGGATAATGGACAACTGGGATGGAAAAAACTTAGAAATTTTATCAAATCCAGCTAGTCGTTGAAAAGTGCTCAATTTGGGAACGCAGTGAACCTTGTGATGGGCTTAAATGCGGCCATTTGCAGTCAGGCATTTTAGTGACCTCCATTTTCAATCAGCCTTCGTTCAATCAGCCACCTTTTGAGCAATCAATGAAATAAATTCAGACAATGGATTAAGTGGATAATTAAAGAACAGGAAGAAGATTGTCACAAGAGTAGGATTGATGAGGGATTAAGCCAACCCAAGGTGAAATTACCAAGAGGTCATCTGAGTCTAGTTTGGATTAGGAGGGTTTTATCCTACTGTAGCGGAGCGGCATTACAGCGCTTAGAGCGCATTTATGCTAAATGCAGAGGTGTTTTCGACAAGAGATGGTTAACAGGTTCTGTTAAGAAGGTTTGTTAGTTAAATGATATGCAGATGAGTCCAAGAGATATTCCGTCACTGTTAATAGTCCGGTGTTCTTGCAAATCTGAAGCGTTTGGAACTGACTAGTGTCAGTCCCCAGCTCTGGTTCCGGCAACACAAATGGCGTCAGAAACTAATGAATCGTTCGGCTATAGAATAAGTTCAAGCATTAAAAAATTACTTATATTTTGCGATTATTTAAGTTTTCCGTTCACCACACCGGTTATGCTTCAATATCAGAAGTTTCTATCTACAAATCACTGCTTTAGGCTAGATTTGAATGCCCTGACAGGGACAGAAAGAGGTCACATTGGATCTATTTTACATGCGGATATTCGCTGGAGATGTATAACCCTATGATCCGAGCGGTTTTCTTTCTTTTGCAAGTGCCCATCGGACTGACATATAGCGGCTGGATGACCTTTTAAGCCTTATTTAGAAGTTTTTCTGTCGGAAAAATATTTGTGTATGTAAGGGAAGCGCTTAATTCGCTTTGGTTCAAATGGAAACTGCATCGGCAACTTCATTAGGCGGAGAACCGTTGATTTATCAAGTCAATTACAGCTGAAGAACAAGCATTTTATTTAGCAAACATTCTCTCTGGAGCATATTTATGAGTCAAAACCAATACTTTGAAAACATTTATTGTTGTTCTTGTTGTTGTAGAGATAGAAAACAACGTTAGATAAATTTTATGAATGCTGCTAGGTTGACAGTCCTTGACTGGCTAAAATTCTTGGCCCTTTCCTGTTACGTAAATAGATCCAACATGTGTTGGAACTTCATTGTCTCTACAGACCTTAAAGTAGACTTTACATAAACTTTCTTAATTATGCATTCAAAATCTTTAGGCTCGATTAAAAACATAGTCAAAATATCACAAAATAAAAACAATGCCAGATTTTCTCTCTTCTATCAGTCTCAGCTCCATTTTTTGCGTTAAAGTCATTGATAAAGAAATTGTGGAAATAAGTTGGGTTTACCTCATTGGAAATGTGAATAAATAAGTTTCTTCCAATAAATTCCAAAAAGTAAATGCTGCAGGTTCTCTATTGTATGTGGAAAACGTAGTGCAGTTTTGAAATTTTACGTTTGTAAAAGTCAAGCCATTATTTGGTATAGCTGATACAGGTCTACGATATCATTAAAGAAGACCAACCAAAACGACATAGTTTTATTTTCCAAACTGTCATCCCTCGATAGATAATGGCAAATTTTTGAGTGCTACTCCATGAGGAAAGATCTTCTTATAAAAGTCTTCAGCCTTTATTTTAGGTGTATAACGTCTATAATGTGATTCCCGGGAAGATGAGGGATATGGTTTCCAGAAGACTACCATATTTTAAACAGTCCTATCTGTAACCAAAAAAATGTAAAGTAAAAATATATGTTAGTTGAAAATTTCTTACCTTTTCTGTATAGAACAGGAGTAAGTAAGTTTTTTTTTTAATCCAGAACTACCCCTCAACTCTATTCTAATCCAGCTGGGTCGACAAAACCGCCGTATGAGAAAAATACTTTTGCACGCTCCACATTTGTGTCGCACCACAGCAGGAACATTTCAAGAAAAATTGTGCCCAATTTACCAAACAACAACAATAATAACACCAACTATGCGGTATTGGGTAAATTTGCAATTACTTCGACAATAGTGCAACAAAGCGCCGCTCGCGAGCATCCGCAAAGCAATGGCATTCAGCCGCGATACCTGCAGGCCACTGGAGTGGTCCTTGTGTTGGTCTGGCTGCTGCAGGTTCACTACGCCACCGCCACAACTACCGTTGCTGCCACAGCCTGCACTGCCGCCGCCATCGCCGACGTCGTCGCTTAATAAGAATAAGCATCGGTAATAATCATTACTGGCTAATAATCGATGTGCGTCCGTAACATGTTTCCCATTATCCATAAACAAAATTAAGTGACCATTAAAATGCCATAAAGTCAGCTCTGGCAGCCATAGTGAAGGCTAATGTACACCACATATGCTTTTAAGTGTGTGTGTGTGTGTGTGTGTGTGCATGTGCGAAGGTGCATATATACACGGATTATCGCGGCGATGCAGCGACCAAACTGCTGCAAATTGTTGCCAGCGGCCGCCGGCTACTCGAAAGTAATTCCAGCTCTTGTGAGCGCCTGCTTTACTATTGTCGCCGCTTAGCATTGCGGCGCGCTGCTCATTTGTGAGCTTATTGAATGGCCATAAGAGTCTCTAAGTATGTGTGTTTGAGTCTCCGCTCGCCGTCGAAGGCGTTTGCTCTTCAATGCCTAGCTGCTTTGTGAATTTATTGGCGCATGTGTGCGCATTTTGCTGCCACTGGCTACTGCTATTACTGCTGACGTTGTTTTTGTTGTTGCCATTGTGCGGAAAAATTGAAAATCGATATGTTTGGCGAAATTCAAATGGAATGCCGCTGCTGTGTTAAGCGCATAATTTCGCCACTGCCGCTGTTATTGCGAGCGCATCCTGACGGCTATTACGCGTAATGACAACGGACGGCCCGGCATGACCAGACAGGGGCAGACCAGCGGCAAAAAGCATGCAAACAAACATATATTTGGAGTGTGTCAATATGCTGTGCATACTTCGCTGACAGTTCGAGCGCCTAGAACCAGGAAATTTTTACGCTTAAAGCTGATAAAGTGATGGGATTTGGTGCAAGCATTAAATCTGCTTATATTAAATTCTTAAATATTTCCTCACGAAATTTGGAGAATTTCGTTACGAGATCATTTTACAGTTATTGGAGGAGATGGTTCAAAGCGAATAAGAATTATTAATCAAGTATATCTTATGAGGCCCTTTAATGTTGGACTCCGTAACCTCTAGAGAGAGATTTGGCTGCAAATATCTATCGAAACCCACCGTAATAACAAGGGTCATTGACACCAATTCAAATACTAATCACTTGTGGCTTCTCTGTCTCCAGACAAAAAACAAAACAAAACTATTCCAACAGCAAAATAAGGACAACGATTGCAAAGATTGGTGAAGAGGCAATATGGGCAAATAGAGCCGTTACCTTTGAGCTAAAGTTTGCTGAAAATATATTGAATAGAACACGAACATATTCGGATATTTTTGAACCAGCTACTATCTATCTATCAAAGTTCGACTTGTGCCAGAGTCAAACTCGACAAAATTTAGAGAGTTGTATTCTTTTCGCACCAATAAGTAACTCTGATGGATTTTCCAAAACAAGAATTGACCTTCGGTCATCCGTTCATTATAATCGAAAGGTTTCGAAACCTTATATTATTCCAATTACCTCTCACCTAAATAGCCCATTAAGGCTCTATTAAGCGACTTTTTATAGTCTTGAATCCTAGTGGTATCGCCATAGATCGAATAATACAAACACTATACTAGTATACTTCACTATAATACTAATAATATCCTACACCATTTCTACGCCGACTTTAAACTCACTTTCCATAGAGCGAAAACGAATCGACTATTCTCTCAAACTCAGTACAGCCGTATGACTATAATATTGAGTAATATTACTAAGAAAAGGGATTTCAAGAACCCTGATTATAATTTCTTTAAACTAATGTTCCAATATCGCTTTTGTAGAAAGCTACTACAGAATCATAATGGCAGATGAATAATGCCTTGAAATGTATAAGAAATTAAGAGGTAAGTTATGCTAAAACCAGATACTTAGATATATGATTACAGTAAGGAGTATTCGATCTCCTGACTATTCAAAAGAGTCAGTAAAAGTATAAATGAAATGACCTCGCCAGAATTCTGAAATGCGTAGGTCGTTAGAACAGTACGTATGAAGTGAGCCAAAGGGAATGTAACAGAATTAAAGAGATCGATCAATACGCCAATTAATTATAAGGTCCTCATCTTCTTCTGCTAATCTAATTCGCTTTAACTTAAACACATCCACGTTTTTCTGAACCATTCCGTATGTAATAATAAAGCTTTTTTTAGTTTCCGTAAATATTATATTTTACATCAATACCGCACATCGTGTTGTTCTTTCGGAGGTCAATCTCAAATGTCATTATTGTGAATGAAGACCTCGAGGATCGAATAAATTTATTTTAATGCTGTTTAGTGCTCGTGTCATCCTCCTTCGGGATGATCCGAGCTTACCACGAACTTCAACGATTCAATTAGAAATATGATTTCATAAATAGCAAATAAGACGAAGAAGCAGATACAAAAGAAGGGTCGTTAAATAGAATGCAAGCAAGAAGAATAGGAAGAAACTCGTTTCCACGACATTCAGATCTATTTAAATGAAAGTTATCCGATATTGAGTGCTGGAAAAGGCTCGGCAGCATTCCCCAAAGTTATTCTCAATCCTGTCGCTACATCAGCAAAAACAGAAGCACCTAAATGTATATGTTATATGGGATAGTATATAGGATACTCTCGCCATTCTAAACTGGAAAACATATTTATTGGGTGTTTCTTGGAATGAAAAGACTTTGGAATCAAACAAATTATTTGAAAAGTAAATTTAAAGATGGCTTACTAATGAGGACAGAGACCCTGAACTAGGCTGCCAATGTTATTAGCGTAGAGTTATACCCTATTTATATTTACTAATAAGGTGTTAGATAAATCAGCTTACTCCCATATTTATGACATAATGATCTCTACTTGTACTTTGCTTATTATTCGAGCGATTGTTTTTACCAAAAGAGCTTCGTCGCCCGCATTCATTGAAAACGAATTTGGACCAATGAAACAATTGTCTCTTTTCCAGAACAATAACCAATTGAAAGTTGCCGCATTGCGTGGCATGCCTCAGATAACAGCGCCAAACAAGAACCTTTGTAGTTGAATAAGGCTCAATGCGCGCTTATCCTTCCACTGCAGCGGTGTGTTGCCGGTAAATCCCCTTTGGCGCAACTCAATAAAACGCAAACAAATTGCTTTCAAATTGCCAGTCACCTCATCGCCAGCCCTGCCCTCATACCAAGCCCCCACCAGCACCAGCACGGTCACCGGCAGACCAGTAACCAATATGTGGCACGCGTTCGTGGGCACCGCCGCCTCCTTATTTGGCGTCCGTCGCACGCTAAATATGACATGACCCCAGGTAAAGTGTGTAATGGAATGTAATTACAATCATATTCATACCGCAATAACATCACATCTCACAGCCTACACACATATGTGAGCTGGAATGCCCAGCCTATTGCATATAGCAGTACAATTGAGCGCTCAAAACAGTGGAGTGGCATGCGGCCGGCGGCTACAAAAGAAACGCGACCGCGCTGTAAACTATCGATACCGATAGCACACAATTTTATATATATTCTGGTGATTTGCATACTTTTTGTTGTTGCTTTCGTAAAGGCTACACAATGAAGTTGCCACATTCGCGTTGTCGGAACTCACCAATATGTGACTGCCAAAAAATGTTGCACGAACAATAATCAATTCGTGCTCTACTAAAACGCTTTGGGTCGGTCAAAGGCGGCGGGACGTGTGGCAAGCACAAGCAAATATCCAAGTTCCAAAATGAGATAAAAAATGAATATTGAAAACTTTATGAAGACGTGGGTGTTACGTTTTGGGCAGCTGTGGCCGGTATGGCCGGTATGGCCGTTGTGTTTTGTGTCTAGTAATTGGACTGACTGGGTGGCTTTGCAGCTCTTAATGGAGTTTTGTTGTGGTTCCACAAGTCCAAAAGTGATTGGCATTCTCTGAGGCGACAAAACTGTCACTTAATAAAGTTCAATAAATATTTGAATAGTTTCGGATTTGCCAATATCTCTGGTAGAAGATAGAAAATCAATTTGGCAAGGAATCCGTGGGTATTTTGTGGCAATATGACAAAAAAATGCGCATGTAATGCAACATCTGGGATAAATCGAAATGCCTGCTTACAAATAACAACCTGCCTTACTACTGGTTACCGTTAGATTTAGTTCCGTATTGTGTGAGATAACCAAAGCCTTAAATCGTATGGATTGGGAGATAAGAAATAACTAATACTGCCAGATTAAAACGGAATCATTATCTTGGAAAAGCTCATCAGAGGTCATCCATCCACGAAATCTCATCTGAAGAAACAAAGTAAAATGGAATCGGCAAAATTGAGAACATATCCTAACCCCAGTATAGGGAATCCCAACGAACCCCCGAATCATTGGAGCATAATCTTTGCGAATGCGGGGCCTTCTAGCGATTGAGAAGGACAATTTCAAGGCGCCTAATGTCCACAAATTACATTAAATCAATCAAGTTGCAATAATCGGGTCTAACTGGAAAGCAGAAAAAGACAGAGGGTGACAAATTGATTCGTGGGTACTGGCCCTTGGTTTTCTGACTTTGTGGACATTCGTCGGTTTTTATTACATCACCTAGAAACAGATTAAAGAGGGCTGTCAAGATGAACTAAGTCCAGTTTATATTCAGTAGATCGTTCAAACGTCCACATAATTACAAATTCGATCAAATATTATAATTGAGAAGTATTAGCGGAACTTTCATAATGTTGCCACGGCAACCACCAAATCTTTGGTAAATCGGTATGGTACTTCGTTATATGGAGCACCTTAAATATGGAGCACGAAAAGGTTTTTGCTGATACCAAGAAGTGACTTCTTTAGTGTTGTTCAGACAATGCGTCAGGCGAAGCCATCAGTCGTAAAGGGTTTTGAAGTATTTGAAGGAGAAGTGCCGGTTAATTAAGTCAATTCAACGTGTCACAAATTAACAAAAACGATGGCTTCGAATTGCTTCCGAATCCACACCACATTCTCCGCACTTTTCTCAGCGACTTTTTTCTCTACACAGACCTCAAGACCATACCTTCAGCAAGAGGGAGATACAATCGCCGAGACTGAGACCTTGTTTGTATCAAAAGATAAATCGCTCTACAAAAATTGTGTCCAAAGATTGGAAGGTCGCTATATAACGACATATAGAGCCTTTTTGTGTAATAAAATCGAATTTTACTAAAGAAATTTATATAATTATTATATAATAGTATACTTATCTATTCCAATAGAGATATGCATAATTTTCCCCTGCTCAACAAATCTTGAAAGACTAAGAATATTCCTATTTAATCTGAAAAATAAATAATTATATCAAATATGGGAATGTTTTTAATTCCACGTAATGATTGGTGCTTATAGCTATGCTTATACCTTTATATATGTATTTATTGTATTAATTTATTCATATGCAGCAATATTTTCATTTAAGTAATAGCCAGTCTTAATTAGGTGTTGCCAACATTTCCTTACAGAACGCCTCTAAATTATTGAGTAAGTAATCGACTCTACATAAACGCTTTAAATTAATTTTCACACCTTGTAACCATGCCAAATTTTAATCAAATTATATATAATCGGCTTTAAAGCGCATTTTAATTGGTTGTATACTCGTATATATAAGTTTGAAGCCTCAACACATGCACACACATTTGTGGCACTAGGACAGCTTCTTCAACAATTTTAACAAATCTCATTACTACTTTGTTTCAACCGATAAACAAAGTGATGTCAAATAAATTATCGGCCTATTAATGACAACTGCGACAATAAGGCAAGCGAACAATAACACAAATATGACAACGGCAATAACGGAATGTGCGTGTCGTGCACACACAGCTTAATACCTCGCCCATAAGCATAAATAACCGATTGCAGTCGACGGTTGGTATTTTAATGAGCCGAAACATATTTGAATTATCAATTAAAGCAGCAACAACACCACCAACTTACACGCCCACTTGTTGCGGCGACAAGTGCTGCAGCCACAGAGTAAAAAGCGAAACATTCGTGGCGAAGACAAAGGCGACAAGTGGCAGTGGCAACCAGCAGCCGTCGGTGTGAGAATGTTGGCGGCCAATAACAAAGCATAACGAATGCAAATGACTGTTTTAGGTAAGACACAGCCATGGACGGTTCGTATCCACAGCTGCCGCCCATTCACGCCGACAGACAGACAAGGGGGGACAGACAGCCGGAGAAGTAGTCAACTGGATTGACCGAGAATGAATGAAACCTTAAGTGAGGCGGTGCATTTAATCTGAGTCATGGCAAGAAACCATTGAAATAAAGACAGCGACATTGGACAATGGCGACAATGCTGACGGCGACAACGACGACTGTCAAACTGATTAAAATATAAAAATTTCAAGCAACAAATGCGAAAGTGTAAGTAAGCAGAACGTGTAGAAGACGGAGCAAAGTGCCACAGAAGGCAGAAGACAGCGAAACACCGCAGTCAAATTAGCATTGCCGCACCCTCTGCACCGTGAGGCACAGAAATGGGTACAAAGTGTGTATGTGAGCGAAAAGCATCATTAAACGTTGCCCCTGCAACAGACGGTGGCAGGTAACCAAGTAAGAAAGCAAACGAGCGTCAAGAAATCGAAACAAAAACAAATAAAGTACATGTGGCACAAACAAAAAACATGCAACATTGGCTCAAAGACGCTGCACAAGTGAGTTAATGTTCGAGCGAATGCAGAAATCAAATTCGCAAGAAGAAGAGGGCGCGCAGCGACAGTAACGACAAGCCGGCAATGTCGGTCTGCCACATGCACGCATGCGCAACAATATTAACTAAGGGGGCGCACAGCAGCGCACGCGTACACCCACCGGACAGGTGCGTTGCAAACTCCACACTTGTGCAGACCGGCTGAGGCCCGACTTCGGAGTCGGAGATTTGCGACCGACGCGTCGCCACCAAGACAAACAGTCGATTAGGAGCGACCGTTGCCGGTTGGTTATCTGCAGTTGTTGGCCGATACGTCTGCGGCTGGCCGGTATGGTTGCAACATGCGAGGACATTCGTAATGTCATTTAAATTACATTAAATTATTTGAGGGCAAAAAATGGCAACACAAATAAATTCGTTAAGATGAGTGTAGTGTTTGCTGGGGTTGAGGTGGATGCAGTGCTGAGAAGCTAAGTAGGTTGGCGTGGTAGAAAGCGAAGTCGAGCAGATTCACATAGATACAGAAAAAAATTAATCAAGTATGTTAGCAGACAAAAGTTTATATATTCCGGGGGTCCCGAGGTTCTAAGCAACATCCAAACGGTTAATGATTTTTATAAGATTATTTTTGAACAGCGAAAATGATAACCTAAATAATACCCAGAAAGGACTTTTTTGAATGGGAGATTCTGAGGGGTCAAAGTTAATTATTTCGCCTCATCTTGGAGCGGAGATGTGAAGGCTAAATTAGTCAAAAATTTTGTGAAGTAAAACCAAAAATCGGCACTATTTTAAATGCGAACTCTCTGCCTGAAAAGCGTTTCTTAACCCCACAAAACTAGAAGAACAGTGCGAAAATAATAGGAATCAGAAATTACAATTCAGCAATAGACTTATTGAATCATTGGAAGAGTGACAACTGACACTGACATGACTGACATATTACCCTATATTTCTGACATTACGATTGTTGATTAAAAACATAAAAAACATTGAGGTGAAATAAAAGAGGGAAAAAATTATTATAATTCTGAAGCATTTCTATTGAAGAAGAGTGAGGCTTGTGAATATGCTCCCAAGGCTGTAATTCAACTAACTGAATTTCGTAGGGCTGTACGTGAAAATTTTTGTGAAGAAAGCGGTTTGAAGATCCCGCAAGCTGACAAAGGGATTTCCAATTTGCCGACCAGCCAGTTCTTGGTGGATTCATTCATTTCAATCTTTTTTTTTCTATTCAGCCGAATCGAGGAAGCATTCTTTTCAAATCGATTGTTCAAACAGATTCCCCTTCTTCAGCCATGGCCCTGTGGTGCTAGTTTACTATAATCTATACATTATGGTGGTCCAAAAATCCCATTTTGGCCAGTTATTTAATATGGGCGCCTCATTTTTGTTGCGAATGTTGCTCTTACTCAAAAAAAACAAAGTAGGCTTGTTTGCTGCATATCTCTATTAATCTCTATTAAGGCTCTCTTATTCTCGTAATATAATGCACTTTATTAATGAGTTTGGAACTTTCGCTTTTCACCAATTTTCCTGAGAGCTTAAGAGAAAAGAATGTTATACCATACATTTATCTGCTTTGGAATCTAAATTTCATTACAGCCCATTTAGGTAAAGACAGCTCACATTACATATTTCAGTAAATATTAAAAGGGTCCACCGAGCTTTTGGCTGAAAGATGCTTCAAGTTTTTAAACTACCCCTTTAAGTCTTAAACCTGAAAAAACTGTTTCAGAAATTACTCAGGAGAATAGTTAGTTAGTTCTAATTAGTTAGATAGCAACGCTTGCTAATTCGGACATAAACTGACTTAAAACTGCATCATGAAGATATCTCGAAATCCTTAGTTCTTCCTCTGAATACACAATACTGTAGATAATGCGGGAGGGGGAAAAATCATTTATGCTCATGAACAGGCAAAGATCCAGTTCAGTTTTTTTACTGAAGATATTTTAGGAAGGTCTTAATATTGGAGAATATGTCGTTGGAGTTTCGGTTAACGCATGTTATCTCTATTGCTTCAGAAGACAAATACAAAGCTTTGCAATGCCATGCTTATATCTAAACATTCTTTTTCTATTTCAGGTGCGGTACTAAGAAGGACCAAAGAGATATTGTTAGTTCTGACCACCAATTGGAATTCATTGTAGAACTCATGTTTCTTTAGGGACCTAATATTTTGCTGGAACCATGCAATAACTTGCATTAGAAAGTTCGTGTTTTGGCTTGGATTAAAATAAATCAAGCGAACTCCTGTCTTAGACTTAGATTCAGGCATTTTAGCTGATTCCTTCTGAGTCCAACCCAAGTCTTTCGAGCGTGACCACAAGCCCATCGAATAACTGATCCTTTGAATCAGTGCTCGAAGGAGGTTAAGAGGAGTAAAATAATTGTCAATGAATATTTGTTTAATTCACCTTTTCCTTTTTTACTTTGTGAAGACCCTTAAGTCCATATATTTTTTGCATAGTGTAATCGTCAGCTGCCTGCTGAATGAAAAGGCCGCTGACAAGCCGACATGCTAACGGGCGGATAGGCGAACAAGTGAACAGACAGGCAGACTAAAAGCCATCCCGACGAATGGGCGACAGGCAGTTGATGGGGAAACTAGTTGCTGCCACAAGGTAAGTATATAAGTAAATGTGTATGTGTATGTACCCACACATACTAGCCATATCCATCCATATTAGCCGATTTGTTTTATTCAGCAACAGTTCGGCGCATTTTTTGTGTGCGTTGTTAACGCCAGATTATATGTTGTTGTTGTTGTTGTTGCAGTTGCAAAACGTTACTTCTGTATGTTTCTGTGCAAATTTCGCAGCACATGCAACAATATAGCGATTGATTCGCTACCTAGTTGTACGGTTGTATATATAATAGATATATATATATACATATATATTAGGTATATGTGATGTTGCTACTGTTTGTGGTAGCAACAAATTTTATGAATGAAACACAACACGGCATCGCGGTGCCAACAGGAAATCCAACGGAGGTGGATGTGATTGCTGTTATTGTTGTTATTGATACCATTTCATTAAATTTATAACAGCACAACATGCAACATTCCTTGCAGCAGCCAGCACCAGCGATGGCAATGAGTAAAAAACGTAAAAAACTTGGCTTGCAACATTTCAAATGCTTTTGTTTGCGGCTTGGCAGCGAGGCAAATACTTCGAATTCGTTGCCAATGTGGCAAATGCTCATATTTCCTTGTGGCTGCTGCGCGAGCCGCACTGCTGCAGCCGGTCCAGTGGCAATTGATGCAGCGATTGCTGCCACATTTCATGAATTATGCATGCATGTCCACTTGAGAGCTGCCACATTGCTTGTAGCTGCCTGTTAGCGGACACAACGGTGTATAAATGTATGTATGTATGTATAAATACATGTATATATATGTATATATATGTGGCAATTGTATGTTTGGTATCGTTGTTACTGCTTTAATTTACTTTTTGTGGCAGTGGCGGTATCGTATCTGACGGTTAGTTGCAAATTAAGCGCAAATACTTGCACAAAATATCATATCGAATTGCCGCTGCAAGAATGGAAATGATGTGGCAGCAGGCGGACAGCGCTTATTAAGTGTTGCATATCGCAAACGATGGGAAATGGAAATTGTGTTGTTGTGCACCACACATATATGCGCACATACACCCACAAAAGTGCAGATTTAATTGAGTTGCTGCAGCTAAATCACCGCTTGTGGCATGCAACTGCCTGTGATTAATTTCTGTTACTACAACAAATTCATTAGTTGAGTTTATCATTGATTTCCTTTTCCGCTTTTCACTGCTTGCATGATATATGATGCTCTCGCTATATCTTTCCTGCTGTATATCTCTCCACTTCTCTCTAGCGCTCTCTAAAGTAAATAACCGCAAGCCAGAAATATTCATAAATTCTAAAGTATTGTAATTATCATTCAATTTTATTGCCACATTTCGTTTACCACAGTATTTATTGCATTTTATTGCGAGCAGGTAATTTGTTATGTCCGTCTTTTAATCGTTTTATTGCGCACACTGTCACTTGTCACAGCGCACATACTGGCCGTCGTAGGTGCCTTAAAAAGCGAGCGTGTAATGCAAAATTTATGTTTGCACCATAAATTTATGCAAAGTGTAAATTATAATTAACAATTCGAGTTGTAAATCATGTGAATTGATGAAGCTACCCACACGTCAGCTGAGTAAGACAAATTTTCGCAAAAAATCATGATTTACAAGCAGGTATCTGTGAACGCTCACACACAAACACGCTTACACAGAGAGACATGGCGGTATGTGGCGGCGCTCAACGGTGCATGAAAATCAACAACTCAACCTTGCAATTAAATCAAATCTGACAAATTTGTACACGCGACATTTTTTTTTTTAAATCAATGAGCAAAACAAAAAACGAAAAAAAAATATTGAATACAAGCAAAACCTTTTGGCGCAAGTTAATAAAACCCAGAATTATTCGGGAATGCTACAGCAAGTTGGCATAAGTATGAAATTCTTATAGCCAAAGCTATAAAAAGTTGTTGTGTATTCACTTTGTAAAGATTTAGACGAGGAATGTGACATCTTAGTGAACACGAAGAGCTTAAAGCTCCTTTCATACTTGAGCATTAAACCTTACCACCGATATGCGGACTTACAGCAAGTCCTACAACCTACTAGGAATAAACCAGGAACTTCAGGAATAAATGAGAAGTCAGTAACATTCCAAAATATACACAATTTATGGTCATAATGTTAGTCCAACCGAGGGGCCTCATGGAGCTGATCAAATTAAGTACGTTGATGGATAACTGTTCAAACTTTATCTTTAAGCTTTGAGCAACTGAAACTAGGACCAAATAAGCCTCAGAGCTCGTGTCTTGAATTGAGCTATAGTGACTGACTAAACTTCTATTAATTTTGCAAGAAATAGCAGAACAGAACCAGGTCCCGGATCTCAGTGAAACTTTTACGACTGCTTTCAATGGGATTGCATATTTTCAGAAGTTATGAAACCAATTAAAACCAAAACCAAACAAATATGTAAGCAGTTCAAGGCCATTAGGACAGTCAGTCCTACTGTTAGGTAGGACATTTTTATAGAATGACCACCATTAAGAAACTGGACAATACTTCACACAGCGAAAAGGCGCTAAATGAACAAAACTGGAAATGCTGAGACTTATGGCGGCTGTCATGATATAGCGCTTGCACAATCGCAAACCATGAGTTCAATACCAGTATCTAAAAGAGGAAAACTTCCTGTGTATCTCTTCGGTGAAAAAGCTTCGGGGGAGTTCTGTTAGATGTTTAGAACTCTTAGGGCTTGTAGTATTTGCTCTACTCTAGTAATTGTTGAAACAATAATCAAATTCTTCCATGTAATAACTGGATTCAACGTTTAGTCTCACAAAACAATATCTTGCAGAGCTTGTCGAAATTTGTTCAATTTCGATAATGGGGGTTGCAATATTTGTAAAGAATGACACGACTTTCCAACCAAGATAACTTACAAAACAAAGCACGAACACAAACAGGGTTTCGATTCATACAACAAAGTGAATCACTGTCGGAAAAATGATGATATTTTGCCCCTTCACATCAGAAGGAAACGGAGAACTTTACTATTCTAAGTTATCGCCTACTTCAACTCAACCCTCGTTTATATTTGGACAGCTACACACCTGAATTTACTTGAGTTCCTAAAAAGAATCTCACTCTATTGGTAGCTCGCCACTTGACTTTTTACTACAGGCTCTGGCTACACCAATATAGGAATCTCTAGATTGGTAAGACCAAATTCTCTTCTATGGTAACTCAATATTTCATAGGCATACTCTACAAAGCGATGTGATAATCTCTCGCTTTTTGAAACTTGCCGAAATTTTCAAAAATTAATAGAAATTTTTTTCCATTGCACTCAGAATTCACAGCATGTCGGTGATGGTGGCCCCACCAGTATCGAAGAATCAGCAACTGCCCGAGGTGTGAACAACGAACGCCTCAAAAAGTGAAACGTACAAAAAACACGTAAACCGCCAACATTGCGCCGGCAGCGCCAGTCCTTCATCGTGAAGCGAAAATCGACCTCAACAGCAACTGTGATTTACCTACGCACGTGGGCACGCGGCGCGCCACACAGCCTCTCTTCACTGCCCCACCGCACACCTACGTTTGGCGCGCGCGAATACCTTGAGAACGACAAATCATACACCAGTGTCGATATGTAGGTCTCGCTGTCTATTCTGACACTCTATTTGCCGTTTCGCTTGTCCGTCCACCTGCATGTGCGCCGTGCGCCGTGCGCGGAGACTATGCCAGTGCGATTGTTAATGTGCGCCCAGTCAATTGCCGAAATACGATTCCATTCGGTGTGACTGCTGGCTGCCTTCGACTGTTCCGTTTTGGTGGCCGTCTGGTGTGCTGTGCCAATGTGACGGGGTGACACTTTTATTGGATTTCAAAATGTTTTATGAGCATAAAATGACACGTTTTCACTTGACACGTCTGTTGGCGACTGCGGCGCCGCTATTGATATCGGCGAGGCGGGGTGCTGTTAAAGAGAGGCGAGTGGGCGAGTGTTCGAGTGGGCGAATGAGTTGATGAGCGTGGAGCACAAGCGACACGTCGAATAAGTGGCTATTAAGTGAAGTACATGGATTAAATAGCAATAATGGGAATTATAGATGATCACACTTTAAGCATTGAGTACTTTTTAGGGAATGAAATGGGTAACAATGCTACTACTCCCACTTTTATTAATCACCTTTTGGAAGCGCGAATGTACCTATATCTCATTCAAAATTATATACTTAAACGAAATTAGCTTTAACAGGCTTCAAAGAAGTATTCTAGGCCTCAGCATTCATTCACCTTAGACAAATGTACTATGTGACAATTTTAAACTGAAAAGACACTTGTTGTATTTAAAATACTTAACAAGTGAACCTAATTATTAAAACAAAATAAAACAAAAAACAAATTAAAATAAAAAACACATCTATACTATTTTAAGCTCTAAGCTTTCCGTTTAGAAAACTATCCTACATAGTATGCCATGCCCCTACAAACTCCCAATTGGGCAGTTGAGACAATTTAATGAATTTAACACTTAATTCTTCTTGATTTACTACTATAGAGTAACTAAATAATTACATATATTTAATTATCAGTACATTGAAACAAAAGTACCCATGCAACCCTGTGAACTGTTATTATAGCTTAATCGAATTAATTAAAGAAACGGAAACGAAAACGAAAGCGACTATTTAATAGAGAAACGACTTGACATAAAAAGGAATGGAAACAATTGCTTTACTGTCATATTAAAAAATAGAAAATAAGCAAAATCGAAGTTAACTGTATGTAAAGAAACATATATACCTGTTAATAAGATTGGGTCAAAATTTGGTTATATTGAGCGAAAAGTTGAATTATTCTTAAGTTGTTAAACATATTAGGTCTAGTGAAAAGAAATCCATAATTTTTCCAATAGATGGCTTTAGTAAACTGTATTTCGCGTTTTGTAAGTACGATGGAGTTACTTTATACGGCCTTAGAAAGATGAGATTTTGTGTTAAAAAAATTTCTCAGACAGTTTTGTGATTGCTTGACTCAGTATGGCTTGCGCAAGTGTCAAAGATGAACACCAGCAATGAGGAAATACAGTTTTTCTTCGATAAAGGCGAGAACGCAAGTCAGTCGGCTGAAAATATGCATAGTCTTTGTGGGCATGATACTGCAACAGTCAATCAAGCTCTATTTCAGTTTCGTTAATTCCATTTAGGTAATTTTGATGTCAAAGATGTACCACGCCACGTGGAATGGAATTTGTCGAGTCCGACCGTCATGTAAGCACTGTTTCGATTGCCCAAGAGCTAAACATTACACAAAACACCGTTCGGAACCACGTAGATAAGGCTGTATACAAAAAGAAGCTTGATGTATGGGTGCCACTCGACTTAACGCAAAAAGAATTTTATATGTCTTTACTTCCGTCTTAAAAAATATTAATAACTAACGCCATATTTCAAACAATTTCGATGTTTTATTTTTATTTAAGGCCCTAATTTCTTTAGTTTTAAGAGCTTGGGTCGTTACTTTCAGACAGTTTACAGAAAAAAGTGATGGCGAAGGCGAATAACCCGTACACTTAACATTAGAGGGTTAAAATGCTGATGGAATATATTTTTGTGGTAATTTTAGTACAAGTCTTTCAAAATAATTTTCAACCTTAATTCGGTTTACTCGAATTTTGACCATAAATCATTATAAAGAATATTTTTTGTGGCATAGTATTTCCTAGAGGGATAGCTGTCAAACCAGCTGTCAAAGTAAACATATTGATTAACATTTATGTCAAGTATACTTTGACGAAATGCCTACAGACCATCCAGAGTAATCTTTAAAAATTTAGAAAATTTACTTTCAAAGCTTAGATTCCGTGAGATGAACTTACAGAGCGCTTCGTGTGAGCATTGAGGAATATTTCATCTATTTAAATAACAAAACTTTCTGTATTTGGAGTGCAAACAAACATCAAGAGACTCACTTGCTTCCAAGAAAAACTTTGGTTTGATTTTGTTTGTATGCCAAGGGCACTACTTTCACATACTTTTATAAAACTGAAAACGTATCTAATATTATCAAACATTAAAGTTATATACAGTTATTTATATTAGTTAAAGTTATAGGAACTTATTAACGGCTTTGTGGTTTCCCAAGTCATTATTTAAGCGCCTTTTACAAATGGTATACAAAGCAGTATAATGCAAAAAGCTCTGCAGAGCGTCAAACCTTCATTCTTCATTCAAACGTTCATCAAACTTTTTTTCTAAGAACATTTGGTGACCAAATTACACCAACAAATTTTTTCATTGGAAGATCTAGATAAAGTGATTTGACTCTTTTTGTGAACTTTTGTGTAGCGACTGAAAATATTATGGCCAAACACTGTGACAACGTCTTTCTTTTGTAGCACTGTGTAATTTATGGAATTTATACTTTCTAATAATTTAATTGAAGTATTTTCCTTGTGGCTTAATGAAGAAAATTACAATTTTTATGTGCAAGAAGTTTACACATTTCTAATTCAAAACTTCGCTGCCATTTTTAGCATCCATCTCTTTCCTATATACCATACTTACTCACAAAACCCCGTGGCTTCATTATAGACACGTTGTTGCTGCAATTGAATTAAATTCCTTTTAGAGAACTGAACATTTTACGGTATTTACTACATGGCTGACTAAGCGCTGACTAACAAACACTTGACTGTGGCAGTATGACCAATGTTGTTGCACACACATATACACATATACACCACTTTAAGTGGCAACGATTTGGAATTTGGAATTTGTTGGAAATCAGCCCAAAAATACCAAAAGCTGCCAACATAGACACCAGCCAACTTAGATGACTAGCAGTCAGTCCGTCACACAGTCAACGATGCGAGTCATCAACTCGACATCTAAACGCGCACACTTGTCCCGCTCCGGTCGCACCACATGCGAGGCAGTAGTCAACTATATGCAGGCGCGCACCATCGCCGCCTTCAATGCGGACACGCCTTGTTGCTGGCCGCAACGCTGCGATTGTTTCGCCATTTGACACTTTCTAGATTTATTGCCACAAAAGCGGTGCACTTCTAATGTTTTGTTGCAAGCAGCATAGAGAAAGCGCCGAATGCGTACGCGCTGAGCGCGCGCGAAAACCTTGAGTCGATAATAGCATAGAAATTGACGCGTGCTGTGTTTTGTTAACTGGCGGTGGTGTTGCACTTGATGTGTCTGCCGCGCTGCCAACTCACAGCACTGCTGTGGGACATTTTGGCGCGTCTTTCACAGAGCGTCGATGCGCTTTGATTTCGACACTTCGCAGCGGCGCTCTACTCCCCACCTAACCAAACAAAGTCATCGACTAATGGAATCTTAATTTTGCCGCTGTCGCGTCGCGCTCCACAATCTGATTGCAGCCGCGTCCAACTTTGTGGCATTGTGCCACGATACAACGTTGCTGGTGTGTTGTTTAGAATTACAAAAACAAGAAGAAGTTGAAAGTGCTCAGCAGCGGTTAGTGCATCTCCACCGCTAGTCGCGATGGCAGCAAGAGCGGACGCGCCGCGCGCTTGGCTCCATTTATGCGGCGCGCAATGGCCGGAATGTAGCAACATATAATCACATAAGTGTGCATCTCTTGGTGTTGGTGTAATGTGGCTAGCGTTTGCTGCATTCACGCTGTCAAGTATTGTCTTGATTCGACATTTCACTTAAGTTGTAAATTGAATTAAAGTGATTTCGGTGTTGGCAGCAGCGCGAATGCCTTTTCGACTCACTTCTTCGCAACTCCAATGCCTTGCAACTAGCACTCCATTCTTTATGCATTTGTTGTCACAGTTTGGTTGTTTTATTTATCTATCTTTGATTTTTTTTTGATTTTGTACCGAGTTGGCGCATTCAATTGTTGCTACTTAATTTACGCGCCATAAAAAGTGTGGCTTCCACATGAGGCAATGTGATACCAAAGGCTTGCGCTGTCATGTTGCAAGCGCGCCACAGTGACTGCGCTGTGCAACGTTTCTATTATTTTAGTTCTTCTTAAAAAAAGAAGGAAAAACAACAACAACAACAACACATTGCAATTGCTACATAGGCATTGAAGATGTAGACCTTAACTGCGAAAATTAATTAGAAACTGTTGAGTGCGAAAATTGCTTTGCCTTCTTTGGGTCGAATGCCGCGCAAACAAACGAACAATAGGCGCGCGGTGGCAGCGCGCTTGCCACAACCGTATGTGTACAAATTGCAAGCGTAAGTAAATGAGTTGGTATGCGTGTGTGCACACACTTGCTTGCATACAAAACATCAGCAATCAACAATCGGCTATCAAAAGCGATGATGCTGCGCCCCTGAAGCATCGTTTAACGGTGAATGGCTGCTTGGTGTTTTCGTCCAAAATGCGAAATTGCGCTTTTATTGCAACTCTGCATTTGCGGCGAAGCGCACATTCACTTTTGACACCGCTCTCACGCATATATACATATGTACAGATATGATTATCTCACTCCTGCTGTTGTTGTTATCCACCCTCAAGCATTGCATTTACACTTAAATTTCACTAAGCGGTATTTTCAGTACAGTTAGTTGGATTTCGCATCGCTTGTCCAACAAAACGCATGTAATCAATAGATAAATTGAAATGTTAAGTGGCAAGTGCTGAGCACTTATGGCTTTCTCACTGAGAAAATTAAAATGGCATGAGTAATAAAATGGCAATTATTATTGGCAGTCTATTCTATCGCATTATTGATTTTGTTGTTGTTGCGACGCACGGAATGATCAGCTTTGCCTACTCTGTTCGAACCAATTTCCCGAAAGTGCTCTAGAGTTTGTGAAACGAGGATCAGAACAATTAGTAACACTTATACTACAATCCAATTCTGGAACATGGTACGGTAACTTGGAGCCCAAAGTACTCAAACAGGTTGGAATGTGATTGAAATTCGCAATATAATCTTTCTTCCAATAGTGGTCGCCCAGACTTTAAGTTATACTTACCAATTTTTCTTCTCTTTCCAAACATAATGTAAAGCTTGGTATACTTCTTATGGTTAAAATAGTGGCAGCTTAAATTTCAAGGCACATCCTTATTTCTGAACTTAAACTTACTCTCCCTCTGGGGTGTAGAGACACTTGTGTATCCTTTTTTGGAAACTTTTAAAACAAATTAGGACCCTAACTCTCACTTCAACACATTTGATAAATCTAGTTCGCTTCTCTAAACCTTTCTCTCTCCCTAAACCAATGACATATGTCAGTATATATATTATTCAATAAAAGAAGCTATAATCTATAGCTCATTTTAGTACTGTGACTGAACAATTTTAGATCTCGGTAGTTAACAGACCTCTAATTGGACCTATCATAACTTGGCCCAAAATGATACATACATATATCGGCTTTGAAAAGGATTTTTTAAATCTACTATTCAACCTATTTCGATGAAAGTTTGTAAATTTTTTACTTGGTTTTGGAAATGCTTCTAGTACAAAAAAAACCATAGATGGCGCAAGAGTCAATATTTTGCCATAAATCGTGTTTGTAGGTTTATAATGCACATATTCAAACTATGTGCCTTTAATGGGTTATTCTCGTCTAGAGACACGAATTTCGAGCAATTGATATTATTACCATCTATTTTTTGTTACCATTTGTTTATTCATATTTCAAGGTTACACAAAATAAATTTTAAAAAATAAAATAAGTTTTCAAAAAGTTATGCGTCCTTAAAGTAGGAAAGAAAAGGGTCGCCTCCTCGTCGTCACGATTTTTACCCTTCTTGTCATCCGAAAAGTAAAACAGTGACGGATTTTTGACTAGTACAAATGTCATTATCGCATAAATAAACAAAACTGTAAGAGAAAATTTTTTTAATAACTCCATAAAAATTAAGATATCTGTAAAAAGTAAAATTCAGTTAGACATGCCGCCCAAAACCTTAAGCCCACTTATGAGTTTAATATAACATAAAAAAATTTAGCTCGATAACTCTTAAATATTTAGAGACCCGTTATGATTTACCGTAATAGGAGAAAAGTATTAGTGGTTATTTGGTTTAAAGGGATTGTTTACTGAGGCACTTATATTATCACTGAACTTACTGTGAAAAAAAATTTTAAATGACGCTTTCTTCTTGTGAAATCCCAACGAAGTTATTTGACTTACCATTCATTGAGTATCTTCTAACTCAATCGGCGACAAAAAGTGTAAGTGGATGGTATAAAATATGGGAGGAAAGGGACAGGAAGTTCGATTTTTAAGAAAAAATGCAGAAGAATTGAAATTTGGTGTTTGATGAGAATCAAAGTATTAAAAACATCACACCAGGGTTATTTAAACCAAATAAATTTTAGGAATGACCCTACAACATTGTTACATAATGACAAAAACTGTATTACCACCGATATAACGGCAAATGATTAAAATAGCTTTTCTTTCTCCTGAGACGATCTGAAATGTCCGAAGTCTGAGTTTGAATATTACTTTTCCAAAAGTGCATTTCTTCGTTGAAAGACAATGGACAATTCCAGCACTGAACTCTTGGTTGTGCACATTTGTGCTGGTTTACAGATAATACAGCTTTGTCCTGGCTCCCAGTTATTAATATTAATATACAGAGTTCAGAAAGAAATTCGTGAAAAAGTACATCGCAGGGGGAGTAGGTGGTGAAGTTTACCAAAATTTCAAAAAAAAACACCTCAGATATTTATCTAACAAAAAATGTCTGTTTCTACACTCTTCACCGACGATTTCCCGAATATATAATCGCCCCGTCGTAAGTAATAAAATAACTTAATTTGTCTGCAGTACTTCCTCAAATGCAAATAAGCAAATTCTGACAGCTTTGCCACAAAAAGGCGCAATAAATAAATTTTACATAAATATTTTGTATAAATTTTGTTTGTAATAAATATGAACATTTACTTCATTTACAATACTTCGAAGTTGCTAACTAAAACGACAATAAACGCACAATTTATAAGCGCATTTCTCATAGTAGATGTCAGCGACAACAAACACCGCCCACCGGACAATAAAATCCAACTTAATAACTCATAAATATCGCCTGTAATTTAAGTGTCGCCTGCGATTCCGAGCAGCGGCGCAGCATCGGCGCAGCAGCAGCGTTGACAAATTGCATGCTCACTTCCTAAACGCAACGCAAGTAAACGCAAACCGAACGCAGGCAAACACATCCACCAAAACAACAACAACAATGACAGCAACAACAACAACGACTGGCAACATTTGTAACTACAATAGGCGATGACTCTATTTAAATGTTGCACCAACACATAAATATTGCATGCCGAATCTGTAAACGATGTGTGGAGGTGTACGCAGGAACATGCAACATGCAACATGCCACACCGCCAACAAATGTGCGACAACCACGAAATTACTGAAATAACCGAAAAACAACCGCTACAGCTGTGGAGAGAATGTCAGCGTGTGCAACGAAAATGCGTCGGAACTCAGTTTATTGCTGCAGTGGAGCAACAACAACGACAACGAGTGCCAGCCACCCACTATAGCAGACGTTGCAGGCGTAAAGTCAGCAACAACACGCTGTAGCATGCGGTCTATGGCAAGCTGTCATAATATCGGGTATTGCTATTGGTGCCTCACCTGTTGTTGTTGTTGTTGTTGTTATTGCATGTATTTATGTTTACGTTTTGTCAGCATGCGTCAACGTGGAATTTGCATAATTTGTGCCACACCACCAAAGTCAAAGTCATTCATCCGCATGGCGCGCTGCCACCGCCAACGTCTAGTCGACATACTTGCAGCAGGCAGGGGCGCGTGACAGTCACCGTACGGCAGGTAGTGCGGCGAGAATTTCTGTTGCAGACAACAGCTGTTGGCTGGGTGTTGGTGTTAAGTGATGGCTGATTTTTTAGTTATTATGTAGAGTTTTTGTTTTTGTTGTCGTTGTTGCTATTTACAGTTTTGCATTTGTGCGCTGTCGTCTGTGCCGGTGGCGTTGGTGGCGTAAAATACACAAATTACCTTTCTCAAGTGTCGCATTAAAATTTGCTGCACCGTCGTACATCTTTCTGCTTGCGCTTCTTCTTCTTCTTCTTCTTCCTTATCCTCCTGCGCTTTTCATCTTTGTTTTTATATTTTTTATTTATATTTTGCTTTTTCTTGGCAGTCTGACACCGTCTGGCTTGCCACTTGTGGGTGGATATACAGTTTCGTCTTGTGGCAAGGCATGCCTGGTGTGGCAACAACGTCGTACGGCAGTGCTTTGGCTGTGCGACTCGCTTGCAATTTATTTTCATGCATTAAATTTATATATTTTTCTGATGTATGTGTGTGTGTGTGTGTTTGTATGTAAATCTGCGTTACAAAATTGCTAGCTTGGCGCGAGTGAGGTTAAGTTCTTTCTTCTTCTTCTTCTTCTTAGTTGTTAGTACATAAATTTTGTGTAATAGTTTGTCACAAAATATGCTTGAGTAGACTTGTGGCATCTTGTGCTGACATGAAAAGGAGCGTGGCACGCGAGTATAAATTCAAACTGCGCGTTGCAGTGTTGCACATAAATGTTTACATTTATTCATACACATGTGTGGGTGGCTGATTCATAATATTTGCCTGTGCATCCCTGTAGGCAAGCGTAAGCGTTAAAGACTTCGAGTGAATTCTATTTACTGGTGTATAAAAATATTAGCAACAAATCTGGGACCACATCAAATCAAACTCACTTGTGGTGTAGTTAGAGTCAGTTGAAGCTCCAAATTCATTTAATTTGTTTTTACTAAGAATCCTCCTCTCAAACACTCCTGTATGAAAACCGAAGATGATGAACGCAGTTGACGTCCGAAAGGGGGTTTTACAGACAAAAACATTAAAAAATTCACAAATTAATTTTGGATGACCATCGTTCACAAATATTTAGGTATGTGAAAGCTCTGAGAAAAGCGCGATCCCATAATCGGCCTATTCATCTCTCACAAATCGATGAAAGCGATGGAAAAATTTCTTTGAATTGCTTCCGCGTCCATTATATTCTACGGATCTGAGACGCACTAACCGCACTGAAGAGACTGCTCGTGTGAAAGAAATTTAACCTGGGGCCCATTTAGAAGTAAAATGCAAATCGTACTGCAAGTATGATATCGAAAAGTTAGCAGATCGCTAAAATTGATTTATTGCTCTCGATGGCTACTAGCTTGAATAAATAAATCGAAGTTCACTAAAAAATCTGCAGTCATTTCGAGAGGTATATACTATTCAGGATACTTATTATGAATGTGAAATCAACATTAAGACAACATTGCCACAAGGATTTAAAATAATTAAATGGTATTACAAGACTCGAATAAAAGAGGTATCTTAACAAAAAGGTTAACAAAACAAAGTATCTTCTCCCCAAGAAAATTTGTTTAACTCTCCCTGATTTTGTTTAACGTAAAAGTTCTAAGCCTTTAATTTTTTACTGTACACTATACAACCCATAATACTCATGGATCCATACCCGTCTATAGCTCTAAAACTCATCATCAGCCGTCTAAAACTTATTATATATACATATATGATATATGATATGTATGTATATGTATATGTATATCCACCATCCATATCATATATATCATACATATGTATATACTATGCCCATATATGGTATGGGCATAATATCATTCTCGGAAGAGCATAGGAGCAAGCATAAGGGAGTTATAGGTTTAGAAAATTTATTCGAAACCGAATGAATGGTTGACAAAACATAAGGAACGAATTAAAGAATCAAATGTATTTTATATATAACAAGTTATTTGTTCATATAGAGTTAAATAAACTCATGGAAAATAGTTAAAGCGACATATAGCGGATCTTTTGCATGAGTTTCCACTTAAGGCAGGTGGCTTTATTAACATTTCGAGCTGATGCAACATCGTTACCTAAATAGTATTGTTTGGACTTCATCTGGATCGCCTTTGTAATGATTCCTTACTTCCGGATTTATCGGAATCCAGAATGGCTTCGAATAATTTACAGTTATTCAGACGATTTTTTTCATTATCAAAATTTAGTTACGGTGTATTTTATTCTTCTTCACATTTTACACCGTTTTCGTCAACATCAATCTCCATAAGGCAC
This sequence comes from Bactrocera minax, assembly GCA_021498325.1. Classification (NCBI taxonomy): domain Eukaryota; kingdom Metazoa; phylum Arthropoda; class Insecta; order Diptera; family Tephritidae; genus Bactrocera; species Bactrocera minax. The sequence goes on from JAKEEE010000001.1 coordinate 7,770,557, forward strand.
AAGTAAGATTAATTCATATATTTCTTAACTATCTCTCTGTTCTGTTCTCTTCACATGAATGGTTAAAGCACAGTTAAACAGATAAAAATACCATCTTTTCTCTTGTCGCTCTCTCTCTCGCTCTGATTTGAACAGACATTGTTCAAAAGCCCTGTGAAAAATGTTCGTCTAAGTAGAACTCTCAAGAAAATGTGTTCAAGTCTCAAATACAGTAAAATTTTAAAAAGAAGATCATGGACGGTTGTTGACCTCCCTACCTTAGCCAAACTGGGTGAGCTCTAAAAGCCGGTCAAACATTCCCAAGTATTCCAAAATCCTTAACCTTTAAGAACCAAGATACGATTTTATGTTTAAGTCAATCTAGATTAAGAGAATTATACCCATCAGTACAGTAAAGCACCACTTAACAAAAAAGTAATAATGCAAAGGAAAGGACAAATTTTACTCCAGCACTTAATGTACTACTAGCAGCGCCACTACATTTTTAACTGCGGACCAGAGCAACAGCGCACGGTCTCACGTATCCCCAGATAATCTCTGTGCATCATTTTACCAGCAACATTTTTGTAGGTACTCCCGTACTCACGCCGTTGGCATGTGGCATGTGGCATGCGCTGCTGCCACAATACTGCCAGTGCACAGCCATGTGGCAACATGACACTGATTGTGTGCTGATTTTCTTCACCAACACATATTGGCCACGCTCCACCACCAACACCGATGCCCCCAGGTGTGTGAGTGATACCAAAGGCTGACTGCAAGCGCAGTGGCAGCAGTTGCCGTTGAATGATGTTGGACACGGGCCGTAAGTAAACGGCATCAGCTACCACATCAGTTTGGGTTTCAGTTAACAAACAAATTGTTGAAAATGCGGCAACAGGTGCAGTTGACTACCATAAAAAATGTTGCTATAATATATATGATAATTAGACTACGTACAAAGAGTGCTATTTGCGAGGTTATGTTGCATTTGATTGTCTTAGCTTGTCTTCGCTTTCTTGATGTAAATTCCTCGCAAACCATTTCGTACACTTGAAATGTATTTACTTTGTATTTTGATTCGTATATATGTATGTAGTAGATTACTTCTTTCTTCAATTCATTTCACATTTATTCATACACTCTTCTGGAAAACCGTTCTGAATATGTGAGAAAAAAAGTTCCCTAAAGAGTTCCAGAAATCAATGCATATAACTGTATGAATGGACTTGTCGAATAGGGCTTCTAGTTAGGCAGACTCATTATGTATCATTAACAAGGCCTAAAGAAAAGCGCTATTCATCTACTTCGTAGATAATCCTTTCAAATCCATCATGTAAATATATTGAAGGCCAAGTTGTTTGGTCGAGAAACATTTATGATTTCAAATATTTTATGAAAGAGTTATATCGTGGAGCCCATATTATTGGCTCTAAATATCCTAAACTCTCTGAACCACACTGAATTCTGATCTCAGAAATGTCTCGTTACGGCAATAATTGTATTCCTTACAATATGAAGGACTCTCGGTGAGGTGTCCTTTTGCTAGAAATTAGCAAATTGTTATTAACAAGTTCTTTTACAGTGGTTAAGACCTATGTCTGGAGATTACATAGACTTTGCATAGACCAAAACATTACTACCGAAACAAGGAAAAACAATAAATAGCTACAATCAATTTGTATATAAGATGAATATGGCTGTGTTAATACGATACTTAACTTTAAAACTTACTTAACTTTTGATATGACTGGAAGCTTAGAAATAGCTTTAAACAATAAAGTTTGTCTAAATTACTAACCATTTTCGATTCGCCACTTCTCGCTATACTTGATCTTTGCTCTCTTTCCAAGGAATTTACATGTGAGAGCAACCACAGAGTTATCCAGTTGAATTTAGCCCAAGAGCATATTGACTTGGTATTCTATCTCTATTCCATTATGCCACTCTATATCATATATAAAAACCAGTTGCTTGTTCGATTGTCTACTCTCTAGGTTAGACGAAATAAAGGCAACTAAACACATTTCTGACAGCTTGAATCCAAAGCCTCAATAGTCAGTACCAAGATTATCAGCAGCAGTGAGTGAGAACTAAGATAATAGTAGCGAACCAAAATCGTTATAATCAATCATTTAGAGGACTTAACTTAACTGAGTTTATACCATTGAATTTCAGAAGCATTTACCTATGAAAAATTTGGCAAATATTTGGCAGTTCTCATGAAGACTAAAGAGAGCAGACTGAGATGAACAAGAAGGTATATTCGAAAATGAACTTCGTTCGAAAATCCGTCTTATTTTAATCAAAAACTTGTTCGTGTCAGAAATGTATTTGAAATATTGATATGATCCCACTAACTTCGACTGAATGAATATCGTTGAAAAATCCTTTTTTATGAAGCCATACATTTCTCTAATTAGATTGTATATTTTACAACAGTTCGGAAAAATCAAGACTAACACCTTATATATTTATGTTCACTAGATTTGTAGAGTTTTGTTAGTTAACATTGGTAGAGTTCCGTTATTATGAGCTATTTTGATCACGTCATATTCAATGCCAGCTCGTCCATGAAGTTGTAGTGAAATATTATAACAATTGCATAGTTGGGTAATCTCCCTAGTTAAGATAGAAACCCACGTCACAGAAATTACACTATTGCCAATGTAATGTCAATGAATTTTACATATTGCCTTATGCTTAAACTCTATCACATTTGTTAAATAAACCCTTAAAACATATGTCCATCGAGTAAATAGGTCTTAGAATATATTACGACTGTATTGTCATCTGTCGGACAGTTTTATAGTGCGAATATTTTATTTCATGCGATTAACTTGATATCCAAATATTAACTGCATTCGTCATGATAGCGCCACCTATTGGGCAAACTATATTTTCAGTTTGCTTTTTGTAGTCTTCTCCTTTCCACCTTGTCGCCAAGTACATTTCACCGCATAAACTCAACGGCCTCAATCATTCGGCATTGCTGATGAGGTTCAAACGATATTCACGCTTATTTGTAATGCCTCAGTAACTTTTACCTTATTTGTCTGCCATACCACATGTACCAGCTTTCCTACTAACTAAGCAATAGGCAACCAAAAGTTGCAAAAACAAAGGAAAAGTCGTCTTCAATAAATTGCCAATAACAGTTACGTCAACCAACGGCACTCACTAGCAGCGCACTACAAGTGATTGAGATTTGACAAGGTAACTGGCGGAAGGTGTTCAACATGTTCCTGGTACGATTTAAATTTTCTGATTAATTAAGATTTAGGAGCTCCACAATCGCAAGAAAATAATGTTAGCTGCTTCACCTGATTATCGTAAACGTTCCCCAGAGTAAATTAAGCGGCGCGCTGATCCCAGTTACGAGTGGTATATATATATAATGTATAGTGTTGCAACATTACAGCAATAGCGTTGCTCCAATTTGGTGTGGCAGATTTCAACTGATTGCCTGGGCAGTTAACTTTATTGCGTTACAGCGCATGGTATCAAATTGCAGTGGCCGAAATAGGTATATATATCTACACTTATAACAACAATTTTTATTGCAACATTTTCGCAGTACACTGGCACTTCCCACATTTCTTTCAAAACACACCCGCCATTGGGAATTCGTGCTGCAGGTTGGTGTGTGCTGACCAACAGAAGAAGCAGTGGAATTCGCAACTGAAATGTATTATAATCACCACGACAAATTCCCTGACTGCCAGCGCTAACAACAAACAGCGGCAGCAGCAGCAGCAACATCGGCAACGCCATCAACACATCAACGGCAGCAACATCAACTGTATCATCGTCGGCATCACCATCACCATTACCAGCGACAAGGTACACACTTGGATCGGCGCCCTCACCTCCGTCAACAGCATTTATTGCCAGTAGCTTTGTTGTTATAAACGAACGGAAATCAAATTGAGACTACAGCGATCTTTTTCCTTCGCGCTGCATCCTGTGTTGCATGAACGGTTGGAAATCATAAAAAAGAAACAATTGTGGCATGCCAACCAGTCACTATGTGGCACTAAAGCCATGCAACATTAACACAAAACCATCAAACGAGATCAGGCGGCTGTGAAAGAAGCACAAACATAGCGATCTAGCACCGCTCACTGGGTGAGAGTCTCAAATACACTGAGAATTAAAGAGTTTAATTTATGTCACAGATGTATTAATATTACGTACTATTTCCGAAAAAACAAATAAAATTTGTGGAATAGCTGATTTGAACTCGAACGATATATATCATCCATATATTCTTTCAAGAGTGGGTGTGAAGAAGAGTTACTCGAGACGATGATAGTATTACAATGCGCCTAACATGTCCCTCTATCTTTAACTAAATTCGACCAACGCTTCAAATTCCTGGTAATAAAAGGAATACTTGACTCATCTAAGTCCCTAATTTATGAATATAATTTTCAAGATATCGGCTCTCCCGAACGACAAGGATCAATCGTGTGTTGTTGTTATCAAAACTGACCAGTGACACCAGAGATAGACTGATGTGATCTTTCTATTCGAGCCGATAAGCTATCTCTTTCATTTATTTTGAATATAAATTAGCTAACATTATCTGTAATCAAGCTTAATACCAATCTCTTTGCCATGTTTGGTAAGTTTTGATCACAATTTGTCGAAAAGTTCGAAAAAACGCGTGAGTTATTGCCTCTTCTCATAAGTTTCCTAGTGCACACTATATTTTATTCCTTTATTTTGGCTCAAAATACTTACATTCATATGGACAAAGAGACTTAGGCACTACGTTTCTTTTAACCAGAGTCTGTTTCTACCACTTGTTAGACCCTTCGTTAAATTCCAGCCCGATGGAAAAAATAAAGCTTTTCCAAGAATACTAGACCATTGACGGCCACACCCAATGCTAAACATAAAACTCATCAGCCTTATAAAAGCCCGATTGGAGGTAGACTTATTTTAATGTCATCACAAAGACCGTAGTTGTCTGCATCACTCAAAGTTTCAAGAATCTTCGCAGAATCTTTCTCTCAGAAACCTGCAAGATTCAACTGACCTATAATTATCATAGTCGCTCTAGGGCAACATATAAAACAGAGAGACTTACTTAAGATTTATAAGAAATAATATCCGGGTCACAGATATCTTTTAGTCTTTGCTCATGCGCTTTAGATCAAGTTTTCAGTTGAAGGAGTGGTTCAGCAGGGTACATGGATGATAGATATCCTTAAAGATATTCCTATATTTCGATTTAATTTACCTTCACCTTGTTTTAATATATCATACGAACTTGTTTATGGTATAAATAACTGTAATTTTTGAATAGGTGGCAACCCACATATTACTTAAGAAAAAAGCAGTTTAAAATTTTAAAATAGATGGCAACCTTCGGAAAGGCTTACCTTCATGCCTACTTAAATCACATTATTTAACATCAGTTACTTAATTTTGTTGCTTTTGATCAGGTGGCAACGCCCCTTAAGGTTTTTCGCTAGTAAAAGTGTTTCTTACTAAATTTAGCTAAAACTAAATTTAATTTTAATTTTTAACAGTATATGTCTCAGATTCCCATGTATGTAAGGTAAAATACTGTGTCTATGGAAATTACTAATCTGCAAATGGCTTTAATTACAAGTGGTGGCGCTCAACTCCAGCAATCTTTATTTGCAATGAGTTGTTTACCCATTATTTTTTATTTCGGCGATTTTTAACAGAGAAAGTAGTGCAAAAGTTAATGAGAATTTAGAGTTAAACATAGACACTTGGAACTATCATGAATTCTAATAAGAAATGTGGCACATTTGGATGCCTGAGAGGCTCACTCCGGGTTCTAAGAATATGCACGCGCAAGAAAATTAATGTAGCTCATTTGGAAATGAGTGTTAATGAAAACTGATTATAAATCGTAATTAAAATTGAAATAACAAATAACAAATAACAAATAAGTATTTTGTATGTGCATATTTGTGTGAAAATCTCAGGCGAAGTACTTAACTCCCCCTCTAACGGGGAAAAATTGCCGACACATCGATTCCGAGCGCTTTCATTGACACTCAATTCAGTCAATTAGTGGCACAAATTCGTGACAAATTAACGCAAAACCCACAGCGTGTCGATTGAATGTGCCTCAATTGGCTGGTTGAACACATATGCCATTGTTATTGTTGTTGTTGCTACCGTTGTTGGCAGATGTAACGCTACCACCCTCATGCACACAATTTATTTACAAATCAATAATGCACCACGCAAGCGCTGCAAGCGTATGTATGTGTCTGAGTATTCCATCTCCAAGCTAGTCTTCCGATCTTCCCCTCTTTCCGCCAAACCGCTCTGTGGCAACTGTGGGAAAAGGGTTTGTGCGCTCAATGTAGTTGAAAAATACTTCATTATTGCTTGGCGAACAAATGATGACAACGACAATACAAACAATACGGTAAACATTTATAACTGACAACAGCAACAACAGCAACAACAACAAAAACAACAAAACTGCGACAAATGTGACATCAATTAAGACTTTTCTGCGTCGGAGTGGTGGGTTGGCCGCGACGCGCTTTGAAAAATGATGAAGCCAGCATTCGGTTGTTGTTGTTGTTGTTGTTGATGCTATAGGACAGTGTTCAGCAACCAACCACGGCTGAAAGCAAGCAAAGACGTGCCACAACGCGATTCGGACGGAGCCTCAACTCAACTCAGGAATACTCGACTTGTGTATGGGGGCACGCCACTGCAGGGCAGGCTATCTGGCTGGCTGGCTGACTGGTTGGGTAGCCCATTGACGATATAGGTGCTGCGCTTCCTTCTGTGTGTGTGGGTAGTGTGTGTGCCAGAGCGCGAGTATCGTGGCAAGTCAATTGTGTTACGGGTTAAATGGTTCTTTAGATTTTTATCGGGCAAACGGTTGAAATTGAAGCTGTTGTTGTTGTTGTTGTTTTCATTATTATTGCTGTTGTAATTGAAATTGAAAATTTAGCTGACAATTGTTGTTGCTACTACTGTTGTTGTTGTTGTTGTTGCAGTTCTTGTTTTTGTTGTTGTTACCACTACTGCTGCTGTTTTGTTAACACTAGTGATGTTCTTGCTGTTGAAATTGAAACTGTTGCTTGCTGTTGTTATGATTATTACTACTGTTGTTGTTTTTATTTTTGTTGTTGTTGTTGTTTGTGTTCCACGCCATTGCGCCTACATACAACACGCATGCGGGTGGAGTTTTGCCTTGTGTTGTGATTTAAATTGTCGTCGCTTGTCTCAGCGTCCGTCGGCACACACTGCCGTCGTTGCGTTTTGTTGTTGTTGCAGACCGTTGATTGCTTATTTGATTGGTTTCTTCGCGCTGCTCGCATCTGTGCTTCTGCCTTCGATTGGGTTAACTGCTCGATTGAATGATTGTGTTGCTTTGCTTGGGTGATTGTTCGATTGCGCGTTTTGTTGGGGTGGCGCAGCTCGCTAGCGCTTAATTGAAATTTAAAGAATCGCTTAATTGATATCGCATCACAACTGATTGCTCGTAATTTGTGACAATAAAGTGATTTATTTCAGTTTCACATTTAATTGACATCGACAAACGACACTTTGATTTCGGATCCGACAAATTCCAATGCCGAAAATGTTATGAAATGAACAACCATGCAAACATATGTACTCATGTACGGGTGTATGGGGATATGTATAAATACACCTACCCCTACAGATATTCGTATCGAACTTGATCTTGATAAATCGTGTTGGTAACTCCAAATCTTTTCGTTTTCATTTTAATTTATCTCAATCGTAGACATTTCATTTTGTTAATTATTATCAGCGTTCGCGATCGATACATGTTGTTGATAAGTTTTATTTTCCTCCTTGTTTTTAATAACTTGAAAATTGAGTCTAAAGTAAATTTGTGGATTAGTTATTTGCTTTTCAAATTTATGCTGGTGAGAACATATAGAGTATAAATGAAGGGTTGGAACAAATTTTGAGCAAGTAAAAAAGGGAAGGAAACGAGAAGTAGATACTCTCGTATTTTCTATGGATCTACTTACATATATATATATATATAAACTATGAAACTCTCTGAAAGATAGCTAGATAGATAGATAAATAGATCTAATTTAAAGGGTCTGAGCGAACGTTAAGCTTCTGGAATGCAGTAAACTGTAGTATATCGGGGAATAATTTTAATGATATTCTTTTTCTCTCTTTTTCTCTCTTCACTCATCAAGTTAGTCAGCGCTTCTTGACCTGAATTTTTCAAACACTGCTGCGCGCTTTCTTTGCTAGTAACTTCATAAAATTTCTAATATTTTCTCACTCTCTAAATCTGTCTGTCGTATTCTGTTCTGTCTGTCTGTCTGTCTATTTATCAATCTACCTATCTATCTTTAACTCTGCTTCAATCTCTCTCTCTCTCTCTCTCTCTCTGGGTATCAATCTTTCTTTCCCTCTCTTTATCTCTCTTCCTCACCTCTCTCTCTATCGAATTATCTCTCTCTTTCTCTCTGTATAAACTTCCCTCTCAGTCTCTCTCTATCTCGAATTACACTTCCTTTTCTCTCTGTACATACTTCTCCCTCTCTCCATTGAATTATATATCTCTTTCTCTCTGTATATATTTCCATCTCAGTCTCTCTCTCTCTCTCTCTCAAATGATACTAAATTTTCTTTTTATCGCCCTCTTCTCATCATTCTTTCTTTTCATCACTTTTACGGTATAGCAGGAAACAAAAGCGTGGACGAGTTGTTTCTGGTTGAGATGTGATCTTCGAAATCTGCTCGAGGATGTTTAGCTCCTTAATTTTTGCTTTGCTTAAAGCAACGTACTTTAGTCCTTATAATGTCACACATAACACGTCTTTGGGGTTCTGTGGATGTTAGACATAATAAACTAATAACTAAATATTTTAGCATAATCTCGCTTTCAGTTGATTAAAATGATGATGATGATGATGGAAAAGAGAATTAATGGATATTGCTCATAAGAGTACCATTTGTGTAGTCCGATATATTTCCGAATACTTCATTCATCTAAAGGGACCTCAAACAAGCTGATGGAGTTTGTGGAAATTAAACATACTCGTCATCTAAATTTGCTTTTTTTGGAACTATTTAGCCTTAGTAAATGATAATATTTTTCACTTTGTTGAAAAAAGGGAAAACAATGTTATTAGAGTGGGCGCATAGAAATGGGCGTCTAACGGTGCTTCAATAAATACAAGCACGTATAATATGATATTGATTCCACCTACAAACGGCTAGTGTAGTTTGGATGAACTTTTTCAAGTTTGGAAACGAAAAAAAATCATATGCCGTCAAATCTGTTCCTCGTGTGGATGCATACTTCGCCGGCGGTCACAAAACGACAAAGAAACTTCTTTAGATTGCGTTTAAACAGCGTCAAGTACTACTGTGAAGTGCTGGCATGGTTGCAATTTTTATCCGGAGTGAGCAAACCTGGCATCGATCACATCGACTAATATATTTTCGACTAAACCCCAATGTTTCATACAGGATATGACCCCAGGGGGTCGTCTGAGGTGCTCTCTGTGTCAGCTACATCGCTATATTTTCAATCGGCGGTCTACCTTTAAGAGATAGTGTACTTTTGTAACGTTATCCTCCGTGATATCCACTGACATTTGATGCTTATCATTTGCTCTAGTTAATTCAAATATCTGTCTTTCTTCCTAAGCCAATAAACTCAATAAGGATTAAATGTTTACATTCTGTAAATAAAAGCAGAAATGAAAAATTAGAATAATAAATTCATTGATTCATGCTTGACATTGTTTAGTGAAGTTTTTTATGGTAGAGATGCTAGTGAAGTCTACCTTTTAGGTATTCCTTCAGGGATTTTCAGTTTCTTTAAAGTACTTATGTGGTATATATCACCTTTCTTTAAGGCTGATACCGATGCTATAGGACCTAAACCTAAAATTTAGACTAGAAATCTTTCCCGATAAGCAAACATATGAATCAATATTAACAGTGTCGAAATGATTTGCAGTAATACTTCCATTCATAAATTGTATTTTAATGCAATGCAACAGGGAGCAGTCAGCGGCCCGAATAACTTATAAATAAATTTTCTTAAACCATTGAGAAATGTAGGAGCAAACCGTGTAGATCACATGCCAGTGCCGACAAAACTCCTTTCATTTCCGCCGCTCCAAACAAAATATTGCAGAATGCATATTTTTAGATAGATTTGTGTGTATGCCTGTCTGCGTGGCTGCGCGCATGCGTTACTACAAATGCACTTGCAACGAACTCTTGCAGTCACCACCTTCCACTCCCACTCGCCTACGACGGCTCGCGATGCGAATGCGAACATTTCAAGGTCAAGATGTGTCGGTGGCAAGCGAGGCGTTGCTATTCAGGCGGTTGCTCAAACTAGAACAAAGCGATTTGCTGGCGACTGCTGCCAATGTTGTTTATTTGGCCAGAGTTGCCGTCGACATGCTCATGAAAAATGTATTACGAATTATCTGCAAAAGATTTGTGGGATTTATAGAAAAGACATGAAAAGACAAAGAAAAGGTGTAGAAAGTACGAGCAAGTTGAGGAGCAATGAGTAAATGAGATTCCACGCATTGGTGAAATCGTGCATTTTGGTGTTTTGTTTAAGATAAACTTTTTCTTTAGTTCCAATCAAGTCCCCTGAAACAGAATATAGTCAGAATATGGTCTGAGCTCTGGAATATTGTATATAGTTAATGGGAGAGCAATGCTTTTGTCTCCTAGGAATCGTCTAGAGAGCTTATGCCCTCTCTATGAGCCGTTGAAGGAAGTATTTTTGGATAACTACACAATAGACATTTTGAAAGCGAATTATCCCTTATTACCTTCGAAACTTTGGCTTGCCCGTATTGAAGCTCAGCACGTCCTAACTTCGTTTGCTTCTGCTTAGGTACCTAGCACAATTTCGTTCCGATAATACAATTCTCTTTTGACTATATTCACTCGGCTAACTCCCCGCTTCTGAATCATCGAGACATTTTCCAGTCTTAATCAAGTCACTAGCTCTCTCATTGACAAGAGTGTTAAATATGCAAGGCGAAGTACAATTGTGGAGAGTACTTCCAATTCCTTGGAAGGAGTAGTTCGACTACTTGTTTGAATTCGGTTCTCTGATTCTAAAAATGACACGCAAAAGTAAAAATAATGTGTCTCAGTGAAATTCAGTAAAAGAGAAAATGAGAATATCTCAGTAAATTAATCAACCTCATATTCTGTCCCTATCTGATTATACTAGTTTATTACGTCATTTATACCAGTCGTGTGTTTGATTCGCTACTACTCAAGGACCTTTACTGTTAGTATCGGAGGCAACACATGTCACTCTGGTTGTTTTCGACAGGGGCTCTTTACAGATGGGAACACCAAACCCCAAGCCTAATTCCTCACCACTCCTCACAACAATATCGAATGAGGATCCCTACTCACATTAATTACAGTTACGAATAGATTTAACATATAAAGTGCTCAGTCCGACAGGTCGAAAAAACTACAAAGTCGAGTCAACTTATTGTTAATATTCAAAAGTCTTCTTCAAAATATTCAATTTTTTGGGGCTTTTTGAAAGCTTTCCTAATATAAAATAATATACCAACTTTACTAAAATATGCTTCCATGGACTAGATTATTAATATTAGTATGGCCACTGTACACAAATTCACACATAATAAAGTAAAGAGATAAAAGTGAGAACATTAAAATCTAAACTCGATAAAGGAAGTACTTACTCTCGAGTAAACCATTTGAAAACCAAACACAAAGAAATCATTAAAGTTATCGGTAACTACTTTGTAGCTACCGCTGGCGTAACTTACAACAATTGTGCTGCTGTATGCTACACCCGCCATGATCAGTGGGTGCGATTAGCATAGGTGAACTTGAGCCGCAGCAGTATACCGCCGAAACAAACGCGCACCTACGGGCGCTTCAAAGCGCGCGCCAACTGCCGCTTGTTGCGTTAAGGTAATTGTTTGTCAATTATTCGCGCACTGCCGCGCCTCACTGCTGGCAGCTCGAAATGGAAGCCTCCAACTTCGCTGACTACACAACTGCCGAACTGCAGGGTAGGAAAGGCAACAATCACTTGACGCCCGGCGCAAGGTACGTGCTATTATCATGTGGCATGCCGCTGCTTACGTTTACCGCACCACCACCATCCCGGCCTATACAAGCAAACAATAGCTTGAACGGCTTACAACTTGCCACGCCATCGCCCAATTACGCTGTCCAGCCGTCCATTTGAACGCTGGTCGGCAGCCGCGCCTCAACGGCATACCACAAGGATTGAGAACTCGTTAGCGAGCAATCGCGCGCAGATAATCGTTTTGCATTGCGCTCAATGCTAAAGTGTAAAATTATTTAATTCGCGCTTATCGAAGCAGCAGCTGTAGTCAACACCACTACCACTACCAATACCACTACCACAACCAACACCAGCGCCGCCAACGCCACCGACAGCATAGCTGTCAGTAGCAGCCGGAGTATCGGCACTTGCCACTTTGTTCTTGCGGCACGGCGCATTTCACATGCCAAATTCTTTGCCATACTACGATTTGTAGGTGTCTTCTTTGTGGCATTATTGCATTGCACACAGAATATGTGCAGCAGAAGGCAGTCAGAGATTTCAATTTTGCATGCGGCACATGCAACAAGGCGAGAGCGCGCACAAATTCACCGCAGTTTTCATGTATGTTTTGTTGAAATGTGCAGATGCAATCACAGATATCGGATGCGTTAATCGAAATGCACACCGAAAAAAGCGAACCAAAAGAAGTTGAATTCTGTAAGGAAGCGAAAAATCACATTAGTCGGCGCGTTGCAAGTGTACGTTGTATTTTGGAGCGCGCGCCGCCTAACATTTAGTCAATGTGCTACACTTTCGACCAGTGCGCAGGCGTTATTGCATGCCAGGCTGTCGTATGTTAGGCCGGCATTTGTTGTTGGTCGACGCACGTTGCAATGATAAATCGCTTAATCGAGCGCGTTTTCAGAGCACCGAAAATGGCAGCGATGGCAAAAATGTTTTGTTGCGCGGTGGTGTGTGCGGCATGTAAGTGAGACAACATGTTCGACGCTGTCACACTGCCAGTGATTGGCGCTGATTTATTGTGCCGACTCGCCACATCCTAACAACACACAAAAGTGTAGTGAATTGTACTATGGCGGTAAATAAGCGTTGCGGCAAAGTGCGTGCGGCACAAACAAACTCGAATGACATTTTATTAGGTGATAACTTAAAATTGTCAGCGACATGTACATAATTCATTTCTTTTGAATGTGTCCGCGCTGGTACATACATGCACTCTCCCTTCGCGCGCAATCTCCCTCCTTCTTTGTGTAGCGCAACCACTAACTCCCACCTCTCGCTAAAATGTGCATTTCAAAAACTGGCATTTAACTTTGTGCCTGCGCGCCGCTGCGCTTTTGTCCACTGAAAGGCGTAAATCTACATTTTGCACCCCGCACAGCCGCGCCTTGCTGTCCTGGTAGCGCGGCTTTTCATTTGCGCTTTGAGTCATAAACCATAAATAAGTGAATTTATTGTGTTTCCAGCAGATTTTCGCTTGCCGCGTACGTGTTTGCTGCCAAACTGGTGTTTCGCTGGTGGCCAACGCTTATTTGCGCTGTCTCATCGCTCTCTCTTTCTCGCGCGCTCGGTTGCGCGCAATTAAATTTGATTTACGTGCTCGTATTAAAGTACTTAAGATGCCTGGTAATCCTATATGGCCATGATAATTGCCTGCCTATTGCACTCCCCTAAGCGCGCCTCCCTTTTCACCATGCGAAACAGTGCAATAATTTTTCAATTCTAATAAAATTTTTTTTTATATTTTTTATTTAGTTTTGTTTTCGGTAGTTATTTGCAGTTGCTGTAGGGGGAAAACTAACTACCAAAATAAATAAACACGCGTTTTACACCGAAATCCATTATGTTGTAAATTTCATGCGGTGACAGCTACCGAAATAAATGTGTGTCGCACATATATGGCAATGGATATGTGTTCATATATCCAGTTAAACTTCGGACATGTGAACTGTTATTAAATAATTAAAGCTTAATCTGATGTTTGCGTATTTAGAAGTGAAAAATTTGCGTTTTTTGTGTAAGTAAATATGATAAATGGTTTAGAGCCCTGGGCTGATAATTCTGGTTTGCTCCATATAAGCCTTGATTGTTGACCTTAAACCGATTAGATAATATTTATTTTTTAATTTCTATATATTTATCATAATAAGATTACTGAGTGGTCAATATGTGGCTCAGACAATATCGATTAACTATTCGGTAGTCAAATTCTATGTACAGAGTACACCAAAAATCTGGTGGGATTTCAGTTCTTAGTGGTATATTATATGAGGTATGGAAATCTGGATACAGTAGTATTGAATTTTGAATTAACTTTAGTATACGATCTTGGTGTAAAAAAGATGGGGCAACACGTCACGCCCTCTAAAAACTCAGAGACATCAAGCACTGTCCACTAGTCGAAACTTATCTCGAATGGTCTATTATTATTGGAGCTGTATAACCAAAATATTAAAATTTCAGCAGCAGCCGCATATCTTCCGAGCAATTAAGTGTTGAAAGTACACTTTCCGTACACCTTTTACCTACTTTTTAATAAATTTTGGACTAATACTGTTGTTGTTGTTGTTAGGCATTGTAATGGCGTTAGATATCTCTTAAATAATTTCGGAGATAATTCTCCTAGTTAGCCCCTTTCCGAGCATAAACCCGAGTGCCTTCAGCTTACATAATTCCGATTTTCTTAGAAGCTTTAAGTACAGCTATAATTATCATTGAAAGAAAGTATATCACCTGCGAGTAAACTGTATGTTTACAAAATTGCAGCATCCTGCTTTAGCCAAATTAAATCACAACTCACAATACAAAATGTCTTTACATTAAAAACTTGGCCAGGTATCACGAACTGAACTGAGGGAGTACTGCATATATAGATTTGCAAAGCTTTTCAACGAATTCTCATTTTAGCAGTTTTATTAATCTGGATGTCATCAAACAAATGGTGAGAGGCTTTTCAAATGTCTTGTAGTTATTATGAATACATTTTTCATATCAGACTTATGTTTCATATATAACACCCGCGAGACCAAAATAAATCAAAACGTGGATTTCTCCAAAAGATAGAACATATATTTTCAGCAAAAATTTTTAAAACTTGATTCGTTATTAATGAAAAAATACATTCTGCTTATCAAACTACCTTTTGGTACCCAAAGGAATTTGTAAAGCTTGTAAAAGAAGGGATTGTAAAGCTCGTCTCTCAATGTGGACTCTCCTAATATTAACTGATTTGCTGAGTAGTACCAATTAATCACCTTCAGTTAAGCTTTTCAGCGACACAATATTAAAGCATTGTAAACAAGGAGACTTCTTGATAATATATTTAAATCGGGGTTTGATATTGACAGATCAGGTAAAAGATTTTTAGTTTAAAGTATCATAAAAACCGAACTTGAGCAAAGTTGTGAGAGATTTAACCATTTGGAAGTTACCACGATACCATGGGCTTGTGTACAGTTGGGCAAATGTACAGTTCAAAGCCTAATTTCACTTGAAAGTATTCTTGATTGCAGAGAGGCAGTATCTTTCCATTTTTTATACAGAAGCTACGTAGAGCTTCCATAGTATGAGCTGATGAAAAGCTTCGTGAAAGTTTCACTCTGAGAGATTACAATATCAATGAATATTCGTAAAACCTTATAAATTTTCCTTCAATATGGACCCAATATTGGACTGAATTGAAGAGCACATTATTTCCCAATAATTTAGTAGACACTTATTTTATTACACTATTTTAGTACACTTATTTATTATTGCAAATGTCTGAAAAGGTATAGGTATATATAGGGCCGATGAGTTTTAGATAACCATAAAAATAGTTGAAAACTGGCACCCTTTGGCTTTTGGCTTCACAAAGAATTGCAAAATTTCGCGGTAAGGCATGCCTGTCGTAAAAGGCGACTAAAATCCATAAAATACATTGTATTTGAAATAGACTTTGCTCTAAAATAGGCTTAGCCATGTCTGAAATAGTGCTATATTACTTAGCTTGAACTGAGTTTATAACATTTTAAATGTATTATGCACACAATTAAAGAGGCATTTTAGTTCAAATTACAAATGCCACCTGTCTGAGTTGAATGGACTGGAAATCAACTGGAAGTAGTCTCGGCTACGAGGTCTGACCAGAGACTTTAATCTGGTACCACGGGGAACAGGAGCCCGTTAGAGGTACAGGTCACTCCAGCCTGCTCATAGAGGTAGGCCCTTCGAGGAGTATTCCGATGGCTGTAGTTTAATACCTGAATGCGGGTAGAGCTCTTGGGCGGTACAGTTCAGTGTGGAGTTGCATTGCAACCGGGTGTCGAACCCAAAGTACGGCAGAGGTTTCAGGTAGGCCTCGAGGTGGTTATTGTGGCATTCCACAATGCCGATCGGTACCGTTGGTTTTAGCGAAAGCTATTGTTAACCGGGTGCTGATCAACGCATTGTATTGATCCGTTGTGTTTTTGAACGCCGTGAAGTTAGGCTGTACAAACGGCAGGTACCCACGTAAAGCACATCGTTCAATCGTCAGGGAATCGAGAACCGTTTATGATTTTGATTAAAGAACTCACTGTTTCACATATTGGATTATAAATGCAAAATCCATCCAATCCACTCTTTCCTCTCTGTACTCTCTGTTATAGCACATATTTTTGTTTAAAGTAAGCATTTATAAATTTTCAATTGAAAAGAACATTAGAGTCATGCTTATAGAATGTTGTGACTGAACCTTATAAAATAATATCTGAGTCGCTTTCTTTGCTCTCTCTGAGCGACACTTCCGTTAAATTGTGCAACATTTTGTAGTGTAGTGAGTTTTACGCTGAGGCTCTTGATAGATATTGTGGCTAAGTAGTAAACTAAAGAGGGGCCCAAAATAGATCTCTGTGCTCAACATTGATGCAGATTAATACAAGAGATTAGGTCTTACTTTGAAGAACTAAATCAATTAATTATTTAATAAATCACAATTCACTTCCCATGCTCCTTTGAAAGAGTTCGAGCTAGCAAAAGTCACAAATTATGTGCGACATTTTGCCGCTTGGCCCAATCTATCTTGCAACATTGTGAAGCATAATGCACATTTAATCCGCCTGTATCATTAGGTGGACTGCACTTGCAACTAATTTCAAACAGGTGAACAACTGATCCCACAGAGCTTGCTGAATTAAAAAGAAAGCGAAAATAACAATAATAACAACAACAACAACGATGAATATACACTAACCACAGACACGGCGGCAAGTGACAAGTAGACACCTACCCAACGCGCACTTGTCGCCGCTAGTCAAGCGCTGAAATCGGACAGCATTCAAGTCCAGACAGACGAAGGCGGAATGGGAGCGGACAGTTAACTAAATGGGTGGACAGACGGATGCACTAAAGTGGCGACTAACAAGCGTTGGCGATGCGTTAGCGAACGCAGATTAATGCGTCCAATTATTGTGACAAAATCGCAAAATGTCTGCCGGTGGCAGTGTCAACCATACTAGAATGGTTGGGGCCCAGGGGGTTATGTGAGGCGGTGGTGGTGCGTCGACAACAACCAACAGGTTGCGCCACTTTATGCCAGCGTCTGTGGCAGGCTGCTTGCACTGACTGGCGGTGGCGGCGTGAGTGGCGCATTTTACATACGCGTATGTGGCACCAACATACCCCCGGGCGTTTTGTTGCTTTTATAGCTTGTGGCAACTAATTAGCAACGCGAAAAAGTGCCTCGACATAACTAATTTGAAGAAATTTCACTACAAGCAGCAGTTGTCAGCATTTTCAACGTTTTTTGTTGTTGCTATTTTTTTCATGCACTGCTGTTGTTGTTGTTCGTGATAGTTTTTATGCAATGGCAATGCGTGACAGGATTTGCACACGAGCAAAAAGCGAGAAAAAATCGGTTGCCGAAGCAAACAGGCGCCGAAAAAGAGGTACATAAATGTGGCAAGTGCTCGTACATGCAACGCCGCGCCTTATTACTGCTTGCTTGTTGTGGCACTTGTTTTTGTTGACTTCTATGTGTTTTTTTGGTGTTTGCAACATTTCATTGTTTTCAGCTAAGTGTTGCATAGCTATTGTTCTGTAGAAAAACTATGGCACCACCATGTGGCAAGTAAAAATTGTTTGCTTGATAAAAACTCAAAACATGTGCCGGCTACAGAATTAGTTGGAGAGGCGGAAGAAAGCTCGGCAACAGCTGCAAGTGCAGGCGCAATCTGACGCGCCACTTGACAATTTTACTGAAATCTCATTTTTTTTCCTGAAATATAAATATGTTGTATATATTTATCCGTGTGTTCATATATTTTTATATGCCCTTCTCTTCATGACAGTTGGTTCCGGCTGTCGAAATGCTTACATAAAGCCTTTTCCATTAAAGTTCAAAAAAAGTTTCTGAAAGCTCACTGTTTACTTAGTAATTATACTGAAGCTTTTTTTTATAAATAAGGCAATCTACACTCCAAGAAGTTTGTTAAATAGTTACTTCAAAACTAAACCGGTATCCTAACAGGCACCTAAAGGGCTTTTAAGTAGCTCCAATAAGTATCTCATAATAAGGTCTGATAATCTCTAATAAGATCTGAAGGTCACAACCAATATAAATTTTATCTAAAAAATGGAACATCCCTAGTCAATTTGAAGGACTCTCATTATTACAATATAAGCTTTATACTTTTAAGGAGACAATAAACTGACGAATGGATGGAGGATGGAACTGATTGTTTATTCAAGAGACATCACTTATTTCATTTATTGGAACCAATATGTATAGGCAAACCATCGACTAAGAAATTCCTTTTTGTAGAAAAATTCTTTAATGTGTAAACTTTCTTGAGAGCTTGTTCAACACTTATACATAAATTCAGCGCAAAACTTCGGTATTGGCAACCCTTAGTACCGGGTTTCAAACAGATATTGTCTATTGTACTGAAGGCTCTGTTTCTCTAAGGTATGATTGATTCTGGAGCACCACAGTTGTCTTATTTCTTAAGAGAGAGAAGTTTCTCATAAAAAGAAATCACCCGTTTCAAAAGAGTATCTGAATCTCTCCATAGCTCTTTCGACCATTTACAATTCTATTTACAATATTTTGTAAATAGTTTTGCTCTGAAGTTGTACATATCCTTAGATATTGCTAACTCTTCTTTCTCTCATTACTTTAGCTTGGATGGAATAATTTCCTACATCGGTCTTTAAAGCCCTTGTCAAATATGCTCTTAAAATTACTGTACTAATTACCAATTTAGTACAACATGGAAAAACTCCCGACCTTAAACATAGTTTGGACTTACAATAGAAGATTTAAACCCTCTCGACGAATGAAAATCAAACAATTCGCCTTGACCTATATGTCGGCAATTTCAATTTTTGCGACACATTTTTTGAGTAACGTTTTTAATGGTATCAATATATTTTGTATATTTTGATTTCCAGAAGTGTGAAGTCAATATGGTTTGCAGACCTGCACTTCAAGAATTATGGTCCTTGAATTGTAAAATATTCTCCATTTCATCGAGTTCCCAACAAGATTGAATGTTCTGAACTAAATTTATTGTTAGTCTACAATTCGAACAGAAATCAAGATTTGTTATTCTGCATACGAAATCATCTGAAAATCGGTCTAGTTTCCTTGTAACAGGATTTTCAGAAGCATAGGAACCCTATTGTAAATCCAAGAAACAAATCTTAAAGAATGGCGAATCGATCAAGCAACTGTTATAATTAAATACAAATAAAATAACAGATGATTATACCCCCTAGAAGGTAGTTTAATAAGCCAATTTGGATATTTTTTTTATAATTATTTGACTCTAGCCAGATGACGGAAGAAGTTTTTGAAAATGTAAAAATACCTTCCCCAAAAAACATACACTTCGATTATGACTCAAATCGGTCTATAATTGTGACTTTTCGTAATAACTTGCCGCACAGCGCCATCTGGCGGGCTTAACTTTGCAAGACAACTTTAGGTTTCCGTAAAGTTGTAAGCTTGAAGTTTTCAACAAAATTGGTTCTATGGTTTCGGATGCTACATCCATATCGGTGGAGCTTGTAATCATTTAAACAATATCAATTCAACGGATGTTATAAGCAGTGTTGTAAGTAAGATAGATGTTTTATAAAGAAGGATTTATAACAGAAGGAAAGAACGTAAAAGGTATACAATTTGGTTTGCCTTAACCAGATTACCAATTCCAGTTGCTCTTCTTTTATCTCCTTCTCATTTTCTGACAACAATTAAAGCCTCTGTCTCCCACTTTTTTCCTTGTTGTAATATTGTGATGCTCACCCTAATATGAGAGCATGTTGCCACCTAAGTAACAAAACATACTTGTTTGCTAAACTATTGCACTCGCTGTGCAAATATTTCCGCCTTTGCATATAGCCGCCTTAACCTCACTTTTAACATTACCGTTGTTGTTATTCTTTGTTGTTTTTTGTTGTTGCTTATGTGCAAATGTAATAGAAAACATTTTACATTTTTAATTAAAACTTTTAATTTTTCTTCGTCATAAAAACTAAATACCATCATCAGCAGCGGTAGCAATGGCAATCGTGCCGAAAGTCAGCCATTAACCAACACGTGCCCCACACAACACGTGGCAGACCTTAACCCCTACACACACGTACACAAATACCTCCAAGAGTTGTTCCTATGGTACCCTATGTGGCGGTGCTAATTTGTGCAACCCAAAACAAGTGGCAACTGGAATTCACTTGTGCCCTAGCCCCGCCGCAGTTGCAACGTTGCAACACAGGCTACGCACCGGCCTGAGACAAACATCCGCGACTCATCACCCAGAAGCCGTAAAAATTGCGAACGCAATTTCCTAATTTGTCATGCAGACAGCGAAGTAAACAAGCAGAAAGGTGAGTTATAAACGTTGCAACATGGCTGCGGCCGAGGGAAGAGGTGTTACACACAAGCTATAATAACAAAAACCTAGGTGCAACGTAGAAATCTGGGTGGCGGCGCGACGCGTTGGCCCCATTTATGCGACGAGACGCGATAGCGACGCTGTTTGGTGCGTGTCTTCGGATTGGGCTGTCGATTTTTTGGTTTTTACTCAGACGCGCGTTGTTGCGGTGCATTCGAGGTGCTACTATTACTGTTGACGCACGCTGTTAACCGTTCGATTTGGCTTGAAACAGCACGCGCCTGGACGCACGGTGATGAACATGGAAAATGCGCCCGCCATTGGTGGCTGCACACTGTCCAACATCACTATAAGGCAACTTGTAAGCGCTTCTGCCGTCAGCGTCAGCAGCACGATTGAGCATGCGCACAGCACGCACGCGCGCGCTGATCGATTTCAGCCGCGCAACCATGTCAGCGGCAGCGTCACAATTACATTTGAACTGGTTACGCAGGCGCGTGTTGACGCGCCACTTTTGCTATGCACCGCCTGTCGGCCGCCTTTTGCCGCTGGCGGACTGTACCGTAAGCTGTTGTTGTCGCTTGCGATTTCTTTCTCTTTCTCTATTGGTTTTGCCACAGCCTTTTGAGGCGGAAAATTTATTGCTCGGTCTTTAGCCACCTGCGCATTTTTCTTGCGCTTCCATTTGATTGCCCTGCCTCAAATTGGTGCACTTGCAGCGGCAGAGGAATTTAAATTGACTTTGAGCTAAGTGGCAGCTACTCCGTGGCAGCGCTGATGGCAGTTGGGTTGGTATTTTTGCAGATTGTTGGTTTTGTGGTGATAAAGGTGTGGGACGACACATCTATTAATTATATTTGCTCATTTAAATAAAGTAACAGCGTTGTTTTACATATGGCTGGTACGCCTCCAGTCAGAAGCTTGGAAAATTTATGGACGCCTTCAATGGTTGTGAAGGTATGTTGAATATGTGAATATTAAGAAACTGTAAAATGCGACGCCAAAGGCGATAAATTCTCTGTCGAAGATTTGAAAAATATTACCTTCACCTAGTCCGCCAATAGACTGCGCTAGCTAAGGATCTCCAAATTTTATATTAGTAAAAATTATTTTAAATCAGAAACTGCGGAATTTTCGCATGAAAACCTCTCAGTTCCAAAGCGGCTTAAACAAATTGAACTCAAAACTCAAATCTGAAATTGGCAACAACAAAGGAACAAGACAGCAAGGCAACAAAAACGAAAAAAAAACAAAAGGACAAAAGGAAGGAAAAGGAGAACTTATATCTCTCGTTTTTTGAAGACTACTTTTGACCTTTGTAATTATTATTATAGTTATAGTAGGTGTTTACTAAACTAAACTACATAATGGTCCCTCAGAAAGAGTAAACTGAAGCAATATTAACAACACAAAAAGACTATTAAAAATTTTTTTACTTTTGGTACCTCAAAATCCCTCAAATCGTATTTTGACTTTACCATTATTGACTACCGAAAATCCTTATGGTAATAGGTCCGTCTTCGTTTGGTTTTTTTTTTAGAGAAGTTAGCGGAACACTTTGAGAGAGCGCGGAGAGAGACTGTTACTCCTACAACTTGTTGATTATTAAATATTAATAAAATTATTTAAAAGCATACTCAATTTTAATATTTTGAATTATCTTAGGTTAATTAATATGGAAAAGTGTGGTGTAGCTGCTACTTTTATAAAAACTAAGATTTCCTTTGCCGAAAAAACCTAAATTTATCAGCGATCGTGAAGAACTATATCAATGTTATGAACCTTTGGAGAATCTTTACTGTCAGCCTGGGCGCTCAACCGATCTCAACATACTTTTGGATTGTTCGTGGTAAAACTTGGATGTTTTACAATGAAACATATAACAATTAAAGTAAACTAAATTGAAGAAAATATGATAATCGAAATAACGAACAAACACATTTTAAATTTCCTAAAAATTAGTTGCAAGAAACACTTATTAATATTATTTTTATAAACGCGAAAGTGCTAAGTCACTAAAATTAGTAGTCATAATTTTGAGTGTGTCGTGAACTTGATCTTTCCTCGTTTATAGTAAAGCCATAAATGTAAAAGGAGAGACACTACTTGAGCTTTCGACTTGTGATAGTGAGGCCGTCGGCAGTTCCAACTATCTACAATGAGGTTTGGTTATCTGCAATCATACTCACTAAACCTCTGACTTTATGCTTACCGTTTCATTAACACCGATAACTAGATCGGACCTCCATAAAAACTATACCAAACATAAATCAAAGACAAGGAATGAAAATTTGGCGTCTACACAAACTTTGTTATGATCTCCGGATACATGCTAACGATTCAGCTCTGAAAATATTCATTATTATTAGTAGAATGCTAAAAGATTTCTGAAACTTCGGTTGTCATATGAACGGATTCGTAACGAACCATACTTTTGACATACTCAAATGACCCTCATCCACTTTACTAAGAATAATCACAATGTTTTTAAAATTTTACCACATAATAACATTTCGGATTTTTAAAAGTTTTTATGGCAAATATTTGCATAAGAAGGAAACATCTAACTTCAGCTTGTCAATCAACAGATTTCGATCTTAAAATTCTTTGAGTTGGGTAAGTTTACTTCCTTATCTCTTTATATAAAAAACAACACTTCATAAATCATTCATAATGCCTTTCTTGATGTATGATGCAGCAGAATGACAGAATAACAGAAAAAAGCTGGGTCTTGGTAACCGGATTTTTTTCCAGCCAAAAACTGTCATCCCGCAAGCATTCCTCAAAATAATTTTGGAGATTTTTTCTGCTGTTAGGACAACAACAGCATTCAATGAGGTTCGACTGGCGGATCCTTGTGCTTTCACAATGCGATTATCACATAATCTGAACTTTATAACGAATTAAAATTGAAAATAAGATCCAGAAATGGATGTATACTTTACTTTTTCATTGGACTGACCAAATAGAGAAGGTGTCAACTTGTCAAAATGACTGACAAATGACCGCCTTCTAAAGCGCCTTTATAATATCCATAAACACGAATCCCAAAGATGTTTCTTATGGTGGATATCCTATTACTCCGGCCTGGTGTAAAAAATAGTCCAATGAGCAAATTATTTTAAGATGAGGTTTGGTATTACGATACTACAACGGTAGTTGGTCCAAATAATTTAATCGCCCTTTAGTTTATGTATATTTAAACACTTTTCAGAAAGTTTATACCCCAAACAAGTGGGGTCAGAAATGGTTAAATTAATAAACTCATACTTAACTGCGCTGATCTGGTATATTTTTTTGGTTCTACAAACAACCGTTAGGTGAACAGATTTATTATACCACTACTGGTACTCTGTGCAACAAGTGCGAGGGCTACAAGTGACTTAACATAAAGTCAGCGTTGACAGACACCCATCTAACTTTGGGAGTTGAAAATGATAATTTTCATATTTTTTAAACCAACTCAAATATCTCATGATAACTTAGCAATAACTTGCAGCCATTTATGTCACAAAACTGGTTTTAATTGCCATTTAAAAACTTAACTTGTTTTTTTATTAATCAGCTATATTTTCCATCTCTTTAGTTTTTACTGTCAACTGTTTCAGCGGCTTTGGTCGAGGCCAACAGAGCGCATCAGAGACGACGCCATACGAACTGCCGACCGTCTACCTACGAATCGTATGTGCTCGTATTTTCCAATCAATTGCCTCATGCCACTAATAAAACCATTAAGCAGCACTTATCCAACTTAGTGGCATGATATAGTGTTCGAATTGCATTGCTGATTGATATATCGCTGCTAAATTCATACAAATCTGTATAAATATGTATGCGCTCGTATATAAAGGCACTCGCGTGGTGGCAATCGTCATTACCCATATATTAAGGTATTGCAATAACTTAACGGAAATGGGTATTTTATTAATTCTACAAGACAGTTGCAAGCAAACTTACATGCAACACGCGCAAAAACGCGCTCATATTTTCACTATTGCCACCACTGTTGTGGCTTGCCACTGCTGCTGCGGCTGGCAACTATATATTTGCTACCTCATATTATTTGCCCCATCATAACTACCGTTCGCCTACCATGCGGCTGATCTGCGATTCATAAGTGACTGTTCAATAAAAAATGCGATGCTAAGCTATGCCAATTTATTAAACATAAATTCAATGGCAGCGAACATTGTTTGTGCCACAAACTGAATTCATTGCGAAATGTGTTGGCTCGACGCTGGGGCGCAAGCGCAATGGTAGAAATAATTGGTGGCGAGAGGGTGGCAACACTGCCAGCTGCCTGCAGCAGATGATTGCTTGCTAAACTAGTGGCAATTGGTTGGAAGAGAGTGCAACAAAAACAGAAAAGAGAATAGCCGTATTCAACTATGCGTCAATGGCACACACGCATCACAACGCGCCACACAACATGACACGTTTACGTAGACGTAGCAGCACTGAGTGCTTGGTCAGTCGGTGGAATGACCAGCGGCCGACTTCTTTCGGCCTTTCAGACTTGACTGACCCACCGCGCTCAGGCTGACTGCCGTTGGTAAACGCCGACGCAGCCGACGGCGAACGCGCAGACATGAATTGATCGTACGCAGAAATGGAGCACCTGTCATTTGACAACCAACAGACCGACTAACTGGCCGACGTCTAGCTACGCCACCAGGCCGCCGTACGTATGCGCGCATCATCTCCGTTTGCTTCTGCGCGCAATGTGTTGGGATAACCAGTTCGCCATTGGCTGGCTGCGCGCACGATTCGTGGAATTAAAATGTTTGTGCGTCGCTAGCTACGCCATTGGCGTCGGTGTAGGAATTGCAGCGCTACCCTGATACGCCTACGGAACGCATGCGCCGCGCAACGCTCCAATGTAATGCATTTTTGCGGCAGCACAGTAAACCAGCTAACGACAGGAAGCGCACAGTAACAGGAATTTTCATTATTATTACCATTTCAGTAGCTGCAGTTATAGCCGTTGGTTGTAAGGCGGCGCGTGAGCTCCCCACGCATGCGCGTAGCAAAGGAAGACTTGCCTACTTGCCACAGTACCGCTGGCGTTTCGCTTGGTCACAAATGCTGTCCCACCATGACTGCGTGAGGCGAGTCCGCGTCGTTGTTGTTGCTGCTGGCGGTGGCATTGGCCATGCTATCGGTAAATTGCGGAATTTGCAATTCGTAATAATTGCACTTGTTGCTCCAAAAACCAGCTCAGCAAAAAAAGCAGCACTACAGCAACAACAATCAACATTGAATGTGGTCAACCGACGCTGCCATTAAAGGTAGACGAAGAGTATGGCGCAAATAAGGCGCATGCGAAATACAATCAGCTACGCATTGGTACGCATGCGCGCCACCTACCTCCGCCTAACTTACACTGCAACAACAGAGGCGTTGCGCACACATACATAACTGCGCCCATACGGCAATACCGCAGGTGCAACGTGCAACCGTTGTAGCCTTAATGCGCTCCATGCGCATGGCCTTCTGTCTGTCCCCCTCCATATGCAACATTGAATTGACTATTGGCCCGCGTCTGCTTTTCGCTCCCACGGCGTCCGTTGTTGCTTGTGCTCCTTGCAACAGTGCAGATAAATTATGTCGCTAATGCAAAGTGCTCTTCTTTCAGTTACGAGCTGCCGTGGCTGGACATATCACCTCAATGCCAATGCGCTGTGGCTGTGGCACGACGACGCATGCCTCGATGTCTTTTCTTTAGCTTTTCTTTTCTTAAGCTTTATTTTTGATTTGGTTCATTTGTCCGCCGCCTGGGCTCCCCGACAGTTGGATGTTTTTTCTTCGAGGCCGGCTGGTGGGCGCGCTGGCGCGTCATTAGGCGCAGAGTAGGCGTACATATTAGCGGTACAAGTTGCTCTGGGGACAACGACGACATAGACGCTTTGTCACAAACATTTTAATGCCGCCAATATGGTGCACTCCCTCCGCCAACTATGCCCCACCGCTGCGCTTATCGTAGCCAACGATACCGACGGCTATGTCATTCGGAGTCTATATAACTCCATATAGTTACATACATACATACATGAATACATACATACAAAAAATTTAATGCAGGTGCCTGTTCTGATCGTTGCACCGCCGCGCACTGTTGACCGTGACTGGGGAGCGCGAGGTTCGCACGCAGTTTGAGTTTTGTTTGCCGCATTCTTGTCCGACAACGCTGCTGGCTTGATAAAGTGGCATCGTTAAAAACGCTGTGACTTGTTACTAATTACTTGCCATGTACCCTTACAAAGTGGATTTTCGTTGCGATGTGTTTATAAATTTAAGCTCTTTCTCTGCGTATGTTAATCATCTTTTATTTTAGTCTCTTTTATGGCAGATGACTGCGTAAATTCCTTCGAGTTATCAACGGGATTATAACTGTAATCGCATTAGAAGCGTGGGAATGAATCGAGTTTGACTTGACTGCCTGGTTGTCTACGTCTGGGTAATTGGCGTTTTGGATTAAGAGTATAGCCATCGTTGAATTAAATTGAAGAACTAATTATCTAAGCAAAATTGAGATTTAAAAAAAAATCAATTATTGGTGGTATGGCTTGGGTTAACCTGTAGAGATAGACGCTACCAAGTGGCGAGTCCAGTTTAGGAACGAACTTAAAGTAGTACTAAAATAAAAAATACTGAAAAAGCTTATACTGGACTAAGGGTTTTAGGAGAAATTTTCAAAAACTTTAAAGAAAATTGTGAAACGTTTTTTATAAAAACTTTCAAGTTTATTAAAAATTTTAGAAAAGCTTATACTGGAGTTAAACTGTAAGGAAATGGTTGTAAAGCTTTTGGGACAATTGTTAATAAAATTTATTTTATAGAAGCTTCAAAGTTTATGTAAAGTATTGATACTGATCCTAATGTCGTAAAGCTTTCAGAAGAATATTTTGAAACATTTCAATTAAAATGTTAGTAAAAAGTTGTTTATAAATGCTTCCTTGGTTCAAACTTGTAGACTACCAAACTTATTCATATTCACTCATACCGATTTCATATTCTCCTCACTTGAAAACTGATAGCAGTTAAAAATCATAAAAAAAACTCTGTACAAAAGCTTTGCAGCAAATCCTTTAAAAGCTTATAAAATAATTGATAGTAAAGAGTTGTTAATTAAAGTGTCCATTGTTTAAACATGGAGATCATCAAACTTATATATATCTCCTCTTTCATATTCCTCTACCTTAGTAGTTGAAAATATATCAGATATTATCCGGTTTTTGAAACCACACGTTCCATTGAATTTATTATTCTATAGGCGAGAAGTTTGCTCACGTCAAAAATGTTTCTGTTTTAATGCTTCTGACATGTTCCTTCAGCGAGTTAACGAATTTTTAGTAGTTTTCAACATAACCTTTGTATGGGATATGAGCGTGGTTATTATCCGATTTCACTAATTTTTTCAGTATATGTGGAGATGCTGGAAGAACTTTTTCGGAGTAAGTTTGATTGATATAGATTTTACGGTTTCTAAAATATATATATTAAACCTATTTGGGGGCGGGGTCATACCAACTTTTTCAAATATTTTTTGCCCCGCACATCAGATGCCCCGCCCTACTAGGATCCTCTATATCAAATAACACGTTTATGTCTTAATTTGTTGCTTAGTTATAGTACTTTATCAGTTTTCAATTAATGGCATTTTGTGGGCGTGGCAGATGTGCAATTACGCCCATCTGCAATACCGACCGTCTTACGATGACAAAGAGCATGTTCACCAAGTTTCATCTTAATATCTTAATTTTTACTTCAGTTATCGCTTGCAGGGTCGGACGGACGGACGGACGGAAAGACACTCACTCGAATTTCAACTCGATTAGTTTTAGGTGTTACAAATAACCGTTAGGTGAACAAAACTAAAATACTCGGTGGAAACATGTTGCGAGAGTATATAGAGAATATTTATTGTATTACATAAGGATAGTAGGAGCTTTAAACTTTTAAAAAACACAAAGCAGAAACCTCCTTTTATTTCGAGTAGTTAATATTGGTCCTGTTATTTCTGCTCGATTTAAGAAGATTGTTGAAGTTAAAGCTTGCTTGAAGGTATTGGAACTCTCAAGATACCCAGACAGATCAGCGAAGTTTGCGACTACGAATTTCTATAATTTTTTGTGATGTTCGGCTTTTCAGAATATTCCTTAGACTTTTCGACTGCAGAACAATTATTCTCCATATAATAATATATTATTCTCGGTGAAGGTTTCCTCCAGATTTTAGGTCCCAGTGAATCTCGACGGCTATGTATAGATTAAAATATCTCTCCAGACTCAAGGGCTCTGGTGTTTCCGCCACAATATCCCATATTCGAGAATTTCATGTTAATTATCTCCCGAACCTCTTCAAATTATACTTTCCAGAAATATTTCTATTAGGTGTAGGCCACAATTTTATTTTGTATCAGGTGCTTGTCTCTCCGCATACCTTCGTCTTTTCAACGTTGTCCTTTGCTGGTGTGTGAAGTTATGGGCTGAAGTGTTACTTGACAATCGATAAAGTTGACAATACATTCCTCATTAGCAAAAACCTCGTCTCGAAAAGTGCTCGACAAGTTACCATGAGCTCTGAGTACCACTATAACATGACATACTATTTTCGCTGTCTTCGATCCGTCGCTGTTCTATTGCAGGGTTGCTCAGAGTTGTGTGAGCATTCTCGTAATGTTCGTCCACTTAGTATTGTCGTCCTTAGGAAGAGTATAGAAGTTGTATCTTCCAGTTAATAGCCTTCTTATTCGAAATGTTTTCAACTTACCTTTGCCATACAATTCGGGCGTCATGCTCAGCAAGGTCCGTACTTTTTTAAATACTCAATTATGGAATTAAAAGTCTGCAATGCAGCGTCTATCGGAAGTATCTCAAATACCCTGACTTATTAAAAAATCATTAACTTTTGCCAACACCACTTCAGCAATTAGTTTTAGTTTAATGGACAAGCTCACTGTGCTCTATATAATAATTTATAGTTTCCAACAACACTATTACTCTACGAACACACATCGCGGTGCGTTGAAAAGACTTCCGAGTGAATGCAATTTTCAACGCCTTTGCATAGACATAATTACAACTTGTCCATTTCAATCGACAAACACCGCCACCTTTAATTGCGATGCCGCGCCAATCAGCGATCTTCTTTCATGCCACGTTAGAAAGAGTCGCTTTATCATACATACGCACATGCATGCGTCCATGGGGCCAAGATGAATGTGAATTAAATTGCCACTTTTCGCCGCGTTGGCAACTCCTCGGCCTGGCAACTGCAAATTTTCTAGTAAGCTTTGTGAAATTGAATTTATTGTGTTAAATACAAGCGTGTTGTTGTTCTTGTTGTTATTGTTGTTATTGTTGTTATTGTTCGCGGCAAGTTGGCTATATATAATTGCACACCACCCATTCTCAGTAGTTAGAAATCGGAATGTCGAAGCACAGCAGAAACAATAAAAACTGAAAGAATTTCAGTAAATTACAACAAATATTTGAGCATCATCAAGAGTGCAATCGAAGAGCCAAAGTCAAGTGTGTTAATGCAAAATGTTTGATGCGCATCGATCAAAGTGTGAGCCGGCGCCGAGTGACCAAGGCGAAAATACACTTATAATGCCAACGGCCTTCCAGCGGCGCTTAGCAAATGGAAGTGTTGAAATATTTAGATGTCGGGAAGCAGCAAGGCCATGGCAGAGGCCAGCGGAAGTTGTTAGTTAGCCAATAAGGGAGGGTGACGAAGAAGATTGACATCACTTGATAAAAGTAGAATTTACATGCCACATGGGGGCATTGTTGGTATTACCTTGACTCTTTTCAATTTGTAAAATAACAGGAAGGTTAGAGTTTGCTCTCCATTTAGTGTGTTTAGAATGTAAATATTATACGTGGTGGGCATTGACGAGGGATTGAGAGATTTTCGAGAATTCACTACATGGACTGAAAGGTATGTGGCCCAACCAAGACATCGCTTGTCAAA
This sequence comes from Bactrocera minax, assembly GCA_021498325.1. Taxonomy (NCBI): domain Eukaryota; kingdom Metazoa; phylum Arthropoda; class Insecta; order Diptera; family Tephritidae; genus Bactrocera; species Bactrocera minax. Next base: position 7,801,442 of record JAKEEE010000001.1, read on the forward strand.
TTAAAGATAAACTGATAATAAAAGATTGAACACTGACAAGGTTTCATGACATTTCATCAAATCATTATTAAATTATTGGTCTCATAGTGCTATTATGGTTTGCAATTGAGAAGAGTGAATTTCGTTTGAATTTCTCTGTTAAAACATTATTTTCCGATGGGGAAAAAATCAAGGGATATGGCGCTGATTGGACGCATGAAGAATCAATTTCTGTCTCAAGTAGAAATAATGGTACTTGCCTGTTGAGAGACTCCCAAAGCGCCCAAAAATACAACAGTCTGCTGACAAGGGTCAAGGCTTTCTAGATTCAAATGAAATTATTTTGATCCGCTCCATCGAACATGATAAACCAATCGATAAACAATATTATTGTGCGCCATTAGATCGATTGGAAGTCGAGAACAAAGTTACGACAAATTGTTATGCCGAAGACAGCCCACCGATTTTTAACGTGAGTTACCAATATAAATGGTCACTTACTTCCTGCTTTCTTTATATTTATTAAAAATAATTGTCTGTTTTTTGGACAATAAGTATTTACTCATGCTTATGACTATATGCATCCCCGTAAATTTACTGAATCAGCTTTGTGAGAACATGCCTCTCGAACTCTACCCATCAGACAGTCCTTATCTCTCGTTTTTAAAGTTCATTCCTAAAGAAGTATTTTCAGTTTTTTTAAAGATCGTTTCGGTAAGGACATTATTGTAGACGATTGAGGTAAAAATTTTAGCCGAATCGAACTCACAATTTTGTTTTGACAGCGTGGGGAAGTGGAAAGAAAGCAACATCGGTCGGTGATCCGATTATTGTTTTTGGTAGGGATATCACACATTAAAATCAAGGAGCACTTGGATGGAATATACGGTGACTCCTATCCTTCGATGGCTACAGTAAAAAAAATTTTAACAAGTTTCAACTCGGTTCTAAGTTGATTTTTGATCAGACATGTTCAAGTGTACCAAAAACAGCTACCATATAGGATAATGTAGCAAAAGTCCACGACCTTGAATTGTTAGATCGCCGATTGAAGGTGCGCACGTTAGCTGAGACAGCAGGTCTTTCGCGATGAGTGCTGCGTTTGTTCGCTCCGGATAAGCGCAACCCGAAGGAGTTTCTGCTTCATTTTCTGACCGTCGACGAAACGTGGATCCACTGGTATCCATCATCCACTGGTGATGATCATCATTTTCAAGGATTCACAAGGTATGAAATACATTGGCTCAGTTCGACTTCTCTTTATATCCAAACTTGAAAAAGCCAAACGTAATATCAGTCGATTATTTCTCAGCTCAAACAAAAACAAAGGTGGAAACCTATTATATGCAATCAGTGAAGTTCAACGTTTTCCAAGACCTGAAGAAGCGGTTGATGCGTAAAAAATTTATAGGTTTTGCTATTGTCTCAGTCAGACTGGACAAAGTTTCTCGGAAAATTATTTAAATGATCACAAAATTATATCGATTGTATTAAAAAGTACTAATTAGCAGAACAGTAGAGATATTATCGATTATAAATATTTGTATTAAATTTTTATCTGATCACTTCTCTGAGTGGTATCTATCTCACTCATAATTTTCCCAAACCACACTAGGACATCTAGTATTCGTTTCCAACCGAACACACTGCTTCCTTATTTGCTTTTCTTTTTCTTATAATAACGAACTACCCACATCGCAATGCATCAATGCCTAAATATGATGGCTAAATATCATAGCTTCTGTGTGTGCTTCTGTATATGGAACATGCAATGAATGCCACTCTCTTAATATCCTCCGCCAGTATCCCTTATGTACTCATTTTCATATATCATTGCTACATTCTCCAAGTTGCTTTCTCACTCTCACTCTTCACTCTTCACTTTCCCTGTTTAACATCGCTTTGAAGCTCGCTGCAACATTGACTTAGCGTTGGGTAAATACCCTTGAAATTTTTTAATGCCACAATCTTTAGCGCACAACAAATATAGCAACAACAAATCGTCTGACAATATTGACTGAAGATGTGCCAAAGATGAAGAAATGCATAGCACTCAAATGGGAAGGAAAAGAATGAAGAAAAAGGCGACCAAAGTCGGCCAAAATCGATGTGGCAACATAAGCGGGTGCGAGCAGAGGGGTGCTGCTGCGGCACTGTGGCGGCTGCAGTCAGGCAGAACGGAGGAAAAAATATGTTTACAGCCATAATAAAAATGCCAGAAGGGACATTAGCGCGAATGAGTTGCTGGAGCAGAGTGGTGTGTGTTGTTGCTGTTCTTTCAGCACTCAATCGATTTTGTTGTTGTTTTGATTGGTCGCCTTTTGCGCCTTGTTGCTGCTTTTTCATCGCATTTTCAATAGTGTTGTAGCCAATTTATTTTTGCTCTACTCATGTTGCAACTGCAAAACTTTTTTGGTGTTGTTGTTGTTTTTGTTGTTGCTGCTATTTAGTAGCTATGCGCTTGTAGCTTATGTCAACAAAACATCATCCGGTTGGCAGTTTTTTGCCACCGCCGCCGCCACTACTGCAGACGCAATTAATAGTGTGTTGTTGTTGTTGCTATTGTTGCTATTGTTGCTATTGTTGTGTTGCTTCATCAAGTGTTTGCATGGGAAATCGCCACTTGAATTTGTTGTACGTTGTATGTTTGCATACTCCTCTGTGTGCCTTTTGTATTTGTTGTTGGTTTATGTAGTTATTACTGCTGCATTGTTGTTATTATTATTATTACAACTGTCGCTGCTGGCTATTAACTGCGCTACAACAGCTCACCGAGTTGCCATCTTCACGCGCATCCAGCCACTTAAAAGCGCGTATGTTGCCTGCGAGCGGTGCCACCGTTGCCATAATTGTTGCCGCCGCATGTTAGTGGAGTTGTTGTTGTTGTTACTACCGCTGTACGTATTGTTGTTGTTATTGTTGTTGTTTTGGCTACTGCTTCGCCTGCATTATGGGCGTTTTTATAAACATAATTCGTTTTTTTTTTGCTCGCCTCTCCGCTTCCTTTCCACCACCACTTCCTTCCTTTCATCGCCTTTTTGCCTCAGCGCTGCCCACATAAGACTACGAAAGCCACCATGTTGCTCAATGCCACATATATATATATATGTGTGTGTGTGTGTGTGTGTGTGTGTTCAGGCCTTCTTATTTCCTCCTTTGTGTGCTTTGTTGCTGACCGTTGCTCTCGTTTTTCGCCTTCGTTCGCTGGCTATTAATTCATGCGGCGCAATTTATCACTTTTGGTTGTTTAACACATTAACAATTTTTATTCCTCTCGGCACTCGAGCGAAGCGCAACTCCCAGCATTATGGCAAGTTGAAAGCGAAACGATTGTCCACGTCATTGTAAGTGAATGTCTGATATTTACAACAAACTTCAGCCGAAACGAACAGTAAACAAGGATAAAAAGGAATTGGAGAATCGAAGTTTGTTGAACTAATCTCAAGAAAATTATAAAATTCTCAAAAGCTTCATGTCCACGAAATAAATTATGTGGAGCACTTATTGGGCTTTATTATTTATCAGCTCAAAAGCGCGTTCGAAGTCAGGATTCGAAGCTCCAACAAACCAAATGGTAGTTTCAATCCTCTCCAATATATCAGGACTTTGATCTATGACAAGCGGTCCAGTTACGTTTTTAGATTTCGTGAAAGCAACCCATCTTGAATATTTGTTACAGCCCATATACTCTTCATATTGAATTCTTCTCAGCTCATCTAACTATTTTATGTAGTATTGTAAAATATGTTCGTTTAATATCGAATTCTGTCTTTTTTTTAATTCATCGAGAGTTCAAATTGGTCTTCCTCCTTCTGATGTTTCCTCACAATAGAACAGATGATTTGAATGAGTCTAAACACCACTGAGTTGAATTTTTCTACGAAGAGAAAACCTTTTTTTTAGGCCTGATAAAGTTTTAGATGAAGAGGTCGTGAAATAGTCTAGATAGTGGAAAAATGATTTCATACTAAAAAAAAAAAAAGAATATGTATAAGAATAAGAATAAATTAGCGGTCGCATTGATGCAGTAGCACCAGGTTCCGATTAACCTCAAAACGTTTCTTTCCAAGAGCTTTCGTAGGGAACATCAAGTTTATTTCCGCCATGAGTAAACTTCGAAACTATATATATATTACATACCTTCAAGGTTTACCCAATTTCAGGAAAGCTTTGTTTTTGTAGTTAATAACTCTTTTCGATGAATTTACTTTTGGCTCCTTCCCAAACTATTGCCATAACTTAGCTGTTCAAGCTAGCATCTAGCTCAGTTCAGCTAGCAAGTTAGTATATGCTATGTTCGTAATACTGATAAATAGATGAACAGGGCCCAACATGTCTCTGAATGTCTAGTGACATACCTCCTAACCCATAATACAACTAAAAGTAAGAAAAATATAAATGTAATATACAACATTTCCATCCGCTTAATATAGAGAGCTTACAAGAATGCAGAAAGATGTCACGAATCACTCTAATCTTTTTAAGAAATATTTGTTGCAGGAATATATTTAGAGAATCGATTATCATGTCCTCGAAAATGAGGAAGACAAAAAATATTTAAATTTTTGTCTTAATTAAAACACGTGTTCCCTAGAAAATTGGAGCCAAGAAACTCAGAATTAATGATCGTGATGTTGTGTTAGTGATTATTCCCGCGGTGAAACCTATCGGTATTTCTAGAAAAAATTCTTCTTTTTTTTGATATGAATATATATTTTTTTTTATAAATATATTTATTTATAAGAAATTTATTATTTTTTATAAATTTTCATATCAAAATAATATTCAAATATATATATATACATATGAAAAGGTATATTAGACAAGAAGTTTTTAGGGTCTACCAAAACGATATTTTGTTTGATAATAAAAGCAAGAAATATTTGAATGAAAGATATTTGTTTGGTATCATGGTAAAATCAAAATAAATTGTAATTTAACTATAGTTTATTATATTTACTTGGCTTCGTGAAATAACTTGAACTCTGCTCCTGCAAAGGGTGGTGTATTACAACAGTTAGTTACCAGAAACCGACCAGCTTTTACCCAGCTAAGGTCTTTCTTTTGGTGATCTAACCATGGTGGGTATAATTAAATTGAGTTGGTCGTTGTTGATCATTTAAGTACAATATCATCGATATTGAATTCAGCCCTGGCTCGGAGGATTGCTTATACTGGATGTGCTTATTTAAAACTCGACCCTGGTTGAGCATAATGGACTATATTTTCCGCCTACACTTAAACAAAGATGTAGGTAGGAATAATGATAAATATAAAGGCAAAGATAAATATAAAGGTTAAGATAAAGATAAAGATAAAGAACGAGATAGAGATGGAGATAGAAATAGAGATACAGATAGAGATAGAGATAGAGATAGAGATAGAGATAGAGATAGAGATAGAGATAGAGATAGAGATAGAGATAGAGATAGAGATAGAGATAGAGATAGAGATAGAGATAGAGATAGAGATAGAGATAGAGATAGAGATAGAGATAGAGATAGAGATAGAGATAGAGTTAGAGTTGGAGTTGGAGTTGGAGTTGGAGTTAGAGTTAGAGATAGATAAAGATAAAGGTAAAGATTAAGGATAGAAAGGAGTAAAGATAATGATAACAATAAAATTAGGAATAAAATTAAGGATAAAGAAAGGTAAAGGTAAGATAAAGATAAACGTAAACGTAAAATAAAGATAAATTTGAAGATAACGATAAAGTTAAACATTAAAATGAAAGTAAAGATAACAATAAAGTTAAATATAAAATTAGAGATAAAGATGAAGACAAAAGATAAAGCCAATATAAGGGGCTTTGTCTCCCCTATACTTTTTGTAAATCCACTATCTCCCCCAGCAAGCTAAAATCAATTTAGACCTTATTCAAAATCTCTTTAGATCTATGTGGCTGCAATGAGCTTAGACACACTTTGAGTGAAGTATTGAGCAACATTTTTAATCAACAAAAACTTATCTCAATTCCTCTCATTTTATCTGCTTTATTAATCTGCATTAAATAAAACTAGCCCTTGGCATACCTTGATATTGCACTACATGAGTTCTACAAAATTTCTCCCCGGGATACCAATGCCGCATATTAAAGCTTCCCACATCGGCCGGCAAGTAATATGTAAATATGTTTACACGCTTACTTACACATACACAAAAGATGTCTCGTTTAGATAAAAATCATCTCTGCAGCATTTCAACAATGTCATAATTTTTCCGGCGATAAATGAGCAAAGATATGAAATGCCAGTTGACCAACCAACTACAACAAATACACATGTGTATGTATGTATATCAGGCAGTCAGCAGCGCAGCTTCATTGGTGACTCCCCCGTCTTGCACAGCACTAACTTTGTTGTTGCAAGTTGTTAGTGTTCGCTTGCAGCTGCTTTTCTACTGGACGCCTTCATGTAATTAAATGCCGTCAATTAATCAAATGCCGCAAGAACAGCAACAAACGAGTAGAAAATGTCGGAATTAATACGCGTTCAAAATGAAATGACCGGCAAAGCCGAAATCGCAGCGCGCAGTGTCGTCGAAGAGCGATATGTAGCAAGCAAACAACAACAATGGAACATAAAATCAACAGAAAATCTCATTAAAATATGCAACGCGGCGTTGCACCATACGCTTAACTGTTATCGCTGACATTGCTGCCACTGCTGCCACTGCTGCTGCTGTTGACCGGCGAAAATGCCCGGAGTGTCCCACTGGCGTGTCGGTTTGTATGTGTGCGTGTGCGTGTTCGTGTGCATGTGCGCGTATATCCCTCAAACTGACTGCTTAAGCAGTTGCACACAGTGGCAGTTGCATATACATCGGTACATCGCTGCTGGTGACATTCTTGCAACAACGTTCGGGCTGCCCCATGTCGTTGCCGCTGCACGAGAAATCGTGGGAGCAATTATAATTATTTTTAATTCGGCGTGCAACTTGTACGACGGTCGTCATCGTACTGTTGTTGGAAGCAGCAGCGCCGCACCGAAGCGGCATGCAAATGACGCACACGACGCATAAAATGTAGGATGAGCTGCCGATTGTTGCAAGCAACGATTTTTATCTGTGGCGCATAATAATAATTCTTAAAGTGATGGCATTGCGGCGGCAAGAGGCGAGGCAAGAACACCAAACTAACATAAAAAGTCACATGAAGACAATTCGAGCGCGTTGGCGGCGCAGGAGTTGCAATCGGAAGCGAAGGAGTGCGAACGATTGCAGACAATGAGTTGTAGGAATTTAAATTCATCGCTAACATTAATAGTCACTGTCAATGTGTCTGTCCGCAGTTGCTGCCATTGCCACTGCCACTGCCACTTGAACATATTAAAGAAGCAACAGTGAGTAAAATGATATAAGCTTGAAAAATCCTTTGCCTACAACCATGTATCCTTGACCAAGCTCAACTTAAGTCGGCAGCATACCCTTTGGTTCGGCGCGCTCGTATGCGTGCAGTTGTAAACTGATATCATAATATGCGCCAACAACAGCGCAACAAAATTTATAACTCATTTCGCGAGTCGACAGCAGGCGCGGCAGCGAGGGAAAGCCGATGAACCGACGACCTTACACATGGCACAGGGCACTTTGCACAGCAACCGAATCTTCAAACGACTTGGAGTCGGTAGTGTGTCTTTGTGGCTGTTGGCGCCACTCAAGCTGCATGATGTGCTGCGCAGTGGAAGGGTCGACCCCCCGTCGAAGTGCCAACGAGCTGTTAATGTTGGCGAAAAATATTCTTTTCTACCTGCTGTTGCAAGTATTTGCAAGCAAATATGCATGTTTGGCTCTTTTAATTTGTGAGAGGGAGCCAATTGTCATAAACTTATTATGATATTTAAATAAGCTTTTTTGGTCTTTCAGCAATATTAATCAGATAATATTTTAGGTTAGCTTTAAGATTTGATTTAAGAAAGATTGAGGATAATACTTGGCATTGTGGCTTAGAAAAATTAACAATAGAAATAGATTCCTTAATTCTTGATTGTTTTTTTTTTAACTAAAGATGAAACTAATCTCATCGTGAAGACCCCTAAAAAGTTCAGACATTAGACCCTAACAACAAAGTGCACAAAGAGGATATGATTTGAGCGATAATTAACATATCTTCGAATTCACAAGAATATCTCATCAGTCAACTGAAATATATGTACATATCAACTTCGACGAGGTAAGTAGTAATACAAATCGCACTATATTTTATTTAGTCAAGACTGGAGATCAGCAGAAATAATCCGACTTCAAAATAAGCATGGAAGAGTTAAGTTAAGGAAGCCAACATTTGATACTCTCGGAAAATTATGGAAACATTTTGTTAGACTTCAAACTACATTTTTATACCGAAAGTGTCGGGGAAAGTACATACCGACATCACTAATTTTTATTACCGATATTATTTAGTGCTAAGTGAAATATTGCTCGAAATTCTCCACTAGTTTTATCTATGTTTTATTATATACCTTCACTAACAGATATTAGCGATATAACAAAAAAAAAAACAAACTGTAATATTACTGTATAATTATAACGGGCGTGTGGCGGCTATGAAAACGCCTAAACCAATATCACAAAATTTTTCATCAAATATTTTTATGCTCAATTAAACATATTCAGTTCATTTCAATAATAGAGTTATATTATATCTGTCGTTTTATATGATATAAATTCTACCGGAAGAACAAAAATCATTATATTATTTATATGGGACTATGAGAAGGACTGGAACTTTAACAATTTTTTGGAATTAGTATAGAACATTAGCGAAAACAAATACGAAAAGATCCAAACTCAATTTCACTAAAGTATTTTACGTATCAACCCATATAAATGGTATAAAGTCAACAGAGGAAAAGGAGAGGAGTATAAGGTGGAGTACAGTGATGTACTAAGAATATTTATGGTAGAAAAAGGTATGAACCAATCTCGAACGTACCCAGTTTCGTCAATATATTATATTCTAAATTTTTACTCAATTTGTCCCTCCCACGATCAGACGGATATATAGAAATTAATGCGTCGCGTCAATCTGATTGCTTTAATAAATACATGGCAATCCTGTACATATCTTAAATATATCTTAGCTAGTTCCAGGTGTTACCATTTTGTTTCATTGTCCACACATTTTCATATGTATTTTTTCAAGGCTTCTATATTTAACTCTTTAAGTTCAAATTAATTGCGTATTAAATTGTATTATACCCGTTTTTATGGGAGTCTTGTAAACCATTAGACAATTTAACTACCTTACTGTTTACTCTACTCGCAAGAAAGTAGCTAAATGCCTTCCACCTTTGCACCTGTATTTCTCTTTGAGCCTCCACACATACACATACGTTTATGTAATGTATGTATGTGTGCGTGAGAGCGCAACTATTTTTGCATGCGTTCCAATTAAACGCTACAATCAGCTGTATAATTAACTGATTCGCTTTAAAGCGCTTAATTTGCATGCCCGGAAAGGCAAGTAGCGTTGAATTTTCCATTTATTTCGCATGCTAATTTTGTTGCACTTCCATTGTGCGCATTGCTTCTATGTTACAACTTAATCGCCTTGGCAAGAGCTGCTGTTGTTTAACTAGTAACTGTTTCCAATAACCATTCTTGGTGCAGATGTTTGTTTACGAAGTATATGGTCTCTTATGGGTCAATAAGAATAATGTTAGTTAAGTTGTCAAAATAAGAATAAAATTGTGACCGTTACTCGACAGCTAATAATATTAGGAATAGATCCACCCTAACTATAAGCGGCCATTGACAACCTTGCTTGGAACAAACTTGCTCCATGTTATCGTAAAAGGTCTCTTAAAATATAGTTTCTAACTCATCCCGTACTATAAACTTCACATCGATATTTTTTATTATTTTTAGTATCCACAGACCAAAATATAGAGTAGTATCGATAGTACTTAATTCATTTTAAGAATCTTGTAAGTCGAAAAGGAATGTTTTAAAAAGTTACCTCCTATATTGTTATGAATAAAGTCAAAACAAGGAAAATCAAGTGTAGGAATTATATATACTCATTTGCTTTGTGTTTAAAGTAGCAGAAAGTGGAAATATATGAATTTAAGGCGGCATTAGAACATATTGTTTATCACTTACTTCCTTATGCTTTCTTTCATTTCCACGGAATTTCAAACATAGCTCCCCTCCTCCTCTCAGAATAAAAATTACCACCTTCCCTACGTTGCATCTATTTAGTAGATAGTCTCTGTCAAAATGTCTAAACTTATTTCAAGGATATATCTCTATGAGGCACTTAAGATGATGCGTAAGGTATCAATAATATTTTTTATGTACTGAAACTATGAGTTTATGAGTTTATTGCGGTTTAAAACTGGCCTGTGTTTAATCATTGTCCAATCAAGAGTTCCAAAACTGCAACTGTGAAGTTTAATTCCGGAAGTGCTCTTCATTTTTTCAAATCAACTTGTTTGTAATAGTCAGCGCCAGTTTCAGAAAGGCAACTAATCAACACTCCAACTAGTTCAAATTAGTTCGAACACCACGACGATCAGTGATGAATTTGCCGAGAAATTTAAATTAGATCAAATTCCTTTGTGTATTAGGATCGCCAAAATGAATCTTTAAAAAAGTTTTCCTTAAAAACATTTCTTAGCAAAATTTCTTCCATTGTATTTCCAGAATGATTACATAGATTCAGTGGAAATTTATTGGTTTGATTACAAAGTGAAATCCAATTATCGAGTAGAGTTGTACATATCGTATCAAATTATATTGGGTTGTTCGGAAAGTCATTTCGTTTTTTTGGGGGAACATGAAAGACAGTTTTCGTATAATGCCTTTCAAATGGCCATAAACAGTTGAATTCGACAAATTTAACCTCTCACCGATCTCTCGTGTGGTGATTCGCCGATTTGCATCAACTAATGCCTTTATCGCATCGACCGGCCTTCCAGACCGTGGTGCATCTTCGACATCAAAATTGCCGGATCGAAATTTTGCAAACCAGTTCTGGCACTGGCGTACTGTTAACACGCCTTCTCCATACACATCCGTCAATTTTTTTCTCGCTTGGACAGCATTTTTACCTTTTCTGAAGTTAAAAAGTAAAATATGACGAAAATGCTGCTTATTGCTCTCCATATTTAAAAAGGCACCAACCAAAAACTACTGGGTAGAATTAATAGAACTTTTTCACACACAAGCCTTGCAATATCAGCTCTCATGATATATAATGGTTATGGGGCTTAAGTGTGAAGTTAGTTTCGAAAAAACGTAATTAAGTCCTCTGGCGGGAAAAAACGAAATGACTTTCCGAACAACCCAATATATAAAAATTTTAATTTTTAGAACTCTTCTAAATAATAACTTAACTTCTAAATTAACTTTCCGTTTTTGTGTTCAGAAATTTGGGCTAAATAATTAGTGTCTTCCAGGTGTCTAGGGTATTTTGATTTTGTTTTTAAACGAGTCTGCCTGAATAAAACGGATATTAACTTAATTTTTAATTAAATTTTATTAATATATAAGAATTATCAAACTTCTCTGGTTTATAAAATTGATATCATAGATATTTTCGCATTTAAACAAAATGTTTTGATTTTTTATCATTTAAGTCTAAAAGTCTAAAGGATCTAAAGGCCTAAAAACACAAAGTGTTTCCATAAGCTCGTCGTCATTATTTGTGCAATTAGAAAATTGCTCCACTTTATGGTAAATTTGGAATAAAATCACTCCCTCTATCACTAAAATTCTCTTTACTGCTCAATTCAAGAGTTTATTTATATCGACGTAGTTTTATAAATTAAAGCCACTTTTTGATTCCCTGAAATAGAAATGGTGAGCAAATAGAACATCGTAATTATTTAGGATGTCCATCCATCATCATCCATCCATCTCTCAATTATTTAAGACAACCATGTCTTTGTCCAAGTGTTGCCACTTAAAAAAAGAAAGAAAAGTTTTACTCAGATTTGCTCCATACATTTCTAAATTTGTAATATACCCACAAAAATTCTATATTCCTTTCCTTGATGTTCGAAAACGAAATTTTCCAAAAAAAAAAATTGAAAAAAAGGGCAGTCTTATAGATATTCCCCCATAGGCTTCTATTCTAACTTGAAATTGCGTTATACCATTTGACCATAGGACAAAAAAATGAACGAACTTAAGCTCAAACTTCTACGTTTTACGCATGCTCAGCTTACCAAATAAATATTTCCGACGTAACACTAACTACAATGTTACCACAGATTAAATGCGTTTTATTTGCGGCTAACTGTTGAAATTTCCACTCTCTGTGTACATTTAGCGCTTCAATAGCGATAAGATCTAGAGGATTGTGAGTGCCGGACATGAATTTCATTAACAAGGAGTAAGCGCGCGGCGCGATCGGCGTTGCAACACCACCTACAGGCGTTAGGTGTACATGACCTCACCAACACCACAACGGAAAAAAACTACAAATATTAACATTCGGCAATCGCTTAGCGCAAGGCGTAGCCATTAATTAATTGGGAATGCGTTACGCACGGACGCGGAAAAATCTCGCTTGTAGTTGACAGCTTTTCGCAGATAGCGCACAAATGGCTACAAAAATCTGCAGCAAAACGTTTTGGGAAAGCGCGTGAACGACACTAACGCACCCGACTTCTGTTCGAACCGAATCTATTACTTGTTAGTCGTATTCATTTTTTTTTTTTGTTTTCATTGCGTCCACTTTTGTTGAGCCGCGCTTGCGTCTTGTCGGGTTTGTCCATCGGTAAGCTGGTAGCTAAGCGTAATCGTAGTTTCTGCACTTGAAGTCGCACATTTCTGAAAGCATGCCGTTATCATTTTACTGCATCTAAATACAAGTTTTTTGTCGGTTGCCGACAGCTGGAGCGTTGCCACCTTACTGGCTTGCCTGCCTAATGTGTGAAAGCGCTTCGTTGCACGAAACTAAAGTTCGCTGGTTTATGTAAATGCATGCATGTAGAACAATTTATGGCGTGCAGAAAATGCATTGCTACAACAACGGTAACAACAAAAACAACTACAACAAAATGCATTCACACCAAGGTTAAGCGCGACGAGTGTTCAATGTGTGTAAACTCAACGGCGCGTTTGGCATTGATTGCTTTAATCAAACCGTAAAAATCTCGAAAGGAAGCGATTTCGCCTCAATCAACGCCAAACTGTCAATAGATAGACTTTGTCGGCTGTTGGTGAGAAAAAAAAAGTGAAGTAAAGAAAGCCAGCGGGCGTCGATACACCGGCAAACAATATTCGATTAATTAAAAACTGCAAGTGTTGCGGTATTATATAGCCGCCCACATCTATGCCCCATATTGTTGAGTGGATTTTAGATCAACTTGCATTATATTGTCTAATGAGAGCAGTCTTTGTAACCTTAAATATCAAGCAATAAAACTCTAGCAGAGTAAGTTTTTCTATCTTAATACGAAAATTTCCATAGAAAAGTTGCATTCTGTTCCGCAGCCAACTTCATGGAACACGATCATTAAAACAACACCTTTACATAAAGCACGTTGGTCAAAAAGCTTCAATTTAAAGTTCACAGTAAGTTTAGCAAATTTGCATGAGCATTTTATCTTTTCAATTTCTCCTCCTTTTCAATTCGAATAACCTTCCTAAAAAAGTTGTATTCTGTTCCGCTTCCTGGAATCTGCATTCCCGAACTTACAAAAAGCACCATCAATAAAAAAAACGCCAAGCTAAAGCTCGCAATAAACTTAAAGTGAGCCAATTTGACATAAAGCTTTTTGTATTTTTCTCCACGCTCTATACAAAGTAGCGTATCTTGTTAACCATTGATACTCCAGATTCTAGACCTGAGAAAAGTTCAACTAGAGTAAACCTTAAAAAGGTCCACGAAAATCAGAACGGCGCCCGCCTATTATTTACCGAATTTACCTAAGGCGCGGACAAAAACTATGTTGTATAAAACTGTCAAAATAATTCCAATTATAGTTTCAGGAAGGGTCACTCTCTTTCATGCAATTTTTCAAAATATGGAGCTCACAGAGGGTAAGACAGACTATCTTCGGATATTGAGTAAACGATCAGCGCACTGTTTTGAGTCAAACTATAGACAATTTCCTCTCCCTTGGAACCGGTTTAAACATCAAAAACAATGCTGAGATTAGCCGTTATAAGTGCTTCATCAGGCACAACTTAAACTTATAATAATGTTCAATAAATCGCTCTGTGTTCGAGTATAATATTTTTATAGGTTGGAATGAGAACAAGTCTTTGACCACCCGCCATAACCTCAAAAGTTTGAACTTCCTAATGGCAGGGAAGTACTAACTGACCATATTTCAGCGTTTTCAGCTATCTCCACTAAATATTAATGCGTTTTAGCTACAGTAACCTCATGCATATTGCTTGTGTCCACAATTGACTCGCCATAACCTGCAGCATCAACGATTTGCATTTTCGATTTTTTTTTTTTGCAATTTGACTTTTATTATTATTATTATTTTTTGTTTGGAATATTTCGTTTAACGCGCCACAGGAACTCTCGGTTACAACTGCCACAATGATACACTTCCACGCCATTGCGTTGTGTTGCGTTGCCTTGTGTTGCAAAGTAATCAGAGTAATCGCGTGCAACCGCCCACAACATGTAAACAACCTACTCCGGTTGCAAAATGCTGGTAAGAGTGTGTTTATGAGAGGGAGCGCGTAGCATGCAGCCAGCCACGCAATTGCATCTGCCACATGCAACAGTGACATATATACATTTATATATATGTGTGTGTGTGTGTGTGTGAAAGTGCGCTTGCGGCGGAGGCGGTGGACGTCGCTGCAAATTTGCATATCGCAAATGGGTCTTGCAAATATCCTGCGAGATTTAGTGTCGTCGTATCGCCAGCGCGACACACACCATTACAATGCAAACAACAAAAAAAAAAAGCAAAAATACAAAATAAAAAAAAAAAAAAAAAAAGTTACATATGAAGTAAATATACATGACAACAGCGAGCGGCAAGTGTGGGTTAACACGCACCAGCGCCCAGCAGCACACGCACACACACACACACACACACTCACTCACCAAGAGATATGATTGGCAACAACCTTACAAAAGTCGTTTACCGGCTAGCCAACGCGGTCGGCAACGACCATTATTCGGCCCCAACTCCTTTGCCACGGCTTGCAACTGCGACTGCAGAGCTACTCACTACAGTATTTAGTTCATTTCAACTACCTGCTGGCTGTGTCGCTTTGCTTAACTGGCTACTGTTGTTGGCGTTTTTAGTGTCTGGCCTGGTTGTTCTTCATTAAATCACCCACCTGCCGCAACAGCCAAAAGCAACAGCATCACCGCTTCACCTCTTCACCGCCTCATCGCGACTCCTGTTTCTCGACTTCACTGTTGTTGCTGATTGCTTTGCGTATTGCGTATGAATATGCCTGGCCAATAAGCGGCTGAAAAACTGAAAACCTACACTGAGACCGAGAATTTCTATGAAATGAAAGAGTTTGGTAATCTCAGTACACTACTCAATCTCTCTTACACAAGACTCTCATACACAAGAAAAATCCTTGTTTCCGCTACAAAGAGCCTGTAGCAGCAGGAATGATTTCTAAAGTGATTAGTTTCTATCGAAACTGCAAATATTAGCATTTTAAAACCCTTCTTCACCCACACTAGGCTTCTTAGATTCCATCGAGCGTCTGAAGACCGCCGTCGATAAAGAAATTACAACCACCGTCTATTTAGACCTGGCAAGTCTATCTATGGCCATTCGCTGTTTATCATATCTTTCGAAAGGCTTTAGAAAAAGATATCGACATCCATTTTCTACTTCCGACAGCACAAAGTCATTGTTGTAAAATATTATGCATGATTACAACTTCTGAAGAAAATAAGTCAAACAGTTTGTTCTGAACACAACAATGTTAGCCCTAAAATCCAATTAAATCCCAAACAGTTAACAATTGCTAGGTTGGACTGAGTAAGCAATTGAGAAGTAAAGTTCTCTCTCAACGAACGAGAATGGCTCTTTAAAAGTGTCCAATCATATCCGTGCTAATATTTGGGTTCAAAGCCGAACGATAAGTTCATTCTAAGATTCCATCTTATATTCAAGTACAATGCAATAGAAAGATTCTGCGAAAGATATGTAGAACTTGAACTATTACAAACTCCGATTTTGGATTTTTCATAAGATGGAGCGTAATGAGTAAGAATGTCGAATAGAATCGTGGATCAAAACAGTGAGAGCTTAAAGCAATTCCAGCAGTCGGTAGCAGAGGGGTCTTCAAATGGAAATAGATAACCAAAAGCACGTAGGCTAAGGCCAATCAAGACATAGGCGGAGAAGAAAGTTGGCGAGAAGCTACGTCAAATTAACACTTAATTTTCACTTTCTGTAATCCGAGAGTGATCTGGGACAAAGTGGAATATCCACTATTGTCAAATAAAAGGCCACCACAGGTGAGTCTGCACACTACAGAACATTGAAGTTACGAACATTTGTATCTTGGAACATTTTACTACCGTCGTACACAATGTGAACTTAAAAATTCATTGAAGAAGAAGACTAAGCCACAAATGCTAATTTCGAACGAGTAAACAATTTAACTGTAAAGTGCCACCCGAAACACTAAGTGCCCTCGATTGGCCTAAACTTACGAAGCGAAGTAATGATTGGATATTGTAGGTTGGACTAAAAAAAAACCTTGATTGGGGACACCTTGAAACAAGAAGAAGAAGAACATTTTTCCCCAGACCTAAAAGTGTTCTTCAGGCTACTCAGAAATATGTAGCGTATAAGTATTCTTTCTGAAGTTGACAAAGTAAAAACAGTATTCTCTTTCTGATATGCTTTCGAAGTGAAAGAAAATTATATAACTTTGTCAGAAAGCTTAGTGTAGAGCAGTACCACTCTTGATCTTAGGAAAACAAAGCTGCAAACGAAAACTTGCGAGCCTGTGTTTTTGCTTTGCAGGACAAATTCTGTTCTTTTGCCACTCGCTTACAAGTGAATTGGTCTAATATGCATAGCTTAAAGATTGTTTGGTAGCTATAGTTCAAATATTGAAAAATTTTCGTGAAGAATAGTGTTTTGTCCATAACTGAAGTGTAGGCTTCTGTGACTACTTCCAAAAGTTTTCGAGATATCATCGACCCATATGTCCCTAAGAGGGAAAGGTATAAAAAACTGACTGAATTGTTAACCTAAATTTCAAAGAATTCCAAAAACTTCACACAAGTTTTTCTCAGTGTCCGCCACATGCATATGCATGCGTCTTGTTGCATAGCAATGAATTGATCAAAGTGGAGTATAACGTTTCTTTGTTTTTGCCCGCCTCCTCAGTGTGCGTGTGTTTTAAATGCTTTGTTTTTGTTATTGCTGTGGCACATATGTGCCTTCTGTGTACCGCCTTCTTCGTTTCTTTGCCATTTTTTCGCCATTTCATCTCTTTTACATGCTGTCGACACTACGCACGTCGCACCGCGCCCAACAACGCCACAGCCAGAGTTGCATTGAAACCCATAAATATGTCCAGCAGATCCACGCATTGCGGAAAATCGATCGCTTTTAATGACATCTTATCAAAAATGCAATCTCTTGTCCATATTTTCTTTCAACTTTATTTTTGTTGCTGCCACATATGGTTGTTGGCGTTACCGGTGTTGTTGTTGCTATAGTTTTTTGTTGTTGTTGTGGCTGAAGTTGATGTTTGCGTTGGAGACTGCCACAGCGTTGGCACTTTACGCGTTCGCAACTGGTAAGTTACTGCCTGTTGCAAGTGCATACAAACATACGGACACATATATCATATGTATGCAATTGTGTGCGTGTGTGTGTTTGTAAGCATATTATAGCAATGAAAATCATCGTTTGCAGCATTGCGTTGGCTGGCGTTCCATCACAGCGAGCTGTTGGATGCACAGGCATATGCGTACAAACGTGCAACATGCATATATATATATGTGTGTCTGTCTGTATGGATGTGTCGCTTTGTTTATTTGTTTACACCATCAACACTGTAGCATATTCGCACGACAAATAACAAATAATAAAAGCATGAAATTGTCGCATGCAACATTCAATGTCAACCAATGCCGCCATTACCACTGCTTGCTGTTGCAACGGCAACGGCAACGGCAACGGCAACGAAGTAATTTGCCAAAAAGCTTCGCAAAAACAGCAACCAACCGAAAATTAATTTCACTGTTAAGTAACTTTACGTTGGCAAATGTATTTTATTTTATTTTATTTATTATTAAGCATAAAAATTGCCGCAACGAAAGCACAGGCAACTTCGGGAGATCGTTGGCAAAAGAGAAAAATCAACAAAAAAAACAAAAACAAAAAAAAAAGAATAATTCAGTTTCGGTATCATAAATCTGGCAGGCGCCAAAGGTCCTTCGCAGCAATCTGCACTCAGTGTGTGCTTTATCCGATCAGCCTTTTTGGAAAGTGCAGCTATTTAAATCTTTAAAATCGCCAGCTTTTCCCTCGCACGGATTTTCCGTTACTATTAGTGGCACTTTTTGCTTGTGTTGTTGTTGTTGTTGTTGTTGTTGTTGTGCTCCTCCCCTTTTCCACAGCCAGCAAGTGCTGCCAAGAGCGTATCTTTGTTTTAGGTTGCTTATACGCCACGAATTTCATGAATTCAAATGAGTTGGTTGTTGCTATTGACTTTTTATATAATTTTAATACAGTCGTTGTGAGCAGTTGCAAATGTTTAAGGGGAAAAAAATAATAAAAAAAAACCAATAAAGTTCACGCAAATTCAAAATTACAGTGGACAAAAATTAACCTTCAATGTGCTATAATGAGCACTATGGTCCAATGCTTTTGATGTTTTGAAGAGCCGATATCTCTCCGTAAGATGCACATTACATCCGAATCTCACGAGTTTCTGAACCCCACAAAAAATTTGGTAAGAGTATTTGAATATGCTCCCTGACGTAAAAATTTTGTTTGGACTGCCTATTGCTTACTACAAAGGTTCTTTAGATGACTCGGCTTCTAAAGATCAAATCATTATTCAACTCCAATCGATTGTGACATTTATTTAAGCCGAGCAGGGATTCGATTTTTATTACTTTTGTGAAATATGGCGGTTAAGGAAAAGTGTGGATCGAAACAAACAATTTTAGCACCAAATCATATTCTGCTGAAATATAAGTGTAAAGGCAACCGGAAATACGGAAACCCACATATTCGGTATATGTGGACTAGGATAGGTATGGTCATATTGTGAAATTTTCTCAAGATATCTTATCATATCTCAAGTCAACATTTTTACGAACAGATAGACGTCTAGAAATCATTTCAACTCGTCATTCTGATGATCTTGATATAAAATGCGCAGTAAAAAGAAATCCATTATTTTTCTAATAGATGAATTTAGCAATCTGTATCTCGCATTGTTACATTATGTGGCATAAGAAAGATAAGATTTCGTACTAAAAGCACTTTTCAGATAGTTTTGTGATTGTTTGACTCAGTATTGTTGGAGCACGCGTCAAAGATAGACACCTGTGATGATATCTGAAATATTGATATCCTGATGTAATTGAATGCAATTATTTTTCATCCTTTTTGAAACTCACAATGTAGAAAAAATTGAGAAAATAAACCATATTTGATAGTTTTTTTTCCATAAAGGCAAAAACGCAAACCAGTCGGCTGAAAATATGTATAGTGTTTATGGTCCTAATACTCTAAGAGCCAATCATGCGCAATTTGGTATCGTTGATTCCATTCCGGTAATTTCAATGGCAAAGATGCACCATGCTCTGGAAGGTCAATTGTCGAAAATACCCATAAAATAATAGATATCGCCGAGTCCAAGTACTCGTTAACCATTTGAAACCATTTAATAAGGCTGGATACAAAAAGAAGCTCGATATATGGGTGAATCGCAACAAAATCGATCCATTTCTGAAGTGGATGATTACGGGAGCTGAAAAGTGGTTCACTTACGACAATGTCAAGTAACGGTAAACGGTAGTGGTCGAATCACGGTGGGCCCACGCATATGTGGTAAAGCCATGATTGACGGTCAGGAAAGTTTTGTTATGTATTTGGTGTGATTGGCGGGAAATTATTCACCATAAGCTACTCCTCTACGGCCAAACCCTTCATTTGGACTTGTTTTGTCAACAAATGAACCGTCGGAAGGAAGCAATCGCCCAGTAGTGGCCAATTTTGGCCAATAGCAAAGGAATTGTGTTCCATCAGGACAACGCCAGGCACACACACATGTACAGTGACTCGCCATAAGCTCCGGGAGCTTGATTGGAAGGTTCCTACGCATCCGTCTTATGATCCATGCTACTCAATGCAGTACTTTTTGGTGATACTTGACTACATTTTGTGTCTTGAATTGACGAGGAAGCAAAAATTTGTTTACATATTTATATCGTCAATTAGAAAGAACACACACTTTACCTTAAATATAGACCTTATAATAGATGTCGGAAGTCCCACCGAATCGATATAATCATAACCGACTCAACTAATTGCCTGTTTTGTCCCAAATTAATTTGTCAAGAGATATCCGACGGCAACTCAATGCTGCATTATTCTTTTATTAGAAGAAATCATTTGGCGGAAGGGACGAGACTAATACGTATGTTGGGCAAAAAAGACGGCGAATTTTTGTTTCCTTTTTGGGTCACGGCAGTGGCGTTGAAGATCTTTAATAAAGAGAAGAGAGAGAGGAGAACAAATAATTCAACACAAAGCCTAAAGTGAACAAGTAAAGGTCGGATACAAGGATACAAAAACTGTTATGAGCTTTCCGTTATTGCTCGGTTTGTATTAGAATAAACTTGAATAAGACATCTATAATCTTGTTTATGCTAGCATATAACAAATAACCTGAATTTTACTTTACTAAACCTAAACTGCGATACACTGTCTGTGCCGAACCAAAATCAAGCAACCGAAATGGAAACAAGGCTTGACTTCACGAAGTTCCCACAGCATAGCGGCATTTCTCATGAATGTGGGACCCCAGCTATTCGGGTAATTGGAGAATGCCAAAAAACTCGGACAGTCGAAAGTCAAACAACCCACTTAACTAATAAAACTGCTACTTACATCATACATGCAACATTTACAACTACACGGCGGCACATAAGTATGGCAGACACGCAGCGCAGGCAAAAACCTACCGAACAAGTGAATATAGATGCAGGCAGAGTCAGGCAGGATATTGGCGGCGGATGTCCGACAAATTTTTCTTATGCGAATTTAATATGCAAAAGCAGAAAATCAGCAGCGACCCAGCCATTCGGCACACATGCCACACACAAACAACCACAACAATGGCGTCTAAGGCAATTTCTATTGCAACAGCGACATTTGCTCTTTGACTACAATGAACATGAAAAAGAGCAAAAACAAATCCAAAACCAAAAGAAAAGTAAATGAGCGAGTGAAATAAGTAAAAACTATCACAGCACGTTTTTGTTGCATTTATTCGCTTCGATTTTTGGCGCAAAACGTTTGGGTAATTGCGTGAGGATGACTTTAGTTTTAATGGCAATTGTTTGAAACTGCTATTATATACTCAAATACAGATAAACATATGCATATATATATATGCAACATATGCACATATACTCATGAAAATGTGGGCAATGCGCCTACAAAAGCACACGTAGTTGTATGTCTGTTCGTTTGACACTGAAGTAGTTAGCAAAAAGTTACAATGGCAAAAGTTTTGCTTATGAATAGTTGGCTGAAATGTAATATGAAACGGTAGCACACAATTTTCGGTCGATTAATCGGAGCTCATTGAATGCCTGCTGTGTTCGAATATAGTTTGTTTGGCGAATAGTCGGGACCACTTTATTGGTGACCAAATTTGTATGTCGTCAAGTCAATTATAGCAACTTAATTTAATATATTTATTAAATATGCTACTCTCCAACAACAAAACCAACAGCGACAATGTGCAACAAGTTTAATATAACAGCGTCAACACGCAACAAACATAAATTATGAACTTTAATAAGTTAACTCAATTGGTCCGTTATACCAAATACACAGCGCCTTGCAACAGTAAATCAATGACTCAATCGATTGCCAAAACTAATTTGCAACAATCATCTGCTCAATCGTTCACACAATCGGGTTTGACAAACAACAACAATAAAATAGCGATGTGCTCTTGAAGTTCCTAACGCAGACGCAACATCGTGTGAGTCACACGAACGCATACACACGTATTCGTTTATTCATCACGTACCTATGGTAAGAACGATTGATTTTAGACTACCCCAGAATTAACCCGGTTTAAGTTGGCATATTTTCAGTCGGCATATTATTATTATTTATGAGGTGCGATTTGAATGAAATATTGAAACTTGGATTTACACCTTGGAAAGTGATCCTCTTTCAAGACCACTCCACTTAGCTACCCTGATTTCTTTAAGGGAATGCACCCGAAAATACCTTCAAACCTTATCTAACTATAAGGACTCCAAATTTTGTCAAACTTTTAAGGGCAATATTTAAACCCGATTTTGAGAAAATTGAGCACAGTAATTTGAATATCAATAAATTGTGCTACCCTGATGGCAGCAATTTTGTTGAATAAATACACTACCACTATATTGGTCATTGAGTTTGAGCTTAAAGAAAATTTCCAGAAAAAGAGTCGATTGACAACATTCTACTTTATGATACGAAAACGAACTAGACTACCCTCCATCTGGTTTTCAAATCAATCAGAAATGAAGATAGTCCTTCTTCGACATCGGTCATACCGATTAAAACTATCAAGTCTGTTTACTCTGTTCGGATGTGGCCTAGCTACTTTTGGCCAATGGCAACTTAACCATAAGTTAGCTCGGAACGACCAATTGTTTTCTCGTTCCCATGAAATTCGGGTTTGCTTAACCGCTATGGACTCGAATTTAGCTTAGGCTAAGACCTGTCATAATCAAATAATTTGGGGAATGTTTTCTAGCGCTGCCACAAAAATAACAAGCTCATTTGCACAAAGTATTTATTAACTAACCTCCGGTTAATCTCAAGTCTACGAACTTTTAAGGAAAAGTAATTTAAGGTCATTATTCCATGAATTCGGACAGATGTATAGCGATGGATTGCCGCAAACACTTTTTTACTACCTTTTGTAAAGTTCTGATTGCTTAATCGGACTAGAGCAAACAGAGATCAATGCTAGAAAAATAGTATACAAAGAAACAACCCAACTTGACTTTGGTATATGTCAAATTTTAACTTCAAATTGGCATTATTCAAATATATTTGACTACCAAGACCTTCAGGAAAACACTAGATATTCCTGTGGTACGTGTAGAGTAGCTCAAGTGACAAATCAGAAAGTTTCTACTTTCTCTTGACCAGATCCAGATCCCCTTCGGCTACATATTAGTATATTACTCATAAAGAATATGGAAGTGGCTTATTTTCCACTACGAAGATAATCGGGTCTATGTAAGCAAAAGAATCAGGTTTATATCCAAGACATTTGTAAAGCGATGGTCAAAAGAATGTAATGACCCTTTCAGTACTAAAGAATATTCATAAGAGATCTCCTCCTTTACACCCCACAAATGTCTCGTAGAAAACCCTCCGAGTTAGAGCGCTTCGGTACCTTCCCCGACGTAGCCTAATCTGTTCACTAGTATATATAAAACTACACTTCATGAGGTGCCAGTCGGACATATTTCACTCATAAATATTAGCTGGTGATAAAAATGACTGCCTATCCTATCGACTCGTCTATATCGCCGGCACTTCTGCCCGAAGTCATTTTGACATGTTCGGCAATTAAATTAAATTCCGCAATGTCTCAGAAGCAGTGCGATATTAGCAACAACACATGTAGTCATTACAAGTACAACAAGTTACAACAACGTAAAGCAAAGGTCCCACATGCCTGATAACATGACAACAACAATAATAACAAACAAATCGATTAGTTCAGGCAGTTGCAACCGTTGTGTTGCAGCCAGCAATAATTGCAAGTGATGCGCCAGACGCATTCATACCAACGGCGATGACTATGACGATGCAAATGACAACAACAGCAACGTACAAGCCAGATATTGCAACAACAGCATGCATGACCTCCCTTCACACCACCACACCGCTACCGCCGTCGCACTATCGCCGCATCATTGTTCGTTGCATGTAAGCGCTTGTATTGATTATATGCAATACCCCAGACGCCTAGTTGCAACTTGCGACATAACGACACACGCAACAAAGTAGCCAATAAAAGTGTGGAAAAACACAGAAAAAAAAAGTAGCAAAAACAAAAACGGTAGGAAAATTAATTTGACGTTTTCAACGCCAATAAAAAAGTATTTAACACTCATAATTACAACAACATTGAGGACAACAAAACAATTACAACAAAAATATACGTGAGAAACCACAGCAGCGGCTAGTTTGCTGTTGTCCGCTACTCATACGTCGCGGGTGTGTGTGTGTTGCAGCAACGTCATCTTGCAACGATGGTGGCGCTGATAGTGTTGGCGACGTTAATGATGACGCCATCGATAATTATAATTATTATTCGATTGATGGTGGCTAAACAACGATGACAGCGTTGCTAATGCTGTTGCTGTTGGTGTTGCCGTTGCAAATGTGTAAGTGTGTGCGTGTGTGTGTTAGGTGTGTAGTGTGTTGCAATGCGCTTGCAGATGACTTGTGGCTTATGCACAGCAATTTCTTGCATTTTAGTTCTAAATGCATTTGGGAATTTGTGGCCGATTGCAGATATCGTGAACAAAACCTTCGAACGGGTGGTTTTTTTGTGGAACTGCCATACGGGCACGCACCTAAATTGATAAATTAGTGGGCCTTATTCGAACGAAAAGTAAATAATAAAGTAATTATTTTCTTGTTGCAGTATCAACAGCAATTAATCTGAAGTTTATTTCTAAAATGTTGTAGGAACCTATGATAAATATTCATGCTGCTCTATGAAATTGAGAAAAAAAATCGAAAATTAACGAAATGATACTCCATATGGGGGCTAACGATTTCTAATACTCGAATCGTGCTCGACTTAGTGTTTGTCCGCTTAGTGAATTGATTGAAAAATTATGGACCAGGCTCAATAATATACTTGGGAGGACATTTAAGAACATTTAAGGTTCCTGCCTCCAGATTTTCACCATGGGTAACAAACTATTGCTCGTACAATCGATAATACTTTTTCCAACTCTATTTTGCACATTTTTCATCAACAGTTTACATCTTTTCATTATTATTACATAAGGTCATGTTGCTTTCTCTAGTTAAATGAGCTTTAAATCCAAAGGTCACAGCAGACACTTGAGTCAAATAGTGAAAATATAGAAGCAGTTCTTTGTGTTTAATAATACTTAAGGTCCATCCGCTTTTTCAGTTTCATTCCCCACTTCGTTTATCATATTAGAAATTATTTTAAAACACTAAATGAGCCCAATTAGTTCAACTCTCGACCAGCAGTAAGTAGCACATACAAAGCCTGCGCGATTGATACATTTGAATGCGCTTCTAGATCAAGCGTCACGCCAGTTAGTTCTAACTTTATGCACTGTGATGTGACCTTGTTGTTATTTTCTGTTACCAAAATTCACTAAAGCCACTGAAACTACTTATGATTCCAGTGGTATCTGTCGACCAATTCCAGATTTGGTAACTGCGGGCAAACTTTCTTTTGCCTATTACACTTACTCGTAATACTCTTCGATTTCACAACGCCAATAACGATTTTTTATGAACATAGTGTCTTAGAGAATGCGATCCTGTTCCCACCGCAGTGACTTTGATACCGTCAGTATAGTTTGACGCAATATTCCTTTTACCCACGTTATTTCTTCTCTCTTTTTTGTCACTTCGCATTTGAGTTATTCGTTGCTATGGTAACTGACAAGGCAATATTTTCACTTAAATAAGCCTTAAAACTCTTACATCCTTCCGCAGACTATTTTTTCAAACATCCTAAAGTGCAGATGATTATCAGTCATTGCTCTCCAAAATGAGATGGAAGATAGAACACTTCAATCTACAACTTGTCGGAAAACTTGATTAATGAGAAGCGACTCGGAGCGGCAGATCACTCTCTGGTACTATCGAAGGTGGCTTTAAGCTCCTCAAAGGTATAGTGAAAGTCGTTCTATCTAATATAATATCTACCAAAATTTATGGCAACATGAAAAATCATATTGATGGAGGGAGTTCTAGCTACGCCAAGAGTTTTAGGGTATGCAATATATCCAATAGACAGCTATATGACAAGTCTTGAAGTCTATTTTATAGATCAGTTATCATATAACTTTATTTGTTTCGAGCAATTCTAGAGATAATGAGTTGCATAGTTGTATTCAGTGTTCTGAAAATATCTGCGGGGCTTCGATGCATGGTAAGCATATTTAGGACTCCAAACTTATGTTAAGACCTTGTAAGAGACTAAACATATTTATTGTGAGATTGATGAGTGAAATAATCTATCTTGTCATATTGAGAACAACTATCTGTATGTTCCGCACTTACTCCAACTCCACCGCTCCAACTCACTCCAAATGTTCCACTCAAAAATACTGAGCTCTCGTTTTTGACTTTGAAGAACGGCTTTTTTTGAAAAGTTTAGGTTAGGTTCTACAATACTAGTAAAAAACTGATTTTTTGTAAAATTAAAAAGAAAAGTGGGAATTGCAGAACTCAAAAGACTTTCGATTAGTTTTTCGTGAAAATTTTTATGAAATTTTGATTATATAATCCAACAGATCGGTGAGGTAATAAAAGTGCTTAATTTTAAAGATCATCAGATGTGGGCGAGGAAATGATTCGCCTTTCTTCAAAAATAAGTTTCCGCAATATGAACAACTTAGAATGAATACAACATTGTAGATTGTAAGCAATCTTGCTTGAGACATTGTATTAAATTTCAAAATATATATTTGGAATAGAAGTGCCACATTGCATCAGCATTTAAATAAGAAATGAAATTCCGCAAAAGTAAGACAAAAATCAATTGGCTTTTAGATTTGCAATGTCTCAACTATTTTCCACCACGCCACCAGCACGGGCGCTAAATGAATACGGCAGCAGCATATGGAGAAACGAAAAAGAGTTACAAGGCAAGCGGCATTCATCACCACACACATACAATGTAACGGATGATGCACGAGAACCCATTTCAATATAAATCAATTCTGACTTGCTATGCATTTGCTTTGCTGCATACGAAAGCAGGCGAAAATGTTAGATGCAACAACAACAACGCAAAAAAAAAAAAATAACAGTAGCAATTTCGAGAATAACAACAAGAAATATTGTGGAAATATGTGAATGCCGAAGCAACATGAAAGCAACAAAGTGAGAACCGAAGTAATGCCATAAGTAAAAGGTCGGCATAGATCTAGTGAAAAATTAAAGAAATACTCGCAAGAAGAATAAACCTAAGTGGAGACTAAGCGCTGTAGTGAGTGCGAGCGGGCTGAAAATCTCAAGACAACGCTGAGCATTTCAATTTTTCGGCAGTCGAAAGCGTTTCACTTGCCACAATGCCGCTGGCTGAGAGTTGAAAGTTGGCACTGACTGTCGAGCCGCCGACAACAAATAACACAACTAAATCCACAAATCGTAAGGAGGCGTATATGGAAGTCGCTGTCGGCACGAGGCTTCACGGCAGCAGTGCAACGAGATTGTGTGGCATGTGGCATGTGGCAAGTGGCGGTGGCGGTGGCGGTGTCAGCACATATGCCAAGTCAAATTGAAAGGATAATTCGCCCGCAAATTCACCCCCCTGGAATGACAGCCGCCAGCCGCCAGTCGTTCGCTGCTAGTTAGTAGTTGGTAGTCCATAGACGATGACCGGGCATTTCGGTGGGGCGGCGAAAGCCAGTCAGGCAGTGCCAAAGCCATGCAGTCAACAACCAATTGTAGACGCCTTCGAATTTGCCAATTGCCTTGGCGCACGTATGTTGCACTTAAATTTACTTTTTCGCCACATACTAAGTGTCGGACACATACTTATATACGACTCGCTTACACGCGCCCATACATACTTACATATAGGGTTGTGCAAAAGTTTGTGCAATTGCTTGCTGCACGCATATGAATTGCAAAGTAAAAGACTTTTCAGCTGCCACACTGTCTTAGGCACGTCTCAGCAGTTGCCTTATAACCTTATTGTTGTTGTTATGCATGTGGCAGGTTCGGTTCGGTTCGGTGCTACTCACTTCATATATATTCATGCAATATATTTAAATGCTTTCGAAAATCCAGCAGAGTTTTGCGTGGCAGCAGCCAATATGCCACCTTCCACACCACATTTGTTGTTGAGGGTTATATTGTTCTATCGCGTGTTCTATGTTGGAAGGAATTATGCTTAAAGCTCTGCTTTATAGTTTTAGCGTAATTTAGTATACTCTCTTTTTCTCATTTTTGAGAGCTTCTAATTTTATTACGCAACTTGAGTAAGAAGTCGAGAGTTGAAATTTTAAACTTTTTCTCGCAGACGAAATTAGAATACATAGCTCACAGAACTAAGGTAATATTACGAGAATGACGCATATGGCTCTCTAATAAAAATGGAAGAGAGAGAGAGATGAGATCGCAGCTCCACACTCACTTTTCTTAATAGATTAAACCATTCATCAACGTAAGAATTTTACGAGATTATTCACTCCCTACAAAATGAATTGGAATTATACATTATATAAGTGTAACTTCAGTGTACAATATCAATCTCAAATAGTCTTAGCGTGAGACTATGGAGAATTTTATTTTTAGGATTTATATCTGGTGCATCAGAAGTCTGTGCCCTACTACTATTCAAAACTCCTTACATCTTGTGTGTAACTAAGACTCCTTAAAAGCAAATTTGGAAAGAGAAATAGTGAATAAGGGTATATTCTGAATTGAAACAATAGCGGTATTTCATTAAAAAAAAATACAGCTGTAGACAAAAGATATTCTGCTCTTTTTCCAAGATTTTGTGATTTATTTTAACTTTCAGTAACCGCTCTCTAAAACCCTATAAGTGAAAGAATAGTCCCTAAAGTTACAGTCTGATCACCAACATGATACATGCAGAGCCACTAAAATTAAAAATTTTCCTTCAAAGACTCAACGATTTTAGTGATTCAATATTAGTATCTTCGAACAATCAGTTATAAGTGTACATGAAATATATCCCTAAGGATGTATTTAAAGAAGTTATTCTCACTCTCTTTGAAAATGAATTTAGAAGTTCTAACAATCGGCAATGTTTGATGTATCGTTGTCGAATATCAATTAGTTGACGTTAACAAAACCCAATACAGAACTTGGAGCTTGCAGGAGCATTACTTGGGTTTTATGAGGCAACTCAAAGCCTTCGGTCGCTGTAGATGATTGTTAAATTGATAAAGATATCATTCATTACAAAAATTTTGACAGACCGACTCATAGCCTTACAAATCGCCAAAGACGTTTATCTGTCTTTTCCCAAAGCTCTCGTCTACTGATTTAAGTATTTTGTTATAGCTTTGTACTGAGGATGTACTCACGGTCGTGTATGGCGATAATGAAGATAAATCGTCAAAAGTAGCACTATATTTCGTTTATTAATCATCTGTTTAAGCTGTTCTCTTCAGTTTTTTCGCACTTCAAACATGTATAAATATAAATGTAAAATGTGCGGCTATTTCGAGCTCGAACTCGGCTTTCGGAAATAAGTTTTGACGACTTCTAAGCATTGTTCCGGGCAAGCCTTTGCATGGTGTTTGTCAGTGAATACTAATTTTTATTTTTTTGACACATATGTTTATTTTGACAGCAAGTTTGACAGCTTATCCTCTAAGAAAATCGCTACTCTAACAAGGCAGATAAAGAATTTTTGCTATATTTTGACATCGGCTTGTACAATATAGTAAATATAGTCTATGTTTCAACTGTTTAAAGCACTTACGAATTCTTTAAGATTTAGAAACATCTTGTTATATAAGAAACAACAGTTAAAATTCTACAAAAAAACATTTCTCTGATATCGGCATAAAAATACTTAAGTGCTTCGAAGCCAAAATTAGTAAACCATGAAAATATTGCTTAATATGTGCACCAAATGATGCATGCGCCGCAAAGCCTATCCCGTATGAAATTTCATTTAAAACTCATTTTAATTTATGGACCCAACGAAGACACGTGCAACAACGCAAATTTCATGCACTTTACCTGCCACTGTTGCATGAAACGCCAGCGCCAAAGATGAACGACTTTGCGCCAACACCTTCTGCTTGAGGCTCACAGCAGCCAACTGACCAAGTAGAACCCCAAAATTACTCAAACGCACTCAAAAGTCTAAAACGAAATGAATGCAGTAAACCACAATCGAATTTATGCGCACGCCCCATATATTCCCCACCAACAGCATGCGCACGCCTCCCACCCATGACATTGCGGCGCTGCAGGAAATAAATTGTTTCAGAGCTTGCCACACAAGCGCCACATACCCGCATACCAAAGCTTTATATTCATATGCGACACAATATGCGGCAGGCATGCGACATATTGTTTCGCTTCCGGTTTACACTGCCACCGAGTGTGGCACATACAAGACTTGCCAGCGCGACTCAGTTGCAGGCACGTCTTTGCCAGAGTTTGCGCCTCAAAGAAATACGAGCTGCAGCGTAGACAACTCGGAGGACAGCGCTGGACCACTGAATGCCTAGGCAAGGACCTCAGGCAGCCCTCAGGCGCGCGAGCGTATGTGTGCCCTGTCGTCGTATGTGGCATGCGGCATGCGGCACGTTCAAGTTTATGCAAGCGGAAATGCGAATGCAGTAGTGACAGTCATGTTGGCGGCGGTGGCGGCGCTGGTGGCGCTGGAGGTGACAGCTTTGCCAATCGGCATGGCACCTACGAAATTTCGGCATTTTCTCGCAGCATTGCCAACAAATTTGCAACAGCAATGACAGCAATAAAAAACAACACAACAGCAACAACAGTAACAACAGCAGCAATCAACGACAATTGCGACAACCACATGCAGTCAAAATTATACAATTTATGCGATTTACTATGGTGGACTCAGCGCACAGACTCTATTATTGGGGCAGGGCAGTGTTGCAACCGACTACCGGCTTCATAGTTTCGCTTTTGGACACATCAGCGGCACTTTCGGAGAGAGTGATGTGTGGCGGTACGCAGACAATGGATGTTAGCATGCGAGCAATCGCATACGTAAGAAGCGCGCGGGTAGCAAGAAGAAGAAGCATGGGACATTTCGCAATATCACCTACCGTTAGCGCTGTGTTTATTCATTTATTCTTGGTGTGTTTGTTCTTCGGTCAACGGTTTCTATTTTTTTCCTCAAGCGAATACAAATACCCAAAGGAAAAGCGCAGAGAAAGTAAAGAGGCAGAGAGTGAGCTGAAGAGTGGCGACTAGGAAATAAACGAATTGCTGGTATGCCGCCAAGGATGTTGCTTCCGTTTCCATAATAAATTTCGTAACCACGTAGTGACGCAGTGCCACCGCCGCCGCCGCCGCCGCCGCCATAACTAAACGCATTGTGGCTGAAGTAACAATTTTTATTTGTATATGCCGCAGTTGGTGGTGCCGTTAAGGTCGTTGTAGTTATTTGTATGTTGGCGTTGAATCCGTGGAGTTCCACCAGCGCCATCGTCACTGAGTGGCGCATTATGCCAAAGGCGAAACTAAGCAGAGAAATAGTCAGTAAATCTTTAAGAAGTGCTATATGCCATTAACGGGTCAAACAACTCTCCAGCAAATTGCTTAAATACTTAAAGAATAGATTTATGGACTCAGAGTACTACTTGATTTGCACCTTCTTTTAAACTAGAATTATAATGATTCTTATTAGCCATAATAGACCTAGATTTAATCTCATAATTATGCCCTATGGTGGGTGGCGGTGGAGGATTCGGCGGTCATATGGATTAAATCATTGTAGATGTTAACATCATACTGAAAACACCTTCTCAGCTTTCCAGTTCAAAGTTCTAAGGCCATGACCGTCAACGAAATACATCTTCTGCAACTTCTATTAAAGGTATAAATCTCGACAGAGACAAAACGCCAAATTTATGGAAGAAGTTTGTTTTTAATATCGGACGTAAATATGAAACCCGTAGCAAAACTAGGAGAACGTTTTCGATTAAAAAAACTTTATACGTATTCCATCAGCCGTTTGGAGGCGGATTAACACATGTAGCAACTTCCAAACCTCTACCAAAGTTACTTTTTTGTTTCGGAGTCCCCACTCAAGTAATTTTGGATGAAACCACTGTAGTAACCAGTTTAAAATCCGTAAGAACCATCACACATTCATCAAATTTATAAGAAGTAAGTGAGAAGTAAATGTTGTTCTTCTTTCTTGTATCTACTAAGATTTTTAACCAAGACCGTTGTAGTAACTGAGTTGTTTTTTTATTTTTTATTTGGTATCATATCGAAATACTTGGTGAAACTAAGTCCTTTTTAGCTTAAGAACTCCGCCTTATAGTGCAGTAAGTGTGCAGTAACTCTATTCCGGATCTTAAATGTCATACCCAAGACAACCATGCAGTCTTCGGCTGGGCTGGTCGTAGTCATAAACCTAGGCCATCGCTTGTCATATCCATTTTCGCTTACATAGAGAAGCATCCATTCAAAGCAGAAAACCTTTGCAGGATCTCTTTCTAAGCACACCAAACTCTACCTCATTATATGTATGCAGTCGACCAAACTTCCGTCCCTCATATGGGAACTGGCATGATGGGAGACTTAGAAAGCTTTTCAAGTGAGAATTTTACTCTTAAATTGTCCCAAAGGAGAAATGATTGGCTATGAGTATTGATCTAAGTTAATAGACGAAATTTTCTACAAATGCTGAATCCAAAATTGTCCAAAGACAAGTGAAATATACCTTTTCTTAATTATAGAGCATGGGAGTGTGGGAGTAGGGGGGTAATATAGCTTGATAATATTTAGTATCATTTTCTTAACAACAAAAATGCTTGGTCTATAATGGTCTTCTATGGATTCCGCTGATCCCACAAAAAAGTAGTTGGATTATTTAGGCTTAATGAAGACGCGTCAGACAAAGAGCGAGATAAACTCACGAATGTTCTGAAGTTGGAACTAAAGTGAACAACTCTTAATAAAGAGCCACTTATAAAAGAAAACACTCAAATATTGCTTACAAGTTGCCCTAAAGCTTCTTCAATGCGCTTCGTAAAAAATTCAACCCAAAATCTTTAAACCGTGTGGGGTGTAAACATATATATACCAACGCTTGTCGCCAACATTAATGCCGCCACTGAATCGTTCAACAGATCTCAGATGTGCACTAGTGGAAGGCGCCTAAATGGAAACCCCAAAAGGGCTACGAAAAACCAAAGCCAACAATTCAAATATTCACTTAAAGTGGTTTACGAAGTCAACGGTTTAGTTGCAGTTCACCTACAGTTCAGCGGCCCAATGGAAAAGATACAACAACAACAACAACAACAACAACAGCACAATTTTATAAAAACGAATGAGTTGCACGTGCAACATCAGCAACACGCTGTACGCCGCGCGACTCACGTCGACGACGAGCTAAGGATATAACCAACAAAGGATAACCGCAACAAAAAGGTGCACAAAGTGTATACAAAATGAAGCGCGCAACGTGCCACACCAACGGCATGCAGCATGCGGCATACGATTCGTTGTAATGCAACGTTGACTCTCTGCTGCATATGGTGAATGTGGCGAGTGGCAAGCAGCAAGTGGCAAGTGCCATGCCTCCCAAATGGCATATTGCGGCTGCTACTAACGATGGGTTAACGGACAGACAAACTTAAAAGACTGTCCAGGCGAGTTAACTGTTTTCTGTTTTCTGTTTTTTTTTTTGTTGTTTTTGTTGTTTTTGTTGTACACTTTTCTATATTTCTTTCATATCCAGCTAACAATAATAACAACAACGGCAGCAGCAGCAACAGCAGCAGTTGGTGAATTGCGAAAAGTGTTGCGCGTACAAAAGGGGGGCAGTTGCAGCGGCGCGGCTGCCACAGCACGTCACAAATGGAAATTTTCGGTAAGAAAAATTGCGACCAGAGATTCTTATAAAATATTCATGCATATTACGCGACTTGGCGCAACGATCGTTGTTTGTTGTTGGCTTGTCGCTATTGTTAGCGGCAAGTGACGACCTCGTTGGCAGTTGCCGTGTTGCCACAGCCACTTTCATTGCATTTCTTTCGCCGCTTTATTAAACCGAAAATCTCTTTCTTTGTTCTATTTATTCTTTCTTTTTGTGTTTTTTGTGTTTTTTTGTATTTTTATGTGCTTTTTTCTCATGTTTTTAGATTGTATTTTGCGCTGTTCGACATTTTTGTCCACTTGAAGTTTCAAATTGTACGTGTCAACTGAATTATTAGTTAGCAGAGTGCAGCCTTGTATGTGGATATGACGTGCCAAAGCTGTGTCGTTAAGCAACTAGGCTGACAGTTGTCGAACTTAACTTGCAACATGTGACCATTTCGGTTGTTTGTACCGATTACGTTTGTCTATGTTGCCCCAAATTGATGTGTTGCTTTGAGATGCCATGCAGTGTTTGAGAGCTTTCGAAAGGGAATAATTGATGTTATGGTTTTGAAGAAACCGTGGCTAATTTGTTGCAACAACAATACCGAAACGTATATTTCTTTGTTCCGCCGAAAGCCAGATGCATATTTAGATGCAAGATACCTCACACTTAACAGTTGGGAAATTAACATAAGCCTCTTCTAAGTAGTTCATGCTGGGTAAATAACATCCTTGCAAAATTACTGAAGAAAACACCATACCAGTACAGTTTCCTTTAAACTTAAGGTTCGTTCCAATCTCATCATGGATCATTCCATCGTATCCGGGTCCTCAGGTGCACATGTCTATCTCTGTATAGATTCCTCACTTCGGCGTATACAAATATATACAAACAAAAACTTTACGCTTCTTTCTTCATGTCTGCTTCCTTTACTCATATGGCTTGAATGGCTTCAGATAGCTTCACAAAATGAACGCCTAAATTACAGTTTAGAGCTCTTGTTTCATAACTTTAACCTAATGATTGATATGATTTAGTAGACCACTCATATATATGTATGAAAATTTAATTCTGAGGAACAAAGTAATCAGCACATTTTAAAACCCAATGATAATCCGGGTGAAACATGCCCTTATATCTTCCCTAGCCTCTCGCACCTGAAAGATAATAAAAAATCTGTTTAGAATTAAAATTTACTTTTATTTAATAAAAATTTGGTTTATCTTTCATTAGAAAGTAGGTCTTGGAAAGAAAAGGCACCAATCTCACACGGTTTCAGAACTCTTTCACTTCCTCTTACTTATCATTTCTCTGTCTCTCTCGCTTTCTCTTTCTCTCCCCTCACTCACTCTCTAGCTTTCCTGATTTCCCCTCTTGAAATTGCACTTAATCGAAACCAATGCTGATTCTTTCCTTAAATTTCGTTTCTATAACCCCTATCAAAAATTCGTCCCGATTTACCATATTCGTTAAAACGAAAATTCGAGAAACTTTTCGCAGAATTTTACATTTTTAGTAAAGATTCCTAAGTAGACTATATAGCCTACAATATAGTTAAAACGGGATTTTCGTCTATCTTAATTGGTGAGTTTAGTTGTTCTTATTTACGCCATCTAACGGTAGACCGAAGAAACTAGCTATTTCCAACGAGTTGAACAATAAAAGAAGAGGTGTTAAATGAGAGGATTAAAGAGGGCATGAAGTGAGGTAGTTAGTCAAACGGGAACAACGGCTTAACATATATATCTACAAATTGAAGACGGTACTGCGCTGAATTACCTGTGCTGCCTCTGCAAATACTAAAATAACACTAAAGAAAAGAGAGTTAAGACATGCATTAACTAATACATAGTGGATGGTATTAGGGATCTGTGTGAAAAGCGCGTGTTTTTAATATATCTTAAGAGAGAACTTACTAATGACCCTGAGAGGCGCTTCTGTTTCAATATATATTATCAGTGGGGCTAATTTCTGAGAAAACTAACCAGAGCGCATGTGAACTGATAGATAGATTACGCCTCTGAAAGCATAGAGTTCACTGTGATTGAGTCGAAATATCTCAAACTGCATGCTCTATAAAACCTTATGGGCTTTGTTGAGAAAATTAATTCGACAGTAAACTCTCTTTGTGTAGTTTGGAGAGTGTAAACAATTTAACGCCGGCGCGGTTTCTTCCAAAAACATTAAAAGAAATACCCAAAATTAATAAAGTCATATATAGAGTGAACCATTCACCACACAATAAACGCGCGAATAATAAATAAAAATGTGACCTTCCCAACGCACCTATGAGTTGTGGTACACACTGTGCAAACACTTGCCTACAAGATTTTATGCTAATTTTATCACTTTTGTGGCATGTCTGTCCAACTGTCCAGCTGTCACTACTGTGACAGCACATAAATACTCATAATTTATTAATTTCTCGATGCGAATGAGTGCAACGCAACGCCACAGGAACCGCTAAATGTCGCACAGCCAACGAATATGGCGTGGCCGGTTGCATGCATTGTGTACATCGGCACCGAAAGCGCCGAGGCAACAAGTGGCGCTACGTCGCGCTCCAAACCATCGCAACGTGCAACAAACGAACAAACGATGTAAAAAGCATATTGGTAGTGCTGCGGCACACGCACCAGTCAATGGTGCGCAAAAGTCAATTCAATTCGTGTTCGTTTCGATTTTTCGTAAGTTCGTTCGCATTTTAACGCTTCCCCACAAAATGTCTCAATAAGACTCCGCCGGGTTAACTCCTGTAATTCGTACACTTTTTTTTGTTTTATTATGCGGCCTGCACAGCGCTCGCGAAAATGATAAAGGCTCGTCGTGAGGCAAACAGCGCAACAATTGAGTGCGTTGAGAGCGGTGCAGGGGTGCAGGCACACATTGTCATAACGCTGTTAGGCACCACCTTGCGGCCGTCAGCTTCCGCAGCAGCCACTGTGGCACTGGGTACCTACTACCTGACTGTCACTTGGCGCTTTCATTGCCGATGCTAAATGCCGCTAGTGGGTAGAAAGAGAGCGAGAGCGAGAGAGAGGAGAGAGGGAGACAATGTGGCAAGTTGCGACTACTGCAATGGCCATTCAGGCGTTCGACCGCAAAGTTATGAAGTTAACTGGAGCAAAGGTACATAAATAATAATCGCAATAATAATTTCATCATTGAGTGTCGGTGATTTATTTACGTTGCGCTTCGGCGAACGCATGCAGCATGCGCATACTGAATGCTGGCGTATGGCGTGCGCGTGCAACACACGCACCACTTGTGTCTTGTTTGGCCAGCGGCATAGCCAACTGTTGCGTTCGTGGCGACAGTTGCATGTGCGCTGTCGCCGCTCTTGTACAACCCCATTTATGGTGCATAAATGGTGCAGCTACATCCCTCGACGACATTTGCTCCACTTGTTACGGATTTTATGTTTGTTATTGTTGTATGGTTGCATATTCCTTGCGCTGCAGGTATGAAACTAAATCAGCGCTCAACCCACTGCGACCGGGCTCCATGTGCTGCTGCAACAGCTACCTACTGGTGTTCAGCAAGTGCCCGTGGCGTTCATTTGTATGTGTCTGTGTGTGTGTGTATGTGTGTGTTTCGAACTTTTGCTTGTCATAATTGTGAGCGATTTATTGTCATCGACAATGATTTATTTATTCTCTGGTATTCTTTAAGAAATTCACAGATTCCCTGTTGCATTCGAAACGATTTGATTCCAAATCTATATATATGCATTCCCTTCTGTTTATTGTATTTCATTTATTTATTTTGAAATTTATGTAGTCCCCTGCAAGTGGACACATTTGCTCGCTTCCGGGTAATAATAAAATTCACACGCGCTCTCATAGCAGTATGTGTGCTTGTACGCAAGCAGTGGCGGTGGAAGTAGAGATTTAAAAGGTTTGGTTAGGACCAACAACCCTATAGAATTAGTGCCTGAGCCAGAGGTTGTAAGATCTGATCTAAGTGAGACAATTTACAAAGACCTTTGGCTCCATCTGTCTGGGCTTTCGAACAGCTTTAATCGCGAAAGACTGATACTCTCTTCAGTGTCGGTTAGCTAAAGTTCGTTGATCAAGAATAATGAATCAAGTGAGAGAGAAGTGGCCCAACTGCATTAACCTGCCGGCAGAAGCAATGGGTGTTTCGCGACTTCCAAATAGCAACTTGAAACCTAAACTATGGATTAATCTTCTCTAAAAGTGTTTGTTTAAGCCCTAAGAAGGCTTCGGATATTGAATAATGTTAGACTCTAAGCAGTGTTTATTTAATTGTGTCTTTGAAGAGTTCTTAAAGTCAAGCTACGCATTTATTCGGACCAAAAAAAAAAACAAATTTCGAACGTTGGCGGAAAAAATATCAAACCAAGACAAGCTGACGGTTTATTCGATATATGAAGGAGTTTATCAGTGCGGTTAAGCTTTGGCTTAATGTCATCCAAAAATGCGGAATCTATAAGTTTTAACCCCACTCTGAATGGTAATAACAATTGAATGCCGAGAGGTCTTCTTATCTTGTAATAATCCGAAGCTTGAGTTGAAATCGATAATTGGGGAGCAGGAGATTACACCAATCTAGATCCACAACTCGTTTTGTAGTAAACTCTGTGACTCACAAAGAATGATAGATAGAACTACGAAGTTCGAAATTGAGCTTTGCCTTCGGTATCTGCGTCATGCCATGGTATTTGATGGCATAATGTGAGCTAAGGTTAGAGTTTCGGACTTCAGCTTGTTGGGAACCGTAATTGCTATTTTCACCACTAAAGTCACCAGCTTCTTGCCGGTTACAGCAGCTCTTCAACTTACCCTCGCAGGTTTTATATATTCTTATGAATCTTGGGGCCGAATGAATTAGATTCGATCGATTCAAACTGGGAATAAATTAAATGGGTCACTAAAATCGGTACGATGAAGACATAATAGAGATTTAGAAATCACGCTAACTAAAAGAGACTAATTTCAGCATGACGAGTTCAATGTGATAAGCGTTTGAACATGCACTCCGGTTAGTGGGTCATTGAAGCACCATGATTTTCGAGGTTTCCACTTTTCTTTTCCGCCTTTCACTGATATACGACAGAGAAACATAAAAAAGTAATCAGGATCGCATATCTGATTAGGCGTCCGTCAATCCGCACCATATATGAGACTTAAAATATCCGTGAGAGAGCAATGAGCTCACAAAAGTTTAGCACGCCGGCTTTCTATGATTTCCCTTACTAGTGAAGGAAATATAAAAAGTACTTGATATAGGACTTGATATGTGCTGTTGTAGTGAAGTGACGACTTGGGTACTGGGCGTGGGCGCGGTAGAAGGTGTGAGATTTTTTTAAATTTTGAAATCATTTCATTTCAGACTTTATCGACATTCCTTTTGGGCATTAAACCGGACAGATTTAACGAAAAAAGTTGACAAGCATGATTACAAATGGTAAATTTAAGCTCTTAACTCAACTTAGGCGCCCAACCATGAACTTTAAAGCCTTGGCATACAATACAAAACTCGAAGTTGTATCTGGCTGCATCAACCTTGCAACATATTCGCCATTAATTTTTATAACAATTTAATCTTCAAATTTTGTAGCTACTTTCTGGTGAAGCATTTTAGAGCGTTATCGTGCAACATAAAAACTTCTTAATGACCGCTTAGCCTTTTATTCGAAACTCAAGCTCCAACGGCAACTTGCTAAACGCATAAATACCGACATCTATGCCGCCAATGAATTATTTGCAATACAAATGCACTTAAATGTAGATTTGGAGACAAGCGAACGTGAAAAATGTGAATTTCATGATTTACGATTTTGCCAGCTACGTGCAACATGCAGCAATCAGAAACGCGGCAACAGAATAAATAGCAATAAATGTGCAACCGATATTTGTGTTGTTGCTGTTGCTGCTGTTTGTAATTTTGAAATTTATTTTCGTTTTTCCTGCCACTGGCGATGAGCGAAGGAAATATGATG
The DNA here is from genome assembly GCA_021498325.1 of Bactrocera minax. Taxonomy (NCBI): domain Eukaryota; kingdom Metazoa; phylum Arthropoda; class Insecta; order Diptera; family Tephritidae; genus Bactrocera; species Bactrocera minax. The sequence goes on from JAKEEE010000001.1 coordinate 7,841,355, forward strand.
CGCACTAAAACTGCTATCTGTGCTTGCAACAAATTTCATTCATGCAACCATACATTCATTCATACAATTTCACTGTTGTCGCAGCTAATACAGCTTGGTATTGTTCCAAATTGTAATTCAACAACTCATTGTCTTCCCCAGCTGCCTTGAAGACCGCTTCGCAAGACGCAATGCGAAGACGAAGGCGAAAGAGAAAAGAAAGTAAATCGACGATGGGCAATACGGGACTATTGGGGAACAAATGCGACAACAAGTAAAACAACAACTATTACAAGCCCAGTTAGTGTGTCAAGCCATTTGTGTAAGGAAGCGAGCGCTTGTGGCAGGAGTCAGTAGCAGCAGCAGCAGCAGGCAGCCAACAGCCAACATCCAAGAGTCAATGCGGTGTGGCAGCGTTTGTGGCAACAATTTAATGCAACTACTTAATGCAGTTGTCCTTGGTGCTTGCCTCCGTCCATGCGCTCATCCTCCCCGCCGAGTATTCCATTAAGATTTTTGGCCTTTCCGTTTTTTCTTTCTTTTATGTTTTGCTTTTTCGCAGTTTCCTTCGGGTGGCACACAGCTTATTTGTTGCTGTTGCATGTTTAGCTGTTACGAGTGTGTTGTTCTTGTTGTTGTTTTTGTTGTTTCTCGAATTTATGCAATCGCTTTGGCGGTTCCAGACGGCTTCTTCGCCAATGTCGCGCCGCATCTTCAGTTTCGTTTCACATCCTCATTTCCTCCCCCCCCCGCTAACTGCCGCTTCACCCGCTGGCCATTTGGTTTTTGCTCTGCAGCAAAGAAATTGGAATCAGCTCTTAATATAATTCAGTTCACTTTTTTGGAGGCGCATCTTTCTTGTAAGGCAGTTGGCGTTGCTTACAACTGCGGCATGCAACATACAGACACATACACATGCAAGCGTAGAATAAACGATGACATTGCTTTCGCATTGGCGCTCAAATGAATTATGAAATAATTTCTTTTGTGCGAAAGGCGACATTTTCGCCACAACCAAAGTGTTAAGCAATTTAACGCTTTTTTCCACGTCACTGTACTTACGATGGCTGTGCATGTTTATGTTTGTGTGTGTGCGTGGTCTGTTGGCTGCCCGCAGGGGTAGAAAATTGCAGTTAAATTGGATTGAATTTAAATAATTTGCGCAGTTTTTGTGGTTCTTTGAATGACACGTTGTATTAATTGGAGTATGGATTAGCGAAGGCTTCAAATTTGTTATCGAAAATTTAAGAAAATTTTGGAAAGATATTTGATGTGCTTATTCGCCAAACATTTTGTACGAAAAGGTGACTTTTAGAGCGAAATTTCCACTTGGTCACTTACCGGTTAATAGTGACTAGTGAGGATAACCGATTTGTCACGTAACATTCGAAAGCTTTGGTTTCTTCGAAAAACGCTGATTTTCCCATAACTAAGTTTAGGGAAGGCTTTGTGAGTTTACTGAAATCATACTCACGTACCATTGAACCATAAACTTAAAGTAATAACTAAAGATAATACTTGTTTGTGGTAATTTGTTGATTCCATCCCAGAAGAACTGCATCGGCTTAGCGACCAAGAATGAATCAAGCCAATTTTTGGTACACTGTTCTAATGTAAACCGTATTCCAGTGAGATCGTTCTGCTTTGACCGCAAGAAATGGTAGTCAGAAGGGGCAAGGTCTGGACTATAAGGCGGCTGAGGTAAAAGTTCCGAGTCTGTTTTCCAAATAGTTTTTAACCGGTCTTGCAACATGAGACAGAGCATTGTCATGATGGAAAATTATTGCCTCGTGTTTAGTCGTAAATTCCGGTCCGGTTCCCCATTAAAGGTTTCACCCGGTTTTAGAAGCTCATAATACAGCACGATCTTCTAATCCCACCAATTACAGAGCACTACTTTATCGTCAGGGATATTCGGCTTTGTCATTGATTTGGCTTGCTTGCCAAGTTTCACTTATGATTTTTTTCGTTTAGGGTTGTCATAATGGATCCGTTTTTCCATACAAGTCATAACCCAATGCAAAAATTACTTCTCGTGAAAGCAGCGTTTCTGACATGCAAAATCGTCTCTCAACGTCTCTAGGCTTCAATTCATATGGCACCCAATTTCCTTGCTTTGGAATGTATCAGTCCATAATCATAATTAATCACATCCATGACCCATATAAATCTTACGATCAAAACTACCCAAAGTAAAATAAATGTCCGAAAATGTCACAAGCAATAAATTTAACAAGGATGATAAGATAAGCTTACAAATGGATCAGTTAAAAAAATTAACCAAATGTGATGACCTCATTTAAAAACAGTCGAAATATATATATATATACATACATATATATTTTCCGTTTCCTTCTTAAAGAGAATGGAACGATCTTCTCATTTACGTCTGAATTTATACTGAATCATTTTATCAAATATCTCAATAAGATTAAGTGGTCTTGTTTTCCTAGCATATATATGGCGGTCACTTTGTTGATAAAATCGGCGATATAATCTACCACTTGTACCTAATATAACTGTATATCTTACACATCGGTTACTGAGGGAGATTTCTTTTTTCAAACAAACAGGAATATTACACAATATGCTTTGATGCCAAAAATAGATCAATTCGGTCCATAGGTTCAACAGTCTTGGTAACATTTAGTCTAACATTATGATTTCCTCTGGTTGATCCTGTATCATAAATATTGCTGAACGAGATATATTAATGAAGTAAAATGAGCATATATTTTCCTGATAATAATATGATCTGGTGTTAAAAATGGATTAAATCGGTTCCGTACTACCCCCAGGTCTCATATACCTAATATAAAGATTATCGAACTTCCGATTGACTTTATACCAAACATATCGATCAGCACAAAAGGTATAGTAACAAAATTAAGTGTCCAAAATGGGTGAACTCAGTCAATGAAATATCGAAGCCTCAAAAAAACAGGATATATTTATTTTCATTATTCTAGTGCACATTATGCAGAATATATCCGCTGAAGTATGATTTGTCTTAATAAAATTCCGTCCTAATAAAAATATTTAGAGAAGAATGCTTTAGTTCATTGCCAAAGATAGATGAAATCGGCCCAGACCTCAATATACGTAAATAATTTTCGACAACGACCGAACTTGGTCTCTCCTTATTAGTTATTATCAGGCCTTACGCTGGTTTTGTTCAACTAGTTTTCGAGATTTCTAGCCAAATGAGAGTCCGTAGTGTCAGTGGTGCTCTGATGGTTTCTAACTAACATGTTATAGCTACTAACATATGTTAACAGTCTGACTAAGAGAGATTCACCGTGCGACAATTTTAAATTAAGGGATGATGGTGAATATAAATCTGGACGAGTTTTTTCATATTGTTAGTATGTCGAAATATGGGTCCCCTTGACATTGCATATAACAGAACCAAAAAAAATAAACAAAAGCCGTTAACCACTTAACCGTGAACGGAGTAGGTCAGCGCCTTAATGCGATGAACAAAATATATGAAACTCCGTGTTCATGAGTAAATTACTGTATACAAGAGTGGGCCATTTATTACAATAGTGAAGTGAGCAATTTAAAACCTTAAAGTAATAGTAAAAATATCAATGAAGAGTAGAGGCTTTGAAATAGAAATTGCTCACCGAAGACTTTTGGCTTTATTAGACCCTTCCTAAGGCCTTCCAGTAAATATTACGTCACCCATTTAATATGACTTGGCATATATTTTACGCTACCACTATTAAAACAACCATACCAACTTGCACTCTTAAAAGGACTATATACAATCCCTGGCTAATGTATCTGCCACTTCGTTCAAAAGATGTTTCGATAAAAGAATTCGGGTTTAAAAATAAGAATAATCCACTACAATTACTACACAACCAAAAATGGCGTTTTCATCTCTGAACAACTTCGCACCAAGAAAATTAGATGCTAGCTACAAAAACAAATTGCGGCAAGAAATCAATACCCTTATGGAGTGCTGCTATCAGCAAGCAAGTGTTGGGAATGTCAAAAATCGTGTCAACAACGCCAACATAAAACAACAGCGTAGCGACAGTCGTCGCACCAACACCAACAACACTACCTACCGAAGCAGGGAATGAACAAGCGTGAGTGCAACACATTTGATGCAAATGAAATGAACTTTGCACGCGTTGCATATTTTCCCATGATTGCAACAGCGCTCAACAAATGAACTTACATAAATATTTTGAACGTACGTTGTTTGCCGGTGCATATACACATGCGTGCCACAAGCTAATATCAGCGAGCAGCGCCAACAACTTATCTAACAAATGCTGCACTAACAAAACAACAACAGCAACCAAGCAAAAGTTAGCTATCGAAACTGTGCAATTGTCCACCCACATGTATATGGTGCAACAAGAAAAACAACAACAACATCGATACTAAATATTGCAACAGACGAGACTGGCTAGCCATAACAATCGACACATTGCCACGCATTGTCAAAGGAGCACTTGCAACATACTGCTCTCAAGCGCTGAATGTGCGCACCATACTGCCACATTTTGCTGGCTGGCTGGCCGCCATCCAAATCTAATCTGTGGCAAACATGACCGAGACACTTTTAGCGATATCGAGTGTTCAATATTCAAATTTTTCTCAAGTACCTAAGAATGACCAGCTATCCAGTGGAGCGCAACGTGCCACATGCACTTGCAACTTATAGTTATAAGACACCAATTGAAGTTGTTGTTGCTATTATTGCAGTCTGTCTCAATTGTCCGCGCCACAAGGTATTGGGCACGCACACCGCATCCATCCGCCGGTCCGTCCACCCTTCCCATTCCCATTCCATTGTCGTCTACATGTGCGCACCAACGAGGCGGGTGGAAGGCTGTCCGTACTTATCGTGTTTGCGACTCATTCCACGCTGCCCGGCACACTAACCGGCTAACACTTGCAACACATTCGCGCTCAATCGCGTAATTTATGTTCATTACCTTTGAGGTCGTTCGTTACTCGCTGGCGCGCTGTTGCTGCAACCTGGCGGCGGCCACATTCACAGCTGCACGCGTTGTCGTTGCTGTTGCTGTTGTTGCTGTTGGCATTGTCGTTGCTGTTTTCTTTATTGATATCAGTAAATTTAGATTTGAAGTGAATGCGCGCGCAAGGTGTCAAATGCTGAGTGTGGCGTGTCGGCAACTTGTATGTGTGTATGCATGATATACTTGCATTCGAATTAGGGATATGACTGTTATAACAACGTGTTGGTAACATTAAGAAAAATTTTTTATAATTTTATTTAGTTTTTAGGTTTTTATTAATTCTTTTATTTTTCTATTAATTAATAAAAAAAATTAATTAATTAAATTATTTTTTTATTAATTTTTTTAAGAAAAATGAAAAATAAATTGTATCAATAAATGCAACTGTAGCAAGACGCTTCAACATAATTTTTTAATCCTACTAGAAATTCTAACGATTTGCACATCTGCTGGTGATCGTCGGAAATAAAAAGGTCGAAATTTAGAAGTTTACATTCAAAATTTGCTTCGTCCTTAAGGTGACTAGCCAAACTAACCGCACACGACCATAAAACAAGTAAATTTTGGTCCTAAGAGTCCTAAGTCCTAAGTTGTCCTAAGGTAGGTATTAGTTATTAGTTATTATATTTGAAAGTTAGTCAGCTGCTTCTACAAAAATTTATTAAAATTTACTGCCACCGAATTCCATATGATAAGAACAACCTGCCTACGTATTTTCATTAAAATAGTTTCCTTACTACCTAAGACATATAATTTGACCGTTAGAGACCGTTAACCGTACAGACGGAAATCGTTACGTTCGGTATCTGGTGGCTGAAGAATGTATTCTTATTAATTTACGGACGAAAACGTAAGAATTTTTAAACCAATACGAAACATGACAAAATTGCTGGAATTAAACTTCATATTCCCATCAACATCCATGGTATTCTCTGTATCTAGCTGCTATTAACTTTTTCGTGTTCTCAGAAAAGTTAGAAATTCGTTAAAACCGTTGAATGGCCCGCGATGGTTGAATAAAGAGATCTAATATTGCCAAAGAAAAATTTGTTTTTCTATAAAACGTTACAAACTTTTCAGCCTGCTTGGTAATGTACCAAAGATAGATATAAAGATTGATTTGTTTCACATCTCAGTCGGCTCTCAGCTTCGCCTTCGAGAGCGAAACTTCGAAGAGCTAAAGTACTCATCAAGAACTTATACATTTTAGTTTCATACAGCTTATTCTACATAACCTCAAAATTATAATTTTTCTTCTTGCGTGCGCCACCAACTAAGCTTTAGTATTTCTAAATTAATCTACATATTAACCCAGTCTGATTATAAATAACCATCCGATTTCCATAACTTTCTATGGGAACACAATTCTAATTTGCTAACATTCTTTCAACTGTCTTTCGGCAAGGCAATGAACATATTATATACATAGTATACATTATTCTAAATACTTCCCATCATTCCGATATATATACAAGAGTTAATCGAAATACAGAATTTTAATGCTAAGTTAAACCGTCATACCCCTAATGTTGTCACATCTGGCCCACCGCTTTCCAGTCAGCGCGTCCAGAATGCGATCGCTAATGCCGTTGCCCATTTTGCGGCAAACTCTTGCATTTATATACTGGTACATATGTATTGCGGCTGTCCATTATATATATAGTAAATTATTTGAATTACTTAATTATGTAAGCGAAATCAAAGCACCAGTGGGCCTCCAGGTGAGTATGTTTAAGAACACATGCATGTATCCTTGTATGTATGTATGTATATATTATTATATGTATGCGCAAATGATATTTACCAATAAAACTTTATGGTGCACTTTATTGCTGCAACACTTACAACAACAAATGCATTTCTAATGGCAACAACAATTATGTGGCATTTATTTAACAGTTTGGTATAGTTATGTTACATGTGTTACTGTTAATATTACAGTTGTTGTTGTTGTTGTTGGTTGTTGGTTGTTGTTGGTTGTTGTTGTAATTGTCACTATGCTGCTAGCACAAGTTATTTGTTATTTATATGGTTGACCGGAAATATTGACACTACTATTGGCCACTTATGACTTTATTGTTTTTGTTTTTGTTCTTTTTTCTTTTTTCTCAATTTACGGTCTGGGAATGTGGTTTCCCTTCCGCCGGACTTCAAGCGCTTGCGGAAATATGTGGGCAGTGGGAATGTTGGTTGCTTAATTGGGCCAACTGCAGCTGCGATCAGAAGAATGCAATGTAAATTTGTTCGTTTTAGTTATGTAATTTTATGGTCGATAAGTTTTAACTAAAAAGAGCAATTTAAAAAGAGAGATTAAAGAAATTATTTTGTACAAAATTTTAAGTGTCATTTTCTAAGTGATGTAATTGAATATTCATCACATATTTCCTAATAACCTTTTTATAAAAATTTATGTTGCCATATTGTAGAAAAACTAACGAGGCAACAGATGTCGCTCTCTCAAGACTCTCCTAAACCTTATCTCCTGAACATAAATTTCAACTTATTGTCGAGAATCCTTTTTTAATGAAATGAGAATTGAGAAAGGAAAGGTGATTATAGAAAATCCCTCGATAACCCATCACCTTATGTGAAGTTTTGTTTTATAACTAATTAATGTGACACCAGAATAAACACCAGCAATGCTACCCGATTTGTAATCATTCTTGCCAACAGCTGTTATTTTGGGCTGAGTAGGCAATGAAGAAGTAAAACACTCTCTCGACGAAAATCAACTATAGCGAGTGGATGATTAGAGCGACCGATGAGACGGCTCATAGAATACTGCTTAAAGGAGCACGAACTCTATAAAGAGGCCAACATACAACTGCGAACCAAACCATAGGGCTACACAGTAAAACAAACGTCGTCCGAATGAATGTAGGTCCTCTAGCTCTGAAGATGACTAAAGTGATACCATTTCGTGACAGCAAAGACAATGCGAGACCTCAACGGAGTTGGAAAGATTAGGTGGCGATGGAATTGAAGGATTATGTGGAGCAATAACTACTAGGTGGCCATTTTGTGACCAGCAAAATTGGTTTACGTAGTTCTAAAAGCCCGAACACTGCAATAATATTGTGGTAATTATTTTCGTTCACGGTCTTATTGACTGGTTCGTTTACTTGTAATTTGATCAACGAGTTATGTTACTGACTTTTATTTACACCATGATGTAGAGTTATAGATCGAATGCGTGACTAACCTCGTAAGCCATTGGTGCGTGCCCTCAGATATGCCGAAATCTAATAAATATTTTCGACGGAAATTATTCCACTGACACAGAGTAAATTATCGCTGAACAAATTTTTTTACCAGTCCACTTAAAGGGTTAGGTTAGTCCACGATTTTCAAAACTTGAGTTATTTTTAGCCCAAATTACATTTTAGGGTATTAAAAACATTGTTCAAGGGGTAGGATAGTAAAAAAAATTTGCACTGCCTAAATATCCGTAGTGTCGAAGCTTTCGGGTTATTCAACTTCAGCACGTGAAACTTTAAATCAGTTTTTTTCGAAACTGGATTTTTCACAACAGGCGACGACTCCATTCGGAGATTATCGCTCTTATCTACTTGAAAATTTAATTAGTGTGAAAGTAACATTACTTAGTAAATTAAGTACGATTATTTTGTTATTATTAAAACCTTCTTTTATAAATAATTTAATTCTAATTTTTTCATCCAAAATTTAACCTTTTTGTGCAAATCCGCCATGTTGAGAAATTATCTTCTTCTTTTCTGGTAGCACTTGCTCCTAGAATCGCCGTCGACCGTTGAGCGCAACTTGAATATGACGATTCCGAAGATTGGCCTAGTTGCCGCCATTTTGTATCAAAAGGTCAATGTAAATTTTGTTTATACACTTAAATGCATATTTTATAAAGTTTGAAAGAGATATAAATTTGTTTATTTTTCTTTGCTTCAGGAGTACATTATAAAAGTTAGGGCTTTTTTGAGGACCCTAGACTGATCTACCTTAGAAGATCGAAGCAAAGCGCAAAATATTTGGAAAAAGTATTTCGCATAAAGTAATTGCATTAGTGGTTTCTTCCGATAAAAGATTTTCAAGCGAACTGGTTTGTACCAAAGCGCTGTTCAAATACCATTAAGTACAGTTCTCAACGGTACGAAAAGTACGATAAACTGGATTAAACCAAACTTAAGAAACAACAATAGATACGTAAAGGTGAATAGGTCAGGGAACAACAGCCGGGCTGCTTTTTTGTTGCTATTAAATTCAGATTTTTTGCTAAATATTTTGCTAAATAAATTCAGATTTTGTGTCGCTTAAGCTTACGGGCTTTCACATTTTTAATCTCATTCCAGTTGATGTAAGTAAATGAAATGTGGCGCAAGGCAGATTTTCTTTTCAAATTTCCCGTTGCCAACTACAGAAAAGGCGAGTAACTCGAGCTAACCGAAGCATGAACACAGCTTTATAATCAACGTTGCCGTTTTGGTTCGATCGAAACAAAAGTGGTAGTTTGATTTGCCTTTGGTAGTTTGGTTGGTATGCAAAAGGTTTTGACAGGCAATATTATTTATCATATATATGTACAACGTAAGTTAATTTTAAGATTTAATAAAAAAACAAAAACAGCCAAGAATGACACCCCTTTGCTCAATGTGAAAAAAGGAGAGATGTAGCTATACTTGAAATCAGTGAAAAGGATACCCAACTTATTGCAATGTGAGAAAGTGTAAAAAATTTGCATTATTTGTAACATTTTGCATTATTGCCAGATCAGTTGAAATACAGATTTTGGGGCATTTAAAATAAAACACCCGACATTTGTTTCGAATAAAAATGAATTTATATTGATTACCGCATATTAATAATATTAGTTAAACAAAATAACCCTGACGAGCATTGCACATGAGCAATTATTAAAGAATAAGGGCCATAAAGCCGCCAATAACTAAGAGCAATTGGTTCGCCTAGTACAAATCCCATATGAGCAACAGGAGGATAAGCAATCAAAGACTTTAAATCCGTTTGCCCCAAACACAACAAACTAATTAATACTCCTCCCACTAATCGCAGTAGTAAAAATTACTCAGCTATTCTTCGGACCTCTCCGAATAATAAACGAATGAAGAAACCATTGCCAACCCAGCACCCCCTATTTAAAATAAGCGTTTAATATACAGAGTAACTAATTACATGTTGTGGTTTAATGGTATATTAAAACAACCGGGTTTTGAACTTTCATTATTAACTAAAATACAGTTAATAACTCGTTAACGGTCAATTAAAAATTTTTTTGTATATAATTTTCAATTAAAATTCAAAATTAATACCACGAAGTTGCAGCTCACAAAACTTTTCCTCGAATGCATTTACATTTCCCTTTTCCTTTTATTTTTATTGTTTTACATATTTATTTATGATATTGCATGGCGGTTAGAAATGACTTCGTTAAGATATTTTTTTGCCAATGTTTCAAACTGGCCGTTACAGTTTTTCTAGCTGCTAAAAGTCAAACCTGCCTGATCCTGTCAACTGGCGAAGTCGGGAAGGTGATTAACATACTCAATTTCGCTTCCTAATCTTTTCTTGAAACTATGAAATAAAGATGAAAATTGTCAATTTTTCAATAGCAATTCTGGAACTTAATTCAACAAAGGAAAGAAGAGGACGTTTCATGGTAAATACTAAAATAATATAAATAAAATAATGTAAATAATAGTAAATACTTCTTTTTATTTTATATAGTTGCTAATATTATACTTTTAAATTTTCATTAAATGTTTGATATGAATTGCTTTAATCTCAATGTTGTGTATTATTTGTTAATTTCATATATAAAATTTTTGATACATACATATTATGTGCTTAATATAGCTAAATTTAATTTAACGCTAAGGTTTACTTTTATGTAAATACTTTTCCAAAGGTGAAATAAATGTGAAATAAATAATGCTTTGTTTTGATCGAAGAAAAATTGCGTCGCTTTGATACAGATTCTGTAGGCTCTTTCGTGCTTAAAGATTCTCTCAAGTGGCAACACTGATTTTAGTAATTTTTCTTGAAGAGTAACACTTATGCGAAGCAGCGAACCGGTAAAAGTCATGTTGACATTTAGCTGTGCTGCCAAATTTACTGCGCTCTTGCTGCTGTCAAATTTCGTACAATTTCTTTATGTACTCTTCATTTGCTGTGCAATAATTAAAAGTGTGAAGAAGGTGTGATCAAAGTGTTGCACTGGTTTTCTGCATCGTCAAAGAGCAGAAAATTGCCAAAAATTGTAGTGTATATATACATATATATATATATATATATATAAAGAGTGCAGCCGCCGCAAAAAAGCGCACCAGCCGCAATTGTGTGCTCAAGCGAAAGATGGGGAAGCAGGTGTCTAAGTAAAAGTAGATAAGCAACGTCTGAAAGCAGTTTTCTTTGCTTTAGAACGCAGACAAAGAAAACGCAATAGCAATAATATAAGAATTTACACTCGTGTGGAAAAATAACTCGCATTAAGTCGAGCACCGACAGCAGCAGAGCTGTGACGACGACAACGACAACGGCGACGTCGACGTTGACTTACGAAAAGTAGAAAAATAAGTGCATCTGCAAAAGCAGCAATTTTGCAAAGACAACCGCCAGTAGCAGGCCTACACGCAAAGCAGCAAAAACTACACAAAAATGCTCATATTGCAAAGCTAAACAACAATTTGCCACTTTTCCCCACAGTTTTATTTTTTTTATTTTATTTCTTGGTTTTTGCATAATTTAAATCTTTCTTACGTCGATTTTTCATTTCTTCCTGTGCCACTACAAAGCGCACACATTGCTCGCCGTCAACTGAGTGCGCCGCATAACTTACGACCAACCTGCCGGTCGACCTACCTACCTACCTACGTAAGTACTATCAAACAGTTAAAACGCGAGTATGACGAGTGCAACGCCCACCCAGTGGTGTCTACTATGTCACAAAATGTTTTAACTGCGTCTACATTATTTTATCGTTCGCTAACAAAGGTTTTTAACTCTTCTTTCAGTTATATAGAGTATTTGATGATTATTACTTTATGCATACATTTAATCGCTGCTAAATAAGTTACATTTGGCAATAGAAATCTATTTGGGCTCTCCGGATTTCACAAGTTTTTGAAAATTTGCTGTGCTCTCCAAAAGCAAGCTTATTGCTCTACGAGATTACGTTTTGTAGCAACTGAATTGCAAAATTAATTAAAGGTAAGTAATGTTTGTATAAATAATGAAAAGAAAACTGTACTAGATATGTACATATATATGTATATATATTTAAATGTACACAGTACTTAAGCGATTTCAAATCATATGTTATCAATTCAGGTTAGCAAGCTATTTAACAAGCTTACACACATCTAAACACTTTGTAAACATCTATCATTGCTTGTAAACATCTAAACACAGGCTAAGCCTACCTTTGAACATAGCAGACCTAAGTCACGTGCAATTTATTGCACATTCATTACCTACAAAAATTAATTAATTAAACAAACAAAGTCACAGGTCAGCGCTTATCTCCAGTGATGCAAACAGTGTGTATTTATTTATATATTAACGTATTCATGAGGCATGGCTTACATGCGCTACGAAGCCGGTTGTTCAGCTGTTCAGTGCAAATTGTCAATTCAGCAGTTTAAGGTGCATATTCATGTGCAGGAGCACGATACCGGTCCAAACGCCAACCGCTGCTTATAATAACTCGAGGTAGACGCAGACAGTGCTAAATAAAAATCTGTTATTTTGGTAACAAAGAAAGAGTTGCTTGCAATAATTCTTCTGCGTAGATATTTATTTATAAGTAAATTTAAATAGTTTATGATGTAATGATTGCCGGCATATAAAATGAATATTGTGCACTTCAAGTAAAGTAGCGCGAAGTAACTTTAGCACAACGAAACACGAATTTTTGAATATTTCAAGTACGCAAATTTTGTGTGCCTTCAGACATATGTTTATATTGCACATGCATGCGTACATACTAGTACATGTGTACAATATTCATATTTACGACACTGTTTTGCAATAATAAAAAACGTGCTGGCCAACCGCAATCTAAAATAAAAGCACACAATTATTGTAGATAAGCGGAATGTGCGATTTTAATTACGTTCTTTTAGATTTTGGCAATGCCGCGACTACCATAAACCAATGCAATTCACATTTTCTACGCTTATCTCTATTTGGAAAGTAGAAATTCACACACAAAATCTTTTCATATCAGACACAAGCGCATGCTAAGCAATATTAATTGGTTTTCTAATTCCAGATGGTTAAGGAAAAGCCTAATTCTACACGAATTTATGACAAGGATGGCTTTCGCCGTCGTGCCGCTTGCATTTGTGTGCGTTCCGATGCCGAGGCAGAGGTAATATATATATAAAATATTTTGCTGCAGCATATTTCCATTAATTGCCGTTTTTTGTTTATATGTTTAGGTGCTGCTGGTGACGTCGTCACGCCGTCCGGAATTGTGGATTGTGCCCGGCGGTGGTGTTGAACCCGAAGAGGAGCCTTCGGTAACGGCTGTGCGTGAAGTGCTCGAAGAGGCCGGTGTTGTGGGCAAGCTTGGCCGCTGTTTAGGCGTTTTTGAAGTGAGTACAAGTGTTTATATAAACAATTTAATATAAATACTAAAGTGAATATGTGTTGTTTTTGTACTTAGAATCGCGAACATATGCATCGCACTGAGGTGTTTGTTATGACCGTCACCAATGAATTAGAGGAATGGGAAGATTCGCGTAGCATTGATCGTAAACGCCAATGGTTTTCCATTGACGATGCGTTGACACAATTGGCACTGCATAAACCAACACAACGGCACTATTTAATGCAGCTTAGGCATTCAAAAAGTAATACGACCGTTTCGAATACACCACCAGCATCGCCTACAGAAACATAAGGATAAAATTGTAGTTTGTCACACGTGGACCGTAGACTTAAAGTGACACCCACAAACACACGCGCACACACACACACACACACACACACATACATGAAAACACATTAGCATATAAAAATACATACACGCATACTTGGTGCGGCGGTGTTTGCACGCATCACCAACACAGTTGCCGTCAGGCACACTGCTGCAGCGCATGTTAAGAGCTATAATAATACACATAAATTTACTATTCTTTTGGTTAATTTGCACACAATTCACTTTCATTCAAATTTACTTTTGTTTCTTAAAAGCGAAATGCAGGCAACATACAAAAAAAAAAAACACACACACACCCACAGGCTTAAATATTCAAAATCATTACCATTAATTATGCCGTAAAGTGAAACATGTTATAATATACAATAGTATTAAGTTGAAAAGTTTATTTGATTTATGCAAAACACCATAGACTCTATAAAATTATGCTCCACATCAACCAACAATATTCATCACTAACTTAGATAAGATACTTTTTAATACTGTAATAAAGTCTATAATGTTTAAGTTGAACAAAGTGAAATGTAAAGCAACTGCTTACAAGTTGTCTGACAAAAAAATTAAGAAAAAAAGTGAAAAAAATGCAAAACGAGCAACGCAGCATTATAAAAGTAAACGATATTGTTGACTTTAACTGAAACGCAGTTCTAGTTTGTTGGGGAATACGAAATTTCACGCAGTAAACGTACATAACTAAATATAGATATTTTCATAAAAATAATAATAATGAAAAGTAACGAAATTAATTAAGGGAAAGCCTACACAATGATAGCAATGCAATTGACGCAAATAATAAATAAACGAAATAAAGAAAGTTTAATTGAAAACTTTAAACAAATTGCACGTTTTTTGTAAATTTCTACCTAGATTTTCTACTATTTTATAATTTAAATGAAACGATAAGAAACAAATGCTTATAACTACTTACTATTGTAATGTATGTATGTAATATTGAAGTTGCGCCAAGCTGCTTTTTGCGGAAGCAATTAAATTGTCTAATCAAAATTCTAAAAACAAAAACAAAACAAACAAAACACAATTAAAAAAGCAACCAAACCAATTATGAGTATCTAGCATGTATAAATAAGAAAATTAAACGAAAAGAAAAGGAAAATGAAAACGTTTGCGCATAAAATTGTGTGTGCGTTGTTAAGTGTTAATTTTGATTTGCGTAAATAATTTCAGTTTTGTTTTGTTACACTTGAACCATACACTATACTGTAGTTGCCTTCCGTATTGAATAGATTGCCTGCTAAGACACCGCTTTGATACGCATTTACATTTTTATTATTTATTTTTTATTTTTTATTTATTTTTTTGTTGTTTTTGTAATATAGTGGTATATGCATGAAGTTGTGCTGGCAATTAGTAAGTCAATGCAGGCGACGGCCTGCTGCTCCTATCACCGCCTAGCACGTACCACGAAGCAAGGATTTTGTTTTTGTTTAGTGTTGCATTGCAACGTTTTGTTGCGCGTGCTTCTTGCAACAGCTGTGGCACGTAATGCTGTTGTTAAAGCGTAATTCACACACGTTAGACTAAACTAAACGCAGTCGCACTAACATTGTTAAGGAAGGAAGAGTAATTTCTAGTTTAAATATAAACGTTATAAGTAAATAATAAAAGATTTAATAAATAATAAAAGTAATAAATATATAATAAAAGATTTAATAAATAAATAAATAAATAATAAAAGCTTTAAATAAATGCAGCAAAATTTGAAAAATTGTAAAAGCGCATATACATGCGTAAAGTAACTGATATAAAGTGAAAAATAAGAAAAATAACTATTGCAATTATAATATTAAAAACAAAAAAAAAGATATGTTATACATGTAAAATGAGTAAAAAATAAAAGAAGAAAAAAGAAAAAAACGAAAGATATATTAGAACGTACACTTTCTTTTTGTTGCTTGTACCAAGATTATTTATTTTCAATGTAAAGTTTTTTTTCATTTTTGTAAATAAAGTGATATTGGCGATTTTGGAGCTTTTCAAAACTAATGGCATATATGATTTGTACGTTTGTTTGTATACATGAGTATGTGTTTACAGTTATATTTGGTAATGAGCACATTTATAATACTGGAGTACTTATAAATATGTGTGTCAGAGTATATGTACTTTAGTATGTGAGTATGTATCTCATCATATATACATATATATACATATATACATATGTACATATGAACATATATATATATATATATATTTCTACCAAAAACTTGTTGCAAACTTTCGCTTGCACTTATCCTCATAGAGTCGTCGCATCTGGGGCTGTATCCGGAAGTGCTGAAATTTATCTGGAAACAACGTCACATAAGCACATAACAACTGTACGTTCTCCTGCTTTGGCGCGTCGATGCACATGCGCTGCTCGCACCTGCCACGGCAATCATGCCACTGACAATCGGCGTCGATCCCACAAGATTTACCACTCGCCAGCTTCTTATGCAATTGACTCTCCAGTTTCATGTATCGCGCGTTTACAGCTTTGACTCTAACGGTAAAAAAATATATATATATATTTATATATATATTGTAGTATTAACCAGCAAGGACTTGACTGCGGGCGATTAGTTACCTTTTATCAGCTGTTAAGCCAAAATTATCCAAATCAATTTTGCAGATTTTCACTGGATCCGGTTTGATCATATCCAAGCGCAATACATATTCGTATAGGGTTTTGAAGTTCAGATATTTCTGTGAACCACCACTGCAAAGAAATAAATTCCATGATTTATTGATTTTTTGTTCATTGAAGTACTCATATTTAATTCCCTCTCCATATTTGATAGCACAAAATACAAAATTTGCTCTATTGTTATATCTATTTCTCACGGTCTGAGTCAAACAATACTCTCACGAGCTTTTTTGTGTTTTTTTTTTTTTTTTGGTTTGGTACCATTGTTATTGGCGTAACAGTGTATCTAGACCCCTAGGTAGTCATCGAAGTCATCAAACGAGAGGTCCAGGAAACGTGTTGTTTCGACCGGATCGGAATATAGGGAGGAGTATGTTAGATGAGTTGGTTTAATATGACATGCAAAGAGATGTCATGCGGGGACTCTGCATGCAGGACACAGGTTCAATATGTCGGAGAAAATTCTGTATAAGTAGCAGTCTGGGTCAATTATCTAGATCTATGAAATATTTCTCTAACTATATACGTTTTTGACATTATTATACATTCAAATGCATAACTAAATTCGATCTCAACATACCTAATACTAAATATAAGGGAAATGGAGCCCCTTTTGGAGCTATAGTCTTTCATTTATTGTTGTCGTGGCAAAAAAAAATTGGGTTTCCTCTTTAGGCCTTGACCGGAATCTATCGCGGTGAGAGCAATCGAGCGATGAAATTTGCTTGTGTTTGTCATTTTGATTCCAGTCTAGAAATTTGCCCGAAAAGGGATTACGTTACGCAAACAATACTCACAAAATCTCAATGTAAATACGTAGTTGTTTCTCAAACAGACGAGATAACGGGCGCTGCAGAATGTAATAACCACTGAATTATTGTCCCTCGCTATAGGGGAGATCAATAGCCCAGTTAACAGCTATAAATACTTTTTTTGGTAGTAAGGGGAAGAAGTTTGACCAAGTTAAATGTTTTCAAGGTTAGATTTTAAATAAATTCAAATATATAGCAGTATTTTATTAAAAGCAGTTACTCACGTTTTCGACTTAAAGGGAATAAGTAATTGCTCCGTTGCATACAAGTTACGACAATTGCCCAATATAGTTGGAAATATTGCCTCATCTTCGAATAGCTTAGACATCACATAGTCATCGTTATTGAAGAGGTACCAGAAATCTTTCATTTGACTCGGTTTATATTCATCGACTTCTGGGTTTATTAACCCTTTTAGCTGTTCGTAAAGAAGCTGGAGAAAATATAATGCTTTCATTAATAAAAATACTTGAGGAATATTTTGTATAAAGGGACCTAAACTCTTAGGTTCACAAATTATTTTTACTCTACTTGCATAAAGCTTAATTATCGATAAATTAGCTATTATTAGTAGAAGAGTTAAAGATTTGCGTGAAAAATACTGAAACGAGATATAGACGTTGACAACACTTGCCATTGATACAAGTTCCGAACAAAAACTAAAGTTATAGAAGTCTTCGAGTCTCGCAGGATAATGCGGAACCTCGAACAAATTTCTTACACGGCAGGGAATCTTATAAAATTTCATTAAACTCCCGAAAGTAAAGTTGAGAATTGTAGAGTCCTTTTTTTTTGAAAAAATTTAGACGCATTTCACATCTAGCGAATTATTTTGGTTTTCATAAAATTTGTGATTGTAATTTTCGAGCTCGACAATGCCTTTCAAGAGGCTCTGGGACGCCTAATGAAGCGTGTGAGAAATGCTATTCAGTAGAAGTACTTTTCTTTTCTTTATATGTCTACATCTTTGTGCCATTCTTTCAGAGGAATCTTCTAAGTAGATTCCATGTTCATTGTTAAGCATTTTTGCTGAATTACAAACCTCTCTTCAAAGAAATATTCTGATGCTTAAGCTGTTGAGGTAAAATTTGAACTATTGAATGTAGGTAATTAGACCATTGGAACATGTTTAAAGTTGCCATGTTGATCAGTGCAAATTAAAAGACATTAAGTTCGAAAAGAAGAAGAAGTTATTCAGACAGTTCAGTAATATTCCAAAAGATAAAACATAAGGCATGTTTGTGTAGATTTCGCCAAAAAAAGTCGCGGCTTTACAACATTTTTAATGGTTGGTTTTCATTATGTCAAATTCAATGACGAAACAAAGGGCTTAATTGACAACAATATAATATCGTTGTAATTATTTTTTAAACACAAATTTAACTTTTTTTTGTCTTAAGTCGCAAATTTGCGCTAAAGTGTTGTTATAAATTGCTATAAAAATGAAATTACTACTGCTTTAATTTGTCTACACGATTGTCATTAAATTTGACATTATATAAACCTAACCTATCTCGAAACGATGTATCTGAACTCCCTTTGGCTAAGGTGACTTTTATGAAGCTTTCGTCAACCAGTTTTAGCATTCCGTAGCCAGCGAGGTACCGACAGAAAATAGCAAAATCAATTGCTGTCTGGGAACTTTTGAAAGCATAAACTAAAGACACTCAAAACCTACTCAGAGTACTTGGTTTGGAAAAAAGTAATGTGAAGCTCGTCAAAAAGTGGCTTTTTGTAGTGAATAGTAATTGAAAATCGTCTCGAAAAGTCGCTGGTTGGAAACTCTTAAGTCTTTCCTTCTTGTAATTATACATTAATATTTAATTTTTCCCAAACTCACCACATTATCTTCCAGAGTCACATTATAATTGACTAATAGGTGCATTTTGATCATGTGATACAAGTCTGAAGATTTCGGATATACTTTCTTTCCGTGCTTATCGCGCCATACCAGATCGTCAAACTTTCCCAACGCAACCTAAAGGTGAATATGTATATATATATATATATATATATACATAAAATTGGTTAGTTTTTTTTTCTTGCTTTTGTAGTGTATTTCATTATTTGCTTTACTTGGAATTCGTAAACATTTCCATTTCTTTCGGTGGTAAATACCTCTGGTAGCCTGTGGATGCAGTTATAATTACTAAAAGCCGACACTTCGCTGCAGAGTTCTTTACACAACGCGCCGCTGGTTTTGTTTTGACTGTGAGACTTGCACTGCAAAAAAGTTTCATTGTATGTACTTAACAGTATAAAATACAAAGCATTAAATCTTTGTTTGATTCTACTCACTATTCTACGTATTATATCGCGTTCCAATAAAGTCATGCAAAACAGTGCCAACATACCGATCGTAATGATCATAAAGATAATAATGAATAAAAGATAGCGATAACATTTGCGTAGTCCACGCACTAACAGCATCAGGGACGGGTAGAGCATCTTGGCAAGCGCTTCTTAGTTGTCAACAATTATTAAAAATTGTTAATACTTGTATATATTTATGTTCACATGTGTATTTTCTTTGAGAATAACTTATATTCTTATAAACGCTGCTTTAAGTTTGATACTTTTATTTTCCCGTGTTTTGGAAGCGCCGAAAACCACCACTAACCGCAAATGACTGCTCTAACGAGCTTCATTGTGACCAGCGGTTTCGCTTTGCTGATAGGGGTGGATTAGTTAAATTTTGACAGATGTAGAACATGCGCACTCGTCTCTTCCCTTTTTGAAGGTACATGTCTATTGCAAGCCGGGAAATCTCTCCTAAATAAAACATATTCTCTCACCAGTTCTTTAAGCTTTAAACATATCAAAGGCGATTGAGTAGCTTTATATGGTTTCTCAACTAAATGAATTCTCGTTTTGAAACCTTTCGCACATAGTTTTGAAAAATAAACTTGTCAAAAAACAACAAATATTCACAAAATGTTTTATTAATGTGTTTAGCAGAACCTTCTTAATTTCGTTTTATATAGGCAATCTAACTTGTTACGGAGACCGAAAGAAGATAAACTCATCCGGTCTCCTCTGGCGACTTAAAAAGCAAAATATTTGGAAAAATGGCAATTTTTTTCTCAATATAGTATCCTTCCTTCTCAATACGGAGCACCCAGCGATACTCCGACTTCTTTAGAAACTAAAAAACTTTTCTGGAGATTATGCTTCCGTGGCGGTGAAAACCTCCTCATTCGACTGTACTTTGTGCCCGGCAATTAACTTTTTTAAGATTCGAAACAAAAATAAGTCATACACCTAATTTAGGGTATATGGTAGATGGGAACCGTAGATTGGTGGAAGGGTAGCGGGAACGATTTCCCTAATTTTCGCCACAAAACTGTAGTTTATCCAGAAAAATACGTTCATCTAATTTTGTTACGATATATTAAATGCTGACTGATATATATGGTATATAGTTAACCGAAAATTCGAAAATCATTACATTAGGTAAATAGCATTTTTAACACCGGGGCACATTATTATCAGAAAAATGTGCTATATGAATTTCACTAAGATACCTCATAAGTTTACCACATCACATCGCAAATTGATATTTTCGGTATAAAATCAACCATTGGCACTGCGGTTCTCAGACTCGGTATATGGAGGTTTGAAATGTTATGGCTCGATTTCAACAATTTGCGCAAAGTTTTATTCCGATATTTTCATTGGTCGAATATTTGCTGAGATATGAGATTACATCCAATAGTGGGCGATGCCAAACCCACAATTTTTTACGATTTATTTTTTTTTTGAAAAGTTGTCGCAATTTTAGTAATTTTCATTATCCGATATCCATATTCATGCATGCACATTTATGTAGCACTTTGTATTTTGTCGCTTACCGACATTTTGTTGGCGTGGCAGTGCTTCGATTTTGCCCTTCTGTAAACTTCTCATAGCGCCATGGAACACGTGTACCAAGTTCCATTAGGGTATTTAAACTTTTGTTCAAATTATTGCCTGCGCCAACAACCGACCGACCGCCGGACAGACAGACAAGAATCCAAACGCAATTCGCTTCCTCATACCGATCATTTATATATATATATATATATAAATAACTCTATAGCAAACTATATCAAAGTACATATATCAAAACTGTATACTCCATGCAAAATGTTCCGAGAGTATAAAATCGGAACACCAAAGAGCACTTATGTATGTAAATACATACATATATATATATATGTATATTAAGTTCTAGAAGTTATAATAACTACATTATTTAGATAATTTGTTTATGTTGTCAAAAATGTTCGGTTATTTTACTGAGTCGCACTTACGAGGAACTATCAAAACGCAAAATGAAGCGAACACTCAAAATACGACTTTTAATGGGCTCCAATAAATTTGTTCCGATCGCGTGATCTATGTCGCGATGTTACGGTCCTGAATATAAACATAACGTTTCTGCAACTAGCTGACGATATATAGGTTCATATATAGCATAATAGTAATTATCTGTGATTGCTCATCAACTAATAAGTATTTGACAATTTTTTGTCCAACTGTGCTTAGTTTTTTGAAGAAAGCCAATGGCAATAAGCATTATTCGAAATTAAGGCTATTTATAAGGTAGAGAGAGGTATTCACTGTACGAAAAATGTAACGTTTCAGTCCTTATTTCTCCCAGTATTTTAATTAAATTCTGAAAGTAAGGACGTGTATAAATTGTGACGAAGACTTTTCTATGATCCAAAAATGAAAGATTTCGGAGACGGCTAAGTCATGAACGTTAGAATTTGAGGAAGCCATATAAAAAAATTGTTGAATTTTTATAGTGAGTTAATTGGTCTACTAACTGGTATGTTTACCCTATTTAATTTATGTGCATTCATTATTACATATTAAAACATTAAAATTTATATGAAATATAAACAATCATTTACCATTAAAAATTTTATGCAAATTTGAGTTTTCAGACACGCAACTGTGGTAAACAATTAACATAAAACTGAGATGTGTTTTATTTTTAGCATTTTTAATTTGCATAATTTCAATCGTAAACATGAGTATACACTACATATATATTTGGGCTACTACTCAGTGGATCAAGAGTTCATATTCCACCTTTCCGTCTTCCGACTTACATGACCTTCCATTTTTATCTACAGATGTCCCACTGCTTCAATGCGTCGACTTCTTCTGTACCTTGGGACGACTGGTGGCTATTGGACATAATTATTAGACAGCAGATATCAGCAATAAGTTACTATAACTCAACCGGATCAATGCTTTTGTTAAAAAAAGAGTGGATATGTCGATTAATTGATGTCACTCTCACTAGGTGTGTTTCTAACAGAAAGCGGATAGAATGTA
Organism: Bactrocera minax; assembly: GCA_021498325.1. Classification (NCBI taxonomy): domain Eukaryota; kingdom Metazoa; phylum Arthropoda; class Insecta; order Diptera; family Tephritidae; genus Bactrocera; species Bactrocera minax. The sequence goes on from JAKEEE010000001.1 coordinate 7,864,050, forward strand.
TCGATGACCTGGATAGTCAGCTGGCATGCTCCATTCCAACATAACAGAAATATATTCCACTAAAAAGTTTCTGTAAATATCCTAAAAGAAATTGACATATTAAAGCTCAAACTCTATCTTTCTAAGCGGTTTGGTATTTAGCCCTTATTTAGTTATTATTAGCTCCAGCTGAATAAGCGCTAAAAGCTAAAAGTCCTGAAAATATTGTTGAGTTGCATACTATACATATTTAGGCTCAAATTCTTACTTTTTATTGTATACTCTCGCAACATGTTGAAACAGAGTATAATTCTTTTGTTCAACTAACGGTTTTGTAACACCTAAAACTAATCGAGATAAATGTAAAGTTATATGCAATATATTGAAATGATCAGGATGACGAGACGAGTTAAATTCAGTTTGACTGTCTCTCCGTGCAACCGATAACTGGTGTAAAAATTGAGATATCGTGATGAAACTCGGTAAACATGCTCCTTGCCACTCTGAGGATGTTGTTATTGTAGATGAGGATGCTGTTATTGCGAGTTAGATGAGCGGAATCGGACCACTTCCACGCTCTCAAAATGCAATAACTATAAGCCACAAATTGAGATACAAACTATAATTTAGTATAAAAAATTGCATTAGGAAGGGACATTTGGCGTTGAAAAATTTTTTAGAAGTGGGTATGGCCCAGCCCTAATAGGCTTAATGTACATATATCACAAAACCACTTAAGCTATATCAACAAATCCTGCTTAGGACAAATCCCTCCAGCAGCTCCTCAGACAGTGTGAAAATATGTGAAATCAAATGATAACCTGGTCCATATAACAGTTATTTTGAAAACTTCTAAACGTGTTCATTATTCATTATCATTATCATATATCATTCATTAAATAAGTACGTTAGAAACATTAAATTTCACAGTCAAAGCGGCACCTAAAGGCAGTTTTAAATTCATTCTGATTCTTTACAGAACTTTACAGAATATAAATCAAGTTCCTATGAAGATATCGGCACACAACTTTGCACAAATAGGGCTTTCAAGGTATTTCGTTTTACATCTAAAAATTGTCCAAATCAGACAACAACTTTCCAAGTTCCTAGAAATCGAATATGTGGACCTCATTGCCAGTGGCTGACTTTTTACAGAAAATAGCGATCAACTTCTGAGATATATTATTGAAATTTACAGAAAATCACTTCTTGATTTCCGTTGTATCAAAAAAAGATAAAATCGGGCCAATACTTTTTCTAATCCCCATATAATTAATAAAACCATTTTAAAATTTCCGGTGGACTTTATATCGTATATATCCGTCGATATATTAGATATCTTAATGAAATTCAAAGAGCGTCTTTCTCTGAAAATATTGTGTCCTTATGCCAAATATGGATAAAATTGTGCCAATATATATCATAGCCCCTATATACATAATATAATGATTTTCAAACATTCGGTTCATTTTATATCGGTAAATAGGTAAGATATCATAGCAAATTTAAGTGAACGTATAATCTTGGATACTGTATAGTTTGATAGCAAATGGGTGAAACCGGTCCCCGAATTATAATATACTACCGAACTCGGTAGTTCATTTCGTTTGTAACGTTGCTTGTAGCAATCTAGTCTCTATCATTCTTGGATTAGACTGAATTCACTGCTGGGATGACCATTTGTAATTTAAATACGCTTTAAAAACTATAATTGGTTAATAACTATAAATTATTATACTATTTTCGTAGTCAGTATTTTACTGTCAAAGAATAAATTTTCCAGTATTGTGTTTCGAGACACGCAACTCCACTAAACCATTGGCGCGCATAATGTGGCAGCCGCCAAGTATATTTCTAATATGTGTATTTTTGAGTATGGTAAGTATGCTTTCTTAGACGACTTCCGACTACTTCCGAATTAATTCTATATTAATTGTACATTTAATAGACGTGGGCGGCCAAATCGAAAGTGTACATCAAGTTAACCAATATACACTGCGAGTCCTTCAATAAATCCTGGGTGGTGGTAAATGAGTGTCGTTTGCGTGCGGTAAAACGGGATATCACGACCCTGAATCTAAATATATCAATTCTACATCCGGCCAACGATATTAAGGTATAAGGCGATAAAGGAGTTTTTTTTTTGTTAATATAAGTTTATTAATCATTTCTCTAGGTGGGTATAGCATACATGAAGAAAGCTAACGGCTTCAAGCCTTTTGTGTTGAATTCAACTGTAGATGCTTGTAAGTATATGCTCAAGAGGAATAACCCCATTGCCAATTTGGTGTTTCCATTTTTTGAACACTTCACTAATATAAATCACAGCTGTCCATATGTGGTGAGTATATATTTAATTATTATATACGTATTTTGTTTTTATTATTATAGATCCGTTGAACATTTCCAGGGCGAACAAATTTTGAAGAACTTTTATCCGAAGAATGAAATAATTAAATTGTTTCTTCCTGCAGGAGATTATCTTTTACTGTTGTCTTGGATACTGAGTAAAAGGAAGACCTTTGTTACTAATGTATATTTCACTTTCGAGGGGTGAAATTTCGGTTTGTAATGATTGGACCTTGGACTATTCATTTATATAATATATGGCTAAACCTAAATTCCGATTAACGAGATATGTGTTTCTATTTACTATTTCCATATATATAGATAACTTTTCTGGTGGCACATATTATTGAGCTTTATTGCAACTTTGTTTTATTTATATTTATAAATTCATGCATCGGCTACTGATTGTTTGTTCGATTCGCCACTCTCCAAAGTTTAGTGAAAGATAAAGGCAAGCTAGGTCAGACTTTTTAAATATATGATATTATACTCCTACATGCATATATATAGGACCATTAACATTTGAAAACGAAGTATTTTGCTTAGTCTGATTTAGCCAAATTAAACTTTTGTTGCATTTGACCCATTTTGGGACACTCTGGCTGCCTGTATATTATTTGGTTTCGAATTTGTTTGCCTTTTCTCTTTGCACAGGCAATGAAATTTGGTATACTAATCAGAATAATTTTTATGGTTGCAATGCCTTGTACTATATGCTCATACGTTATACAGAGTTGAGCCGAACACACTATCTAAAAATATATCTGCCCTTGTCTGTCGTTCACCAAAAAGGAAATGGTATTTATTCTCAAGGAGGAAAGATGTTCAAAGATATCGTTGAAAATTTATGAAAATCTACATGAAGACACCTCCGTAAAATACCACTTCATAAAATTTGGTATCGATCCCAGTTTCCGGTCCATATCTAGTAACATTCGCTCCTCGACAAGAAATAGCAACCCCACGAGTGTCTTTTTGTCATGCAAACGGTCTCTTAAAATCCATCGACCCTTTGACGGTTGCATAAAAAAACTCGAACTGGCATATTGCAATTACATTTATATAAAGTCTTGGCTGTCTTGGCGACAATTTTGATATTAATTACACTTAACTTGGTACACGTGTTCCTTGGAGACTGGTATTGCCATGTCCGCAAAATTCTGTTAAGTGAAAAACTATGAAGAGCTATCACTAAACAATAAATTAAAACACAAAAGTGTGATTGGTACAGGGAATGGCAGTAAGTAGAAAAAGCAGAAAATAGAGGGATAAAAGTTAGTCTATAGGACCGTAGGCCTTAGCAGACAACCACTGATCTCCTGGTCCAAATTATCTTGAGAGTATAGTATTAATAAATTTCTGACACATGGAAGCAGTTGGAGCACAACCAAATTCAATTCTCATATGACACCATTTTGAATCACGCAAGCCTCTTTTTATTTTACTTTATAATATATTCTTTAGGTATCAGTAAAGATATCGAAACAAAACTTAGCACAAATAATACAACTGGCATATGGCAGTGCTGTTTTCAAAATAGCCGAATTGGATAAAATCGACTCAATCGGTCACTGACTCTCATATATCTAATATAATGATATTCGATAGTCTGATTAGCTTTATGCCATATATATCGGTTAAAATGAGAGATATGTTAACAAAATTAATTTCATGATGAAAGTTAGTAAAAATTATCCACGAATAAGCCTTAATTTTATGTCGATTTGATTTTATACTGAATACATCGGCCAATGTGTGAGTTATCGTAATAATATCGAGTGAAAATACCACAATGCGGTCTAGCGTAAAAATTAGACGGTGCTGGTCTAAAACTTCCCTAATCCACATATAACCCATATAATGATTTACGTCCCTCTTTAATCACACATATCGGCTAGAGAGTGAAATATCTCTACACAATTGGTCGAGTGTGTCCCCACTTAGTTAGTGTGGTTCGATGCTAAAATTGGTCAATATCGGTATATAACTTTTATAGTCCCCTTATATCACCCATGAGGATCTCCCTCCTTTCTTTTGACCCTATAGCACTGCCATATATATAGGTCAACATGTGAGATATCTCAATTAAGGTAAGTGAGCTTGTTTTCTCAACCGTAATGTTGTTTGATACCAAAAATTATGATAAATGTGTTTAACTTCACTTCACCAATGAAAGACTTTAATGAAATTGTTCTTAACATATTTTTTTTTTTTATTTAACTTTCCTTCATTTCTTTGCTTTCATTTAAATTTTTTTGCTAAATTGAGCAATTTTTATATAATTTATTTTCATATGTTGTAATTTATTTATTTGTATGCATTCATAATCAATAAAGTTTGTTTTTCTTGTTGTTGTGTTTCAAATTTCGTTACTAATTTATATTTATTATTGGTTATACCTAAAAATAAAGAAATTAAATTCATATAATTATATAATTACTTATGATTTTTATTAAAGTCATTGTATTAACTGGCTGCTTGCACGGTTGTTTCTGCTTTTTTGTTGTTATTTCATAAATTTATTACATTTTTATTACTAATTAATATTTGCATATGATTAGTTAGTTTTTTTTTTTTTAATTTGTTATTACATTTTCAACTGATGTGAAGTGGCTCCAACAGAATAAAAAAAAAAAGTTTTGGAAAAATTTAATTTTGAAAAAAATGTGGAAATGTTTATTTTTAAATTTTTGAGAAAAAAATTTTGGAAAAAATTTTAGAGAATTATTAATTTTTTATTTTTATTTTTATTATTAATTTCATATTCTGTTTTTGTATTGTATTCGTTATTTGTTGGTCGTTATTGTATTTTGCATTTATCTATTTAACTATTTTTTGCAGCTTTAACTTCCTTCTTTTATATACTAACGATATTTTACTCTTTCTTGCTCTACAGTGTATGTTTTCTTTATTAAATAATTATGTGTTCAATTAAATTACTTAAACTTACGTTACGTTTACGTTTTGATGAACATTAAAAATTTTTATGTTTGCTTGATTTCTTATTTTTTATTTTTTTTTTTTACTCTCATAATTATATGTATGTATGTATGTATGTATGTATTTGTATATATATTTTCTAATTCAATCAACTCGTATGTCTTAACTGTAAAACAATGATTTATTTTGTTATATACATTTAGAATAACACACAGCACTGCGTGGCATCGCACCATGTGCTATTACTGAGCAGTTAAATTGAAAAAGGTTTGGATAAATTTATGAACTTTATTATGAAAATTTTCAAATACTTTTGAAATCTTAAAAACCATATGGAATCAAGTAATTGTTGCTCAGCGGTGCCGCATGGAAAGCTCAACCATTCAATGCCGTCAGAGTCGATTTTCAATTACTTCGAATATTATTTATGTAATCAAATATTCGCATGCAATTATTAGTTCAATTTCTCAGTGTTAACATTTGGTTTTGATTTCGTGGCTTTACTTAATAATTTCATTATTTTTGGTTTTTTGGTTTTTGGACAACTTAACGACAACATTGGACAACATTTTAACGAAGAAATTAAACATTCGTATTCAGAAAAAGGAAAGAAAACACGAATTTTGTAGGAAAAGAATTGGGAAAATATTAAATTCTAAAAGTAATTAAAATTTAAAATACAAAAACTAAGCAACTGACTCTTAATCATATTTCGCTTTGACGCTTTACGATTGGACAAAAACCCACTACGAAATGGGAATTGATTCGAACCAAGTTTTCATGTCATTCTGGGGAACGGTATATTTTCAATATTCGCTAGTAGCCAATTAAGCTTCTTTCATATAAAATTTGTAGTCCCGAATTGTTACTGAAAATTTTAAATTCATTACTTTTAGTTTTTCCTATTAAGAAATGTTTTTTATGGTGAGTTTATTCCGGTGCAAAAACACGGAAAACTTTAATTTTGACGAGCCAAAATTCTGGCCTAATACTGAAGATCTTCACTTATTATACTTTTGACGACTTAATTTGAAATCTCCTCCCTATTTTTCATACACATGTCATGAATTCCTTCGCAATACCAAAACCGGCATTTTTAGTTATCGGAAGTTTAAGTGGAAACAGCTAAATATCAATAATGTATTCTAAAAATATTGACTAAAACCAATATCTGCATATTTTAATTGATTTTAGGTCCACTTTAGCAGGGGAAGCCCCTAAAATTTGAAAATTTTAATGCCTTCACACCAGAGCGCACCCTAGTGGTCGTTTTTGGTAAAAATTCGTGAAATCGAAAGCCTTTTGAAAGCTTTCGACAGTACTTTTAATTTCAAGTTAGTTCATCGCTGTTCCCAATTTCAAGTTGTAAAAAAAAATCTCTGAAACATTTATTTTCTTTCCCCGCTTCATACAATCTGGGCTTTCAGACAAACTTGGAATCATCAACTCGGCTGACTATCGAAAAATATTTAAATACCAATATTAATATTAAGTAATTAACGATAAATCACTCACTAATATTCTTTTGAAGTTTTTAAAATAATCATAATTCTAATTAACAAATAGAGTGAAACCGCTTTTAATCTTGGCAATCGATTTTATTTTCCTTGTAAAAAAGTCAATAACATTAACTAAAATTGAAATTAATTTCAGAATTTCATTTGAATAACGGCATGCATAATCCGATGCAAATTGTTCATTCTATTTATAGAAAAATTTGTCGGATTACTAAATATTGCAGGAATAGATAAATAGAGGTATTGACTCCAGAACTGTCAGGACCACTTTGAATGATTACTTTCTCTTGTCTCTTTGTCATCCCATCAACATTCTCTGAAAGTACCTGATGGAAGTAAGGTTCTCTAACGGCAGCCAATCGAGAAATTAACTCCAGCCCTTGCTCGAACCTTTCATTATATTTTTAATTGTTGACTAACTGTAAATGTCTAAATTAACAATTTGTATGACACAAAATTAGTTATTTAATAATAAGCAGATACAATTTCATCAAATATAGCAGTAATTGGTTTGATAACGGTGAATTAGTTATTTATTGGTGATTTCAAAACTATCAAAAGTTGTTTGAATATGTCGCCTCACATGGGCGGTCAACGATGACGGCACATATAAAAGTATGCACAAGCATTTATTACAACAAAATTATAAGTAATTACTACATATCGAAACATGTTCATTGTACGTTTTATTAAAATACTTTAAAAGTATTAGTCGAAAGAATTTAATGATAGTCAGATATCAGATCAGAATTTCAAACAGTGAGTACTGGTTACAACATAGTTTACAGTTGTTTAGCTAGCATTACTGAAAGCAAATACGTTATAGAATATGATATCAACATGGATTTGTCCAATGGAGCATCAAACGACTATCAATAATACAAAAGCGACACTCTTAATAATGAGTTGTTGAGTGCCGAGCAAATAAAATTTTCGATTTCGAATTCGAATTAAAACTTAAAGTTGGTTGCGGAACAGTGATAAGAAAGAAATGGAATAAAACATAAAGAATTTCTACAAAGATTTACTAAAACATATTTAGTTTTATGGATTGGAGGAGGGTGGTGGTGAATCGAACAAACCACTGGTGTAAATCAACAAGAATGGCATAATCAAGTATGTAAAGAATAACAAGCGATTTTCACACTTTTATTAGATACCAATACACTCTTGTACCGAATTCCATTGGATAGCTGTGCCGTCAATTTTTGCTCCGCTTAATATCAATTAAGTTGAACTTTACAAGAATGAAAAAAAAAATTTAACGTTTGTTTGGGTATACATGTTAGACGTAAGAGAGTACGGCACTACATAATCCATTTTAGAGCCGGTAATTACTTTGTCAACTTGTTGAAATTTGTCAGTTTAAAAGAGCAGATAGCAAAAGAGAGAGAACGCGCAGAAGTGAGAGAGTGAGAGAGAAAGATAAAGAGAAGACATAGGTCAGTAAAGTGAATTATATTTTCATACATAATGCAGCTGGATTTTTTCCATTACACACAACCCATTAATAATTGATTAATATTTCGATTCCAAGTAATTAACCAGACAAATCATAATTAACTAACATAATATGAATTATACAAAAAATATTTAAAAATTACAAAAACAAATTTTTTTAAAATTTTAATAAAAATTTTCTTATATATATAATTGTCCACTATTCAAAGAATTTTGTGTACCAAATCTATTTTAATAATTATTAAATAAATTTACTTTATTTGCTATCATTGCTTATGCTTCAACTATTATTACAATAGTGTTCTAAGTTTTATATTCTTTATTATTATTATTATTATTATATATATGTATGTATGTATATATATTATTTAAATATTCAAGTGCAATAAAATTATACCGTTACTAGTTATATTCACTACCGTTAGTTTTTTAGTATTTAATTACATTTTATGTTTGTTTAATTTTCTTTTTCCTTTTGCATAATTTTATTTTTAATTTTATGTTTTCTTTATTATTTTTTAATATGTACAAAAAGAACATAACATTGTTGTCGCTATTTTCACTTTAAAAACCTTTTTTGGCAGTGCATTGAAAATTTTAACTATTTACGAAATGACTTAAATCATTATGCGATTTTTGTGGGGTTTTTTTTTGTTTGTTTACATTTCTATTTCTATTTCTATTTATTTTTTTTTCTGCTATGTATTTGTGTGGCTTTAATTTAATGTCATTTCACTATTTGTTTTTGTTTTTAATTTGCATTGTTATTGTTTTGCTGCTTTTTTTTGTTGGTTAACTGTGGCGCTAAAGTTGTTGTGGTTTTTCGTTTTTGTTTTTGTTTTCATTTTATTTTATTTATTTTTATTTCAAATTTTTAGCACTATTTCCTTTCGTTTCATTACAATTAATTTGCCTATTTGCTTTATTATATTTGTTAATAGCTACGATTATTGTTGTCACTATTTCAATTTAATTAAATTATTAATGTTATTTAATTAACTTATTTTTATTTTGTTAATTATATTTAATTTTTTCTTTAATTTTATTAAACTTATATTTACATACAGTGTTTTTTCGCACAAGGTACATTCGATTTGAATTGTTATTCCTTTTTTTAAATTAATAACTTATTTCATTTACGTCTTAGTGTTGTTGTAGCACTTACTTTACGAGAATTTTTTGCTTGATTTTTTCTTTGAATTTTCGTTTAAATAAATTTTAGCTTAATTAATTACTCAAATACGCTTATACATGTGTATGTGTGTGTATGTGTGTTATGTGTTATTTAAAGAAATGCAAAAGTGAGAAACATACAACAACAAAGAATTGTTTGGTCAAAAAAAAAATATAATTGAACGATTTTTGGTTTTTTTTTTTTTTGTTTTTATTTGTTACCTTTTCTTCATTTCATTTTAATGGAAGACAGTAGTCGTATTTATAAAAAGAATTCACACAAAAAATTGCACACCGATTGCAAACGCGAAATTCTTGGATCAAATAGCGAGCAGTGCTTTTAGAATTATGATGAAGTGGCATGTGTTTGTTTGCTTGCTTGCTTCTCAGTATATACTTTACATATGCCTCAGTTGCTTCGAATATTATTAATTTTTTAATTTTTTCTTTTTTCATTTCAGGCGTTTTGAATGTTTCTTGAAGAGAAATTAATTCGCAGTATTCTTTTAAAAATTATAGGAACTTTATAGCATGAAGCAGTAGTGGTGTGTATGAAGTGTGCGCTCTTAAAGCGTAAAGCTTATAAAATTGATCGCGGAATATCAAATTGTGTGTTACACGGGTTTAAATATTATAAAAAAAATTAAAATCATTTAAAACATATGTTTGCAATAACATGACGTATTTTCTAAAATAAAAAAAAATTACCAAAAATAAAAATTGCGGAAAAAAATGTCTAACAAAAAAATTTTACAAAAATTGTAAAAAAAAATGTTACGAAAAAAAAATAAAAATAAAGAGAAAGTACCAAAAAAAATGTTATACAAAAGAAATATTAAAAAAAAAATTGCAAACAAAAAACTTTTTCTTAAAAAATTATTTTAACAAAAAAAAATTATTGAACACAAAAAATATTAAAAAAAAAGTGTTTTACCATAACTTCAGTGTATTTCCGGCTTAATTTGTAAAATACTAAAATATTTACACATGGCGCGTGCGTACTTAAATTTTTAAATTACTCCCTAAATTCTTGAAATACTTGTATTTCTTGCTCTTTTTATTCAGTGTTATAATGCGCGTGGGTTTTACTATTATTTACTTCAACATCTCATATTCTTTATTATTCTTATATTCTTCTTTTGTTTTCAACTAATCTTTTTTGTTGTAATTCATAATTTATATATTAATCATTACTTTTGCTGAATTGATATTACAAAATAGCGTCTTTTCAAATTCCATACGATTCATAACTGAAGTCGACTAACATCTCTACACATTTACTTATTATAAATCTACACTTTATCGTTATTTAGAATATTTTTTTGCAATTTCTTAAAATTGATATTTTTATAAGTATAATATATATATAAAAAGTAATCTATTAACAATTGAGTAAGAATGAGTCTTAGTCAGTGTGGATTAAAGTAAAAGCTTTTTTGAACTTAAATGAACACATGCAAATAAAAGTTATAGAAAATTTTATTGACGAGGTATTTAGTGAAAGTGTGTCGCAGAGCTTAAATATATACTTGCTATTGCTTTCATCCCAACCTGTATTCTAACAAATTAGAAAAAGTATTATCACAAGTTCGAAAAAGTAACTGTTGTTGAACGGCAGCCAGTATTAAGTATGCACAGAAGCTTCAAAAAAGGCAGTTTAATTGGCTTCGGTACAGATTCGTATGTATAAGCTTTTACATTGAAACCTCACAAGTTGTGCTTACTCTTACCAAACTTAAGCCAAGGAAATAAACATGGTCAATAAATATCTATGCTTTGATCACAAAATGGGTGTACACCTCTTTGCAAGTAATTTCGAGCTAAGTACTCATACTTCTTTGTAGACAGTTTTCCTTTTCAAGGGAAATAATCATTAGTCAACTAGCTAAAATTTGGTTGCAATTCACAAAAATGGTTAGTTGAGTGCGGAATCGAATACACAGCTGGCATAAATTAGTTACTCTGCAAGAGCATTCCGACATAGAAGAGCAATCGTTTAGACCACTTTAATGAGGTGTCCACAAATACTCTTTTACAAATTTAACTGAATGTCTTTGTTATTGCTTTCAGATGTATATTTTTTGACAAGAGAGCACAGCTGAAACATAGCGAGCATACAAGTGGCGAATCCAAGAAAGAACGTTGGAATTACTCAATATCAGAAAGTCAATTCAGAAAGTCAGAATTAGAATAGAGTGGTATAGAGATTGATAAACGTGAATCTTAAAAGAGCAGATAAGAAGAGAATACGAAAATAGCGTTAGAATAATTCCAAGGTTTTGAACAATAAGTGGTATCCTTCGTTTATTTAATTAATGGCGGAAACTCTCTTCAGGACGTGACAGATCAAGCAATGGTCAAATATATATGAAGCCCTTACTATGACTTTCATTAGCATCAAAGGGAGTATGACTAAATTCACTGTAAACTTCTACAGTTGTCGGGACTTATCGGATCCATTTAATACTGAGAATGGATTTAGACAGTGCGATTTTCTGTAGGAAAAATAGTTTAATAAATAGAGCTTAAAAGCGTATAAACAAACGATGGCGGTCCGGATAAGTACTTAGCCTTACTTACTTAGAAGTTAGAGCATCGCTGTGTCGAGTGCAATGTCATGAGTCAGTATGTTATGTTAAGAAATAAATCGCCATTTTCTAAAACACGAATTTCTTTGCGAGCTTTTGTGTAGTCAACAGACATTTTCAAAAATTGTCAAAATTTCAAAATTGCGAAAACATTAGCGAATAATTTAATTTTTTATTTTAGTAAGGAAATGTTGCGCGCTCATCGTACTGAGAGATGGAAACTCATATTGAGTCCACTCGACTTCTTTTCTATTTAAAAGAAGTAACCGCAAATAGCCTTCCGAAGCTCTCAGAGCGCTCTTGTCATCACGATTACAGTATTGAATGATGTGTCATCTGAATGATGAGTAAGCAAGCGAAGAGAGTCTTGCAAAGAAGTGTTCGATAGGAGATTTACGAAGCTGTGAGCTTTAGCGGCGACGCGTAATATTAGTAATGAAGTTGTATGAAGGCTCGCGAAAAGATCTTTCTGACAGACCAATAAAAATGTTAAATATAGTGATATATTGAACTTAAAGAGAAATTATTTCGATTTTCAAAATTACAATTATGACAAATAAAAATGCAGCGCGACAACAGTGTTGAAGTTGTAAAAAATAATAATAATTTGAAAAGATCGTTTTTCTTTTAATAATTTTGAAAATTGTGTCCTATATTAATAATTAATTTATTGCCTCATGCGTGGTTGTGTTTATATCAGCTGTATTTATGTTATTCCTAGTGTGTGTTGTGAGTTTTTAGGTTTCGGATTTTTGTGTCTTTCAACAATTTAAAACCAATGTGCGCTTTAGAATATCCTTACGAGTACTGCAATGTTGTTTGTTTTAGGGTCTTCATATTTTTTTATAATTTCTTGTTTTTGTAAATCAACTGTACTGCATGTTTACTATGTATTTATGCTATTTTTTGCTTATTTTCTCGGATATAATTGGAAAGTATGGATTCCTATGTAATGTATTACATTATAATTTCGCATATTATTTGTTGTTTTTGTATTGCAATTTTTGTTTTTGTATTACGATATTTGTTTTTGTAGTTTATTTAATAATACAAATTTACTTCTGTATACCTTACGCTATGGGTTCTCACAATAATCACCTAATTATTTTGCTTGCCTTATTCATTAATGTTTTTTATCATTAATTAAAATAGTCGTTGTGTCACAATTTCGCATTTACTTTTTGGTTTGCTTTTATATGCTCGCGTGTTTTTTGCTTTGTTTTTTTTTTTTTTTTTTTGTTTTGTGAATTACTAAAGTATAACTGTTTGTTTTTTGTTTTTTTGTTTTTGTTATTTTTAATTTTTAATTTTTAATTTTAGTTACTTTTCGTCAAGCAGTCGTCGATTTTGCGTTCTGCACGCCTGCTGATCTCGTGTTCCGGGCAAGTGTTTGCAAGCTTAAGTATATATTTACCGTAATTTCATGCCTGGGTGTGTGTGTGTGTCTAGCATATAGCTAGTGTGTATGTGTGTGTTTGTCTCTAGTATAAAAGAGCGTGCGCAGCCACGCCCCTAACAACTCACACAGCACTTTGCAACTCACTATTTAATTTGTGCATACTGAATTTGGCATTTAATTGGGGTGTTGCCACACTTTTGCATTCCTTATACATATATTAACTCAACTTCTATGATTTCTGCATACATTCGCATATTTTGTTATACTCTCGTTTTTGTTTTTGTTTATGTTTTTCTGTTTTACAGTTATATTTTTTTTTTGTTTGGCAGTGAACAAAGTAAATAATTTACGCCTGCTTATGCTTCTATGTCTAACACTCAATTCAAATAACGGAATAACACGACGCACCTACTTGTACTATTGTGAACATTAGTAATCGCTCTTCTTCTTCTTCTATTTTTCAGTACTTAACTACGGCTAGCTGCGTTTTATTGCTTTTCAAGATTGATTCCAAATACATATTGACATATGTATGTATGTTTGTTTTTGTATTTTCTAATGTCAGCCGCTCACCGCACGCCGTACGCTGTACGCTTGCTGCTTGCTGCTTGAACCCATTGATCAAGCTTGATTGTGTAATACCAAGTAATGTTAATTGATTGCTTAAGTTAACATATATGCGATGAATGAATGTTGTTGATGCCTCTCGACCGTTGAGCTTTGCTGCTGAACACACTGGAAGCCGTTAAATCTAGACCAAGCTCAGGAAACGGTACTGCATAATCACTTTGAAAATCAGCGCAAAGAAAATTAGAGCTCGTCGCGGCAGCTCCGTTACTCTTCGTGGTGCGCCGATCGCCTTTTCAATTACCAACTACGGAAGTCGTTAAATCTAGAACCAGCTCTAGCAACGGTAGTTCACGATCGCTTGGAGAATCAACAGAAAAGAAAATGAGAGCGCGTCTGCAGCGCCAGACTGCGCTTCGTAACGCTTCGTACTGCACCGATCGCCGCCTCAATTACCACCCTCGTCCAAACTAAATGCGCGTCGGTTGAGCGCCACGACCACATACCGCTTGCCGAAGTAGGGAGAATCTGCGCAAACGAGAGACACGTATACACATAGCAAACTTTTACAGTTTTTCGCGTTAGCGGAGCGTCGCTCAAACGATCCAAGCATGTGTTTGATGCGCTGTCAAACGTACGATGCACGATTGCTCAACGCACATCGATCGTCGGGTCGTTCGATCGGCTAGCTCACTTTTTGCGTAGGAAATCGGTATATTTGCGCGCACGCTTGCGCACCTTTTTGAATGCATTGCTGATCTTAAAGCTTTCGGTGAAGTGCTGATGCTGATGATATTGCGTGTGATTGTGATAATGATGATGTGCACCGTTGTTGGGTGAGTGCTGTTGATCGGCGCCGTGCGCCTGATAATGAAAATATGGATGATGCGTATTCACATAGGAAGCAGCAGCCGGGTTAATGGAGGCCGACAGACATGGTGAGGAGGCTGGCGATGCGGGCGATAGTGGTGAACGTGGTGTTGGTGAAAATTGACAGCTGCCACGACACGATATTAAATTGTGACCGGATGCAGCATCGAATGATTCGAATGATACACCAGTGGGTACTGGTGACTGCAGTAGGGATGAGTGTTGGCCATCGCTTGTGGCGGTGATCGTTGGTGAACCGCAAGTGGCGCTAGAGCAGCCACCAATTGCGCCTACCTCCTCGACAGCGGCAGCACTACCGGCAATGCTAGCGAAGTCTTTGGGCAGCTCACCAATACCTAGTGGCTTGTCGAACTGTGAATTTGCCGACATGTTTGTGTAGTCGTAGCTTGGGTAAGAGTATGGCAGATAGCCGCTGTGATGCGCCTCGGTTGAGAGTGCGACTGTATCACAACCGCGTGTGGTGTTAATGAACTTGACTTCGTTTGCGTTGCGTTCGCTGTAGCTGCCGAAAACGATATTAATATTATTCGTGCTAGACGAGAGGTTGATATTGGTTGGGGAGAGCGGTGTGCTGCTGCATGAAGACGCGGCACAGGCCGTGGCGCCCTCAGACTCGCCAACAGTTATGCCAGCGGTGGAGGAATTCTGATTCAGATTTGTCTCTTTGCTGGAGTTACGTCGAAAACAGAACTCGTAGCCGCGCACGCTGTCACCACCCTCCGAAGAGGCAGCACCGGTGTTGTTGTTGGCGAAATTGTTTTTATATTGAAACTCCAAAGCGTTACTTGGTTGGAATGGATAGTTTTTCGAATTGTTCAACACATCGCTGGACTGTTGATTGCCCTTTGAGAGATATTGATGTATGTCTTCGCTGGTGATCTGCAGATCTTGATCGAGGTAGGTGTTACATTGGATGTAGTTATTGCAACAATTATTGTATGAGTCTGCCTCCTGATGGAAAAGTACCGTTGTTGAGGTCTCCTCAAAATCACAGTTCATTGGGCTCTCGCGACATTTGCGCGCCGCCGCTGCAGCCGAAGTGCTGGGACGTTCGTCGTGCGTGTGCTTACGGCTGCTGTGTTGCATGGTGTACGCACGATGCTCACTGCGATATTCGCTGCGATGCTCACATTTAGTTGGTTTGGGCTCACGCGAGACACGTGTTTGCTCATCCGCAGAAGCCCATGGATCTTTGGTGTCCAACTCGCCCACTGCGCGTTCAAATTCGGTTGGAGATTTACCATCGGCCAGGAAGCTCCAACGTATTGGTGACGGTGAGCAGGCATACTCGGGCAGATCATTGCTCAGTGCATCCTTTGAAGTTTGGCGTTCGATCGTTACCTTTGAAGGCGAGACTACAATTTTGCCGCCACTACCACGTTTATCCAAATCGGCAGCATCGATACCCATCTGCTTGGCACGATCGAATACGGAAGTAAGCGAACCGGGCTGACTGCTTGGACGTCCAGCGTGTAAGCCACGCAACGATATGGACGTATAACTAGGTTGTCGCTGGTGCAAACGACGCTTGCGTAAGGCTACCGACGCTGATTTAATGGAATTATTGCGACTGAGTGACGAACGTGAGCCATATAGACTAGTCGAGTCGGTTTGATAGCAATAATCCGAGGAGGTGCAACATGACGAAGGACGTCTGGTGGAACCGTAAAGATCCTCTGCGAAATACTGTGCCAGCTCAGTGCGCGAGGAGTTGCAACAGGTCTTTCGCACCAAGATCTCTTGCACCTCACGATCCACACAGGTGGGATCGTGACACGTGTTCAACGATGTACTAGAAATATCTGTAGCTGAGCGATGACGTCGTGTGCAGCTGCCGCCATGTGTGTGGCTGTGATGTCGGTTCGAGGAACGCGGCTCGCTATGTTGGCTGTGCCCATGCGGGCCATGTAAGCTTGAGTTGCCGCTGCCGCCTCCGCCTCCGCCTCCTGTATTATCATTACCGTTACCATTTCCATTCTGTTGATGACTATGACGCGAACGACGACGTCGATGATTATGCTGATGATGATGTGGATGATGCGTGGATGAGGTTTGCGCATTGCCTGCGGGACGTGGTGGATGCGTAAGTGATGAACGCGTCAGAGAATCGGTTTCGTGCATGTGATGATGCAATTGATGTGGTGATGAGTGCTGGCTGTGCGAGTGATGACTGTGTGGCGATGTGTGGCGGCTATGGTGTGGACTGTGGCTGTGCTTGCGCTGCGGTTGGTGGCGGTGCGGCGTCGGTGTGCTGGTGGACTGCTGAAGCGGTTCCGCGTAAGCAATGTGGCTATGACAGTGAGTTGGTTGGTGCATATATGGCTGATCGCTGTGCTGTTGTTGCTGCTGCTGTTGCTGTTGCAATTGCTGTAGGTGCGCTTGCGTGTCGTCACATACAATATCCTTATCATAGCTACAATGTACGTGATGATGTTGCTGCTGTTGCTGTTGTTGCTGTTGTTGTTGGCGTGAAGTTTTCGGTTGTGTTTGGTGTTGTTGGTGTGGGTACTGGTGTTGTTCAGCATTCATTGAATGTACACTGGCAGTTTCAGGAGGTGAGGCGTTCCTCAGTCAAGGCCCGCTGTTCGGGCAAACAGGTATTTGCTGACGATGGTGATGGGGCGCAGAGGCACCGCTCCGGCCCTGGAGTGTATTTCGGCCGCCTTCTAAACAACGCTCGGATGCAGCTACATATGTTGCAGAAAGAAAATGCGAATTACGTCAAAATATATTCGTCAGAGGAACGGAAAGCGTAAAAATACTGGCCGTGAAAGTAAGTGTGTGTGTGTGTGTGTATATATATATATGTGTGTTTAAAAAAGGCAGCACAAAGCTTCTTCGAGAAATTTAAATCACCTTCGAAGAAAATTTGTCTGCGTGTGTATATGTGGGTGTCTTTAGCAAGAAAGCAGGTTATGTGTGTTCTTCTCTGTAAGGCACTTATAAATAACTTTTCTTCTGTCTTAATGCTAAGAGTTGCATGCAAGTTGGATATTTCATGCCAGCAAAATCGCATGCCATCCATTTAGGAATATATATGAGAGTACTGAAAAGTGATAACAACATTATAATGATTATTGCAAGCATACAATCTCTAATATAAATGAATTCTATATTATATTTATCGAATTATATAATGAAAGTGATGAAATATGCTCTTTCATTCGATGAATCGGCAGTATATGCATGGAAGTGAGGGAAGGAAGTATTCAATATTTTAGTTTATTTTTATTTTCTGCTTATATATATATTATATATATATATAGACTGTTAGGTTATATATATTATACTATATTACTGTTAGGTATTCGCATAGTTGAAACACCTGTCCTTTGTAATGCCAAAATTCCTAGCTATGGAACAAGAGACGCTCATGTATCGACGAAGCGCTTTGAACCTAACACAAATCTGTTGAGATCGCTAATATCGAACGAGCTCAGTGCTGGTATTGCTCTAAGGCTCTACTAACGAAGTATTTCCTTACCGGAAGGCAAAAACGTATGCATGAAATACACTGCTGGGATCTGTTAGTATAAAAGTGGAGTTGATGGAAATCTTCCGACGGAAGACTCGTGAAAGACGAAGAAGAATCTACCAGGTGTAGACTCCACGATACGGGAGTTCAAATACATAAATTAGTTGAAAGCAAATGGTAGGATGTTTTCTTTAACCTCATTCCCATATCTTAAACTCCACCAAAATTATCCCTATCTCTATTGAATTCGAAGATTTGGGATGATGATTTGGGATCTCAATTATTCAGGATATAAAATCATAAACTCTAAATAACAGCCTTTTCGGAATAAACTAAAAGTCTCTGAAGTATAATTAGCAATGCTATTAATCTTTCCATTGAAATGAGCCTTGCCGACTGTGGTCCGTCTTAAGCTTTATATTATGGTTACTTATATATCTCGACTCTATTGTATGCATTACCGAATAATTTGACCTATATATAATATATACAAAAGATATAAAAGATAATAGATTCTTATCTTTGCTAGACATCTTTTCGTCTATTTGCTATGCACGCTTTGTTTTTCTTCAACGAGTGGTCTATGCAAGTTCCTCTAAGTGGTTAAAGGCTTTTATGGTAGGAAACTACGAGGAGGTTTGCCACTGAGCGGCAACCGTCGGTCTGTAACTGGAATCGAAGCCAGGTTCTGCGCAATTCAGAAATATCAACTATGAAAGGGTCCGAAAATCAGATTCGAAACACATGGTTTTAGAAGCGTGGTCACAAAGCGGGATAAAGCTTTTCTTTCAAAAGAACATATAGCAGAAATGAAAAATTACCTGATCGCATGGGTGTTATTGTGTCGACATTACAGTGAGAAAATTTTTCATTTAGAAAACTTCGAAGTTTTTATAAAATAATGTACTGGTAAGGCACAACCGCATAAGTCGACTGAAGAAAAAACCTATATATTATTAAATAGAGTCACTTTAATTGAATTTCGGTATTCTAGAAACAAACTAATAGCAAAGATTTAAGATAGTTGTCATCTACGGTTATAAGAAATGTTTTTCGAGGCAAAACTCTTCCCATAAAGTATTATATTCAAAAGTGCTAAAATCTGAGTTAAGCTGTTTTTCGTTAACGGCACAAATATGAGAAATAGTAAGTTCATAAAATATATTTCAAATAATTGTTAAAGTTTCCTCGGATTTTTTTCCACTCTGATAGGGATAAAAAAATGTAAATTGGAAAAATTCACTGTTTCCACTAACTTAGCGGGGTACGGTATGCGAATGCGTGAGTGTTCGTGTATGTGTGTGTGTGTGTGTGTGTGCTTTTTGTGTGCATTAGTCTTCTGCGGCTGCTGGTGTCTCTTTGTTTTTGAAATTGTCTCTTGTCATTAAATTTGCAGTGAGCTTTTGTAATTGTTGTGAACGTGAAAGTACGGCAACTGCAACTGAACGCTACCTGACATCCTGCCGTGCGCCGAATGTCGCCGAAAGCTGTCGCGATCGTACGCATCGTACTCGTAGTGACACTTGCGCACCGGCACGGGCGTTTGTATGTTCGTGCCATAGTTGGTGTAACAGGTCGAACTGCCGGCCAGACTCGTTGTCGGACACAGAAGATTTGTGCTATCGCTTAGCGGATATGGAC
Source organism: Bactrocera minax (assembly GCA_021498325.1). Taxonomy (NCBI): domain Eukaryota; kingdom Metazoa; phylum Arthropoda; class Insecta; order Diptera; family Tephritidae; genus Bactrocera; species Bactrocera minax. Next base: position 7,884,030 of record JAKEEE010000001.1, read on the forward strand.
CCATACCTTCAACCGTTAATGAGAACGAGGTGGTTCCAAACACTTCTTAGTTAGATATTTGAATTTTTTTATGTGGGTCGTTGGATATTTTCAAATTGCAGTTTTGGATTGGGAAATAATTTGATTGCGTGTGTGTGTGTTTTAAGTTTTTTTAAGAATTTTTTTTTTTTTAGAAATACTTCCCAAATTTTTTTTTTTTTAGTTTTTATTTTGTTGGTATGTAGCCCATACAATATTCATTGAGTTCCGATTTGTTTGGTGAATACAATTTCATAGGTGGTTTTGATTGATGTAAATGTGCGATTTTTTTATTTTTTTTGTTGTTGTGTTCATTTGTTAGAAATAAAATTTTGTACGCCATATTTGAGCGTTGATTTTCCGCTGACACATTTGTAGTTTTTTTTATATATGTTTTTATATATTTTTCCAATAGGATAACCCAGTATATTTGTAATATCATGCATTTAAATATTTTACCGTAAATCAAGTAGTTATGCCAAATTGTTTGAAAAATATGAAGAATAATTAGTTCATATATTTTTAAATTATTTTATAATAATCCAGAAAAAAACAGGAAACTACTTTGTTCTACAACACAAGATACAACATATAAGGCTACATACAATGCAATTTGCGCTACATAAAATAAATAAATAAATGAAATAATGATAAATTCAGCGAGAGAAAGAATTTGAGATGTTAGTTGACCTAAGAATCTTAAAAATTTACTCTACAATACATTTGAGACATACATTCCTCTCAAAGCAAAAAATTCAAAAAAAAACTCGAAAAAATTAAAGAAAATAATAATTTTTCTGTTTTTGCTAATTTTTTATTTTAGTGTTTTTTTTTAGAGCCCCAAGGAAGTTATGAACACTTTTATAACCTTCAGAATTCGTTGCGCCAAAACAACAGTAACTATTAACATGACCGTCTCACAAACAGACTCAGACTGCATTCGGGTACGATGCGATGCTAAGATCTTCTCCTAGTAACCCGGAAAGTTACTTCGAATGAACGAAATTTGTATGGTCCAGTTATCCAAAAATTAATATGCAGGATACGACAGCTCTTATGTTGGACTTAAACTTTAAATAACTCTTATAATTTTTGGTAATCTTCTTTGAATAACTTGTCCATTAAGTGACCTTCGTGTTTCGCGACAGAATAAGGATGATTTTCTCACGAGTGTTTGAATTCAGCTCGTGAGTGGCCCGAGGGTTACTGGCGTACACTTTGCATTTCAAATAACCTGACGAACAGAAGTCAGAGGGCGGCAAATCTAGAGATTTTTTTGCCCGTCTTTTTGGAGCCAGTAACCGAGTAATTTTTGATCATGCAATGAACAATATTGAGGTAGAACTTCAAAACAAGGTATTTTTTCATGACCAACCACTTCGTGCTTTCCCGAATTTGTGAATTGAATGTGAATTGTACTTAAGGTTGTTGGCCATGAAATGAGAGTTCGGTCGCAGGGAAGTGAGTGAGTATTTGTTTGTGATATTATAGCTTTGGCTCAGCATTTTTAAGAAAAAGAAGGTATGTATATAGAAAAATATTGTAAGAAAATTATCTATTTCAAAACATAAAAGTAAGTTTTTGTAAGATTGACCAAATCGGATGACTATAACTGACATATAGATGATATATAACTGATTGAATTTTGGCCTTCTAACCCCTCTTTAAACTCTCTTCTATATTTCATAGTAGAAAATCGGTCATTATTCAATTCAGAACTCCTAGTTTTGACGAATCGAAGATAGCTTATGTATTATTGGTGCGAGCTTTGTCGGAGATAACTGACATCCTGTCTCTTAAGGCTCTCTTAAAAGTGTTAACGGTTCTTTCTCTTACTGAAATTCTATGTTCAAAACATAAAAGTAAAGTTAAATGCAAACATAAATATAAATAATGAAATTTTTTTATACCAATAGAAAAAAACACTTATCTTTCAAATAAGAAATAAAAATGCAATAATATATAGAAGTTATGGTAATGATTATAAAAAAAAAATCAGAGCAATATATATGCATATATATAATATTAGATTATAATAAAAAAATGCCACTAATTTGATAATAGATAACTATTTAAAGCATTGACGATTAATTAGTAATATTATTATAGCATTTTGTATGAGCGAATGAATGTTGTGGCAAATTGTTAGTAATGAATTTGTGTAGGCTTCACACGTTGAACAAAAAAAAAAGTTAATTATAATGTAATTAATTTGTTAATTTTGTTAGTAGTTAATTGCAGACGTGACACGTTTACATTTTTACGAATACATTTGGCACAACAACACATTTCTTGTTTGTTTTGCTTTTTGTTTTTAGTATAAGAAATATATTTCTATATAAATGTAATTAGAGATTCGTTAATTTTTCTTAAGTAAGTGTAGATATATTTAGTGGGTCATTGTTAATTGGTTAGTTGTTTACTGTGTACACAAACACAAAACGACAAACAATACGGTAAAAACGAAACCAACAAATTGGGGAAATTTTAGAAAATTGATTGTTTGATTCTTACGTGAGTCATGTTGGGTCTTTTCCTCAGATACCATCAATGCGGCATGTTCGATGCCAGAATTCATACTTTGTGGCTCCAAGCTATTTGTGCAGTTTAGCATACTCCTGAAATTCGCACACTCTACGATTATGTTTTAAGTGTATAGGATTTTCTTTTTAAATTTTGTAAAATTTCAACTTGTTATTGCTTGTTTGTTTTTTTTGTATGTTTTTTTTATTCTTCATTGTGACTAGTTTGTGTTTATTGTATTTGTTTTTATGAATTGATTGCTTTTAGAGAGCAAATTGTGAGATTGTGTTTCTGTATGAATTTGCCCTGTGTCTCTCATTGTTTGTTGTTAATGTGTCTGGAGTTTGGTAGGCGAAAATGTTTTTTAGTGTATACCTGAGCAGTTGTGGAATTTGTGATGTTTTCGTAATCTTTCAGTTGCTTTTAAGAGGTCTCTCATTCATTTTTTAAAACCGTTATGCATTGGAATGCGTCACAAAAATTCAAAATAATTTCAGAAGTGTTTAAAGACAAACAGAAGCTCAAAATAAAATTTGTAAAAAAAATTTAGTTGGGAAACGAAATTTAAAAAAAATTTTAAAAAACAAAAATTTGTATTTAGTTAGCTTTAATTATAAATTAAAAATAATTCGATTTTCTTTTTAACCTTCTCCTCTTCTGTTAAGGTTCTAGATTTCCAGCTAACTCAAATTTAAATGTGTTTTATTTTATTTTAATTTAGATGCAATATATACTTTTTCAATATTAGAATTAAAGTGAAATTTTAAATATTAAATATTAAAATTAAAATTTAACTTTAATAAAAAAGTTAAATATAAATTTAATAAATATAACTAAAACTTCAACCTCAATATTATTCAAATTAGTTGCACTTAATTTAATTCAATATAGTTTCATTTATTTTACCCAACAAAATTTAAATTAATTTAATTCAATTTAGTTTGATTAATTTTGTTCAAACTTAGTTTCTTTTATTATATTCTATTTTTTCACCTAATTAAATTTAAATGAATTTTATTTAACTTAACTTAATTTAATTTAATTTAATTCAGTTTAGTTAATTTTTAATTTGATTTGATTTAGTTTAATTTAATTCCATTCAATTTGATTTTGTTTTATTAAATTCCATTAAATTTAACTTCATATTTTTTAATTTTATTTTATTATTTACTATATACTTTATTATATTTGACCTTGTTCTGCTTTAGCTTCCTATTTTCAAGGTAATTAATTAGTCGGATTGTTAATCTAATTTAATTTAGCTGACCTTTTTAATTTATCTCAAGTTTTATGTACTTTAATTTAAATTAATTTAATTTTTAATTGGTTTATTTTATTTATTTTGCTCAATTTTGTATTAAATTTTTCCTATTTTTGGTGTTTAGATTCGCTTATTACTTTAAATTTCAAATTTAACGTTACGTTTAATTTCTTAGAATTAATTTCAATTTTAATTTAATTTAAGTTTTGGTTTTGTTTATTTTTTTATTTTCAAGTATATTTATTATTTTAATTTCATATAAAATTTTAATATTGTTTTTAATCTTAATTTTAATTTCAAAATACATTTAAGTTTTAATTTTAATTTTGAATTTTAATTTTAAATGCTTATTTTATATGTTAATTTCCAGTTTCTGTTTAAATTTTAGTTGAAATTTCAAAATTAATTTTAATTCTAATTTTATTTTCATTTTCATTTTATTTTAAATTATAAATTAATTCTTTTAATGCCAGTTCTAGTTTAAATTTTAATTTTATATCAATTTTATTTTTTAATTTTAATATTAATTTTAATGGGAATTTTAATTATAATTTTGTTTTTTTTTATTTTTATTAAAAGTCGGAAACTAAGTTTTAATTTAAATTAAATTACCTTGCCATATTTTTAAAATAAATGAAAGTAAAACATAATTTTTTCTTAAGTTACTTTTAATTGTGATCTTTATCGAGACTTAATGCAAACTAAAAATACATTTAGAAAAAAATTGGTGTATGTATGTACTTTAAATATATACAAAATAAATTGCAGAAAATTCAGAAGGAAAACTATGAAAAATCAAGTAAAAAAATTGGCCGTGTTTTTTTGCTTCACTGTTGTTTCGTGCGCTCGTCTGCCGCATTGAGAGGGGGTATTTCAATATCGGCGGTGGAATCGCTTTGTCTGTGCGTGGACTCATCATCGCTAGGGGAAAGGACGTGAGTGTAACGAAAATTATATTTCAAAAATACTGAAAATTATGATTGCTTAATAAAAACAATTGAAGGTTTAAAAAAATTATTATAATAAATAAATAAATAAATAAATAGTAAATAAATAAATAAATGAATAAATATATCTTTGTTAATTAAAAAAAGTATAATACATGCATTATGAATAAACAAAAATTTTTGGTATAAATCATTTACAATTTTTATTAGTCTTTTACTGTGCAGTTGGCAACTCCTTTTCGGCAAAAATATTTAATAAGTATGTATATGTAAGTGTACGAGTTATCGAAAATGTAGAAAATGAGAAAGCATGAAGAAACAACAATTGTATGAGCAATAATTTTGCCTTTGCGTTCTCATCGAAAATGAAACTTTTGAGCTGAATGACTGAGAATTTCGAATTTCGAATTTCGAAGAGAATATGTGAATAATTAAGTATGTACATTTTAAATTCAATGTTTTGATGATAAAGTTACGTTAATAGTGACACGAAAGCAGGCATTCAAAGCATTCAAAGTCGTCAAAAATATTAAGGAAAGGCAATATATATATTAAGTATATATTCAATATAGAGAATGAAAGAAAACGAGTCGTAAATATCATTGTATTAAATTCACTAAAGCGTTTCATGGAGAATATTTCAAAACATCAACTAGAAGTAACGGTGGTGTGACTACGGCAAAGGCATGACCAGTTAAGGAAGTTGAAGATTTAAAGAGTAAACGAAAGAAAAGATAAACTGTATGCTAACAAATTCTCAGACCAATTCACATAGTTTTCAATAAAAATCGTTTGTCGCCTTTCAAGCGGTTTTCTTTAATTTCTATATTTTACTTAATTTCTCTGCGTCTAAAAAATTTGTTTTATTGAGAACAGAAGTTTGTGTTTTTTTTTTGTTTTTACAGTTTGTTGTTTATCATGCAACTTACCCATATAGTCTACTATCTCGGAATGTCCTTCTGTGTGTTCACGTAGGTTATTTTATTTTTATTTTTTTAATATTTTTTTTTTTGTTGTAGTAAGCAATAATTAATTAATTTTTGGTTTGTTTGGTTTACGGTTGTTTAATTGAATTTGTGGGAAAAAAATAATAGAAATCTCAAATTTGATTTCATAATGACAGTATGACAAGCATAATGCGTTATAAAATTAATTGCAAGAATATTAATTATATAAAAAAATCGAAAATATTCTAAACCATAATAAACTCCTAAATTAAAGTTAATTTCAAAAATCGTGCAAATGTTGGCTAAATGAAATCATAGCAATAATAATCGAAGATGTCATCGCGCATATAACTTGGCCGACAAGTGAAACAATTTATTTTCGCAAAAAGGCATAATTCGATACAACACAGATCTGTAACTAGTTTAGAATTGGTTAATATTTTTTCATTTGTCAAATAAGTGGAACCTTTCGAAGTAGGTTTCCACTTTAAGTTCGGTACTAAATGAGTTTAGATATATTAAAAGTTCATTCATTGATGAAAACACATATTTTTATTAAGGTTACCAACTATCAGCATATCCTTATATGCAAATGAGATGCACGGAACGTTAACTATATGGAGAGAATATTGTTGTTGTAGTGGCAAAAAAAAAACATTATTTAAAAGGGTTAGGAAACTGCTGGCGAGTAGATAGTCCTTGACCGAATTTAAATATGTTCCAATACCTTAGATCCTACTGGATCTATTCCTAGAACAACTCTTGGTCAACCTTCATGGGTTAATTAATTAAATTTTTTGTTTCTCTCTTCTCTCTCTGTTGCTTCTCTGAGAAGTATCCAGGACCTCAATATTATTATTGTAGTAGCGTAAAACACTCCTCGAAGAGTTTTAGAGAATGTTGCCGAATTGATAGTCTTCGACTGGATGCAAATCCAAGATCGTTCTAGTATTGTAAACCAGACTGTTGTGGGAGTAGAGCTTTTTTACAACAGCCTTGGTTTCATTCTTTACATAATTTCATTTTTTTATCTCTAAAACGAGCTAGACGGCCTAGAATATATAAGGATGGTAAATTGTGAAAATGTGGTTTGAAGTGATAAAATACTGGTATGGGTAACATATATTTCTGTGAATTCAATGCCTTGGTGGCGTGATTTTAAAACTTAGTGGGGATAACTCTTTCTCTCTTTCATTTCTCTTTCTCTGTTTCTCTCTCTTTAATTTATGCTAAAAAGTTGTTCACTTAAGTCAATGACATTTTGTATATAATTTCACACTCTTGACAAAAAGGTACCGTTCCATACTTTTAGGGTCGTAATATATTAAGCTTTTCCTTTTGTTACAACGAAGCTAGCCAGTTAAGAGATAGCCAGTTATTGCTAAGCTGAGCTAAACCAAAGTATCGGTTATGCTAGCTGAGATAAGTTAGATGACTTAAGTCACTTTCTTAACTTTTGCATGAAATTAGACCAAAAATCCTTACCCAATGGAAGCAAAGGTGACAAGGTAGAGAAATATCGCGATAAAATAGCTGAAAGATGGCTATTTGTTGTCTATATGTGACGCTAGTAGGGATGACGCCGAGAACACCTTATTAAAATACTTGCAATGAGAGGGAGAACGGCTCATACTCGTAAAAACTATAGATCAACTTTCAGCGACACCATTCGAGCATAAGCTCAACAAGTGAGGAACTTTTGAGAGCATAACTTGAAGGGAAATATGAGAGTGCTCACAGAATGCTTACAGACTTGTGAAGAGTTTCAGTTTGGTTTTTAAATGGTGTTTCACTACAAAATGTTGCTATTGTAGTGAGGCAATTAAAAATACAAAATCAATTTATGCACTTTTTACGTTAAAAAATTATTTCCACTCATATAATTCATATTTCAAATTTTGTTAATTTCGACTTAAGCAGTTTTGCTTTGAAATTGACTTAATGAAATGAGAACCTCTTTTAATCTAAAATTTTTTTTTAGTATAACTCTTAAGCACTGTCAAGAAATAAGTATCTGTGGTATGGAGTTAGTATTAGTACAATTATATTTGGCAATTTGACTGATATGATGAGCTTTAGTGTATGTCTTTTTTGGCAATTTTCATTTCATTTTTCTTAATTATAAACAATTTAGCTCAAATATGGATATTTATATGCAAGTAAATGTTTTATGAATGTGTTTATACCTTCCGTTTCCGTGGCGGAACAGCGCGCATATTTCCTCGAAAGTCTTATTCTTAGTCTCAGGAACCTTCTTGTAGGTGAATATCCAAAATATAGCTAAGAAGACGCTAAACGGCAAGAATGTGTAATTATCCAATTCAGCCTATAAGAGGGGCATTAAAGAATTTTTTTTTAATAATTATATATATATAAATAAAATATAAAAATATAAATTTATATATATATATATATATATATCTATATATATATATGATACATATATAAAATATTATAATAATTTGTTTTGTACAATAATTTTCTTTAATAATAATTTTTTATGATATTTTTTTATAATCATTTTTTGAATTTTTTTTTTATAATTATTTTTTAACAAATTTTTTATAACAATTTGTTTACAATTTAATTTAATTTTTTTACACTTATATTTACACTAATAATTTATAATACTCTAACACTTTGTAATGGAGTTTTTAAAACAATTTTTTTTTTAATAATAAAGTTTATTTATTTTTCAATAATTTTATTGTTCTCTTTGTAATTAAACTTTTTAACCTACCTTCATACTGGGGAAGCCAATGCCGACAACAAAGTTCGCCATCCAATTGACTAGTACAGCGATCGCCATCGCGCTGGGTCTGGGTCCTTGCGAGAACAATTCCGCCGTAATCATCCACGGTATGGAGCCGGGTCCAACAGCAAAGAATACAACAAAGCCGAGCGTGGACACCACCGACAGATACGACATCCAATCGATCATTTCCTGTACATAACCAAAAAACTCCTATACAAAACGTGTAGTTACCAATTCTCGATGATTTGTAGGCTTTTTCTTGTTCATTTTTCATTATTTTTGTTTTTGTTTTGATTTTCAAATGTATTTTAACAAATCAAGGAGAATGAAAAATTTGTAAAATATAATTTCAAAGTAATAAAACATAAAGTATATTAAGTAAATGAAGTCACTACGGCGTTTTTGTCTAGAAATGGCATATTTAACTGTTTCAAATTAATTGCAACACATTGGCGCTTTGCATAATATTTCGTTAGCCTACAAAAAGTTCATAAAAAATGCTTGCAAGTTATATGTTTGTCGTAAAATATGGTACTTTGTACAAAATAGTTTTTTTACATGGCATTCTGTGGGGACCTACTGTTACGGGCGCTTTCATTAGTTGCGCTCCGTTCGAAAGCTTTAAAGTTCGAAAGCTCAAAGCTTAATTAAGTTCTGTACAAACGACTGAGTATCTTAAGTATTTAAGTTGTTATTTAATTTTTAATTAATATTTTAAATTTTTTACAATTTTTTTGATGTTTTTTTTTTATTAATCCATACCTTTTATTAATAGAAATATTATTAACTCTTTAAATGACTTTTAATGTAGTGTTTCTTGCTGCTCGTGAAGCTTCAGCTGTGTGTGACTTTGAACAAAGTGTTTTTAAATTTTTTTTTTTCCAAAAGTTTAAATATTTATAAAATGAACCGCTGCTTCAGCTTGTGTTTTTGTATAAAATTCTGCTCCGAGAAAATTTCGACATTTACAAAATGATTTACGCTTGCATTTCTCACTTTACATACATACATATGTACATATATACCATTTATGCATTTTCTGTGTTTTTATTGTTGTTAGTGGCAGCGTTTAGCGTTTTATGTGTAATTTGTTTATCAAAAAACTTTTCATACAATTTTTTCATAATTTTATTGTGGAACAGTGCAGTAAATGCGTTGTTATTGTAATTGCTTAACGTGTGAGTTTGTGTCTTAAGTCTTTTGTTTTGATTTGCACTGCTTGCCGAATTGCTTGGATTTCAAGTGCGTAATTAATTTCAATAACAAATAATATAAAAAAAAATAAACCATTTAAAAGTTCAAATTAAATGTTTGTACGCTTGTAACTGTAAACTGCTGCCAAACCACACTACATACATACATACGAGTAATATGTTGTATACAATCGGGGTCAGCGATACAGTTTGGACACAGTTACAGCATAAAGTAATTTTTAGCTTTAGTATTTTTGCTCTGAAACAAACAGTAAGCACTGCGAAAGCTGAAATTTATTTAAATAAAAATTCATTTTAAAGAAAAAAATATTTTTTTTTGTGAGTGTGCTTTTTTCGCTGAGGGTAAAAAGCCTGCCAAGTCGAGAATTTTTTCCGTTTTGCAGGGGAACAGACATTTGAATAAATGAGTTTTGCCATAAGCTTTAAAGTGAATTTATTTTTATAATAAAAATATTTCTTTAAAAAAAAGATAAATTTTTGACTGCAAACATATTTTAATTATTTTATGACGTTTTCTTTTAATTGCATATTTTATGTAATAATTATTTCTGATGTTATTAGGGACGATTTTTTTGACAATGGGGTTAAAGTGGAGGTTAATTAAGTTGATTTAATGAAACGTTAGTGAATATTTTAACTTATTGAGTTAAGAGTAATCACTAAAACAAATAATGTAGAGTATGTCTATAGTTAGATTTCAACATTTAGTGAGGCTTTAGTTGGTGTTTAGTGTTTCCAGAAATGTGAAAATGCGTATAAGGTTTTTACAAATCCTCTTCTGAAAGCTGGTTTCTATAATCTTCTTCTTCTTCTACACTTAAAAAGGTGGGTTTGATTTCAGTAAATTAGTTAGCTTTCACCAAAAAGCTCTTGGAATGTATGAAAGCCCCAGTACTTTTCGGAAAGTTCTTTTTCTATTATTTTCTTTCATTAGAGTGAGCCATAAACATCCTTATGGTTTATTTTACATAAATATATGTAACAGCTTTCTTAAGGCTCAAAGCTTCCGCGTTCTCCTCTCTACTTATTTGCTCTCCTATTCTGGAAGTATCAATCGTTGCTTCCATGTTAATGAAATAACGGTAAGCTCTTACTTAATATATGGATCTGTAAACAATGTGTAAAGCATAGCAACTCTATTTAACAAGCCTCCCAATTTTTATAACGCTTATCAGACGAATGTAAGTCTTTGATATAGCTATTGTCAGTTGAAGATAAAGGTCGAATTTTAAAAATAAACGACTTGGTCTATTAAGAAATGTATTCCCAAAGGCAAGCATAAAAAATTTCCAGGCCTGGAAATGCAAATCGCTATTCTATAAAGTAGTTAAGAATTAAAAACCAAGTGTCACTTGAATGAAATCATATCTCCACATAACCTATAAAACAAAATTAAGTAGATTTTTTTGCTTCATATGAACTTTTGGAACAGTACCACAAACCGAATGGGTGGATGAGAATTGCTGGAAAATTTAATGCATGTATGAAATTATTTGCTTAACTGTTCTGTTAATATATCTATTATTGATTTCAGTACACATATTTTTCTCGTGTACTATAATTATAAAATTTTCTTTGATTTTTAATCACACTTTAAACTCATTTATTCAAATACTTAACCTAAAAACGTAATATAGTGTAAAACAACTAACAAATACTGAAGCATGCAAGCACAAAACTATTCGAAAAATTATGATGGAAAAAATTACTTCATGAAGACAGCTACAGCTGAGAAAACTCAACGAGTATTTGGAGTGCAAGCAAACAAAAAAGTTTAAAACTCAAAAAATATATTTTATACTTATAAAGTATTTGAGAAATCAAAGTTATTAAGCTAATGCGAATTTTCTACTTATTTATATTTTAGAAGTATATGAAATTTGCAAAGCGTGCACATGCGTTTTAATGATAAATTTTTAGTTTTTTATTTTTTTATTTTTGTTTTTATATTTTTATTTTTAGGTAAGAAGGAATTTGTACCGTTTCATGCTATAAGAAACTCTGGGTATCATACTGTTTATAACTGCCTAAACTGATTATAAATACAGTTATCTGATTAAATATATGATTACTAATATTATTTTAATATATTTGAAATAGTTTTGAATAAAAGTTTCTTTGCTAGAAATACTAATTATTCGAAAATTCTCCTTTTACTAAGCATTCCTTTAACATGCAGTGAAAAAACCGTTATACGTTAAAAATTTTCTTCTAAATATTTTTCGAAATTTAAAAAAAAAAATTTTCAAAACCACATAAACTAAATCAGCAAGCCTTGTACTTAAGACGAGCATAAATATAATTTTTTCTTCTAAAAATTAATGCTATACAAACCACATAGACTCTTAACAAACGGTAAATGCACGTTTCTTTAAATATTTCAATTTCAATACTTGCCCTTAGCTGTAATTTAATTTTCTTTGCCAAACATTCTTTGTACCGAATGTTGGCACATTTCATTTGTTTACTTGCCTTAATTAAAAATGAAATCGTTATGAATATCGAGAATATGAACATGCCACCTAAACCGTATAGATGGAGTGTTCGACGACCGGTACGATCCATTAACGGTATTGAGACGAGCGTCATTAGCACCTGCATGAGTAAAAAATATAATTACGTTACACGATAGAACTCAATCAAAAGCTGTGCATACAAACCATTATGGCGCCAATGCCTATCGTTGAGAATTTGGCGCTCTCCTCCGTCAGGCCGGAACTCATGAATAGCGATGTCGAGTAGTAGAGTACCGCATTGATACCGCTAAATTGTTGACTCAGCTGCATAACAATGCCGATAATCAATGGTGGTCGCAGTGTGGGCGAACAGATGAGCTCCATGGTGGAGATGTGGCTTTCGGTCTGTTGAGCGCGTTCTTCGGCACGCATCTCTTCGATGTCTTCCTCAACCGAACTCGAGGCACGTAGTCGTCGTAACGCTGTGTAGGAAATGTGTATTATAGGTTTGAGGGATGAAACATAATCTAATTTTTGTGGAATTTGGATGCATATATTTTAGTATCATCCCAAATGTAGGCAACGTTTTCTTTTCTATTAAGATCAAGTTAATAAAATACTGCCCACAATTAGGAAAAGTTCATTTAGAAAGTTTAAAATTATTCAAGGAATAGCTATAGTAATATAATTAGTTGACTTTCTGCTACATATTAACACCTATGTTCATTAGTGTGACCCTATATGCAGACATCGCTTTACAAATAGGCGCATAAGTTAAGCAAAATGTCACACCTAATAATAAAATTACCATTTTACTTATCTACTATGAATTAATAGTCAGGCACATTTATCTTGATCCTAAATATAGGCAACGTTTTACATGTGCCGTGTGATACATACTCAGTTAAGAAATAAAATGTTGCCTACAAATAGGCGTTTACATTTAGCAATGATTCACACCCAATGGTAAATTTGTAAAAAATAGTAAAGGCTTAAATTAAATAATATTGCCTTTATTATATTAGGCTCCAACTTACCTCTTCGGGCTTCTTCCTCCCATTGTTTCGTTATAAGTAGATATCTGGGCGATTCCGGGCATACCGGCAGTAATATTAATTGCAATATTGCTGGACATATGGCTAGACCAAGTAAAACTGGCCAGCCTTCATTAGTTCCTAAAATTTGTTCGATTCCCAACACTTGGGATAGTAGTAAACCTATTGTCACAGCCAATTGATTTACAGTACCTAATCCACCGCGTAAGTTCAGTGGCGCTATTTCGGAGATGTACATTGGCACCAATGATGTATTAAGACCTATAAAAATAATTAGAAGGATATCACACATATTTATTGCGCACATTTACTATTTCAAATAAATAACGCACCGCAATTAACACCAATAATAAATCGGCCAAGGAATAACATTTCATAGGAATGACTAACTTTGGTAAAACCCATTAGACAAGCACCCGATATGCCAAGTACATTATTTAATAATAATCCGCCTTTTCTGTAATGCAATACAAAGTAGTGAATTTATTACTTTTAACTAAATATTCAAGTAATTAATTACATAATTATGCTTTATATTATTATTATTATTATTATAATGTCTATATTTTTGAATTTCGCCATATTAACTCACGTTTTTGGGCCATTTTGTGGACTTACCTGCCGAAGCGATTGGCCATCCAACCGCCGCTGAAACCACCCAACATGCCGCCAATGGCGAATATCGACACCGCCACCGAGTACAGCTGTTGTATGAACTCCTCGCTAATATCCTCACCATAGCGATCCTTGTATACATCCTTCATGAAATTCTCAATATTCTTTTCGGGCGCATTTATCACACCGGTATTATAACCGAACTGCAACATACCCAACACCGCTGAGAATATTGAGTATGTTAGGAAGAAGGTAAGACCCTGTATAAAATGTAGAAAGAGAGCGAAAAAAGCAGGTAATGTAAAAAATGTAAATTTCTCAAAAAATTTATGGAAATGTGCGCAGTGGAATATAAAAAAGTAAGCTGAGTGCAAAACTCAAAATATAGAAATCAAAATATAAAACAATTTTAATATAACTGTTAAGCCAAGTAAGTTGTACCAATGTGAATTCGAGCTTATGAAGCGGTTTTGTTTCTTTTATAAATTATAAGACGCAAGTTTGTAACGCAAATAAAATTATGAGCTTAATGAGCTTTTCGAAGAACAGCTTTTCAATGGTGACTTTTCACTATGGACGAGTATACATATGACCTTTCTGCTCATGTATTGAACTCAAAAAGATATGTGGGTGAAAAGCGCACTGATCTTTCGAATATGTCATCAGATATTAATAAGGTAGCTTTCAAATTTAAGAGCTATAGGCATTAAAATTTTATTTTTTTAGACTAGGACTTTCAATTGAAAAGTTGTTATCCGGAAAATTTTTAGCTGCGATAGGTGTGCAGCTATGCTAAATAAGGTTCAGTAATGGATGGAAAAATAAATGGTTGTGGTTCTGTCTACTTCCTTTAACCACAAACTTCGTTCTAAAAGCACGACATTTTTTTGGAGTTTAGTTTTCGTGATTGACAAGTTTGTGAGGTTTACTAGGCTTGTAGGGCCTAATTCTATCCAAGGCATCTCTCGGCTCTATCTTGGCAACCGCTTTATGCTTATAGCGGAGACACGAACCTAAGCAATGGTAAATCAGCTGAGAATGAAGATTTAATTTTATTCATAAACAGCAGGGGATTAAACCCTTTTTTTTACGATTTTTGGAAGAGTAATTAATATAAGCGAAAAAGTCTGGTAGATCTGCGGTCTGTAAATGAATATACTCATATAATGAATGATATGGATTCCATCCTTTCGTGAAAAGGCTGTGCTCATGGCTGTTTAAAATGAATAAAACAATAATATTAACAATAAAATATATGAATAAATAAAAAATAAATATTCAAAATAAAAATGCAAATTAAAAATACAAAATCAAATATTAATTTTTATTTTTACATGAGTTTTTTGAATTTTATAATAGTAATTTTCACTTAAAAATAAATACAAGTAATTGAAATAAAGGATTATGAAGAAGCGGTCTGTATTGACAAACGACATTATGCGCTAAACTTTTTCGCCATACTGTAAAAGTAGTAAGCAAGTGTATGTAATTTGTGTACCGATATAAGAACCGATTGTATATAGTTTCTTTTTTTTTTCAGGGTTATTGTTGTTTTATAAAGTTTTGAATTTAGTTGATTTGCACGCATAATGAGATTTTACATTTTGTTGTACATGAATATAAATGAAATTCAAGTCTTAATTACACAACATGGCAAATAATTTAAGCTACAAACTTGTTCTAAAAGTCTTAGCTTCCGTCTGTGCGTGTGCTCCTCCAGTCTGTCGACGTATTCGCGCAGCTCTTCGATTTCCTCTTTGACTTGCTGCACGGTGTCTAATTCGTGCTTGATCGCCACCATGTCTCGTTTCACCTAAAATTGTGGGCAAATTGTGTTAATTGTGTTTGTGCAAAATTTCTCAAATACAAATTAGGGTTTAGTAGTGATCTTTTAAGAAGTTGTTTTAAACGTTTATTTTTTTTTCTTTGGGCATTAAAAAAATTTTTTTATAAAACAATCTTAAAAATAAGTTGTATGCAATTCGATATAGTTTATATTGGGAAATTGGTCACCTACAGTGTGAAACAATCTGGTAACACTTGGCCTAGTTTCAATTATCGTGTCAGATAAATCGACAGAGGGAGCGAGAGTACTTGAGATAGAGCATATTTTCGAAATGTATGTCATATCTTGAAACACTACATTATACAACTCAAAGAAACCATCATCTTTCTAATATATTATGAAATCTGAAAATGGGGTTATAGCAGAACTCAAGTTGAGGACTTAAGTGCTTCCTAAAGCTCAGTAATATTTGACAATAATAACTTTTCTCAAAATGAGAGAGCTATAGTTACCAAGCATGAGTTCAGAAAAGATTCTCCAAAAAGGGAAAACTGAAAAAATCTTAAAACATTGTTGAATAGCAGGGAACTCAACCCATTCTTAATGCACTTAAGTTATTCAACTATCTTCGACGTACGTAACAATTTAACGGTTGTACCCAAACGTTGCAGAGGTGTTGGAAAATTTCGAGTTATGAGTAGGTTTTGTAAAGCTAGGAAAATTATTCAATAGCATAAGACCAGGAAGTGATTTAATGGTCAGATATTTCAATTAATTGGGCTACTGTCAGAGAAAAATTAGCTGAATTGTACAACAACGGAGGTACCTACTTTTTGGTCGCAATAAGAGAGCTAAAAAATATAATTCTAAATTGTTGAAACCACGAAAAGTTAAACAAAAAGAGAAGGATTTATAGAAAAAGTATTGTTTCTTCTTAGTAGCCATAAAACGAGCAATATCTGTAAGTGTCTTCGTACAAGCATTAATACTTGAGTCACCAGGAATTTAGAAAAGCTTACTCAATATAATTTTCATAGGTCTTGCTATAGGATTTTATAAGTTAAGAGAGAGAGGAAATATTAATTAACAGATTTCAGAAACACGCAGAAGGAACACCATTAATGTTCATCGGAGAGCAGCTCTATTTCTTTACTTTTGTAGCACATAATTTTAAGTCAGCAGAAGAAGCAAAAGTAACTAATAAGGCTTTTATTTTTATTAGCTGATTACTTTTAGACAGTTAGTAAAAAAAGCTGTTAACATAGGTTTTCTTTCCGTCTCTCTCTCTCTCTCTCTCCCTCTCTCTCTACTTGCTTACAATTTTTGCTGCCTTCTATGAGTTTATTGTGGAGTGAAAAACATGAAAATTTGGCCAGCTGTTAATAATGTTGCTGTAATCTGTTAACTCTGACTATATAAGAGAGCTATTTATATAAGCATATAAGTTCATATGCCAGCATATAGACTCACCATAATGGTAAAACTCACCTCAGACACTTCACTTTGACAACTCTCCACGGATTTGGTCAGCTCCTGCAGCTGTGTACGTATTTCACACAAGGCGACTGTGGTCTCCAGGTGTCGATCGCCTCTTTGAAGCTCATCCAGTTTGGCTGATAAATTCATGCTCATCACGCTAACTTGCTTTTGCAAACTGTCCCGTTACGTTATGTAACGTTGTATTACGTGGCGTGGTGCGGCGACAATTCCAGTGGATGGGCCATTCAAATGGTAATTACATGTTATTAATTTGATTGGCGTTAATGCAGTGGCAGCGGATACCAGGCAGGTTGTTGTTAGTGTTATTGTTGTTGTTATTGATATGTGTGACAGTAGTTGGTTGTAACATTAAACCACAGTTACAGTTGCAGTTGCGCAGCGGTCCACAAACACACAAACACACAAACAGACACGCATAGTGGCGCGTTTAAAAGCATATGTTGCAATTGTTGCAATTGTTGCAAGTGGCATGTTGCAATTGTATGCGTGTGTTTCGCATTATTAAAGTAGAGATATATGTGTATGTGCGTTGTTATTATTGTTATTGTTGTTTGACAAGTGATGGCGGCGTTGTGTGGCACACAAATAACGGCGAAATTCCGGCGCACAGATTGTCACGGAAATGCACCACCGAAATCAGAGCAGAGCAACATTCGTATGTATATGTTTAGGTATGTTTGTGATTTTAGTAATTTCATGTTGCACATTTCGCGTCGATGTTGCAGTTGGTGCGGCAAGAAAATGAGAAATGTATTATATATAAGTAATGTTGCATGAACTGAGCGGTGCTCTAGTGGTTGGTTAGTTAAGTATGCGAGAAATTTGTTTCTATATATGTACTGCAATTATGAGCGAAAAATGCGAAAATGCAATTTATTTACATTTACTTATGTATGTATGTATGTATTTATTAATGAAAAAAAACAAAAACATTTTATATACAGTTTAAGCAAAACGCGCAAAGAAAGAGGAAAATTTAAGCATTTCAAGGTAAATAAATACAAGTATATATATATATATGTACATATGTACAAGTGTATATATATATATATATATGTATGAGTATGTATTGCATAAAAGATTATATGAAAAATGCAAAGTGCCTTATTTGTGAGTTGTTGCATGTGAAGCAGCTACATTTGCGGCAGCAATGCATGTCAAAAAGGCAATATTTATATGTCAGGTATATGAAATGTTATTATATATATGTATGCATGTATATGTAGATATGTAGATATGTATTTTTTATTTATTATTTCCGTACCGCCATTTTTTGCGCCCCTCCCAAATAAGTATTATTACATAAATCACATGAATAAAAACTAAATTCACCGTTGCTGCCGCCATGGCCTCTGCAAATGAATTGAAATTCCAGCCAAAGCAAGGGACAAATGAAAACGCTAAAGCGCTGCAGCAAAACGAAATTTATTGCATTCTTATTATTATTATTTCATGTTTTCATTGTTTTGTTGCTGTTCTTTTTTGTTTTTTTTGTGTGTAATTTTCTTCAACACGACGTAAAAAGTATGGCAATAATAATAGTGAAGGCAATCAAATGAAGAAAATAACGGTTTTTAAAATTCAGGTGAAATAGTGAAACGTGAAATGCCGATATCCATAAATTTCAGCTCAAGTATAAGCATGTGCTGTAACGATTTATAGCGATTGTTCATATTAACTGCAGCTTGTTGCAGTTGTACGTGATTGCCGCATGACTGGCTGAAGTGTGGCGGCTTGGGGAAGAAATATTTTTATTTATTTATTTTTTTTTTTATATAAATTTAGGAATTAATATTTTAATGTAATAATACTCTTTGCGGCGAAAATTCTTTGACTTAAGCCTATTATAGAATATACTTGTATGACCAAAGAGCATGTTTTAGTAATCTGAAAGCCTTTTCGATTCGCCACATCTCTGCTCATTGAGTTTACGTTTTGTGCTCTTGTCAAAAAATTTACAAGTGAAAACAGCAATAATGTTATCCAATTGAATTCAGTAAAGGAAAGTAATTGGATAACTCATTAAAATTGTATATCCGCTTGTTATTCCATCTCTATTTGATTTATACCAGTTTATATGATTTATACCAGTTGCTTGTCCGTTTCACAACTCTGCAAGGTTCTATTTTCATTTGCGTATTTTTCAAATAACCGAACTTCAGCGGTCACACACTATTTAGACATTCTGCCAGATCTATAGCTTCGAAAGGGTTTTACATTTCAACTAGCACCTTAACGTGAAGAATATTTTTTTCGATTTTTTCTTATATATTCCGAATACAATTTGTTTTTGCTTGACATTTATATGTTTGAAAAGTAAAGTTAGTCTAACGATTTTAGTATGAAAAAATCATTTCATTGCAATTTGGTCTTTTCAATAAAATAACTTTATCTAAAATATTAAAAATGTTGCAAATATTTTTTGCGCTCATATCGTTCACAAGCTCGAACTAGAAGCTCTATAAGCAATAATCCTGAGCAGTTTGTTATCAGTCGCGACATTTGTGAGCTGATTATCGCCTCCGATAGACGGACATTATCACATTCCCACTTGGTTAGGATGGACGGAACGAAGCGACCATTTTCAAGATATGATCGATTTGGAGTTGGGAGTGGTAAAGAGATCCAAATTATATAATTTTAAGTGATTTAAGTTGGTAATGTTTGAAATTGGATTTACTTTTATAAGCCATATTAAATTTATTTCCACTAAAGGCGACTCTAATTTAGTTTTTTTTTCACCATGGTGGAAAGCGTTTTAAAAAACTGTTTGCCAAAAATTTTTTTTAATTCGCTTGCGCGATGTTTGCAAACCCGAATATGCTTGCGTAATTTGGACTCCAATCTATATTACTTTTATTTATGACGTTGGTTTCATTCGTTTATATCACTACTTGTCTAGCTTTGTCTTGTTCAGCTTGGAGCTTACAATAATTTTGACTAAACTGCTAGACTTATTAAAGAATTTAAATAATATAAACTCGTACTCGATTTCGCTCTATCAAAATCAAAATTTTCTTAATAGTTGAAACTATGTAATATTAGTTTTATAAAACGTTTAAATCTTTTCTGTAAGGCTTATATAATCAAGTAATTATTAGTAAATAAATGAAATATTTTCGGCATTTTTGAATAGAGTGAATTTGTTTGCGAAGCCAAACAGACCATAATAACACCGAAATCTTACACAGAGCTACACATTATGGAATTTATCACATCAACTAGGTTATGCATTTCACTTCATACAACATATTTTTCAGTTCTAATCACTTTGGCTATATGCAAGATAGCTAAAATGAAGACAAAGTCAGTGTAGCAGATGCTCTTTAGCTTTATCAAGATCACAAATAAAATAAATAATAAAATCGTGAGTGAATTGCCAATGAATCGGGAGTATCGATACTGATAAATGATGAGAAACTGCTTTTTATTTTTCTTTTTTTAATTTATTGTAATGTAAAATGAGGAGCAGATTTATACTGCTGACCTGACTGCAGCATAACTGCAGCAAAATCTTTAATTCATAGGTAAGTTTAATAATAAATTTCCATTTCATAACATTTAATTTTCTATTGTTTATTGCATTTCCGCTTATAAAGTGATTTATATTATTTTGTATTTTAATTATATGTGTGTATAACAGAATTTCCGCATTTCACCTGTGCAAAAGCGTATAGAATTTGTGCTGTGTCATTGCAAAGGAGCTCCCTGCCGATTGGATATGAAATCACAATAACATTTCACAGCGGCAGTAGCGAAGAGCAAAAGCAACTGCGAAAGCAAAACTTATTTTCATTGTTTTTGTTTTTTTTGTTTTTGTTTTTTCATCCTTTTGCACGCACATTTCATGAAATTCAAGCAGCAGCATTTCCTGCATCCTGCACATTTTATCCTTTGGACGTGTTGTGCGAACAATGTGAGACGAAAACGATAACAACAACATACATACATTATGGCCTACAAAATGAAGCGATTTATACACTTTGTGTGGTGTAACACATGCGGTTGCGTATATTTTTTTAATGCAAATAATTGCAAGTCAATGCGTGATTTGTAAATGAATGCGTGAATTTTTATGAAAATGTGGTCTTAACAAAACTTTTTACTTCAATATTAACAATGCAGTTTTTTTTGTTTGACTAATTTTTAAACCAAACTGAAAGGATTACCAAGCCCCATTTGCTTCTCTATTGGGTTCATAACTCATATGAGCCATGTTAAATAAGAAGAATGTCACATCCCAAGTCTAATAAAACAGTAGAGATATTAGAGATATAGATAGTAGTGATATAGATATTATACCATACAGATGAAAAAGTATGTATAGTTTCTAAGAGACGATACCACAATTAAACTCAGACGTTTTGCAATTAGACCTAGTCTTTAAAAGACACGCGAATAATTTCCATAAATACCGGAAATTTTATTTGAGAGATATGTCATTTTGAATGAAGCGAGTTTTAGTATTTTGAAAGGAAGTCATGAAAAGAAATTTAATTTTTGGCAAAAAAATTTTTTGCTAATAGAAAAAGTGACTTCGTAAGCGCAAGCCGAGCTCTGCGCCATGCGAAGTAACCATTCGTAAGTGGTTCGATAAATTCCGTATAAGCCATATGAACACCGCAGACAATGAATCTAGTGGACGTCCAAACGTAGCTGTTAGGGAAGGAACTAAAAGATTTCGGATGGCCTTAAAACGAGGTTCACTGAGATAGCTGACATCCTAAGGATATCAAAAGAATGTATTGAATGTACCGTTCATAAATTAAATCTCACGGTAAAGTGGGTGTCGTCCGAGTTCGAGTTCGAAATCGAACAAACCACCATGTTGCAAATCAATGAAAACGGTCACAACGGCAACCATTTTATTGGAAATAAATCACCCAGATTGAGCCTTATTTGAACTAAAGGAGTACCCGTACTACAAGTACGGTATCGAAAAGTTGTAAGATGAATATTATCGGTTTGACCCTTATATGGATTAAAAAAAAACAAAATTTACTACACGAAAACTAATTTTTTGTTTTTTTTTTTTCAAAACAAGACGACGACGAGCAAGCTGGAAATGCTTATAATAACGGTTGAATCGTTCACCAAAAAAGAGTTCTATTGAAGAATTTAATGTGAGTGAGAAGAGGTTTCTGCTGCTTACAGCTTCTCTACATTACACAGCGAGAATACTTTTGTAGTCTAGTGGTGACAGTTTGGATGTGTAGTAAGTGCCCTAATATATAATATCTGTTTTGAATCACAACTTTTTTGATTGTTCGAAGTTTCTCTTGTGATACTACGAACAGCTGCCGAGTTCGCTGGTCATCCGTGCCATGTTTTTTCAACGAAGCTCTACAGAATACCTTTATGGAATATGTAATCGAAGAAGGAGAAGCAGAACTAAATATAATTGATAAATATTCTTGGTATGCAGAACTTCGATGTTGAGGTTGGAGAAAACATCTAAGACGATTGCACGAGTTGAATAGTGGATGGTTCCTGATTTAGTTTCGAGCTTAGATTAAAAGTACCGAAATATATGCATATTACTTCATTATGTCAATTTGAATTATAATTTTTTGAAATAATATTTGTCAATATAGTAAAAATGCTGCCATAGATGCGACAGATGTCTTATTTTATAGTAGGAAAAGCACAATTTAATAATATTTTGAATGTTTGTGTCGCGAAGCTTTCAAAATGTGGTAGTGCAAGATAGGAGGTAAACAGATTTAAGTTGTTCTACTTGCTTTATGTAAGCCCAGTTACAAATATTAGAGACTACGTATGAAGTAATCCATATATGACTTGTCATAATCTTCAGTTTAGTTTTGACAAAGGATGAGACTATAGTTAGAAGGCTCTCAAAGTTATATTATGTAAGTAGTACTAGAAAGTTCGTTCTGTCTTAACAAACTTTGAGGAAATATGCTCAAGGTTCAACTAATTTTGTGAATATCACAGAGATAGGTCTAGATATGAACGGGAATTTTGAAGCTTATGACACATGTTAGAATTACAGCTATAAGAATACAATGCCACTTCGCGGGACCAGTGTTTAATAAAACAAATAATCACGAAGCGAGGTTCAGCAAAATATCGAACATATAAGAGTGAACTATATATGGTCCATATAGGCAATTATATAGTAATTAATGATATTCAAGCACGCCACTCAAGTATAGTGTTAACTATATATAAGTGATTTAAGAATCATATATAGGTCATATAAAGGTTTTTACAAGTTATTCTTTGATGCGATGAGGCTAATAATTTTGATTCTGAACTTGCCTGGAAGGTGCAGTTAATGCAGCCTAGGATTAAATTATCTTGACTCTCACTCCTTTAAATACTTAGAGACGCATCTAAAAAACCAAAACTGAAAATATCCAAGTGCGATCTCCCAAACAGAAATCAGCACCGAAAGCTAACCTAATCTAAATGTCAGATGTTAGTGAGGTCCACCAAGTATTTGACACTCTGCTATAGATCTGTGAAAACTTCTGCAAGACTGCTATTTCTTAAACCTTAATCATGTTTCTTCCGAAATTCACCGTTTACTTTCACAATTAATTAGCAAAGTGGAAAGAAATGACCAGCTTACCACTTGGTTAGGATTAAAAGTGCTAATGTCTAGAAAAAGTTTACGTTACTTTCGAACTATTTTCAGCTTCTGATTTGTAAGGGCTTGAAGTAGCATTAACTTTTGCTTTGCTCAACAGGTGAATATGCAACAAAAGAGGTGATATTACATGCACAACAACAAAAAGTCACACACAATCCCGCTATCGAAGAGAACTACATACATATGTACATACATACATACATACATACATACATACATACGTACAATGTTGCAACACACAATTGTGAAGGAAACGTGCAATGCGACAAAAAGTAACAAAGTTGCCATATCGAGCGCAATGCGAGTGTGCACACATACACATAAACATTTGCGTGTGCTATGTGTGTGTGTGTGTGTGCGTATGCGCGTGTTGCATGCTCGAATTCGTAAAAGTATAATAGCGTATGCGGCAAGCCAAATGCCAAGCGATTTACAGCTGGACATATATATGTGTGAGTGTGTGTTCACCTACACACACACATACAGCTGCATTTGCATGCGGATATGCTTGTATTTTTGCTGGAGAAAAACAATGCAGCATTTCCACATTTTGTAGGCACACTTGCGTCATCTTATCTCTGCACTTTGTCAGTTGTTGCTTTTGTTGTGCATTGTGTCATTGTTGTTTATGTGGTGGCAGCCACCTGTAGGCTGCGGCAACATATTAATTTCACAAGTTATGTTCTACGATTTTCTCCTTTTCTATTTATCACGCTGTGATGTTGCATATTTCACACACACACACACATGTATGATTGTATGTGTGTACGCCATCCGTTCCCCACTACCCGGTTTTATGAGTGAATGCATTGTTCGTGGCGTCAGAAAGTTGGTTTTAGGGCGATTACATGCAAATGCCATATATTTCATTGAAATGTACTTTTAACATAGCATACTTTTAGGATTTCCATCTCATGCGCCATTATAATTTATACATGTGGAACGTTTTCCTAAGTCCATTTAGTGTTGCTTTTCTTGTTTTCATTTTTATTTGAAAACAGCATTTTCGAACAACAACTTTCTAGTATTTTACGCAAAGATTTCCATATAAATGTACGGTTTGTTGGAGTTTTTTGTGAAATAAATTCGCATAAATTATTGGTTGTATGCAGGGCAACATTGCATAGACAAACATTTAAAATGAAAAATGCGTACTTTTTGCAAAACATAAATATAAATGTTCACCTAAGCTTTGAGGGGATTTAGAAATGTCTGGCGTATGCAAACTTACCAAGTGAATAGCGGGACATGAATGCAAACGGAAAAGATGCAAAAAAGTCTCATGTAGAGATTTGAAGAAGACGCAAAATAATATCAAGCTAAAATTGTAAGCGAGCGGTGGCCACTTGTAGACTCTAAGCAGCACAGTATGGGTACTTTTGAAGTTTGATTGGAATTGTTCAATGTTAGGTGTAAATCGGATTTTCGAAGAGTATTTTGGATCATGAGAGAACTATTACATTAATAGCCGTCTTCGATTCGCCAATTCTGTGCTAGGTATGTTTCAGCAGCGCCTCAGTCAAAAACTCTTATAAAATATGCAAAAGCAATAACAAAATTAACGAATTGAACTCGGTACAAGGGAGTACGCGGAAAAGAGGGAAGGATTGGCGAATCGAAGACAGCTGATGTCTCCTAAAGAATTAAGATGTAACTCACTTAACAATTCTTCTAAATAAATTAACCCGCGCAGCAAAAAATCGGAACACATATTATTGGAATTGAACCAATATGAGAACTGGTTCTTAATATTCTAGGAAACAATAGAGTTTCATAAGAAGATTCTTATTAGCAGCATATCTGAGAGAGTAAACTTTCATTTTGGATGAAGAGTTAGTAGCGCTTTTTACATATCCTATGAATCTAAGCAGATTATGCCACACATTTTCACTTCTTGGACACCTAATATATCTCTTATGAGAAGCTTTTTTACTACAACTTAATTTTATATGTATCTAGATAGCTCCTAGCTGTCATTAGACGAGCGTACCAGATGGGACACATTCTTCTCGTTATTACCATACTAGCTGGTTGTGAGAGTACCATATACTACTGGCGATCTATTTTCGAAAAACTTCACACAAGTAAGTTTAGCGAGCAAGTTTAATAACTAATTTGAGGGTAGATAAATTTAGATTAAGGAAAATAAGCTTCCATTTAAGGAGTTTATGCAACAAGGTACTTAAGCAATATATTGGAAGAACTACGAACTACTACTCGTATTTTAGGTCATTTATTTACTTTCCTTTAGACAAATGTTTAAACAAAATATATTAAAAATCCACTATTTTTAAAAATATTGAGCATTTAAGCTAAAACCTTGACATGTTAGTGCAGCCATATGCACCTGTAATGGTAAACTGATATATTTTGCAGCTTGTTTGCCAGTATCCAACGCAATTTTTTATCCTCTCTGTCGTAAATAACTAAACACTCCAGAAAAAAATTGAGCAATTAATTTACAAAAACCAAAAATTTATGCAAAATCTGCGTAACTATTTACCCCCCTCCCCCACACAACTCCACACTTAAGTAGTTTGCTTTTTAAACACAAACGTTTACTTTTAAATTCCCCCCCCCCGTACCCCGGCTGCGGACATTGGTGACCGCCGTGTGCAATCGAGCAAATGGACAGAGAAAATATTGCAGATAAAAACTGAGCGTTGTAGAAAAATGCGAAATAAATTAAATGAAGATGGTGGCGGGCGCGCAAAAGCATGCAATGAAAAATAACTGACAACACATTGCATTTCGCTTTTCATTTCCACTTCATTTGACAGCGACAATTGCTGTGTGCGCTGCGCACGAACAATGGCAGCGGGTTGGTTGCTGCCACATTTCCGCCGTTGCACCAACAACCCTTGACTGTTGTGCAACAGAAAGGAAAAATAGATGCTTTTGTAAGCGCATGCATGTGTGTGTGTGTGTATGTGTGTGTGTGTCACAGCAGTCGACATTTGCCATTTCTTTTGCGCTGCTTCGCAATTCATTAAGTGTGGAAATAAATGAACGCTTTGGCGCAATTTGTAGCCATCGACTGGGCAACTCGGCAACTCGGCAACTCAACAGCTCAACAACGTGGCACTTGACGGTCGCCTCTAAACGCTGCGCGGGCGAGGTATCAGTATCAAATGACATTGTTTAGCGCTGCTACAAATAACTGCAAATATATTTATATATAGTTATGTGTATATGTGTGTATGTGTGAATGTCACAGTGTCGGCAACTAGTACCGTTCGTTATTAAAGCACATTTGCCGTTAGCTAGTAATCATAAATAATATTTTTAATGTCAACACACACACACACATACACACACACACACACGCACCTACACAAATACAGTTATCAATGCAGCTTGCTTTGGCATCAGTACAACAACAATAATAATGAGCGCATAAGTTAATGCCCGTTGGACAAAGTGTGGCAATTGGTTGGCACGATGAAGTGTGCCAAAGCATATATTATAAGCATATCTTCTTGACTTGCATTGTTTATGCGTTGCGCCATTGTATGCAACTCTGCTAAGTGTATATGTGTGTAAGTGTAAGCACCGTTATGCCTGCAAAGCACATTAATGTCTTGAGATGAGTTGGTTTCATGATAATCTGTTGTAAGGTTGAAACAAAGGCAGCTCATTTCGAGCACTCATATCCTCATCAACACGCACACAATCACACACACGGATAACAATGTGGAGATATATATATATATACCAGCGCTAATAACAAATGTGTATGTATAAATATTGCAAGTGTATAGCGCACTGACTTCGGCGCAATCGCTTGCTTATTTTGGCGGGACGACGGGGCGTATGAGTAATAAATATTGTGTGCTTAAGAGCTCAAATGAAAGAGGTTACAGTGGGTTGAGCGTGAGCAAATTTAGCACACAATTTATTGATTTTTTTGGTTTGGCATTAAAAGTGCTAAATTTAGTTGCGCTGCTTGTTTTTTGAAAATACATGGTTTCAGTGCTTTGACTAGATTTTTCTAAACAGAAGGCTCTGTTCGAAGGTAATGCCAAGACGAACTGATGGAATTTTATTGCTTTTTAAGACAATCAGGTCAAGCAAGGCACAGGAAATTTTCATTGTTACTACACACACTACTACATAATTATGTTACGATTGTATGCACATTATATTGGCTCTGCAACAACAATAAGTGTAGTCTTTTACAATAAGCTGATTAGCTATGCTGGAATAAATTCCTTCTTTACCTTACAATTCAACGATCAGAACTTGCTTTGGCCAGCTTTTTGTTGCTTGTTGGACTGGTGGCTTATTTGAAAGAGGAAAACTAGTAAGTGGTGTAATTGTAAGCAAACGCCTCTCAACCAGTAATAGACTTACACATTGAGCTATGCAATTAATGCCAACAAAATGCTTTTTGGCTGCTCTTTTGAGTTAAGAAAGATTTTGTAAACAACCACCCCAATAATTTTTTATGACGTTTGAGGCACGACTATTAAGTTAAGCGACGTCTTAGACCATATTCGACTTAAATTGTGTTGAATCTGGGTACCGAAAGACTTGGGTGCCGAATCAGCATTGCCCGCGAGTGACTAACTGCATGACCCGTTCTCATGACAGTCGGGTCTAAGTAACCGGAATGGCGCCGGATTTTTATGCAGCCATGGCCTTTCAACTCAGCAGCAACAACACTGATTAATATTAGAGGAGAATATACAGCTGTAGGCAAGTGTCATTGTACTAACACTCCACTGATATTTCAACCTGCCAACACGCTTCATTCTTCATTATATTCTTTAGTTGTGCGATAACGAGACCTCCTTAGATACGCTCTTTCCATTTTTGTAAGTCTATTGAAAGTAGCAAGTGGGCGAAATTCTTTATTTGGATTGAAGTTTCATGATTTTGTCACAAAGCAAGACTTATTTGCTCGATTATATATATGGTCTAGCTGGAAATACGCAATAAGTTAGGCAATATTCTCTCGAAACGTCTCCATTACCATCCTTCCAGAATCGAAAATCTTTGAATATCCAGCTTTTATATGTAACTCGAGCATATTTATTGTTATATATGCTTAACCTTTGAGCTCTTGCATGCTGATAAGCAGTGAGATTTGTACAGATATTTGTAAAGAGACTCATAGGGATTAATACTATCAAAACCATTGATGATTTCTCGATGATTTCCTTACAGATCACTTTCTTGGTTTTTTGGTACAAATCATTTTTCTTATGTACATATTAGCTTCTTAGCATCTTAGCTATATAGAGCCAAGAAAGTCAGAACTTTTGTCTCGTAGAACAAAGTTGTCTTTAAAAGTTATTAGGAAAAATGTTTAGTAATAACGAGAGCAACTTTAATCTCCTTTAGCGGAGAATGCCTAAATATTTGAAAATGTTGCTTTTACATTACATTACTTTTGAACAAACATATGAATGCATATTTTTCGAAAATTATGCAAAAAATTTTCAAAATGTTATACTTAATTAATTAATTTTTTTTTTTTTGTGAGGGAGATAATTTTTTGTGAATTTTAAAGAGTTCACATATTTTTTAATATAAATCATGGATTAAGAATAAGAGTGGATATATATTATTGCGATAAAGAAAAATCTATCTAATCTATCTAAAAAATAAAATCTCAGCTTTTTTTTTTTTTAAAAGAAAAGAAAAAAATTTCCAAAAAAAAGTTAATATTTTATTTTATATAACATATTTTTAGAACCTCCTTCGATTAAGTAATCCTTCCTATTGCTAAATGTAATCTCAATTTATATATTGAACAATAACAGCAACAAGCACACTTCGGTATTTCTTGCACTAACTATAAGTTTGCATAGTTTTTCACCACCCTTGGCCCACTGTGCAAGCGCATTCAAACAATAAGCGCTATGTCAAAGATGAATAGCCGAAGTGTGTGCGTTGAGTGAAGCATTATATTTAAGCACACAGACACACACACACACCTACACACAGACACACACACACACATGCGAGTATGCGCACCCATTGCATTTGACTTTATTAATACTTGTAATGAAATTGTGGTAGATTACGGTATATACTCGTACTCGTACTCGTACTCATCCATCAAACCACATATCATACATGCCGGTACAATGTACACACATACACGCGGATGGCAGCACACTTCGAGACACTCAATTACGCTGCAAATACATTTAAGCGCTGCAAAAAGTTTATACGAAACCTCAAAAGTGTTTTGTTGTCTTGCAATTTTATGCACAAAATGCACTAAAAAGTTAACAACGAAGTTGCTGTTGCACTCGCATGTGTGTGTGCTTGCAACCACAGTTGCAACCTTTACTTATTAACAAAGCACTGAACTAAATGTTTGTATATATGTGGAAAGTATGTGTGTTTGTATGTGTGTATGTGTGTATGTGTGTGTGTGTGTGTATGTGTATACACTTCTTAGTTGCTGCCTGCCTTTGTTGTTGCCATTATCATTATTGTTTATTATTGTATTAAGCGAGTGTTGTGTAGCGTTTTTGTCGAGTGCATTTTGTGGCAAGTTAATGTCACTTTGTCATAGCATTAAAACTTGCAACGTATTCAATGCAACGCAATTATGCATGCGGGGTGGCACAGATTTCATGTGATATGTACATGGGGGCAAACTAACACATACACAAACACAAACACACACACACACACACACACCCACATACGCCTATACATATTTTATTAAAGTAATATTGCATGACAAAGTGCGTTTGTTGTTTTAGCAGCAACATCGCTTTGTTGCGGGTCGGATTAAAGCTGAGGTCAGCGCCAAGGCAAATTTAATTGCAACAAGTCGTGCAATAATTTATGTATGAAACGATGAATATAAATGGGCGTAAATGTGGACACTTAATTTCCATGGTAGCGCCTCTCTTCATTTATATGCCCGTGTGTCTCTCTGTGTGTGTGTGTGTGTGTGTGTGTGTGTGTTTGTGTGTGCGGTTAAGTAGTTGTTTGCTGCGGCACTTAAAGTGAGTGGAATATTTGCAAGCACTTGAGTTTGGCTTGGCGGTGGTGGCAGGATGGCGTCGCGGCAGGAGTTAAATTCCCATAAATATTAAGTGTTGTTCAATTTTGCGGTTGACAATGACGCTTGACGATATACTTTATTGTCGCTACTAGTTGTATGTATATGTATATGTATATATTCAGTTGAAAACTATCGAAGTTATAGTGACATTTGCAAATACAATTTCCTCTAACAACTCGAATTTAATGTGTCCGTCAGCTTGTTTGTGTCACAACTCACTTTAATTCACTGGAATTTATTTAAATTTAATCATCTCAATAATGCTGTTGTTGTTGTGTGCGACCTCGCCTGCCTGCAAGCGCCTCGAAAGCTGTGACTTGCATGTCAAATAGTATTTGAAGTGTTGCAAAATATATTCATTAAATTTCGTATTACTTTTTGGAGCGCCTTACTTTAATGATGTTAAACTGTACTTAAAAGACAGCGACTCATACTTGGTTACAAATATGTTCGGCATCATACGAATTTGGTATAAATAAATTATAATTATAAATTATATTTAATAAATATATAATAAATAATAATATATAATAAATTATTATTAATAAATATGGTATTGGGTTGTTCGGAAAGTCATTCATCATCATCATTCATCACCAATACATATTATATGGGAAAATTTTAGCTACAGATTGTTTTAAAATCTGAGATTGACAAAATTTTGTCTAATGTTTTTATACCAGCTTTGAGCGAGGTGAAAAATGTATCTAAAATTTCCTATTTTATTAAACCACTGACTTCATTAAGCAGATTAGGTGCTAAGTTCAGCCTTCGGCACCCTTCACTCTCCTGAACTTCTTCCTTAGAACAGTGTGCTCTTTCGATCTTCTAAAAGCGGCAGGAACTATGAGACTTATGCAAATTTTAGAAGGAAACTGTTTTGTTAAAAAGCATGTAATATTTGAAATGATTTCTATTCAACATTACTAGTATTCCAAAAGTGAATATTATCTCAAGTAAAGCGTTGCTGTGTAAAGCAGCGCTGTTGTTCACTTACTTGTGTAATAATTTATTATTGTACGAATGTCAAGAAAAAAAAATAAAAATAAAATGAAAATGAAAGTCCTGCTCAACAGTGCCCTTCAGACAGTGTCGATTTTAAATATTAATATCTAGTTATAAAGCTATTATTGAATTGGGTGGACTACTTTCAGAATGTTTCCGGAATGTAATAAATTCGCACTAGATGATTCCAAAGTCAATTTATTTATTTATCTATCTCTTTATATATCTACTATCACTTAGTAGCTTCAAGGAAGTCGAAAACCATTGCTAAAGCCTTTTTAATAGCTTCTTCATTCACGTCGCATTGTTAAGTAAGAATTTAGTGAGTTATATTTGCCGCTAATAAACAGGAGAGCGATGTTGTCACTATTATTATTATTAATATTATAATGAAGGAAAATTAGGTTATATTTCAGTCTGGAGTTGAAACTAAATTGGGTAGAATTAAAAAAAAAAATTGGAAATTTTTTACCTCAATATAAAAAAGCAACATGTGAATTTGCTATAATCAGCCTGTTGAATGCTTTCATGCCTTCAAGTTTGAGAAGAATCACTACATTTCCCCTTGGTTCAACGAAGATGTGTGCGAGTGTAATAGCTCTTATCATATAGTTGAAAAATACAAATAATTTTTCTTCTTAATGAGTAGATATTATTTTCTTTTGGCCTTAATATGCGAATGGGATCTTCACTGTATATAATTCTATACATCATGTATGGCTTTGAGGCTCTAACAACATATCTGAAATAATGGAAGGCCGTTCAGAGATGTTCCCTCAAAGGAACTCGATTTGAATTTGCGGGTATTAAGTACTGAATGGCCCCACAAACATTTGTATTTTGATATTACAGAGATATATTCACGGAGTAATTTCTGCGTGAGTTCAGTTTTATTTCAAGTAAGAATTCTTGAAATTTTGCCCACCTTCAAAATAAGACGAACAGTGCTTTCAGTCAGGGCATTGATCTGAAAAATAATTTGGCGCTTGTGCATAGTTTATTGAATATATACAGTATTATTTAAGAATTTATTCCGATACCATAAATAAATATCAGGAACCTTAAAGAGAAAAATGTGCATTTCCTTTAAATTTTGCTCAAATCATTCATGGAGGCTATGAGTTTTTCATCTACTTTTAGGTAGTATCTATTGTATTGTAAATTATAAGGAAAGGAAATACAAAATATTTATATAAATATATATCCTGTTATATTCTCTTTGCAGAGAAGACGAGTAAGTACATTAACTTAGCAACTCATTAAAATTGAAAGTTTCTGCAATTTTTTGTATAAAATATATGACACAAGTAAATATGCAGGGGAACTTCACCAACAACATATTCGTATGCTTAGTTAGTTATTAAATGATTTTTGATGAGTGTTGATGATTTAATACAAATTTTTACCCATGTGTGGTTATAAAACTTGCTATTATTGCGAAATAAAAAAATTCAAACATCCACGTAACTGTTTCATTGGCGAGACCTCAACTGAATGCCATTGTTGATCGCTCTTGGCAAATATCGCCACATAATATTAAATGAGTTTGGGTTGTTCGAAAAAATAATTGCTATTGCCAAAACCTAGTTTACATACATATCATACATACATACAGACATTACATATCCCCCAATCAAGTTAATATAAAAACAAATACGACCTATTGGAGTTGGGTCCATCACTAATGGAATATGCTAGTTTATGTTGCTCCTACAGTATTTACAAATAAAAATAGGCTAAAGCTGCCAGCGCCAACATTTCAAGCGATTAACTTCATAGCGAGCTATACGATACTGACACTGTTTTCGGTTTCTAAGTGATATTCTCAAAGTATGCTTAAAAAAATATATTAATATATATATATATATAAATATAGTGTTATGCATACATTGTTGCTAAAAGTGTGTGCAAACATATTGAAACAGCTAAGAAAAATCAAATAACATGAGAACACAGAATTTACAGGAGGTACATCGCTGCGTATGAGTGACCTTTGTGCTACGAAGTTTTTGTACAACTTGATGGGCTTGTTGTTCGAGATTTTTTCTTAATTGCCGGAATTTTCTACTCCAAAATTTTCTTTTAAATCAGATTACCGTGTTTTTACAATATTGCCAATATTGCCAACATTTCAACATTTTAACATATGCCTTGACTCCCACGTCAGATTAGCAGATTAATTTACTTTTGAACTTTTCTACAGCACGCGTAAGTAAAAAACCTAAACTTCAGCTACGCACTTCTTCTTCTTCTTCAATTGACATTATTCACTTAACTGACGTCAGACATTTTTTAATTAACAAAATTCAAGTATATAAGTTTGGATTGGTGGTAAGTGGAGGTTACTGGGAATAAGTACGGTCCAACCAATTGGCATTTATGACATTCACCAACATCAATTGCTTCGAATTGCACAATAATGGTATTTACATTTTGCATATTTTTGCTTCGACGCGAATTGCACATTGAAAGAAAAAAATGTTTTCCATTGAGAAAAAAAATATATGTTTCTACATAAAATATTTGCATAATTGTCAAGACAATATATGCATTTGAAAGTATTAATTTTTGTACAAATTTTTGCTTGCGTTTAATTAAATTAAAAATCAATGTTTGATTAGTTAAAATAAATAAATAATTATATGCGCTGTGGCAACACGAATATAACTGGCAAGTACACAACTTAAGCGGCAATGTTAGACAATGAAACAAAATTAATAAAATGAACGCACAAACTAACAAACGAACAAAGAAACGAGTAATTAATATTTAAAAATATTTGAAAATGTTATTTAATTTTAAATAAATTTTTTTTAATTTAAAAAATTTTTAAAACCAAATTTTTTTTTTCATGGTGAAAGGCCATTTTCTGCCAATTAGTTGAATATATAATTTACAAACGCCTCAATAAGTACATTGATAACGTTGTTTTTTTTTAATTTAAATAAATTTCGAAATAAACGGTTAGTTATTTTGTGTCGAAATTTCATAATTTTGAATAGGCCATTGAATGTGATGAGCGCGCATAAACGCTGTACAAATGTAACGGTACGAGTATAAGCACGATTCAGATGAAGGTGGAAATGAGGAAATGGTAGCAAGAGCACAAATGGAATGCGAGTGTGGTGGGTATGTGTTAGGGTGGCTGTGGTGGCATGGAATACAAGTATAGTTGCTGTTTTTCTTTTTATTTATAAAATACATTATTATACTTTTTTTGTGCTATTTTGCTGACTGGCATGTCTATATATGTACCTATATGTCGTGTGGTGGGTTTGTATTCTGTGGTGTGAAGGTCTGATTTTGCACGAAAGTGGCTGCGTTGGTGTTGTTGTTGGTGTTGTTGTTGGTGAAAGAGTCGGAATAACACACACATATGTTTTTAATTCAGCTGTATACATATTATACATAAAGAGAGTATTGTAAAAAGGCTAAAAATACATAATGCAACAACAAACATCCACAAGCTTATTATCGAAATAAATATATTAATTCGTTATACTAATAATAATAACATGCAGAAATGTGTTGCTTTCATACTAAATATAGATATACAAGTGTTTTTTAATGTATATATAGATGTATATTAGGGTGGCACTTAAATGTGGGAATAAAATTGTTAAAGTAGATTTTATAAATGTCGACTACAACAACAGCGCTTTAGTTGAATATGTGACAAACACAATTTTTTACTATTCGAAGATGATCAGAGTCCGTTCAAAGTTAAGATTTATCGAAGGAGACTGAAAATTTACATTCTTTATATGAAGCCTTCAGTGTGAATTTCTCTACAGAAGCATAAAAAATGTTGAGAAAACACTAATTTAGATTTTTTAAGGACCACCCTAATCTTCATAATATATCATGTACATAAATGAATTGAAACAAATAAGTGTGTGTGTGTGTCCTTACGTTATAACCAGTTTTACAATTGCTGTTAATGATGTCGTTAATGAACACAGACAGTGGTGTGTTTGTTTTTATTTTCCTTTCGCGTTACTCAACACTATATAGCGGTAATTGGTATTGTAAGTAACTTTCATATTGCTTTATTGTTATTGTTGTTTCATTGTAATGATAATAAACTGCACTTTTTTATTTCGGTTTGACCATTTGTTGGTGTCTGTTGCGTTTTTGCAGTTCAATTTATTGTTATTGTTGTTTTTTTTCTTAGTGTGGCAGTCTAACCACAATAAGTGAACGTCTGCTTTGAAGTGACGTTAATGCGAAATAAACACGCACTTTGAGAAATTAAGCAAATAAATATTTTCTAGATTGCGCTAAATGCACAACAGGTTATATGGGTGTGGCGTAGAACCGGCTTGGATACGCTAATATGTGAATTAGAGCAACATATAGTGCTCGTATAGTACTTAGTGTCCACATTATGGCATTAAAAATGCAAATGTGCTTTTCTCATAAGTTATTCAATTACAATTAGATTAAAAATCTTTCAAGGTCAATTGAAACATTCCGGTTGTTCTCAAAGTTCTCAAAGTTTTTAAATTTTTATATTTAAAAATTAGGTTTAGGTTTAGGTTTAGGTTTAGGTTTAGGCTAGCTAGCTTTAGGTTTACCGATGTGTGGTTATTTTATATATCCTATGACAATATATATAGCTTAATAAGCTGGCATAATATACAATATGGATTCAATATTTTACTTTTAGAGATTGTCTACTAGATAGAGATAGAGATAGAGATAGAGATAGATAGAGATAGAGCTACTAAGGAGGAGTATATAATTATTCTGTTAATATCGAAGTGGTACACATTTTCTATTAAACCCAACCATTACTCGCTTCTTCCCCCCAGTCTGGAAGTTTTATTTGAAGCTTAAACAACATATGGGGAGAATCCATTACTATTTCTGATGATCTATTTCCTACACACCTTTCATTAAAGGAAATTTTATTTGCTTCAAATTAAAATTAAAATTTCGATATAATTTTTAGGGGCCACTTACAAATCACATAACGGTTACAAAGAGAATTTGGCGATTTAACAACGTAACTGTCACTTTCATTAGCATCTGTTATACAAAAAGGATATCACCCACCATAGTACTAACATAATGACTGGCAGTCATGAAATGCAGATGCTTTGAAACTTTTTACATAGAGGGTGTTTTCAGAGGCACAGAATTTCTTAAAGTTAAAAGAAAGTGTTACGCGCCAAACTAACTGTCAAAGCAAATGCATGGGTTAGACAATTAAGTTCAGTATAACTGAATAAGAGCATATTCGCATACACTAGACCTTAAGTTTAATAAGCAGAAATGTCGGATTTCGAATGCGGACGATCCTGAAAAGGATTTCCAAGCTTCCTAGTATTCAGCAAAATTGCACACAAATAGTTGTTGTGATTCGCACGCTGTTGTCATTATTGGTTCAATGGTCGGTGGTACAGGCAAATGCTACACAGCCCTGTGGTTTCCCACGTGTCAATCGTGGAAGTGATGAATGATTTCATCAAGATGGCGCAACATGCAATACAGAGTGTGAAACTATCACTTTATTATGACAAACTAAACACGAAACAGTGGTTCAAAAACATTTTTTTTTCATGCTCAAAAGCTTTAAGAGAACTTGTTAATGCGTACCAAAATAATTATACGTTTTTTGTTATTAGCTGGAGATGATATTCAAACCCTGTTTAGAAGTTATAATGGGTTATTACGACGAAGAAGCGGTATTAGTTTGATGGTTTTGAAAGGCAGAATGAAGTCGGTATTAAGTCCGAAAGAATAGAAATTGAACTCGCTAAAACATCTTGAGCTGCCTTGAACTTGCTACCATTGCTATGGTATCAAGACTACCAGAGTTACGTGAAGCAAATTGGTCAAATCGTTTTAGGTGAGTTAGTTTGACTCTTAGAAAGACTCTTAGAGCTTACTTGTTTGCGATTGTATTAAAAAATTGTCAAAAAATTGGTTTGACACTCTGATAACTGCAAAGTATCTGAGGGAGTCCTTGACAGGCATTTCTATTTCGAGCAGCAGATACTGTTTACAGAGTAACCCCCTACGCTCATTTGAAAGGTAGATACAGATTTTATTTTGTAGGTGATTCCAAGTCACTTGGAATGTTGGAAAAAGGTTCAAAAGCTAGCAAAATAATAAATTTGGAAAATTTATAAAATAAACTTAGTAACATTAACAAGCATAGACAAGTTTTTGTCTCTCAGGCACTACAATCCGAGTTTGCAGAAGAATGGTGGCTTTATATTACTTGGTTAGCAAACTGTTTGTAGTTACTTCAAAAGGAAGTGAATATAATAAATAACTAAGCTTATAGTATGAAATGCCTCAATAGTGTTCACTCTCCGTTTTCTCTAATATTCTGTAATGAGATAATGATGCTTATACATGCTTGCTTATAATATTTTCAGCTCTGACTCAAAATAAAATTGTGAATTTTAAATTTTGTATACACTCCTCAAATGCTTTAAAAATGCGCTACAAAAGAGAACATATATTAATAGACTTTAAATTATATACAAAAATGTATAATAATAATACATATTTACAGTGAAAAGGTGCATTGAGTGCAAGTTCATCTCAATCGAGGTTATGACAGAGATATTTCGAATTTTTATGTAAGAAGAGCAAAAGGTAAGAGAGAGTTTTTAAAAGCAATCAACAAAAACTAAATATCATAAAGGCAAGTAGTAACCATGTGCAAGAGAGAGAGTGAAAGAGAGAGTCGGAAAAAAACTTATTACTAGCAATATATATATTTTTAGAACTTTAGTTTAAAATGAATGAGAAAAAAGTATTTTCGAAAAATTTGAAAAATTATTCATACTCATTGAGTGGCGTTAGAACCATTCCACTTTGTGTTCGTTATGTGAGAGAGTAGATAGTTGATGTACAGATATGTAGTAAAACGGTACAGATGTAAGTATGTATATAGTTATAACAAAAATACAACAATACAAATATGGTTAAATACATGGAAGTTACAAATACAAATACAAATAGTGATCGGTTGAATGGAATAGTGATTTCGAGACACAAATACTGCGGTGTACAATAACAATTAAAAGAAAAATTTTTTGTGAATGGTGAAAAAATATTAAATGACAATTGGCATATTTCAGTTAGACAAAAAAGTACAAAAAAATTTTGCAAAGCAACTTAATGATTTTTGGTGGAGAATTTTTACAAATGGTAAATTCATTCATTTTAATGTAATGCACTCAAGTAAGTGTTAAGTTAAATATGTTGAAAAAAAAAAATTCAATTGTTTGTTTCTTATTTGTATTTTTAATTTATTAAAAGTCTTGCCACTGGCATATTGAATCGATCGATTAGTCTCGAGGTACTTTGTGAGTAGTATTATCAAATATGAGAGCTGCGTTCCTTTGGCAAGAATTGCTGAGTCGATAGGCAGTTTGAACACGCTAGATTGGAATATTTGTGAATTCAATTGATATTCGGAAAAAAACAATTACACTTTATGTTCGACTAGCATCGAAGGCATGCCACTGAATACATCTACTATTTTAAATCAAGTTGCCAAGATAATGACAATTTTAGAGTCATACGAGTGAAGTGCTTGTAGAGTTCTAGATTACTCAATAGAAATTTAACACTAACCGAAAGGAAGTTAAACTCTTATCTAACTAGACTCGATTCACATATACTAAATATGACTTCTGCCTGCAAAGAGTCTCTGCCTGATACTAAATACTTCGTTGGCTATCTCAAGAAACCTGCTTACATAACACCCCTAATATATGTCTAACATTGTTGAAGCGGAACATTTTCTGTAACTACCGTTACATGAAATCGGTGAGACTTTTAATTTTTGTCACTGGACAGGTGCCGAATAATCTGCAAAATTACTGGCCCACTTTTTCTACGAACTGTATGATAATGAATATCTTTTATAAATTGTGCCAGCGTGCAGCTTTCCTTTTCCATGATTTCATTATCAGCTGATTATGACAACCGTTAGCCCTTTAGTCAACTCTACATGTGCTAACGATGCCTGCCGAAGAGCGAACATTAAAGAAAATGCTAACTCTATATTGATAGATTTTGACTTGATCGAGCTATGAACACTCATCACTTCCGCTGATGATTACGGAAGTTTTTCTTCCACATTTTGTATGGCTAAGAACTTGCCACCGAATCAACAGTGCCACGGGAATGCACTTTGTTAGTTGCATATTTGCCAGTGATGACACTCATAAAAAAAATTTAGCATTACATAACCGGTACTGGAGTACATCATATTAAAATCAATATATAAGTGGGTAGATATAATATATAAACAATTATAACTTAAATTTACTTACAAAAAAAGAAAAATGTAATTAAAAAAAAAAAAATACAACAAAAGCATTTTGCTAATTTGTAATATTAAATATTTTCCATTATTTTACGCAAATTTGTACAAAAATTAAAAGTCAACACTCAGGTGATTAAGACAACACTTCTCGAAATAATATAAATACCATACATGTGAGTTGTTTTTAGATCATACGAGTGTATCGAAAAAAAAGGCAAGTACAGCTAAAAATATTTATACCTGGGTGGCATTGTGTCCATCATCATTTTGTTGCTTTGACAGGAGGGTGACACTTGCGAGGAGGAGAATAGTACTACCGAAACAATGTTGCTAGTTAATTACACTAAGTCTTACGCTTACGCTTACGATTATGTTACGAGTATTGGGCTAAAACGTTTTTAGGAGCTACGTTGTTGTGCTTACAACTTAAAGGGTATTTACTTGTATGTTTTTTGTTTTTGGTTTTACTTCTTAGCCAATTGCTTAAAATTCCGTTATCTTAATCGTTTTGCTACAAATATTCGCTCAAGTTTTGCGTTTCAATTTTAATGCTTCAAAATTTTGGCGATTTTTGTTTTTTTGTTTCAAAGTTCAGCCACTTGAGAGTGCTGTTGTGTTTCGTTACTGTTTCGTTTCTGTTTTGTTTCTCGTTTAACTAATTTTTCATTTTTTAATTTTTTCATTTGTTTATTTCAATTTATAACTTTTACTTTGTTTTTGTCTCGACGTTTGTTGTTGGTGAATGTCTTTGTTGCCTGCAATTGGTGGACCGTGCGCCGCAACTCTTTGGCTTCGGCTTTAACTGGTCAAAACCATAACAACAACACGCGACAGAATCGTGTCGAACTTTAACTGAACAGACTAGTCGGCACTGCAAGTGCGCTAATATACCGTTAAGTCGCCGTTTTCGTAGCACTACACACTTAGTGTTCTCTTCCCGCTCTTTCTTTCGTTTAATTTTTACTTCGTATTTACCGTTTCTTTTGTTTTTGTTCTTTTTACTGTTCTGCTATGCTAGTTATTATTATCGTTAATGCTAATTTGAATGCTGGCAATGATAATTGTAATTGACATATTGAGGGTGCAATTAAATTAACATAATCTGCTCAGTTAATGCACAATTCTGTGGCCGTGGCGACGTTAAGCCATAGTTGAAGTGGGTGGGGTGGATCACAAACAAGTCGTGGTCAAATTGTTGGACGAGCGAGTTATTTATGGATATATTTAAATAGATGGAGAAAAAGAGATGAAAACACATGGTGAATAGAGGAAGAGAAATACAAAATATAAACTGTATTATAATGATTGCGTTTTAATTATAAACATGACGCATCAGTTAGTATTGGTGAATTGTATATACTCAAGTGTAAAAAATACACATATCCATAACTACCATAAAAATGAGCAGAAAAATCGCATGTATTTATGTATGAGGCATGAGAAAAAAATTTATTTATTTTTTCCAATAAAAAAATCTTATGCAACAATTAAAAGTTTAAAATATGAAAAAGTGAACAAAAAACTAATAATAATAAAATTAATAATAATAATGATAACAATAAGTTTCATACGTTGAAGTGTAGCCAAAGTGCGAGCTTTTGTTGTTCAACACCACTCATTCATTTAATAGTATTCCAGATAAAAAATACGAACACTCTCCATTATACTAATACTAATTGTATAAATTTCTAATTCCTTTTTAAACGGATTTAGGTGCATTCGAGTTACTAAAAATATTTAAATGGTGAAAAAGTTAAACCTATGTTTGATCAAGTATTTTTATAATTAATCACCTGAGCGCATATAAATTTCACTTTTAAAAGCATTGAAAACTCCAAGACACATAATTTATACCATAATCTTTTGCGTTTCCCCCTCAACTGAACTCATTTATAAGTTCTCCTCTCAGGTACGACCCGTACCAAATGGTAAGTTAATTCGACCTAGCATTGGATTATCACTTCTTAACCTTAACATCAGACGAAACCAGAAGTTTCATAGTTTCACAGTTTGAAAGCTTTTAAAACATTTCAGTTATGAGAAGAGCTTTAAAACTAGTTGTAAAATATAAAGGTGAAACTTAAGATGTATATTAACAGGTTTTAAAGCTTTCCATGAAATTAGCTTTAAAGCTTTCAGAGCATTTGAGGTTGTTTGACATCTTTCTGACTTGTTTTAAATAAAAAGTTGTAAATAAGGGGGTACCCAAAGTACTAACGCACAACGAAATAGGCACACTTACTCATCCCAATTCACGATTTAGTTGCTTTCGCTGGAATGACCTTCAAACTTTTTAAAACTGTTGAAATAAGTGAAGAGCTTTCAACGCCGATTTCAAATATAAAAATGGAAAAAGCTTTAAAACTTTTACAATAATAAGTTGCGTTGATTTTATATCTAAATATGGAACTTAAGATGTATTATATGAATTGATCTCTAAGTGTTCAGGCGTTACGCATGAGAGAGCGCATGCTACTAACAGCAGTTTATATACCCCAAGGCTCAAGAGCACGGCATAAATTTCGTTGATACTGGACAGCAGTGAATTCGAGTGTATCAAATCGATGCTAGCTGCTCTCTATAGCATACAAATTGTAGGGCAAATGCAGATACTCGCTTTTTTATGCTTGAGAGAGAACGTTTACTATGTTTCTCGGAGAATATTGCTTTGAACTGTTCGATAAATTTGTAATTAGAACTCCGAAATTTTGTCTCCATAGACTTCTTTCTGATTCGAAATTGATAAAAGTGAGTCTCTCAGAAAAAATGATGAGGGGGAGGCGAAGGTGTTTCAGATTCTATTAAGATATAGAGTGACCATATTTCTAGAATTTATGGTCTTACTAAGCTGTTTAGGTGTCATCTAGGTGTCTAGTAGGTAATGAAGGCACTTTCTGTCTCCATTTCATGTTCCATGGTAAAGTATATACTAAATAATGCATTCCTGCTCTTTCTAATTTACACTTATTTGCCATTAAACGAAAACATGACCTTATTAACTATCCAAAACATTTTGAAATTGCATTGAAAAAAAAGAGTTGTTTTCGTTACTGCCAATTTGTTCGACCCACTAATTGGCGAGTGTCAACTTTGTCGTTGCCAAACTAATCACGACAATGCTATCAAATTTTAATCAGTGGCGCAAATATTTCGCAAATCGCTGTGCAAATGCAAATAATGGCAAGCCATTTGGATATTTCAAGCGCTGTTTTGAAAAATAATTTTTATTTTCATTTATTTATTTTTTTTTTCATTTCGGGGAATAAAATTAAAATATTTATTAGTTTATTTGGGTTGCACAATAAATATCCAAATAATGGCGCATTTGTTTTATGCCACTTTGTCGGTGTGTGCGTGCGTGTATGTGTGTGTATGATCGGCTATCGAATTTGGGTGGTCGCATAAATTAATTACAAAGCAAATAATTTGCAATACAAATGGCAGCAATACGTACGTACTTACGTGATTACGTCAAGCTCAAATGAGCACTCGCCACATATATACACATGTATGTATGTATATATATATATGTGTGTGTGTGTGCGTGTGTGTCGCGTAATTCGTGCTTGGCAATGGCGAAATGCAGTTAAGTAATTGCATTTGCATTTCGGTTGTGTGAAAATAAATCACAACAACAAAAGCTTATCAACTGGCAACGCTGACTGCTCAAATCCAATAAATTCCACTTTAAATTATTGGTAGGTAGATAATTCGCTTTTAATTATTAAACACTTTAAGTGCTAGCGAGTACTTTTTCAATTAGAAATGTTCCACTAAGCTTTCGAGGGTTATTTAATGCTCGCATACCCGAGTGATTAAAACACCAATTTGATTGGCTGTTGAAGCGCACGCTTGCAGTTTTCATGCGCGATTTGGAGAATCACAAATTCGCCAAGCAGGTAAGTATTTTGCAAATAATTTTACATTACTGGTTAGAAGCACGTAGATTTTCAGCGTTCAGTATGTTCAAAAGAGCTCGTGAGCTCATTTTACAGTTCGATAACAGCCTCAGCATTTGAATTTATAGTGCTGAATTGGGATGAACAAGAATTTCATGGGTAGTAAAATCTACCAGCCTGAGTGAAATCAGCTCTCTAACCCCACGAATGATGAGAGGAAACCTAGTAGTAGAATTTCTCACTACTCTCTCTGATACTTCTCTTTAACCGAATAACTGCAAAACGGCTGATCTTGCTACCTCAAGAGCGTACTCTGAGTAGTATTTCCCCTTATAAACCGCGGGATAAGGTATCCTCAACCTAAGAATCAATACAGACTAAGAACAGAATGCTCCAATTGAGTGAAATCATTTATTTGATATAGGCCTGAAGAAATTTGACAAATACTGCCGACTCCAAGAGTCAACTGAGCGAGATTTCTTTTTGAGGTTATACTCGAAGAAATTGAGTGACAAAACAGAAGAAGCCTAAGTGCTCGAATTTCCAACGGAGTGTGTTTTTTTTTTAGTTGCATACGCAAAGAAAATAAGTGATAAGGCAGAAGAAGTTTGAAAAATACTGCCGAAGTATTCCAAGCACAATCGGCATGAGTTTTTTTCTTTGTGTTATGCTCGAAGAAAGTTAGTGACAAATACGAATTGAGTTTTTTCTAGTTTCATACTCAAAGAAAATGAGTGACAATATAGAAACAATTTGGTAATTGCTAACAAAGTGCGGCAAGATAAAACGAGGTGAGTTATTTTGGGGTTCTACTCGAAAAAATATAAGACAGACGAACCTAAAACCCTTTAGAATTACGATATTCGGACTGGGGTATTTTAACAATTGGCTGATTTTATTTGCCGTAAAGAA
Organism: Bactrocera minax; assembly: GCA_021498325.1. Lineage (NCBI taxonomy): Eukaryota > Metazoa > Arthropoda > Insecta > Diptera > Tephritidae > Bactrocera > Bactrocera minax. Next base: position 7,928,868 of record JAKEEE010000001.1, read on the forward strand.
ATTTGCTTTAGAAAGGTGCAATCAAAAAATTTATCGAACATGCAATAGAAAGCTGAGTATCTACTTGATGTAAAGAGTCAAAGTTTTTAAGACAAAAGAGTGACGCAAGGACAGTGTGACTAAACTTTGGCGGAATTCAGTAGTATGGTTTTCTAAATAGTTTAGGTGGTATCCAATCCAAGGGAAGAAAAAGAGAAATTTAAAAGACATTCTATAATCAAGCAATTAAGCCTTAAAATATAAAAAATAAATTGGTATACTCTATAATAAATTGGTAAATTGGTATAAAACTCGAAATCTCAAACTCACAAAAATAAGCCTCTTTGAAGCTAAACTATACTCCATATTACTTGCTAGCTCTATTCTTGTCACTAAGTCAACTAGAAAAATCCTGCCTAAGCTGCCCTGTTTCCACGTGTAATAAATAACTGATATAGCTTCGTGACGAAGTGTTGAACCCAAACGGCCTTGGGGGTAAAATCGTCCGTTCTACGGTTTCGGCACGTTGTCGTTTGAGGTTGGGTTGAGAAGAAGTTCTTGATCTGATCTGATTAACACTAATCGCGTATTGATTTCCAACTTGCTCGCACTTATTTATTCACTTTTTTAAATAAATCAAAAGAAAATAACAAGAAAGTAATGGTCAGTTAGTATTTATTTACAGTGATGACGTGACAAAAAAAAAAAAAAAGAACGATATGCTTGTGAGATGAAAGCTGATGAATTGCTCGTAGATATACAGACGTGGATGGCAGTAAATAAACACGAATGATATGTGAATGTAAGTAAATACGAGTATAAATAATGTGAGAATGCGAGTGAGTATAAAAGTGATGGCAATAGAAAGGAGAGAGGAGAGAGATTTCATTTGTGTACATACTCGAGAAGCAGTTGGCGCAGTGTTGCTTCGTCTTCGCCATGACATCTCAGTCGTGATTCACGATTTTCATTGCGTTCGCTGTTGTTGCCGTGTCGGGTGCGTTTGGGTGCGTAACTGAAGGAATGGCGATAAAAGCGGCCACCATTATTTACGTTGCCACCACGATGGTGTGCGTCTGTGAATGGAAGACGTAATGTTACTGATAAAAGCGATGCGCAGATAACACATTGCAAATTGTATAGGTGTGAAAATGTAATGAATCAGACGCGGAAATAATGATGCTTCAAATCTATGTGTATCTATGTATGGGTGTGAGCATGTAAGTGTGTGTAGACAAGGTTCAAAGGACGGTTGAGTATGGCAATTAGTTTAATGAAAACGCATTTGTTAATAGACGAGGTTTTATTAATGTGAGTGTGTACGAGTAAGTAGGTCTTAAGATAAATATATATGTATGTGAATTATTTTAAAAGGATATTCACTCTTCAAATATTTATTCCAGCATAGTTTTTCATATTTAATATAAAAAATAAGAAAAAACTAAAATTTAAATATAAATTTAATCATATTATATTTAATATTTTTATTTTTATGTTTGTATTTTTTATTGTATTTAATATTAATATCTTTTTAAGTATTTTCGAAGTGAAACTCCCTTAGACACGGAAGTAAACCCTCATCGCAGTGATTTAAAAATCTTTTTTAAATGATTCGGTATAAAATTGATAGAGTACATAATACAAAAAGTTGAAAGATTTTTAAAAAAATTTAAAGGGTTGCCATTTTTTTTTGAAAATTTAAACAGTAAAAAAAATATAAAAAACGCTTAATATGGGTATCAAACCAATGACTTTTAGAAAGCATTTTAAAAAATTTCAGAAGGGTTGTCAATTTGTCATGTTTTTTATTAAACTGAATTCAAAAGACATACGAATTATCACATAAAATCTAAAGGCTAAAACATTTATAAATAACATGAATAAAACAATTCCTGTTGAAAATATTTTGGAGAAAGCTTGTTACTTGTTTAGAAATTGTAAGGACAAGAAAGAAAGTTTACAACATAAGTAACATCTTCAATATGGATATCTGGTAATAATAACTGGCGACTCAGGAAAGCTTTTAGTTGAAAATAATTTTTTGGAAAGGTTGCCACCACTTCTAAATTAAATATTCGGTAAATTCTATTTGGTTACCAATTATTACAATAAGATTTAAAAATAAAGAAGTTTAATAAGGCTTGCAACTGAAAATATTTAAGAGAAGGGTTGTCACCCAACTAAAATTTTTTATTCGATTAAATTGATGAAATAAATGGAAGTGCAACGTAGGCAGGTATAAAGGTTAAAAAAAAAATACGTGCAACGGTGATTGTTTTTTTAAAGAGTTGCCAACCAAAAATCAATGAAATAAGTTCAGTAGTCTGTATACAATAGTGGTATCAAATAAAAATTTTTGAGAAATTTTTGATAATTATAACTTTTATTAATTTCTAAATATTTGAATGTTAACTAACTTAGTATTTTTAAGTCTTCTAAGGAGGTTTCACTTCTGAAAAATGTCCAAAGTATTCGATTAGTATTATATGGCTGACTTTAAAAAAAAATAAAAAAATTAGGTCCTTGGACCATTAAACCTTATCTGGATTAACGATTTCATCAAATTTGAACACAAATTATGTTTAATTTTCATCATTAATAAATTTACCTCAAATTTTGCAATACTTTTTTTTAACTAAATTCGGCAATAACTTTCATTTGCTTAGTGAATACCTTTACTCTAAATTTTTTTTTATTTTTCAAATAAATAAAATTTTTATTGCGAGATGCTTACCTTCTGGTCGCAGGCGTACTGGCGGTGAGGTCAGCTTGAGTGTAGTTGTTGTTCTTGTTGCAGGCGGGGTCTTACGTCGACCACCAAAAACATAATCGTAAGAGTCTTCGCTCAAATTGGACACTATATACGAATGCGAATGTGCGAAATATACATACATACAAATAATTTGTAGCAGATTTTTCTCATATCAATAGAGCAAACGAACAAAAGAGCTCAAAAAATAATGTGTTCAAAGCAAATGAAGAAAGAAAAAAATTAAAAATATTTTATATACATAATTTTTGTTAAATAAATATTGAAATGCAGTTATACTCACTCTACGAGAACATAATCAACGATAAAGCCACACGACAATAAATTAATATTTTTTAACGAAAATAAATATTTTTTATACATTTTTGTTTTAGTTTTTTTGTTGTTTTCGTAACACAAAGATTTCGTAACAGAATTGTTGTAGTTTTCATAAATTTAGCGTTAAAATTTATATTTATGTATATTAAATTTGTGTATTTGTCCAAATAATTATAATCAATATAATTAATATAATAAAATCATTATATAATAATAATAATTTTTTTTATTTATATATTTTGTGTTTTTTTTTATTGTTGTAGTATAACCAACGCGCAGAAAAACATAGAAAAGGAATAGAGAACGAGTAATTTGATTTGTGGTTAGCATTTTGGAAGCATAGTAGCAGATAATAGATAGTTTTCTTTTTTTGTCTTTTTTTCCTATACTTGTATAACAAATATGTATGTTTAAAAGTTTTTTATATCTGAGTGGTAAATATATCAAAATGTGTGAGAAATACATATAGATTTAGTGAATAAGTAAAGAAAAGCACAACAACTTTTGTACAACTTCATACGTTTTTAGCGAATGCGCAAGCTTTAAACGGTTATGAAGTGAAAAAATACACAAACATATTTTCAAAGCTCAAAAATCGGTAAGCAACTGTGATCTTGACGCAGTTGAATTCAAAAATATTTCAAGTCAGAAACAATGAAAGTGATTTTTATTTAACACAAAGTTACATGGTTGTGCAATAAAATATTTTTATTTTTTACTGTATACAACAAGCAAGCATTACTTTTCGTAATTTGTGATTAGTTTTTTCATTTCCAGTGGCATCTAATGGCAGTGAAAAATGGCATGGAAATCACTTCCAAATGTTATTCAAAAAAATGCTGTAGATATGTTTATATGATTGGATTGCGTTACTCTTGTGTCTGCTTGTGTGAAATATGCAATGTGTATGTACTAATTGTGTATATTAAAAGTTAGGCTTCCTGTGCGTATACGCAACCTAAAAAGCCTAAATAGGTAGATTGCCAGGGCATATACGCAGCTTTAGTTATCTGTTGTGATACTGATGTGTGAGAGTAGGTGTTGAGCTGAAAACTATAACTAAAAACGAAAACTTCATATCATTCATTAGGGATATATATATATATATTTTTTTTTTTTGAATATTTTTTAGTAATTTTAGTTTCAACTTCAATATTTGGAACCTTAATATGTTAGTTATTATTTTTGAAATTTTTTATTTTTTAGTTCTAAGAAGTTTTTCATATGGAAACTAATTTGCAATCACAAAAACCGCGAAAAAAACAGAATGGAAAAAATAATGCCGACTTTTCATATGCATAAATATTACTTAAACTCTTGTAATGGTTGGATGAAAAGTAAAAAATTATATTTGTTTTCTTTGGGTTGATGTTTTGGTTTAGCCTAAATCCTTATCTATAACTGACTTCCAACAAAACTTGCCTACTGTACCCCATAATGGCCCGTTAGTTTGAAATTGATATCTTTTCCATGCCCATTAAACTCATTTATGGCGATTTAAAAACGATAAAGGCAATGATGATTTCTAAGTGCACGATGACTGCGCACCGAATGAGATACATGCCGAGCGTTCGTTCGATATAACTACTCTGGGTGTGTTTTGTGTGGTCTTCAGAAGACACATTTTTATGCTAATATCCCCTGAGCTCGAATCGCTTTTGAAAGGAAAAGGTCTGATTTCTTTTTTCAGTTGTCTGGCCTTTCATCTTGATGAATCCGAACTGGAGACTAAAATATCTATTAGGAACACCCAGAGTATTCACGAGATAGATCCATTTGCAATTCGAACAACGATCTTAAATTAGATCCCCGTGGGATAACCAAACAGATTTCCTACAAAGTGAGAAAAGGATTGACTTTCTCTTTAAGAAATTGGAGGAAAATTATGCAGTCACAAAATCGGATTAATGTCTCTTTGTGGCGCTTAGAACAATCATTGTCAATAATCATTGTCGTAGCTGCAAACTGACAGTACAGTACAGCAGAAAATGCATTTCTAGATTTATCGAGAATACGTGAGAACTAGAAGTTCTAAGATCAAATGGCAGTGCATCGAAATGACTTTAGCAGCACTTATTGGGACTGAGGGAGGGACAATACTAAAAACAACAAACAATCGTACCTTTCAATTAAATAGGCTTATGGTGAGAAGTAAAGCTTCATTTGGCAATATTCAGTTCAAACTTCAAAGTAGACTCCAATTCAGAACTAGTTCCAATACCAGTATCAAAAAAGTGTGACTCGTCTTTGAGCACAAAAGGAAATTCTTTCGAAAAGAGAAGGAGCTATTAGGGAAGAAATTTTCATCGATAATTTTCAATGTTATCGATAATTATTGTCGTAGTTCTGCCTCAATTTCTTGCGAAATAAAAAAAAAATAAATGCAATTAAATTTTTATCGATAATTGTCGATGATATCGACAGTTCCTATCGCAGTCCTGTGCTAATATATTTATTTAAATGTAGCACTTCTTATGAATTAAAACAAAATTATTAGATGAATATACTACGGTGACGTCAAAAAGTGCACGTATAGCAAAAAATATATATACAGTGTTTGGAAGCGCCAATAAATGCGATTGTTGGTATATGTATATAAGTATAAGTATGTATGTAAGAATGATATGTTGAAGAATATATAAGCAACAATAAAAACACATCAATACATTATATAACACCAATTAGTGAGGGTATATAAAAACAACAAAAAAAGTATAAAATAAAAGCACACAATTACATAACCACTAAAGAAACTCTTGAAGAAGGCAACTAAAGCAAAAAAGGTTAAATTCATTCAAGAAGCTAGAAAAAAAGGGACAACAAACATATTCATTAGCGAAAACTAAACAAAAATAATGCTAACAAAAATAGTTAAGCACAAAAGCGCTGCGAGGAAAAGAATCTACGAAAAATTAAAAACAAAAAAAAAAAGAATTCACAAATCAGAATTTCTACCAAGCAAAACAAAAAGAAGACATTTTTCAATAAACATCAAGAAAGTTCCATATTAAAAATCAAGAACACACGAAAATTGAATTGCATGCCCAAATATCCAAGCAGGACGTTTTAGATGATGGACATTGGTGCGGGGTGATTTAGTTTTAGTTTCATCAAATATTTATCACACCTGGAAAAACCGTTAGCGGTTGAAGCACTTGTGTTGAACGCAGTGGCGGTGGCAGCGGCGGTAATTGTCCGAATGGATCCTGGCCGTTCGAAATGGAAGACGATGGTGGTGAGATCATCGATATATCACCGCTAGTCGCCATTTCATAATTGCGGCCAGCTGAAAGAAAGTGTGCAGAGAATAAAGAGATGACAAAAGATTTTTAAGAATAAGTGCCTAAACATTTTTAGTTACAATTATGAACTCAAGCGGCTTACGAAATTAAAAAGGAAACGGAAAAATAAACAAAGTTTCCGAAAATAAAGTAAGAAAATAAAAAAATAATTATGTGGTAAGTAGTAAAAAATAGTTACCACATTAAAATTCGTATGTCGGGGACGCCTTAACCTTACTAATATTTAGAATTCACAACAAGTTATGCCCTGAAATAAAGAGAAAGCTTTAGACAAACCGAAAACGGTTGGAAAAATAATAGACTGCCCTACTGTGATGAAGCAAACTTTTGCAAAACTTTAGAAAGTTATTAAAATTTTTTTAAATTAATAGTAGGGTTGCCCTTAAATGTGAAAGAAAGAAAATTGAGTCAGCTCTCATAAGAGTTGATCGTTATTACTAAGTGTTATCAAACCTATCACATAAACTTTTACTTGCGGTAATCAACGCATATTTCCCATACTTTAAGGATCACCTTAATGAACATTTATACGTCTACTCAACCTTAGATTGATCACCATTTCCGCTGAACGTTTCCAGTTACTAAAATAAATCAAGGAAGTCGAACTGTGTAGCACTTCAGCTGTTGAGTTCAAACTCATGAGTTTGATCTTGATGGCAAATAATACTAATTTTCTCAATCATCAATTAAAAAATAAATTAAAAAATGAAGAAAAAATTAATAAATAAAATAGTTATATTTCTAATCAATCAAATCGGTCAAAATCAGATTTGCAATTATTATGATTTTTTATTAATGAATAGAGATTTATTAGTCGAACTTTGTTCGCAGATATCCTCCAGCCGAATCGACTGAGACCAAGACTATCATTCACATCTCGAATAAAATTTATATAAATATATATTGACGCCTAATAATAATCAAGTCAGAGAAGAAAGAAAGTTTGGTCCGGTTCTTCCATATTTTTCTATAGTATAAATATATATATAATAATTTATATAAGAAATTGACTGTAATCTAAGTATATTTGCAACAGTTGCGGGTTCCTATAGGCAATTTTCTATAGAAATAGAAGAAAAATGTCCTTCTTATTTATGGGAGCAAGTGTTCTTATAATATCTTGTATATATATCTCATATAATTTAATATTTGAATAAAGAACTTAAATTCTTAGTTTCTTGTCCTCGAAGAAATTTTTTCTGTGGATTGGTCCCCCAGATCACCCATTATATATGGGTAGTATAGTATATTAGGTAAATGTATATTGTGTAACTGTGTAAGAAATGAATTCTAGAAAATTTTTAAAGCACGATATTTTCGAACTTATTATTTCCGAAAATTTGTGGTTGTTTTTGTTTCAACAGAATTCTGGACGCTTGGATAAGGCGACGTGGTCTTATGAAGATTATCGTGTTAACCCAATTTCAACCACTTATTACAGCATAGTCGATGTCATCTCGCCAATAATATAATATGACGAAGGTTGCATTCGAACTGGACTTACTGCAAGAGAGGTAGACAAACGGAGTCAATTTGAAAGTTTGAAGGCGGTCTTCAATAGACTGAACCATTTGTTGATTTGCAGGTTCGTCCCAATAGAGTGGTGGTGTCAAGCAGTCAAGTTACAGTCATTGTACCACCCTGCGGAAAAAATTTAGTCTCTAGACGATTGATATTGATGCGAGGAGGTTTTCATTTTCATTTTCGAATCATAAGCGTGTAGCGTTCACTACTGATTGTAATATTGGCTTCGTCTTCAGTTTTTGAAAAGTATTAAATAATCATGCCTTCGGAAAGTCTTTTGGGGGTGATTCGTTCATCTTTGAAATTGACTTGGCAAATAAAAATCTGGCAAAGAATCTGGCATATGTTTATTTTGACAGCTTGTTTGACAGCTATCCCTCTAGGAATTTTTACACCTTTAAAAAAAACACACTATGTATTCAAGTGTTGCAGGAATTGGTTTCTTATATAGATTTGTGTGGCACACTACAGTTTATAATACAATTTATTCAAATATTACTTTTAGTACATTAACGCAGTGTTTTATGTTCTTTCACTGTTCTAACGCAAGCGTTGTGGCAGTTGAAAAATAGAAATGCCTGTCTCCTTAAGCCACTCCTTACAAGTCTGCTTAATTATTATAGATTATTTCATTGGGGCAATTTTTTTTTTTTAATTACTTTTTTTTAATTAATTACAATTACTTTTAAACATCGTTTGTGACTTAAGTTCTTTTAAATACACATCCCATGCTTGATGAAGAGCAAAATAAAGCTAGCAGAGAAGACTAAGTCTGACTTGTAATTTCAGCAGTTTGTACTCCTGTGTGCCACGCAGCACCAGCGAAACCAACGCCACCGCAGCTTTCGATATGTCTTCTTTCGCGGCATTTGCTAACTGCGGGCCATTAGGTCGCGTCTTGCACGTTTGCATCACGCGTTTTTGAAAGGCATAAAATCATTTTAGATGTTTTTGATTTGAAATCAACTTGAAGCCATAAAAAGCCCATTAGTGACATGGCAAATGCTCGATGCCATGGACGCTTATGGAACTGTACAACAACAACAACAAAACATACAAATGTATGCAAATGCTTGCGAGCGATTACGCATTCGACTACATTTACCACCATGTATGTGTGTGTGTGTGTGTGAGCGTGCCTTCAAATGAGATTTTGCGCAAATACTAAGTTATGCAGTTAAGCACATGCGTAGCTCGCTATGCCGCCAGGCATGTTTGTGTGTGTGTGTGTGTGTGTCTTCGGCGTCGTCAGCTGAACTATCGGCAACCACAGCAGCACTTTTCCACAACATTAGCGCAAATTGCAAAGGTAAAAAATTCAAAATCCCCCCTTGAATTTCAATTGGAATTCCACGCACACACGCACACATGCCCACACAAAAGAACGGAGATGTGTGGGTAAATACAAGCGCAGCATTTAGCGTTGAAAATTCCATAATTTTTATCTTTTTTATTTTTTGGTTAAAAATTTTATCGATCAGGCGGCAGAGCGGAGCGCCTATTGAATGCATAACAAATTTAGAAAACTGTACGCATATGGTTTGGAACACAAATGGGAATTGATTTGCACAAAAAAAAAAAATAAAAAACAAACTCATTGAAAAAAGTTCGCTTGTGGACACATTAGGGTGGCTTTGTACCTGGTGGCTAAGCACTTCGAGCTATGTTAAGTAGAATAATAGTATAAACCGAAAACTACATTACTGTTATTTCCGCCCGATGTTCTAGTAGATATTTCAAAAGTAGGCTACCGAAAGAAACCGGTTTGTTGAAACAAATTTATAAAAAGGGAAAGCATGCACGGGAATATGTACAGAAAGTTAGACAGAGTAAGTCTAAAACCTTTTGAAAGCACCAAAAAATTCGAAAAAATATTTATTATCTATGGAGAAGGCATCTCCAAACAAGCTTTAGCTTTATGTAGAGTTATCAAGTGTCAAATTTACGGATAATCGTTGTCAAATTAATGAAGCGGTTGTCATTTAGTTTTTAAAGCATCTTAGACAAACGTTTTGGTCAAACTAGTGGAAAAGCCAACTTTTCAATTGTCATTCAATTCGCTTGCAGGAATCTCATATTTGAAGTTGACAGCTTGTTGTCAGTTGTCATTTTTTGTGACGTAGTGGAAGCATTTGAATATTGATATTACACTATTGACATTTTACCAGATTTTTTTTTCGGCTAAAAATTACAACAAAAAAAAGTAATTGTAATAAAAAAAAATTTAAAAACATTAGAAATTAGTCCATATTTAAGAGCTGTGTTTTGGTTAACACGAGAAGTTCACTCGACCGTTGCTCCTTTAGCCATAAACAGTAGGTTATCGCAACGAAAGCTAGATTTTCGAACAGTTACAACAATCGCTCAGCAGAACAGCAAATTGCTCCCTAGTTAGTGAGACTAACTAAAGCTAGACCTCCTAGCAAACTCAGCTACCTATATATCAGTATTTTAAAGACAAAAATCGCAACTATAAATTTGTTTACAGCTTTGAAGAATGCCTTACTGAACTGAATGTAGCCTTCGTTCTCTCAGAGCAGATATTAGTAAGGTCTGAAATGTTTGAATCCAACTCTACTATTCTGATGACCGATGTCAGGGACCATCTATACAAAATTGGTACTTCTTGTTCAATTTTCTAAAGATGATACAAGACATAAAAGAATCAAATAGTGTTACTTGTAGCAGAGCAATTTAAAAATTTCGTAACCAAATTTGTTGAAATGCCGAGAACAATATTTTCGATATCTGATAAGTAGCACTGAAGATGTAATAAAAAAAGGGAGCCAACATTTTTGGCAATGGAATTTCCTATATAAGTAATAGCAACAAAAAAAAAAAAAACATATCGAAAATGTTTTACACAATGTAAGTAGCAACCTGGTAGTTGGTACTTTCCTCATCTAGTAATCTGAATGAAATACTCGAAAATACTCTATTTTCAGAAAGTGAAGAATATTCTCTTCACACTCGAAATACTTCATAAATCTTGTTACACTTCGTTTATATATACGTTAGAAATATTTATTTCATATTTATTTTTGTCTTCATTTTGTCAAATTCAATGACACTAAATTGACAATAAAGCCATTTAGTTGACATACGTTTCCACATAAAGAGAAAGAGAGTAATTCAAATGCTTCGAAAATGGTTCATTCACCATAATTGGTGAAAAGATTGTTCACTGATTTCACCATAATTGTCAGTAAATTTGACGTAATATATACCACATTTTATACACTCTTTCACACGGTGAATACGTGGACAAACGTTTGTTCAAGAAATTTGATAGTAATAATGACGGAATTATGACTTAACTACGTACTAGAAACAATTTTATTTAGGGGTTGGAAAAAACTGCGAAGCAAAGGGAAACTCTAGTTATTGCTAAAGAAAGATGGCTTGTGATGACTATGAAACATTAGTGCTATGGTTTTACGAGAGCGAAAATATTTAAATAAAGTACCCAAGAAATATTTTATGCAGCTCAAGAAAGAAGAACCTTTACTAGCAACATCTGCGCCATTTAAAAAAATGTATGTATATATTGCTGGAGGCATTTGTGCGCAAAATCTGCTAGCGCTCTTTAAAAGCCATTTGCAGCGCATTTCTTTTCATTGGGTGTGGCTTTGGACGCACTGCCAAAAATTCAAATAGCAAAAAATCGACGGTAAAAACAAATTCTATTGCAATATCTATGCATTAGCGGTCGTACAAATTGGCGGTTGCGTCGGTTGAAGCAAATCAAGTGTGTGGCCTGAAGGGGAGAGCAGTGCGCGTACAAAAAACCAAAGCAGGTGGAGTTGATAGTGCCACAAAGCAATTCACGTGGGACTATTGGCACATTTTCAGCAGAGTTCGAGTGTGGCTGCATGTGTGTATATATGTGTGTGTGTGTGCGACTGTAACGAACGAATGGCATGCGTGCGATTCAAAATTTTATGCAAGCCAATACATAAGTGCGTGTATGTATGTGTATCTGTGTGTGTATGGGACGAGTAATTTATTTGCGAAGCGCTCCGCTTGGCTTTCATATCATTGCTAAATTCAAAGCCATTTCACCCATGAAAGGTTCACGCTAACTGTATATATATGCTGTCCACCTAACGCTCATATCATATAGCCGCTATATTATGATATTTTTTCTTTCAACTTTTTTTTTGCTTTTTTCTTTTAATTTTTTCAACTCGTTTTGCATTCGTTAAAAATCACAAAAATGTGAAGCATTCACTCGCATGTTTTGGCGCTAAAAATGCGAGTGCGAGCATTAAAAATCGAGCAAAAAACAAAAGCAACGGACAAAATAAACTAGGCCACACAGGCTGACGCAAATATTAGTACACACACACACACACACACACACACACACACATACATACGAGTATACCAAAACCAATACCAAACGCATTCAATCACTCCCACCGGACGGCGAACGGCTGGCATGTATACTCCTATATGCATAAGTAATTGCACGTGTGTGCTCCTCCTCCCTATATACATATGTGTTTGTGTATGTCGGTTCGGTGTGGTCTTCAAAACACATTTATGCCATATTTAACTTAAAAATTATTGGTTTGTGGCAACGACCTCATTGTTATTGCAGCAGCGTCTACAAAACGGCACCTTTCGTTCGTTTTACACTTTTCGGTGCTACATTGCGTATGAGTTATATTTTCAGCATTTTAATGCTTTTGCTAACATGTAAAAATATTCAATGGCGTGTGCGTTAAAATGTTCTGCTGAACTGTGTTATACATGCTTAAGTTGTAAATTGCATTTTTATATATTCGTGGCGTGAGGCGAGAAACAAGAACAAAAAGCAGATAGTTAGAAGTTCATCATACGCCCCGTGAAATGGTAAGCAGAGTTGTGGTGTTCGAAATGGGTATGAAAATGATATAATATATTTTATACTTTACAGCTTATGAGGCTTAATACGACTACGAAGTGGAGAGTGGGGGTCTCGAGATTTTGTAAAAGTTAATTCTTACTGGCTCTTCCATTGCATTAAGAACCGCAACATAGAAAGAGAAAAGTCGAATATGCTCGAGACCTGTATACTCAGTAGAGAGATAGCAAAAATTATCAATGCAACAATTTAGCATATTTTGGCTGACCTTTTTATTATGAGAAATACATTTTTTACAAAAAATAATGTTTTTTAAGCTTCAAAAGGAATGACGGTGAATGCAGCTGCTGATCCTATATTCATCAACCAAATCATCACTAGTGCTGAGAAATAGTATTATAAATATATGGACGAAATTGCCCAACATTCCGGCGCATTATGCCACAAAAAATGTTGCAATAAAAAATTTTGTCAAAGTCTGACCTCACTTCAAAACGGTGGTCCCACCATGAATACATTCCATTGAGTTTAATACAATGAAGAATATGGTCGTAGAGGATATTGGAGGGGTTTTTTTTTGGTTTCTATATGAAGTCATTAGTCTAATACGGTGAGATTTGTTGCAAAAATAACGTAACCTCACATTTCAGTATAACTTCGAATGGAATAGAATAGTCAGCGCCAACTCATTCCAATCGGAAATTTTGCATCTCTGTGACTTGCTTTGTTTCCGAAACTCAAATACACCTAACGCAAATATTTAACAGTAAAATCATTAACCGAATTAAAATGGTTCGATATATAATTTTAAAGGAAATATTTAATTATTAGTGGCAAACATCAAAATTAATTCAAAAATTGCCGGCAAAAGTTTGGACAAATCTCTAGCATACCTATAATTGCCGTATTATTATGATTATTTGCATTTCGTCATTATAGCTGTTTCAATAAATTGTTATTCTTTCAACTTCTCGTTATATACATTACATTATCGTATTAAAAAAGTTTTATAAATTTACAGAAGACTTGCCTGTTTGGTATTAATTTCCAGCATCATATATGGAGGCAAATCTGTTTAAAGCTTTCCCTAAATTGCATTATAAGTCCTTTTCTGGATTTTTAATAAACAAAGCCGCTTTTTTTTTATCCCTCCAAAAAGAGTAATACTGGTTACTTCAGCGGTGGGATTGACATAAACTGGGGTATGTGTTTAGGTGAGTGTTTCTCTAAACCAAACACTTTGGCTAAAACTAAAAAAATGTATAATAAACGACTACCATGTGGTGTTTTGTTGTTGCGGCAAGCGAATTTACTGTACAAAAAAAGTATTTAGTTGAGTTGAAAGTGTTCAAATGATTGTTATTCTGTGAGTGTAAAATTATTTTGTATCATTATGACGGTCCATGGATCCGAGTGCGAATTCGACAAACAGATCGTTGGAATTAGCCAAAACCAAAAGGTTGACAAAAACGTTCGAAGGAAATAATCACGTTCCTTTTATTTTTTTTTATTTCATTTGCTATGGAGGAAATTTTCCTTTTTAAGAAAAACCAACAAACGCGGTGTGTTCACAAAATAACGAGAATGTTCTTCGACTTTAATGACAAAGTGCATCATGAATTCTTGGCGAACGCCGTTTGCCTGAAGCAATCCGAAAAACGCCCAAATTTTTGGAAAAACAATTCATGACTAGCTTACTTTTGCTCACTCACTGCTCACATTTCGCTGCTTTTTGATGAATTTTTGGCCAAAAACAATGCGCCAGCCTCCATATTCGCCAGACGTGCGACATGGCTCCGTGTGACTTTTTCCTATTTCCAAAAATAAAGAGAACCTTAAAGGGCCGTCATTTTACAAGTATGATGACATTAAGAGCGCATCGCTGAAAGAGTTAAAGGCTATCCCAAAAATCGAGCTTGAGCAGTGCTTCGACGATTGGAAGAAGCGCTGGCTGGCATAAGTGTACATTATGGAATGGAGACTATTTTGAAGGCGACATCATTAATGTCGACGAATGAATAAATATTTCTTTCAAAAAACGGAAATTCCGTTATTTTTTGAAGTGGAAGTGTTATTTTTCAACAGAAATGCATGGATTTGCTTATTAGCACTATAAAAAGTCTAACTGCTGATATCTTATAGATATTTCTGGAATTGGTTAACCCATGACTACTTTCTCAAGAGCTTGAAAGCCCGTTTGTGTATTCTATAGCTAACTTTCCAATTTTGTGTAGAATGATTTCTTCGAAATGTATGAATATATATATATATAGTGAAAATATATATAATGAAAATATATACATATATATATATATATATATATATATATAGATGTATATGTACTAAAATTATGGATATTTTCAAAATTAAGCATTTTCACTTCAGTGAGGAATATCTGTATTCCATGCTTTCTTTTGATTTTTTTGCATTGCATGTTATGCAAAACTAACTTTATTAGATTTCAACACTTAGAGGTGGCTTTCAATTATATATTCCTTCACCCATACACATATACGTATATGCATGTATAGAAGTTCGCCGTCCGAATCCACCTTGTCGTTAACAAATTAAAACTCACATAAAATGATATTTAAAAAGTTAATTAAAAACTCTTTGTCTGACAAATCGCAAGCAGTTAAGTACACATGTAACGCATAAGCATACATTTAAGCGTGTAAACATTTTTTGCACTTACCCGGAAACAAGCTGATTACTGATTCGTTCGGCATACAAAAGCGATTTCAGTGATTTGCATATGATTTACCGTTGGAAGCTGAAAATAAATGGCGACAGCGACTGCTAAATCAAGCGTTCATTCGCCTCTAATTTCAATGCGATAGCTGTGGCATTGCGTAACTCACCGCACACGTGCACACTCCCATGCACAGATGTAGCGGCAGGACTGTAGCTATGTAAATGTAAACACAAACGCACACATACATGCAAATGGCTTAGAGGTCTTTAACACATTTAAAAGCTAAAAACCTTCACTATTCACTACTCCCACTCGCCTTATGCCGCAGCGCTGCTGTGCCGCCGCAACGCTTTTAAGTGAATTGAATGCAATCTTTGCCACAGGCGCCACGGATAACCGATTCATGCCTGCGCCAGCGCACTATATACATTGGCGCACCGTAAACGCTTGGCAACCACGCTTGCATCTACTTTCAATTGCTTAACACGCTTCTAATTTTGCTGGCTTGCTGGCTTTTTTCGCATTTGCGCTGCTTTTAGACGCTTTTGTGCGCGGGGCCGCTGCTGCCGCATGAGTTCTTTGTCTTCGCGCAAAGTAAATTTGCCAACGAATCAAGCGCAGCCACGTAAGCGCACCAACATTAACAAATTCCGTGCACACAAACATAGACTCAAGCGCCTGCCGCACACTTAAACGGCAATAGGCAAGTAACGCGCGCGCGCGGTCCTTAACCTCTGGCGGTTGAGGTCACCGCAATTGCAGATATTAGCCGCGTCGCAGTTACTTTCACATTAGCAACGGCATTGACATCGCGCGGCAAGGCGTTTAGATTTCAGTCATTCACTCAACCACCACGCGCCGCATGCGGCCATGTGTGACAGTCCATCGGGGCAGTGCCGCCATTTATGGCAGTTGGGGCATCGCCGCGGCTGCTTCTATGTCAATGTTGCTTCATTCAGTTTCCATTTTACTTTTCCCCTGTCACATGCCACATTAACATATGCAAGCGCACGCACGCACACACTAACGCTTTTGCGTAGTTGCGTATATATCCGCATGGCGTGGCATACATTCAGGCGCACAGACAACATTTGCTCAGGCATCTCTTGACTGACTGGTTTGTTTACACTGTTTGTCTGTGTTTGTCTTCATTGCGTTCTTCCGCAAAAGCATGATGAATAAAATTTCTGCATGCAAAGCGCCAACTTTGTCACAAGCGGAAACGCTTGCGCACACACACGCACATCATAAGCTTTTAGTGTCACAAATGCTATTACAAAAATTTCACAAAAACACACACACACATCGGCAACATTATTCATAGATAAACACACACGGACATGGCGCTGACTGATTGACTGGCTTGACTAGTCGCTTGGTGCCTCTGCCGCGCCGCTACTGGTTGTTGGGCGCCGGCAGTTGGTGGGCTGGCTGGTTAACTGCGAAGCCATAAAGTGGGAAAGTGGTGAAGTGAAGTTGAGTCATTGCCAGTTGCAAAGTTGTGTAAAAAGTCGCAAAGCAAATATTTTCACAAATTGTGTTGTTGAGGTTGAGTTCTATCCTTAGTCGTGAGTTCATCCTTTCACCCAGCCAGTCAACCAAACAGCTAAAGAGCTATTTGCATACATGCATGGCTGTGTACGTGCACGTGTGTGACAGTGGTGCAGAAATGGGAGAAAGTTGTATAAAAATTTTTATTTCTCACTTTCTTTTATTCTCCTTCTAATTAATTGTTATAACTAAGGGTTCTCATAAATTTTATTTCGACATTTTTGTTTCTATGTTGTCATAAGACAGTTTGTCTTAAATTAGCTTAATAATGAAAATATGCGTATATTATTAAATATTATTTGCAAAGTATCTACCGAAGTAAGAGAGTTACCACTTATCCAAAAAATTAAAATTAACAAAAATTGTGTCTCAAATGTGAGAAGTTTAAAAGCTCCGCGCGAAAATTTGTTTGTTGAGTTTTTGCTAAAAGCCTATTTTTGGATAGGGTCGCCACATGTCAAAAAAGTGAGGCCGATTAAAATTTTATAAAATTTTTGTCAAACACGAAATCTTCAGAAAAGTTTATAGTAAAGAATTTGTATAAGCTTTTATTTTAACTAATTTTAGAACAGAGTTACCATCTACCAAATGAACTTAGCGCACATTACTGGAAATGCACTTCGAATAAAAAGTAGTTAAGAAATTAATGCGAAATTTCTTTGAGAAATCATTAATTTGGTAACATTTTAGAGTAGAGTTGCCATTTAACATTTATAAAGAAGTTATTATACAGGTTTATTTGAAAAATGAAATTCAAAATTTTCTTATGAGGACCTAATATTTTGTTATAAAAAATTGCGTACTTGTGTCCGTTTTTTTGGTTTAGTGGTTCTAAAAGCTGCGACGCTATTTTCCGATTTGTAACGTTAAGTCCAAAATCATTGAAGGCAAAGATCACCAAAAATTCTCTTTAATATTATGAAATAAAATAATATTATTTCGCTCGCTTAATAAACAACCATCATTCTCTTATCATTCATTCTTCTAAATTTTAAAGCTCACAGCAATGTGGTAAGCGCTCCAAGACTGTTTACTCTTATTATTAAAGCAGCAGTTCGAAAAAGCTTTTAATTTACACACACTATTGTATGTTCCCCAATATCTATTAGAGTTTGACCATATTACATAATATATAATTATATATAGTATATATAGTGTATACAGTATATATATAGTATATATAGTATAATTTTATATACTAATTATACTAATTATATATAGTATACAATTGTATAAGTATATTACACATAGTCTCTAATTTAGTCAATTAACAAGTAGTGCACTCTAATTGACTCAATTAAAGTATGTTTGAGCGCTTATAGCTTTACTCAATCTCGTAAACTTCTGTGGTCGTGTTTGAGGTGTACGCTGAGATGGGAGGTCAACCTGAGATAAGTGATCACTATTAGTCAGAGCCTAAAATTAATTCCTCCAACTGGCTTTTGTCTTGTTTTCCTTTTATCTAAAAATTCTGCTCCAATCTTTTTCTCTTATCTTTCTTATCTAAACATTTGTTATATGAAAATTGATATGAGATTATAGATCATAGTTTGAGTGGTTGAAATCTTTGTGTTATTATTTATGCTAGCATGTTATAAAGGCGCTATAATAGAGCTTACTAAATATTTTAGGGCGGATTCAAATAATTGCTATTATTCGTTAAGCTTTATTATAATTTCGTAATAGAAAATTGTTTTCTATTTTAAGGTTATGTCACAAGGTTAAGATCGAAATAATGAAAATATAATCTAATTTATTCTAATAAGAAACTGCACAGGTATTATTACTAACACTCAAATTCAAAGATTAAAATGAAGTCCAATAGTTTTTAGAACTTCACTCATCTGATTACTGACTTCATTACATTCCCAGTTTGTTTACATCTGTCATTAATGGACCCACTGCATGTCTGCCTTATACTTCCACCAGCTGCCAACTGTACATACTACTTAAACATATTTAAATGTTTCTAAATGTGCTTATTTTGACTCCATCAGTTCGACATGATTGCTTTGGCCACGAGAAGCTAACGGACTACATTTCAACCGATTGCCGCACTAGCGAAATAACGGCGCTTTGGTTGCGGTCAGTTGGTAGTAAACATCTTTAGCACTTCCCAAACACACAATACTTGACAAAACTTATCTGGCATTTGTGGATTGCTAGTTTGCACACAGAAATGTGGGAACCGTTGAGGCGGTGTGTGCCCATTTCCAAATACATTGCTTCCAATTTAGACTGTGTGTTGAGAATTTTAGAATTTTGCGAAAGTAGACTAAAAATTAAATGGCTTCAAGCATTGGTTTTAAGCTATTATAAATTGCTACTATTTAAACTACACATTTATGTATGTGTTAAGTATATATATTTAGTGCTAAAATATGTGTTACGCAAGCCCATGGAGACGCTGCTGCTCTTCAGTCAACAGAAATCTGGTCTCAAAGCCAGTATTTTGGCGAGATCCTTAACAAGAAAACCGATCCGAGATATCAGGATACCGATCGGTATTGTTTGGCGAATAACAAAGGTAGCCTCCGGTTAAGCCGAGTTCTTGAAAAGAAATTACCAGAGGAGAACTGTACCATCAGTCATAAGTTGGATTTAAGTGTTGACCCTTGGCTCATTTGGTCCACGATGGTGGAGATCAATAGTTTCTGAGAAATGAATAAGGTTCTGAGATCCTAGATATATATATATATATGTTCTGATTATGATCAATGACGTCCTTCACAAGTTACGAGCCAAGAGTTCTGTTTGAGATGGCCCGAATATCCGATTGGCAGTTATGTTGTGAGAGTACCTCTCACTCTTTTCATAGTGTTTCAACACATAGTGCTCCTTATGCTAATGCATATTGCATTAGTTAGTTTCACATCCGATCCATAAAAATCCGCCATTGTTCTCTCTTTTTTGGAGATTGACTCTTCTATGAATGCCTATTAGCTCCCTTCCTCCAAGAATCACCTCATCATGATTCTATTAATATTTTCCAAAAAGGAAGTACATTTATTTACATACAGAAAATATGTTGTTGTAATAAATTGTAAACAAAAGGAAGACAAAACATATAAATATACTAACATTACAATAATATTTGACTTGTAGTCACTGTGAAACACCACCCTATGGAACAAAACGGGCATTGCAAAGACCAGCAATTTGCGCTACAAACATATCACATTGGCGCTGAATACAGCGATAATGCATTTAACTAACCGAGAAATGGATAAACATTAACAAGCCTATACGGCAATTTAGAAAATGGCTTGAGTAAATGCCGACGTATGAATTTTAAATGAAAATAATTAAAGAAGAAATTGTGAATTAATATATTTCAACAGCATTTCGATTACTTGCATAAGTATTAACAAATAACTGCTGGCAAATAGAATATCTAAGCGAATTGTTTTACTTGTGCGCCTAAAAATATGCATTAAAATGCATAAATCTTGTTGCAAATGGTTTTCTTATGTATATAAGCGTGTATAAATACATATATGCATGTACGAAAGGAAGGTAGCGAGAATGTGTGTGCATTCGTTTATTGCAATATGCGTTGATTGAATGCCACTGAGCCCAGTTGATTGGGTCAAACTTAATTGAAGCAAATAGCGGAAGGGGGCCAAATGGAAATTAAAACAAAACTGCATAACTGCATTCAAGTGCATTTGCGTATGAATAATTTTCTAGATAACAATAGCTAGAGATTTGTATGCAGATATGGGAAGAAGATTTTTAGCTTATGTAGATATATGTGCGTGTATGTGTGGGTATTATGTGCTTGTATGAGGATTTATTGTTCTAAACGTGATGGGAAGCGCATGACTGTCATCAAGGGAGTGGATTTTTGCGAACTAGTGTGAAACACTACAGAGTTTATTATTTTGAGGTAAAATTTTTTAAATTCTTGAACATTTTGGATTATAACCACTAGATTCGTAAATTTTTCTCTCACTAAAATCTACCTTAGCTTTAGTATTAGTTTCATTGAATGCAACTATATCTTAAAAATAACCGTGGCATGAAATTATGAATTAAATTTCTACCTCGAAAGTTCCAAATCGATAGTGCAATGAATTTTTTACAACAGCATAATAAGAAAGTCGAAGAAATGTAGAAATCATTGACCCTTCGAGATCATAAAAAATAATTTTTTCCTAAAAATATTAAACAAAAACAAAGAATCATTGCACTAATGCTATCTTCAATATCTATTCATCCACTACTCTTCTTAAAAACAAAAACTTCTACATTAGTTCAAAAAGTCATAAGTCTACTTTTGCACCTTTTACCAACACTAGGGGGGGGGTGTAATGTATGTATGAATGCAAGCTCTATGTGATTTATTCTTTTATTATCGTTGGATTGTTTCTTCATCCATTCAACCATTCGTTGATTCATTTAAACAGTCGAACGAGCAGTCAATCATTTATTGTTTGCTTTTCACTTTATATTGCACAGAAATGCACACACTCGCAGCACAAACACATATAAATGCATTTACAAAAACAAATACAAAGACAAATACGATTGTAAGAGAAAATATATTGTATTTTAGTTAACATTTGCACTTTTATTTAATCATGTACATTTGTTATTTATACGTACATACATATCTACATAATATGCACAAAGCAAACACTTGGTGTCTCAATGCGTATTGTTTACATTGGAAATTGCCATTGAATTTTTATGAATGATTGTTAAAATGAAATAATTTAAATGTAAATCATTTATTCTGCATCAAACGATTTATTTAAAAATTGTTTTATTTTCTAGAAATTGCGCTTAATTTTATGGAGTGGCCAAAACAACATACAAGGAAAGAAATCAAAATGTATTTATTAAAAAAATCTATAAATCTATAGTTTTTCAAAGTCGTTACTCCAACCAACAATAAATAGCAAGAGCGTGATCTAGCCTTAGGATCTTGGTCAATCTGCTAGCCACTTTCTATTTAGACATAAGAATTCTGCTCATCTCAGTATGATGACCAATAAAAACGGAGCTTTGCTTTAACTTGAGCTCTAGGAACCCTTCTGAGGCCGAATTTTGGGGAAACAACTGGGTTGATGGTGATATAAAAAATTTCGAGAGATTAGTCTTCCCTTTCTCTCAACCGTCGGTTCTATGCAATTGGAAGATTTCCAGCTGGTGAAGCACTGTCAAATTCACAGCATTCTACAAAAATAAAAAAAAAAACAGCAACATATTGATTTTTCTTCAACTTCCAGCTGTAGAGAATACATCAGTCCACTCTTTAATTTTACTCATATACTTGAGAGCTTTCCAAACTCTTTTTGCCAAACAACTTTTGAATGCACAATTTAGGAAATTTGTAGTTATTTAGTCGTATCGTAGCTCCCTCTTCTACTCTCATATGCACTAATAACGTGGATGCTTAATTTTACCAGAAATAGTTTATAAATGTGTAGTTAAGAAGCTTAAAAGCTTGCTATACATCAAAATCACAGAAAGTTACTGCTCGAATATGTGAATATTAAGTTATATATTAAAATTACGAAATCTTGGATTTATAACCCAAAATATGAAGTGAGCTACAAACTAGTATAACATGACATTCCTTCCTTAAATTTCGAAAGCTCAAAGCTCTTGTACTGGCTATACATAGAAGGCCACTTGATGGAAGCAAATATAACTTATCTTCTAAATACAAGCACAGATAATTCCAAAACACTCACTCAACTCTGCACTGCAAGTAATAAATATGGCGCATAATTTACAAAATCACAATTAACACCTACGATGTGGCAGCATTTGTTCCAACAACGCTTGAGTTGCGTCGTGTAATGAACATATGTGCATCTTTTGGCCCCGAAGCACTCAATAGATTTCGAATGTCGATAAATAGCCGAAGGACATTGAGTGAGCATTTGGGCCAACGGTTACAAAGCAAAAAACACAACAACTTACAAGCTTTAGCTGCCATAAGCTTAAGATGTTAATGCTATGGCACAACAACAACAAATCGAGCATATAGATGTACAATGTGAACTTTGTGGGCTCGAGCATGGCCACAAAGTAAATTCCGTCATTGTTGCCCGAATGCTAAACACGTCGCCTGCTGTATTTGCATACACACCACACTCATACACGCACACACACATACGCATACAGCCAACGCATGCGTCAATGTAGTGTTTGCTAATACATAATACCGGGTTGTTGAAATATTCGTGTAATGTAAATAAATGAATTGGGTTTTCAATAACGCGCACAGCACAAAAGCTGACACTTACCATGCTTCTCGCGCCTACATGTATGCTACATTTTCGAAGTAAGTGTTTTACAAACACTTAGAGCTATTTCGCATATGTAAGTGGAATTTCCCGATTACGTACAAGATTATTCTCAACAAATTTGTCAATAGTTCACAATGCAACATAAAATGTTCTCTGTGGCACAAGCACACACACACACACACATACACACATGCATACACATGTATGTCTTTATCGCATGCTCATAAATAGCAGGAGTAATGGCGCAATACAAGCTATCAAAGTGTAAATATCTTGAAGATATATATATTCATCCATGTGCATATGTACATATCTATGTATATATAGTATTGAGCAGCTACAAATCGCTTCACAAACGACAATCTGTACTTGGCCGCATAAATATGCCCCTAAATATTTATCCGCCTAGAAATATATAGTTCTATATGCATGTGCCATATGTCGATGCTGTTGTCAACGTCAACAAAATCATTGTCTGTGCTGATGCATGCTCACCCACAGGCTAAAAGCTGTTTCCCAGAAACTTGCTGCTGGCGCACAGTGGGTTTGAAGTCGAAAATATGGAGTCTCTTGAACAAACAAATCTTTTATTTGAATAATTAAGTCTTATTAGGTAACATTTGCGGAAAGATTTTTTCACTGTATAGAATTTTATTATAGCAAATATAAGTAATAGAATTAAGAGGAGATGTAAGATAGATATATTCGAAGAGACTACATCGCTTCGAGGTTCGATTGATTTTATTTGTCGAAATGGCAGAAAAATCGTGAAATAACCAACCAGCATATATAAAAATGATATTTGTCCTTTACAAATTAGGGCTTTCACACTTTTGATGGAGAAAAATTTAGTCAAATTTGTATCCCTGATTTCAAGACAGTCAGTTCTAAGTCATCGTAAGTTTTTTAAAAAAATATTTAATAATGCATTTTCCTACAACAGCAACAATATTTACTGGTTTTTTTGCTTCTTCAAAATAAATAAAAAGCATAGAACCGAATCTTTTTCTATTCGCTTAAATGCCATCTCTAATGTAAAGTGAATTTGAACGCCCAAAAGTATGTTAAAATTTTCATAAACTTGAAAAGGTAGCATATCTTTAGTATGCTATATGAAAAGAAGTGATTGATTCTAGAATGCTTCCAACTGAAATACCTCTGAGGAAGGAATACAGAAAAATAGGATGTTATTATTTAGGACTTCTAATATAATTTCAAAATATGTTCTAATGGAAATATTTTGATTTATACAGCCGTTATATCTCTTGTAAAAGTAGCATGTTATGAGTCAAAATTTCCCACTCTATACTTCGAGGTTGACGTTACGACGACGACGTCAATAGGTATATTATATAGATTATTACAACATTTTGGTCAACTTTTTATGGTGATATTATAAATGTGGAAACAAAGTTTTAAAGCTGTCTAATCATCCGAGCATTAATGTAACATTCTGAGGTTAGGTTTATTTAGAAAGTACTGCATAAAATAGACGGCATATAATGGGTATAATAATTGTTTTGTGTGCTCATTCAATATCGAACCAGTAATTGGCCGTTATCTGTTCATCCTTATAATATATCTTAAAGTGTTTTCGAGGTTAAGTTCGCATGCGAAATATGTTTTAAAATAAAGCAGTCTTATTTATCTTCATAGGAATTGAGGGTTAGGCATATCTAGGATTTTCAAAAAATATATACTTTGTCTTCTAGCTTATGGTACACGTTAGGACCCTAAAGCCATTATACAATACTTTAGGGCCCTAAAAACCTATCCAATCCGCTAAAGTGTCGAAAGTTTTCATTCAAATATTTAACCTTTTTAAAAGTCCCCCAAATAAAATTACATACTTTACTAGCAAATCTTTTTTTTCGTGCATCAGATAGCACGAGTGCCAAGAATCACCGTCGCCTGTGGAGATTCTCTTGAGAAAGGTGTTACCGAATATTTCCACAATAGTACCATTTTATACCAAAATATTAAGACATATTTTTATACACTCAAATACACGTTTAATATAGCCTAAAAGGGAGAAAATCTATTCCTTTTTCCTTACTTCCAGAATAAATTTTCAAAGTTAGGCCTTTTTTGATGGCGCTACACTTGCCTAACCTAATAAAAACTCGATTGTGGACAAAAAATATATGAGTTTTATATTGTTGAGTTGATTTCTGAGGTTAGGTTTGTACTGGAGCTAGGCGTTTGAGTAAACCTATTGAGCCGATTTCATTTGTGTTAAATTATTAAAAATGTATATGAACGATTTGGAGCTACATATTAATCGCTTAGACTTTCTATAAGGCCCCTTAAAGTGTACTCTATGTTAGGTTTGCATGAAAGATATGTTTTAGAATATAATGACATTTATTTCTTTCGTACTTTACTTTTATCTCCTCAAAGGTTCGTTGCGAAACATCGAAGACAACTGTGAAATAATTGTGGTTCATGCCACTGTGTGCCACTACACATACAAACATGAAATATTTATTTTCATAATTTTGTATATAGTGTTCTGGCGATTTGTTGAGGTATGGCTGTTTTACCTCAACTTTATCTTATTTTCTTGTATCTGTGTGTGTGCGTCATTGTGTAGTTGTATTGTTTGCCAATACCACTGGGTGGTATTGTTGTGTCAGTAGTGTTGTCGTCGTTGCTTGCTCTATGTCACTGCTTTCGCAGCGCTTGTTGTTGCATGTTGTTGTAAATATTGCTTAACCTGTTCTTGTTCTTATTGGTTAGTGCGTATTTTGCATTTTCGATAGCTGTTAACGGTGTTTTGTTGAAATGTTGCTGCTAGTTGCTATCACGCCGCATGTTGATGTTGCACAGCCCACTGCTGCGTGCGTCCGTTTGGCAAACGTTGAAAATATTTTTGTCACTGTTGTTGTACAATCAGCAACATTTGTCACATGTTAACCCTTTTTCGTCGACAATCCAGTCCATATTGTGTTACTTTGTTCTATTGATTGTTATGATATGAAATGATAACACTCCGTGAGGCACGTACATTTGAATTCTGTTTACGCTTTTCGGTTTTTTGCTTGTTGTTTTTGTGTTTTGACACAAAACACTTGTACATGCGACCTCAAAACAATGAAAACAGAAATGCCTCCACATATTGAACTTGTACACAACACATTTCCTCTGACAATTTCGAATTTCCTCTCATAAGGAGCAATTTTTTTGAGAAATCCAGCAGCTTTTGGAAGAAATTTGTGAAGGGAACTGAAGCAAATTCTTTTTAAGGCTCAGGTTTGTAAAACCGCGGATGTGGCACGTTTTCTAATACATACTCTGGTACTAATTTAAAAAAAAAAAATTAAACGGTTGAGTAAATATCCGTGATACCCATGTAATTATTTTACGTCTAACTATTCGAGAAACTTATTAAATTCCTTAAACTCCAAACATTTCTTGGGTTAAGAGGAGAACACTTTTAAACTTATTCTATGCTTTTCGACGCCAATCCTTTACTGCCCATGAACAAAAAGTTTGAACACCTATACTCATCATGGGATACGAGGTTAGTCTATTCGACATTGATGGTTTTGGTATTGTTATTTTGATAGTGAGATATGCTCAGATTTTATAAACCTTATTTTGTTTCATAAAAAAATCGGTTTGAAACCTTTCAAAAGCTAAGAATTCGTAATAAAGTTGTAATAAAAATAAAAGATTATAAAAATTTTAATCATGTGGAAAATAATATTAATCATCATAATATAAATCAAAATACGTTTTCATATTCCACTGAAATAATTAATATATTAAATATTAAATAAAACACATATATATATATATATATATATATGCATAGAAATCCCACATACCTCACAATTTATGCAGGCCATGTCGTTGCAATCAAACTAAAAAAATAAATGTATCACTCCGCCTACCAGCCGTCACGGTCACCAGATACAATCGGCTCGAGTGTGTTTGCTTGTGTCACGTGCTCGTGAACTACGCAATATGCGTTAAAGAATACCGTACGCCAACACCGTCCGCTACGCGTGCAGGCGCTTCGTTCGCGTCTGGTTGTGATTCGTCTGTCGATTGTCGCACAACAATCAGCGGTCCACAGAACGCTTTCCAACTGCTTTCAGCTGTCTCGTCTACTGTCTGGTATCCTGTGGCTGCCACTCGGATTTCACACACTAATGGCTACGTGCTGCGTCAAAGTGATTGGCAGTAGCGCGCACTCGCTTAGAATTGCGAGTTCTGTTGCTATGTTTTAATTTAATTCGTTTTTTCTTGTTTTTTTTTGTTTTTTTTGAATATTTAAGGTTTCACTGCCCTAATGTGATATTATTAGAAAAAATGCATTTAGACCGTTGAAACTACGTATGGATTCACTACTCGGTTGTTTACAGCGTTCTTTTCACCACCTAGAATTCTTCTCAGCTGCTACGCTGCCGATCTGAAAATATTAAGGAGAAATAATGATATAATGATATAATGATATAATGATGTATATAATAACTTATATAAATATATTTATCAATCCTCTTGTCTCCTCCTCTCTCCCTAATTCTTCTCTTGTTCTGCAACATTGTCGGTTGTTTCCGCCCCTTTGTGCAACCGTTCAAGTAATATTTGCTACATTAATTAACTCAAACACACACACACACACACAGGCAAAGAGTTAGGTATATTTCGGCACATATATGCCCACATTCAAGGCTATTCGACGCAACAAACCAGGGCTGGTTGCGCTCACAAAAGGCCAACGCGTGCAGTAAGGTTTGCATGCAATCAGCAATATTGTAATTTATATCAAGCATTGAGCGTTGAAAGTGAGTTGCAACATTATTATTAATTTGGCATGGCACTCGTAGAAGTTCGTCGTATGCATGGAATTCATCGAAATGCATTGAATTAAATTATTTCATTGACAGAGTGAAAATTGCAAACAAAAAAAAACAAAAAAGCGAAAGCAGTGAAACTGTGAAGAACTGTGTGCTTCCGTGCTTTTGAAGCTTTCGAAGCCGCTTAACTGTTAATGAACAAAGTTTCAAGTACAGCAAAGAGTTTTAATGTGAAGAGCGCGCGTAATGAATATATATATATATATCAATGCTGCGATTTATCTGCGGAGGGTGGATAAGTGCACCGAAATATATTGTATTATATTACGTATACGACATGGCGCACCAGAAGGAAATTGCAATATATTATATATAAAATGCATTAAAATAAATAAAATGATTTGTATTAACTTTAAAATTTAATTTTGAATTTAAATCTTTTGAAGAAAAATTTTTAATTTCAAAAGATAGTCAAATATAGAATGGAAAAAAGATTGGATAAGGCTATGTCAAACCTAGAAAAATAAAGTAATTAAAAAAAAATTAAGAAATTTCGCATGTAAAGTAAATATTGCATAAATATAAATATATAATTTAGCTGATATCTCTAAGAAGAGAGGATTATACAACATTGTTTATTATTGTAACAAAAGAAACACATTTGTTTATAACACAGTTATAACGCTATTGTCTGAAGGTGAGGTTAAGGAAAGTCAGATTTCCCACTTTTGAGATTCCTTTGCCTAGCTAATATTAGTTTATTCTGAGTAAACATCCATTCGGGCGCCATTTTCTCTTTGAACCGGATTCAAAGGGCATCTGAAAGTAATTCAGTAATGGATTATCGGCTGCCAAGTAAACTTTTCTAGCAGAATAGATTATGTACTAACTAAGGGAGTTAATAGATGAATATACGAAGAAAGCACGTTTATTTTTATTTCCTTTGCACCTATGCAATTAGATCGATGGAAATGCAAAAAAGATAGTATGGAAACTGTAAGTACATTTTCGGATCCCCCAAAATTTCTTTAGTTTTCTTAGTTGAATCTTGACCAAAAAAGAGTATTTGCTATTAAAAGAAAAATTAATGAATAATGTATATATTTGAAACATCGTTTCAATAAATTTCCAGTCATTTTATTTTGTACCTCAAAAATATCCTTCATTCGTGTTTTAGTATATTTTTGAAACGACCTTTGCAGTATGCTTCGGGCCAGATCTCCATTTGCTTTGTTAAATATGGTTCATTGCTTTTAAGGAAATAAAGCCCCTTTTTTTTGCTCTATGGAAAGTAAGTTTCCGAGTTTTCTTAATAAAAAAAGCCTTTTATCTGATTTTGTATATTTGAGACTGTCAGCACGAGCTTCGAAGGTAAGGGAAAATCGGAGGTAACATGTATACTTCAGTTTATATTGTAACTTTTTAACAATAATTCATTGTTCACTTCTTCGGTCCAAAATTGAACATTTTCTTTAGAATTCCGCAATTTCGCGAAAAACTGATGAAAATTTAGAAATGTACATACTTTACTGGCGAGTCTTACTTTAGAATAAGATCCCGTATTTTATTTTGTTCCAGATAACAAGAGTTCCTAGAATCGCCGTCGTCCGTAGAGGCCCTCGGTCCGTAGAGAGAGGTATCGGGGTCATAGGAAACATTGGCTGGAGAACTTGTCAAGTTAGTTTTGCTCATTTAGTTTGAACCTCTGATTTTCTTAAGGCAAGACTTTAATTTCGCTCAGCCATTTTGTTTTGTAATTTTTTTTTAATTAATTTTTTTTTTTTCAAAGCTCGACATGACACTCATGAAGCAAATAAATTTCGTATGTCATGCGGGCTCTCACTCTCGTTCGGATGGTAGGTAAGCGTTGGAAAAAAAAACATTATTAATTTATGTGTCTCTTTTTCCTAAGTATTCAATTATTTTTACTCAGCAATAATAAATAAAATCTGGCTAGCGAAAAAATGTTGGCTTAAAAACCTCCGTGGGATCACAGATGCCCTTTTTTATTTCCTCCATTGACAATTCATTAAATAGATGACTTTTAAAACAACAAAAATTTGTTTTCAATTTATTTTTATTGTGCAGTAATTAAATGCTCATCAAAAGAGCTGCACATTTTAAACCGATCGATTTGTAATTAATATTAATTAACTGCTACTCTTAACACAATTAAATATGCAACATTGTATTATGCTCTCCATTATTTAATTTATGTACTTATTTCCATTGCCATTCGTCATCATTTCCGTTGATAAGCGCAATTATTTATAGATCCGCAGTAGATGTTTTGTTATTTCCCAACACATTTACCCCGCTTCACTGGCCACCTGACTGACGGCATCTCCGCCAACCGTGCGCCCGTCTGTTATCCTTAATCTCCTTTGTGCATATTAAATGCATTTAATAACGTTAAGTGCCTCCCAACGCATGGTGAGTGCACACCGACCAGCACACCAGGGCGATGGTCAGTGTTGGATACACCGTTAAACGCAACACATTCGCCGTTCGTACTTCGACGAGTTGACTGTTTAGCGCGCGAGTTTTTCGAAAGTTTCGAAAATACCTAAATTAAATAGGGAACAATAGGGGAGAATGGCACATCAGACGGTGCAACCGATACTGGTGCATTTCGGCACCCTATTTACATTATGCAAGCTGTTCGGCCTTTATCCGTATGACCTGCAGGCATTCCGAAGGCTACACTCGCTACAAAGCAGCAAAATTGGCACTGTGATTGTTATTGCTACTATGCTTGGTGTTGTTGTATTTTACAATCTGCTTATATACTTTTTCACGGGGGAGGATCACGGTTTCAAATCTTCACAAAGTGAGTAATACTAGTTTTTCTTTCTTTGCTTCTGAGCATAACCGACCACCCCACCCCACAGGCACGCTGACCTTCGTCATTGGCATATTTCTCACGTACATCGGGCTCGGCATGATGATCACCGATCAGTGGTCGGCGTTGCGCAATCAGTCGAAAACCGACGAGCTCTACGAACGCATTCGCGCCGTTGACGAACAACTAATGAAAGAGCAGATCATCGTAGACAGCTCGAAGACAGCTAAAAGTATACTTTTAATGATCGTACTCACGGTTGGCTGTGAACTGATCATTTTGATATCCACCTATATAACGTTAGTTGATTATAAAGACTGGAAGTCGATTCTGTGGTTATTCTCTTGTTTTCCAACACTTTACAATTCGCTAGACAAAATTTGGTTTGTCAGTACTTTGAGCGCTTTGAAACATCGCTTCTTTGTGATCAACACTGCTCTCGAAGACATGGTTGAGTCCCATGAGAGACTTAATCGTTGGACCGAAAACGGTGGTGATGGTCAGGTTTTTAAACGACCGTCCGTCGCGAATGTCTCAATCGATCCGTCGTTGGAATACTTGTACAAGGAGCTTACCCACATGGAGGCAGTTAAGGCGTACAATATGGCGAGGAATAAAATTTCACCAAGTAAGTACGAAATTTATATTTGATAGGCTTGTTAGGCTCCTTTAATTATGTTAGGCTGCTAAATTTCCAAGCCGGAGATATTGGTTAGATGGGTGCTTTTTCTAGATGGCAGATTAAACAATTTTTCAAAGAGCACTAAGAATGCAGTGTTTAAAGTGTAGCAGAATCCTTAGAATTGTGGAATTTAAGTCACAGTTACTTATATTATTTGTCGATATTCGATTCGCTATGAAATTTTCGAAATTTTAACTTCTTCTCTCTCAGAGAATTAGGTCTACTAAAATATTATTTTAAAAAACTTTTAATTTACAACATACATTTATATTTTGATACCTTTATGTGCCGATATATCATTTACGCCCAACCTATTCGATAGGCTAATTGGGCATTTAGAATCTAAGAACTTAAGTCAATAATTGTTCCTCTTAAAGTCACTAAGTCACTAATTACTATTAACCAAGAATTAAACGACTACCTGTTATTACACATTGCCAGTACAATTAACTAATTATCTTATATATATTCAATTAACAATAAATTGAGGTAAAATCTCTATCCAACCCTGTGAATTTCGTTCAATGAGAAAACTAATTAACATCGCTAAATTTGGAATTTACACTTAGGCTTTCTGGAACAAAGTAAAAACATTTCCTAGTCAACTATCAACCAATAATTGTTTAAAATAAATTAAACACACTTGAATATCAAACAAAATGAGACAATTAGCATATTAATTGCACCAGTCAATTTACTAAGTTTAACATAGTTTAAGGTAATGCAATTACAAGCTATGTGTTAATGACAGAAGCCCTATTAAAAGAAGAGTTATTTGTAAAAAGAAGTTTATCCACAGAACCTAAATGTAAAAGTCTAAACTCCGCTATTTCACGAGATATACTTACATTATTTTAAATTTTGATACAAATCAATAATGAAGCATATCACCCATAATTAAAAGAACGTAGCCGATATGTATATATTTAAGCAAAACTTCACCACGGTGTCACCTACTGAGATTAGTAAGTTTATCAACAACATATATTTTAATTGAGAACGAATTCGGACAGTTTACACCTGCGATCTTATGGAACAAAGCAGCCGGCGAGTTAACGAACATTCTGGAAATTATTCAAGTTAAAATTTTGACCAAAATTTTGGCCATATTTCCGATAGATTCAAAATGTCTTATTGGAAGAGTGCTAGCCTTTTATACGAACAGAGATACAATTTTTATAAAAAATGTGACTACAGTGCCAGAAAATTAATAAATTTATGGCAAAGGGAGAAAGGTATAGATAGTTTAGAATAAACATAACAAACTGGGTTTTCGTATTACTTTTCCCTTGAAGTTTTTAACTTACTTATTTGTTTAAATTTAGACTGGGGCACGCCTACATTATATATTTTTCACTATTTTGCAATTTCGATACTATTCCTCTACGCTTTACATTATGCAGAAGCCAATTATTTCAATTTAAATCCTATCTGCGATGTCTTGAAGCTTCAATACTGCGAAGCTTTCACGCTACGAAGCTTTCACACCACGAAGCTCTCACACTACGAAGCTTTCACAATTCAAAGCTTTTTACAACACTTCCAGACACTCAATTCGCCTGCATATATCTTAGAGTTTCTGCATATTATGGATCATATATTGCTCTTTTTTTATTGCCTAGAAATTTTCAAATTCCTTTAAAAAAAACTGTTTTTATTTAAACCTCTAGCAACACTTCTGATTATACCTGACAAGTCTAAACAAGTCTTTTGCGAGAAAGTTATTAAGTTAAAATGCCTAAAAATATTCATGAAAATATATACATTTGTAGTATACATATCTCAGTACTTATTTTCGACTCACGGAAATGCCTTGCTGTCATTAACGAGAGATTAAAAAATTTTCTTTATAGAGTTATCTTTATAGATTGTTATTATTATAGCAGAAGAAAATATTCACTAAATAATTTTTAATATTTCCATCGAGTTTTGGCCTGATAAAAGTCAAGACCCAGATATTGGGTCTTTACCACCGAACAGTGCAGTCTCATGTATTAACTTGCATTGAATGCTGACAGCGCCAGATTGGCAATCGACATGCTGTTTAAAAATTTTAAAATGATTATATTCCTCTTCTAATGCAGTCGCACACTCCTTAAACTCATTCGGCGATACTCTGGAGACATCGAAACAGCTGCAAAAATTCGCCAGCCAACTGCCGCCCACATTCAACATGGTCTATGAAAGCGAACTGAATAAGGATATCGAAAAGGTGGAGGAGAAACTAAACAAATTGTGTCAATTGCACGATGAAATCTGCGAAATTGGCAAATTGCTCAACGAGCTCTGGAGCTACCCGATATTGGTGCTAATGGCCTACGGGTTTCTCATCTTCACGGCACAACTATATTTCTTGTATTGCGCAACGCAAAAGCAGGTAAGAAATGTGTGAGAGTGGGCGAAGAAGCGATTTTTTCTGCACTTTCTTAACATCGATTTATTTTCAGTCCATTCCATCGCTGTTCCGCTCGGCGAAGAGCGCCACCATAACGACGATTTTCCTGAGCTACACGGCCGGCAAGTGCATCTATTTGATTTATCTCAGCTGGAAGACGTCGCTCGAGTCGAAACGCACCGGCATTTGTCTGCACAAGTGCGGCGTCGTGGCCGACAATAATTTGCTCTATGAAATTGTAAGTGCTGCTCATTGTTGTTGTGGTGGAGGCTGTTGGTTGTTGCACATTTTAGCGGCCATCAGCTAGACATTTATAATGCAAATTCTCAATTGTACCTTTCCCGGTTTGCATGCATGCGACTATGTGAAATAGGTCAACCACTTGTCACTCAAATTACTAAATCACTCAGTTGACTTCTCTGCTTGCGGTTTCTTCACCCTGGACATGGAGACGCTCTATGGCGTAAGTGCTTCGGCTCAATAACCATTGCATTTGCATAATTGAAAACTATATTGCTAACTATAATGCTGTTGTTGTTGTTGTTGCGGTGTCTTTCCTTGCAGGTGAGCGGCGGCATTACGAGTTACCTCATAATTTTGATACAATTCAATTTGGCGGCGCAACAGGCTAAGGATGCCTCCAACGCTGCGGAGGCAAGTATCCGCAAGATGACCACCACAGAAGGTGGCAACACCACAGCATTGTTGGATTTCTTCACCACCACCTTTATGCCAAACGCACAGGCCGAACTCTATTAGTGCGAAGAGGAGCTGTTGCATGTGTGTGTGTGTGTGTGTGTGTTGGCAAAATCTTTACAGTATTTGGATTCATTTTAGATTTAAATTGCTATATATTTTTGCACATTTACTCCACTATTAATTGAACAATTTGAAATTCAATGCGTCCATATATCAATTCTACAATGTATATGTATATATGTATGTAGCTTCTAGTGAATGCAACTCTTACATATACACACACATACATAAATATTGACAGATTTATTACTTCACTTAAATAAAGTTGAGTGCATAAACTTTTGCTAATGTGCTGTCCACTTAATCGTTTAAGAGCGCATTAAGAAAATGGAGACTTTATGGCAAGGTGGCAAGTATGCTAAAGTGTACTTTAATAAAAGCTTCGTTCACATTCGAACTTTTTTAGTATCGAACTCAGGTTTAATGAATGTCGATTAGCAAGCGGGC
Source organism: Bactrocera minax (assembly GCA_021498325.1). Classification (NCBI taxonomy): domain Eukaryota; kingdom Metazoa; phylum Arthropoda; class Insecta; order Diptera; family Tephritidae; genus Bactrocera; species Bactrocera minax. The sequence continues at coordinate 7,964,049 of JAKEEE010000001.1, forward strand.
GAATGTGCATGCATTTCTTCTAAGAAGCTGCTTAAATAAACGAATACATATATATAATATTATATATATTAGGTTAGGTTAGGTTAGGTTAGGTTAGGTTAGGTTAGGTTAGGTTCTATGCACCGTACTTGCACTGTTAATGTCTAAGTTAATCTAGCTCGCATTTGATAAATGTGATGGTGCGTGGCTGCCCATTTGGACAACGACCATTTAAGACCGCTACAACTAGGGAAATGCGAACGTTATTGAGGATGAGGAGCTTTGTAAACTACACACGATTTATCCAATATCAGAAGGATCTTGCGACTAGTTAGTGCGGCTAGTAGTTTCCCACCGCTCAACTAGCTTAATTGAATCGCAACCACCCAGTAGATCACAAGAAGAGACAACAGAGCTCTGAGCTCCTGTTCTCAATCTACTAATAGTGGAACAGAGACAAATCCCATAGAGCAGTAGAGCGTACGACTATCGCATCGCCACAGCTACAAACCAATTTGGCATAGGAAATCAATGGAGCCGTGGGCAAATCCAACGATTTGAACAATTTTCGGAATTTATCATTTTCATTGTGCTCCATGCACGAAGTTTGAAAATGGGGAAAATCGGACAATAATATTACCTACTATTCATAAAACATCGTTTTGAATACTGTAATTCTAAATAAAGGTATCGAACCCAAAAATATGTCAAATAATGTGTCTTACATTTTCCTCTAAAATTTTTCAGAAATCGTCCGTCCGTTTTTCAAACCCATTATTAGCCATATATACCGATAAATATGTTGGATATATGAAAGAAAATACCTCCACTAATAATGAATGCGATGGTTTCTGCTTGTATGCTTAACTTTAAAAATTCTGTTTCAGATACTAGAAAAGAAAAGTCTTAAAAATTAATTTGTTATCTAAAATTTCTAATTTATATAAGTTAAGTACCAGCATAAAATAGGTCTCATTTCAATCCATATTTGCCATTGAAAAGAAGAATAAGTTATCAGCAGTAACTGATTTTTCAAATAAAATAAAAGTCAAGGATTCTATTCTTTAGCTACTATATATAACAAAATATATTAACATCGGTTATGTCCTTTTAACCTATACGAGTAATGTTCAGAAAATAACGGGAATGTTCTTCGATTGTGTTCTTCGACTTTAATGACAAAGTGTATCATGAATTCTTGCCTCAAGGTCAAACAATCAATAAGGAGTTCTAAGACGAACGCCGTTTGCGTGAAGCAATCCGAACAACGCTCAGATTTGTGGAAAAACAATTCATGGCTTTTGCTCACTTTTGCTCAATTCTGCTCAGACTTCGTGGCTTGTTCGTGAATTATTGGCCAAAAACGATACTGTAACGATGCGCCAGCCTCCGTATTCCATATCAGGAGCGACATGGCTCCGTGTGACTTTTTCCTATTTCCAAAAATAAAGAGAAACTTATAGGGTCGTCATTTTACAAGTATAGATGACATTAAAAGCGCATCGCTGAAAGAGTTAAAGGCTATTCCAAAAATCGAGTTTGAGCAGTGTTTCGGCGATTGGAAGAAGCGTTGGCTGGCATAACTGCATAATATCGAATGGTGATTATTTTGAAGGCGACATCATTAATGTACACGAATGAGTAAATATGTTTTTTTTTGCAAAAGCGAAAATTCCCGTTGTTTTCTGAACACACCTCGTATCCTAGATATTAGTCCTCTACTTTTTATACATTGTTCGTCTTAAGTGGAACCATATTTCCCAGCTAGATGACGAAAAGTAATAAAGAGAGACCTACTCTAACCTGAGAACTTGTCAAATAGTTCTATTCTCGCCCTACACAAGACAGTCTTAAATGTTCCCTCGATAAACTGTTCATTTTTGCATCAATAAGAAGAGCACACGTCAAATATTACACCGAAATGATGATGCTGAGTCAATCGAGGCGTATCCTCATTGTTTATTCCCCTCTCCCAATTTTAGAGATATTTGAGAGATGTGGTGTAATTTCTACAAAATATTAATTACTTGTAGTTATCGAATAGATATATTTTGAAACTAATGCTTTCGAAGCCAACTATGCCGATGAAATAAATTTTTAAATTATGTTATCTTAAGATTATAATATATATATATAGCATATATATTCTAATATAATAATATTTCTTGCAATAATATTCTAATAATTCTGCAAAGAATTTTGATTTATTTATATATATATATATATATATATATATTATATAAAGACTCTCAGCCACCCTTTAAAACACTTGCATAAAAAATCATTAAAATTTCATTAATTAATTCGGCAATACGGAGCAAATAAATTCATTTGATTGCAATAATATAACTACTACGAAATTCATACGCAAAGAGACACGAGAACAACAACAAAATCGCCAATAATTAACAGTCAATTTGCAATTGCATATCACTCACACACACACACACACACACACACACATACAAGTGCCTTCAACATAATTGCATTGTTGTATTAAATGTGTGACCATCTTCGGTCAACCGCTTGATGGTGGCAAAGGCAACTGTGGCATACCGAAAAATGCCGCCACACCAACTACGAGCGTATTATAGCAACACCGCATATCAACATTTTAAATCATCTCATTATTTTGCATACATTTGCACATTTACAACTTGTCCGTCCAGCAGCGGCACTCAGCATTGCTGAGTATTCATTAAAATGACCTCAAACACTTGAAGCATAATTACATTGCAGCCCGTCCATCGTCTATCGTCTATCGTCTATCGTGCGATGTCAGCGTTGACACCGCCGCCACACCACCGAAGGCACTTTGCCACATTTTGAGTACTTCAACACCATGCCAGGCACTTGCTACATACCGGATCAAATAAGGGTGTGTGTATGTGTGTTTGTGCGCTCATATGGTTGACTGATATTTGGCTGACAACTCGTTGGCTCGCGCAACGGTAACATGAAACTGTAAATTGAACAAAGTGAGTAATTATTCAGGCATTTGTGGCCGCCACACCCCTGACGCCAACAGCGTCCATCAGCCGCCGAATTGGCGTTCAGTCACTCGTTGCGGCACTTCGCTTCCGCTCATTGCCATCGCATGCATCTATTAATGCAATTTACAATTTTTGTCAACTCGAAACATTTCGCTGCCCAACATGCAACACTCAGCACCCACCCCTCCCCCACTCTCACGCAAAAAATAGAGAAAAAAATATGGAGCAAACACCCCAAAAAGCGGCTAAAACAAAAGGCACAAATGAGTTGCATGAATTGCATGAGTTTGAGCAGTTCACTCGCTTTGCCTCGTCTCGCATGTTGCATGCCTGTGTAGCGTAAGGTTGCATGCAACTGCCAGCTCGTCACTTTCAACGCCAACGCCATCATCATCATCATCATCATCATCATCATCGTCAGCGTCACAGCTTCATGCATAAATGTTTCGAATTAAAAGTTATTCCACGAAATGCTGCAGTCAGTGGCACGAAGAGGGCGTGGTGAGGAAACCAGGGGCTAGCGTTCACAACCGAGTCATTTGCAGTCCCTTGTACGTCGCGCGCATTTCCATGTGTTACGATTCGTCGGCGCTTTGTCGGCAAGTTGCTGTGAAAACAAAAAGTTTGTTGCAAAAAAAAATATAAACGTTGCATACTTTAGGGCGCATTTGGTGTTTTTGTGCGCTGCCTGCTGCTTAAATGGCGCGGGTGAAAGTTTAGTTGTGCAGGAAGCTTCGATGAAACCATTTCATAGTTGTGTGCACCGAAATGTTAATGTCACAGTTGTTCTTCCGTTTGCCGCTCCCCGTCCAAGCGGTTATAGTTTGCCCAGTTTGCCCAGTTTTAGCGACAACTACCAGTCATTAGCGTTCCGCTGGGTGGCGGCAGAGCGAACAAAAAGAGTTATAAAGGCGACGTCTGAAGGGCCGGCAGCGCCAGTGTGGTGTGCCATGAATTCTTAAGTACAAATGTACGCGTGTGTGTGTGTGTGTGTGTTTGTGTGTGTGTTCGCTGATTAACATGCACGTGCTTTCATTTCTGCTCCGGCGATTATATGCTTGGTTTGACATTGTATAAGCTGATGACTTTAGTATTTTGCTAAAGTTTTGGATTTATTTAACAATAGAAAATGGTTGTAGAAAATATTAATGTTTTTTTTTTGTTTTTTTTTTTTGGATTGGCAATTGTTGTCGCCAGCTGGCCTCTGCATCAACTTTTATATTGAGCATTCACGTGGTAGAGGCGGGTCTATTTGTGGAGAAAACAGACTTAATTTGCTATAGAGACCCTCAAAATATTTGGTTTAAGCTAGAAATCGGTTTCAAGTAAGCCAGATTGAAATGTTACATCGTTCGGAGGCAATCATTTCCCCACCGAAGTGAGAAGCGCAACAAAATTGCGCATGCGCCAAAAGACACATTAGCGCAAGATTGCAGCACCAGTGATGTTAGTTTGTTTGACTAGCAAATTTGTTCGATTCGCTACTCTCTAACACTTGGCGAATCAAAGGCTCAACTCATTCAGAATCCACTTGGTAACTTCCACATCCATTTAATATCTAGCTAGATGGCTTAGCTTATATGTAAATAGCTCACATATGATATATTTTTATTTTTTTTTTGTTTGGACTTCGAGTTTGGACTTTGGCTTAAGCCTTTTTTCTAGAAAATTGTTCGCTTCTAAATGCAGTCATTTTAGAAAGTCTTCAATATTTCTATGCTTCTCAGTATACTCTCTATAACTATGCTATACTCTATTAGCTATTACTTATTACTATACTTATTAACTGTACTATGCTATAACTATCATACTATATCTCTATCTATACTACCTATTACAGCTCTCAATTCACTGTTTTTCAGAAAATAGCGGTAGAAAGTCGCAACTCAGAATTTTGAAACTTTTAGTCGTATCCATTAAAAGTCTAAATGCTTTTACTATTTTTAGCACAAAATTGTTAATAATTATACAGCTTGATTATACAGATTACCTCATAAATTACAATAGAGTTTAGAGAAATTTGCACCCAACCCGTTCTTCCAAAAATCTCTACATTTTGGGGTCTAGAAATCTGCCAAGTATAAAACATGCAGTTTGAATAAAATTGCAGCAATCTAAAGGAAGAAAGGTTTGGAAGCGGATTTCGTTGAATTACCATACACATATATTTATAAGGACTCTGTTTTATGTTTTGTTGTAGTAAAATAATAAAATATTCTGAAAAATCCCTTTCAAAAATCACCTTCTGCATCAGGAGATAAATTAGAGCTGATCTAGCTAATATAAAACTCTTTTTGGAATCTTCTGGTGAATGTATTCGGTCTTTTTATCTGTGAAGCATTCTGCCACAGACTTGGTTTTAAAGATACCATTACTCCAATCATCTTTGGTAAGTTTCAGTACTCTTTATTGAAATTAAAATCGTACTAATTAAAAGTATTCGGAGTCTCAGTGTTAAGATAATGAAATAATAGATATTGAGTTAAGTCTGCTTGTAACTAAGAAAATCGTTAACTTTCCGATATGAAGAGACAAGGAATTTCATTTAATAAGCCTAAACATTTTGCTATCTTTCTATATCTATTTATTTATTTTAACTATCTGCATTCTCTTTCACACTTCGGTATGTTTAACGCATGATACCTTTGTAAGATGATTGCCATGCATGATAACTCTTGAAGTGTTCTAAACAACCTTCGTAAATTATATGAGATAAAACCATGAGATTGAAGTATAGATTAAAAGCATATAGATATTAGAACAGAGAGTTCACCGCTATATAACATATATATAAATAATATAATAAAGGCGTATAAAATCATATTAGCATTCTGAAACTTTCTTCTTCTTCTTCAAGAGTTCATCGAGATCGTTCCTTATATTCAACTCGGTGCGCTATAAGTATACTTTCATAAAATCAACAAAACAATTGCTGCACCAGAAAGCAATCAGAAAGAAGCGAAATATTTGCGCTGCAAATGTTTTACTATGTAACATAAATCTTCTATAACATAAATATCCTTCTGAAACTTGTAAATAGAAATCTAACCTAAACTCAACATAACTCAAGCTAAACCAAATGATAACCAAACAAGGAATGAAAATACCTTCAGTTCAAGCAAGCAAATAACAAAGCCAGTTGAGCATCACTCAATAAGCCGTTAGAAGTTATTCAAAGCTCATCACAAACTGTGCTCCCAGAGTGTTTTAATCGGTTTTCAATGCACGGATTTACTAAAGAACATTGCAACAAGCCTTTGGAGTGCAGTGATAACACAAAAACAAACGAAAAATGGCAAAATTAAAGAAGGAGAAAGGAGAAAGAAGAAAACGAAAAAATGCAAATATCGAGTTAGTGGCATCCCCAAGGCGGTGTATACACATACATATATCGTAGTCGATGAAATGATGCCAAAACGAATGCTAGAGGCAGAAAAATAAAGCAAAGATTGGTGAGCGAGGAAATTCAGCTGAATAACAAGAAGAATTTATTCTGCTGCTGCTGCAAAAAAAGCAGAGCCAATGCTGTGTATAATGAAGTATAATATTACGAATGTTCCTCTTTGAATTGAACACATTTCTTGGAAGCAGTGGTTAAGTAAGCACAGCTTAAAATGATGATTGACGTTAGAAGCTGAGATAATGCGCTTTTAACGCAAGAAAATTTGTTCGGATTTGTTGGCTACAATCCAGATTTTTTTTTTTCATATAAGTAGGCGGAACATAGTGTGAACATAGGCTGTGAAGCGCTTTAAAGCAATAACTATCAGGCCTGCTTTTTTGTAAGTGAGTAGCAAAAGAATGCTCAACTCTGATAAAAATAATAGAATTCCTACTGAGACGTTTGTATGAAAAATGCCTAACATTGATTTTTATCATTTTGAAATAGGCAGTATAGAGCCATGAATTCAAATCTCAACGCAGACACAATATGAAATTTAAAGTAACCATAAAGAGTTTTCCACAACAACAGTAGCTGCGTGATCGTCAGTATTTGTCTCTTTTTCCAACTTATTTCGTGGCTCTCTCTCTTCTTAGTGAGAGAAGTTCTGATTAGTCATTACACGATTGGCACGCATGCAGTAAGGCTATTAATTTTTGCTTGATGCCAAATGTTAAAGCTGTCTGGCGTAGTGGCGTAGCGGAGTAGTAACATTATCCAAGAGAACTACCTGCTATCGGGATCTATCGCCTAAGAGTGTTGTGTCCTTACGATGTTTCGTCGATATATGAGAATTTACTCCATATTGAAAAACTCTTTGGTGTCACAAGGACGTGATCTCCCATCGGAAATTTGCCACAAATCCTAACCCAACATTGTCGGGTAAGATAAGGCTGCTAGGGTAAGTTTACTCTACAACGAATAGAAAGAGATGCTCGCTTCTAAGCTTCATTATCAGTTTCACCGTTAATTTCCTATGTAAAAAAATGTTCTAACGTATGTCTTGATATGGGTCATTTTGGTGCGATATATCGATAAATAGATAGAAGAGTTGCTCCCTACAAATATTTTGTGAGAAAGGTCTAAAAGTTGAGAAGATCTAACACACTTCTCATTTTATTGTTAAGAAATTTGTTAATCAAGCGCATTTTCATAACTTTTTTTACATACTTTTTGCGATCTATGTGATCAGATCACTACGATATTGTGATCTTACAAATACCATTGATGTTTTGTGTTATAAGTTCTGCAATTAAGAAGCTATGAGCAATAAATTGTTTCGAGCTTTCCAAAGTAGCGAATGCAAAGCTTTTTCTTCGTACATTTTAACTTTTTTATTATTTTTTTTTTAAATATTGAAATATACATAAATGAGAACACAAAGCAAATTCTACAGTTTTAGATGAAAGTTTACTTTTCTAAATTTGTGTACCAAACACCAAAATTACGTCTCACTTTCTCCCCAGTTAGTTGATCATAACACAGTTTCTAAATTCAATATTTCACATTTATGCCTCTATTGTTTTCAAATGAAATCAAGCGTGCTTCTGCGATAACACGCATCCTCAATACTCGAATTGTTCAAAGTTAAAAATTTCGAAGAAATAAAAAATAAAAGCAAGCATCACTTCATTGGGGCTACACTGGCCGCTGTTGGCGCCAATAGATTCCTTATTTCCACTTTCACACACATTGCACGCATTCATTAGTTCATTCACGCGTTCATTCACTCATTCATTTTGTGCAATCATTGCTTAACACATTCACTCACTCACTCACACTCTCACTATCTCACTCGCTCGCTCGCTCATTTGCGTAATGCGCTCATCTATTGCTTCGCTCAAGCGTTCAAAGTCGCAAGGCAATGGCGTGAGTCGGCGGTCGGCGGTCGGCAGTCAGTTGGGTGACCTGAACCGCGTTTAAAACGCTTGATCCGCTTGACAAACAACGCCTTCGTGCGACGTTCGTTTCGCAGGCATTCGCATACATTCGCATACATTGCTCGGCCGGCTCCTCGTTGCGGTCGCGTTGATTTATTCATGGCGCAAAGTTGGCATTTAGGTGCTAGGTGTTGTGTCCTGTCTATGTATGTATGTAGTTATGTGCACCGTTATGCGCATTTTGCACCCTCGTTGCCCCTGTCACTTTTGTATGACGATAATGCAGTTTAACAATTCCCCAAACCTATGCAACCTGCCTGGTCAAGCATCCTGCTCAAGCATCACTTTTTGTTTTGTTTTTGTTTTCCGCTACATAGTTTATCTAATTTTTTGTTGTTGTTACAATTTTTATAGTGCCTTATTAACCAACTACTATATACTGGTCCTGACTGTCTTTGGTGAATTTGTCGCGGTTGCACATTCGAATGCCACGAGTGAGGCAAGCAGCATACAAATTTGTATGTTTGTGAGCGCATATGTGTCCGTTTGCATGTAGTTAGCACAAATGCTATGTACAAGATGTGTTGCTGGGTATAATGTGCATTTCTAATGAATAGCAGCAGACCATTTTCGTTGCCCAACAAGCGCGTTGCAACTGAGGTTAGCCACTGCCATGAGCGCAGCGTATGTTTTGCATGCGGTAAATGTGGCAAATGATGAAGCAAAAGCGGCCTCGTAATATGAGAGGTCAACAAATTGGAGAAATATAGAACTGCTGCTATCCTTTTGAGCAGACCCCGTTCCTAGGAAAATAGAGATTTTTTTTAGAGCAAACCAAAGCAGAGTATACAAACATTTAAAGCAGAATCCAGATCGATGAGTGAAGACGAGCAGCCTTCCGCAATTGACAACTTCATAATTTCTATTTTTTTTTTTTGAAAATAAGACTACTCGAGAGCAAGAGTTTAGCAAATACAATAGCAATATTATCTGTATGCTCTCCTTTCTCAGGTCCCGAAGAAAAGCTTTTAGTGAAATTTTCAAAGTTCAAGTAATTTAACATTAGAAAAAGTACAAAAGTGTGTGACATCAAAACATATTATCCAGTCAAGCAGATCCGGAAAATTTTTTCAACTTCGTCATAATTAAAGTGGTGGGAGAAACCGAATACTGTTAACGACAATTATCGACAAACGAGAATTACCGTAGCTTTAGCCTTACTGAGTAGACACTCAGATACATTCACTCACTCGGAGAGCATTCTCTCGTAGAGAGAACGAGAATGTTTGCAATGCTCTCTTTTGAAAGCTCCATTGGCTTCTCTTGTTATATCATCACTTCTATGGAAGGCTAAGACAAGTTGATCCGAAGTGTTCTTCACGTTGTTTTTATGGTGATATTTCGAAGTTTATACCAAGAAGAGTCTTATGGAATATTTCAAGCGATTCCTTCAGGAAAATACAAGCATAATGATGGAATTCATGGAAGTAAAACCGAAGAGCTTTCAATATTTCAGACAATTGAGCTTACCTTACATAACTACAGCTGTGATTAAATCTACTAACGCCTAAGCCACATAGTTGTGAACCTGACAATTCGAACTTTGATTTAATCTTTTTGTTTAATTTACCAAATTATAACTAAATCATTTACAGGAAGGATTGATAGAACATTTTTTTAATAAAAAAAATTTTGATTCTGGTCTAGACTTGAAACGGGGATAGATAAACGAACGAACATTATGAATAGTAAGATCTAAGCGACATAATGACAAATCTGTCAACCTTAATTTCGATTTACTCTTTGCTTTTACCCTATTATCTAAACACTTTGATTAAACACTTGCCGGTTAAAGAGTCAAATTGTTATGTCACAGATAGGAGACGAGCCTCCTACACGAGCTTCTAGGTAATGTGGAACTCTTTCGGTTTAACAGTTGGCAAGAAATCGCTCACTCAAGAATCCGAAGATTATTCTATATACTATTCTATATAATAAGGCGACCGAACAAATTTGATTTCGAATTTGAATACATGATTGTGTTTAACATCCTCCATAACTACTACGAAACTAAGAAATTCAAACGTAACAAGAGTACAAAGGGTCCCCCCCCCCCACACATACATGTGAGACCCTCAGAGCCTAAGCCTCACCGTGATATAGACAGCGCTGGGAGAGTGCTCTGAGTGCAGCTCTGGGGGAAGAGTCATAATGACTTGGAGAAAACAGCTTAACTAAGCTTATGTAAAAAGGTTACTCGACAACTATATCATCTATATTATTTATTTATAGGAAATAATTACTTATCGAAACGCAGATACAGGACTCCTGGATAAATTTGAAGCGAAACATTTACATTTCTGAAACAATTAATTATTTAACTTTACGCTCTTTCCTCTGCATTTCACGAACTTGCTGCACACACACACACACCCCCCCTTCGGCAGCAAATCCACCCACTGCCGGCCACCGACTAAGCCAATTTGCAGGAATTTAATGAAAACTTGCCGCACGACCTTAACTTTGGTGCCCACAGTGGATTTCCGCTGTAGTTAAACCGGTTCAAAATGCCAAATGTAACCACGATGAGCTGCCTTGGCCAGCAGTCTCAGCAGCCGAGCTCGCCGTGCGCGCCCTGCGCGCCGTGTGCGCCGCCTGATTGCCACGGCGCAGGTAATTTCGTATGAATGAAATGTAAAGTTCATATATGCAACACAACAGCTGAGGGGGAGCACACACACACACACACATACACACGCCCACACATACACACTCACACACACACACATACTCACACAATTGCAAGGGGTCGAGCACGAATATTGTTGCAAGCTTTTGCACATTTCTCCACTCGTTCAACGACTCATGTGCGCCACTAGCATGTTGCATGCACCATTATGTGGCGCACGTCGCGTATGAGCGCTATTTAATGAAACTTTCATTTCGCTTGTCTTAAATTTCGCTGCAGCTTACGGAGCACACACACACACACACACCCACTGGCATTTGTAGTCAGCTTCACAATAATATTGTGCAATATGTAGCAACAATAATAACATGCGCTTTGGTAGGCGAATTTACATTTACTTTAATAAACGATTTCAGTTCACAGCAATTCCACTAGCAAGCGCGCGTCCACCTCCACCTACCATCACTTATTCCATTCAAATGTCTTTTTTCTGTTTCAGATTTTCTCTATTGTATTTTATTTGCTCAGCATTTTCTCATGAATATTTAATCAATTGCACGCTACTCGCCCCAAAAGCTAGCAGTTGCCGCTGCTTGTCGCCACTCGCCCTTCACCACGTCACTCAGCCGCTCACTCACCAGCCCGACTTGATTGCTTTGTTTTGCAGCGCTCCGCTGGCATTCTTATGACCCAGTCGCGTTCATAAATATTGCAACCGATTTCATTCCACTATTTCCACTTTTTATTTTCCGCTTTCGTTATTTTATTCATAAGTTTGAATATTGAAAACTTTTGACACCCACTTGAGCTAGTTTTGCTCTTTTGATTTTTGCCTCAGCGCGACAGTGCGAGCTGGCTGCGTGAAGATTCAGTTGCAAGCACTTTGTTGCATTTAAAATGCACAATTGTATGAATGCGAAAAGTATTGCAAAATTAAATTGGATTTAGATTGGATGGCACCCCAGAAGAGACTTTATTATCCGCACTCAGAATTGGTTAGTTTTGAAAATCGTGCGGGAATAGATTTTGCAGATTTCATCAAAATTATTGCAACATCGAATATGAATATGCGCAATCGTTAGTTGAAATATGCCGACAATCTTTTCTGCCGATTCATCAGTAACGGTTTCGTCGACTTCCTTCAATTGCAAGGGAACCTAGCCATTCGGGTGAATCCGCTACAGTTATTTTCAGAGAAAAAAGTTGTGAAGCAGCGAGTACTAGCTGTCAGTACTTTGGACTCGAAAAAATAAAAACACAAGGGTGTCAATTTTGACTTCACTCTGATGGCTAATAAAATCATTATTGAAATTAGCTCGCCAAAGATCGTTTCTTGAAACCAAAGAGCCTGATGGAACCAAAGAAACTAACTTGCATGGATAGTCTGTGAAATTTTTTATAGCGTAAGAGCATTCGTTGTCAAAATAACAAACGTCTACAAATGGTTGACCCTCTAGTTGAATATCTAGGTATAAATCTGATAGGGTCTGCTTCAGAGAGTTACTGCCCCATGGTACGTATGACGTGCACTAAGGGTTCATCTAAAAAAAAAGCACTAATTCAGTGCACAGGTTACTGATGGATCGTTAGAATGCTATCGATGGCTACCGTTCGGGTCTATGAAACGGTAACATGCCCGGATTTATACACAGGTCACTGAAATCGACCATATTACTACCACTGGTGATTGTTTTTGGAATGATACAACAACAACGTACTTTCGACAGTAATTTTATGCATTTTTCAGCGTGAAATATTCTGGTACTTCTAATATAAAATAACATCACTGTGTCATTGAAATAACTATTTCTTCCAACACGAAATCGAAATTCCAAATGAATGACTATGAATTTATTGGAACAAAAAATTTTTGAACTCCAGCGACATCTGCGGAATCGAAGTGCATTACAAGCGCGTACAAGCTAGGAAGGCTTATTCCAATTTCAATTTGACGAGAGAGTCTTAAATGAAACCGCCCCTTTAATAACGTTAATTACAATAAATCAAGAGGATAGTGTACTATCGATATTATCGACGATAAGTGAGTGAACCTTCTATGTTATCGTTAATTAAAAGTGTGACGCCGCAAAGTATGTTATGTAAATCTAAATAATACAACTTTGCGCGGATTCGTTTCTACAACCCATAGCTGACATATCTATGTTACCAGCAACCACATGTCGAAATCGTGTTCGACTATTTCGATGATTGGTTGAAAACGATTGGAAACCTTGGTAACACAGTTGAAAATAGCAGTTGTAATAACAATATTCGGCAAATTAATTGAGACTGTACACTTGGGCTGAGTCTGAAAGATGTCTTTTTTTATATCGGTTCTAGCACAAATAGATATATGTTGATTTTAAGGAGATTCTTCATATAAATGTATTCTCTTTAGTATTCTTTCTAAATATGTTACGAAGAGCAGGGGTGTATTAGTAAGAGGAGAATTCGATATCTGTAAGGTGCATTTACTTGCAACCATCAGACAAAGAATTCGAAGGATGTTAGAAGCATTCGAATTCTACTTATCATTTGTGGTCCTTTATTAGAACGAAGTTGTGGGCTTAGGCTTAGAAGGACAGACTGCCAGGGTCACTTCTTCGAGAATTTCGTTTTTTTAATTAAAATGCTAAACTATGGACTATGAAAAAGGAGTAGTTTGAGTTTTCCCGCCTGCTTTAAAGGTAGCCACTTTAGTTGTTAGATGAAAAAATTATATAAATTTAAATTCAAGCCGCAAGCTCATTCGATATACTACTAACTACTGTTTACTACTTACTTGCTGTTTTACTTATTATATGAAACGCAATTTCCAACCCTCCGTAATAAGCCAGACATTTTGTGGTAAAGCATACATATACAATATATACCGTTATTAACCGTTAACCACTAAGCATGCATTGAATTGTTTAAGTATACCAGTAATCATCATAACCGATACAGCTGCATAGTTAACCGCACGAGCGCATCTTTTAAAGATTAGCGGCAAACGGTTATTACATCCAGAGCTTTTCGCATAAGCTTTATGTATGACTTTCAAGCTCAACCCCGTTTGGCGTGACTCATAAATACTAATTTGAAATCAAAATAAGCAAACGCAGACACCGCGAGTGGTGCAGCAGTGCAGCAGTGCAGCAGTTGAGGTGAAATTGCAAATGTAGCAAAACAACAAACACCAAAAACACTATAACCACAACTGCAACAACAGCAACAACAAGGAGCATTAAAGCAGCAGATTAAAGAATACTGATATCTGAGCGATTAATATTAATTTCTGCTGCACTTCCTGTCACTGCAAGCTGGCAAGCACCGCAGCGCTGCGGTGGAGCGCGCCACCACATCGCCCAACGCGCCTCCAACGCCGCATTGCTACTCAATTGTTTGATGTTTTCATAAAGCGAACATGCTCATGTGTTTACATTTTTCTTTTTTTTTGTCCGCTTTGCTTGTGTGCGAGTAAATCGAGCTTAAGTGTGCATTTCTGTTTTCGTCTTTTATTTCTGTGTTGTGTTTGGTTTCCTTACAACTTTGCACGCAGCGCCTTGCCAGCAACCGCAGAACTCCTGCCACACGACACAGCAGCGCTTCTGTTGCAGCTTCTTCCTGCGTGCATTTTCATTCCTGTTAGTGTGTGTGTGTGTGTGTGTGTAATTTTCCCAAAGTCAGCAGGCAAGATTACGTATGCAATAACAATAACAACAACAGGAATAAAGTGGCATACACAAAGCAATCATCTTTATTAACATTATTCTTGTTGGTCCTCATCATCGTCACATCGACATCATCATTAGCCAATGGCACACACACACAGACACATACCTTTGTGCATATGTAGGCGCTTATGTGGCGGTGGGGGCTCAATAGAATGCTGCTCGACTTGTCTATTGCCACTTATGCATTGTAAAAGAAAGGACGTGTATGCACATTGGATTATTGCATAACTGGCGGTTGTACACACATACACACTTACTTACATATACATACTGTATACATACATAAATACATACACGTTGTTCTAAATAATTTTTTCTTTTAGTTTTTTAATTAAATCACCAGCGCTACAAGTTGCAAGCAAGTATCTATTGGGTTGTTCGGAAAGTCATTTCGTTTTTTCCCGCCAGAGGACTTAATTACGTTTTTTCGAAACTAACTTCACACTTAAGCCCCATAACCATTATATGTCATGAGAGCTGATATTGCAAGGCTTGTGTGTGAAAAAGTTCTATTAATTCTACCCAGTAGTTTTTGGTTGGTGCCTTTTTAAATATGGAGAGCAATAAGCAGCATTTTCGTCATATTTTACTTTTTAACTTCAGAAAAGGTAAAAATGCTGTCCAAGCGAGAAAAAAATTGACGGATGTGTATGGAGAAGGCGTGTTAACAGTACGCCAGTGCCAGAACTGGTTTGCAAAATTTCGATCCGGCAATTTTGATGTCGAAGATGCACCACGGTCTGGAAGGCCGGTCGATGCGATAAAGGCATTAGTTGATGCAAATCGGCGAATCACCACACGAGAGATCGGTGAGAGGTTAAATTTGTCGAATTCAACTGTTTATGGCCATTTGAAAGGCATTATACGAAAACTGTCTTTCATGTTCCCCAAAAAAAACGAAATGACTTTCCGAACAACCCAATATATTATCATATAGATATATATACATATACATAAGATATAACTTCCCATAGCTTATTAATTTCACTCCGCTCTTGCATTGTTCGAGCAGCGCAATATTCAATGTGCATTTTAATCATTATTTTTGCTGCCACCTACAAAAACAACAACACATTGTTGCACTTAAATGGCATTTTTTATTGTGGCAGAGTTGTTGTAGCCGTTGTATGTGTGTATGTATGTATGTGCTATAAGTGTCTCGCGAATATTTTTCCATTGTAAATATTTATGGCTATAAATACCCGGATGGCATTACTATTTATGGCGAGTTAATTGAACAGCTTGAGCGAAATATGATTAAAATTGAAGGAAATGTTTGAACGTTTAATTTTCAAGAGTCAAAATCGATTATTGCAAGAATAATGGTTTAATAGCTGTATTACAATTGTCGAAGCTGTTGAGTGGCGAATCGAGCAAATAACTGGTATAAATCAAGTAGACTGGCATAAATCAAACAGCGATAGAATGGCAAACGATTATACCACTTCAAAGCGGCCACCAATTGCTCTCTAATATTGAATTTCAATGAATAACTTTGTTGTTGCATACATGTGTCATTTTTTTTAAGAAAAAACAGAGCTCAAATTGACCAAGCAGCGCAGTAGGGTAGAGAGGACGGTTAGCGATAGAAAACAAGCTGTTACACTATTGGTGATTCGAAGTTGGCTAATGTAATCAGAGCTTTTTGATCAAGACATGTGTGAAATTTGAGGTTAAAAAGTAAGTAAACAAAAGTCCTAGAAGAAATTGGTATAACAGATCGATTTTAAGACAAAACGAGGAAATTTAAAAACTTTTAAACTTGAATTTTTAGATTAAACACTTAATAAAGAAGCGCCTTTTACTGTAAGTGCTTAAAGCTTTTACAAAGCAAGGGCGCCTGAAAACCATTACTTTCACCTTAATCGATTCTTGTATACTTGTGGTTCAATTTATGCTACTTAAGAAGCTCACTGAAGAAGTCAATAGGAAAAAATATGAAGATTCGTCTAGTGTTCGGATTACTCCACAAGTACTAGTAAAATTAGCATTCCAAAGCATAATTTACAGGGTTTTATATATCACAAAACAAAATATTTTATTGGCTCTCCCAGAATATAATTTGATTTCAGATTTTAAATGTTTAGCAAACAGCCCAATTATAAATAGATGTTAATTTGTATTAATCTATTGGGTTGTTCGGAAAGTCATTTCGTTTTTTCCCGCCAGAGGACTTAATTACGTTTTTTCGAAACTAACTTCACACTTAAGCCCCATAACCATTATATGTCATGAGAGCTGATATTGCAAGGCTTGTGTGTGAAAAAGTTCTATTAATTCTACCCAGTAGTTTTTGGTTGGTGCCTTTTTAAATATGGAGAGCAATAAGCAGCATTTTCGTCATATTTTACTTTTTAACTTCAGAAAAGGTAAAAATGCTGTCCAAGCGAGAAAAAAATTGACGGATGTGTATGGAGAAGGCGTGTTAACAGTACGCCAGTGCCAGAACTGGTTTGCAAAATTTCGATCCGGCAATTTTGATGTCGAAGATGCACCACGGTCTGGAAGGCCGGTCGAAGCTGACAAAGATGCGATAAAGGCATTAGTTGATGCAAATCGGCGAATCACCACACGAGAGATCGGTGAGAGGTTAAATTTGTCGAATTCAACTGTTTATGGCCATTTGAATGGCCATTATACGAAAACTGTCTTTCATGTTCCCCAAAAAAAAACGAAATGACTTTCCGAACAACGCAATAGTTGCAGAACTTATCAGATAATATAGAATGCTATAAAGATGTACCAGCATATATATATATAAAAAAAATTCTTAATATTCCCACAAATAATATATAAAAATAAATAATTATAAAAATTTAT
Organism: Bactrocera minax; assembly: GCA_021498325.1. Classification (NCBI taxonomy): domain Eukaryota; kingdom Metazoa; phylum Arthropoda; class Insecta; order Diptera; family Tephritidae; genus Bactrocera; species Bactrocera minax. Next base: position 7,981,568 of record JAKEEE010000001.1, read on the forward strand.
AAGAAGTCTAATAATTTTGGTTAGCTCTAGTGCATTGTTCAAAATCAAATAGAGTTTCTTTGGGAGTACAAAACTTTTTTTTGGCATTTACATGTAATTTAACAAATATGTTTTTCTGTCAAATAGAATTCTTTTCAGATTCGACTCTGGGCAGCAAATTTGGAAACTAAAAGTATATTTCTAAGATGAGAGTGTTTTGCTTGAATTCGGACTATCATTAGGATAGTGCTTGAAATATAAAGAACACCCGCTTTATCGGAAAATATCAATGTAAATTTTAACACTTTGATACAACGTCGTGCTTCAAAATCATCATCATCGGTCCAGCCAGCAGTTAGTTAAATTATCGATATTCCATACTCGATTCAAAATAGGTTGGCATCATTCTATTCTTAATTGAATTTAGTAAATGTTTAAATTGTCAAAACGAGTATATATTTATATATCACATGGTAATTTGTCGACAAAGCAGTTTAATACAACAATGATTTTTAAATATTGATAATTTAAAAACTGTGTTATTACATTAATGGAAAATACAGTTCAAATGGTATCACTCCACTTCTAAGTGATAACGAGCAAAAATCGGAAAATTTATACATGTCATTTGAGTAGGTTTGGTATTCAGCGGTTTATTCAGCTATAATTCTCTTAAGCTCAATAAGCGCTGAATACCTAAAGAACGGTTCGAATGCAACTCCATAACAAGCTTCTCAAGAGCTTGTTTTAGCATTAAACACCTTATTCAGATATTAGTCTCTTATGCTAAGTAAATACTCGAAAGTATAAATGAAAATTGGTCTAAAACTTATTATGAAGAGTCCGTTTAATGGTGTTATACCCAACAGGCTCTTTTTATTTTTGTAATATTAGGAGGTTTTTGAACTCAAAAAAATGTTATACTTATGGTAAACAATGGAAAGGAAAACTAAATATGAATTACTTAGAATAATGAAAGTATTGGAATTCAGTCAAATATTTGGTCTGATAGGCGTGCTTATACATTTTACCATCCATATTTTTACTATACACACATATATGATGGAGTCTGTTTTGTAAAAATTTGCCTGAAAATTCTTCAATGGCATCGCTATTAATATACACATGTATCACACAAAAACACAAAAAATATGCATACATATCTACATATATTGAAAGTATAAACACCGACAGGTATTGTATAATGTAAGCAGCGCGACTTTTAAGAGATAAGAGAACAGTGATTTCGTTTAAGAAGCGGAAGAAAATTTAAAATAGATTACAGCTAATCAATAAAAGCCGCTGCAAATTGGAAGTATGCGTACAAAAGAGGGGGCGGGGTGTATATATATATTTCACCAATCCAAATATATATATATCACCAATGTGTGTCACGCACAAAACTTATATGCAGACATACTTCAGCTTTCAGTTTGATTGAGGAACAGTTGTCTAGAGAAGTGTAGAGAAAGACAGTTCTTCTCATTTCTTGAATTCTGCATTTGTTTTCATATTATTTATTACTGCTAAAGAAAGAATATTTAAAAGTCACAGACACATGTTGTATATATGTTTGTATGTATATAATTTGTTTATAATAATTTAAGTGGAGTAGATAAATTAAATTACATACTCAAATTAGTCCTTGTAAACTTCTATGTTTACAATTTCTGTATATTTCTCGGGTTTCTGGTTTTCTGGTTCGAAACGCCTTCAATTCACCGGAATATACCCGGTATATATTAAATATATGTCAAATCAGGATCAGAATGACGAGTCGTATTGACTTTGGTGAACCAAAACGAATGCCTTAGCGTTCTAAAGACAGGTGGTGCGGCATATGGGTGGAATCGGAACGTTGCCACGCCCACAAACTAGTGCTATTTCAAAAAATATATGATGCATAAATTAAACTACAAAACCCAAATTAGATGCAGGGTGTCACAGTGGCACTGAATATATATGAATATAAATTAATTGAAAACTACGCATGAATGAAAACAAACTACTAACGATTTACCAAGCTTTACTAGGTGAGAACACTTCGCTTTGCAAAAGAACTCGTTCTCTTATTGTGTTAAAATAAGAGAAATCGGTTGGAAACCGCACCCACCTCTCATTTAACGGTTTGGAAAGTTTCCCACTTGAATCAAATTCAATCCATATTCTAAATGTGGAAAATTGGGCTCGCATGGGCCACCTTCGCTTCCCATGCAGCCAGTCAGTTTGAAGCTCGTCAACTTTTTTTGTACTTTAGAATATAGAACTCTGGTAGTCACAACGGTATCAATATAAATCTAGTGTTGATGCTATGTTTCAACTCTAATCCAAGGAAGTGAGCAGTCGGTGCAACTTGCTTTATTGCTTATTTTATGAGGTATACCACAGCAATTATATGGGAAATTATTTTTTGGAACAATATGATACGGTGCCAAAAGTGCATGAAATTGCTCTTCGCCTTACTTTATGTCCTTATTGTGAATTTTAGTATTCATAGTATAGTTTAGTATAGGATTCGGTCCTAAAAATGTGTGTTATCGATTAATACCTTCCCGCATACGAGTACAGTCAGTTCAAGATTTCACCAAGTGACGAATATTAAATTCTTAGACAACACTTTTGTGGAAATATGTCACGAGTTTTTAATTACTACAATATAGGGTGCGAGATTATATAAATTTCAGCTACACCCGAACTTTGTCCTTCATTACTTGATTTCTGTTCTGTGTCTGCCTGCGATGTCTGTACACCGATGTATAAAAACATTAATTCATTAATTCAAAAATTCTGCTCTTAATATTTTATAACTTAATTTTGTTAAATTTTTTTTTTTTTTCATTTTTGAAAGTCTCCGCCAATTTTGTGGTCTGCAATGCAAATTATTACAAGTTTTTGATGCCCGTAGACATTTAAACAACAAAGTCAATGAACAAAAGTCAGTCGGTCATGTTTTGCCTCAGAAATTTTGCCAAGTTCGAAAACCGAATCAAAATAAATTACAAGAGCATTTTTTTGTTGTTGTCGTGCATACCTGCAACAAATGTTAGTGAACTTCAATGCGAGTACTTGCAAGCGCAGAGAAATCAATCGCACCAAACTTGTTATCCGCATTGAGGTGAATAATTGTGGAACCGGTTTGTGGGTTTTTTGATATCAATTACACAGAGACATTTTATAGGCTGCTTAGAATATACTTGTGTTGTATACATACATACATCTTAGTAAAATATATATGCTGTGGGTTTAAAAAGAAAAGTATAGATCATGACGGTAGGGAAAGCGAGCTGCAGTAGCTCTGTATGCACAGTAGTAAATACATATGTGTATATGTAATATCAGTATGTATAGTAAAATACAGTAATATGTTGATGGGTGGGAAATAGCTTGTGAAAAGTCACACGCCTCTTGAGTATTTCGCATACAAAAAAAGACAGAAATATTTGTGTAAAAATTGAAAAGATGTATTTATGGTTCACGTTATAGGCAACCCCTATGTTATGTCAAAAAGCGCCTGAATATGGATGTAAGTCCTCATGTAATCCTCAGACAAAGCGCCCTGAGTCCATCGCTTATCTATTAGGACAATAATTCCGGGTGGCCTACTCCGAGTTCCTAAGTGGCTTCAAGTTTACTCCAGGAAAAGTGGGACATTTGCCTCGCCTACTTCCAAACACAACTTCGCCAATTCATCGGAAAATAATTTTGGTACACCCGCATGGATGCCAATTAGGCAGCGCCCTATTAACACTCCTACAGCTAGGGTAAGCTGAAACTTTCTTGAGACAAAGAGATCACAGGACCTGGGAAATAGCAACCTTTCGACCACGCAAGTAATGACAGTTGTGCAACGCTCGCCGTAAACCAGCCGAGTATGTTTTCTTACAATTTCTTTAACTTCGCAGTTACTAGGCATTCCACTAAGGTTACATACACATACATACTGCAATATACAACAATATTATACATACACATCAATATTATAGCGAGGTAGCTACAAGCGATTGATAATGAGCTTAGTCACTCCTTCGGGTTTATGGTCGGAAAGTTCAAGGTCAGTATACCTATGCTGCTAAAAGCAGGTATAATCAGTTCCCTGAAGGTCACCTTTCGAAGCAGTAGATTCTCTGCTACTTTAATAACAGCCACCACCACTGCATGGAAAACATAGCAGTGGTCTGGAAGCTTGAAAGTAAAATTCACATGAAGATCCCGACAATAGGCTCCCAGGGCAACGCTCCCGACGAGCTTCTGTTTGTCTGGATAATAGTTATATACAGATATGGCTTAATACAGAATAGCTCAATATCCTCTCATCCAACGGATTTGAGCAGAACAAATCTCCCTAGAAGCGAAAAGCGTAAAAAAGAGACGCCCGGAAGTTGGCTCGGCGTCCCAGCGGTCAAGATAATCGGGAATGTAGTCCAACTTTTCACGAATTTCGGAGTCTTTAGTGTAGTTTATTTTACTCGAATAGACCGGAGTAGTTGTTCGATCAAAGTACTGGGTAAATTTAATCCGAAACCGAAGGGAACCCGAACGCGAGCACATAGCAAAGCGTTGGATTGTACGACGTTCGGAGTATTTCAATATCTAACCCAAGCAATTAAGTGAGATCCAAAAATAGATGAAACGATGTTTTCGTTCGACACCTTCTCAGGTTCTTAAGGTTCTTATCAGCTTGAAATTATTTTTATGCCCAATTAATTATTATGACTTTATTACCATAAATATATTTGGCATTCTTCGTTAACTTTAAACATTTCAAATACGTCTATGTAAGTAGTTAAGTCTCAAAAGATGTCTGCAAGACATTTAATTTAGTTGTCTGGATTTCCGATGATAGTCCACAAATAATTCTTGAAAACAGTTTTTTGGGAATCAATTATTTTAGAATGAAGCTACTACTCCTCTCTGGTCCTTTCCATTTCTTCAAGACATTCGATCTGCAGTAGCTCTGCGAAATTTTGAAAACATACTCATCAAATGGCAGAAAGAGCGCGGTCAAACATCATGGAGGTAGTTGCAAACGCTACTTATGCTTATTTAAATAATGAATAATAATATATATCTATATATGTTTGTGCTTTGGCAAGATCTACGCATGTGTCAATTATATAATTACCAGTGCTTAGAGTGATGGCGATGTAGATAATTTGCATAAATGCTAGTTAAATTCAGATTGTACAGACAAATGTTTGTTTTTATGTCGACATGCTTAATGATCATAGAATAAAGACAAAAGTTTATGAAAATTTTACGGCCGCTTTTAGTGCTAATAAACACGAATTTTTTTTATATGAAAATTAGTTTGTGCAACTATTCATGTTTGAAGAGCAAAAGTCGGCCATGGAAACTCGAAAAAGTTTAGAGCGGTGGTTAAACTTGATATAAACTTAACTAATTATGTTGGGCGCACCGGGGCTGGGAAAGTACTAAACCAATTTTAACCATTGTTAGTATTGGAAACGCCGAATATTATAAAGATGTCTTATAAATTAGTCAATATTTTAAGTACGAAGTCAAGCTTATGCACAGAGGACCCATGTTCGCTATCTGGAGACCCTCAAAAGTTATTAACCGATTTCACGCATTTTCACACTATATCAAGAAATGCTAAAAAAAATCTTCCAAGTAAGTCTGATTAGTTTAGCTTTAGTAATTTCGTCCAGCAGCCCTTCCAACTGGAATATTGGTCTAAAACAAACTAAAATTTCGTAAATTGAAGTAATAGATCTCATTTTAAGGCACAACAACAACAATCGTTGAACACACTTCTACACTAAAGTCAATAAACTAGACAGAGAAGCCTTATCACCGGCTGTTGCGATGTGCTTTGGCGTATATCATAAGATTAATATAACACGTGGACGAGGTTGTTGGGGATGACTGAGTAATAATAATAAAGTAATTCCTAAAAAATAGGAATTAAATCAAATACAAATACTTTCTCAAATAAAAGCAAGTAGATACTTGAAGATAGCTACAAATATTTTAATAATTATATATAAACAACTATAATAAAATGATGTTTGCAATAAAGAGTGTCAATATTGAATTTCATCCACATTTAATACACACATTCCACTCACGTTTATAAAATGATATATTTTAATATATAATAAAATTTATTAAAATCTCCGACACAGAACGACAACTCCGACTAATAAAACTGCGGCTAACTCAGCTGCTGTACACTGCTGCTGTACACTTGTTTGTATATGCAGTTGTTGTATGTGCAGTTGTATAAAGCTGAAATATTTATTATTCACGTGAAAGTCAAGCCGCAGAACAGCGTCAATGAGACAACACAACCGCTACACACAACCGCAGCAATGCAATTTGCTAATATTATTGCACAATATAATGGATAAGCGGACATTTCCAATGAAAATTATGCACGACGCTTCGCTAATTCGCACAAAACAACAATAAGCACGTTTACTTACATTCATAGAGTTGGCTGTATGGTTGGCAAGTATCTAGTAGCTTTCCTTTTAAATCAATTTATTACTTAGTATTTTTCACGAATTCACATATGTAATTTCAAGGAAATGTATATGAAATTTCGGCACACACAAACAAAAACACAATTTGTTGCGGTAATTATATATTTTTTCTTTTAAACGCGCCTTTGAAATTACAATACAACACTACAAACAAAAACAAATATATACAAAAAGTTCAAGCACTCAGGCGTTATGATTATCCATTGTTTAGGCGGAGAAGCCAATGCACTAAACGTATGAAATTGATTAAACAAAAACTATTGGCGCAAACGCTCACAAAAAAGCAAAAACAAAAAACAACAATTTGATACACCGCGTTTTACTTTCACAACTTATACTCGGCACCAGACACAAACGTCAACAGCAAAGCGAAATGCTAATAAACTAAAGCGCCAACTAATCTGCGTTTGACTTGAATCGCGTACACGAGACTGACTGCCAGCCAAACTGATTGAACGCAGAGCTATTGTCAAGTGCAGCAGTTCAAGACGAAGCCAATTATTTACGAACCTCAGCGCGAGAGTCACATATTAAGGAAAAAAAAAAACTGTAATTAAACTCGCATATCGCGAACCCCTAAGATAGCGCGCGACGTGAACACACATGAAGAGATTACAAAAGTCGATTAGAAACCGGCTAGTCATGTTTATGTTTATCTGCTCGCATGCTCTCAAATCACTACTGCAGCGGCAAGCCTGCCGGCAGCGCGCTCTAACATCTATTGTTAGTAGTGGCGCTACGCTTATCAACTCACTTGCGCTCTTCGTTGCCGGCTTGCTCTGAACTCATCAGCTCTCTCAGCACTCTCTCGCACTACCTTTTGTTGAGATCGGCGCTCCCGATTTGGAAATGCTCTGTTGATGATTTCTGTTATGAGAGTTTAATCGTATGTATTGTATATACGTAACTAAATATATAGGTATGTTAATAAAGTATATATACGATAACGTTTATATATATCTCGTGCTGCTTGGCTTAAGTATAGCTTAATAGCTATAGGCTTATAGCTTAAGTTGTGTGTTGTAGCGCTTAAGGTATATAATTTGGAGGAAGAAAGCTGATCGGTGACTGTTTTGGCAGTAAGTCTGAGTGGCAGTGCTGAGCGCAGGCGAATAGCCTTGAGTTCGACTAACACTTCTAAAAAAACAAGTTAAAAATATAAAAAATTGCAAAAACTGTTATCGAGAGCTTTCGAGTCTCAGACTTAAGACATATCATACGACATATTTAAAATTAAAGGTTTTTTTCAAGCAGCGGCATTCAATTTAGAACCTTCAAAAATTGTAGGATATCGATTGGACCAAATTTCTTTCCACGTTAGTTCTAAAACAATGGTTTTCAACTTCTGGGTCTGATTTCTTTTAGCGAAACTTATCTAATGGATTAGTCTAATTCTTGAATTTTATAGGAAACTGAGTAGCTCGAGAACAAATGCATTTACAGAATTTCGAAAGCACTTTAGATTGCCTATTTAAACAATAAGCTTCAGCACTTTCACTGACTTCTATTATCAATGGTCAACATTTTATTTGAAGATTTAAGGGAATTTCAGCAATTACTAATTGCTTTCAATTTACTATAAAATTTTGTAATTAACTAATTATACAATTAGTACTCAATTATACAGTAAATTAATGTAAAAGTCGTCATCCTACACCTTGAAGTGTGTTCATTTAGAGGAGGAAAGCACGCATTCGATGGGAAGACGAAATGTCATCGAAAGATATCTTTAAAATCTTAATTTTGCCAGCATTAACAACATAAAATATCTTCATTGTTTTGGCTAATTGGCATGCATGTTGTATGATATTATAAATACACAATTAATATTTCCTTCGAAATTCATTGGGAACACAAATATGAAGTATAACATCGATAAATGCTGCAAAGAATGTTGTAGTTTTAATAAGGCTTCAATTATATAATTAGGGTATAATTCAATTTAATCAAAAAACATTCATACATATAAATTATTATCTACTTAATTGATCACTTGTGAAGGGATTTCTGTAAAAACCTTTAATTGACTCAAAAAACGGTCCGAAGGCCTATCGTTTTCTTTCTTTAATGGAAAAATACGAAGTATTATTGACTTAGTATTAATTTAGTTCCTTAGTAACTCGTAGCCTTAACACTAAGTAGTATCCATCTACTTTAGATTACAGCAAAACCGGAAAGGAAAATTTTCGAAATATGGTATAGCATCTTGTTTCTACAATATAAAAAAAAGTGTCTATATTTTCTTCGCTCAATATTAAAATGACAGGATAAGCATACGAATAAATTTAAAATATTTCGAACTTGCCAAATGATAATGATAGGATATTAAGGTGTATTCTGTAACTGATTTGCTTGCTCAAAATGAAATCCCTTCATTGACTTCTTAGCTTGATTAAACCAAAAAGTGTAGCATATATGAAGCGCATTCTTCTCATCATACTTTAACAAACTGAATTCTCCATACAAATTTCGTTTTTTGTTTTTTTTTTCGATTACCTTACTTTTTTATTTTAGCATCTAATTTCCCACTGTTCTTATCGCAACAGCATTGTATTACCTTTTTCGTCAACACAATAGTCATGTTCAAATATTTTATCAGGCAAACATCAAGCAATATTTAAAACTGTAATTTTAGCCCAAGTGTTGACTGAATGAAGCGAACGTCAATATCAAGATATGTATGTGAAAATATACTCGAGAACCAAAGTTATAATTATTAAAAGTTTTCATTCGTTTGTCAAGTATTTTATAGTGGTGCGTATGCTCTTAGATAAGAATTATTCGATACTAGATCAGTCTACTGCATTGCGTGTTGCTAGTTGAGTGGTTCAGCCAAAGAAAGTGAAAACAACAAAAACTAAATATGCTACTTCAAGTTACAAACTAAAGAAATAATTAAAAAGTAAGGAAGAGCTATTTAGGGCGCTGTCGAATATTAGAAATACTTACGATTTGTAAGAATTATGGACACCTGAATTATTTCGTCGAATGATGTCGTCGAAAATTTATTGTAAAAATGTTGAGAATGACTTTTCTTTAATATCTCTAAAATCTGAAATGAATGCGCTCATATTTGCTGCGGCATTTACCGATATTATAGGACATGTCCGACGGATATACTACCAACAAGAACGATTTCAGTCATTTCGGCACCAAATACTCAATATCTCAAAAATTTACCGCAATATGTAGTAAAAGTCAACAAAGAGGGTCGGACGAACATATAGATATCTGGAAACTGATTTATTAGAAACCGTGAAATGTTGTATAAGCAGAAAGTATCTAGCTCATTTTTGATGTAAAAAGAAACTTGCATTATTTCAAGAACTCTTTTGTATTGGAATTGATGGTTAGTTTCTTGGTACCTCTGGCACTTATATTTAGGGTCTATAGATTTTTTATCGTTAAAAGTGTGAGGTTTGTCTTTATAACATCCAAATAGAAAGCTGTACTTGGAAAAGGCAATAGATTTTCGTTATTTTCTTTATTCCCTGCTGAAAGGTAACTACTTTTGGACACACTTTTTTTACGATTTTGACTTTGGTATGAATAGTACTCGAGACAACTTTCGCTCCTGGCTTTAAGAACGCAGTAATTTAGAAAGTATGCACTCACTAAATTTAATCTAGTTGCTATAATAATTACCTTAGTGATTCGTTTTTTTTGTTCATTTCGTTCTTGCTATAATTTTATTCCTATAGTCTACTCTTTACAGGATATTACTCAATCGAAAACAACCACCTTCAAGTGCGCACAGGTGCTAAATAATGCTGTGGCTTCATCTCTCAAATTCTAGCTAAAAATAGATTAGAATGGAATTTGTGGATTAAAAAATTCTAGCTAATGCAGATGCTAAACCTGAAGTTTGACTCGTGTTTTGGTTTGTTTTGGAAGAGTATGAGAGAGAGAGAAAGAGAGGGAGACGACTTTGATCAGCTCAGCTCAACGGGTCGCCACATTAGTTTAGTCAAAATATCATTGTAGAACCATCTGTGCTATGGCTTCCGCTTTTATCTACACCTTTCTCGAAGTGAAATAAGGCATGGTTGAAAGAGGGAGTATGTCAATCCATAGAATAGTTATGGTGTTTTACTAGCTTTGGACTTGATCTCACGTATCAGTCTCTATGTGAGATAGTATTCAATCAAAGTATTATAACTCTTTGTTACACAGATGGATAAAAATGATACCAGTCTAAGATAGTGAGTGGATTAGTCCTTACGCGGACTAAACTTAATACAACTATCCTTTAGATGCAATTGATAATAAAATGTGGTCTGACACTCATCTCAAACTCAGCAAAACCTCATTAGAACCTAACCTATAAAGCACATGTGTTAATGATCACTAACACTACTAACTCTTAATAACTGCATACTAATTGAACTTACGCGATTTTTATTGTGCTCGCCGCCTGTGTGCTGTATCTTCATAATTTTCCTTTTAATTGTGACTACTCTTCGCATTGTTGTTGTTATTGTGTCAGCAACATTACTGCTAACACAATTTGCATGTGTTGTTTGTTGTTTTTGTTGTTTTTGATGTTTTTGATGTTTTTGATGTCACAACGCGACATGTATGGGTTAGTGTGTAATTATTTATGGTGTTCATTTGTTTTAGACTTACAACAGCAACAACAATAAAATAATGAACAATATACATGTGCAGAGAGTACAAGACTGCGTCGTATATGGGGTGGAAAGTGGAGGAAAAATGTGCGAGAGTGAATTTGCAAAGCGTGTCATTTCCATGCCAAGCACACAACACTGACTCATTTGTTGTATTAGTGGGGCGAAGGATAAAGCGTCGAGCCTCAGCGCCTTTTCATTCAACCCATACTTCCTTTTAAGTTCTTAATCGTATATGTTTGTTTAAATTCAGATATAAATAACGGCACTCATATGCATATTTATACTGTCACATATGAGGGCACTCATATACATTTGTAGGTGTGTACATGTGCGAATCTATGGGGTAAGCACTTGCAGAAGTTGTAGAGAATAAAACATATAATATGTCCTATAGGTTCCATGTATATATCTAAATATATGCTAACATACCCAGCGGGGTTACTAACTAAGAGAGAAGAGAAAATAGAGCGCAGCACAGACAGAGTGATCTTAATCTTTACATATCTCGAAGCAGATTTGGTGTTGCCATTTTATCTCGTTGTTACTATAATTTATAATAGAGCCTACTAGGCAGTCAACGAAATTTAGAAAAAAAGAAGCTTTGTTGAAAAGTTGAAGAATAACAAATAACATAACATAAAATAAAAACGTGACATAATATTACAAAACAACGTTAACATTAACATAACATAACATAACGTAACATAAAGTAACCGTATATAAACTAATGCAAAAAAAAAACCAAAAATAAAATTGAAATGTAACCACTTATATTTAATCCATCTGTAAAATTTATTGGCTGCCTTAAATTGTCCTGCAAAGTAAATAATATTTCAATCTCTTAATTATTGTTATAATTATTTTGATTTTAACATAACTTAATGCAACTTAACATAAAACAAAGTAACATAGCAAAACAATACATAACTTAAGATAACGTAAAAATATAATCGACGTTAATTAATCCATCAGTTTCTTAGTTCTCATAAATTGTCCAGCATAACAATTAAGATTTTAATCCTTAAATCATTTCGCTGATATTTGAACAAAAAAAAATACCACAGCATAAATACAAACAAACGAGGTTAATACATCTACATTCTTCTCCAACTCTTCTACAAGTTCTACAATCTTCGTATTTCCGATAACATTTAATGGTATCTTCGTTTTTGAGTGACTTTCTCGATGCCTTTGAAAATGACGTCTGCGTTTTTGCCGATATTTGTTCGTATAAAAATGTGCATACTAGTTTTAGGAGCACACGATATACCCTTTTGATTAACTGAGCTTCACTTGCCTAATTGTAACAAATGTCTTATATATTTAGTACTAATTACAAATTCAAAACATGTTCCATTTTCGTAAACTCAAGCCTTCTCTACCGGGTGTACGCAAATAGTAGCATATGTCGGCAAAAAAGGACTGAAGAGGAAAAAAATGCTTAAAAATCACTTCGTCTCCCAAGGCGACGCCTTCGCCTATACTCGCCTATACTCGCCTATTTCCGTCTTGCCTTCCTTCCTTCAAGTTTTCAACCTAGAACCTGTATGCATAGCATACTTTCAGGCATATAATTTGTAAGAACAACATGTGCAAATACGAGCCAACATACAATCTTAAGCCCCACCCCCCCACATATACACACACTAGTCCGCTCGCTGAGCACATTTGCGCGCACGCAGTCGGAGCAATAAACGAGAAGTTTATATGAATAAATAATTTAAAGTAGAATAGAAAGGACGTCGTCTGCGTCGGCTTTGTCCTCACTGCCTGCTGTTTTGTGTATGCGCGACTACACCCCGGAGGAAATAAATTTACTGCGCCTACAAGCATGCACATTTTATATGTTTTTCCTTTTTATTTTTACACTTTTTGAGTTTCCTAACGAAGACTCGGCAGCGTCAGCTGGCAACGGCCGAACGACCTATTTCTTTTGGCAACCGGCGCTGGACAGCAATGTGATTACCTCAAGAAAACGTTAAAGGCGGGGCGATAAAATGCGCTATGAAGGCATAAAGAGCGTATAATTGCAGCGCGCTAAGGCATAGGTATAGGCATAGGCATAGGCGTACCGGCGAGCGCTGTGCGGCACCCAGGCGACATGAGAAATGTGCGCGACGCATGCAGTCGAGCGGTCAAACGACAGCGAGTGCGTGTGTCGCATTGGCATAGTAGGCAATGGTGTAGCGCCGTCGAAAGTTTTGCACATAATGGCCTCGAAATTTGCCACAGAAACTTATAATCGTTACTTCAACGCTTGCGACGCACTTAACTTGGCTCGGCATCTATGCCACTTAGATGCGCGCATATGTGGGTGTGTGTCTATGTTGTTGCTTAGGACTAATGGCACGTACGTGTATGCGCATCGACAGTATGTTGCAACGCCACAAAGTAGGCAAGTAGAAATTTCAGTGATAATTTACTAAAACGGTCGCACGAAATTGAAAAACTTTTATGAAATTTGAAATTACCTCACACCGCTTTGCGAAAGGCGAAGAGTGGCAATAAAATTGCAAGGGAAATTAGAGAAAATAATGCGAAATCAATATTAGCGCTTACAAAAAAATTAAAGCAATAGCTAAAGCTCTCCATGCGGTCATGCGCCTAAAACTATACTGTGCTGGATGCCAACATTATATTAAAAGAATAAAAATTATCAAATACTTAATCAGAAGTAGTTGTAGTGGTACATATCTGTAAATATGGACAAGCGCCTAAAACCGCACTATTCTAAAATGCTGATATTAAGTGCCATATATAAAACTATACTACCCCGAAATAGCTGTTTGAAAGCGATTAAGTGCAATATAATACTTTTCAGCGCATAAAACCGAAAATGTGATCCAAGAGCCTAAAATTGCACTATCTTATATGCCTAAGATTTTGTTACGAGAGTAAAATTTATCAAAAAAAATTAGTTAGATATAGTTACTATGGCGAGCGAGGCTAAAAATATTTTCTCTATAATTTAAAACCACGAAAATGGTCAAGCGTCTAAAAGTATGCTTCCGTTTAATACAAAACTTAAAACTAGGCTCTTTACACATACACACACCCACCCACTTCATGCCTCGCGCCTATAAGTATGCCTCCCGTTTGACAACTTGCGTGAAAAAAATCACCAGTTGTAATAATTAAAATTGTTAATTAACTTTTTTTTTTTTTAGTTATTGGCTGCGCCCCGCTGACGTGTAAATTCGCCAAATTCCCTTAAAGCGCACACAGCGAATAAGAAAATCAATAAAAAAAACAATACGAGAAAACACTCTGGTTAGCGTTCGAAGCGGTTGCAATAGCTCGCGGCGCGAATAAAAATCGCCATTGCCGTGTGCGGATGTGCGGATGTGCGGATGTCACACACACACACACACAAATACAGAAGAAAGAAGGTTTTTATTGAAAAAACTTAATAGCAAAAATAATAATAACAACGGAATGCTTTTCAGCCATGCGTCACGTTTTCAATTAAATGACACAACATGCCAGCACACGAGCCGCCGCTGTGCAACGCACACACACAAACACGAGTACACTCATGCAGGCCGGCCACATACCGTGTGCAGTTATGTGATTATATGCGCTTTATATATGTATCTATGTGTGTGCGCGTGTATGCGTGCTTTTATTAAATCATCGATGTTGATGCATAAATGTAGCGGCTATCAGCAATAAGAAGAAGCAGACCCCGATGGAAAAATTGCAGCGAAGAAGTGTTATTACATATACATACATATATATTTACGGGCGTTTAATTTAATTTGGGAAAAAAAAACAGCATTTGTGTTGGCATAACTAGACTTTCTTTAACCAAGGTAGTTATGTGGGTAACTGATCCATGAGTCTAGCATCATACCTCACGATCTATGCGGAAATAATGCCTCCGCTTTTTTTCTATTTGTTGTGCTAATGTAGCTTTGAAACAGAGCATCTATTCTAAATGTTGCTTCCCTTTTAAGATTTCCAGTATCTCTATATCTCTGTACCCTTGACTTCATTCCTGGATCTGAGAAAGCTGGAAGAACTACGCTAATAAGTACAACATGATTTCCCCCTACTTTTGTTTCTGTAACTATTGGAGAAATGAAGATTTACTGTTTCATTGCTGGAAAATCACCGCCGTTATAGCTTGTAGCATACTTTATGGATTGCAACAGTCTCCCGACGCTCTTACTTCTTACATCAGATTAATAGATCTGCTTTGACTTACATATAGTACTACTACAACTTATTGAGAAGACCATCCACTTACTTCTTTGCTTTTTCTTTGGTAACAACTTTAGAATCTCCCTAAAATACCACGAACCCCCTTTTGATATTACAGTCGATTCATATCTCGTGTGTGATAATTTCCTATGGATTTAAAAATCCGATAAAAACAAAAGTGTTCTTTGCTCTTAAATCGACTATAGGTTAAATAAATGTCGGGTCAACGTAAGCAGAAAATTTACCAGTTCAAGAACTTGCAACTGAAAAACATTCCTGGAATATATTTTTACAAAATTTTCTGCCGCTGCAACAACTTCTGCATCTGAAAAAATTTTTCTCCAGTAGGAATCGCTCCAACCTCTTAAAAAACCGGTATGAGTGCACGGTTAGTCACAAAAGGAACATGTGCCTAAAGGAACTTTTGATATTTTTATATGGTACGAATTGCTCTCTTTTTTGAGCCTATAAGAAGGGTAATTGTACCCTTTTATACCCGGGAGAATACAAAAGTGACCAATCGTTTTCAAGCTCTTATGGACTAGTCATCTTTTCTGGCTCTTGTATTATTCAATTATATCCGATGGGTGAATCCGGATGTACTCACTTTAAAGATTAATTGCAGAAAGTAAACTTCCGAGTGTAAACTTTCTCCTTTGGATAAACTTCTCAGAAAAAACATCGGCCCTTCGGAAGTGACTTGAAAATTGCACGATCTTCAAGTTCCCAAGTAAAATTAAGGCAAGCTCTTGAATTCTGGCATGAAATAAATAAGATATGGCAAAAGGCGGTCAAGAAGACCAATAACACTGATTTTTGGAATCACCTCTCTATATTGCTTCGAAGTCGATGACAGACAAAAACCCACTACCCTGCTCGGAAACTCTTTTATATCATTGTATCTTTAATTTTCATGCGAACACTTTACAAAAGTAAGGTAACATTACTTCCATAACTGTATGTGAATGAATGTATGTATGTATTGTATGCATGTGGAAGTATTAATGTAATTATGCATACCATACGCTCACCCATAAGCAGTGAGATGTGAATTTAAAATCATTTTGTTTGTAGTTTCACCTTTTGCGTGTATTTATAGCTTCGCATTTGTTTAAAATTAATTATTGCATACCTTCAGGCGCTGCGGCCTTTATCGCGCTTTATATAGGACGCTATTTATTCTTGCATACATTTATATGTATATATACATAACAGTATTTCTGTGCGACTCAATCACTACCATTTTATTAACAACAACAACAGCAGCAACAACCATTAAGCGCAGCAACAAATACCAGCTGAAGGTGCAAATAAATATTTGAGCTTTAAAATGCATTTATTGCGTATTTAAGCGTAGAGCGCTTAAAAAATCTCAACAAAAAAAATTTTCGCAAAAATGATGACTGTTTGATGATGGAAACGTGTCTGTATACCCCACATTTACCGTTACTTATCAATGCATATTGCATAGGGGGAATAAAAAGAGCTTATGTATCTATACAAATATTGCATGTGTGCATGTATGGGTATGTGTGTACATGTGTGGACATTTTTGAATGTATTATGACAATTTAGAAACTGAAATAAAAACGTTATTTATTTTATTGAAATATTTCAGAGTTGTAAAATATTTTCGGCGCATTAAAAGGAATTTCATTGGACTAAAAAATCAGTGTATGAAGTTAGACCTAGCCTATGTGCTTTTCTATTTTCATTAATAAATTCATAAAATTAATTCCACCATTCGGACTTCTAAAATTTAATTGGTAATCAAAAAATTCTTTCAAAGATTTTTTTTTTTTGTTTAATTAAATATCAAAGCTTTTCCAACTCTAGACAATTTTTGTGCCACATTTGTTAATTAGTTTTCTTTCTGACATAATTAAAATAAACAAATATTTATAACAAAAACTGGAGAAATGGGCGGAATTCCTTGAATAATAATTAAATTTAGGACTAGCACGAGCACTTAAAATTTTCGGATTTTTAAAGCATACAAAATAAAATGTTTCGATAGTTAGATGAATTTTAGTACAAACATATTTCTATTTACATTTATCTGCATTCTGTTTTATATTTAGACATGATGACATGACAAGTTTGTGAATTCAGTATATAAACGGTTACTCAAATAGAACCAATGAAGTCATAAATGCGAGACCCAAAGTCATACAAGTAGTCCGAGAGTTTGGCGTGACTCTATTCCCTAAAAACCAACCGAAATTAGCCCCTGTTGTAATGAGGTAAGGTCTGGAGAACGCTTAATTTGTAATTTGGCATAAAAACGCACGCCTCTAATAGAACGAGTAGAGGAAATTTGATTGTTAAGACCCTCACTTTAAATATTTAATTAAGTAAAATCATTTAAGCAAAACTTTAAAAATCTTTAAATGGTCCACATAAATGTGGTAGCTGACAAAGTGGCTCAATTGTAGGTCGATATCGTTCTATAGGGAACGTCGATAGGGCTCTCTCCAACTAGGAACAAGAGTTTCTTCTATTACATTTGAGCTCGCCGTTTAACTTTACTAAACCAGATTAATTCTGATCAAGTGGTTTTTCGATGAACTCCATCTTGTCCACTTTTTTATGCGAATGAGGTAATCACAATAACTTTACATATGTTACTATTACACACCATTATACCATAATCTACAATTTTGTCCACCTACAGCGAGAGCGCCGCCATCTGTCTACATTTAAGTGCTAGCTCTCCTGAAATGAAATTCTTACTTTTCATGTGTTTTCTATTTCTAAACTCATGAATGCAATTTTTACTTGAAGCAAACTTTTTCGTCGAATCAAATAAAATAATAAATATATATATCTACGCACTTACTTGCATATTTATACATACAATGTAAATTTGTTGAAAAGCAAGCAACCAACTATGAATGTTTTAAAATATTGCAAAATGCATTTATGTAAGCATTAGTGCACGAGGTACTGACTACAAACAATTTATAAATGCTTCTAAAAACTTCGGCGTAAATTTACAAGTACATACACACAAGAGCAGCAAGAGTTTAAAGAGTAAAATTTTACACCAGTGAAAGGAAACTTTTCATGCAGCAATTTATGAAGTGAAATGAAATCACACATCTCAACAGCGACAAAATACCAAAAACAAAGCAACTCGATTTGCCGTTGGACAGTCGCTCAGTCTCTCGCCGACGCGTCCATCAACAGTCGATATATTAGTTGAAGAAGCTTGCTGCTGAAAGCCAAAGTCTGTGGCTTGTAAAGGGAAATGAAAAATTAAATGAAAAGTAATTTTCATTTTTAGTTGTGGGCAATGATTTTAACTTTACTTATAAATATGCTCCGTTGGGTATTCTAAAAGCTGGCAGTCGGACTTCATATAGCTACGAAAGAGTTCTAGGTTGTCAGACGAGTTTACAGAGTGCGCGTGAGGTAGAAAATGGATAAACATTTCGCCGGCAGTAAAATAAACTAGTTAAAAAGTGCTCATTTTACAAACAGCACTAAGCGCTAGTCACAAACTAGTTTAAAGTAGACCAACACCAATTAGCTTAATTTTTAGAGAGACCATAAATTCAATGGCGTATGAAACCGATTAAAATATTTAAGGTTAATTTTCAAGGTCTTCAAAAGTTTCATATACTATTAATTTTTGGTTAAAATCTCTGCTAAAATCTCTTGCAAATTTAAGACTGCATTCATTTAAGTTGTTTCACCTAAGTGCTTTTAAAATTTCAAAAAGTTTGCACCAAGTCTCTCCCTAATTGACCTCTCTAATATCCACTATTGGCCATATTCTACAGCGAGAAAAAATTCTGTGCAACAACATATCATATCCATTTAAAAAACGTGAGGTAACTTGTAAATTCACACAATTCTCACCTAATCGATTAGAGGGGTAATTGTTTTATTGTTTCATTTATATTATTGTTTCACTATTTAGGGTCAACAGACAAATGTTTCACAACTTTTTAGTTCCCCTCGTTAATTTAAATTTCTACAAATCCGGTGGTGTAAAGCCGTCACTTTGTAGATTGGAGCGATGTTGTTGGCCTTTTAGCCACCTAGTAATGCCATTTGACTATTTATTGTAAGGTCTATGCTCGTGGTAGGGCAGTTACGACTGACCAATTGAAAATTAACATTACGGCGCAATTTTGTTGAAATAATGCTGACTATGCTCGAAATAGAAACAACAGATTGGTCTTCATAAGACTTAGTCGCTGTGTTTTCATAAATTCCATATTCTATTGAAACACCAAATGCCGTGAAATGAATACTAGTTCATTAGTCAAACAATGTTGACATTTTCATTAATTTTTCTGTGTTTTATTTGAGCTAAAAATTCTGCACCTATAAAAACAACCTTTACACTCGTATTTAAATTTTATCTAAAAATCCAGTTCAGTTCAGCCTTTTCGAAGCATTTTGGCAATTACTCTATACAAAATCTTAATCTCCCTATTTGCACACTATCAACACCCACGATCCACACATATGACCGTTAGTAAATAAACAGAAAGTGAAGTGAATAAAATTCGTACTCTTTCGAAATCTGCAGTCTATGAGCACGAAGAGAAAAAAAAACTGACACACTTCGAATGCCAAAAAGTTTGCCATTTGCCACAACATGACAGGCGGTGGCACGAGAGGCGTGGAAAATTGGAAAATGACGAAACAGCAAAGTAAAAGTCACTCACAAATCACCAAATTTTCGCATAGTTAGTTACAGTGTTTTGCATATTCCGTAACGGAAACAGCGAAACAAGCGAACGAGCTGATGAACTGGCGAACTGACAAACTGACAAACTGACAAACTGACCAACTGACACTCACATGCCTCCACATCCGCGCGCAATACAATTTCGTCTACAAACGTTGGCTTAGTCAATACTATAGCTATATATATATGTTTTACTTTGACTTTTCTCTTCTAGTTATTTCATTTGTTTCTGTGTTCCGTTATTTTGTTTGACTGAAAGTCGGCGAAAAAAACTTGGCAAATGCATTTCATTAATGCGAAAACTTTACAATTGACAGTGACTTTTCATTACAGCACGATCTTATGGCCCGAGCCAACACATTGCGCTTCATGCACTCAGCTGTACCTATATACAGTGGTGGTCATACATATAATTACAAGTGATAAATAGTTGTTTTTTTGCAGTGAACACATTTTAGATATTTTAAATTTCACTAAACGCTCGCAAAATACGATACTCTTTCTTTTAAAAGCTTGATATTTTAAATATTCGTCTTCGAAACTTATATCATTTTCACTCATTTTTTTCAGTAATCCATCTGTCATTTCTATACGCAAACTATATATATTTTAACGAAATACGCACTTAAAAGCTTCATATGTGCTGTGTCAGTGTTTTTTATAATATTATATTTTCAATGATTATTATATAAAGGAGAGATTGGCCGAGAGTATATTGATGAAAATATCTCCTTTTACGAAAGATTTCACAAAGGTAGCCCAACATTTTTCGATGAAGTACATGAAATGATTTATCTTCAAAGTTCTGGCCACAATCGGCCATAGTTAACTGCAACATTAACACATTTAAGAAACTAATCAGGAACGTATCCTTCCAGACAAATCCTAGACAAAATTAAAAGGTCTTACCTTCGCCTCTAGGTAGGTCTTACCTACCTTAATGACCTTCGCTTCGATTAAGATTAATGTAAGAGAATGATAAATAAAGATGACTGTGGTACGTCAAAAGGCTGAATATAACGTCTAGAAAGATGAAAAAACACGGATGCTCGTTCCATATATGAGTTCGAAAATGCAGAACAATCGATTGTTTCGTTACTCCAAGATTGTGCAAATTGTTAACTCAGGAAAGAAGTCGAAGCTAATGTCTTGATGAAGTGTTTTCAGATTCTTATAAAACACATAGAATTAAACATAGAATATAGAAAAAGAAAAAAATCAAAATGGAAAACCATGCCTTGCGTAGGCCTGTCTTGACAGCTTTCTTAATTTCTTCTGCCATATCTTGAATAAGCTATATCAAAATTAGCGGTTTATACATTCAAAATGACTGATTCAAGGTTGCTTCAATTGGAATAGATATAGTGCTGCCGTAATTAGATAAACCGAATGTAGTCAAGGAGGATGTTTTGAAGAACAAACATCAATGGAGAACACAATCGTGTACATCAATAATCGAGAACACTGGACACTGGAAAATAGGTCATCTAAGAATCTTTGGATCGAATATTTTGTTCCAAAAGCAGATACTTTTGTATAGTCACTATTTTTGCTTAGATTGATTCAAATAGATTTCCATATTAGAAAAGGTTCTAATAAAACTCAGAAATACACCAAAATTTCGAAGAAAGTAATATAGGAGCACATATTGGTAACTTAATATCTGAAGGAAAACCTGAAAAACATGGTTTGAAGAGATATACATGCAAAGTTCGATAAGGTCAATGCTCGGACTTAATAATATAGTAGATATCTAGCAATAATACGTATTCCGTAAGTTCAATAGTAGCCGTAGTGGTAGGCGTTAGCACGTTGAGTTCAAGACTACCAGTGGTTTCTCTTTGGTTTAAATCTCAGAAAGTTAAAATCGATAATTTTTATGTTGTTATTGCCGCTATCAAACCTAACCCTCTGGAGTATAACTGAGATGAAAAACATTCTAATAAAGTCTTGACTTTCTCAGAATGGCCTACAATTTCTAAGCTATCCGATTTGACGAATAAGAATCAAGGCTTACGCCACAAATAGTATTAACATCGAACTAAACGTTGAGCAAAAAGCACATAAAATAAAGGTATCCATTTATATGATCACCACTGTATAAATGTGTAGTCGTGATTTTTGGCATATTGCAGTCGCTGGTTACTCAATATTTGTTGTGCTGAGAAATCGTTTAAATATGCATAGGAAATGCTGGCAACGAGCAAATAAATGAACGACTGCCTCTTCGTTGTATTGACTAGAGTGCTTCGGAGGACTTAACGCCTGGCATGTTAATATGTAAGCGGCACAGCAGTGAGTTGATGGCTGAGTGACATGAGCGACGTGCGATATTTTCGCTTGGCTTTTGCTAGCTGCAGGAGCTATACTCGTAGTTGTACAATAAATTGAAGCACGTGAATAGTGTGGCAACTCTCCACTAGCGTCGCCGATTTCATATTAACTAAATATGCATACGAAGAGGGGCGGAGATTAACACAAGGAAGGGAAAATGTTGAAAAATTCGGTAAAAAAATTTCGGTTCTCGGCTTGTTGCCCACTTTCTGTGTTGCCAGTTACAAGTGCCACGATCGGATGGCATGCAAATAGTAACGGCTGCTTTGCGACACGCTAAATTATGATATATGTGAGTGTGTGTGCTTGGCAATAAAATCACAGTAATTTTAATATTGCACCAATTTTACCATTTTTGACACTATTATTGGTTAACTGTCCGTCCGTGCAGTGGTGGCGCAACCGACATCCGGTCCGACATTTGTCTGCCTATTTACGAATATGATACAAGCGGCAATCAGCTGCACACACATTCACATGTGCAAGTGCTTGTATGTGGCAACGCTATAGCTTCGCTTATGAACATAAATAACAATAATAATAACAACTTGCAACACAGTTAAGTAACGCGAACCCTACGTTTCATTTATTATTGTATATGAGTGTGTGTGTGTGTGTGTGTGGTTTTTGCGCCGCTCAGCGGCGTTCAAATGTAGCTGCGTTTCCCCATTGTCCTTTGCATTTTGCTTACTCATGCCACTTCGCCGTCGCAAAGCATTTGCCTCTTTATTTATTTGCTCACTCATATTTGCTTGCTATTGTTGCTAGTGTTGTTGCGCTGCATGAATTTCAGTTTATTCTTGTTCTTGTTCTTGTGTTTTTGTTTTTGTTTTTGTTGGCGTTCAAAGCGTAGCGTTCAGCGTATTTAACACCTACTTCCGTTCCGTTTGACGTTATGCAAATTTGCGCAACACGGCCATAATCACCAGCGACCATCGCCAGACACCAATTGACTCGGCGACCCCTTCGCACCGCCAACAGCTAAGCGCGCTACTTGAGACGCCACCAACTTCAAGCAAATTCATGCAAAGCCTTTGTTAGCCAGTATGGAAGTATATGTGTGTGTATCTCTCTGTGTGTGTGTGTGTGTGTGTGTGTGTCCGCGGATTGTGTAGTAATATTTTGGCAGCTTTATTGCTGCTTTGTGGCGCTTTGCGTCAACCCACGTGCTGCTCGTTAGTTGTAGTCGACGAAATAATGGACCTCCCTTTTTTTTCTGTTTTTGTTTCTGTTTCTGTTTCTGTTGTTTTTTTTTCTTTGGTGCTCGGCTTCATGTAAAACATCGGTTTTATTTGTGAGGAACATCAGCAATTGCATATTATTTATATACTCCTATTAAATTGTGCTTGGAAATTGCGCTAGTACATCAATTAGTTTGTTACTTACTTTTCGTTTGTGTCTCAAAATTTATACTCCCATTGAACTGGTCTACTAAGAAAGGGTATTACTAAACTTTATTTAGATAAATTTCCAAGTTACACAGCCTTAATTTTCTTAATATATATTTTAAAACGTAAGTAACTAGCTACCCGCAACCAACATTCCACACAATAACAATAAAACAGCATGGTTTTCTTACAGTTATTGACTACTAGAGGTTCCACAGTGAGACCCGATAGAGCAAAAGGAAAACTAAACGCCAACAAATTTGTCTTCACTCATTATTTTAAAGTATACATAATACCAAGAGTCAGTTCTTTGAAATATAGTGCTATCTATGTTATAAAAACCGACTGATTTGTTATTACGTCAAATTTAATGACAGTCATTGTCAAACCAATGAAAGTGGTTGTCATTTCATTTTATAGTAATTTGTGACCATGCTTTTCAAGTTAAATTAGCGACAATTCGTAAGTTGCCTATTTTGTCGACAATTGAAGTTGACAATCAAAAGTGATAGCTTACCATTGTCAATGCCATTGAATTTGACACATTGTAAAATGCGCATTAGCCTGTAAGTATAGTGTAGTGAAATATGATCCGATTACAGCGTCATCTATTGGAGGTATTTATGGTTTATATGATGAATATTTTATCAAATATTTTTATAAGATAAAAAATTGGATTTTTGGAAACATTTCGATCCCAAATATGCTTTATTTTTCAAGCCAATTTAGCATATTTTAGTAAAAGAACAATTTTCTACTTGTTAATGAAGTTGTTAATCAAAAACTATAGCTTCTTACCATTGTCAATAACACTGAATTTGAGAACGCGCCTTAGCTTGAATGACAATTTCAAGAGGATAAATATTTTGAACAGTGTTTGTGGGGTTTGAGAGATATTTCGACGGCAACGCTAATAATTAGCTAGCTAAATTAGCGGGTATGTTTGTAATCAGAACATATTCTGTTTAGAAATGAAAATGTGATTTAATATAAATTGGGTGAAAATTTGTTTTCTTTAGAAATATCTGTAACATATCGCCATGCATTGGATATATTTCTGGTCTGTGTAATAGATTTCATGTAAGGAATAAGTGGCCAAAGGACTCCGACAAAACATGTTACTTACTCTTCTGCTAAATTTATTAATGCATTGTTGTGTTTGGCTTAAGTATATAGAAAATTATACTCATGAAAAGACCTCTCATCACAAATTTGATTCTAGTCGTCAAAAGAATGTCTTCGGTACACTTTAAAAATATGAGCTGAGGTTTCTTCAAAATTTCAGCAAAATTGGTTCAGCTGGTTCGAAATCCAAGCGGAAAACTAATATCGAGAATTTACAAGAAGAATTTCAATCAAATTGCTCATATAAGCAGTTATCACAATCTGCGGAACTAGTAGTAAAACTAGACCCAAGCAGCAGGAGTTCATATTATTAGTTGAAATGGGGAGGTTGCAAATAATAAGCAAAAATTCCATTTAACAATTCGTCTGATGTAACATATTTTACTATAAGCTAAACGGTTGGCATTTGCAGAGTTAATGTTTTTATGTTTTGCCCAGCTCGGTATGTCTCCTACACTATACCGATTCCAAATTAGACAGCTTTTGAATTTAGAAATTTAAATTTAAATTTTGAATACATAATAAATCTTCTCTGAAATTTGACTGCATCTTTACTCCCTAAGAATTAATTTAGCTTAGTCATACTATCTTATACTTGTTTCGTCATTGTCTGTATTCCGAATTCCGAAGTCGTGTTCCCAGAAGCAGTAAATTTTTACTGAGGTGACCCCAAATTAAACGTTTGTACCCCCAAGTACGTTTGAGGGCACACACTTCATTGCCCATTATATAGCATTTCGTGCACTCTCGCAATAATGTTTGTTCCAACAAGAGATCGTCTTTCAGCTACGCCTATCTGATAACAGTTTCAACCGATACCCTTAGAACCCCTAAATGTAGGTTAAGGCATTTCATTTAAGTTCTCGTTTCATGGAAATGGATTCGCTTTACTGCATTTCACTGAATTCGAATTTATGTCCTTCGATTTTATTTTTCTCAAGCATATCCAATGCCTGCCTCGCCACTTGCACACAACTAGAAATGACACAGCCAACAACACTTTAAACACTTAAGCGCTGTTAATTTCTTCAATCAATCCAAAACGCAACATTCAACCAATATTGCCGCCAACACACACTCACACACACGCCCACACACACAGCGCTAGCGCATAAAAAGTGACGGAAATGTACTGTTAGACTTGACACGATCGATAAAACGAAGATAAGAGTTTCCGTTGTGTGTCACTGTTGGCGTTTGTTGTTGTTATATTTGTTCTTCTTAATGTCGCTGATTTTGTTGGAAGCGTTGTTGTTGTCGTTAAAATTGCTATTGTTGTTCTTATTCTTGTTGTCAACGTTTTTATTGTTGTCGCCGTGGCCTGCAGAGTTGCTTCCTGTTGCTTTTGCGCCTTCACCGATAGTAACAACAACAACAACAACAACAATACAAACACCGGCGTACAAGCCAACGTCACAGCCATTACCAACAGTGTTGTAATTATTGTTTTGTCGTCTACATTTATTGCTGATATGGCCATCACTTTGCTAAATGTACCCACACACATATACATATACACATATATATTTATATATTTACAATTGCAGTGTCGCTTGCTTCAAGTTGTCCACTTCCACTTTAGTCGCCGCTTGGGCTGTAAGCGATAGTCAGTTGCTACGCACACATACATACATACACACACACACACACATCCGCACATAGGCACACATTTGTATATATCTACACATATACACACATATACACACATATATAAATATTTATGCACACGTTGATGTACATATGTGTGTGTGAGCTTCATCTGCTATCCTATATAACTAGCTGACTTGTGTGTGTGCGTGTGTGTATTTGTTGCACCACTTGTATATTACTAATCTTTTGCTTCGTCCTGCCATCATATACTTCTCGGCCACTTTTGTTTACTTTAGTTGGGGAAAATATTTTTTTTCACCAGCACACACACTATCTTGTTGTTGTTGTAGCCGTCGCTGATACTCATAATATAGTTTTAGGCGCTTAAGACACGCTGACTGCCAGGGATAATGGCAGCATTAAAGTGCGACTCTGAGCAAAAGGGTGCAGAAGTGGCTCGTACATATGCAATGATGGCTACACTTCGCCTGGCTAACGGTAACAACAACAACAACAACACAACCAACAATGACAGCAATGACTACACAATGACAGGCAACAATGACAAAAAGGCTAAGTGACAACTAAACTTAATGGCACTCAACACAGTGGCAGCGGACATTAGCCTCATTGAATTGAATAGCACAAACAGAAGAGACAAAATGGCGAAACGACACAGCAACGAGCATACATACACTTATACAACTACTATTATATAGTTCAAACAGAACAAACAACAACACCCAACACCCAACAAAGCGGAAGGGCGTTGAAATTGGCGCAAATGACGCTGTGTGGCCTCACATGCCCACACTTGTCTATTATCTACCGAAAGGTGGCTGTGATGAGTTGGTAAAGCATGACAAAATATTAGGACCACATTAAGATAACACGCAGTGAAAGCAGCAAAAACGAAGTAAATGATATAAAAAGGAGAAAGAAAAAGTTAGAAATCACTCAAATACACATGTGAGCGGTGTAAGTACACATATTGATAGCCCGAATTCACCAAATACAAAAACAAAAAAACAAAAAAAAAACAAAAAAAAAAATCAACCAAAGAAAAGAAGAAATATTTCGACAAATGCGAAACGGATAATGCATGACGGCATGGCCTCGGCCGAAAGCGATTTTGACATACCAGCAAAGGCTTGTAAACATAAACGATCAGAGGCAAAGCAATCGAGAAGCAAGTGAATGTGGTAAGTGAGCACACAACAAAGGTATTAAATCACCATTATACGACGCCATTGGATGGACGGCCAACAGTGGCTTTTGCCGCTTGTGCTGCTTGTCGTACAATTTCCGTATCCGCTGGGTAGTCGTGAGACAGATTTGGTGTGCGATAAACTGGCAATGAGAACCTTAAAGCTTGTGTAGGGTTTTAATGCGAATTAGACTATTTTGTAAGACATTCACATGCATTCAAACACATTCAAAAATATTTCTTAGAACTTGAGTTTAGAAAAAATAAACATGTAACCAAACGGTTTCCACCAGTAAACAAAAGAAAAACAAAAAACTATAATAAATGCGTTGGGTTATAGAAAACATCGCAGCATTGTCACCGAAATTGTAACCGGAACGAAAAAAGTGCTCTGGTCACGATTGACCATAGCATTATACTACACTAGAGATACTTCGACAATTCGCGTATTAAAAATGGCAGTGAAGATGGCACAGGAAAAGATGATCCTGAAAAATGGGTCCAAAAATAAATTATGCTTCTAAAGAGGACCTTTGGGTCCAACAATGGTTGGATGAAAGCCATATTGCAAATTGGAGTTAGTGTTTGCTCCAACCAATTGCCCAGAAATAAATTACCACCGTCTTTAACTTCGGTAAGATCAGCTTATTGATACAAGTTTCAAGTATAGATCATATTGTCTAAAATATTGAAGTCCATCATTAAAAATTTGATCCGACCACTGATATTGTTATGGTCCAGAAAAATCTCAACATATCTCTTTTAGAATATACGCACACTCCTTCATTTGCTGACATTGCGCAACTAAACTGGTGTGTCAGCATTGAGAAACCTCTTCCCGAGATTCTTAATACAGACGGAGATCACAAGAACGGACGATGTCTTTAATCGAGCGTTAAAAAAAAACAGCGATACAGTAATATACTCGTTCTGTAGACTGATGATATCTTTGTCCGAAAGAGAGGTCCCTACTGGAGCATGGGAACACTGAAGAATACTATTGTATCCGTCAGCAATCTTATTTATTATGGAACCAGATAACATCAGAAGCAAAATCAGCTTTGAAATCTAAAGTGAAATCAATTTTACTTAGAAAGGGATATTTATACCGAGCAGAGTCAATCAAATATTGATGATAGCATCGATTGCGTTGTCTTTTACGTTATTCGGGAGAAAGATTATGCCCCAGGTCCATAGACCTTTGCGAAATGGAAAAGAGAAATACCTTTTACGAAAGAATGGTGAGATGTGCGAATTTAATTCAGCTTCAGAGATCAGCAAAACCTGGCAAATTAAACCCCATTGGCAGGCTTCGTTAGGGCACGAACCTCGAATTTTTTTTTAGAACCTCCGAAGGTCATCAATTCACTACCAGCCAGAAGTTGAAAATCACT
Source organism: Bactrocera minax (assembly GCA_021498325.1). Classification (NCBI taxonomy): domain Eukaryota; kingdom Metazoa; phylum Arthropoda; class Insecta; order Diptera; family Tephritidae; genus Bactrocera; species Bactrocera minax. Next base: position 8,010,630 of record JAKEEE010000001.1, read on the forward strand.
TCTGGATTAGAAAGACTATTGGCGAAGGGTCTGTTTCACTTGGGGAAACGAAATGGTGCGAATGCGCTAAACAAATAAGGCAAGACTTGGCGCCTTGGTTGGTGGACACGGACACAATCGCTTAGGCGAATAATACACTAATACAACAACATATTTAAAGTGCATCCTCATCGAACTTTCAAATTGTCGCATGATATTGTGCAAGGGCATCGAGCTTTGTATGCCTAATAGGAATTAGCAAATTCCTTATTAAGGGGCGATTAATATTTTGGTAATGATTTCACCAGCTTAACTCCTAATTACAAAATCCAAAGAATATCACAAAAATTCTGCATTTGAAGCACGCCACCGTTATTTAAACTGCTGTCTGTAAAAGCTACAATATCAATCCATCAATCTATCCATTCATTGAGGAATTATGTATGGAAAATAATCAAGTTGTATAATGTGTTAGACGAATCCGCAAACATGTCATCGCTTTTCAAAATTTCCTCTTTTATGCTATAAATGGGAATAACCTGATACTTAATAGGTTAGAGCAGGACATCAATTGAATACAGTGAGCTCTTTTTCCTATCAGAATTCATTTCTGTCTTCTTGAATCTTGTAGTGGTGCCGATATCATACATATTTAATTTTATGTTAGTACAGCAAATTAATCGTTTTTTTTTTTTTAATGATTTAAAACTCATGGGTTATGGTCATTTTCTTTCGATTTCTTCCATCTCCAGTGAGTGAGTGAATTTCAAATCGTAAAAGTATAAAAGTAAGCAAAAGCTCTAACTCAATTTTCAATACAAATGTGTGAGCGCATTTCAGCAGTGCTAAAGTTGAGTCTGAATAGAAAAGGCCAGAAATAAAAATTTGAATTCAAATAACTTCGTTTATAGTATTTAAAAAATATTAATAAAGTTTAATAAATATACTCGAATAAGATTTTTGCCTGCTGGCATATATTAAACTTGCGTTTAATTAATAAAATGCAACGGAGAACAGAAAAGAGAGTTTTTCTGGAGTGAAAAGGAAACATTGTTTCAAGTCGGATATTTATGCGATTTTCTTACAGAACTCTTCTAGGGACTGGTTTTCCTACAATGGCTAGCCTACTGTCTTCCAGATTTTATATCAGATTTCATATTTCAACGAAGTAACAAAATAAGATATGTTCCCAATTTTTCAGTGGACAAATACAGTTCGCCTAAATACTAGTACATTGTACGTCATATTATATAACTATTTACATATGAATGTGCATATATTGCACTTTAAGGGCGTAGACAACTCATCACTATTTACACACATGCAAACAAACATACATATAAGAAAAGTGAAGAGCGTATTCCCTTGCCTGCCATTTGCTGACTTCCTCACTACAACCCTCAATGTTGCGCTAGCAAGCTAACACATATGCCATTAGCCACTGACACTATACATTTACAGCTATGCCGAGCAGTGGAATAGTCGATGTACGTCATTCACTCACGAAGTGCTGAGCAAGCGGCCACTTATGGCTTTGCTTTTTCAATACTGTCTGTATGATTTTGTTTTATCTCCGATGCTTGTGTACTTTTGTTTGTAAACAAATGCTGGGTTTCAAGCGCAGAAGTGTATAAATAAGCATAGAAAACGAGTTATGTGAGCAGCCCAAAGTCGGCAGCATTTTGCTGGTTATAAATGACTTTTAGACAAACCACACATGCGCACATTCATTAAAGACAAAGCCACATATTAGTTCGGTTTTGTCTTTTTGAAGTCTTAAGTATTCACATTTTTTAAAAAACTGCTCATTATGCTGCAGTTTTAATAAATAGCGCACCTGCAGGCGTTGAATTACGAGTGGCGAAGATAGTTTGCATTCAAAGCTATGTTTTTTAATTAGTACACTTTTCATTTGCGAATTTCGAAAACGTAGAAACTTTTCGTTTTGACATTCAACAAATTGCTTTCGAGCATATTGAAGGTTTGCTAATGCGTACCAAACATACATACACTTCGGCACATTCGGTAAATAGGAAAGCAATATTGCTATGAATGGCATGAATGAGGACTTAACCTTTTGAAATATTTCAAGTGAGCCGTAACTGTACTTGGATGTCATCTGTGCTATGCTGTCATTGATGGTACATATGTACATGTGGTAAGCAGTTAAGGCTCCCAGTTGGAAATAGCAAAATAAAATGGTCACAACACACTTTATTGCCATAGTCTACATACTATTGGCTAACGGCACAATGAAAGAAGATTCGATATGTAGTTTTAAGCAACTGGTACATCATATACTTACCAGTATTTCTTAATATCTCATTCAAACAGCTCAATTAGTTGAGGCAATTAAAACGTTAATGCACTCTTGGCAATTGGCAGGGAAACATACTCAATTTAGCTTAAACAATTAGTATTGAAGATATTAAAAAAACAACTTTTAATATATAATGTTTATGAAAAATAAAAGATTTTTTTTTTTTGGTTTTTTTGTTACTCGTCAACGAATGTCATTTAAAAGATACCTTCCTCCTCTCTTTGTATAAGCTTAGCAATGTTCGATCTTCCTTGGATCCAGAACTTTATTTCAATAAAATTCAAATTGTAATTAGATAAATAGTTAATTAGTTAATGGTTCCATTGTATCTTAAATTTATAACAATTAGTAATTAAATTACTGAAGTTTTCTGAAATGCTCGTCAGGAGACTGGTTGAACACAATATAAACGGCCCTGGGTGAAGTGTAGTAAGTGTAGTAGATAGAACAATCAAAAAGCTTGTTCCTTAATATATTTTATGTCAATTTTCTCATAAACATAAATGTCTCTCACAATTTTTCTATATGCTTGATTGAGGTGCTTCACTCATTTGCGGGTGCATCTTGATGTTATATGACAAATCGAGGACCCTATAAGTAGTATACCATCTCAGAAAGGCGGATAGGGTTTACAAGAAGATTTCGTATTCCCGAAATGCAATTAGATGTTTATTAGCGTGAAAGTTGCCATGTCCAATTAAACGGTGTTTTATTTTGAAATGAAATTCGGAGAAAACAGAGAATGAAAGACTTACAAATAACTTCGTAAAAAACTAAATCTCTTAAATTTAACCCACTTAAATGTCTTAATACCACGAATTAAAAGGAGAATATTAACATTTCAAAACTTAGGCTTATTGATAGTCCGTACAATATCATTATTGTATTTCAGCCTTCCGAATGAGTCTGCATAATTAATTAATGTATATTCTCCTGGTATTCTACTACAGTAAGGATAACAACAAAATGCCTAATAAGCTATTAAAAGTTTACGTAAATTTGCTAGATTTTGAAATTATGCTCAGTATTCCATTCCTTATTTCTTCTCAAAAAATTTATAGTGCATTTTATGGCATCAATGGGACTATCTTTGGTTATGTGATTTCATGTCGAGTGAGATGTGAAAAATATCCTCATTAAATAATAAATAAATTGCTAACTTTTGAATATTTGTCTTGATTATATTCACTTGCCTACTCTAATTAATATTTATCATAACTAAGACCACCCATATTAAATGAGTACATATGAGTTCTTCTTACTACCTGGCAATAAAATTAACCGGTTACAGAATAATTTACAACTAGGTACTTTACAACCACAAACAAAACGAGTCAGTCGACAATCCTTTTCAATTCCTTTTCCTTTTCAATTCCTTTTCAATCAATTGTCAGATTTCGGTTAGATATAAACGGGGTTTATGAAGTTAGTTTGAAAGATATGCATAACAGCCTAGTTCAATTTTAAATGGGACTCTGTTCAAATCTTCCTCGATTTCATATAAAAAAAACACTGACTCGACAACGTAGCTATGCGTAGCAACGTATCTTTCTGGAACAGCAGAAACAACCAAAAAATGACATAAGATTGATGTTTTTCTGATGTTTCTCAGACTAGTTTCGATTATGGCCAAGAAATTTTTGTTGTGACTAGTACCTTCCTGACTAGTTCTATGCTAGTTTTACGCTACACTGCAGGGTGTTTATAGATATTCACCCATGACAGTACATACACACATATGCATATATTATATTCATTTAGAAATCTGGCACTCACCAATCGCATGCTGTCATTTCCAACGACCCACTCACCTAACGACAATGCAATCTAGCGCTGCAACAACAGCAATCTGCAAGTAAATGAGAACAAAAACAAAGATTTCATATAAGTAGAATAAGACAAATGTGCGAAAAATCCTATCAATCATTTTACTACACATCCCATGCCTGCCCCTCACTCTCCAACACTCCGCATTCACATTTCTTGCAAAAAACATACAATTTCGTATATAATTTTTGCAACATTTTTGTTGTGAACACATTTTTATTTTATGTCCTCTATTTGCCTTTTCTTTTGCCTTCGCTTGCAAATACCCCGAAGTCGTTTTAAATCGTTTTAAAATAGCTAGCACGTTCACAAAGCGTCACCCACACCGACCATCCTTTAACCGAAAGAGCTTGACTTTACTCAAAACTTGCCAACTGCCAGCTAACTGCCTGACATGGAAGGCCAGTCTTCTGCTCGTACTCTGTTCTACTTTCAATTCTTTTTCTTTTCTTTTTTTTTCTGTCTTGTTTTCTTTCTTTGTTTTTGTTGCATCCTTATTGTTGCAAATCTGCGAGAAATAGACGCTGGGGAGAAAATTGCAAACAACAAAATTTTCGCACTCAGCCAAGACTATGTGGCATGCCTTCCATCAAATCTGCTGACACGATGCCCGAAAAAAAGAGTATATGGACTTTGTGTTGGTGTTGGTATGCACTAAGGGAGCGCTGAGTCGTGGAGTCTTTGTTGCAAAATCTTAGTTGCATTATTCATATTCATAAATATTTTAAATACTCCGTGCGCTAAGGCCAAATTACGACGACGATTGGACTTCCGAAGGTTCAACACGAGAAATTATGTCCAATAAATTTTAGGAAAGTCAGTTATTGAAGGCGCAATAATTTCAATTCGAGAATATATGCATTATAAACTGAACTATATATATATGAACTATATATTATTTGAAATATATTAACTCTGTGTACCTACCACCACGGTCCTAATACCACATGCAAATAGTTCTATTAACTGCGACAATTAAGATGCCAATTAACTCATCATGTTTAATTTGCAATCATACTCAATTTAGCTAGAATAATTAGTATTTATCAGCTTGTTTCTTGTTAAAATTCTTTTGATTTTGTTCATTAAAAACTTAAAGCATTTGAAATTTAATTTCTCAGTAAACACTCCCGCGGGGTTGCACTGGAACTTTCACTAATTTATTGTCAATTAAATACTAATTGACCAATTAGCTTATTTTTCTTTATATGGTAAATTGAGAACAAAATACTAACTATTAGTATTTTTGGTTATGGTGTAAGATATTGCTTGTAACACAACATTTTTTGAATGTACCACTTCTTTGCCCCAAAGTCTAAAAGATACTCTCTGTAGCTCAGAGATTATTAGATATGTAGTTAAATCTAATAATTATAAAATAAATCTAATTAATAGATAGGCGAAGTTAATTTCATCCTACGATAATCTGACAACGTCAACACTAATGAAGTAACCCTATCATAAATTAAGTCGTAACTTGAGTCGAATATATCGCTGAGTGGAGTATATCTTTCAGAACACAATGAAGGTTATTTTGTGAGAGGTGAGATGGACATGAGAGGATGAGAGTATGATGTGAGAGGACAATCACAAAAAAAAAAAGATGATCTCAGTCGAGGCCGTCAGCAACATGATGTTTTTGCAGATTGGGTTTTTATAGATAGATTCCTTAAAAAAAAATAGTTTTACCGAAGGCAAGTATATGCACTTTCTTGTATTATTATAACTGAGCTCGTGCGAAGTGCACGACTTTATGCGAAGTGTGAGCACAATCTCGCAACTTTTTTTTTACTTTCTTCGCCAATCATTCGGGTGAACTCAATATTTTTTTACTGTTATTGTGAATATATCAGACCTGGTACCAAACTGGTACCATATTATATAGGACGAATATTCGCTTCGAAACTACTCGGACGACCGTTTTCAAACGTAGACAAAACAATTGTATTTGAGATCTTCATCGCTCTACTTTATTTGGGGACCCCAATCAGCTCCCATGATATACTGCATACATATATTTTGCATTAATGTACTTACTGAGCAACCCATGTAGCAATTTTCGAATCAAGCAAGGAAAATTAAATACGATTTGTAGAACAAATGTTCGACATTCAGGAAACCTTTAATATGGACGTGATTTAGAATAGAGTTGCCAGCAGATTTAAGGCGTTTAAGAAGGTTTTTCAGAAATTTAGGTAGAGTTGCTTGGAATAGAGTTGCCGCGTATCAAAAAATTTAAAAAAGTTTGAGACATACGTGAAGCGTAGGAGAAAGAGACTTCTGGTAGGTGTACGGGGAATCTCTAAGTGAAACACATTTTGGAGAGTGATTTAAAGACGCTGTTATATTTTGGCATAGGTTTGTAAATTTTTTAAAAGTTTCAAATTCAAAAACAAGTAGTCAAACTACTACGAATAAAGTGCAGCAAGCTGACCACTCTGCCCATTACTTCAACGTATTTGAATGATTAAGTGGCAAAAGAGCGCCGCCGACAATCTCTTGATAAGATAAGCACTCAAAGGATGCCAAAGGATAAGTGAGACGACGAAATCAAAACAACGCCACGACCACAAAATAGAAGACGACACAGCGGTATCAAAGTTCGACGAATATATGGCACGAAAAAAAAATTAAGAAATTATACTCCTATGACCTGCTTTCAGCAAAGGCCACCGACCAGCTACCAGCAAAGCCAACGCTAATGCGCAACGAAAGCACAACAACAAACAACAGTTATGCAGTAAGCGTAGCCACGGAGCTAGCAGCTAATGAAAATGAGCCGTGCACGAAACAAAAGGGCAAAAGTTGGTGAGAAGAGTACTGTAAATTTACTGGCGTTGCATGCCACACTGTGCCTGCGGCAAAGTGTATGCAACAAATTGTGCAAAATATTTAAAGCTAAATAAGCTTACTGCCGCTCATATTTCTTGGCAACTTGCTGTTTGTCGGTTGTTGTTTTTTTGCTGTTGTCGATGTTGATATTGTTTCGCCAAGCCGCATGCAACGTGCGGCGCGGCGTGCAAATACATGCAAAGAAGCAGTGCACTTTGAAATCGACACTGCAAATCACTGGCTTGTCTGTGGCGCAACAACAACAAAACCAAATACAATAACAACAACCATTGCAGCGTTAAAAGCAAACATAGATTGCCAAGACAACTGCGGCTCATAAATGACGTCAACACGAGCATTTGCAGCTGCCACTTGGCACTTGACTGCAGCAGCGCCTTGCTGCCCTCACCTTGTGCCTGCTGGCAGGCGTGCAATTTTCAACTAACAGCACATGCCCTTGCACACCGCCTACACCACTAGATGCTGTTCTACTTCAGCGCTTCTTATTACTTTGCTTGTTTGTGTTAGTGTATTAGTGTATGTATGTGTGTATGTATGTGTGTATGTGTGTTGATAGTTTTCTGCTTTCACTTCAGCAAATCGACACAACGCATCGAAGGTCGACTGCCGCTGCGCTGATACTGTGTTCCACGGTGTATGTGTTGCATACATTTAGGCGCAGTAGCTAGGCAATTGTTGGCATTCCATACAATCATTCACTGTTCATGAAGCAAATCGTGAAATCGTGCTGCAAATTTTCAATTCTATCCAAGAGCAGCTTTCCATAGGCAACACATAAAAAGCAACAACAACAACAACAACAACAACAACCAGACAGTGGCAAAAGGCCCGAGAGAACAATGCAACAGAAATTCAAATTCCAAATCACAACGAATGGTGAAATGTAAAACTGGAAATATGCATATAAAGACAGTAAGTACAAATGAAAAATTCACATTGAAGAACTACAAAGAACGGGAAAAAAAGACAAACAGCCTTTTCATATAACGGCAAGTTGATGGAGTGTTAAATGAAATTCACTCGCTCTGTGGCTGTGGCTGCTCTGCCGAGCTATCGAGCAAGCAAACGAGCAAAGCAAACAGATCTACCCCGAGACCACAATGAAAGGTCCGAACTCTCTGAAGTCACTCAAGTCAAAGCGGCTTTAAGACACATTCGTATAAGCAAGAGTGTAAGTAATTACAGTTGTGAGAGGCGATACCAGCCAATGTCCCTCATTAGTTTAGGCAATAAGCTTGGGGTGAATCTTCTTTGATAGCACCAGAATCGGATTGAGTAAGGTATGTTTAAACTGAAAAATATGTCTGTCACAGATAGTGATAGCTAAAGAGTTAGGTCTCCATATTATAATAATACACAAAAGTCTGGAATTGAGTTATTTCACAGTTCATAACTCAGCAATCAATACTGTAAACTGCCCCAAAACACCGAGACAATAACTTTAGAACTGTTTACAAAATGTTTAATCCAACAAATTTCCAGAATCTTTATTTCTGTCTGCTGCTTCTCAACCATTGCCGAAAATTTCTAGTTGTCAAGTCTTGACAAATTTGCTTCTTGTTTTTGAGTCATTATATTTAAAGATTAAACTTTGTGGGTGTCTTTGTTCCCGTTCATAAGTTTATGTTTTAAGGAGACAAAATAGCTGATATGCTGGCTAGACTTCAACCACTCTTACTACTTACTATACTTACTTATACTATACTATACTTTAGAAATTTACAAAAAAAAAAAAAAAACAAGAGGAATTCTCGTAAAATTGGGGAATTACACTTTTCGCATTCACTTTAATTTGGGGAAGGTATTAGGCGTGAGCACGTGACTTCATTTCCTTTGTTAATCAAGGATTATCTAGTACAGAGATGTAAATATTGACAAAGTTGACGAACTATTTATTTCCACAATCACTTCATTTCTGACAAAATATGCTAGAGTATTTTAATAATGAAACCAGATGAAATATTTAAAAATTTGCTCTTATTCGTTTTTGTATTTGACAATGATTTGCTAATATTAGTCTCACCAAGAACCGATTACAACTATTAAGTACTATGATGTTTGTTTTTTAATACCAGAAATATTGGAACTATTTTTAGCTATCGTGTTATAATTTTGACATTTTTTCTATCAAAATTCATGATTATAAATGTTTCTACATTTTCAAATTTTTTTCTACACTTCAAGGAACACTTTATTGAATAATGCCATACTTTGGTTTATACTTGTATACTACTTGTATACTACCATACACATTCATACTTGTCAATCAAGTTAGTGTAAAATTTAATACCGATTAATCATTTAAGCTCGTTGCTATTGTTAATTTAGTGTCATTGAATTTGACAAGAGAAAAAAGCTATGATAAATATTTCTGATACATACCAATAATATATCATGAATTAGATTTGAGCAGGACTACAGTGTGACCTATCGAATCTATTTTTTGGTACGATTATCTTATTTCATGTAATTATGGATTACGACAACCTATCTAAACTTCATTCTCATAAGCACATTCATGTATAATCTACTCACTATTGTGTTAGTATACTGGCAAATGTATTCATATATGATCACTAATATTTCTACATGTTCTCAACTTATATTAAGTACTAGCCCAATGTGAAAAGTGATTTAGTGACAGCTCACTTGTGACTAGTGATTTGCTCACTTGAAGCCTTTAAAAATTGTGAGTAGGCGGAATATTTATTAGTTAGCCCATTTTGCGCCCTTACCTATTCTTTTCCGATTTTTTTTTTTGTTAGCGATTTTTTGACATAGAAGATGTCAGCATTAACTAAATAAATCAATCAAACGGATCATTTGTATTTTTTATATATATAATCATTTTAAAATACATAGTCATACTAACTTTATTTTTAATTCTTACTCACTTGACATTTTATTAATGTTCATATTGAATTTCATTTTCCTAGCAATACTCATAATAAATTATGTTACATTACATGTATTAGTGTGGAGATTCATACTCATATCTATACTCATATTGGTACTCGTATTCAAATTCATACTCATACTCATATTAGTACTCATAACCGTATTTTAGTATAAAGAAGAGTTTGAATATTTACACTCATACTCAGATAAATACTCATATCCACATTCTTCATAGTCATACTCATATTAACACTCACACTTTATAATCCTACTTCTTACTCATGTTAATATTGGTATTCATACCTTGAATTATACCGATACATATATTCCTATTCATACTCTTTAATACTCGTACTCATATTAATACTCATACTCTTTAATACTCGTACTCATATTAATACTCATACTCTTTAATACTCGTACTCATATTAATACTCATACTCTTTAATACTCGTACTCGCACTTTTACTCAATTCAAAACATCTAAATCTCTCAAAAAAATTACTAGCTTTCTTACCACACCATCAAAAGTACTCATTCAATTATGACGCAAAGCAAACAAAAACCTTAGGCAGTCCGTACACCCAAAGCATACTTCAATCAAATCAAAAATGCACACACCAAAGCGTGTAAAAAATCCGAAAGTCCAAATAGAAATGAAAAATATGGAAAACCAGTGAAATAAAAAAGCACCGAAATTTATTACTACGCAGGCAAAGCAAAGGATTTTTGCCAGCATTCGCGAATTGAATACAAATTCAGGAGAATTGTAGCTTTTGAACGAATCTAGAGTTGCAAGCGCTGGCAGCTTTACGCTACAATGAGCCGGCGGCAACGCCAAACAGCTTACAACAACTTAGTGGTCATATGCAGAGAACTGGAACGCCGCCGGCAGCTGAGTCCGATCAACGCGTCGGTATGTTAGTGTGTAACGTACTTTTAGCGCGAACTGTGCTTGCTTCTATGTGTAATTGTATGTATGTATGCGGCTTTCATTTCCTCACGCTTTTGCAGATTTCCTTAAGCAAAAGCGAATGTCTTTTTAAAGCAAAGAGATTTTAAGTTTCCCTTCAGCTTCAGCACCATTTAGTATGCGCTTCACAGCATCTCCTTTTAATGCAATATTTTCACAGAAAAATCCAACTAAACTATGGACGATTGCAGAAGCATGAAGCCAGCAGCACAGCAATGTCAAATGAAAAGCGAAGAGAAATAAATAATAAGAGTGGCAGTAGCGAGGTGGAGCGCGGAGGAGCGCGGAGGCCATGCAACAATGGCAGCGCGAGCGAGTAAAAATTGGAAGCGCCACGCAGAGGACGCACAAAGTGCAACGAAAAAGTCGACAAATCGGAATAAATGAAAGCATAACCAGACTTTATCACCAGTGGAAATTCTAAAAGAAATTTCAATAATGAAAAAACGAAAATAGAAAAACGAAGAAACACTAAAAAAAAAAAAATGCGGCAACAAAATCGGGGACACGCTGCAGCATTAACTCGACTACTTGACTATCACAGCTCGTGATTGTGTGACCAAGAAGCGCATGAAGAAAGAAAAACAAAAAAAAAAACAAGCACATTTGCGTGTGTGTGTGTGTGTGTGTGAGTTTAGAGTGCGCGGCAAAAGCTTTTACCAAATTAAATATTGAAACAATATGCAACGTGGCGTATGTATGGAATTTTAATGGAATTGCTTAAGTAAGTAAGCAGATTTACTGCAAATGACATGTACTGCATATTTAGTGTCATTTCGTAGATTACCAACTACACGCTCAAACAAAGCCATTACGCGCACTAAACACACACACACACACACACACACACACATATATACACACACACACACATACACACATACATATCTATCACATATACATACCTTTTTCTATAGCTACCTACTATTTGCCACAAATGATCTACAACGAGCACTAAAATCCACTATTTCCTCCGTGCAAGCCAAGAATGTCACCACAAAATGTTGCATCTTTGTTCCGTTGCTTCATCAGCGTCGTCGAAACTGAAATATGCATACACGGCAAAATCACCTTCTGCATTGCAAAGTAAGCTGGCTTCCTTGACTCTGATATGAAGTAGATCCCTTCATATGTAAGGTTTATTATAGCTGGAGAATATTTAATAATAGCTAAGAAATTTTATGTCACTAAAAGATCAAAACAAAGAGTCTTAACTACGCTTGCAGAGGAAAGTGGAAAATTGGTAATGCGAATTTTGACCTCGTGTCGGTTGGGCTGAAGGGAGTAGCCCTTGGGTTTATTACTACTATTATTATAAAATACAAGAGCTTCCGAACTTAATAGTCAATTTTAACAGATTTAAACCAACAGTGAAGCTCTTTCTCCGCCCAAAATCGAACTGAGCTGGTCCATCCAAAACGCTGACTTGCTTTATTATTATTATCTCAATATTATTGTGTGACTTTTATTTTGTCGAAACTTCAAAGTAGATGGCAAGTAATTGGTTTCAGCTGAAAGCGAAATATGGCGAAGCTCAGTATAGCTCTAAACCAGGGTCATACTTACACCCAGACTTCACACAACCCAGATATGGACACATGAGTCTAGTGTCGATTTACATACCGTGAGCGTATCCAGATTTAAATCCGACCATGGACAACTCGCCAGCATTCTCCAATTTATTTATGGAATATCCTCTGCCGCTACAACAACAACAACACTATTTATTGTGTATTTTCACTCAACTCGTCAATTCAAAGGTGGTTTGAATACTTTCCAAAAATACATGGATTAAGGCTAATAGATCAGCTGATGTTATCTGCACTTATTTAACCTTTACCAATACCCAAAAGGGTTCTGACGCGTTCAGCCGAAATTTCAAATACCGCACACTGCTGCTCCTTGTATAAATATGTCAATTATTTCGCAAAGAAAGTAAAACCATTGGGCTCCCCACTTGTCTTTTCCTCAACAGTTCTTTCATTTCTTGCTATTAGATTATGCTAATCAATCGTTCGGACAATGGTTAATCAAAACATCTATAACTAAAATGAGATGCATTTTGCTGAGCATAAGAAGCTTACTAGACCTTATTCTATACATTCGCCTGTGATACAGCCCGGTTCAGAGTAATCTTGCGATCACGTGTGTGCTAACATTTGCTCAAATCTTGCTGAGTTCACGTGCCACCATATATTATAGAAGTAAGGCGAAATAAGACGGAAGTCACGAGCAAGCTCACATGCTCCGCAGTTCTCAGCGATCCAGCTATGACCAAAACCCATATGAGTCTGGGTTGCCAAATGTAATCAACAACATTAACTAACCTTTAACTAGTTTCGGCTGTATGGTCTGTATATACTTACATATGTGCAAGAGGTAGTACCTCGGAGCACCAGATACTCGGATAGGCTTCAGTGATGTGAAAGCCTAAAACTATAGCTGTCAAAACATACACGAAAGTAGATTCCCACACTAACTTTCGCCATAAGCTTCTAACTAATAGCAAAGCAGCTAACTGCCCCCTCCCTTAGACCCTCAACCTCCACAACCCCAATCAGATATCGTTCATTTGAATCAGCTAAGAGTAGAAACCTCCAGTAGCTCGCCCGGTGACCTTGATATTATGGGTGTGCGTGTTCGGGTAAGAAGTGATGGCTCCACGACGATATCATACAATTATATTACTGTTACCGAGTGCGATTTTCCTATTCGGATCAGTCACAAAGCCTCATCTAAACGAACCTCCTATCTATGGAAATGGAAAAGTCGCTATGTCAGCCTTTTTCGTTATTAAGAAAGTAAAAGTAGTAGATGAAAACTAATTCTAGGATATAAAAATATATGTGGTTGTTTACTAGCTTATAACCATATATCAATCGCATTTCATCTCTGAACACTCGTTGAGTACTTTACAACTTATATATACACATAAGCCTTATACACACAATTGTCCTAAATTTCGCGCAGTGTATGCCAGTTGTATGCCTTGCCTGCCAAAGGGTTGTTGTGCAGTTACTTAATTATGTCATTCGCCTGCTCGCTTTGCCACTTAAACTCGTAAAATCCAAATAATGCTGTTGTGTGCTGCATGACTGCCACTTTTATGTACATCTCCATAATATTATGGACCGCCGCAGTCAGGCACCTTGCAACAAAGCCTTCACAGGCCACACACTCGTAAAAGCGCAAATGAAGAAAGCAACTGAGAAAATGAAACACGAACATAAAATCGTACGCCAACGTCTTAATTTCCATTAGTAACAGCATGACTGTCAGCTTGCCTACGCCCACTGCCTGTCGGCCTGCAGCGCGGCGTCGCTTCAATCGCATGCCCATCTTCCGGCGTATTTTATTTTTTTTTTGTTGCAGTTTTTCGACATTTCGCGATGTCTCAAGTGGTGGCAAGTCAATATGAGGCAAGTGGGCATTAATAGTGTTGTGCTGTTGCACACAATTTTCATGTGTTGCACATAAAAAATGCATCATTACCGGCCGCAGCCACCGTTTTCGCCACTTCAGCATGCACATTCGCGTGTGGCAAGCACACACATACACACATTGATATACAAATATATATACATATATATATACATATATATGATGATGTGTGCGTGTGTATGTGTTTGTATTTTTTGTATATATTTGCGTGTGCAACGACGAAGGGCTGAGAATAATGCGACGCATGCAACATTGCCGAAAAAAGTCAAATGTCGCCACCGCTGGCTTACAGCAGGTGAATGTATATATGTATGTGTGCATGTGTGTGTGTGTGTGTGTTTTTGTGCATTTGCGTCGCATAACCAAATCACATCCTTCCCGTTCGAGTAAACATGTGATTTTCCGCCAAAGTATGCACCAATGCGCATGTGTGACGTGTTGTGCGGCAACAACCTCCGAAACGTGCCTCACCACCTGCCGCCCACTAAAGCGCCTGGCTGTGCTTGGATCAGCACGACAATCGTGCAATGCAAAGTATGCAATGTATTATTTGTGAATTTTATTTTCTCCCTCAGACCTTTGCATAAGTAAACAACCAGCACACACACACACACATAACAAGTAAGTATTCTTTGTGATTCACATTATAATGCAGGCGAGCGCATATGTGAATACTTCTGCAGAATACTACGTGTATATGTGTCAGTGTGTGTATGTGTGATTCTGTGGCTACAGCGCTCCCTGGCAATCGAGTGTCCTAATGCCGCTGTTGCCCTGGTTGCCTTGTTTGCTAGCTGGTTTTTGTTTTCATTGTTTTTCTTTTCTCTTCTTCTTCTTCTTGTTTTCGTTTTTGCATACATTGCAGTAGTGTATGCGAATTTACCTAAGTATTTACCTACATTTTTTATGTTTGATTTTCTGTCAGCGCTCGGTTTGCACGTGTGTTGGTGAGTACATTTGTTTATGGCAAATAAATCCCCAAAATACCGGCATTTTCTTGAATTTTATTGTTTCCATTGTACGCAAATTTATTTGGTCTCATTTCGTTTGGCTTTCTGCCGTATTTACCGTTAACTCGTTGTTTAAATAAACTACTTGCCTCGATACCCAGACAGTTACTTTTGAGGGGAATATAGGAATTTTTTAGACCACTGAAAGCGGTTGGAGACAAATTGTATATCTGTTGACTACTAAAAATAAAGTTTTTTTTTAATTCTTAATGTTTACTATAAATACTCAAAATTAGTTCTGAAGATAGTCCATTAAGATTCAAACTAATATAACTGCTAGGATGGGTAAGTACCTTTGAAAGACATATCAGTTTAAATCATCTCTAAGACCAGCTCAGTTGGTTACTCAAGGATGACAACTCATAACCGAAGTTTAAAGCGTATTCATTCTCTTCCCACCACTTCTTCTCTTCCTTCCACGCTTCTCACCAAAGCTAGTGGAACTGTCCTTCAGATGTATTCTCATTAAGCTTGCAACTTGTTGCCAAGCTTCGGCGGTAACTTGAGATATGTTAAGG
Organism: Bactrocera minax; assembly: GCA_021498325.1. Lineage (NCBI taxonomy): Eukaryota > Metazoa > Arthropoda > Insecta > Diptera > Tephritidae > Bactrocera > Bactrocera minax. Next base: position 8,026,449 of record JAKEEE010000001.1, read on the forward strand.
CGACCACCAGGAACTCACGAACTTTCTCGATAACATATACATCTCGGATGGGTCCTTTTCATACTAAATGAAACTGGGAATCATGTCTCAAAAGCGTTACAAGTTCCTATCAGCTTACATGCAATTTTAGACAGTCTGAAGTGGTCTACATGGCTAAACAAATGAAAGCTAGTCGAACTAAATGGAAGACTCGTAAATGCAGCAGATTGTAGTAGTACAGTTTAAGTGTTAAAGCAACCATTTCATGAGGCAACATAATAATCTATAAAGCACGTATTTTATGAAATTCATCACACCTATTTAATAGGATAGGGATATGGGCAGCCGTTTCAATGACAACCACTTCGTTCCACCAAACGCTACCGCTAACGCTGAACTACGCAATCGACTGTTAAAATAAGAAAAAATCAATGAGGGATGAAGTTTCGGAATGACGAAATCTTTATTTGGCTAATGCGATTGCAGAAAAAACCACTTAATATAGCTTACTTTAAATGTTTTCATCAAATATGCATTTTTTCCTTTTGCCTCTTTGCCTTTTGCCTGTAATGACTTGCCACTTTATAGAAATCACAATTTTGACAGAGAAACTATATTGCTCTGTTCACAGATTTTCTGCACAATGTGTGAGTTCGTATTGCGGAGAGAGAGAGAGAGAGAGAGAGAGATAGAGAGAGAGAAAGAGGCAGAGAATTAATGATAAACTAACTAACTAAATTGGTCATTTTACTCAAAATTTGAGCGAATGATGCAGTAATTCAATTTGAAGATCATGCTTTTGGATGAACTAAATAAATACTAAAATATAACAAATTTGTTTCTCTTTTAATTCATTCATTATATGTTTAACTCTACATGCATATGTGTTCTATCAAATTCAAATGAAGTGATCTGTTATAGTAATCGATGAAATTTGTCAAATATTATATAAAATATAATTGTATATCTTTAAGATTTAATTGTATAACAAAGCCAGATAAAGAACTACTAAAACTAAAGAACAAACTAACTTCACATATTTGTATGTATGTGTGACTAATTATCTCGCTTTGATATCTGGTTTCATCTGCTTTTGTGCATTATTCTACTTATACATATGGATCTATAGTACGTTGTGTATACATACACACACACACACAAATATATATATACAAATTCATTGACACATTGCCACCTGCCACATGCCAATCTTGGAGAGTTCACAAAATTTAATTATACATAATTAATGCTACCACAGAGGTATGATTACAGTTAGCGCCAGCTACAAGGCAAGCCACCGCATATTTACAAGAACAACAATAACACAGCGGAGGAAGCCACAATTAAACAGAAGCAATCACACACACATGCAAACAAAGCCGATTTTGTGGCATAGGAATTACCGATTTACCGTTAACAGCAACAACAGTGCGCAATCTTATCACTGCAGCGTAGTATTATAGCAAATATATAATATTACTTGAATATGCTATTAAAATGAATATCTTCAAAAAGTAAGCAAATATTTGCATTTAAAAATAGCTGCTACAAAAATATTACTTAATTATAAAGAATTCAATTTCTCCTTTATTTAACGAAAAGTCGCAAAATTTCGAGTCATTAATTTATAATTTTAATGTTTCAACTATTTCTCAGCACTTTCTGTGTACAAATACACTGGCGCTGCAGAAAAGTTATAATTTAGTCCGGCTGTTTGCATTGGAGGTATAAATAATAATAACAATAACAAAGTCAACAACAACAAATGAACAAAATGACGCCCAAATACACATATGTATGCACGTATGTATATGTGTGTGTGTGTGCAGATGTACTCATGTATGTGGCGCCACTGTCAATGCTGGGTCAATGGCGCCCCTGAGCGCCAAGAGCGGCCGCACACACATGCAAGCATACACACAAGTTTCCATATAAATGTATATATATATATATATGTATGCGTATGTGTGTGTGTGTGTGGTTGTGCTGACGTGTGCGCCCGTGTGGTTTCTAACATAGTTTTCCAAGTTATTTGACAAAGGTAGAAATATTACGTATACGCCCAGTGCGACAGCAGCAGCCAACACGACATTTTTACATGCATACGTTTACATGTGCGTATATTTGGTTGAAAGGGGTGTCACAAAATTTGCGGTAAATGGTAAAATTAAAGCTGATGCTAAGAGTTAAGAAATTAAATGTTAATTGTGGTGAGTTTTGTGTGAATATCTCTGAAATTAGTCAAAAGTGTTAGAATAGTTTATTCAAGTAGGCTTAAAAAATAAAAAAATTAAGTTGTTCTATCTACTAATGGAGGCCAGTTTTTATGTAAGAGCAAAAAATCTGCCGTGATCACTTTTAAGAACACTATACAACCCTATTATCGCCGAAAAAGACCTCCATACATTGACTCCTCTCAAACATTCGTCCGATTTATAATCAATTCGTAAATGTTGGTCTAGACCACGGCTTCGATCTTGAAAAATACTGCAATATTTATAATTTAAAACAAAAGTCAAAGTGTCAGATGTGTCACGCTACAAAAAAGTAAACTTCCAATGTAAACAATTACAATTAAAAAATTCGAATTCAATGATTTAGCTGTTTTTTCTATAAGTTAAGCTCGAAATATTTCTTACGATTAATGCCACTATGAACCAATTCCACGGGAAATAATAAAAATAGAGGTTACTTTAGCAAGAAACAAAGGTTATGAGCTATTTGTCACTGGCGTGTCATTATTGCTGTCAAATTTGCAGTAAATTACTCTCCATTTGTAAAGGCTTCTGAGCACTCAAGAGTAGTGTGATAGCACTGTAAATAAGTATGTTCACTAAAACTTTACGCCAATAGTTCGGTTTATTTGTTACGTGCGGTTTTCTTTATGTCAAATTCAATGACAAACGTTGTCGAGAAAACGAAATGCGGTTTCAGCCAAATTGACAGCCTAACAAAAAAGTCTAATTTGTCATTGTCAGCCCAAAGTAGGTGAAATGTAAACACACCTGATATTGGCAGACTTTAGTTATTTAAGTGGAACCAAATGTCATCGGAATTGTAACGATGTCAAATTAGCGTCATTGAATTTGACATAATGAAAACCGCGCATAAGTTTATAAAAAAAATTATTTCTAAAACAATAATACTTCTAATATAATTATTATGTTTCGTTATATATTTGAATACAGCTTCCTCTAACGAATGTATTTATGGACTAAATGTCTCATTTCATGTTAAAAAATTTGTTATTTGAATATGTTTTAAACGAATGGCAAGGGAGATTTATACAGCTATTTCAGTTCTTAAACCACATTTGGAATAAATATTGTCCTAATGTTTTTTCATATAAGCAAAATAGGAACAAAATCAGATAGTAAATATTTCATTAAACGTAGTTTGACCCCATCACCACCAATTGGGTAGATTTTCGGCTGGAAAATTTCATTAAGAGAGATAAATATGTGAATCATTTATGAGGAGAGAATAAGTGCGCTACAAACAGTTTCACAAAATTGTGTATGTTTTGTTGTTTCTTTTTTATGTAGAAAATTATATGGGCAAGTTTTTGATCATAGCTTCGGTTTTACCCATCCAAAGCCAAAATAATTTCTTCGATTTATTTTTTAAGTAAAAAAAGGTTCGTAACGGATTAGAAGTGGCTTAAATGACGAGTTAAGATTTGGACTATGGGATTGACTTTCTTTTTAATATAACTCACAATTAAGATGAGAAAGTGCTAACTTAGACAATTATGAATCGTATAGCTGGGTAAAAATATACGAAAACAGTTCGAAAATTCAATTATTTTCATAGAAATTAGGTAAATAATTGAAATCTCATAAATTTTGGCAGGCTTCTAACATTTTTTCATCTACGAATTTGAGAAACTGGAGTGTTGGGCTTTATTCACACTTACCCCTTACTTGCTTGTTTTTACGTATATTCTTCTGCCAATTTTGGACACCCGTTATACAACAAAATATATATCAATATATATAGATATTGTTAAAACTTCCGCGCGGTGTCACATCCACGCCTTCGTCGTTGACTCGTGCTTTAGTTTCAGCAAAAGTGCTCGAATCGTATTCTGCTGAGGACGGGAGTGAGTTTTAATTGTGTTTGTGTATGGACATTTAAACACTGCTTAAACTGTGTGTGTGTACGTGTACGAAACTTGAATAGTTTTGTTATTTGTTTGTGTTGTAACTTTGTTTGTTCTTCTTAATAGTTTTCACTTTACTCCACTTGTTTTAGCGCGCCCCCTCCCGCACGGTGCGCATTTGAACAGCTTGTTGTTTTTGTTTATGTCATTGCAGTTAATGTTTCCTGTATACAGTTTGCCGCGAAGTCAGTGAAGCACAAATTGCGAAACGCACTCACAACTCTTAACTTGCACGTAATATAACGAGCGACCGCACGATCCATCGACTGGAGGTCGCGCGCCCACAAAATGTGAAACAAGCGCCAAAGTACCAAAGTCCCAAAGTGCTATCTCCCTGACCTGCCACCGTGTGCACAGTGATAACGCGTGCTCCGCATCGCTGCTGACCACTCAGCGCGCAGCGTTTCAATGTCGACTAGTAAATCGCTTACCGCGACGCTTCGTTCTTCTGCCGCGCGTTGTGACGCAAACGCAATCAGGGGTCTATCGTTGTGGAAATTACTCGATGTAGCGACGCGGCACACCACGTTGGCGCCACCTTTGCAATGCGAACCAGGTCGTCTGCCGCTCACCGCTAGGCGCCGCATCCACAAACCACGCAAGCATTTAAAGGTTACATAACTGCGCTGCCTCAAAAAGCCAAAATCACTCATCGACGCGCAACCACAACAAGCAGCGCCCATAAACAGCCATAGCGCAGTGAAGCATTCCTGCAGCATGCCAAAAGTTAATATAATCGAAAAAGTGTTAAGCACGCGCCTGTAGAAGGGAGAGGGCAGTGCGGTAGAAGAACGCGCCTTTAGTAAAAAAATAAAGAAAATGTGCCGATACTGTGCTGGACGTACGCGCCACGTACCTGGTAACGCAACCACTTACGAATATGCTCAAATAACAACATACATACTATAACAACAACAAAAAACACATGCAAAAACCATAAGCGCTCAATGAAAAATGCCAACTAAGACAAAAATTTTCGAAAACTGCAAAGTGGAGTGAAGCGCACAGGAATATTAAAATAAAGCAAAACACCCGCTGCTCGGCAACTAATAACTACATAAACGCTCCGCACAATAAAACGACAAAACGTGACAACGACAACAAAAATACGCGCAGCGAAGGTGCAACGCTTCAAATATTAAACTGAAACACGCCACAAGACAGGCGGTTGACCGCCAAAATGAAAGTGCAATAAAGGCGCAAAGCCAAACAAAAAATAACAGCAACACAAAAACAACACGCGCATAAATGTCACCGTGTGGTAAAGTGTGCTGAGGCTGCGAGCGCGCAAGGAAATTAAAAAAGGGAACTAAAGCTGCATGCTATGAAATGCAGGCATGTGTGTGTGTGTGTGTGTGTGTGCGTCGGTGGTCGGGGAGGTCTTTTACGAGCGCCCTGTTATTGCAGGTGTCCATCATAGACTAGGTGTTAGCCACAGCCACCAAGAGTTAAGGCTACACAAACATACACACACACACACACACACACACGTCGGTTAGAATGTCAACCGGCGCTCAGTAAGCAACAACAACAATATTGAGCAAACGACTTTACTTGTTGTTGTTTCATTTTTTCTATTTGATTTTTTTTTTTGCCTCCAACTTTGTGATCTGCTACATCATGTTTTCTATTTTTTCATTTTTGTTCACTATTTTGACGAACTTGCTCTTAGCGTTTTATTGCGGCCATTTTCTCTCGCTTCTCGCTTCTCGCCTCTCACACTAGCCACTGCGTGCTGTGTGTTGTTGTGGGTTCACTTTAATCCTTTGTCGCGGATAATTAATCGCAATAAATGTCGAGCAAACAACGACATAATTTATGGCGCGTTTTTATGGAAGCACAGAAATACTAGGAGAGCGCAGAGGACACCTGATACGGCCTGGTTTTTTTTTTATGGAGAATGCTTTGAAAAGTTTAGTGTTGTTGTTATGATTGAATATTTGGTTATTTAGTTATTCATTAAGTCTATGAAATGAAAGTCAATAAACCTTGAAATAATTTTAAAAATTGCTAAATTTATTGGGAAGTTAACTGTACAGAATAAAATTAGTAATATTTCTTATGATTTAAAGGGGTGGTTATGAACTCATTTTATCCGCTTTTTGGTATCAAATTTTGCGGTCAACAAAGACGAAATGTACACATATTTTTTTAGCATAGAATGTCCTTGGTCTCCAATGATTGTCTGAGGACACAGAAAGACGTCTTAAAAAGTATATGTTATAAACAACATATCGGCTCTTCCTACTCGACTGTCCTGCCCTTGTGAGAATAACTTTAAAGAACATTAAGTTTCACTCTTCCATCCATTCAGCAAACTACATGCTCCATCCTAGCCCACATAGTAACTATTAGTCATCAGATCACTAAAGTACCGAATTCTTCGGAAAGAAAGGTAAAATGAGACGCAGATTCATTTTGTAAACAAATTGGTTTGCGATCAAAGAATCTCGCAGTTTACACAATTATTGTCTTTTTTTGAATATGTTAATATTTGTATTTGACTTTTGTAGAGTTATTTAGAGAGCCTCGCTGCTTCCAAATCTTATTTATAGATTTGTTATTTAAAAGTTGAAGCTTTTTTTCTTTATAGCCTGGCTGAGAAAGTGTGCTGGGGAAGAAACCCCGACCATGATAGTGAGACCTAATCAAATTGAGAGCTATACCGTTATTCTTCTCCGCGCAACGTATTGGAAAACCATCACAGAAACTAGTTTCCACAAAATCAAAAAATTTTGAGCAACACATTTAATGGCATTTAATTTGAAATTTTTAAAGGAAAAGTGGGTTCTTTAGAAAGAACACTCGACCATATATATCATAATCAAGCAAAATCTTACATTATTAAGCTCTCTGATGCTATTAACCGGAATATACGTATCTCCCTAATGAGCCAGTATATTTCAATTATAATTATCAGTATTTTAGGATCTATGTAAGCCAATTTTCAGTAAAATATCAGGTAGAAAACAAAAGCTAAGTTAATTGTAATAAAGCTATATGACCTTGATCGGACTTCGAATTCTTAAAATATAACTTATTTTAAAATAACTTATAAAAAAGTATATCAAAATAAAGCTTCTATAACAGTGCCAAGTGTTAGGTCTCTGCAGCTATTTGCTGTAGGTCTTCAAGCTATATGCTTACCGAGGGTAGCATAAATAATATAGACCTTACTGAGATATTCGTTATACTACTACGAAAACTCTCTAGAAATTCTCCTATCTATGGCATTCACTTGCAAAAGTCTCGTTGCATCGCCACTCCATCGGTACCCCATCGTTTTAGGCGTTCGTAATCGTATGCTTCGTATATTTTCGCTCAATATCGTGTGCTCTCGGACACTTACGTCGAACTTTATTCATGAAGAAAATAAAATGTAGGATGTATGACTTAACTTCAGCACTGAAGAAGAGAAGACTTTACAGTTGGTCAGATCTTGCGGGATTTTAGATAAGAACTTTCAGTAGAACTTTTTCTCAAACAAAATGGACGAGATTTTGTGGTTTGAATTCAAATCTCTATTATATTTTTTCAAAATTCCTAAATGGTTTGTTGTCAAAGCCCAGCTATCCAGCGATGAATGAGTGTGATTAAACATTGGTTCTACTCAAACCAGGGTTTCTCTCGAAAGCTGTTATTAAAACTACAACAATAGTTTTGATTTTCTCAGTTCTGCGTTTGTTTTGCTGTTTCACTAGTAAACCTATTAATTAGTAAAAATGTAGTTATCCAAAATTTCTCTTCTTCTTCTTCTTCTTTTCTCAATTGTTTAAGTGTTTATTCTTTACTCACATACATAGAAGTGTTTATATCTTCACTCACAATTCCTATTAAATACAATCAGCTCACCTCACTCCTGCTTCGAGCTTCATAATTCAACTGAATATTTGAATTTACAATTTCCTTCGTGATAAATGTGCAAATACACGCCAAAAGTATTACTTCAATAAAATTTCAGTATTTCACTTTTGCTCTGTGGCAGCAGATATGGAATTCCACTTCAAACTTTATCAATAAAAGTGTGAGAGAGGGAGAGAGAGGGAGAGTGAAGGAGCATTTTCGAGCATTAAAATGAAAATATTTTTCCAAACTGAATTGTAAGATTTCATATTTCCATCGCCTCACTACGCAGCTATTGTTTCTGCAATTCCGGTGTTTTATAACGGTGAATGAACAACAAATGCACATACATAACAGTAAATGTTGAATCTTCAATGGGGAAAGTTGAATAATGCGTTGGCCAAAGATCCCCCAGCGGCAATAACAATTGCAATTCTTGCAATACACTATTATTTGTATTATTTGTTTGTATGTATGTGTTAGTACGTGTGTGTATGAGAGTATATTTTTGTAGGTGAGTGAGCGTGTAGTGTCGAGGGAAGTCACAGAGAGAACGAGCTGACATGGAAGGGCGTCACTCCTTGCAGCTCATTGAAAGGAAATCATGCGATAAAACTGCAAAATATCAACATACAACAACAGCAAAAGACAATAGCGCTCAGGAAAAGAGCAAAAAGAGAAAAATAAAGGATCAAAAAATTAAAAAATTTAAAAAAAAAAATATTCGAACCAAATATACGAGCACTAAGTTCTGAAGTGCTGAATATTTATATTACTTCATCTAAGAACAAATTGACCCAACTGCAATAAACTCTTGCAACACTATGTATTTACTACTTACAGAATGAAACAGAGAGAGATTTTGTTGCACACTTAAAGGCGAATTTTACAACCAATCAACAGCCAAACTAACACACTTTCTATTGCGAGCAAGTTAGAATAGATTTAGTTTGTGGGTACTCGCACAAGTGTTTAGTGTACTTAGAGGAAAACGAATGAAAGATATCGTGAGTGAGAAAGGGAGGGAGGGAGAGTGGTAGTTGAGGAAAAGTCGTTGCAAGTGAAGTGAAGGGATCGCCTTTGCTTAAACATAATTGCGCATTCGAAGTTTTATTTTAATAAGCTTTCGATAGAGAAATGTTCGGATTTTTATTGCGCTAACGGAAGTAGTAAACTAACGTATGTATTGCACACACACATATATGTATGTAAGCATAACCACAGATTGTGACGAAAACAATGAAAGGGTCAAAGGAAAAACAAAACATTTTATTGCCAATAAGTATATAGAAGCATGTTTATATTATATAAGGGGCGTACAGCAGTTTTATGTACACACATAAACACTTCCCTCCAAACATTTAACGGTCATAAGATTCGCAGCAAAAGATTTAAGAATTAAAGATTTACTTTATTTTCAGTTAAATCTAAAGGCAGATACCAAGAAGTTAGTAAATTGTACTCATGTCTTATCACTACATTCCATAACACTACGCAGAAATATTGACGCTTCACTGAGAAAATGGTTGTTCAGTTGCAACAGTTAATACCGAATTTCTTTGAAAATATCGTGTGATCGTCTGACATCACGATTCACCGTTTGTTGTCAAATTTTTTGAGTACAGAGTAAAGAGCAATCTTCAGCTTGTAGTTCATCAGCGACCAGTGGCAATCAAATGAACTATTTGAAGCCGTCAAAGAGAGTCTTGCGCTGAAACAGTTGGAGAGGAGGAGGAAGAGACTTCTTCCTGTAGTATATTTGAAAATCAAAGTGTAAGAAAGCAAATTTCGGACTACTGATACTCTCAAGGCAAACATTCTTGCGGAGAAATTGTAATACCAAAATTAAAAATTTTAAGCATTAAATTTGAGACGATATTTTTTTCTAGTTAAGAAGCGGCATCTTACCTAAAACCAAATTAAATTATATTGAAGACATTTCCTTACATTTCTTCACAACATAGCCCTAAAGCAACTATATTCAATATCACTCTCCACACACCACTTATACAATACTTAATATGCTAGTAGATTCCTAATTCTATCTCTTGAGTAATGAAAGCCTATATTTCGAATGAAATCTTTTTTACTGGTATTTACTACTACTTAGCTCGATCTCCTTATAAAAACTGTAACTGTAACCTGTACTACTTGTTAAAGCTTTAAACAGGCTGAGAAAGATAGCATCACAGAAGTAATAGACCTGTCACTTTTATTCGCATCTACTTAGAAACAGTGTTGCAGGTGAAGATCATAGAATGAGTAGAATTTTATTAAAACATAAATTTCATTAAAAAATAGATAGCCATAAATGCAAGCCTAGTTCACAAAGTATCAATACTTGTAACATTTGTGAATCTTCATGAATATTCTCTTTGACTATAAAAGCCTTTATAGTGATCGAAGATCAAAAATTTTAGTCGAGCTTTTCTGGGCTCACTCATTAAGGAAAATATGCTAGCTGGAATATAATGTTGAATATTCTACTTAATAGAAAACTTCGTAAATCGATATATGCGCTTTCAAGTAGAAATACAATAATTTTTTTAATATTAAAGGAATTCTTAGATAGATAGATGTCAATCGATCTGTCAAAATCAGCACATATGTTTGACATTTATGTTTCGCCTTTGTCAAATTGTAATGCAAAGTCTGAACAATCCTGAAAAGGCTCTCCACTCTCCCGCGCATCTACAACAAGCCACTTTTTGATGTGATTTTAATGCTTAAGTCATTACTGGTCTATGCATTTTTGAAGATGGAGACAGCATTACCGTCATTGGTGAGCATCATGTGCAACTGAGTCACGAGCTTTTGGTTCTCCGCTGCAAAATAAATCTTCTCAGAGTAAAGAGTTGGTAATTTATGAGAGTTACACTTTTTTTTTGTTAGAAAACTTAATTTGAACTGATGGTCGAAGTTTTATTTTTGAATATTATAAGACTTATACCTGACTTTGAGGGGATTTTAAATGAAGCTATCATAATAGAACATTAAAAACTCAACATTTGTATATATAACTACTTGCTTAGAGAGTTTTGAAAACATTGCTCCCCTTTCACTCCCTGGTCAGTCCGTGAGGAGATTGCCGACTAATTTTCAACCTCGTCGACTATATCGATTTGTCAGAAGTTGTTGTAATTAAAAAACAGCAAAGTTCTGCAGATATTTGAACCCATTTGTGAGCAATTAAAGAATTATTTGCACGGTTCTAGGTAACAATTTGTATTTTGGTATTTACAAGTGTTTTTCGTTAACCCAACTAAACTGGCGGTATTGCCTGACATTTTTTTAGTTTTTGACTTCGGTGCAATTAATGGAGAACACTGAGAGCTCGTACACGCGAACTGCAACGGAAAAAATGTTTTTAGTATTTTTCAATATCTACAACTGCACTCAATACATTTATTTTGCCGGTATGTATGTTTGTTCAACACCGCCAAGCACACACACACACAAACATACACTCATTCACCGATCCATGCGCACACAAATTGAATTTGCATGTGTGAGCCACACTTGCCACATTTGCCACACTTGCCGCACTCACCAGAGCAGTGCGCACCATTTGCTTTATCCTGCATGTTTTTTGTTTTCTTGTTTTTGTTTTTGTTGTCATATTTCGTACTTTGACTTTATTATCTTATTTATATGTGTGTGCATGTGTTTATGTGTGTTGATTTTTTATTGCCAAAGCAATGTCGTGTCAATCGTGTTGGCCCAGGTTGGTATGCTTTATGTCGTGTTGCACGTTGCCGCTCCATATGTAAATTTATGCAACAAACAAAGCAACCGAAAGTGCAAAGAAACGGAAAAAATTCTGAAACTAAAATGAAAAGTAAAAGTTCGCGTTGATTACTCGGACACCGAAACACCAAACAGTTAGATGTTGGTCAACTGCGCGGACGCGTGCGTTTCACCATGTTGCACGATTGTGCAACACAACATCACAACAAACAATGCAACACTTTGCATGTCACGGCGTCACGGCGTCACGGCCCCTGTGGCAGGGACATTTCTAACATGACGATTCGCGTTTATTTGACGAACTGCTTGCCGCGTTGGCTGTGTAGACAGCCATGAGTCATTCCACCCAAATTCACTGACCGATTGGCTAACGACATGATTGATAGATAGCCGATGTGTGGTGTGGCCGTGTGAATGGTGTTGTTGTTGCAAATTGATTGCAATTTGTTTCCGATGTTATGTTGTAACATAATAGTATTTTTAATTTAGCTCTTGTTACCGAAACTGACCAGTACTTATTCATATTTATTATGGCATTTCTTTCTTTTGTGTGAACTTGTATGGATTATATTATAACCAATGGCAGATAAGCTTGAAGGTTGAACTGTTAAGCTCAAGAGTTCGCATAGTTTTTATGAAAACCAAATTTTTATATCCAGATTTTACTACATCGTCTATAGAGATTATTTAACTTTTCGTTTATATTTTTGTAGTTCAACTAATTTTTTGCCCTTGACGTCTGAGAACAAAAAAAATTAAATAAAATTCACAATGGTGGCCAGATCCGCCAAAGAGAATGTATAAAGAACCAATTTGAAGCAATTTTTCATAATTTTCATTGATTTTGAGATACGCCACATTGTGGAGATTGTAAACTTCCGCGGCAACCACTTTGCACAGAACCCTTTGCACATACTCAAAATAATCATGAACGATATATCAAAGACGTTCTTTTAGTATATTTAGAGTGTCGCATGTCAACAATGTATATCGATCTGTTCCAAAATCATTTTGTGCTGTTTGTTGATGTTTTCGTCTGTAATAGCTTCTCTTAGACGTACATTCCCATTCGCAGATAGTTGACATTTTAAATATATCAGGAGAATATATTGAAGAAATCCTCCAAAAATATTCAGGTATGTGAAAGCCTGTGCAAAGTAGGTGCCACGTGAACTTCCAAGCGACCAAAAACAGCAACAACAGAATTGATAATATTGAGTAGTTTTTGGAACTTCCTAACTGGAAGAAGAAGCCAATTTGGAAGAAGAATTAGAAGAAAGTGTTCTTTCATCAAGACAAATCAATATAAACGATGCCAAAACTTCATGAATTGAGCTTCGAATTGCCTTCGCATCCAATATAATCTCCGTATTTAACACTGAGCGACATTTTTCAGTAAGAGAATGCTTGTGGAAAGAAATTTGGCGACGGTGAAGAGATAAGTGCCAATACTCAGGCCACTATTGAAGCGAAAAGGAGAGTCTTAATATAGAAAAGATGTCGACAAGTTGGAAAGACACTATAGTCGATAATAACTTTATGGAATAATAGAGTTGGATTTTAACAAAAAATTTGTTTTTCTTTAAAGCGATAAGAACTCTTTGACCTGCCTGTTATGTGCAGCATGATTTAGTAAGATTAAATAACATAACTAACTAACTTCTAATGAAAGTGTCGAAAGATTTCCGTTCATAAGCAGTAAAAGTGTGAGGTATATTGAACTAATCACTAATAACTATTATATATAAATTATATTAAATATTAATATAAAATTGCCGTATTTGCTATTTTTAATCATTTTTAAGGTATGCTCTTTAAATTAAGTGATTTAGAAGAATTAGTTTCCGATAATCATTCAAATCGCATTTCTTCCAAGCGGGGATCGTATGCCATAGATCAGAGTTCAAATAACCCTAAAATCTCTCACACATTACCAAGTCTATTATGCTCAATTATTCATACACTTCCGTCTATGCTGGCAATCGCCAATGGGACTTCCGCATTGCGCCCACTCCAATTTCCAGTGAGCAGCGAAGAATTTTAAATCGCACACACCATATGCTACATTATTCAGGCGCTCATGCATTTATGCAACACACAACAAAATTAATTTAATAAAGAATTGATTTATTTGATTATTGTAAGTCACAATGCGAAGTCACACGAACGCACACACACACACACATGCATATATGAATTGATTTAAAATACTTGAAACACTCGAATTACTTGGAGTAAGCGCGCCGTGACAGCAAGTCACTAACTTGCAACTAAAGTCACTTTTAATTTTACACAGCAACCGGAGAATGCACTGGAAAATAATGAATAGCAAAGATGCTTGGAAAATTTCAGCACGAGTTCAATTCCCAAGTTGGAAGTTTAAAAAGCAAAGCGTGCAACGAATGAAATTAAATGAATTGAAAGCGAAGACAAGCGGCCAACTCTAAAGTGGCGTGCAGGGCCCCCCACACATACATACACGCACACGAGAATAGACTGTGAAGCATCATCGTCGTGGCATGCCGAACGCCGAACGGTGCCGAAACGAGTCAGGCAAGCGGACACCGCAACCACCACTGGACAATAACGTCAGTGCCACTCACTTTAGTGCTGCTCAAATAAATAGTTAAAACCGCAGGCAATCTGGCCAGAAAACAACCGAACGACAGGTGAGCGCAGCAACGGAGCATGCCACGGCAACACAAGTATACAGCTAGCTCTACTACATATATATGTATATTTTTGCAATTGTTTGGGGCACGCAGGTAGCTGATCCAAGTAGCCAAGGGAGATGAAGCTAAATAAGATAATCCTGTGCAGGTATGCCAATATACACACACACACACACGCACACATATAGTGGAGAGACCACTAGAGGCACATACTGCAGCAGAATGCAAGCAATGCAAGCGTAGCTTCGTTGGCTGCAAATATTCACACACTCTCCGTTGCGTTGCTTGAGTTTGCCGCATTTGATGTGGCAGCAAAAGAGTTTTGGTACTTTTTTTTTTCTTTTTTGGCACAAAATGCATAATAAAGTTGGTTTTATCTTTAAAATTTATTATATATTTGGGAATATGTGCAGCATCAGTGGCAATTGAGGTGCACAATGGCTCCTTGTTTGAGCCAGTCCGTTTCAGGTGGCGAGTGAGTGACATGCACGCTTGAATAAGTCGCTGCGCCTGTCGTGAGAACGTCAGTCCATAAACTTGGCAGCTTATAAGAAACTTGTCTGACGCTTCTCTCTCTCTCTCTCTCTCTCTCTCTCTCTCTGTGTTTATAGCGTGCGATAAAGATAACTGAAGACAATGAGAAAGCGAGCAAAGTTCGGCAAAAGAAAAAGATGTTCAAGCAAGGCATGCAATTTTGGATTGTTTACAGAAACTGCTTGCATAAGGACACTATATTCTTTTGATTTGAATTATTTTAAGGGAATAATTTTAAAAACCAACCAGTATTATAGACCTATATACTACATTTGTTGAAAAGTCTTTGGCCTGTCCGAATGAGCCAACCACTAACAAAAACTCTCCATCCTCATCTTAGAATACTAACATTAATTAGCACACTGTTAAAGTTACATGCCATTTCGTTGAATCGTTCTCAAGTTATTGGGCTCGAAGTGGCGATAATCCTGCTATTTTTGTTTGTAATGAAAAAATTTAATTTCGTGATTTGATAAAAAAAATTGTTGCCAGTTGAGAAAAACACCGTTGATGGAATGCAATGGCTTGATAAGTGTTAAAATTTAACCCAGCACATTCAACGGTCAAGTATTGGTTTGCTGAAGTTGATTGTAATCGTACCAGCACGAATGATACACCCCATCCGAAGAGGCCACAAGAGACATTAAAGCCACAAGACATCACCAGAATTCATTAAATGTTATTTGGTGATTATAAAATGAAATGGAGTGAGTTAATTAATATCATTGGCACCTCAAAAGAATGCGTAGCTCTCATATCATACACGAATTTTCACAGATGAAAAGGCTTTGCGCGCGATGGGAGCCGCGTTTTTTGAACACCGATCAAACAGACAACCATGTTTGACTTTCAAAACTGGCACTGAACAAATGTAATAAGAACAAAATTCTGCACCAAATTGTGGATGAAATGGATGAAACATTGACTTATCTTGTGACACACCTGCGACCAATTGCCAACACGCTGAATGATTGCTGCCCGGTGAAAGTCGTCCAAAGAGTTCAAAAAGTCAACAGTCAGCCAGCAAGGCTTTTGCCAGTATTTATTGGGTTCGAACATGATAAAAATAATCAAACAATATTCCTATGTAACCAATATTATTGGATCATTTGGACATCGAGATCAAAGTTAGGCCAAATACTTAGTAGGGCCAAAAACTTTTCAACACATGTGACAAATGTGGCTCTCTGTATTCTGCTCTATTTCCTGATATAGCTCAAGAATTCCATAAGGTATAAATGCTCTAAGATTAACAAGTTTTACATTTCGAAGGTGTTCGACCGATAAGTTCAAGTGGCACGTTAAAGAACAACATGTTACGTTCAAATCTATATATCGTTAGACACATCGGACACATTAGACTTGCCGACGAACAGAATGCTCAGTTGAACTAAACAATGATTAAACAAAATAACTGGTATGAAAATATAAGTTGCACTTATTTCAAGCGGCATTTTAAAAAACCATTTAAAGCTTAACCTTAAAATAAAGTTCTTTTGTAAAACGCAGTCACAAAATCCATTTGTATGTATGATATTCAAGTATAATACATAAAGAATAATATAGAATAATATATATATATATTCAAAGTCTGCCAAATCTATATCGAAGATGGCGAGATAGAACCACCTCAGATCTTCTTTCATAGCGGGCTTGCTATTGCAATACAAAAATTTAAGCAACTTAGCTCTCGCCCCTTTAACAGGGAACAGTCTTATATTGGAGTATGTATTGTGTATTCTTGTATCAATTGGAGTAGCAGACAGTATGATGGGTCTGGATATGCATATGAAGGTTTGCCCTATTTTCAGGACTTTTTTGGTTTAACAAAGGGGACTGTAACTACTCTAAAGTGGCCTTCCTACCGGGCATCAAACACAAAACCTAACCCAACCGAACGGGTTGAAGTGCAAAAATAAATAAATAACACAGGTCGTAACTTTCAGGTAAACTAATAACCGAATATACCAGTTTTATGTAGAAATTATATTTTCATGATTTTTTAATTACTCTAGAAATGTAAGGATGTCTAAGATAATTAAACGAAAAACTTCTTTAATCTGCTAAACAGTGATATCTTCAAGAGTACGTGATTCTGCGGGCTTCTTAGCGGCCAAAAGGCATGCAGTCTAATATTAAAGAAAATATATTATTAAAAAAGGATGTATACAACTTTTTTTTTGATTTTTTAAATAATTAAGATCGAGTATTTTTTTTTTTTCTTTTTACTTTACCATGTTTAATTCTTTATGAAGACCACATTGTATTCCTTGAGATTGCATGTTAAGTCAAACCAAAGTCAAACAAAAAGCAATTTTTAAGAGGAAGAGTTAAGCTTCACAACACTATTCACCCATAAACTTACACACGCACACAGGCATATGAAGCCGAGCGCAAATTGAATTAGGCACTCAGCGAGGCGACTGACAATGCCACAATGCCACAATGCGGCATGAAATATTCACAAGCGCAACGACAAGTCGACAAGCAAAGCCAACGTCAAATAATCAAAGATATATTCAATTCATAGTCACCTTCACCCCGCACACATTTACACACATACACATACACAGACTCAAGCCTTGGTCATTTGTGTTTCAGCTTTCACACGCTTCAAAGCTCACAAGTGCCGAGTGCCGAGTACTAACGGAATGCCTAGAAGTGCTGGAAATTTGTGCGTGTGGGTGTGTGTGTGTGTGTGTGTCATATGCGGGTGCGTCGGCGCGCATGCATGTGTTGATGGCACTCTTTTCTTCTAACTTACACACAATCGCACAAATAACGGATAACGAATAACGAATTCTGCAATAAATTTCTAATGATGTTTTCAACTGCAAACTTAAATTGATTGCAATTCAATTCCGTTGCATGTGCGGCAATTTGTGATTGTTTGCCTGGTTGTGCATTTTGTGGCATAGTGGCATGTTCGCATGTGGCTGACAACAGCATGACACACGCCTGATTGCCGCACCGATTGTCCGACCATCCGACCGCCTGCCATCCCCCCCATCTATGCTGGTCTAACGGCTTGTAGCGATATGACTTGCCAATGCGCTCAATCAATGCGTCAATCAAAGGGCTTTCAACAATTCCAAAAGCGTGCAACACATACACAAACACACGCAAATACACTCAACTCAACTAAGCAAGCATGTGAAGGGCAACCGAACCCCAACCGAGCCGAGTCTATAGTCTATGGCACACACACAACGCCATCTATGCCACAACAAGCAGCCGAACAAGCGAAAGTGCAACCCGTTGTGTGCATCAGCTGTGAAGGCGAACATTTCAGCAACTCTTTTGGTGGCAAATGCAACGCTGAGATTCGCAATAGAACTTAATTGAGCGCGGCAAGCGATGAGCGGTGAACGGTGAGCGGTGCGCAGCGGTAGGGGTGGGAAGTGCCAGCAATACGAATTTATAAGTAAATTGAAAGTAATGATTGAACGCCGCCGATAATGAAGACGAATGATGGACCGCACCGCAACAAACAAGTGCATTAGCGTTTTCCTATGTGTGTGTTTGCGCTGTGTGTGGGTGTGTGTGTGTGAGCGCTACTAGGCGCAGGTGTGTATGAATCAAATGAATCAAAAGGTATAGGGATTGCAGCCGCAAATGAGAAAAAATTATATGGCACTACAAAGAGATTTGCTGAATGCAATTTTGGCGCATTGAAATCGAACGTGTATTAAAAAGTTTTGAAACAGTTGCCAAATCGAATTTGGTGCGCGTATTTCTGTTGCCTATAATCTCCACCGAAAACTAGGTTAACAACTTTTTTTCGATAAATCATTAAGTAGGGTGACCAACGGATCGCATTTTTTCGGTTACCGGATGCTTTCCATAGCAAATTTTAATTTTTTTTTTTTTTTTTTTGGGGAGAAATCTAAAAAATATGTAAGATAGTATATAATAGATTTATATAACGTCCAATTAGATGGCATTTTATGTAATCTTTCGGAATAAATTCTAGAACGCAATATAGTATATAATAGATGGCTCTTTTTTTATCGTGTGTTGAGTTGCCTTCATGGTAGTCGGGCGACATCTGTAGCTGCCACAAAGCAGTTTGGAGGTTCTCTTCCATAAAGTCCTTCAAAGCCTTTTCATTTGCGTACTTATTCGAAATGAATTTGAAAACTCAAAGCGGCAAGTAATAAAAATGACATACAACTCTGAAAATTTTGGACATGAATTAGCAAGATGTATAGAAAAAAAATCAGAAAAGCATCATAAAAAGCGCTCAATTATACAACGGGAAAGCGTCACTCCTTAACAACATAAAGATCTGATAGTGGTAATAATATACTTGCGACTTTTCGCTCAACATTAAACTTCGTGAAGTGAATCTAGTATCAGCTATTAAGCTAGGGGATATGGATCTCACGACGAACATACCTAAATAAGATCATCATGCTCCAGCCTTCCCACTGTGAGGCTGGTACAGCCAAGATCAAAGATTAATTTTGCCGAATTCAAAAAAGCTCCAAAGAAGAGCTCGCGTCCAATAATGTTAAAAGATATTTGGAAATTACTTTTTCGTTTCATCAAAAAGAGTGGACATTCGATTATCTAATGTAGATTATGTAATTAACAAATGTGATCCTGGAATTAAACAAACATCGATGATTTAAAACTATGAAAGTAAGCTAAATCCAATACAAGATAGTCGCATTCGAACCGATTTTTTCACAAATGCTAAACGGTCAATTCTAATAAATATGTTCGATGTTCAATAACCTGAAACATACAAAGGAAAAAATACTTCTTGGTAATGCCAAATAATTTATTTTTTTTCTATAACATGCTTTTTCAAAGAAGATCCGGTTAAGTACAGGCAAGTCTCTGCATAAGCAAAATCTGTGTTGCCAAAAATTATCTCCTCCAAATATACTTCTGATATGATAATGCTTCTCAAAAAATCGATCAGCTATATCGATTCAGATATAGTGGCTAATAACTTGTAGAACTCGGGATTTTATTAGATAGCTTCTCAAAACTCAGCTTTAAAAGAAATTGTGTAAAACTAACCAAAATAGTGCCGAACTTAATTAAATATTCCTAAACATAAAGATAATGCATTAAAATCTATGAAGTCAGTGCTGCCAAACCTATTGAATTACTTCAGATGTATGTTCGTTTCAACACTTGCTAGGAATGTTATCGGCAAGTGCAGCCCCAGCGTACTTGTGGACGTTATAATGTTCTGCGAATGCTTAGAACACGAAACAATTAATGCTGTGAGGAGCTAATCAAAATAGCTTTAAGTGCTGTCTATTCATATTGACAGACCAATATATAACACATATTAAAATATAAAATATCAAAGTCATGCGATAATAATACCATGAAAATGAGAAGGAAATTTTGTATATATTTTCATTATAGCCAAGAATGTTTGAGCTAAAAGGTAATTAAAGTTCTACAATTGTATAGAATTGTTTACTTCTAGACTTCTAGTTTTCTAGAAAAAGATTTCAGAGGCTCATCACTTGTTCGTCTGGACCCTGCAAGTGTGAAGTATGAAAATCCGGTCAGAAAGGCTTATTTTAAGATTTCTATGATTTAAATATATCTCGTATACTAATGTGCACTTATATGTAATCCTTCGAAATAAATTCTAGAACTAAGATTGCTCAATTCACATAAGTTGGTTGAACTATTTTATTTTGCGTTATTCCAGACATTTTAGTCTTCCAAAAAAAAGTTTATAACTAAATACAAAGTCTGCGCGGATATTGTAGCCTCCAAAAAGTATTCTGTTTAAATGGATACATAACGGAAACAGGTATTTGGGAACGTGCAAAGAAATAAGTAGATTTATTAAAGAAAATCCGGAAAGTGTACTATTTACTGTCTGCCCTTGAAGCCTATCTAATTAGTAAAGAGATTTGAATGACTCTTCAACACCACAAAATTAATTTGTAATATATTGACAATTCTCATCATTTCTTTTTTTTTTAAGACTTTCTCTATGTGGGTATACTAATGGCGAGGATGTTCTTTAAAAGTTTCCTGCTAGTTAATAGAAACTGCCTTCGATTCACCATTTCTCAGCTCGCTGTCTTTGCGAGTTGCTCTCTGGTCACAAATTTTACATGTGAATGCAACAACAAAGTTAGCGAGTTGAATTCATTACAAGAGAGTACTCTCATTAAAGTAGTATGGCCGCTATCTTGTGACTCACGCCACTATTGTGAATGGCTCAAATGATAAATTACTGCCAGAAAATGTGGAGATCCTTTTAGTGATTGGAAAAACTTTAGACTTGATGTAAATCAGCATTGTTTATGGAAAACATAACGATGGACTCAACTTGAAAAAAAGGATGACTAGGGAAAGAATCATGTTTCCGCCAAAGAAATAAGACCAACACAATTGCGCATGCGTCAGCATGACATGTTAGCGCAAGGTTGCACCGCTAGCACTGCCAGTTTGTTTGAGCAACTGGTATAGTTTGTTCGATTCGCTACTCTCTAATGTTTAGCGAAGAGAAGCCAGCAAGAATAACGTAACCAGACCATTTTTAGGATGAAAGGATTTAGTTTCAGCCAAGCCCCTCTGACGTAGGGTACTAAAGAAATATGGAGGACTGCTTGACCCAGAAGTATGTCTACAAACAGCACAACAAACTCAGAGTCCTAAATAATTTCTAATTTCCTCCTAATTTAAATATAGAGAGAGTTAATGTGTGAAAATCTGACAAACATCAAGCCACTTAAGTCACTCAAGAATTGTCTATATTTTCTTCTCAGAAAGTTCTTCATGCATTTTTCAGCAACAAAAAAAATTTTTTTTTGTTTGGTTGGACTTTTGGTTGTCTAATGTAGTAAGGAACTTGTAACGCCTTAGTTTTTTCTTTGAATTACTGGAAAACTAAAATTAAACTCAAGATTGAAGTGAAATTTGTTTATATTTAAAAGTAATGCAAAAGCAATTTATCCAATTTCAGAATAAATCACTTCACCTGTTCGCATCAGTTCGTATCCACCTTTCGTATGCGGCTTTCATAACTGCTCCGGCATAAAGTGCTGCACTAAGCCAGCACTTAAGTACTCGTCGAAATTATTGCGAAAATCCAGCAACATTTGCATTTTCCGGCCACACACAGTCACAGCCAAGGCAAGCTGCCGTGGAAGCCTCAGCGGGCCACACCCAATTGCTGGTTGTTGCCACAAAATGGTGCTGCAACAACAGTGGCGACGGCCGCACCAAATCGACGCACTCAATCGGCTGGGCAAAGCGACTTAAGCAACGCAATCATTAAAATTGACGAGCGCAGTGCGAAGAGCAAATGCAACAACAATAACAACAACAAGTGCAACATTTATCACATTTGCTGGCGTCGTATCCACCCATGCCACACGCATGCGATTTCCACTTCCATGCTGCAGTTGGCTTGTTTTTCTTTAAGTGGCAAAAATAAAAATCCAAAAACAACAGCAACAGCAACAACAACAACAACAATAAAAAGGCGAAAACAGCAAAATGGGCGTGAGTGAGCGTGAGTGTGAGCGTGAAAAAGCGAAAGTCAAAGGGAAAATTGCAAAGTGCAGCAAACGATCAAACACCCGAGTCATTGTTATATTGCTGCCACATGACTTTTGACATGCCACACACATGCACTCCCTGCATTTGCATATCAAACAAATGCTCTAAACTTCCGCTCCGCTTTTCGTGCCACCACGCACAAACACGAACATACACACACACACTCGCACGTGTATAACTACAACTGCAAATAAAAATGTATGTGCGCTGGTGTTTGTGGCACGTTGCACGCCAAGAAATTCGCATACAAGTTTTTAGATTTGCCATGTCGAGCGATGCGATTTTCCGCTTAACTTTGCGCTTTGTGGCATGCAACCAGCAATGCGACAATATGCCACTGTATTGCACACACATATCCATATGATTTCTGCGTATGTATGTATATGTGTGTGTATGTGTAAGGTGCGCGCCATTTGCAAATAAGTGATGGATGCTCGGTTGATGCATGTTGCAGGTGTGGCATATGGCAGCTGGTTGGCAGTTGGCAGTTGGCAGCTGGCAGGTGCAACGACAATTGTGTTGTTTACTGCTTCTGCCGTTGCTACTGCTAATTTTTTCTCTTTTGCTCCCGTCGCAACTGTCAGGCAAGCGTCACAATGATAGTGTCACTCACATAAGTTGAACTTATCACACACACACACACACACACACACATAAGCGACCTGACATGCACACTGATTGACAAACACACACCTACACATATACACATATGCACATATACAAATATGCAGTTATATAAATATAGTGTGGCTGTGGCTGTGTGGAAAAACTGCGCTGGAAACAGCGAAACTTTCCAAAGTTAGCGGCAAATTTGCTTTTTGCTCTGCAACAGCTACAAATATGAACCATTCTCGAATTATATTTTCAGCATAATTCGAATAAAATTAGACATGTCAAGAAATATGCTTGCGTTTATTTTCAGTAAACGATTAGTTGATTGAATTCAACAGCGCATGACAATATCTCTTCATACTGAACTTAAAATGAATTAGTTGAAAAAGAATGAATCCATAGGTGGCGCTGTGGTCGAAATATCTTCAAAAATCGTTCTCAAACTAGAAATAAATTTGGGTTCTATATATGCCAGGCGGGCTGAAAAGTTCTATCATTTCTATGGGTGGAAGCCACTAGAATTGAAACGATATGTTTTGTAGTTAGATCTAGCCTTCAAAAGTTAAACGCACAAATTTCCGCGTTGTCGGACAAGTGCTGCGTAAGTTATATAATTTTCAACGCTGTGTTTTGGAAAAATTGTTAATAATGAATTCTAAGTGTTAATGAAGCACTATTTTCGATCGAAAAAATCTAGTGATACCACAATAGCTTGATAAGTTTTATCAGGGCGGTCCATTTATAACTATTTTAGTAAATTCCGTACATATCAACTGAACACAGTGGGATTCCAAAAGAGGCATGACTGATGAATACACAGCAAAAACTATTAAATGACTTTAGTTGACTTTAGTTGACCGTAAATTGAGATTGATCGAGAAAGCTGATACGCTAAGTGAGTCAAGGGAACGTAGTATCACGAATCGTTCATTAAAATTTGGATTTGCGAAACATTCGTGCCAAGTGTATACGTGAAAACTCACAATTGGCAACCTCACCGCGGCAGGTATTGATGGAAACCGTTTCAAAATTGAATTGGACTTCGAATCCCTACCCCTTTGACCGTACCCTTCATTCAGATTTGACCCCAAGCAACATATTGCTGAACTCAAAAAATATAAGCTGGAAAGGAATCGTCGACAACTATACAACAAATATTACTACCAAATTATTATAGAAAAGTTGGAAGATTGCTATAGTAAGCGTAACTTCTTCAATGACAACTGTAATATTCCAATTATCAGTGGCATTTTAGATATAAAGATGTGGTCTAAAGTTCTTTTTGACTTCTGAGATATTTAATCAATAAATATGATGGTATTATTTTAATGGGATTGGAAATGTTACAGGAGAGTTGAGTTCCAATTTACCCCCAATTATCAAATGGTTCTATGAGAACGTCATAGTTTGAATTGGCCAAACAATATTTATGCTGTAAAATGTCATATAAAAGTGAACAATGGCATTTCCTTAGGCCAAAATTTGCAATCAATATCTAAAATAACTCTAATCGTCCACTTCCTACTAACTAGATTTGCCGTTTCCATATTAATTTACTTAGAGGCGATAATGTTATTACCATATTTAGTTCGACCATTACCCCGCAAACATTGTAGTCATGCTCGACTGAGTTAGCTGAAGTAGTTTAGACATTTAACCAAATAGTGGCCGGAGACACATACAATTTAAAAAATTTTATGAGCTTCTTATTTCACTTAACTGCGCTACCCTCCGCACTTCATTTGCATCTATGAGATTAATTGAGTCTATAATAAGTTGAGAAAACTAAATGTCTGGCTAATATTATTATAAATATAACTGACACGACTCGAAGACGTGAAAGTAATAATGCTTTGTTTTTATTGCCCGAGAAAAATCCAATTGATATTTATCCTCTATTTTATATTGCGTAAAGGATATCTAATGTGATTCTATATATAAATTACATTTTGACCTCACTATGCTACCATTTCGGGTTATTCATATAATTTCAACCTATAAATGCAACGGTGATACAATTTCGCTTCGTAAACTTCATACAAAAATCTTTTGAAAAGCGACACTAGTATTAGGGGTTCCCATACTTTTTTTTTTTTAATTAAAGTATTTTGGAATTATTTGCTTTGATTTAGAGTTACCTCAGTATTGACGGCATACACAGTGCAACAATTTGAGCGTTTTGAAATTCAGTTCTTAGTTTAATAGATATCTAACAATAAATCACTGCAGATAATAAATCCAAAACAGCAAATTAATTTATAAAAAATCATTAAAAAAAATTTCCACTTTCTTACTTCTAAGTATTAGTGTCTGCATTTCTTGAAGAATATATATATAATTTAAGTATTTATTTCGTCTTCATTATAAGAGGGCACTATTATTTTGTCATCTTCGGCAGTGAAAAGCCTCTCAAAGAGACTCTAGTCTCAACCCAAATAATTTCGATATCTGAGAGATGCCAATAAAATCAATAAAAATTACAACAACATGTTTCTCAGTATGATGGAAAAATATTTGAATCCAAAATTGGATGAGTATTTCTACTGAAAATGGCTGACAAGCCGAGATCAACACATGCGTATACTAAATTTGAGCGAATTGTGAATTTGTGCAAGGCGGAAGAGAATGAAGCGTAGTCCACTTTTGTGACATGTACTTCGATTGCGATAAAGCAAGTCATCAATGTGGCATCAGAAAAAATATTTGGTATGTTCAATTTGCATATTATTCGATTTTTATGGAAACGAAGTCAAGCTGAGACACAGTGCGCTTTGTGAGCCATCGAAAGTCATTCGAACTTGGGACTGAGCGTCTTCGATTTTGCGTACTTTAATCGGATGCTATTAGGAGTGCCACCTAAGGTCGCATAAGGAAATTATGGAGGTCTCGATAAGCGTCATGAAATCATGTCAATCGATAGAGCACTAGAGTAGGTACATGAACAGAACATAAGCGGAAAGCTGTTATAATTTCAACATAATATTAGGTGAAAAGCATAAGATACTGTGGATTGAGATGAGAGAAAATTTTTCAACAAAGGCCCTTTAATTTTATTTAAATAAACAAACTTCTAAAATTATTAAACCAACTGGCATATGCAACAAAAATGAGATACTACATACATACAGATACATATATACAAATCATCTATTCAAAATTTTTCACAACCGTCTTCATACGTATACTCCACACAATCACTGCAATACTTCGCCAAATAAGCGCTCGCACGCTTTTCATATCCGATCAACACTTTTAAAGCCACTTGATGAGGGACAGCGTTAAAGTAAAGCGGCATGCATGTATACATTCGAGATAAGTGAGCGTTAGATTTGACCAGCAACCGCAGTATTAAATGCCACTTAACACATTAAATAACAATATAATAATAACTGTACATTGTAGATAGTAAAAACCGTTAAACGCTTAGTATGCGCTGTGTCAGCTGACAACATCGGAGTGACAGCGAAAAATCAGCATCAAAAACATACAAAGTTCATTATAAGCAATGTTGCAACACACAAAACGTACGTTAATGAAAAAACAACAACACTGCAACAAAGTAAAAACAATGTCAAAACAAAAGCGTTTGCTACGTGAACTGGATTCGTGTATTTTGTGTGTTGTTGGCGTTGATGACGTGGTTGACTGTTGGCATTGTTGCTGTTGTTACCTTGATAGCTGACGTAATTTGTGAAAAAAGTGTACTGTGGCATGCCACGTTTGACCATTTGGCTTTTTTTGTGGCCGCGCATGTGGTGGACTAAGCTTAAAAGTAAGCAGAGCCTCTGAAAGTCGTGTTTATTCTGGCAAATATTCAGGTTGCGTATACGCCATGGCGCTTAGAATGAAATGAAATGATATAGGTAATAGTAGTAGGCAGGTGAAGGCAGGATGCTCTTTTCACGTCAGTGACTACCACTGTAATACTCATTTTGAGCCTTAAAGTATTTTTTCCACTGTGATGAAACCAAATTTGGAGTATTCTGCATTGAAACCTTATTTTTCCTTAATGAACATTGTTATTTTACTCAATATAAAGACGTAGTTGTTCTTCAACAATCGTTTTATTGTATTTTATTATTTCCCTTCCCAGGTTAGGGTTTGAACTATTCAGCTTTATTTAAATATCCATTGTTTAAAATTCCTAGCTACCTTATTTAGGGTCACTCTTTTAGGAGAAAAAATTTAAAACCACTTTCCACGGAGAATATTAATATAATGCGTGCAACTAAGCCAATTAAACATGAAAAACACTTTTTTTCATTATTATTTTTACGCTTTTTATTATTATTTTCACACGTTATTTTTACACTTCTTTAATGGAACTTTGGTAAAAATTTTTACTTTTTCTAGGTACTACTCTTGATTCTCTACTCTTCTCTATCTTTCTCTTCTACTCTTGACAACTTTTTCATGATTTGGTGTAAAAATGTCACTTGAATTGTATGGCAAACCCAATTGGTTTACTCTGCTATTTTTTCCATTCCATTCCACAAATTCTTCATACAGGCTTAACATAATCAAATCACTTCACATATCTTCGAAATAATATGCAACAGTCAAAACTGAGCTAATTCAGGGTACGTGAAGTGGCAATTAACGAATTTTTTTCCTTTTTCTTTTCCTTCCATATAATGTCGAACATCTCCGTCATACTCTTAATACGACTTCAATTCCAAATACCTGTTTTGATAAATATATTGCAAATGTTTTCGATATTTATTGAATGAACTTCGTAGTTCGAAGGTTCCATTTCGAAGAGATTTTAATATCAGTGGATCTTTAGTATTAGTAGTAGTATTTCCTCTTATACAACCAATCACATAAAATAATTTTTCAACAATTATTCGAAATACTTAGAAGGTCACCTATGAGGAGCATACTCTCAATTATTTTATCCACAATTATTATTTATTAAATTTATTAAACAGATAATAATTAATCTAAAACTGTAAACGTTATTTCGGTTACCTGATTTGTATATGGGGACCATTGAATATGATTTCTAAGGAAAAACCATTCCGCAAACAATTTTAATAAGTCAAAATAGTATTTCGATCTGCTTCGCTAAACAATTAGAACATTTAAAAAAAAATGAAATAATATCTATGTGTATATATCTGATTTAAGGGTTTGCTTAGAAATGAAATTTACTCGAACAACATCAGCGCCTAAAATTCCAAATGGTGATACAACATATATAATCTATGCCAAAAGTATGAGGAAAATTAGTAGTAAAATTGCTATGCCTTAAACTGACTTTCTAAAAAAAATTTAGCAGAGCAAAGCTCTTTATTATTTATTTTGATCTTTTCTTCAAAATGCAGTGACATTGGTCACTCTCCTTCAGTTAACGTTCAGTACCAAAATATTTATGAATTCGATTTCAAATCAGATGTTACCTTTAACATATATGCATGGTTTTGGTTTTTAAATTTTTTTTTTTTTAATACCTTATGCGAATAATATTTATTTTATTTTGCAGAAAAATCTAACATAGTATAGTTTTATATTTTTTAGAATTTAATCTAGCAGATTGATACTTTTTGCTACTGCTACTTAACTCTAA
This sequence comes from Bactrocera minax, assembly GCA_021498325.1. Classification (NCBI taxonomy): domain Eukaryota; kingdom Metazoa; phylum Arthropoda; class Insecta; order Diptera; family Tephritidae; genus Bactrocera; species Bactrocera minax. Next base: position 8,055,118 of record JAKEEE010000001.1, read on the forward strand.
TACATGAAATAATGAGTTATTAATATTTATAATATAAACAAAAATTTTTTTTATATTATTCATATTCATCATTATAAAATTAATGTATATTTCCATATTTAAAATCAGTATTTTTTTTTAATTATTTAAAATTATTTAACCCGTTGCAAATCTAAGCTTAAATAATATTCTCTTATGAAATCACTTGACTCACTCTGTATCTATATATGTAAATATATGCAATTATTTAAACAAACAAGAAATGTGTTTTTCTAATCTCTACGTCAGTGATCGGCATTTTTCGGAGGCAGGAACGAAACAACGTCGTGTCGCTAGGGCGAATATGCCTTGCGCGAAATTCTTAATGATAATGAATGCTTTTTGGTGTTATGAATTATATTTTGTGTTTTTAGATTTTTACGGTCCAATATATTTCTTTCATTCGTAAAATATATAAGATGAGTAATGAAGTAGTGAAAATGCTTGTTTCACCAGGGAATGAAAAAAATTCTTAAAATTTAAGGTTAAATAATTCTCACTGGGTGTCTTTACTTTCGTGCTCACACACAGAGCCATAGTTCATCTAATGCTGACCATTAAGTCCGTAACCTACGTTGACCTGTTCTCATACTCAAGGAACTCAGATTTCAACGATTCGTTAGAACGAGACACCCGTTAGTTTTTGGTTGGCAGCTAATTACATATTTACTTTTCGTTTGCTTTTGCCATGCGCAGCCTTCTTCTGAAACTGCTTTGCTAACATGCAAGCATTCTACTTGGATATACACGGATAAATATTTAACTACTTACTTTTCACGACACTACCTATTAACACAGTGAAAAAAATTGCACTAATCACATAAAAAATATACACTATTTGTATTCACTTCACACTTAATGAAACCGAAGCTGTCGTAATTTTACGAAACACAACTTCACCGAACAAATACAGAAACGAAACTGAAGAAACCAGACGCTCGCCAAATGACATTTGACATTTGACATTTGGAAAAAGGAGTTCATTTTAAATATGGAAAGTCTTCCACAAATTCGTTCAGGAATTGTTTCTTGAAATTTCGAAATAGTATCACTAAATAAAAGTGTAGGAAATTTTTTTAAAATCCATATGGAGAGCGTAAAGAATAGAACGTAAATTAGCAAATGTCCTTTCGTGTGGCATTTTTTCTGTGTTGGGAAATGGTTGTAGCGAAAATTACTATTTTTGTATAATTTCAGTCGACTCATTCATTTGTTTTTCACAAACAAAGTGCTGCAAGAGGCTGCAAAATTTTTCTGATTTAAGTGTGTAAAGCAGACTTCAAATTGTCGAGAGCACAAAACATCTTCAGAAGATGGAAGTCTTATGTCGGAAGAAAAAGGTATAATAAGGCAGGAAAGGAGAATACGTTTAAATGCCTCACAGGGTGAGTCATGTGAAATTTTTATTATAAATACAGAACTTTTAATTACACAACATTTTGATTATTTTCACTTTTACATATTTAATTATGAGTTATCTAACTTTATAATTGAATATTATCTTTCTTTTATGCTGAAACATTGATAATTAGTAAGAAATAATTAATTTAAGTTAACGTTCATTATTACTAATTTTAATTACTCCCTGTTTGCTCAATAAACTTGAACTCAGCAACAACTAAATCGAATCCCATACACTCTATTAATGATTTATAATTTTGATAGCCACTCGAGACCCAATGACAATGCGCGATCGTCATCTAAAATTATACAGCTTCTTTTTAAAAAATGTCATCTTTTCTAATACTACCTACTTCCCTACTTCATTAACCAAATAGAAAAGGATGTAGAAATAGTTTGGCGCATAAATCTCGCCGAAAAGTATGTTAAAAAACTACTTCGCCTTTCAAGAAAATTACTTGAGATCGTAGAGATGAAATAACGTAAACGTAATGAGAGCGTAAATTGTAAAGGCTCTTTGAAGTGTGTAGCATATTTTTGTGCTGTTTTTATTTGTACGAATGTTTATTGGAAAATATTCCAATAACTCATAATGAACCTCTCCTTTTACCAGAGTACTTACAAACATGGTTTACAGCCGCCAAAAGTAATGCCGTTGCTTCAGGTAGGTCATCCATCACCTACCTGTCTCTGACAGTTGATTGGATTCGGTAGGTTTGACGTTTAGCAACTAGAAAGACACGGCCAGATTGAAATCGTGCTAAAGAAACATTGCAATAGAGACATTTTTAACCGCTGTCCACAATCACAAGTAAAAATGTAAAAGAATAAAAATAAAAATAAAAATAAAAATAAAAGAAAACACGAAATTTAAGTAGATTTGAAGAAATATTTTGCGATTTGCAGCTTCCAGGTATTAATTTCGAACTGAAAACGATAAAAAAAATTTTAGTGGACACTTAAGAAGTTTAATTAATTTTATTTATTATTGAAAATTCCAACCTCGGCTGTTTTAATATACCAAATAATCATTAAAAAAATATTTAAATAGTTACTCTGTATATTAAACGGTCAATATGTAATAATATTAGTCGTTGGGTGTTCTAATTTAAATGCCCAAAAATTAGAATCATTGAAAAATGCTAATTTTGAGGCGCTCTCGTTGTGATCGAGTCATTTTACATTGTGATCTGTGTTAATTCATGTTATAATATTTACAAACGAGAGCAACAATCATTTAGACTTAAACTTATTGTGTTATTTGACTTGTGTTATTTTAAGCTTGTAGTTTCAAGAAGTTTTCTGTTAAAACAAGTTTTCGTCAATTTTGTTGAAATGTATACTAAAACAAATCTATCTCCAAACGAAAATTTCAACAAAGACAGTAACAATAGAGAACATAAATTTTAATATGGCTCAGCCTAAAATCCTTAAGTCGCGATTACATTCATTTCACATATCAATAACTAACAATGAACAATAGATTATACAGATTCTGCAACGTAATTCCAAGAGGTCGTCATCAGTCTAGTAAAAATTCACAAATATTATACTATAACCAATAGGTCAAGCAGAAAAGCAAAAATCACTAATTATATTTCAACTCATTCAAGAGTATAACTTTGTCTGGTTGGGCGAAAGTGAAAAATTTTTCAATGAAAATATACTAAATGTCAAGTCAAGCCATCAATGCAAATATTATAAGAAAATTCTTTTTTGGTAGCTTTACCTTTTGAAAGGTCCCATCAAATATTGAAGTTTGTTTTTGGAATACGAAAGCTTTGCATAAAAAAGCTTTCAATTGTGGTTTAGTTTAAAAGCAAATAGATTCATCTTTTGCGTCTAATTTTTTTTTATCTTATTTTTTATCGGAAGGTAATTGGCAGACAGTAATATTTCATAACTATTGAATCTATAACTAAATTCATGCGATTTATCAAGAGATGGCGTAACTTGATTACTGTTCCATTATTCCAATATTTCGAACACGCTTTGGAAAGCTAATGCCCTTATGCATCTTTTTCAGTATATTTCATGCATTCGAAGCGTAAACAACAAAACTTTTTTTTAGCTTGAATATGTCGAACTTTGTGCTTGGAAACGTGTTTTTGCGACGAGTTCTCTTTCATTACTTTAATTTGAAGAAACCCTTAGCCGAAAGCCATCGTATTTTGGTCGAAGTTTATGGTGAACATACTTTAGCTAGGCGAACGTGCCAAAAGTGATTTGCACGATGTAAAAGTTGTGATTTTGGCTCGGAGAACGAAGAATGTCCGAAGCAGGAGACGGCCAAAAAAGTTTGAAGATGAGGAACTCGAAGCACCAGTCGTTGAAGATTAATGCCAAACATGAGAAGGCTTCCAGAATCTTTGGGAGTCACTCAAGCAATCATTTCAAAACATTTGAAAGCATCTCATACATTCAAAAGCAAAGAAATCGGGAGCCATGTGAACTGAAGCCAAGAGACGTTGAGAGACAACTTTGTATGCCATAAAATGCTGCTGTGTTCAACACTATAAAAAGAAGCCGGTTTTACATCGGGTTATGACTGGTGATGAAAATTGGATCCATTACGACAAACGTAAACGCAAAAAATCATATGTGAAGCCCGACGAACCAGCCAAATCAACGGCAAAGCCGATTAATCAAAATGCTAAGGTAATGCTCTGTATTTGGTGGGATCAGAAGGGCGTGCTGTATTATAAGCTTCTAAAACCGGGTGAAACCATTAATGGGGAACGCTACCTACAACAACTCGTCAAATTACGGCAATTGCTTGCTGAAAAACACCCGAAATTTGCGACTACTCACAAGGCTATAATTTTCCACCATGACAACGCTCGGCTTCATGTTGCAAAACCGGTTAAAAACTATTTCGAAAACTGCGGCTGCAAAGTTTTGCCTCATCCGGCTTATAGCCCAGACCTTGCGCCTTCTGACTACCATTTGTTCCGGTCGATGCAGAACGCCCTCACTGGAATACGGTTCACATCAGAACAGGGTACCAAAAAATTGGCTTGATTCATTCTTGACCGTCAAGGCAGCGCAAGGCAGTCCACAAATCGCCATAAAGGTGGCAAAATACTATAGGTTCAGATGGGTAATACTTTGAAGAATACTATTGTATATGTTTTTCTTAAAAAAAATGTTGAAATTAGAAAAAAAACCTCCCGAATATAGTTATAGACCCATATATTTTCATAAGGAGTATTGTATTCTCTTACAATTGGTCTTCCACATCACTCTTTCAAAGCACATATAAAACTCATTTCACAACTTTGTTTTAAATCTTGAGAAAACTTTTTCCATAAAAATTTGTCCAAGTCAAAGAGGGCTCCACAAACGACAAACGACCGCTGATTCGATGATGAGATTCAATATCAGTCAACTTAAACACATTTTTGCTTGACTAAAGTGCTTTAACACTTTAATTGTCCGAATGTACAATAATAACAACAACAACAACAAGAGCGTATATATGACCCTGAAGCGTTCAACCGTCGACGCCGTTGTGAGTTGCACGTTGCACGATTCTCATTTCCATTGCATGCGTTCATGTTCCATGCGAAATGGTGTCAGTGTCGCGATTTCGCTGCGCCACACTTATCCTTGTTATGCTATGCACTAATTGTTGTTGTTAAGTTATATGCATTTTCATTTTACTCTGCTTTTGCTCGATTACTTTTTGTAAAACTGCAAATATGCGGAGTAAAAAAGTTTTATGCTCATTTCGACATTGGTGCGCTGCGGCCGCGTTGCACGCTCACATGCCCACCGAAGCTCGAACCCCGAACCCCGAACGGCCGAACGACCGAAGGACCAACCGTTAGACCAAGCGACCGACAGGCATCATTCGTCAATGTCGGCATGTACTTGCTTCGTCAGCCTGTCAGTCGGTCCATCAGTTAGTTGCCAGTCTGCCAGTCAGTCAGCCAGCTAGCCATTTACAGTACATTAGCTGGGCTGGTATATGACACATGCTACATGCCACAAGCACTCACGCTGGCATTAAATATTACACACCAAGACAATGCGTTCCACATTGTAAGAACAACAACAACAACAACAACAACATGAATGAGAGAAGCAGAAGCAGAAGCAGAAGCATTGCAGGCATGTTTCATGGTCAAAAGCACGCTGCCGCTGTTGTTGTTGTCGCTGCCAGCACAATCGGCTCGACGCGCCTCAGCTTAGCTTAGCTTAGCGCAGCTCGGCCAACTTGCCACACATTGTTTCACTGCCGTTTATTGCCCATATTGTGCTGTATTGCGTGTTGCATGTTAGACATTGTGGCTGGGCGCTTCATAAAGTTTTCAAGACCAGCATGTGTATTAAGTTCACGCCAACTAGAAGAAGCACAGTGCAGAGGGCACAAAGTGCCATAGAAAAAAGTCTGCATTTTATAGTGGTGCACAGTTATTAACTTCAAGTGCGAAAACACACACACACACAAACAGGCACATATTAAATAATATACGCCAATGTGCATATATACTTAAGTACACTAACGCTTAAAAGTAAAGCAACACAGCGTGGAGTATTACTTTCGACTTCTTTGTTTAAGGATTTTGAAAGATTGCCAATTATGGGTGTTGCCACATGGTTAAGTTCGCCTGTTACCACTCGTTGTGTTGTTACTTGAATTTTTGTTGTTGCTGACTATGTAGGAATAGTACTAAATTTCGACTAAGTTTATGAGATTCTTGAATATACAGTGGTTATGCTTATACGAGTTATCGATGGAGAGAGTGGTAGCATCATACTCTATAGCTGATGAGTGTTCTTATAAAGAGAATTCCAATCTATCAGTTCAATATCTGAATGAAAGTTGTGCCAGTATCTCGAGTGACTTCAGTTGTCATTAAATAGAAGACCATTTTGATTTTCCTGCCTTTAAATTTGTCATTACTCCCTTGTCGACTATCTAAGTTCTAAAAAGATCATTTGCATTATCCATTTCACATAACGGCAAGTAGTGTAAGAATTATTTGATTTATGGAGAAGTATTATTGTACGGCTAGAGTGGATGATCTTCTACTAATAGCTCCAAGTTTTCGAACTTACTATATACTTATAACTAGAACTATATATAACCATATATTATACTATAACTATGTACTATACTTACTTATTCTATAGAAATCTGGGATTAAATGTTAGGTGTTGAATGAATTTTTTGTTGTCCTAACAGGGAAATGTTTCTACATTAGTTCGAAACAAAAAAGTCTAAACCTCGTTCAAGTGAAAATAATCTGACAAACTTCGAGTTACTCTGTGGTATAGATATAGCCTCATGCACGTGACCGTTATAAGCTCTCTTATACTTACTACAGAATCATATTACAATTTATATTTCTTCCTTTGTTCAATGAGTAAAGTCATCAGAACTTACTTAAAGTACTATAAGTTTCCAAAGCACTACTTGTAGATCAGAGGTTCCATGCCAACAAAATGTTCTTTATAACCCTAATAACCTGTTATAATAAATCAATCACTTGTTAATAATAAGACATGCTTTCAGATGACAATATCCCAAAATCTCAAACTGCTTAAGTCACTATTCCAATTCTTTCAACTCTTCTAAGTCTTTCTACCATTCTTGAATTTATATAACTAAAAGTGGTGTTAGATTCAAGATTTATTTTGTAAAATTATATTAGTTGTATTATTTACTATTTATTTTCTTACTAATATACTCTCAAATCCTAACTCAAATATGTTTTCCTGATCAGGCATCTGACCTATAATGCTCACGACTCTAACTTTGAGAACATACATAGAGAATTTTTAGAAGAGAACTTTGTTTTGAGTCTATACAATGTGTATGTATTTGTATGATTATCGGTATCAAATCACTTGAATGGCGAAGAACTACTGGGTCTCTTCATTCTAAATATCTTTACTGGTCTAGTTGAATGTTCGGATTAGCCGATATTTCGCATTTTCTCATTTCAGTACTCCTTTATTATTAAATTAATTTCTGCAATTTTCCGTAATATGAACTCCACTGTAAGAGCTCTCATTCTCTCATTTAATTCATGCATACAGTCGCCTTGATCTAGATTGTGCTCTACCGGGATCTCGTTTTGGATCAATATGTAAATGATTTTGCTCTTATCATGCAAATGAGAGGGATCTGGTCTTGCATTTATTCCGAAAGTCTTTTAAATTTTGAGAAACCTTTATTACCTACGAGAAATAAACTTGAAAAAATATATATATATTTGAACATATATATTTGTGTTAGTAAAATTTGTGGCATTTATAGTGTTTGAACAGCATTTGGGATCTTAGACCACAGTAATTGATTCTTATGAAAAAAATCTATACTTTCCCACTTTTTCAGCCACTTCTATCTATATAACCAGGTTCATCACGCCGAATGTGCCGAATGTTGGCTTCCAATTATTTAGTTGTAGCTGATTTATCACATGACCCTTGACTTTACATAACCCACAAAAGTTGTCATACGGGCTTAAAACACTTCTTCCAAGTAGCTAATTCACTTCTTCCATTTCTTAGTATAATTTGGATATAAAAACTGTCCACTATTTTTGAATCTTGCCCTCACTTAAGAATTTGCAAGTTAATTGTAAAAAAGTGATGATTGTCAAATTTAATGACATGTGCTTAATTTGACAACTAGTTTGACAGCTACTCCTTTAGGAAATTCTATAACTTTAAACAAGCAGCAATTATTTATATATAGTATGTCTCTCCTTACCAAAAACAATTATTTATGGTTAAAAACGATGTTATATTCACAAACATAATAGTTTTTAATGCATCAAGTCTCTGTAATGTCGTTGCCAGTGCAATATTTTTCAGAAAATGACTTCATTGCCAAAGTGGAAGAAGATTTATTTTTACGAAACTTCCTTATTCAGCCTCAAATCATTTACATATATAATTATTATCAAATTTTTAAAGGAGAAAATGAGCTAAAATATTTGACTTTGCACCGAATATCAGCGACCTAATGGTTAAATTATATTTTAAAAGACTTTTCTCATAAACAAGTTTCGAAATGTTTGTCATAAATTAACTTAATTTTTATAATAATTATAGGGATTTTTTACTACTCTTTTTACTTATAAATTATTACTTTGTGTCAATTCAATTCCATTCAATTTAATCCAGCATACTCACATTTGTTTTAGAACCTAAATATGCACATAAATACTGAATCCTTTTCAAACATCGAAATATTATCTGTAGCTAACATTTCGTTTGCTTTTAAATTGTTTAAAAAAAAAACTTTTCAACTACAAAATTGTTAAAATTTCAATTTTTACAAATATTTCTATTACTAAACACCACATACTGCTAATATCTTCAACGCCACTGTACTGTATTATATATATATATAGGGGCCAATAATTACAGGCGATGGTGTTTGTGCTTCAGTAGTGGCTATGTTGCAGCCTCTGTGCTTCTGACTTTATGTTTTCTGAAATAGGTATCAACTTGCTGCGTGGCCAGCAGGGCGTATACGCAGCCAAAGCGCACACACACACACACACACACACCCAGATGCAAGAGCAACGCCTGGGGTACGTGTTACTCATACGCACCATTGACCCAAATTCCATAGACATACATACAAGGGTTTTGCATGCGTTTGCATATGAACAAGTGTGGTTATTAGAAATTCACACACAAGCATGCAAATACGCCACTTTTCGCTTTATTTTTGCCATAGCCAAATTTAATTTAAATAATCAGACCAAGTTACTGGCCATTAATTGCATAATTTCCCAAGCGGCAGCACCCGCCGCCTACAGCATATGTGCACGTTCATTAATGCTTTTCCAGCTGAACACCCTTTTTATGCACTCATGTACACACATATACACACACACACACACATGTATACACATATGCATATATGTTTTTACCCAGTTCTTACGCCAGTGTGCGTGGCATGAGCGCAATTTGTGGCGCTTCCAAATATTTGCTGGCGCTGGACGTCAAAAATTTCAATGCTCCAAAAGGCGCACACGCACACTCACAAAAAAAAAGTAGAAGAATAAGAGGAGCTTAAGAGTGCTAAAAGAGTTAATGATTTCTGTTTTTTTGGTTATTTTCTCTTGCAAAAGCGCTTAAAGTTAAATGGACACTGGCATAAAAATTTACAAAAACGACGAATTCTAAACTGCAAAAAGTGCAGAATTGCATACAAATGCTTTAAACACACACACGCACACGCACACACGGTCGCTCAGCGCGCACCCACCCAAAACTGCGCTGACCAACTCTGTTGGCAAGCGCTCACATCAAATTAGCTGTGGCTGCGGCTGCAGCTGTGACGTCAGCGGCGGCAATAGCACCAACAATAGCAGCGCAGCAGCTCAGCCTCGCAAATGTAGGCGACACATCAAGCTAACGGCGACAGCGACGCGCGTGCAGGGCACGAGGTATTCAATGCAACCGCTCTTTAAACATTTGCCAAGTATGCCGCAGCAAACTGCATTCACTAAAAATAGCCATGCGCAAGTGAGCAAAGCAGCAGAAGAAGTCGAAGTGCACAAACACACACACACACACATACATATGTATATGCATATATCTCTCTGCCGTCTGCTGTTGGCGCTTTAGCTGCTCATTCGACCGCTCATTGTGGATCGCAAGCCAAAAATTATTTAAATATATAATGAACACACACAAACACACAAACACACATACAAATATGCCGCGGCCGAAGCGTTCATTAAATAAATGCATAGATAAAGGCAAATACACACACATATAAGTGCTAATATGTGAACTTGCCACAGTTTTGCACATACACAACACACTTCGCATACAAACCGACAAGTATTTGCTCATGTGTGTGTAAATATACTTACACATATGTGTAAGTGGCTAACAAACCGCTTGGCTTGCACGCTATTGGTCAGTTTTACCGTTACTCCTGCGCGGCATTTGTCCAGCGTTATTGGTCCAGCAAGTATGCGCCTGAAAGAAAATAAATTTCGGTTAGAAATATTTCCCGGCGCTGGCAAAGTGCGCACAGCGGCGGTGTGCGAAATGTTAACGGCACAATGGCATAATGGCATGACGGGCTTGCACAGCGGAAGTAGTGTTGCATTTGTCAGCGCGTTGAATTGCAAATGCTAATAATTTAACGGGAAATAATATCATTTGCAGGCAGCAAATACGCACACATGCACATGAACAAATACACATACATATATACAATTATGGGAGAAGACATAACACACATCTCTCATTCATACCACGAACATGCATTATTCATGCGCTCATCTATTCACTCATTCATTCGCAAATTTCTATAAATATATCGCTGACACTAAACACATATTTACTCGCATGCATTTCTCTGTGCATTTATGGCGAATACTAAATCATATTTTATAGTTTTCGATTTCTTTTCAATATTTTATATGTGAAATTTGGGCATAAATCTTTCATCAACTGCTCGTTGCTTAGCGAGTTGGCAAAAAAAGCGTGTGCTGTTTTTTTTAAATAAAAATGTTTAAGCTTTTTTATTTACATTTAATGCCGTTAAATCTATATATACACTGAAATCCCATAGAATTTCTGCGATTTTTTCGACTGTGTGCAAATGTATGTAACAAATTCATGTTAAATCAATAGTAAAATGAAAATGTGAAATTAATTTGTTGAAATATGCAAATATTTTAAGTGATTTTCTATACGTTTACGATTTCATAAAAATTTTAAATGTAATTGCCTACTTATGTTTGCAAATTATGTTTTTTATGTCAACAAATATTTTTAAAGCAAATTTGAGAGTAAATTTGAGCTGTTTAAATTAGAAAGTGTTAAGCTGTTAGAATTTCTTCTACAATGATAAAAGCTTACATATGCCTATTGAATTTGCAATTAACGACCAATTTGCAATATAAAGTGCAAATTATTTCGTAAAAGACAGGATAAAATATTTTATAGTTCTTGTTGCTATTTACACTATATCATATATTGATGCTATATTTCCAATATTGATTTCATTAAGTATAAATGTATATGTGTGGGCCCCAAAATTTCATAAATTGTGAAAACCCATAATATTCTTGCTTCTCTAGACTTTATTTTGTAGCCTATGTGCATGTAACGTCATGACTTTTAGGTACTCACGTACATTCAGCATGGGCGGCATGGCGTATACGCAACTTATTATATTCGACAAAAAAAAGTGTACTCACGAACAGCCGTTATAAATACTAAATACACACTACAATTTAGATAAAATTTTTTTTATTTGATTAACAATCAACCTGGTTGGTGACCTCAAATAAAAATTTGATTTGGAAATATCTATATCTTTCACACTATGTGCGATGCAAAGGCAGGAAATGGCATAAGCTTCAGTTCCCAAGTAAATCGGATCTACGAAATGTAAAGATTTAAAGTTATACCAGCACTATCTCACCACCAGTTACAGTTGTTCCTCCAAATTACTTATGGCGTATTTTACGCTATTGTAACAACAACAACTGCATTATTTCTCTCAATTTCCACAGAACGGTGTTGGGTGAGCCCAATTAACTGATCTGCGATAATTAAATGACATAATTCAAAAAATATATATATATCGACAGACTAAGTGTAACAATAACTTTTAAGTTGTACAATAAATTAATTGCTGCATCTTGTAATGGTAACTTTCAGAAGGAGAATATGTCCAATTTAACTAACTAAAACAAGCAGATCAACTGAACATTTAATTTAAATTAAAGTTTATTATTTTTATTTTATTTTACTGAAAATTTAATAAGGAGTTTTCTCGAATTTTTATTTTATAATACTTTGCTCCGATTACGCAATAATAGTCTATTAGAAATAGTGGTTCAAGTGAGTGCTTTTGTTACTATTTCAGTTCCTTAGAGACATAGCTCCTGTCAGCCTAACTACTTTACCTTTGATGTTATGTATGTTATGATAAAAGTAAATATCTAATAAATTTTACTGCTTACCTGTTTAGTGTTAATATACAATTATTTGTTATATTTGTCATAATGCGCTTACCTGCAAATAAATAAAAATTAAATAATTTGTTTAAGCATTTTTGGTAAATATGAAATTTTGTATTAAATAAATAATAAAGAATGGAAATGTATACAAAATTGTTTAGAAAAATAAACATGCTACTATTTATTTTATTCAGACAAGGACAATCGGAGACCAAAAGTACTCTCTGAGGTATAAATTGAAAACAAAACAACTTTCAATATGATGCCTTGTGTCATAAAAGTTAGTAGAAGAAACTAAAGGGTATTCCAAAAGAACAAAGAAAGTAATAGTTGTCGATTATTTTGTGCAGAGAATATATTTACTCTCCAATTTGGAGTATTTGCTACTAAAGTTAACCGACTATAAAGAAATGCACCCTTCGCCCAGCTTGTTGCAAGTTCTTAATCAAAATATGCTAATTTTTTTTATTATAAAGATCTAATTAAATATTAGTCTATGAGAAAATGCCTTTAAATGCAGTAAACCATTAAACCTTAACGGGATGTCCTGATCTGTTTATAAGCGAGAGAATGAAGATAGAAATGCTAAGATGAATAGAACTCGCATTCTTCCAAACAAATTTGATATTTGGCATACGGAAAATTACGAACTTACAGCATAAATGCCAGTTGTACAATAACCGGTCAGAAATCCTATAACAACAACCAATAATACTAATATTCACGAGGACAAGAAGTGCACTAGACATCTTCCGATTCGCTTCAAGTGTCAGAGAGACAACTCGCTCTGTCACTGTGCTCACATGTGGCCCAGCCGTTAAACAAGTAACCCCGGGAGGACATTCCCAACCGCTCCCAGTCAAGTAATAATGAGAGAAGAGTGCTTTTTCTTACAAACTCACCAGTGTTTCTGCTCATATAAGTCAGGTCAACAGGGACTCATACAAGTCAAGTCTTTTCAGGATGCAATCGATAGTGAGGTCGAGTGGTACTAAGCTAATAATACACGGTTAGAGAGCACAAGACTAGTAGCGAGGTCTGACAATAGACTCCACCAACTTGCCATCAACTTGGCTTCTGACCTCTTCGAATCATCCGTGAAGAAGTTCACTGCCGCGAGAACGAAATTTCGTGCATGTGCACAGGTAGCAAGAATTACTACAGAATTACAAAATCTGTATAAATTTCGAACATCAGGCGCCTGCATAGCCAAATACCGTTAGAACGAACAAAGTACTTCGATTAAATGCTTTTCCACAGCTTATTTGCTGTAAACCTACGGTTGTTTTGCTTGTTCAGATATTATGAGGAATACTGCCTCAAATCAAAAAAATTAAACGGAATATAGAATTTTCAATGGAAATACTCGCTTAGTTCCACAGAATTACCAGCGAACAATTGCCGCACTCAATGGTCCATAGTACAACACGCTTTGCATTTCCACACACTCCACTCTCTTAATAACATCATCCCTAGGTGTACTAAACTGCCAGTGGGAATTTACCTGCCAGCCAGCTATGTAACGGCAAAGGTAGTGTGTGAGAGAGAGAGAGAGAGAGAGAGATTATACTTTGACGTGTTTCAACTTGTGCAGTGAAATCGAGCAGCAACAAAACAAAATGCACACGGTTGGAAAGTAAATTAAAATGGAATTCGCATGAAATTCATACAAGCGTACATTTTACCGTTATCAATGCATTTGCGCATAAACAGCCGTTATTCAAATCGATTTAAAACAACCTGCCTGCCATTGGCGCCCGTTTGACAACAAAAGCCAAAACCAAAGCAAAGCGAATCAAATGTTTCCAAATAAAAGCGGCAATTGCAGCATTAAACAACAACAATGCCAATAAAGCGCAGAATTCCGCAAAAAAACTCGAATATGTTGCCTTGGGTGCTACAATGAAAAAACGCCTTTTTGCACCGTTAACACGCAAGTGGCCCAATCTAAAACTAAAAGTGCAACTCTATTGGAAGCACTGGGGAAGATCTGGGTGCTTTGGCTTTCAGCGCTTTATTCAGCTAAATTTGGTTTTGGCTGAATAAGTGCTGAAAACCAAGAGATCGAAAAGGTCGGATGTGAAGTTGCAATGTAATTACTTTTTAGGCTTCACACAACTCGTTAACTAACAAAAGTCCAGACCTCTCATTAAAAACACTTATTGAAATGTAAGAGATAACTTGAGATCAAGAATTGATAGTTTTTCTGTTGTTGTGAAAGCATAAAACCTTAGTAAGTCGTACTCTGTTTTCAGAAGAGAGCATGACTTTCAACTTAATTGCACCGGGTCTGGCTTAATATTTTAAAACCATGCCCATCCCATCCATCCCATCCAACAAAATTACGGCAAATGGAATTTTTCAACCTTGAGAGAGCTGGACACTCCTTAAAATATATAATATGCTTAACTTTATCGAAACAGTGGAACATTTTGCAATATTCGCGCATATAAAGTCTTATAGATAAAGACTGCGATTCTGCGCTTCATATTCTGATTCGGATGAAATTAAGATTGCAACAAAAGGAACATAATTGAGAGTACCTACCTATACTTAGGCTAGCAGAATCACACAGTCCTAACAATGATTAATGAACCAAAGGATTGGGGCATAGTTCCAAGTGTAGCTAACTTCCCTTTTGCAACATCTGCTCAGACAAGGCCCTGAAATATAGGGTGGTGAAATTATAGTAAAATTGGGGCTTGCTACTGTCTTTTTAGGTACAATCTAGGCTGAGAAGAACAATACTATTTGATCATCTGTTTGAGCAGAATATTTGACGTAAGTCAGAAGCTAAGAACGAACTTAAATCCGATCGACGACAGATCGGACAGAGAGTTAGATAGAGTTTCAAAGTTCACTTGCACTAATAATGTAGATTTGAGAAAAGTTTCATTGATTAGTTTTCTGGAAACTAGCTGCTGATCGATGGAAATATAGCCAAGCCTATGACATCTGATAGTCGACATCGACTTTGTTGAACAATTCGTCTGGTTGAAAAAGTTCACATGGTCAAAAGCTTTGTAAAAAATTTTAAGTATTTCTCTTAACAGCAGTTCGCTTGTTATATTCATTTTAGAAAGATCTGTCCTCATCGCCCATCGGAACCAAAATCAAAGTGGTGATTGGTAAATAGCCAGAATTTATATAATCTAATTTATTGACCAGGTGGTTCCATGGAATGATATCTCTGATGAGTCTCCCTCTCCCTCTGTCTTTCTCTTTTTAATTAAAATGGTTTTCAGACATAAAAGAAAGAGATCTCTTTAATGATCCGATAGATAAAAAACATGTCTACTGGCAAAAAGTTCATTCAACATTCTAAAGAGAAAGCCAGAGAACCCTTTTCGTAGAGTGTTAGACACGAGCTCATCGCGAGTAATGATTGGCAACACTGGTCAATATCAATTTCAAACTGGATACTGCTATGACCACAAAGCTGCTTTATTTGTGGGCTTTGACCATTCGATAAGCTTAAATACTGGCGACGAAGCCTAAATTTAGAAACCTGTGATGCATGCCACAGAGGCGTGTAGCTCTCTAAGGAAACGGAAATGTATCCAAACCGAAGTGCCGAACTAGTAGGACCAATTTCCATTTTACCATTTTACACTTTTTCGACACGACACAACACGAAATGGCACGACGAGTGCGCTGTGCGCTGAACGCTCCAGCTTTTGTGGCTCTCCTTGCCAGATATTGTAATGCTGTCAATATTAGCTGTTGTTGTTATATTTGTTTCTGTTGATGTGTTGTTAATATTGTAGCTGTTGTTGTTGTTGCTCTAGTAGGCAAATGTTGCAAGGTGCCAAGGCGCTGCGGACGCATTAAGTGTTATACTCGTATATGCGTCTCACCCCGCATCCGGGGTACAACAAGGCCTTTTGCCAATAAACGCTCGAGTATTGACTAAACTAAGAAATGTTATCCTTTCTTTGCGAATCAATTCACATGACATTTGCGTAGCTTTTCAATGTTCAAACACATATCGCCATACACCAACTCAACCTCACCAACATGCCAACTTGCCAACTTGCCAACTGCTGCCACTTCAATGGGAAATGCAACTTAATGCCATGCAATTCAATCCAATTCCTTTCCATTCAATTCAATTCGATTCGATTCGATTCGATTCTATGCAATTCAATGCATGGCAAATGTAACGCTGCCGCTGCCGCTGCCGTTGCCACTGCCACTGCCTTTGAGCCTTCACGCCTCTCTCTGTGTGTGCGTGTGTGTGTGTGTGCGCGCATAATCAACACCAAAACGCACACAAACACCAAATGGGTAAACATAAAAAGGCACAACATGCCACATGCTACATGGCACTTGCCACATGTGCTGTATGCATGTAAATTTAAAGCGAAACTGTAGAGATTTACATAAGTGAACTCTTTAGAAATGAATAGTTGCAGGAGCGGAGCTGTAAAAGCTGAATGCAGCGAGGGGAAAACGTTTCATTTAACACTTAACATTGCCAAAGGTGCGCATTGTGTGCTTTTGTAAAGAGAAATAGGAAAAGTTCGCCAAGATAAGAAAAATTGTAGTAAAATGCAATTACCTGCAGTCGTGCAACACACGCCAAAAACTCAAACACACCAACAAACTCAAGCACACAAAGAGTGCCCTTAAACAGTTGCACAATCAACTAAGTAATGCTTCTTCCCCACTTACTCTGCATTATTTCCGCTATTTGCCGCTCATATTATATCTGTGTTTTATCTTTCTCTCCTTCCCTCTAACTTAATATAATATATATCCTTATCCGTCTCTCTTTGTCTGTCACATTTTTACATTTTCATATATATCTCTCTGTCTCCCTCTTTCTATGCATTTCTTGCACGTGTCTTTAATCTGATCTAATTTATTTGCCTTGGCTTACAATTTTCAAAATTTCAACTTTCTGTCAGCGTAAAATCAGCGGTAAATCATAGTAGGTATAAATGTGCGAGGGTAGCTTGCTAACACAGAGCAGAAATTTTTAAAATAAAATCGGTTCATTTTAACAACGTAGATACGTGTTTGTTCCCCACAATACGTTTTTCTACTACACTTTTGTTAAACTGAGTTTTGTTAGCAAAATTCATACTTAGGGCAGTCGGATCTACGTAGGCGGAATGGACCTGGATTTATATTTAACTCTGCCAAAAATTATTAAAGTTAATTAAAATTATTTTGAAAATATTTTCTGCCCCACAACAACAACGATAACACCTAAAAATAAATAGGTTCCTAAAATAAATAGGCGACTCGGTGCTCATTTCGGCATAGGTGACTTTTCTACAACTCCACAATTAAGACTGCTCATATCCGTATAAAAGATAAGGGAATAAAACATTGAATATAAGCTTGAAAATTTAATACACTACATGAAGCCTTCATTCAAAGCGAATGCCAATCACAAGCGGCGCTATCAAAGACCGAGCTAACAGTGTTGCCTTTTATGCTGAGGAAGTCATTATCAACTCTTCCGCTTTATTATAGAGAAATCTCTCATAAAGTGGAAAAGAGAATTCTTCTATCATCACAATTAAGTTGAATGTATGTATAGTCCATAAGAGAAATCAGTCCTTTCCATACTTTACGAGCTAAGGGTCCTTATTCTAAATTTAGTAATAGTATAAAATTTCTTTCAAAATCAAAATACATGTAATAAGATTTCTAAGTAACGGTAAAGGTAAACCAGCAGCTGTTGCCTAGCCGACGCTCTTTACTGCAGATAAAAAAAGCTTTAAACCAAATCGATCGATCCAGTCCTTAATGTACCTCTTATACTGAAATGTTCTTCTTGACGCCACATATTTCTTCCAGGTCGCACAGAAATCTCCGAATTTCTTCATGAAAACCTCTTGATTGATTGCCGATTTACTTCGCACATAAACGAACATTTTGTTTATGTCATTTTTTCCGCCGTCATGTCGGTCGTGTCGGTCATGTCGCTTCGGTCGACTTGAACTCGCTTATTGCAAACAATGCTGATATCAGTTGAAATATTTTGAGCTTGAATATTTTTAATACTCTATGAATTAAGTGCTAAGTAAGAGATCCGAATGTTCTTGATGTATGCTCTCAAGATTTCTTCGAAGAGATAAGGGTATATTTTTTGAATACAGAAAATAAATTTCTATAGCCAGTTGCAAATTCGAAATCCCGACTTCTGGTGATCAAAGTTTGTTATTTAAATTTTATGATTTTTACTATCTGATCTACCAGTACGCTGAATGTGTTGGATTTTATGCTCTATGAGGGATCTGTGAGGAATTCCCAACTATAAATTAAAGCACTCCTTGTGTGGAGTATATCCTGAAAATTCCCTCGATCACTGACTTTTGAAGCTGTGCTCATATGCAAACAACGAAAAGTTTTCAGTAACAACAACAACAGAGCGCACGCAATCTAAAATTTTCGGTGAATATTTTTCTATCTCTAACATTCAACAACACTGAACCCTTTTTGCCTTAAATGCACAAACGAATTTCTTCTTATTTTCCCTCTTTTTCCGCATTCCTTTAAGAAAAGAAATGCGCAAGCAAACAGGAAGACGTTGCAGAAAAAAAAAATCTCATATATCAATGCAAAGTATGTAGGTGGCAAGCAGCGGCGATCTGTTGGCAGTTGCTCGGAAATAGTGTCAACAACTTCGTTGTAGCATGACAAGGGTCGAAGGGCGATGGCGAAGCTCAACAGAAGCAGAAGCATAATTTTGCATTTTTAATGTGGAATCACAGATTTTTGCAAATTACGACAATTATATAATAATTATGAATATTTATGAGGGCTTCTCAGCATTGGAGAAATCGAAATCGATAACGCGAACGCGCTGGAAGCAATATTTAATGCAAATATATACATTTAGTTGCGCAGATGGTGCACCGATTCCATTGGTGTAATATTTAAATGAAAAGCCTCAAAATATTTCTTTCGACTTTTAGAACTGATATTTATTACAGTAGCGTGCTATAATTTTAAGTAAATGTGGGACAAGTCGAACGAAACTTCGTTAAGAGAGTGACAGAGTGAGAGAGAGAGGAAATGTAAACAGAGAAAGGCAGAGAGAAATAAATCTATATCAATGTTCATTCTTCTTTGAACCATGTAGCACTACTCTTACCCACAATAAATTAACAACATTCTGATTTTTGGTTGAGTAAATAGCAAGAAATAATCCCACAACTTCTCCAGAGTTTCCAAACTAGCTCAGTTGCCTCACATGTACACAAATCTCTTTAGGAAATACTCGCGGTACTTCGAGCATTCAAATGCTATTGGATATATATTTGTCAAAATTTTAAAGCAAAAATCAGGACGGCCTTCTGAGTCCTTCCAATTATAGTTAAAACACATCATTTCAATAACTCTACGCTTAACAAATGATTCTTAATTTTAAGGGAATTTAATATTTGGTGCTATTAACAATTGAATTACAAAATCGGAAAACTTATTAGCTTATGTCTATATATATATATAGAATAAATACAGAGACACACAAAACTTGCTCAATTTCAACTTTCTTTCGAGCAGAAATGTTGACCGCCGATAATAATTTCTTCAGAAAAAAAATCTCTCTGTATATCTCTCTGTGTATGGCTGCGTATCTGTATATTATAAATATATTTGTGTTATATCAGACAAATTTTTTATTTTTTTGGCAACAATCAGTTTCACTATTCAAGATAATTGCTAACGGGGGCGATACGTCGATTATAGTGATCTTCAAACTTTTCGATGTCATTTTTGTATCGAAAAAAGACGCCCCAAAATTTGGCATCAGTATTTATGTTCACCACTCCATTCTCATTAAATTTCTTTCCAAAGAACATAACCGTGAAGTTTGGGATTAGGAAAATATTGCTGTGAACCCGATCTGGATCTGGTGGACGAAGCAAGTCAAAGCCACCTTCTGCATTGATTTATGTTGCATTACATTCTTCTCCATAATAAATGGCGATTTTCATTACGTCAAATTCAATGACAGTTGTACCCAAACCTTAGAAAACGCCACTAATGTCAGTTTAGTGTCATTGAATTTGACATAATGAAAATCCCGAAGCCGCATATCTATCATCCTCATATTTTAATAATTCAAGATATCTTATTGAATATATTTATAGTCTGTTTAAAATTAGATCCAAATATGAATTCAGGCAGACGATAAATATATTTTCCGTAAATATTTCAATACAAGGCCAAATATTAGATAGAGTTTTGGCCTGAATATTTTGTGTCACGAGATGTTTATGGTAGTCCAGATATACACTAAATCGGACTCAGATTTTGTTCTCGTGGTTAAGATATTTGTTGAGAAATGTACAGCGCCCTCTGACGGACATATTTTTGCACGAGTTTGGTTGCTTTTAAATGAATATGAGATCTAGCTACAAATCGCATAGAAACATCAGTAATATTTTGAAAATAGCGCCACCTATCGAACAGATTTGCAGCGCGATAATATGTAATAAAAGAAAAAGGTAAGTAGTTACCTTAACTGAGGTTAAGGTACCTAAACAAAGTTAAATGAAATTGGTCCGAAATCTTCCGAACACAGCGCAAGTCTGTCCGATAGCGACTTTCAGTTGAACTATTTTATTTTATGTGAATCCGATATAAATTATGGACAGTTTTACAACGCACATGACTTTTTTTTCGCTTATATAAGAAATTATATGGATTTTATCATGATAACTGTCATATAAATGATATGTTTCCTCGGAGCATCTCCTGAACTTTCCTAGAAATGTTCCCATTAAATTGTTTTCAGTGATCGAGCAGTGATGACTCGACAATTTCTTTGCTTTAACGAATTTGCACACACACGCACACATACCACCGCTTCCTCTCTTTATTTCCATTTTTGTTAATTCATTTGAATGCAAAATGATACGAATTCGTATGAATATACATCAATTATGGCAAAAGTGTGTGTGCATATGTATTCATGTGTGTGTGTTTACTTTAGTTTTCAAATATTTTTCTTGCATTGTGTTTCCATTTGCATTTTGCTAAATGTCACTTGACCACCGACCATGACGATGATGAACAACTTCTGCCGTTCCCCAAGCGCACCAAACACTATACACACCCACACACACTTTTCATATATATTTATGCGTGTGTGTGTGTGTGCGCTCGAACTAATGCACTCGTGCATGCATCTCCTCAAAAGAGTCAAATAACTGATGTGTTCATTTGAATTGCATAACTCTGACATGTGGTCGATGCGGTTGAGATGCCGAGCAGCTGCCACAAAATGGCGCAAAACAAGCGGTACCAAACGAAACAGAGATGCAGCAGCAACGCAAAACAAAAAGCGCAATTGTTAGAAGACAGCTAAGTGAAAAAAAGCACAAAAAAAGTAAAACAAAAACAAAAACATAAAAGTGAAAGAAAAGGCGAAAACTAAAAGCAAATGCATATGAAACTGAATATTCGCAAACAGCAAATTGAGAAAATGGTGAAAGTTCCTCATTTTTGGCAGCGAGGCTTCCGCTTCGACCAGCGCTGCCACTCCGGTACCTTTGCGCCGCTGCCGAGCTGCCGAGCTGATGAGTTTGCACACCAAATGAGTTCACTCAAGTCGAGTTTCCTACAAATGCCATATAAATAAACACACACACACACACACACACATGGAAGCTGAAAAGCAACGGTATATGAAGTCCAGCCAAAAAAACGTGGTGAAATGCATATTGATGACGTCAACTGTAGCACCGAAATCGAGTAAGAGTTTAACCAAAAAACTAAAACAGAAACAGAACAGAACAAAAGCAGAACAAAAACAGAAAACAAAACGAAAAAAAAAAAAACAAAACAAGACAAAAACAAAAAACTCAAACCGAAATTTCAGCGCAAAACATTTGGACTCGCCGCTGCTCATTTGCAGCGTTGTATGTGTGATCCCCCATACAAATATATGCACACACACACACACGGCGAAACACGTGTATGTGTGTGTGTGTGCACATCACTGGCTAAGGCTTGGGCACAATTTCATCTGTTCCGTACAGTTTTTATAGTTTTAAATTTTCCACCGCTCTTTATCTGCCTCTCCGCTATTTGATTGTTTTGTCTCTTTCATGTGCTCTGTTTTCTGTTTTCTGTTTCTTTTCTTCTTTTTTTATTTTTGCTCCATAATATTTTAATTGCAAAAAGTGCCAAGCTCCAGTGTCGAATGTTTAATGTGGCAGCAGTCATCTGCAAAAAGCATGCAATTACCTTCGCCTAAAATTATGCCAGAAAGAAGCAAAAAAAAACAAAAAAAAAGCGATTAAAATTGTCAATTCGACGAGAGGCGTTGCCGAAATTTTAACTTTAATTGCTCTAATTTATATGAGTTTTATAAGTTATGAGAGAGTAATTAGATGTAACAATAGTGGTTGGGTTCTGGAAAGGTATTTGGTCTTTCGAGAGTATATTTCGAATAAAAGATATAAATATAATTTCTCCATTTCTTCGTCTACTTATTTTGTAAATTAGAAATTATTACGGCTACCTCCCTCCCTCAAGTGCTATTTCTGATCTAATGATTTCTTTTTCTATATCTCAATTTCTCTCTCTCTCTCCCTATATCTCTTTCTATTACCCTCTCTCGCTTTCTCTCTCCCTATCTCTTTCTATTTTCTTTTCTCTTCCCCTTTATCACAATATGCCTTTCTCTCTCCCTCACTCTAGGCTCTCTCTCTCCCTATTTCACGATTTGCCTTTCGCTCTCCTCATCTCTTTCCATCACGCTCTCAGACACAAACAACATGTTTTCATTATCTACGAACCACTTTTCAACATTTGTCAATTGCTATCTTATTCATGTAAGTTCTCAGGGAACTAAAGTGAGAATTAATCAGTGGGTTTCCCACTTCCTGCAATGTATGACCTTACTTGATTGATAATGTCCGTTACAAATATGCTTGTGTCTCATTCTCCAAACAAAGAACACAAAGCGCAGGAAGGCTAAGTAAATTGCAGAGTCTAACTTGGATAAATCCCAGGAATTGAGGGCTTTGGACGTGGTGTCAGAAAACTCGAAAGAAAATCAAAACTATTGCTGACGTCATTGTAGTTCGAAGCTGATAAAAATCTAGTTTATTGAGCACTTTGAGTGAATTTCGCCAGATACTTTTAATCCTTACCAATATATCGGCTTTTGTTGGTAGAATTGAATTCTTCACTATTTTGCGAAACCTCTAAGATAATGAAAATTGTTTTCTTGACCAGAAAGAACACAATGCTGGGCTACAAGAAGTGATCTTGTCATCAATGTGAAGTATACCTAATTAGTACTATTCGTAAGGAAATGTAAAACTTCGAAGTCCTCTCTAGCCTCTTTGGAGTTAATTCTCCTACAGTTTGCTGTTAGAAAGAAATACCTGAAGATTATTCTAAGAAGAAAACTATAATGGAAACCAGATATCGAGAAGAGACACCAGAAAGCGGCTGTTGGTTTACCCTACTGTAAAGGAAAAGATCGGACCTTTGCTAAAACTAGTTGGTTGGTTGTTTGCAAGCATAGTCAAGACAATTAGGTTATGTGGTGTTCTTGTATGCTCCCTTTGAATATATCCTTTGGCATTCGTTATCAAACTTAGGAAAGCTGGGTGCTTGGGTGGCTCTAGATTTAGACACTCTGAAATCCTTAGAAATATTGGAATCGCTAGATAATGTAAGATTGTAGAGCTGATTTGATAATATTCGTTTTATTAGACTAGACTATACTAGACTAGGAGCGGACTCGTTGTCTTCTTGCTCTTTTTTTGGACAGCTGGACTTAACATTAACAGAGAGATTCGTAAAGTTTCAGCACATTTCGTCAATATTTAAAGATTTACTCGGTCGTTGTGAGTTTTTTGGCATCACAAAGGATTAACAGTTATTGTCGAATACAAGTATTGATAAATATAAGTATAGATTCCTAAAAAATGTTTCTCTTTCCTATCATTTCCTATCGCTTCTTCTTTTTTATTTTTATTATTTTTTACACAATATAGCATAATTACATAACTGAATTTATATATATGAATTTACATATGAATATAATTTGAATTTCACACGTTAAAGTGCCTCGACGCCTGCTTGTATGCAACGATTTAAGCAATTAAGTTTTCTCTCCTAAGTTTATTTTGGAAAAACTCCTAACCCCTAGAAGCTAAACTACTTAGCTAAAAATATTCTAAGCGCCCATGTTTGTCTATAATTTTCACCCGAACAGCCGCATGCGGACGCACCGAAAACTTAACGAAAACTTAGCTACTTATGAGGCCACTTAAAACTGGATTAAGCGAAGAAAGTTTGCTGCAACAAAGCGCCATCATGCCGCTGCATTGCCTTTTAATCCCGCCAACATTAAAATGCTTCAGCAATTGGCTGTCAAATGCTAATGGCCGGGAGCCGTACACACACACCGCACACACGCGCAGATTAATCCAATGCGGCAAAGTCAAAATCGCAGCAGTTAAGCAAATAATAATAGTTATAACGGCGCATGAGATTGACGATAGCGAAAAAAAAAACAGCTAGGCGACAGAGGCGAGAGAGGCCCACCGCCAACGGAACCACATATATGAGAATCGCGTGCATGTGCGAGTGTGTGTGTGTGTGTGTTTGTAGGTGCTTTAATGCCTCAGCGCCATGGCGCGCGGTAGAAGGCGGAAATGCGCTTCGGTCTAGCTGCCAACTTCCAGCTGTCTGCAAGGCTACAGGAAATTTACCGCCATACTACACACCTACAACAACAGTGCTGAGGATTTTTCTAGTAGAAAATTGAATGCAATAAAATTAAATGTCATCTTGATGGCTTCATATTAGCAGCAAAATGAGCCGACAGTAGAAAAATGCCAGCAGAAATACAGGAAAAAGCGCACAATAGCAACAAAAACAGCGGCAAATGTGCGTAGCGCGAACGAAAAGCAGCGCTGCACATACCACAAAAATAAAAGCAAAAAAAAATAAACTAAATAGAATGAAATAAATAAAATCATGGTAAGTAACTAACGCTCATTAAGTCGCAATGAATGTAATAATAAAGCAGCGGGTGGTCGTACCACCAGCGCATACGCAAACAAATATACTTAAGTGTGGCATGAATGGCGGCAGACTATAAGCATAGAGATACCACGTAAGCATATACAATATAGGTGCATATATAACTGTGTATGTGTGTGTGTGTGTGTGTATGTGCGCATAAAAAAGTGTAGCTTTTATGTGGCTTACCTGCTCATACACGTACACGCGTGCATGCAACTGTGTGTGTGATTAATGCGAATGTGCTGCATTAAAATGAGTGCGTTAAATAACAGCCACCTGAACGTATACGTAACCTCGTGTCCGTTGAGCGCCACAAATGCATATATAATATGAACAGAAACATAAAAAAAATGCATGTACGCATGTGTGTGTGTATGTGTGTGGCGTTTATGTGAAGGAGAACACTGGCATTTATAAATGTATACATTTATAACTGTTCTTTTTTGTTTTTTTCTTTTTTTTGAGTCTATAATTATATTTATCTGCAGCTTTTATATTACTTTTGTTCATTTTTTTCTATAGAAACCACTGTGTTTTTTAACCGCTAAACTAATGCTTATATTATTTTGTTTCGCTAACACTAAGCTTACTTTAAACTTTTATTTTCTATCAAATTTCAGCTTCTCAACTAATCGCTTTATTTCGGAAAAGCTCGGTTTTCTTATATTAAAATGATTTTGTGAGCAGTTGATAACCCTCGTATGCACAATTAAAGGTCCCTTTGTTTAAATTAACTTTAAAAATATTCCGCATTTATTAAATAAAACAAAATATTTGAATAAACTCATACAAAAAGTGGAAATATGTCGCTTAAGATAGGGAAAAAGTTTGCTGCTGAATTACTTTCTAATTTATCTTCGAATATTTCAAATTCGAAATTTACGAAAATTTTCAAAAAAAAAATTTTTTTAAATATGGTTCCATTATTTTTATATAAGTTTTTATGTTCGGAACTTTTATAGGTTTTACAGCAAAGTTAAATATATTAGCATTACAAGCTAAATTCCGCCCAGCAGTTTGCCTGCAGACAATCAATTTCCAGAATTTGCCTCCAAGTCAACTCCAAAATATAGTTTGGAATGGCCTTGTACGGTTTATACGAACATTTTTCAATAACAAATATAATAAATTATCGTTGCATATATCTGCCTGAACACCCCATTAACTGCTGTTGATTCAATAAATCCTTAAGCTCTCTGACAAATGATTTCAACAGATTGTTAAGCAATAGTTGCAACGTAGTTTTAGAAAAATTATTCAACACTTGGTCCGTTTTCTGCTGAAAATGCTCATAGCATCATTGTAATTGAAAATCTTAGAATCTGTATGTATAAACTTCAATCAACCGAGGTGATCGACAGAACAATTCTGCGCCAAGTATCAATTGCTTCAACAATAAAACCAGGTACTGGGTACTTTTTATCGAACGATCCCTAAACGTTATTCTTTCGATTATATGCTATTTTAACTAAAACAAAATTGAAGATATGGTTTTCGACAATCTTAATTTGCAGCGGTTGTGACGGCAGAGTATGGTGATTGTTGTGTCAAACAACTCAATATTGTCAATCGGTCTAATAATATTAACTATTGACAGTCTGTGTGGCAAATTTCACCCAATATCTGCAAAAACCATTAAGATAGACGAAAATCACATAAATATACATCTTCGATATTTACTCGGCAGCTCCAATGTTTCATATATTGTATTATTTGCTTCTATATAGAAATGTATGTTCAATTTGCTATTTCCGAAAGTTTTAGTTTTGATTTCTGCCGTATGACCTAAGCAGCAAGGATGCTCAAATCCAGTAATATCTTTGGTTGATACACTCTAAGAATTTAGTATGGTCTACGTGCGTTCTACTTTGAATTTTATATTTAATTTGTCAACTATATGACCATAAGAGGTTACTTCCCAACACTGAAATTTCTCCATATGATACTGTCGTAACTTACAATCACGTAAGTGGAATCGGTATATTTTTTTTCTTGGTTGAGTGAAGCCTCCTTTTCCTGTGGTGCAAAAAGTGGAGTAGAAGTAATTTTTCCAGCAGAAAGATAATTTTTTGGAGATTCTGAATATATAAAAAACATAAAAAAGAAATACTGGTATGAAAATTATTGACAAGGTAACTTGAGAATTTGAGTTTTCGAAAACGTTAGAATTTCAGTGAAATAGGGTATTCAGTGAGGATCATGTGATCATAGAAAACTTGCCTTATGCAATGTTAATACCAAATAATATTTACAAAATTGTATACAAGTGTTAGACAACATGCAGATGCTACAAAAGTAGCCGTATTGATGTTAGAGGTATAACAAAGACTTTCAATATGTTTTCCACATCGACTAAATTTAGTATAGTTGAAGCCCCGATTATCTTTTGCAAAAGTTTTCAACCTTACACTCACCATCCGCATCAGCACTCTACCCGGCTTTATGAATACGCCGTCGATTCTTGCAAGAGGTATTGTGAGGAAGTAGGAGTGGGAGTGGGAAAGTGAGTGAGAAGGACAAAAAGCGGATAGCTTCTAGTTATTCAGCTAGTCGTGTAAGTTTTGTGTAGGCACTGAGAATTAATAGCAAAGGAACCATTTTTCAAGGTGTGCAGAGATTTCTAAGATAAACGAGAGCAACCTCTAATTTATTTATCTTCTGTGGGAAGAATATTATTGGTATACTAGATATAAGCAAAGTAAAAACGGGACTATCTTTAGCTACCTGCAAGTACAACTATTTGATTACTTTCCACTGTGTACTCCTATAAACTAAATCTACGATTTTACTAACAACTATATCTACTAAAGTTTTTTGACAACGACACCGATAAAACCTTAAAGCAACCACTTCGCGAAACACAAGTCTTACAAACTACAAAAAAAAAAAAAAAAAAAAAAAAACGATTTTCCTCTTCGTTCCTTGGTTCCCGAACTACCCACTGTTTAAAGCTGAAAGCGTTTTTGTGTAAAAACTTACAGAAACCTGAAACTTAAATACACATTTCGAAGCTTACCACATCACATGCAACGCATCAAATCTACACACACACACACACACACAGACTTCTCTATATAGCGCCAGCATCTGCAAATCGCGCCATGCACTTCAGGTGTGAGTGAGTGTGCTCGTAATGCATTAATAAGACAATACAGTCGCACACACATACACACACACACGCGCACTTACCGGCTGCATGTGTGCGCACTGAATCAAACACGCACACGCACACGCACACGCATAATGCGCTTACAACCGCAACATGCAAATCTTCATCATTGCCTGCCATCAGCTTCCATTTATGGCCATCCACAGCTGTAACTTCACGCATAATGCCAATAACAGCAGCAACAACAACAACAACAACAACAACCACAACAAATTGCAGTTAGAGGAATGTCAGGCCGAGTCGGTGTCGATGTCGATGTCGATGTTGATGCGTGTGTGGGTGTGTGAAAGCCGCCAAACGACGTTCAATAACCGCAGCACAGCTGCACAACAACAAAAATAATAACAACAACAAACAACAACAACAACAAGTATTGTATATCGCTGAAATAGTGGCACGAATAGCGTATTACAATGATGTACAGTTAAAGTGGCCCTTATAGATGCCTCAAGTGAATAAGGCATAAAGTTGTGGGTAATACAGTGCGCCGAGAAAATCTCTCCACTCACATATACACATGCAGCAGCAAATAGCTGAGTAGCTGAGTTCACATGAATAACGGGCAACTTAAATTGCGGCATTGCAAGACAACATCGTTCTACCTGCAACTCACGAATGGATGCCACACAAACAATATGCGCAGATCACACAGGCTCGGTGAGGTGCACAAGCGAAGTGGTGCTTAAAGCACAGCGACTTCAATAGCAACTACAATTACAACAACACATGCGTAAATAGCGGCAATAATCGGCGAAAATGAGTTAAGCGTTTTTATTAAGTTGTCTTTGTCGTTGCTATTATTGTTGTTTTTGTTGTTGTTGTTATTCATGCTCTTCTTTTTTTTTCTTTTTTTGCTTCACGTTATTTAATCACTACTCTTTCGTTGGTTTTATTGTCATTGTAATTATGATTGTTTACACAAGTGGCTATGTATATAACAACATATAATGTTGTTGTTGGGTTTGCTTGTGGTTGTCGGTTTGTCAAGCGTGACACAACTTAAGACTTGTTTCAGAGGTAAAAAAAGGACACGAAGGCTGATGGTAAGGTAAGGTAAGTTGCAACTTCGGATAATCGCTTTTAAACGTTACGTCACAATTACGCTTTCGAATATGTGTGTGTGTGTGTGTGTGTGTGCTCATTTCACTAATGTGAAATGACGTGACGTGACGTTACTTGTAGTTTCCAGTTGCGTATTTCTGCATTTGTGACACCAGAGCGACATTCTCATTCTCGCCGAAAGGCAGATAACCAATGTCACTCATACGCCACGGCCTCCCTGCTGTATTTTGAGTTCAAGCGTATGAATTTTCCTGAGGATGGTGTAAATATTCTTATTAACAAAAAGTCTTCCACTTAACACAAGGTGCTTGAGTTGTTTATTTCGTTACCACACATTTCCTCTAGAGGTCTTAAGGAGTAAGAGCCAAGGTGCTTTAACCGTTTACCTTGCTGATCCGAGGAGTCTAAATTGAACAGACAAAAGCGACCTTTCTCAGCTTCCTAGTAACAACTGTCTATTTGTTAATTTCATACCTTCGTTAATTAAGATATTCGCTTACCTGTAAATAGAGGAGAATAAAAAAATATGTTTAAATTTTTTATAAATATATTTTTAAACTAAATAATTTTAAATTATAAACTAAAGCGGTATTTGGCAACGACTGCTTATTTCCAACCTCAAACCCTAATTATTCAAAAATTTAATGAAAATTGCATCGAAATCGAACCACACTCTGAAGGAGCCCAAAAATGTTTAATTTTAGTTTCTAAAGTAATGGTGTTTGACTTGATAAAAGAGACGCGCGGTGGAGTGACTGCTTTTCCTATTTTTTGATTAAAAAAATAATTTCAAAGTTAAAACTTGAAACCCACACCACCGTCAAGGCTTTGTAGATGATTGAGACTAACACTTCGTAGTCTTAATATCGTCTCATTAGCGCAAGATTAGCGCAAGAATAGAGAAAGTGGAGGCACCTTTCGTATATTAATTCAGCCTACTGGAGTGTGTTCTTGATAAAAGGCTTACAACAATAATTGTAATAGAGTACTTTCTCACTTAGTATATCAAATCCAGCGGATATTTTGCGTCTACTTGGGCGACTTTTCTTAACCTTCAATGAAGGTGCGACGTTATTTTAACAAATTTTCTACCTAAAGTGTATGTGGTAAATTTTTGCTCTCTAAAGTGATTATGGTATACGTGACAGACTGAAAAGTTGAAAACAATTTTTTTTTTTACGAAATCGAACTTCCATTTCGATATAATTATTTGCTGTACGACTTGACTTTTGTTTCAAACTAGGTCTGAATTTCAGCGATTACATCTTCAACGTTGCTAATTTTCTTTCGAGCGAGCATTTCTATTTGGAGAACGGAGACAATCTCTGGTGGCAGATCTGGAAAACACGGTGGATCCGTAGCAATTTGAGGTCCATTTCAAGTATTGTTGCCATCTTTTTCATTAATTTGTGACACAGTGGGTCGATCGATTGCGAGTGGGAGCCATTTTGGACATATCTTTCTTATATCTTAATTTTCATAACAATTCCATTGATATCTTCGGAGTATCAGTTCACTCAAACACTTTGAACCATTTATTGACAGCATTGATCTTACATTGAATTCTCAGCTTGACCTTATTTTCAGTAGTAACAATTTTATGGCAAATAATGTTGTCTACATCTTCGAAAATCTGTGTGGCAACACTGTCATTTTAGCCACTACTCAAATGAGCTAACATTTCATAAATTTTTTTACTACTTTATCTAAGTAAAACGTGGAGCTAATAACCCATTTATCTAGTTTCATATCAATATCATCAGCATGTAAAGAAGTTCTGTGCTCTCATTATCATATGTTGGGACATAATTCAACAGTAACGTAAAGAATTCGCTCAACAGAAAGTCACCATGCAAGAAGATCTATTGATTCATTCACTCACTTTACGAGATGGCTTTTCAATTTTCGAATACCAGCTCAGTTGGACAACAACTGAACAAGTCTAGCTCGTAAAGCTTAAGTGGCTGTTATACTTATTTTATGAAGAAATCTAGATACACACACCATACTAAACAATACTCCCTGCATTATGTAGCATCAGCACTTATGCTTCGATCGCCCATTAACCTCAATCAACTTTTTATACGCACGACAGAGAGCGCTTTCAGCACTTTTGAAGAATTTCTTAAATTTTTCTTAAACTCACTTGCAAAGAATTCTTGTGATAAATCTATGTATTTTTGCGTAATTCACTCCACTCCCAAAGCATGCTCGAAACCCAAGTAAAAACTCACGAAATACCAAAGGAAAACAGACAGCGTATAAAAACTATGAATTTATTAGCCCAAAGGCACTGAGCTTTCAGCCAACTCAAAAAAACCGAAGAAAAAAAAAAAACAAGAAGGGAAGCACCAGCAAAGAGTGCACCATAATTATACCACATATTGATGGCCTCAAAAGCGAAAGGCAAAACATTTATACCCTCAAATGCAAATCGAATAATGGCTTTGCGCGCGGCAACGAAGATGGACTGCCTGCATATTTCAAAAGCTGATGCCACTGACAACGCGCTTTGACTGGCAATAAAAACGTTGAAGCTGAAATCAACTGAAGATGCAGCCGCAGCAAAAGCAATGTTTCTGCGCCAACGGAAATGCATTTTTCATAAATCACAAACAAGCAAACAGCCAGCCAACAGGCGAGGATGACATCAAGAAGTCGAAGCAGCAAAGACGCCAGTCCGCCCCCTGAATCGCCTCGAGTGATCAATACGAACGGAATTCGATGGCAATGTGTATGGCGATTGAAGTGAAGTTGGCCTATGTTCGGTCAACTTGAGCGGCAGCAGCTTTGCCTTCGACTCGGGCTGAATTTTAAGTCGTGACGTCAATCGCCAGTAGCCAACTGTAGCAGCGGCATATATACTGAATGTGAATGGCCATTTAAATGTTCACAAAACGAGCAATACTTGAACGGACGAGCGGCGTGGAAAAGCTAAGTTTCGCCAATGTTGATGATAGTGCCAAGCCAAGGCGAGCCCAGCCAAGTCAAGTCAAGTTAAGTCAAGCCAAAACGGGCTGAATTCTACCTACGCGGCTGCGGCTGTGGTTGACTATGTCTATATGTATATTTTTTATACACTATATATATATCTATATATATATATTCTTTGTATAGGGCCATTCCATTCGTACGTCTGTCCACCGCCTGACCTTTGCGGCCAACGTGCCGCGCTGGGTCCAAGTACAAGTGATGTGCTGTGAGCTGTGAGCTGTGCGTCCCGTCTCGCGCAACTTGGCACTTTCAACATTCAAGATTGCAGCCGCCCAATCGGCCTCCGCCAACACTTGAACTTTCACCGCAACTACGAACACAGCTCAAATGAGAAGAAGGAAGGCCAGAAGAGCAAACAAGCTGAAAGGAAGGCAACCCAACGTGGCCGTAGCCATGTTGGCCACAAGCGAGCCGAAAAAGATGATGTAAAGTGAAATGAATGGCGAATTGCGGCAAGTGGGTATAAGCGAATGTGTTGCCGTTGCAAAACGAACGAAAGGCATTCGAGCAATGGCAAATATTGCAAACAATGTGGAAGCGGCGAAGAATTCATTTTTGTACGCTTCGTTCACTTCGCTCTTCGTTGGGGCAGCTGCCAGGTGCCTGCTGCCAAGAGCAATAGCCACCACCCTCTCAGCTGCGCCTTTGCCATACTTTATTTGCAGTTTTATTATTTTCGCTGCAGGAATCCATATACAATTTCTAGTTATAGTTGAATGCCTTTCATTTTCTTACTGCGTGCACGGCGTTCACTCACTCGCACATTCTTCGCATGTTGTTGTTGTTGCTGTTATTTTTTTGTGCGCATACACATGCTTATTAATACACATCGTTGTGCGGTAATTACCGTTATGCTCATGCAGTTCCAATAGACGACGAAGTGACGAACTGACATGAAATTGCTAGAACAAACGGTATAAGTGTTCAAAGTTTTATGAAAGTTGTGCTTTTCAAGTGAATTTTGATGGAAAGCTTACGAGTTTATTTAATGAAATCGATTCGGTTTGTGTGCGTGTGTGTGTATATGTGTATGCAATTAGCTTAATTAAGTGATTAAAAAATACACATGTATTTATTCGATATACAAATTAGTCTATAAATAAATTATTGCTTGAACCTTTCTAATTTCATGTTAACTTGAAGCTCTGGATACTCATGTAACCTGTTTAAAATGCTTAATGACAGTGAACTCTCCATTTAAAAAGTTACTTTACCATTTTCTAACGTACTCGAACTAAACTTTGAAATTGTTTCGAAATTTATAGAAAACATTCCAGGACTTCCTTATTAATCTCTAGAAGGATGTAAATATGTATGTATGTTTGATTCTTATTAACCTGAAAATCACTAAACAAATTCTTCTAAAGACCCTATTTAAAACCGGAAAGTTTACCGTGTAATGAAAATCTCCAGATGGCGCTAGATGGCGCTAGTATCATATTACTAGTGAAAAACCTTATCTGTTGCCTGTATAGACTCATATCGGTTGGATAAAGGAACGCAAAGCGTAATTCGTAAAATTGTCTCAATAGGTGGGGCTAAAAGTATTGGTCATAAAGTCTCTTAAAAATATATATAGAAATCCGTTATATGAAATTTTTGCTTTAAAAGGTCTAATTCGCTCAAGTTTTGTTCAGGCAGCGACGTTTGCCAGGTATCGCTAATGGCTTAATGGACTGAGTTCGAAACTTCCACTCAGTGACTCAAGAATTCGTGAACCGCTCGTGATAAAATCTGAAAAAAACAACTTTCCAACCTTTTAGGAGATATAGCACATAATGTTTCCGTTTTTATGGGTTGTGTGGAGTAGAAGGCTTATTGGACCAAATAATAGCTTAGTAGCTTCTCACTAACAAACTCCTTGACTATCGACAGCATAATGTTATTTTTTTTTAAACCGCATTGCTGTTGTAAGCAGCCATTTTGCTCGAGTGATCGTCTCTAAATATCGCTTGTATGGATTCCTCTTTTCCTTATCATTATCTCCGAAGACGAAAAAAAGAAGGTAGAGATTCAGAAATAATTAATGAAAGTATTAACGTTTCAAGTGAGGTTAGGTTAGCTTTGAGTGAACAACTGACAATGAGGAAGAAAGTTAATTAACTGGTGTATGAAGTTTCAATGGCGAACCTGAATATTATTTAATATGTTCTTATAGGAAAATACTATAAACTTACTACGATTTTGAAAAACATAAATTTTGCAGATTATACCTCTATATTACTTTAAAGGAACTCGGTAATTGATAAAATTAGGATGAGAATAAATGCGAATAAGCTGAATGAGCTTAATTCTTCGTTAAAGCAAATGGGTAACGAGCCAAGATGAATGCTTTTGTCTATCCATATCACTAATATAAGGTGAAGAATTGAAGATATGATATGATATAAACGAAATAACTAAATTCACCTGGACTTTCAACTAAACGGATAAATCGAATATTCGCCTTACCCGCCACGAATTGTGGGCATAGAAACCAGCCTCTCCGGATATCACCATGTAACCACAATGAAAGAGTCAAGGAGAACCGCGACTGAAAAAATTACTTTCAGTAACAGTTATTTAAGGAACATTTATTTTAATTTCCTTTGGTTTCACATCAAGATTGAGCAAAAATTTCGGCAAACAAATGTTGTTCATTTGTTTCAACAAATGAAAGAAGAAGATCGAAGATTCGTTGCTTATGGCAAAGCTAAAACCATTAATTCGAAACAAACTTCTAACTGCTTCAAATAATCTCTCTCTGAGAAAGTGATTACTAATAGCATATTTTGGAAAGCATAAATAAAATACTGCAGAGAACAATTAGTTCCACCTATAATTGCTTATTAATTTAAAGAAAAAAAAAAAAACTCTTGGAAAAACGTTAGAAACAAAACAGCGGGATGATCGCTATTTATTTTAAAGTTCTCAACCTTTGCACAACAAACTTTTCTTGTCTGCTCCGCCTCAATGCAGCTGCTAAGTAGTAAACGCGCAACATTGAGCTAGCAAAGTGCAGCAACGGATCAAATGTACCAAGTGGCAAGTGGCAAGTGGCAAGTGGCAAGTAGCAAATAGCAAGCACACTTCCTTTATTTATTTTCGCTGCTGCTACTATTTATCTTTAGTTGCGAATTTTGCCTGCAACATTTAGTTTTTCTTTTCACAAGAACCTTGCACTCGAATGTGCTTGTGTGTGTGTGTGTGTGTGTGTGTGTGTGTTTGTGTGTTTCTAGGCATTTCGTTCCCGCTAAAAGCTTGTTCCGCGCGTACAAAGTTGCTCTTATAATTTCCTGTTTCGAAAAATATTTTACAGTTAGTTGTTTTTTTTTCATTTCTTTGCTTCTGTTGTTGCTTGCAAGTGCCTTTGCCACTTATTGGCCAGTTTTAAGTCAGGCAATTGGAAAAACGAAAACAAAAACTTTCACATCTAAGCTGATTAATAAAGTTCGTGGAAAATTAAACACGCACTTGACGTAAGTGGACCGTTACTCTGCCAAAAGCATGAGTACAAGAGCGACAGGTAGCTGAAAAAAGGTGCTTTTCGCTTAGAGAAGCGCACACACACATGCACACATATATGCTCGTATAAATTTCAAGGGCTATAAGGCTGCAAGGAGAATGTTAAACAAAAGCAAAAACAACAAAAATAAATATGTATATACATACAAATACACACATATATACCAACATATACATATGCACCGTTCATTTGCACAAAATAAGTCATTAAACAATTCCCTCTTGTTCTCTCAGCCATTTTTCAAGCGCGTTCCGCGTGTCGCCGCCTTTTGTTGACCACAAGCCGCAACAACAACACAATTAGATGCCAAGCATTGGCAACAATCTCATTTGCCACACAAATGGCACGCAACACAACTAAGCAAAGAAAAAATAATCAAAAAAAAACAAAAACAAAAACAAAAACAAAAACATAGCCTACAATCAATTTCGCGCGCTAGGCTTGAGTGGGCGCTGCCTCGCTGCCTCGCTGCCACTTCAGCGTGAAATGAATGATAAATAGCGAAATGGCATATAATTTCAGGCATTCACCACTATGACAAGCGCGAACGCCTGCTCAACCGCCCGACCGCTACGGCGCACGAACGTTGCCAATGCCGCCCCAGCGCCACTCAAATGTCCGTTCTCGTCAACGTCACAGCGGTTAATCGTCATCATTACAATCGCCATAACCATCAACATCAGCATATTCATTGTCGCCAGCCTTGTTGTTGCGATTGTTGTGCTGTTGTTGTTGTTGCATTCGACATCGCCTTCAATTTGTGCTTTCTTCCTTTTTGCTTCCTCACAAGCGCGTGCGCGCGCACACACACACACATGCAAGCTCATAGTAGCGCTCACGCATATCCTTGACACACTTGCTGCTGCTGCGCCGCCGTGTATTTTGCAATTGTTGTGCTATTTGCAATAACGGAACAATTGAAATTGTCGAGCGAAATTGGTGGAAGGCGGTGATAAAATTGACAATTGCTACAAAAACAATGGCGTTTATGTGTGTTTAATATTTCAATCACTTTCGCTTTGAAACTTGCTGAGCGCGAACACACAAACAATATATATATATATATATATATATGTGTATATAATATAAATATGTATGTATATATAAAAGCTTTAAAAAGCAGGAATCTTAAATCCGATTTGTTTTGGATTCTTTTGGTCAAATTATTTACACATATCCCTAACAGAGCCCTCCATATGGGTCAGCTGTGAGTTATAGGAGTTCTTTTTACTAAGATTCTACCAAGATCAAAGATTCTTCTATCAAAGCTCTTTCAACAGGTTCTCAGTTCAGTTTTCAGCAGTAAATAACCATACAAATGACGCGGAGTATAAGCGCTTATCAAAGGTCTTTAACACGCTAGAAGATATGCTTCAAGTGTGAACCTCAGCTATGGATAAATGTGCCTCATAAGTTAGGTTATATAACTGATATCCGAGATGAGAATAGTACTTTAACAACTAAAGCAACTAAATACAAGCCTTTTAAGAAGTCAGAAAATGCCTGTAGTTTAATCTTTGCATCGATCTTGAATTCATCACAAATCGGCTTAGGCGTTTTACTTATATTCACCTTGATGGCTAAAGGTGCGAGGTCCCAGTCAGGTTTCTGTCGTAATCACACAAAAGCGACATAGTCCTGAAAGAGTCCTGAAAGAGTTAAAATGATTCCACCTTATCCACTTCCAAACGACTTCGAAAACGGACATCGGGAAATATTTAAAACCTTACTGAACGATTAACGGTTAATAGTCCTCTAAGAGTCCTGTGACTAGAAGCTTCTCTAGTTTGTCGATGTAAATCACAACATGCGAATTCCATAAAACCGTAGCCATCAGCTTTCCAGCCGATAGATTAGTATTCGGTTCCTTCGGAACAGGTTAGCTGATGAAGTCCACGATCTGGTATGTACCATTGGAGCCATGTTTCCTCGACGGAAACTCCTTCGCATTGCACTTAAACAACGTCAAGCACTGCTGTGAAGTGGTGCCACGTTAGCGCTTGTTGACCGGAATGAGCAACGCGGCCCCGATTCCGCCGCCAGTTTTCTAATGACCGATTTTTCAGTTCAATTTTGTTTCAACTATCTCGCGCGCCTTCAATGGGCGGTCTGCCAATGTACTACACGATAGCAAATTTCTCTCACGATATTGGCGCTATCAAATGGTGAGGTAAATTACTTATCGGACCTCCTCGTATCACGTACGGTATCAGAGAGAGGTCCACGTATTTACCATGCCTCTGTGCCAGTAACCGTTAAACTTTACGTAGTTTTCGGTAGTCTTTGCATACAAAAAGTGTTCAATGAAGTTACTGCTATAAAATTAACGTCAAAATTTCGCTCCCACAAAACTTAATAGTTTTCCACCATAATTTTGGCGATTCTGTATATCATTTTAACTCAAAATGATTAAGTTTGTTATATTTTTTTATGCAATCATTGTTTCTTTCCTTACAAATAAATTATTTTTCTACACCACTATGAATATCAGACTAGTGGGAGATATACATACACTATAAATGATAATTTTTTGTATAACGGTCAACGAAAATATAACACAACTAAAATTTATGAGAAATTCCTCTTTCTTAAACCTCTTTCGCTCTGAACCTGAACTTATACATGTTTATCGTAAAAAAGTCTTGAAGCAATCTCTTTCAAATTCCAAGACATTTGACCTTTATTAAAATATGTGTGAATATGTATGTATGTATGACACACTTGCAATTTATCTTTCGATCAGCAATGCAACCAAGGGTCATCAATATTCGAAAGCTACTCGGCTGATAGGCAGCGCCGCAGCAATAATCCATAACTGTAAACAGCATCAGCGCGCACACACACACACTCTTTTGCTCTCTCTTACAAGCACATTCCTCCTCTCCGAAGTGCCTTTGCAACACTCACATTGCACCATTGCTGCACTTGCATATCTTGCTTATCTTCCTTAACAAGTTCATGCACTTATATGTTTAACAATAATAACAACAAATATAATTTGCTTATGCTCATTAATTTTGCAATTAAAATTTCAGCAAAAGTGCAGCTTAACTACTTAACTTGTGCTCGAGTTTAATAGCCAATTTCCATAATTATTTGGAAGATGCCAAACGCTTGCTGCAAGTCATCATCTCGCTTTCGCCATCACTCAATGCAATTACGCTCAGATATGAGTGCACGTACATCCTTTTTGTGAGTGAGTTTTTCTTCACACTTTGCCATTTTATGATTTTATGCTAATTATGCTCCCCCTCTTTCGTCTGCATAGTTGGTTGAGATGGATTAGATGGATTATCACTTCGTTCGTTGGTTGTTTGTTGATTTTAATCAAGTGATTCTATTAAAATCGAACAGCTTAATGGTGGATGTGTTGGTGTGTGTATACAAACCAAATATTGCTAACACCTTGGCAAATCAGATTCATTATGGTTGACATACTGACTTAGTTAAGCAATATAGAGTGGCACCTTCGGGCGTTTCACAGAATTATAAATTATAAAAGTAAATAAGTAAATAAGTAAATAGGATCAAAAATGTCTCTAATCATGGGTGAAATTACTTTTAGTTTCCAATTAATTGAGGTTAAATATATAATACTGCATAATCAAAGCTGATTAAATCCTTTTTTTCTCTAAGACTAGGGCAAAACTATTACCTACAGTCGTGAAAAATTCCTTGTAATAATTTTACCCAAAACTCAACTCAACACTAAGAAGGATTGGGGGTTCCGCTTTACCCAGACTGTCTCTTACCAAGGCAGGATGAAAATTGCGTTGCCCTTTAAAACAAAGCAAACATTTAACGCAATTTTAATTTAATTATTGCTATCAAGGGCAATACGCCGATTATAGCGATCTTCCAACTTTTCGATAATAATTTTCCAGTGCGATAGGTCTTTTACATCAAAACAAACTACATCAAGCCTCAGCGGCTAACACTTCATCGTAGCTGAAATTTTTTTCCAGAGGGCCTTCTCATAAGGTCTGAAAACAGGAAAAAGCCGCTGGTGGTCAGACCTGGAGAATATGCGAATGAGGAAGCAGTTCAAAGCTCAATTCATGAAATTTCTACTTCGTTTTCATTGATTTATGACAAGGTGCATACATTTAATGAAACAGCAACAGTTTACAACTTCTTCGAATGAGTCGTTTTTATTTAATTTTGTGCTTCAAACAATCCAATAATGCTGTATAAAGTATGTACGTTTGATGGTTTTTACCCTCTCAAGATACTCAACGAATGGGTATAGTTCGCATGATTAGCTCAAAACACTGCTCAGAATTATCAATTGGTTGCTATGAGAGAGCTGAACGCACTCACTATGAATAGAGCTTTCGCCTAAACAAATATTTCTGTTGGAGTTTTCCACCACACCGCTTAGAACCGCTTAGAACAGCTTAGAACACCAACTTTCAGAATTATTAGATTGACGATGTTGGCTATTTATTAGCGTTAGTGTCCTCAACCAACAATAACATGAGCAGGTGGACTGCTCTCAGAGACGCCTGTACTGTTCAAACTCACAGTGGCTACTCTGAGTATACAACACTATCGCCATAACTTCTGGGGTCTAAGTTTACGACTTTTAGAATGGACGATTGCAAAATGTATTCTATCCAGTTTTGATCATTTTCTACTAATTCCATAACCAATTTTATAATTACGATCATACATTCTCTTCGGGTCACTCAACATTCCACTCCTCCACTCCACTGTATATATATACATAGGAAAACAGAACATATCGAGTTTAATAAGTTATGCATATTGCCTCTTGTATTGAACTCAACTAGTTCCTATTGTTGTTGCAATTCCATGTAATGGTTTTACAGTGCTCAAACATGTGGAGGTAAGCAGTAGTGGGCAGAGAAGTGGCGAATCGAAGATTGGTTAAAATTAGCATAGCATGCGCTTTGATGTCGTCCGACAAATGAAGGGATCTGCAAGTTTTCAACCGACTTGGAAGGGTTAATGCATTTTATGAATTTTAAGGGGCACCTTTTTATGGCTCGAAGATTGACCTTTGCGTACCGGAAGGAGACCACTTTAAAATTTTGTTTCCTTTTATGGTATTGGTCGAATCGAAGCTCTGGTTAGTGGTAGTTAGTTACTGGTTAGTTAAACCTCACTATGTACTTAAGTCTCATTTCAATTTTTAGCATTTGGAATGATTTTGGGAAAATGTCATTTCGAAATTGGTTTAAAACAAGATTAAAAGGCTGATTGCCTGAAATGGGATTCCACGGGAATATGTTTCATTTGCCGTTACAACTACGCAAAACAAAATAAATGCAATTTCACTGTTAGATGAGTGCACACATACATAGATACGCCAATAATCATATATACGTGCGCTCTCATACACATATTTGTATCAGTGGGTGAGTGGGTGAGTGGGTGAGTGGGTGAGTGGGTGAGTGAGAGTACGTGTGGTGTATTTACGGATTGGAATTACACTGTTATTAGCCATGTCCACTAATTACATGAACCTGCACTTGCGTGCCTCAAACATCAAAAACTCGCAACATTATCTCTAAACGCAGCAAATTTGCACAGCTGCGTGTGTGTGTTTGTGTGTGTGTGTTTATCTGTGTGACGACCTAAATTCATGAAGATTACTATTTACTTCACCGCCCACAACTATCAATGGTTTGCCGGATGTGTTTATGTTTGTTGTTGGTGTTATTGCGACCGCTTGTTTTCGCTGCATCGCAATGCTATGCTTGGTATTGTTGCATTTCGAGTTAATTACGGTTGTCCAATGTATCCAGCATCAACGAAAATCGCAAACAAACACAACAATAACAGCAACAACAGCAACAACAGCAACAACAGCCAAAACCAACAACATTAGCATCAACAAATAATACTTGCAACAGCGTCTAATATCACTCAAACGCACATGCATACAGAGTGTTGTTTTTGTCGTTGATGTTGTTGTTGCTTGCTGCATGCAACAAAAACCAAAACCCAAAAAAAAAAAAAATCACAAGAATTTGTGGCGCCACATTGCTATTGCTATTGCTATTACCAACGGAGGCTGGGCGTTGAGCACATCGCCCACCAAAGCAACAACAACAACAACAACAACAACAACAACATGTAAGCGTTGCTGAGCGGTAAATAGCAAGCACACACACACACCGCCAAAGCACTCGTGCTGGTATTTCACAGTTTCAACCGAAGTTGGGTGGCTGTGCCGCACTCCGCGGCGTGGCGTGGCAACGGTCCGGTTAACAAATGGGTATTAGCGTTAGCTTGCAACTGCAAATTAGATTTTGTTAGCCAAATGATGTTGCCACCGCCACTGACACTCCGTTTGGCATACATTTTTGTTGTTGTTGTTGCAGCATTTTCATTCTGGCAATTAATGTTGTTGCTGTTGTTGCAACAACAACTACTATTTATGCAAAATCTACATGCAAACATACTATTGGTATATGTGTGTGGCAATTGCTATTGTTCGGCTGCTGGTTGTGGTTGTTGCAATTCGGTTACTGTTATGATTGCTTTGCCGATATTGTGTTGATGGTGATGAGATTTTACCGTAACGGCCTCGGGTTTACTTGCATTTGTGGTCGTTAATATTCTCGATATTGTTATTGTTGTTGTTATAATAGCTATGCTTGAATCGCTGCAGGTTATGGTTTTACTATTCCTGTATTAATTGTCCGGCTGATAGTCGTATTTTGTGGCATGCAAATAATAACGGTTGCACAGTTAGAGTTTTGCTTACATCTACTATAATTCAAGAGTTACTCTTAGTCCTTAAGACGAAGAAGAAGTGGCAACCAACTCGTGTAAAGCTTTGGATCATGGCCAATGGCAATAGTTGCCTGAAGACTCCACACCGATTCCATGTCTATTACATTCCTCCAATATTATATGCTTATGGGGAGCAGGGTTTACATTGCGATCTGGAACCACATCTCAACTGAGTGTGATCCGAACCGTTTTGATACCGTTCTCGACAGTCTAGCGCTGAAAAGTCCAATCTCTTATTGCAGTGGCCGGCTGTCCCTCCTCGGTCCCTCAAAAAAAAAAAAAAAACAAAGACAAACAAAAGCTAACGGTGGCATGACTGGTATCCAAAGACAGTGGCAGTGGCAGTGACATAAAGAGGGCATCAAAGAATGCATATTTAGTGCAATACTTTTGACGAGAGAGACTCCGCTCAAAGTACTTATAGTGCACTAAGACAAAAACAGGACAAATCTTCAAGACCAATAAGATTCTAACTAAACTCGGAGACTTTTACCTATGAACTGGGGAAATAGAAGATTGATTGAAATAAAGACTATGAACTTGGTCACCCATCGACACCAATTATAGCCCCAGTGATGGATGATAGTGGAGCAAACTACTCACTACTGGAAAAGTTTTGGTTTTAAAGCCAGGTTCCACCGCCAGAAGATAGGTAACCTTCAGATAAAGGGTTTGCATACGTCTCTGGAAGAGAGACAGAATGATGAGCTTATCTTGACTTTCAGTTGATAAGAATAGAGGTTTATACCAAACCAAAAAATTATAACATAAAGAATTAAATTATTATTAACAAAATTCGTAATAACAAAAACAACAAATTGGTCAAAGAGAACCAATACAAACCGCAAAGAAAAATTGCGATAAAACGCTGAGTATCGATTTTTAACTGAATAGATGGACATCCACTAGTCTAAGTCGGAGCTCCGTTGTCCTCTTGCAGTCTAGCTCTAGACAATTGAGCCGAGCTGAGAGCTAGTCAGCAAATGGGCTTGCGCGACTTGGAGATGCTTCCGTGTCGAAGTGGAATTCAAGAGGAAAGGGTTTTACAAATTGCTAAGGCTTTTACATTGTTCACTAATTATACATATGCAAAGAATAAAAATTTTACGAAGTGAAAACAAATCAACACTTTCCCCTCGGCTCCAACTTTCACTAAATTGTGATTGAATTATCTTTGATATCATACCTTCGGTAAACCAAGCGAAGTAAAGTGTTGATAGGAAAAGATTTTTTGATCCACACTAGGAGTGGCACCACTAGGAACCGGTGTTTCTACTAGCTAGTGAGAATCTCCTGGATCTCGGTCGTTCATAGAATTTAGACCAGATTTCTTCGGCTCTTTATAACATGTACTTTTCAATATTTCTAGGCCTACCTCTCTGTAAAACTTCTATATTCTATGGCCTCAACGTATGGTCTTTATATAAAA
Source organism: Bactrocera minax (assembly GCA_021498325.1). Classification (NCBI taxonomy): domain Eukaryota; kingdom Metazoa; phylum Arthropoda; class Insecta; order Diptera; family Tephritidae; genus Bactrocera; species Bactrocera minax. Next base: position 8,099,433 of record JAKEEE010000001.1, read on the forward strand.
TGTGTGCTACCTATCTGCATTTCTGTTTCTGCATCCATATATCAAAGGCTACGGGTCGGCTGCTCTAAGTATAGCTTCATTAGGAAACTTTTAGATTCAAAATTAAGGCTATTATTTAAAGAATATGAAAAACCATCTCCCGAATTTTGAAGACGAAATTGAGTCATATTCGAACTCACTTGGTATAAGAAGTTCACGGCACTTGGGCTTGTTCTTTCCCACGTTAAACACAACGAGCGTTGCCACTCGTATCTTTACAAATTGGGCGCTACCAATCTCCTGACGTTGGTTTGTTTTGGTGCCTTCAGTTAAAAATTGAAAAAAGGTTACAAAATTTTTTTCGAGAGAGCCTCGGTCTCAGATATTCTCTGCTCAGACACTTTCCTTTGAATTCTTGACCAATTTGCATTTTTCCATTATTCTATGAAGCTTAATTTAATAATCATGCCACAAGTCTCTGCACCCACACTATTTTTAAACAACTATTGACTCTTTTTCCGAGAAAAGCAACAATTTCTAAAATAAACTCAAAAGCCACATTGTTATTGAAATAGGAATTCAAAGCTATTAGTACCATTATTCAAGCTAAAAAATATAGAATTCTCGCAAACACTAAATGGTCTCGCCTCACCTCACCTCACCTCACCACACCCCACCTCACCCCACCCCACCGAAGTAAGTGCCGAGGATTAATTTCAATTTGCCAGCAAAAAAACTCAAACCGAAACCCACAAAAAGAAAACAATCAACCCCCTCACCATCTAAGCACCCTTTGGCCCACACTGCCACGCGCCATTTGTTTATGCGTTAGCTTTAATTAAAATGCCGGAACGAACACACTGCGAGCACTCACATATTTAGTTCGTGCCGACATTCCATGCGTTTGCGGTTACCGTTATGTCAGTGCGGTTTTAGACAACAAACAAATTTATTAAAACTGTTATTTTTGCGGTAGGGTTGTTATTTGCCGTTATTCGTTAACTGCACGCACACAAACACACAGTCATATGCATTTACATGCACAATCATATATTTCTATGGAATGTGCGGCGATGTGTGTGTGTGTGTGTTGAAGCAGCTTTGGGGAAAAATGTTGCAGGAGGAATGATTTAAAAGCTCGATTTAATTTACGAAAAATTTATTACATCGACAAATTTGCGGTTTTTGAGGTGAACAGTAAATTTAGCATTGCATATTTACGGGCGCATATGCGTGAACAAGTGCTACAGCCGCACACACAGGCACCAACAAATGTAGTGGCATGTGTGTGCGTGTGCTTCCGCGCGCTGATTTTGGTTATTATAAAATTTGCAAAATTGACGCCGTCCGGTGTGCGCCGCGCTTCCCGCACCGCTCTCTGCTATGCGGAATATCAATTTTCGTTATCACAGCCAGCGGACGTCAAACCAACAAAAACAACAAACAGAAAGCTAACATGTGGCACACTAATGTAACTACGCACACACACGCACTCATACACACACACACACGTGTAGAAATACTCCCTTACACCATCATAAATGATATCAGCAATTCGCTTGCTCATTGGTCGGTTGTTTGTCGAGTTGTTCGGCCCACCCGATCGCTACGCTCGCTCAGTTCATAATTCACTTTACGTTAATTGATATTTAATTATGAAAATTAGCCATGCAACCATGCACCTGTGTGGCGCGTATCTTTGTTTTGCGCGAAATTCATTCGGCGTCATCCTTTTGCGGATATATTAATATATTAACCCATTATCATGCTGAGTAAAGCGCACATAACGGTCGGTTAGTTCATATTTAGCGCAAATATTAAGTGTGTTCGTGTGATTGGACGCCTGGTGATGGATACTCATCCATCCAGTCCAGGAGTACATTTCCCTCCAATATTAAGCACTATTTGTGGTTTAAGGAGCAGGAGAACTGAGAACTGTTTGGCGGCAATCGCAAAAATGTTCATATGTGACCGAACCACACCCGACTATAAATCTGATGCAAAGCAGACTAAGTAATTTTTAATAGATCACATGGGTATTTGGCATAAATCATCCAGAACTGCCTGCTGTTATCAAATTAAAAGTTGAAGTTCTCTTGTCCGGGAATACATGTCAATGTTTAGTGTCATAACCAGTCTTTCTCTATATCTCCTTCTCATACCGAGCCCATAAGCAAACATGGGGGAGCACTATGCCACGCAAATCGAGAAACGAGTAGATGTCGTTTCTTACAAAAATTGTACAAACTCTATTATTAGGGCGCTTTACGACGGTTTACGATGGTTTACGACGGTTTACGACTTCAAAGACATCAAAAGTTCTCAAATTACAGTACGCACGAAACGATTAAGAAACGTTAGTTATCAGAATTAGGAATTTTTTGAACGAGAAAAAATTTTTTTTTAGAAAATAATGCTCACAAATAAAAAAATATTGTATTTCAGCAAATATAATTACAAATAAATTTATCGCTATAATTTTAGAGACACATTTGTACAACATTTGATCTGACCTTACAGTTTGATTTACTCCTCGTTCATATTCAAAGTGGGTTCTTTCAAACAACAGAAGGTTGCTAAAAATTGAATTCGAAATTTATTTTGATGAAGTCATAAAAAATTCGCGACAGCCTTGTTTATACCAAATAATAAGTAGTCAACACATGTTGCCCATAAACTCCGCCCAATTTTTAGCGCACCACCAAATGATTAGCTTTTGATGCGTAACTTTATTATTCCCCTTTTCAGTGAGTGAAACGCCTCTAAAGTGATTTCTTTTTTGTTTTCCTTTCTTTTTATTGTTGTTTTTAATTTCAATACAACTTTGGCATCGCTTCTTCACGAACATTCGCTGGTGCCGTTGGAGCTGCCGCTGACTCAGCTGAAAGGCGTGCGAAAAGGCTTTAAATCTCATCGACCTACTGACCGTTTGGACTTTTGCTTGCGTTGCTTATGCGGTCATTTGATAATCCATTCATTGCTTTTCATTGCTTTTCATTGCTTTTCACTGCTTCCAATATAAATTATGCAGCATAAATGCTGAACAAGGAAAATTCTATATATGCGCAAATATGCACACATTTCACATAGAGATAAGACCAAGCGAGTGCTTGTATTTACATATATAGATACACATATACATACATATATAAATACATACATATGTACATACATATCTACACATATGCATGTGTTGGTTATAAATGTGCGCTTAGTCTTTAAAGTTTATGTATAGATTTTCAACTGGATTGCACAATCAAGCGCGACTCCTGGCTAAAGAATTTTAATAGATATTAAATTTGAATACTTTCTCATAAGTGGGAAAACATATAGTGTTTGAAAGCTAAAACTCACTTCACCATCTCCTTACCATCATATTGGTTAAAGTACGTTCTAAATGCTGCAAGGAAGAACTAAATCCGGGCAGTAAGTACGTCTTTCACTGAAATTGGTTGTCTTTCTCTCCTCCCAACCAGTTTTTAAAATTCGTTCGCTTCTTCATTCAACTTAGCTTCTTAATTTCCTCTCTAAGCTACTAGTTGTCTGTTTTAATCAACGCTGACCTACATTCGCCTTAAAGAGGCGTCTTGAGGTTGCTCCAACTACCGGGCCCTGCCTTCAACCTATGTTGAGACCAAACTATTGGACTAATTCAATGAAACAGTCTGGAATGGTCTTTAAAATATATTTAGTATCTTCAGTGAACTGCATTTTCTCTTACTGCTTTTTGGATCTCTTTCTTTGGATTTCCATCGAAAATCAGCAGATTTGATGTCCAGTAATAATGCCGTTTTTTTTGGAGACATGAAAAGTCCGTAATTAGAAGTCATGACTCATAGCAGTAATGATAGTACCTGGATGGGTGACTTCGCATTAGATGATTAGAGACTTAACTTTACTCGATATCTGAACTCATAAAACAGTCTATTCGACAAATTTTTCTCAGTTTAAGACAATATCTGTGTATACTGGGTAGTCGAACTAAGATTAAAGAATCCATCGATTGCTACACCTAGTCCCAGCGGAAGTTAATGCTTCGGAAAGTAAGAGTGTTACCTCAAAGTCGAAACATATAGGGTTATACAGCTGTCATGTCAGGCATTTTTGATAAGCATTCATTTATAGCCTCTATGAAGTGTCTGCTTAAAGTTTCTTTAATCATTTTTGGACAATTCGTTTCCGACCAAAACCGTGTACTATATGTGTTTATTTGATGTATTTTATTTCTTCTTAAATTCAATTCTTTAAATAGTTGGAGATAAATGTTCAACTACTGGTAAATAACAAATAGTACACTCAAGCGCCCAACATTATGCAGATCGCCAAGGCGCACAATTTATCTGGTGGCCCTCGCAAGTTGTAAAGCGCACTCTGTCCCTCTCCTCTGCCGCCTTTGTTTTGTTTTCCTCAAAGCAAATCTTGTTTTCAAAGTTCAGCGAAATTTACACTTCAAAAATATATATTTATTGAAGCTCTTTGAATCTTTTGAAGACTTCAACTGCCGGTCAACGCCTGCTGTACTTTGACTTGACTCCGCTGTGTATTTGCCCAACTCTCCACCTTTAATCCTCCACACTACTCATGCGAGCATTTACTAAATAAAATCATCTCAAACTAAACTCTTTCCCGCGCTGAACTCTGCCCCCCCGCCACCAATTTTCTCAAGCACTGCCAATGCGCAGTGTTGTTGTTGTAGTTTTTTTGCTTTTTTTGTTATTTTTAATTTCTGCTGTCTTGTTTACAAAACTTTTGCCTGCAACGGTTGTTTGCGTTCTCAACTTTTGCCCCTTTTCGACGCTCTATTTGTCGCTTTTCCTTTGCATGCCTGTGTGTATATATATATATGTGTGTGTGTGTGTGTGTGTGTGTGTGTGTGTGTGTTTGGGTGCTGTGTGCACCCTACCAATTTCCGCAGCATTAGGGTTGGTCTGAAGCATGTCAAGTGTTTTATTGCCATTTTTCCGCCACTAAGCCTTTGTTAGAATACTCTTATATGGCAAAAAACAGCAACAACAGCGGCAACAAGCAGAAAAAGCAAGCAGAGAGTAGGGACATAGAAATTGCAGCAATTGCCAACTCTGTGCCCAATTTAGTTAACTGCGCTCTTATTGTTGTTGTTGTTGTTGCCTCTCTCTCTGCTACCAGCTGCGCCTGTCAATGCTTGCCATTACCATTATGAAATATTTTATCACAACAACGCAGCAGTTACATACATGCGTAAATCCAAATCTGTGGTGTGGGTGTGTGTGTGTGTGTGTGTGTGCGTGGGTGTGTGTGTGTGTGTCCTCATAAGCTGGCATTTTTTTGAACAACACGCTGCGCGGCAGCACTTCCCTGGTAATGTCGCCCTGGTCCTCGATTGGTGCTGGTGATAACTCGCGCGCTAGTGCCCCAGCCATTTTGCGTCGCAGCGGCATCGGCGCCGGTAGCGCATTGCTCACTTTGAAATTTAAACCGCACTCTAGTAAGCTCTAAGTAACTAGAAACGAAAGTAAGTTGCAAGCAAGGAATCAACCAAGTCGCCAAGCAACAGCAGCAAGCTTACAACTCAGCGACACACATACACACACCGTGGCAGCCACACAATGGCGTATGTGGAATTTTTGTGTTTGCCGTAAATCGACGCTATGAAACCTTCGAAATTTCATATGCCCCTATATTTACTATGCGGACCATCTTAAAGCCCTGCTAGGAAATTCCTGTACTGCCAATTACAAAATTTGAAGCATCTGGCAACCCTGTACCACATGATAATTCTTCTTATTTTATGCAAACAATTCTATAGAAATATTCAAAAAGTAAGTTCGATTACAAAAAAAACCCAATTAAAAACGTTCTGCTGGGATCTAAAAGGTTCGTTCTATTCCAAAACTAGCTCCATGATATTGTCATTGGTACATTTCATCTAGTATTGCCATATCACAATTTTTGAAATAAAGTTTTGAATACGAAATAATTAAAATTTGGTATTAGGCAATATTCCGATGCCACCTTTGGACCAAAGAACCCAGAAATATTGGTGATTTCTAAAAACATATGAAGTAATATAGTTGGCAACTCTGTTCAGAAAATACTCTACTTTCCATTAATAAACCTGTCTAATTAACAAATTTATTTGAAAACGATTTATTTTTGCAAATAAATAAGATGAAAGAAATAGTTTACTACATATATATACAGCTGGCAACTCTAAAATTAAGCGTCACACAAATCAACATTTTTAAATACAGATAAAATGTGTTACATAAAATAACAACCACTAGTCGTACAACCTGAATATTTTATATGCCTAAGTTATTTACATATTCCAAGATTAGTGAACATATGGTAACCCCGTTCAAAAATATTGCGATTATTGAAAAATTCAACTAACATGACTGACATGAATAACATTTTTTTTCTATTTTCTTAATAATTTTTGTTAAGTGATACATTTATTTAAACAAAAATATTAAGTCACATTAAGATGGTAACCTTTGATAAAATAATGTTGCCATTTAAATAATTTGTATGTATTTTGATGTTATCATTGCCGTATGTGGCAACTATAATTTTAAAAAATTATCTAGACGTTTAAGTTTGCTGAATCCGTTTTAGTTTTATAGAAAGCAATATATATATAGATGTATATAATCGATTCATCTATAGTTTATACCTGGCTGTCATTATAAAAATCATTTCCTACTGGTTTGGTATGTTCATTAATCAGTTATAGTACGACGCCCAGCCGACAGAAAAAATTGCAATACAGCAAAACTGAAAAAATACAGTTTTCAGAAAATTATCTTCTGGAGCTTAAAGCTTTTTATGAAGGAAGTAAGCTTAAAAGCGTTACTCAATGTCTTCAACCACGCTCTATATCTGCTTTTCAGTCTTTGTTCTAAGTATTGTTAACTGGAACCTGGTTGAACCCTTGCGATACCATTGAACTATTAAGGGAAAAGCAAGTAAAACAGTTCATAAGAGAAAAGAAGAGCAACAATATTAAACTGTTCATAGCCCAGTTTTTCTTTAATGTAATTTCGATATTCCAAGCTAAAGTAAAAAGATAGCAAATTCAAGCATTTAGTTCGTAAATATTTATCGTACACTAGTTGGGTAGCCTTTTCTAGTAATTCACATTGAAAAAATATCTGTACCAAAACCTTATAATGCATTCTTTAATTGGCTTATTAACCATGGAAGTGTCAATAACCGAATATAGTTGCAGTAAGAATGCTTTTTGTAAAAGGGATCACCACTTCTCAGCCAATGCGAAACCTTAATCTGACATGAAAAAGATATACATAAACAACTGTATCTGTTCGGTAGTGAATCAAAAATTGTGTCTTGTTCTATATTGCACAACTTCATGGTCTATAAAAGTTTAAGTGAAATCATGCGCCATCTATCTGCAGCTTTCTGTACTAAATGGCCTTTCGCCTGTCATTTGCATTATCTAGTTGTGTCATCCTAGCATAAAACCAGAATTTCCTACAGGTCATCACAAGAGAGAAAAAAAGAAAGACAGCAAAGCCGCACATGAGCATCTCTGAGCATTTTTTTTTTTTTGTACACGCACATCCGCATAAGCATGCGCTTCCCTTCATCAGTATGTCGTATGGGTGTGTGTGTGTGCGCGTGTGTGCCAGCAGTATATTTACGGAAACTGACTGATATCCTGCAGTCGGCTAAGCGTTCATAATATTCCATCTTCCTCTTGAGATTGTGCTTGCGCTTTTTCTTTCACTGTTGTTAGCCATTTTTTCCCTTCATTCACTCAACGTTCACCGCTCACAGCTCACCGTTCACCGTTCACCGTTCACAGCTCAAATGCAGGCATAGTGGTGTTTACATTCCAACACCAACAACGGCAGTAAGTAGTAAATAACGCGCGTGTGTGGGTGTATGGGTGTGTGTGCATTTGATTGACTGCAATTCATAGAAGAAGTTTGCAGCGTAAAGACGCCGCTTTATTTCGCATGAAAAAAGTTGATGGCAACATAAAAGAATGCGAAATACAATAACGGTGAAGTCTTTATGAGCATACTTTATTCTCGAAAAATTCATTTATTTCCATCATTTATAATTTTTAACGCTGTCAGAAAAATAGTGCTGGTTACCTGCAATTTTTCCAGTGAAACTAACGGTGGTTTTTGCTCTTATTTTTAAACTTCCTTTTTGGCTTTGATGTTACATAAAAAGCCAGTGAATTTTTTGCTTTGCTCGAGGTGGCAATATTTAAAGATTTAAAGAGAGACTTCAAAGACAGTAAAAAAACTCTCTCTCTTTTGCGGAATAAAAATGCCAAGCGCCTCAACAAAGCTCTGCAGCTCACTGTTCTCAAGGTCTCTTCAGCAAAATTAGAAATAAGGTTTATGAAAAACCACATGATTCCTACGCTTTAGCCTTCAAAAAGCTTCTTCTTTTATTTACCCTGAGAGCTGAGAGCTGCCGCTTGTTTTAATATGAGAAGCTTACGTCTAAGTGAGGACTTGGTGTAAAACTTTTCGATGACAGTTTTTGCATTTGCCAGCATTCACTTAGAAAGAACTAACTGACCTCCAGTGGTTATTGGAACCCCAATTCTGCGCCTTCGGAGTGAGATCCTTTTCCAGGGTTTCAGGGTCTCAGCAGTCTAAATGTCCCCGTACCCTAAAAAAGTTACTGAAGTTATTCTTAGAAGAAATAAACAATAAGATTGGACTCACTATATTCTCTTGTGACTTTCGACCTCAGATTTCGGTTGGCCTCTTTTTATATTTCTCTCAATTTCCAGGGATGCTGCACCAAATAATTGGATGTAGTTCCCATGGCAATCCCATATACGTAATCAGAATAGACTCGCATTTATATAGGGTTGCAAAATAGTCAATTAGTCAACATTCCTCAAGATTATTGAAGAATATTTCCATCACTACAATATTCAACAAACTACACTAAAATTGTAAGAGAGTACTTTACTTCGGCGACAAGTTGCACCAGAGATTGTACGTTGGTTTTCAAAACTGTAAATTGTAAACTGTAAACATTATTTTCGATGTTTAGGATGGTTTTAGGTTAATTCGTGACTTCTTCCAAAATGAAATGGTCAACTGGTAGAACAAAAAAAACTATGAAAGGAATTTGTGTTGGTGAATGAAATTTCGTTCTGGTCTCTTTCACCAGTTCTTTTTCATCCAAACTGGTCTTTATCCAATCTCGAGTAGGTGATTGGCAATCTTGATAGCAACAACATTCGTCAGCAATTCTTCGTTCTTATAAAGCTTTTAGGTTACCATGGCACACAATTTGCTCAAATATTGGAATCTAGCAATATCCATTTCCTATACTCGTATTGATGCCTCTACACGGCTCTATTTTATTCGGCAATGAATGATGTTTCGATAACCACAAGCTAAATTTAATACAGAAGGTTTACATATCCATCGGCATAAAAGATGGATAATCGGTGTGGTATCATCCACTTTTAGGTGAAATCTGATAACTCAGCAACTACTCTACAAATTTCATCCAAATTCGGTGTGAGAGCTCTCATAAAAAAAAGTGGTCGAAATCAGACTATATCTTTTCAAGGTTTCATATACCGTATAGAAGATATACCGAATAAAATTTTAGTGCCGAAAATATTGGCCAATCTTATATATATATATATATATTTTCGGTATATGCATATAAGATATGTATATATATAATTCCGGGACCATCTTCTCATGACAATAATGAGACCCGCTGCCAAAAATTGGTGAAAACGGTTTGGTACTTTCCAATTTCGAGAGTATAAAAAGTTCGGCTGCATCCGAACTTAATCCCTTCTTACTTATTTTGCTATTCTTTAATTAATCCGAAAGGCTCGCGCAATTATATATCAGAAAGGTAACCGCTTCTCTTGGAAGCTCTCTGCCTCTCTGCCTCTTACCTAATCTGCTGGTTCCACCCTAACCCCGTTCTGACTTAGTTGTAAATGCAATTATTTATTATTTTCCTTGTTTCGGTATAGTCATACACTGAACACGTCCACTTCCCGCCGGAGACGCCACAAAATGCACCACAATAACCACATGAATAAAGCACTCATTTATAACAGTTTTATAACTACTTGTCTAACCAAAACCAAAGTGCTTAATTTATTGTAAACAATTCACAGCTAAAACCATGCGAGGCGTTTACACACATACACACACACACACACACAGAGACACTAAATTATTGCAGTGAAAAATAATAAGAAAAATATTAATTAAAAGTTGTGTGAGCAAATATATATTTCAACGTAAAGACAACTGCAATAAATAACGGCGAAATGGACACATCGGCTATCGCACATACGAGATTGCAGTGCTGCTGCGCGCAAGCGTGTGTGCGTGTGTGTGTGTGCCTCGTGGATCATGGTTAGCGCATTTCCACAATAGCAACAACAAAGCTTTGGCAAATATATATCAATGTATTAGTGGGCAAATCGGTCAGTGGGTGTGTGTGTGTTATTGTTGTTGCTTATTCATTTTTATTGCTTCTTTTTTCACTCGCTACTGTACTGTTGTTGCTGTTGTTGTTGTGTGCACGCGCACATACGCAACTGTCATTTAGTCATGCAGCTAAGCCAAACTTTCAAATCTGCTCTATCACTTAATCAAACAACATAAAATATGGATGGCTATGAAAATCGCTTTGCTTATGTCTTTCCGTATTAGTTGCTTGTGTGAGTGTGCGTATGAGTGTGTGTGTGTGTGTAGGAAATTTATAAGCAAACAGAGATATTTTAATTTAAAAATAAATGCATAGATTACCATGCAAGTGAAAGGACAATAAAGCTTATAAGTAAACAGGTGTATGTGTGTGCAAGCAGATGTGGAAGTTTATGAATGTATTCTCAGTTGGACGCAGTATAAATATTGTTTGCTACATGTACTGGAGTTATACCTAAAATGGAGGTACTGGAAAGACGATTTCATATTAATAATTTAATTAAAAAATAATTAAATGAAAAGCTGACTTGGAAGTTCCAGTACTTTCCTCTTCCTCTTCTTCTCTTGAAAATATAGGCAGCAGCTCTTTGGGAGTATAGCACTTCCCAAATTTATGTCTGTCAAACTAGCTGTCAAAGTTTTTGATATTCTTTTTTAGTATATTTTTGCAAATTACCATTCAGTGGCACATTTTCAAACAATTTAGATATTTCTCTTCGAAAACATTGAATTCTTAAAGTGGGCTGTGCAACACCCATTGTACAATTTTTACACGGATTCCTATGCAAAGGAATCCTTCCGTATCATATTTTCTGTAAGATTTAATGTCTCTCGTTTTCAACGTAACCTTTGTATAGGAGGTGGGCGTGGTTACAATCTGATTTCTAGCATTTCTAAATCTCAAGAGTATATTTCGTATAAAATTTCTAATCATCTAATCTGGTGAACTTAACCAGCCGAGGCCAAAGTCTCAAACTTAGTTTTCTAGAAGTTATGCATTATAATACATTTTGTGGAGCTTTTACTCACTATCTACTGAAAACACTTAGTGGATCTATGATATTAACACCACGCACTACAAAAAGCAACAAATTATAGTGCATGCCTTTATATGGTTGTGTATCGATGTGTGTTTAACCTAGAAACGAATTTATTTCCATAATCGCAATTTGATGTTATTTTGGTAACTAAATTTCACCACACACTTTACTGTTACTGCATAATTTTATTATTTTCGGATTTTGCTTATATTCTTCCAAAATAACAAATCCCTAATCTATGCAACTCGTTCGTTCGTTATTCGTTGTTATTTTTGCATATATTTTATTCAATTATTCCCCTTTTTTTTATTCGCGCAAATTCTAATGTTTTCCAAAGCAAACTGAGTTGGCGGTTTTCACTCGTTGTATGCGAAAATAACTGTAATCTCATCGAAGTAAATTTTGCCAATATTCGCGGAATATGTTTGAGGTATTCAGGTATGACCTCGTGTGTTTGTGTGTGTTTATGCAACGGAATATGTGAAATTGACTGCACTATTGTTGTCCTAATTTCTGGTTCCGATAACTGCTCGGCGCACTGCATCGCTCAATCTATTGCTATTTTTGTTGGAGTTGTTGTTTTTGTTCTTTGCTTGTTAGGCTGCTTAATTTTGCATTTGATTTTCCCATTTAATATAAATAACAAATCGCATGCAAATAGGCACACAAATGTCTCTATATTGACATCTATATAATATAATAAATACATATATCCCCACAAAGCTATCTCGGAAAAGGCCCACGAACCCACTAAGCAATCGTTATTGGATTGTCTAATGACCGATGTGGTATTATATAATCCGAAAGCTCCCTCTCTTTGGGTCACGAACTCTTGTGCAGACTGTAAAAATGTTCTAACAATGATGGGTCCTAATTTAGGATCGTCGAACCAACGAGTCTCTCAGCCACTCATAACAATCCGTCATCTTTTCAAAGGCGCCTCACACTTTTTATTTGAAGCTTTCCTGAACTGTTGGGAAAAGGGTTATAATATTAGGTTGAATGTTCTGCGATTTTACCCACAGAAAGGTTCTTCCTGTGATCTATGTACACGATGTGCAGACTTGTTCCATATTAAAATGATTATCTCCTCTCCTAACCAATTTTTGAGTTGAATATAGTATAGTGCTATAAATACAGTTAACCTTCTTTAACCTTATACCTTCTTTCTTAAGTATATTCAAAGAATGTTTGGTTTGAGAGACATCAGAAAGGCTGGAAGTACAAACAGAAAGAAGTACGACTTTGAGCTTATTCTGTATGACCTTATTTTTATTTACTTAACTTATGATTTACCTTTCTACCCAAGCCTACGGGTTTCGTTGTCGAAAGTGCTGGTGCGTTAATAGTGTGTGGGGACCACCAGTTCAAATTCGACATTCAAAGATCTCATATGCATATAATATACACTAGAACCGGGCACTAACAAGGAAAACAAATATTTCTTTCTTACTTTGGAGTTCATCACAATACCGGGAGCAATTTTTATGGAAGTTTTAATAGGCATATTTGCGCTAGGTGATATAAAAATAGGTGGATTAGGACCCAAGCCTTCAGAAGAACTAGATATATTTAGGAACTACTCGACTCATTCCTTTTCATATATAAATCAGAACTACTCCGTTGTTCAGTGGTCTTGGTTCTCCATCCAGTCGCTTTCGAGCGGTTCATATAGATATGCTGTATATATGATAATATCTCTAATACCTGTCAGAAAACTGGTTAAGCTTATCCTTAAAAATTTCGTATGCGCCTTGATCTTATTCGACAAACCGAGGGACTACAAATTTTCAGCCGATTAAAGGCGGCTAATTGATCTTACCACGAACACTTTTTCTTGTTAGAAATATGCTCAGATGTTTGACACTGCCTGTCGAGAGGCCATAAATTAGAATTATTTTCATATCACCCGGAACGGGAACCCTTAACCACCATACGACGGCGGTCCAAGAGATGGTAGAGTAATTTTTTCTTCAGGACATCCTTTTAATTTATTCAGACAACTCTGTCGAAAAGCTTCTCCATAAGCTCGAGCTGTCTATTTGATTACCGTCGGTCATATAAGCTCATAGCATGCTTGAGTTTTCAGAGAACTCTTGTTTTCTCAGTAACAAAACCTATAGTGTCATATTTTTCCGAAACATTCTACGCCTTCAAATCCACTTTATTCAAACTTTAATATACTCTGCTTGAATTTATTTCCACGAACTCGTTAAAATAAAAGAAATTCGAATGAATTTATCAGCTCCCATTCAGTGGATATGCAACGGCACATAACCAAGTACCGTACGTATACACATGCATACACATCTAACGGTATTACTTTTCGCTATATTCAGTCGTATTTGTTTACATAATCGCCTGATGTTGATGTGTAGTGATGCAACGATAGCAAACTGCTCGATGCAGAATTTAGCTGCAGTGGTGGCATTGCACACACATACACTCAGTTCGAAAAGTATGTGCATACTTGTACAGAGGAAGCGGAAAACATGGCACATAATCCACATGGCTCGCTGAGCGTCACGCCAACTTGCTCCGCTTGCGCGCTTATTTATTATTTCTTTATTTCTTTATTCGTTTTTTCCTTGTTTTTTTTTTGGGTTTGTTTTCATTTCTGCGCTTTTTACGGCACAAATATAAAAATCAAAAAATACGAATCGAACATCAAAACAGAAAACTAAAATAAAGTAAAGTGCAATGAGCAAAATAACCCGTAACAAAATAACAAACAACTCAAAAAATGGCGCAACTTGACAGGTGGACGATTGGGCGGCGCCTCGCTGCTCAACACACACACACACACCCGCACAACGCCCGCACGCTAGTGGGCAAAGCGGGTAACTAGTCGGCTAAAGCAGCAAATGCAACTAAGTTGCCACGAATGCAAGTTGTTGTTGTTGCTGTGTGTGTGTGTGTGTGTGTGTGTGTGTGTGTATATGTGTAATTTTCAAAACAAAAATGACATTTCCTTATCAAAGTGACAACAAAAAATGTATGACATCTCAGCAGGAAATGGAAAAAAGAAACTTAATCAATGATTTATGATATTTTTGTTGGTAAATTAAGAGGCCAAGCCGAGCAATGTCACAGCAGTAAACGAGTATAAATTCACACATACACACACATACATTATTAAGTATCTGAGCTTTAAGTAAAATAATATACGAGCAAATGGTTTTAAAAGCTCAAGGCATTTTCCTCTTGTCAATCCTTCACTTAAGTAACCTTGAATTTAATTTTGGTAGTAATATTTTTAACAAAATACAATTGACATCTAGCTTAGGACAGCCGTCAAGAAGATATTTTAAAAGTGCTCGAATATAAATAACGGTCATCGATACGCCATTTCTCTGCTCGCTATCTTTGGGCGCTGCTCGTTTGTCAAAAATTTTACATGCGAAAGCAGCAACAATATTAGCGAGTTGTATCCGATGCAATAGAGTAGGTGGATAACTCACTAAAGTTGTAATAACCGGTTTCTTCAATGCTACCATGTTTTTCTTTACAGATTTTAAACAAGATTTACTGTTGTGTATGGCTCAAACAACAAATCGCTGTCAAGAATGAAAATACAAAGACTTTTTTTAATGATTTTAAGAACTTAAGAGAATTCATTTCTCAACATAGTCTCTTAGCTCCATACACTTGCCAGAGCGATGCTTCAAACTCTTCTGACTTATCTAAATAATACATTTTTTGGAGGTTTGCAAAGCAGGCTTTAAAAGCTTTTTAAAGCTTCAACCCAAATTTTGTCCTGCGATTGACTTTTTCAAGTTTGGAAAAAAATCGTGCGTAGAAAACTGCATTCTTCTCGAAACTGTATTTTTCAAAATCTGTAAAAATTTAACCTTTTTCTACAAGTCCGTCATTTTCCAAAAAGTTTATGTAAAGCCAAAGATATACGTACTTTACTAGCTAGTCCTAAGTAGATTAAAATTCAGTTTTTTATTTTGTCTCAGATAGCACGAGTTCCTAGAATCACAGTCGCCGGAAGCGGCCGTCATGAAAATGTTGATTCCAAAAATTGACCTAGTAACGGCCATTTTGTAACAAAATATCAATTCAAAAATATTCTTATGCTTTCAAACACATGTTTAATAGCGCCCAAATGAATGAAGTTCGATACCCTTCTCCTTACCCATAGTATAAATGATCATATTCAGGGCTCTTTGAGGGCTCTTGACTGGCCTAACTCCTTCGAACATGCCGAAAATAAATTCACACAGCTAGCGATGGTAAATTCTTAAAAAAAGATAGAACTTAAATATAATGGGTAGTAAGAAGCCTAAAGGCCTTCTTTACGGCCCATTTTGGTATATATAAATCTTTCTTCAGTGCAAAAAATTGTGTTGTATGGTGTAATACCTGGAATACAGGTTGAAAGTTCTCGACAAATAATCGTTTACTTCTCTTAATCCTCAGACCGTTATAAAGAAGCATTTCTGTTTAAATAAAGTACTCCACCACTTGGCATTGTACAGAGACCTTGGTTGTACGCCCCCACTCCCCTTGCCAATCCGTGAAGTATTAAATATATATCTCTTCCAATTATAGCTTCCAAAATTTCTTGCATATTCACGAGTGCACTCTCATTTATTTTATCGTAATTACAATCTAAGGCACCTTTTTGTTTTTGTTTTCCGTTCCATTATATTTATTTATTTATATATTTTTTTTTGTACATACAATGGCTTTACGGTCAACTACGAACATTTAATGAAGCTTCAGCATTGACCGAGATTGACTTTTGATTAAGGTTAGCAGCGATGACGACAGCAAAGGACCTTCCCACCCCCACAAGCAACCGCTCGTAACGAAGTAAGCAAAAACAATAGACACACATACATACACACAGATACACATAGGAAAAGTGACAGCCAATCAACATTTGCCAGCGGCCATCAAGCGACTTCAACCTAAATCCACTATTGCCCGAATACTTGTCACAAATTATGATTCAATGACAGTATTCAAGTCACAGCCTTCGTCTGCCCAATGTGCCAAAAATGCCAAAAATGCCAGTTGGATAACCACAAATGGATGCAGCACATACTATGGCCCTATATACCTAAGTGTTTGCACGAAGAAACATACTGGTGTAATGCTTCGTGGTGACGGACACTGGATCGCACGCTCACAACTGCTGTTGATTAGTCGATAGGTCCATGGCACAGTTGTGGGCGCGTCGAACCCTTCGCTTCATTGCATATATGACAGCCGATGAGTTCGTCAATATGTCCGTCTGTCTGTCCAACTGCGTGTCTGTCGGTCGGTCGGTCGGCATGTCAGTAGTTGATTTTTGAGGCAACTTTGCCGAATTGAAAATTTGGTCACTTCGTGAATTGTTCAAGTGCAACAACTATCGAACGAAATACTATACGAACGCAGCCGTCTGTATATCCTCGTGTGCACACGGACGAACAAATAAATTTTTTGCTAAGCTGAAAATGGAAGTTAGCTAAGAAGTGTTGCTTAAACGAAGAATACAATAAGCGTATATTTACACACGCCTCCATAACTGTGATAGCGGTAAAGTGGTCAAGTGTGTAATATGCCGTTACGCTTGAAGAATGCTAAATAATAAAACAAGGACCTTCATATTTTTAAACAAAGCGCTGACAATTCATACGATTGATAAGATATTGAGGGATTGATAAGACACACGCTGACTACGTGGCCCACTCGGCGGTAAGCAGTGGAGTGAAAAGGGGGAAGTTAAAAGCGCCCAATTCGACAATTGACAGTTGATGTGTAACAATTTGTGATGCGTGGAAATATTGTTTATGGATTCATTTGTGCATAAAAGATTCGAAGATCAACCACAAAGCAGTGAGGGTAAGAGGAAACACTGGCTTAACGCATATCCGGTTATGTTTTGTTGGTCTTTTCGGAGTTTAGTGAAAGTAAATGAAAAAAGTGTTTCGTTATAAATTTGCTTCGTATTTGTAAGTCGTGTTCCTGTCTAATATATTCATATAAGTTATATAATGATACTTTTGAGTGCTTATCGAAATGCTCTACATATTATATCGATGAAAAAAAATATTACGAAAATAAACTTCAGTTTCAAATTTCCTAATCAGTCAAATGTCCTGACGCCAAGTATTCTGTGTCGAATATCATTGCTGATAGTCTTCCAAGAAAGTTCCAAGTGGATCCATTTTTGAATTTGTGTCCATCAAGAGAGATTCGCAGCCAAGTGGCGAAGGAGATTGATTATGTATTTGACTTCTAGAGACCATTTGTATTATTATAGTTCACTTCTATATCCGAAAAACCATAATGAGAAGCTCAATAATCTTTTTAAAAAGATTTTATCTGTCAGATTCTCGAATCTTTCTATAGTTTTAAAGAGAATTGTGAGGACTTACATACCACAACATAAGGAATATATAATGATGGAACCCTGTTTCATCGATTGTCACATACCGAAACAGAAATTCGAGGTAATTTCGGTTAAACAGTTCTAAACACTGGTCATAATCATCAATTTGTTGTTGTTGTTGCTTTATTTTGCCGCGCCTTGCAGATACACAAATTTTTATGAATGATATGTCCGACGATATGTACGAATGATATGCCACTTTGATATATTTAGATTGTTGGCTATCTCAATGGACTCCATTTTACGGCCATCCGAAATCATTTTGTCGACGCTTGTGATGATTTCGTCCACAAAAGCCTCTTTTAGACGTCTACTGGTTGTTAAGGTGTTAAGATCCAGGTCTAGATGGTTTCCAAAATTAAGTAACGAACTTGGTGTTCCGCTCAGTAATATTTTCGTGATAGAAAGAAACCGAGTTCTATTACAATGTGGCAAATTATTGGCACATGGACTCCTATTATATTATTTACCTTCCCTTGTAATGCCATAGCATTAGGATGAATATTGAGTACTTCTTTCCAAATTTAATTGTTTAGCTCCTCCTAGGTTAGGTTAGATTAAATTTCGGGGTTGATTCTCCGCCAAAGAACACGGGGATCCCACTTGCAGATTTGAAACCCTGGGCCTTTGTGCGAAGTCTCCTAACTTTGTATTAAAACTCGCTCATGTGTCGATGAAGCGCTTAAAGCCTATCTCAAATCTATTGAGTTTCAAAGATCCAAGATGTCTAACTTCAGTTTAACGAAAGTTGGACTGTAGAGCAGAAAGAGTCAAGAAATTTCCACCTCTCTTTCCTCCAGACAGCCTGATTAAAAAAAAGTTTACCGCACTGTTAAAGTCCATAAAAAGTCTTAATTAGGGTGCGTCACATATTATCAACAGATAATTTACACTACCTGGATAGAAGAATCTTTGCAATTTTGACTTACAAAAATCTATATTAATTATTTTGCTGTTATTCTTTAGAAGAAGGAACTAATTAAATCCGATTTCTTACACGTATTAAATGCAACACTGGCTTCGGTGGGCTCAATGTCAATGCAGAGAGGTCATAAAATATTTCTAGGGCCACATTTTCTCAAAGCAGCCAATCGCACTCCTTAAACAAACATACGAACCAAGCTCCCTCTAAAAAGTAAACAAAAAAAAAATTCCTCCTAATTACAACACTATGAAATATTTCGAAATACCTATGTACCGTTATTAAGCCAAATAATACACATAAGTCTAAATTAATTAAAATATTAGTTAGTTAGTTATTTAACGTAATTTTTCGTAAACTAAACCAGTGTCGCTTACAATTTATTGCGATCCTTGCTCCAGACAACGAAAGAAATGGCAGAAATAAACATAACAGTACATAGTACACATCGTGATGCCATAGATGATCTAAATTGGTATCCGCGTTGTCTTATCTCATCTCGATTTCAGTTAGCGCTAAATATTTGAGTAAATATAAAGCATATAAACAACAAAGTGCGCAAGTAAGTTATGTATATACATATGTTGCCCCAAAAAGCTTGATATATGCATATGTATATGGTCAAATTTGGGACGTAAAAAGTACCAAGAAAGGAAAACCCCTTCTGCAACTCCATCCATGCTTTCTACCTTTCTCAAATAACGGGCAACATTTTGCTTCTTGTACGCTCCACTCATATTATCTATTCTCTTTGTATTCTGTGTCGCAGTTTTCGCCCCATAAATATGCTCCTTATCTCCTTTGCGCATCCTTGTCGCTATTAAAATGTAAGTAACCCGCTTCAAGCAAGTGAGAGCAGAGTCGACGGCGGGGGGCAGTTAGATGAAAGCTTAATCGCTTTAGAATAATAAAATTGTGCTTTATAACTCTATTCGCTGGTTATTTATTGATTCGAAGCATATTTTGTATATGTTCTTAGCATTAGTATATATTATATAAGTAGACTTAGTAGTAGCATTTTTGTTTGTATGTAGGAATTCTTATATAAAAAGTAAAATGTTTGCAATAAATTAATATTTCATTTAATTACTTCTCTATCTAATAACAAAATATATTCTTATCAGCCTGAATTTCGGATGTTTTAATAAAAATTGCCTCGGGGCCTTACTACAATTAGAGAAATTTTTATTCTACTCTAGATTCTCATTAAAAATTTGAGCTGTAAAGAAGCCTGAGATATAATTCTTCTCTTAAATTTATTGAGATAATAGATTGAAAAAAAAAAGCTGTAACTTAAAAGATACCTATTAGAATCAAAAATTAACCCAAGAAACTGAACATTTAAGCATACTTCAAGAAATTTTTTGGGTCTTATGGCACTTGTACTTTTTTTTCGGCATTCCGTCACATATCATAGTAACACTTCAAATATTTTTTGGATATTACGACGACATTTTAACGACACTTTTGGATATATTGGACGACACTTCATACCTTTAAATCGATTTACTTTTTAATCAATCATATTTAGAGCTTTTTCTATCAAAAAGAATAGGGCATAACCACTTGCAGTGAAGAAATACCCAGCTTGTGATCAAAAAATTAAAATCGTTTTTTTACTATAGGCTCAAAGAACGTCAGTAAGTTGAAAGAGTATTCTCCATTAAATTCAAAGAAAACTATAAAAGATTTATATGAATGTGGCAGCAATTAATTTAATCCCGATGTTAGATATTTAGGATTGATTTTTTCACCCCAATTCATTTAATAATGCCTTTGTAAAAAATTAGTAAGAAAACCCGTCTTCAAAGTTTACCAAAAACAAAGATGAAACTGAAGCTGGATTGGAATAATATTCTATAAAAGAAATAGAAGGTGTTTTTGCCACATGAATCACCAGATTCGTTTCCCAACAATGGTAACATCCTTGTCTATACTATAAGCTCTCAGCTAGTGAATAGATTTTCTGTTAGCCGGGAAGCTGTAACTTTTTATCGATACAAAAATAAACTAAAGGGATCTAGAGTCGCACAAAAAGTCGAGAGACAGCGTATTCATTGAAGTATTCAGAGATTATTCGCGCAATACGTTGCGACACAGGCGTCTAATTTTCAAATTCACCCTTAAAAGAGTAACGAAACGAAACCGCCTTACTATCTATTGGTATCCTTTTGAAACTGTAGAAGATACCGGGACCTTTCCGGCGCTAAACATGGAGGCAAGTTTAGTTTAGAACTTCGAAATGTTTGGTCAAAATATTTCGTAGAAGGTATTAGTTGCTCAATTTCCAGTATTTGGTGTTAAGGTACGTCATAAAATACGGTTTGTTTATTAGCCATTTTGGAGTTTAGCATTAAACTCTACTCACAGAGATTTATCATTAAAACAACTATTTTAGCTTGTTTCAAACGCCACCTCCTTTTTGGTGGTCCTGGAGATGAAGAACCCTGTTTGGGTCAAAATATGACCGCAAGATTGAAGAATTCGCCGTCACGGTTGAAAACTTTAACGGACTGTCAACTTTTTAATGATCCAGCATTGTTTATATAAAAGGCTCTCAAAATATATGCAGATATATGAGACAACGTTGCTTATAAACAAAAAACCTTTAACTCCAGTTTTTTGAGTTTTACTTTAACTCAAAAAATGATGACATCTAAGGGTATTTATTGTTCAGCATGGCAGCATGACATGAGTTCTTCGACATTGATGAGCTCTCGTTACTTTAAAAAGTCCTGTTGGATCCACAATATGAACACCACGACCAACAATGTGTATAACTCAAAAAACCTTGCTTTTTATAGCTGCCGTGAATTAATTGAGTTCTTAAGTGTAGCAATGTTTTAACATCATGGTAGTCAGGGATCAACGTTACTTAACATGACCATATTCCAAAAAGCTAGGTGCTGTAATTAACAGTACCGATGGTATCACTCTTGCTACAACTGCATAACTGTGGGAATATTGTCGAAGCTTGATATATAATATATCTGGATCCATTATTGTTACATGAAAACGATTGTTGTCGGGGCAATGATCTGATCCATGATTGTGGCTGCTTCTTTTGCGAGAAGTATTTTCAATATCTTTCAAGATCTTCTCCATGGTTTTTCTGTTGTTCGGACTATCGCGATTAATTTGTGGACTTTATAAGGTTCTTCAGTAGATTTCTAAGCAACTTTCTCCCATCTATTATGCTATAAACGATTGTATATAGTTTCTAACGATCAGCTCAGCACTAAGTCATTCACATACCCTTCCAGTCACACTGCACATATAAGTGTTCACAAACATTTACACAGCCTCACCAGTTCCCAAATACCATCAAGTGGCACATATTTTAAAGCGATTGGATTATCACTGTCTATGCTATGCTATGTATGCTATGCACACATGTATTTGCTTTTTGCCTCGTTTTTGCGACTCGACTCAATCCAATTGTTGACATTATCCTTTTGCCGTGGTAAACGCGATTAATAGAGCATACATTTATGGAGAATGCTTTTGAAGCCACAAAACACACAACGCATACACACCCATAAAAACACCTACGGCGGCCATAAATAACAAAAAATATGTGTGTGTGTGTGTGTGTGTGTGTGTGAGTGTTCCAGCAAGTATTTACCAACACATATGCGTATTTGTTCAGTGTGCACGAGCGTTTATGTACCAATCAAACGCAAAAGTCATGTCATTATTGGTTTTGCCTATAGAAAGCAAACACCTCACACCTTAACACCTTAACACCTTCACCTCAGCCACACTAACACATACCATGCAAGCACTTAAAAGGCGCGCTGATCTGTCGCGACCAATGTGGGTGGCGGGAATTATCAGCTCACCACTAATACACACGTAAATATTCGACTTATGTGTGTGTATAAATGAAGATAAGTCGAAAAAAGTGTGTGTGTGCGAGCAACAAAATATTGCAAATATTGAATATTGCCTGCAAAAGGCAACCATTCAGCCACCACAACGGTGTGTGTGTGTGTGTGCACAACAATAATAGCAAAGCCGCGTGTAAATGGCACAGTTCGTTAGGCGCAATATATTTGCACACATCGCGCGCAAAAGTCAACGCGGTAAATCAAACGAGCTGTGTTTGTATTTGAAATGTAGAAAATGTGCTGAATATCCGGCTGAATAGCGTTATAGCGCGCTGAGTTGCACCGCCAAGAAGAACCATCAATTCTATTTATACCATTTCAGATAAATCTATACATATATAACTATATATCTGAGTTTTTATTTGTATATTGGTGGCATTTAGAAGGAGCTGATGCTCAGAAAAGTAGTATCAAGTGCAACTTTTGATATAAGTAATGCATAAGTCCAAGATCGATAGCAGCCGAAAAGCTTCCGATAAAAATTTTTCAATAAAATTTCTACCCGTGAAGGGTGAGTTCACATCAACAAACAATTTAATCTTCGAGTTATGCAGAATTATTATATTAAGAAATTCTAGGTATTCTTGAACTCAAATTAATTTTTTTCAGAAAATTGTGAATATGCGACCCTTTAAGCAACAAAAAATTCTTTTAAAAGAACCTATTCACTTTCATATTGCTTTCTACTTGAATTGCATTGTAATACCTAAACCACTTTGGTCGAGTCCACGATCGCACTCTAAGTACTACAAGAAGAAGCAACTGTCACAATAAAGTAAAGATAAAATAGCAGTCTGTTATACAATTTAAGTAAGGACTCGACATTCCCACGTGTATTGCATTCAACTAGAAAAGTTTGTTGTTCGCTTTACATGCGACCTTTTTAAAAAAGGGAGTAAACGCAGCAAGCTGGTACTAAGTGGCGTATCGAAGACGCCATACAAACCAGAAGCTCTGATGAGACGATAAAGCTGATTAATATAAATGAAAATTAACGATTAGATAAACGGAGTAGATGGCGCCTCAACTGTTAAATGAAGGCACCGAACGAATCAATTGGTACATTTTTGCAAAATCCAATTCAACGAAAAATTCATGTAAAATTGGCCGAAGTTGTTTGAATATGAAGTATTCGTAGTATTTTTCAAGAACCCGTTCACAATGGATCTCTCTTTTCTTTACAAAAGTTATCTTTAAGTCGCATCAGTTAATCAACCATCCTGAACTCGAGAATTTAGTCGAGTTTGTTTTGTATATCATTATTTTAGAGTACGTTCTTTTGCCTGTTGTTTACAAGAGCATGAGTCATTCATGGGTTCTCCTTCAGAGAGAGAGTAATCCATTCAGATAGGCCATACTGGTGGCAATGCTGATTATAATCATCAATACACTTCTGTTAAGTTGTCTTTGGTATAGTTTATAGAGACGATTGTTTACAGAAGTCTCAGCAACAGAGTATCTGGTTACTAGCAATGTAAATACCAACTGAGGTAAATACTGACTGCTTGTGTCATCAGAGATCTTTTCTGTTGGTAATTTCATTTATTTTCACTTCTTCAACATTTTCATGTAGCGAGGTACGAGGGCGGGTCAATAAGTACGTGACTTTTGGAATAAAACGCAGATTTTTTGATAAATAAATTATTTTATTTTTCAACATAGTTTGAGCTCTATACACTTTGTCCAACGCTTCTCCAATTTTTTTATCCCTTCCAAAAAATATGTTTTGTCGAGGTCCTCAAAATAGGCCTTTGTTTGCGAGATGACTTCATCATTGGAGACAAATCTTTTTCCACCAAGCCATTTCTTCAGGTTTGGGAACAAGAAGTAGTCACTCCTAGCCAAATCTGGAGAATAGGGCGGATGAGGGAGCAATTCATAGCCCAATTCATGGATTTTTGCCATGGCAACTGCACATGTGTGCACCCTTGCATTGTCTTGGTGGAAAAGAACTTTTTCTTGGCCAAATGAGGTCGGTTTTTCTCCAAATCGTCATTAAATCGGTCCAATAAGATGGCATAATATTCTCCATTGATTGTTCTTCCCTTTTGAAGGTAGTCAATGTGGATCATACAGTGTGCATCCCAAAAAACAGTCGCCATAACTTTATTGGCTGACAAACCCACCTTGGCCTTCTTTGGCGCCGATTCACCCTTAGAAACCCACTGTTTTGACTGTTGTTTGGTCTCTGGTGTGTTGTGATGGATCCATGTTTCGTCCACGGTTACAAAACGGCGCAAAAACTCCTCCATATTGCGATTAAACAACGCCAAACCTTCCTGTGAAGTTGTTACTCGATTGCGTTTGTGGTCGACTGTGAGCAAACGCGGCACCCATCTTGCGGAAAGCTTTCTCATGCCCAAGTGATCATTCAAAATTGAAAACACTGAACCATGCGAGATCCCTACGGCTTCCACAATCTCTCGCACTTTCAATCTTCGGTCGGCAAACACCATATCGTGAATTTTTTCGATTGTTTCGGGTGTAGAGACCTCAACTGGGCGTCCAGGACGTTCGGCATCTTCAGTGCTTGTACGGCCACAACGAAATTCAGTAAACCACTTTTTTACAATAGATATCGATGGTGCAGAGTCCCCATAGTATTTATCAAGCTTAGCCTTGGTCTCGGTAATGGTTTTTTTTCGCAAATAATAATGCTTAATAAGCACACGGAATTCACTTTTTTCCATTTTCTCCTCAAATTAGTGGGTAGTCTGATAAAGATAGCTGTCAAACACAAACTAACTGACGCAGCAAGTTCAAATTTTGACAGGAGTCAACTGACAGATGCCTGTTGACTGGAGTAGTGTTGTTTTTTCAGTAAAGAGGTCAGAAATTCAAAAAGTCGCGGACTTATTGACCCGCCCTCGTATATAGCGAGGTGCATCTTATCTTCCTGTCCTTCTTGAAAAACCTTGCAATAGAATACATAGAATTTTTAATAATTTAAAAAGTTATCTGACTTTTCATACTGCATCAGAAAAAGAAAAGACAAATATATTTCTTCGAACTGAATTTACATATTTGAAGTCTTCTAGGTTTGAGGTTATGGTATGGTTATGCCGTTGTTGTTTTTTGTAGCAGTATAAATCAATCCCTAATAATTTCATGGAATGTTGCAAAAGCGAACAGCCCTAAAATGGATATAAACCTGGATCAATACTGGTTACATAGATCCTTAAATATCGTGTATTAATCATTTTATCTTTTTCTTTATAAGAAAATGAGTATTGCAAACAAAAAGTTTTTACGTAAATATCGGGAAAACAACCTTTCCCCAAAAATTTAACTGCATATTGATAGTATCTATAATAAGGAACCTGGTAGCTGTTGGTAATAAAATTAGTTGCAGTACGAAATGGCGAATGGATTGTAGAAAGTACTTTTTTCACCGAAACAAAAGCTTTTTGTGAGCAATAAATTTATATTTTTTCTACTTTTTAAATATTTGTTTTAAAAATTATTACTACAAGCTTAATAAATTATAATTTACTACTTAACTACTAAACCAGTAAAATAATTGTTAGTCAAATATACAAAATCTTCTAAGGTTGATTCAATCCTCTTCGCAGGCAAATTCCTTTTGGGTCACTGTATATTAAAAGGGTTATCTCAATAAATACATAAAAAAGAAGTTTCCAGTTCCGGCCACAAAAAAAAATATATACATATATAAACCATATGAAATTACTATTTTCACCCTCACTTACTAAAGGGAAACTCAAAAAGCATCTTACAACACATTGACATCATGAAAAGCCAAAATTGCCAAGGTGAAAATGAGAAATATTTCTATTTACTTTTTTCCGCTTCGCATCACTCGCACCCTTAAACTGGTATTCCCCAAAACCGTTTGTTTGTTTATCATCATTCACGTCTGAGTGGATGGATTTCCCTATTTATTTTATGTATTTATAGATATTTTTTGTTGCTCGGTTTGAGTTGATTTTGTGCTGAAGCGTAGGCCGAGGGAAAATTATTTATATTAGACTAAAATAGATTCAACCCGTAATGCTGCTAACCAACAAAATTATCGCGAAGGAACATAACCCAAAAGCGGTAAATGTTATTTACGGTGAATTTTTGAATTTAATGTTGCGAATAGGCAAAAGTTCTATTTGACAGACCTTCGTCGACTTTGGACATTTCTCTTCTATGCATTCCAATGACTAATTTGATAGCGTACAAAGTCAAAATCTGGTCATAGAACGTTTCAGTACAGAGTAATCGTTCAAAATTTGGTTATTCGGAATGAATTTTTTCCACTTCAAACCCAATTTTCAAAATTCCATTTTATTCGAAAGACAATTTAAATTGTCAAATTGTCATTGTTCTCTATTCAAAAAAGAAACGATCGAATCTTTATTTCGATTTTCGATTGAAAAATTGAGATCAATATCAAATATCAAAGGGGTTCAGTTAGAAGTCTTATTTCATAACCTAATACAAAAAAAAATCGGAAAAAAATGTTGAAGCGAACTATAAGTCTTTATAAACAGCTCGGTTGTCGGTCATATTACCGGTTTGGTTCGAAACCGTTACACGTCTTTGTAATAATGAAATGATTAACAGTTTTCATAGTTTCAGATGAAATAAACACCTTTATTGCGTATTCATAATATTAAGCCAAGTCATCCGACATGACCCATGATGGAAGATAGTCTAAAAAACTAACGTTGACGAATTATATTTTAATTTTTAATAATTTTTTTTAAATTCCGTTAACCTTAAATTAAAGATTTTGGAGCAGTATATGGTATATATGATTTGTCGTTAACCGATTGCAATAAATGTATTATTATGAATATTTAAAGTATTCGAAATTGTTCAACAAACTTTTTCAAAATCAGTTCAAGTAAGCTCAAAGTTAATTATGGTTCCATTCAATTAATACTACAAACATACATTAAGTCGAGCTGTTTGTCGAAAACCATTAAAACCATATTTTCTAACTCGTTTTGTAAAATAAAAAAAAAAAAAAATTTAGCAATATATAAGCTTTTTGGAACCCACTTTTTAGGTTGTGTTTTCCAATTTTGTGATCATTTTTCGTAATTCGAAATCATATTATGCCATATATACTAAGTCCCTCAAAGTACCTGATTATATAAAAATTAACAAACCAATAATATTTTTCTAAATATATAAGAATATTGTGACTCACCGTTTTGAAAGGCCAGCCGCCCACTATTTATTTCAGCTTCCACAATATTTCCCCGTTGCTTAACAAGTTGAAATTTTTTGTTCTAATCTATTGAACGTGTGACAACACTATTTCGAATGTGTTATTTAACAATTTACGCTCACTTTCTCCACACAACAATTATTGTTTATTCGATACCTCCTTTTGTTATTACCTCTAATTTTTGTTCTCATACCAACACGCACAAACACATTGATAACATTAGGAAGGCACCAAATGCAAACGCGTGGACATTTACGAGTATTATAAAAATGTAACGGTATTCACGGCTAAATCGGGTTTTTAGCTTCGATCACTTGAAACGTTTGGAAATACAAATTTATGAGATTTTCCGATTTTTATAACGTTTAAGCATTGATAACGGTTAAAAATTCATTCACTGATTTTTTTGCTAATATTGTTTTAATTTATTTCTATTATATAAATTTTTTGTTCGTCATTTCGTTGTGGTTGAGTTTTAGAATTTTTTAGCATCGGTTTTTCGTTTGGATACGCGGGGCTGCTTTTTATTGTTTTGTAATTTTTTAACACTGTTTTATTTACGACCGGATTTGCTTAATAGTTTTATTGCGTTGTTTATATTATTTATTTGTCTTAATTTTACTTTATTTTTCAACTTGTTAATTTTTTAATTTCTTACTGTTTTAGTTTTCACTATAATATTTTGTTTATGTTTCAATGCGTCGGCACCTAAAGTCATGCTAAGCTGGAAAAACAAAAACAAAAATACAAATAAGAGATGTAGATAAGAGAAGAAATAAGAGACATTCTATTCTAAAATTATTTGAGGTTGTCATAGAATAACAGTGGTTAGTCTGGGATCTCACAAAGCAATATGTTAGCTGTATCTTGCCACAAAGCCAATACGTATGGGATCTAGAGAAAAGAGGCGAGTTTAATTAAATTCGCTTTAAAAAATCTTAGAAGCCGAACGGTATGTACTCGGTTACGCTGCTTTTCGTACTTTATAGTCTTTAGAGCTGATTTCAATAATAATAATCAAATTTCAAAGGCTTTTTTATTTTCATATCTTATTTGAAAAAAAGCAGAAGATCAGACGTAGAATGTTTAACGCTAGATGTAACCGACCAAACCACTCGATCAAATAATTTGGTTCCTCCAATTATTTCATTCAAACCAACTGTCACAGATTTTACCTTCCTTCCCAGTCATAAATAATAACCACTTGGACATTTATATATCGGATATAGTTTAGTTATTGCTGTCTATCGCCTAACCTCAAAAATTGTGTCTGCACTCTTAAATGCACCCGATTTGTAAAATTTACATTATTCATCATAACCTCAAATAAATTTCGGCTTTTAAAGAAAATAATCGTTTTTGGTACTGCTAAGAAATATTCCAATCTTTTGTCATTAAAGTTGTTTTTGTTAAGCAACCGAATTCCAATAGGATACTATAAAATTATCTAATATAGGATCAATAAAGACATAACGTATGAAACCGTTTTCATGTGTCATTTGCCGGAGTAGGTATTGTCTACGACCTCCAATCAACGATAGGAGTTTGCAAGCGGTCGAACCATCAGATGTTAGTTGTGTTGATTTACAAAGGGGAGGTTAGCGTCAAATCTAGACAAGTATGAGAGCGAGTGTCACTATGATTTCACGCGCAACTTAAGCTTTAGTAGTCAAACTAATTGGAACTGGCTTCTTTTCTGAATATCCCAATATTTTCAGTTTGGTCCTTGGGTACATATATGGCAAGATTGACAATTTTAGATTTGAAGAAATCAAGAAATCATTTAATTGAACCACAAAAGCAAAAATTTCCTTAACATGAATTTTCCGAGATTATAAAGGTTCACTTTAATTGTGGAATAATTATTATTGGGTTGTTCGGAAAGTCATTTCGTTTTTTCCCGCCAGAGGACTTAATTACGTTTTTTCGAAACTAACTTCACACTTAAGCCCCATAACCATTATATGTCATGAGAGCTGATATTGCAAGGCTTGTGTGTGAAAAAGTTCTATTAATTCTACCCAGCAGTTTTTGGTTGGTGCCTTTTTAAATATGGAGAGCAATAAGCAGCATTTTCGTCATATTTTACTTTTTAACTTCAGAAAAGGTAAAAATGCTGTCCAAGCGAGAAAAAAATTGACGGATGTGTATGGAGAAGGCGTGTTAACAGTACGCCAGTGCCAGAACTGGTTTGCAAAATTTCGATCCGGCAATTTTGATGTCGAAGATGCACCACGGTCTGGAAGGCCGGTCGATGCGATAAAGGCATTAGTTGATGCAAATCGGCGAATCACCACACGAGAGATCGGTGAGAGGTTAAATTTGTCGAATTCAACTGTTTATGGCCATTTGAAAGGCATTATACGAAAACTGTCTTTCATGTTCCCCAAAAAAAACGAAATGACTTTCCGAACAACCCAATATAATCATTTAGGTTTACCTAAGATTGAAGGCTATTGTGACAGATATTGTAAAAAGTAAGATAAGAATAGCCTGGTTGAGAATTACACATCATATGCTATCGTATGAATGAAATTTTAAGCTTATGTCCGAAACTATGTCAATATTTAAAAAAAATATCAAAAGAATAAATACACGCGAGGGCAGTCCGATAGGCACTTAGTCTCCGAAATGAAAACAAAAATTTTGGAAAAATTCCGATTTATTTCTCAACATAGTATCTTTTTAGAATTAAAAAATTTTAATTTTCGTAGAAAAACAACTTCTTCGTGTTTATTTGTCAAGTTGCCTTGTATAATATTGCTCAGTCACTACTTCTTGCACCGTCATCCAACTCTACATGAAATCATTTGTAAATAACGCCAAATACATATGTATGTATGAATTGTTTGTGTTGTTGTAGTGTTAATGAAAAGATTTTCTTCCAAAGCGAAAGGGGGGAGGTGGCGGCCATTTAAGAAAGATAAAATATCCAGCGAATATTTTACCTTAGCCAGGACATTTTCTAAATGTCAAAGGCGTGCACACACACACACACACACGCACACGTGCACTCACTAACATGCACACAACAACACATTAAACGTGCGCTTTTAAACACAAAACAGCTCAACATATCCGAAGAAAAGAAGGAAAATAAAAAGCCATAAAAGTAATCAACTCGACTGTGGTAGACAAATGCGATTTGCCATGCTCGACACTGACTGTGGAGCGGACGAAGGCACGCCGTGACGTGTGTTGAATGGGCAATTTCGCATTGAAAGCCATGAAAAGCAAAGTTGTACACGCCAAATTGCTGAGCGCACAACGCCAAGAAGGACGAGCGGAAGGCAAGGGAGCGGCGAGTAAATGTTAAATGTAGCGCAGCAGCAGCAGCAGCGGCGGCGGCGGCGGCAGCGTAGAGGCCAAACGTCAAAAGCACATTGAAGGGAAGTGGTGGCAGCAAGCGTGTTGGACAGAGGGGGGGCGTGCGGTAATCTCAAATTGCACGAGACGAAGTTTACAACTCATTGAATTCACATTACATACATTGTAAGACGGCAAGAGAAATGGCGAGCTGGCAGACGCTTAGCCACCAAGCAGAAGTAGCGAGTACACATATTTTGGTTACATGTATATATATATATATATAGATATATATATATATGTGTGTGTGTGTGTGTGATAGTGGTTTGAATTTTTTCTTCTTTTTTTTTAAAGTAATAGTGAGATTTAGCGAAGGACATTGCTGCCACACACAGGCGAAAATCCTCATGCTCGCCACCAAGCGCCAGCCAAATGCCACCTGACTGCCACTAGCGTGCTTACGACAATTTGTCTGCCAGGTTGGCTAACAGACTGGCTGGCACACAATCGCTCGCGCTCCACACTTGCTGGCTGGCATTGTGACGCGTGTCCGGCCACTGCTCGAATGCTTTTTTCACTGACACTGACTAATTGAGGAGAACGGGGGAACTGTAATCGAACTGTAAATGGCGTTTATATCTCTGTGATTTGTATGTATAATGAATGGCACTTTTTTGGCAAATTACGCCCACGCCCGCCCCCCCTCACCAATTTTTTAACCGAAACATTTCCAAGCCCCCGCTGTGCCGACTCACAAACACCGTTTCGATTATATACCGCAAGGCTTCAGCTTTGCAGCAAATTCAAGCTTCACTCGAGATTTGTTTCCACAAATTTTCCAGCAGCAACGAAACAGTGTCAGCGCAGGCACCTTGAATCCGTTTTATTGGCTTTTCGCACGCACCAACTCCATGCGATATAAGCCAGCCGATGTGATTTGCCACGGCAGTGCAATTCAATGTTTGATTACTTTGTAAATATTATTGCATGTAGCGCTGGAGCAGGACATTCTGCACTATTTGCACACATTTCGCACACATTTCGCACACATTTTGCACACTTTGCACTCTTTGAAAATTTCCAAATTTTTTCCATTTTTTCATTGCTTACACATATTTTATTTGATTTTTCTTCTTTTTTTTTTGCACACTGCACTGCACACACTTTTCTTCAGCCTGCTGCCTGCGGAACCGCCCTAAACAGTCGGAGAAAAACTGAAAATGAAAATTTTGGTGAATTTTCCGAGCGCACGAACGTTTCATCCCAACAAATGCAAAAATACCGTTAAAAAATACGGTGAATTCCGAAGCGCACAGCCAGCGTCAAGGCGCACCACACACACACATGCACTCACACATGCACACACACATACACACAGCAGAAAGAAAAAAACAATAACGGTAAAAACGTAAGCAGCACGAGGCAATGCAACGATTGTTACGCTGAGAGTTGACGACAAAGCAGACATAAACAGTTAAAATTTTGGGCGAAAAAACAACGACAACGTCGAACGACGCACGAACAATGCACAGCGTCTATGTGTACAGCAACAATTCACCACAAGCCCCCACAACAGGGAAAACAGTAATGGAGACTGCAACGCTAACACTACTGCCGTTACCCAAAGGCAGCACACCCGACCACCCGACCGCCCACAGCGAACTTCACCTCGAACAGCATTGACAGTAGCCGTGGCAGCTTCACGGCAACATACCGTTATTTTCTTTTGCAAAACCAATGCCTGTGCATGCGCACGAACGAGAGATGTCCGCATGAGGGCCGCAGAGGACATGGGGTGGTGCAGCCAACAGCACGCTGAAACTATCACAATCAATAAGTCTACACAGCCGAGCGCAACGGCGACGAAAGCGACGATTACGAACACAACGAGGATTCTGAGGCGACGAAAGCGCGTACTTCAAAACGCACTGTGTAAGCGTGTAAGATGAAGCAGAAGAAGAGGAAGAAGCGTTGGCGCAAGCACAGTTAAAGCGCCAACAGGCAATGTTGCAAGCTTCGGCGCCACTGTAGCAATAGCAAGCGCCATACGCCCAAGTTGGCTGCTCCAGCTCCGGTTTGACAGGATCCAATCCTTTGGTTACGATGTGCTCGTACGCTCCTTAGCGAGTAGCGAGCATATGCGACGCGTTGACGACGAGTGCGTACGCGCGCATCAGCGTGGTGAATATGGCGGAATGCTGTGGTGAGTTTTCGGTGTAATATTTATGCATGAGCTGCTCGCTGCCCGCAAGTCTGAACTTCAATGTCTCCCTTTGTTTTTGCTTCTTCTATTGCTGCATAAGCGTGCAAGTGTGTGCGTGTGTGTGTGTATGTATGTATATTCGTGTGTGTGTG
Organism: Bactrocera minax; assembly: GCA_021498325.1. Lineage (NCBI taxonomy): Eukaryota > Metazoa > Arthropoda > Insecta > Diptera > Tephritidae > Bactrocera > Bactrocera minax. Next base: position 8,132,943 of record JAKEEE010000001.1, read on the forward strand.
TGTACGTTTTCTTTTTTTTGTTATTATCTGGCGCTGTTGTCAGTTATTCTACTACTAAATTCTTGCCACATGAAGTTCAAATTTAATAAAAAAATAAAAAATAAAAAAATTCACTCATTTAAGAAAACACTTCAATTTTGCAGCACGGTATCCGATTTATTTCTGCATTTTCGACCACGCCTCCAAATTTATTACCTTACACTCGATACACTTGCCATATAGCTGCCAACGAGCCACAATCTAATTTAGTTCTTTTACATTGCTTTCTTGTCACACTTTGTTCTTTGCTCGTTTTGTTGCGAGCTTCTTGTGTTGTTTTTGTTTTCTTTTCTTTTTTTATTTCTTTCTTTTCCAACTTCGTTTTATGTCCGTTATTTCGCCTATACAAATCTTTTCGTCATTCGTATTTTTGGCTCGACTGCTGCTGCTGCTGCTTCTGCTTTACGTTTGCGTTTTTGCCCCCAAAGCGCTTTTCGTTCCACTTCAGCTTCTTGGTTCAGCTGCTACTTCACGGCTCCAACTCGGCACGGCACGGCACGTCTGGCTGCGTCGTCGTCACAACGGTTAATGTCAGGTGTTTGCGCTCGTTGCATAGCCCTGCCAATTGTCCAACTGTCAACGTTTGTTGGGGCTCGAGTCGAGTCGAGTCTAATCGACGCACGAGTGGCGCGTGACATCCACTTTCACCACTCACGCTCTTCATCATTCGCCATTTCTCTCCCTCTCTCTCTCTCAATCGCACAATCTCTCTATTGTCTAGTTGAATGTGCGGTTCGTTGTGTTACTATTGTGCTATTCGGTGTAAGATGAAATTTGCTTTGTAGACATTTCTCCGAAGTTACCGTTATTTTCGGTACAGTGCTACCAACTTCAATGGGGACAAAGGATATTTGCATTGTAGACTTTGCATGCTCAAATGTCATTCGTGTTGTCTTGTGGGGAAAATGTGAAATAGTGTTGCTTCTTCAACGAATTTACTGACGAATGTTTTAGGTAGCCTTAAATTCTATCCTTACTGTAGAAACAAAACATTTATAGTAAAAATATGGCGTGATTTAAACACTTAGAGCTACTACTTTCGCTTAGAGTTTTCAGACAGAGGTAGAACCTCTCCTTCAAAATAAAAATATGAAAAGAGAGGTTCACTCTTTACGCGGTACATAGCAGAATAAGTTGCTTAGTCCAGATTGGGTCAGTGCTCCTTCTTTCTTTTCTCCTAAGTTATAAGTACATTGCTGGTTGGGGTATAACATCCCCTCGGACTATACCGATTATCTATTTCAAGAACTCATATTATCCTCATCAACGACAAAGATTGCTCGCTTCATCATCGTTTCGCCTAATAAGCCATCGTCGACAGTTTTGATCTCCTCTCAGATCCATATGAGCCATTTAGCATGAATTTCTTTTAAAGCACTTATGAAACTGCCCTGACATGTACAACTACTTTGTCTGAAATTGCTCGTTTCGAAGCAAGAATATGTATTGTTCGTCAGAGACAATGCAAGAGAAACTGCTCAGTGGAGTCTCATAAGTACGGTGATGATTAGAAGAGTGGAAGCATTAATAATCCATAACACGATTTTAGCGAACAAGAGCATTCATTATAGGCTGGAAGTGGTCCACAAATTAACTATATATGCTTCGAGATTGTGTTTGAAGTTCAAAATCAAATCAGAATCGAGGTTTGAATCAAAGATGGGACTTTAAAGAATAAGCATTATTGAAAAAACAATCGTCATACGCTCTTCTCATTACAACTATTTTCACCCACAGACGAATTAGAGTATCACAGGGATATAAGATTCATTATTTCTATACTCGAGATTCAATTTGATTATCCCTTATAAAGCAATTACTTAACAGAGTATTAGGTTATATATGTATAAGTATTGTAGAATGATCCAACTTGTGTAACATTAGGAAGAAAACCTCGGGGTTGGATTTTGTAACACAGAATATTTTGTACCCCAAATGTAATCTTCGATTCGCTAACTGGTAGAGAGTGGCGAATCGAACAAACTATACGAGTTGAAACAAACAAACTGGCAGAACTTCCGATGCAGTCATATGCTAACATATCCTCTGACGCATGCGCAATTGTGTTGCGCTTCTTTCTTTGCTTGAGCGCCAAAAGAGATCGAACAGAGAAATGGCGAATCGAAGAAAGCTAATGACGAAAAAATAAAGGTTTATCAAATAAATGTGGATAGTTAGTTCATATCGTCTGAATCGGCATTTTATTTTGAAAGAAAGATCTTCTTTGTATTACACAAGCCTTGTATTACTCAAGTTCCTCTATGAAATCCAAAGATCTAGTGGTGTTGCCATAAACTTTTTGAGCTTTTAATATGTATTAAAAGGATTCTTATCAGTAAGAGCTAAGCTAAGAGAGTAAGCTTCATACTGAAAACTACGAAGAAATGGAAAAACTATTGTTGCAACATCGAAAATGAGAGAGCAAACACGAATAGGATTAGTCGAACCTTGATTGCTGTTTTTGAAAATGTAAACAAATTTTGGCATATTCTCACATAATATTAAAGCTAAAACAACTTTGATAAATTATCGGATAATTACTTCAAACCGCTCCGCAAGATCAGTCAGTTCTAATTACAGCAAATTAGACGAATTCGCACCCAAAATATTTTATTCCACAAAAAGTATATAAATTCCATTGCGTTCCGTCTAACTAAGGCCAGCAATAAATAACAGTACTACTATTCAAAACATAATCACCATGTCCAATCTTTCTCACAGCACGGATAAGAAACAAAATCGAACGAAATCTTTCCAGTCATCTTAACAAAGGTACGCACCATAGTTCCACAAGAGTACCCAAAACAGCGGGTAAACACCGAGAGCACAAAAAAAAAACGAAAAACGAAAAACGCAAACTAAGCACGGATAATGTGGCATGTAATGTGTGAACAAAACACGCCTAGCACTTAAGAACTAAGAACCCACAAGCGAGCAGACCGGAGAGTACGATCAGTCGCCGCAGGCGATAATTTAACATTACCCGCCCTAATTACGGTGGTGCATGCGCTCTACACACACAAAACAGCCAGTAAATAGTAAGAAAAGCATCTTGAGCTGTTGCGTCACAGCATTGTGCCACCTTTTGTACAGCGCCTACTTGCAACACTTGAAATTGAGTCTTTAATGAACTTTCAATTGGCACTTAAATGTAACAATAGCCAAGCAAGCAGCATGAAAAGATTGATAAAGATTGTTGAAAGGAAAATTATGCGGCCACTTATCGGCGGCGAAGGAACTCGGCGCCGAAACGCTGCGCAGCCGAGCAACCGGGCAGGTAAGCAACACATTCTGTAAGTAAATACGTTAAATAGCTGCCGAAGTTTATGCGGAAGTTATGCATAGGCAAATTAACCCCTTGAACAGCGGGTTACACGCATCTTCTGGCTATGATTCGGTTTCATTTTTGTTGTGTGTGTTCTTTGGTCTTCGAGTGGGTTCTTTACTCTATTTCAATACAAAATGGGAACAAAGCTTTTCTTCTCGATTCAAAGTTGGTTTGACACTTTGTTGCACAGATTATAGGTATTATGCATGCATTTGCATAAAAGCACTTAAATATACATATCCGCATAAGTATGGAGACGCATAAGCATTCAACTGTCTACTCGTAGCTGTGCGCTTTAATAAGCTCATATGCAAAATTAGATGGCATCGCTTTCGTGCGATTTACGAAATGACTTTGATGGCAGGAGGAGGAAGAGGTTAATAATACGTTAATACCGTGGTACAGTTAAAGCATTTGATATGTGGCCCTTCTTGTTTTTAACTTGCAAAGTATATAAGTGAAATATTTACGGGGTGCGCTATCATTAAGGTCAGTAAAAAACAACTTAATTGCCTCTTTACCATTTATTTGAACTATTTTATTTTAAATGTGACATCAATCAAGTGGCGGCTTTTATTGCTCGCAGCAAAATTAGCACTTTTTTCCAACGGTTTGCATTACTTTTTTCGACCTTCTCGGGCGGTATAGAGATGATTTTCAATACGAAGGTTTGCCTTGAGCATATCAATGATCTGGGGTTTGCAAGCGTACACTTTATTTTCGAAATAACCTCATAAAAAGTAGTCAGATGTAATCAAATTTGGAGATCTAAGTATCACTTTATATGGAAAGAAGTACCAAACACGCTTCAAAACAGGCCTCGAAGTGAATCCACAGTTGCGGAACAAATAAACTTTGTGGAATATGCGCAACCCTCTCTCTGACAGCTGCAAACGGTTCAGCCGAGCATCTAGAGGTCGTTGATGAGCTGCTTGTTGACGATTCCTCACTCATCCGACATCAAACGATGAGTAGTATTCTCAGTTGGAGTCGGTTGGAGTCGGTTGCCGATGATTTCGACGAAATACGCGTTGGGTTACTTCGATTGAAGGGCTATTTTCGTTGGTTTAAGGTTTCCAAAACTTGTCTAATGAACTCGTATGTAGAGTAAACGCCAGAGTCAGGGTGTAAATAGCAGTTAAAAAGAATAATGATGGAAGTCTGTATAGTCAATGCTGTCAAATTTATACTCTGCAATCAAGGGACGAGATTATAAATAGAAGAACAAATTTCTCTGAAAACAGGCGTAAATAACTACACTATGTCCACACAGAGTTTTCATGGAACAATCAAGAAAAGATCAGCAATTGAACCTTTAATAATTATCAGTTATCACATAATGAAGCATTTTGTTAATTGCACAATTAACATTTAATTAACAAGACAATTAACGTAAAAGTCTCCATGAACCCCTATGAAGTGTGTTCAAAGAGATCAGGAAAATTATGTTTGAACAGAAAACATTCAAAAAAAAGAACTGACAGCAAAGCAAAATGCAAAGCTGCAAAGAGCAAGAGTTGCTACCTTCTTAAGTTTGGAATAATTCCTATATGACACTATGTTTTCTATTTTATTTTTTCTTTAGCCATTTTTTCCAAGAGATCGTACATCTCAGTAGAAATTTTTTGCATGAATTTTGTTACAGCATTTTCTCTAGCACATTTCTGTGTTTAGAGCCTAAGTTTTGCTTTAATAGTTGTAAAGGCAATGCGTGACTACAATAAGGTGGCTCGTGGGTTCGACTTCGTGTCGAGGCAAAAATTAGCAACGTAGAAAATGGTTTTTTCTAGTGTCGTCTTCACGTTAGAAATATTAAAGCAATATTAATGTTGACTCTTGTCGGAAAGCATTAAAACTCTCAAGACTAAAAGCAGGACAAATATGATCTGACGCTAACATTAATTATAAAAAATTATGTAATATGAAACTTTACCCAAAATACAGAGCTAATTCATAATAATAAATACTTGTTTGCTATAAAGAGCTGTATTGATCTTATATAGCCCATTGCGCTTAATAAACAGCTAATAGTCAAAGCTGGTTGAATTATTATTCGGTATCTTTTCAAGTCGGTTTTTGTGGCAGAAAAGGTAGTTCATCTTTGAACTATCACCTTCTATGGTCGGTTGGTTTCGGTACGGTATGGAAATTGGATTTTATGAAAAGACTCTCTTGAAGATTTGTAGTTGCCAACAGCGGACTGTTTTTAGATGAAAGTTCTTCTATAATTTTGAGGAAAATTTGATTGTGGAACCCGCTCTCGACTACAACAGTCTACATAAGCACTAAATCTTTTACAAGCATTACGTAAATATATCAAAAAAATAATAATGCTCCGTTATTAAGCCGTGGTTAGAGGGTCTGCTAAGAAAATTCAGGTAAAAATATGCATAGTTTTACTTACGTATTAATAGAAATACATACTACAAGAACAAGCTTATCTAACTCTACACATATATTTATCCACAATAAATAATGCAAAATTTTCGCCAGAACAATTTTTCGCCATATAGGGTAACGATTTCTTTCCGAAATTTTTGGTTTTTCGGCTTCCACTGTGCAAATTGCGACACCAAAATTGGCACTTCAGGCAACCACTTGAGCGTTTACTCAAGCAAACGCGCTGATTTGCGCACCAAACTGCTTTCCACAACTCCACAAGGAGCACAAAGGATACTTTGACTGCTGCACTCTTGCGCACACACACACACACATACACGAGCGGATGAACACTGTAAATTACATGTGTGCATATCGATGATGCCCGCACAGTTGGCGATGAAGGTTGCTTATTTCGTTGATGCACACATGAAGCGGACCTTTTTTGTGGCAAACGCACGCTGTTGTCCCTTATAAGTTGGCATTTTTCGATGCGCATGCGCCTGCGCACTGCACATTTGACGCTTCTTCCGACCGGCTGCAATGCAATAGCCGCACATACTCGCACATACACGCACACTTCGATGCGGGTGCCGTTTTGAGGCGTGTGCGTTTACACACTAACGGAATGCATTGACACGCACAGGCATTCGTATGCGTGCATGTGTGTGTGTTTGTGTATGTATGTACTTAGTTAGATGAGTGCGCTGGTTAAAGGTGCAAATGTCTGCATTATCTCAACTCAACCGTTGCGCCCTCGCCTTCATGCGCAATGCTGCGCCCCAAACAGTTGCTGTGTGTGTGTTCCGACGTCACGGCGTGGCACTGGCGACAGCAGCAACGAAAAGTCGTCGAGTCGGAGCGGGGAAGCAACAACAAGCGGCATTCAATTGCACATCTTTTGCTATCAAATTTCGCCTTTCCCATTTGCCTTTTAGCTTCTTCCACTTTTAATTGTGCTGCATTTTAAGCGTAGAGCATTTTTATGGCGAAAAAAATCGAATAATGAAGATGACGAAGAAGAAGAAGAATAAGAAAAAAAAAAGGATTCGTCCTTTGGCTTCTCGTTTGGTTATTTGCTTGATTTGATTGGTAATTTAATAGCCCATATGCATACAATAGAAACGCATAGGCATGTGTGTGTGTGTGTGTGTGTTGGTTGTTGCATAACATATGCGCATGCCATCAGCCGGCTCGACCGCGCCCGCACCCTCGATGACATCAACAGAATGATGCTCGCCAGCAACAGCGCTGGCTATGCCAGACGTCAGTGTCCATATCAATTTCTGATAACGTTTTCAAACAGTCACAACAACAGCAAAAACAAGAGTAACAACAAAAATAACGAAAGCAACAACAACAACAACAACAACAACAACAAAGGTGTGAGAGAAGAACAACAACAAACAAAAATAGCAACCGAAATGGAAGAAGAAGAAGCAGAAACACCAACAACAACAACAACAACAACCAACAAGAGTAACAACAACAAACATGTACTCGAAAGCAAGAACAACAACAAAAAATACTAATAACGACAAAGAATAAAAAGCAACAACAACAAAAGTAACAATAAAAAAAAGAGTAACAACGACAACAACAAACAATGGTAATGATGCCGACACAACAGTCTTTTTGGCTTTGGGCTTGATGTGTGTTAATATAAATATTTCAATAAAACAAACAAATACAATAACAAAAACAAAAACAAAAATCCCTTACAATCATGCATGCTCTATTTGCTAAACTACACACACATACAAACATCTGTGTGTGTGTGTGTGTTGTCATAAAAGTACGCCACTCGCACATTACGATGCTGCCAAAGACACATTTGTGCAACGAAGGGATTCACCATCGGCCATCCATTGAACGGTGAGTCTGCTTGCACTTGTGTGTGTGTGTTTGTGTGCGTCTGTATTGCTCATATGTTCGTATTTTTGTTTGCATTGTATTTGTGCATATATACGATTTCATCTGGTTAGGGGGTGGCTTTTCCCTGGACCATTGTGCTGTTGTCGGCAAAATTGCTGCTGCGTCTGCTGGCCGTCGCTGCTGCTGCAGCTGATGTTGACATTTACATTCGCAGACACACTGTTGCTGGCATCTCGTCTTTGGCATTGTTTGGGCCGTTGGTGACATATGTATGTGTCGTCGCCGCCACTGTCCGCCCGTCTGTCCAGAATTGTCACTCCTTCGATATCCGCTTGTGGTACTTTCACTCTCACCCTTCACAGCTTACCAATTGACACCCTTCGACGGAGTGCATAACTTTCATTTCGGTTTTAGTTTTTCCACTTTTTTGAATTTGCACGGAAATCCTGCGATTCATGCTGGCACACAATTATACCGGCTACATGTGTACACTGCCTATAAGCAGCAGTATAGTAATATTTCCACGCCCAGTGAATAAAAAGCCGTTTGCAACAGTGCTTAGTTTCGGCTGCATCACGGAAAATTTGAATAACTGTGGTTCATGTTAGGCAATTTTTAAAAGCTACTGACGTGGAGTTGAGAGTATGTCTCCACAGAAACAGAGTTCGACCATGGTTTTCTTTCCTCCGAGCATATTTCTAGCAGGGTAGCGTTCCCCATGAATTTTTTTCTGCCATTCAGAAACCTTCTATTTGGCGGGTAAGATGGGCTATCCACAAATATATGAAGAAAGAAATTAGACAAACATCTAACTATATACTCGTAGGATATAAGCTAGAAATAAATAAATATTAGGAGAGATCTTTCTGGCGGCGTTCTTGAGGAACACAATTTGAGTAATGAAGACACACACATTTTTATCACACTAACAACCATTTCAGTGAAGTCTTATCCCATTTATTGTGGCAATAAAATGGTGATCTCGAGAAGCTACTACTCGTAGCATTGGTTACATAAGCTTTATTATTAGTACTTTAAAACTCTTCCAGCTGATAATGCCTCCGGAGAATCGAGAAGATTATACTTACTTATAGATATAGATTATAAATATAGATATAGATTATACTTTAAAGATTATACTTATACTTTTAAGATTATACTTTACTTACTAATAGGTACTTATTTAGTTTAGTTTAGTTTTAGAGTTCTAGCCAAACCAGAGTTTCAGCTATCTCGAAATGTGTGGGAAATAATTTCGACAAAGGATTGGCAATTTGGCAAAGCAAAGCGCACTATCGTATACGTACTATAGTATTTTCATATATCCATTCACTACAAAAACAAGGAAGCACCTTCCTACACACCTACAAAGAGTACCTTCCTTGTATCAAACATGGGCTAAACAAAGAATGCATCTGTAAAATTCCGAAATCGCACCGCCAAAGTATTGAAAATTCTTACTAGGGAAGGAAATTGCATATTCAAGGTTAAGATCTAGAGAGCTTTATGTCAAAACTACAAATCTAAAGATCTACCAAGGTCTCATCCATTTGCTTGGTACATCAGAGGTCTTTCTTTACTGTTAGAAATAGTTAATTGTTATAATATCGTATTAATTAAAAAATTTAGAGATTGATAACAAGATTAATTGGTAGAGCAAACAGTTTAAGCCCAAACCTGTACAACAAGTCCTTCATCTAAGGCTGGAGCAAACAATAAACAGTCTAAGATACAAATTTCACAACTACCATATATTATGAAAATGAGCCATAGAAACTCGGGAAAGTGGAATTATACCGCTTGCAAAATCGTTATGGGGTGACGTGATGAGGCACATAGCATATTTAAGTAGTCGAAATACGTAGAACATAAGTGATATTGAACCGAAAGGCTAGAGAAGAACCCTATAGTTCGAAAGGAACGGCATTCAGAAGAACTAACCTCATCGTATGTATGATATTCTGCTGGCAAACCAAGAACGAAGCATTTTTTCATCGACTATAATGTACGCGAAAATGTGTACTATTTTTAATGATTTTGAGAACCGAACCTATGACTAACCGATTGATAGTTACGCACAAAAGCACTATTAAAATCAGAAAATGTCTAATAACTTTTACTTTCAGTACCCCACCAGACAGCTTTCTGCGTACTTTCTCGCCACATTTGCACCACTGTGCAGCCTCTCAATTCAAGGGCATTAGTGCTGCGAGGCCGTCTGTTATCAGCGTTGATGCTTCGTCCCTGACGGCAGTTGTGACGATTGCAACTGATTCACACTCCTGTACGCGCTTTTGTTGCCATATTTGTTTAGTTTTTTTTTTGTTTTTTTACTGCTCCTTCTTGTTGTTGCAGCCGCTATTATTGCTTTGCCGCGTCTGTTCTGCAATGTGAACATATTCGATACAGCGTTTTTTATGGGTTTCCGTTTTAATTTTCGTGCTGCTGCATTAAGTTTCCACAACCACCCGTTCGGCATGCCGTGCAACATTCGGCCCCCCACCCCTTGCCGCGCTGCATGTTTAGACGGCATCAGCATTTGTGCGGCAGCAAGAGTAAACCGACACATGAGTTGGTCCACCACCAACACACCATCGACAAAACACCAGCAGCGTCCGCACCACCCTGATTACGGCCAAGCAGTGCCGCAGCGCTTAGTTATTCGTAGATTCGTTGCGCGCACGCATTCCGGCCGACAGGATCATAATAGCGGCAGTTGTTCATTTGCGGCAAGCACTCATCAAGCATACCTTGCTGGTGTGTGCAAGCGCGTGTGTATGTATGTATGTTGCAAGTGTGTGTTTTTGTGCGTGCAGCATTCAGCGTGGCGTTGCATCTGTCCACTTCCGCTTATCCGCTTTTCCAAAAGCAGACACATACCTTAGCTCTTTGCCGCGCGGCGAGGGTGTCCCACTCCCTTCGGCCAGCCAACGCGCTATCATCGATCCGCGTCAGTCAATGTCCTTTGCGCTGCGCCGCTTTTACACCATGCGTTGGCGGGCACATACACACGCGCACATACATATGAATGTACATATGTTTATATTTTCATTTTTTAATTCATCGACATCGCCACGGCAACACCGTGAAAAGCATTGCTGATGGAAAGAATTGGAAAACTGTGGAAATTACACACGGAAAACGCCGCTCATTAAGTGCAATTTAAGACAGTCAAAAACAAAAACACGCCAACATGAGATATGTCCATCAATTGCTTGTACGCTTCATTTCATCCCCGCAACCTTGGCGCTAACTCCTTACGCGCTCGAAGAATTCAGTGGTTCCGGCCTTTTAAGTGCGCATTTGATGCAATTAAAAGACGATTATTTACACAGCAACATGCATTTTTACGACCACTACACATGTGTATGCGTGTGTGCGACTGTCTGTGGTTTGGCATTTTACAATTCATTTATGTTTACCCACTTTCAAGAAATTAGACACTACGGTGATGTATTGCCGCTGCACAACAATGCGCAAGAACGTAAATATTTTGGCTATTAGTTAAGTGTGTATTAGTGCCTAAGTACTCTATCATCGGACCATATCGTGTCCACGCACAAAAGATATGTGTTTATGCGCTGTTACCCTTAATGCTCATATCCTTGTCATAATTCAATATGTGGGCTGGGGTGTTAAGCTTTAATAACGGTGCTAGAACAGATGCCTTAATGAAAAAAATATCTCGACATTCACAAATATACTTACTATAGTGTGCCTCGAAATTTATTGCTTAGTGATCACTTTAAGATACTCAATTTAACATAATCGATAGGGTGCACATTTTGATCACTCTTCCGAAATTTCTCTATCTCAATAATACTCTTTTCGTTTAATTTAACATTTCAAAACCTTTAATCTCTATTAACTCCGAATCGTTCGAATCTGGCGATATTGCGACATCCATTAGTCAAAATTATGGTAATATAATTCTTCACACCTCTCATGCTCTTCTTCTTACATAGTAAAGGGCAGTATCAAAAGCTGGTTTGGGTAATTTTAATCAGCTAAATTTTCTACCTTGACTTTCCCACGGGACCCTGGTTTATGTATTACTTTGCGGAAGTATTTAATACTTGTATTCAAAGTCAATGCTAAGCTAATTTCGAGACCCCTCTTATTATCAGCCTTGCGGTGGTTACTCAACATTAGAATATGATATAATTTTGGTCTCAGAACTACTACTAATTGGGATTTAATAACTTAGATAAGTATTTTCTAAGTCGTCAAAGGGAGCCAGAGATTGATTTTTCCATATCCTGCTTTGGAAAACAAATACATTTTTCCTTCCTCTTTTCCTGAATCTTTGGTAATATTAAACTGAACCCGATATATATATCAGACAGCCCAAAAAATTAGTAGCATATCCAAAGGAAAGGAGCCACTAGAATTAAATTCAAATGTTTTGAAGAGGGACCTAACCTACAAAAGACATCTATTTAAACTTCACAGCTGCGGGAAGATCAGACCTTGATCAAACTATCAATAAGAACGAGTTTCTGTAATTTGTGACAATCCTTGGAACATGGATGCATCATTACACAACTAAGTATAACATCGGCAGTCCACTGAATGGTTGTTGCCTGGTGAAAGTCTTCCAAAACGCCCGAAAATATATTAGTCGGCCGGCAAAGTTTTAGTCAGTATTTTTTGGCTTTTGCATTGTTTTTTTTTCATCGACTACCTCGGATGTGGTAAAATAATAAATATAAAAAAAAGTTTAATTATGCGTCATTGCATCGATATCAAATATCGATATCGATATCAAAACCAAACGCCTTCTTTTGACCAAGACAAATTGGCAATTTCACCAAAACAACGCTCCGGCTCATTCAGCTTGATATTCGGCGTGAAAAGAACGATAAATTGAAGGAATTATACTATGAACAAGTTCCCCATCCACCGCATTTTTCAGATTGAGTCCTCAGCGATATTTCCTCTTTCCCAGACTCAAAAAGTGGCTCGCTGGAAAAAGTGTTACTCTAATTAACAGGTCAAGATGGAAGCAAACGCCTATTTTGATGCCTTGAGGCTTGACACTGTCAAACCGGTATCGAAATGATGAATTACTACTACAAGCATTACCATACAAGGACATTATCTCGAAAAATAAAGCCAAAACCTTTTCAGCCCATGTAGTATATACTTACACAAATAGTTCTAATAATCAAAGAATGCCAGAGAACGTGACGTGATTATTTCATATCCTCCTAATGTAAAACTTACGCACTTTCCCTTCCTACTTTTGTGCTATAAATAGCTATAAATGCTATATGTTGCAAATTTACTTTAATATTATCAAAGAAATACTAATCTAATTTTATATAATTACACTATACAACAATCGGCTGAGTAATAACTAAACCAATTTTTTTCAGAAATTGAGCTTAGTGAAGAGTTCATTATTAATTATGCTATGTAAGTTACGAGAAAAGTGAAATATGAATATAAAAAGAGATATGGGCATCATCCACCATTTCTTATTAATTCAGTCGTGTATAAAATGTTTTTCGTCAATCTTATATGAGAGATGCTATAAGCGAAAAAAGTCTAATCTTCGGAAAAAATAGAAATTTTATATTTCAAAAAATACTTTAGAAATTTTTTAACACTCTCAAATTCTATTTTTAAAATTCTAAAATCTAAAGTACTGCTTTGGAATGAATAAGTGGAGAAACCGCTACTAGATGATCCTCGGAGCTTCTCCTCCCATTTGTGGCATACGCCTTTATCTTATTCAACATATTGAAGGGCACAAATTTCAAGCCAACATCGAATCGGTAATCTTATTAGAAACCTTTCCGTGCCACAAAAATACATGGATGTTTCCCCTTGCTTTCAGCTATTAGAGAAAGCTCGATGATAACTATAGATATTGATGATATTGATGAGAAACTATAGATGCTGAGATTTAAGCCATGTGGGGAGTAGTGGTAATGGGTAATGCTCAACACAAAACGTTTCACCGCGGTGTCCGACAACAAGAGGATTATCTCGAGGAATGGAATTTTGAGGACGAACTTCCATTTTTATTAAGTGGAAGTTTTTGATCGGTCCACTAACTAAGACATCTGTTGAATTTCTATGAGTTTTTGTAGATCCCTACTTTGCCAAAGAACTTCCAAACTATTTGGTATCTGTTATTCAACAGATTAGATTAATGCACTGTGGGTTTTTAGTTTTATTTATTTTTTCTTAAAATTAGCGTCTACTTATTCCCCTTAAAATCCAAGCGGCATGTAATAATTTCAAAATCGGGAGTTCATGTAAAGTTTTCCCGATGATCTTAGATCATCGGTTCAGTGCAGCTTAATCTGTTCGCAGCTCTCTTATAACAAATGCTAGATGTACGAAGTTCTTCTAGAGCATTAGTGGTAATGTTAGAAGTTTCTGGAAATAAGTTCGGGAAACTATTTACGGAACTATTATCAGCTGATTTTATGTTAATTAAAAAACGTTTATTTCGATTTTTATAAACTTTATTCTCATTTAATATCGTACACATTTCATGTCTGTCTGAGCAAATTTCATATTAATTTCTATAAAATGTGTAGAAAAATACTTAACTAGTTTCATTTAGTGCATATTCGTATAAAAATAGATATCTTATGTTTTCCCAAATACTCTTCGGCTATTAATGCTAATATTTAATATCACAATCTTATAAGAAAAACTTAACTATATAAAATACTATGTAATACAACTTATTATTAGGTATAAAACTATGTTTCTTTTGTGTTTGTGTTTCTTTTAATAAAAGCTTTGTTTCGAAAATTTATTTATAAACTTTTTTTAGTTAAGTGTCATCTAATGTTGATATAGTTTGTTTTAGCAGCTTAGAACTTTTTACGCATTCAAAACTATTTAATAATTTTGTTTTAGATATGAATTTGAAAATTTCTGTTTCAGTTTTAGTCTTGTAATAATTTTTGTTGTTGTTTTTATTTAACTTATTGTAAATATTTGCGTATAAATATAATTACTTCGTTTGCGTTTCTTTTTATTATTTAATTTCTTAAATAGTTTTCTCCTTACCTCCTCGTTTTTATTTAATAATATTTTATTAAACATTTTTTGTTTTCAATTTTTTGTTTTAATGTCATTATTTGCATTCAGTTTTCGTTGCATTGTACTTTTGTTTGACACATACAACCACGTTGCTATTGTTAATCATTTTAGAAATAATTTTTTTATAAAAATAAAATTTTTCCAAAATTATTATTATAAAATATTAAATAAATTATAATAATAAAAAAAATAGGTAAATAAATCATTATAAAATTTCATTTTTATAAAAATCATTATTTTATGAATTTTTTTTATAAAAATTATGCTTTCATTAAAATAATTTTTTTTTGAAAATTCTTTGTTTTTATATAAGTTATTTAAATTTTTATACACAATTATTTTGTTATATTTTGCTAAAATTATGTTTCTTAAAAGTTTGCTTTAAGGAACAGTAACTTTGTGATATTTCGTTCTTTGAATTTCGTTATTTTACAATTTCCAATTTTTTATAAACTAATTTTAAGTAGGCAACCGCTTAGCTTTATATAATGTACATTTAGAAATTAATTTGTATTGTACTTCGTAGTTTGTATTTTGTTTTGGTAGTGATTTGCTGGTCTTCATAGTTTACAACAACACAAAAAGTGAATTGTTGTTGTTGTACTTTTCTGTGTAAAAAAAATTTAATTAAAAATAACTTAATAACCTAACCTAAAAGCCCTACAAAAGTTTAGTTCTTAACCGCTGCTTAGGTATTATCTTGACTAGAGTTGACACTCATTTCTTTGGTACCCGCTCCCAGAAGAGAGCGAGAGTTTTTTACCTTTAAACTAAACTAAAATTTTTTACTGCACTATTTCACCTGACATTCCACAAACTTGCGTTAAATTATGAACTACAATATTTAGAAAAACTATATCTTTTCTGCATTATAATAAAGCTAATTGAGATGAGATCTATAAGAAGCTGACTCTACAAAATCCTGAGAAATGTTTGTAAATATTTTTAAACTAAGGTAATGACTAGCTCTTTACGTTTTCGTGACTAGAATTGCTCGTATTATGTGCGCTTACTATCAAAGTAAAATAAACTAACCTAAAAACTAAGCTAAGCATAAGGTAAACCTAACCGAAGAAGCCTGATAATTGAGAAAACATAAAATGGCGTTTGGCGAATTTCGTTTACGATGTGCGAAAATGCCAAGTCAACGCTTTAAAACTAATCTTTGGTATACTTAGCCGTAGAGCTAAACGAAGCAGAACAAAACAAAACGAGGAAAACAAAAAAAATCCTAAGCATTATATTGAACCGAATGGCGTAGAACTTAAACATAACTTTCATAAATGAAAACATACAAATCAACCCTTAATGGCTGCACTAAAAGCATTTACAAACACGCCACCCAAACACCCCATCCGCAGCGCTGCCCACTCACGTACTCACTGCAAACATTCCTCGTTGCATGTTCGGCCATGCTCGCCACCCTCGCCAACGTCGGCTCATTACCAACAAACACTGAGCTATAGTATTTACGCTAGAGCCACCTTACCCACGCACACTTGCACTTACACTATGCACGCACAGGCACACTAATCAGACAACCGACCGACCAACCGACCGACCGACCGAGCGTGCGAGCAACGACCTCTCGATCTAGCAATCAACGTACCCCTGCAATCAGTGCGCTAGTGTGGTGTGCTGAATCACCGAGGCACAGTTCCGTAAGTTCGTCAACGCGGCCGCCGCTATATTCTCCTCCTCCGTCAAGCCACTTTCGACGATTTGCAAGCGGCCATAACCCGCCGACGAACTAGTACTGCTTGTGGTGGACCGCACATCGTCTTCATCGTCTGCATATGCGATGTAGCCGCCATTGGCTGTGGCATAACTGATCACTTCTTCTTCGGCGTTAGCGCCATTATATGAATGGAGGCTCGAAGCGGACGAAGATGCCGTCGAGCCGGCGTACGATGGATGGGAACTGCCCATGACAGCAGTGGATGCTGTAGAGAGCCCACCATCGGCTACGAGCGCTGGTGTCTCCTGCACGGCGCCGCCGACACTTGTCGTACTCGTTGTACGTTTCTTATTGTGGGTCTGTTGATGTTTACGTAGATAGGCGGCGCGCTTGAAACGCTTGCCACAGATGTCGCAGGGATAAGGCAAGTTCGCGGTTTGTTCATTCGGCCCCACAGTGGTGTTGGCTTGTGAGTTATTATTTGTTGTGTTGCGGTTCTCTTTACGCGAAGCGCCGTGTGCTGTGTTACCGCTACTATTTGCATCATTTTTCTTCGGTTTATGCCAACGGCGATGCGAAGCCAAATTTGCGGGACAATTAAACTGTTTACCACACTCCGGGCAACGATACTCGAGCAACACTATGCAGGCGCAACGATGACGTGCCAAACCGAATGCGTCATCGAATTTTATGCGACACAACTTGCAAATGTAATCGCCGATTACATTTTTAATGGCCGCCAGTTCGGCTTTGGTCTCCTCGGTGATCTCGACTATATTGTATTTGGGATCAATATCGCCATTGCTGTACTGCACTGTGCCATCGGTAATGTCCTCTAGTGGACGTATGATAGTGCCCGATACGGGCGAGCTCGTTTCTTCGTCGAACTTAAGTTTACGCGTCGCTTTATTTCTGGTGCTTTTAGTGGGAGGCAGCTGAGCTTTAACCGTCTTCGGCGCAGTATCGGTGGCCATAATGGGTTTCGTGGGCGTGCAGTCGCGCTTCGTAGTCGAATGTGTGGCAGTCTTTGCCAGTTTAGCAGGATTCTCGTGTGCCAGCGGAACGTTTTGCGGCTGCAAAAGTGTAAGCACTTGTTCCGTAGCCTCTTCGTCGAGCATAGCTGTATGAGTGCGCTTGGTGGGCGTTAACGGTGGTGTTATGGGTTTGGATATTTGTGTTATGGTTACAATAGCCTCTTCTATTTGTGGTGCGGTCTCCTGCACGACATAGACTTGATTGTTAATGGGCACTAATGAGACCTCACCGGTTTCACTAAACACCTGCGCTGTCATGCACTCTTCACTGGGCTCCGTGTAGACTTCTGTGAATGTGGCGGCCATAGGTACATCATTAGCTAACTCTTCGGTGTTGTTGCTACTTATAGGTACTGGTGTGTTCGGTTTCACCGAGAGATCTAACGGTTTTTCACACTTAGCTTTAAGATTCAGGTAACGACTGCGATACTTTGGCGGCAACGAGGCGACCGTTGTGAGCAAACCCAGCCCATGTGGCATCTGTCGGCTGGCCATTTGTACGATGCTGTGCTGTGCGCTAGCCGCGGTCGTGGTCGTGATCGTAGCCATTGCACTTGTTGGTGTCTATTGTAATATTTTCTTTTTAGTTTTATTTTTGCACTTGAATGTCTTCTTAACTTAACTACTGTTTAAAACAACAACAATAAATAGTAATAAAACCGATTTAACAACCATTTAAGTAATGTTCCACGATGTGTATGCGATATATATGAGTTAGCGACGCGTTGCAAACAATCAGAGAAATTATATAGTTATATATGTAGTCAAAAACAAATTAAACCGAACAAAACAAACAGAATTTAACTGAACTGAGTGTATCTGTTGCGATGTTGCTGTGCGCCTTTTGTTTCCTCCTGTCTGGGCCGACGTCTATACTGCGAATGACTAACAACACATCCTGGCGCGACTATTTATGCAACGCCACCGGTAACGGCGCCGTCGCCGTAGCAGTCAACGCGGGCGTTCGCTAGCGCAAACGTAAACGCAAACGCCGCCCCAGTCAAAAGGATATCGCCCGTAACACAGCGCCACTGAAAGCGAAATTGAAATCGTACTCTAGCGCATTGTTGTCAATGTCCTACTGTTGTTGTGTTGTGCTATGTTGTGGCTATACGTCGCGTATATTGGAAATTTCATCCCCTGAAGTCGTTGTCCTTTTAGCCCCTTACGTGCGCGCACACACAACACACTGTCAAGCACTGCTGCGTCGGCCAGCCAACGCCAGCGCGGCAACAGACGCCGGCAATTTCAGCGGCAGCGCGGCACGACGCTTCACAGGAAAGCCGGAATCTTTTGTTAGCAATCACACACATTAGTCACCCTTTTTTCCGCAACATACACGCGCACACACAGCTATTGGCGCATCAACCCTAGCGCGTAGCGCCACAAATGCACCGGTATTGCTACATTGCCGGCGAAGCGCAGCGCCACTGTTGGTGCTTTGCTGCGCCGTATCAGCGCCAGCAGCGGCATCAGTGAAAGTCCTTTGCATGACCGGCACTTGGCTTGTTTTGGTGTGTTGCATTTTCGTTATTTAGTTTTTAAGCGCTGCCACGCGCTGGCTGGCGCTGCAGCTTTTTCTTGGTGGGGTAGGTAAGCGCTGGCTTTAATGCAACCAAGTGGTTGTTTGATTCATGCTGCAAGCACAGAAAATATCCCACATAGGCGCTGGTAGACCCGAGGCGGCTTGATGCGCCACCACCACCGCGCTGTTCGTTAGTCTAGCAAAACTAGCGCTTGAATGATTTGTCTTTTGGGCAAACAAATTCTAGGGCTTTATGCGTTATTACAAGTATTTTCGATTTCTTTTGTTTCCACTTTGCTTGCATTGTACGTACCTAGTGTGCGCTGTTATTGCTTCGCATTGTTTGGTGGCAGTGCATTTGGTTGGCACGTGCATGGTAGCAACCGTCGCCGGTAACGCCGGTAACGCCGTCAAGTTGCCACCCTATTCGCTGATTTTTCGTTGTTTTCCCACAAGGGCGACCTGTAATGCAACGCAGAAGAAGCAGCTCAATGCTCAGCGTAATGCCAGTCACTGTGCGTCTCTAAGCTGTCTTCTGTGTACGCTTCCCACACATGAAATTTCCTACAAAACAGTTCCATGTGAATGATGCGTCTTTCCGCGGCTACACCGGTAGCGTACGCGTTCCGTATGCGGAAGCTCGTCGAGCGTGCGTAGTCAAGTGGGGGTTGCTACGCTACGTCTTCGCATGTTCTAATGGTAGCTGGCTGCTAACCGACACCCGCAACCACCACAATCATGGCACACATGCAAATCTTCACACACACTTAAGTGTTAGCTGTTGCGCTTACCACCGCGCTGCACCCACTGTCCTTCTGTTCTTGGTCTGTTTGGCCCTTTCGCTTGTAAATGCGTCGCAGATAATTCCAGCAAATTCCAAATGCCGACTTGCTGCTTTCGATAAACAAACAGCATATTCGCAACAATTTCCCACTCTGCCTCACCGTAGCGAGTGCCCACACTTGTGCGTAAATAAATATGCTTTCGTGCATGCAACATGCTACCTCCCAACCAAACCCTTCATCCGCGTTCATCCTCCGCGCTGTCTTCGTACCCGGTTCGGGCACTGTTTAATGCGTTGTAATTTACTTAGGGCATCCTGCTACCACAAGTTTGTGTGAGTTCCGCCCAAAGATATTCTTAACATAAATTGCACTCCTCTCTACCGTTTGCGTCGCCGTCATCTTCGGTATACCGAGCCGCTGTGACAGTCGCCTTGTGGCTACAACCTGGTGCTTATCGCCGAATATGGCACTTGTGCTAACCCCTAAGTGCATCCTTTTATGGTAATCTCGAGTGCCGCTGCCCTCTTCTGTGGCCGCGCGCCCTGCCTATCTGTTCGCTAGCTTGCCGCTCTCGCCTGCCTTGCCCATCAGCGCGCAATTGTCACCGTTCGTCCTTCACCATGCGCCACTTGGCTTTCACCTACTCGCTTTGTACCGGCGTCTGTGTCGGTGTCTGTGGCTGTGTCTGTGTCTGTGTCTGCGCTCACAAGTGCAAGTGCAAGTGCATCATGTGTTTGTTTGCGCGCGTGTGGACTTTGAGCAGCCGCGACAAAAAATAATTAACGTTCGAAATGTTGCATTACGCACCGTTTATGTGGCATAATGCATTTTTATGTCTCAAAATGCTTTTAACAAGTCTTCCTTACCTCCGACCCCGCATTACTTTGCAACCCTAGGCTCCGACGACTTCAGCGCAACCCATTTCCTTGCGCGCGACACACATAAAGATATTAGGCGTTAAACACACCCCCAGGATGCAACACAATTAAATTCTTCACTTGTACGCCCTGAAGCTTTTTGAAAATGAAAGTCGCTCAATTTTGTTCGCATTTATTTCGAAATGCCAACCTTTATTGTATTTATTTGCATTAATTACATTTAATTTCACAGTTTCGCTCGTTATGGCGAAAAAATTCGCCAAATTTCAAGGTAACAACAATTGAGACTCGAGTCTGCCCTTCAGACTTTTACGAGGAGGCAGCTGCTACGAATTAACGTCCACATTACGGTGGGTTGAGGATCTGTGGAGAAAAGACGGAATATTAATTAAGGACAATTTCAGTAATGGATTTAATACTTGTGCAAATATTAAGATTTAACATATTAAACATTTATTAGAGGGCCGACTGACAGGAAGAGGGAGACTGACAGAATTTACAGGCGTAATCCCGCCTTAAACTAAGTGTATGCTGATTTATAGAATGAATACATTTCTCTGCTCATATAATATATTTGAACACTTAATGGACATAGGTCAATTTCATATGTTTATGTTAAAGTAGCCTAAACCGACTCAAAATAAGGTAGGTTAGGTGATTTCTAGTAAAAATCTGGATTTGTTCTTTTTCTCCAGTTTATCACAGTTTGAAACTTTCAGTTTCAAAGGATTGTTTGAATTAAAACACAAAGTCGAGTCTCGAATAAGTTGGAAGCTAAGCCAACTTTAGTCCTCCATAGTGGTAGTGCATCTTCTATCCGTTATACCGTTGGGTCAGTCATTGAAGTAGTGGTTAGAAGATTCATTTAATGTAAATGCTGAAATAAGCAGCCATTACTTCACATTGACCTTTACGACTTCGCATTTATACACATGAGACTGACTTTTCGGGAAGAAGCTTTTTCCGGATGAGAACTTGATGAAGTTAGTTGATTCTTCGCTCTAATAGTGGCAATCAATATGACTGAATAGTGATCGCTACAACGCTCTCATTTAAGCTATTCCTTCCCGAACTCCGAAATCCCGAAAGGGACTTTATCACCAACTTCGGATTTATAAGCAATTATTTGCAAACACTGTGGACTATTACCTAAAGGAACCCTTCTTTTAAGAGAGAGATTACAGCTTTTTCAGTGTTCCTTAATTTAATTCGTCAGGCTTTCTGAATAACTTCGAAATAATCATTGCCTAAAAAGCCTTCCTCTAAAGTAAGCGGGCTTGCTGGACTTCTATTACCTAATAACCAATTCAAGTTGCAATTTCCCCACATAAACTAGACCTTACGAGCGCTGACCAACATTAGCTTTAATTCCAAAAGGCTCATAGCCACATCATCACCAAAGAGAGGCAGGATTTATATCATAGTAAAAGAGAAGAACATTCATTAACCGTAATATATCTCATGGAACCTCAATAGATCAATAAAAAAAACATACCAGAAAGGTTGAAAAAGTCGCATAATATGTATGAAAGGGTTCCACTAAAATTGAATTCATATGTTTTGTAGTTAGACCTAAAAAGTAGGTCTTAGTTCACAAAAGACGTATAAAATGTTCACAATTGCCGGACATTACAAGGTCGTCCAAAAGAGGTTCATACTGACGAAAATGTCAAAACAATCCACAAAATGATTTTGTTTGACCGTAAACTGTGATTGATCAAGATATTTGATGCTCTAAAGCTATTATATAAAAGGAATATTTTGTAGAGATAGTACATGAAAATTTCGATGAATGAAAACAATACAAAATTGTATGAATTGAGGTTTCGAATTACCTCAGCCACCACTTTATTCTCCGAATCTGTCCGAGCGACTTCTTCCTGTTATTAGATCTCAAAAGACTGGACGATGCACAGGTTTACCTTTACAATTTACCTTTACCATTTACAATGCGGGTAATCGTCGAGACTGAGGCGGATTTCGAAGCAACAGATCTATTTTACTGCGAAAATTCTATCGAAAAGTTGGAGGATCACTATAATCGGTGTATTGGCGTCAAGAGCAACTATGTTAAAATATATAATACAGTTTCGCTAGAATCATTTTGCTTTCTTTAAATCGTTGCACACTTTTCGGACTGCCTGTTAGCTTTTTCCCCCTGCGGGTCGGGGGATAAGAATAACCCGCGGTAGGCATACCTGTCGTACGAGGCGACTAAATTCCAAAAAATGCACTGCATTTGAAATAGACTTTGCTCAATCTATAGGCTTAGCCATGTCAGAAATAGTGCTATATTACTTAGCTTGATACACACAATTAAAGAGGCATTTTAGTTCAAGATACAAATGCCACCAGTCGAGATGAATGGGTAACTCAACTGGTAGTAGCCTTCAGGCTACAAGGTCTGACCGGAGACTATAATCTGGTGCCACGGGGAGTTGCTTTCCGCTCCATCCTGCTCATTGCGGTAGGCCCTTCGGGGAGTATCGTGGTGGCTGTGGTTTAACACGTGAATGCGAGTAGAACTGTCTGGGGCGGTACAGTTCAGTGTGGAGTTGCATCGCAACCGGGTGCCCGACCCAAAGAAAGACAGAGGTTTTAGGTAGGCCTCGAACCCAACCAAGGTGGTTATTGTGCCATTCCACAATGCCGATCGATACCGCTGGTTTTAGCGAAAGCTATTATTAACCGGGCGCTGATCGACGCATTGTATTGATCCGTTGTGTTTTTGAACACCGTGGAGTCGAGCTAACAACGGCAGGTACTCACGTAAATCACATCGGCTTCTGCCTGTTCGCTTTGTCAAAAAGTAAAAAAATCAGTAAAAAAATGTGCCAGCTCCAATGAACTTTGGCAGATGAAAGTCGTACAAAAAGACTTCAGTATTTCTTAAAGTTCACATTTGGACTTTCCTTCCTTACATTTATGTGTTTCGTTAGTGCAGCAAAATGTTGCAACTAAGTCATATGATATTCTAAGGTCAATCAAATGAAATTAGCGTGTTACAGAGGTAATTTTCATGCTTTGATTAAAATTGAGTGCTCCCATTGGACCAGCGCTAACGATATCCGGAATATTGCATACAAGATACACATGATAAATTAATTGTGCAAAGTTCGAATTGTATTACAACGACCTACCGAAGAATTGCTTAGCTCGTGTTTGAAACGGTAGACTCAAACGGCTGCTCAAAGGAGATTTTCCGTGTGGCATATGCCCGAGCAAAATTGGGTGCTACGCCTAACAGTATGTGTAAATTAATTTGATCGAGTGCGATTCGAGGCGATGCGTGCGGTGGCAAGGTGATGCATGGAGGGCGAACGGTGGGGTGTGGCTTGGGGTAACAAATCCCGGGGGTTGATATTGTAATGAGCTTTTCGACAAACGCCGTTACTCATTAAATAAAACAAAACTGAATATATGTGTGCTTTAGCGGCGGTAACATGTGAGTGGATGTGTGTGTGTGTGTGGCACGTATGAAACTGAAACGCAAGCAAGCGCAGGGCGCGGAAGGGGACGGTAATATGTCAAGTAATTTTCATTGCGCTCAGCTCAATCATCCGCTATCGTCCAATCGCATGCATGTCAGCGCTCAAACAACACTTGTACGTATATGTAAATATCGCACAGCCACAGCCACAATAATAGCAACGATGCACAACCGACAGTCAACGAGTTGAGAAATCTTTGACAGGATCTTTGCTAACGAATTTTATGAAAGTGATTTCGCAAAAATTCCACTCACCCTGGCGGCTTCTCTAGTGTTGTTGGGTTTGTTGTTGTCATTTTCCAATTGGAATGGAACTTTTGTATGTTTTCGAAAAACACAGCGGAAAAAAGTGGAGGAGAAATGATTTTTTGTATTTAATTTTTGTTGTTATTGTCTTTGCGAACCCCTGCTGCACATGCCACAGCCGCAAACCAACCAACCAACCACCCTTAAAGCATTGTCCAAAACCCAAGCGGCTTTAAGCGCCCTGAACGAATTCGCAACCACTGAGCTCCCCTACATTTCACATTTTTACATACTCACGTTTGTTATTGCACTCGCACACAAACACACATATATACATACATGCAACAAAATAATATACTTGCCACAACGCCTGACAAACAGGCAGGATCAGGCTTCGAACGGCTGCACCAGCAACCATCAATCAGGGCCAGAAATCGCAATGCTCGAGCAATGCACTGAGCCGCTGGCATGCGACCGGTCGCGACAAAGCCGACGAATCTAACGAATCAACGAACCAACGAAGCGCGCGCCACCGCCGTTGCATGAACTGTACTATGCACCCTCCACCGATTTGAGTCGAGCAATGCACCTGGCAGAATTACATTGTTATTGAGATTTTTTCGTATGGCAACGAAGGCCACCAAGCCAGCAAGCCACCAAGCAGCGCACCGAAGCCGAGCACCGCGTCGCGCACGCCACACATGCCATTGTGCAGAAAGGTTTTCGAGAATTGCCTACGGCTGTCGCTATTTCTGGCGAGCTGCAACGCCGTGACACGGCACCGAACCACCACCATTACTGGCGCGACAACAACAATTGCAACAACAGTGTTGTTGAGCAGTAGGCAGCAAAAAGCAATCACCACCATCAACGGCAACGGTATCGGCAACAATTGTGACAACAGCGACACCAATCCGACTAGTGAGGCAGTTTAGACAGTTAGCGCCGCATCGGCAGCACAAAGCGGCAAAGCAAAGCGTGTGGCAAGCGGTGCACGGTGTGCAAAAGGTGGCAACAAGCACATATCGAGCATGCTGAATGCGTTCGCTAGTGGTATTAGCGGCTGGCTGGTCGCGTGCCCGAAGTGCTCCGCGACACCCGACTGAATGAGACTGGATTTTGTTGTTGTTGTTGTTGTTAATGTTATTGTTTTTGTATTTTTATTTTATATTTATATTTTTTTGCTCTGCCTTTCTTGCAAACTTTTTATTATAAGTTCTCATATTGAAATGTCTGTGTGTGTGTGTGTGTGTGTGTGTGTACATATATTTATATATGATTGTTTGTATATGCCTCAATGTATATATTTTATTTCCTTTTGTTATCCTGTCGCTGGGCATTCAAGCGCATCACAGATACTTTAGCATTCATATGTAGATCACACACACACACACACGCGCGCACACACACACACACACACAGAGGTAATGGGAAAGCAATAAATTTAGCATTTATATGCATACGTGACTGCTACATATTCGTACATACAAAATGCATTTAATAATATTCTTATCAAATAACGGGAGTTGCTTTCACTTTTGCCTCGCCTGTCGCACAATGCTTACGGTACATATTCGGATGTGTGGAAAGGTAGATCACGGTGTGTGCTCTCGAGTGAGTATCCCTCGTCCTACGCCAGGCTAGGCAGCCATACTGGCGACAAACCTCGGAGGGAGAGTTCGTCTAAGTGCCGACCACCCTACCGAGCACTCGTCGTGTGCGCTTTGTGCTGACTTTATGAGGCGTTTCAAGATTCGATAATTTCCACGCTTGGCGGCACGGCAAATGTGATTAGAGTATGATTTGTGGCATTCGATACGATTGGCTATGCATCTTCGATTTTTTATCCTTTCCTTTTCTCTTTTTGTTGGTAACGGAAAAAAGTAAGGTTATGGTGCCTATGCTAATATGCTTTACAGTAGTGAATACACGTTCCGTTTCGGTTTTTTAAATTTTCATATTTTTAGTAAACAACACAGTAAAAACTGACAAAAGAAAACAACACAAACAGCAAAACTGTCCAAAGCTAAAAAAAAAAGTACAGATTTTTATACTTGATTTTTTTAGTAGACTTCGCATTGAGTCGCTGAAAGAGGCTGGATAACTCGAAAAATCGTTTGATCCCAAACTGAAATACAATCAGTGCATAACAGCATTTCACCTGCCGTGCATCTAGGACGAAACTGCAAGCTATTAGTGAGAAATTAAGAATAATCGTTCGCCAATCGCGTTCGATTCGCCATGTCTCTGCTCGCTATCTTTGTGCGCTACACTCTTGTCTAAAATTACATATAAAAGCAACAACAATGTTAGCGAGTTGAATTCGATACAAGAGTGTATGCGGATACCTCATTAGAGTGGTATAACTCCTTTCTTCAATGCTACCAAGTTTAATTTTTCAAAAGATATTAGACCAGTTTTACAGTTGTCAAAATAACACCGCTTCAATGTGGTATAATGTGCACTCTCGAACGCATGACCAACCGAAGACAGCTAAAATAGACATATTAGGTAAAAATAAATAAATTATTTTTTCAACAGATGACTTTAGTAATCCATCGACCTATCCGCTCCACCGACGAGCGTGATAACCAAAACTTCAACACAATTTAGTTGAATACAACCATGAAGAATGAATTTCAAGCGTAACTTCCTCCACTCTTTCTATGGTACCGTCATTAACAAAGGTGAATGGCCTACTCGCATAAGTTTTCTATGACTTCTTGATTCTAACTGAATGTTTTAACCACATCAAAGAGTAATGTGCTTTAACGTGAAGAGTAGGCTCCTCAAAAATTTCTGCAAAGTGAGTTAGTATAAAGCTACCTTCCGTGTGGGGATGGCCACTGAAGAAACCTGCTTCTATGCCTGCATAATAATTTGACCCATCGGTGAATAGATAGATCTCTCCGTTGGTACTGTCGATACTGTACCATGGGTCCGTTCTTCTTTGTTGGGGAAAGAATTCGTTACCAGTTTAAACGCCTGATCCGTCTTGAGTTTTGTAGTTGGATCTCATGAATCGACAAACCACATAGAATTCATCAAAAAACTGCATAGGTGTTCTTTTCTATTCCTTTCGGTTTCTATTCCCGCTACCTTACCTGTATGGGTGAAGGTGTGAGATCAAAAGTTTTGTCCTTGACCTCACAAATATGGGACAGTTAAGAGGTGTAGGCTGAACTGCTCTGAACTTTGCCGTGGTTCAGAGCTCAAAATCGAATAGATCAAAATCGCTATAGTTCACTATAGTCGTTCAACTGAACACCTCTGAGTAAACTAAGATTCAACAATCCAAATCGAATATGTCTATATTTACTCCATTAAGATTTTCTGTGCTAGCTAGTGGATCTCTTCAACTCTTTCGAACTTTCCGCTCGCAAGATCTTTTCTCCAACCAGTTAGTTAGTGAAAAGAACACACTTTCAGATCTCGATCGATATACATTATCCAGTTATTTTGAGGGCTTCGATAACTTTAGAGCTTTCGGCGAGCGATACTAAGTGCATAAGCGTGTCGCTGACATATTTTGATTACCAAATTAATTAAGACCAGCGGTGTAGATCGGATAAGTAACGAAATAACGCAGCACATTGCGACAGACAGATATTTGTATGTATATAGATATGTTCGAATACTATTACACTCGGGGCCATTAGGCCCAGCTGTCCACTTTTTTCTTAATTACCATACAAAATTATTTTATCAAAAATCGTGAATAAATTCCATATAAATGTGAGTTCCTTCACATATACTAGTATCTCGGCGGCACAGATGGACGAATATAAAAATTTGATTTTACACATTTTCGTTGTTAAAGCAGATTGTAACACACCTTAGCAGGCGCTAGTTGAGGCCGACGAGGACACATGCGCAGCCAGTCGTCAGCTTTATCACGGGTGCGGTGCTAAGCTGTAATGTCGCTAATAAATTTCATTAGCACACAAACACAACAACAATAACAGCAACCACCTACAGCCATAAAGCGCACGCGCAAGGGCGGCAAAATAGGGTTGAAATATTATTTCATTGTAATTGTGCATGACAAGCGCAATGAGTACACCATCAGAAACCAGGAAGTGGAAGCAGCGTGAAGCAGAAGCGTGAAGAAACACAGGAACTGCACGGCGCAGCACACAACATAACAAACGCGACAACACGATCGAACATTTCAATAGCAGGCATTTTTGTGAACGCGTGCAGCTGCATTTGCACAGCCGCGGCAGCAAAGACAAATAAGACAAAGCAAATAAGAGCACACATACAGGCGCAGGCGTCGCGTCGCGTCGAACCCCTCCACGCCTGGAATTGCTAGCGTAAGTATTGTATGCGGGTAGCGCGCGGCACATGCGGAGGTATTTTGATTTCGTTGCCGCGCGTTGCACAGAGCTGTAGTTCAATGAACAGCGCGCATGTGCTACGGCGGCGCAGGGGGGTTGGCCAAGTGCCTGCGCGCGTTGTGATATACATTCTGATATCAAAACAAATGGTGAACAATTTTAGGCGTTATTTGTGTGCTTGAGTATGCGTGTATGTGTGTGCGCGCGTGTGTGCACGCGTGTGTTTGTGTTTTGAGGCGGCAATTGCAGGCGCGCTTGTTTGCTGCCGAAATTCTTCGTTAATAATTCAATAAAGTGCACAAGCATGTCGCAGCAAAATAACTGCTTTGCGTTACTAACGGCACAAACATACACATTTACATACATACATACGTACATATGCACATATTTGTTAACTACTCAGCGCATTATTCATGTATGGATTTATGCACGTGCGCCCATATTTAAACTTAATTATATGCCTTGCGTTTCCCTTGTTTTCAAACCAATTTTATGCATTTATTGTTGTTGTCGACATTTTCAATTTTCCGCTTGGCTGCTTGCACCATCGCCATCGAGCGCACTATTTTAAGTTTTCTATACATAATTATTTATTTATTTTTTTTGTTTTTACTTTGAATATGTCTTTGTGCCGCACACTAAAAAATCCCGTTCGCTGTGAGTTAAAGCACCTTCGCTGCAGTTGTTGCATGCAATTTAAACACACTAGCTGCCACATAGCAACGCCAAAGCGTAAAACAATAACACATACTAATTACGAAACAACAATAAAATTGGCCAAATACACTCGTACATTGTTGCCACTTCCGTTACAAGTTCATTGCGGCTGCTTTCCACTACCCTGCTGCCATTCGTATGCGGTTAGAAGGATATTCCTTGCCACACGCAACACTCATCACACTTTTTTTTTTGGTGCCATGCCACCCACTAATGTCACAGTTTGTTGTATGTATGTATGTATGTGCGATTTTCCTTAAAATTGCAATTGTGGCATGCCACCGCTACACCAAGTGACTCACTAGCAATTACTTATTCACCAGCTTGAAACTTAGCCAATCAGCTAAAGTCATACGACGACCGCAACTAAGATATCATGCCAATTTCCTGCAACCATGACTCCACTCAAATCGCATTTGATTTCTTAAGGCACGCGCTCCGCGGCACGACACAACGCACACCCGTCACCGTCTACCAACCGTTTGAGGATCGCCGTCAAGGTGTGCGCCGCCTTTGCCCTAGCCGGCCGTTCGTCTTGAGCCTCGCATGCTACAGGTACCTCACTGCTGTGCGACAACTCACTTCCCCTACGCGCTCCACTCACTCTCATTCCTTCACAGCCGACGCTCACTTTCTTTCGTTCTTCTTACTCGCTTTCCACATCTCCTTCCTCCAAATGTGTCGTGTTGCATGTGTTTGTGCAACCCCTACACAGCGGCAATGTCTTGAGACAGTTTATGGCACTCTTGCGTGCACTCTAAACGGCGTATGTGTGTGTGTGTGTGTGTGTGTGTGTGTGTGTGTGTGTGTGGCGAGCAACAGTCGCGTAAGATTTTTACGCTCCCTTCCACTCATTCTTGAGCAGCGTCGGTCATAAAAAGTCATAAAAAGTCCTCCTCAAGCGAAACGAGCGACTTACAACCCCTCTCCGTGTTCTTACATGTTGTTTTTTTTCGTTTTTTTTGTTTTCATACACATATATTTGTCTTATGTGTGCTTGTAGTGGTTTCGAGTGGATTGGGGAAATATGACTTATTCGAAATTCCTTCGGTTTTGTGCGCCAGCAATACGTTTAAGACATTGTTGAGAATGAGTGTGTGAGTGCCTTGCATGTGTGCGTGTGTGTGTTTGTGTGTGTGCACATTCTTATAGTAATCTCATAAGGAAGCCAATGCAATGCGACAATGGAATGCCTTTGTATGTCCAGTTTCTTATTTACCCACATTCCTCCTTGAATGGCAAACGTCAGTCATGTACACACACATACATGCACACTCGTATTTACATAGACAAATAGCGGCATTGATAAACAAAAACCCACCTGTGAAAATAAATAAAAAAAAAGAGGACCGCATTTAAAGAATGTGAGTTGCAAATGGTTTTCTTTATTGCACGCCCACTATTGGTCCCAAGACTTTAATGTGCGCAATTAAGCATTCTTGATATTAAATTTAGACTTGAACGTGCGGCCTTTCTATAAATCAAGCTATAAAAACATATTCTCGAGACTTGATAACTAATCAAATCTGGCAAGGTTTGTCAAGGTAAAAAAATTGCATTAATTTTTTTAAACAAACCATAATTATCAACAATTTTTGAGTTAATACAAGCACAACAAGGCTTAAACGCACACTTCTTAAGTCTTGAAAGGGAAAACCTATAATAAGTTTATTTTTAAAGGTCTCAATGGACACATAACCACTACCGAGAGATTCTTAACTCTCTGAGACTAAACAGGATAAGTGTTGACTTTTATTTCGTTTTTGGTGAAAAAATCGCTTGCACCTTCATTTACTCATTTATTTCACCCCAACGCTTCAAGGGGCACCAATTAGCATTAGTTATTTACCATTAACACTTCTTTCGTGAACCAAGAGATGATAATTGGAAAAACCAATGAGCTTCGTCTTATCTTCAACCAATCTTGGTGTGATTTTTCCGTTTTAGATACTGTTTTTTGTTTTTCATTCCTAAGACTACGTCTAGTTAACACTGAAAGCCGTGTTTTTTTCAACTTTGCAGCAAAAGAACACTCGGCTAAAACTTTACTTCAGAAACCTAATAAAATAACGTTTATGGAAATACATGATAATATTTGGGAATCATGAAAAATAAAATTGTGAAATAAATAAGGAAAGCATGAGTGAAACAATTTTTTAAAGGCATTATGTAGATTACATCTCTGTTAACCAGTAACCAGAACGAATTTAGCAAAGAACTTTCTCACATTGATTATCCACACCCGATCATTCAAAATTGAGGTTGGTCTTGTTAAAGGAGAAAGTGTGCTCTGTTCCAAAGAGAGATGGATCTCTTCACAAACAAAATCGAGAGAACGTGAGTTTTAGGCAAGTTCCAAACAAAGGTGGCCGTTTTCGATGAAGATATTTTGATCGGAGATCGCGTCACGCTTGAAAGAAACGTGTATTTGGTAGACCCTAAACAACTTTTTATTATTGAAATAATATGTAATTGTATATTTCTAACACAATTTTAACGAGTCATTGCATCGCTTAGTAGTTGTTTGGATCCCTAATCCTTTAGAAAATAATTAACTTCTACAGGAACATTCAAGATTTAAAATATATTTATATAATATATAATCGAAAATTATAATATGCATAAACAGACAGCGTCAACAGTTTGAAACCGTCGAACTGGTTAATAATGTACTCTATTTAACGAGCGACATATCTGCAAAACAGTTCGCTAGGAGTGCGAAAGCGTCAGCCCCTACAATATGAATTTCGCATACCCTCTTTTACTTTCTCTACTTAAAACTTAAGAAATGGTGGCGTGCGAGTATTATATCGCTCTCTTCAATCTCTTCAATTTCTTCAATTGTGTTACGTCAAGTCTTTCTGAGTAGTAGGAAATGGATACATCAAGTTGGGAACAAAAAAGCATTCGGTAACCCCTGGAATATATGGACTTCGATATGAATATGGAAAATTTTCAGATAATATAAATTAAGTATTATGCAAAAGACAAAATACTTATATATTTAGCCTAATGTCTAGTTTGTCTAATGATAACATAATTTGGAAGCGTATCCGATTTTTTTTTACCAGATCTTTCGCCAAATGGTACCGAACTACCCAGTTTTTAAAGTGAAGGGAATAAAAAAGAGTTTTCTCGCTATTAACGATGGAAACCAGTATTTCTGGCAGGATTTTGACTAATGATATACTATAACAACTTTTTTTTAACCCAAAACCATTGGATTTCCAAACATATGTGCTAACGATACAAGATCACTGAGTTCGCGGAAGAATGCGGAGGTCTGACTGCTGACGCGCGAGCTCAAGGATTCTCATGCATTTACCGAATAAAAATATCATTGTGAGTGCCGGCGTCATTTCAAACCCTTTTTTCGCCATTTCAATACCCAATCTAGTCGTGCGCCTTTAAAAGTACGAGTGTTGTGATGCAAATCTTGAACACGCTCAAACAAAGGCTACCAAAAAGTACACGAGTCAAACTCAATCGTGATTTGCATTTTAATCACTTACAAGGTTGTCAAATGGGAAATACAAAATGAACGTCAAATGAAAATTTGGGTGTGCAAAACGAGACTCCTGCAGTAACAACCCTGCGCATTACACAAGCAACTGGCATGTGGTAAGTTAAAACTCAGAGAACATATGTACGCGTTGGTAAGCATTATCGCTGCTATCTAGCTGTTGTAAAGGTAGTAAATGAAATATGTAAAAATATTTCAAATGGAAATCACAAACCTTCGGCAAATGAGTGTTTGCCTGCATAACGAACTTGTGCGCGCAGTGGTTAGTAACGAAACTGGCAAGCGCGCCTGTTAGTATGCTAACACATGTGCGTATCTAAGATTGTTAGCGCGCGCGCGTATACATACAATGTAGCTTTCTATTAGCAAAAGCGCGTATCGAAAAATTTATGCAAATTGTATGGAGATTAAAGCCCAATCCCTTCGCGCACACGAAATTCCAATTGGAAACGGTCCAAAGTGTGCCCAACCCTTAACAACAGATATTACGCATGCTTAACGAACCGGTTACGCAGACACGTTTGTTTCAAAAAAAAAAAACACCGAGACTTATAACGAAATTCAATTACGTGCCGACCTAATGAGCGCCTAGGAAGCCCCGTTATTTTTTCGGGTTTCTGTTTTTTTGTTGGTGAAGAAAATTCGTTGTAATGAACTTGCGAACACGCCGGCGCGTCGACGCGCTATAAATATGTGTGACAGCAATGCAGACGCCTCTGAAATTCTAATTTATAGGTGTGCAGTTTCATGAGCGCGTATATTTGTGTGTGCATGCGTAACTCTTTCAGCTGAAAATAAACAAAAATTAAAACATTTATTTGCTTTAATTACCAAGCGACACGCCGCAGCATGACGCGCGCCAGCAAAGGCGGAAATTTCAGTGCGGCCTGTTTATTGTGTCAAATTGTCTTTCCTCTTTTTTTTGTTTTTACCGCTGTGCTAGTGGCAACGTCAGCTGTGCGAAAGTAGTGAGCATGTCTCACGTGTGCGTAGCGCAAAGAACTCGTAAATCCTGCAGTCAACTTGAAGGCGCTGCGCGTGCCATGCCACCACTGCGGATTCTGCATTTCAACGATAGAACAACGGCAGACAAACGAACGACCCTCAGCTTCACTTCCAACTGACGAACGCCTCGCATAGCGCTGCTTCTTCATTTTCACAATTCATGTCCATAAATAACAAAAAGTACACGAAAAATGCACCGAAAATTAAGTAGGGTACAAAACACTTACGCGCACCCTTGACAAATACATACATACATACACATGCGGCCATGTATGAGCTGCTGGAATCTCCCCAGGTAATTTTTACGTGTGCGTCACGTTTTATTTGATTTTCCGGTTCACTCATAATCTTTGGCGCTCTGCGGTGCGTGCCACCACTACTCGTGCTATGCGGCACCGCAATGCGAACGAGCATACACGCCAACTACCAACAGCCGCAAAATGCAAACACAGACGCTGCGCTACAATGATAAATTGGCGAACGTCAATGTGGACGCAATGCGCGCCGCTTCGCTGTGATCGAAGGCGAAAAATGTGCTTGAACCACGCGCCACATGATAAATTGCCACATGCCAATCCCAGCACACAATGCCATGCAAAGCCATGCAATGCCATGCAATGCCGCTACTCCCAATGCCACTGCCAGTGTTATGGATGGACGGACGGACGGTGTACACTTAAGTGTTTGTACTTTTTATTGCATGCAGCAGTTGCACGATTGTGTATGTTGCCATTCTGCCATTTTTTTTCCAACTCCTCTTTGCTTTAATATGGAGGCAAGTGCTCGTATTTCTCAAGTCGCTTTGCATGGACAGTGCAAAGTTCAGCTCTGTAACTGGATATCAGTACGGGCGTTCGTCCACTCTTGCGTGTGTGCATCTGTGCGTTCGCGCATCCAGCGCTCCCTTCATACTCGCTGCATACTTAAGTGATAATCGAAAAGATGGATTTTGCACACACATCCGCGAGCGAAGAATCATGAAAAATTACTTCATTCAGTGGGTGATTTTCCATGTTCAGACTCGTCACCCGTTTTTTTCGTTTTTTGTTACTCGGCAAGCAATTTAAATGACGGATTTGCTATGAAAAGCAACTGCATGACTTGAAAGGAGTTAAGGGGAGTTTTAGGTATGCGAAAAAGGGTAAGTACGAGTATGTAGAAAGTTTGCATCACTTCTTTTGTCAAATACTTTTAAATTTGTTTGTAATTATTTGTAATCAATCAATCAGAAATTTTATTTAATAAGAAAGTGATTTTAAGTTGTACCTTCTAAGGGTTAATTGTACATAAGTGAAATATTCTCGCAACTGAAAGCGAATATTTCCGATGTGAGTATTGAGTATTCCAAATATTTTATTTTACAATTTTAAATTTCATAATTGCATTTTGTTTTTTTTTTTTGTAAGCAGCGGAAATATTTTTATTTGCTCTTATTTTTGAGTGAGCCAGTACTTTTCGACCATATTTTGAGATACATATTATATATACTCCATACCATATATACAAAGAACCATGCTAATATTTTTTGGTCAAGCTTCATCTCCTAATTGTGGTGTAGATCTAATTTTTATACGAAAAAGTGAGGTCTCTACGATCTTCAATCACCTTCAACCGGTCAATTTTTCAGAGAAGACCTTGTACTCCGAAAATACGATTGCGGATTTGATCTTGTTTACCGCGTGATCACTGATTTAAAAATACTATTACTTAAGATAACATTTTGACTGAAAGTGAAAATCTACAAGTAACTTTCAATACATTCAGGTACGGCAGTCGTTTAATAAATGTTGTATATCGAGAAGCTAACTTCTATGTAGCGAAAGCGGGGAAGATACTGAAACGCACACCGACCGACCGACGACCGAGAATGTCAGCGCCACTGAAAGCACTCGAGATAGCAAACAAGATAGATAAATTACCGAGTAAAGTTTTTGTGATTGTTTGTAGAAATACCGCTGCGATTTTTCATTGGTTGTTATCCGAAAAGATCATTTAATGGGCTGGCAAGGCTAGGTCGGTTGGTTGACTTTTGGTAAATATTAATCAATTCTGAGTGATGACGACAATGGAAATAGTTGTTTCCTACCAAATTACTCAAAGTCTATGTTTATTAGATAACAACAGATCTAATAATGTGTTGAGTACTGAAATGAGCAAAGACTTGTCCATTAACATATATTGACCTTAGAAATTTTACTTCAGATTTTACGATGAAACCGGATATCCAATCGAAGACAATGGCAGTTCCGAATTATCCGTCTGCTAAAAGCAATGAAAGGTTATGTTCTAAAACCAGTACTCTTATGTAATATAAGATCTACTGGATATCTCTACCGATTTCACAAGAAATATGAACCAACAAGGGGTGTCAGCTATCTTGTAATTAGTTTACTCATAATACTAATAATATGAAGTTCTACTAAAGTTGTGAGCGAGTAGAAATCGCTTTCAAAGAACTTATAGGGCTGATTGTTATGCTACTGAACAACACCACATTAGCAGTCAGAAGAATCTCTCCAAAATGTTTCATTCTAAACAATACTCGCATTTATGTAATGTCAAGAATAATATGAGGAACGAAATTAAACTACACTAGCATTATTTTCTAAATAAAAGAACAAATACGAGTAGTGCAACGACATAATAGTTCTAAATAAACCGTAACATCCTCTTTCGGCAAACTAAATTATTACAATACAACAATATGTCTCTCATCCATCACATAATATGAAGCAGAAAATAGATGATGACAATATCAGAGAGAAGGTTTCGACATACGATTACATAAAATGGAACAATAAGCAGTGTGAACTGCTGAATGAAAGTCCAGCATAAACTATAGTTAAAACACAGTTACCCACACGATGACACAGTTCAATTAATGAAAATCCATCAGCTGAAGCCGCAACGGACACAGTCAGCATCAACTGTAAAAGTGCGTCCAGCTCCAATCTCTTCTCCAGAAACTTGACAATGTTGAATCAGTAGAGCGTAGAATGTGTACTGCAGATGAACAAACTCTGCTAATGTCCAAAATTCAGCCAAATAATACTTAATGTCTTCCATGGGCGCTAGGACTTCTAATGTCGAATCAAAATCTCAGTTAAAATCCACTGAGTTATTGTATGACTTTTAGCTGGGTGCCATTGGAGAGCACAATAACCCCAGTAAAGGCTTAACTGCGGCCGTTTATGAACATGCGTCTTTCTGACCGCCTCCTCTTACACTCAAGCTACAAACGGGCCGACAATAAGGACTGTATCTCCTCCCACTGGGGGATAGAAAATGAATTCCGAATGAAAACTAATTTTTCAACTCAAGAAGTATACAATACATTACCCAACTGGTAGATATCAGTTTGAAAATACAAACTGAAAAAGGTATAACTCCTCTTGGCATTTGGAACATGCGCCGAATCGCGGAACACGGATTCAGTTGAAGGGGCATTGTGAAATTGAATTTATATCTTCAAACAAAATGAAGAAGGAGAAGAGGTTTCTCTATTACCAACACTATAGTAATTGTCGGACTGAATTGAAAGTAGAGCACCGCTCACTTCAGCTATCAGACAAGCCTTAGAGAGTAATCAATCGAACAAACAACTGGTGGAAATCCCAAAGACTGACATAATCAAATAAAAATAAAATAGGTGGCGATTATACCACTTTAATGCGGTATTCAAATACTATTTTTTATTGCATTCAACCAGATAACTTCGTTGTTGCATTGCCATGTGGTATTTTTGACGAGAAAGGAGAGCTTAATCTCAGTGAGTAGAGAAATTTCGAATCGAAGAACTTTTATATCGCATGTATGATAGCTAAAATTGAAATTTCATTACTAAAACGAAAAAAAAACGATTCCATTTGTTTGAATAAGGTATTATTTTGTTTTGAAAAGGTAAAAAAGTTTATACAAAAAGTGACAGCTGCTAATTGATCTTATAGCTATTTTACTAAGCATTAAATAAGCGACTTGCCAACTAATCCTCATCCTTGAAAATGTTATTGGACAATTCGTGTTGCCATTTCTTCATCAACGTGGACATATTGGCTTTCGCAGGCAGAGTGTGAGCCACATTACCCACACCAAACGGGCGCAATTCATAGAGGAAATATTCCAAAACGTAGAACTCCTTCGGCTTAATGTAATGAAACGAAATGGCGCTGCGCGAACAGCACTGCAAGTTCTGAAATTCAAATGCGAAGTGAAAAGAAAGCATAAAAAAATTGCATTAAAAAGAAAGGAAAACAACAATTCTTCCATTTGATGTTATAAACACGCTCACACCCAGGCAATTTAAATAATTGAAGTTAGCATAATGCTTAGCAGCGTAAATAAAAGCAATTTGGCAAATCTAACAAAATTAAACGAGTAATAAAAATAACAAGCGAGTAAGTAGTTAATCTCCATTCGACAGACGACAGACGACAGCCGACAGTTGCAATTTCTTGCTCCACTACTTGTGCCAACACTTCAGCACTACCCGACAGCTGCACTTCACCCAACCTCACTTCACTCTCACACAAACACACTCTCGCTCTCGCACTCACACTCCACTCTCTGTGCTGTGTGTCCAACTGACCTTATCACGTTTGTAGAACAGGTATAATGGATACCATTCCGACGTATCGACAGGTATCAGATGTATCGGCGCCAATGGATGGAAACGTTCGGCGCCCTCATCGTCGCGCGCATCGCCAGCCACAACGCCGGCACTCTGCAAGCAAAGGCCCATCTCTTTGTCCTCGGAGAGTTCATTTTGTGAGCACGCCGTGCTGTTCGCGGCAGCGACCTCGGCGAAGCGACGCAACGCGGCACGGCTGAGCACATAACCGGCACCACCAGACATGTAACCCTAATTTTGCCAAAAAATTAAAAAACAACAAAAACGTAAAAAACAACAACGACAAAAATACAAATGAAAATAAAATACAGGAATCGGTATAAAAGTAAATGCCAAATTTGTGCAAATATGTGAATATAGCGCGACAGCAAATATTGCGCAAGTATACATCTGCTTAGTATACACATAAGTAAATACATATATAAATACAAACAAACACACACACACACACACATGTATGTATATATATGTATATCGCAAGTGTAAGGACGCGCGCTTGATTCGCGCGTGAGATGAGAGTGTGGGAATGGCCGTTGGGTGGTTGTTGCCACTCCGTTGCTGTTGTATGCGTATAACGGTGATTTTTGGGAATGTCTGCAGGTACGGTATCGCTCGCAATTTCGGTTATTTTAGACAAATAAATGAATGTGTGTGTATAGTTGAACTGGTGTGATGGCGTTTACCAAGCAAATATTTGCCATTGGGTCACACGGTGTACACATAGCAATTTAAACAAAATACACATCATTTACGTTTCTTTTTTAGTGGTTTTCATATGCATGTGATACGCGTAAGCCACGCGCGATAAGTACACTTTCACAATGAGTATTTGAAATTTTTGCAAATGGCATAACTAGCATCTAAAGTCAGTGGCAGCATTTCACATTAAAGATAGTTTTTCGAGAAAAAAATATTTAAGGATTTAAGGATTAAGGATTTAAGGATCCCAGCATACAAGGTCAATTCATTTTTTTTATCTACTCCAAATAATATGTGTTCCTAAATTTTCTTTAACAAACTCTCATACCGGTGATATTTTCGTTATCAACGTTGACTCGCCTCAATATTTGATTATGAAAATTTTTGCCGTGTTCGATTCCCCATTTCTCTGCTTGTTCGAAGCTTCACTCTTTTATCAAAAAAGTTATATTTAAAAAGCGACCATAAAATTAGCCCGTTTAATTCAATTCAAGAGAGTTTATAGCAACCTCATTTAAGTGGTATAATCGCTTAATTTATGCCAGTTTATTGCATGTATACTAGTTTTTTGTTCGATTGGCTTCTTCCAAATGTTGGCAAAACGAAAACAGCTTTTGTTCGTTGATTTTAAAACTCATACTTCTACATTCGTTCATTATTGAATACTATATGAATAAAACTATATTTCTTCACTAAAATACGACAAAGAAATTAAAGTGTTAGCCACTGAGAAACCTATTACTCATTTTAAGCTAATGCATGTGAGTGAAGCTGTTCCGACTTTGCGGTAGCGCATTCTGTTAGCCAGTATTTGAAGACCTTGCTTGCAGTATCTTTTTCTATACCGCGAGTGAATTTCTCAATATATTAACGTTGAAGGATTGTTCCACAAAAATGTTTAACGATAACAAATGTCAGTTCCTAGATGCCCGTTGACTTCGGCACTATGTTTACTGAATTTCGCACAAATTACGAATAGTAAAAATCGCTGAAATCTATATCTTCAACGTTCAGTCACTAAAAATTGTTTACGGAACCTCTGTAAAATTGAAAGTGGTTATTTATGAAACATCGCTAAAAGAAAATAATTAAGAAAAAATGAAAAAAGGAGTCATCATGACTTAGTAACAATGCGGGCAGACCCCGTGGTCTACTTTAATTACACAAATACTTGAAAAGTCCACTGTTCTAACTATCTCTTGGTTTTTAATCTTCTGTTGTGGCTTCATCCTACAAAACCCTTTCCAAATTTACAATTCTTCAATTTCATTCATTGGTTTTTTTTAGGTCAATTTCGAATGTTCTCTTAAGACTTTGCTAACGACCAAACGATTGCAATATAGTACCATTGATTCAAGCTCATTTGACTCTAAAGACTTACATATATGTGACTTCCGTGTTCAATGCGGAGAATATTGTATTGCTTTTCGCGTCCAAATGGTGAAAACCAAGGATTCATAATCAGTTACAAATAAAGAAACACAAACACAGTTTTCAGTGAATCCAATTTGTAGTGCTGTTACCCATCATGTGACATAGATGTTTGGAAGTCCACCGAAATCTTCGTTTTTGATAATGTTTATGTCACCTTCAAACGGCTGTTCCATTCTATGAGAAGCTTTCTGAAGTTACTAGTTCATTTGGAGATTTGACCTGGTCGTAATAATCTCATAATCTCTTAATGGCACTCGAATACTGTGGATTACATCAGATAGTTTAATATTTTCTATCTCTCGATAATCTCATATCCACCGAACAGAACCGCTTCTAATGGGAATATATACCATAAGTTTAGAGTTCTTTCATGGCAGACCTGATAGAAACAGATTTCTAAATTTCAGCACCTCTCAACATTTGATTCCTTCCACTAGAAACAAGTCCATAGTTGAGACACCATTTTCTACTACAACTATTGTAGTTACAAACTGAGAGTAGCTCCATTGTAGTGGATGATTGACAGAACTATTTTTATGTCTTCACGAAGCTCTACGTATTCTTTTATCTTATGCGATATTCACATTACAAGTGTCTTTAAATCTTTCATAGTATCATTCTTGTGATGAGTCGACTCATATAATATTATTATCGGCACCATATGTTAGGAACCATTGATGATGGTTCTACAAAGCTTAATTTGTCGAACAAAAATATGGTACTTATGAAAAGATTGAATGTTCGAGATGCAAACTTTTGACCCCTTTTGTAAACTAGAAATTAAACGATCAACTTCATTTCCATAACAATTTACCTGTTTAACAAATGGATGAAATTTGCAGCCGAAGTATACGGGTTCATCTGCAGAAAATTGATATAGAAATGAACGCAAATTCTCCATAATAAAGTAACTGAAAGTATACAGCAGCGTAAAAAACCACGAAAACAAAGCATCCGCATCAGCTCACCTATCGTCGTCGGCTTTGAGAAACCAATCGGCCTCTTCCGCATGATGTTCGTAAATATACTTGTAGGCCGCGCGTGTCTTATACCACAAATAATCACGTCCCTCGGGCACATCTAACGGCACAGTGTCCAAGAAACTATCCGCCTTAGTGCTCATGAAGAGCAATTTATTACAGCGTTTGCCCCAAGTGTTTCTTATATGCACTGCACGCTTCAAATGGTTCTCCGGCATAGTCATAATCCAACACAGCACACGAGTATTATTGAACAAAAACTCCGGAAGTGTATCGCCTTCCTGCGTTGGCGTCGACGTCAGCGAATGATTTAAATTTGTATAATTCTGCCGCACATAGCTGCTCAGTTGCTGCAACTTGACGTAATCCCAGAAGTCGGTGAGACGCACGCCAACAATCAAGCCAATCAGCAAGCACACGAAGTTTCTATAGAACATATTCGGGAACTTGTTTGCCCATAAAAATATGGTATAAATAGTAAAACTTCATAAAATATTAGTAAAAACTGCATTCTCACTTTCACTCCCAAGTGCAGCGTAATCTTTTTGAGTATAACACCTACATAAACGACAGAAACAGCGAAGACGTAAGTCCAGCCACCTTTCATTCACATTATTTCAAGCGACCGACCGCACAACAGGAAATTC
This sequence comes from Bactrocera minax, assembly GCA_021498325.1. Lineage (NCBI taxonomy): Eukaryota > Metazoa > Arthropoda > Insecta > Diptera > Tephritidae > Bactrocera > Bactrocera minax. The sequence continues at coordinate 8,175,240 of JAKEEE010000001.1, forward strand.
GAGAGCCACAAAACGCGCTAATATGATCGAACCAACTTGTGGTCCAGCTGAAGCTCAACTGAGTCGTTTGTATGTGAACATCTCAGGTATTTCGTCTTAAAGTTTTCGTACACTCTTCGGCATACCGCGCTCTCTAAGACCATCGTTGGCATTGCGATCATCTGCTGGGAGCGGAATCTTAGCTTTGAACTTGAAATGCCTAAAAATACCAGTTCGTCACATTTCAAAACAAACCAAAACTTGTTCAAAACTAATGGAATGGCATGGCACGGCATGGAAGAGTAAACAGTAATAACAGTTTGATGTTCAAAAGCAAATAATAAACAAATTACAATTCGCTTGAAAAGTTCGCCTTTACCCGCCAAAGTTAAATTCATTTTTCAAGCACCGTTGAGCCAAAAACCGGTTCATCTCAGTATCAAATTTGGATTTAAATAATAAAACACCCACATGCTTTGTACTAAAGTTCTGCTAACAAATGCATATAGAATCTAGCCGATATTGCTTGATGTAGCCCCATTATTCAAGTACAGCAGAACTTCATAAAACACATCGACGCCATGTGGCTATATGACCAGGTATTCGGCATGATTCACCGAGAATCTATTAACAAGTGCGACAACACATTAAATGATTTACAGAAGGTTAAATCAACACCCATATAGGCACAGAGCTCGAGTCGGCTCGTAATGCCCGAGTAATCCATGTTAGACACCTACTAAATCCGTTTTGAATCTGAAATCAGCTACATGTGCTCCGCATAATATTAAATGATCTCCTCATGATCCCTCACGCCCAATAATTTAATATTTCAACTTTTTCCAAACTTGTCAAATTTGTTCTTCACTGAACCTTTCATTAGATGATAGAGATAAAAGTGCTTAAAATTTATTCCTAGATAGAGTGCAGATAACCGTAAAAGGAGAAACAAAAACAACGGCGGAAAACTTCACTACTAATCATTAGCAACTAATTCCTCAAATTGATATACATATCTGCAGTTTTCAAAGAGCTTTTTGTATGTATATAGTTAAAACACGAAACAAAGTATTAAAAAAATTTTTTTTTACAAATTATTTAATTGGAAATATTCGCACAATATATAAATATGCCATAAAGTTTAAATATCTTGATCTTGAGCAGTTGCCTCAATTTGACACTTCTGTACACTATAACAGGGCGTGGTAGTAATACATAATACTCCAGTTGTCATGCATAATGCAAATTTTAGTACACAGCGCGAGTAGTCAGGCATTCTAGTATTTGGACATATATTTACTATCTCAGCGTCCACATAAATTTTGTATAAGCTATAGAAAAATGTAGAACTATTTCTGGCAACTAAGGGTTATCATCATGTCTGATGTTATGGTGTGCAACACCAAAGAGCCAATCCATATTAGACCTCCTATGATCGTTCGCCTAACGTGTGCAAGAACTAAACACTCGCAGAAAAAATGAGCATTTGTTTTTTCTTCACTCTGCGAGATGAAAACACCGACTCGCCAAAAACACCATATTCGCATTTTGTTCTCCAAAATGGCAATATGCCATCTTTATGGCTTAAGTTTTTTTTTGTAATTTTCATTGACAAGTGCTCTGTTCTAGTTTTAGTCATTTTTGGGTCAGAACTTTCTCGTTAATCTACAGATTCTATTGGTTTTCCATCAATTTAAAATGTAAAAATTTCTTTCGATAAATCGAGGGTAATCTGTATCCGGCTCAGATTGTTTAAGAAGTGCTTCACATTTGACCAATTCATCAGATTGTCTTTCTTCACTTTATATTTCTGTGACAGACAACCCAGGGTAGGAAGATTTTCAACTGCACTACTGCCGACATCTTGCACTTCTGTAGATAGGCGATTAGATGGCGATTGGCTGTTAGATTATGTAGCCGATATATATGGCTGTATTTTTATATCTAACAAATAGGATTTTGTAAGAACGAAATTATTTCAACTAACTAAATTTTCTTCATCAAAATGTTAAAACACAAATTCTATTCATTAAATTTATTCATATTAAATATATTTATTAATAATTCTGTTGTCATACACATTGTAATATTCATTACTTTTTATATTTTTATGTTCATTACATTGTTAATATTAAGCTAATTCCTCATGACATTTTTAAAATATTTTTATATTTTTTTAATTTCAATTATTATTCTTTTTAGATTTTTTAATATTAACTTCCATCAAACATTTATACTGGTTCACATTTTCGCATTCATTTCATATACTATTTCATTCTATGTGATTTCAATAATTTTGTTTGTTCTTGCTTTTTGTTTTTGCATTTTCTCTTCAAATTGCTTTGCGCACTTTTTTTGTTTTCTATAGAAAAATGTAATAAACTGTTTGTAAGTGGGCTTTTGTTGTTTTTGTTTTTGTTTTTGTTTTTCTTCTACTGATTTTATTTTATTTATACTTTAATTTGCATATAACTTTACTAAATTTGTTATAAATATTTTTATTTGTTTTTACTAATTTCCTTCACTTATATATAAGTATATAATCGTATATATTACTTTTTATATTTCATATATTTTTTTGTTTATGTATTTATTTTATTTAATTTTTGTTGTTGTGTATGTTCTGCATTTTTTCTGCTTTGTTTGCATTTATTTTGTATTGTTTAAATGCGTTTCAATAAGTGCACTTGCCAATTTGTTGTTGTTCGCATTGCCTAAACTATTTTTCTGTTAGCTTTGCTGAATTCGAATCAAATTCTGTGTATGTGTGTGTGTGTGTAATCATATAAAAATGTATAGCGGAAATAAATGATTTGGTCTTTTATGTAAATATATTTAATATATTTTTAATTAAATTTTTGTTGTGAGTTTTGTATGTATTTATGTATGTATGTGCATTTTGTGCCTGTTAAAGTTTTCATTACAATAAAAAGATTGAATTTAAAACTTGTTGGCAGTTCCAAAAAAAAAACTTATAAATTTAATTTCTAAAAAACAATATTTTTATAAAACAGTGCTACAAAAGTGAAGTTCATTTCTCCATATTTGATAAAAGGAAAAAATTAATGAAAGCTTACATATTTGGTGACCATGTATACAGAAAAACTTTTGTAAATATTCAGAAGACGGCATAATTCTTCTTGTACTTTTTCTGTGTGTGTATAAAGCCATTTGAACTTGAAATACGCAGAAAAAAAGTGTGTTAGATTAAAAACGTTTTCTATCTCTTTCCATTTTTTTTTTTTGCCTTGTTAAGTTTTGTCACATGGGTGTATATAAACTTTCATTTACTTTTTTCTTTTCATCAAATATTTCTGCATTTGTGTAATATAAATTTTAGTACAATAAAATTATTTTTCTAACGTTGTATGTATAACATGCGGTGTTTAAAATTAAAATCATAATTTTTTATAATTTATGCGCTTTTCGTTTTATACTTTAATCATTATTATTACCAAAGAAAAAGTATTTTCATTTTCTTTTTATAAATTATGCTTAATTAAACTATTATCAAACCATTGAATTGTCACCATTATAATATATTTTTATACACCACCATCAACACTTCAATAACAATAATAATAAATTTAGCACAAATTTTACATATATCAATTGTTGTTGCCATTTCCCAAACATTGAATAAAATAACAAAAATAATAATTAGGGGAAATTCTTTTACGTACACAGCCTTAGACAACATCTTTATAATTTAGAAAATATGTAATTATTGTTTTACGGACAGTTGATTAAAAACCCAAAATATTTTCTTTAAAAAACTTATTTTTACAATAATTTCTAATTTCAATGTTATAATTATTATTAATTTTTTTATTTTTGCCAAATATTTACACGCATAATTTCTTTAAATATAAAATTTAAAAAAAAAGGAAATAAAAGTGCAAATAATAAAATTCAGTACCAAACAAAAATAGCATAAATTCATTATCCAAAATATTTTTAATTTATTTTTTTTTCTACTAATTCAATTGAATCGGTTTTGTATCGCATGCTTGTGGATGTGTGTGTGTGTGTTGTTTATAGCGCAGTTAACTTATATAATGCTTTTACATTTCAGCTACTTAATTTAAATATATTCATATTGTATTTTATTGTTTTTGTAAAAGTATTTATTTATATGTTTGCAGTGCTTACATTTAGGAACCTAATTTTTAGAACAATCAAAAGTGGGCTGCACCGCAGGCGCACTACTAGTGGCAACTCATTTTTTTTTTTTACAGAGAATTTCACTCTTTTGTTGTTGTAGCGGCATTAAGTGCTCGGCAATAGTTTAGCAATAAGTTGCTGAGTTAACACTTCTTAGTCGTGTGGAAAAGCAGCGGTGCTCGGTGTTCGGTGCATAGAACCGACTATCGTTGCTTTTCGTGCCTTGTGGTGTGTGTACCCAATTTTCTTTTGTTCTATTAATTTTGCAGTTTAAAAAATAAACTATTTATCTAATTCAATTTTGCATTAGCATTACGATATTTATAGAGAATTTTTAATTATAATTTTTTATGCATATATTCAGCAGTTTTTATATTTGTTTTTTACTACTTATGTATGTATTTAGGTATGTACTTGTATATATTGGTAGCTATATATTTTCTTCGTGTAATTTGATTACAATTTTTCTTTCTTAATTTTTTTTTTTTATTCATTAATTAATAAATGAATGTTTGCCGAAAAAGCAAAGTGCCGCGGTAAAAATTAACATTTAAGGGTGTAATAAAGTTAGTTAAATAAAGGCAAAACTTAAGTGTTTGCCACGAGTCATGATTATTTGAGTTGTGCTCGCTGCACTGTCTGTCTGTAATTATCGAAAAATTGGTGTTTCTAGTTTCTATTCGCTTCATACTTAGTGTTTGTCAATAATAGTTCTGACTTTTAACATGCAACTACATTCATTTGTTATCATTTGTTACAATTATTGCTCAGCATACATTTTTCTCCCTATTTATTTATATATTTAGATATATTTTTTTTTTCTAATGCATTTTTTTTTTTTGTTTTATTTGGAAAATTTTTGCAAAATGTTTGTGTTGGCACACCTTTACGCATATTTTATTGCAAATATATATTAACATTTTTGTTTTAAATGCTCCGTTTCACACTACATATCTTCTATATATATTTACTATATATATATATATATACGTACATATATATATACATATATATATATATATTTACTATATATTTTCTATATATATATATACATATATATATATATATTTACTATATATATATACATATATATATATATTTACTATACATATATAGTAAATATGCAGTTCCGTTACAAATCACGTTTATGTTTTACTTTCATTTATAAATTTAACATTCATCTACAACAAAAAATAAGTTCCGTTTTATATATTTATTTTTTCATATACATATATGTATGCATGTACATAGATATATCCCTAGAGTTTAAATTGCAGCGTCTAATTACATACATATTACATATTTCTGTTAGTTAGTATTTGTAATTAGTTGCTTCTGTTGTCCTTGCTTAGCAGAATTTTTATATATAGTATTTAACAACCATTTCTAAAGATTTTATATATATATTTACATGTATATAAGGTAAGTAAATAGCTGTCACAATTTTTTGAATGCAATTTTGTTCTTCAAGCGTTTTTAACACTATACGGCAAAAGTAGAAGTAAAAAAATATTTATCTTTTTGAAACTTGAATCAATAAAAATGTTTGTAAAACTATGCTGAGCTCTTTTTACAACAAAAACAAATTTTTTTATTTATTTTAGGTTTTTTTACTTATGCCCTTTTTTGTGTTGCGCAACAAGGAAAAATTAAAGATATGATTAATTTTGCATCTTTTTACTTTATTTCAGCATAGGACAAACATACGGAAAAGTTAAAAAATAAAAAATTAAATCAATTCAAGCAATTCAAGCAATGTAAGCAATCCAATATAAATATATCAAAGCCAGCCAATATAAATTAAAAATTCTAAATTGTGCAGCAAAATGAAAATTAATTGCAGTAAAATTGATTATGTGGCATTATTAAAATGGTTGCAGTGCTCTTTAAAATAATAGTACACACATATATATACTTGTAAGATAATTATAATAATGATAATAATATTAATAATAATAATTTGTAAGCAATATATTTATATGGGGCTTAAGCTAACATTAAAAATATAAATCGGTTATGTGCATTATTTTCATTTTCTTCACCATTTATCATACGGATTAAATTGAACCTTTGTAATTCCTATGAATCAACTATTTATATAATAGTCGTGCACTTGCGGCATAACTGAGTGTCTGCAAAATTTTAAAGCATATTCAAAGCATGTATTTTAACTTAAATTTAATATTTATATTTTCTAAGAAACAGTGTGTAACTTGTCAATAACATTCGTCTTGAGAAGAAAAAGTGGCGTTATGTTTATAGCGTTTAAAATATAGCAAATATATAAAAATATATTTAAAAAAAAAATCCTGCATGCACATGCAACAAAAAAAAGAAAATTTAAAAAAATAAAAATAATCAAAAGAAAATTAGAAAAATAAAAAATACATAAAAAGCAAAAAATAATAAAAATAACATAAAATAAAAAATAAAAAATTTAAAAAAATAAAAATTAAATTAAATAAAAAATAAAAAAAATTAAGAACAAATACAAATAAATTAAGAAACAGAAAAACTAAAGAAAAGAATAAATTAGAAAAAAAATATAGATATAATAAGTTTATTTCACTGTACAAGCACCAAATCAGCGGCGTTTAGTTCTTCGATAGCAAAAACAAAATTCAGCAAACAATATATAAATATTTTTTTCCATTTGTCTTTAAAAAAAATATTTTTAATTCATAGTTTTTGTTTTAAAAAAACATTGTGTACCACCAAGCACACTCTCGACATTGTTTTAATCAATATGCATTTAAAAAATCGATTGTTTGATCAAAAACCGCAAGTTAAACATTCTACACCATTTATTCTCACAGTTGCAATTGACATGCAAAAACAGTAAGCATAAAGTTAGATTTTACAATATTTCCACCAGGTTTGCCTTTTACTCAAAAAAAAAAAAAAAAAAAACTTTATTTCGACTAAAACAAAACAACAAAATGTTATATGTTGTTTAATAAATATTATGTACGCGTATTTTAGCTTAAACATTATTTATTATATCGTAATATTTTGAATATTTGTTAATATTAATATTTTTAATAATATATTTAATACAGTATTAGTATTTTGTAATAATAATTGCTAATAATAATTTTTATTAATATTAAGTTTAATAAATAATTAACAAAAAATTTTTTTGCTCTTTGCTTTTTGTTTTCAGATTTAATTTGTTGACATTTTTGTTTTCTGTAGAAAAAAGGCAATGTATTTTAACTACCTTAGTATTTTTGCTTCTACTCAATGAGTTCCACACCCTACACTACAACTAAATCCACAACTAAATTAAATTGATCTTCATTGTTGTATACATTTCATACGTATTTACTTAGACGTCTCAGTGTCCATACATTTCATTTATGTTAAAAGCGCCGCGACTTTTGATTGCATATTTAATTTTCTCATTTTTATTTACGTAGCAGGCATAATTCGTTTCATTACATTTTGCTCTTCAAACTATTTATTTACTTATTTCGTTGTTGCTACATGTTTTTGCTTTTGTTTTTGTTAATCATTATTTATTATTTCATTATGCAAACAACTCAATTCCAAACCTTTATTTGTTAATTACAATGTTTTATTGTTTCTTTTTCTTCTATACAGTTCTGTATACATCTGTGCAGCAGTTTTATTTAACTAATAAATTTTATATAATATATGTAATTTGTACATGATCCTATATTATTTACACCGCTTATATGCGCTTAATTTTTGTTTATATCAAACTATGTTTATATGTATATATATTATTTATATTTTAATATTTTAATATTTATATATATATAATATATATATTATTATTTTTATTATATATATATTATTTTATTTATATATTGTTATTTATTATTATATTATTTATATTTATAAATAATATATGCCACCACACAATGTCAATGCTGGTTACACTATGCCTCCTCTTCTTCTTCTTCTTTCGACGACTCCTACACACTCTTCGGCTAAAAGTCAGGCAGTCGCAAACTCTCTCCCAGTCACGCGTTCTCTCATAACTTTAACATTCACTCCTTACAATTTTGATCAAGGCAACAATAGTCTGTTTTTATATAATCCAGATAAAAGTAATGCTTAAAAAGGTAATATTTCGTGCGTTCATCATTTTTCAAGTGCTACCCCTATCTGCATGCGTAACATTTAGCATAAACTAAAATATATATTCCTTAATATATATATTATATATATTACACAACTTCGAACTATTTCTGCTTGCAGTTTTCTTACGTTGCAATGGTTTAATACTATAAACCGTTGCCTATTGCATATTTGTACATAATAGTGTATGTACTATCCATTGGCGATTGAATGTTGCTGTCGCTATTGTTGTTGTATTTTGCAAACTGCGTATTGCCGCTGGTGCGCGTGCCTACTCGGATTTTGGCTTGGCCACTTCCTAGTATGTATGTACTCATTCGCAGGCGTGTTAGACACCCCTTACACACTGCGTGCATGCCATTTACTTGTTGCCGTTACGATCGCGGCCACCATGATTACCACCATGATTGCCACCTGCATTTGAGGTCGAGTTGGCATTGCGCCCGTTCGTCGAGTTGCTCCGCTGTGGCATTGTATCGCAACGCCTATAATACAATAAATAAGGCACGCGCGGTGTTTTCGGGTTGAGAACTTCGTTCTCGTTGACCGGTTTCACGGAGCTATCATTGTAACGTAGCCAGCTGCTATAGCCCGTGTGATAGACGTCGGTGATGTAGTGACCCTTGGTCGCTTCTTTGCCTTCATGATAGACAACGGCGAATAGACGATAGCCGCGCTGCTTCATCGAGTACTTCTTGGAGGCGAGTATTTCTGCAAAATAATATGAAATTAGTAAACAATATTAAAGATGAAATATAATTATATCACTTACTTGCGTCGATCTTCAGGTCAACCGGGAATTCAACTTTCTTCAGTATCTTCGTGCAGCCATCCGAGCGGTAATCGAACCATTTCAAGTGCAAAATCAAGATTGTTGGCAACTTCTCCAAAGTCATTTGTTGCCAAGCTACAACCTCTTGCTTGGTCTTGCTGCCGGTGACACCCTCCAGCTGATCGCGACCGACCAATATTTCGAGTGCCTCCTTTACCGATGCGGCGTTCTATAAATACAAGCAGTAAAAGAGCAAATAAGTAAATATTTTTGCTTCCACTAGAAAAAGCGTAACTTTTAAACTTACCTCAATATTGAGTTGTAGTGTGAAGAATGGTTGTATATCATCGGTGGAGTGTTCACCCTCGCGTTGCAGACGCGAACGTAATTCGCCACGGAATATATCACTCAGCGGAGTGCGTCCGAAATCTTGTTGGCGCGTGATGCTGCCTTTATTGCGGTTATTGCAGATCATCTAAAAAAAAAAAACCATCGGTATTATGAATATTTAGAATATATATTGTATAATTGGACCTATACTAATAGCTATACTAAATAATTTTTCAATGTGATTCTGCTTGTAATAGTATTTAAATTCAACTGTTTGAAAGAATGCTCAGACAGACCCTTAATTTAGTCAATTAGCAAGATGTACACTTAGTGTGTACAGCTAAAACACAATTGTTAATTGACTCAATTAGGGTGTTGTCTGAAACATTTATTAGAGTTTACAACATTTTACTGTATATTTTCAGAATATAAAAATTCTATAAATTCAAGTTTACATACCTGCCACTCATCACCATCTTCACTTTCTGAAACTTCATTGCGTCCATTTTGTTCAGCATTGGGTTTGGCCACTAACTTTATAACCTATAAAAATATAAAAATATATAAAATATAAAAAATACAAATTTAGTACCAAGTGCAAATAAAAATCAATTTTAACCACCACCACTCCACACCACCACACATCACTTACCTCCAACATTTCATCATTCAGCTTGTTGAGCACATAGCTTAAGAACTCCTCAGCGTCCTCTTGACGCCCCTCAACATACTCTTCACGGCTACCGATCCATAAGCGATAAATTTCACTGGGTTCAAAGGCCGAATCGCATTGCAGCTCGCTGCCCAACTCGTCTTTACCTTTGGGAACCTTATTTGTGCGCATGCGCATACCAGATGGTAGTGTGGAGAAATGCGATACAAAGGATATGCTGTCGAGAGAATAAAAATAACCGTTAACCCATTAAACCGTTAAATAATTTAAAGCCAACATTTTATATCGTTTAAGTTTCACTAAAAATAAAAACCATTTTGTTATTTGTTTGTCTCTGTTCCTTGTGCTAACGGCAAATGGGAGCCGCTTTCACTCAGCGATTCAAAGACTGCAACGAAATGCTCGCAACAGCTGCGCTACACCAAAACGGTTTCACGCGTCGTCACATGGCACGTCGTCTATAGTTACTCTGCCATAAATGTAACGCGATCGCATACAATCGTGAATAGAATGCAAACGCTGACTTTTTATGGCATTCCTGATGATTATTATTATAATATATTATATGATATTATATTAATTAAGTGTAAATAAACTAATAACTAGGTGCATATGTGTGCACGTGACTTACAGTGCATTGACAGTGGGGGTGTGCACTTCAGATAAAGCCGCCGCATGTTTGGGTATGGAGCGCATCAGATTGTAGAATGGCGCGCAGCCCAACAACGCTTGCAAAATGGAATTAATGTAGCAGTAGTTGGAGGGATTTGTGAGACCGCGTGGTCGCAGGCTCACAATGGACAGATCAGTTTTTGCCTTTGTGATGAAGGCAGCATATTTCAGCGTATATTCGTCCAGGTTGGCACGCACAGTCGGTATTGGTGGTTCAGGTTTGACGAGTGCCTTCGCTACTTTGGGTGTCTGTGGTAGTATACCTTGTGCAGAGGCAGCCGAGTAGGACATAGCGCCTGGTAATACCACTGGCGGTGTGGTATCCACCGGTGCGGGCACGACGCATTCATAAGGTGCTACTTTAGCAACGGGTTTTTTCAATGAGAATGGTGGCGGCAGCGCGGGTGAAGAGTTACTATTTTGTGTGTTGGCATTTGTATTGCCGCTGCTATTGTTGCTGTTGCCAGACTGAGCACCACTGGCACTTGTGGGCGATGTGTTGGCGTTGTTGGCGTTGTTGGTGTCGTTGAATAGACTGGCCCATGACTGACCGCTGGGCGTGGTAGTGTTGGTGTTTGCCGTAATGGGTGGCGCCAAATTCATTATCGGCGTTGTGATGGCAGCGGCAGTGGTGGTGGTGGTGGTGGTGATGGCGGCAGCAGCAGCTTTCTTACTACTAGTAAAGCCGGGATATTGTTTGCTGTCAATTACCAATGCTTGCTGTTGTTGTTGTTGTTGTTGTTGTTGTGGCTGATTTTGAGCCACTTGCGCGGCATTTTGATGATGTTGCTGTTGTTGTTGTTGTTGCTGCTGCTGCTGTTGTTGTGTTTTCTGTTGTTGTTGTTGGAAATGTTGCGGCATTGCTGTGGCGCTAGTCGCGGACGTAGCCACCGACGCGCCTGCGTTGTTCACATTACTGCTGTTCGGCGCATTGTTGCCGCTGTTATTGGCATATTGGTTGTAATTGTTGTTGTATGAACTACTATTGGCATTATTCACATATTTCGACTGCTCAGCTTGGCTGTTTCGGCGTTCGTTAGCATTGTTGTTGCCAAACTGTGGTGGTGCATTGCTGCCAACTGGCGATGAAGGCATCTTCATCGCGCTGTAGTTGCGCATCTGCGATTGATTATAGTGGCCACCGTGTTGTTGTTGTTGTTGCTGCTGCTGATGTTGTTGTTGTTGGTGGTAGTGCGATTGTTGCTGATAGTGATGTTGATGATTTGTGTATGTCCTTGAGGAATGGCCATACGTTCTATTTTGGTTATTGCTATTGTTGTTGTTGCTGTTGTTGTTTGGTGCAGCTGTAACAGCCACCGACGCTGTGGACTTTTTGTTCGAATTAGTCCAGGACATTGTCTTCGTAGTTTGAGGGACCGAGTCATTGTTGTTGTTGTTGCTGTTGTTGCCGTTGTTATTGTTATTATTATTCGGCGCATACGATTGGTTGTTGTAATCGTATTTACGACGCGATTGATTGTTATTGTAATTTTGTTGTGGCCTACGCTGCTCATATTGATAATTTTGATTTTGTGAATGATGATATTGTTGGTTATGATGTTGCTGTTGTTGATCATAACGGTTGTAGGATTGCTGTTGATGTTTTGGGTGTGTCTGTTGCTGTTGCTGTTGCTGTTGCTGTTGCTGTTGCTGTTGTTGCTGTTGCTGCTGTTGCTGCTGTTGTTGCTGATGATGATATTTCTGCAAAGGCGGTGAAGTTTGTATCTGTTGTTGTTGTGTCGGCACATTGGTAGCAGTTGAAACACTTGCCACAGCTGTAGTTGCAGATTTTGCAGCCACTACCGCGGCTACTGTTGGTGCTTGCTGAGATTTCGGCTGCGCTGGTACTACAGCTGGGGCCACTGTCGTCACAGGCACTTCGGTTGACTCCTCCTTTGGCACATTTTCCTGCTTATTGTGATACACATCATTGGCGGCGACGGCGACGACGACGGCGACGGGCATGTCAACAACGTTTTGTGGGTGGAAATGTGTTGACGCTTGTTGAGTTTGCTGCTGTTGTGGCTGCAATAACGGCAGTTGTTGCTGGTTTTGAACCTGAAATTCCTCCATTACAATGTTTTCGGCACTCTGGTGAATGATGTGAATTTCATTTAGGCTGGTCAATGAGCCAACAGTTTGCAACTCGGAAACCTCATCAGCGGAGCTGTTCTCAACATTGACATTTTCGCTCTCTACAAAGCAAAAAAAAAAACAAGAAAAAAAACAAAGAAAGAATAAATATACATATAAACATGTGAGCGATGTTATAAACTAAATATAGAATTTGTAAGTATTATGATGATGAAGAAATTTTAAACCAATTAATGCATATTTTCTCTTTTCATTATTGTCTCTTGTTTGTTTGCAGCGGAAGTGTCTCGTGACACAGTTCTCTCACTTTATATGAGAATTTGATAGCTCTTCAATATGCAGATAGAATTCCATATTTTAATTTTAAATTTTTTGTATCTAATTTTAATTAATTCCCATTAAAACAAGATAATAAATTGAAAAACCAAAAATAATAACAAAAAAATTTAAATTAAAAAGGAATAAAAAAAAAATTGAAAAACAGTAATAACAAAAAGTATAATAAATAATATGCATATTCTTTCGAACATCGCCTCACTTTGGCGAACACTTTGGCTACGATCGGTCGCCGATCGTTAGCAATGACAGTGAAATGACGTTGGAAATGAACAGTTAGAGGTGTTAAATGATCGAGGTTTTAGCGTACATGTGGCAATTCTAGCAGTGTGAAAATTTTCAGCGCCACAACTCAATGAAATATCGAACGATTTAAGAGGAGTACAGGTAGGGGGTAGAGAAGGGTGTAGCTGAAATAACTACCTACGAACACCGGGCGGCGCATGTAAACAAACAGCGCTGAAATTTTTGCATGCTCGCGCAATTTTAGCCTCAGCATTGAAGTCACAAGACGCCACCATCTATTATGATTCGCACCGTGGCACATCTTTTTGCCTTTGTATCAATGAAACATATGGAAAATACCTAGCGCCATTTCATCTCGTATTATTTCAGATTTATTTACTTTTTCGATAAAAAAAAAAAAAATAATGCCATTAAAGTTTTGAACCGAAAATACACTAAAATATTTGTATTAAAAATAGCCGATAAATTAGCATTCAAATAAATGGTTGGGTGCGAATGAATAAAACTAATATGAGAGATAGCGGAGAAAAGTGCTTATTTGGTTCTAATATTTTTTGGTTCTATATTTTTAATGATATTTAATAAAAAAATTAATTCTTTTTTTGGGGAAGCAAATTCTAATTCCAGTACATGTATATATGTAGTATTTGAACCTTCAACTGAGATGCGATTTATATGTACGCAGTGGAGTGTTTGTTATAATACAAAATATATGTAGGTGTTCTCGATGTGTGAAAGTAAATATTACATGAAAAGTTCATCAAGTCTTTAAAGAACAACAAATTTTGACGATCAATTTTGGAAAATTATTCATCATTATGATATGCTAATATGATATCCTAATCATTAGTATATGCTAGGAAACACTGTCTACAATATTATATTGTTGATACTGGGGCTAAGAATGATGATGAAATGTTATAAATAAAAAAAAAATCGCAAAACCTAACCTAGCATATTTATTTATCCATATATGTAAATACATATGTACACACATATACAAAAATATATAAATATTAAATGACATTGCAACTAATCAACAGTTTCCATTTGAAATTAGCAACAACGATGTTACCAAATCAACCATAACAACCATAACAATAACAACAAATGATAATGCAATGTCATCTAGAATTGATGATGCGACAGCCGAGGCGAGACGAGTAGTACATATATATATGTATGTATATAACTAATAAGTACATCCAATAAAAGGCGGGCATTTTATTCGTCACACTAACACCGCTAGCTAATAGCTAAAGCGTTGGCTGCTGCTATTGTTTTCTATTATTCTGTTTATTTGACAAGGCAAATTATTATTGAATCAATTAAACATATTGCTTGACTGGCGTAATGACAACAAATTGGCAATATCGATGGCGGATACTCGTTTTATCAATTATGAAATGTTCGATGACGACAGAATATGTATTAGCATATGTATGTCTGTATGTAAATGCCTAGAATGTAAGTTTGATTCGTTTTTTATGCAAGTAACTATGTATGTATGCGTGTGTGTGTGTGTGTAAGTGTATGTAATGTATAACGATAATGATAAGCGATTATCTGCAGCATTTCATGTAAATAGATACATATACTTGTATCTTTATTGCAATAACACTTAGGACAAATTTGATAAATGACATGTGTGCATAAACAAACAAACACAAATATATATACATACATGTATATACGCACTAGTAAAACTAGTAACAGTGTGTAATAAAAATGTCTGTAAAAAATGCAGATATGTGAAAACCCACTGTGCGCACTCGCGCCTATCTTATCTGAGCGTTTGGTGCACGCGCGCAATTGTCGGATGTGTGGCAATAAGCAAGAGTAATTGGTTAAATCATATGGCTTATTGTGCTGACAGTCTGTCATAATATGATGAGGCAATAGATTTAAGGCGATCATCAACATTACTAGTTTATTATTATTAGTTATTATACATACATACATAATCACCAACATAAGGACGTAATCGAAAGTCCTAAGTGTGCCATCACCACCCATTTTCGGAAGTTGCCAGCTACCACACAATTTGATGGTAGTAAAATATCAATTCCAGTATTTGTTTAGCCATGAAAACGTGCGACCAAGCGAGTGATAAGCGCAATTTGACAATGAAGCTACATACATACATACATACATACATACAAATACATGTGGGGGGCAGAAAAAACTAATCTGAAGAATTAGAATTTAGGTTAATTAACCGACTATGTTCAGGTTGTATTTGTTGCAAAAAATATGCGCTTCGGTGCAAATTAAAATGGCACCATTTCAAATGAAAATAATTAGTTAATTATATGCAATTATTTGAAATCTGTTAATTATACACACAACACCACAAACTTAGATACACCTTATATACATATTAGTATATAAACACATACATATGTACTTCTGTACAGAATGCCAATGAATTTCGAATAAGTTAAATTAAAAGTAGTCGGCTGCAAAATGTAAATATGGGTGTGTGTGTGACTGTGTATGTGCAAACGAAATTTATGATTACTCGCCATAAAATCGGCAAAAACCAATTAATAAA
The DNA here is from genome assembly GCA_021498325.1 of Bactrocera minax. NCBI lineage: Eukaryota > Metazoa > Arthropoda > Insecta > Diptera > Tephritidae > Bactrocera > Bactrocera minax. Next base: position 8,191,167 of record JAKEEE010000001.1, read on the forward strand.
TTGTTATTGACGCCATATACATATGGCGCTTGGTATATATGGTTTGCACTCAGATATTTTATTATACTCTCGCAACATGTTGCTATAGAGTATATTAGTTTTGTTCACCTAACGGTTGTTTGTAACACCTAGAACTAAACATACATATATATAAACGATCAGAATGAAAAGACGGGTCTGTCTGTCTGTCATAAAGTGCTCTAACGGAGCAGTAAATTAAGATATAAACGTGTTATTTGGTATAGGGTTTCCTATGACATATTTGCATTCCTATGTCCCATTGTGAAAATGGACGAAATCGGATAAAAACCACGCCTACTTCTCATATAACACAATTTTAAGTTTCATCAGATCCTTTCACTTTAAACTAAATAAATCGAGTATAAATTAAGATATTGGAATAAAGCTTTTCACAAGTAGTACTTTGAAGATAATGTCATCTCATGCGTAAAAATAGACGAAATCGGATTATAACTTTTCAAGCCACCAGATACCCAATATTAGGACCTCAGTGCCTCTATCTGACTTTTTATCGAAAATATCGGGAAATCTGTAAGATATTGTAATGAAATTGCAGGATTATCTTTCCATGATAAAAGTGTGGTCTGGTATCAAAAATGGGGAAAATCGGATAAATGCATCCTTCCCCTAGCCCTCATATACCTAATAAAAAAATTTTCAACTTCCTGTAGACTTTATACAATATATTTCGGTAAATCTGTAAAATATCGTAATGAAATTCGAGGATTATTTTTCCATGGTAATAGTGTACTCTGGTATCAAAAATGGGAAAATCGGATAAATACTTCCCCTAGCCCTAATATAAGGATTTTAAACCTGTGGGTAGACTTTATACCATATATTTCGGTCAATATGTAAGATATCTTAGCAAAATTAAGTAAACGTATAATATTGGATATACCATAGTTTACTGCCGCAAATGTGTAAAATCAGTCTACGAATTATCCCAGCTCCCATATACTACATATAATGATATTCGCTATTCTAGCAGACTTTATGCCGAATAGGTCGGTCACTGTGTATGTTAACTTCACACACTTGCGTGGAAACATGTTCCCTAATATACTTGAGTAATGAAAAGAGTTAATGGGATCAGTGCAGATCTTTCTCTATCGGAAAAATGCCCGATATAAGAATTCCCGACTTTTGTGTGATATTTTAATGAAATTAAGTGGACATGTTTTCTTAAACACAATGTCATTTCGCGCTAAATATGAATGAAACCGGTCTAGACCATGGTCTGAGCCCCATATTCCTAATGTAGTGATTTGCTTTTCTCTATTTGACTTTTCCTTATCTATCTAATACTTTCAATTAAGTCACTTTGGTTGAGTTTATATCGCACATATCACTTTTGAGTTAATTCGGTAGATTTTAATATAAATATCTCAAGATATCATATATGATTACAATCCATTGACAATTTTGCCGGATAATGAATGTTGAATTCTTCCGCAATATTTTTTAATATAAAGTTTTGCCAGCACCTAAAAGCATTTCCCCGCTTCTGATCCTTGCACATTGCAAGAGTATAAAATGTTCGATTACACCCGAACTTAGCCCTTTCTTACTTGTTAAATTTTAAATATTTTAATTAATTTTAAATATTTTATAAATTTTACGAAATTGAACTTAATGGTTCCAGAATAACAAAAATATGTCGGCGCTAACTTTATTAACTTTATTTTATTATAACTTTATATTCATTTCTTCTATAGCATTAAATAAAAATATAGCTTTAAAGAAAACGTTTAAATATTGAAAATATATTAAAAGTTGATATAAACCAGTAAAAAAAAAAACGTTTCAAAATTGTGAGATAACATCAGATATTTACTAATGTGTTCGTATAAGCACATTTAAGAAATTTTAATTAAATGGATCTAATGCTAAATTATTGATAATACGAATTAAAGATGCATAAGTAATATACAAAATATTTAAAGAAATCAATTCTGATACAATGTGTTATCAAGAAGACAGACAGTTAATGGTTTAATTTGCGAAAAACCCCATTCAACAACGCTCGATTTAGAATTTACAGTTAATTGTGCTAAATGACACAGTAAACCGCTAGAAACAAGGATTTGCTACTTACACAAATATTATCTTTAACCCAACTACATACATATGTATATTATACACACAATGCTCCAATAACTACTTACTGTTGATACAATAGATTGATATGCATGTAAATATGCATTTATTATCGCTTGAACGCTCGAGACTTTAGACTTAATCGCCCATATAATTTTATTGAAAAGCAAGTACGAGTATTACACACTCTCCTTTGTTATGCTACAATACTTTACAATGTTTTTACTTTTAATACGCGTATAATGGTTATTGTTTTACGTGTATATGTGTATGTATGTGTATGTATGTATGTGTGTGTGTGTGTGCGTGTGTAGGTGTATGCGTGCAACAATTAAGCAAAAACAATAGCGCTGTGTGCAAAGTCTATTACGTAATCTGCTGTTATTGCTCTAAATAAAATGATGACTTTTTGATACGCTTCACTCCATTCTTGGTACAGTCGATTGTCGGCCATGCCATGAGTGATTTCTGGTCGCCAAACATTTTCAAGCCATCGATGTGGCTGACAGACATTTCTCCTTCATGAATTCTCAATGGCCGTCATACATATTTGCTTGACGCCAGCACTTATAGAGTCAAAGCAGGCAAGCGCAGTGGCGAAAACACGATATATATATATATATATATATATTTAAATTTGTATGTATGCGTGTTATTAATTGCTAATCATTATAGAATCTGGAGTGCTTCAAGTGTCACATGTTGATTGCTGTACAAATTTTTAGTTATCAACTAAAGTCAAATTGGCGGTTTTGCGTTAATTTTACTTAGTAGTGGCGTCGGCATTGTTTTTCCTTCGATAATTTCAAGGTATTGTAAACATTTATATGGGTTTTATGATCACATGCCTGCATACATACTCGTATATATATGCAAAGATGTATGTGTGTATACATTTGACTTCTAACAATGCTTGGCACGTACATTTGTCGAGCATTTATTAACTGCTTTTATTTTTTTTTTTTTTTTTTTTTTTTTGAATTTATATGGATAATCGTAAATTTGGAGCTTAAAAATTCGCGTTGAAAAAATCAAATATATGTACGTATGTATGTATGTATGAGTAGATAGAATTGAGTAGGGGAATTTTACTTAGATAATTTGATACTATTATTTAACTATTTTCCTTATACTAATTTTAATGAATATCTCACTCTAGAAAGCCAACACAGCTGCCGCACTCACAGTGAAATAATAATAATAAATATGCATGTATGTATATTATTCGAAAAATTCTTCTGATTGCAAAATCTTCATAATTGCAATTGTTAGCGTCTAAGTCTTTGTTGCTAAATATTTCACATAATTCCAAATTCCAAATTCCATTAAAAAGCAACTACTGTCATATGATGTACCAAATGCACACCCACTTCCCCCATACTGTACATATATGTACATACATATGTATATGTATGTTTGTAGACACCACCCCAAAGATTTAGCTACATGTTAATTAAATTTCAATTAGTCAAATCTGTATGCAAACACCGTCTTACCGTAAACGGTTTGCAATAAGCGTAAGTATTTGTGTAAGTGTAAGTTTATGTGTGCGTGTGTGTGTCAGCGAGTGTGCGGAGAGAGTAAGATTTTAGTAAAAGCGTCTAAAAAGTACAGCGAAAGTAATAATAGCCAAAAAAGAGCCTGCACAAATGCATAGGTTATTTTAGCGAAGGTGTTAATTATTAACTTTTGCAAGTACAGAGAAGCCCATAATAGGACCAGTTAGAAGTGGTTATCTTTAAATATTGACAGATCACGTGGCGTAACCGATTAATTTATTTATTTACAGATTTGTTTGTTATTTGTTGTTAATTTGTGTTCTTCAATTTGTTAATTTTCATATTCTTTTAATTTTAACTTTTTGTTTCTTATTTATTTTTACTTTTTATTACATACTTCAATTTTTTTTTCACTGCTTTATTCTGTTGTGATTTAAAACAATATAATTTGTTTTATTTTTATTATGTTATGTTTTTATTTCCATTTTATTATAAATATGGTAAAAAATACATATTTCTTTTTAACTTTTTTTATTTATTATGATTTTTTTATTTTTGCTTATTTATTATTTATTTATTATTTTTCTATGTTTTTGTTTATTTTTTTATTTATTTTTATTTTTAATATTTTTTATTATATTTTATTATTTATTTATTATTAATTAATTATTTTATTATTTATTTATTATTTTTTATTATTTATTATATTTTATTATTTATTATTATTTATTTATTATTTATTTATTATTTATTATTTTTATTTATTATTTTTATTTATTATTTTTTTTTATTATTTTTATTCATTATTTTTATTTATTATATTAGGGAATGCTCCAAAAATTATTCTCAAGGCTTAGTGACTACATTTCAAAACTTAGAATGCATATCGCTCTCCCACGATTTCGTAAAGAGAAGTACTGACGAAAAGAGTAACTGGCAGAGGAAAACTAGAATCATAATTGTGGCATGTTGCAGCTTATTTTGAAAGGAGTTACGACGACATCTATATAGTCGTTCTTGTAAGTGAAATTTCAAGTGACTTTAAGGGAAAATTGTCGATGTTTTTATATTGCAGATAATTGAATCGATCGAAAGGATCATTCTGACAAAGTGATCTGTGTCGTTCAACTCAATTTCAGAAGCACAAATCCAATTATTTAGGTTAGAATGAACACACATATACTATTTACAAGTAAATTTATAATGATTATTACAAACTTGTTTTTGCGCAGTCACACATATACAGATATATACAGATATACAAATATACATATGTATATATATATATATATGAATACATATAAGCATTTATATTGTTTTTAATTAAAAAACAGAGGCGTTTGCGTGATCACTGGGTACTAGGGCACTTTGTTTTCATTCCATTCATTTCATGTTCATATATACATATAGACATATATATATATATATATCTGTAATATGTATGCGTGTGTATGTGCATGTGCTTCGATATAAATATGCACACTTTTTCCTTACAGTCACATTATTATTTTCTCATTTGAAATTAATTTGTTTGCAACATATCGTTTCATTATCAGCCACACAGCACAGGCCGTCATAAACTAACAACTACATACAACAACAAATTGTGTGGAGTGTATGGCAGAGTGCTTCAGTAAGAATTTCATTTGGTATTTTTGTGAAAAACAATTCAATGCTCGAATTGATCTGCTGTGTCCAAGTGTCAATTAGCTTTTCGTAGATATGTATATATGTATATATATCAAAAACCCAACCACACCGTCAACACCAGCGCAAGCCGCAAATTATTATAGCTTTTGTTTCTGTCGATAATTTGTAGGCAGCTTACTTGTATATACATATATATACATATGTATATACGTATGTACATATGTAAATAAAGGTCGATTTGCATATAATATTTACACTTGTTTATCCATCGCTTCTTTAATTCGTATTCATTTCCATTCAAAAATCATAAGTGAAGCATTTCTGGTTGCTTGGCGAATATTTGCATATGACCGCAAATGAGAAACAATTGGATTGCCAATAACACCATGTAATTGCGATACTTCAAGTATTTTTTCAAATACTGAAACTCAAGCCCTACTCGGTGTTAACAGGTACAGTCGCGCTTAAGTAATCTGCTGTGAAAGCAGTTGTAAAGCAGCTTTTTCACATAAATAAGTTGGAAAGTCAGATTGTCTTCGATTCGCCAAACCTTGTTGAGTGGCAAATAGAGTGTGGTGTCCTTTGCACTATATTTAAAGTAGCTTTAGAAGAAACTAAACTTCGAGTTATTATAGTATACCACATAAAAAAGTTCAAATTTTTTGTACATTTCACTTTCATTTAGCAAGCTTGTTTACACAAACAAAGTATTTCCATTCGAACAGTGAAATTTATAATTTCTGTAATAAAAAAATGCCATTAACAAGCTTACAAAGTTTAAAATGCACGCTCCCCACACATTGTAATATATTTAAAAAATTTATATATACATATGTATATATGTATAAATGTATATGTAGATATGTATAGATGTATAGAATATAAGGAAATAGAGCAATAAAACTGTGTTTTGTTGTCATGCGCAGGCTATTAGTCACACTCCATATTTCGAAAGTGCATCACCACAAAGACTCGGCAATGCACAGAAGGCAAATAAAAAAGAGTCCACGATGATGTAGCATGTAATAAGAAGTGATTAAAACACACATTTACATATGTATGTAGATAGTTAGTTCCTTTATTTAACGATTCTCTACAATGACTTTATTTTTCCTGGATAAAAATGCAAGCGTGCGAAGTGATCTCATTCGCAACTGAAAAAATACGCAGCGCTCGCAGTTCGCAGGAGTGCGCATTTTTAAGCAAACGAATTCAGAAAAGTCGCGTCAACATACGAAGACGAGTATATACGAGTATATACGAGTATACATATATAATGCAACCTTACTATACCAAGGTATAGCTAACAACATTAAATTATTTAGCACGCGCACAATGCTCAACAAATCGCTGTTGAAGTGAATAAATTAAATATTTATTAATTGCTGAGGCAATATAATAAACAAGTGTATATTTTGAAGCGCTAATTTAAGTATTTATTTGCTAAGAGTACATACAGACATGTGTATATATGCATGACTGACCGCTATATTACTCTATTAAGCACTTGTAAATGTTTTATTTGTTAAAACTACACTTTGTTTACGACATTACTGCAGATAGCAAAAATAGAACAATGCAATTGTGGTAGATATATATGGAAGTGCTTTAATCAAGAATGATTCATAACAAAAATAATACTTCCTTGTACTAATCATACATACAGACATACATATGTATATATAATTCCAACTACTCCAGCCGACTAAATTCCAATTTCTAAACCAATAAAACTGGCATGTAGGTATGAAATTCTAAGCTGAGCTTGAAATTTAGTTTGATAGTGCTGACAAAATTTCCGATAGGCTGAATAATTGACCAGATCTATTTTTCACCACCGAGAGTATTTCGGAAAGGAGAAAATTCTCTCATAAAATTAATTACAAGTTTAGAGGCTGTAAATAAGCTTTAGGGTCCTAAAACAATGATTTCATTGGTAGAATAGTGAGAAACAAAAATTCAGCTCGCTGTAGTGTCGAAGTGTACCAGTCAGTCATAGCAACAACAATAGATGAAAGAAAACACCACAACAACATTAGTGACAACATCAGCGATAACAACAACTAAAGTTGGCAATATATGCAAACGCCACATAAAATGTGGATAAATGTGAATAAAATATATGTACACATATTCATAAAAACAAAAAAACCAAAAAAAAGCAAAAAATAAATAAATAAGATATATAAGATAAAATAAAATAAAAGTTTGTTGACCAAGCGATCAACGAAAAACGCCCACACGCACGGCTGTACGTAAGTACATATGTATATTTGCATATTTGTATGTGCATAGGTATGTATGTACATATATTAGCGGTTTTTTCCACTGGTCGACGCGCTGTTGTTATTTGTCTTTTCTCTCTTAAAATCACATTTTATTTGTTTTCATATGTATGTATATTTAAGAATTTCTTGTTTATTTTGTCTGTCTACCAACTAAATGATAAAATAAATGCTAAAAAACAATTTGCAAGCCGACTCTCACAGTTCTAAAAATATATTTGTAGACTTATTTGCCTGAAAACAACGCTATCAGTGAGCAAATTAACAATTTTTTACATAGTATGTATGTATGTATGTATTGGTGATAGGCTTGCGAATTCCCACACTCTCAGACATATTACTAACGGTTTAAACTCTGTTATCAGCGCAAAGCTTCCTCAGCGCGCACAATGTGGTGTGACAACAAAAGGATTTTCGCGGCGATTTAACTCGATTTGTAATGGCTGGCCGCTCAACAGAATACCGTTAACTACGAGCGCACCAATTCAAAAGGAAATAGCGTCGAGTAGTCGCACAGACGTCACAAATTGAAACAATGCAGCGCGTTGCTGCTGCTACTACTACTACTACTACTACTACTACTATTGCTGTTTGGGTATTGTTGTTGTTGGCGCCCTTTTTATCAGTGATACCTTTTTAGCACTGGATGGCACAGCAACAGCATACAAATACAGTCGCATACATAAAAAGACAAAGTGTATTGCTGTGCACACGTCAATATTTGCCACACTTCCTTTCGCTTCGATAATTTGCTATTTGCATACAAACATACATACAGTATATACAGTATATTATTTGTTGTTCAGTTTTACGATTTTCCACAAATTGATAGCTAATCTTTTTTCATTTTTGCCTCAATTGATTTAAATTTACGACAACCTGACAACAGCAAAGCCAGCTGTGAGGCAAGGCGGAATTTAAGAGAGAACCCTCCAACAACAGGGAAGCTGTCATGAAGCAACCAAACTTTTGCTTTTATAAATTAGGTTTTAATAAATAATTTAGCAAAGTTCAATTGAGCATTGGAAAGTAGTCGAAAATGTTGACACGCTTAACAATCAAAAAAAAATTAGCAACCATTGACGATTGGATTTCATACCAGCCCAACGCAAAATGTCCACCACTATTGTTACCACCCAATCGATTTAATCAATTTGTGTGTCAACAAAACATTTATGTAGCAGAAATCTTTTTATTTGAAATTGGTTTCAAGTGTTTACACTCGGAGTATTTATGGCCAATTATAAGTTTGTATTAAGCAATTGTATTGATTCAAAAAAAATTATTCAGATAATTGATGGCGACGTGCTCTCCTCAGAAGAGTCTACAGCATAGTAGCTGACGGTTGTCATGATTTCATTCTAAGATATTGAATTACTTGAAATAATTATTGAACTGAAGTACTGGAAAGTACAGTCACAACATGCGAAATTTAAAGGAAGAACAGTAATAAATGTGATAAAGTATTTTGAGTAAAGTTAGTGCAGGGTGGCTCATATGAAGAATTATATTATTTTTATACTCTCGCAACATGTTGCCACAGAATATATTAGTTTTGTTCACATAACGGTTGTTTGTAACACCTAGAATTAAAGGAGTTAGATATAGACCGTTAAAGCTATACCCATCAAACTTGCTCCGAGTAAGTTTTTCGAATATCTACTCATATACTGAGAAAATGAGTGAAATCGGATGATCACCATGGCCACCTACCTCCCATACAAAAGTTATGTTTAAAACTACTAAAAGTGCGATAATTCGCTGAAGCAACACGTTAGAAACATTAAATCTTGCAGAAAATATTATACGGAAGGGTTGCATAGAAAACCGTGTAAAGTTTTGATGATGGGCGTGGCATCGCCTACTTTTAGGAGAAATCCCATATCTCAAGAACCCTTTAAGTGATTTCAACAAAATGTGGCACATGACATTATATTCTTATGTCCCATTGTGAAAATGAACGAAATCGGATAAAAACCTCGCCTACTTCTCATATAACACAATTTTAAGTTTCATCTGATACTTTCACTTTAAAGTAGATAAATCGAGTATAAATTAAGATATTGGAAAAAAGCTTTTCACAAGTAGTACGTTGAAGACAATATCATCTCATGCGTAAAAATTGACGAAATCGGATTATAATTTTTCAAGCCACCAGATACCCAATATAATGACCTCAGTGCCTCTATCTGACTTTTTATCGAAAATATCGGGAAATCTGTAAGGTATTGTAATAAAATTGAACCTTTCCATGATAATAACGTAATTTGTTATCAAAAATGGTGAATATTGGTTAAATACTACCCCTAGCCCCCATGTAACCTAATATATGGATTTTAAACCTCTGGGTAGACTTTATACCATATATTTCGGTCAATATGTAAGATATCTTTGCAAATTTAAGCGAACGTGTAATATTGGATATACCATAGTTTACTGCCGAAAATGTATGAAATCGGTGAACGAATTATCCCACCTCCCATATACTACATATAATGATATTCGCTATTCTAGCAGACTATATGCCGAATAGGTCGGTCACTGTGTATGTTAACTTCACAAAATTGCGTAAAACATGTTCCCTAATATACTTGAATAACGAAAAGAGTTAATGGGATCAGTGCAGATCTTTCTCTATCCCAAAAATGCCCGATATAAGAATTCCCGACTTTTGTGTACTTTTGTGTGATGTTTTAATGAAATGAGGTGGATATGTTTTCTTAAATACAATGTGATTTCGCGCTAAATATGAAAGAAATCGGCCTAGACCGTGGTCTAAGCCCCATATTCCTAATATAATGATGTCCTTTTCTCTGGTTTACTTTTTCCTCATGTATCTAATATTTTCAATTAAGCAACTTTGGTTGAGTTAATATCGCATATATCACTTCTGAGTTAATTTGGTAGATTTTAATACAAATATCTCAAGATACCAAATATGATTACAGTCCATTGACAATTTCTTGGAATAATAAATGTAGAATTCTTCCGCAACATTTTTTTAATATAAAGTTTTGCCAGCACCTGAAAGTGTTTCTTCCCTCTTTTGACCCTTGTATATTTCGAGGGTATAAAATGTTCGGTTACACCCGAACTTAGCCCTTTCTTACTTGTTTATATTATTTTGGTACATATTATGTTTTATACATATTATATTTTATATATATGTTATATTTTATATATATTATATTTTATATATATTATATTTTATATATATTATATTTTATATATATTATATTTTATATATATTATATTTTATATATATTATATTTTATATATATTATATTTTATATATATTATATTTTATATATATTATATTTTATATATATTATATTTTATATATATTATATTTTATATATATTATATTTTATCTTTAAGTTAAATTATTATATTTTAATATAGTTAAATGAATTATATTTGAAGGTCAAAATAGGAATGAAGTTAAATATTTATGACGCTTCCGGTAAATGACAAATCATACCATTTTAAAAACCACTTCTTCGTGGTTTTCTTTTTTACCAAATTTTCAAATATGCAAAAATATGGAAATGAAAAAAATTATGGGTTGAAATCAGATTCGAAGGGTAAGTAAAGGGGGGAAATTAAGGACTGCTGAGAAGAAATGATATTCAGAGATTTTTAGAACGAGATGTCTTATAAGAATTTCACTTCAACCATGTAAATAGACTTTTTCGACAGTTCATAAAATGCGTTTCTAAAGAGGTTTTCCTGATACAAAAGTAGGTATTAGCATAGCAAATTTGCTCATTGACTAAATCAAATGGCTCTCAGAAACCCCTATTACTATAAAAGACCAAATGCCATGTGATTATAGTTAGTAAAATATTAAGAAATAACGCGCTGTCGTTTAGTCAACAGAATGTAGAAGCGAGTTTTCCACCCCAATTTGCTTCGCAGTTTCAAACAACAAGCTTTGTACGATTCAAAGACGTATTTATGTACATATATATAGCAGATTTTTATGGGAAACCGTTCTACTTTGTAACCTGTTAACTCTCTTTAGGAATGTTTGTTGCACTTCTCTTTGAAAAAGAGTGCAGATAAGGTGCTACAAGATTGAAATGTTCTACAAAAACCTTAACCTTAAATTTTACAGACTACTGCTGCATATTTCATATGTCTAAAATATAAAGATCGCAAGCTTTACTTCCCTGATCTACCACAATAATCCTCACAAGGGGGGTGATTTCACGACTCATACAAAAATGATTTGTGCATAATGCATAAAAATAATTTAATTTTGTTTCCTAGTTTACATTAGACAAAACGTGACATAATATATATTATATACATATTACTCGTTTCACTTGAAAAACTACAACTTTTGTCAGCTAAATACAATTGTACAACTTTTTATAAGTTATTTGAGAGGGCACATCGCACAATTAGCAGCCAGGGATGCATGGTGAGCACATTTAAGCGAACCTGTATATATAGCTATGTATCTTTCGAGTGCGTTGTACATATATAAATATATAATATATAAGCAACTGCATGAATTTGAGATCATATAACACTCCTTTGTATAGCCTGGTTCCGATGGAGGCAAAAAAGCAAAAAAGCAAAAAAGCAAAAAAGCAATAAAAAATATAAAAATTAAAAAAAAAAAAACTTGTCGCACGTCAATGCAAAACTACAAATATGATCACGAAAATAAATTTACAAAAAAAATAAAGCAAAATGATGAAAGCATTTTAATATATAAATGCATACTTGGAAGTATATAGAGAATTACAAATAAGTTGCTGCTGTGTGCGGTGCGGTGGGTGTTTCCAACTCAATCGCCATATATTTCCAATGCAAACAATTGCAATTAATTAAATGCTTGAAGTAAGCAAATAGTACACAGCTACAAAATATGAGTATATATATACTATATATACTATATATAGGTATGATGTTTATTTATAACAATTTATATGCAAGCAAAAAGCGAAAAGACAACAGGTATCTCGGTGCATATAAATGCATATGTATGTGTATATATCGTACAAAATCGCTGTACATCACATTCGCAGCAGCAAAACTAATGAATTTCTAGAATTCCGCTGGCCCCACTCGGTACACTGATTAACCTTTACGACATACTCGGAAATGCTGGCCAACAGTTTCTCAACAAAAGCTGTCGTCACCGTCACCATATTGCATTCGCATTTCACTGCCAAAGGCAACCGAAACAAAGTAAAATGTAAAAATGTAAAAAAAAAAACAACGGATATAAGCTTACTTTGGATTTAAGCCAAAAATAAATCGTTTTGTTGTTGTTAAAACCGTGTGAGATGAGCGAGTGGTCTTCAAGTAAAATGTTGCAAAAACAAGTACAAATTACACACATACATACATACATACATAATTATATTCGCAAAATATTTCACTCGCTTGCACTTGACGCTCGCTTGTCTGGCCTGCTCCCGCCCGTGTGCCTGGCTGCTGTGTTTCTTCTTGTTTTCGGTTTGTCATCCGCAAATCGATTGTCCCGATATTTACGACCCAAAAGCGAGTAATGCAAGTGAAATGTGAAATTTGGATATTCGTTGAACACCTTTCTGTCGAAGTGCATACACGATTAATTAGGTCACCGCCGCCGCAAGCATTGTACAATACAGTAAGATAAAAATTATCGGTTCATTAAGCTCAAATCGAAAGTTCATCGGGGAGCATTGATTGCGGCAAGCGTTTCGTTTGTGTGCGAATAATGCAAATTACTTCATTTGATAAAACGAAATGTTAATGAGGAGACACGTTAATGGCCTTGATGAGAAGAGTGCATCAAAAAACAAACGCAAAAAAAAACTGTATATAATATATAAAGCATTTCCATATACTTAGGCTTAGTTTCTGAAAAGCTCTCACTCACAAATGAAAATACATTCTTTGTTTAATTGTTTTCATGTCTTATCAGAATGTTTTGACTTGACTAAAATGCGGTGCCATGACATGGGAATGTGGAAAGCGTTATCGGTAGACGCTTCCTGTTTTCTTTCGTTTCGAACAAAAGATGATGGATGTTTGCAGAAAACAAGAGATAGTATGGGAAGTGAACTCGTTTTTTCTTTTTATCGGACGTTGCTATGCATTGGCCTGTTCTATAACTGGTTAATGGTTCGGTTCGACTTGGATTTCGGGAATTTGACGGAATTGTAAACATTACAAATTTATTGATTAGTGGGCAGAAAATTAAGATTCTCTCTTCTCTTCAAATGAGAACTTCACTTGAACAAGAGTGATTCAAAGTATTCTAGTTTCATCTCGATCAATTAAAAGATTACGAGCTGTTTATTTTACGACATGAGAACAATAGAACTCATCACAATGCAGCGAGTGGCGTCATGCGAATTACTGAAGCTAAGCGAGTGATGTGCTCGGTGAATTCCGGCAGGACAAGTGAACATATTCAAGAAAACCTAAACAGCACCTAAACCCATTCCTCTTCACCAATTTGTGCAGCTTAGTACCAGTGAAAGATACTTATCGTAGTTTACCAGTCTTGGACCCCCACCCCCATAGCTGAAGGATTCGAGTCAAAAAGAGTTTGAAGAATATTAACTAGTTCAAACGAACTGAACCAAGCGGCGACTTTAGATGTGCTTTATATATTTATATAAAGTGCATAGTGTGGTATCCATATTACAAAAACAAAATTTCCATACTTCAATGTAGAACAAAAAAAATAAAAAAAATTCTAGTAAATATCACAATTGTAAGCCATAAACAGTAACTAATCACGGAGAAAATAATAACAACAACAAACAACTCTGAACAACTCTCAACAATGGGAACACTTCCGCTTAGCGACCAATCTCCTGTTTGTAGAGAAGCGAGTCGGTTTACGCAAAAACAACAAAAGTTTCACATGTTCGCATTCGCAACATTTCCATTGATGACCGAATGGCAATGGGAAAACAAACAAACTACAAACTACATACATACATACATACATATATACATGCATTGCATTTGCTATAAAATCGATGCAAAATCAACCGCATTGCGATGGATATTTGTGGAAGTTTGCAACAAAAAAAACAAAAAAAAAAAGCTCGTAGTGTAAATTACTTTAAATTGCTACAAATCGCCTACTAATGGCCTATGTAGGTGTATGTGTGTTTGCACTTACACACATATGAAACAGATTCTAATGGCAAGTAAATAAGCGACTTGGTGCAATTTAAAGTGCAGCTAAGTATTCGCCTTTACCGTTGATTAGTATGTCTCGCAGTCGAGCGCTTATGGAAAGTGAGCTCACGAGCAAGTTGCAAATGACAGAGTAAATAGTCGAGGGTTAGACATGGGTGTTGAATCCTTTCTGTATATAAATTATGAGTTTGCGCTGCAAAACACCGCTAAAATGGCGAGGTGGCTGCCGATGGAGGCGTTTGCAGGAGATTTGGAAAGTGACAATTTTGTTGCACACTCACAGGCTTGTAAAGACGATCCTGGTAGGTACATAGGTGAGGCAGACACTTGCAACTTGTTGCTACTGCTCCATTATGCATTACTAATTTTAGAATTTTAGCAAAAAATTCACACAATTCAAAGGATAAC
Source organism: Bactrocera minax (assembly GCA_021498325.1). NCBI lineage: Eukaryota > Metazoa > Arthropoda > Insecta > Diptera > Tephritidae > Bactrocera > Bactrocera minax. The sequence goes on from JAKEEE010000001.1 coordinate 8,206,288, forward strand.
GCAAGAAATGGCCGTCTTCGATTCACCATTTCACTGCTCGCTAACTTTGCGCGCTGTGCTCTTGACATAAATGTAACATGTTACAAAGCAACAAAAGCTTTACAAGCTTTAAACTTTGTAAAGTTTGAAAGATGAATGATTTTATATAGATTATATTGGGTTGTTCGGAAAGTCATTTCGTTTTTTTTGGGGAACATGAAAGACAGTTTTCGTATAATGCCTTTCAAATGGCCATAAACAGTTGAATTCGACAAATTTAACCTCTCACCGATCTCTCGTGTGGTGATTCGCCGATTTGCATCAACTAATGCCTTTATCGCATCGACCGGCCTTCCAGACCGTGGTGCATCTTCGACATCAAAATTGCCGGATCGAAATTTTGCAAACCAGTTCTGGCACTGGCGTACTGTTAACACGCCTTCTCCATACACATCCGTCAATTTTTTTCTCGCTTGGACAGCATTTTTACCTTTTCTGAAGTTAAAAAGTAAAATATGACGAAAATGCTGCTTATTGCTCTCCATATTTAAAAAGGCACCAACCAAAAACTACTGGGTAGAATTAATAGAACTTTTTCACACACAAGCCTTGCAATATCAGCTCTCATGACATATAATGGTTATGGGGCTTAAGTGTGAAGTTAGTTTCGAAAAAACGTAATTAAGTCCTCTGGCGGGAAAAAAACGAAATGACTTTCCGAACAACCGAATATAATATTCAAGGCCAGACTTGATTGAGCTGAGGAGGATCGAACGAAGCTTTGAAATGTTACATTACTAATAACACGGCCTTCTGAGCTTTGAGGGGTGCCACTATTGAAGTACTATATATGCACTATTTGAGCCTTATTACTTATTGTAGTCAAAAGAAAATCGAACTTTGACGACAATATCATTAGTATGAAAAAATTATTTGAATTTAGACAACAATCGATACACTGCAACAGAGAAAACTTGTCAATCTACATCACTATATTATCATACATATATGTGCCTGACGTAATTCTTGACGACAACAAAAAACGCTTTAATATCAAGCGCACGTAATATAAAATGCTATGTGGGTTCAAATGCAGATATATATCCACCAACAACATACATACATACATACATACATACATACATACATAGATGTATATAAATATAAAATATGTAAATATGTACATATGTCAATTCACTTCACTTGTACGTTTGAGAACATAAAAATCTGCACACAATTTTTGCTTTTAATAACCATGACTAAGTGAAGGAAAATGCCGAACGCATAAAATCCATAGCTTCACAAGGAAGAATGTCAATACAAAAGACGAATGCAAATGCTGTTGTTGTTGTTGTTGCTGCTGCTGCTGCCGATGAAATCATGTCAATACGATTTAAATAGCTCAACAAATTATTTGGGACAACGAAATTTTGGCTTTAACAGTAGTTAGCAAACGAACAAGCTTTTCCTCGGATTGAAATAGATTACACGCCAATTTGCAGAGTTGCGCTTTAAAGAGCCCAAAATGTTAAATGGTAAATGTTAAATGTTAAATATTTTACTGCTATTATTTATATGTTTGTGTATGCATGTGTGTATATGTGTGTGACATTGACCGTATGACTAGGGCAGTCAGACAAACCCCCTAGGCAATGGAATGAATGGTGTGCGTGCGTGTGTGTGTGTGATTTGTTCTTGCTTTGACTTTGGTTTGATTTTCCTTTCTATGGACCCATGTATGTACGTAGAATTGTCTATAACTGTATGTGTGCGTTTGTATGCACTTGAGTGTACTGTATATTAGATTGAAAGGTGGCGAACGTGACGATGCAATACTGGTATACTCGTATCCTCTGTACTGTTATACTCGATACATATGTATATATGTATGTAGATTTTTATATGCTTAAATATGTATGTGAATTGGCGAAGTGTACATATGTCGGCGCATACCAATACTACCGAGCTATATACAGGTGTGTGTGTGTGTGTGTGTGTGTGTGTGTACGTATGTATAAAAATGTTTATAAAAGTATATTCCCATCTCTTTGTTACATACAAACACATACAAACGCATGCACGACTGCACAGCCGTTTCGTACAAAGGCAAAGCAACGAAAATGCAAATACTCGCCAGAACAAAAGCGTGTGCGCACGTGTGTGTACATGTACATTAGTTCGCCATAAAAAAGGTGTTTTTATGTAAAAAAAAAAAAAAAATAAAAGGATTTTAAATGCAGCAAAAGTTACAATAAATGCGTTAAACGAATGGACACTCAAGATGGGCGTGCACATCATCCTTCAGCCAGCCAACAATATTTATGACTATATAGAACTGTTATAAATATGTATGTGTGTAGGTATGCAAGTGCCATGCATTTTACGGCTTAGTAACACCACTTATTGCTGTTCTTGTTGTTGTTGTTGTACGTGTAACCGAAAATTGCCGGCGAGCTGTGACGTTTTAGCTGCGTTGGTTGTCAAGTAACAGTAATTCGTTGTTCGAACCATAGATTGCCCCCACCACTATGATGGTGTTAAAATTTGTAGGTCAACGAAATTCAATATGCCATAATGGTAGGCGAGAGACAAAACACGAAATCACATCGCACACATATTATCCTGCAGACGAAACTTTCAGGTAGTGCACCTTAACTAGTTCGGAAGTAGGCTTTGAGTAATGACTGCACGGCCTGGCCTACTCAAAGTAAATATGAATTTAGATTATTGTTTTTGAAATATTTTCAAAACCGACGGGTTTTGTTCAGCTTAACTTGTTTTAATAAGCCGACCGCTTAACACACACATTTAGTATATTCAAAGAATAGTTTGATCCAAACTTTGGAAAACTTATTTTTCTCAAATCGGTATGCTACATTATGCACCAACCCGCCAATCATACTACGGCCTTTAAGACCTTGACCTATTCGTGTGCAATTAGTGGTGTTTCGTAACTCATAACGGCAATAGTCTTTCCACGAGTGTCGGACGTACGTCAGCGGAACGAATCCGGATTTAATCCGGCCAAGGTATAAATAAATTGGAGAATAAAACTTCAAAACTCAACTTCAAAACTCGATTTCCTACAGGGTACTTACCAAACTCTATTTGATTACACTGGTTACCCTCATCAGCACGTGTTCAATGAAAGTAAACGCAGTTATGAGTACAGCAAACATGTGAAACGGTATTTAACTACTGCAGCGTTGCCACGCAACAGCGATAAAGATAAAGCGAAAGTGTATTAACGTTTTGATAAAATTCGATACGTAACATATCCACACAAACATGACATATTTATGTATGTATGTATGTTAAACTACAACATGGTCGGTCACCTGCTGACACTGCTCTGTGCTCTAAACCGTCATCAAAAAATAGGTAGAACAAAACAGCTGAGCAAGCAAGCAGGCCAATAACGGGGAATACATATGCTCAAAGCCCACACACACACACACACGTACGTACGTACGTACGTATAGTTTGTATATGCGTGGCAACAATGTCTTCCCGGTTTTTTTTTGTTTTTTTACTTTCCGCACAACTGATTGCATGAATGAAGCAAGAAAACCACCCTACCTGCGCACGATGATGAAGAGCAAAAACGCAACAACAACTTAAGTAAATTAAAGATTCAGCTAATAGAATATCAAGCAAAGCCTTAGCTTTAACTTATGGCGTTGCAATGAGACGACGCTCGAGGAAGTGGCTGCCTACACACCCGCACGCACGCTTGAGCTACGTAAGCAGGCATAATAATGCCGGGTATGAATGGTTGGCTGGTTGGTTGGTTGGTTGGTTGGTTGCTTGGCTGCTTGGCTGCTTGGCTCAGCTTTTTTCTGCTTCTGACAGCAAAGGCTTCGTCACCTTTGCACGTTGCTATTGTTGTTGTTGTTGTTGTTGTTGTTGTTGTTGTTGTTATCGCTTTCGGTTGCTAACAGACCGTGAGGCAGAGTTGTTGACGCATTTCCAAGCATGAGTTGGCAAATGCTCTCGCTCTCAGCGTTTCAAATGAAATCACACCACTTTTACAATGCAAAACTGCTACAAATTCAACCCTGCCGAAGACCAGGTGATACAGCTGACACGCTTTGCTTTATTGTTATTGTTATTGTCACACAGCGAATTGTCGGAAATTGTACGCTCAGCGAAATTGTGCTTTTCGCAAAACAAAAACCAAACAAAACCAAGCGAAGCCAAGCAGCAAGCAGCCGAACAAAAACTAAATAAACTTGAATGCAAACAAAACAATTTGTTTGTCTATCTATCAATGAGCGCCCCTTACCCGCCAACGGTAATGTGCATTATTGTTGTTGAATGAGCGAGCGAGCGCCAACAGAGTGGCGACGCAAAACCATCCGCTCGCTCGTTGGGAGCATTGCGGTGTGCGCACTGCGCCTGCCTGCTCTTTTTGGGCACTTTTGGGAGAGTGCTGAAATGCCTGGTGCTAGCACACATACATATGTATGTATGTATGTATGTATGTATGTATGTATGTACGCTTGTATTGCAGCAACAATGTGACGGCGGCAAAAATACAAAGCATTCCCATAGACTTGTGTACATATCGCTTCACTCAGCTTCTGATGGTACAACACTACGTATGCGTACCCTGCACCACCGCCATCGTCACCGCCACCGCCGTCGTCGACGCAACAAATCATCTTCGCCTGAAATTCGTATAACAGTTTGGCACGACGCGCTGCATAGAACATTTTCATTGTACAGCTACAGCTGTATGCATTATTGTCAAGTCTTACAGCCAGGTCAGTTGGCAGTCGGCAGCGAAACAACCGTGTGCGAATTGTGCTTTCCTCTAGTGGTGGCAGGCAGTGTAACACTGTAAAGCCAAAATTCATATTTTCTACTAAAATCATATTCTTATCCAGCTAAAGTTGACGGAAAGAACAGACAAATAAGCATATTGGCTTGCGTGAGATAATAAAGGAAGAGTCGCACGGCGCCAGCGGCGTTGACGGCGTTGACGGCAACGTTCACAAACGTACTTGTACAACCAGCAAAAGCAAAAGCAAAAGCAAGCAAGCTAGCCAACCAACCAACCAGCCAGTTAGCCAGTTAGCCAAACTGCGCTGTGAAAAATATATAGCAAATATTTTATAGAATATACAATAAATTTTAATTGTCAGCGTCATTGAATATAAAAACAACAACAACAACGATAATAATAATAAAAACAAAACAAAAAAAAAACAGCGTGGTATAAAATAAAAATTCAACTGAAATTCAATTGACGTGCGTTGTTGTTGTTGTTTGGGGCAATGATGGAGCTGTTAGGCAAGCAACAACTCTAACAACGACAACAGCAGCGGCGATTGAGTCAACAATAACGGCGACAGCAACGTTGTGAGCAGCTACTATATACAACTAAGAACAACAACAAGAGTAACAGCAAGAAAACGTAATAACAATAACAATAGCAATAGCAACAGTGACAGCGACAGCGACAGCGACAGCACTGCTACTGCCTGTACCAGTGACAGTGACAGTGTCAGTGGCGTTGACGTTGACGTTGACGTTGGCGTTGGTGGTGGCCGAGACGCAGCAGCGGTGTAGCTGTGGCGACAACGTTCTTTGTAACAAGCTCGTGAAATTGTTGTTCTTGTTGAAAACATTTATCGATCACGCGTCGAATGAAACGGAGCACTTCGCTCGGCTAACACACACATTTGTATAATAATGTAATAATGTAATATGGTTGTATAAAAACGAAAAATTAAATATTCATTGTCAGAAGGCAAAGCGGAAACTTTGCGGTCGTGTGGAACAAAACGGAAAATTGAAAAATCAAAAAATTGCAAAATTGCAAAATAACAAAACGGTGCATTCTACAAGCGGAAAATGAGCTATTAAATGCTCATTTTATGCATATACGAGTAATATAGCGAGGAGGGAGCGACAGCGCCAACGTGAGGCAAAAAGCAATATACAAATTAATGCATTTGGCAAATTTCGAATGTGTGCTGCTATTTATGTATGCATGTAAATGCAATATATTTCGACGAATGTTAATCAACTAGCACACGTGCAAACCAACAAGACACGTCCAAAATTCAGCACTGAAATAGGTAAAAACAAAAAACAAAAACAAAAACAAAAAACACCTACAACCACAACAACAACAACAACAACAACAATATTTTCGTTGCATTACGCATTTAAGCAGGGAAGAAAAATTTCTGTTGAAACCGTTTAACACGTTGCAAGTACAAAACTCAACCAACTCAACCAAGAGCAAGGTTGAAGGGCAGAAAGGAAGAAAGGAAGAAAGAAAAAAGGTTGTATTGCAACAAAAACAAAAAAACAAAAAAACAAAAAAACAAAACAAAAAAAAACAATGCCAACACGTTGCATGCACGAAATTCAAAGGTAAAGAGTGTTAACGGTGCCGTGCATTTTCATTTGCCTGTCAATGCAAATTGAAAGGGAAAAAGACAAAAATAGCAAAAGTAGCAAAAATAGCAGACAAAGAGAAGAAAATTAAAAAAAATACGAAAATATTATAAGCAAAAAGGAAAAACACAAAGGCAAAAGTGCAGATACGCCCCAAAGTGTTTAAAAGTATTTCGATAATAACAAAAACAAAGCGCATACTATATAAACACAAGTTACAGCGCGCAAGCAGCTCAGCAGCAGAGTCAAAAGCATAGATAAATAATAGAAAGAAAAAAAAGTAAAAATATACGCAAAAAATTACATATAATCAAATAGAGGAAGACCATAGAGAAGAACACAGCAAATGTCAGCTGGTGCTGCACATTGGCGAGCAAATAATAGAAAATTAAGAGAAGTAGCGATTTTACGTGAGGAAAAGCGGCAAAGTGCGACAAAGAATATGCTCATGCATACATATACATATACATATGCATATATATATATATATATAAGCATATAAACAAAAACGTGTAGGAAATAAGCTATACATTAGAGGTGTTTAAACGCTTTGGAGAATATATTTATTAAAATAAAAGCAATATTAAAATTTACTACGCAGCAAAAAACACTGATTTTAAAATACAAAAAAAGAAAAAAAAACCACACCAATTTCAAAACATAAGAAATTGAATTACGCTCCGAATATCTAACTCAATTTTAGGTGATTATACAAAGTAGTAGCGAGTAAAAATCATTTTTAAAAATAGTTCATTACAAATTCTTAGCCACAAAGCGACACTTCAATTGAAAGCGCGCGCGCGCGTTTTTTTTTTCCTCTGCTTTGCTTTTTAAACTTATATGCATACAAAACATGTGTACATATGTGCTAAAGATATAAAAAAAAAAATAGAGAATAATAAAAAGACAACAATAAAGTCGTTTACTGTTACCCAAATTGTTGAAAAATCTGCTGTAAACAACGCTACACGCCAGTACCGCCGCATACGGTGTAAAGTTGATGAATGCAAAAACAAAAAACAAAAACTTGCTCAAGTGCATTGCATAGTAACTGCAGCGCATAAACAAAACAACAAAACAAGAAACGAACATATAACCAGAACGTATAAAACAAAAGCATCATTGAAATAAAACAAAACACATACCCATACACACACACACACACACACACGTATATGCAAAAGTGTCATTCCATTCGATAACGACAACAAAACAAAATATAAAAGAATATCAAGAAATTATCAAATAAATAATATCAATAGCAAGCAAAAATATTTAGCCAAACGCGCTCTCGCACTCACAACAACGCGTGAGACTACAAACGCGTGAGTTAATTGTGAAACGCTGAGCGAGCAGCGCACATTCCACAACGAAACTGTCATACACGTTCGTCGCTCGCAGTACGCTCGCAATACGCTCGCCAACGTGTTCAGCGCTCAGCGCTCAGCCACCCTTGAATGTGAATTACGGCTAGGCTACTATTACCGCTGAGACTACAAATCATCACGGAGCTCACGGCAGTTGTACGGCGCGTTTTGCTCGTTGTCGTCGTCGTCGTCGCCGTCATCGTCATCATCATCATCACCAGCACCAGCACCAGCGCCAGCAACGTTATCGACGGAGAGCGCGCAGCAGTTTTAGTGTTAGTGTTAGTGTTGGTGTTGTAGCGGCAAATACCACCACCCATCAACCGAGCGAAAGCCAACCAGCCAGACAAGTAACTAACAGCGTTAGCGAACAAACGTGCAGAGTTAATGTGTGACAGCGAGTCAGCCAACCAACCGCCAGCAGTCGGCAGTCAGCACAGCAGCGTGCGAAGATAAAGCTTAAAACAGTGCCGAAATCCAAAAGGAAGAAACTCTTAAATTAGTACTGAACTTTGCTGAACCGCAACAATTGACCATCAATAATCGCGGTGGTCGCAAGTTCTCGAGCGCACCAACAACAAGAAGAAGAATTAAAATGGAAGTAGTTAAAAAATAAAATAAAATAAAATAAACCAAAATATTCGCACTATAACCGCATGTGGTAGAGAAAAAGTGAAAGTCAAAGTAAAAGGAAAAAGGGACGAAAAAGCGTGTAGGATAGTTGACAAAAATAAAGGAAGCAAACAAACCAAAAATTCTTGCTTGCGATGTGATGAAAGCAAGCAAACAAAATAAATAACTTCTGAAGTGCAACCACGACTACCAAGTGAAATACAATATCTGAAGTGACAGTTTAAAAAAGCATAAATAATAAGCGTGAAGTTATTCAGTTGAAGGCAAAAATTTAATTGAAGATCTAACAACTGACTACGCTCTAATTTCGTTAGAGAATACGCCACTTGACCTCTAACTATATAGCAAAAACAATAAATAAAATAAAAATATGGGTGATGCAAATGCGCTGGGTTCCGGTACGCGCCTACGTAAATTCGATCGTACAGACAGTGAAGTTGCATGTGAGGAAGCAGCTCGCCTTACCGCCGACCTACAGGAGGGCACCGTCAGTCCCGAGGACGAGGATGATCTCAGCGAATATGGCGAGCTGCCACCACCGCCAGACGGCGGCTACGGTTGGGTTATTTGTTTTGCATCATTTATGTGCAATATGATTGTGGACGGTATCGCGTATACGTTTGGTATATTCCTCGGTGAATTTGTCGATTATTTTGGTGAAGGCAAAGGCAAGGTGGCCTGGGTAGGTAGTTTACTGAGTGGCGTTTACCTGAGTGCTGGTCCGATTGTGTCCGCGTTAGCGAATAAATATGGTTGCCGTGCGGTATGCATTGCGGGTAGCATTGTCGGTTGTATTGCGTTCGTATTGAGTACGATGAGCACGTCGATAAATATGCTGATGCTAACATATGGTGTGATCGGTGGTTTCGGCTTCGGCATGATTTACCTGCCTGCAGTTGTTGCAGTCGGTTATTATTTTGAAACCAAACGCTCACTGGCCACGGGTATTGCGGTGTGTGGCTCTGGTTTCGGCACTTTCGCCTTCGCGCCATTAGCTACGTATTTGTTGCAGTTATATGGCTGGAAGAATGCACTGCTTATCTTTGCAGGTCTGATTTTAAATTGTGCCATATTTGGTGCGATGATGCGTCCACTTACCTATCCAAAAAAGAAGAAGGTTAAACCGCTCATGCAACGTATGTACGAGGAGAAGCAATTGCAATTGGAACGTGGTTCAATTGTTGGTTCACATTTCATGGTACAGCTGCCGGACGGCACCATGGAGCGTAAACTGAAAATGCCACTCAATGCCGATCCCGGTGTGCACTCTAGTCTAAATTTGGAACTACTCGCCCAACAGGGTTCATTAAATCCCGTCTCAACTCTACCAACTATAACAGAAGCGAAAGTGGCCGAATATCAAACTGGCACACAAAGCCCACCAACTGTCGATAGCAATGGGCAATTGGATGTAAAGCGCAGCGGTAGGCGTTCACATCGTAATTCGGAAACCGAGACCAGCCCCTACAACTCAGTGGATATAATGACACGCAATGCCTCACAGCCCGCCTTTATGGCAGACCATCAAAGTCTTCCGAAGAATGGTTCGGTGCCTTCTTTCAATCGTGTACGCAAAACGTCAGCCAGCGAACGTTTCCAGCCATCCTTAGCCGCCATACGTGCATCATCACGCGGCGATATCGACAGCAATGGTGTTGAAATGGGTTTTACCTCATCGAAAATGTCGCTCTCGCAAAGTCAGTCCAGTGGCAAAATGGTGCGTCCCATGTCGCGCAAAGACATCTTCTACTCCGGATCTGTAACAAATCTGCCACAATATCAGTCGCAAAAATCACTAACCAACTATCGCAACTCTGTGCTATCGCTAACCAAATATGAGAAGAGCATGCAAAGTGTACGTGTACATGATCCTTTGGCTGAAGCTGAGAAAGGACGTGACCAATACGATCTTTGTCCCTGCCTAACCATACCAGACTCCATTAAATCCGTATTCAATACTATGTTGGACGTTAGCTTATTGAAGGATCCAGTTTTTATGCTTATCGGCGTATCCAATATTTTCGGCATGGCCGGTTTGTATGTGCCATTTGTGTATCTTGTGGATGCGGCTAAAAAGGATGGCATCGAAGATAGTTCAGCATCATTTCTACTCTCAATTATCGGCATAACGAACACATTCGGCAGGGTAATTTGTGGTTATGTGGCCGATTTCCCCAAAGTCGACTCACTGCTTCTCAACAACATTTGCCTACTAATTTCCACGGTGGCCGTTACATTGACACCACTATGCTCTTCCTACGGTGCCTACGTAACCATGTCCATTTTCTTCGGTGTCGCCATCTCCGGCTACATTTCTCTCACGTCAATTATACTCGTCGATTTATTGGGATTGGACAAGCTCACCAATGCCTTCGGTTTGCTTATTTTATTCAGAGGTTTTGCCGCCATCATTGGATCGCCACTAGCCGGCGCTGTTTACGATGCAACACAAAGCTACGATTTGCCATTCTACATGGCGGGCGGTTTATTTGCGCTATCCACGATCACCAGCTTCATGGCGCCATGCCTAAAACGTTGCACGACCTCCGATGAAACACCAATGCCGATTGACACGCTCACACCAATCGACGAAGAGCAAGGTGAAGAGGCGGAGGATGAAGAGGATCAACCCATAACGATTGTGCCGAAAATTGTAAAAACTCTGCCCAGCCCACAACACGAGGAGACGGACAGAGGACTTTCAAGCGAAACAAACAAAACTGGCACCGAATCGAAGTTATAAAGTGGTAAATAATGATGCAGCCAAGCGCTCGCAGGGCGTTAGAATATTTTGTTGAATTTTTTTTTATGGTAGCGAGTTAGACGAAATTGCCATATAAAGTGAAGTATGAAAGTGTAACACAGGGAGTAACACACACACAGACACAAAGGCGAATGTGTGCGCTATGTGTCAAGACTCCAAAACCAGAGCGATATTTTTTTAAATAACTAACAATTATTTAGCTTAGAAAGTGAAAAATCAATTGTAACAGTAACAAAACCAAAAAAAAAAACAAAACAACAAATAATCGCAGAACTTAATCAATATTTAAGCGAATTTAATTTAATTTAAATGCATACACACACACACACATATATATATACATACATACATACACATTACACTCAAACAAACAAACAAATTTAAAAGTCTAGCTTTCTAGCTAATTATTAACTTATAATATTATATAATACTAATTAAAATAGCTAAACGAAACAATAAGCTCGCAATATAGCTAACGGGTTGGGTTATAAATAAAGACCTATAATTCGCAGCCCACTCGCACATAAAGTTTGTAATCTAAGCAAAATGTACCAAAAAAGTCGAACCAAACAAACAAGCAAACAAAACATTATTATTGTATGTAGATATGTACTGGAATGTACGAAATATTTTAATGTGAATGCAAAACGAAAATGTTAAACAATTATTATTTGTTGTTATGAAAAAATCAGCATTATTATATACTTATATAAATGTGAATTTGTAAGGAAATGCAATTTGTAAAATGAGAGAGAGATTAGAAATGCGAGCGTTGGAACCAAAAAAAAACAAAAAAAAAAAAAAAACAAAACATACGACTCGCTGAAGAATCCTTTTTAATCGGTAATGTACTTGAAACTTATGTGTATAGTTCTAGGCATACTAAATATGTAGAAAATGAGAGTGAATGTGATTGTGAGGCGAAAATAGTATTGTTTACAAATCAACTCAAAACTATATATTTATACATTAATTGTGTAAATATTTTCGATTCGATGAAATAATAATAATAATAATAAAAAGCACTGTTAACTCGTTACAAACGATTTTTGCTGTGTTTTGCATAAATATATATAATGATTACATATTTCTATAAAATCAGTTAGTTATTAATGATCTTAGACTTATACAGAAATATTTCTTTTAGAATTTCACATAACGCGCCTTCTTTTTCAGCTATATTTTGATATTCATTGTAAAGTGCTCAAATCGAAAAGCGTTTCACGAATGTGAAAGAGGAATATTTTTAAGTGTACAATGCAACCTGAGCGGAAGGGTATTCACCTCAGTGCGAATTGTCAACTAATTATTATGTATATTTTTTATTTAAGTACTTTTAATTGCGGAATGCAATTGAAGAAGAAATTAATAGAATAAACGAAATATACATATATACATAGTATGTATGCAAAGGCAACAATGTGAAGCAAAAGAATCAATAAGCACAGCATTTAAGCTGGCACCCAATTCTAGACATGCCTATCTATATACACAATGTTATAATAGAGCATAAATACATATGGTATGTATAATTAATTAAGTATAAAGCTAGAAAAGCATGTTGAAATTGGAAAATGTACAAAGCACACAGTAATGTTAAAAAAAAAAAGAAAACAAACAAATGTGAAAATTCGACATATAAGAACTTGTTATTATTACTAGTATTATTTAGAAAATGGAAAATAAACGAAAATTGATCATGAAAACGATTTATTTAATATTATTTGAATTATGCCATTGTATGAATTTTTGCAAATGGATGTCCATAATTTTTCAAATTTAATGAATAAAACTGCTATAAATATAAAATATAAAAATTGCTAGTTGTAAAACCGTTATTAGAAAAACTAGTGCAGCAAATTTTTTTTGTGACGCATAAAATACTGTGACATATACATATATATGAAAATAAAATTGTATAATATACAACAATGCATGATTTGCCAAGAAACTGCAGGTGTTTTACTAAATTTAAAATATGCAAAGTGGTAAGTTTCAACTGTATTGAAGAACAGTTGACACATCTTCAACATATAACGGTTAATAAAATTCGTGTAACTTATTTAATTAATATAGGTATACGAAAGCAAAGTTCTTAAAATTTCGAGAAAAAAAAAAAAAAAACGAAAAATTGCCCTTCGAATTTGAAGTATTCTTTCTTATCTTGAAGTCTTGAAGTCTTGAAGAAGTTTCACATATTTTTCCAGCGTTTTTCTAGAGAAAATTTTGCAATATTGCAACACTAATGCGTGGGACTTTGTACTCGTACATACATATATGTACATATAGAAAAAATATATGTCACAGCTTTTTTTTTTATACTTGGTTGGTATAAAGTATTTGATTATCGCAAGTCAATGGCTGTTGCAATACTACATAGGCATGTAATATATGTTGTATGTACATATAATATATAAAACTGTATAAACAATTTATCGTGGAGTAGACAAAGGCAACAAAAGCAAACAACTCACATGGACATTCATATAAAGCGTAATATAAAAAAAAAAACAAAAATGGTGTGGCTGTGGCGATAACGTTTCAAAGAATTTAAATAGACTAAGTCAATTGATATCGGAAAATGTCGAATTGCCCTGCAATTGTTGCATCATTTAAGTTGAGTATAAATTAATTGAAATTTATAATATGTATATATATTGAAAGGTAGGAGCATGTTGCTGAATTCTGCTACGAAAAAATTCGTAAAACTTATATTTTTCTAAATAAAAATTCATTCAATTGTAGGTATACTATGCGCAATATTTTCGAGATAACTAGCTGAATAATCGACACAACTGAACATTATTTCCATGCTGTATAGCAATGCAAAGAATTTTGCAGCACAATAAAGTGTTATATTTATCTTTGATAACATGAGTGCTTAAATATGAGATAAGGAAAGCGCCTGGACGGCAAAAATGAATTCACACTTAATATTCTAAAAACAAATCTAAATAGTCGAAGCGCTTGTAAAATAAATAATTTAATAAAGTTATCAGTTTTTTATATGCAAATAGTATGGAATAACTATGCAGTTATAGTAATGTTTAAATATTGGCGCTGGCATTTCCTTAAATATAATTTTGAAATTTTTGCTGCACGAATAAAATAAGGTATATTATTATGAGCGATAGAACGACTAGACTGATTTTACTCCATTTATAGCAGAAATATAAAAAAAAAACAAATATGAAAAATTGGTTGGAACGTACCGCTTGAGTGGTGTGTCCTCATTTCCATGAGAGTGTTTTGGATGATGTGTTGCGAATGGCTCTGATGAATAATTTGAGTTTCATTGGACATTTGTATGGAACCAGCCGAAATCATTGCACCAGAGGCCACCATTTGCATGGTACCAGGTTGTGCAGCACATTCGTCAATTTCATCTTGAAGCTATTTATTTGATAGTAAAATAGAAATTAGTTATACAATTTTCATATGCATTTTCAGTTTAGCTTACCTGTGTAAGTGATGTTTCTGGATGCATGCCTGGCATTTGTGCCATTTGAGGGTCTTCATATATATGCATCATGCCCATATGTTGTTGCACTTCATGTATTTGTGGATCATACATTGTATAGTTTGGACTAAGCATGCTCGGGGTATCAACAGAGCACATGGAAGTGGCGTTGTGATTTATTTCTTCGCCAGCATTATGCATTTCGGGACTCATGCCATAGTCATCGGGATAAATCGATTGTGCATGCCATATCGGCGCCACCATACCTTCAGAATTTTGACGCTCGTCGCACTGACCATCTTCGCCGGGCAAAAATTGATATTCGGGCGGATTTATGACGGGCGGATATACAAATGGGCTGCCCATGTAGTTATAGACAGGTTGTGCATTATACATTGGCATATGCGAAACATACAGAGGTGTGCCAGTGGCTTGTTGTGCGGCCTGCGCTGGATGCAACATTGGATTCTGAGCAGCAAAGTATGCTTGATATGGATATGCGGCATATGCTGGTGGGTGCGCATATTGCGGTTGTGTGGCATAACTTGGCGGTCCGGTAGCCATTAATTGATTAGAAGAATCGATTTGTTGCGATTGTTGCTGTTGCGTTAATGGCTGCTGGTTGTTAATTTGTTCCTGCGATTGTACCATTTGAGGTTGTGGCGCTGGACTGCCTTCCGGTGGTGGATGTCGTTGATTATTGTAATCTGCACGACGTGAACCGCCGCTGCCACCACGACCGCGTCCACGACGAGAGCCACGACTACTTAAATTGCCCATTTGCGTACTGGGATTGCCATTTCCACCAGCAGCAACAATAGCATTTGGCGGAGCCAATGCTACAGGCATGCCGGGTATAGCTTGCATAACCGATGCATTCTGAAAGTGGAAACAAAATTTAATTTTTGTTTCAATAAATGATTATATAATATATACCTGATCTGAGGGCATATCACCCTGAATGTAATGTGGTGCTCCACCAGGTATATAAGCTGGTACAGTATGTGCCCATCCATGCAAATTTACGTTGGCTGTAACATTGTTTACGTAAACATTGCTGGGAATTTGCGCCGCCATCATAGCTGCATACATAGGTGCCGCTTGATGAACACCTGGCGCTGGTACAAACATATTTGGCGAATGCATTGCTTGGTTGTAAATAGGATGTCCTGCTGATGTGGCCGCCACACTATGTAAGGGAGCTGCAGCGGCTGCCGGTACGGGTGTATATGATTGGGCAGGCGCGATTGCATTGTTAGACTGTTGATTGGTTAAATTATTATTATTTGTATTATTGCCATTGCTGTTATTGGCCGCAGGAGTAAATGGCTGAGCAGACACAGTCAAATTATTATTTTGTAAAGATGTTTGCTGTGATTGATTATTAATCAAATTATGATTCTCAGCGTGATTATTGTTGGGATTCTTGATTGTTGTGGACGATTCCATTTTTCTCTCGAAATAAAACCTTTTCTATGAAATGTGCTTGAAGTTCGGTAAGATGCAAGAACAACTGTAACAGAAATTAATTATATTAATTATAAAACAAATCACTTTATACAAATAACATCACAATATTTTCACAAATTAATATGTTTTAGACAAGTAAGGAAGGGCTAAGTTCAGGTGTAACCGAAAATTTTATACTCTCGCAATATGGAAGGATCAAAAGAGGGAAGAAACACTTTCAGGTGCTTGAAAAACTTTATATTAAAAATGTTGCGTAAGGATTCAAAATTAATTATTCGAAGAAACCGTAAATGGATTACAATCATATTTGTGATGGTATTAACTTATATTACAGGTCAAAGACTCACGTACTCTTATTGCTATATTTTGCTCCGTCTCCGAGATATTTATATTAAAATCAACCAAATTAAATCAAAAGTGATATATGCGATATAAACTCAACCAGAGTAGTTTAATTAAATATATTGGGTACATAAGGAAAAAAGTCAACCAGAAAAACGGAAATCATTATATTAGGAACAAGGGACTTAGACCACGGTCTGGACCGATTTCATTCACATTTAGCGCGAAATGTTTAAAACATGAAATTCTTATATTAGGTATATGGGAGGTAGGTGAAGTACCCCGATACCCGACTTTCCCCATTTTTGACACAAGGGCACATTATTATCAAGGAAAGATAATCCTCGAATTTCATTACATCTCACAGATTTACAGATTTTTCGGTATAAAGTCAGCCATAGGCACTCTGGTCTTTATAATATGTATATGGTGGCTTGGGAAAGTTATGTGCCGATTTCGACTATTTTTAAACATGAAATGCCATATCTTGAAGGCACTATTTGTGAAAAGTTTTATAACAATATCGTAATTTCTGCATAGTGAAAAGAATCATGAAAATTTTGCCCATTTTCACAAACTAACATAAGGTGGAAATATTTCATGTACCAAATTTCGATGAAATAGATTTAAGGCGTTCGTGGGATATGGGGTTTCACCTAAAAATGGGCGGTGCCACGCCCTTCATCCCAATTTTACACGGGTTCTTATGCATCACTTTCGTACCATATTTACTGTTTTTGATGTATTTCTTCAACGAGTTATCGCACTTTTAGTAATTTTCGACATAATCTCTGTATGGGAGGTCGGCGTGGTTAATATCCGAGTTCACTTATTTCCCATTATATGAAGACACATATTAGTGGTTTGTGAGATATGTATATTAAACCTTTTGGGAGGCGCAGGCCCATTTTAAATAAACTTTTTTACCCACAGATGCCCCGCCCTCTAGGATTTTCTGTACCAAATAACACGTTTATACCTTATTTTTTTTTTACCGACGAAAGGACGGACAGAAAAATGGACAGACAGACAGACAGCCACTCGTTGAAACATGTTGCGAGAATATAAAAAAAAATAATAATAAAAGTTTAATCCTATTATCTCCGTAGCCCGACAGTTATTTTAAATAATATTCCTTAATCGACTATGAATAATAATATTTAACATACTTTCTGTTTAAAAATGAAATTGTATATAATCAAAGCGTACCATGTGCGAAACAATACATTTTGTTGCAAAGTACATAAAAGTGTACTTAAGTTACATTACTATGAATTCACTACTTCACGAAAATATATTGCATAAGTAAAGGAGCAACTTTTTAAGTGTGCTTATCTCCTTAATCTGAACATGAAGCATCAATATATCATGAAATTTCGGTGAAGCAACGAAAATGCCTTGTAAACATTATTTAGAAAAAGCAATACCAAAGGCCATTTATCCTTGACGTAAAACAATCCGTTTTTGCATTTAACCTGATGACCGGCGACTTTAGAACCGGTACGCGTCGACTGGTTTATGGATTCACATACCATAAAATAAGTGAAAGAACTAGGCTGGCAAATTAATGAGTTTTTTTAATTAAATCAAATATATACTGAACTAAGGTCCGATTCTGACAAATGCCGTGAAGTATATGAACTAAAAAACTATAAAACATAATATCTGTAACATAACCTAAAAAATGTTAGTATCCAATATTTAATTATTTTAAAACTAACGCTTACTAAAAAATTTTGTTGCAAACGAAATGAAAATGAAGTTGCAACATAACACCATAAAATGGCATTAATTTACAACACAAATCAAACTGCACGAATAAAAGTATGATGGCGTGATGATATGTTTGCGGCGTGTTTATACAAATTTACATGTTTGTTTGCTTGTGTGTATGCGGCGAGTCAACTCAGGCTGCCGCCTGCCTGTGTGGCACTTTTACGAAACATATTATTTGAGTGATTGTAAACTTTGTCCCTCTCAAATGCATTTATTATCATAATTATTTACAATAATAATACTTTGTTATTCACATAATACGTACCTTCAGATTTTCATTTCATATTCTCTGCTTACGGACTAGCAGTTAAGCACCATACAACTGTTTGATTCAATAGCTTTCGGTTAATATTAGGACGTATTTACTCAGTAAACTTTACTGACGCAAATCCTGTGTGAACTTCCAAGTGCACACGCTTGAAACGCTTAACACTTAATCTGCTGTATTCTGTTCACTGATAGTAGAACGACAAACACGATATTTCTGCAGTTCTGCGTCCGTGATTACTACAGAGCACTTTTTAATTTTCTTTACACACTTTAATTAGCAATAGATTTGACCGAGTATTCACACTCCGAATAAAATAAAATAAAAACAAGATATTCAATATTCGTATTGAAATATTGTGCCTTATCACTGTGGTCACTGTGGACTAAACGAAATTAATGGTTCACTGTTTTTGTTTAATATATGCACGGAAAGTTTCACTCGTGGAAAAAATATTTCTTTTATTTCTTCATTTGCTTTGCTTTAACTAAATTCACATTCTTTCAACTTTAAGTGCTAGCGCGGCGAGCGGTTTACACTGAATGTGAGGAAAAATGCGAAAACGAGATAAATAAAGGCTCATGACTGACAATACTATGCGAGCGAAAGGGATTACAGACTGGAAAGCGGTGAAAATGGCGACAATGGTCAATGGAAATCAGGGTTGCATTTTTGAAACTGTGTTTTCCATTACTTTCCATTCTAGCTGAGCGCGAAATTTGTCTTTTCAATCAAAAGTTTAATTCCGCACGTATTATAAAAAATCTTGCTAATTTAAGATAGCTGATCGTGTATAAGTGTATGCAAGTCAAAGTTAAACATGGAAGACTTTCAGAAAATAGAAAAGATTGGAGAAGGTACATATGGTGTCGTGTATAAGGGGCGCAACCGAGTAACAGGTCAGATAGTTGCCATGAAAAAGATTCGTCTGGAGTCTGATGATGAGGGAATTCCATCGACGGCCATAAGAGAAATATCCTTACTGAAAGAACTTAAGCATCCAAATATTGTTTGTCTGGAAGACGTCCTGATGGAGGAGAACAGATTGTACTTAATCTTTGAATTTTTATCTATGGATTTGAAGAAATATATGGATTCATTACCACCAGAAAAATCAATGGAGACTGAGTTGGTTCGAAGTTATCTGTATCAAATAACAAATGCGATTTTATTTTGTCACCGTCGCAGAGTTCTTCACCGAGATTTAAAGCCACAAAATTTACTAATTGATAAAAAAGGTGTAATTAAGGTTGCGGACTTTGGACTTGGTAGATCATTTGGAATACCAATTCGCATTTACACTCATGAAATTGTGACCCTTTGGTACAGAGCTCCAGAAGTGTTGTTGGGTTCACAACGATACTCATGCCCAGTGGACATTTGGTCAATTGGTTGCATATTTGCCGAAATGGCTACAAGAAAACCACTTTTCCAAGGCGATTCCGAAATCGACCAGCTATTTAGAATATTCAGAATTTTAAAGACGCCTACTGAGGAGACATGGCCGGGAGTAACTTCGCTTCCGGACTATAAAAATACCTTTCCGTGCTGGTCAACAAATCAACTTACTAACCAGTTGAAAAATCTGAATGATCGAGGTGTTGATTTAATTCAAAAAATGCTTATATATGATCCTGTACATCGCATCTCTGCAAAAGATATTCTTGAACACCCATATTTCGATGGATTTAAAATGAAATTCATAAAGAACGAGAACGAAAAATAATATAACATCTTCATTTAAACATTTACCACATTATTTTAATTGACATAATTTAATGTGTTTATTCCATATAAAACAATATAATATAAATTACAACAAAAATAATATAAAATTTTCTTTTTATGCTTTAATTTAGATTAATATTATATATGGAGCTAGATTTAAATAATGTAATTTTTCTTTATCCCAAATAAAACACAATTCCTTCTACTTTATACCACTGATAAAGTTCGATAATAGTTTGGACACCTAAAAATTTTATATATACACGTGTCAAAAGAAATAATATTTATAATTTAATTTTCATAATTCCGATTTCTGATTTTAATATTATAGTTTGGACGTATTTTTACGCGCTGCGAAAGCACTTAAAGCATTCAGAAATTCGTCCGTGGAAAACCGCTTGCAAAGTTCCTCTGATTCGGCATTCAATGCCCGAAACAATGCCTCTTTCTCATGCATACGAATAAGGGATTTAGATATTTGCAATGAGCCAGGGGGTAGTTCCGATAATTCCATAATTTTTGGCCATATATCTGAATCTAATGAGGTGTCTTCAAATACTTTTGAAACAAAATTAAAATTGTAAGCTTCCTGAGCACTCAGTTTTTGTGACAACAACAGCATTTCATTTGCTTTGGAGCGTCCAAGTATTAATGGAAATAAATAGGATGAACAAGATTCAGGTACAATACTTAATTTTGTAAATGGAGTCAGAAAATATGCCTAAAATTACAAAAATCAAATAATTTCATGTTAAAAGTAATGTAAAACCTTCTTACATTAGATGAGCACCACACAATATCACAAAGTGCAGCCAATGTAGCTCCAATTCCAATGCAAGGTCCATTTACCAACGCCAAAGTCAATTTGGGACAGTCGATTAGAGCGCTAACCATTTCTTTATATATATCGACAGATTCTTTAATGTGTGCTTCAATATCTGAAGCACCATCCATAGCTTGTGACAAGTCGTTTCCAGAAGTGAAAAAATTTCCTTTGCCAGTTATAACAACAATTGTCACATTGTCATCCTTGACCACTTCTCGCAACACCAAACCAAGTGCTCTATAACCATTTCTATCAATGCTATTAAATTTTTTCGGGTTGTCAAATGTTATCGACAGGACTTTGTCCCGTACCTCAACATCAATTCCACTGACGGTCATTTTAATAATATTTTAAGTTCTCAGTACAATTTGATAATGATATTTCTTCAGATTCTCCAAAGATTTAACCAGAAATAAAGAGATGAACAGCTCTCATGTCACTGGAAATTGAGAGCGTAAATCAACTACCCGACTTTGACAGTTCATTGGATCGGGTAGGTTTGACGTTTAGCGACTAGAAACGCTGGAACGGCCGGATTGAAATAGTGTCAAGAAAATATTGCAATGGAGAAATTTGTAACCACCGTGGAAGATCACGTTTTGTGATCTCCAAATTCTGAGTATTAATTTTGAAATGAAAACGATAAAAAAAAAACATTTTTAATGGTCACCTAAGAAGTTCAATTAATTGTATTTATTATAGAAATTTCAAAACTCAGCTATTTTATTATACGATATAATCATTAAAAAAAATAATATTTACTATGTATTTTAGACAGTCAATGTATAATATTTTTATTTTTTAATGTTTTTTACTTGTAGTTTATATATTTTTAGTTTTCATTGTAATAAATGTTGGGTGTTCTAATTTATGGCCTAAAAATTAGTATTTTGTTTGATCTGGAAACAATGTAAAATGTTATAAAAAAAATGGTAAATGATATGGTAACGATCTCTTACACTGGAATAAAAATCCTTTTATCCCTTTATCACAGGGTTTAACTATAGAATTAAAAGAAAGACTTAATTAAACAAATGGTACGGCGAAGTAGTGAAAGTCTCAATTTTACCCCCAAAAAATTTATAGGAAAACCAACATGGCCGCCTATGGTGAGTCAGGGTGGCGGTAGTTCATATTCACCAAAATGGGTTGCGCAGAATCAAACACAACATAATTTTGTTTATAACTATTTCCAATTTTGGTATTAGAATAATGTTTATTGGTATTAACAAATAATTTATTACAAATTTATCTCGATAGAGATAAATATGCGAAATTAATTTTTGAAGAGTTTTAATTAACTAATTCATAGATAAACTATAAATTAAATTTTAGTATAAGTGGATTCGAAGATTGTGGATTAAAATAGCTATTGTAACAGAATTTGATATTACAAGTGATAAAAATTCATTTGAACAATAAAATCGAATTTATCATGTTAAGGTATAATTATTGTAATTTAATTTTAGTAATTTGGGTAGAAATTATTTTAATCACAAATTTTATTTACTTTTTACTATTTTAGCACTAAGCGAAGAAAAAATGTGTATTTTAGTAAAAAAAAAAATTTTATGTTATTAAAAAGTTAAAAAATACTATATATTATTATATAATACTAGGTTTCGTTTTCAAATACTTAGCTAGTTGCGTACCTCACACACTGTCGTGAGACAACGCAATGTTTAAGTAAATGTACAGAAAGAATAATTAAAATATAAGAAAATAAATAAATTTTTATATGTATTTGTTATATAGGTGAAAAAATTAAATGATTCTGAACAAGAAGACGTCTTGCAAGCCAATTTATGTTTAATTAACCTACCAGAAAGTTTAATAGCAGGAGCCAAAGAAGCATGCTCGCTAGCTGGACGCATTGGCAAAAGGAGTAAAAACTTGGTCGCGGTTGAGCAAGCCGAATACTGCGTTAACGAAATAAAATCTTTCATATTATTTTAAATTACATCAATAATAACATCGTCTTACGTCAACATAGCTGAATACCAATGTAAATAATCACTGTTCTTTGCCGATCAAGCGCTGTGAATAACTTGATATAAGTAAAACGTGTACAAAACTCGACACTATTCGAAAATATTTGCGAAAATACTATTTATTTTAATAAAATTTATAGGGTTTGAAGAAAGTTTACGGTACCAAGACTTTATTTATAATGTTATTATTTGAAATATTTTTAAGAAATTGTACATTTTTGATTATAAAAAAAATTTATAATTCTTACTCTAACTTGGCGATAAAAAAATACTTCATTAGTTTCGCTTTCATTATTTACAGCTTTTCGATTTTCTAACTTTGGCGCATCGAATTTTTAATCAGCCTTTTTTTATGTTTCGGACTTGGTTTTTTTGTTTGTGAATGATTATGTGTCCATGCTTATAACATTTTAAAAGCTTTAAAATTCTCTATATGTTTGCTACAATTCCACCCAACACCCATAGACCAACTCTCATATAACGCCCATGTTTACGGTCATGACAGTGACTACGACTGTGTCTATAATTTCCAGACTTCCAGAGTTCATGCATGAAGACTTTTCTTGCTCATTATCGGGAAATTCTCTTTTCTTGTTACCCGTTGCATTCACACGTGCGACTCGAGTCCCCGAATTCTTCTGTCATTATTTTCGCAAATTTTTGTGGAGTTCGGCTACTGCATATGCAACATAAGATCTTAGATCGGGTGGTCGAGACTTAGGCTTTCAACAAAATTTGCCAGGAATTGGATATTCCATATTTAAATGCGTTTGAACTAAAAGAGAAATGGAGGAATTTGAGGATGCACTATTTGAGAGAGGTTCGGGAATTGCGCAGTATATATTTATTTGAAAACATATTTTTTACTTTTAAACAAATACAAATATGATGAATTTATAAAATCCTGAACCCAAAATAATCAATCTTTAAAAATTAATTCATAAATATATTGTGTATGAAATAAAAAATCGACTAAAACTTTCCGTTCCTAATATGTATATACAAAAAAATTTTGTAAGAGCATCAATTATATTATATAAAACAGAAAGATCGGTTTTCGTCGACTTTTACACGATCTCTTCTTGATAATTCGCACATTTTGTTTACATGGATTTCGAAAAATTTATGACGGAAATTCCCTAATCCACCTGAATGTGTTAAACACCTGCTATTAAAATCTTCAAAGGCTAATGTGTGACGGGAATTCGCTAATCCATATAAATGCTTTCAACTACTGCGAATAAATATGTATTTTTATGAAGGATTTATTTTTTGTATTGTTGCATGTAATTTTATTTACAACGATAATTAAATATATTTCTAGTTTTGAACAGTTTGAGATTAAAATAAAAATAAATATGAACACATAAACATTTAACATTTTTATGTCAATACAATAAAGTAAAAATAACTTCATACGACTAACTCAAATGAATCACTTTCCATGATTTCCTCAATACACTCCAAAATATCTTTCATAAGCTGAATTTTATCCTTATACTCCATTTTCCAAAATATTTATTTAATATTATGCATCATGCAGCATTCATAAACGAAGATTATTGTTGCACACTCGAACATTCCAGCAACTGCGAATTTCGCTGTCTGCGAACAGCTTCGCGTACCAAACTGCAAACCGTTCTAAATGAACTACCTTAATTTTATTCCTAGGTCTTCCAAAGGTCTGTATGCGATATACTAAATTGTTAATTTAAACTACTAGACTAATTTAGACGACAATCCCTTCTTCCGACTCAACCCCTTTCAACAAATCCGTCAGAGTTCATTGCCAACGTCGTATTTTGCCTTAATTTTATCACTCTTAATTTGCGTGTGCTGTCTCACCATAGCACGTATTTCTCTCATCTCGTCTTCCAGGACACTGTTGGGTTCTTTAACAGTCCTTCCCTAATTGGGCTTAATTCCAAATTCCACATCAATCGGTAACCGAAGATCATAAACAAAAATTACTTTTGCTGGAGTCTACCCCATTTTTTTATGTACAGCTGACCGATAAGCCCCCCACGAACAAGGATAAATGGGTATCCCAGTCCTTTTGATACTTGTCTACCACTTTCCTCAAATGTTCTTCTAAAGTTTGATTGAATCTGGAATCAGATGACCAATGATGACCAGATACATCCATGACGATTCGCTAAAATGACGCAACCGATTTGTATTGCTTCATCTGGCCATGACTCCTAAACCTCAGCTCCTTAACTGCAATGCACTCAGCAAAATTAGCAATTCCTCCGTAACTGATTGAAGACAACCAACCCAATAAAACTTTCGAGTTAATTTCTCCAGGGTTTTCGTGGTTCCCATGTGTCCTCCTTATGGACCGTTGTGCAGCTCATTGAGAAGTTTCGGAATTCTTACTTTTGGAATAATCATAAGAGCTCGGAAATTTGCACATCTTTGCTTTCCCATACTCTATGCAAGTAGCCAGACACCAATTATAAACTGTTCCACTATGCCCAATATGCTTTTGCGACTGGGATTTCTGCAGCTACTTATTCTCTCGCTGATTGTTTGTTCAGTTCCACTCCACGCATTACTAGTTTAAAATCTGGATCTTCCTGCTGACGTTTTCGTAGTTCCTTTGGATCCATGTCTTCTGTCGATGTTATTGTCGTTGATTGGACATCAATAATGTCTTCTTTGACCTCAGCTTTTAAGCAATGTCTGCATTCCAAATTACAGGAATGGCGAGACATCGCATTCGTATTTCCACGACTATTACCTTTTCGATGCTCCATAGAGAACCCGTAATTTGGGAGTCTCTTCGGTTAGTTTGCTTTGAAAGGATCTTGATCTTCCTCAGCTTTGCTAAAGGCGTACATTTAACCACGCCTTTATTCTTCTTTCGCGTTTCGGTTAATTTCTCCAGCATTTTATCCATCTCTTCAAGTAATTGATTCACCTAAGTGTGTTCTTCTATTTCTCCTTGGCGAGCTTTAAATGTTTGATTACTAAGCAGAGAAGCAATTTCGTGCGTTATAGCAAACGGGACGGTTTTTGCAAACATCAATTGTGGACATGCTAACGTAGCACAGCGCGTGATCATATCTCGTATTCCATTAACGAAGATCTGAATTTTTATGTCCTCGATGTACTTCACGGATTTGTGGGCTCATAGCCGAATTAATTAACCTCTCAATCTCCGTAGCAGATCCCTGCAGAACTCATTGGTTTTCTGGTGGCGATTTACCAACTGGATGTGGAACATCTGCTTCCTGTGGTTTCTACCATACCGTCTCTCTTCTAAACCTATCAACCGTTCATAACTACTCGATTTGCAATTGAGAATGGTATGTAAGACTTCTGCTGCAGACCCTTTTAATGTAAAAATTAATGCAGCGACTTTATCTTCAGCGTTCCCATTATTTGCAGCTGCCGTCTTTTCAAACTGAAGCTTAAAAACTTGGAACGAAAACCCTGTGCCGTCAAGGGATGAAGTTTTTATCTTGGCAGTGCCTGTTGTCATAATTGACCGATTTACTTCTAGCTCCCGGAGATGATTTAACAACTCATCCATTTCAGCCTTAATTTTATTTCGCTCTTCCGAAATCTGCGTTGACACCTCTGATACCTTTGAGGACACATATGCTGAAATCTGCATCGACACCTCTGTTATTTCTGAGGTCACCTTCGTCGATGTATGTGCCTCCCGCTCTTAAAACGCGATGATATCTTTGCTATCTGTAAGATTGTTGTGCCAACATTTGTGATATCTGCGACATTGCACCCAAAACATGTTCATTTCCATAACCTTTGATGAATATTGAGTCTTTTTCCTTTCTCCTATTTTTGTTGTTGATTTCTCTAATTTCGATTGAAAGACATATTCGTCAACATTAATGTTATCTGCTCCATGGCGTCTCACAACGGAGATTGCAATTCGGATTTCATCCCATTTGTTGTCCAACCACGTCGCCCCAGTTCCTTTTCTAGTTTTTGAATCTTCAATTCATCAAATTTAGCCATTTTTAAAATTATCTCTTATGGGACTTATTTGACAATCCAATTTCTGACACCAATTGTAACGGATTTACTAGATTAATCGCCTACTTTGAAACTCTACTCTGAGTTCGATCACGGGACTGTTAAATAAAAGTCGCCATTTAATTGCTTTCTTTTTTTCTAATTCAACTAAACGCTTTACTCGGCAACACTCTAATTAGAACTGTTCCTGCTGTCCCTCCGGCAACCCCTATATTGAGATCGTCTAACCGCTCGAACCAACCAACACATCGCCACCCGAACATCCTGGCAACTACGAATTTCGCTATCTGGCTGATTCTGACAACTTATCGTCGATTCTGTCTTGTTATGGCATTCGAACATATGGTATGTGTATGGGAATTAAGTAAGTTTCAGATTGGAAAATGGTTTTTATGAGTAAAACACATTATTATAAAGATAGAATAAACAGTGGATTTTATTAAATTTTTGGTTGTAGATAGAAAATGGCAGATTTTCTTGCTGAAAATAATGCTTGTGGTCAAAGTTTACTTCATATAGTTTCTGTTGGAAATTCGATAATTGCAGAAACACTCCGCTTAAAGGATTACATTCCTGATATATATCGGTAAAAAACAAGTGTATAACATATATCCCCAATATAAAATGAATGCAATGAATATTTAGTTTAGAATCAAAGACTGACGTTCAAAAGTTTTCCGAAATTATATTGGATTTTAGTTACTTAAAAATAGCGGAGGCGCAAGAGAAAAAAATAGAAGGGAATCCAGTAAGCCAAAAACTGATATCTTAAATCTTCAATAAATAATCTCTTATCACATTCTTATCAATATAGGAATTGCAAGATTTAGACGACGAGGTACGTGAAAACTATCTGGATATTTTAACGCGATTTTATCTCGCCTTTGAAAGTACACATCAATATGCCGTGGATCTGAAGCAATTCATTGATGAATTAAACCGTGGATACTACATTCAGCAGACACTTGAGTCAGTGTTACAGGATGTAGAAGGCAAACAGTTAATGGTAGTTCTATGTAGTATGATCTAACTTATTGATAGTATATGCTAGTATTTCTATTCTAGTGTGAAGCATTATACTTGTTTGGCACGATGTTATTGCTTCTTGATTATCATATACCGGGTATTGTACGTGAACGCCTTTTAATATCCTACTATCGATATAGTGCTGCAAAAGCGCAAGGTGATAGCAACATTGATGATGTGTGTATGTTATTGCGATCTACAGGCTTCGTAGCAAACAACGGTACTACAATTTACAACGCGAAACAAACAACACCTTCACAATATCCTGTTTCTTATTTCTCACGCTTTACATTTGACCAAAATTTTATCGATATGGTAATTGGTCGTTTACGATGTGACGATCTTTACAACCAATTGGCCATTTATCCACATCCTGATCATCGCTCCACTGCTTTGTCTACACAGGCAGCAATGCTTTTCGTATGTCTTTTTTTCACACCACAAACGTTACATTCCCAAGTTGCACAAATGCGTGAAATTGTGGACAAGTTCTACCCCGACAATTGGGTTATATCTATTTATATGGGTGTAACCGTAAACTTGATTGATGCGTGGGATGAATTTAAAGCAGCTAAAGCGGCTTTGTCACCTGTGGTGGATACTGGTGTGAAGGGCTTCTGTTTGCTGCATAAGGAGAAAATGAACAAGACTTTGAAACAAACACAGGAAATACTGCGCGTTGGTGTTTTAAACGACGACTTCGTTCTACAGAATATCACGAAAATTATACCTTTAATGCGGCAATGTAACGTTTTGCTGCGCTGGTATTTCACACATACAACCAAAGCGGTATTAGTATTGACTCAAAGTTCGCAAAAGACTCAACAGGTTGAACAACTAGTCTGCAGTGAATTAAACTATCGTAAGGAGCAATTATTTGAACTTCTACTTGATAGTAGTCAATTGGAGGCGTCCGTTAAGGATATATTGCGTGATTTAATGAGCGCAAAAACCGAACGATGGTCTAAATTCAAGCATGAAGCCTTGGATCGCCTTAAAGAATTAGGCGAGGCGTTTGGTGGCTCACGGCCTCTGTCAAAACTAGAAAACAATCCACAATTAAAATTGTGGTTCAGTGAAATAGCTAATGAAGTTGAAAAACTTGGTGCGGAAAATGTTAATTTCTCGGGGCGCACATTAATACAACTTATACAAGCACTTGAGGAGGTGGAGGAATTTCATAATCTGCAAGCGAACATGCAAGTCAAGCAGTATTTGCTAGAAACGCGTGAATTTTTACATCGCATGATACAGGCAAGTGATATAGTCTTTTATATGTCAAAAATAATTAAATACGCATATTTAACTTTATAGATAATTAATATCAAGGAAAATATCCTAATCAATATGCAATTGATCAGTGATTTGAGTTACGCCTGGCGTTTACTAGATCGTGATTTTACTGTCATCATGCAGGACAGCATTAAAAAGCAACCCAGGTCTGTAATACGGTTGCGCGCAGCATTCCTCAAACTTGCCAGTGCACTTGAAATTCCGCTATTGCGTATAAACCAAGAACACAGTGAAGATCTTGTGTCGGTTTCCAATTACTACAGCACCGAGCTTGCTAATTACATGCGTAAAGTTTTGCAAATCATACCAGAGACCATGTTCAACATAATGGCACGCATTATACATTTACAAACGGAGGTGCTGCGCGAAATACCTACACGCTTGGAGAAGGACAAACTGAAGGAGTATGCACAGTTCGAGGACCGTTATACAATTGCGAAGCTTACACATTCAATTGCCATTTTCACTGAAGGCATACTAATGATGAAGAAAACGCTTGTTGGTGTTATTGAACTTGATCCGAAACAGCTGCTTGAAGATGGCATACGCAAAGAACTCGTTCGACATCTTGCGAACGCGCTAAATCTCGGCTTGATATTCACGGCAACAAATAAAACAAAACAACAACCTATAGCTGAATTAGAAACGAAATTGCTAGCATTAGCCAAGATCATGGATGGATATAGACGCTCCTTTGAGTATATACAGGATTACCTAAAAATACATGGCCTGAAGATTTTACAAGAAGAACTAACACGCATTATCAACTACAATGTAGAGAAGGAGTGCAATGCGTTTTTACGCAATAAGGTGCAAGATTGGCAGTCACGCTATCAGAGTCAAACTGTACCCATCCCAAGTTTCCCACCACTACAAGGTGATGCCTCGAATTCAAATAATTTCATTGGTCGTTTAGCACACGAAATACTCCAATGTACGGATCCGAAGCGAACAATTTATATAGAACTCAAAGCAACTTGGTATGAAAAGCGTGCGCCACACAAAGAAATTCTGAATGGTTGCTTTTTCAGTAAAGTGCGTGACGCAATCGGACCAGCAGGTTTGGTCGGGTTAGATCGTCTATATTCGTACATGTTTGCGACAGAACTGAAACGAAATCTGGAAAAAATGCAAAATAATCTAGCCAACGATAATATGTGGTTAGAAGCATTAAATAGCTTAAGTGTGGAGTTGGAATCAAAACAGTTTCCGGGCACTAATTCAACAAACCCATCAAAATTCTACGCAAATTATCATAGTCGCTGGTTGAAGGTGTGGCCCACACTGCTAGAGTGGCTGCTACAGTTAGGCCACAAACAGATACTGCGTCGGCAATTGTCCTTTGAATTGAACAGAAGCAGCAAATGTAATTCGAAAAACTTGGAATCAGCGCTGGAAACTTTCAATAGGTGATACCATACTATATACAATTTGAATTACAAGTGGAATTATTCGAACTTTTATGACTTACTTAGTCCATGCTTCACTTAAAATTTCGAATTTTTCTACGTTCCCACTCTTTCTGCTTTATAAAACTATTTTATATTCTAGGGCTCTATTGAATGAATTAGAACAACCGAACATTTATGCGAAATTTAACGATACGGAGTGTGGCAATCAACTGCTTGTGGAATTTAACGAGTATCTTGCCTTTACAGGCTCTTATGAACCACTCGAGCAAGTGTTCCTTACAACCAAAAGCACACATCACATTGCGCTGTTTCTCTTCTTATTTACCACAGCGCATTTGTCACGCCTGCAATTTATGGTCAATACAAATAGCTTGCTAGCGAAAAATATTAAGGATTCCATAGATGGCACACCACTTCTAGTGGGCTTACTAACTGTTTTACAGCAGTTTCATAAAGACGTGAAGCTATTGTACTTGACTTATCTGTGCCAATACGTAACTGTGATAGTGGAGGCGAACATAAGGTTAGTATGCATTGTATGTACATTATTCTTATGGGCAATCGAAAAATAAAGTTTATTATTTCTAGTGCAAAAAGTGAAATAAGCGTGGAAGGCACAACTGCGTTGCACTTCCTGCAAATGTTTGTTAGGTTAGCTAAGCTGCCGCGAACTGTTTTATCCGAACGCTGTCCCACAATTATATTAAATCAATTTGAGTATTTAGCTGTAAGCAACAAAGCTTAACTGTTATTAATAATTTTTGTAAAAACTCGTATTATTGCTTACATAAAACACAAACATACAATTTATATTATTAAAATAATGATTTCGTAACAAATGGTGCCAATTCTAGTAACTATAGTCTTAACAATTTCGTTTTTAGATAAAATAGTGAAACGGCTATTATGCCAAGTATTTTGAAAACGTTGTAGCATCTCAACGTGATGGGTAAATTTCTTATGTAATGACAGTGGGTGCATTGCGCCCGGTGAATTTCGGCAGCTGTGAAATCTCCAAAGCGATATCTATTAATGGTTTCAACATTACACTGGCCTGACCGAGCACATTATCCTTCTCGTAGGAATCAATATACAAACTGTAATCAACAAAAGCAATATTATATGTAATATATGTAATTGTTAGTTAAAGAGTAAAAGAGTTGAAGAACATACCGCACTGTAGCGCCCGAACTGCCAGTGCCACTTAAACGAATCACAATTCGACTGCCATCTTCAAAGACAATTCGTAAACCCTGTTTCGTGGCCAAAGATTTGTCTACAGGATCAGTGTAGCTGAAATTATCGGCTACCTTGACTTTATATGTTTTGTCACCACTTGAAAAACTCTTTCCAACAAATGAAGGATCGGTAATATTTTTCTCCATAGTTGCAATCATTTCGTTACAAGGTTCCAATTCGCATTCCTCATAGTCATAACGTGTAAAGTAATTACGTCCATATGTAGCCCAGTGAGCTTTGAGTATATCTTCAATTCCCTTGCCGGTGTGTTGCATAACGGAGAGCCAAGCTAAAACTGCCCAAATGCCATCCTTTTCTCTTATATGATTGGAGCCAGTACCAAAACTTTCCTCGCCACACAAGCACAGACGGCCAGCGTCCATAAGATTACCAAAATATTTCCACCCAGTGGGCACTTCAAATACCTCTTTACCCAACTTCTTTCCCACCAAATCCACTGCAGAAGCTGTTGGCATACTTCTTGCAAAGCCTTGTATACCATTTTTCTTGAAGTATGGAATACATTCCAAGTTATTTGCGATAACCGCCAAAGAATCGCTGGGTGTTACAAAGAAAGCGCGATGACCAATGATCATGTTGCGATCCTATAAATGAAATTATCTAGTTAATTTATTATATTGATATATGATTTACAACTACAGTACTACTTACACCATCGCCATCGAATGCGGCTCCAATATCGTAATCGCCTTGGGACACAGTTTCCACCAAGTCCTTGGCATAAGTTAAATTCGGATCGGGATGCAAGCCGCCAAAATCAGGTAACGGTGTTGTATGAACTACACAATTCTCAGCTGCGCCCAAAGAGTTCAGAAAGATCTCACGTACATATGAGCCAGTGACGCCATTCAATGAATCGATGCGCATTTTAAGCGGCTTGCCCGATGTCTTTCCGCTAACAAAGTCACGCAATTTCTCAAAATCGAAAATCTCTTTCATATAGCTGACATAGTTGGCCACCGAATCGATGACCTCAACAACATATGGTTTACCATTAATTTCATATTTCTTAGTGCCTATTTTACTGATGTCAATTTCTAAGCCATTGACTATTTTGTATTCGTTGATGGCAGTGGAGAGTTGGTAGATGTTATTTGTTACAGCATCTGGTGCGGGTCCACCATTTTCACAATTGAATTTAATGCCGAAATCGTTTTCGGGACCGCCGGGATTATGGGATGCTGTCAATACTATTCCACCTAATAATATATAATATGTAATGATTGTGTAATTGTATGTACATACGTATGTGCAAAATCGAAAAAATTAGCTGTATTACTAACTTAACTACAGATTATACATGTTTAACAATTACAACTATAGTAATTGGAAAACATTCTCTTATCATGATCACCATTGACATTCAAAGATGTCCGCGTTAGTTTGTTAGCAATGTTGATAAGAGTAATATATTAAATTTATATTAAATCTTATAACAAGCCACTTTTATATTGTTTGTATGTAAACATATGTAACAAAATGCACAAGAGAATCAAATGCACTTTAATTTTTAAATATGCGCAAATCTTTGTATACATAGGGAATAATTTATATACGAGGGCGGGTCAATAAGTACGTGACTTTTGGAATAAAAAATAAAATAAAGAACTATTTAAGAATAAAGAAAAAAAATAAAAAGAAATTCAAAAAGTCACGGACTTATTGACCAGCCCTCGTATATATATGTATGTATTATACGCTTATACTACATAAAGAGTGAATTTAGATATTGTTTTTATGTCAAAATTAAAATTTTTCGAATAATCGCACAACTACACAATTCGATACGAATTTTTCATGGAGGTATGTTAAAAACAACATACTCTTTCTTGTGATAAAAATATATTTCTTTAGCCACTTTCGGTAAACATATTTACACATATATACACATGGACGTCGCTGATATCTTTTCTTAATTATACGTACATATGTTTGTGTTTTAAGAAATATGTTTTAATGTGACTAGCCTTATGATAACTTACCTAAAGCCTTATGATTACGAATTAAACTTGAAACAGCTGGAGTCGAGAGTATACCATTTTGTCCAACCAACAATTTTCCAACCTAATAGTATTTGAATACATTATTAATTTTAAAACTCTTCATGTCACCTAAATACCCAACAAACATACATCAACTATCCATAACTTACCCCATTCGCAGCACACATTCGAATAATGAGTTCTGCAGCTTCCTTACAGTAGTAGCGGCCATCGCCACCCACTACAAGCAGAGCTCCTTCTAAAGCTGCACCATTGGCATCCAAAATACACTGCACGAAGTTCTCAGTATAATTTTGTTGTGTGAAAACCTTTACCTTTAAATTTTGGTATATAAAAGTTTAGTGTAATTGTCTATTTCTCCGCACGCAAAAAAAATTCACCAAATCAAATATGCTCAAAAAAGTATACCTTTTTGCGTAATCCGCTGGTGCCGGGTTTTTGGCCTTCGTATGGTTTTGTAGCAATTACAGAAACAGTCGACATAACTAATTTATGAATTTTAATAATCCACAATCCAGTAAGAAATTAAATTAATAATAAGCAATCTATGAACCAACGTATACTTTGCTGCGAAACGTTCGCGACACTCGATTGCCGAAAATTGACTGCCCCAGGCAAGGCAATTTACTGATAATACACGCATACAAGGTCATTCAATGTCAGAAGCTAGCTAAAAGCGACTAGTTAGCTAGGTTAAGCTAGCGCAAATATGATGTGCAAACCAGCAAGGTACTAGCAAATTTTGTTAGGAATTGCAGCTTTATACCCATATATTGACAATCTAGCTTAATCTCGTACGCTTTCTCAGCGTTTTAGGTGCCGGTTTTAATTCTACATACACAAATTCATATCAGCAGCAGAATAGCAAAAATATCATTGGTGGGTAATTTTTGTAAACAAACCATTGTGAATATTCAATAATTGTAGAATTTATCGATATTTTTAATAAATTATTGCCATTCCTCTTTCCTTTAAAAAATATATGTGCACAAATGTGGATTCAATAAAAATAATATTAAATAGTTAAATAATTATAGTAAAAACTAAAATCAGCGTTTCACTCATTTTCCCTTTAAGATTTATATCTAAAAATATTCCCAAAAAGATATGCATATTGCACAACATAGTAGAAATTGGACCAATAAGGTAGTAAACTCACAAAAAAATTTTGTAGTAAGACTCTCGCAAATTGAAAAAAATGCCGTTTTATATTGAAATTTCGCTTGAAACATTACTGTCCTACTTTTATCAATCATACACTTATGCAAAATATAAGTAGATTGCGGAATACGGTAAGATCGATAAGATCGAAATAAGTCGTTGGAACGAATTCCCTTTCGTTTTAATGTTGAAGAAACTTTATCAAATTATCTGACATCCTCTCTCTCTACTTTTCTTATATCACAAATTTTAATATTAAACAATTTGAAAGTGTTAGAAAAATTTTAATATAAAAAGAAATTCACCACACCATTTTCAGCGACATCTCTTTATTTAACATAACAAGTTCATCATAGTCACACATGCTAGATGGCGCTGGAAGTGTCTTCTGCGATATATGACAACCCAAAACACGAAGTATACACGTCATATGGACCCGTCAACTCTTCGTTACATTTTCATCGCATTTTTGGAAAGCAAATTTTCGTTTTGATTTCGGTGTGAAAGAAATCAGTTTTTCAAGAGATTTTTGCTGAGATTTCATATTTAATAACTCAAGTAAGTTGTAACAATATGGTCTACATCATAATTTAATGAAATAAACAGGAAATATTGATCAATAATGGTATAAATTTTAATCAGCCGCAAAACTTCCACGTCAACAAAAAGTGAAATTATTTTGTAGTTCATAGACTTGTGGCATTTAAGTATAATTTAATTTTTTGATTTGTTTCAGAATGTTCAAATCATTGTTTTCTTGTGTAATTTTACTGACATTGTCAAATATCTGCCTTTCGGATGACGAGACCAGCGCACGTTTACTAATTTCTAAACAAATTCTTAACAAGTATTTAGTAGAGAAAAGTGATCTGCTTGTGCGATATACAATCTATAACGTTGGGAATGGTGCCGCTACCAATGTGAAATTGGTAGATAATGGTTTCCCATCAGAAGCCTTCGATGTAGTTGGAGGTCAACCAACTGCAACCATTGAACGTATCGCCCCACAAGCCAATTATACTCATGTGTTGGTGGTGCGTCCTAAAGCATACGGATATTTCAATTTCACAGCCGCTGAAGTTTCATACAAGCCTGTCGAGGAAGCCGAAGAGGTAACGAATGCTAATTATATTTTTCCAATTGGACAATTATTTATATTTCATTTCTTAGTTGCAATTGGCTGTAAGCTCCGAACCTGGTCAGGGTGGAATTATTAATCTTGCCGAATTCAACAAACGCTTCTCGTCACACTTCTTTGATTGGGTTGCTTTCGCTATAATGAGTTTGCCTTCATTAGCAATTCCATTGGCATTGTGGCACTCGTCAAAGAGCAAGTATGAGCGCTACGGCAAGAACAAGAAACACTAAATGTAATTTATAGTAGACTTTTAAGTAATATCGCTAAAACATCAAAACAAAATGAGTCTCAAACGATTCAATAATTAATATCGCCCATTATATTAACGAAAGTGCATAATGTGAGCGCAGCAAGTTTTATTCTTTTCTTACACGGAAGAGTTTTCCTTGAAATATTTAGTCGAAAATGCTTACTGCCGTCAAGTTGAAACAAATACTTAATGTTAAAATCGTTTTAGATTTATTTGAAAACCACAAAAGTCGAAGAATTGTGGACGAAAACGCATAACACAATATATGTTCAACCATGTGTTCCAATAAAAAAGTTAAAAACAGTATAGGCATAAGTCAATTTATTTAAACAAGGTAGAAATACATAGCTGCTAGGTGTTTACAAATATTCCGTAAAGTAAAATTTTTATACAAACATATTCACGTGAGCGGTGTTCTTTTCAGCCATACGGTACTCCGTATAAATCTTTCTAGCAAAATAAATATTTTAGATATCTACAACGAAAAGTAAGTTTTAGACTCCTATTTACAATGACTCAATTAGTATCTTATTCAAAGAATTTTAGCTGTATTTCTAGCGTAAAAGGCATAGAAATGAAATTCAATACACATATATTTTACACAACAGGCGTCACGAATGATTGAAGCCTTTTTAAAACATTCTTTGGAATTTGCGCATACATATTCATACTAATATTTTTTGTTAATTATTGCTTAAACTGAGTTAATACCTTTGATTAGTGTATGCAATTTATTATTTAAGATATACCCTATTCCAGATTTTCACTTGATTCTGAAATTCGCTTCCGCGACGTTGTAATGCCATCGCATCGACGTTTTTTAGCATGTGATGGTCCTGCCAAAGTATCAGCGTCATCTTCAATTTCAATGTCATCTTCATTTTGATTAACTATTACACCAGTAGTGCCTGTAGTAGATGTTGAATCTCCTGCACCTGGATTAATCTGTTTAATATTGGCTGATATTTCGCGATTTTTTGCATCCAAATCCTCCAAACGTTTTTTTAATTCAGTTATTTGCGTACTCATAGTAGAAATTGTATTCATGGTCTGTTGTAAACGGCGAGATTGCTGCACCTGTATTTGTTGCATCCGATTCATCTAAAATATTTATAATTTTGTTACCAAACCATAACAACACTCAAACACGTTTACTTACTCTTTGGACGCCATTCTTGTATTCCAATTCAAGTTTCTTGTATTTGGCCATTGTTGCTTTTGCCTCTGGACATCCATTGCGTTTCTGCTTAACATCATTGTCTGATTTCAAATTTAATGTTTTACAACAACATCCTCCCACTGTCGTATATAAGGAATCCCAATCCGTTGAATCCGAACTATCTGAATTGGGTGATTTCACATTTATAAGAGTAGCCATTCTATTAAGAATAGTTTCATTGCAATTATTGCAGGACATTTTTAGTGGTGATGTAGGTGTCAACATCTTTGAAGTGCTACTCGACTGCGCCCACATATTAGAGTTACTCTGTTGCACACTGAAGCTTATGCTACCCAAACCTGAACTTGCAGACGTTATACGTTTATGATCAATGACACTAGATCTGTTGCTGCTGGCATCCACATAGGGCTTTAGAATAATTGCGATTTTTTCATCGAAATGCTCTATAGCCATAGACGAGATGTCGCGTAACTCCTGGAGAACTTCATGTGGACGCAGTGTTTTGCGCGTTTTTGACACCAATACAAGAATTCTGAAGATTTCATCAAGCACTCGACCAGGTATGAAACAACATAGATTCATATCTATGTATTTGCTATATGTCATGGAGAGCATAGAGATACGAGTCTCTATTGATGTAAGAATATCCGCATGTCGGGCTAAACTATGATTTCTGTATAGAATAAGTATGTAACTGTTACTTTATTTTCTTTTTATGCCAAATGAACCTACCGTCTCTCAGATTCTCTACGCGGTAGCATTGATTTAATACGCTTGAAAATGGTGGAGTGTTGTCGCACAGCACGACTGAAACCTCCATTCAAAACATGTTGACAAATTTGATTTACTCTTCTGCAAACCTGGTATTCCAATAGAAAAACATTATAACGTTAGTAACACGTTAACGATTTATAAAATTTGTTTTTGCAAAAAACGGAAAACTTACTAATCGGCTTTTGGATACCTCTTCGTAGGTAAGACATTCGAATATTTCCATTAGCATGCAATCTGGCATTTCTAATAAATTCATTGCGATTTATGAAGTTGTTTTGTTCGTTTAACTATTGTTAAAAGATATTTTTACACTATTAAAATTGGTTTTTTGCCACTTTGCTCATGCACATCTAGAATGTTTTTTGCGAAAAAAAAAACCAAGGAAGCGGAATGACGAAAAGGGTGCAGAATAAAGATGAAATCAAAACAAACGGAGAGAATTGCCAAACAGTAAAATAAAATAAAGCGCTAGAGGGCGCAGGGCCATATTATATTAAACTATTATATTCCTTTAAACTCTATTTTTTGCTTCATTTTATCGGACGAAATAATTTCAAAGCTGTATAAAACACACGTTTAATATATTTATATGAGCATATAATATGTAACATATAACGAATTTCTCTTAATTATTTGATTTTGTTGTTTTGTAGTTCCTATTGGCATCCCACTATTCTATATTAAACTCTGGTAACATTTAGATATCAAAAAGTTACACATTAGCAAAAATTGACGTTTCGACTTCCACCTACCTACCTACCTATCCACATTTAATATTTGTGAAATTTAGTTATTTATGCGAGTTTTAATAGTATCATCAAGAAATGGTTTTCGTAAAAAATTGGGAAGATTTTGAAATTGCTGCCGAGTCCATGTACATGGCGAATCCAAAGAACTGCCGATACACAATGAAATACGTCCACTCAAAGGGCCACATACTTCTGAAAATGACTGACAACGTCAAGGTACCAAACTGTCCAGAATTATTAAAATTATTGTTATAAACTCTAATTTGTTTGCAGTGCATTCAATACAAAGCAGAAAATATGCCGGATCTGAAGAAAATTGAAAAGTTGTCTGCGAATTTAATGGGACACATGGCATCCAAGGAGTAACATAGTTAATAGCGAAGTAAACAATTTTATTTTATTGGGGGAAAAGTGGGAACAGAGTAGATTAAGTTTAAATAACATTGTATTAATGTTAGCTTTGTAACCACTTAATGAGTGGAGTTGTAGACGTTTAATAACGTCATATTCGAAACATCTGTTTCGAAAACATTTCCATGAAATGCTTTTAAGTTATTGTAAACCTGTGAAATTAAAGACGGATAATAAAAATCATTCTTATCGTTTTGTAAGCAAAAAGCGGATATCTCTTGTACAACGTAAATTGCTAGAAGTTTACTATATCAAAGACCTTAGAAGTGAGAAAAACTATTGATGAAGTTATGAAGAAAGAAAAAAAAGAAAATATCCTGAATCCTTTCTTTGCTTCAGGAGCTTATGAATTTTCTTTCTCTTTACCATATGTTTTATGTATATAAAATGTGTATAATTTAAATTTAAATGTAATGAATGTATGTAAAAATAATTATCATGTATTAAGGAATTCTAAATAATTATTCAAATAATTAAATTAATATATATAGTCAGGTAATAATATATTTCTATGTCGTATTTTACACAACTTACTCTAAATTCTTTAAGTTCAACTATGCACCACTGGTTTCGGCTACTGTCAAATCAAAAGAAATAATACTAGAATGTCAGACACAATAGACAATTAAAAAAATTTTCACGCCATCTATTTGTATCAGACAAATTTAGTTCAACATAAAAATCCAATTAGTTTTGTAAAAATGCAAATAATCCAAATAATCATACATATTTTTAAAAAATAATATTGACAGCATAAAAATGTGATAAGTAAAGCTCATCATAATAGAGAAAAGTGAAATAAATCTAGTCAAGGAATACAATGACAATCAG
This sequence comes from Bactrocera minax, assembly GCA_021498325.1. NCBI lineage: Eukaryota > Metazoa > Arthropoda > Insecta > Diptera > Tephritidae > Bactrocera > Bactrocera minax. The sequence continues at coordinate 8,246,796 of JAKEEE010000001.1, forward strand.
GAAAAAGGAAGAGAAGGCGTAGTATTGCACTATATAATTTTATCCACCAATTGGAAAAATAAAAGTTACAAACCTCGAACAATCAGAAATTCATGCTATATAGAAAATGAAAATAGGAAAGTGATAACTAAAATAAAAATACTTTTACTCAATAGAAATAAACACATATGTGATTTTGGTAATAAAGTAATTGAGAGGACTCGTGAAGTGTAGAAAATCGACATTGTGGGAGGTGGGTCCAGGCGAGCTGTGGGAAAGGGCGTCGTCGTAGTGGTTAGAGATCACATTGTGGATAAACCTGACACCACTTTCCCACGCCCACATATTCTCTCATTTCCGCCTTACAATATAGTAGCAGCACGTCATCGTGTGTGTCAATAGTTTAATTTGTTTCAAAAAAGTATGCATAAAGTAAAAGTTGTATTAAAAAATCACAATTAAACTGTGCCGCATAAAATTTTCTTTAACTTAAATATAAATTAAAAGTCACAATGGACGACGACACAATGCTCAATAACCACGGCCCTCAGCCTGGTGCTGAGACTGTTTATGGCACCGAGGACAACAATATGGTCATGTCAGAGAAGGTGTGTAAACAACTTAAAGTTAATATTAAATAAAGACTCAAAAAAATAGTATTTCTATAAGTAAAGGTATTCATATTTTATGTATATATATTGTACACATTATTATTGTATTATATTGCTAACTATAAATTGTGAAAAGGTAGAAAGAAAATGCGATTATTTCATAATTTCATGCCACGTTGCAAATTATTATGAAAACTATTTACAACGCTATTTCGATCTACTTTTAAATTCTTCATATATTGTAAATGAATCTGAATGAGTCTGTTGTTTGAAATCGCCCATTATTGATGATTTCATTCATAAGTCGTTCTGCACTACAAGTATTTTGTATTACGTTAACAGAACAAATTTATTTAACCAGACTGTCATAATATTGCATCAAATAAAACATCTATCAATTATAAAATTTTACTTTTTTCGAACTTCAAATAAAGTTATGTTCGCTACAACATTCTCGTACAGCTTGTTATATACTTATGTGTGAATGTGTAATGTGGCAATGTACATATGTATGTGAATTGGTCATTGACATTGTGATATTTAGTTTTGTTTTTTCTTCCTTTTGGCAAGTTGCATTACAATCAATAAACTATCTACATATGCATGTGAAAATAATGTTTTAATGTTTTATACATAAGGTGTTAATAGGTGATACCTATTTAGTTTAACTATTTCTTTCCAACTTTTTGATTTCCTTCCAAACGCTTGTTGCCAAATCGGTTAAAGGTGTGCACAAGAGTTCCCGTTAATAAGACGTGATTAAGCATTTTATAGATTTCGCATTACATTAAGCGCTGACATATATATAATACTTAACATATTTTTGTAATCCACTGTGTTCAGTCCGTATTTACAGAATTACATTTTTGCTTGTCTTGCTTTGATGTCGCTATGCCATTTAGCGTGTTGTTTTTATTCTTTTTAACCCCAAGTGGCCGTCATTGATTTTTCAGAGTGTTTCCAATAAATTCATATAAATGTATTTGTGTGATTTTGATTACACACACGATAGGGAAAAGTACAATCATATGTATATAAATAATGTATAATCATTTTAATTGTTTATGTTTATATAGGTATATTACTATTAGTTTTATATAATCATATTTGCATTATCAGGGCAAACTAAAATTATGTTTTCCCCCTTGAAGAGAAAGAGGGTTTTGTCTTTGTTTTAAAATTAAATATATGATAAAATTAAAATTAATAATAAGCTAATAATGTAGATAATAACAAGTCGACGTTTGACAGATGTTGTATGGATAATTACTACTACTAAGCATATGCGCTTTCACATATAAATATGTTAGTATGTATGTACTTGCATAAACAAAAATAAGTAAATGCCCCTTTATTGTAATTATTTTCTGAACGTTATTATGCAAAGCCTTAAACAACCTCACAGGAAATAAAACAGACAAGACGGTGTTCATTTTCGGTAATAGCATTTTAATTGCTACAAAATGCTTAAATTGTATTTAAATGTCAGCTAGCTCAATTTTTTTTTATTTTACAATAAATAGAATAATAAACATTTGTAGTGTTATAAGCTGATGCAAATTATAATAATTTCAATATTTGCACAGTGGTGTGTGTTTATTTTTATACTCTCGCAACATATTGCTACAGAGTATATTAGTTTTGTTCACCTAACGGTTGTTTGCAACACCTGGAACTAATCGAGGTAGATATAGATATATATATAAATGATCAGGACAAAAAGACGAGTTGAAATCCGAGTGACTGTCTGCCTGTCCGTCCGTCCGTGCAAGTGATAACTTGAGTAAAAAATAAGATATTTTGATTGAAACTTGGTACACGTGTTTTTTGTCACCGTCAGACGGTCGGTATTGCAGATGGGCGTAATTGGACATCTGCCACGCCCACAAATTACCATTAATCGAAAACAGATAAAGTGCTATAACTAAGCAGCAAATTAAGATATAAACGTATTATTAGGTATAGAGGATCTTAGTAGGGAGGGGTATCTGTGGGCAAACACTTTTTGTAAAAGTGGGCATAACCCCGCCCACCAATAGGTTAAAAATATATATCTCGGAAACCGTTAAAGCTATATCAATCAACCTTGCTCCGACTAAGTTTTTCGAGTTCCCACCTCCTATACAAAAGTTATGTTAAAAACTACTAAAACTGCGATAACTCGCTGAAGGAACACGTTAGAAACATTAAATCTTGCAGCAAATATGATATGGAAGTGTTGCATAGGAGCCGAAGTAAAGTTTTAGTGATGGGCTTGGCACCGCCCACTTTTAGGAGAAATCCCATATCTCAAGAACGCGCTAATCCATTTCAACAAAATTTGGTGTGTGACGTTATATCTGCATTCTTATGTTACATTGTGAAAATGGATGAAATCGGATAAAACCCATGCCTACTTCTCATGTAACACAATTTTAAGTTTCATCTGATACTTTCACTTTAAAGTAGATAAATCGAGCATCAATTAAGATTTTGGAATAAAGCTCTTCACGAATGGTACGTTCAAGATATGCCATCTCATGCTAAAAAATATACCAAATCGCATTATAATTTTTCAAGCCACCAGATACCCAATATAATGACCTCAGTGCCTCTATCTGACTTTTTATCGAAAATATCGGGAAATCTGTAAGGTATTGAAATGAAATTGAAAGATTATCTTTCCATGATAATAGCGTAATTTGTTATCAAAAATGGTGAATATTGGATAAATACTACCCCTAGCCTCCATGTAACCTAATATATGGATTTTAAACCTCTGGGTAGACTTTATACCATATATTTCGGTCAATATGTATGATATCTTTGCAAAATTAAGCGAACGTGTAATATATTGGGTTGTTCGGAAAGTCATTTCGTTTTTTCCCGCCAGAGGACTTAATTACGTTTTTTCGAAACTAACTTCACACTTAAGCCCCATAACCATTATATGTCATGAGAGCTGATATTGCAAGGCTTGTGTGTGAAAAAGTTCTATTAATTCTACCCAGTAGTTTTTGGTTGGTGCCTTTTTAAATATGGAGAGCAATAAGCAGCATTTTCGTCGAATTTTACTTTTTAACTTCAGAAAAGGTAAAAATGCTGTCCAAGCGAGAAAAAAATTGACGGATGTGTATGGAGAAGGCGTGTTAACAGTACGCCAGTGCCAGAACTGGTTTGCAAAATTTCGATCCGGCAATTTTGATGTCGAAGATGCACCACGGTCTGGAAGGCCGGTCGAAGCTGACAAAGATGCGATAAAGGCATTAGTTGATGCAAATCGGCGAATCACCACACGAGAGATCGGTGAGAGGTTAAATTTGTCGAATTCAACTGTTTATGGCCATTTGAAAGGCATGGACTTAACCTCGAAGCTCGATGTGTGGGTGCCCCATGTCCTTACCGAGCGAAATTTGTGTCGTCGTGTTGACGCGTGTGATTCGCTCCTCAAACGTCTAGAAAATGATCCATTTTTGAAGCGGATTATTACTGGGGACGAAAAATGGGTTGTATACAACAATGTTAAACGCAAGAGGTCATGGAGCAGAAAAGATGAACCGGCTCAAAGCGTGTCAAAAGCCAACATTCACCAAAAAAAGGTGATGCTCTCCGTTTGGTGGGATGTCAAAGGAATCGTTTTTTTTGAGCTTTTGCCGGACAATACAACGATTAATTCAGAAGTCTATTGTCATCAGCTGGACAAATTGAATGATTCACTTAAAGAGAAGAGGCCCGAATTAATCAACAGGAAGGGTGTAGTGTTCCACCAGGATAATGCGAGACCTCACACAAGTTTGGTCACTCGCCAAAAACTTTTACAGCTTGAATGGGACGTACTGCAACATCCACCATATTCTCCAGATCTGGCGCCTTCCGACTACTATTTGTTCCGGTCCCTGCAAAATTTTTTGGATGGCAAAACCTTTACCTCAAATGAAGATGTCAAAAACCACCTGGACGAGTTTTTTGCCAGCAAGGACCAAAACTTTTATGAGAGGGGAATTATGTTACTACCAGAAAGATGGCAAAAGGTGTTGGACCAGAATGGCCAATATATAATTTAATAAAATATTTATTCATTATACGAAAACTGTCTTTCATGTTCCCCAAAAAAAAACGAAATGACTTTCCGAACAACCCAATAGTATACTACAACACTAGATTACTGCCGAAAATGTATGAAATCGGTGAACGAATTATCCCATCTCCCATATACTACATATACTACACCCATATACTACTCCCATATACTACATATTCGCTATTCTAGCAGACTTTATGCCGAATAGGTCGGTCACTGTGTATGCTAACTTCACAAAATTGAGTAAAACATGTTCCCTAATATACTTGAATAACGAAAAGAGTTAATGGGATCAGTGCAGATCTTTCTCTATCTCAAAAATGCCCGATATATGAATTCTCGACTTTCCATCTGACTTTAAACCGTTTATGTTGGTCAATATGTGTGACATTTTAATGAAATTAAGTGGATATGTTTCCTTAAACACAATGTGATTTCGCGCTAAATATGAACGAAGCCGGCCTAGACCGTGGTCTAAGCCCCATACTCCTAATATAATGTTTTACTTTTCGCTGGTTGAATTTTTCCTCATGTATCTAATATTTTCAATAAAGCCACTTTGGTTGAGTTTATATCGTGGTGATCTTGACTTGATCACTTTTGAGCTAATTTGATAGATTTTAATACAAATATCTCAAGATACCAAATATGATTGCAATCCATTAACAATTTCTTGGAATAATGAATGTAGAATTCTTCCGCAACATTTTTTAATATAAAGTTGTGTCAGCACCTGAGAGCATTTCGGTTCGGTTACACCCGAACTTAGCCCTTTCTTACTTGTTTTCTCTTGAAGTCTTTTACGAAAAATAAATAATAGCAATAATGGCAGACTTTTAGCAATTCTTAAGAATCAAAAATGTTTTGATTCAGATTTTGGTAATATAAATCATACAATCATATAGATTTTGCATTGATCTTTTGAAATTAATGTAAATAATTAACTATTTAATTAATTAATGTAATTAATATAAATTCACAAAGTGTTTTCAATTAGGTGGAAGTTAACTCTATTCTCCAGTCAAACATAAAATTAGAGCACAAAACCGTTTTAATGCATGATTCCACTCTTAGAAATAATATCAAACTTTAAAAAAGATTCCTATAAACGAATGTATATACATATCATGTATTTATAATTATTTGTTATATTTTTACTATCTTTTCTTTGTTTTTTTTTTAATTTTTTTATTTGAATTCTTCTTCTTCAAATCATTACATGCATACATTTATCGAATAATTTATAAGTCAAAATTTAACTTTTGCATTATTATTTTTCTTTTCTTTTTCAGAGTGAACAGGTTGTGAGCATCGTGAGTTTATTAATTTTAGTATTTATTTATTGATTTTAAATTTCTCATTATTAAACGTTGAACTTAATTATTGTTTGGTTTGTAATAATATATTTACATACTAGTTTTCGTTAATTTCATAATTTATCATAATTGTTATTCGTTCATTTTTAAATTATACATAATATATATGTAAATAAATTTGTATGAATAGGTATTTTAATTATATTTATGTAAGTACATCTATTACATTCGTTTAACACTAAACTATATAAAAGAATCCATGCATACACAATGTGCTGAAGTGGATAATAACAATAATAAATAAGGTCATAAGGTCGCTTATGGGATACAAATTAGTGGCTATTAGTGTCTAAATACTTTAGAACCTATAAAATTGAAACTCCTTTTCAGGCTTAAGAGAGGTATGAAGTTGCACTCTAAATAGCTGGAATAGAGGAAACGAGCTGGAAGAGAAAAAAAAAAACACGGTTTGATATCAACCGAACTTCGGAACGCCGCAGTAAAAGTGGCGGAAACTACAGTGGATTGCAACCTAAGCTATCTTTTACTTAAAACCACATACAGCTTACTTACATCATGCACTTTAATTCAGAATATGCCCAATCTTTTTTTTTACTCTGAAGAAGTCTTTGACAGCTACAGCTTGTCTTTTCTTACGGACTTAATTATTGGCGTTCATCGATTCCGCAAGCATCTGCTGCTATCCGCAGTAGCTCGTAATCTATTGGAAACCAGTACTAGTACAAATTTTTGTTGTAGTGGCAGAAAATATTTCTCACATACTTTTGTGGAATGCTGCCGGGGTCCGGGGTAAAAATCCGGGTTCGTTCCGGTTACGTAGACTCGACTATCGTGGGAATGGCGTACGTAGGTACGTATATATGTACATATAAAGCAGACTTTAATGTTTTCTGCCACCACAACAACAATAACAGGCCTATATACGCAAACTCTTATAAGTGTGGTTTTCAATAAATTTTTTTTTGATGCCGTGGTTTTGAACACCCAAATATATCTGTGCAATTTGAAAAGTAAGCTAATCTGTGTGAGCAACCGCCCTTGCGATTACACTGTGCAAGGTCGATTGCGGAATAACTGTAGGCTGTTTTTTTTTATCTTTTTGTACTGTAATGTATAAAAGTGTTCGAACTGCTTAAGAAAAATACAAATTACAAAACTAACCAAATATTGTATGTGAGTATGTATGTGTGTACGTACGTTGGTTCATATATGTATGGATATGTCTTCACTTATGTATTTATTTACCTATTTATATACCTTATCGTTTGGGCTGTACATCATCGTATTTATGTTTTATATATATGTTTTTATTTGACTGTACATCTTAGTGTTTGTTTGTGTGTGTTTTAATAAAATATTGTAAAATACCATGTGATATGCTTCATGAATCATATTGCTTGATGAGTAAACCTACCAGACTTTCATTCATTAATTCATACTGTTGATAAGTATGAAACGGAAGAGAAGCAATGCGTCAACCCTCAAAGTAATCTGAAGAAATTGGATATCAAGCTTAATATGGCAAGAATATTTCTCACTGCAAAAAACACGTTGCTTTTGAATTTGAATTAATAAATGCAAATATTTGTATGCATATGCGCATATGTATGTATATATGCATTTGTATGGAAAATATGTGAATTTGAGTGGACTTTTTCGATCATAAACTGTATAGTAGCAATTTAAATATACATATGTGGCATGAAAAAGCAGGTTTCGTCAGAATAAATCGAAATTAGGAATAACTAAAAGCACAAATACCATCAGAAGCAGCTACCGCAATGAAAAAAAATCATGAATAGAGTCTTTTAGCCAATTCAAGCCAAAAAATGTTAAATTGTTATAAATTTTCACCAAGTCAGTAATTGGCTCACCAATTTCAATGCCCTTAATTAAGCGTTCAGATTTCTCATACCCTTCGAGTATCTCACATGTCATTTCCACTAACCAGATTGAAAAGATATATTTCATTTCTATTTGTGGCATGCATCTTGACGTTATCCGAAAAAGATGGAGTTTTACAGGTTTTATTTTTTTCGAAAGCTGGGACTGCCTTACATTAATTATGGATTTTTTTCAAGATCTTGAAATATTGAGGAAAACTTTTGATAGAATTTCGCAACGATTTATGTACATAGATGACATCATTAGCCTATAGCCTCTTGGCCCCATTCTCCGATCCCCTTTCTCCGGGTCAAATCAAGTAACGTAGAATCGGCCGAAGTCCTAATTTTTCCTTATCCTTATTCTCTTCGAAACAGTTCGTATTTGGAATTTTCCGTTAGATAACTTTCATGACAAATAATTTACATTTCCCTCAAAAATCAAATAGGACGTATTGACTTCTTTTCGTACCTACGACTGATTAAAGTGAGTACCTCAATTTAATAATTCGGGAAACTTCTACAAGGGGGTTTCATATTACTCAGGGTGTGCACAAGCTTGCATTGAATATAATAAATAATTTGTAGTGAATACTGAAAATGGCTTTAACTTGATCAAATAATTGATTGATTAGGTAAACCTAATGTTTATCCTGTTTCAAACGACTGGATCCATTGAGTTCACAAAAACTATATCCTTACGCTCTATGAGCGAGAAGCGAGAGCGAGAATGTTTTCTTATTTATCTTTATATATTTTTTTTCTGCAAATATTAGAACATATATACAGATATAGACCTTAGCACTTCGTATTTTTTTAAGAATCGTATAATATTGTTACCAAGATGTAATATAGTGAATACTAGCGTCATAATTCCTTATATCTTACTTCCTGTATATATATATGTGTACATAATATTACATATGAAATTAAGATTTAATATTCATAGGAGCATATTTCGTATTTATCAAATTTGTATTGTTTGTTTCATTCATTCATGTTCTTTCCTATTTATCAACTTATATTCGCTTACAAGCAATAATCATTGTTTTCCTTCAATAGGTGCAACAATTAGCTGGTAGTATTTATCAGGAATTTGAGCGCATGATTAATCGCTATGACGAAGACGTGGTGAAGAATCTTATGCCGCTACTTGTGAATGTCCTGGAATGCCTGGATGCATCATATCGCATAAATCAGGAACAGGATGTTGAATTGGAGCTGTTGCGTGAGGACAACGAACAGCTGGTCACACAATATGAACGCGAGAAGAGTGCACGCAAACAATCCGAACAGAAGGTAACCAATAGTTTCGGAGTATATACACTTCACCTATATACATATATATATATCCGTGAAAACTTAAATAATTGAAAACATAATTTTAAAAATTTATAGCTGCTGGAATCCGAGGACGTTGCTGAACAAGAAAATAAGGAGTTGGCAAGTCGCTTGGAGTCACTAGAAAGCATTGTACGCATGCTCGAGTTGAAGCATAAAAACAGTTTGGAACATGCGAGCCGCTTGGAAGAACGTGAGACCGAACTGAAGAAGGTTAACATGTTCAAATAATTTCCATATATGAATTTATCAATTAAACAAAGTGCGTAATTCACTAATTATAGGAGTATAATAAACTGCATGACCGTTATACGGAGCTGTTCAAAAATCATGTTGACTACATGGAACGCACCAAAATGCTCATGGGCTCTACACACTCACAAATGAGTTCTGCTTCGGAGCGCTTAGAAATGAATCGAGCCAGGTTAAATCCAATTGCTCGGTAATACCTAAATTTGTTTTTTTTTTCAATTAAAGGCATTTTCGAAAATTTTTTATTAACAAAATTTCTTTCAATTCAAAAGCCACTCTTTAAATATAAGTTTAACACTTTTTAATGGTAAACTTGAATGGCTTTTATAGGTCATCCGGTCCAGTATCGTATGGCTTCGCGTCGCTGGAAAATTCAACCATGCTAGACACAGAGACAATTTGTAGTGTGGGCAGCAACTCGGATGATTCTGGGCCACCATCATTGCAAAATGAAATGGATAGTTTGCAGACGGTAGAACGCGCGGCTGAGACGGACACACTGCAACAGCAGAATCAAGCTACATCACCGCAAAGTGAAACAAGTCCTGTTGTGCCAAATGCACCAGCCAATGGTGAGTGAAAATCATGAAATCTACGATTCGCACAAATATCTGATGTATTAGTATTAACTGTATTCAAATTATACTAATCTGATATTTATTTATCTCTTTAATCTTTTCCTTTTACTCTATTCTGCATTCGTGTTAACCTCAAATAATTCGAAAATTATTAACCTTTTCCATATCCCGTGCAATCCAAACAAAATTTAAAATATATAATTTGTTTTTTGAAAAATGATTGAATATGCGCGCGCAGTTGGGCGTTCAACAACCAAAAAGGAGCAACGCTCTGCTAATACCCTATACCAAGAGTTGTCCTTTCAAGATAACGAAGAGAGTGAAGAGCATGAAGTTGTTACAGGTATGTGGGCTAACTTCTTAACATGTATTTACCTCATCTGCTTCACTGTGCCGCCTTGCTGGACACGAGAAAATTTTTATTTAACAAATTGACCCTTCAAACCACATCACTATTGTAGTTTTATGTATAGATATATTATGTTCACTTAATTCACGTAATTATTTTCTAAAAATACCTGCATCAACACTAAATCATATGTACTCTAAATCATATAATTAATCATAACTAATACTTTATGTACATATATATATATATATTGTTTACTTGTATTATAATTAATATTTTTAAAAATATTTAAATGCTCACATTTGTTCTTTCTTATTATGCGTTTATGTGCTGCTTGAAATTGCAACAATTTGAAATGTCCCCGAATTGCTTGTCTCACGCGGTCCAAAAAACAAAATACGCACACAAATCGATTTAATATGTTAAATATGCTACATAACAACAATATAACTATGCTTTGTGGAACTGTATTGCAATCAATACTGTTTATATGTGGATGGCTATGTGCTCTCTACCTCTCACACACTCGCAACAACATAGGAAGCTGGGTGCATCCTGGAGAATATGCTTCTTCGGGTAGGTATCAAGATTCATATATCTATGGATTTATATATGTCACATGTAAATATATTAAACACCAACTAATAACTGTAAGCGCCTAAGTTGAAAGTCATATAAAAAACTGAATTGGCAACTCATCTAGCCCATTTGTTGGCTGATAACTCAATTATGTACAATATTTAAAAATCCAACAACAATGTATAACAGCATTCATCATCTCTTTTGTCCTGTTCCTTTCTCAATACTGAATATCCGAAATTTGTTAACTAAAACAAAACTTAAAATACAATCGCACCAACGAATATATACACGCACGTAAATACGAAAACATATGTAAAACATTTCACGGCATTTTTGGATGGAATACAAAACACTTGACTAATTCTCATGTTTCGTGCATTCGCTGCTGGATAACTCGAAATGCGTTGTATGACAAAAACGAACTCTGGTTAATGAAAATCTATTTGTGATTGCTCTCGTTCAAAAAGCTAACGACAACTATTTCGGTAAGTTACGGCAAACCGCCACTTTCGTATATACACAGTACAAAAAAAAAAAAGTAGAACACTAGCTCGATGTTATCTCTACCATTGGTAAAAGTTGAGTTTTTAATCTTTGCAATCTTCGTTTGTGCTAGTAAACTAGTCGGTTTTGGTGCGTTTTGTTTTTGTTTTGCATAAAGCATGAATTTTTAGTTATGAAATATTTATTTTAATATTTTATCATTAAACATTATTTATTTGTAATCAAAAATTTCAATACTTTTTATGTTAACTTATACATATTTTTTTTTTAAATATTCTACACACTGCAAAGTCATTCAAGTAAACACATACGATCATACACATTTAGCTGAATTACACTAAGTTAAAATTAAGTTAAGTTAACTGAATTAAATTAAGTTAAACAAAAGCTTGTGAATGCTCTTATTGACAAAAATAAATATTTTTATTTTCAATACATTTAGAAAACGAAATAACTTTGGATTAGACTCAATTTAAAATTGAGTACACTTGGAATAATTTCAAATATATGTATGTCCGTAACGAAATTTGACCCACTAATTTAGTACATTGCAGTTCATAAAAAGACTTCTTAATTGTAGAAAAGGGTGGATTGAAAAATATGTATATATATTTCTTTTCGATCAAAATCTTCCTAATCGAATTTTAAATCTCACTTGAGCCCTGCTTTGTATACCAATTGGTCCTAAAACGTAAAAGAATACAATGCCATGTCCTTTTACCATGGTAACAAGGACTATCGAAAGCAAAATTCGTTCACCGGTGTCAAAATCAAATTTGATTCCGACAGATTACCGTTGCCAAGACAATCGGTATTACTAAACCGAAACGGATTTGGATTTTGATACTGCCAAGGACTATCATCCGGTAACATTCTCTAAGAATAGATGGGGAATACAGGTTTTGTCGGTACAGCAACAACAACATGCTTGCAGATGTGTTCACAATTCTCGTCTATTATGATGATGTATTTAAATTCGGTCTCTAATGAGTCCACACATAATATTAAGAACACGCTTTTACACGCTCCCTCAAACTTACTTACATAACAACTACTTCCAATGGTCTAAACCTGTCGAACCAGCCCATTTACTGGGCGCTTAGTGTCTTACCTGTAAGTGGGGTTAGTGCAACCTCTACAGCAACAGTAATACAATTAGAATTAATAAAAAATGCAATGAGGGTATTCACAAACAAAGCTTAATTTTATGCTTAAACATTGTTTTTGAAAATATAATTAAAGTGATTTCATATTTTAAGTTTTAACCATTTTGCTTTATTAAAATACCTTTGCTTTAAAGCATTTTATATTATAAAATATTAGTTATTTTTTATTTTACTACTTAAAAACTGTTTTTTTTTTTTAATTTGTATTGTTTATCTCCACGCTCTTTCATATCACCAAACATTTATTTAATTCATAATTATAATTTTATATTTTTTGTATATATTTTTACTTAAACACGCTTTTCCTCTTTTCCTTTTCCGTGTTGCAGGCATGGGCAAAGAAGTGGAAAACCTTATCATGGAGAATAATGAACTTTTGGCAACGAAGTAAGTGCAACAACGCACATGCATATATGTATATGAATTTATATTGTTAATAATTTTTTACGATTTTCAGGAATGCTTTGAACATTGTTAAGGACGACTTAATTGCCAAGGTCGATGAGCTGACTGGCGAGATTGAGATATTGCGTGAAGAGTTGAATGCAATGCAGCAATCGCGCAATAAATTGCGTCAGAAGATTAGCGAGCTAGAGGAGGAGCTGAAAAAGACAAAGGAACAAGTTAAGCAACAGAGTAAGTGCTTGTTCGAAAATACTTTATGTTGACAAATAATATTGACGCTTTTATATTGTCTTTGACAGATGACACCGAACAGGATGAGAATGATGTACCTTTGGCTCAACGCAAACGCTTTACACGCGTGGAAATGGCGATGGTGTTAATGGAACGCAATCAATACAAAGAACGTCTGATGGAGCTGCAGGAGGCGGTGCGTTTGACAGAGATTTTACGCGCCTCGCGCACCGTCGACAATTTGGACAAAAAGTCTAAACAAAGCATATGGAAATATTTTAGCAGTTTATTTACGTAAGTATCTACTTGCATGAGACATATATATATATTTTTTGTATGGGATTTTATCAAACGATTTTCTTCTTTTTTTTTATTATAGCCCCTCCAATCGCCCGCAGGAGCGTGTCGCTGACGGGCAAGGAGGGGGTCCTATGTTTCGCTACTCCAGTCCAGTTCACAGCCACGGATCCCCTAGTCGAAATAGCGACAATCGCCTTGCCATAACCGGTGTACGCGACAATGCCAATCCACCACCACACCCCGCCAGTGCGGGTCTAGCAAATGCATTGATTACAAAAGACTACTCCGAGGAGGGTACATCGGAACGCGCTAACGCACGGCGGCGTGAACAATATCGACAATTGCGTGCACATGTACCGAAGGAGGATGGTCGTTTGCAAGCTTACGGTTGGAGTTTGCCTATAAACAAGGCAAATCAAGAACAGCATAATCGTCACTCTGGCGGTGTGCCGGTGCCAGTGTATTGCAATCCTTTAGCCGAAGCGTCGCCGCATATGAAAGTATTCTGTGCTGCCGGTGTGAATCTTAACGGTGGTTTTACCAAAGACGGACGTTCAGTTATACCGTTGACCTCACCGTATACCCCACGTTCAACGGCGAAAATCGCAGAGATTACCAGTCCTACAGCAGAACATTCAGCTGAGGCGCTCGATCGCCAAATAAATCGTGCAAGTTTAGCCAATTTGGAGCCAGAAACGCAATTGTCATCATATGTGTGGATATGCACGAGCATGCATGCGGCGAGCACAGTAACAGTAGTGGATGCCAATCAGTCGGCAGTTGTGCTGGACGCGTTTCCCATATGTACATCACACATGCTTTGTATTGCCTCTGTGCAAGGTGAGTGCATTTCTATGCATAGATGCTATGAAAAGTTTGTATTGAAAATATGCTTATATGTACTTTTATAGGTGCAGTGGAAAAGGATTATGCACTGCTAGAGAACTCTGAAGTGATCAAGGCTGGCGAAATGCTGGAGCATCCCGGCGAAGGCACCGAATCATTTGGTAAGGTTGAGTTTGTGCGTGTGCGTCCGAAATCAGACAAGAATAGTAACACTAGCAAAAAAGACAGTGCCGATGAACAGGCGGAGGTGGTGATAGCTATTGAAACGGCTGCGGTTGAAGAGAATGCAAAGGAGGCCGATGAAAAAATAGCAGGCGACACGAAAAATGGTGCTAACGAGCCATTGGGCAATATACAAGAGATTAAGGTGCGACAGGCGCTACCGGGTGCACCACAACGCTTGCACGACGACGGCAGTGTGACCAGCGTCAAAGCGAATATCAACAATAACAACTTGCAGCCGTCCTTCTCGAAGCCCATCAACCCTATATTGGGTACGAAAAACCGTCAAGATCCGCCAATGAGTTCGATTGGGCCGACGATGTGGATGGGCGATCAGGAAGGTTGGCTGTACGTGCATAGTGCTGTAGGTCGCTGGCACGAATGCTTGCATAAGGTTCTCCTGCCCGATGCCGTCCTAGCGATAGTGCATGTGGAATCGCGCGTTGTTGTGGCCCTAGCTAATGCTCAATTGGCAGTGTTTCGCCGCCAAACAGATGGCCAATGGGATCTGAATAGTTATCACCTGGTAACGCTGGGTGAACGTAATCATTCGATACGTTGCCTCTGTGTGGCCGGCGAACGCATTTGGGCCGCTCACCGCAACAAGATCTATATTGTCGATCCGATCTCACTCAGCATAGTCCACTCGCTGGAGGCGCATCCGCGTAAGGAGAGCCAAGTGCGACAAATGGCTGCTACCGGCGCGGGTGTATGGGTCTCCATACGGTGAGTTTCAAACATATGTATCTGTTTCTACACGTAATTTTTATATATAAAAAAATTTGCGTTTAAATTGTGAAATGTGACCTTTGCTTGCGCTCACAGTTTGGACTCTACACTGCGTTTATACAGTTCGAACACTTTCGAGCACAAACAGGATGTGGATATCGAGCCGTACGTTTCGAAAATGCTAGGCACTGGCAAACTGGGTTTCTCTTTTGTGCGTATTACTGCATTGATGGTATCATGCAATCGTTTGTGGATCGGTACCAGTAACGGTGTCATAATTTCGGTGCCATTATCGGAGGGTCAAGGCAAATCAAGTAAAGTTTTTAGATCAAATATTCAAACAAAAGCTAATTGAAGTATTTCACCCTCTTGCAGCTGATCCCAATAGTCAAATACCGTTATGTTGTATGGCCAATGCTCAGCTATCGTTCCACGGACATCGTGATGCGGTTAAGTTCTTTGTATCCGTTCCGATGCAACCACAAAATGGCGGCCAACTACAATTTACCAACAAACGGCCGGATATGCTAGTCATGTGTGGCGGCGAAGGCTACATCGATTTCCGTATAAGTAAGTTAGCTGTTAGACTGTATATATATATATATTATATTAGTTTTTAAGCGAGTATAGAGCGTGTAGTGTGTTTACCAAAAGCAGCTAAAATCGCTTCTGCTAGTTGTAGTGTGTGCGCTCTCACATTTCCAGGACTACTATTTACGCACTTGGAAGGCATCTATAATTTTCACACTATTTTCCGAATCGATTGTTTCCTCCCTCATATATAGTTTTATTTTTTATAGATATTTATTTTAATTTAAAATATTTATATAGCGTGAATGTTGATTTTTTTTTTTACTCACACACTGAATTCAACCTATGTATATTGTTGTCTGCAGGGCAAGAAAAATCCACAACCGATCCTGGTGATACTGAGGCGCATTTGATAGTTTGGAAAGTTGATACGTAAGCCTTTCTTTAAAAGTTTTTTATTTCGAAATTTTCGTTGATTTCAAAACAAAAAGAGTATTCCGTTGTTTTTTTGTTGTAATTGAAATTTACCTAAAACTAATACTAATCATTTAAAATTCTAACTAAATTTTAGTGCTCAATAAAAATGTTAATGCTAACAAAATTGCTTTTCCAACGCATCTAATTCATTGTTAAAACTTTTTGAAATGAAATCATGTACTCCATTTTATATGTTATTTTTTCTTTATATCTTTATATTTTTTTTGTTTTTTCAAAATTCTTATAGTACATATAATTTATAATGATTGAGAGATGTGGATATTACTACGAACAAACGTGTTGACAACACAACGCGCTCCCATTGAAGATGCATACACACGCGTCATAGTTAGTAGTTCATTCTACCAACATTGCTGTTGCTGCATACTTTGTGATCAGTGAAAAAATCGTGCCTTAATCTATATTAACTTTAATTCACATGCACAGCGCAGCAAATACGTTGATACAGCGTCAGTTACCTGATTCAAGACCAAACTAAGGTTTTCATATACTTATTTTAAATGCGATTTGTTGTTTTCTTTATATATTTTACCACTATTTGTTTGTTAAAAAACTGTATACAAGTACTACTCTGTCCCCGTTCCCTCTCTATTCTTTATTATGTTAATTTTTAGTTTATTTTTGCTATACATGGCTTAAGTTTAATGCAAAAATTAGAATACAAATTGTTGGTACACAAGTGGTGAAAAGCATAACACGATCAATGTATTAAAGATTTCCTGAATTCTTCACTCACACTGGTTTATTGTAGTAGTTTTGGTTAAAATACAATTTAATTTTGCACTTTTATTTCGTTCTGCTTGATTTTTTAAAGTAGTCTATGGACATTGAAGTACATAATTGAATACTTTTTTTAAATATTTAATTACTAAAAATGTATCGATTAGTATCCACTTATTTTATTTTATCATTAACTCTGAGATATTGATACCTAAGACCGAATTTAATTAAAAAAATTGCTACTGTACAGCATATTGTTATTCTTTTTGTTCTAGCATCAGAAAACTCCCAAATAATTTTGCGTTCGAGCGGTTGTCTTTGACCGGATAAAAAACGCCTATACATTGTTCTCGATGCTGATGGCTTCTGCGTAAACTAAAAATTGTACCTAAAACAAGCTTAGAATACATATATTAATGTTCCCTTAATTTCTCAAAAGACACATAAAGTGTAGACGCTTCGCCGACAATGTTATCTTTACTGTTAAAACGTTACTTTAAATCCCAATTATTGATATAATTTTTGTATGAATTTTATCCATCTTTCGAAAATAACGGTTTTTGATTGAACCATTGAAATTATGTGGTGCTGTAGTAAAAAAGGAAAGCACTTTTGGTCCCCTCAAAATGTGTTTTCAAATTATAAAACGAATGAAACGTCCAAAAAAAAAAACCGAAATATTTTATACCGGTCAGAAATGCATTCTGAAGCTTTACTTTGCCAAACGATGTGTGATTAGAAATCTACCTTGTGAACACGATTTGAAGTATAAATATATAAATCGATTACTTGAACGAATAGCTTTGTTTATAGTTTTATTTATTTTAGTTTTTTCTGCTTGAATTATTACCCAAACCTTTTATTTTTTTTATGAATGTAATATTAACACATTTTACATAGTTCTCAATCATTCGTTTGCACTTAATTTTTTCCAAACTACTAATGCTTTACTGCTTTTAGAACTTTAGGATGCGCACATGTGTTTACATACTTTTAAGTCACATACTAATGTGTAATCCAAGCAACATTTATTACAAACATTGTCTATTACATACACCTGCGTACCCTGAACATCAGACAGGTGTACCCTGAAAGGCCCAGAAAGGCTTTGAAGCACAACTGCTTTTTTAGTATTTTGCAAGCGAAGCTTAAAAATCTTTTACCTAACAATTTATAAATATTCGTTGATTTTTAATAAATAATGCGCATATGTATGTATGTATATTTGACATATTCACTTACATTTTACAACTTACAGATGACAATGATATGGAAAACAGTATCCAACTGGAGGCGAATCAAACGATTGAGAATCGCGGCGACAAGAGTTATTTAATTGTGTGGCATGTTAGTCAACGCTAGTTTTTAAGTCCGTACACAATTAGAAAGTGTGGCTAGTGGGTATATTCTTAAATAGATGATTATCTAATTGGTTTGCAAGCGATTGGAGACAAAAAAAAAATAGTACATATATAATTATCTATAATTTAACAGAGTATGCAAATGATAATCCCAGTAAAAAAGATGGTATAATGTATAAAAGATGTACATTTATTGAAAGCAAGTAAAGATTAAATAATTATATGAAATTGTATAGTAAATGTTGTTTTGGACTTAGCTTTGCATTGATAAACATTTCGGCTTGCACATTTTCTTAAATTTGAAATGAGTTTGCCTATTTGCGGGCAAAATTTAGGAGCTAAATACTTGAATGTCTTACTGATAACTTTTCGAAATTTCAACTTTCAATTTATACACATAAAAATGAAAATGTAGTTGTAGCTTAAGAATTACGTACAGTGATAAAACTCAAACCGGTCGAGTAAACAATATACATAAACAAATAAACTAACCAAAAAGACGTTTAAACGTTTTATTACTTACATATAATTAGTTTATAGGCACATTAAGACCTCAATCAAGTATGTTATAATAAAATGCATACATATATTGACAGTAGATGTATATGTTTTAATCAAATAGAATGTGCAACTTATTTTCAGGTATAAACATTTTTTGTTTGTGCTGCTATCCCTACAAAACATAGAAAAACAAATAATTGCATTGTTTTCATAAATATAAGAGCTCTGGAATATGAAATTTGTAGAACATTTAAAACATATTTCGATTTATTAACTTGCAAATATACGCATGTACCATATTTAAAGTGTAAAAATATGTGTCTGTGAGGCCTTTTACATAGTAACGCTAATAGTTTTTTTATTTGATTATTTTTTTTTTATTTCAGGACAACTTTGTAAAAAAATGTAATTTGTTTTTATATAGCATTATCTATGTTTTAATAATTTCGTTAACTTCCTTTGTAGTTGTGTTATTTCTATTTTACGAATATTTTATGCTTACGTGTATATTCGTGTACGTATGTGCCTAGTTTTATTTGTTAAACTCGTTCGTAAGCGTCTATATTAACGAAATTGTATCTATTTTAAATTAATTAAAATTCAATAAAAACTAAAATCTTAAACTGATTTCGTTTGTCAACTCTTTTTTGGGAGGTTAGGTATATTTTAAATTCAAGCCAAACAACACCAAAAATTTAAAAATTGAAATAAATATTTAATGTAGTTTAACATAATTATAATGAAAACCAAACATATGAGCAAAATAAATACGATTATATATAAAATAAGAATAGATATATTTGAATACGAATAATTTACATAAACAAATATAACACTTGTGCTTTTAAAAGCTTTTACAGTAAAAAATTTTAAATACGTATAGTTTGTGTTAAATAAAAAAATAAATGTTTACCACAAAAGCAAGCATTAAACAAAATATAAGCTTCTTTGTGTTTTAACATATTGAAATTTACATTATATATTGTGTAAACTGAATTAATTGAAACTGAAATTTATGAATACTAGTCTTGCTTTGCTGTTAAAATCATGCTCGAGATTGCAAATTAAAGTTCCGAACATTACAAATACAAAAATAATTAAAATGAATTTAATCTATTTCAGCTGAGGGTAAGCAAATTTTGTAGATAATAATATTTATACAGTTGTACAATTATCACAAATATATTTATTATTACATACATACACTCATCCAATATATAGTGACATTATACATACAAATAAATGACTTGCCCATATTTCAATTAAATCGGTGTGTTTTTATCAATATCATTACGTTTTCCTTGTACTTGTCCCTAAACTAAATTCCAATAAATTCCGCCGCTTTTCAGTCCATTGTGGAAAGTAGTTTTCTTTAGCCAGGGTCCAAGCTGCTTGATACTCTTTTGCTAATTCTTTATATTGGTGGTATTTTAAATTGGCAAGCTCATTTTGATCGATTTGAAGTTTTTGCCTTATTGTCGGTTCCAACCGTAATATTTCTACAAATTCATGCAAAAGGTTGTATTTACTAATTTTTACTGCAGCTTGCGTGGTGTTATATTCTTTTTTTGTAACACCTTGTCTTTTGCCATTTACAGATATTTCGTAAGGTCTATAAAGAAAACAAAATTATTATTATTGACATAACCTCATTTAATTTAAAATAAAAACTTACTTTAAATGTTTAGAAATGTTACACCATGATATACCCGTAGGAGATGGATTTATTCGGTCATTGTTCGCAGCATATTTAAACGTAACGGTTTCGGCGAATCTTATCGTTGGCTTCTGAACTTTATATTTGATAGTTTTAAATTCTTTGTCAATAAAGCGCTCATATATTGCACGTCTTATAGATTCTTCATTTTTTGCACAACCAACAAAATTCAGTGTTTCAAAATAAATAGGTTGCGTTAGTAATGTGTCCAGCAAAGCTCCTTGCACGCCAAACACATTCCAACGCGCCAGCTTATCGCTACATGACATAGATAATGTGCGGTCACCACGACCGGGTTTCGTTCTCACTGCGCCGACTTTTTGTTGCATGGGATCCTGTTGATCTTGTAAACCGATTAATTTGGCACCAGTGTAGATAGCATCATTCGGAGTTTGTTCTAGAAGAGCACCTACATTATCATCGAAGTTCGGTTTGAACATTTTATTTCTTTCACTTTCATTTTTAATCTTCCGTTTTTTTAGTTTTGGTTGAGTGGGTTCATTATTTTCATTCTCTTCATTCGTACTTGCTTTTTCATTAGCTTCATTCCGAATACAGGCATCACCGCAAGGTGTCTGTGTACTAACGAAATGAAAACTTAGGTCTGCTCGCATTCGAAAGCAAGCATTTTCAGAATCTAAACGGAAAATACATTCATCACTTAATACATTAACTTCTATCTCTTGCTTCAAGTTATGATAAATATACCGCAGAAGAGCACGTCTAGCCAGTACTTCAGCGTGAGAGTCATTTAGGATTAGGCCACGACTACAAAGTTTGCTTTGGCCTACACACTTGGTGCCACAGCCAATAGCTACGACTTCAGTACTTTCTTTTTCATTATTGTGCATTAGTATGGCCGAAAGTATTGTCCACTCGTTCGTGGTGGGCTTTCCAGTTTTTGGTAACTGTTGAAACTCCTGGAACACGAGACTTGCAAGATTTTCGGCTGAAGGTACAACCATATTGTATGATATTTAACGCAATTTGTTTTAATTTATTATAACGTTTAAGTTACTTAAGATAAATGGGAATATTCTTCAAGTGAATGTAAATAAACACAACATGTTGACACACATTTATGGTCTACAAAACCTTAAAAATCAGCTGTTAGACATTTGACCTTCCTGTCTTCCCTTTTCAACATATTCGCATTTTATCAGAAGTCAGAACTCATCAAGAATCGCATAAAGTTGATCATTTACTTTGCAGAAAACTATTAATCCATATTTTATTAAATATTTAGCATAATGTTTAATTTATCTTATAGAAATAATTGTGTGTAGGGCGTAATTAGGGCGATTAGTAATGGCGCTTTTGGAGGCATTTCGGGCGAATTGGCTAATAGCCACTTTTGGCTGTATTCTTTTTACTGGTGGATTATGCCTACTCTCCTGGAATGAAGTAAGTTGACATAGCTAACTTGGTGTGATTGTGATTTAAGCAAAATTTTATATTTTGGAAAATTATAGGGACGAGCTGTGCATACAATTTTATCTCTTGATGAAGCGCTGGATGATGCAATAACTTTGGATCCTAATGAAGAGTTAGAGTACAATTACAATGGTCGGATAGTGCATATAAACGGTGCTATAGTGATTGGAGAACCACTTACAGAACCAGACTACAATATTCAAGTGCTTGCCGTAAAATTGAAGCGTCGGGTTCAAATGTTCCAATGGGTGGAGGAGTCAGTGTGAGTGCATTTATAATGAATCTCACATAAATGTAATCTTATAGATTGAAAAATATTGGTAACGAAACAAAGTCATCGATTATCTGACTAATGTGTCACATATAAATAACGAAGTTTCTTTTTTCTGCAGGGAACACAATTATGGCGAAAGTATTGCATCTGTTCAAACAGAAAGTCGTACATATTACTACTATACCGAGTGGCATGATAAATTAATTGACTCCCGTAATTTTTACATACGAACGGGACATCAAAATCCTGATCGCTTTCCCATAGAAAGCCAAACACAAGTTGCCGATGCGGTCTTTATTGGCAAGTACGAACTGGGTAACGAAATCAAGAATAAATTTACAAACTACGTGGATTTGACTTCAGATACAAGGCCAGACGATCCTACAATAAAAATGCATTTAGGACTATATTACCACACAAACGATGTTTTTAATCCGGAAATAGGCGACATACGCCTACTATTTTCCTTTGCCGGTATGGAGGGTGAAATGGTAAGAATAAGAAAAAAACGTTTACATTTGCTTACTTATCCTAATATAAATATATATTTATTTTAGTACACTGTAGTAGGAAAGCTGATGAATAACAAAATATTGCCTTATCGAACGAGCCGTGGCGTAGATATACTGCTAGTATATAATGGAGAACTTGGACTTGCGGAAGTTTTTAAGCGAGAACATCACGCACAACGGCTTACAACATGGGGCTATCGCTTCATGGGTTGGGTGTTGGTCTTCTTTGGCGTCACGTGCACATCCAAGCTTTTACACATTATATGTAAGTATTTTCAAAATGTAAGTTTCATAAATAAAAAAAATGTACTTCGTTCTTTCAGTGAGCCACATTACTTTTCTCGCTGTATTAGCGCCGGATCCGCAGTTCCCCATGGGTGCTAATATCATGCTGTCATTATCTCTTGCACTTATTATCGCTTCAGTTGCGTGGATCTTGCATCGTCCAATGATTGGTGCTAGCTTGTTGTTTGCCGCGGCATCACCCTTTGTGTGGTGTGCTCGTAGTGTAACAAACTACCAACGCGTCAACTGAAAATTAATTTAATACTTACGGTAAAAACTCTTACGGTAAAAATTCTCCTCTAGTCATTAGTTATTTGTTTAATAAAAGTTTATTTTTAGTATATACACATATATTTTTTTATGTAAATATATTGAAAATTACCGTAATTAAAAACGTTTTGCTAACAAATTTCAGATAATAACAGTACTACTGAGCACTAAGTAAGTGTATTTACATTTTAGCTTACTTAATAAATTATTATTTTAGTAATTAAATAATGTTTAGTTTTGGTAGTTTTCGTAGACATTTTCATTAACAGAATTACCAGTATTACCGGTTTCAGGTGCACCAGCGTTTGAAGTAGATTTAATTTCACCATCATGCGATATTGGGGTGGATGTGTGTACGCTGGGGCTTTGTGATTTAGTATTTTCTTGGTCATTGCTTGATTGTTCTTCGAAACGTACAAATGGTTCGAAACTATTAATATGCACTGAACCGCGATGTAAAGTACCTGATTCCGCCTCAAAAAGTATTTCGTTAATGAATTTTTCTGCCAACAAACGTTGCTCACGTTGTAAACGTTTTAGCTTATGAGTCCAGGTCCGTGCAATAGATTCCTCTTCAGGAAATGTACTGGAAAGGTAATCACATGCTATACTAAGTAACTCATCTGGTGTTTGACCGGTGGCACCTGTAGCATTCGATGGTGAAAAACGCAAACGTTTTGCTGAGCCAGAGAGAGAATCTGTTTGTTGCGCTGTGTGATTGTAATCTGATGAATTTACGGACTGCCCATTTGATGACGAATTCGTTCCTGCCACTTGGGATCCCGGCGGGGGAGGAGTCTGTTCTGGCTCTAATTTTTGTGTATGCCCAAAAGATTTGTGAAACATCTCGGCAATACTAGGAGGCGATTGTACTGCATTAGCTCCCATCATTGAACGAAAATTATAACTGGACCCTGGTGGGTCCATGAACGAGGATTGTGTTTGGGAATTTTCACTGAATGCGGAAAATGAGTCTCCACGAGTACTTGGATTGACAGCTAGAAACTTTTCGGTGTTGCGTAAGAAATCTAATTCAAGAAAAGTCCAGCAACGTGGATGATGAATAGTTCCATTGCGTCGTGCACTTTCAACCACTTTCAATTCTTTGCGATAGTTAGTGCGCAGTGTGTTGATTTTTTTCTTAACGTCTTCAACATTTGCATCTCGCTTGAGATAACGATAAATGGGTACAAGTTGTTCGTATGCTTCGGCGCGCTTATCGCGATTTGTGTAATCCCGTAAAGAAGTGTCCCATAACACTGGTAAGTCACGATATGTATGTATGAATGCTCGCAAAAAGTGACGATTTTCTTCGGCACCAGTCATTTGCTTCATTGGAGTGAGATACTTATCCGGTGCCAGCATTTTGAATTTTGACAGTTATTGAAAATGGGATTAGACGACCGGAAACGGAATTAATTTTTACATCAACAAGTTGTAATTTTAATTCCACAGCAATAAACGAAGTTATTACACCAATTCTAAACTAGTGGAAGGATTGACAAACAATTATATACTGACGGACGTATTGAAGAACTGTCAATTTTGCTGTTTGACGTATTGCTGCATTGATGTATTGTTCACGTTAGTGACATATAGGCACAACGAGAAGTGCGGTTGGCCAACCGAATACCGGTTTGAAAATATTGTACTTATTATTTATGGAAATGGTAATAAATAATAATGATGTGTTATTTTAATAATACCAACATATTACCCAATTCAATATATACATATGCATATAGAACACAATAAGGACTAGTAAGTGCTTAGATATCTATATATAATATGTATGTAACGATATAATTTAACTTGTAATTTAAATAGATCATTAAATGTGATCATGTAACTTTGAAGTCCTCTCTTCTTATCTCTCCTAATTATATAAAATAATTCATAATAACATGTATTAATATTTACTTTTGAAAATACACAGCGACACCTGTGTTAAACTAGCAAGAAGAACAACGCGTTCCTATCGTGTGGCAATAAAATTCCCATGTCAACCTCTTTTGACAGCGTCAGAGGTAATTGAACACAGCGTAACCTTACTTTTTCATAGCATTTATCTGTCCGTTGAGTTTTAATTTTTGAAGGCAGAGCGCCGCAGTCAGTTGAATTTCATTGTATTCGTAGCGCCAAGTAGCGCAGCGACGCAGCGTCTTCGTTTGTCGTTGTTTTCTACTTTGTCTTCTGTTCACTTTGGAATTTAGCGGATGCGGCGGTGAAAACTAATTTTCTCTTCGGGAGTAAAATGAGGATTTTTTTAAATTATTCGAATTGTAAATGCCATAAAAAGTTAGAAGAATGTAATCAACTGACACAGTAAAAGAATGAAGAAAATAATAAAAAGTGTAAATTTTATTCAGAGAAAACTGTGAATTTGCTAGGACGGTCCAGAACAAAAGGCTTTAAATATTTTGCGCGCCCTTGAATCCGTGCGCCCAGTGGCAAAAATGTCAAAGAAGTGTGTTGTAAATGGTTCTGTACAATTTGTGGTGCTGATAGTATAAGTGAGATTTTAAAGAAAAGAATATTTCTTTTTAAAATAATATTCGTTCGATAAAAATTGTGTTACTTATAAACCAGGTGTCTGTTGCTTTCCACTAAGCTACGGTATTTTCCATCGCCGATCGGTCAACAGCTGCAACAACCCCAGTTCTGTGTACAATGAATGCTGGTTTTTGCGCATTTTAGAATTAACACGTATGGAATTTTAATTGAATTATTGAAGTTTTGTGCTTTTTTCGAATTAAAAATTACGTGTCCTCTCAGCGAGAAGATTAGCAATTTAATAAATTGTCTACATAAAATATCTGGAATATCAAAAAATTTGTATGGACACAATGGAAACGATAGATGAACAATCTAAAAGTGGTAAGTTATGATGTATAGTATAGTGAATGTTTTATAAGTTAAATTTTTTTTTTATTTTTTAAAACACTGAAGACAACTCGATGATATGCGATAACATAAGTAGATACAACATATGTATATATTTACGCACATATTCTACCTGTTACATTTTCCGCAGCTTTGAGAAGTTACTTATTGTGGAATTTAGCTATTATTAGTTTACTTTTCACTTCAAGCAAATACAATACTTAAGCAATGTTTAAAAAGTAATAATTTGTGGTAATAATAATTTAACTTTAAGATATTTTTATATCACATAATTTGCTATAAACATGTGGACGAGCATACATAAATATTATATGCACCTGAGGAATTATTCCAACGACGTAAAAGAAAGGTGAATGCCAATTGCAGTTATTTAATATTAAATTACAAAATGTATGACATTAATAGATCCAATTTAAGAATTAAATTAATTTTGTTTAACGATTTAAAGGATAATAGATTTGCGCTGCATAACAAATCAAGTGTTTACATTTAATTATCCATATAATTTACATATATGTACCTGCTACAATATAACAATTCAGTTTGATTTTAACGGTTGAAATTAATAAAGCCTGTAGGCAGCTGTGAATAAATAAAAACTATATTTTAATTTACATTCATATCTCATACATAATGTATGACTACGTATATTCATTCAAGTGTACAAATGTATTTATGTTATATACACATACATAACAATACAAATTTAACCGATCTTTTAATATTTTGCCAGAATAACGTCACTACGCTTCTTCTTTTCTATCTTATTGTTTTTACTGCACCACAAAAAATTAAGCCTTTTTTCTGATTTGCGTGCGAGAATTTTGTTGGAATCCACAGGGTAGAAAAATTTGGCGCTTATGCTGTATACTGTACATTAGAATTCTTGTCGAGAAATTCACTTAATTCGCTTATAGATTTTGGTATCACGCAAGAACGTATACTGAAGACTTCTCTATTTCTATATGCATACATATGTGTATATATATACATATATACTAAACGTCAAAATCAAATGCCCACATATAAATTAAAAATAATCTCTTATCATTAGAATTATAAAATATATTTTGACACTTAGAGTAACGAAAAACTGAATTTTTTTTAGTATATTTATGAATTATGTATGCAAATATGTCTATGTAAGTTCAAGCTAACATTTATTTTCTTTTCGACAAATACAAAACTTATCTGAAATTAAAGTATATATAAATAAAGATTCTAAATAGCAAATAGTCAAGGCGTGTATATTTTTTTCTTTTCCTTTTATAAATGGTAAATGCAGAGAGTTTGATTTTGATAATTGATTTTGTATATTTATGAACAAGTATGTAGATATTCTAGGTATTTAGGTAGAAATACTCCTGCAACAAACAAGAACAAAAGCAAACAATTGGTATTTGCAAGAGTGAACATGTGGAGCGAAGATAAAATAGTAAAGGGACTTAAGTCAACCAACAGATGATTGTTCGGCGAGCAGACCGGAGATCAGCCAGGCGTTAAACAAACATACAAACATACAAACATACTTGTGGAAGTAACCGCGACGAGTGAATTATGCTTGCCACATTTATATGTACGTAATTGATGTAGCTATTTGCTCAACTGCTGCAGTGAGATATCGAGTTGCTCGCACTTTACTCCATGCTATGTCACTGGTAAATTTAGCTACACGGACATGCCTTTTGATGCTGCGGTCTGTCGCTTCCTTGCAACTTCTTAGAGTAATAACTTTTGTTTGCATTTTATGAACGCAAAACCTGATTTTAGCTTAATTTACGCTAAGGTTACAGCTAAATTTTGAATATAAACTATGAAGGTGCAGAGATAGCCAGACATACATGGATACTTACATACACATGTACATATGTATGTATAACTACGTATATATGCATATACTTGTAGGGGTATAGAAAAAACGCATATTCTATGGAATGGAGACAAAACAAAGCAAGAGAGATTATTTTTTAATTTTTCCTAAAAATATAGTATTCAAGTTTGAATATTTGGAGATAGAAAACACCGATTTACCAAAGCTATTAAATAAAACATTTTCTAATTTAAATTTTTGAATTAATTGCTTATAATTTCCATACGCACATATGAAAAAAATGAAACATATTGAAAAATATATTGAAGGATTCTTAAATTTATATTGAACTTTGCTTCCGGTTATCATTTTAAGATATGTATGTATGTATGATCGTACATACATAGTTATTTAATGGCAACCACTTCGTGAATTTCGTCAAGAAAGTTGATTCCAAAGTTCACAAATTTTCTATTTAGTAAAAAAAATCGTATTTTTAAGTGATTCAATTTTGCCAGTCATTCTAATTATTACATACATATTTACATACGATGTTCCGATGTACCATGAAATATAAAGGGTATTCCTTAGCATTTTACCAAATGGAATTGCGTCAAATGCTAATGCGTTTGATTAAAAATCTCAGCTATTCATTCACGTGCACACTTATATACTCTGTTATTTAATGCAAAAATACCGAAGCAAATTATTTTCATTGATTGATGAATAAATTGCTTTTAAATATTTATTCCTTCCAACATGGGATGGGCTGGGATTTAAAATAGAAATATACGAATTTGGGGTTAATATAAACATGATCTATTATTGGAAGTTTCCTGATTAATAATATATCGTTTTTTCTTTTTATACAATATTTTTTTTATATTGTAATAGAATTTTTACAATACTTCTACTAACATTTCACTAAATTGTTTCTATACATTTATTTTATATTAAATAGTGTAAAAATAGCTTTAGATGAATATTAAATTTTTTCTTAAATTCAATTTATCCACACAACAAGAAAGGATTGCATGCTAAGAAATTAGCCATATATTTCGTCGCCAATGCAGAAAGGAGTTTTGCACGAAAGAACTTTGGGCACCCCGGTGGTATATAGAGCAGCGTTATTTTTTTTAAAGCGCGACCAAAGAAAGAGAAAGAAAGTCCTACGGAAAAACCCAGAATTAAAAAAAAAAAAATGCAATTGTGTGACTAATTATGCGAAATACTTCTTTTATGGTTTCTAAGATGTGGCAACACTCGCTTTTATCATAAATGTAAAGACACAAATATTTTGAACTATGCCAAATAATTAAAAAAAAATTAAATTTTCTTTAAAAACGCACGAAAAAAATATTGGTGAATTTCAATGTGCAAAGTCTAATATCTACATCTTTATATCTTTGTATCTATGTCTACATCTTTTATCTATATATCTATATATCTACATATATATTTCCATATATCCATATATCCATATATGTATGTATATATATATCTATATATCTATATATCTATATATCTACATATCTATATATCTACATATCTATATATCTATATCTATGTCTATATCTTTATAGCATTAATTGAAAAATGTATTTAATGTGAAATATTTAACATTTAAACACAAAAACCATAGAAATATGTAAGTCCATATGTAAGTCTGCGACAGCAACACTATATATTATTACTCAGAAGAGAATCCGCTATCCCCCGTATATATCTTGACCCCGAATTCCGGGCTTATTCTAAAATTTACCCATATTTTTCGTCGCTATTATAAGTATATTTATATATATTTTTTAAAGCTCTTTAAAAGGTATGAGACCGCATGCGAGCTACAAAATTAGAACAACAAACTAAATACATATATTTTTTTTTCACATGTTATATATAACATTATATCGCTTCAAAACTTTTAGTGTTCTATCTTACCTGAATCGCCCAATTAATATATGTACAGTACACACTCAGCGTATCTCTCTACTCTTATGTATATACGTATATGTGTGTCCATATGTTTATCGCATGGCATTGCAGTGAAATGCATTGGATATCTGTCAATGTTTCAGTTAACAAAGTGATTTCGGTTGCCCAAGTAAAGCATCGTTAAATTGTACTGCCTCTGTTCATTTAATTTGGCAATTGGCCAATAAATGAGACATAGGGAATTTCTTGCTGTAATAAAAACTAGAATTGAAATGCTTATAGTTGGATCACATTAGTAGGTGATCAATGGAACTTGATCGAATAAATAAATATTCATCATTGCGAATAAACAATGAAAACCAAAATATTTACTTTATTTTTAGGCACAAAGTTTTTCAATACTTATTACATCGGCTTGTAGTATAATATCATAATCAATTACTTTTTTATACATATGTATTTAAGTAAATTCATTTGTTTTATGCCTAACAACGTGGATTATTTTAGTAGGTTAGAGAGATTTTAATATGAATTACATTAAATGTGTGCCTCCTAAATAATTATGTAAATTCTTATTTAATATTTTGATATAAATTTGCAGCATTCACTGTAATGTGGTTGGTTGAATGATTGGTTGTTTGAATGATTGGTTGGTTGAATGATTGGTTGTTTGAAAAGGGAGGTCGAAAATATACAATCAGCAGCCTTAGCTGAGGCCTCTCAGTGTGGGTAAAACGTCCTTAGATTTTAGCACGGAATTTCACAAATCATCTTCGACTTAATTCGGTAAATGCTAAATACTGCTAAAATTTATACTTAACAAGTAAGGAAGTGCTAAGTTAAGGTGCAACCGAACATTTTATCCTCTCGGAAATTATCTTATCTTATGATAATTCGCAATTTGACCGATTTATTCGACACAAAGTCCACTAGAATATTGGAAATCATTATAATTAGTATATAAAGGCTGGAGTAATTCGTGGTTTTGTGAAATTCGCAACTAAAGTATAGAGTATCCAAGGTTACACGTTCACTTAAATTTGCTACGATATCTTACCGATATCGAGTTTGGTCACAAGGACACATAAATACCTTCAAAGGGCGCCCCCTGAATTTCATTAATATATCTCACAGATCGACCAGTATTTTCGACAAAAAGTCAGCCATACGTACGGAGCTCCACATATTGGATATCAGGGGACTTGAATGGTTTTGGTCCGATTTCGATAGTATTAAATTATTAGATGGCGTATCTTGAAGCACTATTTGTGCAAAGTTTTATTTCGATATTTTCATTGGAGCTTGATTTATACACTTTAAAATGGAATAAAAAATGTGTTTTATAGAAAAAAGGAATTTCGCCCATTTTCACCATTTATCGTAAGGATGTCAGGGTGATAATATGCAGGAAATTTTTGAAATTTGCAATTGTTGAAGTGGTTATTGAGATATACAAATTCACCTAAAAGAGAGCGAAAGAGGAGAATTGTCTATTTTTACACCGATTCTCACGCAGCCTTTCCGTACCCTCTTTATCGTGAAATTTAATGGTTCTGACGAGTTTCTTTAGCGAGTTATCGCACTCTTACTAGTTTGCAATATAACCGTTTTATGGGGAGAGGGCGTGGTTTTAATCCGATTTCACTAATTTTCACATTGAGAAGGTGCTAGAAAGACTTATCTTCAGCGAGTTTGGTTGATATAGTTTGACTGGTTTATGAGCTATGTATTTTAAATGTATTAGGGGCAACACCCATTTTCAAAAAAATTTTTAAACTGCAGATGGCCCTCGACTGTGATTACTTGTACCAAATTACTGTTTTGTACCTTAATTTATTGCTTACTTAGAGCATATTAGAGGCTTTCGCTTAACGGAATTTCGTGGGCGTGGCACAAGTCCGATTTCGCCCATGCAACGTTCTGCTAGCGCCAAGAAACACCTGTAAGAAGTTTAAATAAGATTCCTCATTTTTTATTCAAGTTATAGCTTGCCCGGACGGACAGACGGACGGACACCCGGTCCCGGATGGTCAAATCGAAACTTAGAAAAAATGTTTCAATTCTGAAACTGGAGGTTACATTGTGATTAATAGCTACAACTTAAACCACAAAGAGTTAACATTATTATATTGGCTTGAAAACTTACCCATGTATGCCTATTGGCAATTTTTCAATGTTGTTCCCTTAGATAAGCTAAAGTTTATTTCTCCTAACGAATCTATTATCAAATATATTAGTATAATGTTAACAATATTTTCTAATTTGCTTTGTTGCTTCTAAACACTTGAGTATACATTTCATATTACATTTACGTGTGTATGGAATACAACATGAAAGGGAGTGCACCTAAAAGTCAACAAAGTGCAACAAAAACACCTGTTATTTACCACACATTTTTTGTCATCTAATTATTTACGTAGTAATATGCATCGTTGTTTCCAATGCAAATTTCACGCTTTGCGAGTATACAAGTTACGTCAATTTTATACCTGTAGAAGCCCATGTTTTAAGATAGTTTTTAGATAGATGGCGACGTCTTCGATAAAAGTTCCGAAAATTTCATGAATTAGCTCAGTTCCAAATGCTATGGTAAGGACAACTCCACTTTATAAAAGTAGAATTTGATAGTTCAGAGTTTTCTCAGACTTCACCAGTCTTGTCATTGTATGTCATGATGAATTTTTGACGAGATTTTTTTTTTGTATATTTTCCAGGTCTATCGAACACAAACTAAATGAAGTAATGCCAAAAAATAGTTCCTAATGATCGTTTTTCCCTTCTCTCAACATAGTGGATGCAATTTATTCCATGGCCATCCCAAAATATAGATGCCAAAATTTTGCCAGCTTATTCTTATATAATACTGTTCATCAAGTCACCTTTTAATATTAGCAGCAAAATGCCGTAACATGCTTCTCCCAAAGCCTATATCTAATGATCCAATTGTTCGACAGCTGTGGAATGTATCTTTGGTAGGGTAGGTCTAACTACAAAAAATTCAACATCGATTCAATTCTACTGTACATGCTGATTTTAGTATTAGGTATAGCAAAAAGAAATTTATTATTTTTGCATTAAACTGAAGGTTTCATTTAGCTTAGTTAGAATTATTCGATTTAGATCAAATATGCATCGTTTTTATACCGTTCGATAACTTGATGCCATTTTGAAGGTAATTTCATAATTCTACTCTCATAAAAACCCTCGTCCCTATTGGCAAAAAACTGGTACAGTTGATTTTCACAAGCTTCTCTTGAGGCGAATTTTTCAGTAGCAAAATCTTTCGCTAGTTGCGGACTCTAAGGTGGAAGCTGCCAACCAAGCCCCGGACTTTCCGGCGACTCATTTTCGATATGTCTGGCCCGGTGTTGTTCTGATGGAACACAATTCCTCGCCTATTGACCAAAACTATCCGCTTCTGGGTGATTGCTTCTTTCAGACGGCCCAATTCTTGACAGTGCAGGTCCGAATTAAGAGTTGGGCGTAGGGGAGCAGCTCATAGTAGATGATTCCCTGCCAATCCCATCAAACATATAGCAAAACCTTCCTGAACAACAATTCTAACTTAGCCACCATTTGCGCCGGCTAAACGATTCGCCCACCACCGTTTTCACTTAAAGTTCACTTAAAGATTCGTAGGTGGAAATTCGGTGCAAGCGGTTTTTGCGTTAACTCATGTGACAACCATACATCGAACTTCTTTTTTTTATCCAGCCTTATTTGAATGGTTCCAAATGATATTTTGTGCAATGTTTAGCTCCTGGACAATCTAAACAGTGCTTACTTGACCGGCGTACTCCACGATTTCCATTACTTTATCGATATTTTCGGCAAGTGGCCTTCCAGAGCGTGGTGCATTTTTGACATCAAAATTAGCGGAACGGAATCGACGAAACCAAATTTGCGCTTAATTGGCTGTTACAGTATCAGAACCATAAACACTATTCACATTTTCAACCGTCTGGCTTGCGTTTTCGCTGGTGTTGTTGTTCATCTTTGACGCGTGCTCAAACAATACTGCAATCAAGCAATCACTGTTTGAGAAGTTTTTTTTTAGTGGGAAATCTCATCTTTCCAAAGTCATATAGTGTTACCCGATTGCACTTATGCAACATGAGATACTGAATACTAAAACCATATATTGGAAAAATACTGGATTTCTTTTTACTAGACCTAATATTTACTCAAACATACAAATTTGCGAATTAATACATGTAACAGTACCACGATACTTACCAGATACCATGATACTTATCCCCACATTTTCTCTGTCAAATGTCATAAATTGTCATTTCACATGATCTTTCCAAACACACATTTCCATTTCGTTATTGTTTATGGTATATTATTATTCTTTCCTATAGTTTTGTAAATACAAGTGGAGCACACAAGTGCGCCGTCGTCGTCCATATGCTGAATTATTTGTTTTGCAATTTTCAAATTAAATATTGTACAGCGGGCGAACTAGTCACTAGTCACAGCGACTAAGTACACACATACATATATGCATACGTACAAATTTGTGTATTTATTGGCTGAGCGTAGAAGATGAAAATGTGTCTTGCCTTTGCGCGCCCAATATGTATAATATTTTGATTGCGATTGCGTTCTGATGTGGTCGGTTGCTAACCAACCAACCGACCGCCCACCCGCCCGCCGACCGCCGCAACTCAAGAGGCCACCTCCAGCGTCTTGTCGCTTTGAGTTTAATTGGATTAGCAGCATGATGGTTGCACATGCATAAATACAAATACAAATAACTGATATTAAAGGCTTATTTAGCTGAAACCATAACTGTTGCACAATTCAACGTACATATTCTTTATTGGTCCATGCAGTTGATTATGTGGGAACACATCAGATACTTTGGCCTGTTCACCTACTCTTCTCGGCTCGACTTCTTGGAGTATGTAATCAAAATGAAGTATGCAGGAGATGTGAAATTAGTAGTGGAAATGCATGTGCACTTTCTCTCATTTTTTGCGCCTTTTATTGTATTCTGATCCTTGACTTGCGTTCTAATTAAAATACTAACGGCAATGAAACGTTTGATTGGCTGAATATCATGCTGCTTAGCAGATATTCATACAAATAATATTTTCACAAACATACAAACGTATATGCATACATTTATACACACAAACACTTGTGCACATTCAATCAGTCAAGTATGGGAGCTTCTTCCATTAAGATGGCCCGCGTATGAAATTGTGGAAAGTGCAATTTTACAAGCATACATACATACACACATACACACTTCCATACATCTGTAAACTATTAGCATACTGCATATCTGTGTTGAATGAGCGTTTGATTTAGTATCTTTGCAATACAGTTGCAATGCAATGATTTGCGCAATTTTCAAGTTGCTTTCAATAAATGATCCCCCCCATTGCTAACCGAACCTAACATGCGCAATAAATAACTGAAAATATTGTAATGAAAATATTTTCCATGGCCTGCAGTTCCATTGTTCTTTGAAATATGATTTGTATTGTCAAAGTGATTTCAAATAAAAAGGAAAAATTAATAAATTAAAATTGCATTTCGGTCATTTAATGACGTCCGCCGTGATCTTCTACAGAAACGTGCAGTTTTGATATTTGAACTTTCGTCTTATTGTAATTTTGAACACATTTCCGGATAATTTTCTGAAGTTCTAGATTCATATATGTATTAACTATTTGTCTGAAGTTGTATTAATTTAAAATAGTATACTAAAAGGTGATTCTGAAATTGTATAGCATTTCAAAGAAAAATAATTTTTTTTTAATCAAATTTCAATTTAATTATTTAACAATTGTTTGTTGTTTTTTTTTTAGTATTTTATATAACGTTTATGTGATTTTGAAACTTTTGGCTACCATTCTTGTAATAAAAGGCATATTTAGTTCTAAATAGGCCTCTGTCTGCCCGTTTACATCTTCATTGTTGGAAAATTTCTTTCCATCGAACATGCTCGAAGTCTGGGAAAAAAGTCGCTGGAGCTAGGTGTGGATCATTGTCTCGATTGAAACTCGCGCGGCATCCACTTTTCGTAGAACTTTCACATACCCAAATAAAAATGTATGTTTTTGAAGGTTAGGGTTAGGGGTTAGGGTTTACTACAAAACATATAGATTCAACTCTAGTGGCGCCATTTCATGATAATGTTACAAACTTACTAATCAAGCATCTATTTATAATTTCACACCGACACTGTGATGGCCGAAACTAGGGTTCTGTTGAACTGCTTTGTGAACTGCTTTTCACTTGCTCGTATTAACTAGGGCCCAAGTGGAATGTCAGCGCTTCTCTACCGGTCAAATACATATGTTTTCCACGACGCATTTTCTTCACCCTCTAAAAGCTATTCTGACGTCCAGAATTCATCCGATACCTGTCCACAAGTTTCTTAAGTAAAAAACCCAAAATGGTCTTATGAAGCCCAAGAGAAAGTATCGGAAGTATTACAATTGCTTGTACTGTTTGAGTCGTTATACTATGTTAGTTCTCTGTATAGTTTGAGGACTGTTCGATAAGTACTTAGCCGTCTGATGGCCGCAAGAGAAATTTACTATAGTATTTCGATTTTGTTTCGACCGCGTGGAAGCGAGCGTGCCCGCAGATATTAGAAAAATGGAAAAAGAGCATTATCGGACAGTTATTCATATTCAATTCGTGAAGGCACGTCGGTTTTTGATGAGCCACGTCCAGCTGTCCCGAAAACGCTTATCAGGGAGGATAATTCTTTAAGTCAATCGAAAATTCCAACAATTTAATAATTTATTTTAAAGCTTTCTGTGCCTGTGTGTAACTTTTTGTTTACTTACACAGTTTATAAATGTTCAACATAAATATAGAGAAATAAAGAGACGTCCGTATACCTCTTATAGTTCTTGGGCCACTTTAATTGTTGTTGTACGTACATATGTACTTTTGGAGGCATTTAATTGAAGACAAATGATTATGCAAACTGTTTTGTATACGCGCCTCTTCATCTTTATTTTCACACAAAACTATGTGGCTAAATTTTTTAATTTGTTTTGCATTGAAACACATCGGAAAAAAAGCGAACGAAACAAACCAATTGCCAGGTTTCAATTATGCATAGAAAAAAAGAGGGAAATATTGAAGGAAATTGAATTATTGTGGCACAAGTGGTGGAAGACAAATTGCACTAAAGGAAAGAGCGAATAATAATAAATTAAAAAACAAAATGAAATGCGAAAATCAGCGAAAGCGTGAAACTAGAACAAAACGTGCAGGCTATCTATTGTCGAACACCTTGATAAATCTAATTTTATAATGCCTTCAAATTAAATTCTTAAAAACTATTTCTGTAGAGATTTGTAAAAGTTTCGCCAACACCGTTAATCACCTTTATGAGTAATAGAAATCTAGGTCTGAATAAGAAACGGCTTAATGATTCTCATTTATAATACAGAGTTACATAATTAAAAAGTCTAATTTTGCATTTTTGTCTTACAAGGAAATCGATAAAAAAATAAATTTTTGTTTAGGGGGCTGTATTGTCTATATAATTAATTAGATCGGTATGGAAACTTTAGCAAAGAAACAAAAAATAAACGAAAGTTGTATCTTATTCTTAAGTTAGCTTTTAAGGGGTTAGGCCAATCTAAGATTTTCACATAGTCGAAAGTTTTTTTTTTTGGCTTAAAGTGCACTTTAGGGTCCTAAAAACATTAATCAATTTGTAGAATAGTAAAAAAAAAGTTGTTTCCCTGTCTAATCTGCTGTAGTGACACAGCGTTTGGGTCAGTCAGCTTCAGGGCGGAAAACTTGAAACGCGTTCCCATATTTTATTTTGTGTCAGACATTACGATTTCCTATAATCACCGTCGGCTGTCGAAGACCTCTTGCAAAAAGAAATTTCGAAAATTGGTCCGCCCTTCTGTATCAAACGTAAGTATAAAATTTTAGAACTAGAGTGCCCTAACCTTTTTAAGAAGTTAGAACAATTTGAAGACTACAAGGTAAAGTTCAAGCATCTAATGGAAAAGTCACCCAACAATATTTGTCGAAAATGCTATTAAATAATGTTGATTAAATCAAAAACAAAGCATTGGATTGATTGAGTCTCTAAAAATCTTAAATTGTCGGATATATAATTTTTTTAATATCTACAAAGTATCTTTTACACTCGTTTTATGGGGCATTCGTATCTTCAACGAAGTGTTTTATCACAATCGAGACCGTTTGGATTGGAATTTTCCGATATTTTCTAACTTTGGCTGAAAGGTCAATCTGAGAGCAAGAAATCCTAAATAAATATTTTCACACTACATTTTTATGGTTATTATCTGTGCAAAATTTGTAGAGAATGACGAAGACTCATGAATGGGGACGTTCACCTTTTTGTGATATGCAGTGAATTCTCCTAAAGCCAGTTTTGAATATATTTTTTTATGTCATTTGTTGATATGGCGCTAATGCATCTGACTCAGAAATTTATTTAGGTAGAAACTCATTATTAATATGGAAATCGATATAAACCGATAAATATCGAAAGCAATTTTTAATGAGTTTGACTAGTGCCGATGTTCTTTCTTAGTGGTACATCTGTCATTCTTATGACATCATATTAGCGAAAGCTTACGACTGATTGTTGCTTGCTTCTCAGGTCATCGTTAATATATAAATTAAAAACGCCGACACGAAATATGTTATCTACTAATTCGAGTTATAAGCTAAAGTTAAGCTAAAGAGTCGAGCTAAAGTTATAGATCCAGATATATGTACACAGATCTACTTCGACATATATAACTAATTTGTTTTTTATTCGTATGACATTCACATTTCACTGTGGAAGAAACGGATGTCTCTTGAGTCTGCGGCAACCGTCAAAGGCGCGCTAACGCATGTGAAATCTTTGAGGCTCTGCCAGACATCAGTCGTCGTATGGATGTTTCGCACTCATGGCACACTGTTTATTTGTTGAATTAGTGCGTTGGCAACAACTGTCGTACCGTTCCGGCTAACTGCTCGGCTGCGCGACTATTAGCGCAGTTTTAATTGAGCATCACATACATCTTTCTTGTCGCTGTTGTTATCGTCACTGTTTATTGGCGAATTGCACGTAATTTTTGTTTTCTTGTTTTTAAAAAGAAGGAAATCATCGAAGACTGCTTGTGATCAATCATAAGCAGGTCTTATTTTTTAGTAGATATGTTAATTGTAATAAACATTTACAGTGGTTTACTAAACTTATGTAATTGCATATGAAGTATATAAATTTGAAGTATTTTTGTAGATAGAGTAAAGAAGGTTTTTCGCTTGTTTTTTTTTACAGAAATGTCAATTTCATCCTCACCCTCACCCGAAAATCTAAGGATCTGTCTGATTGGCGATGTCGTTAACGATGCAGAAACCGTGGAGGCTGCGCGCTGTTTTAATGTTCCCGTCATCACCTCCGAGAATGGCTTGGACATGCTGAACGACTGTGAGTGGCGCACCTTCTTTGTGTTGAAAGATTTCGAAGATCCCATAT
The DNA here is from genome assembly GCA_021498325.1 of Bactrocera minax. Lineage (NCBI taxonomy): Eukaryota > Metazoa > Arthropoda > Insecta > Diptera > Tephritidae > Bactrocera > Bactrocera minax. Next base: position 8,286,410 of record JAKEEE010000001.1, read on the forward strand.
ACGATGCGATACACAGAAATAAACAATGGTAAGTGATATTCAATAATGTTATGTTTACAGTTCGTACATGACGATTTTAAAAAATACCGCAAGCAACTGAAGGAAGTTCGAATTTTCTATACGCGCTGACTAATTTTTGCAAAAACTCAAATCGCATGCCTACATACATGAAGAGTGTTCCTAAATTAGCACAAGTGTATCTCTCAAATGACAATCACTTGTGCATAAAGCTATTTTTAGTTTTATGTCTTCAAATACATACTTGGTTTCATAAATAGACACATACATATGTACCTATTTTGCTGTGATTGTCTGTTTGCTATTGTTGCTTTTGTTGTATGTTGCCATTTTTCGGTTTTTATAGGGTTGTGGCACATCAATGGTTTCCATAAATTGACACCATATGTCATCTTCGCTTCGCACCCTTTGTTCGCTGCCGGAAGTGTTGATTGTGATTTGCATTCACCGTTATATTCTGGCTGCCAGAAATGATTATGACATAATTATACGAAATATCTTTGTATTACTTACAATTGTAACGAATGAAATGATGTTGGTGAACTGGTGTCGAAACGTTATTACGAATGTCTGCGGAATGTACATTGATCTCGGTGCTAAAATTTTCCCATTCGCATTTAAGTGTAATATTAATTATATGCTGTAGAAATTTTGAACTACCCCAGAACATAATCCACTTTTTATATGTTAGCCTGATCAAAATTATTGCAGTGTTGCTCTCTCTGTCCGATAGTGGTTTTGAATTCATACACTCTTCAATTTGTAACATCGTTATCCTTTGAAATAGAATATCATATCCTTTCGAGATCAATGAAATCACATTGCATGACCATAAAGTGAGTCAAAAAGTGGTGTCAATGCCCGGTGTACCAAATCTTCAGATCTGACTTCATCATCATACCGTCGCAGTTGCTCGAAAAAGTGATGTATTATATAACAGTATTGATGTTGTTTTAACAAATAGTTCAAATATTTTGGCTAAGTTCTGGTGTAACCGAACATTTTATACTCTCGCAATGTGCAAGGATCAGAGGCGGGAATATGCTTTCAGGTGCTGGCACAACTTTATATTAAAAAATGTTGCGGAAGAATTCAACATTCATTTTTAGAAGAAATTGTCAATGGATTGCAATCATATTTGGTATCTTATTAACTTATATTACTGGTCATTGACTCATGTACTTTCATTGCAATATTTTGCTTCGTGTCCGAGGTGTTTGTATTAAAATCTATCAAATTAGCTCAAAAGTGATATATGCGATATAAACTCAACCAAAGTGGCTTAATTGAAAATATTAGATACATGAGGAAAAAGTCAACCAGCGAAAAGTAAAGCATTATATTAGGAATATGGGGCTTAGACCATGGTCTATACCGGTTTCATTCATATTTAGCGCGAAATCACATTGTGTTTAAGAAAACATATCCACTTAATTTCATTAAAATGTCACACATATTGACCAACATTAACGGTTTAAAGTCAGATGGAAAGTCGAGAATTCATATATCGAGCATTTCTGGGATAGAGGAAGATCTGCACTGATCCCATTAACTCTTTTCATTATTCAAGTATATTAGCGAACATGTTTCCACCCAAGTTTGTGAAGGTAACTCACACAGTGACCGATATATTCGGCATAAAGTCTGCTAGAATAGCGAATATCATTATCCTTATATGTAGTATATGGGAGCTGGGATAATTCGTAGACTGACTCCAATATTACTAATTATTATTATTATTAATAATAATATAATAATAAATAATTTTATTATAATTAAAATAATATTATAAATAGTTTTTATAATACATTTTTAAGAAACCAAAAAGTAATAACAGTAATATATTCTTACAAAAAATTTAGACAAAGTATGGAACGCACACAATATACAGTAATGTGTTTTCTATTTGAATTTTTATGAAAAATTATATATTATATCAATATGTATCTGCAGACTAAATTTACTAACAACCATTATGGCGAACAAATGTTTCGTGTCTCATTTACACGAGCACTTATGAAGGCGATAAAAGAAAATAGCCACATAGCGATCATAAAAGTCCCAATACGAATTCGGTAAAAGTGCTAAGGCAACTAAAATTAAACCAAAAGAAAATGACAAACACAACGCAAAAAATAAGATGAAAATAAGTAAATAAAATGCTGAAAAAATGGATGAAAAGTTTTAGTGCGACAATTGAAGAGTGGCTGTGCGACCGAAGAGTTCTGCGCCAGCCGCCATCTATGCGCATCACATGCAAAATACTTGAAGCGAACGCAAAGATAAATAAATAAATAAATCAAGCTGGACTCTCGCTGCTGCTCTCGCACGTATCTATTCACATATGTATGTATATATATATGAGTGTATGAGTGTGTGTGTGTATATATGCCATGTAGAAGCGCAGTCAAGAACCCATAAAAATATGAATGAAATTCGCAAGCATCAGTGCCAACACATCGCCAACGCCACCAGAGCGCATTGCAGCGATAATTGTTTTCGCTTAACGGTGGAAATGCTGATGCCGATCCACCATCAAATGTCAACAATAACATCGATACGAGTGGTTACTTAAAATACACACTCGCACAGGTGCATATGTACATATTTACATCTGCACGCATATGGGATGATAAATAAACATGATGACGGTGTTGGCAGTGAAATTATGATGAATAGTTCACTTGTCACCATTAAATGCTCGAGATAACAAGGAGCAAAACAAAGCAATCGAAATATCTATGAACATATGTATTTATTGCCCGAAATGTTTTCACGCTTGTAGCTCCACACACACTCAGTCTACACATATGCGGACATATACATACATACATACATACACACATTATTTATGATATATAACATTCCAAATGGAAATGGAATGTAGTCGCCACAGGGGATATTGCGGTGGATGACGAGTGGATCATTTAAAAAAAAAAATTACCACCTTTCGGAAACCCACCGGAAATGTAGTATTGAGTAGAGTGTGTTGTTTACCAATTAGACTATGATGCATGTAAAGTTATTTCAATGTTTTTGTTTATACAAGATTCTATACAAAAACATATTTAATAATTTTGCATTTTAAATTAAAACACGAAACATTTTGACAAAACAATTTTAATTATGTGTAGATTAAAAAAAGAAAATCTCTGTTTTATAAATTAAAGATTTTTTTTTCATATATGTATATACTTATATCATATTTTCCTTTTGGCCTGTTAATTTTTCTACTTGCCACCAATAAATCTGAAATTCTTGAATTTGTATTATTTGTATGTACAGCATTTTCTGCCTTAAGGTCCTCGTTACTTGTTTGCACCTGTTCGGAAAATATCAATTATGTTTGTAATAAATATCTGTTTCTCAAGCCAATATACTTTTTCTACGTTTAATCGCAAAAAAAAAACATTTGAAAATGTAAAGATATAGATTTAAGATGTACTTATTATGATGACATATTATGATGTACTTAGATGACTTATATTTTTACCGTTGGAGGAAAAATTATTTAATTATTATTAAAAAATTAAATTTAAAAATCCTTTAGTTAATAAATTAAAAGTATATGGTATATATAGCAATCCAACCTGATTATGTATGATATTCAAGCATAAGAACTATTATATTTTCTGAAACTTTAATGAGACAAAAATGTACAATTTTTGTCAATATTAAAACATAAAGTTATATTTTGTTTTTATTTTTTACTATAATATTATAATATTATTATACCAAATACAAAAAAGTTAGAATAGGTTATTTTGAACTTAACCTAATTTTCGGTTCTAGATTCAACATTCATGGTAGCACACAGAACCTCTGACCACACCTTTCTGCAGCATCATTTAGTCATTTTGATTGCAAATATAAAACAAATTTTGGATAGCGATCAATTCTTGATTGCTCCATATATTCTGACTGTGGATTATAATAAATGCTTTTACATTTTTTAAATACAGTTTAGTCATCATCTAACAGTCCATCTCATTTGAGCATTTGAGCATTATGAAAGCAATTTTTTCGAAAAAATAGTAAGAGAGGTTACCATCGACTTTATATAACGACGATTTTCAGAATCAAACTGATCGACAGAATTGATCGAGATGGTTTATATAAATAGTTTGAGGGCGTAAAGAATGGTGGCTGTTATAATTCAAGAACTCGTTTCAGGCGTTTCGTATATTAAGGTATAGTCTAGATATGAGGGCGGTCCAATAAGTACTTCGGCCACAAAAAAAAAAAACGACAGCGATGCTCCAACTTCTTTAACTCGTCCGAACAATACGTTTTTCGGAGGTCTGCGGAGGTCAAGTAGGCCTGTGGCCTTTTTGCTCTTCTCCGTGTGGTCGATGTAGATCGCACCTTATGAATCAGAAAGCGGTGGCCATCACCTTTACGGTCGATATTACAGTAATCACCTTCTTCGAAGCAGGCTATAATTTGTACATGATTTACACATGCTTCGTCGACGGTCACGAAATGGCGCAGCGATTCCTTTGCGTTTATACAGCGTAAAGTGATCTCACAGTTTCGCTTGTTGTCTGGAGTAAGCAAAATGAATGGGTGACGCCATCGCGCTCACATATATCTCATGTCTGATATTTCATGTCTGATATTTCATGCAGTATATGACCCCCGCGGTTTTTTGAGATGCCTGCTGTCTCAGCTATCTAGTGCATCGGCGGTTTGCTAATACGAGATTGTGGACCTTTGTCACGTTATCGACGTGCGAGCACGTTGAGATTTGCTAAATAAACTTTTGACTGTTGACATCGAGTGAGAAGTGTCACCGCATAGAGCATCCAATAACTGCGCGATTTCCCTTCCAAAACCAAGTATCGAAGCACGACCAATGTTGCTCTTTTTACGCGCGGTCAAAACAATCAATTAAAATACTAATTGACTCTATGTGACTAGTAACTAGATTCCCATAACACGAACGTTTTTGTTTTTTTGGTCCAAATCATGGATTGATATTTTATTTTAACAAACTTTTTGAGCAAAATATGTATTCGCATAGCCCATCAATTGCTGATCAATTGCTTCTATACAAATAATAAGACACAACGAACCAAACATTTCAGAAATTATTCCGCCAAACATCAGTAGAAGATGCAGATACCCAAATAAAATATAATGTTTGTTGGCAATAGCAATAAAGATTATTTTTTTGTGTTAGTAATACAATGTACAAAACAGCTTGCGTAAAAGCGAAATCGTTGTGTAATAAATGTCGGGCAATGCTAAACAATTTCTTCGTATAATTAAATAAAATACGCATAAAAATATTTGAAGAATGTGGAAAATCCATCGATGTCCTTGTAATGTAATCGTCGCGCCTTGCTTTTGCTCGCAATGCAATAACATACAGTTGACTCAGCTGTCTTTGAACTGTGTAAGAGGTCGAACACTGGTGGGGAGATGGCTGATCGCAGCGGCAGCTGCGGTGTACGACGGCCGTCTGTGGCATATAAACTTTTTGAGGGTCATCTCGCCTATTCGGGAGCACGTAAGACACGCTCTCGCACGAATATATTACATTATGGATGTACATGTGTACGTACGAGCCATCAAAGTGATGAGCGTACACGCTTCATATTTAATAAAAACACGTATCTATCGTATGTATGTACCGCATGTGGTTCGTCCGCTTCGCATCTGTGTATGCTTTTGTATTTTTATAATTTTTATTATTTTTATATTCTCGCAACATGTTGCCACAGAGTAAAATATTTTTGTTCACCTAATGGTTGTTTGTAACACCTAAAACTAGTCGAAATACATAGAGTTATATATACTAAAATGATCAGTATGACGAGACGAGTTGATTTCCTGGTGACTGTCTTTGCGTCCGTCCGTTTGTCCAATCGATAACTTGAGTAAAATTGATATATCTTTATAAAACTTGTTACATGTGGTTCTTAGCACTGTGAAAACTTTGGTATTGTAGATTGGTTAGATCAGGCAATTGTCACGCCTACAAAATAAACCATGCCAAAAATTAAGATACACAACTGTAATTTGCTACAGGGAATGACAGTACGGAGAGCCCAATTTGCTGATGCGATATGTATGAAGCGATATGGTATGCGATTTTGTACCCAAAAATGTTGGAAATCGGACCAAATCGTTTCAAGCTCCCAGATACCGAATCGAAAATATTCGACAATCTATGAAATAAAATAGTGAAATTCAAGGAGCTTCTTTCTCTGGTAATTATGTGCCCTTGTTTCAAAAATGGGTAAAATCGGGTCAATACTTCCCTTAGCTCCCATACACCGAATATAAAATTTTTCGAACTTCCGGTTGACTTTATACCGTGTATATGTAAGTTACCTTAGCTTACCTTAAAATTAAATGAACGTATAATATTGGATATGCTATGGTTTAGTGCCGAAAATGTGTGAAATCGCTCATCGAATTATCCCAGCTCCCATATACTACACATTATGATTTTCGTTATTCAAGTGGAATCTATGCAGAATATAGCGGGAAATTTTTGAGTTATCTAAAAGGAAATAGACTGGAAATAAGTTCTCAGGCATATTTTAGTTTAATGCCGAATAATATTATTTCGAATATTATTTCGAATTTCGAATAATATTATGTCATTCGGTAATGAATATTATGGCTGTTGTACCTTACCGCAGCATTAATATCGTGAATATAGATGTTTTGCCTTGGTCAGTTTGACTTTATGAGTATATGACTTAAGGAGTATATAGGAGATAAGGAGAACAAGACTTAATATGATGCCAAATATGATTGCAATCCACTCGCAATTTCACCCAATAATAAATATTGAATTCTTGCGCAACATTTTTTAATACAAAGTTTTGCCAGCACCCAAAACTATTGTCCCGCCTTTGATCCTTACAGCCTTTGAATTGCGAGTGTATAAACTGTTTGGTTATAGCCGAACTTAGCCCTTCCCTACTTCTTTTATGTTTTTGTGTTTTTTTTTGTAATTTTTTATAATTTATTTTTATAGTTGTTTATTTTTATTTATATATATATTTTTTTGTTATGATTTTACCCATCCTATCTATTTTTTTTATTACTTTTTGTGTTACTTTTTCCATCGCACAAAACACAATACAATGTCAAGTTGAATATTAAATAAATGTTTCTTTGCTATATTAAACTAATAAATTATTTTCGTAAATTCATATAATATTTATGAGTTTTGACATTATTTCACGTGGCTATTTTTTGGCCGCTATTATTATTTGGAATTAAATACAAATTTCAAATAAAAAAAAGAACGACAAACAAATCACTCACATATTTGTTGTACTCACGCCCACCTTCGGCAAAGCGCGTTCCACTCAGAATTCCTACCCCACTTTTACTTTTCATACATGTATGTGGGCTATTTGAGTGCTTTGTAATTGTTATTGTTTTTGTTTTTGTGCTAACATGGCGTTTGCAGCGCGATAATGTGTCGTACTCAAGCGGTCCACTGCTTAGCAAGAAGCGCTTACAACATGTGCACAAGTGTTTGTTTTGCCTATTTCAGTGGCTGGCGCTCAGCGCGGCCGGGTAATCAACGACAATTCATTTCGAATTCGGTTGAAAAATCAGCCGAATTTCGTGCGAAAAACAAAATGACCAATGCGCATATTTTGGCAGCTTGTCACAAATGTGTTTCCGCCGTGCAACTTGGCGACGTCATCAGCGCGCTACCACTCGCAGCGCACGGCTCGTATGAGTGGAACGTAGAGACAACGTTCATCATCCGCCATGGTGTCCCTCACTGTCAATTTGCCGCCTTTTCGCTGTGCGTTGTGTTCTGACCGTGCGTCTATGAAGTAATGCATGTGCGTGAGTGTGTGTATGTGTCGTGCTTTTGTTGCGCTTTGGCCTGCTGGCAACTGATCGCCGGCGACACTTCACTGACGCTTAAAGGCCTTGTGCAGCCATTAAGACCTCAACGCGGTGTGCACGAATGTTGTATACAAATATACAAATATGTAAACATGTAAATGTGTAAATTTGTAAATATTGTATACATGTACGTAAAGTGAAAAGAATGCGTGCATTTCGGCGGACAAGTAAGCGCAAAGCCGGCGTTATTCATGTTCAATGTAAAATTCTATTTTTGTAAAAACAAAAAAAATACTAGAACTAATACTTTTAGCGGTCAGGTTGTTGTATTTGCACTTGTAAAAAATAAAGTGAAAATAATATGCTTTTAAAAGTATGCAATGAAGCCAAATTTCCTGCCAAACTAAATGGTCTTTCAATAACAAGTGCTCGAGTAATAGCGAGGTTAAGTTTTTCTTCCACACGAGCGCGGTATTAGACCTTTGTAACCTTAAGTGCGAGTAAAAGAGCTCAATTATTTATTACAGTTGCTAAGATTTGAAAAGCTAAGACATAAAAAGTGATGCTTATACTGTTTCTTTTCTCTAATAACCCAAATATTGACTCAGGATCAGTTTTGAAATCAGTGTTAAGGTTTTGCTATTATTGAGGAAACAAAACTAATTCAGTATAAAACAAAATAATAAAACTTCTGCTGTCCTTGAAATGATTTACATCTCTTTAAGTTTTCTTTAATACATTCATGATAGTTTTGAGGTTATGTTAATGAGGTCAAGATTTGCTCTACCACATAATATATAAAAATATTAAATATTTCAAACAACATCGCAATAAGGAGTAATTGCCAATAATACCGAAGGGCGACCGCTATATGAAAAAATCCATCATTTCAACATTGCTTTGTCAGTGATCTGTACATACACCAGCAAGCAACAAATCCAGATGTTTTGTAGTTAGATCTAACCTTCAAAAGCGCGTGTACAATCGCACAGATGTAAAGGCAATGAAGACGTCCAAAAGAGACTGTTGTTGACCAAAAAATCAGAAGAATCCACAAAATGATTGTGGAAGACCGCAAAGTGAAATTGAACAAAAAAGTTATGGATTATATATTTTTATGTTATGTTATAAAGTTATGGAGACTATTATGTTTTGTTTCCACGACATTCGGATCTATGTAACTTTAACGGATTTTTATTTTTTCCTTTAGAACTAAAAATTTTTCAGTTTGGCAACCTTGATAAAATTTTCAGGCGATTATTACTTGTCCAGTCCCAATTAGGAGTGTCTTAATTTAGTTAATTAGTGAATTGTTTAATATATAGGAAAATAATGCTAATTAATCCAATTAAGAGCTAGTCTAACATGCTTAGAAACGTTATCAGGCAGTTGTATACCAAATGTACAAAATTTTTTTCGAGGTACAATTTTGGTATAATTCTGGTATGTTTCAGATTAAGTTGATATCATTTCGGAGTTTCTTCTAATAAACTAGTCTTTTTCTGATTAGTTTAATGTTTCACTGCAGGGTCAAAATATACTCGTATACATACATAAGTGTATATACTGTATATAGAAGAACACATATTAAAACAATTATTTTGATCTTCGGCAATTTCATTGAACCGCACTGGAGCTTGTTATTCCAAATCATGACATCCGAGCGCTACATTGACCCAAACAGATGGTGTTAACTTCAACATTTGGTAAGAGCTATCAACTCGCAGCATTTATGCTTTTATACATGTACTTGAAGAGGGCAATGGCAGGAAAACAAAAAAAAATTAGAACAATTTTTAGCATACCAATTGATTGTTGTTGTTGTTATATTTCTAGTTCAAACCAGCCATATAGAGCGGACCCATGTTGTTGAAGACAGCACAAACAACAAAAATAAATAAACAAATCTGATGAAATAAATTTTATTAAGCTAAATACATATAGATGTACGAGTGTGTATGTATATGTGAGTGTGTGTGTGTGTGTGAGCCTGGCTAGCGCCCATTTGATTGGCGTCAGTGGCAGAGTGCTGTCGTTGCAACGCTGATGAGCGTTCAAATAAATATCTACATGCCTATGTATGTGCGTGTGTGTGTGTGTATTGTATGTTTGTTTGTTTGCAAGTCAAAAAGCAACAGTTGTCATCTCCTACACTGTAGATGTAGGTGCGTGTTTGTGTGTGTGGGCGATAAGTGTTGGCGTAAATTTACTTTTATTTTAAGTGCAGGGGAAATTTGCTATTTTTAGCATTTGATTCGTGGTGACCACGATGATGATGATGCGGTGTATTATTATGTTTACTTTACTTTGTTATTATTTTGGTTGCGGTTGCCTCTGGCTGCCAGCCTGTTATTTACCAAATTCGCACATGCAAAAGGGTTCAATTAAATTCGAGAGAGACAGAGATATGCACTGTGCACGTGCGAGTCTGAGCGAATGAACTCTTAATTTCCTCTAAGTACTTATTAAGAAGTGCTCTTAATCACAACGTTATTTTAAAATTGACTTAAAAAATGAATATAAAAGAAATTTAATCTATCTAGCAATAACATTTAGCACTTTTTACTTCGTATTCTTGTGTGCCAACTCATCAAATGATTTCGACTTGATTCGTATTGTTAAAAAATATATTTAATTTAGTTGTTTTTTACAAATCATTATTATTGTCTTCAAAATAAGCTCCATTTGAGCCAGCGCAAGCGTTTAATCTAGCTTTCACAAGCTTCTATGAGCTTTAATCCCTTTACCGAATTTCTTTTTATGATATCAAAGAAATCATGGTGCTCTCCCCTAAGTGAATATGAGGGTTTTAGTTAGGAAAATCGACAAGAACCGACAATATGACAAGATGATAGTACGATGATTAATTTCGCTTACGATATCTATTCGGCTTTCCTTTTGCAAAAAGTTCGGATCGCGACGTACTTCATATTCGAAATATAAACAAAAATCGATCCATGAAAAGACTGAGTGAATCTGTTATCTGCAACGATTTTCAAGCCTAATTTTCCGATGTTGCTCCAAAGTGAAGATGGCGATCTCTTCACAGAATCTTCACAGTTTTTTTTTTTGTTTTTTAAACCAAATCAAGGTCACATTTTAAATGTATCAGTTGGATTCAAATTGATTTTTTTTTGCTGTGATAATGATGGATTCAATTCAAAATGCTTGTAAAAAACATTGCATTTGGGGAACAGAAAATTCAATCAATATCCTTGAAAGGCCATTGTATGATAAAAAAAAATGTTATAAAATTAAAATTTTTCGAAAAATCGATGGAATTCGATCATGATGGATGTTTCCCGTATATGCTTAAAAATGTCTCCATGGTCATTGGTTTCAAGAAGAGGGTACACCATGTCACCCAGCAAATCAAAGTTTTAAGTTTTCAAAAAGAAGGAAAATTAAGCCACTTAGATCTCCAGATCTAGGACCAAGTCCAAATAAATTGTAAAGGGTCAAATTAAAAAAAAATGTCAAGTATGAAATGTGTTTTTTTTTCAAATGAAAGATTACGCAACATGTAGATGTAAGAGGTAACTCCTAACACAAGTCAAAAAATAAAAAATAAACAAAAGCAGAAAAATTAAAAATATCATTTCATACTTAATATTTTTTTTTTTTAACTTTAAAAAAAAGTAAAGATATTCTCCATTCTTTGTTTATTTTGTGATTTTTTATGAATAAAATTTTTATCTAATTATATAAAAAATCTTTTGAACATGTGTTTAATCACAACTACTAATAATCATTTTGAAATTTTATTTACTCAATAAGGTGAAAGCAACGAATAAATGATATCTGTGAACAAATTATGGCGGGGAAAGTCGTGGTATGTCCTTAAGTCATTTCGAAATTACTTGAAAAAACTTTCTCTAAAGTCACTAATTTGACCTGCTACAGTTCCACTATTATCCAAATATAATATAAGCTCTGCGGTTTTATCAGTCCTTTAATGTAATGTATGTATATAAGACCGGCACTTTTGTTACGTAAACTTGACCCTTTGGGAACGAGACTCTTATAAAATTTCGAATTAGTATGCACTTAAAATACATAGTTGTTTGCTTTCGAGACGGAAAGTGGATTTTGATCCAACACAAGACGAAAGTCTTCCATGTTTAACTTTCTCTTTCGTCGCATGAACATACGACTTTTCAGGTTCACCCCATATCCAAGTATAATTTTCTCCACAGTTGAAGAGTTAGCTAGCACAACTCCCGTTAGTCCTCCTACGGTAAATAGAAATACAAATCATAGAGTTCATAATATGGGTGGGGAATAATTTAACTGTGTTCCATGAAGTGTGGCTCTTCAACTGAAAATTTCATTACCGGTTGGTACGGCAATAATTATTGTGGCTGAAGTGAAATAGGCTCGAGTATCGATTAATTATTAATAAAATTATTAATAATAATAAAAATTAATTTTATTTCATTATTACCGCTATCTGCAGGGATATTAGTTACCTCAACAAAAAGTTTATTCTTTTTTTTTAATTTGAGGGGATTTCACAAATTTTGCAATTTCCTGACCGCAGAAAGTTACGTATACCACCTGTCGTTCTTAATAAATGTCGGTCACTTTGAAGTGGCTTACGTTAATTTCTTGCAAATTCGCAGTTTAATATGACTAACGCAATAGAAAATATGATTTACGATGTGTCTTTAACATTTTGCATTTGGCTTCTCTTGAACCGGATTGCTCTGGATGTTCAGTACATCGGCAATTCGGCGTTTGTAAATTATTGGCCATGAACTGATGAATGAAGGCGCCTTACGCATGCCAAATTCGTCGAAATATGATTTATTTGCAACATACACACACACACACACGCGCGCGCACATACACACACACATCAAAATACAAAATATTGTGGTTTTGCTACTTTTGTTTGTGTCTTTATCGATCTATTTACATTGAACTGGCTTTATCTATTTTCATTTCTGACTTTTTTTTATTTTCAGCATTTTGGGTCCACCTGCCTTGAAGCATGCAGCCGAGTCTAAAGATGGACTCATACGTAACGCGCGACCCATTTACAACTACTCAATGCGCGGCGTGGTGACGTGTTTTACAGGCATCCGCAAGAAGGATGAATTGGTGAGTGTAATGACTTTGTTTTTGTTGCTCATTTCCTGTACACACAAGTTGATATATATATATATATATATACTCTATTATGCTTTCCCATAGACGCGTCTCGTCAATCTCATACATTCGATGGGCGGTTGCATACGCAAAGACATGAATTCCAAGATCACACATCTAATTTGCAGTCACAGCGGCGGCGATAAGTATCAGTAAGTTTTGTTTTTCCAATTCCTTTTTGGTTTTTTCAAACAAAATTATCTTTAGTATTGTTTGAAATTAATGCAATGTTTTTATTGTTGTCATTTAATTTGTATAATTTTTTTTTGTATGGTAATCTTTTAGATATGCAAAAACATTTCGCTTGACCGTGGTGCGGCCGGCCTGGGTTTATGCCGCTTGGGAGCGACGCGATGAACTGCAGTTTCGTGCAACGACCGATGATTTTTCGCGTGAACATAAACTGAAAGCATTTGAAGGTCAGAAGATTTGCTTTTTCGGCTTCCCCGCCGACGAGCATCAACACATGGTTGATGTGTTGCTCAGCAATGGGGGCGTGCCGGCGGAGTTGGATGATCCCGAGTGTTCACATGTCGTGAGTTTTATGTATTTTGAAATATTTCGTACAAACAACATATATAGTTTTACTGTTGGCACATTTGTGTGTGCGTATGTGCGCGTGTGTGTTTTGAATTAATACTAACATGTATGTAGAACGTTGTCACTAATTGTTTAATACTTTTTTAATATTTGCAACTTAAACAATTGAATTTGCAACAAAAGCAAAAAAAGTTTGTTTTTCTGCTGTCAAGAACAAGTGGTTTATTATAATTTATCATACAAGTTTAACATTAGCAACGGAATTACTTGCGGCCGAGCAAAATTTTCCAAAAAATACTAGTAAAAAGCCGACATGTTAATATAAATTAAAATTTATTTCAATTTTAGTTCTCATTTACAGTGACAAACGGGAAGATTTTTAAATTAACAAAAGATTTTTTAACACCCGTAGTTAGAACATTACTAGAATTTTGCTACGCATATTCATAAATTTACAAATTTACAGGTTATGCCTAATACTGGTGGTTATTATCTCGAAATCATGACTAACACGTGCAATTCACCCAAGCCCCAGTCCATAACTAACCCACAACCCCATCCCAACCCATCAACACCAAAACTTCTATTCAAAACTGAACCCGTTGAGGCGACGAAAAAAACAATGGCAGCCAATCGTGGAGCAGCTGCATTAGTTGCGGAAATGCCGGGAAGCGTAGAAATTAATAAGACTGAAGAGAAGACCACAAATGCAAGGGAGACTGCGTGCGCTGATTGCCAAATGGATGTTGATGATGTGTGTGCGACTGAGCAGCTAGTTGACACGCCTGATGCAGAGGACCAGGGCGCTGTTAATGTGAATGATGATGATGATGACGGCGATTACTTTGATGAACGCTTGGTGGTGGACTATGATCGAAATAAGGCGCTGCAACATTGCTCTCCACTGCCTGAAGGTGTTGATATAGATGATCCCGAAGATGTCATGCCAGTCGGCCAACAGGATGCGAGCACACCACAGAAACTAACCACTCCAGCTTCACTTGCAACATCGTCAAAGTATGACATTCATGTTAATTCGAGCAGAGCCGAGTTGGCAGCAGAAAATATTAAATCCTTAGCGGGTGACGCGGTCAATGAAAATGCAAGCACACCAATAAAAGTAACAAACACTGAGGCTGCTGCCAATGAAGTTCATAATATAAGCAACATCGATGGTATTATACTCACAAAAGAGGTGGATAATGCATTTCATAATCCAAATAATATTTCGCCAATATTGAATGCAATACCCAAGACACAAGTGCCCAATGCAATGACAACAAGCACTTTACAAATACCAAATTTGATTGTCACTGCCAACTCATCGCCCGAAAACGAGCAATCAGCAATGGATGTGGAGGTGGAAGCGTACGATATAAACGCCGACGTTGAAGAAGATTTCGGCGATTTGAATGAGTTGAAGCGCAAACGCGAAAGTTTTGATAATATTTCGCTAATGTCTGTGGAATCATTTGCGCTGCCGAATAGCACGAAAAAACCGAAACTTTTACGCACCAGCTCCATAACACGTTCCATACGTCGTTCTATGAGTTTTGTTGCGGTGCGCACACCGATATCGAAAATATTGCGTCCGCGTCGCAGTTCAGTGGCGCTCGATGGTGCGCCTAACGATGAAGATGGCTGCAATGCTGATGATTCCTTCTGCTCAATCGCTTCAATAGAAAGCACCTTCAATGAATCGATACGTAAGCCGGTTAAGGAGAAATTTCGCAGTCTACGTAATCGCATAACGCGCAGCAGCAGCAAAAAGGATAAATATAATGTGCATGCACAGCCGGCGACGCCGGAGAAGGATGAGAAAAATGTGCATGAAATGCCGAGTAGTGGCTTCAAGACACCCAAAGCGCCGGCGAAGTTCCTCAGCGTAGCCGCAAAAGCAATCGGCACACCAAAATCGCTCGGCAAACATACGCTGCTGTCCGCACCATCGCCATCAACAGCAACATTGACATCAAATAAGTTAGCAAGCGGTAGCTTAGAGTGCACTGAGCCGCCCACTACTGCTGCGGTTGCTCCGCCAGCTGTTAATACTCCTACGACTTCCACATATATAACATTTGAAACGATGTCATTGCCGCATTCACCACCTATGCAAAATCCGAAGTTAACAGCTAATAAAGAAATCATGCAACAAAATGCACAACTTCATGATCGGACTCAAGCTAAAAAACTGGAAAATGTTCAGTGTAAGCGCGAGCCTTTGCAAAGCGATGCCGTAGGACGTTCTTTAATGGTACTTAAGAAAACATTTCATTCCATCACTTTTTGCACACCTTCATTTGCAAAAAAAAAGAAGTTTGGGAAAAGTAGACAAACACACTTTTAGTGAGAAGCGACGCTGAGTTTGAGAGTTTTAATAATGTTTAAAAATTTTAACCTGAATTTCGTTTGAACGGCATTATATTTGTGGGTTTTCAACCACCTCTCGTTACTTAATTACATTTATTGCATTTAATTTCTATGAGTTGGTTCGATTTAAAAATCTTCAATTCGAGTCCTGTAATTTGCATCGCATTTTTAACATATTTTTTGTTTTGTTTTTTTATTATGACTACCCACTTTACTGTTGTCGACTAATTTTTCAACTGCACTAGTGTTTAAGCGTGTTAATTCATGTTTATTTTCTAACTATAACTTTATTTATGTGGTTTTGGTAAAATTAAAAAAAAAAAAAAATAAATCTTATGATTATGGAGACAGCACAATAAAATATTTTCAAAACTAAAAAGTACTAATTTCTACTTTCTATGTGCCGCATTTTTCAGTAAATTTAAGTAAATTTAAGTGGAAAATGTTAAAAATGCCAAGCAAATTATGTTTATACACATTTCTTTCAAAGTGTTTTTCTCGAAGAATGCGATTTGTTCTTGTAAAATTAAATGCACTTAATCTAGCTAACCGAAAAATTTATATTTTCACTGAAATTTGTTTTGTACTTTTTCTTATACTTATGCTAATTTACACTGCTTTTGCCTTGTTTAATTTTATGAATATGAAAGCAAAGCAATTTGCTCTACTGTAAATTGTTATGAACGAAGCAAATATACATGACTGTTTTCTCACTACACCGCTAACCCACAACTCAATGTTTTGAAAATAATTTATTGTGCTGCCAAATATTTTTAGTTTTTATATTATTTTTAGTAACTCGTAGCTGTGTAGATTCATTTTAAATCATCATATCGTAAAAAGTATTCACTCATGCCATTATACTATGTACATGTGTATGTATGTACGTATGTGTTATACTTGTGCTTACTTGCACATCATAAATGTCTAGTTAATTGCTGGATTTGTTATTTGTTTTGATATTTGTGAAATTGTTGAAATTGTTTTGTATTTCCGAAGTCCATAGAATGCTTAATTTCGCTAACTGGAAAATTTCAGTTTGTCAATTCACAGTGCATGTCAATTTTAGACGTTTTGAACTATAAGCAAACAAACAGGGTGCTGCGTGACCGTTATGTAGCAAATTTTGTATGAGTTTGAGTTTGGCAAAATAGTTTTAAAGTGTTTCGAAATTCATAAAATTAAACTAAAAGCAATTTGAGTGCATTTTGTGTTGTAAAAATAATCGTGCGAACAAGCAAGTACATATGTATGTGTATAATGCATTTCACTTACCATGTTTAAATATACAAAAGATATTGCAAATTTTTGACATATTCATATGGAGGCAAAAGCATACATATAGCAGCATATTTATTATTTCAAGATTTTTGTAAATTAGAAATGGAAATTTTCCATGTCTGACAAATGACTGTGCCACGCTAAATCAAATAATTTATTGCTTACAAATTCCTGCTGGAATATTTGTAAGCGCGCGCGGCTGTGCAGTCGACAGACTTTTACATAGTTCAGCCATTTAAATTAGACCTAAATATATAGCGGTTTATTAATATGTTTGCATTTGTCTTTAGGTCGTTGATGAGCATACCACACAGTCCAAGCCAGAGCCCAAAAATCACCGCACACATATTCTCAAGTCCGATTGGTTTTGGTATACCATACAGAATGGCTACGCGGACGAGGTGGATTACCTCTTCGGCGATGTAAGTTGTCAAATTTATATCACTGCAGACATTTGTTTTGAAAAATTCCATTGGTTTGATTGCAGTATTTGGATAGTATTGCGAATACGCCTAATACCGATCGCCGTGATTCACTGCCCATCAGTTTTAATAAGCGGAAACGGAAACGTTTCTCACAACGCATACAATTCGAAGGCACACCAATTGGTTCGAGCAAACGACGTTCGTCCGTCTCTGATGCCGGTCTTCTATCGGTGTCGGGTAGTTTCTTTGATTGCACCACCAGCCCGGATAAGTTAGAGACTGATAAGTTGCATAACGAAGTGCATATTGAAACGCCAACAGTTTGTGAAACGGCGCCGGCGAAGAAGTCGATGCGTTTCAATCACTTTATGGACTTCTTTAGCACCGAGTCCAACTATGTGGGCATATTAGACACAATTGTGAAGGTGCGTTGTGTTTATATAAATATAGTTAAACATTATTACTACAATAAATTATGTTCTCTGCAGCTCTTCAAGAATCCACTCGAAGAAATTGCGGAAACCAACGACGCTCTACTCAATAAATCAGAGATCAAATCGATCTTCAACAATTTTCTGCCTATACACGAAGTGCACCAGTCCATGCTGGAGAGTTTGCGCGGGATACAGAGTAAATGGTCCGAGGATTGTTTAATTGGTGATATCATATTGCAACATCGTGATGAGTTAACCAAGGCATATCCACCATATGTGAACTTTTTCGAACAAATGAAGGAGACACTGCAACAATGTGATAACCAAAATCCACGTTTCCATGCATTTTTAAAAATCAATCAAACAAAGCCTGAATGCGGACGGCAGAGTTTGCAAGATCTAATGATACGCCCCGTGCAAAGGCTGCCCAGCATTAGTTTGTTGTTGAACGGTGGGTTAAGATACATATTTAAAAATTTTTGTACTTGTGGATTTTGCTACATAATTGTATTTTATTCGTTGAACATATATTTTCGCTATAAATTTACTTTTATGCGTTCGCCTAACATGCCTGGCAGTCTTTTTTCTCGTTCTTCACATAATTGTAAAAGAAATTACTTGTTTAACACCCTTCAAATGATATATACAACCAAACGGAATAATAACATCATTTGTAATATACTTTGCAGACATTTTAAAACACACAAACAAAAACAATCCCGACTATGTTAAACTTGAGCAGGCACTCAAAGCTATCAAGGAGGTCATGATGCATATTAACGAGGATAAACGGAAGACGGAATCGCGCATGGCGATATTTGATATCTTCAATGACATTGAAGGTTGTCCGGTAAGCTTGTAGTTTGTTTTTTTCCAATTGTCCATGTGTTATTGATTTCCTTCCATGTCCTTGCTCTTCGCCCAACAGGCCCACCTAGTTTCCTCGAATCGTAGTTTCATTTCCAAGTGTGAAGTAACGGAACTCTCCGACAGCCTCAGCGGTCGTGGCGATTCGCTAATGCTGTACTTATTCTCCGACACAATAGAGGTGTGTAAGAAGCGTTCACGTGCCTTCAACACAGCTAAATCGCCGAATACTACAAAATCACACAAACATGTGAAGTTGGTGTCATTGAATGCGATACGTTTTGTCGTTGACATTACCGATAGTCCGCGCGCTTTCGCTTTACTTTGCCGGCAAGATAAGGAGAAGCTGTTTTCATTCACCATAGCCGATGATGAAACGGATAAGGTGGTGTATTTGAAGTTGCTGTGCAAGCAGATGGCTGAGAACGCTTGTCGTACGGACACGGTCAGCGCATTACTGAGTCGCACCTCACAGGAGTTGGAAGTGGATATCAGTGATGTGAATTTGAGCACTTTGTCCAAAGCGTTTAAATTGGCGGCGCGTACGCGTCAAAAGGTGAGTTGAAGATGCTTGCTTTTGTGTGACTTGCTTATAGAGATTTGTATCTAAATGCTTTAAAATTGCTATGATTTAAATAAGATGTGCTAAAATTTAATTTAAATATTATAATTGTTTTTGATGAATTTGTTGTGCATCTGAAGAAGTCATTTATATTAGACATGTAAATAATTTTATGTGTTGCATATGTTGATTCCATCAAAACTTAAAAAGTTGAGTCAATTCTTTTTATTTAATACAGAATGCAGAATGAAAGTAAAAATAGAAATTATTTCCTTTAGTCCTTTTGTAAACATTGATTTTATTACTCTAACACATTTTGTTTATAATAATTTCTTTTTATGCACCTTTTCGTTTCATTATTTAATTATAATGTTGTGTGAAAGTTTTATTTATATAATTTATACTCCTGCAAGATGTTTGAAGAAGAGATAAATTCAAAATTAATTGAGATAGATCTAAAGTTATATATACTAAAATGGTCAGGTCGATGAGACGTGTTGAATTCGGGGTGGCTGTCAGACCGTGCAAGGGGTAACTTAAAAAACTTTGGTACATGTATTTCTTTTGCACCCAGAAGATTTTGGTATTAGAGATGGACAAAAAATCATTGTCGCGCCCTCACAATGCCGTTACTTGAAAAATGTAAACTGCTGCAATTAACTAAAAATTGAGGTAGAAAACTTTGATTTGGTATAGAGGATCACAGTAGTAGGGGGTATCAGTGGCTTAAACTTGTTTTCTCGTATATTAAAAATATAATAAAGTTATACCAACCAAACACAGTGGAAACATTTTTTCTGGCATTTCAAAACTACTAAAGGTGCTATAACTGTCTAATGAAAAACGCAGAATCATGAGATTTAACCCTAGATATAGAACAGTAGGGTTGCGTGTGAAACCATGAAAAAAGGAGTGGACGAGTCACCGCATACTTTTAAGTGAAATATCTCATATCCCAATAACGACCAATTTTATCTAAATTTAATGCTCAAAATTCCCTTCACATCCTTATATTACAATTTGAAATCGGATTACAACCACCCCTACTTCCCATATAACACTACTCTCTTTTTACAATATATAAATCAAGTACCAATGAAGATATCTAAACAAAACTTCGCGGAAATAGTACATTCTAGGTGTGGTACCTCACATCTAAGAATGGCCGAAATCTGACTCACTCTTCACACTCCCAAATACCGAATATGAGGTCCTCTGTTCGCATGGTTCACCATTTACCGAAAATATCAGTAAATCTATAAAATGTCTTTTTGAAATTAAGTAGGCATTTTTTTCTGATAATGTGGCTGGATGCTAAAAATGGATAAATCGGTTTTGAACTTCCGCTAGCTCCTTGTGTAATACTTTATATACATTTAATATAATATTTTTCCAACTTCCGGTTGACTTTATACCGTATAAACTGGCCCATATTGTAAGATATCTTAACAAAATAAAAATAACCCAGTTTCTCATTAAATAAATTGTGACATGGTGCCGAAAATGGGTGAAATCCCTCAATGAATTATCCCAGCCCAATCTCACAGCCCAAATATACGACATGTAGTGATTTTCGTTATTCTAGTCGACTTTACTCCGAATATATCGCTCAATGTGTGAGTTATCTCAATAAATGTGCGGGAAAATATTTTCTCGAGTATACTTAGTTTTACGCAAAAAAGAAATGAAATTGGTCTTGACTTTGTTCTCCTCGCTCCCTTATACTTAATATAAAGATTTCCGCCATTCTGCTTTACATTATGCCGAAAATATCGGTTAATATGTGAGATATTATAATGACATCAAGTGAACAGGTTATCTTAGAAATAAAGTGGTTTGGTGCTAAAAATTTATGAAAACGGTCCATATGTCCCCTAAGCCGCATATATCCATATAAAACTGATTAATATATTTAATGCAGATTGTAGTTTCTATATACTTTTTTTTATATAATGTGTTAGATATTTTTACTTTCTATCATTTCACTTAATGTATCAATTAATTTGATTTTTTGAGGTGAACATTTTTTTTTTATTTGCTTCATAATTTATTGATGCATATAATATGATATATAATTGTATATAACAAATATTTTGTGTTTTTGTTGTGCATTTACATGTAAGTAGTTTGCTTTAATGTTTGACTCTCTTTCCCTTCCCCCCTTTGCCTGCTTATAATGAAGAAAATATTTACTTTGCTCAGGTGGGCCGTGCATTTTCATTTAACAAGACTCCCTCGAAACTGAAACGAGCTGTTTCCACGATGATGACACCACCTTATGGCAGCACAAACTCATTAACACCCGCCTCCCAACTGGCGCAGATGCGTTTGGCCAGTTGTGCAAATATACACGTGAGTAGCAGCGCACACAATCAGCTGAACTACTTTTATTATATACATTTTGTTTTTTTGCAAATTTTTTTTTACCACAGGAGGCGTTAGATGAGGAGGGTAACCGCAGCAGTTCACCTTCAGCTCAATCGGAAATATTGCTGCCACCACTTTCCGTACAACCGATGCGCAAGAATAAGTCCTCAACGCTGGGTCTTGTCGGGCGTCTTTAAGAATTTCAGCTGCTGAGCGATAAAATGAATAAATTAACTGAATGTTTACAAAGCTGCAGCAACGTTTTAGGAATGTTATTGAGCAGCGGCCGTTGTTCGGTACTTCGTTATTTGCTAAGCATTATCGTGTATTCTACGTTTTTTCGAACAATTTTTATATTCGCTCTTGAAAGCTACCTGGCAGGGTTCGACGGTAGACGCTGCATTCTAAGCAAACTCAAACTTTTGAAATTTTCGCAATGATTGATAGCATCAGCAGCTACGTAACGTTTCACCAATCATGAGCTTATACGAAGCGTTACTTTAGTTTTGAATGCCATGTGATGTTTTTATGGGTTAAACCTTTGTGCCCCCTCGAATGTGTGTTTTTATGAAACAAAAATATCAAAAGCAACAATAATCTGTTTAATATTATGCTCATTTTGGTACAATGTCATTGTGTATGATTTCCAACCGAAATGTAATGAATTAAAAAATATATATATTGCAAGTGTGTGTCACATTTCACTAAAATGTACCGTATCCGCATATAAATATAAGATTTTCACGCGAAATTGTCTGTAGTTTGTAATATCATATGTATGTGTGTATTTTTCGTGTTTGACATTGTAAATATATATGTATATGTATATACGTCAACGAATATCGTGTTCGGTTATAATTTATTTTTAAGGATTGCGCAAAACCCTCCATCATCTTATTTTAATCTTATTTTAACAAAATGCATATTACATAAATTAATTTATATGATTACGAAATATATATCTATCATAATATTCTACACCTTAATAACTTATTCGGTTTTTGAATTTAAACTTTATTCTATAACATTGTTTACTTTCTCGTAGCTTTTTGTTTTATGTGCGTAAATGTTTTATTCGAAACAAACGGGAGAAATAATGTAACTGTCAAAGAAATTTTCTAATAATAAAACATAAACAATAAAATATATATATATATATATATATGTTTATGTATATGTATATTTAACGTATTTAATTATAGTGACTAATGCTGTAATATTCGCAAATTTGAATGAATGATTTAGTCGCTTATCGAGTATGTTAATATTTGTATAAGCCCACATTATTTACAAATACACAGATATCTTAAAAGCATAAAATATTTTACAATAAAATATAACTATCTATTGTAGTTAAGTGAAAAAGCGTTGAAATATCTATTTTACTATAATTTTGTGGGTAATTGTGAGAATACTGAAATTGCTTCTTGTTATAAGACGGCTCTATTTTTATACTCTCGCAAAATGTTGCCATAGAGTATAATAGTTTTGTCCACCTAAGGGTTGTTAAAATTTAAAAAAAGGCGTTGCCCCATCCCCTAATAGGTTTAATGTACATATCTGCCAAACCACTAAAGCTATATCAACCGCCTACTTTTAATTGAAATATCTTATATCAGCAATTGCTGTACTGATTTGAACCAAATTTGGTGCAAACATTGTCTCAACATTGTTGTGCTACATTTTACTTACTATTTATTCCCAATATAACGCAATTTTCAATTCAATCTGATTTTTTGATTTTGCAGTGTATAACTCAAACACTCATTAAGACATCGGAATAGAAATTTACACAAATAGTGGCACAAAGGTATGCAATTCTCTGTCCAAAAATGGTTGAAATTGGACCATATATTTTCAAATTCCCAGATACCGATCGTGTGGGTCTCAGCGCCTATGGCTGACTTTTTGCCGAAAATATCGCTCAGTCTATGGGATATATTAATGAAATTCAGAGAGCATCTTTCTTTGATAATAATATGTCCTTGGGTCAAAAAAGGATAAAATCGGGTAAATACTTCCCTTGGCCCCCATATACCTAATATATGAATTTTCGAAATTCGGTTTGACTTTATACCACACATATCGGTCCGGTCAGTCTGCAAAATATCTCAATGAAATTTAGAGAATATCTTTTATTGTGTAAAAATGTGTTCTGATGCCAAAATTATGCCCCCATATGCCTAGTGTAGGGTTTTTTCCATTTGCCTTTATACCATATATATCGGGCAATACATAAGATATCTTAGTAAAATTAATTGAACATATAATTTTGGAAACACTAGTCTGGTGGTGGAAAGGGGTGAAGTCGATCCACGAAATACCACAGCTTTCGTAATTCTAGCAGACTTTACGTCGAATATATCGGTAAAATTCTGAGTTATGTTATAATATCCTAATATATCCAATGTAGTGATTTCCGACTTGAAACCGTTTATATAGGTCAACATGTTTAATATTTTAAGGAAAAATAAGTATTTTCTTAACCATAATTTCATTTAGCGCTGAGAACGAATGGAATCGGTCTAAATCTTAGCTAAACCCAATATCCCTAATATAATGATTAACGCTCCCGGTTGATTTTTTCTAATACACCCAATATATTAAATTTCGTCATTTGATTGATTTTATATCGCATACATCTCCATGGAAGATGTCTTTGTCTTATTGATGTGCCTAAAAGTTCGAAGTGAAGACCTAATCTGGAATTCTTATATGTAATTCTGTATGTGGATGTCGGTGTATATCGCCCAGGAATATAATTTGCAGAAGCTGTCCTGCAATACACTAATAATCCGTAAAATGAAATAACAGAGCGGCTATCATATTTCGTCCGATTGTGTCGGTTTATTTTTGCTATAAGAGTGTTCCGACCCTATCCAATGATAATATTTTACTTTCTCATAGAACTAATCCAACAGTAGACCAAGTAAAAGAATTATTTCGAGCGGTAGTTAAAAAGTAAAGTGGTGGTATTTTACTCTACGTTGTTCCTTTCAAGGACAGGCTTAAATTCAATTATTTCGAGTTAGCTTGTATTCATTACTGGACTGGAGCTGAATTTATATCCAGCCCTTTTTAACACAAATTGTGGAGTGAAAAAGTACATATTTTTTTCACTTTAATCTAATTAGACCAATTGGCGTTTTATTAAATTTTCATTAATATCTTAGTAGACGCTTAGTAAACGTTTTTAAAACTATATATCGTATATTAAATGTATGTGTGTACATATGTATAGCAAAATAAATGCAACTGCGAATTCGTGCTACAGAAACTGGAAGAGTTTAAGAATGAAAATCATAAAATTTATGGTTCTCTAAAATAACATTTAATTAAAATTTAATTAAAAAGAATCGTATAAACTTATAAGAGTACTAATATGACGTGATGTACGCATTAAAATTTCAGATTAAGACTTCTTTCGCCGATCGATTAAAATTCACCGAAAGGAAACAGATTTAAATGTACTTATATATATTTACTATATTTATGTGTGTATGTATGTGATTCCTTCGATTTCTTTACTAAAAGAAACATTTAATAAATTAAATGCACTAAGTAGAATTGTGGCGAGACATAAAGCCAATTTGCGCTTCTACACCCAGAGTACAGTGGCCGCTTCCTCATTGGAGAGCGTGGAGAAACGTTGATACTTGTTGGCGTTACGATAACTGGTTTTCGTTGTTGCATCCCAACGGTGTTGCATGTCGGGTGTGACTTGCAGTGGTACGCCCAGCACATTGCCGGGATGATTGGCTTTTAAGGTCGAATTACGACTATCGCAAGCGAATTCTCGTGTCTCGACAGCACACAGACCAGCGGGGGTCGCAGCGTTGCCATTTCCCAAGCTGGCTGTGTCCAATTTACCGCTCGCCAACGACAGACGATTCGGTGTGGATGTGCCGTTCGAAAACATTGTGGAGCACAGCGGTACACCGATATCCTGAAATGAGCTAATTGAACTGAAACCACTTTCGTCTTCGGTGGCTGAGCTGAGCGGATGTTGGTGCTGTTTGAATGGCAGCGCAATCGGATGGAAGGGATGATGCAGCGTTACATCTTCGTCCGTTTCCACCTTGCCCGACGAAGTCGATGCAGCCGAAGATGAGGAGGTGGTGGAATGCACAGAGCTATCAGTGGAACTGCGCAGCGATAGACGCGAGTCGCGTATATTATTGGCGCGCAGGAAGAGCATATCCGCAGTGGCGTTGGCAAGCGAGTTGTTGGTGGCTGGGACAGCGCGACTGTTGTGCTTGTCCGCAGCGACTGTGGCATTAACTTTGTTGCTCGCATTGTTTTGAGCAGGTGTAATGAGTGTTGTCGGTATGATGGTCGGTATTGTTGGTGCAGTTGTTGGTTTTGCTACTTTCATGAGTAGTGCTTTGTTGCTCGCCGATGCGGCGTTGCGATGTTGCGTTAAATCCGGTTGACGTGTAGATGTGTTCAGCAGATTTTGAATGGTGCGCGAAAGACGAAAAGCTTCCTGGTTTAGTTTTTCCTCTAGATCATCAGCGGCGGCCTGAGCTTTGGACTCGGCATACTTTTTGGGTGAACGGCGCCTGTGGAAGTGGGTGGAGGATAATTAAATGAAATAATTAATAATAATTACTCTTTTATTATAATATTTGGCAATAAATGTTGGCATACCAGGTGAAGTCCTTGAATGTTGTGTATGCATTATTGTTGGTTGTGTTAATGGCATCATAACTCCGCTTATCTGCTGCCGCTGTTGCCAGACTACTATGCTTCATATTGGCACCACCTGATTTTGCGTTGCCGCTATGTATGGCCGAATGCTTGAGGTCTACGATCAGGTTGCTGGTGCTGCGCGTGCGCAAACATGAAGATGTGCCTATAGATTTATCGCCGTTGGTGCCTTGTTCATGACCTTCGCCATTGCCATTGCCATCGTTGACTTGGTAGAGGCTCTTGGAACGTGATATTTGCTGTTGTTGTTGTAGCTGACGTTGTTGTTGTTTTTGTGTTTGATAACGATCAAGGAAACGTGCGATCTCTTCGATGACAGCACGATACATTTCATTACTGGTTTCCACCTGCGGAAGAGATGTAAAGAAAATGTAAAATATTTGCCAGTAAAAAGACAATGTTGTATCTAAATGTACATATGTGGGGTTTCTGTATAATTATAGCAGGTGTACAATATTTAAATAACTTGAAAAACTTACATAAATAGAAATAGATGATATGAATTTCAAAATGGCGGATTTTGATTTAGTCCCGGCTAAGATTTCTCTTTTCATACTACAGATTATATATTCCGATTCAAAGCCGGTTAGACGTTTGGATGATAAGTTAAGTCCGCAGAGTTTAATCCTTTAGAAAGTTAAACCAATAGGGCTGTAAGCATGGGCACACTAACCTAATAGGCAAAGCTAAAGTAATGACTCGTAGAAAAATTTTTCGTGTATCCTCGAGGCTTGTACAAACAAATGATTTTTGGGAATATGCAGAACTAAAACACCATATGGAGGTAGTTTTTATGTGATTGATGTTCTGGAGTTTTCGACAGTACATTTCTCTCTACTTGGCCTACTATCTAATCTCAGTTCATCTATCTAAGTGCAAATTTCGCTCAAATAATTCTTGGCAAGACATATTGGCTTAAGCAATCTATAAATTTTCCATTTTTTTCCGAAAAATTATTAGCTTCTAATATTATTCTCCCGTTACGGCAACAGCTGCAGCTGCTCATGAAAATGACATAATTTATTGCCCGGAATGTCCATTAATTTCGGATACTGCTTACATAACTGCACAAAGATTTGTTTAATTGCCAACAGTGATACGTGGACAACAAACACTAAAATATTATTTGTATTATGTTGCATGGAAATGTTGTTCAAGTTTGGAAAGGGGTATCGAAGCTTCGTTTTTTTGTAGTTGAAGCTTAAACTAAACAGTTACATTAGGGTGAGACAGTCATATAAGAAAACAAGAGTTATACACTTAAAAAGACTATCTTCTACTCTCCGCCCAACACAAAATAGGTCGCAATTCTCGAGAAGCTCTTTACTTCAATGTGAGGCTTTCGATATCCTTAAGAATAAGATGTATAAAGATTACCGAAATTGAGTAGCTCAAGAGGCTTTAATGTATCGTTCATCTATATATAGGAATACAGGCCTTTGTATATAGGAATGTGGACTCGTTAGCGAAGGAATCAACTTTCGTAGCATTAGGAGCAAGCAAAATATTAACCAAATGTTCCATGAAACTTATGAAAGGAAATTAGAAGCTTATGCCTAACACGGAAGATAATGTCAACACTTTAAGGGTATTTTCTTATTTGAAAGTATTTCTGATAAAACCGGGTTCAAATTGATTGTCAAAAAATCGTCCTAAAATTTTAGGTTAAAAAATCATAAAACATTAACACTCCAACTATATAAGGCTACTGGATTATAGTTGCTTGCGGTTGGTATGCTTGCGCTGGCTACCACAACAGCATTTTGGTTTGCGGATGGCTACTACTGACAGTATACTTGAAAACGTAGATTTGAGTTTTCAACACTGGGTTTTAATTTTTGAGAAGCACCATTTAATTAAAGTCAAATAACATAAAGAAAGGGAAAGCAATGAGGTTAATTGAAGTTTAAAATCGTGTTATTGAGTAGATTTGAATTAATTTGTACTTTCGTCATGAAATTACAAGATTCCTGTGTGTTAAATTCCCCAGTATTACTAGTATAGCTCTAGTACACATAGCCAATAGGATTATTAATTATGCTACTTTAAAATTTAGTATTTTCGAGCAGATTTCTTTCAATGTCAATAATCTGAAAATAATTGGCAATATTCTGGTAAGAATTAACGTTTTTAATGCTAAAAGAGAAAGGAGGGAGAGAGAGGAAGAGAAAAGGAAGAGAGAGTTATCTGCGTAATATTTGTATTACTGCTCTACAATTTAAAATGTGTTTAGTTTGGTTGAAAGTGGAACAAAATTATGTACCTTTTCCACGACTTCCCAAAACTTCGAAATGGAATACACCAGCTTCATTGAATTTATCCACTTGGATTGATCCGTTCATAGTGCTTCATTACGAATTTGGTGAAGTACTACAAGGGCGGTCTCATTGTAGCCAGGTATTTAGCCTCACCGTCCGATGAGGAAACTATTCCAAGAGAGATTTACTATCGCATTGTGCGAGAAACCGACTCGAATTTTGTTTGCTGAGGCAGTAGGTATTTCAAAAGACAGCATGGGTCATATCCTGCATGAAATATTGGCGCGAGAAAGCTGAATGCGCGCTGGGTGTGGCGTTTGTTCACTTCGGACAATACTGAAGGGATATATATGAAAAGAGTGCCGTGAGAAAAATGAGATTTCCTCATACTCTATGCACGAACTAGAAGCGCCAATGTAAGTTATAACCTAAGTGGATGTACTGCTTACACTATTAAATGACAACCTGTCAATAATTTTTTACATTTAAGATAGGTACGAGCAGCCCTAATGCTCACTACCACACACTCACATTAACCCGACTACTTGCCAAAATAACTAAACTAATGAACTGCTAGTCAATACAAGAAGCAAAACATAAAATACGATAAAAAACACAAAAATTAAATAATGTTGCCGAGGTTGAGGAGGAAACACTTGGTGACCACCCGTTGACTCAATGACTCGGTAGTTTTACTGTTTGTGGGTTGCTGGGTGTCAGTTATTGGCTGCCAGCTGTTGGAAGTTATATTAAATATTATTATTGTTGGTATTGCTTTGTTGCTGTTGGCAAAACGTACAACGCAATTTTTGAAACAATTACATTTACTAGTTACTGCACACATAGATACATACAGACACAAGTATATATGCAATTTTGGTTGCACTGCGTGTGAGGTGTGGCCCTACCGTTGCAGGAACCACAATTTGGCAAATGAACGAAAATTGGGCCAGGCAAACTGTTGTGGGCCAAGAGAACCTTTAGCAAAATAAATTGTAGATAAGTTAAACAAGGAAATAAATATTTGCCAAATTGATGGAAAAGCGCAAGCTGGCGATAATACAAAGCCGAATAGGTTTAATAGGAAGAAATCTGGTTTGAATTCAAGTAAAAACCATGTAAGCTACGGCAAAATTATGACAGTGATATAGACATTTGTTTGTTTTTTTCTGAAACTAATGGATGTGTTTGCTCGAATATGGTGAGTGCTCCTGATAACATGGTGTGTATGACCGTTTTTTTTGGGATCGATCTGAGCCGTGACGTCCCCTTAGCTTAAGTAAAGTCCAGCTTTTTTGATAACGTTCACTCTGACAGTTCATTTTTAAGCCGTTGCTTAGTTTAATGCTTGATCGGATGGAATGATTTAAGCCCTTTCGGTTTTTGAATTTTGTCTTTCATCTCTGCTATCGGAAAACTCATTTATTCAGACATTACCGGAAGTGTTTCAAGTCTTTCAAAACCACTAATTCTTCATTCCAGAGTCTGTTGGGTCTGAGGTTAAACTAATATCAAAAGTTTGCTCTAAAAGTTGACGGCTCTTAGCAGACAATGTTGAATCTCCGAGCAAGTTTCTGTCTTGAAAAGGGCTTCCGTAGAATCCAATAGTAGCCGCTCAAAGTCGACCTACAACTTGGAGATCCCTCACTTTTTCAGACAACATTAAGGCGTACGCCACAAATGGGATGAAAAGATCGAGCTAGCATTTGACAAAGGTGTAAATTTTTATGAATTGGAAAAGACAAGAAGTGTTCTGAGTGAGCCCATGAATTGTCCAGAAAACAAAGATACACGTTTTTTCTGTTAAGTCTTATATTTTCAATCCAATGCCGACCGAACTTGCATTAAAGCCAATCAGTTTTAACAAAGCTAGATGAAGTTGCAAAAGTCATTATTTTATGCTTATTTCTCGAAAACGCATATATTCGTATATTCTCGAATAATGATTTTTTTTTCGGGTTTCCAGCAGGGGCTCCTTTTTCTTACGACATGCAGTAACGAAAGTGCACCAGCTTGTTTGGAATTATAAACGTTGGTGAGTGCTGAGTTAGGGATAATTTATTTTCACCATGTCCTAGTTTTCCACAGAAATGGTGGACGGGTGAGCACTTGGCTCAACTTAGGTAGTTACATATACATACATGCACACCCACACTCCCAAGTTGCTTTTAAATTTTCACTTTATGTTAGAGTAAGATTTGTTTGCATTTCGCAACGTTTTGATCGTTGGCGCATAATTTGGCTTACTGTAGCAATTTAATTTACACGTAATAACTGTGGGAGAAGTTAGACGGAATTTTTGGGTAAGAGAGTGTGGTTAGGAGCTTGGCTAGGGCATTAAATTGGCTGACTCATTGACACCTGCTAGTTGGTTGCCAAATACTTTCAAGTGAAATCGGCGTACAGTGATTTTTTATTTTACTTAAGTACAAATCACTCGGGGTTGTCTGGAAAATTTGCGGGCAATTGAATATATGTTTAGTAGGAGTGGGATTTAATATTATTTATGGGTGCTTAATTTGCAATTTATATATAAACTTATTCCGATCCGCAAAGCTAATCAATCCTCTGACCTAGGATAAAACTGGTGTCTAATATGAATATTTGCAATAAAGTCTTACTGTTACCAAGGTCGAAAGGAATTTATTTGAGTGGACAAGAATAAGTTTGTGCCTTTATTATTACTAATAGGTCAATAGGTCTAATAATTTGGTTGATAGGTCTTAAATTATGTCACATTCTTTTGTTATCCGTGAAAAATTATTTAGTTTTCGTGAATAAGACTAAAGCAGTTCTGTTGTTCATATCTTTATCGGTATCTTTATCTTTCTAAGAATGACTAGGCAATTTTATTCAGTTTATTTATATATTTCTTTTATTGATTTATAAATCACAAGGCAATGAAACATTAATTGGTAAATAAATTTCTGAGAGGCCCTACCTAACTCCGGTATGGAGCACATTTAGGCAGAGCGCATTTAAAGGTATTTTTTTTACCGAGTTTAACCGCCCCTATTTCTTAATTCCTCCTATTCCTATCCTATTTCCTATCTATAAAAGCGCGAGTATAGTTTGCCGTTTGACTACAGTATACCAAAATTTATATTACGTGTGGATTTCGGCTTCCTCTCGGAGGCAACTGAGTTTGCAGTCGCCATTTTGTGTATATATCGAAATATATATAAAGTTTATATATTATACCATATATATATTGTATATTATATAAACTAGAAAAGCAGAAATATCAAAATCAGAAAACCCATCTTGAGCAATTGCCTACTCAATTTGGCGAACTTTGAAGTTTGAATACAATGAATTTCTTTAAAGCAACTATTCATGTTTTATTTTTTGTATATTCACGAATATTTCTACTAGAGCAATTTACCAAAATTATTTTCCACCAAAATCGTAGCTCTTTAAACATTTTATGAATTGTTCGTAAATAAAAAAAGTAAATAAATATTACGAGCAATGCTGCCAAATACTTTAAACCGTGCTTCTCAAAAATTGAAACGCAAGATTGTTACCTGCGTTTTCAAGTATACTGGCTTTAGTAGCCTTCTGCAAAACAAAATCCTGTTATAGCAAACAACGCAAGTATAGCAGCAACTATGACCCAGTAGCCTTCCGCAATAGGAGTGTAATACCATCCACCATGATTAAGGGTTGGAGTTCGTCACCTTCACCATTCTATTTACCGTTGTCTCTTTAATATTTAAGAGCGTGTTACCTCTATCAATCAAGAACACTCAGATGACTGATCAGCAGGCTTTGCTATATTTACTTTTTCCTCTAAGAAGTCCATTCACTTCATGGAGTAAATATAATTTTTGTAGTTAGTGTGGTATTGTGGATTAATTTTACCAGCACTTAAAGGTACAAAGTTCATCATCGATGTTCTTACTCGTTTCTCTTATTCAACTTCAAAGTTTTAATATTATTTTTTAATAGTAACTGGGGTGTTGCGAAGTCCGAATAGCCTAATTCAACATATATTTTTATAGTACACTTACAATGTTTTACTAGTTGTATTATGTGAGAAATGGGAAGCGTTTTGATTGCCACCACGTAAATAATCCAAACAATAAACACCACTAAATATAAGTTGTAGTGGTTTGGTTTCATTTATTCATTTCTGGACTAATACAAAGGTGTCTAACAAACTCCACAACAAAAAGTTCAATGAAAATCTTGAAAACTTTGCTGCTAGACAGGTGTCTGTACCCATAATATTTTAGTGGTGAACGGAATGCGAGGTATAAAACATAAATATGGTAGGCAAAAGCGAAGAGCGACGAACGAGTGAATGTGGAACATAGTTTTATTAATATACATGTGTAGATACAGGAATATATATATACATTTGTGAACAGATATGAGCGCGAATAAAAAGTATGAAATTGAAAAAAGAGGCAAAATAAAAGCAAATGGCTATCAAAAGAAAAAGTGTAACATGGAACTAAAGCATCCACGTTCGCTGATAAAAGCGAGTAAGAGTAGATGACAGATAAAATGAATTAATGGCACAGCCTACATGCGGCCGATTGACCGACTGACTGGCTGACTGGCTGACTGATGGCGCTATTAGCTGACCAAACACATTTGTTCGTCGATTTTTATTAGCATTTCATGATCCGCGGTCATTAAAGTCTGCCGCGTGTGTTTGGAAAATATGACTGAAAGTGATTTTTGTGCGGAATATTTTTGTGTGTGCATGTGTGTGAATATGTGTGACGGACGCGCAGAAATATCTGCTACTATTCGAGATAAGAGAGAAATTTGGAATGTCTACGCATGGGTATATACATATATGTATGTATGCTTATTTGAACCCATGTGCAATTAAACTTTTTTAAACTTTCATTGAAAAAGTTGTAAATTACAGGATTACAATGCATAGCACGCGCTGTCAGTAACAATTTAACTAACAGAAATGTTTTCTAAAGCGATTGAGAGAATACCTAAATTGTAATGTTTGTATTGTTGCTGACGTCACATTAGCAAATGAGTTTTTATCGACGAAAATAGCTGATTGTAAGCTGTGTTGTAACGATGGCATGCCATTTTATTCACAGTTTCAATATTATACTTCGATAAAGTGCCATTTAATTATGTATTTAATGGGTGCAATACCCAACAAAATTTTTTATCGTCCTTTTATTCCTCACAAATACAAATTCATCGACAGTTTTATACCGAAAGTAAAAACTTTACTAGCACTGAGTTTCTAAATTATATTTAGCGACCGCTTTCAATAGAGCCGTAACAATTGTGCTTTTTTAGTAATCAGAATGAATATTTCGTATGCTCCTATTTTTGAGTCGTTGTTGTATTTGTGCATCTTCTGCATCAATACATTACAAGTCATTACAAAACAACGTTATTCTTCATTTTGCCTAAAACACTTACCAGTCTCAATTCCAAATTCATATTTATTGAATAGGCCTATAATCTATCTAGGTGAGAAGTCTGCATGCTTTACAAAAGTACTTCTTTTAGTACATTGGCCTAGCAATGAATATTTTTTGAATGAAAATATGTATATATTTTTCGACATAATCTCCGTCTATAGTAATGTATTTGTTGTAAAGTATTCAACAATGCATTGCTGTTTCGATACCGGCACGATATTGTGAAGCATCGAGACCTTCGACCTTCGACCTCCTCATTTGAGTGAAATCTTTTTCCAGCGAGCCATTTTTCTGGCTACCGAGTCTGGCAAAGAGGACATACTCAATAGGTACCAAATATGGCGAATACGATGACTGGCGGATGAGTTGTTAGCGCATTCCCAAAATTTATAGGAAGAGCTGAACGAGCCGGGGCGTCGTCTTGAGGAAAGAGCCATGCTTCTCGGCCAAAATGAGCGCGCTTGCCATCGATCTCGACATCTAATCTATTCAGTATCGCACTGTTACATTTTTTATTGCCTGTTTTATTTTTTTCGAGATAGTCAATGAAAACAATTCCATGTGATTTTAAAAAACATGGCTAAAATCTTCTCGGTCGTCTATTCTGTTTTCGGATGCTTTGAATGACTTTCACTGGGCAGCGGACTGCTGGCTGGACTCAGGTGTGTAATGATGTATCCATGTTTCATCCATCGTCACAAACCGATACAGATGATCATAGAAGAGGTGGCGTCATTTTGAGACCAATAATTTGCGAACGATTGAATGGAATATCATGAAATTTTGACAGCATTCAAGTTAAGGTTAGGACTCTAAAGCAAGGATAGATATTTTTTGTTAAATCAAAGACTTTTAGCCCATGTAGTATAACCATGGCTAGCTAAGGCTTTGGAACTCTTATGTTAAATATATATTTTCATTTTATTTATTTATATATTTCATGCATATTGTATATTTAATTTATTTTCATGAATCTAAATAAGGTGGCCATATTCAGTGCATAATAGTTCCGATAATGTGATGGCCTAGTCCTACTTCAATAAGTATGTCGTTGAATCGTTTGATAGATTTGCAGCAGGTGTGAATGGAAAATAAATGAAATATGTTTTTACTATTTTTGGTCGACTTTCGAATGGCAAAGTTGAGCTTCCAAGCCATTCTTGCGTAGTTTAAAACCTATTAGATCGTTAGATGTATGTTAAGTTCAAGTCGAAATCAACGAACTTATAGCATATAGATTCTCTCAGATTCGTATAACATCTTAATACACATTTAATGGTTCTAGGTGACAATTATCTTATAAATTGCGTTACCTCCAGTGTACTAAATTTCAGCTTCTGCTGAGTTTAGTATTAACGAAAACTCATTTGCCAACACCACCAATTCTCCTATTGTCAAATTCTTCTATGTTGTAGAAGAAATGTTGTAGAAGTTGTAGAAGAAGAAAGGAAAATATGTATAAACAGAGGGCAGAATACCTTGAGCATAAATAAGGTCACAGTGGTATTAAAATTTCCTTCAAAGAATTACTCTACACAACTTTCGTGGTTGTTAGCGAATGCTTCGCTTCTTTTCTAATACAAAATTTGGTCGGTCCTCAAATCAGATGGTATGATAGAAGCAAACAAAAGCAAATTACAAGTACTTCAAATTCAAAGGAATTTTCATTGAAGGCTTAAGCAATGCGACTTATAAGTGAGTTGTGCTTCACCAACAAATGGATGGAGGGCGTCACTTCCTTTCCTCCGTAGTAAGCGCGGCATATTACATAACTTTGTACACGCATTTCATTGTTGTTTACTTTCATAGAACAAATGATTGCCACCGCTTTGTGTTGCCGTGTCTTACAACTTTTTTCCGGCGGTTGATTGATGTTATTCAAACGCATTTATAGATTTACAACGGCGCGGCAAATGTACTCACATACCTGCTAATAAATATACAAACAGACATATTTATGTCCGTATATTTATGTGTGAACGTCGCTATGATCATTAAAAGGCATGAGAACGGAAATAATAATTTGAACAGAATTTTTCATATGGTGCCACACGGCACTCGGGCATAAGACAGCCGAGGAATTGTGTTGTATGAGCAAAGTTGTGGCGGTTTCAATCGCCTATTTCTATTATAGGTACTCGTTTTGCTGTATATATATATATATATAGAAGCAATATCTGGGAAGTACATATAATTGCACAAATTACGCACTGGGTTCGTCTGAAATCAATCAATTAATGTAATTCGATGCAATGAGTGATGAGAGATGGCGAATGTACGAGTTGCTCGCTTAAGTCTTTTGAATTTTTAGCGGCTTTTACACTTTATAAAGCACTTTATAAGCCACTTTTAAAATGAGATTACCGTTCAGAATGTGATTAGTGATTTAGTAGTGATTTTTTTTCGTGCTTAATGCCATAATGTTCGCAGGAAAAGCAATAACTCGGACAACTAAGATAAGTTAACTAAAAGAAGAAGAGGATAACTACAGGAAAGTTTAGTATATTACAAAGTTATACCTACATATAAAGCTCGCCCGTTAACAACTGACTTCTACAATGCATTATTCTGCGCGGAAATGGATACAAATGCAATCAAATATCTATATATATAATATATAAAACAACAATTTCCATCGAGGAAATGAACAAAATGTAATCTACTAACATGTATTTATGTTTGCACAAGAGCGGAAGTTGAACTGTAGACCTTATGTGTAACACATATATCTGGTCCTTTTAAAAGTGGAACATTTTCAAGATTCTGTGGTATATTTTCAACCAATTTTTTGTAAAATTTTATATGAAAAACCACGTCACTCCGCCTGCACTTTTTGCCAAAGCTGTGCCTAAGCTCTACCAAACTTCTTTGGGTTGTTCGGTATTTCGCGACCTTCTCATTAGGATTGGCCACAAATTTCGATCTGATTAAGATACTTTGCTTTGATCACTCTGTCAATGGAAAACTTTGAGCATTAAGGCATTTCTACAGTACTTTGGGCGTGTGATTGAGGTCGCCCTTCTCTTGTCTTTCCTTGGACAGGCGCGTCAAGGAACTTTCTTAAGTTCAAATAAACCATTTTAAAATATATATTGTGTATTTTGTATATGTAGATGACATTTATTATATTTTAAGTAAAAATCTCACTAGAGTTTCGAAAGGAATGATTTTTCGAAAATTTAATTTCCACTAAAAACTAAACCCTTTAATAATTTTAATAAATTATCTTCGTTGTAAGTTATAAGCTTAATTTCATTTAATATGTTGGAAAAATGTCGATTAACGATTAATTTCGACAAATTATTAATTCAGCAAGAATAAAAATTGTCTTCGATTCGCGAGTAATCAGACTGTGGTCAAACGAATAAACAACTGGTATAAAAAGTGGCTTAGTCAAATAGCGATAAAATAGCAAGCGATATGTGATATCCGCTGAATAAATTTTTGTTGCTTTCATATATGCATTTTAAACAGGCATAAGCTAGCAGACAAGTGGCGAATCGAAGACGATTAATATGTTAATTTTCGATGAACCCATTCTTTCATACTACGAGACATATGGATTTCTAAGACAAATGGAAATTTAGAAATTAAATATTTTGCAAAAAATTTATATTTTTGGTGCCAGTAAGTATGGAAACAAAAGAGGTTGAAAACGTTGACTGAAGAGGAAGTTGTTGGCTGAGAATATGAGATTATAAGAGATTTCTTGGAGTTTGGTTTGGATTACAGCCAATTTCAGCAGTATATTATCAATTTTAATTAAGACATCAATTGTTTTGAAGACTTGGATATTCAGATTAAACATATCCATTCCATATACGTCTTTTAAAAGATAGAGTTTAAATATAGTATTCACTTGAAAGAACTTTGGAACCAATTGGGAGAAATGAAAACTAGAATTAGCCCAACCAGCTTATGAATATAAGCTCTTTGTTCAAATCTCAGTATTGAAGATAAAAAAAAATTTATAATTGGATGCACAGGTATAATAAAGTTATTAACTACATTTTCCATCGTTTTGCGGAAGGATTTAGGTAGAAGGCTGTCCAGTTATGGGTCCCCAGTACACCGACACAGCTGCGATGCAACAAGTTGACATTGCGATTGTATCAAAATGCAGTAAAATTGCAATTATTTGTTTAAACAAACTCACCTGCTTCAATTGCCACTGCAGCGTGTCCAATTGATTTTGCAACAACACCACCTGCACATTTGCCGTGTTGTCGCTGTGTGCCTTAAAGGCGGGCAGACGCTGTTCAGGCACCATGCAGGCGAGTGTGGTGCGAGCGGCAACAGGAGGCTTTCCGCCTGCAGCATAATGCGCTGCTAGCGTTGAACGTGTGGCTGCCACAGGTGGTGTCGCAATAGCGGTGGCATTACCACCATCGGCCACAATATTAATGTCATCTTCATCCTCAACCGCAAACATGAGATTTTCATCCTGCAAAAAGCCGAAGGGAAATGAAACAAAATGAAATAAATGTATTTCTTTTTTTTCGAGCGAAAACCAAATACAATGTGTGAAAGGCCATGCTTTGGCGTGCAAATAAACATGCGCATGCGTAGGTTTTTTTATGCGCTTATATGTATGTATGTGTTTGTGTGTGCGCGCTTGTATCAACGAGTTTTTTAAGCATTTCCGACACACTTCCTCTACAAATTAAAAGCGTTGTGGCAATAAGTTGTGCCACTTGAATTCAGAAAACTCGTTCGCTAATGCCAAAATATGCACAAACAAACGCTCACACATGCACGCATACACATATTTATTTGAATGCGTTGGGTTAAGCTCACGTGTAGCTAATATAAAAGTGGTGTAGTTTTCTGTTAAATAGTTTTTTTGCTTTTGTTTTTTTTGTTTTTTTTTTTTGTGTCTTTTTATTGAAATCGAGCGTATTGTGGTGTCCAGCATTAATTATGCTTTGCTACAGTTGGAATGTTTAATTAAAGTTATTGTACAAGAAATGCCAGTCTTAACTCACACACGCGCACACACACACACACATATGAAAAAATATATAAACAAGCAAATAAATGCAAGTACGCGCCTGAATTATGTTGTTTGCATTTTCAAATAGACACACACACACACACACCAGCAAGTAATGTCAAATAGTGTGAAAACGACTCTTATGTATGGTCAAATTTAAATGCCACAGTTAACTACATATACAAACATACTCTCCTCATACATTTTAGTATCATAGTAAAATTTACAAAATTATGAATTTCCGCATAGTTGTCATACAATAATGCCCTTAGTTTGATTGTTTTTGAAAGTTAATAATTGCCTGATTAATTTTCGGCTGATTTTGCTTGAAAATTGCACTAACGACAATGAAAGTGTAACTTCACTGCAGTAAAAATTCAGAAAAATTTCGACATTTCATTCGCCTTCATTTGTGGTCTTTTCTTTTGTGCAAATTTTTTAATATCTCTTAGTTGCATATTTGCTTTCGCTCAACTGTTTATTAACGCTTTCTTTTGCAAAGCTTTGAAAAAAGTGCGTTTAGTTGGCAACACTACGCTAATTTTGTGGCAAATTGAAGTTTTTACTAAAAAGTTGGTACTACCAAAAGCTGGAGAAGATAACATATAACATATTGCTGTAACTCAAAGCATGGACGTTTTACTGAGCACGTAAGATGGTTCGATGCTTGAAAGCACCGGAATAGGAACGCAGGTAACGCACCCTATACATATTATCGAGCAATGACCGGAATGGTGAACTAAGTAATTTTCAATCTGTTTAACTTGCAGTGCAACCCTGCGCCGACATGTCTTCTGAAGTGTGCGCTATTGTGTATCGAATTCAACTCCCTAACTTTGTTGTTGTTTTCACATGAAAATTTGGTGACAAGAGAGCAGCACACTAAGATAGCGAGCAGAGGAATGGCGAATCGAAGACAGCTACTATTGCTCTCAGTTTTGGCGATATAAGAATAGGCTATATGGTATGCGCTACAGGAGAATTTTATTCTTTTTAACTATCAAAGGGAACCGGTAAGATCCCAGGAATGATATTCTGACTTTAAGAGATTTAGAAATGAAATGTAATTGGGATACCATATAGGTGAATCTCACATATTTTAACTATCAAAGGGAACTGGAAAAAGCAAGACTACTAACCGAAATATATACTGTGTTATGATTTCTAGTATTGGACCTAAGAATACCAAATTTTAAAATAGATTACTGTTTAATTATAGAGAAAATATATAAATAATTATCCGACCGTATATAATAATGATAAAGAACAGGACATTGCACTCTAGAACCATTTCCGTTTTCATAGAAAATTTAAGGTACCTGTCTAGTTATGTTCTTTAAGAATTCAGCCTTGAAAGTTTTAAAGTTTTTGACGAATTCTATTTTCTATAAAATTTTTCAATTAGACGAGTAGCAGGCACTAAGGCAGACTAAGGATCCATACGTGGCGATAAAGAGATATAAAGAAATAGTCTACTTTTCTGAACTTAACCCCAAACTTGTGAGAATTTTCTGTGAAAATTATATAAAATGTTTAAAATATTTTTTTCGAAAATTCTAAACTTTTTGTACTTGACAAATGTGAAACGCCAAATATTTTCGATTAAAGATCTTAAGTTCGGTCCAAAAATTATTTCTGGGAAATAACATATTTGTAATGGAATTGTGCTAGTACTACTTTTATAGCGATTATGCCGAGAACATACTGGCTTAAAAAGTTTTTCAAAAACTTTGGTTACGAAAAGTTAGTAAAATATTATTTCCTTTTTCCAGATATTAATAGTTTACTAACGAAGAAGCTGCACTCGATTTTAACTTATCGCTTTCTTTGAATACATTACTCTCTTTTTTCTCTTACAAGCTAAACCTAGCTTAGAAACACTAGACTACCGCAATGCACAATAAAGGTGCCTGCAGCTCATGATGAAAACCAAAATAATAAAAAATATTATTCGGCACCACACGTCATATTTCTACTCTAAAGAATGATTTTAATACTGAATTGTTTCGGAGATTGGATTGGAGTTATTAGAAAAAGCAAAGAAAGCCGGAAAGAAGTCATTTAGGAAAGCCTTTAGTTACAGTTACAGTTACAGTTTCCAAAACTTGCGAATGTGGCAAGCCTAGTTCGAGTAATATATATATATGATAAAAATATATATATAATCAGTATATATATAATATAGTCAGTATATACAGTTATGTGGGTCTATAGAATAGCTGAAACTTGTCTCAGTTGTCTGGTATTTTGTTATAGATCCATGCCTAGTACAAGGCAATTCATGAATTTTTTAATTGCTTACGGATAGGTTGGATTTGAGCACTCTTTGTATATATTTTTTTAAAATATGTAGAGTGTACTCAAATAGGAGAAGAATAATTTTTGGTCCGTTTTATTTCAGGTGTACGAGTACTTTCCAAAACCACTGTACGACCAGAACTATCAATGAATAGAAGAGCGCAAGGCTTCCCAAAACTTACGCTGATCCGCTTCCGAACCATTACGTGAGCCATTTAAAATAAATGCGATTGCAAATTTTATTTGCATGCACTGTTTGTTCCGCGTCCTCTCTGCGCTGAGTGATGTGTCATCAATTGTCATTGTTACGCACTTTTTTGTTGCACTTATTTGCGTCAAGCAATGAGTTTGTACTTGCGCTCATAGCAAAATTTCTGCATTGTTAACAATTGGAAATAGTTGCGGCTCGAAAAAATTGTTGGGGCACAAATTATGGCAGACATTGTTGTTGTTGTTGTTTTTGCTGTCGACTATTTACTGGCGCAATTGCTGGTAACAACCCGGCAGTAAGCGATCCAATTGCTTTCGCATCATCAACTGAAAATTCATACAATTGAACCGACAAACACGCTCGGTATGTGTGGATGTATATGTACATAAGCACATGCGTGTGTGTGTCTGTGTGTGCATGTGTCAGTAACAAATGTTGACTTGCATAAAGATTCACAACTTTTTTCTTTCTTTTGTAATTTGCACAATTGAGCAAAAATTATGTGCTTTGTATGGAAGAATGGAACCAATAAGCTATTTTTATGATATTAAGCTGCACATTTATACACACACACACACACACGCGCATAGGCATTATTTATAATCATATATAATTAATTATGATGAAGGGTGATTTTTTTTTTAAAGTAAATCTGCATTGAAGAGTCGGTATTACTGCTTTCTGGGTCACAATTAATTAATAATTTGTTATATGTGAGCTTAAAAGCACTTTCTGTGATTTGAAATAATAAGCTGTGAATAATTCAACCATATTTTTATTCTGCAACAAACATACAGGCTGAGCTTAAATGAAATATTCCACCCCAATAAGGCTTAAAGAAAGAAATATAAACTAATAAGTTAGTTTAACTAAGGTGCAATCCTATAAAATAGGACACTTCGAGTGATGTCCCTTCGGAACCAAGTTCGGCAATTCCATCATGAACTCTCTCGGCAATGATAAATACTTATCTCGAAGTTGAGTTTCAGCACCATTAGTAATTTTTGGCAGGGTGTCATGAAAAACCGATGTGATTCGAACAACGTACTTATGAATCTAGTTCAAAGCCTTGAGGAAGACGTCACAAAGACTCTGAATAGATTAGTTAGTGTCTTCCCAGGATGATAACCTAGAATTTGCTCTTCAACTCGAGAGAAGTACTCTGCGATTCCGTATGTTGATTTCTTTTTTCTCTATACTGTCAGTCAGTTTAATGAAAAACAAGATTAAAACCGTCGTCGAATGGAGAGAGCATGTGACTAACAGTCAGCGGTTGACTCTCATTCATTGGTTGAATTCGAATCCGAATTTTAATATTATAGGTATAATTACAAATAGAGGTCGTCTCGTTATACCAGGTAGCCTGTATTGGTATGGCAGCGTTCAACAGATGTAACCCAACATTTTAATCAAGAGTTCATTTTTTAGATCATTAACAACAGACGATCTAGTATTATAATCTGTCAAAATGAAGAGACTTCTCAATAACAGGCAATCTCTAAATCCAAAACTTTCCTAAAATTATTTCGTCCCAACTTAATCCTACGGTAATCGTTATTCTCGTATTTTTAGTTAAAAAGGATCTAATAAATTTCGATGGATACTTCCCAATTCAAAACCAAGAAGTTAGCTTTGTTTGGAAGGAAGGAATTTTGATCGAACATGTAGGTCATCTCTGAAACCATTAGATGTTTAAAGGGCATATTCTTTTAAACAACACTTGATAGAGTTTGGAAACGTCGCCTTAAAAAAAATTTTTTTCTGACGTCGGCAGTTTGAGTAAAATGATGTTATCTTTATAAGAATTAAAATTAGTGTTCATAGGAGAAGGTTTTCATGAACCATGTCATAAAGAATCTCTCACAATTTTTAACTGACATTCTGTTCTCATATAACATAAACATAGTAATTAATTACATAACATAAAAACGTATTTTTTAAAACCCTGACATTCAAAAAGAACAGACCTAAATTTTTGTACTATAACTTTAAACCAATAGTATTTATTTGTAAGACAAGCGTTAGGCAGCAGCTGTTATAAAAACAGGGGTAAATAGTTGTTTTGAAAGTAAACATATGGAAACACAAC
Source organism: Bactrocera minax (assembly GCA_021498325.1). Lineage (NCBI taxonomy): Eukaryota > Metazoa > Arthropoda > Insecta > Diptera > Tephritidae > Bactrocera > Bactrocera minax. The sequence continues at coordinate 8,330,225 of JAKEEE010000001.1, forward strand.
AACAAAGAAGGTCTTTACGTAAAAGCAGTTCAACTTCGAATGTTCATGATATTTAAAATATTGACATTGTATGCGTATGAGGAACCACTTGAATAAACAATTTTTGTACACCTATTCAGTGCTGGTCTGTTTACAAGTTTTAAACAATACTATCCCAAAAATTTCAAAACTATGCCAAATCGACCAGTGTCACAAGGAATAGCAATTTCTTCCACTGTCGGCTCATAAATTTTGCTTTCGGATGTGAACGAAAAATATGTGATAATTAGGGGCTAGGCTGTTTCGAGCACAAATATATTCGATCCAAAAGTGGAATTAAGATATTAGCTATCTGATGGCCGATTTTTTTTTTGTGCGCTTTCTAAGCTCAAATGGAACAGATTTATCAAAACACTCAATATCGGAAATAAGAAATTCCAAAGCGTAGCATTACCTAATTGGGGTGTAATGTTGAGGTGTTTCAAGAATTTTTGAAAAATTTATGTTAAAATATATTTGAGGTGTTTCAAGAATTTTTGAAAAATATATGTTAAAATATATTTGGAACATGGAAAAGACATTTGGAAAAGATCATGACATATTTCCAGTTGGCAAGGTCTCAGACAAATAAAATAAAAGTGCCTCGCAGATGTGTTAAGTAAATATGTAGAGTAAATATATGTACATACACTTATATATTATAGAAGTACAGACTCTAAGTGAAAAAAAAATTGTTGTGGTATTTTTTAAAGACATTAGCTTTTGGTAATAATGAAAATGTTTCACTTTGTTCCTTCATTCATGAAATGTGTGTAAAGCTTACTAGTACTGGAACCAAAGATCGTATTCGCGGATGTACATATCTCTTGAAAATTCCAATACTGTTATTTAGAAAGGGTTTTGAAATGTGCAATCGCATAATAAATAATTGAAGTGAAATTGGAATGATTAAAGTGGACTTTATACGAATAAAAAATGAAATCGACTTCTTAAAAACTATACCAATGACTTGGTCAAGGTTTTAAAAATAAACGTACACATCTACTTAACAAAAAATGTGTGTATTTCCGAATTTCAATTTGTTCAGTGCAAATATTATATTTGGAAACAAATAACTAACTTCGTTCGGTATATAGATTTATATATCATAATAATTCTTATAATTACGCCATTCCCATCGACAGGTCTGCAAACTAAATTCGTCAAAATGGCAGTAAAATTTGTGCTCTTAATTTATCTGGCAACACTGGCGTATTTGATAGTGTCCGTAAAAGCGTATGTTTGGCCAGATCCATGGCTGGACATCGATCCCGATCTGATCGATGTGTTTTCTACGAATCACGACAAAAAACCCCATCATGTGGTGAAGAAAGTGTTGAAGCCGGCTAACTATCAATATGTAGAATCGCTGAACGACTGGGTGCCTGTCTGAAAGCTTAATAGATTGGACTAAGGAAGAAAAATTGATCCTGAGATCCTGAACTTTAGTTATAGAAATATAAATTAGACTGTGAGTAATTAACTTAAGTAACTAGAAAATATTTATATGTAATATTATATATATTTCAGTTAGTACTTATCTTGTTTCTTTGAAACATGGAGTTCTTGTTTCTCTTTCTTTATACATGACATTTATTGTATTTTGAAGAAGAGCAGGATAGATTTAGGAGTAATTAATAAATGTTTGAGCATTGTGTACTGATCTCCAATAATTTCTGAAGTTGTATAGCCTTTTGTAGTTTAAGTTAAAGAACAGAAGTAGTTATTTGGGAAACATACGAAGTGTTAATCTTTAGCTACCCATCTATTTGAATGCTTCGAGATTTTAAACCTTTTATTCTCATGAACTAACTGATTAGAAATACTCCTCTGAAGTGACAAAGTCAATAAATTTGTGTGGACAGAATTATCTTATAGTCAGAGCAGCTTCCGAGGCTTTATTCCTTCAGTTTTCAAAATCGGTATTAGAATTTAAACATGGGGGTACATAAGTAGGCTAATTCCACAGTTTCAGTTCAATTTTAAAAGATCTTGTTTTTCCGGAAAATATTTGTAAAAATATTTCAACAATCAAACAATTTGTTAAAACTTACAGTGGCATTAATAACTTTCTAATATTTTAAGAGGAAGGAAGTCAACTCTACGATTTACCTCATCTAAATATTTTATCCTTGAGGTTTATCTATTAGACATTAGTATACGATACAAAGGAACAAATATTGAAATTCAACGACTTTCACAACTCAGTTAATTACAAGCTTAAAAAAGTTTAATGACTAAGCTTTCACTAAAAATTAGTATTACTTTAGAATTGACTTTCATTTGAAAATCTTTCTCACTTTAACAAAACAAATGAAAGCTAGCATAAAAAGCGCATTGCGAAAGCTTTACAAAACATGTAGAAGTATGAAAACTTAAAGCACACAACTTTCCTACCATTTTAATGGAACATTTTAAAGTGTTCATACTGGCATAAAAAACCACATATATATATGATATATATATATCATTAATGTCACTTACAAAAAGCCAAATATGTTTCAACGATTCTGGGGCATAAAATTTTTTAAGGCCCTGTTAAAAATGCCACAAATATTTAATAGTGTCGTCTATTTCTATTTCAAACAAGTTCTTTGGTAGTAAAAGAATTAAATGGCAATGTATGATCTAAATAAGTGCTTCTAATATTTAAGACTTCAGGTAAAACCTGCTACATAAGTTTGTGCTATGTATGATATCTAACTTCATGCGTGCCAACTTTATTGTGGCTTACTTCAGTAATCTACTTACTACTTACTAATTTAAATTAGGCAACTAGCTACATTAACGAGTCTAAGAAAAGGGTCTAAGAAAAGGGCGTGGAAAAAGTAATTACCATATGTGCTTTTGTTGCACCCAAAATTATCTTATGCATATCTGAAATGTACATGGCGAATTTAAGAACAAGTTAAAGAAATGTATAATTACTTTAAAATAGTTGGTATTTACCGTTTTTTAATATTGCGCTACTACCATGGAACACTCCTAGCTATAAGACATTAGATTAAGTGTATCATTAAAAGTGTAGTCATATTAAGCTTAAGCTAAGAAGTGCTTATTAGGTATTAAAATAATCGGAAACCATAAAATATCATAGGAAGCTCAGTGTTCTATATAACATCGTTAAAGTCTTTTGGGTTAGAGCTTTCGAGAAATACAGGAGTAAGTGTTAATTAATATATAACAGAAACAGCATGGAGTTTTATTGTTCAGGGCCTTACAGTGTTGTTGTCAATTTATTATTTTATCAAAATATTATTTTAGTCAAGCTGTCAATTTATTCTTAAAAACCTCCGTTTGATTTTCCAAGATTATATTCACTAAGTTACGACCGATACATTTACAATGCTTTTTTTGAAATCTGTGTAGCTAAATTATTTCAATACATTATTATGTAACATGCAGTCTTCAATATCTGCCATAGCTTAACCTAAGCTCTGATAGTAATTTTAGACGGCTTACTATTTACATTCAAAATTTTCGAGACTTATTAGATTTTAAGGTAGTTTATATATATACACTTATTTAGATATATTTTGCTTGACTCTAACCTAATGGGGACGCTACATTTTGTGTTTCAAATAGACCATAGAGAATAGATCTTTTTAGATTCATAGATCTTTATCTCCAGTTGCAAAAAAAGTCTCAATTATTTCTTTAAAATATACATTATTGCTTTCGTGACGATGAAGATTGATTTGTGTTTGTGTCTGTAACTCACTTCTTCGGTTTCTCTCCACAATTATCGTAAATCCTTGCTTCCATTTCGTTAACTATGCAATTGGTTTTCAGAATAGGCATTCCATCTTCTAGTGGCGAAATTCCGATTGTTAGGCACTGGAAATTATTCGGTGTAACTTTCGATAGTCTGCAGATCTTCATCCCTACTATATATGCAGTTAAAATTATCGGGAAATTGACTATGACACCCCTACCACCTGTCGAAACCGCTTATTTATTGAATACATCATTAGAGCGATTCTTTGATCTCGATGACTGTGGCTCATAAACTCTTCTGGAATCCACATATATAGATAACAACTACAACGCAAAGTTATTATGACAAGCAAACACTTGATAATATCTTTTGGGGAGTGCCCGAATGGCTTAACAACGGAAAAAGTGTCAAAACTTCAATTTGATTTCTTTCTTTTTTGTCCGCATGATATCATTATGTTGCTTGCTTGTACTTGACTCTAATTTATCGCTTATAATTCTGTACCTTTGCTGAATGGATTTTATTTCTTTTCATATTTTTATTCATAATTTATTTATTTTTTAATTTTTAAAGTATGTATGTCATATTTTACACATTTTGAACAGTCTTGCGGTTTACGACAGAAAGTCTTTATAACAATTTAATGATTTTATTGTTGTAACTTTAGTTATATGAAAGCAATGTTGTTGCTGTTGTTAAGTATTGTTTTGTTGTGATTATGATTACGGTGGACAGTGATGATGACATACAACTTATGTTGTTTATGGTTTTTAGTGACATTTCTTCGCTTGTCAACATTTTGCGTTTAATGAGCAGATACTTGACAAACAAATTAGCGGATGCCTCTTTTTCTTTTTATTCTTAGATTACCTGTTTGATGTCTTGTCGTTTTCTTTTGGCTCTTTCTCTGGAGTTTACTGATTTTTGCATTTATCACTGATGAAAAATGAGTGGTAAAGTCGGCGAAGGCTTTTTTAGGGCAAAAACAAACATTTTATTCAATTATAGTGTTTAGATAAGTTTAGATAAGTGTCACCGCTTAATTAGTCGAACTTTTGTGCGAATGACAAATTCATTTGCGAAACTGCTAATAAGGTTCCTGCTTTTTTGACGCCTTCTATTTAAGACCGTGTGAAACACTCTTTGCAAAAATATAATATTTCTTTGACAATGCTATTCTCTGAAGACGCTCCTTGACAATGCTAAATTCTGAATCTATTTGTGACTTCAAAGAACTTTCTGTAAAAACTTTTCAGTTATCATCATATATATAGGTAAATTTAATTTGTGGAATAACAATAATACATACACTAATATTAGAAGTTGAAGTTCAGCACAAATCGATCATGCTGACGTCATTTTAGCGATTGCTCTCAATCAATATACTCCATCTCTTCTTCTGATGAGTATTTCCGCTAAAAAGCAACACGTTCAGGACTGCGGCTGCATAGTGTGCATAGTTATTATTATAATTCTGTGTTCACTAATAGTTAAAATCACCTCAAAGACGGCTTGGATTGTATTATAAAGGGGGGAAAAAGTTGAATGAAGACATATTCATATAGATTTCTCTATAAAACACATATAAATTTATTTACACTCAATATTACTCAATAGCAAATTTGAAGAGTTCTCTCTCATTAAAGCTACTAGTCGTTGTAAAATAAAACGAAATATTTAATTCTTTGAAAGATTTGGAGAATAGCGTTGCTTATTTTTGTCCATAATATAATTTTATTCATATTATAAGTAGACACACATACATAGAAAGAAAAACCAAATCGAACAACTGACAGTTAGAGTATTACCTATATTACTCGGAGTATTACTTCTTTCATAAAACAGTAATGAGCATGATTTGGGTTGATTGTTTGAGAGCTGAGGTTTGTTCAGATCTAAATCCGTTCAGTTAAGTCATATGTACAACAATTATGTTTGTACTAGGAATATTGAGTGCATTTTCAAATAACCAGGGCCAACCTCGCTTAATTCTTGAAATCAGCTGGAAATATATGGAATGGAAAGTAAAAAATTTGTCTCTTGCCTATTGAGGTGTTAAGAACATTTTGGTCATTTACCGAACCAGCAAATTTTATATTTAGCGTTATTTCGTTATTATTTGCTTAATGATCTAGTTCATTGCATTTTTGTGCATATGTTCTATCTATGTTCATCTAGATAAGATGTAAACTTGAACTATGTATATGTATATACAGTCGAACTTGCAAACACTCCATTATTTCCAGATTCAAGAATCGGATTTTCTTATAGTGCTTTTAACTTCCGAAAATATATTGAACATTCTGGTAGACTCTGTGATCACGGTCTCAATTGTTCGAACTGAAGTCTCGATGAAGTGTGGCATGTAGGGCTCATTTCATGAGCATCTTTCTAGCTTGAGATAACTAACGAATTGGAATTTGGCTATGATTACTTCCATTGTTGGCCAACATACATAGATGAGTATGATTCAAATAAGTTATATCACCTTTTCTTTTGCTTCTCATAAATTGACCGACTATACTATAGTAAACTCGTTAGGTATTTAGGTCTAGCGTGATAGGCACTGCATACATCAACTCGCTTGTCAGACACTTTATTTCCTGACTTCGCTCATTCCCATTGATTGCTGTTGGCTTCCTGTAGAGAAAGAGGTACGAGCATGTAAAACACACTTAACTTCTACTTCATTAGCCACATCTCCATTGTATCACATCTTCATTAACCATGTAATGCAATGGCAACAACTGCTAAAGCAACAACTGCTAAAGCAACAACAAGAGCATAACTGCCTACTCATCAACGTCATACCAACAAGCGGATGAACAGTAATCACAGCAGGGTTAGCTGCAAGCCACATCAAATTAAACAACACTGAAAACATTGTTGGAAAAGCGCCGTAGAGCTTACAAAACCTGGAGTCAGCGAAAAGGCCGAGAGACTGGCCGACCAACCCTCTTGAATCACCAACCATTCTGCTATGTACTTTTATCGATATTTAAGCGAATACCTGTACCTGTTGCTTCTTGGCTGATTCCAAAGACAGCGGCAACAACACAACTCCGACATCACTAGGGAATGAGGGAATGGAAATAATTAACCAGTCACAGCGCGCCGAACAATGACGATCAACAGGCATTGTAAAGAGTAACTGTGGGGTACCAGCACCAACACCACCACCAACAGTCACTTTCCATGCTGTGGCAGTGTTTTGTGCCAGTGATAACCCACAGGTGAATAACGCTGAGGGGCGCCAAGCGAGCGTTAACTCATTCATGCCAAACAAACTTGGAAACTATGGTAATAACGAGATGAAACACCGAAGCGTTCAAACTCAAACTGCTGCGCAGCCATGGGAGCCAGGGACAAACGTCACACATGCTACGGTGTGCTTTTGAATGCGCACCCTGTAGGGTAAATTTAAATTAGTCGGAATATTTAAATTAGTGGGAAAATTTCTTGATTAATAAAAATTAGTGAAAGTGTTTTTTTTTTTTGTTTTTTACTTTGATCCACTGGAAAGGAAATTATATAATATGGCCTTAAGTCTAGTTTAACGCTTTTGCGGGCGCACATTTTTTTTTTTTATTATGCCACTTTATATATTGTAATAGAGCCAGTTACCGCGTTCTATCCTCTGAAAAGCTATTATACGACATTATGTTACAGTTTATGCTGTTAATGGTTTAGTCGACTTTAAACAAGAATACTATATATACGAGGGTAGTCCGATAGTTACTTTGTTAAATTAGAATATGAAATATTATGTTTCCAAACCAAAAAATTAAATTTTTCTGTATTTTTTTAAACTAAAACTTTAAATATTATTTTATAATTAATTAAATTTTAAAATTGAAAGTTCAACATCTAGACGACGATTAAAAATAATTTCACATACGTTTTGTTTTCTAATTAAGACTCTTAAAAAAAGAAATTTGGTTAGAAGTGCTTTTGTGATATGTATGATATGTATGGAAAGCATTTACTCTTGAAACCACCTTATAGAAGAGATAAACTGCAACTACATGCACATTTACACTCCCATTCACCCCAAAGGCATTAGTCTGTGGCATTTCTTGTAGGGCATTTCAACGAATGCTAAGGCGTCTATTGTATTCTATTCTCACATATATTTTCATACATATATATACATATGAATGCACTTTTGTTCGGCTGCACATGTGCACGTACATGTGTGTGTATGTATATGCGTTTGTAAATTTATGGCTGCTGCTTTTCCGCAGTTGGCTCTTTAGTGGCTTTTGTTTACTAACTAACTTTAGTTGGTAATTTTTATCTGCTGCTTTTCAGACTGCCTTTTACAATTTGAATTTTAGCTCTTTACTCCAATTCGAATAACGAAATTACTGGAGCATAGCGTTGACAGCCTTGCCACTTAAATGAAATTTAACTAATTATATGTTAGTGGTATTTATATATAACAAGTTGTCTGCATTCATAAGCAATGAGCTAAATGATGGGGTATTGTAAATTAATAATATATTAGTCAGATGTATATATATATGGAAATATTGGCTTGTGAATTAAAAGTGCATTAAAGTCTTAGTTAGTCATAACGTAATTTATGTTGAAATATCGTTAAAAGGTGTTGATAACCGTTTGAATGTTAGAATGGATGTGGATGTGGGTACTATGGAAGAACCGAGTTTTGTAGCAAATAAGTGTATGTTTCCGATGTCAGCTCATAAAAATTTTCAAGTCAAATTAAGGCCAGATCAGCAAATTTATGCTAGATCGGTTTTGAAATAATTAAGATATTTCAAGCGAAAATTCATACTCTCTCTCCCTCTCCAAAACATAGCGAAAGAGAACCGAAATATGCAGCAGGGATACATTTATTCACTGGATCTTAACCACAAACACGAATTTCATTCTAAGTGATTTCTGAATAGTATTAACAAAGTGAATGGCATCACCTTAGAAACTGAAGATCTCATGATAGAAATTAAAGTTCGCATGATTCCGAATCTAATTAAATAATTTTTGATAAAAGACATGTACAATACGAGAGATTGTAATAGTAAAGAATGTCTTAATAGTAAAGAAATGTAACAATTTCAATTGGATATTGCTTTAATTTAAAGTGCACTTTTTTAGGTTATGTTAGGTTTTGTAGTTCATTTCCGATCGGAAAATCATATAAGGAAACGTTTTAATCATTTGCTTTCTTCTCTGTCTAGCAAAAGCTGAACAGTCGTGTAGCAAGCGTCCACTTGTCTTTCAGACAACTTTAACAATTAAGGGTTCTGCTCTGACCTAAAATGGTTTGACATCCGCGTAAGTGCTGGTTGTTGACTGGCCCCGACAGACCTGAGAAGAACAACGGAGTTCGAACCCGTTCCCAGTTTGAGTGCTCCCTTGAGAGTCCCATGCGAGCGCTTCGGCTTGGCAGTTTCCGTTGATTCCGCTAAGGTTAGGTGCCTATACGAAATTTATCACAAAATAGCAATGAAGCAATTATCAATGAGGCTAAATACTCATTGACTATTTTTGAGCGCTCAGTCAGCGAGGTGAAAGAAGGGAATGTTTACCTCTCTGAAGGAGGCAGCAGGATCCAGAGCAGTATATCTATTACAATCTTGTTTGTAACCATCCCAATTTGAAAGACGGGCATTGGTGTGGAAAAACGTTTCCATTTTTTGTCACCTTAATGATTAATGATAGTTCATTATATAATATTCGGTTGGATTTTAAAACCTTTGCTCAGCTCCCTGTCTGGACTAAATTTAAAACTTTTCATTGCTTTACCATTTACGTTTTTAGAAACGCACTGCCTGAGAGCACTTTGGGAGAGCAAGTTTCACTTCACTCGCGTGACCTCAATATAAATACGAGAGAGAATTGCATGTTATGTTATGTTAGGGATGAGGTCTTCTATGGTTGCGCTGAGGACTATTGGGATCAGTGTTTCATAATTTTTTACAACTCTCTACATATGTGCCTGCTCCACATGGGTATTGTGATTGGATTGCATTGGATTGCCTAAACAAGCATTCAATCAAGCATTTCCAAATTTAAGTAAGCCTAATTTTGCCAAATAAGCGAAATGAATCAATTTGCACAAGCGGTCAAGATCTGCGCCATTAAAGCGGTAAATGTATGTAGAGCGAGTTATTACGTCATTCACCATAAACCACTTTGGGCCGCTTTGAATCCATCATTCATTAGGCGCATTTGTCGGTCATTGTCAATGGAAAAGGTAACAACAACAATAAATACCATGAATGTATGGGCACATATTGGTGTATACAACAAATTTGCCACTTTAATTTGCTGCAGCAACAACAACAGCGCCACAGCTCATTGTAGAGTCTTTACGCATGCGTGCAATTTGCAACAGAAAAATAAAATAAATACTTTGTAGGTAATGCCCACTTTTGGAGACGGAGGTCAACCGCAAAACTGCAAAACTTCAATATGACAAAAAATTTTATTTTTTATCGACTTGCCACGGTGGAGTTGGTAGAAATTTATTGGCAACTTGCACATAGTAATTTTGTTTAATACAAATATATTTACTTTGCGTCAAGCGTTACATAAGCAACTGAAAATGTCGATGTTTTTTAGCAAAATTACATGTTGCCACATTTTTATTACACGTTTTAAATACAAATTTTTTTTTTTTTGTATTTTCTTGCTAACTGCTAAACAATGGAAAAACGTTTAGTATGGAAAAAAAGGCGCTTAGCTAAAAAGCTGAACAAATTGAAATGAGGAAAATGAAGGTCAGCAAGCTAGTCAGTTAGTCTGCCAGTTAGCAAACGCTTTAAAAGGAAAAGTCTACAAATTACCTACTAACTGACGGTCAAAATGACTGATGGCGCGACAACATTGTTGGCTTTAAATGGCAATGAGTAGCAGAAGAAGAAGCAGCAGCAGCAGCAGCAGCAGCAAAAAGCGTGGAAGAAGCCACCGGTTAACAACACTTTTGTAAGCGCTGCTCAACTCGACTGGTTAATTATTGAGAAATTGACATAAACTCGGTGCCACAAAGGCAAGTGATTGCCATATTTGGCATACATTTCGTTACTTAGGTTCGTTAGTAAAAAAATCTGCAAAGTCGCCTAGAAATGGGCACAAGTACGCACGCTTACAACATGTTTTAATGTGTTTTTTGTTGTTGTAATTTTTCGCCATCATGTACCAAGCAATTATTATAGTTAAATGAAATTGTCAATGTTTACTTTTCCAGCGTTTGCACTATTTTTCAACACAACAACAAAAGCAAAAAAATTTAATCATTGATGTCATGTAAAACATAGAAAGGAAAATCTTTTAAAACAACACCAAAAAAAAATTAAGTAAAATAAAATTGAAAATGTTAATGGTAACCAAATTTGAATGTGTATGTATGCGTGCGTGTGTGTGCGTGTGTGTGTGTGTGTACGGGTGTACAGTGACAGTGAAGGCGAACAAGTCGATGCACAAAATATAAAAAATAAAATAAAATACATATAAGTTTATATCCATATATATATATATAATATATATATATATATCGGCATATATATTTATATGTACATATTAAACTGCGGGGCGCCCAGGCATGTGCGCCAACGAATTAATTTTCGTATGCAATGGGATGAAGTGTCGCGTAACTGGCGGATATCATCGGTTCCACTTCGCAGCGCATGGATTTTAAACATGCACAACATATTTACATATGCATATGTGTGTGTTTGTGGCGCATAAATGCATAAGTACCCTACATATATGTAGATATTTTATAAATGCCTGGAAGTTTATTTTATATGTGCATTACGAAAAGTTCCAGCTTACAACTTGTGTATTTGGGACTCGACAGACCGACAGACCGACAGACCGACAGAACACTAGACGTGTTTCATGGCAACAAATAATGAAACATTTATTTTTACATCAGCATATCGAAAAATAAGTACTTTGAGATATTAAACGAAGCTTTGTTTTTTTTTTTTTTTGTAAAATTAAATGGGACAGAACAATATGAAAATATTGTACGGGAAGTATTACTAGAACGAAAGCAGCTATACAAATGTAAAGGGTTTTATTTTAGAGGCATAGACTTTCCCAGAGCGGTCAACTGTCTAATCATTTGTCAATGTAAAGACATGATGTTGCCATTTTTGTGCAACATATTTTAAGTAAATTACCATGCAAAGACTCATTAATCTATTTGCAGAAATTATTTCCAAAAATCGTGTTCTGTGGAATGAACTCACATTTACAGTCTAATCATCATCAGCACATTTCATTCTCATTTATTGAGTAAAATTTTCGTGCAAGGAGTGCCTAAAATGCTGAAGAAACTCTCCATGCTGCCTTGCATCTAGAAGAAGTTACTCTCTGGTATGATTTACCCAGCAAAGGCATACCATTTTAAAAATGAAGCTGGAGCTAACACTACGACTCACGTACCACCAAAAGTGAGCGATTAAGCAAATATTATGCAATTTCTTGGTTCACCACGTCAATATCGAACATCTAGGTGTTAAATGTTGCCAGTGAGGTACTGCAACAACACATACAGCGCTTTAAATTCTTTCTCTTTTGGGACGAAATTTTACTGACTGAACCACATAGGGAAATGGACACGTCATTCGCTACCTAGGTCATGTGGTTATGTTAGTCTGTTAGTTTATTTTTTGAGGAGATACGTTAGTTCAATTATCTAGGTCGCAAATCCAGTTACAGCTGACCAGTTAGATATCAATATTCACGGCATTATTGGCCCGGTGTTTATAAGCCCAAAATTCTGTTCATACGGCATGTTATATGAAAGTTGTGAACTAATAAAACGTCAATGTCAAAATATAGAAATTTTTTTTTTTGATATTTGAAATGAAAGTTCTACACATTAAAAACTTCACCGATAACATTCAGAATTCAGAATAGATTGAGTCTAAAAGCTAAGCTTGCCGAAGTCTATAACAAGTGTATGGAATTAAATTAATCTTGTCCATTGTGAATCGATTAAACAGAAGGATGGTAACCACTGTATTGTTTATATTTGGTTGAAGGGAACGTATGGATCAATTCAAAACATTTTTAGCAAAAACCATATATATTAAAGATAACATCTTCACTTAATGGCGATAAAATATTTCATGCCGATATATTCAAAAATCTAACAGAAAATAGGGGCGAAAATCTTGAAATTAGAAATAAGGGAGTGAACCGATCTCATTTAACCATATTTAACCATATTATTAACCATTGGTTAAACCATATTGCGGTCAAGAAAACATTCACTTACTTTAATTAAAATTACGCACATATTGGCGGATATATATATTACAGTGGCAACCGTAAAGTCGAAAATCCCTATAATGGGTATATTGGGGCACGGCGAACATCTGGCCTAAATTCATTAACTTTTATCATTACTTTTAAGTATGGTTGAGAAAATATTTACACATAATTTTGTGTAAATATAACAATATATATTTTTTGAAGATAACTCACAATTTGACCGATATATTCGGCATAAAGTCCCTTGAAATAACGAAAATCATAATATGTGGTATATGGGGACGAGTTATTTATTGACCGATTTCAGCCTTTTTCGGCACCAATCTACATTACATCTCAAAAATTGGTTGAATTGGTTGGTAAAAATTGGTTAAGACATCGTAAAAATTTACCGATATATGCGATATAAATTCAACCGGAAGTAGGAAAAATTTTATATTAGCCGTATTAGCTGGCTACTTAATTTCATTGAATATTAAAAGGCACTGAGGTTCTTATATTCGGCAACTGTATACTTGAAAATTATTGTTCGATTTGGATCATTTTTATATGAGCGTTGCCACAGCTTGAGTTTACTATTTGGTTATAGTTTGATTCCGATTCCGAGTTTGATTCCGTTAATACAGAAAAGCTGTGTGAATGCAGTTTCGGGGACTAGATGTAACTTGTATAGTTGGTTAGGTAGCTTGTCAGTCTAACTTAATGCTGACCCGTTTCGAAGCTAACGTAAGATTTGTCTTGAGAAATATTCATAAAATAGTTTTTCTGGTCAACTTACTAATCATTCAAAAAAAAATATATATCTATATATTTTTATAAGTAAATAAGTAATAAAAATTAAAGGCAAGTGTAAGCAATATATGGATTATCTATGTATGGAGGAGCGTTTTTTTTTTATTAATCTGAACCTGTAGGTATTTCGAGCGTTCTTTTTGTTTTTGAAATTTTCATGAACTCCATTTATAAGGTTGAACCAAAAAATCCATTTAACGATTTCATGTTGTAGCCACGGTACATAAAAATTCCAACCGATAGCAAGCGCTGAAAATGCAATTGCCGCACGCTCAACGACTCTGCAAGCATTTATGTGTGGGCAGGGTCTGTGAACCGCTACTGGTTTTGAGACGAGCTCAGCCGAGGTGTCACAAGTGTAATAAAAGACAATAATATCAATAAAATGTTGATTGGCATGTAACAATCGCAACATGGACGCATGCATGTACGAACGCTCTAACGGAAACGGCGTAGAGCGTTTCTGCATGCGTAGCTGCACATAATAAATGCCGTCAGTATTCAAAATTTGTATGCATTGATTTTGCTATCGATTTTATGTGTAAAACTATTTATTTGTAAACTATAGTTGTCACATTTTTAACGTATTTATTGAGTATCGAATTGAAAAACGTAACATTACATAGATTGCACGTGAAATGCATACGCGCATGCGCTGGCACCCCACACACCAATACGCGCTTATTTATATACGTATGTATGTATATATTATATATTTATATGGCGTATAAATTACATTTATTAACGGTGCAATCGAATTGTTTGCATGCATCTGTCGCGACGATGGGAGAGTGCGCGCTATTAATGATTGTGGACAACGAATATAAGTATATATGTGTAAACATAAGTGTGTGTTTTATTTATTTGTAACGACTTTGCGTGTAAATTAATTTAATGGCTTGTATATGTGCATATGTATTGCCTATATATCCATATATATATATATATACATAAATTTAAATAATTCATTTCTCCCATTTGCTGTTGTTGTAACAATAGAATTATTAACACGTCTCTTCTATCTACATAACCTCTTTAATACGTGCGCATAAAATTTAAATTTAATTAAACAAATATTTATGTAAACTCGCATATTGAAAATAAGCATTCCTTAAGGGGCGACCCCATTTCTTATTTCACTGATCAGCTGATTTATTTTTACTGTTAGACAGTTCACGTATAAGTCCGAATTTACTGTTACCTCATTCGATTTTTTGCCCGAAGGTGCAATCGTGGTTAGCGAGGGCCACGTTAAGTGCTGCCAATCACGCATGTGTTTCTTACATACTTATGTACATATGTATTACACTATTTTACTTATTTACATGACACATTTACATTTTTACTTATGGGATTAACAACTTGCGTCGGTTTTGTGTAAAGCATTTGATAAAAAATGGCGTAGAAAAATTCATTAGAATACCTTTAGGGCGGCTTAGAAAAAAAAAAAATAATAATAATTTTCAAAATTTTGTTTAAGTATATATGGTAAGTGCGAAATAGATTGTCATTCATTATTTAATAATACTTGAGTCATTCAAATAAATAAATAAATCGTTGTTCAGGCGATATTTCAAACGTCAAAAACATTGTTGTATGCTTTTAAAAGTGCTTCGGAATTGGATACTAAAAGAGTATGACTGGTATGAAATGACCTGACGATCTAGTTTTTCACTTCACAATATTTTAATAATTCGCAATATTTCATTTTAGTGATGTCACATGGTGAATAAATATTACAATGACTCTAAATATAGAACACAAGAACTTTGGATCTTCCCCAGAATCCTTCAAATACACTTCGTTCTACATTATTGGAACAAAATCGATATTATATCTATTATGTATTGGTTGTTATTAGTAGCTCTTCCAAAAAAGACTTGGAAAATTTGTATGCTAACGATAATTTAACTGACCTAGACTCGTCAGTAAATGAAAAAGTCGTTAAAAGCAACAAATGCTTCATCTTCAATGGACTTTGAAGAAAACATGAGCTTATAAGCAAGTCAGATTTTTTGTCTAAACCTTTGGAGAGTGGTGTATTGAGTAGTATTAAGAAGTTTCAAACCAATATATGAATCTTGTATCCACCATGAGCTCTGCTATATTAACTCAGCAAGAGCTTTTGTAAAGCTCTCAGATTTTTTATAAATTAGAATTAGGTAGCAAGACGAAGGAAACGTGCTAAATGGGTAATATTATAGCTTATACACCCTGCTAGGATCAAACATGGGTGTGATAAGCTTGAGCTCTACTAAATAAGCTCATAATAAGAGGTTTTGTAGAGCGTTGTGGTATAATCTGAAGGTCACATTCGGAAACAAGAAGAAGACGTAATATTGTGGCTTACAGACCCGCTAGGAGAAAACGCAGGTGTGATGAACTTGAATTCTCCTGATTTAGGTCAGCAAAAGCTTTTGCTAAGTTTTCAGTTATTTTTTGAAGGCAATACTCGGAAGCAAGACGAAGAAGGCGTACTAAATAGGAAACATTATAGCTTATACGCCCCTACTCGTAAAAACACCTGTTTGATGAGATCTTATTGCTGCATTCGTTCAGTAACAATTATTTTTATAGATTCCAATTCTGCTTATGATATGATATATGCCGGTTTATATATAGTTGAGTGTTAGCTCAAAGTTTTTCGGAATTCTTTCTTGTAGAAGCTTTATCTATGTACCGTCATGGTGTATCAGCAATCTGTAGAGTTTTGAACCAGAAAAATTCCAAGGTATATTACTCTAACTAATTTTCTAATGTTTCACAAGTGCTAATAGCAGAGACTAACAAACACCAATACTATCCACCAGTGCAGACATGTTTTTCTATTCAAAAACTTTGAGAATTTAAGATAATTTCAATTAAGATTTAAAAACTAAATATTTTTAACCCACGGAGACCTTCAAGTACGTATTTGACGCCAAGATTTGTAGAATTCCTCACTTCAAAAATATGTTGATCCATTTGTTATGTCTTGCACGAATAAATTTTCGATGCTCTGCCATTAAACTTGACCAACATACGGAGGGAAAAAAACACCAAAAAATAAATACCCGCAGTAGTATAAAATAACGAGAGAAATCAATAAAACAAATATTGAAAAGCAAAAGCCGAGATTACACAGCATGTTACACTTGTAATAATGTTGTTGCTGCATTAAAATTCCAACGCAGCATGAGGGCAGCAACAACAATAAATAAATACATGCGTACATATACACATGCAAGCATATCGTGCAGGCAGTGATGCATTGAGAGGCCATTAAAAACAAGTTGATCTTCCTCGTTGCCTCGTCTGTTTGGCACTTGCAACATTGCTGCAGCAGCGGCTGAGCGCTGTGTATTATCGACAATTGTCGAATTTGACCTTCGTTGGGTGTGAGGCGAGCAAAGGAGCTCCGACAATTGACGCTGCACCTTCCGCAGACAATAAGTATTGCTCAATGGTGTGGCCAATGGCCGCCGGCGTTTATCGAAATGGCCAACATGAAGAGGGAAATACATACATACATACATGTACATGCTTATATATACACATATTTATTGCATATAATCTCAAATATATACAACTGTTACGACGGCAAGTGACGTTGCATCAACAATGGTGAAAACAATGCAATGACAACATAAAAGAAACATTGGTAATCAGTAATAATATGAAACATATAGACATAACTGACTGTTTATGTATATTTGTCAATAACTAAATTAAAACAAATTTATAAATTAAACTCCCTTGTTTTCATTGCAAAAGCAGTAATTAATGGCATTTTTTCAAAATAGTGTCTCTTTTCATACATTTCATTATATAATGTTTGCATTTTATTTAATACTTATATTTATTATTTATATTCTACTTAAATTTAAAATTGTATTAAATATATTTGCTCCTAATTCAGTAATGTTTAGACGAAATGGCATATTTACCCTTTCTTGCCTATTACTAAAGTTATTTTGTAGCGAAAAGTAATCGGTAATTTTTTGATTATTGTTCTGATCTAATATTACCCTATATATACTTTAGATAATTTGATTTATAAAATTTTAGTAATTATATGAACTTACTTTACTTCTTATATAAACGTTTTATGTCGTATAATATACGTAAGACTTTTAAAACTCAACTTAACCATATTTAATAGTAGGCCATTTGTACCAGATACTCTTTTCTATTTATTTTTTAATTTGTAACCGGTTCCAAAAACTATGCTTTATTTATCAGTTACATTCGTTTACACGAAGAAGAGAAGAACTCACGACTTATATGATTAATTTTTTAGCAAAAGTAAGTACACCTACCAAAATATTTAGAACACCAAAAATTTTCGAAAATAATCGAAATTAGTTTTCATATATAATGCCCTTAAACCATATTGATATCATTACTAATTATTGCAGAGTATCGATAACTCTAACTTAAGCCTATATTTCATCTTCGGAGCTTGAGCGGGAATAGTGGTGGCATCTCTCAGAATCCTGGTTCTAGCAGAACAGGTGCATCTCGGAGCTTTAATTGGAGATGATCAAGTCTATAATGTAATTGTAACCGCCCATGCATTTGAATGATTTTCTTTATAGTCATGTCTATTATAATCGGGACTCTTAATATTGGGGCCCGTTTTTAACAATTTTTATACAATTTCGATCACCATTAAGAGCGTTTGTCTACCAGTAAAAGTTATGTGTAATTAAATCAAAGTCAAAACAAGCTTAAAACAATATAAAAAGAGTCGATGCTGGCGACAAACGAAATTTGGAGCTTGAGACCCATATAATCATTTTTGGTATTTATAAACTGAAGAAAAATCTTTGAATATGGACACTTCGCGGTAATCGAACTACTTATAATATTTCAGTCAAAAAGTAACGTCACATCAGTACTACAAATGGGCATATTCGGTATTGAAGAATTCTATGAGGCAAGTTTATTTTTCCTTTGGGTCCAAAATAAGTACATTAAATATTTTTTATAAAAATTAAGTACTTCTTCCGTTTTAATTTCTAATTATTTTGGGTTCTGTATAACTATATCCTAATAATGATTAAAGTGAGAACAGTTTTCAAAAATATTTAGTTCAATGGTTTGTGAATTTTGAAGATTTCCGAAATGCCTTTATAATGAGTATCTGCTTTAGTAATTATTTTCTATTTTATTTCAACTCCTTAAGTGCCTTAAGCATTAAGCGTATATTTAATAAACATTTGAAGCAGACATTGCGCGAGCATCCAATATATTTTAGAAGAAAACCTGATCCAAAGTTGGAATGAAGCAAATTGGTCCAAAGCCATGTAGTGTCCACGCTAAACGCCTTCAATAGAATCGATCCAACAGATTATAGTAATTCTTGATGCCTACATTCCAAACAAGCCCATAGTTTCTTTTATTTAATTTACCAAGTGGCTTTCGAGAGCTGGATATTTAGAAAAACTAACTGTTTTGGGTCTTTGGAGAATATCAGCAAAAATCAAAATCATGTTTTCAAAAGTTTCTAAACATAGTTCAAAAATAACATATAGAAGATTCAAGAAAACCGAAAACATTTTCAGGAAAACTGACTGAAAGAACAACATTTAGAAGAAAAGAGCAATATGACAAAAGAACGCGGTACTCATTGAAATTCTACCTCGCAGAATCTTTTCGATATCTGAATAGTGGACACCTGCAGCCTATAGAACCAAAATTCCGGGATTGCATTTATCGCTCGTGCTAAATGTTCGTCAAAATTTTGCAGAATATACAAAAACTTGGTGAAACTTGATGAAAGATTTGCATTTGAGTTATACTTAGAGAACTTTGCCAAATTTCCTTTAATAATAACTAATGAATTTGAACTTGTTGAACTTTTAGGTGTTCCTAATATATATTTTTTTTGACTATGTATTCTTAATTTCAGTCTTTTGTGTATATATATATTGTGATATAGTGAGTGAGTGAGTGAGACAGGAGAGTGTGTATATATTTTACTTTAATACCTTAGGTTCTTCGTTACCCCAACCAATAAGGGGTGTAATTATATGTGAAAAGGAACTCAACGCATATATTTTATGTTGTATATATGTATACACATCTGCCTGCTTTTGGCGGAAGTGCGCACACATACACACACACACACACACATGGAAGCACACTTCAATTGTACCCACGCATTTGGCCACGAGTCATTGCAACATAAAAACTTGTAAACGGATGCACCGTTGTTTTAGTGTAGTTCCCGTCGCCAATAACAACAACAGCAGGTTACACAACAACAAACAAATAATAAACGGCTATAAAAATAGCAACAACAACCAAGCTGTCGTAACAAATTGCAGCGGACTCTGATGACCGACAATTTTGCTGCGCGCATTTTAAACAAGTTAATAACATTCTATGAATTGCTATATCTCCCCACCAGCGATTCTCTTGCGGCTACTGCTGCCAACAGAGCGCACAAAAAAAAAAAAAGCGATCGATCGATCGGTTGGTGGCTCGCCTGCTAGTTACTCGCTTGGTTGGTTGGCTCTACGTGCTAAGTGCTACGTGCCATCATAAATGGTTGGCTCTTTGGCTATTTGGCTGTTTGGCCGACAAACGTTTGGACTTAATTTCGTTGCGATTACCTGTAAATGCATTCAGCTCTTTGTTCTTTGTTCTTGTTTCTTGATTGTGTGTTTTTTTGGACACAAGTTCATTGAAAGCGAAGCAAATTGCCGTCCATCGGCAGGCGGCGAAGAGAAGGTGCTCCACAAGTGTGGCGTACGTGTCATACCCGGCTAAAATGAGCGTCTGACGTTTGACGCTTGAAGTTTGGAAAGATCGTACGATCGATTGATCGCTTCACTGACGCATAAATCGATGGATCATAAAAATTAATAGAATTCATTTAAATTGGTGCATTTACCGTTAGTGGTATGAGAGAATTTAGAGCGCGTGCAGTTGTGGTCACACTGGTGCGCATGAATTGAAAGTTAAATTGCAGTGAGTACGTGGCGAATGCAACAAAATGATGCAGATGCGATGATAAACGGTTTAGAAGTTTATAAAAAAAAAAAAATATAAGAAAAGAAAAACACAAGAACAGAAGAATAACAAAGCAGAGTTTAATTAAATTGATGATGCACATTAAAAACTGACATATTTCACGAAAATAACATTAAGCTTGACGTTGTATTTGGGGTCATCGTTGTTTCGATCTTACCGAAAGGAATTTTTATTATTATTTTCAAATAATTTTCGAAGAGTTTTAACAAAAATAGGACGTTTCAGCGTGAAATATGTAATGTGCCTGGTTTTCGTAGAAAGTTCATAAGTTCTAAGCTACATTAAAACACTAGGTAATGAACAATTTAAACATGTAAACATACATGGGTACACATTTGAAGGTATATGGCCGAACACGTCGTAGTCTTTAACGTTAATACCGCAATATTTGTTGCATTGAAATAGTACAAGTCGACGTGCTCTGGCGCTAACACGAAATAGAATTAATGTAGAAATCATAGGGAAGAAAAAAAATTCCGAAAATTAGGTGCGTGTATGTTTGAAAATATTTCTACATATACTACCATAATTCAAGTTCCAAGTGGGAAAATTACAAGTTAAATCTTGATAGCGCGCAGCGTAACTAATGCTTCGCTGTTGTCATAAATTTGAGGTACAAAATGGAATTGGATTAATTCCATTAGTTCATCTTGCCTAAACCAAAAACTTTGAAAACTTTTTAAATATGGGTAATTATATCTTAATCTTTAAGGTGAAAGAAATTTAAGAGCAATTCCATTAATTAACTATCAGATGCTTCTACTAAATTTTAATTAACCGGCGTGGTCGGAATCTAGTAGTTCATATGGATAAATGAGCGATGAACTTTTGAGAGCTTTCAAAGCTCAAAAAATCATGCCTTACTATCAACATCATTTGTTTTGAAAACTCTTTATGCATATTTACGAGTTGAAAGGTGAATACAAAGAGCTTGTATTTGCTTTCATGGGGTTTTAGTTTAAAAAGTACCCTAAACGTTTTCAAGCAATGATAAAAGAAAAAAGATCTCTTTATTCGACACGACGATCGTTGCATAAAAATCTTGGCATTCTACAGTGCTACAGCAAAAAAAGTTCAGTTGCGAGGTTCGAAAAGCTTTTGAATCTTCCAAAGCTCAAAGGATTAAGCATTATAATTTATATCATTTCATTTGTCGCAGTTTATTTAATTAAAACTATTTATAGCTAAACTATATATATATTAAAACTATATACTACTTATAACTAAGAATATTTACGAGTAGAAAGGCAAGTATAAGAGGCTTGTGGTACTTTTATGAGGTTATGAGTATTCGCTGAATGCTTTACGTTTTAACACTTTCTGAGTACTAGGTGACTAACACGATGGTATGCTAGCCTCCAGACTGACGGAAAATCTAAAATGAAGGTGAATAATGAAATACCGAAAAGCGCGTGATCAAAACTACATCTACCAGATATCGGAAGCTTTTGTGCTTTTTGAAACGTGAGAGAAGTAGATTACTGAATATCATCAAAAGTCTTGCTTTGACCTTCTTGAACGGAGCGAAGATTGTCCAAAAATATATTATGTACTATAAAATCAAATCTGCACTACATGTTAACAGGAATAGACTTTCGTCTCGATGTTCTTGGAACTGAACGTTTCTTCCAAAAAGATTACGCTGTGTTATTTAATGGAATTTAATTTTCACAAGTAGATTGGGATCGGATCGCAAATAGTAAAGGTCGTGGGTATAATTCTACGAACTTTATACCCACATAATGTCATGTCTTCTTTTGTCTACTCCCATTTCTAACCCCACTTTCCTGCTGTGCGTTTCAAAACCCCAGCGCTCCAAGGGTCTTGGAATGCGAAACTTGGCAGCCAAACGCTAAATAGTAACAGCAATATTACCGGCGGCGCTAATGACCATATCGGAGTCACAGTTGGTGGCACTGTCCCGCTACTGTTACTGAACTCTCATAGCTAATGCGTAGTTCTATGGCTGCGCAGCTGGAATAATAAGTTGGTGCGGCGTGTGAAGAACACCGCGCTTCGTGAGACTATGTCGGTAGGTGTTTACAAGATTTCTTGGCATTCACCACATGTTCTTCGGTTTTCTATGCTTCTTCTTTAATTCTATGTTTTTTTTTTTTGACACGCATGTCGCAATTTTATTTGCTTAACGTGGTAAAATTATTACGGTTTCTGGCGTTGCTACTTGTTTGAGCACTTTAATTCAGTGCACGATGTTAGTTGGTGCTGTAAGGGGCTACACATCTCTAGGAGAATTATATGTATGTGCGTGCATACATATATTTATTGCTATGTAATGATACCCACATCAGTGTTTTTGTGAATTGCAAATTTTCTTTAATTATGCCGGTGCTTATCTGCCAATTGGCTGCCGAGGAGTTTAGTTCGTTGAACTGTTGTTGTTGTGCTAATGAGTAAAAACTTATATAATACCAACATGTTTGGAGAATTTTTATGCATATTTAGCGCACAAAGTTCATGGTTATGGAATTGGAACATAAAATTGCCGGCAATTGTGTAGAATTTGCCAGTTATACCTGATTCTATATCTATTTGTATATATGCATATGTAGATATATCTCTATTGTGATATTTTATAGCGGTTATTTATTGCCTTCCAAACCACAAAGTTTTATAGAGGGCTAAGTAGTCACACACTTGAGTGTAGTTGGTTTTCCGAACTTCTAACGAGTCGTTAGTGTTAGACTGAGAATTCCGGAAGCTAATTAGTTTCATATTAAGTAGGTCTACCTACATTCTTCTGTTTTATCACCGTTTATTATGTTGTACTGAGGAAATATTTCATAATGAGTGATATATATGACGCATATTAGGGCCATATACTTACATATAACGGTGCAGAAATTACAAACATGACCAAGAATTTTTCTAGTTTTCTTGATTTGAGGCCAAAGAAGAAGCATAAAAGGCTTAGTCTACTTAAGGCTCTACATACTGGTATAATTGTTGTAACTGAAATCACATCCCATTATTATATCCGTAGTTCACTCTATAATATTATGAATAGGAGAGCACAGAGCATGTAATAGGCTATATATGATACCTTAAAAAATCGAGCTGGGCATAGGGTTATTCACAACAAAATTAATAGAAGAGATATATACCTGTCCGTGTGTGTATAACGGATAATGACAATTAATATAGAGCTATCTGTTAAACATACATACATAAACTCTAAAACTACTAGAGATGTCTCCGAACAAAATTCGGTAAAAATATCACATACCGTTACCGGGTACCAGTGACTATGCTGTGAAAGTGAGAAAAGTCTTTAAAATCACAAAGCGTACGACAAATTTCTAACCAAGAACGCCAGAAACTTAAAATATGGGAAGGTGGAGGATATAATATTCAAACAATATACTTACAAAACTAGGACGACGGTGGTAACACAGCCCAGTTTTGAGTGAAAATGTATCAAAATTTGGCAGAAAATAAATTTATAGTTGAAAAAACCTCGCCACATTCAATCCAACCCCTTCTATTTCCAATCTAACTCCATTTTAAAGACTTTCACTTGCAACAGTTAACTTAAGTAATAAGAAAGATTTCTAAGAATAAGCCTTTATGTTGGGTATTAAGTAACAACTCGTTTAATAGGATCATATTTTTCCTGCCTCTTTTGATAAATTTAAATGGTTTTAATCATTTGTTTTCATTTTAATCGTTGTTTCAAAAAAATGGATCACTCAATTCATTAGTCTCAGTTCAAAAAGGTTTTTGAGAAAAATCATATCCAAAATATTTTTAAATATTTAACTCAGTTAACTTTAACCCGATGTATCTTGAGGTATTGGAACGAATTTGAGAAGAAATGATGAACATGGCACGAAACAACTATAAAGCCGACAGTGTTTTAATTTTCGCTCTAAGTTGGGGTAGTATCAAGATCAAAGGATATGATAACAAACTTGTAAAACAACAAAATTCCTATTTACTTGCTTTCGTATTGTAATAAGTAACTCTTTCTATATCATTTATTTACCTTCGTTTGAAAAGTGAAACTTAACTACACCCTAACCCTTGTTCCGAAAGTTAACATTGTATTGTTTTATTTTTAATTTTCTGCATATAAATATTTAATATTCCTGAAAAATTGAAACAATCTATTCAAATATTCTTTCTGTGCTTCAATTTATACTTTTTAATATCATTTGGGTCTTTTACATACCAACTAGTAGTAGTTGGTGCTATTCACCAAATGGTTCTAAACGATCTGGTTACTTTAGTTCCTTAGGCTTTGAGTACTTAAATTTTACCGTCATACGGAAGGTAAATATATTTGGTAAAAAAGGGCTGAGGCAGTGAAAAAATTCTCATTTGCATAGTGAGAACCTCAAATCGAAGAAGTGCATAAATATAAATGTTGCATATATTTCTCTTATTGCAATTACTTGAAGCAGTGACGTTTGAAATGAAGCTATAACATATGAACCGGGAAAATCGAACAGATTTCTGATTAGCTCGGCGATGTTCGTGTCATAAAAATAAAAAATCTCAAAAAATCTCAAAAAGCACAATTTTTTTACTACTTATTGCCTAGTTTAAGGCACTCATCACTTATAAACCTTTAGGTCATCTTGAGGTCACCTTGGAATTGATTAACACCACACCACGCATATCCAGGTTGTTTCGTAGTCTAGATAACGCATTGGAAAATATTTACTTTCAGGGCAAAAGAAAAAAAAAGGTTTCCAACAATTATTTCGATATTTCTTGAAAAAAAATTAAATAGAATTGAGACTTTTTGGAGATTGAGTGTTGGCCTAGGCAATGTGAAATGTTACAGAATAATATTTTAAACATGAGAAAGCTTTTCAAAAATACAGTTGTTTCAAAGCGTCTTAAAATTTTGTAGGGCCTTCCATTTTTGGAATAACATGCGGACGTACGCCATAAGTGGAACGAGAGCTTCTCTAGCCAATCGCAGATATAATTTCTCTTGACTCCAGCACAGTAGCGTTCCAACACTTTGTGTGCCTAAAATGGAGAATTGAAATTTATATGCTTTTTTATGCAAAAGTTATCCCGTACACAGTAAATATACTTTGTATTTTTACAACAATGTAACTGTAAGTCTGTAAGATTGTTGTTCTCGAGCAATTCAAAATGCTTGTTTTTATAGAAAATTTCCCTAAGCAGGTATGCAATTTCTAATTTGTTTTTGTTTCAGGCGAAATTATGGCTTTAAGTTTTCAATTACAGCAAAGGTATTTCAATTGTCTTTGGTGAACTGGATTTGTTGCAAACTATCCAATTGCTGATATGCTATATATGTGGTCTACATATGTGTCAGTCTATCTCGGTATGTATGTATGTGCATGGTTCGTGGCGAATAATTAGTTCTTAGGTGCATTGTTTTGCTTGAAAATTTTCTCTGGTAGCACTTCACTTTGTGGATACCTTTGGAAAGTATTTCTTATTATAAAGTGTAAATTTATACATACATATGTATATTATGTCCCGTTGCTGTGTATTATTGTTGCAGTTATTTCAATCAACACGAAGGGAGCTTTTTATATGTAAGTTTGTAAGTAATTGCTAGGCGAGAACGCAAGTGCGAAATGCACCTCGAAGATGCCACATTATATGCCTATATGCAGACATATATACAGATATGCTTGTAATATTAAACGTGCTGGGCCATATCGACAGATCTGAGTGCACAAGTGCATTGCCGAGTGGCAGCATACCGGACGGATGTGATAAACACCTCTTATGCCGCACAATATATACAGACATGTATGAATGCATATATAAATACGTATATCCGAAAGTCAACAAATGCCATGTTGGGCTTTGCAACATTGGGCGTGTTAGTATCAGCAAAAAATGGCATTGTTGGCGCTGCTAAGTGAGCGACTCGCTGCAACAACTCGCTGAAAAATATAAAAGCTAGCGAAGCCATTGCTTGGACCCAGCTTCTTCTCGAACACAATGGGTGATATCTTAATGACATGGTGTTGATATGTTGTTGCAATTGTTGTTGCAGCGTTGCAAATGTTGCATTATTTTATTGCAACTTGCATTGTTTACGAAATGTGTCGAATTAAATACAACCAAAAGCAAAACCAAAAGCTGCAACGATTTTTCCCGCTATATATAAGCTACTCTTTAGTTGAGTATTAAATCTTTCCGCATTTACTTATTTTTTACGTTTACTCATTGTTTTCTTATGACATTTTTATAGAGGAATGTGCTTTTCATTGCAACATCGCCACTTTGGTTAATGTTTCATCACATATGCTCACGCCTTTACCTATACCACGACCTTTTTTTCGGTTATAACATGGAATCTCAGTTGTAGTTAAATGGAAATATGACGATTGAGACTCATAGCATGCAGAACAGATCCTTATAGGTAAAAATTTTATCTTATGGATCTAGAGCGCAGCTATGCTACGGTTACTTTATTTCTTCGGGGCAACACCCAGTTGAAGAACCTTAAAACTGCTGGTAACTAAAAATGGTTTGAGTAATATTACCCGGGAGTAAATCGTTTGGTGAATTCCATACAGGCCATGGGAGTACCGAAGACGACTAACCCAGTGGCCGTCTAAGAGTTGTTGTTACGTATGAAAACATGAAAAAATCCACAAACATTTTTGCATGACTGTGACATGGGGTTATGGGGGAAATGGGGTTGACATAGCTCAGACTGTAAATATATCCAAATAACATGAATATTTGCGTACGTAGAAATGTTGTTTAAAATGGATAGTTCAGACAGGAGCGATTCACGGTCCCACAAATGGATGAAAACGAAGGAAACCTTGTCTCGAATTGCTTACGCATTTATCGTTTTCTATGTACCTAGACCAAAGTGCACTTTTTCCTGTCCTCAGACTAAAAGAGCATGTTCATTGGAAAAAGAATCATCAAGACTGACTGTCTATTTTGAAGCAAAGGAACAATCGTGTTACAAAAAATTAAATTGAAAAGTTGAAAGATCTCTATAATCCGTGAATCGCCGTTGATGCCACCTATATTGAATAAACTTAAACTGATACACACTTTTTAGCCTTAATCCAATTCAATGGAAATAGTTAACCTGGTGTAAAAGTAAACCTTATACTTGTCAATACAAGTATGACAAGTAAGTGTAAAAAGTCACCACACTCGAAACTGACAGTTTGAGTACTTCGTCACTAAATTTGACGTAGTGGGAACCGCGCATTATGATGAATTGCGTTGCAACTATCGCCAATCCAATATGATCCCATCTGTTGCTGTTATAAATTCAGAATTGAACTGGTTTCGCATTACGCTTAACTGTTACATTTGCAACAGCAGAGGTATTTATGGTCACTCTGGTATTGCGCTTTTGCAAGATCCATTTCGGTCTCAAGTATTTCAGCTTAACTTACCATTTCAGCTATTAAAACGTACATACTCGTAAAATATGAGTGATTAAATTATTTGAATGGTTATAAAAGTGTAGCACAAGTGACATAAATACTACGTAAATTTGATGCAAATTAAAATTTGTGTCTTAAGAAAGGCTCCTCCAGCTATATTGTTGTTTTAACTAAATTATAACATGTACTAATGTTTCAATTTCAACTTTTTTCAATTTGGTCCAACTTCATAATGCTCCATAATGCTGAAACCTTACAACCTTAGAGATTATGAGTTATGCGTTGTCTTGTAGCATTAATCATTTTATAATGTGTGGAACGGATGATGGCCTCAGCTAACACCAACTATGTAAGTAAATATCGTGTTACAGTTTTTCTGCAATAGACTTCTTTGCACTGTTATATTGTGCTAGCTAGTGCTAACGTTACTGATTATTTCCATTATGGTAAGTTCGTATAGTGTGGGGTAGAAAAATAGCAGTGAATGTATGTTGCAAAATATTGGCCACTTTAGAAATTTTGAATAATTAATAATATAATCTGCTAAACTCTTAGTTTACTTTAAAATTTAACTAAATATTTTAAATTTATAGCTGGTAAATTTAAGGGATGAAGGAAAGTATAGTACCCACCCATGCTAGTTTCTTTAAGAATCCATGAATTATTAGCTTTTTTGATTTGAAAGGGAGGAAACCGGGAGGTGAAACAAAAAATAGTTGAAGATACTACTAAAACTAGAAGACCGCTTTTTGAAATGGAAGGTAGATATTTTTTGTTGAATTGTACCTTAAAGTTGCCATCTCCGATACGCAAATTTTCTGGTCATCTAAGTCGAAACGCTTAGTGAAAAATAGAGATACAGAACACATTGTAGTAAATTGCTATGGATACATCTTTTGTTTTGGTTTGGTATACATATTGTATAAAAATGTTTAAACCGTTTCTAGAAATATTGCCGAGCTGCTCCTCTTATTGCTGGTGTCTGATTTGATGTTATACAATCTAACGGTTTTTAACCTTTAAAGGTTAAGGCCAATAGAGTTTACCAGCAGCTTTCATGGCAGGAATACACCGGGAGATTTGCTACTGCATATTTAAATGTTGTTTTTGGAGAAATTTTCTGATGTTTGTAAAATATCGTGATCGAACCCAGATCATACGAAGAGCCTACTCGCATCTCTAATCGCTACAAGAGCTCCTTGTTTCAGTTAACCTTAGTTTAGGTGCACTTCAATCAGATACCGATATATAGCGTTTTATATATAAGATCTTCGATATAGAGTGATCTCTGCTCGACAACATGCACTTTGAACGCTTCGTTTTTAGTAAAGTCAGATTTCATATTGTACGAGAAACATTCCAGAATTAGTTTAGCGTTCTAGTGATAGCTAGTTTTAAGGAAGTTAGCCCATCCTACTAAATTTCCTCGTGGTAATGCATTCAGCGACAGAACTTCAGCGATATATTTTACCAAGTGATTGTGGTTCTTGAAATTCATATGTGCTCTTATTATCGTATACGTTTCTCCGACATTTTACAATTCTATTGATGCTCCGAATTTTAGATTTTAAGACACTGTTCCCGAATAATTGGTGACAAGATCAGTGTTCTGTTAAGCTTTTCGGAATTTTTTTCTAATTGAATACCGTAACACTTTTAGGTTCCATAGACATAGATGCAGGAGTTTTTATAAAAAAAAAAAAATTGTAAAAAAGTCCCAATGCATTTTATCTTCTCTCTACTGTAACATGCTGCCGTGCTATAATAAACCATTTTAAGGGCTTAGTAATGTGTGTATATGAATGGGTGTATGCAATAATATTACAAAGGCAGATGTGTAATCGGCTTGCAAGTCAAGCAATGCGTTGTAACGGTGCTCTCTTGTGGCTGGTTGTTGCCACTAGACTGCCGCGTAGCGGTGAATCGCAGTAAATTGCCGCAAGTTTCGAATTTGCATAAACGATGAACTCAACTAAGGTATCATTTACGGAATCTACGGAATCTAATCAGTATATACATACCTATGTATGTATGTAAGTGTGTGTGTGATCTTCGCGTAACAATGGACGTAAGCGAGCGCTTGTAAATTGTGCCAGCGTACAAATGAGGAGAAAAAATTGTGAGGTTTTCGTTTTGAGCCAAATTGCATTGTTTAGATTTGTTTCATTTAATTCATTTAAAATGCAATGCAAAGTTGTAAATAACTCGCATGCAGGTAATTAATAGGCGAAACGCCTTTTTAATTTTTCGATGCTTTTTCACAAAGTTGTTGTTTGTATGTAAGTGCTGTTGTAGTTAACTAAAAAAATTGTTACAAAATGGTTTTTTTTTTACACACATGATTAGGTATCTACATTGTCATTAAAAGTAATGCCACATACATAATCCGAACGAGCTTAGTTCATATACATATATATATATATATATATATAGACATACTATATATACATACAGACATACCATACATACATATATATTAGGCATTTACTTGCAATAAGCATGTACAGAGTGTTCAAGTTATGTATTTATGTGTGAAGGAAGGTCGTTTGAATAAGAAAAACATTTTTTTTTACAAATGATTAACAATTAGAAAAAACCAATTAAGAGTGGAAATTTAATTAGCGGCTTTTAAGTCTCTCATGGTTATCTTCAGCTATTTTATTGTTTTCAATCATACTTAGATACAGACACATGAACCAGTATTTCCTATGCATTTTATTAAATGTTGGAATGCATAATATTGCTATGCGCCGATGTTGCATGCCACATGCATCATTATTTCATTGAGATATAAAATAAATTAGGTGCATAGTTGCATTTTCCCAAACACACACACAAATTTATGTATGAGTGTATGCGAATAAAAGAAATTTACATTTTCTGTATTGCCAGTAGGAATGATTTACCCATATTTATTACTTACAGGAAGTTTATAAATATATAAGTATAACCAAATTCATGCTGTGGTAAAATACTTTGTTTTAATGAATTTTTAAGTAATTATTAATTTTGTATATTTTTAATCAGGTGGCAACGTCCTTACCTTACCCATTAGTAATCTTATTTTGTTGCACAATACAGATTTTTGAAATTGTTTTTTCTACTTTTCCATTGATATCTTAAAATGAATTCAACAGGGATGGCAACCCGATTTTATTAGTAACTATATTAAACTTAAGTCTATGAAAAATTAAAATTAAGTATATCATGCTTTGGAAAACAAATTATTTCGCAAATTTTATAGTAATGAAGTATGTTTACCTTTTATATCATTAATCAGGTGGCAACATCATTAAATTATGCATTTGTATTACTATTTTTTACTTTTTACTTCTTATCGAACAACTTTCATTTTACTTCAGATGGCAACTCTTTAAAATATATACTTTTTGAAATATATTAATGAAATCTTTTTTTTTTTAATTTTTAATTAAGTATTTAATTGCCGTAGATGACTTTTAAATTTAACTAAGCAAAAGTGAAATACTCATCGACTCTTCGTTTAAATATTAGTCACTCCTTCTAAATCGGACTAATTAGTCGTCGGCACTTCTTCTAAAGGTCTTATTTAGAGAGCGTTTGGTGTCGATTCCGGTTTACTTCATGTATGGGTAGTTTAGCACTAGAATCATAGACTACTTTCAAGCTCAGACAATTTTCAGTCGTCCCCTTTGGTCAAACTAAAATGATATTTTCTCCAAAGGCCAATTTATTGAAAGACCCATATATATACATAGTTCCCAGTATCTTTCAAAAAGAATAATCAAATTCAACGTTGATCTTAACAGTTGGTTTCTGGAATATGTGGTTATTAGTTGTTGTTGTTAATAGTCAGAAGTCCAGTGTGTCTGATTTTTACACTCTGGTAAATAAATTTCGATTAATCTCGAGATATTTTGCCAGTTCAGATTCTATGGATTTCTGAACACCTATTAAACGATTTATTTCGGAAGCGTTGAGTGCTTGAGAGGGAACTTAACGTTCCCGTTAAGTATTGCAAATGCCTGCTGTTATGGAAAAGAAAACTTGTTCGCCACAATCGCGTGACTGATTCGCATTCGTATTTATAATTTCTGAATTTGAAAAATCTCTTTAAGATTTCTTCAGCTTTTTCCTCCAGGTATGCAACGAGAAAACAACCCACCTTAGCTTGAGCTCATAACGAGTAAGTATATATACATGGAAATGTAAAAGTAAATGTCTAAAAAGAATTTGCGGCATGCAAAATTTATGTGGGAAGCTGCTGCGAAAAATAGCTAACTACTTAACTGAGGAAATCGCCTTGCTTTGAAAAGCATCGTGAGCACGCACATTGCAATGGCTCATGTAAATAGCAGCAGCCAACTTCGGGAACAACAACTTCACATCATAGCATACGGCCGATGGTACATCTTTCTAAATTTACCAATGCTGCGATCGCATTGGAAATAAGAGAAATTATTGCTTCGCTTTATATTTGACGCCTGTGGCCAAAAGCGTGTAGAGGCGGCCGTGCCGTACAGACGTAGCAGTCGGAAATTGCAAAATCGCACATAAATCTATGCGGCGCACAAAACGAAAAGAAACGAGGAAAAAATGATAATGATAAACTCGTTCACGCCTTCGGGCAACAAGTCGGACCAGAGCGCACAGTGGTTTGTTGTTAGAAGCAAATATGCTCAAATTTTTAAATGTTTATGTTTTATCTCAGATATTATATAAGTATTTTATAAGCTAAGTACTCGGAATTGTGCAATATTTATGGAGAAAGTTCTTGAATGAAAATATAATGTTGAACTCAGTTCAGCCTATTAGTTCCTTTTAACAGTCTGAAAATAAATTGAATCCATGATTATTGCAGTACGCGGTTCTTAATTTTACTTGCCGAAAAAGTGCAAAAATAAATAATATCCTGGATTATATTGTAATACAGGAGGTACTTAGTTTTTCAGAAATATTGGAAACTTTCTTCTATGGCAATATTTAACATCCAACATTTTAGATTTCGAAAGCTTCTATATAATTTCAGTTTCTAACCTCAACGAAAGTATAAAAATTTGGCATTTCAACTGATTTTCTTCAGATTTAATTCCATTTTTGTGTGAAACTTATTTTTACGTGAACTTAATATGGTTATAGAAGATAATATAAATATAGAAAAGCTAATAACTACATGAATTGACATGAATCAATTATTATATTAAGTTTATAATGATTTTTCACGGTGATAGACATGAGATCCTTATATTTTAGACTTGCAACGTGTCCCACAGTTTCAGATATAATTTAATGGAGAACATTTTTGTGGAACATTTTAATCCACTAGCTCCTCAATTGAAGGTTATTCTTGTTCCTTCACCAAGAAACGTATAGAAATTGCAGGTAATTCTACAACAGAAATACAATCTATGTATTGCGAACTCTCCGATATATTCATAACCAAAAACTTAATGAGATAATCAACAATAAGTCTACAATGAAGAAGTTTTGAGTTCATTTGGTACCAATTATTTCTGCATTAGTACAAATTTTTTTTTAATAAAACCCTATTTTATGAAGTCAGTGGATATGGGCAAAATAAATATTTTGCCATTATTTACTAAATTAACGTTTCAAAACTTAGAAAATATTTTAAGGAAATTTTACTTTAAACTTTTTTGAAAAAAATTTCGGAGTGTCTATATGTTTTCTGTATCTTTTTTTTCAATCAAATTCATATTTCGTCTTAACTAAACTTCATCTTTTCCGAATTTCGCGATTTGAGAAAACTTTATCTTTTTATTTTTTTTAAAATCGTAATGTTGTTGTACTTACTTACTAAAGATACCTTTAAACTCAACTGCAGCGTGAGTTAATCATTTAAAAAATTTGTTCTTAAATGTAAGCAAATATCACTGTGCGCATGGCACTCGATACCACTTCAATTGTTGTTGTGCGTGCCTTTTTTATTTTTAGCAACAAAGTGACAAATACTTTTGCGACACTTTGTGGAGAATTTATATTTTTGCGAGTGAACAATTTATTTTTGTGGAACATATGCACACATACATACATTTAATTTCTAAACAACTAGACTAGTATTTGGATGAAGATAG
Source organism: Bactrocera minax (assembly GCA_021498325.1). NCBI lineage: Eukaryota > Metazoa > Arthropoda > Insecta > Diptera > Tephritidae > Bactrocera > Bactrocera minax. The sequence continues at coordinate 8,364,475 of JAKEEE010000001.1, forward strand.
AAAGTCATTTAAGAGTCAACACGCGGATGGCGAATGCAATTGTTGTTTATAAATGACTGTGGGTAAAAATTAGCTTAGGTATTATATAGGTCACATGGCAGAAGTGTAGGGTGGTCCAAAAATATATACATATATATACATAATAAAAATAAAATAAAATAATAAAAATGTATATCTTTTAGTAGCAATTTTTGTATTTGATGCCACAAATTCTGCTGTAAAATCAATGTAGTATTTCTATCCTTACTGGCAATCTTCCGTGCTGGAATTGTACCGAGTCTATCTGAACATTTTCTGACCTAGTAATAAATCAGCGCGTGAACTCATGTGAACAGATTGCAAATTTCTCACTTTCAGCTATATCACAAGCTATTATTCGCCAGCTAAATATGTAAGGAAAAAATAAATAAATAATAAGGCTGGAAAATAGAACTTTCCGTGTACTAGAATTCTGTGTGTAAACAAAGCGAATTTCATTGCTCAGAATCATTTGATTTGTTGTTCTCAAGTTGAAGAGCACTTACACAGGCGTACATCCAAATAAAAACAAAGAGCAATTTCTTGAATCAACAGCACATTCATAGTCAAACATATGTATCTTTCGCACAAGCACTTGGCTGGGGGTAAAGCGCTGAAAAAATATCTGCGATTATAAACAAATCTGTGAAAATGCTCATTTAATCGCTTCCTTGAACTGCTTCGCATTTTATGCTCTGTACATCTTTAGTTATTTGAAAAGAGCCTTTAAGCGTGTTTATTAATATTTTTGCCATAGAATGTCTGCACTGTAGAGTGGTATATAGTATGAATTGCAAAACTTTGCTCTGCTCAAAACGGACAGAAAATATTTCGCCACAATTTATTAAAGTAGTACAATTCACTCACAGAATTTTACTGTGAACAAAGGAATTTTTGTTGAAGGTCAAAACAAATGGGGAGGTTAAGGGAATATGTTGAGGAAGTGTTGCGTCTAAGTTTATATTTCTACGCAAGACTATAGACTATATTTCAACATATCGAAGTGAACTTCAACAACAACGAGTTTTCAATAGTTTGACCAAGTAACATTAAAAATTAATTCATTTAAATTATCGATAGAAAGAACTAGCTTTTGTTCTAGTCTGCGGCAATCCTTTCAAGAGCATATCCAATAGAAGTCTTGCTTAAGTCCGCTTAATGTGATGCCCATATTTGAATATTTCAGTAATTTTATCATTTCAACTATTTGAAAATCATATTAGAAATATTCATAATTGCAAACCTCTTAATTATTAGTTTCCGAAGTTTCTTTATGTTTTAAAATTCAAGTCTCATATTATTTTTATTTAATTTTATAATTGAAATCTAAATTAATATTCAAAACTTTGTTATAATTAAAACTAAATTGTTTCATATAAACAATAGGGGTTTACTTTTATGCATTATTGAATTTATTTGGTCAATTTGCAAGAAATTATTTTTAGAAATGGGCGGCAACCCTTCTTAAAAGTATATCCAAAATGATTTTTTCTTCAACCCGTTTAGTTTGATGCCTATATATTAATACTTCAAAATGTTTATAATTTTTATCAAGTAAAATATTTTAATCAGCTGACAATCCTATTCAAAAAATATTTGAAATATTTTAATCGTATTTTATTTAGAAGTACAATAATGCTAATGATGGTTTAAGTGCGGTCAGACTTTCTTTCGGCTTCCCATTTCAGCCACAATTTCATTTATATATTTCGAATCTCGAATCATCGAATCATCTCAAATGTATTGTTGCTGCATTCAATAGAAGATTATCAGAGGGTTCGAAGAGTTCTTTAAGATTGGATCGATCCAAGCCTCTCATTTTATAGCTGTGGCCATAATGAATGAAATCTAAATTTGATTTCTGGAAATTTCGAATTTCGATTGAAAACCTTTACATTTTAATACCTTCTCGTTCTATTCTGGCGGAACAATATCAAAGAGAGCTGAGAATGAAACGTACTGAAATGAAAATCATATATATGCGAGGAGATGGTTCTTTTAGTTAACTTTCAGTTTAGTTACATGATTTTAAACACGATTAAATAAAAATTAAACCCATAGCTGCCTTTTTGAATGAGTTGGGAGAAAACTTAATAAAGAATATGGTGCTTAGAACTTCTCTAAAAGTGTAGAGCACCTTTAAAATTTATGTGTTCTAGAAGACTGTATACGAAGGAGATTTTACTTAGAATTCCACCGGAAATACCCTAAAACAATGAGCAGTAGTTATAAAATAAATTTTATTGGTACCAAGTTATCGAAATGAGTTTGATAAGGGGGCTCCAAGCTATATAACTCTATTCAAATATTATATATCTCCCTCTCCTCATGTATATGTATATATGTATTTAAATTCTTTAGAGTGTGGGTGTCAATCATTTATTAAAGAGACATCACTATTAGACTTACACTTACGCTAACTTAACTTACAGAAAGGAATTAAGAAAGGAGTTGATAACAATCACAAAAAAAAAATATATCATGACAAACTATTAAATTACCTTAATAGTAGGTCTATTGAAAAAATAATGGATTTCTTTTTACTAGACTTTATATCACAAGTGAATCTTGTTATACATTCCTTCCCATTAGTTGTATAAACTAAATAACCTTTAAATTTTTCCACAACATTATTATTTTAATATAAAACTGAGATCTAAAGATAAGCAATATCTCTGCTATATGTCTGTATATGTTTTTTTAACTATATTATAAATATGTATAAATGTGTTTAACTGTTTGTACGAAGTTTTCAACAAATCCATTCGTTGAAAGTCTGACTCACACCAAGTAAGGCAATAAAAAAAACGAAAAGGTATACGAATGATAGCATGAAAATTCATTAGACCATTTAATTTCGTATAAGGAATCGCCATGAATTTACAAAAACAAAGCAAAACAAAAAAGTCTTTAGAAAATAAAGAAATAAATTGTGTGATAAAAACAAAGCAAAATGTATGAGTGGAAGAAGAGTCGACAAGCCGAAGACCAAAATTGAAATAACAACACGAGGGTGGTGGTGGTTAAAAATGGAAATAAATAAAATTGTAATTCAGATTCAGAGTAGTAAACGAAAAAAGTCTCAGCAAAAATTATGCGCAATGTTCCTCTTCAGCGAACACCCTCGCCGGTTACGGCTCAGAGTTGCGCATGTGTACGTAGAGTAGCAAAAAGAAGCGGCAATAGTGGCAGTAAAGCTCCTTACTAGCGGATTTTATGGTGTATGCTTATATATTTGGTAGTCACAACAACAACTTGTTGCCTGGAAAACATTAAACACATAGCATGTGGTGCTGGTGCTGCTGTGAATGCTGGTGGTTGTTAAAATTGTAGCGCAGCGCGTTGCTGTTGTTGCTGGTCGGTCGGTCGGTCGGTCGGTCGGTCGGTCGGTCGGTTGGTGGTTGATGTTCTGTCAAGTGTGAAGTCAGGAACAGGCGTAACTAAAAATCCATGATACACTTGCACTCGATACACATTTCACGACAGCAGGTACACCCGAGAAGAGTCGCCAGTGCGCGGTCGATTCCGTGGCTATTCTTGAAAGTGAGTTGGTTTTTAGACTTAACTTGGCTTTTCTTCTTCTAAATTTATGCGAATGCTAGGTTTGTTCTTGTGTCGCTTGTCCGATTTTGCCTTTTACCTATTTACTTGCGTTAACAACAACTTGTTGTTGTAGCATTATCGTGTTTAGCTGGCGGAAATAATAAATTCTTCGAAATTTTGGGTTCATTGACAGCGAATTTGTCATTTCCTTTTTAGTCACCCTGCTAAATTGGTGGAGAGCTGTTTTCATTAAGACGCTGAATGATTATCTTTAATTATGTATGCGGTGGCGAGAATTTTACATGTAAGGAAAATTAATTTATTGGGCTTAAAATTTTGGACTGTACTAAAAATACTCAGTTTTAACTATTGCAATTTTAAACAATGTTTGTATTCATTTAGTTTATAATTTCCGTTATTTTTAAGACGTGACTATAATATTCATGAGCATAATTTATTGTTGTCAAGATTTCAATCTTATTAAATTTTAATTTTCACACGCTTAACATTATTTTATTCCAATGTAGCTATAATATATTCTAATGCAACACTAATATTCTGCTAGTTCTCACAATGTACTTGAGTCGAGTATTCGGGACCTAGCCTCAACGCTAATTAGTATTGAGCTCGAAAATAAATAATTCCAAAATGAGAATATTTTACTTTTCTCTCCGTTATTTATATATCTTTAGTATAGTAAATTTAATGAAAGTATTTGCATTTTTCAGGGTGATAATCGGCATTCGGTTTTGGAAGAAACGTTGGGAACATCAGAAAGCTAGAATAAGATATGTGATAAGGGTAGAACACGCTTGGGAAATATTATATATATTGTTAAATTTGTTTGATTTCGTGAGCACGAGCCAAGTATTTCTATTTACTAAACAGGTCCTTGGCACTTTATCTGCCTACCTCGATTATATTCCACCTTGCATAACGCTCGACTAAAACGGGAATTCAGAGCTCATTGCGTGAGTTTGCAGAAATAAACTTTATTGGTAGTTCAAATTAAATATCGGATATATTATTTGGTCTATCAGACGTTAAGGAATAACAATTTGTTTTACATAACTGCCTTTTTTGCGACATATTTTTCAACTTCGAACATTTCGTTCTATCATCAATGCAACGGAGAACTGGAACTGGGGCACTTTTGTAAGCATTTTTGAAATATCTGAGAAGCTATAGTGGATATTCAGTACTAACATAATAATAGACTGCCTTGTCGGCATTGCAATCAATGGACTACAAACACTTTCTGTTTTAAAAATAAGAGTGTTTGTCTGTTAATATTTCGAATTATTCAAAGATTGTCATAACCACGACATACATTTTTATCCATAATCTTTAAAGGACTTTAATTTCATCCCTGTTCAGTTGATATATGCATAGCCGTCTGAATTTTTCATGACAACCTTTTTCAGGGGTTTTCAGAATTTCATTTCATATATTAGAAGGGTCAGATCAACGAGCAATGCGTAAAATTAGGATCTTTCCTCCGAAGGAATTTTTACCCTTGCAAAAACTGGCCGCCTTCGATTTTTTGGCTTTTAGTTGATAATTTTTATTTCGGTAAATAGCGTGATAGGTGATCCAAGGTCACATGGAGCACGAACTTTTATATAATGGCGGAATATTGCATGTGGTCGGTGGTTTTTTAGTTTTAGTAGTTATAAAGATCGAGTCGAACGCCGAAGGAAGACTAAAAAATTTTCTCTCCGCTTACCAGCAAAACTCTTCTTATTCTATTTTATTGAGACTACTGTGGAATTCTATTGAATGATTATTAAGCGCTTGTTGAATTTTTTTGATAAGTATTGAGTATAATGCAAGTGTATTAGTATAATGCTTAATAAAACATAACTCAAAAATATGAAATTATACATCAATTCACTAAAGAAAATACAAATGCCTCATGAACAGTGATAATTTCAAAATTAAACTGCATACGTTTAGATTTATACCTTTTATTAGATAACAGTATTTCGAAAAATTTAAGAAATGTTTTTTATAAACCATAAAAAGGAGAACTTCATGATCGGATCCTAATGCCAAAGTAATGCCTTACAAGTACTTTAAAGCTCAAAGATCTAGACGACTTTCAATTTTTTTTTTTCTTCATTTTTTTTAAATTTTCTTCTCCGATAAATAGGTCAAATAATAAAAGTCAAACTGACGTTGTAAAGTATGAAACACGCTCACTAACGGCACTATGCTTTCTAGCAATGCTACTTAATTTAATGACGTTGCTTTAAAATGCAACGTAACCATAAAATATTGCATGTTGGCGACATCATCGTCAACAGTGGGTTCGACATATTCGGTGCACATAAAAAAACTATTAAATATTGTATACTAATACGAAATTATTAGGTCCACGCTGCCTTTATGTTTAATGTTTGAAGCACCCTTTCAACTGCTGCATTTTCGAAATGAATTAATGCAAAGCTTATTATATGTCTATTATTTACCAATGATTTGCATAATCTGCTTATTTCCCGTCTCATTTGAAGATTTTGCTTAATGCCAACTTATCGCTTTCCCATGATCTTCAATATATTGTTTTTATTGTCTTCGTATGCTACTACCGAGCGCAAGAGTAACACCTTCAAGCCACAAAAGCGTAACAAGAAACTAACATGGAACATATTCGATACTGCCATGTAATATTTCGTGCTATTGACACTATTGGGTTGCAATCTCGGTAGCATGCAACAAAATCGCCGGCAATTTCCGCTCAAGCGTTTGTAATCATCGATCAATTGAGAGGAAATGAAAAAAAAGGCAGAAGAAGAAGAAGCAGTTTGATGTCACAACACACTTGGGATTGAGGCAAAAGCACTTGGCCATGATGTTTAATATTCCCATGCAACAGTTTATATATTATACACGTATATATATATGTATAATGTATGTATATACATGTATATGTATATAATCAAAGCCTTTTCATTCACCCACCTTTACTATCAGCTCCTCCAACTCAGGTTTCTACCTGCACTCTCAATCATTCTCCCATTCAAGTCATTAACATCTCTTTCATGGCGTCTTGAGACACTGCGCGCGTACGAGTGAGCGTGCAAATGTGTGTGTAAATTATTTTAAGCTAACATATTGCCATCTAATAATTGCGCTGACGTCTGTGTGTGTGTCTAACGCCTGCGATCACTTTCTAAATTGAAACAATACTCAAACCGAGCGCTTCCCAGCGCCCAAGCAAGTGCCAGCGCCACCCGCTCAAAGTGGTTTGTTAATAATATTATCTTTATTGTTGTATATTATCATTGCTATTGTTGTACATTATCATAGTTGTTGTGGTATATTATCATTGCTATTGTTGTTATTGTTGTAAGCTGGGTTTTGATTGCAGTTTGCGGTTGAAATCGAATGCGTGTCATTACGAATGCCTGACTGCAGTTGAGAGAGTTCAACTTTCGCAAAAGGTGAATCAAAAACAAAAAGCAGTAACAACAAACCATCGGTGGGCATCGCGAACAATCGCTGTGGTGTGACTTTCCTTCGTCTTTTCAACACCCTTTAATTATTCAGTTATTGTTATCTGCTTCATTCAAGTGCAGTATATAGTTGCTTCAAAAAAAAAAAAAAAAAAAACAATAACAACAAACATTCAATCACTGAAATCATGAACTTTGTAATGGCAGCAGTCAAGGTTTTGTTTTCGTGGCCTTCTTTGAGTTATGCGCATTCATTCTTTTTCATCTATTTATTAATTTTTCTAAGTTTTCTTTTTGTAAAATTGCAATTTGCAAAAATTCGCAAGCGTTTAAATGCCGTTAATGAGTACGCGCATGAAATTATGCAAAATTGCAACACAAACACATGCATACTTGTGGGCTTGTAGGAGAGTTTGTGCGCATGTGCGCCTTTGTGGGAGTTGCTTGGTGTGCCTTTTTTGCTAATCGCTACTTAAAATAAGAAAAAAAAGAGGACTTGTAGCAATGCATGCATGCAGGCTAATATTATGGCGTCAATTGTTAGAGTCTCAATTGTGTTTTGGTGCCTGTGTTTTTTGTTAGCAAACTTCATATTCACAGTTCAAAAGCAGCGCATTTTCCTATCTGCCTTCCCGCAAGTACTGTGACTCTCGGTGATCAGGCTTCCGAGGTGAACTGACTATTGACGAATATTTCGATAACATTTTTGATAAAACCGCGATGTCTGGGTCAAGAACGATTATCTTCTAAAGGAGACTTATTGATATAGATAGAGGAGATCCTACTGATATGGATTTTGTGGAACCATATAAAGTGGTTTTTGACGGAAATTCTTAATCGAAGAAAATGATATTTTATTCAACGCATAATATTTTAAATAAAGCCTGCTTAAATAAATGGTTTTTTATAAATTTAATCTACCAATAAATATGAAAAGAACAGACGTATAAGACCTCAATAATGAGGTACTTCCGTCAGACTTACTTCTGAGATAGTTTTGGAAACAAACTTTAATGCTACTATAACATAAAGGGCCGTTTTCTAATGCACTGCTTTTTTTGGTTTGAATTACGATAATTAAAGTGCACTGCCTACCCTATTTTAGTTTCAATAACATCTGTATAATGCCTGGCTTCGTAGGAAGCCCTCGTTATCACTTTTCGATAAAATTTTCTCAACTTGGTCACACGCGAACCTTTTATACCTGGGGAGCCTCCCGCCTTTTATTGTCTTAATTTCGAAATGACTAGTTATCCAATTATTAGAGTGAAAAGACAATATATTTTAATATCCATCATAACTGTAATAACTTTAGTTACACTATTTTTCTACTTACGAGTATGTTTCAGACCTTTTACGCTTCATTATTGGGAAAGCAACTGATCGATTTACATATTAGCTAATGACACACCCTTCAAAACAATGCTAAGATTATCTTTTATCTTCTCATTAGCTTAGTTTTAGTATCCCTTCGAAGAATTTCAGATTGATCTAATTATGAATTTAGGAAACGCGAAATTACTAAATATAATATAACTACAACTAGACATTTATTCGCTTCTCTAAAACGATGTAATACTATAATTTCAGTATTGTCTTGCTACTAAAAGTGGGTCTACTAGAAACAACGGAAATTCAAAATCAACAATTTGGGTCGAACAATTCAACATTCTGAAATATGTTTGAAGTAAATTTTTTAAATATCCATGTAGAGTTTAAGAATAAGTCCTATCCACAATATATATGTCCATATATATGTCCTATCACAATTTCAAAGATTTTAGAGGAGAAATATTTGTTGGCATAACGGGAATATGCTCTTTCATTCAATTCAAACCAGTAATGTTTCAAATTGGTGGAAAATAACTTTGTCAACAGAACCACTTCCTTTCTCCTTATTGATCAACACTTCAAATCCGAGGGTAGTAAGTATTGTTTTAGGCATAGAGCAATGATAACCTTTGTTTCGTTTAATGTATCTGGTACGGTACAATGTATCAATATAAGTCTTTGAAGAATTTGTAAACATACAGTAAATTTACAGAATAGTGTTCAACGGTATAATTCTATCTGTGGCCATTTTATAGTAATAAAAATAATAATAGTCCGTTTTATAGAAATCAATAGGCTTTAAGTAAGTGGTTCTCAACAAATTTTACTTTCTAGATGACAATGTTAGCACAACTCAAAGCTTCCGACAGTCACGTCGAATAAGCTTCTTTCCAGGATGATGAGAATCCCATTTTGATGATTTTAGGATCAGAAGTAACATCCATGTATGATCTAGGGTTACTGTCTTTAGTTCCAAGACCAAGAAGAATTCTTTTGGATAGGTAAATCAAATGACCGAGTGTGTTTCTGACATACAAAAACTTCTCATAACTTCAGTAGTTGGGATAACGCAAAAATTTCAGAAGGAGAAGCTCCACTAAATATCGGGCAATGATGTGAACAGAAGAATTGGATATTATATTTATAATATTCCACAAGCAGAATCTCAGTGAATTTTTTTTATAATTTCTACCGCCACTTGTGCTCCACCGACACACTGTGCGCAGGCACGGCCGCAGTCACCGTAGCAGACTCCGCTTTGCCACTGCTTTAGCACATTTCAATTTATATTTATGCAGCGGAAAATTGCGTCTTAAACGGTTTACCCAAACAATTTCTTTCTGCCAGCCGACTGCTCTCCGCCCTGCAGCCGAAAATCGGCTCCAACAAGTCAAAGTTGGCGAGGCATTCACAATAGAGACTACACATATCTATTCATTGTGAAATTGCCCCGTAGAAAGGTAAACTGCTCATATGCGAGAAATGCGAGTTAATTAAATTTTATTCGTTCCACAATTGCGTGGAATACAAAGTCACCTATATTTTACCTATTGTTGTCGAAACCTCGAGGCGGTGCAATGCATCAGCACTCTGAACACCCACACACTGGCTGAGCTGAGACCCACAGCGTTGTGATGAGCTTTATCAGCTGCATAGTTACTCTTATAACTGTGCACTATGATTTATTTCCTGCTTTAATCGCTTGCTCTCAATTGCTTTATTATGCAAATTAAAGGTAAGAATTCGGATTTTCAACTTTTGTTTGCATGAGTTAAATGTTGCTGTTGTCTTGTCAGGCCAATGGTGGAGATAAATACTTGAACTGTGCCAAATGGTGTGGGCTGTGCACGCTCCCTTTCAAGCAAGAGATATCTGCGGGTATTTATGTAACTGAGACGCCTAGATCTGATAGCGTTGAAAAGATGAAAGTCGAGTACTAGAGTTTGTTTGAGGTGAAAACCTACTAAAAATCGCAAGAAAGTGCAGAGAGGTTATCACTTTCTTTAATTTGTAAAAAGCTTTGGATGAAGAACAAACATACAAACATATGACAGTATGTACAATATCATTGTTGGATTGCGTATTGATATTATTCGGGAAACCTCTGAAAGAGTAATGAAATTTATTAGCGGGTCTTACAGGATGTAAAACTTCTCGGAGGGTTGACTATGCTTGCCTAGTAGCACTATAAGATAAAATTGTCGGAGCGGGGTAGTCACACCTAAAATTTGTGGTCCCTAATGGTTTCATGGCAGTAATACAAAACCGGAATTTAAGTTCAGTAGGTATTTCAAGGAATTAAATAAATCAATGGGATCAGATTTCTACCGTATATAAAAACTTTTAAAGGTCACAATAGAAAAATCGACACAAATTTTCCATTGGGGTAAATTTCCGAAGAGACGACTTATGGCAAAGTTGAGAAGAAGAGTGGGGCAGTTCCTATTAAGATTTTGATCTTAAAGAGAGAAGTAGCTTACACACCATACCTCAGTATCAGCGAAAACGCAATCAACATTAGCCTCATTTTCTTGTTGAGAGCTAGTGGCAAAAGAATACATGCTGAAATAACGAAAAGCACATAGAAGAACAATACGAAATGAGCTACTTAATGGAGTTCTGGGAAATTAATTGATAAATTGGTAACTTGGAAAAGTAAAAGCACAGCTTAATTGTGAATGAGCACAAATAATCGCAGCCAACTTTGGTTTGCGTTCTGATATTTTTTTTTGCTAAATAAACAATACATTTTTTGAAAGATAAAATAATGGCAAACTTGTCAAGGCAATTTTAATTTAGCCCAACATTATTTTCGCACTCGCAAAAAGCAAGTCGAATGTGAGCTTAGAGATTTTCTCTCTTTAGTCAAAAGTTACTCTATAAAAGTTCTTTGGATAAAGAATTAGCTTAAGTTTTCAGAGCAGTTATTCAGTAGTTTTTAAAATTTCAACTGAAAAGTTCATGACTGAAGCAGATCAATGGTTGTAATAGTAATAGTTGGTCATTACATAGGACAAGCTTGAACGCATTGAAGCTAAAACGATCTTAAGCATTGAAGCTTAAACGATAACTGTTGGAGATTAACCGCCTAAAGTATTCTTATATACTTTGGATCCAATGTTTATGTTAAAGACTCGCCAATCCGAGCATAAAAATTACTCTGCTTTAAAGATTCCACACCCCCCTTACTCAAAGTACTGGAACTGTGTAATATTACGAACTCTTACTTCATTCTAATGATTACATTGTTGTTGTAGCGACTAGAGTTCACTGCTCTTGGTCCAGATAAAAAGTCATGGGAACGGTTCATACTCCATGGTAGTCTCCTTCGCTTGAGTTATCACAATTTTAGCTGCCAAAACTTAAGACATTTCTACATAAACGTCTAAATTCTGTTGTATGCTACTCACTTATGAATTACTTTCTTGGAGACCGGTTTTTAGCAAGTAACAACTTAATCTAGCTTTACAAAGATATTATTTCATATAATATATAATATATATAATTTTAGTATGCTTTGGTCTGTGCACGGCGATGATTAGAATGTAATCTAGGGTCCAGCACTTTTTCAGCTTTTTCGGAAACATTATACAAATTTTACTCTCTAGCCTAAAATCCATCTACTATGTTTTAATATGGCCAGTTTAAAGTAGTGGATGATCTGTTTTCGAATCTATAGGGTTGCCAAACTATGCTATTAAACATGAAAGTAAGTTTGAATAATGATTTTTCGTCATGTTTGGGTTTCATTTCCAACTTTCTTTATCAAAACTTTTACACTCCTGTAAAATGAAGCCAACTTTTCTATATAAACATACATATGTACGTATATATATATATATACTGCAGTAATTGTTGAGCCTGCATGACGCTGTTAATGAAAGCGCAGGATTAACTCTTTTGCCGGTTGCCAGCAATTACAGTTGTTCGCGAGTATTTATTTAACTGCGCACTAACAATGCGGCAGCATTTCATCAATTTACCACTCTGAGTTATTAGCCGTAATGAAAATGCCATTTGCCGCCACTTGGGTTTTTCGCTGAGCAATAATTGATAATTTTACATTAATAAACTGTCTAGTTAGCGGCGTTTCGGATGGAGGCTGCCAATTTTCTAATTACGCAAATTTCGGGCTTGTTGCCACGGGGGGTGTTGAAAGCGCGCCGGCACGAATCAGCAGACCGGCTACCGATGCAAGTATACACATGCGTAAAGCGTCTTTCAAGCTAGCACAACAACACCACCAACAAGCGGCGGCGCAACCAATAACAGGCGTGAAAGAGTTGACAGGAGCAATGCCAGCGCAATGATAAGCATTACAGCTACCGGTCACGGCGGCTTGGCAATCGAATTCGTTGCTGTTCGTAAGTAACTGTAGTACTTTCGGCACTCGTGTAAGAAAGTTTGCGGTTGGGTGTGTGCAAATTTTTAACGCGTTCATTGACAATTTGTCACTGTGATTATGCCAATTTGTTAAGTTGTCAGCCGAGCCAAATGCAACGCTGTGCTGTGGCTGTTGGTGTTGATTGTTCGGCGCTACCGGGCATTGCCAACTGGCCAAAGCGCGTTCAAAATAACGTACGAAGCGCATCGATTTCCGGTAAAATTGGTAATTACCCGCATTTTCGTAGCCAACTGTTTGGTCTTGCTGCTTTAATATGCGCTCTTGCATTATGCATACAGTTATATATCAGTCTCTATGCCTAAGCGGCTGAGTATTCACAGCATTGCTGGGTTTGGCTGCCTTATTTTGGGTTGGGCAGTGCCAATAATTTGGTGTTTGGGCTGGTGGTTGCTTGGTGAGTGAGTGAGTGCTTGCCGCTTCTGTTATCCACCGCAGCATATCGCATTTGATGATTCGCTTTAAATTGTTGCTGAAATTGAGGTGCTTGTTTCGAACGAAATTTGGGTTGTGTGGGTATAGTAGATTAAATAACTGGAAAATAGTTACGAAATCGGTCTAAGCGCACTAATTTCTATACTAATGTTAGTATAACGCTTTACATTTTTTGGAGTAACTTAAAGGCTTGTGGCCACTTACTAGAACAACGTTTTTAAATATACAAAATAATAATAAAAAATATACAAAAACCCATATTGAATTAAAATTCTTCAATTATGCTCAAATTCCACCAAATTCCAGCCCTTCCAAAACAAATTACTTCTTGTGAGGAAATTTAATTTCAAATTCAGATTTATTTTTATTACAAATTTAATTGAAAATTTTCTATAAATTATAATTTTCAATTGAAATTAGTTGGCAAAGTATATTTGTTTAGTAATAATTGAGTTTACATATGCATACTCCTTTATTTATCGCTTCTTTATCAGCGCTATAGTACTACGACAGGTTTATACGATTATTTTTTATACTGATCAGTATTTGAATCGGAATATTATCGAAGCAATTTGTAAATTCTCTAACAAGCAGTAAAACCTATGAAGATCATCATGTTCGTACAATTTTAAGGTGTGAAGATGTAGACTATATTAGCTCTCGTGACAGGTCTTGACGTGGACGTATTGATCAGAACTTCACTCCGCTTGTAGTATGGAATTGATTTCCGAGTAAAAGATAAAAAATGGTTGATTATCCAGGAAGCAGTTCTCTTAGGGGCATTACTACTAGTATCATTAGAGTAAATAAGTCAGAAAACTAAGAGCATATGTATATTTCCTTATCTCTCTCGACTCTATAAATATCAGAATTGGAGCAAATATATATATTTCCTTATCTCTCTCGACTCGATGGACAATTTTCAAGAATTGGAAATACGACTCTAATTACACATTTCAACTCAGTGGTTCGAGTTGTTAGTTGTTTATTCGATGTCACTGTATTAATGGCTATGGCTTGAGTGTTAGTTTCTGTGATTAGGATAAATTCCGATCGGCATAGTTAGGAAATGGACCGCTGTGGTTTAGTGGCTTTAGGCGTTCAGTAAAACTTTTCGGGACCTGAATTTGATGCTAGTTTCCTACCAACGGCGAAACCTAAAGGTTTTGCCTGAAAGAGATCATCCCCTTTTCATGCGATAGCAAGCCTCTTTAAGCCGCCGAAAGCTTGTATGATGTCTCAGTTAACACAAAGTAGAATGTATAGAAGGAGTAATTCAGTCAAACAACTATTAAAGGCGTAAACGTTCAGGCCCTCAACGCCCCTACAAGGATTCAGTTTTGGCTGGCTTTAAAATTTTAACGCTTTCTATTGAAATAACATTTTTTTCCCAATCCGGAAAGAATTATTATACTCGTATATTCATTTTAAATGCTTTATTCTATTTCTTAAAGCAATATTTAGTCGGTTGAGATGGAAACACAAAAAGTTCCATAAATCTTCCCAATTAAAGTTACACAATATGTTCACATGTGTGTGTAAATATGTATAAATGTGCATAATGTGGCGCCTCCACCGATCAATTAGCGGTTGCATGCGGCGAAAATCATTAAGGCCGTCAATGCATACCAAATTTTTACGGCTTTCGAAATGTTTATTGCCAATTTACGCATACAACAAACACACATTCGCTGTTGTTGTAATATAGTTTGTTGTTGTTTCTTTGTTGGTTTTGTGTTGTTTACGATTATTGTTGGCAGTTATGCGAGCTGTGCGTTTTATTGTAAATTTATGAGTGTTGTCGGAAAGTATTTGAAATAAAAAGAAATATGCAAAAAGCACAGAAAAGCTGCAGACTTGGACCAATTCGCCATGAAATGGGCTCAACGCAAATTTTACATACAAATATACATATACATACGATTGCCACTTGCAAATGTGGCAACAAATGCTTAAAAATGTCCTGATGGCGGCATGTTGGATGGCAGCGGCAGCGCACTGTGCGCATGCGCGTGGAGAAAGCACACACTTGAACTTGCAATGCGCGGCGCAAACGTGACCGTTACTTCCATTGACTATTTACACGCTTGTTAACATAAACAAATATTAATAATACTCATGGTAATAGAAATAATAATATTTTTTGCCGAAATTTTTGCCACATGCAATGTTGACAGGCGCATGTGTATATATACATTCAGACATATGTCTGAATTGTTGAGCGAATTAAATGTTTTCCTGCGAATGTCGAAAAAGTGCAAATTGCACAAATTCAAGTGGACAAATATGCAGCGTTGAGCAGACAGTTGAATAACGGCGCATAGCTGGGAACAAGGCCTGACTAATAGTAGCACTGGCTAAATGGATAGTTGCTTGGCACTTCGGCCAAAATGTATAAACCGAAAGCTCAAACATGCAACAACAAGTAAAAAATTTCCTTGAAAAATCTGCAATTACAAAAAGAAAACACTGTCAACAACCACATACTTATATACATATATATTTGTGCGATTTCAAATTAAAATGGCAACAACATTGCTCATTGTGACTTTGCCTATATTTGTTTTTATTGTTGTGCAAATTTGTACATTTTTCGCCCTGCGAGCCAGTTGTGTGGCGGCTTAAGTTGGAAACGTGCAACGCTTGCGGCGACTTTAGCTACATTTTTCGAAAATTCAGTAGCGTGTTGCACAGTGTGAGAGAAGAAAAGAGTCGTGAAAGCTATTGTTCACTTTGAGACAATCGCGGCTTTAATATCGACCTTTTATACAAAAGAATTATACAAAATTAACTCCAGCTGATCTCACCTCAAAATGAACTCGGCCGATAATGGACATTAATTTCGCTCATATAATCTCTAAAAATCTGGGCCTAAGTAAAAGTTGTCTATTTGTGTACTAAAACCAGACCTTATGCGGTAGGCGAGCGTTTCTAAGTGTCTTGAATCGACCCCGATGATACTAAAGTCACTTTCCTGTATTGATCACAAGATAAGCCGAGCTCTTGACTTGCATAAAATCGACAAATGTGGGTTGCAATTCTGCAACGATATTCAGAAGAAATATGCTAGTGAAAGTTCTGGATTGTTATTGGAGTATGTCTGTATATAATTCCATATATGTAAAAATGTAGAATATATTCCACTAAAGGTTTGAAATAACATCCAGACTTGAGCCTGCTTCCCTCTTCAATTTTTAGGCGACGCAGGCCTATCCGACTCACATTCGGTATTATAATTAATTCGGCACTTTGAAAGGGACCTCTACATTCTTGATTAATACTTTTCAAACAATTTCGCTAGCATATCTTGTGAATAGTTTATAGTCTTGCAGGGTGGAATTTCATAAATTTCAGTTTTTAGCCACGAGTTTATAAGGTATGATCGCCTAGATCGCCATTAGATTTGAACACATAAAATTGCAATAACAAAAAAGTAAAAAAAAAGAAATGGATAAAAAACAAAAGGTCAATACTGTTTCACCAAGGCTTCACATAGGACATGGCCATCTTCCTCTTTTATGGCTGCGTCTGCTCGCCACTAAACTAAGCTAAATAACGTCATCAAATGGAATGTGATTATGTCAGTTTTGCCTCATGAAATATGACCTTCATGGCCAATACTTCATGGGATAGTCTTTATCAAGCCACTATGTACATCAATAGTCGATAAGAGGCTTGCTAGGTGCTTATACTGTATCATAGGATGGTTGCTAAGAGTATGTTTGTGCAAGAAAAGGGTAGGAATTGTCAAAAGTTTAAAAAGCTAAATTTAATTGTTATAAAAGAGAAGGGGACATAATATTTTTACAATTTTCGTCCGCCTGAGTCAGCAAATTCGTTTATGTAACAGAAATAAGATAGAGAATGGGATATTAAAGGAACGATTTTACGATGTCTGGCATTGCCGATCTTGTGGCTAAAATATTAACAGAGCTTTGTGACACTAGGTTTTGCTTATTATAAATAGATATAAAACTCGTATCTGTATTGCTGGTTGCTGGTTGGCTGGTTTTAATTGGCCAAACATTGGAGAGTGGCGAATCGAACAAATAACTCGTTTAATTCTTATCGAGATTGAAAAGCAAGTAATAATGCCATTTTATTGAGGTAGTTTGTTGTTGCCTTTACAAATCTATTTTATATGGTATATTTTTTGGATAACATCGAATTGAATAATATTATAAGTAATATTATTTTGTGTTTGCTTATTAATACATATATTTTAATTTTAATAATTTTATACTTTTATTCAAATAACATACTTTTCCAGATTTGCTTCAGTGTACATACCAGTCAAGTACAAAATTATAACAACTAATCAAACAAGTGAATAGAAATCAAAAAGTTTCATATATTAAAAAAAAAAAAATCTGCAAATAGCCTTTGAAATGAACGTCTTATAACTGCACAATTTGTTTTATATCTTATTCGAAATTTATTGCAAAATATATATATGTATGTATCTGTAAGTAAAATTCACTCTGATCATACATAGAGAAATATTGAAAAAGAAATTGAGAAGAAACCGCACATTTTTAATGTGCAACATTTCCACTTATTTGAAGATTTTCAATTTTCTTTTTTACATTTTTTCATTTAAAAAATTTTCATTTTTAATGCATTTCATATCATTCAATCCAACAATTTGTTGGCGCGTTTTATGGGCACTTTTGACTGGCAGGCATGTAGTTTATACTAGAGTGCTTTGTTTTTTGTTTTTTGACTTTTTCGACTTTTTTGACTGACTTGCGGAATTTTGCATGCCTCGCGATTTTCCATTTTCCACTTGGCATTACATTTATCGGTTGGCATTTGCTGCACACGCGAGTGACGTTAATGTTGGCCGATGTCGTCATAATTCCGAATCGTTTAATCACTCGGCGATAAAGTTGAATTTTATGTTGTTGCTACGCGAAGACGTAGAGTGCGACAGGGTTGAATGTGCGAAATACGCATACGGAATGCATAAATTTTCTAACGTATTGCAATTGCCACAAGAGTTGATTTCACTCGTTTTATAGAGTAAGTGAGTTATTATTTAATAAAATGAAATTTTGTAAGAGTTTTCGTTGAGTAGCTGGCGACTTTTCATAATGAAATGTTAATAAAGTGTTGGATTTTACTTCGGTTATCTAATCTGTTGAGATCGGTTGCTTGCAACAAATTGTAATGAGCAATTTTCTGAAGGAAATGGCCACCGGAACGTAGTCGCTTGAAGAGTTGGCATTAAGAGGTAAGACTGTAGATATTGAGTATATATTGTTTGTTGTAAATCGTATAATAAGAAAGCAGATATATTTCAGGCCTTTGGACTAAGCTTTATAGCAATTTAATGTTTTCGCAAAAAATGAGGACATACGATTTTTTTTTTTCAAGATTAATGTAAACTCTTTCTATTATTTGTACTTGGCTGGTATTTTTTCTACCTCTTGAACCATTTTTGGACATTGGCATGAACGGACATTCTTCCGGTGTTCAGGTTTCTATAACCTCAATCCTTAGCAAAATACTGCACTTGCTGGTTTTGGGAACAAAAAATTCACAGTGTTCCTGGCTTATCTGGTCCAGTCAATACACTTTTAACAAGCTCAAAACAGTAAAAAGTAGTACTACTTTGCACTACCTGTGATTTGAGGCAACATTTATTTTCATTAAGTAGGCAGACATGATAAATCTTTATAGACATGTCTTTGGAGACATAAATCTTTATGGCTTCTCCAAGAAGGCATGTTCCCGATGATAAAAAATTTCCAATGACTTTTCCGAAATCTAATCTCCTATATAATCCCATCATTTCATAAAGTTGTGTTCGCATACTGTGATTGATTTCTAGCCTAATAAAATTTAGCTCTGACATTTCGGGTTCTGCAATTTTTAATGCGTATTACGATAGATGTCCTTAATGAGGTAAAAAAGTTCTTTAATATCTCGAGAATTTTGAACAATTTAATATTATATAGTGTCAGTGCCTTCAGAAATAACTGCTACTAAAACAAGTTAATAATAGTTACTTCGTCATAGCCATAATGTAGTACTAATTTGTGGATAATAGTTTGTGTAATAGTACTTTTTACAGGGCCTTTCAACCTTTTTCTCGACAATTTAAAACCGTTGACGACTTCTACTCGATTGCAATGTTTATCCTCATTTCTGTAATGTAACTCACTTTCTGCAAGGAATATTGTTATTTCAAACTTAGTGGTAATATTTATAATAATTAAGGGATAACTGCAATAAAATGAAGTTTCAATATTTGCTCAACTAAGTTAAGACTCTTTACAGAACATTCTTAATCGTGATTGACGAAGCTCCAAAGCGATTTTATCGTATTTATACGAAAGAATATGTTCATTTCAATCGATGTTTTATTTCATGCATGTCGGAGTCTGCTCAACAAGATCTCAAATTAATGGAAACACATTTTTAAAGCAGGCTGATTGCTCCCCAAGATAGACTCTTTTGGCAACCGCTCGTATTGGGGGATTGTTGTTGACTTCAGTGTATATTTTTTGCGGTTATATAAGATAACTTATAGAGAGAGCTCCACTGAAGATCATTCTTGTTCAACTGGGTTGCTACAGTCTAAACTGTAGGCTATTCCATGGAAGTTTTGAATTGCAATACGATATGATATGATTGATATGTTTGCAATCCTGCGGGTCGCTCTTTAAATTTTTCTTGATAGCTCCCGAACTTATAGTAGGATTTGTAAGATTCGATCAGAGCGATCCTTATGAACGATGTTTTCGTTTCAAGAACACAATTTTGATTTGACGAAATTTATTGTTTTTTGTTTTAGATTGATTGGTCTGTATAACAAATTTTTTTTTTTTACAACGTCCAAGGGTATATTCTCTTTGCAACAGAGAAAGAGTGTAAAAGTTCGAAAGATGAGATATCTGATTTAAATTCTGTTGATTTTGTACAGTCAAAGTGAATAATACTCAATCGTAAGTCTTGTTTCAATGCTTTGGAATTTCTTTTAAATCTTTTTCCAGCAACTTTTTCCTGTCACTCCACTAATTTACTGTCTTAATAATTAACAACTACGACATTATGAGGCATACCAAATCGGTATTGAATGCACTTTTTCCAATAAATCAAATGCAAGTAAAAACCGTTAATACTTCTTCAGCAACAAATTAGGCTAGAGGCTAACTTCAAAACTTCAAAACGTCAAAGTCGGTGAAAAGTGATAAATTAATTCAGGCTGGCAGACCGCTTTTGTTTTTGTTTACACGCTTCAACTGCAATTTTATGATAAATATGAGTAGCTTGTCACTTAGTCCATAATAAGGAGCGGGCAGTTTATATGTCAGTGGTGGAAAAGTGCAGTCGGATGCTGGCACGCCATAAGGCACCGTGGCGGCAGTGATTGGAGTCCACATTTTTGGTGTTGCAACTAATTAGCTATGATTGATTTGCTTTGACATCTTAAGTGGAAATCAGGCTGAAGTAGCAAATAGGTGCTCCTACAAGTGTCTTTGGGTGTTGGAGATGTGTAAGGCGCTGCTGGCAAGATGAGGCAAATCAAATTAGCAAAAGCCGTTGAGAAATGGACTTAAATACTAGCTTGCACTATTTATTAACATTTTGTAGTTTTCTCTTTATTTTGTTTACTTGTTAAGAGTTTCTTTGCGATAAGTTATTGGAATTTTTCAATTACTACAAATATATGCATGTATTTTAACAACTTCATTTAGAAATTGCAATGAAATTAAATAATAAATGCATTTCATGTAAAGGTGAAAAAATGCGGAAATATTAATTCAAATTAGACTCTTTCATGGTTCACATTGAGGTTTTCCTTTTCCATTAAGCACAGGGGCCAGAAATTATCTCGCTTTGAAAATTTTTCGAAAAATTATATGAAGCTTTACTGATAAATAATATAAATGAGTACACAAAAAATCACACTTGGGACAATGCTAAACCCATACAAATATCCTGACCTATACCAGATACAAATCCTGTAGTTATATGCCACAGATTCCTCGGCTTCGCTATTTGTCACAGCCGTGTCATAATTCTGTCATACACGTAAAATTTGTGTAATTGACAACATAAGGAAAAATATGAAATGTCCCTTGTCAACCCTATTGTCAATTTATAGTCATTAAGTTTTACATAATGAATACCACACATTTGTCCAGAAGTCTGCATGTAAAAATATATATTAAATTTTACTATTGTGCTTATCTTATATCAGTCGGATAGTAAAAATTTTTCGAGTGCAGCGCCCTCTATCAGAATATTAATGACGGGATAATTTCTTCGGAATGAAATGTTTTCCAGACATAAGCAATATCAATCGGAGGTAAATATGTTTTTTAGAAATATTTCGATTCAAGCGCCACTTATTAGGTAAATTTTTGGTCCGAATATTTCATTCTGTGAGTTAAATGTGTCATCGAAATATTGACTAAAAGTTTTTTTGATGAACAGTCATGATTATGGAAAACGATTTTCTTACACCGAATTCCTTCATGCAGGCGATCTCAACACTTCGAGTATCTAAGCTTCTTATGTAAAATTTTAAGCACAGATTTTATAAATTGTAAACATTATTTCCAAAAGATCAACCTAGTTGTAATTAGTATTTATGTAACATTACATTCGTGAATGCAAAAGATATTTTTCATGCGATAACAAGTTTGACTATCTAAAGAAAATAATTTCGAATTTTTCATAAGAATACAAAAGTTTTTATAGACAACAGTATATGTCTTTTATTAGCTTTTCTATATTTTGTTAAGAATTATTAAATATTATTTAATTAAAAAAATAGATTTTATTTTTTGATTTTATTTAATATAATTTTTATTTAATATATTTAATTTTATTTAATTTAATTTTTTATGTTTTGGAAACTGATAAGTTAGTTCAACTAAATTAAGTTAGATAAAAATTAAAAATTTTTTAATTTTTGATTTTGTTTATTAAAACGTTTTCCATTTGCTTAACTAAAAAACATTTTGCTGTTGAAAATAATAGTCTAAGCTTTCGGTGTTAAAATAGCGTAAAACAAAAATTAGTTTACTATTTAAATAAATATTTTAAGCAGTTAGCGTTAATTTTTATATATATATTTTTTTTTTTGAAATTGTCTTCCAAATGTAATAAGTTTTGTTAATTTATTGAAAACAGCTTTTGAAAACTTAAGGAAACAAATTGCTACATCTTTCATTTAAATAAAATTAAAAAAAAAAATAAATTAATTAATTAATTAATTAGCACTATTTTTGAATGTTCATAGACCTTAACAAAAGTTCCAACTATATACGTTTGACCCAATTCTACAATACATGTCTCGAATATATATCTAAAAAAAAAATTTTCACTGAAGTAGACTAGTTCTACCTTGCCACAAGTGATGTTCCATCAATTTTGGCACTGGTTGACCGACAACACAGGCGTAATACTCCACAGCGCATGTAATCGAACTTATTATTGAATAATCATTACAATTACTGAATGAAGAGGAGCAACAATATCAGCGAAATATGGAAAATCAGGTCGAAAAACAAGCATCACAGACCCCTATAAGACCGGACCATGTCATAGACTATGTCTAACCGTGAGTGCTAGCGACTAAATGGAGCGCATAGCTGTGCTTATCTCTTATGCTCTGCAAGATGCGCGCTGCATATTCTTCCACCATATAAACCCACTATTCGCATTTCGCATTTCACGGCGCGACATGGAAACGTGAAATAGAAATGATTTCACCAGAAAAGGAAATTTATTGCACATTCTTTTTTTGTGCAACAAACACTCGTTTGCACGCAGAAAAATCAGAAAAATCAGAAAAATAAAAAGGCAAATAAATGAAAATCGTAGAAGAAAATCATGTGCTAAACTCGCGCCAGTGCGAGGAAATCGGCGCAAAGCCACAGTGGAAGACCATGGAGGCGCACTAGAATAGTTTATATGCATTGATATGTGTATATATGTATATATATGTGCGCTTAGAGGCACGTAAAATGCAAGAAAGCTGAACAACAAACCTGTTGCTGCTGCTGTGACTGATAGTGTTGCTGTTGTTGTTGTTGTTGTTGTTGCTGCGAGTCAACGCGGTCTGTAGGCCAAACATTCCTTCTATTGCTTAGATTGCAGCGGCTTCTGCCACCTCTTATGCTGGCTAGCACATCTTCATTGTTTGTGTTGTTGTTGCCGTTGGCACTATTTGCCTTGCCATTCAATTGTTGTTGCGGTTGCTGTTGCTGTGGCGGCAATGTGTGGTGATTAATTGGCCTGTTAAAATTCCCATGAATGGCGGCAGTGGCTGCGCCGCCAACCGCATTCCCGCCTGCGTTCGCATTCTCAGCAATCGCCACATGCCTGAATTGTGCCAACATTTGTTGTTGTTGTTGTTGTTGTTGCCTAAGCTGGATATTCAACGCGCCGGCCGACTTTGATTTCGCAACAACAATGGGACAGCGCGCCGGTATTGCTGGCGGCTTGGCATCCACATCGCCTGGCTCATCGCCGCTGGCGTCACTTTCTAGGTAAACATTGTTGTTGTTGCTGTTGTTGGCCTCATTCTTGCCGGCCGCCGTGGTTGCTACTTGTCGGCGCTGCGGCAAAGGTGGACACTCCAGGCTGTTGCACTCAAAATTGACATTGTAGTTGCCATTGCAATTAGTGTTGTTTGTGTTGTTGTTATTGTTATTGTTGCCATTAAAAGCGCTAATTTTGCGATACTGGCCGATATCGAAATCCAACGACTTGCACTGCATATCATTAGCGCCTCCTACGCCAACGCCGCCATTATACATGGAGAGCGAGCGGGCGAAGGTGCTTTTGAAGTAGCGACACGGCAGATTGAAATCGAAATCTGGCGGCGAGGCGCTCGGCGATGATGCTTGCATGTTGTATGAGTCTGTTTATGGGTGTGTGTGTGTTTTTATTGTATTGATATGCGTTTGCTTGCGTGTGGCAGCTATGCAAATTGCGGTTGTCCGCTAGTTAATGTTGTTGTTGTTGTTGTTGTTGTTTTCTTTTGGTCTAATGTTTTACCGTAGCGCACACTAAACACATTCGTGTCACGTTCGCGTCACTTACGTTTGCACATTCGCACGTGTGCATGCGCCTACGCGCACTTACATGCATACATATATATATGTATGTGGGTGTGTGTGTGTGTGTGCTGTCCAAATAATTGCCCGACAGCTGGCTAATGTTGCGGATGACGCGTGCGTTGGCTAGTTACTCTGCCAATGCGGCGACCACTTACCGCTTATGGTTGTTGTTGTTGCTGTTTTGATTTTTCGTTGTTGTTGCTGTTTTTTATTTATTTATTTATTTTTTTTTTTTAAAGAGGAAGCGATTAGTTAGTAAACACACTTTATCACGTTTCTATTATTTGCCTGCTACGTTCTGTTGGTCTTCCAGGCAAGAACCGTTATTGTCGCACACACCAATGAGGGGAGTGAGGAAGTGCTAGGTTATTATAACTGCACATTTCCTACCAATAAACACGATTATCGGTCAAATTTCGATATTTACGCAGTTGACATTTGATTTTGGTGTATTTTTATTGCAAGTAACGGTACATTTTGGATATATTTTTGTAAATCAAAAGTCAACAAATTCGTTGTTCCTTCTTCTGCAACAAATTCGCTTCGAAAATATTTTTATAAAATTTTGTTTTATTTGTAACAACTTCAAACCATTTCACAATTACCTCGAAATTACAACAACTTTCTGCAAATTCTTTTGCACACCGTTCTTCTTTAATCACCACTTTCGTTGTTTTTTCTCTAATCTCTTTGCATTTACAACAATTTTTCGTACACTTGTTGAATCACCACACAGTAAACTTAGAAAGTACTTTTTCTATATATTTTCAAATAATCTCGTATTTTTTTTTTTTTTAATTTTCTTTCATGCGCTTTTCACTCCATAATCGAAGACAATAAAAAATATTTATACTAAAACACAAATGCGAATCGAAAAGTGCCCACTTGTCTGCCACTTGGACATTGCGTGTCCGTATTGTTAAATTTTATTTATTTATTTAATTCTCTGTTGTGTTTTATTTCTTTGTTGTTGTTGTTGTTGTTGTTGTTGTTGCATTATGTATGTATAACTTTAGTTGGGCGCACTCGCGTCCACACACACGTCCGCCGCAAACAAGCTTTAGTTGGATATTAAAAATCCAAATTCATCGGTAAAAAGCACTTGAACCAACTAAGCGCACATGTGAGCGCCGGAGATGACGATTGGCGGCTGGCGGCTGGTGGCTGGCGGCTGTTTGTTGTGCGGCCGGAGCGCATGGAAGTCACAGCTGTGAAGTCGCTTGTATAACATTGCGCGCCGGAAAAAATTCGCTCAGCACTTACTTGTTTTCAAGCGACTTAGAGCGCGAGAGAGCGCACGCTAGAGCGCGGGAGAGCGCACGATCGTTTGACCAGTGGTTTGAGCAAAGTGCTGCCTTTATTGCGCTCGTTTTATTTGCCGGTAAAAGACAATAGTAAACAATGGCATAAAGGTGAGCGTATTGCTTACCTGTCTGCAGGTTGGAGCGCCCGATCGGCTGGTTTGCTCTGTTGGGCAGGAGGCAAGCAGAGTTGCCATGCAAGTGAGTGGGATTATGTGCGACACTTTTTTGCTTTCGCAATCTGCCTAAATAATAATTTATGACCGATTTTTGAAGAGTACTACAAAAGTTTTTTTTGACTGAAAAGTTTGGAAATGGAACTGAGATTGTTCAACATTTGGATGCTTCAAAGTAGATGTGGTCTCTTTTCTAGTTCTGTCAATAGGTAAGTTTTCAAAACATTTTAAGGAATAATTTTTGGTTTAACAGGAGAAAGAAATTACTCCAGTTGGCTTTACGTAGGAGTTACGACGGGACTTTCTTAATGATTGCTACTAGTTTTGAAATAGTCGAAAGTGTATGTTTATTCGAATTTTAACTAAAATATTCTGCAAATAATTTTGATAAATTGCGCAGAGTTGACACCCCTTAGCCAGATATAAATCGGGGTTCATTCGACTGAAGTAGACGCGACCTTTATAAGACTGAACTGGCTCAGTTTTCTTGGTTATATATCAAAACTAGAGCAATCAACTAATAAAGCATTCTCAAAGGCCAACTTTACGATGATATTGAGCTCTGCTGCACGAAAAGGTCTAAGAAAAATATAAAAATTAAAGGAAAAATATATACTCGTTAGTTAAAGGGCGGATCAGAGCTCAATTGTGAAATCTAATTCATTCTTATACCTCACTGCTGCTATTCCAACATAGTTTCGATAGCATCTTGTTTTGTCGAACGTCAAATAGTGCAGAGAAATGTCTTACCTTCCCGAAGATAATATATGTGGTTCGAAAACTCCCTTGTTTTCGGAAAACATAGTTTTGTTCGTCTATTTGTTGTTTCTTATTGCCCTAGGTTATGAATTTATGTGTCGTCTAAGGTGGTGAAATAGCGTAAAAGCTCTACTGGATTTTTCCTTGGATATTGGAAAACACTGTTATGGCTCATACACAGGGTAACCCCTGTGATTAAATAAAAGGAGAGGCAGAATAAAGCAACTTTTAGCTTTGCATTAGCATTCTAAGTATTATAGATATTCATAGTTGAGTTGAATAATAAACTGCTGCAAAACTCTACAGATATTATGATTTTTTTTATAAAAAAAAGTCATAATAAAATAAAAATTTAATAAAAAGGAATAATTATGAAATTGAAGCATTTTTTTTTTATATTTTATTTGCGTCAACAATGTTTTCTTAATAACAAAAATTACTGTTATTTGGCAACCCTGTTTTAAACTCAGCTTGTTGCTCATTAAATGCCAATTAAATCAATTTGCTCCTACTTTTACTTGCCACACATACTTTTTTCTGGCCTTTTACGTACAATATTATTAAAATGCATACCTACATACATACATACATACATACATACATTCGTATGTACTTATTAGGTGATAGGTGTAAGGACACATGTCAACCGTGGCATGCCTCTATGTTGCCGTGAACATGTGCATATGTATGCATGTATGCAGGCATCGGCATTTGATACGCATTGAGCATTATTCTGTGGCATACCAGTATGGTTGCAACAAATCTCTTTCAAGAACGAAATTACTTTTAGGCTTCCCGTGAGATGTCTCCAATATATGCATGCAAAGGATAACAGCTGAAATGTTTCGATTAAAAAGAAAATGATTAATGTTGTTGCATTAATGTTGTTTATATTATATAATATATGGAAAAGAAATTCATTTATTGATACACAATTACTTCATACTAAATTCATTTTATTTACAACAGCTTTGGTACAAGTCTTTTTAACAATTTTCGTAATTTAAATAGTTTGTAGCAAAAAAGAAATACTACTAATTATTAATACAATAACTTAATAGTTTAATGTGGAAACTCACACTTCACATCAACACAAATTATATACAATATAAATCTTACAATTTGAAAATGGTAAGGGCATTGTGTGTTATATTTTGCATACATTTAGGCGTTCACTAAGTTATTTAGCGCATTCACCGGAAAGTCCACCAGCATTCATCTGTTGTCGTCATTGTAAGAACAAGAGATCGGTCAGCGCGAAACATAGCATGCCAACAGGCGCATTAAGAAATACGGCAGTGCTTTTATAACCGCCGATAGTGACGTCATCGTACGAAGTCAATTAAATGCCATATGAATTAATAAACAAAACTCAATATTTTATTAACAAAATTTTTCCATTTATGCATGGAATAAATACGGATTGCTAGTATTAAGTATTACAGAATATTAACATTTGCAAGTGCTGAATAAACTCGTTCCCTGGTACATGAGTTATAAATGATCTATAAGACCGAATTTGCATCCATCTTTAGCGTCTAAATTATGTTAAGCGATATATTCCTCCATTATTTTATTGACATAACTATTATTATTACTATATTATTGACCAACTGAGAGCTGGTTATCATTATATTGGCCATATTGAGTCTGATGAAACATATAGACCGATTTCATCCATTTTCAGAACCAAGGCGTATTTTGCTGAAGAAAACATCTACACTTAATTAACTTAATAGCAAATATATTCGATATATTTAAATGATATAAAATCAAGCGGAAGGACGGAGGTCAACATATTTAATAAATGTTGGCAAGAAGAAGATTCCAAACGATTTCAGTATTTTTTTGGGTCAGAGTTGCCACAGTTAAGGATCTCTGCTGATGTCTGAGCTATACGTTTTCAAGTTAAGTAAATCGATAGGTGGACTTGGTTATAGTTCTGACTTTTGTTCAAACGTAATGGGAATATTATGAAAAATTTTGAAATAAAATATATTGGCTTAAGAATGGTACCAAGAAAGGTTGGTAAAGCTTATGGACAATAATAAAGAAAAAACTAATAGCGAAAACAACTTCTAACAAGTTCACAATTATATAGTAAGTTAAGTTAATATTTTAAAGTTAATATTTTAAAATAATATTTTCAAAAATGATTCGTGGCCTTTACCCTAACCTCAAATACCACATACTTCTTATAACAGAAAATTATTTGCCCTTCTGCCACATATTCACTTGCTACGCTACGCTATAACGGTATAATTTATTCAATTTCCAAATACTTAATATTTATTTTAAACATTTTAACTTATACACATTTATAATTTCAATATAGAAAAATATTATTGAAATGAGCTCGCATTATTAATAATGTGAACAATTCAAATTCTAATTCTAATTTGAGATAGTAACCGAACAATGAAGCATGCAAATCCTTCATTAAATTTATATAATATTCGCCTTATATATAAGTTGTGAAATATAAATCTAAATTTTTAATGCAACTCATTTTCTTCCTATTATATTTATTTACTTCCCAATAAAATGATTATCTATGAGAATTTCGTAATTTTTCGCCATACAACTACATATAACCAATATACAAATATAACACGTTTTTTTATATATTATAGTAAACTTATAAATATATTCACGCTGCGGTCTCTGCTACGTAAAAGACTTATCAATTCATCTTTATTCCAAGTGACAAGTTAAATTAAGTAAATACCCAACGAAATTGTGTGCTGGAGGAGAATAGTTGAAGTCCTTGTCTTCTGTCTTCATTTAACTGAAGAGTTGGGCCCAAAGATATGCCGGAACATAATGCTAATAATGCCGAAAGTCACCAGTTAATTGAATATGATTTGTAAGATAGCTAAGTACATAATAACAAGTTGCTAGCTAGTATGCTTGTAGATACTTTTATATATTTCTATATATAATACATACAATATAGATAATTAGTTTTGGCAAACTTAATCAATGAATGGAATGGAAGTATATTTGTATATATAACAAACAGTGGGCCCACTGATGGCTATTGTAAAAATCACAAAAGTATTTAATAATTGTTCCCACGATGTACGAATTTAGTCAGCCGGAATGCATCCGGATCTATATCTGGACCAAGGATCATCAGCTCGACGGTATTTCACAAAATTATTTATAAGTGGATTTTTTTCGGCTTTACAACAACAACATTATAACTCTGGTTTCCAGCTTTGCTATAGGTTTCAGCGAGTTTCTCGTGCTATGGAAGGCTGTACAAGTTTTAAACCGATTCCGAGCAGCTGATTGCGTTAACGAAAGAACTTTTTATGATAGAAATACACCATAAATGGTATATTTACTCACTTCCCAGCTTAGTAATGCTAAGTCAATTACCATTTATAAATTTTTGACGCTCTTTTAGGCAATGTATTTTTCAAGATTGCGGCCTTCTTGGGGTTGACACTTGTAATGTTGGCTTTTGCTGTCTTTAGTTTTAACTGCTACATTTTCTTCTGACCAATAACCTCATGGCATTGTGGTATTAAATCCGGAAAACGTTGTCAATGTAAGGCTTTCTGTGAAACTGATTCTGCTGAAAGCCGTCGGATGCAAGATAAATTCTTTCTCTCAGCTTATAGCTGAAATGCTTTCCATTTTTCTCTTATTAAACATAATGTATGAAACGAGTCACATTACAGCAAAAAATCTCTGCAGACACTTTGTTACATTAGTCGAAGCAAACTGATCAGACTGACCTCTGCGACGTCGATTGCGGGGGTTCCACTTGGAAATTCGAGAATACTGATTCTTTGTGATGTCAAAAACTCGCTTGTATTGAAAAAGAGGTGCCGAAGCGTTTCGGATCTGTCGAAAATTTATTGAGTCGATTATATTCGATTCCAGGCAATTTGCCCGGTCAGTTTATCGAAAGCTGGAAAGTTGAATGCGTCGAGATCGCTGAACCTCGCCTCATTACAGAATGTTTTGACAATTGTCGGCCTTCCAAATATTTTTGGACAGTGTTCGGTTAAAACCCTTACAATTGCGAAGATGAATTGTGCCAAGAGCACGTAGTTCAACCGACCTCTGCTCTGGGCTGTATAGACCTCGCCGCCGAGCAAGTGCTTATTGTTGATCAGCGATCAACGAGCTCACGCTAAGCTCAGCCCTGTAGTGTAAGATCTCAAAAGAACAACAGAGCTTCGGCCTATTCCCACTTTGATGATATTGGGGAGGGTGGGGAAGTGCTTCTCCTAGAAAACTCAACGGTTTTACAGTTTCCATCGATTCTGCTAATGCCGGACACCAAGACAAGGGTTCTCACATAGTAGCTTGACGCCTTAAACAATGAGACTAGTATTGAGAGCATAGATTTTCTAGGACTGGAATGCATATGGGAAGTTTGTCTAGAGAAGTTTGCTGTTAAATAGCTGTTTTCTAACATATTAGCCAGCTTAGTGGACACATTTTTTAACCTAAAAAAAAAAAACCGAGTAAAACTTTTTTAAAAAGCTTAATTTCTCAGACTGAAAATTACACAATTCAGCTTAAACATGCCCACTGTGCCTAAGTGGATGAAGTCATTGCATAATTATTATATAAGCATTGAGTAAGTAATCAGCCGAAGGCGTATCGTTCAACACTTCACGAGCCAGAAGTTGAACAACACTCCCATACATTGCGGACAGTTAACAGCCATGCTCGCTCGCTGCCGCAGAGCGCGATACAAAAGCAACAACAACAATGCGCCACATACAACACTCCGTTATTTGAATCGTATCACGATGCACTGATAGTGCCTACACGTGTTCTCCGATTTAGTGTCTGCAATTGAGAACACACATACATGCAAGCATATAAGTGTGTATAAGTGTGTTTGGCTCACACACAAAGTAAATATTTGTACATTAATGCATAAAGTCTCCGGCGCGACCTCCAACTTCTCCGCTCTCGTTCTATGCACACCCGATTGAACAGCGCGACGAGGACCGCCAACAAATTGGGTGCCCGTGGGCAATGTGCGCTCCATCCAATATGTGTACGAACAACAAAAACGCCTGCCCATTGCGTACGCACATAAAATTCTGATTACAAGTACAACAAAAATAAATATCGTATGCATTTTTCAGTTGTGTTCCAATTCTCGTTAAGATCACTTTCGCTGTTGCTGTTGTTGGCTTTCGTAATGAGTGAGTGCAGAAATAAACTGTCACAACAGTGACAACAACAAGAACAATAACAAAGCGCAACACAACCAGTTAAAATTCAAATATTCTTCTCATTATATTATATAATGTATGTATGTATGCATGTATGTAAGTAGTGCGCTTGCAGGCAATATAATTATATAACGGCATTATATTTTGTTCGGCGACGGTGTAAAACCATTCTCGGCGATTCCGTGTGGCCATTACGTTGCCGAAGCACGTTTCGTATGCATCACGTTTGTGTCACTGCGAGCGAGCGAACGAACGATCGACCGAACGTCTCAACGCTTGGATTTTCACTTTTACGGCGCAAAAACCAGAAAAACACAAAAGTCAAAAAAAAAAAAAGAAAGAAAGAACAAATAAACACAATACGAAATAAAAGCCGACGCGGTTGCATTTTCCATGCCAATGCAATAAATATAATAAATTATTCGTAAAGCACCAAATTCTAGTGTCAATCTGTAAATAAGTGTGAAAGTGTGAAAGTGTTCGTGTTGAAGTACTCGGCTGGTTTTGTTGGTGTCAGTGAAGTGAAGAAGGTGGAGTCGGTGGTGTAGCGTGTAGTGAAGTGCATTGAAGTGGTGCGGGTCACTTGCAGTTCATTTCGTTGTTGCTTACACTTATACTTTATTGACAAGCGCACATGTCGAGCGAACAGGGGCGCAGTCGCTTTGCCGGCGCACGACCACGTGTCAGAAAGATGCTAAAGCGCTTGCAAAGACAACAATACCAAATTATGGATTTGTCAATGAGAGGTGAGTACCATTGGGAGCGCTTAGAGATATACAGATGTACATACAAATAATATATAAAATTATATAGCGGTATATAGTGTGAGTAAGTGGGTAAGATATTCAAGAATCAATATTTTTTGCAATATATTTGTAATTATATCTTAATGGGAGAGAACACAGAGGCCATATTTTATATTTTCCAAAATTTAACATACATTTTATACATGTATGTAATTAATATATATATATATGGATTCGTATATAATAATTAAAGGCGCTTACGAAATCTCTGAATGTTTGAGGGAGCTGCGATATTTATTTGTAGTGTGTTTTTGAAGTTATCGGATATATGAATCTCCTGTAAAATTTAACCCTTCTACATATGGATGGAACCCATTTGTAGCATATGTTTATCGGCTTCTTTTTCATTCCAGATATGTATTAACAAGTTGACATTGTCTTTCTCTAAATTTAGATTTTACTTCGGCTGAGCTGTGAACCAACCGGGTAGCAGACATGAACTCAACACAGTTCAATTACAATTAGGGACCGATTTAAATTTTTTTCGAATCTCCGAAGATAAAGTGGGCATAAATTATGCTTGTATTCTTACCGCTTCGGTTTTTTGCATTCATTTAGAACTCCTTCTAGTTTTAGCCGAGCTTTTTGTCCTATTGAACAGATGCTTTTCTCCATATTTGTCGTAGCTTTCGTGAGGGTTGCCTCTGTCTCTTAGCAGGTTAAGTTCCATGAGCTTCTGTCATCATTGTTAGCTTTTCTGAGTTTCGAATACACTACCGGAATTGTTGTTTGCTCTTTTGTTTTGAGTTTTCTCAAGTGTTTTCAAGTAATTCTATAAGCTTATGGGCGGGCGGAGAGTCGCATATGGCTCAATTATAGCGCTTTGTCAGCTGATAATTTTGCTGTGTTTTTGCCTACCAGTTTCCAGTGTGAAGAGGGTAACTTAATTAGAATCCAAGACACTTGAGGACATATTAATCTTGCGACCAGTTTGAAATTAAGTCGCATGTTAAGGTTAGGTTAAGGTTGTTAGTGGGATGAAACTTTTATTCATCACCATTAAAATCATTTAAATAATTAATTCTAATTAATAATTTTAATTAATATTCCTAATAATTATAGTATTAAATTGTAATATAAAGTTAAAGTCTTGTTTTCTGTCAGCCTTCTGCTGGATCATGAGTTGTAAGTTCATGAGATCATGAGACTAAATTGAGTCTATAAAGAGTCTATTAACAGCAAATTTTTGCCCAGTGATTTATCGTATTCTTATCTCCGGTCAACTTTTTACCCTATATATCGGTCAAAATATGAGATAATGTTAATGAAATTACTTAAGCGTGTTTCTTTTGGATGTCATTTTGTTTTTTCTTAGAAATGGACGAATATGGTCCAGAAGTTCTCCTAGACCCTATATACCAGATACATATGTATTTGTGCATATTCATTCGCACACCTTTTACTTTTTTAAATTGCAAGGGCACAGTATAACATTGGAACCTTTCCTTACAAATTCTGAATTATAATTGCGCAATCGTAACAGTTATTTAATTTTACTATTAACAGTTAAGTATTACGCAAATACTTATTTACATGCATACAAATAAACAACTCTAAGTGTACTGGGAGATTTGATGCTAAGTATATTAATTCTTAGTAAATATTACATCATATTATTACTGCATTTCCATCATACAAAAGTTCGCCAAGTGCAATTTAATAATAATTTTCAAATATGCATGGCACGATTGCAATCGCATGCAATAATAAATGCATATAGCATGTGTATTTATGCAATAAAATGATAATTGCATTGCTATACAGCTGTTATATAAACCACATTTATAGAAAAAGTCTGACTAAAATTGAATTTAATTAGTAGTATTTGCCAGTTATGTATTCCTTATATTCATATATAATTTTATTATATATTCGAATCATTATTTAACAGTATTTCTTTATGTTTGTGATTATATTTATTAGGAATGAGTCGATCTTATCGATGTTACTTTTGTTGACTTCATTAGCCTCTGTCTGAATGATCTTTCAGAAATTTTGTATCGAACATTTCGAGAGATAAAGTGTCGGTCACTCTAAAACATCGTTCAAAAAAAATTCATTTAAAACACAATTTATCAAAAAAATTTTTAATAGGCAATAAAGACAAACTTTTAATTAAGTCAAATAAGTAAGAAACTCATATAGAATTAATGCATTCTGAATAGATAAAATCATAACCAAAAATCCTACATTGAATTACTAATATAATATAAACATATAATTTTCCAGATCAGTCAACAAATTTAGTAACATTTTTAAGTATTTTTTGACATTATAGAATAAGTACCATTGAGATCAGTAATCAAAATCTGAAAATATAAAAAAAAAAACTGAGCGAAAGTCATGTGATCGAGAATATAAAGCAAAAAATCCACTAATCGACTTAATTTAAAGCGTAGTGGAAAAGAGAGCAGAGTTAAGAAGAGAGAGAAGTTATGCCTGCTATTAGTAAGAATTTAAGAGCACTACTATATAATGGAACAAAAAAAAATAATAATGAAAGACCCTTAAAGGGGTGAGGTTTAACAATCAACATTATAATAATATAATAATAACTCTTCAAAAATTATTCCTTTTTTTTTGAGGTTAGAATGAAACGAAACTACAATGAAACGATTTACAAATGAAACGAAATAAATGCTTATCTTTCTTCAGGGTGAGTAGATTATTATGGGTTAACCTTTGTTTAGGAATTTTTGAGCACTTACACCAATGTTCCGGTAAAAACCTCTAATCTCTGAAAATATCAGCTGTTTCCTTGCCACCACGTAAGAGAGCGCTAGATGTTTGACAAGTAACTTTCAGTTAACTCTTACGGCACTACTCTCCAGACATTTTCATAAGAAATGCTATCATTCTTTTTTGTTGTTAACGCTGCTATGTACCATGTATTATGTAATAATACTTAATTTATTTATTATTATATAATGTTTACATGCAATTGCAATTGCAAACTGACAATTTTTTACTGATTATACTCAACACTCTCTCCTACAAATACGCTCATTTACATAAGAGCTATAATTTTTAAATTTATGGGCAATAATAAATTGTTTGTTAGATTTTCTCTAGAATGTTAATTCTTTAAATAAATTTAAGTTCGTTCTCTGAATATTTCACCGCTCAGACCAGACAAGCCGATTGACCGGCATATGCAAATTTTATTGCAGTGACTTTGATCAGCGGGAGAATATACCGAAAAAAAAAGACAGAGTTTAGTTGAAAGTACAAAACCATGTGATCACACGGGCCCCTGGCACAACACAGCCGCTTCGATTGTGTTGGCGAGAATGGCGTTTGGGGCGGCGGCGTTGGAGTTGAAGAGCGTGTGCTCTTTATATATATGGGTGTATGTGTTGAGTGGCGTACGCCGGTTGTACTCAAGTTGTGAGCAATTGCATTTACCTACAAGTCCACCTATATATGTGTGTTTGTATATGTGTATAAGCTGTGCAAATATGAGCCAGACAGCGCAGTTTCGAGTTGAAAAAGAAAAAACCAGAAATTATAAATGTGATGATACGTGTGAAATACATGTGAAAAGTACTCAGTAAATGCAAGACCCAATGTAAAGATACATATGTATGTATTGTATATGGCGACAATGGAATTTTTATAGACAAATTTGATTGATCAGTCTTAATTTTAATTTCTAAATTTTGTAAACGCCGGCGACTGATAAGGCGATATTTACATACTATATATACTACTACATACATACATATAGCTGACTGATATGGAGAATTTGTTGGTAATTTATGTGCGAAAAAGTGGCGGGAAGCGGTGCTTATCTGACATTGTGTAAAATGTGATTTAAAATAAAACGAAATATGTTTTTAATTAAAATAATGAGTATAAATGACTTTATATTGACGAGATTCTTCATCGGCTTGTTTATTTATTGGCTAACAGCTAAGGCTTAAAATAAGTTAATTTTTTTTCTAAAAATATTTATTTAGTTTAAACAGATTTTCAGTTAGCACCGCTATTGATAATATGTGACAGTCATACGTCATTGTTTTAGCCGACGCCAGTCTAACCTGTTGTTTATCAATCATTTCAAACATCGAAAGTTGATCGCCCAGCCTCTCTAGCCTCAGCTGGGCTAGCAACGTCAGATCAGCTGCAAACTTCACATAAAGGTAAATACTTCTTTTTATTTAGGGCGTGAGATTTCGTAGTTGTTAATATGCTTGTTGTTGTAAGGTCAGTAAACATTCTCTACTTCAACTGCTCGAAATGTACTTTTCGAATCGAAGAATCGCTAACTGGTTCCTCTTCGGGACGAGAAATGAACACAATTTCTACTCTCTCCACTCTCTCCACCCTCTTTTTGCTTCCATCAGTTGATACCGAATTGATGCTCTCTCTTTGGGACGTTTGCATTGATTCGAATGCTGTCTAGGGCCCAGCAGCTGTGATTTTATTCACTAAATTTTGATGTAAATACAATAGAGCGACACAGTCTTCAAGAAGATGTCTCTGTGTTGTCAGACCTAGCAGAATAGCGAATCAGAATCGAGATAGAAAGTCGTGATACTACTCTAATGAGATATCTGCACGTTCATTAGTACTCAACAGGCCTCAAACCCCTGTTTTCATTTTTTATTAAGTGAGCAGAGCATAAGCTTAACGACCAAAGAGTGGTGAATCGAAGAGGATTAATAGTTAAACGGGAAATGTGCAAGACTTATGTGAGTATAATACGAGTGAGTTTGTGTATTTGCTCCCAAAAAGTGGACTTCATTTTGAAGAGGTCTTCTTGGTTGCGTTTGAAGGCTGAATTTGTTATAGCTGTTGCTGCTGGATTCAAGTTACAACTTCGACTACTCCACCATTGTGCATTGCCGTTTTTCTTCATTTCTTCATATAATTTAAAGAAACTGGAGCCAACGGATGCCTGTAATATGCGCCTGTTTATCAAATTCCCTAATATCTGGCTACCTGCTCAATAACATTTACCCAGTTGTACAGCCTATTTGGCAACATTCAATAAGTTTGCAGACAGTTGTTCACTTTCTTCTCAAAATGTGACGAGGGTTTAGATAGATAATTCACGAAAGACTCTTGAAGAAATTCCCAAAATTCTGATTGTATTTCTGAGGAGTTTGCTTTGTGGTATACAATTTACATTCTTATAGTGTACATATTTTTGTGGTCTAACTCTAAGCACATTTGTATTCAGTCTGCTCTCTGATCGTATGATTGAATAGCTGATAGCTAAGTGTCACTGCTCCGCGGCGTACATTATTACCTACTTGCGGCCGTTTCTTCATATTCACACAAAATGTTAGTCCAACTTTCAGTAAGATTAGTTAAGGTCAATTATGTGTTTCAATCCAAATATAATGATTATATGACTTGTTAATGTTTCAAAATAAAAAATTTGCTGGTTTTAATATTTATGGACTTTGAGGGTTGTTTACCTTTAAGGTTTCCAAGGTCAGTTTTAGGGGTTCTTAACCCTTAATAGTTTACTGAATTTCATTTTGAGCTCTGGGAGCAATTTCCCATTTTGGAATTTCCGATCTTCCAAATTGTATGGATCCTTGAACGAGTTTTAGTTCAACATCAGTTCAACTGGTACTGTATCCAATTTTTCAGTGATTTAACTTGTTATAATTATAAATAATAAATAACGACAAATAATGTGAGTCCGCATTGTGATGCGTTGTAGACAATTGAGTCCAGCTTGCATAAACGTTATCTGGTTGAGTCTTAATGTTTGAGTAAACAACGACAAAGCTAAACATTTGCGTAAATTTTCGCAAATAAATTCAATTTGCACTTCGCTTGCTGAAAAGATACCAGTTTATACCAGCTGTTTTTAGTAGTAATTTAGTTGAGATCCCATTCAAAACCCACATTTATCAGCGCCAATTATTGTACAATGCGACTTTGACTTTGTGTCAAGTTGTGACAATGTTGTCTGTACTATGTGTGGGTGTGTTCAAAGTTCATCATTGGAAATGCCTTGGAATATTATCAATGAGACGTCATTAGTTGAACCAAACGTATGTCTTTGGATTGGATCTTCCTCTCTTACAGTTTAGCTGCTTTTGATTTTGCCAAAAGGTCAAAGACACTTCTCAGCCGAATCTAAACTTAGTTGACAAAAGAGGTCAGTTCAGTTGGATGTCTTCAATATATACATATGTTATAAATGTATATTGAATATGTTAAAAAGACTATTAAAACTTTTTTATCATCCTCCACACCAACCGTGAGGATAGCAATGTTCATCTTCAGGTAGAGGCTGAGCAGAGAGAATGCTATGAATATACCCGAGTTTTGACTTTTGTTCACTGAAAGCAAATTATAAAAAGTAGTAATGTTAAGAGAGGCTATAAAGGGTGGTAAACATGTTGGTTTTATTGTGGTACTAATAGAAATTCCTAGTGATTAAATATACAGTGTGGCCCTTATGTAAGCTGAGAGGGCCAATGACATTCGAAAGAGTAACGATAAAAGATGACAAGTTACTTCTGATGACTTTCTTATTTCTTCTCTGTTAATCCCTGTCAGATAAGTAAATGTAATCCAATCAATTAAAATGCTAATGATTGGGGACCAAAAAAAAATGTCTTCTGATTTCGGTCATCCCGGCTGGAATCGATGTTAGTCGCCTCAACAGATTTGTGATAGGCTCAAAGTGTTTTGTCGATATATGAGGTGTTTTCTATATTTGTGATTTTTCGCTAGGGTCGATAACAGTTCAAGAGCGAATCCCGAATCTCGTGGGATTAGCCTTTTTACTTAAATTTATCTACTATCGAATTTTTCGTTTTAATCGAACGAGATAGTACCTATTATCACTTCAAATTATACTCATTGGTAGCTTTCGAAAATGATATCCGGCGAATATTATTACCGACCGATTTCGGATTCATTTGAAAGAAATGTGAGTCCATCCATAATGAGAAAATGCTGCTCGCACATTCATTTCACGATGTACCGTTCGATTT
The DNA here is from genome assembly GCA_021498325.1 of Bactrocera minax. Lineage (NCBI taxonomy): Eukaryota > Metazoa > Arthropoda > Insecta > Diptera > Tephritidae > Bactrocera > Bactrocera minax. Next base: position 8,403,958 of record JAKEEE010000001.1, read on the forward strand.
TTCGATGATGTGTGCTATAAATGTATGACATCACGATTCGTCTGCGTTGCACTTTGCACTCGTCACAGCTCGTGTCTGCGTAGAGGATGTCGGTTGCACTGTTGTTACTGACTTTATTGTTGACTTTCAAAAGTGTTCTCATTGCCGTCGCATTCCGTTCGCATTGAAATGTGAGACGACAAATTATGTCATATAACAAATCCACTAACAATAACAAATGTGCGCTGTCATTTGACGTTTGACGTCGGTGTGCCATTTCAAAACAAAACAATTTGCAAACAATTGTGAATGTTTAGAAAAAGACGACGGCAAAAAATTAATATATGCACATATACATACATATATTTAGATAATATAGCTGTGCGTGTGTGTATGTGTGTGTGTCTGTGTGAGTATGAGAAAAGTGACAAAAGCAATAAACACAATTTGCATACAAATCGCTCGGCGCGCTTCTGTGTCGCGCACGAACGTTTACATAAAGACCGGCGGCACAACGTAATATAATGCCGCAACCCTAATCGATTAATAAGCGGCGCGGAGGGATTTTCAATTAAGCGATATTATTGTTACTTTTAGTGCCTTCGCCTTTGTTCTTTGTGTGCTCGTTCAATATTCTCGGTGTTACTCGATATAGAATAAAATAATGTAATATGAGCTGGAGAAAACCATAAATATTTTGGAATTTTAACAACAATAACAAATTGAGGAAACAATTATGGCAAATGGAAATTAACAAGAAGTGTGAAATGGTGGAATTTTTAAACATAAATGGGATTAAAAACACAATTCCACTGCACGGCGCCATTGGTTAAAACATAAACAAGAAATTCGCGAAAACGAAATCAAGAAACGAATTAACGATGACTCAGTCTCAACCTCTAAGAAGATAAGAGTATTTTTTGGTATTTTCGTTATGGATACCAGACTGATTGAAATTTCCATATCGTTTATACTACGCTCCGTAATTAAACCTAACCTTTGAAAGACAAGCAGCCGACAATTGGTTCGTGACCGATTTCTGTCGTATACAAAAAAATTGTATGACTCAGAAGAGATGTTCACTAAATTTCAATAAAATATCAATGATAATAAATGATGTAAAGTCAGTTCGAAAGTCGGAAATCACTATGTTGGTTATATTATGGTTAGGGTTTAGAGCTTCTGAGCTGATTGCTCTTACTCTAGTATACTCTGGCATTAAACTAAAGTATACTCGAGAACATGCTTCCACACCATATTATTAATATTCGATATAGAATCTAATAGCGATAGTCTATATTTATATGTATGTATATAGCATATGGAGGCTGGGGTGATTCGATGATCGATTGCATTCATTCTCGCTTATATAGCTTTATATATGTATGTACGTTAACTTAATTGTGCTAAGATATCTTATATATTGAGCGATATATACGATATAAAATCAATTGGAAAATTCTTAACTTAGATATATGGGAGCCAGGGCAAGTATGCCAGGAACAGACACTCTCCGAATTTTCTTAAAATAAAAGTCAGCCAAAGCCACTGAGGTTCATATATTCGATGTATATGTTCGGGACGCTTGAAAAGTTATAGTCCGATTTCGACAATTTTTGCACGATGATATTTTTTTTTTTTTTTTGGAAGATGAAATATTTTAAAGGTATTGTTTGTGAAAAATTTTATGTCGATATCTTTATTGATGCTGGATTTATGTATTGTAAAGTGAAAGAATCAGATGAAATTTAAAGTTGTGTTATATAGGAAATAGGTATGGCCGCAGTCCGATTACGTCTTTTTTTACACTGTGACATAGGGATTTCAGGCTGAAATTTGCTTGAAATCGGTTAAGTTGTTCCTGAGATATGTGATCGAAAGATTTCTCAGAAAGTTTGACTCAAAAAACCCTAACTCTGACAGTATATTCTGGGAGTAAGAAAAAAGAATTGAATTTCTTTCGAAAAACATACAAAAAACAATAAAGATCTGTGAACGCGGCTGGATAAGAAATGATTTAGAAAATGGTATAGAAAATGGTTCGCTTTGGTAAGCTAATGTGTCGAACGTTGTTGAGAAATGGTTTGCTTCAAATTTGATATTACAGCAAGTAATATATGACATAAGGAGGCGAATATTCGATTATCCTCCTTGAATAACAGGATGAATTGTTCCTTTAATCATTATTATTAGGTGTAAACTTTGAAGTAAATCTCAACAGTTTTGCTACTTAACTTGATTGTTGTTGTGCCATAGGAATTTATGAGTTCTCATTGCTAATTACGTGAGATATATGTACATATCTAGTAATATAACTGACTAGCTACAGAAGTAGTTCGTATAGATACATTCGTGTACTTAATTTGAAGATTTCGGAGAGTTTATTATTTATGCGTGAAAATCCGTCCACTATCCATTAGAAAATGTGAGACAATGCATAACCATTCATCATTCATCAGTATTCCTTAAGAAATTTGAGACTGAGTACTTGAATTGATTTATAGAATTTTCGCCGGTTGTTTGGAAGCATATTTCAAACATTGATGAGAAGACGATTTGCTCGGAGGAAAGAGTTTTGGTCAGTATTATCATTTCAGGACAAGAATATACACTTTATTCTTTTCTTCCAATATTCTAGTGACATGTATTTTTTATTCGGTTACCTTGATGAAACAACCATTGACTTGAATCAGGTTTGCGTTACTTTAATGGGTAGAAAGTTTACGTGCTGGTCTCCTTAAATTGTGAGATAAATAAAAAAAAAATGTTTTACTGCATTGTGTTCAAAATATAAATGAGTAATTTTGGGAATTTTATTTTCATATACATACATATGTATATGAGTGATGTATTGATGTATATATTTGTATGTAGACTGCTTCAGAAATAATAAACATTTCCTTATGAAATTTCTGAGAATTGTTTTTTCTCAATTATTCATACTTATCCACATTCTATGGAGTCACGCCTCTTAAAAATATTAAGGTGCATAAAAATAATAATAATTTTTTATGTGGTTTACTTGAGTGAAAAATTCTCTAATTTTGTTGTATTTTCTACTCGGCCATTTTTCTTTCTCAGAGTTACTAAAAACATTCGTCATTTTGCAGAAATATATTTTAAACGAATAAAGGTACACATGAATATGTGTCCATACTTTTATGTTTGAAATGTATGCATTAACATTTGTATAGTTGAAATATTATTAGAAGTTCTTAAATTCAATACTTTTGGTTTTGTTGTTTTTTCCTTTTAATGAACTCAGCATGCATGTTTTTTAGGAAAAATACGTACATACATACATGCATACATACATACATATTTTGACGAACGACAAAGCGATTTTACGGAAATTTGACATTTCTAAAATTGACGCGGCAAAGAAGACTCATTAAGTGAAAAGTACAAAAAGAAAAACCTTTAGCAATCGTTAGAAAATACATACTGTTACCCACCAACATGCACGTACATACACACACAACGCACCAGTGAATGCGGAAAATTAATGCTCGAACGTTAAGGGCGACTGGTTGCTTAGTTTAATGTGAAATACCGTTGAAACGTACGGTAATTGACAGGCGAATGTGTTCGCTTTGATTGGAAAATAATACCACAGAGTTGATTGTAAAAATAGAAACACACACACACACACACCCACACACACCCAAACACGCACTCACGGTCAGGCAACAACAACCCACAGTAGCACCGAGAGTGTCAACCGAGTGCACGTGTTGTGAGTGAACGGTTGCGCGGGGGCAGAACAAAATACATTTTCGAGTGCGACGTGCAAGCGATTATGTGGCCTTTAAGTTATGCTTTTCAGAGTAACAAATAATTGTCAAATCAAACGGGTTGGTTTCTTGGCACATTGTCTCCTCAACATCAACACGTTAAGCCATAAATTATGACAACCCGGCGAAAGCAAGCGCTCCGACACTTGTTATCCTTCTAAGTGATTTATTTGGTAATATTTAGAAATATATCTTGTGGAGCATAAATTTGCACGCAAACGCTAAGAAAGTCAGGGATTAAAATGTTAACGAATTTCTTACAATATAGTAGGTTTTTTAAACAAGAACAATAACAATATCATTTACAAATCAGCAATGTTTTGCAGCTAGCAGTAGAATTGTACATATGTATGTTATTCATTGGAATTATAAAAAATAATAAAGTTATAAATTAAGAGGTTAAAGTTGTCTAGAACGCTTAAAAAAGTTCTTACTTCGACAATTTATTGTGGAATTAAGAAGAAAGGATTCGAATTTCTGCGGCTACAAAATCCAATTTTATGGAATCACCTTTTTCAAGCGAGTTCCTATGGTCGATGGCGATTCTTGGAACTCGTACTATCTGAAGCAAAATAAAACTGGAGATCTTAATCTACATGAAATGTGCCGTGTAAAGTACTCATGTTAGTTTAGTTCTGCCTAAATTTTTCGCAAAGTGACTGACTTGCAAATAAATGACAAAATTTTTTACACCAAAAATTAGCAGGAAATTAAAAAAAAAAAGTTGCAATAATAACAAAAAATTTATAGATAATATTACTGTGAAGCTACACTTAAAATTTCAAATGGGTATGGTGTTTAGCCTCCGAGTACCATCATCGCCCGATTTGTAAAATGCAGTTTCGTGAAAACGCGTTTAAAATTTTACGTGCTGAGCTGACTGACGCGAGCGCTTGGATTGGACAGTGGAGCATTATCTTACTATTTCACCAATTTAATAATGTTTTTAAAATCAAAAGTGTACTTTAAGCCAAAATAATTTTTTGAAATTTTATAATATATTATATATATTATATATAGATATTCGTTTTTCTGGCACTTTATTTTTATTTTCTTGAGTTATCTTAATAAAATTGGGTGAAAATATTTTATTAAGCATACTCTAGCTTAATGCGAAAGTAGGTGCTACCTACATACATATACCATATATATACATATATATTCTTAAAAGTAATTTACTTTAACGCTGAAAATTAATGAAGTCGATCCAGATCTTAGTCCAACTCCCATATATCTAATTTTAAGCCTTCCGCCACTCTTTTCTATACTTTTGTGGAATATTACGGTTAATATGTGAGATATTTTAGCGGCATTAGGTGTACATCTTACTTAGGTGTATTATCTTAGACACAATGTGGTTTGATGCTATAATTTGGAAAAAATCGGTTATATGTACCTCCAAACAAGTATAATATATACGCATACATATATATATACATACACATATTTATACATATGTTTGCATGTAGGTAAGAACTTACACAAACGCATGAGACTAAAAAATGTATACAAAACACAACTTGGTATGCACATTTTTTTTTTATTATATATACTTATGCATGAGCACATGTATGTATTTACCAATTTAATGTTTGCTTTGCTAAAACAAATTTTCATAATTCCCCTCTGCCACTGCTCAATGTTGGGGGTGGGTGGGCGTGCTATGCGGTGCGGTGCGGAACGACTAGAACACAATTGTTTGTGAAAAACTGTCATGTCAAAATGAAAAATGCTTTATTTACTTTGGTATTTGGTTATGTATGCAAACACTTGCACACAAACATACACAAATATGCACATGCCTTGCTACATACCAGCCCATATATCATCACCTTTTCACTTAGCGTAATGTTTAGCGACTAAAAGCTTGTGTAGATGCAGCATTGTCAAATTATATCGTACATAGTGTATGTATGCTGTATAAGTGTATGCATGTGTGTGTGTGTGTTTGATTGTACAAAAGGAAAATATTTGCGTACGGATTGTCGCATAAAGTGTCGCGGTGGCAGTAAACAGGAAAACACAGGCAGCGGTAATAAACAATTGAAATGGAGAGTAAAACAAAAACAACAACAACAAAATAACAAAAATTTCAAAATAGCAACAAATTGCAAGTGGACTCATATTATAGACAAGAATGTACTATGCAGAACCTAAGAATTCTTTAGTTGGCCAATTTTTATCGTAAGCTTGTATCTACAATATTTATACACACAAACATACAAGCAGACAATTGTACATAAGTGCGTATGTGTTCAGTTGCTTTGTTTTGCTGTTGTTGTTCGCTTTTTTTTTTATTTAAAAAGTATTAGTTGGACATTTGTTGATAGCTAAGCATTAGCATTAGCCTTCAAATGTATATAAGTAAGTACATATGCATATGGAAGCACATGGCTTATCAGTGGCCAACACTGAGTCTGCTCATTAGCTGATAACAATTTATATATATAGTATATACATATATGGAAGACATTGGACGGACAGACACATTTCTATTAGACGTTTATTCAACTTTAAGCAATCATGTGATGCCATCAAATTCATAAGCACGAAATGGCACCAAGGCGATAAAAATCGAAATGACTTGAACCGACTCGAACTGATCGTGTACTTTAATTTAAAATTTCATAAAACCCTCTCTTATATTTGAAGGTTTACTTATCATTAAAGTTCAGCATGTCACCAAAAATATTCGCAAATTTTATTTCACGGAACAGCAAACACACCCACTTTAACAGAAGATAATGATAATTCAGTTGCCATTTAAGATAGGATCTGTAAAAAAAAAAATCGAAAAGTGTGGAGTGTGATCCATACATATTTCGAAAAAAAAAAAAACACATTTATATGTGTGCATATGTAGTTGTCTACATAGTTGTATACATTTTACTGTAGTACAGATTAAGAACCAATATTCATAACTAATTTAAAGAATATAAACTGGCGAGCGTTAGTTTCAATGATGAGTTAAGCAGTTAAGAGATCTTGAGAGTTAAGAGATAAGCAGTTAAGGCATTAATGTGGCTGGTTTTCAGATTCTAACATAACTCAAAAAAAATCCTACATTATATATTGTATATGTATATTGAAGGAAAGTAATGATCACAAATTCAATTGGGTTATTTCTGGAAATGTTTAAAGTGTTGTAAGATGTGTTGGAACTATGATCTAAGCCAAAAAAAAGCTAAAAAAAGTAAATGTCTTACAAGTAACTCCAAACAAATACATTTTGTTTCACGCAACCGTTACAACAAAAATGATCGCTTTCTACTTATATTTAATTAAGCTGCCAGTGTTGTTCTTGAGGGTTTGGAGAACGTCGATGTCAAAATATATAAAGTAATTAGCTTTCTCTCAAATATTTAAAAATATTAACTCTTCCACTGTTCGAATGACTGGAACTCTTTGGTACAAAACATTATTCTGACAGTTCAGTGGAGCCCAAAATTTGTAGAGTTCAGACCACAACCATACTTACTTCCCATATAAGGCAGCTTTGAATCTCTTTACTACATTTGACTTTGCATTAGAAAAATCTTAATAAAATTAGACCAGGTTGTTATGATGAATGAAAATGGTGTATTTCAGACCATACCTTTCACTAGACTCCATATACCGAAAATGCGAATTTTATATATGCTCTTCATGATTTTAAACTTAACATATCGGTCCGTATGAGAAATATTCCAATGGAATTTTATTTAAATTAATTATTGCCTAATTTGCTCTGTACCCCATATACCAAATAAATTAATTTCAATATTGGAGATGTCTCCAAAATAGACTTCAACGGTTCATAACTACTACCGAGCTCCATAAAGTGAATAACTTCGGTCTTTCTGATTGATTTCATACTGCATACATTTGAGTATGTTTACAGGTGACTATATCACTTGGTATAATATGATTTGAAATGAATAAAATACGGTATAAAACGGTACGGTAAAACGGTAAACGTTATATACGGTATAAAAAAAAACGGAATTTTAAAAATCTTTGTACTATGTAAATATATGTGGGCAAGGGTGAACTCCACCATATTTAGCACAAGGTCCTACAATTATGAGGAAAAGGTTCCCACTTAATTTCATGCAGATTGACTGATAATTTCTCTATGAAGTCGTCACTATAGATACTGAGGTTCTCATATTTGTTATCTGTCGCGCTGAAAAGTTAGAGTCCGATTTCGATAATTCTTAGACGAGAGGTACCACACTTTGCAGGCTGTATTTGTTCAACGTTTTATTCCGATATGTTCATTTGTGCTTGATTTATCTATTGTAAAGTGAATGAATCTTATGAAATATCTTATGGCGTAGTATGGGACCGATACCGACTTTTATACCGATTCACATACAAACCTTTTGTTATATTTTCCCGGTTGAATTTGATACTTCTTATGGTTTTTGTTAGTTGGTTGCCGATCTTTTAGTTTTTTTGAACATAACCTTTGTATGGCAAGTGGAGGTGGTTATTAGCCGATTTCATTAATTTTCAGACTGTGTCATAAAATGATAAAGAGCAATGTTTAAACCAAGTTTAGTTAGAGTCAGGGAAATCGACGGATATGTAATGAGTACAAGTACATCTAGAAATGGTTCGGATATAGAAACTCGCGAAATATTTTGTCATTCATCGATCGAAACTATTACGTATCTTCTAAGTATAAGGCTCCTCGGCTTCAGTTAAAGCAGTAAAAATACGGCAAGAATGTTAGAATTATTGAGAATGTAAGGGAAAAAACCGGGTTGTAGTGCCTTTTTTTTTTACTGAAGGTAATCTGTGAAATAAGTGAGAGTTTCTTAGCTTTTCATCGTTATCTTTTTTATAAAAAAATATACAAAAAGTTGGTCTCCGGATAATCTAAACTAAAATAAACTTTGTTATTTGCGACATTTTTGAAAAGTTTGCTTGCATTTCTTGAGTTTATGCATTTCGAGAAATACATACATAATTATTCTAGTAATTATTATTAGTTCAAGCGAACTAATTAGGAAAAAGTATATATTTTATTTACATAGGAAATATCATAAAAACGCTTGAATGCACACATTTTCGCAAATTACTTTCACACTGTGTATTTACGAATAATTTAGAATTTATTGCGCCTGAGACTTTTTTGCATTGCGGTTAAAATGGCTGTGGATAATAAACTGTTAATACCAGCACATATATATATGTATATAAACGGATTTCGTTTCATTCGTACGAGAAAATGATTTACTTATTTTTGTATGCAAATTATGGGGATTCAAGAAGAAATGTCCAAAGAAATGCTAAAAGTTCAACTGCGATGACAAATATAGTTTCCGGCAGGAATTGCGTTATTGCCTAAACTTTGCTGTTATTTAATAAGAAAGAAAAGACTAACTTCGGTTGTAACCGAACATTTTACATTCTTGTAAGTTATGACGTTCAAAGGCAGTGAAATATTTTCAACATGTTTTTCAAAAATGTTGCAATTGTTGATATTTTCCGCATAAAGTCAGCCAGAGGCAATGAGGACCTCATATTCGATGTCTGGGAGCTTGAAAGGTTTTACCCCGATTTCGACCATTTTTAGACCACGCTGAGCATACCACGAGGGCACTATTTGTGCTAAGTTTTATGCCGATAAGGTGAAAGAATGAGATGGTACTAATTTGTATTTAATTGTATAATATGGGAAGTAGGCGTGTTTGTAGTACGATGTCGCCAATTTTCACACTGTAACTTAAGAACATCAGGATAATATTATGCACTTATTTTGCACATATTTGGTAGAAATTTGTCCAGTAGTTCCGGAGATATGGGATTTCACGTTCAGGCGGGCGGTGCTATGCTCTTTGTACCATGTAGTCATTCCGTACAATTTTCACTGTAAAATTTAATAGTTCTGACGCATTTCTTTAGTGAGTTACTTTCACTTTTAGTAGTTTTCACCGTAACCGTTATATGGGGGGGTGTGCGTGGTTATTATCCGATGTTACCCACTTTCTCACTGTCTGAAGAGGTGCTAGAAGGATTTATCCTCAGCAAGTTTGGTTGATAAATCTTTAGTGGATTGTAATATATGTACATTAAACCTATTAGGGGGCGTGGTCATTACCACTTTTTAAAAATTTAAACTGCAGATGCCCCTTCTTACTTTGATGCCCTCTACGAAATTACAGTTGTGAACGTGGCAAAGGTCCCACGGTTCTCATAGCGTCAAAAACACATGTATCAAGTCATCGAGATAACTATATTACACAAGCTATCGCTGGCACGGGGAGCCGAACGGATAGACAGTCACACGGAGTTCAACTCGTCTCGTCAGCCTAATTAATATCATATATATAACTTTATATCTGTCTCAATTAGTTTCGAATGCAAAAAAGAACCGTTAGGTGAAGCAAACTTTTATAGTCTGTGAAACTTTTTACGTTTGTATATAAAGACTCGCTCTGAAAAAATATTGAGATTTTTGAATTTTTTAGTTTTCGTAATTTTTGAATGTTTGGAAAAGGTTTTTATGCTACTTGTTTTTCACCTCATTCTTTGAAGATCAAATACTAATTTATTAGAACTAAAAGCCTGCTGAAATAGCTGAGCCAACTTTTGAAGCTTTGGTGTCTAGGTAAAGCTCTTCATTTCTTTTTGGTAAGTGCATGAAACCAAATTTAAAGAATGTAATTTGTACATTTTCTCGGTTAGCGATTTTAAATTTTTTTTCAACCTTAGATTAGTTGAAATGTATTCAAATAGTAATAATAATAATAATAATTTTCGCCTATATATTAGTACCCTAATAATGGTTTTTATTTCCGCTACTTTTATTTATCGAATAAAGTCTCCAGACCGCGTTTTTATAGTGGAAAGTGAAGCAGATAAATTAAGAAATTTATTTTTCTGTATATGGAGTCTTGCGAAAAATGCAAGTTAATGCTAACTTTAGTTAGGAGTCCTATTATTACCAAATTGCATTCGAGTATCTCTCATACTGACCGATATATACAGTACTAAGGAATTGAGTATATTAAGGGTAGAGGAAGGTACCGTCCGATGCCACCTTTTCCTATTTAAAAAAAAAATCTCTCAATAATTTTGAGAAATGTTGCCGAGTGTACAATCCCTATTCGGATAAAGATTTGGGACCATTTCAATTACGTATAACCGATTTTTGTAACAGTTATCTCATATACTAATGCCAAAAAAAAGTCAATCAAAGCGACAGAAATTATTATATTGGGTATATATAGGCTATGTGGAGATAAAGGCCTATCAATACCATTTTCTTTACGAGACCACATTTTGCTAATTGAAATACTCGTATCAAAATTTATTAGATATCCTTCATACTGATTGATATTTGAGTATAATATCAAACCGATGAATATGGAATAGGGGATATATATAAGGGGAGGACAGGAATAGCATTCTATTTCTCTTTGTCGACTGCTATATAAGTAAAAAAGTTCTTGCCAATATGAATTTAAAATTTAACTGGCATGACTTCTTCACGAAAACTACCACAGAACTTGCCTATTTTCATTTATCTATTTCATTTAAGTTCTTATTGTTGTTGGTGCTCAAACCACATGAAATTTGTTTAGAGGCTCATTTGTTGTTTCTTTTCATTTTCAACTCAGCACAATAAGAGTATACTACATAAGCACCTTTGATATTATGTTTGATATAGATAAATATAAAGTTGGGCATAAAAATAACTGTGATAACTAGAGCAGCTAATTGGAACTCAATCAAAAGCAAATTTTCAACTTTTTTTGCTTTTCATATTTTGTTAGCATTAATTCTAAATTTGTACACTTCAACACCACCATCGGTTGACCATTATAAATAAATAATAATTCTGCGATAATTTTAATATTGTGCAATTTTTTATGTCATTCATCATGAAATCAAAGACCGTGAAAAATATTCATAAAGCAAAAATTATAAGCGGTGTGTCTTTCCAAAAGGTGGACGTTTGGCCGGGCGCGAAGTGTAGTTAAATGGATTGACTTATGATCGACAGCAATTTTATGAAAGTTTAAATGGTTGAATACACGGGCGTATAAGGGCGGAGGGTATTGGAAATGATTATATGTATATATCGCGCATTCGCTTAATCACACGGCGATAAGTGAGTGTGATTCGTGTGGTGAAATACCTGGGTTTTATATGCCTAGTCTCGTTTCAAGTACTTTCAAGTGACGCACTTTTTGAAGTGAAATGTATGATGAAAGTGAAAATTTGATGGTGTTTTAGCTCTATGGTTTGTGTAAAAATTTTTTACTTTATTATTCAACATAGTTGCCACCGAGGCTAGGATACAGTATTTATCTTGACATTCTAACTTTTCGATACCATTTTGTAGTACGTGGGCTTCAGTCTCAGCGATTTCGTTCACCCATCCATTTTTTTTAATTTTAAGGATAATAAAAAGTCGTCGCGGCCCAATTCTGGGGAATGCGTTGGATATTAAGCAATTCGAATCCCAATCCAATCCATTTAGAAATCGTTTTCATTAAATTGTGGCACGATGAATAGGCCGATTGCGAGCTCGCCGCATTGAATATATTTAGAATTTGAGTTATCCCGATCATTCTTACTTTACAGTCATTCATAATTATTGGAGGTATTTTTTATTTTTCGGTTCATTGGGTTTCACTAAGATTCACTTCATTAGTGTCTTTTGGTTAAAATAAATCTAGCTACAAAACATATGCATTCAATTTTAAAACCGCCAATACATAGATACGATATGAGATTTTTTGCCTGCCTGGTATGAGTATACCACATATATTCGTTGTTGAATGATAATTTTAGAGAACGTTAGAATTCTTGAAGGTTCTTCTTTGACTCTTGCCCCTATTAGAAAACATACGAATGATTATTTCATATCATCTGTTTTGGTATGAAGAAGAACAAGTTTCCTTAGCATAGTTGGCATAGTTTCCTTTCCGTAGTATTTCACAGAGCGCCAGTCTTAGATGAGTGTATTAAGTGCATGAGCGCTGCATCGGGAGTACAAAAACCGACCGATATATGTAAATAATTGATTTGGGGCATCAAAACGCTTCTCATAAAGCGTATCAGCGGCTCAGAGAGGCTTAAATTTCATACGATTCTTTTTTTGCTAGTTAAGCATTATTTATTGAAATTCTGCATGCGTGTTCTGACAAGATATCTAAGTATTTGTAGCTATAAAGGCCAACAAATATATTAATTAACCTAAGAAATATCTTTATACGGGATACTTGAAGTTGGAATGAACTTTTCTGTCACAAAAGTCGAAACTTATTTATTCTGCGAATTCATTTAATCAGTGACTAAGAAATACTAAAAGCTCGAATTCTTCACCATCGAGCTTTCGAACATATTTGGTGAGTAAGTTAGTAAGCAAATACGAATCTAAGAGATGTCAAATTGAGTTCCAAGCTTTTAAAAATTGTTTAATGATATGATGTTCGTTAATGCTAAATATTGGCCCATTTTCATGTTTCTTCCAAGTACGGAATTTCTGGAATTTCACATAAGTAATGACTTCCACTGGTCCGGTTAACTTAATTTAGATTTACTACATCCTTTTTTTTTGAAATTGTTTCTTGTATTTGTAATGAAGTGTTTAATACTCGGTATCACCCGAACTTACTTATTTTTCTTTAGTTCGTAAACATTACACGAAACCAACTATTACTATCGGGGAAGAATACTATATGCTTCTGTACCTTACAGTCATTATCCAATTCATAATTCGCCTTCTCATCTATTTTATCTTTTTGCGAGTTGTTTGCTTCATTCATTTTTTATTTGCTTTGTACGCATTGCTTATCGCCCCCAGTATTAGTAGTTTCTTAAGAACATTCGCATTAATCTTATCGCTCTATGACAATCGTGTCTGTCATCGGTCATTATTGTCAAAAACAACTGGCGCGAATCAGCAGAGATGCTTGCGAAGCGCTGTTCTTGGGTTGTGTACTCGCATGTGTAACTTCTCCCTCGGCGTTTGCGTTTAGTGCCAAAAAGTGGACTGACCAATCGACCGGCCGGGCAGTTGGCAACACAGGTGCTACTTGGCAGACAAACGGACATCCCGACGACAGACCGACGCTTCAAACGACGACAGGCAAGTGTGTGCATGTATCACGCCTGCGTCGGCGGGCCGCTGTACCGAATTGCGAAAATATTCCATGCTCGATTTAAGCGCGACACCGCAGCGTTATTTGTGATTTGCACAAGGGATTTGGACATTAGCAAGTGCTTAGTTATTGTTTCGCCTCGAACACTTGTCATACATACATATGTACATATGTACATAATTTGTTAGCAGTTCCTTTACTTGATAGTTTTTCGAGTATTGCGCTTTTGAAATATTTTTACTTCGACGCTCGCAAATCACTAATTTCACAAATTATCTCGTCGCTGTGCTGCTCTATACTATATCTCTAGCAAAGTGTTAGCTGTTTTTATTGTAGCTGTTTTCTGTTACAATTTCTACTTGCTGCCACACATACATATTTACACATTGAATGTGTCTCATGACTTTTGGCTGCACTGTTGCTTCGTTATTTCGCGTCTAGTTAGTCGGTTTGTTTGTGCTTTATGGCTTTGTGCCTTTATGCACTTAATTAGCACGAAGCAACAAATTAATTAATAACACAATACTATGAAATACTTTTGTTAACTCATTTGCACTTGCGATTTCAACACAATGCATCAACAGCAGCTTGGCAAACAATTAAATGAGCTAATACATGCATGAATACATACCAATATACATACATATACATTGAAATTTACATTATATATATATACATAAGATGTTTACGTCGTATTGGCGACATGCAACATTTTGTGGAAAAGCGTGACTCGCAGCAAACAGCCGTGACCTGCGTCAAATGGTGTAGCCTCAGGTTGTTGTTAGTTCGAATCGCATCTTAAAAGGTAGCTTAAGCAATTTTGTTGAATTTCTAAAGTTAATGATAAAGTGTTTCATTGTTTCTTCACTTTTTTAAACTCGAAACTATACGGCGTTGCCACATGGTATTGACGGTACTAAAATTTTTATCTTTGAAAACCCGAAGTCTCATATAAAATTCGACCCCATAAATATAAACAAAAATACATATTAGGGTGGTTGGACAAGTACGCAGATTGCAAAAGAAAAAGCAACATTTTGGAAATATCATCAATTATTTGCCGATATAGTCTCCTTTTAGCTCGATACACTTAACCCAGTGGTTTTCAAACTTATTTAACTCGTTTGAAAACTACTCTTTCAAGAGGTTTGAAAAGTAGACTTCCGTGTTGACGATAACCTTCTCAATTCTTATTTGACCTCAATTTCTTACCGGTGGGTGACGTTTTCAAGTTTGGGACCAAAAAAGAAAAACCTCGTACAGGAGAATAAAATGGATTTCGTAGCCCAATTTGACCAATTTGCCCTTGACGAGAACCGGAGAGTAATTTTTTCTTCGCCAAATGGAACTGGTTTTTCGGTAATTCGGCGTCGAAAAAGCCCAATAATTGCTCATAGTCGATTCTTGTGAGCGTTTTTCCCTTCAATAAGTAATTGATGTACCTTTAGATCACACGATGAGAATCCCAGCCAGGTCGGTGACCATCAAATTTCCGGTCGATAAGACAGTGTTCGGCTTCTTCGAAACAGGTTCACTGGGGAAGTCCATAGTTTCGACTCTTTTCTGGTTCGCGTGCTAGCAATTTTCAGGGCACCTATGTGTGACTCATAAAGAAATCCGCGTGCGTCTACATTGCAACTTATTTAACGAATTTTGCCATTGCCCAAGATTGTCATTGAGATATTCCAAACAAATGCACGGATGGGTCTTCTCGCGGACTTCACACGCAAACGAAACTACGAGTCCGATGCTTAAGGAGCCATCTACGAGAATATCTAATAATACACGAAATTTCAAATCAATGAGTAAAGATTAAGCAAGTTGTGTTTGAAAAAAGGAATTTGGATAAAAAATTCGCTTTTTTTTACACCAAACATTTATGCAGGAATCCTTGCACCTTTTCAATTGAAAAGTACTAAATTATTATTTCAAAAATTCAATGAAAATTAATTAGAACCCAATACAATGTATTTTTATGATAAAAATCAGAAAACCCTATTTTGAGTCTTGTACGTCTAAATTTCTTCAAGTTGTTTTTCAAGTTTCCCCCCTTTGTTACGCCACTGTCCGTTTCATTCGGTAACGTTATTTTTTGGAAACGCATTTCAAATTATTTGACATTCTAATTCACACATTTATCATGGCTCCGTTCGACGGTATTACGTGGTTCCACATTTCAAATAAGCAATTCAAATTTTAAGTGGAGCAGAAAAGTGAGTGGAAGTGGAAATGTGTACATTTCAAGTGGGGATATCAACAATATATATCAACATATCAACATATTTACATTGTATTGCAAAGTATTGAACTGCTATTTGTATTTGCTCTTATCGTGAATTTATATACATACTTGATTATTAATATCACATATATATATATATATACATACATATTTATATTGATATTGACAACTAAAAATCAGATCTCAGAATTTCGATCCAACTCTTGTTGCTAATAAAGCTAATATATTCATGAGTTCATACGTATATATTATATATATGTATGAATAATTGTATATTATGAATAATTCCGAAAAATGCTTATAGAATTTCCACTATGTGTGCTTAGTAGTTAATAAGTATTATATTAGAGTAACATGAGAGTGAGTTTTTAAATAAATCTGGCAAAGAATAAAAAAAAAAAACCTGAATAAAGAAATTCGGAGATACTCTGATAAACTCGCCTATACTATAAGTACCGATAAGTACTCCTACATTCTAGTATGTATATAACTGATTGACTACATCTAGTCATTATTTATTTGATGATCTATCTGTTTCTATGTATCTCTATCTATGTATTTCTCATGTCCTTAAACTCGAAAGGATTTTCTAGATAATATTTTCCGACTCGGTTAGGTGTCTCTTGTTAACACTCGAACACTTCAGTTTTGGTGGTGGAATGGGCGATTTACAGGTGTAATTTGTGTATGTTGAGCGTAAGCAATGATATTCTGAGAGTTCTGAGGTTAAAATCTTTAAACTCCAAAATATCGGTCTGGCAAAAAAAGACATTTTTTTTCCATTATAAAAAATACTCAAAATGGATATGTTTACACTAACCTTGAACACCAAAAATATTCAATGGAGTATATTACATTGTATTAAATGTCAATGGTTTTTAAAGAAGTATTTCCAAAACTTGTTCCATATATAAATTTCTAACGGCTCATTGTCTTTCAAATATCCGCTGAAAGTTTTCATTATATAGTCCGCAAATAGCGCCTGCCTTGAAAGAAAAGCGAATAATTTGAGTAGATGCTGGTAACATTCTTAGCTGCTGGGCAGCTCCATAAATTTATAAAAGCCATCTTCGATTCACCATCATTCGATTCACTTCACTCCCTAACATTGAGCGCTACCCTGTTTTCAAAAAATTTACATTTGAAGGCAACAACAACGTTAGCGAGTTGTTTTCGAAGCAAGAGAGTATAAGAATTCCTCATTCTGGTTGTCTTGCTTCAACGCTATTAACTTTTGTTTTATAGATTTTGAACAAAATTTACTGAATGGCTCCAATGTCAAATATCTGTAAAAAATGATAACAGAAAAGTTGTCATAAAACCAAAAGTTCTAATTCATTAATATTAATAACTATTTCTATGGAAGATAAGCGTTAGGGAACGTGTTAGCGTGAGGTTTCGCTGTAAGTGCTACCGGTCTGTTAGAACAGCTAGTATAGTTTGTTCGATTTGCTACTCTCGAGAGTTGTTTGGCGAACCCAAGACACTTGTATAATATGCAGCCGCTTAGTAGTAGTGTTGCGCTAGTCTCGTTACGTTGATATTTTGATTGTTGATTGATATTGTTTATGCTAGGTTTCGATCAGGATTAAAGGAGAAGCCTTCATTGCCAGTCCAACTCGCCTGGGTTTTACGATGGGAGCAAAATGAAACTGTAATGAAAAGTAGAAGAGTGTAATTTCGCTAAAATAAACTGGTTGGATTTCGGAGTTTAACATAAATTTTATACAGTGTCAATCAGAGTACTTCAAAAAGGTACTTCAAAAGTCAGATCGATTTCAGTTTGGCAGATAAAATAATCCACATAGTAAGATAGAAGAAAAAAAATTTACTGTCACATTGAAATTAAATGTATCAGTACCATTTAGGTGAGAAAAATATGTCTTGAAAATTATTAATCATATGTCTTTATTGCCCGCAGTATTGAATTTAAATAAAGAACTTCTGTAGATAAGCCATTACCTCCACTTATATCTATTGAATATTGTTTTTTTTTTGCATGTCTCATTTCTTATTGCGAAGTTTTATTGCCTTTAGTGATATCTAAGTAGCCGTCAAGCATGGTGTTAATAGCCAAGCCTATTTTTTTCTTGTTCACACCAATAGACTTAGACGTTGTTTAGGACTTGTGACGTGATTGCTGCTAGATGTTCAAAATGTGGTTGTAGCAACCCCTATCAATTTTTCCAATCCTCACCCTCACCCTCACCCTCACCCTCACCCTTACCAAAGTGATTAATCTTGGTGTTAGTTTTAAACAAACAAACGTGGAGGCCAACCACGAAATTTCCATTATTGGATTCACGTGAGTGGTTCGCGTCAGCAAACGCTATTAAATTGAAGGTGTTAGTACGTAGTTGCGGCGGTAGTGACTCGATGCGCTATATTAAAATATATTTATATATTGTTGTGGTATGCGTTTAAATGTGCTTGCGTATCCAAATGGTCGGGCGAAACCACTCATCCGAGCACAGAGCTCAGAGCGCTGAGCACCGCGCGGCTCATAAATCGTGAGCGCACATTGACGTAATATACCAAAGGCAACTAAATCATAAAAAAGATACATGATAAATGCAAAACAAATTTGCTTAAAATTATTATTAACAGAAAGGCACAACAGTGAGCGAAGCAATGTGCTTTGGGACAAAAATAAAATGGTGGTAAATGAGTGGAAGAGGAGAAGCACGCTAGCAAAAGTAAGAGAAACGCTGTTGAGACAGCGCAAGCAGCTCGAAATGTTAAATTTTGAATTGATTTCGGTTGAGCGTTTGAGCGACAATCTGTGAAGAGCAAGTACTAAAGCGCACCGTGGGGATACGGGTGTGCGCGCGTCACCAAAAGACCACGCGGTGCGACGATTGATTGCTGAGAGATTAGAATATGAAGTAATAAAATTAGAATTAGAATTATAAAAACAAATTGTAGTCGTAAGTGTAAGCAGGTATGTATGTATGGAGAGCGCATAGCGTGCGCGCGTATTTGTTTTTATATGTGTGACAGTAGCGCTCACGAAGCCAGCTGAGCGTGCAAGCGCACTATGATCTTACCAAACAAGCGCATTTGTATATAATACATACAAGCAGATATACATGTATACCGTCTGTATTTGTAGTAGTTGTTGCTTGAATTTGGTTATTTTTAATGACAACCGTTTTTACACCAACATACATATATAGATGCGTGCCACACAAACTACTCGTTAAACAAAACGAAAATTGAATATATGCAGTCTAAGGCAATGCATTTGCATCTGACAGATACCTGCTATACATGCGAGCGTTTGTGTGTGTGCGTGTATCTGTGCGCTTTCAATTCATTCATATGACCAGCGCGGCGACGGCGACCAGCCCTGTGACAACGCGTTGACGTATAACATTTGGCCCCGCTCAGCTGATTAAATCTACCGCGCCGCCACGCGCGCCGCTCAACAGCGCTCTGCACAAAAATGGAACACACAAACTTTTGTTATAATTAAGCAGAAATGCAACGCTAAAGCGAATGCTAAACATTTCTTAATTTACTCTTTTGTAGACATATTTGGCCCATCTCTCGTTTAACACTCACGCGCTTACCAAAATTGCAGCAAAGTCTTTTGGCAATTCGACACAGGCTAGGCGTTTTTTGATGCGCGTTTATTTGCATGAGCAATTTGGCCACTTTTCTAATTTTATTTTATCATTTTTCGTACCTTTTCACTTTTCGACCACATATATATATATATATATATATATTGTATGTGTATATGAATTTGTGGGGAGGCGTTTGTATGTATGTAATATTGTGCGCAATTAGCGTGTGTTCAACGGCTGCGATGGAGGAAACGGTATCAGCAATAACGCAAAATCGGTCATTATGACGGTCAGCAGGCCAATCGACCGGCAAGCCGTCAACGCACCAGCTAACCGACCAGGCGTTATTAGGTGCGTCGTCTCAATGGGGCGATACGAGCAGAGTCCAATGGTTCTACAATGATTACAGTGATGTTAGTTAGCATTGGCGATTTGTATGTAAATGTATGTCGTAATAACATCGCATGTACAGTGTGTTGATTTACTTAACTCGCGAGTGAAAATTAATCATATCAGCATCTGATACCAGTTTTTTTTTTTGATACCGACTTTTGTATAGAATAGTGAATAATGATATAGACTGCTGATTTTGCTTCTACAGGAAGTGTACAAACTTTTTTTAAATCACATTAGTCCAACCAATTAGGATATTATAATAATTTTCTTTTCTTCTTGAAAGCCTTATAAGTAAGACGCATATAATTTACAATTTTTTTCTAATTTCCCTTAAAAATATTTTTGAAAAATAGTTCTCAACATATATCTAGTTTTATGTCTGTCAAATAGTTGCTTCCATGGTTAATGTTTGTAATTAATTTTTTAATATCTTTTGTTTCAAGATATTATTTCTACTACTGAAATATAAGAATTTCAAAAAAATATTAGGATCTACTGCCATAGCATTAATTTTCGAAATCTGTATACATTTTATTTTATAAAATATGATAATATAATAATATATGCATTTAACTTGAGGAACTTGAGAATTGCAAAACAATAATAGCAGTAGTAGTTCCCTACCATTGCCGTAATTCCTAAAATGTCTACTTTTCTTTATAATGAAATATATATAACCAAAACTTTTAATAATTGCTTCTTTTAAATTTTCTTGTAATAGGAATTTATAGTCAAAAAAGAAAAATTTAGTAATTAATTGAGTCTCTTTAAAAATATTTTATAAATGTCAAACTCAATAAAAAGTGTCAGAAAAAGACTTCACTCTTCCATCTCTCTCAAATATAATCTTACAAAACCACAAACAAATCTGTCCACGCATATTACCAAAGTAACACACTGTCCCCCATATGCGCCTAACGACAATGGCTAAGCAAATAATTAAACCAACTACAAAAACAACTGTTTACGTATATATGTATGTATGCGCTACCAACAACAGCGACAATGAAAGCAAAGTCTAACAATATTGACACGAGAACGAAGAAGGAGGAACGAATATCGCCGACTTGATTGCGAAGGCATACATATGTGTGTGTGTGTGTGTGTGTGTGTGCGCGCTTATAGAAACGACAATGGAGGAAACGAGTGGAGACGCTGATGGGGCGCACATTGACTGGCGGCACTGGCTAGACCAGCAGTAGCAGGCATAAGCAGCATTTCAAATATTTCACTCTTTAGTCGGCGCGACTGGCAAACGAAACTACGAAACGCTACGGCAAAGCAAAGGGCAAAGGAAAAACGAGTCAGCGGTGGCAGCAGCGGTAACAACAAGCCTCTTACATACGTACATGCATACATACATATATGTGCATATTCTAAGTGTGTTCACATGAGGAGCTCGAAAGCGCGAAAATCGCGAACGCAGCACTCAGAAGTGCTCAACAACGCGGCGGCGGTGTATGCCAGCGATTTCGGTGTAGTACACACCAAATCTCGGTTATCGGTTCACGATTCTCGATTCTCGATTCTCGGATTCTTCAGTTTAATTCTTAAATTGTCAAAAATTTATTTCGTTTATTTCTCCGTATATTTATTCGAAAAAATCATAAAAATTATAAAAATAAAGTGATTGGTGGAAAATTTTTTGGCGTGTCTCAAATTGTAGCGAAATATAATTGCGTGTAAGCAATGCGAATATCTGTCATTTATAAATAACAACAGCAAAATATTGAAAAATAAAATCTGAAATTTATTAAAAAAAAATTTGTTGAAAAGCGAAAGAGTTGCGCGTAAATAATTATAATTGTGACAAAAAGTATAGTGAAAAGAAAACTTAAATTATAAATAAATAATTTAAATATTATAATTAGATTAGAAATTAAAATTTGTTTTATAAAAATTTAATTTATAATGAGTTTAGACTCTGAAAAAATTTAAACCAATTAATTCAATAATTTATTGGAAAAAAATTAATTAGAGTGTTTGTGTTGTTAATTAAATGGAGTGCGCACATACGCCATGTCATGCCTAGGCATTTGCTGTGAGCGCGCTGTATAGTTTTGTGCGGGACAGTGCGGTGGCAAAAAATGTCTGTTTGTATTGTATGAATGTAGTAAGCGCGCTGTGCGATAAAGCGACTAATAAGTGTAAACAAATTCAAAGGAAATACATATAAAATTTAAAAACATAAAATTTAAACAATTCAAGTCGGAGAAATTTTGCATCAGTAGGCTTCCCACAACAATAATAACCAATATGATTTGTTTGAATATGGAATAATATTGATGACACATTGTTTTGAAGAACACGTTTGGAGCTGCAATTTTGTTGTTTTCTATAACAGACATTCAGCTTTTAAATTAATAATTAATTTTCAAGGCTGGCGCACATATTTTTTCAGCGCACAGTGCATGACAAAAATATAATACAAGCAAATATTTATAACGCACACGCGCAAGCTGCATGCATATCCTGCGCTGATCCTGCGATGTGTCGAAATAACAAAAATAAGTTATGCTAGAGCAAATAAATATGTTGAGAAAAATACTAGAAAGGAATATTCTACACGCCATGCGCTCAGAACACGCGCTACAAAATACATATGTATAAAAATATTACACAGAAATTCTAGTATTGAGTGATAGAGCTTTTTTTTAAACCACCAAAGCTTGTGCGCTCACTATTTATCAGCCACTTTAAATGCTTTACTCACCAGCTTAGTATTTGGGCAACCAATTTGTTACAGTATGATTGTCGGAGGTAGCCTTCAAAAATCGCTCACACACACGCACACACGTACACATGCTCAATTAAGCTTTTTCGAAGCACTCAAAATGCGCTCAGCGCGCAATTTTTGCCACAAATATGACTAATAGGCCGGTTGTCAGAGCGCGTAAGAGCGCGCGCGAGAGAGAGAGAGAGAGAGTGCACGTGCTCTGTGACTTTTGCTCAGAAGCGCGCTATTACGCGCAATGAGCGTTAACAGAACTGCAGTGAGGGCAGCAGCAAATTTTCGCTTGAAAGGAAACAGTTAAAGAACGTAGAGGTTCAACAACAAAACCAACCCCAACATTTATTTGGTAGTAGAAGCAAATAAGTCATAGATAGGTAAACAAAAAGGAAATAACAAAGCTGCACGCACATACATACACACATGCTCACAACGCGGCGCAGACAAGCAGCGCGCAAGTGTGAACATTTTCGAACATTTCGATATCGAAAGTATCCTTTTAACGTTACTGACAGCGGCTAAAATAGCGCGCCGCACATACACACACACACACAAAGAGAAGAAATCCGCAAAAAGAAGGCAGCGCACAGTTATTTTGTATATCGTTTGGAACGCATTGACACATACACACACACACACACATTAATTTTCGGGACACCCACACGACTCGTAGCGACCACACGAGAGCGCAGTAGAAACACTACACGGCAGGCGCAAGGATACACAAGCGTGCAAGGCAGCGGCAGAAGTCAGCCAGCCAGCAAACTGTAAAGCAAGCTGTGATGTAGAAAATGAAAATCGAATTGTGAAATGCGGAGAAATTTCCTAAAATTAAACGAAGCGTTGCCGAAAAGCGTGTTGGTTGTGGGGAAAAACGTGAGAGTGAAGTAAAATTGAATTATTTAAAAGGAAGGCTGCTAATTTCCTAGGCATCAACACGAAAGCAGGAAGTGTTAAGCGATAAATTGTAGTTGCATTTATTTTAGAAAAGCTGCACTATAGCGCGCGCGTGTGTCTATATGTGTGTATATCCGCATATATCGTGTGGACAGTGTAAGCGACGAAACGCTGAGCGCAGGACGCTGCTTTGCCTCAATTGATTTTTTGCACAGCTTGATGGTTTTTTCGTGAGCGCATTGAATTTTTACCAAGCAATTGGCATTTTTCAGCGCGGCGCGGCATGGAGTAAAGTGTTTTGCAGATAAAAAGCTTAAAGAAAGAAACTAGGAAGTGCAGCCAGAAATAACATATAATTTATAACAGTAGATAGCGTAAGATAAAATAAATAAAGACTAAAGCAGCACGCGCCGTCACTATTTCGAACGCAGCGCGACTTCGACTCCACCGCGCGGTGCCGCGCCTGCTGCCGCTACAGCCGCGTTTACTCCAAAGCAAAAAAACAAAAAAAAAAAAAACACCAATATTGCAGCCGCACGGACTCAGCGCTAGTACACTAAACACTTTAGAATTGTGTATGTCTGTGTTTTTCTGCTTTCGTGTTCATGTGTGCGTGTGCATGCGCGCGCCTCGTTGTAGTGGTGTGCAGCGCTGCCTTATTAGTCCACCTATGTAGCGTATACGCCACCGCAACCGTGTGCGAATTCTGAATGTGCGAGTGAATCGCTGTTAGTCAGCTGCATGAGTCGGAACTGCAGTGCAGTAGGCGATGTAGTAAGCGTTCAAGCGTTCAACGGTACATACAGCAATACGTCCTGTTCGGCGTGTGCGTGCGTGTGGGTGTACATTTTGAAGCAGCAGCAGCAGCAGCAGACGCTGTGCAAGCAAAAAATTATTTTTGATTTTGAATAATAAAATGAAGTTGTATTAGAGTAACCGTTAATAAATCCCTTTGAGAACTCGTCGTCAGCATTTGTGTGTGTGTGTGTGTTTGTGCTTTGCATGGGCGTATTTTCGGTCTGTACAAGCGCAAAAAAGCAAGCAAAAATTAACGCAAAAAGGCTATCGTGCTGCCAAAGATATTTTCAACCGAAATAACATAGCATATACAACAACAAAGAATTCAATCATTTAACGCACCGCAGCCAGAAGCTGAACTCGCTCGCTCTACCTTCAACTGGCCGCCGCAGATAAGAAAGCTACACACGCTCGCATGGCCGCTTTAAATGTGCTCAGCGCTCTAAGGTTATCATTAGAGTACGCGAGTTCAAATAAAAAAAAAAAACAAAAAAACTGTGTAAAGAATAGCAATAGCAACAATAACAACAACAACGCCCTCAATCCCGGTGCTTTTTCTACGAATATCACGTGCTCTTTTCACGAAATTTCAGTAAAATTTAGGCAAATTATTTAATTTTTTGAAGAGTTGACAAAAATTTCCAAAAACTGTGATTAAAAGAAAATAATTAAAAATTTTCAAATATATTTAGCATCATCAAAACTCAATAAAAACTGCGAAAGCTATGATAAAGGAAGTGCACTAAATTTTTCTTTTAAACAATTGAATATTTTCTGAATATAACATTCATTACATTTTCTTAAGTCAAGAAGGAAAAAAGAAATTAATATGAAATTCAAAATTTTGAAAAATCTTACTAATACTTTCAGTAAAAAACTTGTGCAAAAGTATGCGACTAGCTTTAAATATGACTATAAATTTGTGTGAGCAATAATTGCAAATTGATCAAGAAAAAAAAAAAAATTATTATATTAACAAAGTAGAAAATAAGAAAGTAAACTCTTAACTAAAAAATATATATATAAATTAAATTTAAATTTAAGTGCGATGAGTAAATAAAATATTAAAGTAAACTGAAGAAATACATGGAAATTAAAAGCAAATACACAACAACAAATATGCAAGAATTTTTTTTTTTTAATTTTTTTTAGAGTTGAAACAATGCATGAAAATTAAAAACTGATAAACAAAATAAAGAATATAAAACAAATTATAGTAAAATGAACTACTATTTCCAATACCACTTAATTTTTTTAATTTATTTGAATTTAAAATTTGAATATTTCCTCTTTAATTTAATTGTGGCTTTACGCAAACAATTTTATTAGGAAAATTCAACTCGACTCAACTAGTTTTCAGAGTATTCCACAGTTTTAAAAATACTGTAGTGAACATGAAAAGTGTATAAAAAAAAAACTTTTTCGCAATAATTTTTTTTATTTTTTGTTAATTAAGAATTCCGAGAATTTAAAAAAAAATTCATTTGTTTCTTTTTCATCACTCTTGTTAAAAAATATATTTTCTTTGTTGAATAATCTGTATAATTTCGTTTTTTAGTTCGTTTTTAATTTTTATTGAAAAACTTTGCCTGATTTAGAAAAAATAGAAAAATTTTTTGCCACGTTTAACAATTTGAAACACACAGTAATGAGTTGTGGATGCGAATAATTAAAAAAAATAAAAATAATTTCCATTAATTTTCAGTTTCTGCTTAGTTTTTTTTTCTTTACATTATGGTAAAAAATTTTGTGGTGAATTTGGTGTGGTGAAGCCTAAAAGAACATATAATAAAAATTTTATATTTAAATATGTTAACATACTAAAAATATTTCAAAATTTATAAAAACAAATTTTTAAGCTAATAAAACAACAAATGAGAACATTGTTAAATTCTGCTTTGAATACAGACAAATGATTTGTTAAAAGGCATCTAAAATATTAAACAACATATTAATTGATCAAAGCAATTTCGTGCGAATTATTATTAAGAAATGTTTAATACGTTACCAGAAAATAATCAATAAATTAATTATTAATTACAAGCTGGTGGAAACTTTATTTATGCAAAATTTTTGTTTTGAATTAAAGACCAACAGCGACCTTCAGAACTCCATATCTAAAATAAAAACACCAACATCCTAAAAACTCGTTTTCGACACGCAAATACGCCACTTCAAAGCACAGCGCTATATGTAAAAAAGAGAATTGAAAATTTTGAAATTTATTTTTAAACATATTAAAATATTTTGAATAGGAAGTCAAAGGGATTTACTCATTTACTCAAGTGGCTGTACGTGTTTTAAGTGTTTCAATTCTACGCTGTCTGCTACGACCAAACCAGCAAACATCTAAATAAACAGTGGTGAAATGTTGAAATCAAATAGCCAGAAAAGAGCAACAAAAAACAACACTTAAAGAAATTACAATAAATTACAAAGCAACATCACTATAAATATATATATATATACTATATATATATTATATATATATGAAAAGTTAAATTAAACAAAAAAATGTTGTGCAACTAAAAATACGCCGCAAGCCAATTAGCAGCAGCAACAACCAACTACAACAGAGTAGCGAATTTGTGCATAAAATTTAAGCAACAAAAATTACACTGCAAAAAATAGCAACGAAAGCATAGACGAAGAGTCATTCGGTGTAAGCGAGAGCCAAATTAAATGCATGTGAGCAAATTGCGGATAAAGCATAAAAAAGACAACGAAATGTAAAAAAAAATAAATAAAAAAATAAATAAAAAAAAATAAAAATAAAAGTAAAGCATTTAAAATTAAATAAAAAAATTAGCAAAAATAAAAAAATAAAAAAAATTCAAAAAAGGATTAAAAAAATTTAAAAAATTTTAAAAAATTTTTAAAAATTTGTTTAAAATTTGCGTAAGATTAAAGAAAATTTAATTTAAAATTCGCGAAAGACAGCTAGCTAGCATACTCTAGCTGGTACATGCAAAACAAGCAAATGAAATTGAGTTGCACGCTGAGCGCTGCAGGCAGTTAAATGGCAACATGCACGGCTGTTGAATTAAATGTGTGGCATGCAATGTGGTCGCCGACGCCAAGTAATTGCAATTGAGCATATCCAAATTAACGGAAACGAAACGAAAACAAATCAGCGAGCAACAGAAAAAAATCGCTTATAAATAAAACGCTGCCAAATTACGCGCGGCAACTGAGCAATTAAGCGGATAAATAAATAATTCAATAGAAATAAGATAAAAAAAAACAAAAAAATAAAAATAAAATTAATAGAAAACAACAACTAATTAGTGAAGCACAAAGAAAATACCAAAAGTTGTGAAAATTTTCCACTTAACATTTCGCATGCAACAGCGGCGGGGCAGAAGGCAAGGCAACACTTGAGCATTGTGGCAAGCAGCGAGCAGGCACCACACACATACAAACAGTTAGTGCTTCCACATTTTTGCTGTGAACTCTGCTTGCGTGTGAGCGGCAACAACGAGCGTGCCACAAACACGCTGCCGAGGCAAGATCAAGCGAGCGATTTATATAGTTGAACGCAGAGTATAACTTAGTTAGAACATAGTGCCAGGCGCAGCGCATGGCCAAATTACAGTTTTGATGAAATAAAAAAAAAAACCAAAGCAAACAGTGTGTGCTAAAAATACGGCAACAAAGCGGAATACAAAAATCAGAGCTGCAAGCGAGCGCATTTCTTGCAGTCATTTGGATATTTTGGTGAAATAATTGAGTTAGATAAAAATATAAAATAAAATAATTGATTCTGTGACTAGCAAATTCGCAATAACAAATAATTTTACGGTTAGGCGGCTTGACAACAGCGTTGCCAGCGCAATAAAAATATATATGTGCATATGTAAATGAGTGAGAAGGAGTATGAAATAAATTTAAAGCACAATAAAAGCAAAAACAAAAACAAAAAACAACAACGGATACACAAAAATAAAACAAAAAAATAAATTAAAATAAATTAAATAAAATTAAAATAAATGCAAGCAAGCAACAAGATTTTTTTTTATTAAATACAATATATTTGCTGTTGTTATTGTTAAATGAATTCGCGGTGCCTTTATTTATAGCAAAATATATATATACCTAGTAATATATATATATACCTACATGCATGCATAAAATAAAATTAAAATTCAACACAAATGCAAAATACAATAAAAATAAAATAAGAAAATTTTTTAAAAAGCAAAACAACAAAAGAGATATTTTAAATGCGCTTATATATAGAGAGAGAAACAAAAATAACAGCAACAATAAAAACACTAACAAGCAACTAACTATTGCTAAGTGTTAAGTGCAACAACAACAATGGAAATTGAAAAAAAATTTTAAGACAAAAAATATTACAACAACTTAGGCAAACTAGCAACAACAATAAGACATACCTGCAGCAGAAGCAAACAAAATTAAGTTACTTAGCAAGCGCCCTTCCAGCAGAAAGTAGAAAAAAATTACGAAAAAAAAAAGAATTTTTTTAAAAATTAAAAAAAAAATTAATTAAATATTTGCCTAAAGCCACAAAAAGCGAACACAAAAGTGAAGTAGAAATATAAATAAATCATATAAGTTAAAGATTTAAAATA
Source organism: Bactrocera minax (assembly GCA_021498325.1). Classification (NCBI taxonomy): domain Eukaryota; kingdom Metazoa; phylum Arthropoda; class Insecta; order Diptera; family Tephritidae; genus Bactrocera; species Bactrocera minax. The sequence continues at coordinate 8,433,062 of JAKEEE010000001.1, forward strand.
TATATATATATATAGAAATATAAATTTATAAAGACAACCCAAAGCAAGCAAGCAAACGTTCTCAAGTGCAATATTTGTTAAAAACAAACGTAATATAATTAGCGAAATAATAATTAAATCAATAAAATATTTAATTAATTTGTTTTTATAATTAAGTCTATAGACAATTCTGCCTAGAATTGCCAATTGTTAAAATATAAATAAATTATTAAGAAAAACAAAGAACCTACATACAAACCGTTATTAATCAATAAATTCCTGTTATTGTGATTAAAAGCAAAATCAATAAATTTCGCAAAAGTTAAACAAATTTAATGCAAAGCAATTAAGCAAAAAGTGAGTATACTAAGCTGTTATACTGTAAGCGCGAAGGAACAAAGCAAGAGTTACACCAAACAAAAAACCCAAAAAAAAAAAAATTCTTTTAAATTAAAAAAAAAACTTTGTTTTCAACTCAAAAAGTGTACAAAGTCTCAACAAAGGTAATTCGCAATTAAACCAGTAATCATTGCAAAAGTTTCATTACACGTTATTTTGTGGCGCGATTCCTGTTCCAAGTCGTAAACAAAAAAAGCCGTAACCAAACATCACCTGAAAACAAAAAACAAGTATCGTGCTGTGCTGTGTCCGCTGTGTCCGGTGTGTTTTTGTTGTTTTTATTTTTTTTTGCCCCTCCACGTTAAAATTTGTATGAAAAAATGAGTGACCGGGAGCGATCGTCCCCAACACTGATCGAAACTGGTTTAAAGAATCTAATCGGCGGTCGAGATGGGAATTATCCACTCATCAGCGGCATAAATGGTGAGTTGAGTGTGAAAAGTTAGCAATTAATATTAAAAAAAATAATACTAAGAACAATAACAATTACAAGTGAATAGGAGCAAGGTTAATTAAATGTGCGTAATGCTTGAAGTTGAGCGCTTATTGTATGAAGTGTGTAACCGAAATGTATAAATCAGTGAAAGGCCTCATATCTTACATTCAGCTCGATTGAAGCGATAATTTAACAGTTAGTGCGACATTTGTGCTCAGTCGTAAATTTTATATTTACTCGCTGGGCTTTCATTTGAATTTTACAGTTTTATTAATTTTATTTACTCAGATGTATATTTTGCATTGCCTCATGACTCATGAGTCATTATTAGAAACTTGTGCTTGATTTGGAGTCTAATCGTGTACTCATAACTAATTTATTCTAAAATAGTTAACAGTATATATAATTATTGTCAGGTTTGAATATCAATTCAATATCAAATATCAAATCAATAATTAAAATAATAATTAACTTAAAATATAAAGTAATATAGTGTAAAAGAAAACATCAATTCAAATAAGTTTACGGTCGAACTCTAATTCTTCTGCCGATAAAATATCGATTAGCCGTGAAACTTGCAAAAAAAATCTTCCTAAATTCTTTTCGTAAGAGCTTAATTCTTTCCTAACATTGTGTTCTCGCGTTTCGGATCCATTAGCATTGGGTCGGGTATCTGACATTAATTATGTTTTAATTTTTATTGTTATTTATTTATACAGATATAACGACATGCCATGTCTAGAGCCCTCAGAAAAATGTTAACTGCGATAATTTATTCTGGGAATAAGGAAAAAGATATCGAGTTCACTTTTCTCAAGCTTTATTTAACATGTACTGTCCAGTAGTGCATAGAAATGAATTTTAGTGTCATTTTGATACGAAATGGCGGCTACTGAGCCAATCTACGGAATCCCCTTTTTCAAGTGGGTTCCTAAGGGCGACAGTGATTCTTGGAACCTGTACTATCTGAAACCAAATAAAGAACGGCATCTTAATCTACATAAATTGTTCTAGTAAAGTGTGTAAGAATTTAGCTTCACATAAATTATTCGCAAAATGGCAGAATTGTAAAAAAGGTTATATTTTTACCTATAAAAAATAAGAGGTGAATTGTTTATAAAGAAAGGGTGCAATAATAAGGTTACTGTGAAATTACTGTTAAATTTGTCAAGTGGATACATGCAATAGTGGCCGAGTATCATCGCCGTCCGATTTTAAAGTTTCACGTACCGAAGATGGCTGACTCGAGAGGACACCATTTTTGTTCACTATTCTACCGATTAAATATTATTTTCAGGATCTTGAAATGTAACTTGAGCCAGAAAAAGAATTGATTTTTTGAAAAACCCAATGTTGGCCTCACCCCTTAATGGTTCCGCAAGGAAAAAGCTATCATAAATTTATGGCAAATATAGTGGCATTTTAGAAAGTAAAAAAACCGACTATATCACTGAATAAGAAAATAAAAGTTCTTGAGAGAAAAATTAACAGGTGTACAATACAAAAATTTCTATAAAATTAAAAACAAATCAAACAGCTTCTCTGCTTAACGGAAGCCGATCTCTAAAGTCCATTTCATCATAGCAATAAAAGAGGCCTGGACATTATTTTATTTTATTTTATCTTCTAAGGTCGATTATTGCCCTTTTGAAACTCTAAAATCTAAAATAATTTTTATCTGATACCAAAACACCGTTAGTTTCAAGGATTTCTATATAAACCGACTATTTTAACCACTGCAAATAAAAATGCCATTGATATCAGACCAATGTTGCCAAGTTTCGCTAACCATTTATCTTTTCAATCACATACTGCAGCAACACTGTCGAATATGAAGCATAAGTCAACTAAGTAGTGGAGTAATTCCTGATTTAAGTTAGTGTAGATGCTGAAAATCAATTAGTCCAAGAGCTGACTAAGCTAAGTTAAGTTGAGTTGGAGAAATCAGTCCTTAACTAGTTATGTGTTCCCATTACTACGCTACCACAAATTTAAATTTAATTTTTAATATATGAATTTATGATTTCGCCCAAACGGTAATTATATAGCTAAAATTAATATTAAAAAAATAATTAAAATTGAAGATAATTAAAATAAGAAATTCCCTAATGGAGCAAATCTATATGCCTTTAATTTACAATAACTTAAAATAGTAGCAATCAAATAAGGTTGTCCACTATTGATTGTTTACGTCAATTGACAACGCGGGCAGTTACATATTTACAACAACAAACAATGTGTTTGTATGTATATATGTCTCGAGTCGATTAATAAAGCCGATGGCAGAATGACCCACATTTTTAATAGGCGTGTGCGTACAGAAAATGCACCAGGCCTACACACACACACACGCACACGCACACACTTACAAATACGCAAGAATAACTGGCTGTCAGACAAACTGTGCAATAGAACGCACAATCCAATCGCTGTTGCAATAAAAATCAATCTAAATCATACAAACATATTGGCGGCGATTCAAGTAGTTATAGCGGCAATTGAGTATGCGGTAAATAATTAATGTGGTTATAAATAACTGTGGGTATTGTCAGTTTGTGTATATGTATGTGCGTGTTTGTAAATATATATATTTATTACATATTTTCTCAATATTATTGGCAGCAAACGCGCGCTGCTGTCATCTGATAGCTTTTAACTAGGCGGTAAGAGCAGTAGATAATATTTTATATACAGATTTATATATACATATATACTATGTGTCAAGCATGCTGTCACCTTAGCTGCAGCACTTCAAACTTAAAGTTAAAGTGCGCTAAAATAAAGTGGAAAACGACAATCGCGATAATTTTTAATATACTGATGAAATAGCCCAGGGCCATGGCTGACGTTTCAAGCAGTTCAAGTGATTGCCCAAATAGTTTGGTTAGTCTTTCCAAAATTTACATACATACACATTTTTTGTTGTTGAGTAGCAACAAATTGCCGTTGGGGCGATTGAAGTGTGAAGCAATTAAGTATGGTCGCAATGGAACTAATCTCCATTAAATGCTCTTTATTTAATTCAATTATTTATGTATTTAATTTTATTACTACATATGTATTAATATGTACATATCTGTATGTGTATGTAAGCAATTGTAGTTGTTATCGGCACCTGCTGCAACACAATTGCTACACTTGTTTATCTACTACAGACATTGTGCCTTTGTATAAACAGTTGTTGTTGTTGTTGTTGTTGTTGTTGTTGCTGTTGTTTTACTACCACTTTCAGCTATTTACAATCGCTGCGATGCGGTAATATTGCTCATTAAGTGCTCATACAGGTGCGCGCGCTCCTTGGAAGACGTCATTAAAGCTAATAAACCTGTGTTGAGTACAACAAAAATAACAAAAATAACAACAACAACAACAACAACAACATAATACTTAAACAATGTCATCTCCAACATTATCAATAGATTTATTTGTGCCTGTACATACATTCATACTCTATATACTACAAACCTCTACTCCTTAAAGCACCTTAGAGACACACGTTGAACGATTGTGATCGCCATCGAAACCGTGTGCGAATGAATGGAGACAACTAACGTCGTTGTAATTGTTGTTGTTGCTCACGCTTTTGCTGTTACTATCGCTCTAAGCTGCAGCTATTTATTGTAGCTGTTATCTTTATTGTTTTCGTCTCCGTCCTCATTCACTTTGTGTTTGTTGTTATCGTTGTTGGCATTGTCTCCGTATGCTGGCAATTGTGTGGCGCAATAAATTAATATGAGTTGATGAAATCTTCCAGCGGCAACGTAATAACTGCACGCCGCCGCTTCATCAAGTAACGAGCAATCAAGCCAACGACGAGAGTCCCAGAGACCCAGACAAGACGAGACGAGACGAGACGAGACGAGACGAGACAATGACAAGCGTTTCGCTTTAACGTCTTACTTCTATCATAATTCTAATGGCTTTTGCTCCTATTAGTAGTATCCCTCTTTTATACTTTTTATTTGTTGTTACTTTTTTTTTTTATTTTGTTTTTTTCTTTTGTTTCATATTTGTACATATGTACATATTCTGAAGCTCTTATCTGCTACATACGATTTACTTGTGTTTTTTAGACAAATGTATATATGTATGTATACATGCCATGTTTGAAGAGGGCTACTTAATATTACATTTGTATGCAAGTGTTTTTTAAACATTAATGCTATAGAATTTGTTCTCTTTTACATATACATTTGTATATATCATAAATATATAAAGTGTGTAACGAGTCAAAATCAGCTTTGATTGTTTACTCTTATCCATACTTAAGTTTGTGCGCGAACCATAATTAAGGCTTGGACCGAGTTGATATGTTGCAATGAAATATTAAGCTATAGTAATACCACTTTTTGAAAGCCAGTGGCAAAAGAACACTCACTAAAGTAACAAAAGGCATATTAAGCGACTAGTTGGTCCGATTTAAGTGAGTGTAAAAATAAATAGTAAATAATTTTCATGCAACGGCAACCAAAATCTCTTAACAATAAAACATTTAGTAAATTTATACTACTGGCAGCTAAGCTGATTTCGATGCCGTTAAATACCGTTAGCACAATTTTAAATGAGTTGAGCGTTTTTTTGCCACTTGCTTTCAAGAAAAAATGCATAATAAATAAGAATGAATGAATGAATGGTGAGATATTCGTTTATTGTGGATTGTGCAAAACCAAATTTATCAAAATATAAAGAAATAAATCGGTAAAATGGCGGCTGAAAAAAACGTTGAACACCTTAACTAAATAATGGTTGTTCTATGTAGTCTGTGGTATTTATTTAGGAATGAAATTGTGTTTGGTTTTAGAAACTTATCCAGCACATGGTCTCATTCCTAAAATCAAACTGAATAACACCACGCGACTAGCTTCCAAATATATTCTATACTCGAAATGCCAGATCACTCTGATATATCTATATATACTTCCATACATGTGGAATAAGACAAAATTATATTCAGTAAAAGAAATATGTATACAACCTACTTATAATTCGGAAATCTATGGGATCACAACTTCTTATGGCTGAAAGTTTTGAAAATTAAAAAAGAAATCGGTGAAAACGGATGACAAAAATATTAATAACAGCGCCACCCAGCGGATTCAAATATGTCTGTCAAGTTGGAACCATGCAAAATTTCACTTGATTTTGTGGTTTTATAAATTACACTGAATAAATAAGGTGAAGACGTAATTTTCCTCACATTTAAGCAATTCTGGCTTATATTTAAATTAAGACTGATTTTTATTGAGTATTTTAAAAATATAACCCGAATGCTCGGAATTAATATGCACTATAAGTAGCTTCATTATGCACCACTAATTTTTTGACAACACTTTGGACGTATGCAAATTAAGTGCCTTGTAACAATGACTTTGGGTCTAATTGACCCGTAAGTGATAAATCTATTTTGTTTGCCCAATTTTTCCATAAAATGTGATTTGAGACTTGTAGTACTCGTTGATTATTATTATGCCGGATTATGTTTGTAATAGAATTCACCTATTCTGAAAGTATTCATTCAATAAACCGGTAATACTTGTTTTTAAGTTTCGATGCTATATTCATAACCAAAACATTCTGACGCATTATATTTTATGATAAATCACGGAAATTCCATTTTTTGAAATTGTATATTACGATAATGGACTTAACGCCTGTCATATTATACCAAATTCGTTAGCAGAGATTATTTCTAGAGAGTATTTTCCGATCAGCAATAAATTACAAGAAGTTAAAAGGAAATTCTAGATGAAAATAATTTGGTTAAAAATTATACTTCTTCTCACATAAGATATCTGGGTTCTTTTATTCCTATTGAAAATGAATGTTTGTTTTTCACAGCAGCAAGAAAATCTGTACACACATACATATTTGATGAGTATGAGTATGGGTATGAGTATGAGTATGAGTGTGAGTATGAGTACATTAGTGTAGTTTTGTGTGTCAACATTCAACCGTTTATTGATTTCTTTCCGAGATATTGCCTTTGTGCCACTAACGAATGCGCTTATGTTGACCGATTATTGAATATTACCATTTTCTTTTAGTCGCAGAAATATGCGCATATGTGTATGTGATGGAATGTATGTCGAGAAAATGCTTCCTCGTAGTGTTTGTATGTTGAGTGCATTATTAGGTATTATGTTCATTTCGCCATACAAGTGTAGGCATGTCAATATTTTATTGATTTTTTAATACTACATGCTTGTGTATACATTAAAACATATTTTTTCCGAATAGCTGCCAGAAACCGTAAATTAAATTCTGATGGCAAAAATTTTGGAAATCGAAAAAAATCGAAGAAGTGTACTTTGAAATATAAAAATAAGAGAAAACCTATTAAAAACAGAGTAAATATATGTATATGTAAATATATAGATTGTAATAAAAATACAGTTTTACTGAAAGTTCAGAAAAATTTGTATATAAAAATAATTTCATATACAGAATTGTCGATAAAGATTTTTCAACATATTTACTTAAAAAAATCTTAACTAATTTTAAAGATATTTATGAACGATGAAGAATTAAGTTATGTTCAGAGAGTGTACCACGTGGAATTTGTATGATATATCGTGTGTGGAAGGGGATGGAGGGGCTGGAGGGGATGTGTGGGCATTTTAAGAAATATAATTTTTATCATCGGATTTAATTTAAATTTTAGTCTCATTTTAATTGTATTGTATATAATATTCGTACCATAAATATGTCTGAAATATGATTAGTTCTATGATAGTAGCATTATGAAATTACTTACAATATGGCAAGTTATAGAACAAAAACATTAAAATAAAAATCAGATCATTTTAACTACACTAAATAAAACCTTTAATTGAATGCGAAAATAATGGATTTCTTTTTACGAGACATTATATGTAATAGGTATATTTATTACATGCGGGAGTATACTAATGTACGCTCGTCAATTTCTCAAATTGTTTGACAATAAACTGACAATAGTACAATTTCTATGACAAGTATTTTCACTAAAAGCTGTCAATTCCAACTGTGCTGATTTTTCAAATCAACTTGGTTAATTGCTATAAAATTAAACAACAACAATTTTCCTCTTCTTTTGAAAAATACAGATCTGCTATTTTGACTACTAAATAAGAATGCTGAAAAGGGAGCAACCGTTTTGAATTTTTTCTGCATAAAAATAGTTCAGAAAATAAACCAATTTTTGTCTACATATATACGTGTGTGGATATTTAATAAGCTGATACGTGCTATCAATGTGAAGCTTCATCCAAAAAAGAATATTTTATTGTAACAAAAGTTAAAATAATCGAAAGATGTATGATATTACAAAAGAAAATAGCCAAAGCACGGTTGCATTCGCAATTAAAAAGTTTTGATGTTGCCACATATATTTGAACTTTCATTGCGAAAATATCTGCAAAATCTCAAATCTAAAATTGTATACCTCAATAACAAAATGTAGCTGCAATTTTTTAGTTGTATATTTCTCGTTTTATTTTCTCGCCGGCTACACTTCGCAGCAATTCCATGTATGTATTTGTTAATCCTTTTCAACGAATAAAGAACAGTGTAATTATATCTGCTATTTTCACAATAATTTCTTACCATTTCTTGTAGTTCAAAAACAACTTATTGCACGCAACTCTAGCCTACACGTAGGCGTCCACCAAAATTTGCATACAGCAGAAACTAAAAAACACCATTCTCGAAAGATAACAGCACGAAAATAATGAACGCAAATACCTACACACAGAGGTCAACTCAGGTGCATGAGTAGCAATAACGCTATGAATACTGCTATAGGGCAGCGAGGAGCTATTAAGCAAGAAATGCAAAACTAGTTAGCGCCCACAATTGCTGCTTTGCGCTAATACAAAGCGAAAAAAGTTCTCCAAAAATATACACATACAACATCGTTTTGCTGCAATAGTAGGTGTGCGCATGTGTGCGTGTTTGTGTGTTTGCGTGCGACCTTTCATCCAATCATCGGAGAAAATAAACAAAAATGAAATGAAAATAAAAATTAAAATGCGGTAGTTAGTGGAAATAACTGGTCATAATAGCCTGCACAATTGATGACGCTCCGTTCCTGCAAGCCACACATACACACAAACGCACTCACCCTATCACGGTATTATTTATTATTGAGGGTATTGTGCATTTGTTATTCGTTCGGATTTCCATGTCAATTTGGCTTCAAGCGGAATTACTTCACTCCACTGCCATTTTACGCCGCTATATGTGTGTGTGCATGCATGTGTGTATGTGTGTATATGTATTATATTGTGATATGGCAGCGGCCGCCGCACTTGAATTGGTTCATTGGCTGATGGCAGAAGCCGAGGTCGCCGGAGGTCCGCGCGCGCCAACACAATTTGCCATTCATTATAGACTGCATGTAGATATATATATTGTATATATATGTATGTATGTTGCATGCTTTGAATTCACTCGTAAATAACGTTGCCGCTGATTTGTTGCGTGATTATGTCATTGCGACTTGAGTAATTGCAATTGTTCACTGTCGGGATGTACAAGTAATAATCATAATACGAGTACCTGTTTGAATAATGGCGCGGTAGCGGGCACCAAGTTCAGTTATTGCCTTTTCACTTGTTACCGTAATTATTTTTTTTAGAATTTATTCCGCCAGATAATGCTTGTGCGAGTGGATTTAGCGCCGGTTATTTGCCTTCTTAGTTAATAATAAATGGTTGTTGTTGCAACAGATGTATGTATGTATGAAAGTGAGGTTATGAATATTTCAAATGAATTTTTGTAATAATTATTTTATTCTTGTTTAACTTTGTTGAAAAAGTTATGACTTACAAAGACTATTTTTTCTAAAAAAATTTATAAAATTGTCAAATTTAAATTTTTCTTAAAATTCCGATTATTAGTTATGAATTTAGACATCCAGATACGCACTGCAACCCTTTATATAGCACTGAAAGATTTTAGTTATTGATTTAAATTGCAATAACGATGAACCAAATAGTAAGAGAAAGGGAAACTTTCAAAGTATCTTCCTTCAGTCTGAGCTGAGGCCAATATAGTTTCTCTTCTCTATTTTGTGAATTTCTATTAAATCAGCTGATTTAAATACGCAAAAAGGTGTCTAACAGACCTAAAAATATACTTGCATTTGTAATTATTTTTAATTGTACTTTAACTCTGTCTATCTCGTTTATTTTCCGTCTCATATTAACAAAGCTATCAATATTCACAAACATTGCCTGCATTTTTGCGCATTCAAAAGCAATTCCGCAAATAAATTTCCATATAATTCGCATATTTTTACCGCGCAATTAATTTTAAATTTAAATACCGCCATTACTCTTGTATTTTTTCTTTGGATAATTGCTAAACGATTCGTCTGCAACAAAAATATATTCAAAATTTCGGCTCTGTAAGACTAAAAGGCAGTGTCAGCTCATAAAATTAATTAGTAGTGTTTCGTTTGCGAGTCGACTTTTCAATGCTTTGTATGTGATTTTGGTCAGCAATGTGGAATTAATTATGAACATACATCAAACAACCTTTTTTTTCAGTACATTTGTATTATATGTATTTCTTGAGAGGCGTAACAGTTTTTCGTGTGAAAATTTTTGACAGATTTATGCAAAATATTTAACGATTTTTAAAATATATACATTCCGGCTTTATTTCACAAGTGTACTTACACGTATATAGTTAGCTATCTTTTCAGTCTGTCTGCTTACTAAAATATGCGCTGAAAGGCCATACATAATATTTTAAGTGTTTCAGTAAAGTATTACACAAGCAAATAAATCATTCGGGCAGTTAATACGGGGATTTTTACAAATACATACGGATATTCATATATACTTTACATATATATGCAAATACATGTTTATATGGAACGAGTTGTCATATTAATATTTGTCAAAGCGTGCATAAAAGTTTTTACTTAAAATGCTATTTTTAGGGGACTTTTTTTCATAATATTTGCTGTCATTGCCAGCTGCCATTAAATTTAATTTTCTTTTTATGAAACTCAAACTGTTTATGACCTAATATAAAAGTTTTTAGGCAGTGTTCTATGATTATTGCGCCCAATATGCGGCCATCACAAAGAAATGTCTTTTGTCACACAAATTTTTTAAAAAAAGATAAGACAGCATCAGATTAGTATTTAAAATTGTTCTTATAATTATCTAGGTAAAGGAAAATTGTAAAGTGAAGTATGTAATATGTAAAGTATATTAATTTCTTTAAAATTTAGATTTTCTGATACCTTAGTCATGCTGCTGTACTTCAAACATTGACCAATCAAACAAAAAAAAAAAAACAAGAAGCCTACATTTGGGGGCGAAGAGCAACAAAGCTGGAAGAACGGAACGAAAGGCAAAATAGAAAACGTATTGTCTGGTGGTTATTCAGGGTTATAGCCGTGTTTGGATTAAGGCGCCTCAGTGATTTTTATCTGACCGTTTTTATAACCTCATAATCCTCATAATTCATAACCCTGATAAAAAAATTCGTTAATTAAAATCTTTCTTTACACGCTTCAAAAACTATCTTGAATCTTCAGTCTACTTATTTTCGGTACTTAAATCATGCACTAATGTTTTTAAACTCACCCACTCTCCTTCTCCCAAAAAACTTTGAAATAGGTGCACCGTGTCGTATGAGCAATTTACTATACCATCATGTACACACCAATTTTAGTTTACGCAATAGAACAGCAACAGTATCAACCAGCAGCAACAAATTTATTATTTACCAAAGCCCTTAGCGGCTCTTCTGCCGTTGCCACTTCGAGCGCTGACTTTTGTGTGCTACCATAATTATAATTTTTATGACTACTATTATTTTTAATACAGATTTCAATTGGTCACGCGCTTTGTGCGAGACAACTAAGTGGCTGTCGTGGCGAGCTGAATGCGATGGTGTTGCCACACTTGTAAGATTGTTTGTGGTGTGAAAGGGAAAGTTCATAAGTACATATTTGCAAATATACCGTTATTTCGTGCTGTGGCTAAGGGAGTCTCGTTTCGTGGCCAAATGCTTAGTTACCGAAATGACCATTCAAGTGCATTCATGCCGAGCAGAGGAATCACTTGAGTAGCAGTGCAAATAAAAGCAAAGGGCGCAGATTATACAAATGTAGCGAAATTGTTGTTATGTATATTTGCAGCTGCAACGAATTGATGGTGGGAGAAAATAGATATATACATATATATATATATGTTCACTTAAAGATTTGTATCTACCATTGTAATATAAAATGGAGAATGGAAAGTGGCTAAAAATGTATTTTCTTTTTTTGGGTTTTCTTTTTGTTTTCATACGAAGTTGATAACCCATTTTTTCGAACTTCCTTAAATATATATATATATATATACTTAAAGTGAGCGCGGAAAGTACCCACTTATTATATATTGTAGTTACCACAGGTTTGAAAAAATTTTTCAAGGAAATTTTAATATTGTGAACTGGCAAATTATAAACATGTTTCTTATATATTAATATATTTAAATTAAAAAATCTATAATTAAAATTAGTTTCATTTACTTGAATAAAATTACAAACAAAGAAAACATATTTTTAAATATTTCGAATACAGTTTATTGGTATAAGAAATAGAAACATATAAAATTTAAATTCTCAAATATTTGAAATAAAAAATCATAACGAATGGAGCATTTAGAAAATTTAATTCGTCTTAGTCCAGTTAAAATCTCATAATATTAATCTATGTTATATAAAAAATATAATTTTTTGTTTACCTAAATAAAATAAAACGAAAGGGGATTAATATTTCTTAAGTACAAATTTTAATACAATAAATAAAAAATATGTAAAATTTAAATTTTTTAAATAATCAAAATTAAAAAAATTTTAAATTATTTTAAATATTAAAATTTTAAGTATAAAAAAATTATTTCTCTTGATCTAGTGAAAATCCAAATTGTGTTCTCATAATTTACATTTTTTAATAACTTTCTGTTGAAAAATAAAAGTGTCTATTAATCTAAAAATATTTTCAAAATTAATTTATTTTTTAATTCGCCACATTAATTTCAAAGAATATGCATTTACTTGTGCAATATTATATTTTAGTCTTGTTTATTGTTGCATTCCACAATTGTGGCTCATTTGATTTTGTTATATTTATAAATCCAATTGCATATTTGTATATGTTTTAATGTATTTTCATATATGCTTGCATAGGCTCATTGCTATTTTTAGCAAAGCGAAACATATTTTTATTATTAACATTATTTATTTTTTTTAATATTTCATATATATTTTTGTGGTTTGTCTGGCGACATTTTGTATGCTGTGTGGTTTTTTCTCTGTTTGCAATTTTAACTGAATGTTTTTGCAGAGTATATGTGCCATGGCGAACTGGAAATATAAATAGAAAAAAATTAATTATGACTAAATATAATATGCACATAAGAATTATTAAATTAATATCAAAAAATATGTCACATAAAACAAAATTTCCCCCACACTAAAAATATTATTATGCATATAAATTACAAAAAAAAAAATTTTATATAATATATATTGAAATTAATAACAACTTTAACTTTTAACAACTTAACTTTTTTATTAATGCTAAGCTAATTTTTTATAAAATAAAGCATTAGAATATATAAGCGATTCGACTAAATTTAGAAAAGGATGTTAAAACATTGATTATTTGCGAAAGATTTTAAAACTCGAATATTTCGTACTTTCGGATATAATAGGCACCCAATCAAAATTTTTTGTAGAATGAGATCGCTATAAATCGGTATGGTACACATATCGCAATATTTTCTCAATTCTGAATTTACTCTATATATAATTTGGAGTGTTAGAAGGATATGCTTCAGTCTCATAATTTACAACTTTATATTTTGGACCAGTCCTTTGAAGAGCTTAGGTCCGAGTTTATCCATTCCAAGTTTTCGTTTTGTAAGGGTTCTCAACTATATGACTGAGACATCTGAAATTGATGACTATACAAGTAATTTAGAGAAGTATGTATATGAGATATGCCAGCAAATCACTCACAAAAAGTTGCCCAGATAATATTGGACACCAATAAATGCTTTTCTCCAGTAAATGAAATATTATGCTCAAAACACAACGTAATCTCTGGATATCAAAAATTATCTCTTAATCAATCGTCACTGTTCACACTGATTATGTTGTTATTGCAGATAATCAATTTTGACATTTTGTACTGTCAAAAGCAGCAGTGATTGACTTGTTTTTGTGAAATTCTTAAATAGATGACGTTAAATCAAGGTTACACAGAGCAATTTTATATAGATTCAGCTCTGAACAACTAGCTAAGGAGTTAATGAGTAAAGTATAAAGAGATTTTTGAAAATGAGTAGATAATTGACTGTGAGATAATCAACAGTGTTGATAATGTGATTAAGCTCCTGTGTGAACAGGACGATTATGCTAATAAATTTGATGAGTAAACAACAAAGCAACAAAGCTTTTTCATTATTGCATTTCATTAGCTTGCATTTCATTATTATTATGACATTGAATTCGCAGAGCGGGTAATTTGGCATATTATTTGGTAATTAAAATTAAATTTATATATTCCTTGTTAAAAACTCGTTAAGAATGAGATTTTACGTGTGTTAAAAAATTGCTTCATCTTACTCAATAAGCTGTTTTTGCGCTGTGTTCTAAAATCGCACGTTATTTAACAATTAAGTGTAATTACAATTTCCATCTGCAAAGTACTGCTGCTTAAATAGTATAATTAAATTAATATAAGATATTATGTAAGATATTATTATATATGTATATATATACATATATTAAATAAATATATATACGTATATATATATGTACATATATAATATCTACACTATACATATGTATATGTATGTATGTATGTATGTATATATATATATATATGTATCTATATGTACGTAAGATATTATAAGCAGAAGTTTGTACCAAGTACCACATTGAAACAGTTTTAGAAACACTGGATGATCATGTAAACTTCTGAGAATAAATAATATCGGCTTTATACGACACTTTTTTACTCTATTCAACTATTATTTTCAAACTAGTCTGGCAACTCTTTCCAAAATCGACAAAAATAATATTCAAAAATAATATTTGAAAAATATTTATTTCAAAATTTAAAAATGTTTGCTGGGTATACACATTATAGAATAAATAAGTATATTTCATCGTTTGTGTAAAATGTACGAGGGCGGGTCAATAAGTACATGACTTTTACTAGTAGTGTTTAGTAGTGTAGGAGTAGTGTTGTTTTTTCAGTAAAGAGGTCAGAAATTCAAAAAGCCACGGACTTATTGACCCGACCTCGTACTTACAACCATAGAATGTCTGCTCACCAGGTTGTCTGCTGTTGTTTTGGCGCGTAGTTAAAGCTAATTGAGCACGTTTTGGTTGTTTGGATTATTTAAAAGTGAAATTAATTACATGGGTACATACATATATATAAAACCACTTATATACAAAGGTATCTGTGAATATTTATCTCAATTTTTTTTATTAAATTTTCGGCCAAGAATAATTTTGGAATTTTGAAAAAAAAGTAGAAAATAGCTTTTTTTGAAAACATGTGATAACTTTCAGTTTTTCCACCAACCTTTTCAGTGATAGCAACCTTGTTTGAAAACTTTCAAAAATGGGCGTTTGAAGAGCGAAAAAGTGTAGGAAATTGTCTAACCTTAGACTCATTGCCAAGTAAAGCGTTTACGGCGCACTAAACTCGAGTTTAAGGTTTTGAGTTTGTGGACATGCCTTCATTAATGTGTATGAAACCCTGAGTTTAAATTAAATTGTTTTATATGCATACATATATATTGGGTTGTTCGGAAAGTCATTTCGTTTTTTCCCGCCAGAGGACTTAATTACGTTTTTTCGAAACTAACTTCGCACTTAAGCCCCATAACCATTATATGTCATGAGAGCTGATATTGCAAGGCTTGTGTGTGAAAAAGTTCTATTAATTCTACCCAGTAGTTTTTGGTTGGTGCCTTTTTAAATATGGAGAGCAATAAGCAGCATTTTCGTCATATTTTACTTTTTAACTTCAGAAAAGGTAAAAATGCTGTCCAAGCGAGAAAAAAATTGACGGATGTGTATGGAGAAGGCGTGTTAACAGTACGCCAGTGCCAGAACTGGTTTGCAAAATTTCGATCCGGCAATTTTGATGTCGAAGATGCACCACGGTCTGGAAGGCCGGTCGAAGCTGACAAAGATGCGATAAAGGCATTAGTTGATGCAAATCGGCGAATCACCACACGAGAGATCGGTGAGAGGTTAAATTTGTCGAATTCAACTGTTTATGGCCATTTGAAAGGCATTATACGAAAACTGTCTTTCATGTTCGCCAAAAAAAACGAAATGACTTTCCGAACAACCCAATACTATGAAGAATTATAAAATTATTCTTCAAGACGTCAGAAAATATTGAAAAACAAGTCTATATCTTCATAAACACCAAAACGTGTTTAAGGCGTGTTGACGGACAATTTTTGTGCAACAATCTCGTGAATAGTGTTTAATCCTGTACCCAAGCAGAGCAATAAATGAGTTTATGGTTGCGTAATTTTGCGAAATTATGGAGTTTTTTCGATGTGGTGTTTAAGATGTTTAAGGTGTTTAAGAGAACACGAGTTTTACTCGAAATTTTTTTTTTTTATGTACTCTTCCATGAAAGTGAATTCTCAATACAATCAACGGTTCAGTCGAATTTCATTTCAAACTAGGCTCGTGGTTTCATAACACATAAACATGCTTACAAGTCGCTACAAACTCGCGTTTAAGATTTTGAGTTTACTTATAATCATGCTTCATTGATGTGTTTTTTAGCACAAAATTTTAAATTGGTGGTGTATGCATGTATACTGGGTGAACTATCAAAATATTAATAATATTAATAATAGAAAGGTTTAAGGCGAGTTAAAGGACAATTGGTGTAAACCCATTTATAGTGTTCAATTCTGTACTCGAGGTAGAACAACAAACTTGAATTCATGGTTTTGTATTTATGAAAATATGAGAAAAATTACCTCAATGTTTAAGGAACCTTATTCGGCAATTTTTTTGTATGTACAAACTCGTTTTCAAAGTTTTCAGTTTACGAACAATTATGGAGTTTTTCTGTGCGGTGTTCAAACGCTTCTGAAAAATTTCTTACAAACTCGTTTTCAAAGTTTTCAGTTCACGAACAATTATGGAGTTTTTCTGTGCGGTGTTCAAACGCTTCTGAAAAATTTCTTTTGTGTGAGTTTTGAAACGGAAAAATGTATCTCTTTAAACACCAAAAGGAGTTTAAGGCATGTTAAAAGAAAAATTGTGTGTAATAAACTCGGGAGCAGAGTTTAATGCTAAATACCATATTCAACAATAAACTCATGCTCAAAAATATGTGCTTATAAGTCACAAAAATTAAAGTTAGTTCGCGCTTTAAGAAATTCGTAGTAAGAAAACAAAAGATAAACTCGTTATTTAGCGTTAATCCCAGCAAACAAAAGCCACTTTGTGGCATTTATAATCCAAAACGATTAATTTATTTATGTGCCTAACCGCCTAACTGCGAAATTCCGAAATATTCTCAAATAAATATCTAGGCTGTGAGAGTGTCATTACTTCCGTTAATTGTTTATCAGTAATTTTGTAAATATTTAAATAAATAATTCAATTCTTTTCTCTCGTATATCAGCAGCAATTGTTTTATATTTTACATATGCTCACCAGCGTATATAAGTTATTTCCGTGTGTCAGTGTGTGTGTGTGTGGGCATGTAATATGGCCACCGTGTGCGACGGCTCGTGGCCGTCCGAAGTTTTTCATTTCAATGTTTATTTATACGCGTAACATCCGTAAATAAAATATCACCGGGCAGACAGGCCGGCAGGTCGAGCCGACAGTGCAGCTATCTAGTTAACGGTAAATATGTATATGTTTGTGAACAAATCAGTTGGTTGATAAAAGTCAAACTTTACTCGACCCAAAACGGATGCCGATGCATTACCCAATGGGAAAAGCGTGAAAAGAAAGAAAAATAGAAAAAGTGCTGAATAAAATATGAGAAAAGCGTTGCCACGACTTTAGCGCTGTTTGATGTTAACGGAAATGACAGAGTGTAGGTGATAAATAATGCGATGGAAAAGTTAAATTGCAGCTGTGATGGTAACTTTTGAAGAGATGTGCGGAAAAATTTATTTAGTTTTTCATAAGTAATTATTTGAAATCCCCTTACCTAATTTATATAAAATTCCACGATTGACACAAATATGGATATATATATATATATGTATAGAATTGGGGGGAATATGGTCTATAAAGCACTCTGACTAATGTTGGTATCTTCTAGTTCGTTGAACTTGGGGTTCTTCTAAGATTGGTACAAGCTAAAGTTGAACTTCCTTATTTATCCTTTTTGGTATCCGTTAAAGTGGTTCCACGCTAGATCATAAAATGACCCACTCAGCTCAACTTTGCATGTATTTTTTCAGAAGAACCACCTTTGCTCACTCGTGCTTTTTTTTTGAGTTAATTTTTTTTTTTAAACAAACATTCTGTCATATTTTTTTTTTAGACTGTTTCACCGAGTTCCTTTCGCCAATGAAAAGCCTTTGTGATTACTGCTTAAGGAATTTTTCCTAATTTTTTCTAATAGGTTCTTTGAAAAGAGTTCGAATTGACTGTCTTCCATATTTATTAGTATTTATTATCACATCAAAAATTCCAAAAAGTTGCCTGTTAAAAAATTACCTGTTTCGAATCGAAGTCGGAGTTTATTTTTTAAAGAACTACAATCCTGATATTATTTATAATTTTGTAACATATTCGACTAGAGAAGTATAGTTAGTATAGCTGGCTCTGTTCGGTTCTAAGAGGCTTTTATTCGCATCCTTTTATTTTTAGACCTTCGGGTTCAACAAAGAGCTACTATTTCATAATTCATAGAGCTCATTTCCAAATTGAAGCTTAAAACCGAACGTTTTAGAGAACGTTTAGAAAAGTGAAATGCAGGAAATATGGGGAAAAGAGAGTGGAGCTCAACTCAGGGTAAAACTTAGAACTTGCCATACAACTTTCGAAAATGAATATACCTTAAATTTTATAAGAAATCAGCACTAAATTACAATTACGATCAGGTTTCCTTAAATACTTGAAGTGATTTGTAACATTTCTGGAGAAAATGCTTAAGGGAATTCTTTTTAAAATTGGAAATGTCGTGATCTGAGTACAATCTGTACGGATGTATATATTTTATTAATGGTCTTTTAAGTTACATGTAATAATAGCTTATTAATTTGTTTGAGAAAATTACATTTGTGGGTTCTCGGTGTAAATATTATAATATAATAGTACTGAAAAGAGGGTTTATATACTTTTAAGGCAAAATGTGTGGATGTAAAAAAATGTTTCAAGACAACAAATCCAACCCTTTTGTTAGTGTACCACTCAGTTATGGGTAAAAATTCTCAAGAAGTCTCGAACTATATTCTCTGTATTGATGTTTTTTCTTCATTTTAAGCTAATTGTATATACCTTTCATAGCGAAATTAAATGAAATTCCTCCTGGGTGTATACCACATATACAATATTAAGAGATATTTACACTGCTTTATACGTAAGTATTTTTCTTTTTCAAAGTCTTATAGCAACTGCTGCTGACAGAACTCTTCCACCTTCTCATACAGTAAGTAAATATTTGTGTAAATATTTGTAAGCAGTTCGTGGAATTCACGAGTCTGTTTACCCAAATATTTCGCAAGCAATATATGTTCACTCAAGCATACACAAAAAAGCAAACCGATATAGTTTATGGCAAGGGCTTCTTGTGACGTTATTCTTGAAATCACTTGCGCATACGCGGTTGTTTGCTTTAACTTCCAGCTTGCATTTTATGCGAATTGAAGTCATGCAAAGAACATTATTGCCGCATAAAATTGATGTATCGTCTCGGTCACAGTGGGTGAGCTGACTTACCAACAAGGCCGTGCGCAAAATGCCTATGCTACATATGAGTATGGAGGCGGCAATTGGAGTCGGATGGTGGTAATTACACATTATATGTTTACCTGGTTTTCCTACTTCATACCACATGCTTTGCTAATTTGTTAAATCAATGACGCTCACCCAACTCTTCAATCAAGACTAACTGCCACCGGCACGACACGAGAGCACAAATGAGCATAAAAATGATGAGGGAGGAAATGAAGGAGGAATGAGTTTTAATACAATTTTTTTTCGAAGCGAAGTCTTTTGTCTGTGTATGTGTGATTTTTGCATAGGTTTTAGTTTTGCGAAAGTATTTTATACTCAAGTGGCTTTTAGATACACTTGCATGCCTGTTAAGTATTTTTATGTCTCTCTGAATAATATTATAATATTTTTATTCATAAATATATGTATTCACTTTAGTAAATATATACAATGCTTTATGAATTCATGAAATATTTAAAAATATTGCCCGTACATCATCCTGGCTTCAGTAACTCAAGTTTAAAGCTTTGTGTTTATGAACAACGGTCAAGTGTTCGCATTGGGGCTTTTACGAAACTCTAAGTTTAATATTACGTTTTCGTATTCCATTCGCATATTAAAAGGTATTGAGGTTAAATTTTACATAAAAAAACTGGTGTATGACAACAGATATGAAAAATGGTGCTCAATGCGAAATAAAATAATTTTTTTATATGATAAACTCCGTGTTTATGAGTGGTGTTTAACCCCAAACGCCACATTAAGCTCGAATTTATGGTGAAAAGTGTTAATTACTATCACTGGTGTCGTTCGTTCATACCAAAGTCATCCTTATCATTAATGATTTGAAACTGGAAAAGTGTTTCGCTCGTAATTGAGTGCCCTTCGTGCCGGCTGTGTTTAAATATGTCAATTAGGTCAGAAAATTAAGCTTTTAAATTAAATTTTAAATGGTCTTAAAGAGTTTACTGTTCACACACACTCAATTTACTTTGCAAAGTTGGTATTTGATACATATACCCGGGAGTTCTGATATTTTTATGGTCGGGAAAATAGGCAAAAGTATAACTCTAAAGCTAATTTTATGTAATTTTAAGTTAAAAAAAAATGCTATTGGGGCAATTAACTACTTAATTAGTTCACTTAAGGCTTTTGTGTGTCTTATTTACTCTCAATTAAGGCTTAAGTTGTTGTAATCAGCTTTTAAATTTTCCGTTTGATAATTAATGGATGAAAAAAAACTTCATAATGAATTAAATTTTTTTCTTACCATTTTTCTCATTTATGACCACTGAAAGTAAAGTATAATAATTGGAGCTGCCTATATAAGCTACAGCAAATTAACGGCAAAATTAATGAAGTATCATTAATGAAATGAGTTTGATATCCATAGAGACTAAGCATCTATCGAAGGTTTTACCAGGTATTCACCAGCTAATTTTCCGGACCCAATAATGGTATATCCAGTGTTACAGATTGTTTCATTGTGTTATAATTGCCCTTTAAGCTTTAGCAGATCCGCCTGCCGAAAGTTCTATTCTGTTTAGTGAAATCCATAATCTTCAAACTCGATAAAGTTGCAAATGATTTAAGCCATATTTCAAACATTGAAAATATTAGTTGTGGGTGTGGTCTTATATGGATTATTCTAAGGTTATTTTCGGTTGCGAAAATATCGATATCAAATATATATATATATATTATACACATATATATAAGTATATAAATATCTATGCGCCACTGCTAATTCCTCACCGTTAAGCACATAAATAAAACGCTCGCTAGCAAGAAAGAATCAAATTTAGGTTAAATGTTCGCGACTCCCACCAATTTTCTGTGCCACTTTTTGCAAATTTTCCTACTTCGTGGTAGCGGCTAACAGAACAGAAAATTGCACAGCGGGTCACGAACATGCACACAAGGAAACAAATGAACATGTTGAAGGAGCAACCACAAACAAATAGAGCTGCGAACTGCTACCGATAGCTCGCTGTTCGTGATTAATTTTTTTCACTCACACACACACACACACATACGCACTTATAGACGTATGTAGGCATATGTAAATGAGTGTGCGCTTGCATTTGACGGCGTGTTGTTCGTTCGCCGCGCTCGCTATTTTTGCTTCGCGCTCAAGGCGTTGTTTCCGGAAGATGTTTGACTAAGTCAGCTGCATGCCACCGCTCTAGGGCATGAACGCCAACGCTCTCACTTTGCTTCGCACTTCGTTCGCCTATGTGTTTGTGTGTGTGTGTGCGTGTGAGTGTGTGAGTGACTTCGTTAATGTCCTCGACTGTGTTATCAGCCGCGGACTTTGCGTGCTGCAGCTGCGCCTCGATATAATGTATTCACTATTGTTTTGGTGTCAGGCACACAGGCTGTTGTTGTTGTTGTTGTTGTTGTTATTTGTGCATCTGTTTTTGGTGTGTGCTTAATATGAAAATCCATAAAATAATTGAGGGTAAAAATAAAATGTTTTCTAACAAAAATGGGCAAAGAAATAATAGCGAATTAACCAAAGCAAATGATTGGATAAACACACACACATACATTATGCACACACACAAATACACTCACTCAAAGCGCTGTTGACTCAATTTCTTTAAGTTAAATTGCAAATATGCCTTTTAAAGCTGCTGACTGTTGCGGGATGGGGAGACGCCAACGAACGGTTTGTCTTGTGGTGGGCCTCAACCGTTACACTAGCACACATACACAAACATAAAGCGGCTTTTATCTATGTGCTAGCGCAAAAACAATCAAGCTTGTACACACACACATTCATACATACATTCACCGTTATAAATTGCTGTACATTTGGAGCGGTAGAATTGTAGGACGACTGTTCGTTCGGTTCACTTGCACCAAAGTGATGGATGGTTGAATGGTTGGCTAAGTAGATTGCATGGAAGTATGTATGTATGTGTGTGTGCCAGTTGCTGTTGTTTTCGTTGGTTGCAAGGAAATTACGAAGGAAAGTTGATAGCACGGCGCTGGGTTGTCGGTTGTTGGCGTACGGCAGCAGTGAGGTAACGGAAGTGGAACATGGGAAATAGAAAATGGGCAAAATATATGTTGATACACCGGAAAAAATGTATTATATATTTGGAAAAAAAGAAAAAAAAAAATAAAATAATAAAATAATTGGAAACTAGAAAAACAAAAAGGGAAATAAGGAAGTTAGTGTTCAAGGCCAAAGTAGAAACAAAATTAATGAAAATAAAAATGAAAATGACGCAGAACGGAAAATAATAACAGTAAAAGTGAAAATTGTTAGATGAACGAAAGTGATATGGGCGCTGAGAAGAGTGACGAATTTTTGGTAATAAAAAATATTTCTTCATAAAAATATAAATAAATGAAAATAAAATAAATAAATAAAGTAAATGTAAAAATGCTAGTAAAACGTACTGCAGGTTGACGTGCGCATTGGCAAGAGTAAAAATTGTGAAAAACTTGCCACAATACAATTTATTTTCTTATAAATATATATATAAATAGAAAACCTTTTATTTGTTTTGATGTTGATAACTACAAAATAACATATTTCTTGATAAAAGTTGACAACTGTTTTAGAAAAATTTAGATAAGGATTTTAAGAGGCAAATAATTAAATATTTATCTCGATTAAATTGAAATTTTATTTTTATGATAAATTCTTTTTTTTTAATTTTACGTTTTTTTTTTAATTTTTTTTTTTTTTTTATATTTAAAAAAAGTTTTTTCTAAAAATTTTCAAAGCTATGTTGCCCATTAATAATCGAATTTTCTCTGTATATTAAAAGTCACTAGCTAAAATAAATTCAATATACTAAAATTTACATATATTTGCATTTGCCTACATTTTGGCGCAAAGATAAAAATATTATTGGTGGCAATTAATTAAATAAAAAACAAAATTAATTAAAATTAATAATTGCAAAAAACATTCAAATTAAATGTCACCATAAACTTAAAAACGCTGTGTCATAAATTTTTAATTTTTTTAAGTTGAAAATTGTTTGAACAAAATATATATGAAGTTTCAGGAGACAAATATTTAAATATATGTATTTCGATGAAATGGCAAGAAATTAAAGTTTGTGGCAATATAAAGGCATCAAGTGATATAATGTCTCAAATTTATATTGTTGTTTCCGAAAGGGTAGAAATACTCAAATAATTTTTTTTAGAACATTTTTTTTTTTTCAATTTGTTGCAAGTGATTACTTATAACCAATAATGTTCAGCGGATCTACATTTTCACTTGTTAATTAAACAATTTCTAGCATATGCTATATGTTTTATATTAAAACACTTAATGATGGCTAGTTAAAATTAACGGAATTTATTTAGCGCAATTGAGCAGAATTTATTACTTAAGCCTAAAAAGCATTATACAGCGCCATAAAGTAATTTTCATCTGCTAAAATATGTACGGCCCTTAACCCCCACTGCTGCTATCACATAGCGTGAAAAATTTATACAAATTTATTTCACTCGCCAGACAAACGCTGGCAAGCGTACGTAAAAGCCTTCACACACACATACACACATACACACGATGAAATGAAAATAATTTAAAAGTAATTCCACTGAAATGGCGCATAAAGGATTACCAACGAGAAGGCATTCTAAGTAACTACTTGCCATGCAGCTACTTAGAAAGTTTGGTTGCTTTTGTTGGTTTTGAGGCAAAACGGCTTTCTTCAAGTAACTAACTGTCAGCCACAATACAAACATATATATATATAGATATGTATGTATATACTTATATGATGACTGTATTGTAGGCCTGTGGCCTGCGACGAAATAATTTGTAGTGCATGCAGGTTTACAATTGTATTTCGATTCATGTCTATATTTGAATATATGTTTCTATATATATATGCATATGGACATTAACCTTTCTGAAATTGAAAAAAATGCAAAACCCGCAATGGAAAATTAGTGCACATGTCTGCAGGTGTATAAAATGAAATTGAATTTTGATTTATTATAAAATGTTTTTTTCTATATATTTCAGATTTAAATAAATATCTTTTTAAATTTGTTTAAGAATTTATTGATATGTTTTTGTGTTTGTTAATATTTATTTTAAGGAAATAATAATATATATATGGTTAATAAAATATAAGTAATGGTAGATAAACAGTAATTATTTTAAAGCTGTAAGTCTTCCTGAACAGTTTGGAAAAGCAATTTAATTCGAGCTTCTCGGAATTATGATTACCATTTGTTACAGAGAAAAAACAAAACTAACTTCGTATAAATTGTTATCATCCTGTGGTTGCAGAATACTAATTCAATATTTGAAAATAATGAATGAAAATTGTTTTTTTATAAAATCTGTTGAGAAGCGAAAATATTAGAAGATGAAACATTTGAAAAAAGACATGTTTTAAAAAAAATCTGCAAATTTTTTTAGTTCTCGGAATGTATATATATATAATGCAAAAAACTTAAGCTATTCAATAATTCATATTCAATGAGCTAAACTACAGTGATACTTTGAAAGGAAATAAAAAAACTAAACATGTTTTTACTTATGCAGTTGTGAAACAAAAAGCTGAGAAATTGAAAACTTCGAAACTCTTAAAAAATATTTTCAAAAGACTTTCTTATTTTTTGTTAAAATATACCTACAAAGCTTAAGCTATTCAATAAGTGCAGACCTTGGTTTCTTAGAAACTAATTTTTGAAGCCTTTATAGATAAGCTTTTATTCTAAACTCATTTAGAAACGTTTATTGATTGTATCTTAAAACTTACTCGCAACATGTTTTCCTGAGTCCAATCAAGTTGCTGGGAATACGTCGCCTACATTTTGGCGCGATGAAAAAAATATTATTGGTCAATGTAGATGTTTGGAAAAAAAAATTATCCTCTACTAAAGAGAAAAGAATAAAAATTATTTTATTTTTAATTTGAAAGAACAAAAAAATAATTAAATATTAAGTCACAAAAAAAAAATATTAAATAATAAATAATAAATAAAAATTAAAAATTAAAAATAAATGTCCTCCAAAAATTATAAACGCAGTGCTATATGCATTATTTTTGTCTGAAAAAAAACTATTCCCAAAAATTTTTTCGAATTTTTCTGCGTTTTATAATAAATGGAAATAATAAATATTAAATCCATTTTCTTTTATATTAAATGAAATATTTTAACCTACCTTATGTAATCCGGTCAATCATACTTATAACATTCAAATATTTAAATATTTTGCCTTTATTGCTGTTGTAATTTTTTATAGACACGTAATCTATCAAAATTGTAAGTAACATTGCTATATATATGCCCGGTAAATTTATACATATGTATGTGTGACATCAAAGTGCGCTATTGTGATTAAGAATTTAGCAACGGACATTTAAACAAATATATTGAGACATATAAAACACATACAAAAGGAAATACAACACAAAAGAAAGCAAGAAGGCAGATAGATATTTTTGAATATTGCTTTCGAATTGCACACTTGCATATAGACAACATATAGACATACAATAAATGTCCTTTCGAATGTAAGTTACTACATATATATAGGAGTACATGTGCAAACACACTCTGTGGGCATGTGTGTATGTGTTGAGGCCTGCTTGTGGGCCGCCTGCCTGGCTAACTGATGCCGAGTGCTCGACGTCTCACTGTCTATTGTAAATGTATTGTTATTGCCATGCATTGTTGTTGCTGCAATTGTTGTAGAGGCCACTGTAAACAGGACACAATCCAAAAGTAACCATAAATGGCAGCAAACATTAAAATCACTGTGCCTACCCCGCTTCCCTACCAACATATAAATACATAGATGTCATCAATCAGGACTCGTGCCCTCCGCTACCATTGTTGAAGACATTGTTACATTTTTCGCTTGCTTTTATTGCAATTGTATTGTTCGCCCATTCCTTTTTTGTTATTGTACAAAGAAGCGCGCAGCGAAGCGTGCGTAAACTAGCGAAGAGGCAAGCGATAACCCGGAAATTCGAAGGACAATTTTCGAATACTTACCAAATGTATATTGTGGAAATTAAAACTATAGAGAGCAGGAAGAGAGTAAAGCGCTCTCTTTGCAGTTTTTTGAATTTTTTTCCTTGCACAACTTTGGAGCCCTCAAGCGCCTTGTGGCAACAGCTGAGCGCTATTGGAAATTTATAATGTATGTATATGTGTTTGTGTATGATTGCGCAAAAATCAGCTGTCACGTGGCCGCCTCAAGGTGTGAATATTTGTTGTAATTTGCACAAGTGATGAGTATTTCCCCAAAGTAAAAGCTGTGAGTGTTGCTCGCAGCCTCCTCTCTCTCTCTCTCTCGCGCGCGCGCTCTCTCTTTCTCTTTTTCGCAACATTTTACAGTGCCACGCATGCGCTTTGTGCTGTTTACCAAAAAGTTTTCGAAATCGAATTCGAACATTACTCAGCTGCTTCGCCTACGCTTACTTTCGGCCATATTTTGCACCCTCTCTCTCTCTCGCTCTCTGTAACTACAAAAGCTTAAAGTGAGCTCAATATTTTTGTACACACATACTTATACTTATGTATTAGAAATATTTGTGTATGTGTATGTTCCGTATGTATGTATGTGTGTAAATAGTATATTCGAAGTGCTCCTTTTTCCATAAATATGCCGGTATGCCACCGTGTGACCACGTTTAGTCATATATATGTATATCCAAATATATATACATATATATATTTACATACATACATACATATTTACTATGTTAGTGTGTCCATGCGCTTGCCTAGTGTGTCGTCATCTAGTAAGCGTTGTTTGTTTTTCCTATTGAATTATCATATTGTGTATGTATGTGTGTATATATACATATGTATATATGTATGCGTTTGTGAAGCCTTTACCTCCGCAAAACTTGACTTCCTGTCGCATATATAGCTTATTCGTACCCTTGTTGCCATGGTGCACCGAAAGTTGCCTCTATATGTAGTATGTGGTACAACAATAACAACAAAAACTATAAAGTTAATATAAAAACTTAGCAGTCAGCCAAATTTTATGCTGGCTTCGCTGTCACGATTTTTGCACAGAGGATGAGGAGCGCACTCTCACAAAAAGTGCTTGAAAGTCATCGTGCAAATGCAACGTTGCATTGAGTTTACCGTAATAACTGCAACAACTGCTTGAGTACTTAAAAGAAATAAATGCGATAATTTTAATATTTATGGTAATGCCGCATTAACGTTGAAATGTTTGTTGGTATAAGTCACTTTCCTAGGAATGTCCTCTAAATTACACGGCAGGACAATTTTTTAAGAGCAACCAAGATTATTTTAAGGAGCTTGGAAGCCTAACTAAATACTTCGCGTGATTGGCTAGTTTTCGGTACTAAACTAAACTGAGAGAGACTCCTTTTTTAATCATTGGTTCATACTTATTAATTAATTTAATTTCAAAATATTATTTTGATTATCTAGAGCAAGTCAAATATCCATCTTGTCTGAATTTACTTCTGACGGGGCAATAAATATTTTTAAGATATTTTAATACCAATATGGATCTCTCGCTTGAAATGGAAACCAAATGAGGCTTTATTAAATAGAGGTTGTGGTCAAGATGCCTATTTAAATGGGTCTTATCAGTTTTAAGCCAAGTCCAAAGGGCTGATTGATTTTATTGCATATTACTTCTTGTGACAGAAATGCATATTCCCGGAGTGACGGCATGACTTCCCGACCAACGACCGCTTTTTTCGAGGAAGAAGCATTGAGAACCTGCAACTAATGTCAGTGTCGACCTTTAATCCGAACTAAATCTGTCCTATCATCATATACCGATTCATCCCGTCGAGTCCTATCCGATCACCATATGCCGTCCTACCTTTGTTGGTCTCAGAGGTCAGACTTATACAATGCTTGTCACACAAATTCCCTTTCGGCCCTGACCACCTTCGTCTTTCTCCGAGTCGTAGTTGCCTGTTTAATTTAAGACCACATTTCTCCGCTGCTGAGATCATCCACTTTTATAAAAAAAAATTTTCTGTATGATTTTTGATTAATTCTACTGTTCGCTTTCAACTCCACATCCCTACCACTTGGGGTCACACGCTCTGTATGTTTGTCAATAGCTTTTATTTGCTTCTTATATTTCTAAGCCTTGGGTTGAGTGGTGTATTAATCCTATATAATTGCTACATTTGTGCATATTTGTGTCTATCCTTAACTAGAAGTAGGATTTCATCCATATATATATATACAAATACATATACATATATTACATAAAAAGAATTTTTATTAATAAAAAAAGAATAAAAAAAAATTTTCTATATTAATTGAGTTAATTTAATTTTTTTGCTAATAAAAAATGTAACTCTCTCTCATCCTCAAAAAATTACCCTCATCATTTACAATTACATCTCTGAAGGATGCTCCTAAATCTGTCGCATGTGTGTATAGCTTATGGCAGCGTAAGATTACCTAAGCTTAGAGCTGTTTTGTAGATAATGTCAACAATTTGCAAATGATTACCTATTTGCGCACAGATTCACATGTGTGTGTATGTGTGTGCCTTTGTTTGAGTTTCACCGCAAGTTTTAAGCGCCGCAAGCCCTCGGCGTCTCACATACACGCAGTGGCATTTTGCTTAACACGCATCCTTGAATTAAGTCAACTTCATTCATATGCCTATAATATACATACATACATATTATATGTACATATATACATAAAGGCATATAAGTGCAGAGTGTGGCAAGTGCTGTGTTGCTGCTAAACTCACTATGCGGGTCTGCCCTCTGTTAAGTGTCTCTAATTCTAAACTTAATTATATTTGTGTATTTTGGGTTAAATTTACGATTCTGACAAAATTTTCCGCTTGTTTTCCGTTTTGTTAATAGTAAGCGCTTTCAAGCATATAAAGCACAAATTCTACAAAAGCTAACTGTACACTTTGAGAAAGTTGTTTCCCTGTTATTTGTTTTTGCTTTCACTTGCGAGAAGAAGGAGGTCAAATTTGTTAATTTGCGGTGCTATTTAATGGTAATTGTTTTAAGAAATTTAAGTTTATAATTGAGAAGTGTTTATTTTAATATAACAATACAATCTAAATAGAATTAAATGCTCTTTTATATGCTTTGCGAGACAGTAAAACTAATGCTTATTACTTTTCTTACATTTCAGGTAAGCCAGTTCAATTGATAGACGCTTGAAGTGCAATAATTTAGTGGTGTTAAGAACTTAAATGTGGTAAGAAATAAATTGCACTAAAAGCAATTATAATTTTTTGTTTTCAAAACTTGTCAAATGAGGAATTTAATTAATAATTTTTTCAAGTTTATACAGAAGAAAGGTAAACTGTAAAGAATTACTTTAATTTATAACATAAAAATGCGTACTAACGGTATTTTATTTTAGTTAACTCGGTCTGTGGTGAGACCATTAAGTCTTGTTAATAATAATTGATTTGAAGCGAAGATACCAGAACATAGAGAGCGCTTTAGCAGAGCACCGGAAGAGAGTTGAAGCAGCGCTTAAAAATATATGTATTCCATGAACTCTGTGTTGCTAAATGTTCGCACTTGAATCCTTTCGGTTTTCATGGTAAAAGGACCTACATATCTTTCGTGGAATATTTATAAAATTCAAAGAAAATAAATTACCTGAAAGTGCGTCACCCTAATCTCATCGACCTCTAGAGAGTTTCTTTTTACTATTTTGAAGGATTTATGGTCAGTAGATTTGAGAGATAAAAGGGGCGACATTTTTATTATTATTTTATTTTGGTTCAGAGTAGTTACTTGTAGTCAGTTATCATATTGACCACCCCCCTTCGTGCATTCAGGCAAACTGTGTAGAGTTGTTGAACTGTAGAAAATGCAATTACATAAAATTTTTCTACAACAATAAGATAAAAACATATATAGGAAAATAACTGCATGTAGAAATAATTCTATTTACTACGCTAGAAAAGCTACCGAAACTGGTTAAATTGGTTATTCAAGCGGTTGACTGGGATCGATGCCTTATTACCCTTACTATGCAGAAATACCCTGCAATATCTGAAATAATCTGTTGCAAACCCAGAGTGTCTACTCCCTTTAATAAAATGATAAAATATGTTAATAACTTGAAGTAATTTAATGACGAAAAATACCATTGAAAGACTATAAATAGGCGTAGTAAAGAGATTCTTTTTCTTGAAACTATTTATTCTGGAGGCGTCATAAATTCACACTATTCACTTATTCATTTATCTCACGCTTACTTATTAATTTTGAAATAAGTAAAGACAAAAAGCAAAAGTGTTAAAATTCACCAGTTTGCTACTTTGACCTACAGTGCGTATGAGTAACCAACATGTAACGACTCTGCCTTGAGTCTTGCGAAATAAATGAAAATTTGCGTTTTGATAGACTTAATTCTTCATTTTGGCATTCTTACTTACAAGAAAATACAAATCTCTAGAACATTCTTCTAACGCTTTCAGTTTTTTAAAGCACTAATTACTCACTAACACACTAACTAAAGTGTGTTAAAGTGTCTGATTCAAAATTAAAGCATATTCATTAATATAAAAAAACAGAAAATATAACAAACAAAAAATAAATCGCCAGTATAATAAATATATTTTATTCATTTATTATAAACATTTTGACAAATCACGCTCGCAATTTGCTGGTCGAAAGTGAGATGTGCGCCGACTGATTTGATGGGATCACGCCATGCTTGATCATGCTAACACCACCAGCGCATAAATCGCGCATACAATAAAATTTATATTTAAATTAAATTTTTTATAAAAATTTTAAGTCAATAGCTAGTCAAGTCGAAAGCTTAAGTCAAAAAGCTATCAGCGCACATTTATGCACATATTGATATACATACACACATGCAACAATACTTTCTGCTGTTGTTTTTACACCCTTGATTAACGCGCTTGCGAAATAAGTCATTTTTGGCATGGAAAAAATGCAATAACAACGATTTCTGACACCACTACAAACTTAAATACTTTGAGCTTATGGCTGCACTGTGTCTTATCACGAACACAACACTAAGCCAAAATGGAAAAAATATGTGCTTATGGCAATCCAGCCGTTTCTAACTTGGAATAAACAACTTTATGATGATTAGCACACGCGCCAAAAATAATCCAAATAAGCGTGTGACCGGCAGAACACCATGCGTACTGCACAAATATTATGCGAGATTAGGGCACACACACACACACACTCACACATACACACACACATATATATATATATATATATTTATTTTTTACATATATACATCAATGCAAGCGTTTGTATGTTTGCTCTTCGGTAGTTTGAATGGTTGAATGACAAGCGGGCTCCCCAGGCTATTAAATAGCCAGAGGTACAATATATATATTTATGTATACAATATATATAGATAGTAATATACATGTAATTGTATATGAAGATATGATCTATATCAAAAGCCTTTTGTGAATCCAAACGTCAGCTTTATATATAAAAATGCCCGCCAATGTATTATATACACATCCATTTATAGACAAAACCAACAATGAAAGCGCTTGCATTGTTTACTTGCAAGCCATTAAATCATGCGCCCACAAAAACGTTTAACTTGTGCGAATGAATTTCAATGCTACAATTAAAATCATACACGCAAATATATATACATATAGATACATATAGATATATACGTCCCTGCGCTGGAGCATTCATCCTCATACGCGGCAACAAGCTGAAATTGAATAGAAAAATAGAAATAGGCATTGAAATAATTAGCGCTTCCATGTGTGTGTGTGTGTGTGTATGTGTATGTGTGGGTGCAAGTGTATTGGTGCACATATTAAATGGCCATTAGCTGCAGTGCAAAGGCGTTCGGGTTGCATGCTGTGCAAGTATTATTATAATAAATTTAAAATATGCCCTCGGGTTGAAATAAATGAAAAAGCAGATTACTAATATACAAATAATTTATTATCTGCCACACAAGTGATTACCATTGTATTTTATTTTTCATATTTTATTGAAAGGCAGGGCATTAAATTCAATTAAATTTTGTTATAATTCATAATTAATTTAATGACTTATTTTTATATCAGTTTTAAGATTGATGGTGTGAATTAATCACGGGCTGCTAAATTATGCATTTTGTTGAAGTGTTCACTATTTTATGCATTTTTTTATTTGTCAGTATATTTGTCAGTTATATATATGTTTTCTACTAATTTTTTGTGATGGGACTTCTGCGCTTATTGTTTAAATGCCTTATGGAAATATTTGTATTCACTGTAGCTTATTATTAGTTATCCAAAAGCACACTGCCACCTGAGA
This sequence comes from Bactrocera minax, assembly GCA_021498325.1. NCBI lineage: Eukaryota > Metazoa > Arthropoda > Insecta > Diptera > Tephritidae > Bactrocera > Bactrocera minax. The sequence goes on from JAKEEE010000001.1 coordinate 8,466,086, forward strand.
CTAGTTTTATTCATTTAGTCGTTAATTAGACTCTCTTGTCATGTAATGCCCCCTCACAAAAAAATTAATGAATAAATAATTTAAAACAAAAAAACCATTCATATCAGCATATAAGCCATCTTCGATTCGCCAAGTGATTTGAAGCGCGTTGTAGCGAACAGAGAACTGGTATAAAATAAAACAATTGGCGTAAACAAATAGAGATTGCATAGCCAGTGATTATACCACTTCGACATGGCGTTACATGATAGTCGGTTGATAGTAACTAGAACGGATTCAGAATTTTATCTCATCAAAGACTGTCAATTCGGCAAAACTCTATGAAAATACTTGGATCTCCACAACAAAAGCAACCACAATCACTCGAATGAGGCAACAATATTCCCTCTTTTATTGACTTCAGCTCGATAACTTTGTGTTGTGTATTAAAGTTCTCAGACGAAATAGGAGAACAGAGCACGAAGATAGCGATCAGAATAGTGACGAACCGATTAAGGATCTATATATGTAAATTTGTACACATTTATTTTACAAACCAGCTTATGACTATGACTGGTCTATTATTACTATATACTACTATGACGTATTCGTACTATACTATGACGTATTCGTCCATTCGAATGAGAATTTTCTCGATATATACGAATATACCAATATGCTTCTTTTATTTTACACTTTTTGAATTTTCTTTAGGGGATTTTAATAATTTATTTTGTTGTACACACTAAGGATTACTATTACATAGGCTACTTATTTTAGCTTTTGTTTAGCATTTCAGCTCTTAATTGGGTTTAGTTTCGAGGGGAGCTCTACGGGATATCGTACTTTATACCCCTGGCTCTAATAGCTATTGTATTGTATTGTAAGTATGCATGAAAATTAAGTAATTGTTTTAAGTAAATCATATTATTATTATATACACAGAATATCTCTTTTAGCGGTATAGAATTTCTTAGAGCGGTATTTATGAAATCGGCTGTCAAATCGGCGGTCAAAGTAAACCCATGTGTTTGACATTTTTTTTCAGCAAATTTGGTACAAATTACCAGGCAAAGATTCGCACAAATGCAAAATTTGAAAATGGTGGAAAATTATTGGAAAAAATCGGCAAATTATAGGCACTTTTTTACATTAAATCGTTTTCAGCGTTGAAGCATATTTTTAACTGTGTCGTGAATAAACCAGCGATAATGTTAAATGGTTCCAACAGGACCGTGACGTTTGAAATCGTCACTTTATAGCGACAAACTTGCTTGCTGACCAAAACATATCACAAAATCTGCCTGTTATTTAAAAGTAAATTTATATAATTCTGAAAGAACACCCAGTACTAGAATTTAATAAATGCAAAAGAACTCAATAGATACTATTAAGTAGGTAGAAAGCCTTTACTGTTATATTTATTCCAGAAACGTATTATTTTTAATGGAGGGGGGCTTCAATTTCATATTGCAACTTCTCTCATCTCTACACAAAGTGCTCTTGAGAATGTGCTCTGAACTAATTTTAAAAAGTTTACAAGGTCTACACATGTTCCTCTATCACCTGCCCATGCTTTACAACTATCAACTACATATGCTCTTTTAACAAATATGACTGTGAATATATATCATGTGAAATGAAAAAAAAAAACAAAACTGATTTATTTTTCGCGCTTCCTTCTTTCTCTCATCGCATTTACCATTCATCGCTCGCACATTCGATGTTCACACCGAGTTACATTTCGCATCTACTCGTGAAGGTTTATTTTTATTTTTTAGTGTGAATGTATATGTGTGTGTGTATATTCACTGATTATTTGCAGCGCTGTTTAGTTAAGTTTGCTTTTCTATTTCTATTTGCTTACTTATAGAATACATATGTATGTATACAGCAGCGCCAATAATAATTTGTTCAGCGCTCACATGATTCTAATTTTCATTTCATTCGAACTATTTGCGTTGGAGCGCGCGCACACACACACACACACACATACAATTTTCACATAAGTGCTGTTGTTGTTGGTTTTCATTTTTAATTTTTCGTTTTTCTGATTTCTGATTTCTGATTTTCGTTGGGCATATCTTATGGCACAGCATGAAAATCACCACGATTGTGAATTGGATTGGAGTGCAATTTGTTGTTGTTCCTGTTGTTGCCGTCTCGTTGCGGACATGTAAACACACGTGTGTGTGCGGATGTGTGTGCTGTACTCTTATTTGCTTAGTGTGATGCGATGTTTGCGCATATGAGTTAATTTTTTAAAACAACCCATTGGGCTATCACTCAGCATTTTAATGAAATTATGCTAATGTTTTGTAAATAGCAAATACGTATTTTTTTCTTCTACATTTTTATTAAATCGAGAGATAATTGCGCTTATATATTTCATTGATGTGTTGGCAGTCGAGAATTTTTATATAGTTTTTCTTTCTTAAAATTGATTTTTCATTTCAAAAATGATATTGTGTTGATTGAGCATAGCGTTTTTTGTTTAGAATTTAATTTTTTAAATATATATTTACATATTTTGTGTTTTTAACCATAAACTCTATATTTTAGCATAATTTGAAAATCACTTAAATAAATTGTATTTTGCTTTAGTTAAATGCATTCCTTATTTATTTATTTAAATGCCACATTACTTTTGATATGCGGCTTAAATCACCAGCATGCATCGTTATTTTGTTTATAATTTAAAAGCTCCATAAAGTTTACGTTGAAATATTTGCCTTTGAATTATTTGTTTATAAAATAATGTATATAGTAGATTATGTAAAATATTTTCTTTTTTTTTTCGTTTTCTCTCATTTGAATTTTATTTCCTTCGGTGTTGCCAGCTATTTGAGGAAACATTTTGTATATACATTTGCTGACTGTTTTATGACATTGACTAATTTTAAGACCTTTTATTGGCTTTTAGTGACCATATATGCTTATATATTAGATCTTTGTTATTTAGATACATTATATCTACTTCTTGTTTAAAAATACAAAGTATACCTGAAATATAAAAATTATGGCATGCCTGTTTTTTGCTATTAAAATCACTATCTCCTACGACGTTTCTTAATTCAGAACTCTGAAAAGTGCAAAAATATCATAAGCAGCCGGAGAAATTTTAAATTAGAGATTCTCTCAAATAATACGATCTCTGAATAGATTAAAAGATTGTCTCTTATGTAAAAAATACGCTAATATTGTAAACTTAGAGTATATGTTTACGCCTAAAAGTCTGCTCTATAAACTGCTTAAAGCGCCACAAATATTAATTTATTCAGAGCACAAATTCTTGTAAGGCAAATACAGTAAAAGAGAATAGAAACGGTACAAGGATTTGGTTTGCTTAGGAAGATACGTAACCAATTTTGTTAGGAATGCCTAAAATAGATCTACTTTTCTTTGAAACTTTGTTAAGAGTGTGCACATTTTTTCCGAAAACCTTAACCGAAAACATTATAACATACAAAGATATGGGTTAAATCCTAAAGCTATGCCATAGATATAGAAAACTTTTACTGTGCTTCTCATTATACAAGCGCAACGAAATAGAATAGAAATACTCGTGGAATTAGGGTTAATATAGGAAGATACTTAACCGTTTTTCTGAAGAATATGCTTTCCTATCTAGCCTAACAACACTACTTAGAATGAGAGGAACGAGATCCAGAACTTGGTATTGTATCAAGTAAAATTTGTTTTCTTTTTATATTAGTGTGCAAATTAGACATAAAGCAGGTTTCTATAAATTCTTCAGCAACGACTATCTATTTGAAAGCTCTCATATTATGAAACCACGATCATTTTACCGTAGTCTTTGCTATATAAGTTATAAGAACAACTTAAACAGGACCTATTAGTTGCTTCTCCAAGAAAATAATTACTAATATAGGGAGGAACAGGCGACTAATGAGCTCTAAAAAAACAGTAAGGGGTTCCACGAAATCGACTCAATCCTTGTGCATTTTTTAAACAGAACTAAGAATGGGTTTATTATGGGTTAGAAAACTAAAAGAAAATAAATTGATTAATTTGACTTTTCCTTTATCGCGAACAAAAAGGATTTACCATTTTTCGGGGAAATATTAGTTTTTAAATTTGTTGTTGCACGAGCTCATTTACTATACAGCCACTACTATACTCTTCTATATTCATGGCATCTATACAAATACTCCGGAAACATGTAATACGTTTAAAGAATTTCCATTATTCGCTATTTCGTTCAATAAGAAACTTCCAACTGTTTCACCTGCATACATTTCCCTACTTTTATAATTTTCTTCTTAAAAAAAAACGAAATAAATATTTTATGTATAATGCACCGCAAATCAAACTACCAACGTGTGATGTTTGTTATGATAGTCGTAAATTCTGCTGGAATGCCATGAATTTCACTCGTACGAATATCAATTGGCTGACAGAGATTTTCGAGGTGTAAAGTCACGTAGCAGTCAGAGATGAATTGCTTAAAAACAAAAAAAATTTAGATATCTAAAAAAAGTATGTAGGCTATCGTTTATGAAAAGTACAATTTAAATATTTGATTTAGTAAAAATCTTAAAAAATTTAACTTAGTAATGTATTAGTTTTGTTATTTCGTTCATTTACTAAACTCCCATTCAATTCTCACCAGGTTTATAAAAACACTTTTAGGGAGAGCTTAGAGGTATAAGCATGCCTTTGAGCCTGATTCAGTTGTAATTATTTGAAATTAAAACAGCTCTCACGGTATCCAATCCAAAACTAACAAAAAAAAAAAAATAAACGAAAGTAAGCCGAATAACGTTCGGATTTACTGCTTGAAATATGTTCACACACAAGGAGTTGAAAGGCGAAAGTTTTTAAGTACGAAACTAGGAGTTCATTTCTCATTTAAATTAAGTTGTTTACTGGTATTGATTATCTATTTTTTCTCGAAGGTCAATATTTGTGAAAAAGAAAAACTTCGAATCTTTTCACCAGTAGCTCATATTTCAACTTCGGAATGCACTCTGAGTGGCGGGTGTTAGAGTTCACTTCGATGTCTGAGTTCGAACTTGACATTCTTGGCGAAATATCATCGCATATAAGCACACTTTATAAATATTTGAGACTTTTCTGGAAGAAGCTTAGTATAAAACTCAGTATCTGATCATATAACCAAAGAACAATTGAACCTGCATACATATATATATATTCAACCTTTTGAGATCCTCCGTTTAACCTTTGATTATTAGGGAAGAAAAATCCCTTAGTAAATGACCCTTAAAAGAGGTTTCGAAAGGCAAAGAAATTATTGCGTTTTGCAAGCTGCGATAGAGAAAATCTTCATATCTTTTCGTTACAGGGAAGAAAATTAGTATCGGTGAAATTGACAAGCCATTCATTTTCAATAACCTTACATCTATATTTCCACATAGAAGAACTATATACATATAACGACAATAATTATTATTATTCTTATATGCGAGGGTATCGGTTTTAGTCAATGACTATATTATATGAAGATCGTTTTCATATAAGACACCTGTTTGGCGGTGAATGACGCGATATAACCTCAAAATATCGTATGCATGTGCCTTAGAATAACTTCAATATAACTCCAACTTAGAAAGAAATTTGTGAATTTCTATAAATTTTATGTTTAAAAGGGAGAATTTAACAGATTTTAATCTCCCTTTAAGGAAAATAATAGGTATAAACGGGTCTCCAATCGCCACCACACATAGTGACACCCTTTCTAATTTATTCAAAAAAATCAGGTGCAGAAAAATTTAAATAATGCACAATTACTCTACAAAACCACGATGCCAGTTTAACTACACTAATATAGGTACTCCTGCATACATACACACACACTTGCAACATTTATAAAGAGACTTTGTTGCGGTTTTGAGTATAAGAGAAATAGTTGAGCATAAATCAAAGTAAACCTAGGGGATCTAAAGCGTTGAAAACTTTAGCAAACACAAGCAAAACACATTGGAAATGCTGACATCATCGGAAAAAGTTCAAACTAACTTCGTTGGCTTGTCAGTTGGAGAGGAGTACCTGCCAGTGCAAACCGGTAGCGGTTAGTTGCTTGCACAGTTTGCCGGTTGCTTAGCTGCTCGCCTGCCATTAAACCGCACACTGCTGGCGTGATGCGGAATACTACTACACGCGTACATTGAATGCACACAAGCACACACACACACAAACACACATATATATATATATATATTTAAGAGGGCAGTATAAGAAATTTGTCTAGTCTAAGTAAATTCGTATATTTGCGCTTGCTAGTAAGTGCATAATTAAAGGCGAATTCTATGCTCGGTCACAAGTTTAGTCGGCGCTTTCCAGTTTTATTTAGTTTGGTTTCTGTTTAATTTTTGTTGGCGCACTTGCCTTATTTCTTCGTTACACCCACTCAATGGGAAAGAGTTATAATTGTACTAAAGTGTTGAATTAATACTCCACAAATTTTAATTGCAGACAGTTTGCACATTCGTGGTACACACACACGCACGCACATACATTTGTTTGGCAATGTGGTTGTTGGGTTGTTAAGCTTTAATTAAGTGCTGTGTAGGTAATGAAAGGCAAATAGGTTGCAAATTTCGAACAACGATATGCCAGCCACTTGTGCCTACTACAAATATAATTACTTATTACACATGTATGTTTACTTCTAATATGTACTGTTACTTGTTGGCATGAGCGTGTTAATGAAGCGTTTAACTTATTAAACGATTTAATTACCTATATTATACTTTGAAGCGTGGAAAGAATAATTTTAATATTATACTACATAGACTCTTAATTAGAAATACTAAGTGCACGATATTAGGGTATTCAACAATATACAAATAAAAAAACATAAATTTTTTTTTAAATTTCAGATTTCGATATTTTTACTAGTTCATCGATTTTTATGTATATAATTTTTCTGTTAATATTTGAAAGCTTCCACTTTCTTTCTGAGTTATTTTTAACCACTGAAACCCTTTTTTGATGTATTTATTTTATTTTATTTTTTTCATCAAAATTAGTTGTTCCCTCAAATTAATGCTCAAATTAGCGCTGTAATTAACACATAAGGGTCAAATAAGTGAGTCCCTTTGAAAGTCAGTCAAGCCTTCTAACACATCAATAATGTTCATAGAGGACTTAAACGAAACGAACTGTCAAACTTTTGTAGTAATTCTAAGCAAAGCTTCTGCTACTTTCGTACATGACGTCAGGAAATAATGTACATATCTGTCAACCGCTTTCAAAAAAAGTGAAATTACGAAGCTGTTGTAATCTCTATTTCTGAAATTCTTAATAATACATGCATCTTTGATGTTGTTAGTAAAAAGTTGCCAGCGACTATTTTACTTAATTCAATGGTTATCAATGCTTCGTACATTACAGGATCACTTCATAGTCAACATTCTTCACTATTTAACATACATTTTATACAACGTTCATATATATTATTCATATAGAGAAAATTAGTGGTACATTCTGGAGAGAACTCTAATTATATTTGTTAAAAATTGTCCATTAGAAAATAAATTCCTCTCTAGGTAAAATAAAACTCATGAGCGAATCCGCAGGTGAGCACTTCTTTTCATATATTTCAACACAGGGTGCGCTTGTAAAAATTTACTTTGAAGCCTAAAAGTAGTTAACAAATCACAAGAAAACGCTTATATTACACCGATGTTATACTTTCCGAATACGCGATACGAATTTCCGCGAAATGACGTTTCTCTTTAAGTTTCGCTCCAATGCTTTGAAGAAAATATATAACATAGATCGATTTGAATCCTAAAATCTATATGCACATATATATTTTTTTAACTGACTTTTAATTTGTTGCAATATTTTATTGATTTCCGATAAGAGTTCCGAATTAGACCCAGAACAAATGCTTAAAGTGTGTATTATCTTGCTGCAACTGCGGTTGGGGTTAATATTATAAGCTCCAAAAGCGAGTTCATGCCAGCTGTTCCATTATAGATCACATTCGATACTAATTTTCTGGTTTAAAAGTAAAATTTTTACTAGTTCTAATATTTTAAAAGAATTTTCTTGCATTAATATTAGATTAAATAACTTGGAGATCCATAAAAAATATAATAAAATAGTTGAAAGATAAATATATTCCGAACGTACCCAAATTAAGACCCCGATGAGGACTGTCAACACTACAGTATTTCTCAAAATTATTCAAAGAATGTTTTCTCTCATTTCAATAATAAAAGAAATATACTCCTTTGGGATTTTTTGGTTCCTGTTCGAGGACATGTACAAATTTGATCTGACGTTGATTAGAGCCGTAAAACACAGCAGAATTTGAATGAGAAACAAGCTCTAGTTAGAGCAAGATCAGAAGGCTTTATGTACACGTAACATATTTTTATTCGGCTGTTATTAAAAAGTCTTTAAATGTATAGATTTAATAGATAATAGATTTTCATTATATTCGGCAAAATACCAAGGCTAATCCAAAAATAAAAAAATAAAATCAATATACCCTTACTTAATATAGACTTGGCTATCTAAGAGCAAATATTTTTCAACCTAACCAAATTTTACTGAGCGAGACAAGATCTAAACTCAAAAAATAATTAATTTTAAATAGTATTACTACAGTTTAATGTAGTTTAACTCAGTATAGTAATATACTAATATAAGATGTGCCTACGTTAACCTAACCTAAAATAAGTGAAGCCAATATATAATGCGTTTTGGTCGATATAAAATGGCTTTCACAACAGGATGTAAATTTCTTTTTATATATACTCGGAGTATATAGCTCTTATTAGAGGAATTTTAAAATGCAAAATATTTGTTTTTAATCCACTCCTTACCGCAAATCATAGGTCGGATATATGAACTTATATTTCACATTTTAGTTGTAAATTTCACCTCAAAAATATGAATTTAAAAATACTAAACTTATTTAAACTACAGAAACTGATTTTATTTTGAAAATGTTCTATTATTTTAAAAGCTTTGGCTTTTATAGGTGTCTTAGTTGGCGACTAAGACACATTACTAACAATGCAATTAAATTTTAAGAATTAATAAAATCAAATGGTTATTGCAGACATTTTATAGTAAAAGTGTTAGAATTTGTATAATTTGCCAACATTTGCGTCTGCGGCTCATTAAAGTCGAAAAGTGAAAACTTATTTACGAGAACACAAAGCACCCACAACGCTACACGCACACACATACATACATACATGTTTTCTATGTAGCAATTGTAGTAAATTTTGTGCTGCGCATTAAATAATTCCCAAAAGTTTTTGAGCTGAAATAAACCGGCGCAGAACTACAGTGGTAATCTATGGATGAGAGCGATCGTCAATTACCACAATCGCACGACTGATTGTCTAACAATGCGACAGTTCATCAAATTCCCTTGTGATACCTCTAACCACTAGCCCCTAGCCATGCGGCCACCACCTACACCCAGTTGTTATTCCATTTTTTTGTCTTTTATTTAATTTGATGCTTGGAATGAAAGTGACATTGAGGGAACTTAAAGATTTGTGCGAAATTTTCATTTCACTTCAAATTTATTGGCTAATGGCCAACAGCGAATTCGCACCAATTTTGAACCATGCAATATTTTTGCTGCGTTCCAAACGATAACAACAATAATGATAATTGAGCAAATAAAATTAATATGACATATTAATATATGTAAATATCCACTTTTATGCAGGCATGTCGGTGCTCAACTGTATGTCGACATTAGGGTGGTATATTTTACTACATGGAGTGAGGTATTAAGAAGCTTTTGAGCACGACTGAGAAGAAAAATTTCGGGTTTCATTGATATTAATACTTGAAAAAATAGAGAAGCCTCTTTAGATTAGTATAATAACTTGGAAGTTTTTTCAAATATCCTATATTATGGGTAAACAAAACACATAATTTCATCTAAACAGAGGCGAAATTTTTGGATAGTTCCTTTCGCTAAACCTTCAGCCTGACTTTGGTAATATTTCGTGTAAAAATTATAACTTTTAAGAGAACTTTGTAAAATATAATTAACGCTTGTAGAGGTTTCAGTTCACACAGTTTCGGTTATGTATTAACCTAACCTATTCCCACTAAAAACAGCATTGGATTTTGAATGTTTCCATACTTAACTGAATTTCTAAGAACCCTTATTTATTATTAGTGGTGCTTTCAGAAATTTTTGTCCGTATACTTTTCCTCTTTATACAATTAAGAAAATTTGGTTTTTTCAATTCTTAGATTCCTTGGCGATGACCACTTCAAGCAAGCATTTTTTTGAAGTCTGAGAACAAGAGAAAGATGCTGGGAAGCAGCTCAAGCAGATCAAATATTAGTGAATTCAATGAACTTTGTTATTCTCATATACATATTTCATAAAATGTCAAAAGGTTTAAGATTAGATAAATGTAAAATTTTTCCACAAAATGGTTAGGGGTCTAAAAATATTGGAGTTCTTGAAAAGTTCACAAAAATGTTATCAAGTGTCAGAAATCATTTCCTTTTTCATAAACTCGTTCTAAAGTGTCACCATTAATCGGATGGTAGGGAAAAGTATAAATTAGTTTTTATTATGCACGAAATTTTCAGACTTTCCATATTTATATTTCTTATAAAAAAATATTTGCTATGCACCACAAACTCGAGTTTACTGTAAATACGTGGTTTAACTCGCCTTAAACACTACTTAAGTAAGAATTTAATATTTTTTTTACCAAAATGCTTTAAAATTGCTATTAAGTACCTTCCTAATGTGCAAAGTTAATTAATACACGAATTGTATTTTTAAGCTAGAAACCAACGCAATTTCACTCGCAAATGTTTGTCATCAAAATGCATTTCTCATTGTATTTTGCTGAGCGGAATTTTTTCAAATATTATTTGCTGTTGCGGTGAAATTCCAAGTGATACATATTTTTGTAAATTGCAGAGGCGTTGCGTTAGAGACAATGGCCCGTCAAACTGGTGTTTGCTTTTGTTTTATGTTTATGCTTTCTATAGGGGGTGTAGATGACAGCGTTGCTGTTATTTTTTGCGACATTTCGAAATTAAAATGCTTATAAATCTTGTCAAGATTAATTCTTAAGCAGTATTTCAGATTTATTTCAGAAATGCAAAAGAAATTGAAGAATTTATTAAGATATTTTTACGCTCTAAATGATACCAGATACATATTTCTATATAAGTATTTATATTTACGTTAGGAGCAAAATAAATTTGAAAAATTTTCTAACATTTCAGCAAGCACCTTCGCTTGAATTCAAGTTTTAACTTCAAACAGCTTACACTTTAACAATACTTATGACAAATTTACACTCTCTGTTTGTTTCTCTCTCCCTCCTCTACAATATTGACTTTGACTTTTCAAAATTAAAATCAGACATTCCTAATCAATCTTGACATCCACGTGTTCACAGCAGCACTGACTTTAAACAAGCCAATCACTTTGCCGCTGACCTTTCGCTCCAATTGAACAACTTGCCGTACAAGCGAATCTTATTAGCTTTACATACACACATATAAACGAACAAATATTTTCCTTTACCGCAAATTACCAGCAGCTGTTCGGGGTCCACCGCTGCCATGGCTCAGTGAAAGTGTTTCGCAATAAATCTTCATTGCAAGTAAACTCGGGATTATGCGATGACATTTACACTACTTTTATATGAAGCCATTGAAGCGGGTCAATTGATGATTCTGCATTACAGCTGACATAAAAGAATGATGGGAGAGGGGTGTGTATGCTGCAGTGGTAATTTGAACGAAGCTCATCATGAAGTAATACGAATTTATGCTTCTCAATTTGGTTTGGAGATTTAATTTAGTTGTATTAAAATAGAAAATTGTGTGGAAATATAAATGCAATTTTGACATTTTCTTTTCAACATTAATTCCCAATACCAATTTTTTTCGAATAATTTGAAAGCTGGTTCAAAACTTTGACATAAAGCGTACCAAAATAAAGTTGAAAGCTTATTAGTATCACTCTCTTTGATATGGAGTTGTCATAGACGCAAGATTATGGGGTTTGCTTAAGCTTATGCATGAATATTTTGTAGCAGTTTCCTACTTTAGCACTTGGGAAGAAAAATATTGGAGCAATAACTAAATGAGGAATGAACGCTTTATAAAAAAGTATACATTCTACCATTCAGAGATCAAAAATTTTTTGTGGCTGTGTTTAAACTATTTACTTTAATAATTTAAAAGGTTTAAAAAACTGGTATAAAATTGGTATAATACAATATACTTGTATAACACTAATAGACTGCCATAATAATACCCAAATTGCAAAGCACGCAATTATGCCACGCTTTGGATAAAACTGGTATAAAACACACAGACGAACATAATCGTATAGAGTCAACATAGCAAGCAATTATACCACTTTTTTTGTTGCTTTCACATGAAATTTTATTGCATTATTAATTTATTGACAAGAGAGGAGGAGGAGCTGAAACATATCGAATAGAGCAAATGGGAGCGAAGTATCAAGTTTATGTAGACTTATCTGGTCTATTTCAGAAGTATCAACTTTGGAGGAAAATACAAAATCGCAGAAAGCTTTAAAATTCTAAGTAAAATTTATTTAAAAGTCCACAAATTGTTTAATTGTTATCGATTTCTACCATTTCACAATAATTCGATATATCGATAATCAATCCCACAAGTTTTAAGTCGATTTCGAAGAGCCAAGGAATTTTACCAAAACTCTTTTTTGAACAACATTCGTTTCGATTAGAATGGTTAGGGTATACTAAAGAGCCAATTGAAGAGCGTTTATCAGTTGAATGACTTATACTATAAATGCGAAAGCACTTTTAGGTCGAATTTCTGAGGTGAATTGTTTTTAAGACTTATTTTGAATACAGTTGAAACCCATATCAAACAAGCTTAAAGAAAATGCTTCATATAATCAATAAATAACATCGTATATAAGAATTCTTTAAAAAGTGCTTATTTCTCCAAAACTCTTCTACTGAGTAATACTACAAGAAGTAGAAAAAATTTGCAAACACTTGAATAAATGTGCAAATGTTTGTATGTGTGGCAAATGTTTTGTAGCTAAGTGGAAAATGCCCAGGAAAATTGACAAATATAAAAATTAAAATAAAACTACACATTTGAATGACGTCTTACAGCCGTCCGAAGGCTAAATGCTAAACAGAACAAGTAAGGAAGGACTAAGTTCGGGTGTAACCGAACATTTTATACTCTCGCAATGTGCAACGATCAGAGGCGGGGAAATGCTTTCAGGTGCTAGAACAACTTTATATTAAAAAATGTCGCGGAAGAATTCAACATTCATTACCCGACGAAATTCTCAATGGACTGCAATCATATTTGGTATCTTATTAACTTATATTACAGGCCATAGACTCATGTACTTTCATTGCTATATTTTGCTTCGTGTCCGAGGTGTTTGTATTAAAATCTATCAAATTAGCTCAAAAGTGATATATGCGATATAAACTCAACCAGAGTGGGTTAATTGAAAATATTAGATACATGAGGAAAAAGTAAACCAGAGAAAAGGACATCATTATATTAGGAATATGGGGCTTAGACCACGGTGTAGACCGATTTCTTTCATATTTAGCGCGAAATCACATTGTGTTTGAGAAAAAACATGCACTTAATTTCATTAAAATATCACACATATTGACCACTATAAACGGTTTAAAGTCAGGTGGAAAGTCGGGAATTGATATATCGGGCATTTCTGGGATAGAGGCAGATCTGCACTGATCACATTAACCCTTTTCATTACTCAAGTATATTAGGGAACATGTTTTCACCCAATTTTGTGAATGTAACTCACATAGTGACCGACATATTCGGTATAAAGTCTGCTAGAAGAGCGAAAATCATTATATGTAGTATATGGGAGCTGGGGTAGTTCGTTCATCGATTTCACACATTTTCGGCAGTAAACTATGGTATATCCGATATTACACGTTCACTTAATTTTGCTAAGATATCTTATTGTACATATTGACCGAAATATATGGTATGAAGTCTACCGGAAGGTTGAAAATACATTTATTAAGTATATGGGGGCCAGGGGAAGTATTTACACGATTTCCCCATTTTTGATACCAGAGCACACTATTATCATGGAAAGATAATACTCCAATTTCATTACAATATCTTAAACATTTCCCGATATTTTCGATAAAAAGTAAGATAGAGGCACTGAAGTCCTAATATTAGGTATCTGGTGGCTTGAAAAGTTATAATCCGATTTCGTCTATTTTTACGCATGAGATGGCATATCTTGAAAGCACTTATTGTACAAAGTTTGATTTTCATATCTTAATTGTTGCTCGATTTATCTATTTTAAAGTGAAAGGATCAGATGAAATTTAAATTGTGTTATATGAAAAGTAGGCGTGGTTTTTTTCCGATTTCGTCCATTTTCACAATGTGACATAAGAATGCAGATATAATGTCACATACCAAATGAAATTTAATCAAATTTGTTGTTATCAAATAAATCGGTTAAGGGGTTCTTGAGATATGGGATTTCTCCTAAAAGTGGGCGGTGCCATGCCCATCACCAAAATTTTATACGGATTCCCATGCAACCATTCCGTATCATATTTGCTGCAAGATTTAATGTTTCTGACATGTTCCTTCAGCGAGTTATCGCAGTTTTAGTAGTTTCCAACATAATTTTTGTATGGCAGGTGGGCGTGTTTATTATCCGATTTCACTAATTTTCTCAGTTTATAGAGTTGCTAAAAAAACTTAGTCGGAGCAAGTTTGATTGATATCGCTTTAACGGTTTCCGAGATATATATTTTAAACCTATTGGTGGGCGGGGTTATTCCCACTTTTACAAAAAGTGTTTGTCCACAGATACCCCTCCCTACTAAGATCCTCTATACCTAATAACACGTTTGTATCTTATATTACTGCTTAGGTCTAGCACATTATCTGTTTTCGATTAAGGGTATTTTGTGGGCGTGGTAGATGTCCAATTACGCCCATCTGCAATACCAATCGTCTTACGGTGACAAAGAACACGTGTGTGTATTAAGTTTCATAAAAATATTTAAAATTTTCCTCAAGTTATCGCTTGGACGGACGGACGGACAGAAAGTCACTCGGATTTCAACTCGTCTTCTCATCCTGATCATTTGTATATATATATGTCTATATCTAGCTCGATTAGTTCTAGGTGTTACAAACAACCGTTAGGTGAACAAAACCAATATACTCTGTAGCAACATGTTGCGAGGGTATAAAAATTCAACAGCTAAAAAAACAGCTTCGTCGATGACTGCCAGTGCTGACGTCGTATTAATAAAACAAAATGGTTATATACCTTGATATTTGGTCATACCACAAGTATTGGCATTTAAATAATACCAGGGAAAAGGCCGAATGCTATGAATAATATATGTTGACGGAAATAATTTCGTTGATTCAAAAATGAAAGCGGGGAAAATACAACTTTAAAGTGCGAAGACTTTTAGAGGGTTGTGAGTGTTAAAAATGGACGAAATTACTATTTTTTAAATGCAAATATATGCATTGAAATATTCTTAATCGCGTTAAAAATGTATTTTTTATTATTCAAAGTCTGTGCATAAAATGTGCTTTAGCGAATTTTTTTCAATTTTGAACTTTATTACAAAAAATATTTTATATTTAATATTAGCTATTTGTTTTTGTTTTATCACCCAAACTCATTAGAGTTAAATACACAAATTTGAAAGTTTTATGCACCTGTTATCCCTTAACTCCCTAGGATCCCCTAACTCTCTGCACCCTAACCCTAACCTTAAAGACCTAACTTGAACAATTTATTCTGAGAGTAAGGAAAAAGGTGTTCAGATTCTTTCTTCTAAGCTCTATTAAAGATGTATTTGGGTATATAAAAAGGTTTTATATTGGCAGTTTGATATAAAATTACGGCTACTGCGCCAACTTTGGGAACTACTTATTTCTAGAAGGCCACTAGAAGGGACTTTAATTCCAGGCACATGAATTATCGATTTTTTTTTTAATTCTAGATTGATCTTACCCCTTTAATATTTATTAACTCTATTCAGTTTTTATGTTGAAAGTTGCATAGTACGAGAAAGACTTTGTGAATTTGATTTCTTGCATATATCTGCTAAACCGCTAAGTAGATGGCATGATTATAGTATTAATAAATCCGCCTAATTGTAGGCAACATTTAATTCTTTGATTTTTTGTGTTTCGAACGTTTGCGAAAGAAGCCTACTTTCAAGCTGGAGTTGATTGGTTTGAACCATAAATTTATATTTCGTTTTAATACTAGCTATATAGGTAATTATAAATCATATGACCTCTGTATTAATATGCGACTGTTGTATTTCCAACTCAGTAGAAATATAAAACTCCCTTGGAAAGGCAAGGATTGCATTAGAGACCCTGTTTTTTTTACATGCGTAAAAGCCTTTATTAAAAGGCTCAAATAAAAGTCAGCAATGAAATATGCAAATTGACTGTTAGTTACTCAAAAGCATTTATGAAATCATACAAACATTCAATTTAATTTAATGGACAGTCTATTGTTATAGTCAAGCAATCGTATATTGCTTTACTATACTACATCCATACTATATATATCTATATATATATATCATGCGATGGCGAAATTATTACTTCATTCCATTTTCATTTGGACATGCTGCTGCCTTGTTACTTTCTTCACCATTTCCATTACCATTTCCATTACAATTTCCATTCACTACGCGTCATTTGCTCCGGCTCTTTGGTAATGCTGCAGGTTGCAGGTCCATTCAGCGGCTTGTTGGTGGCTAGATGGATGACATTTCCCATTAAGCTGGTGCGCCATGGCAATTGTTCGAGTGGTCACATACATATATATTTGTATTTGTGTGTATGTGTGTGTGTGTGTGCACGTGTATGTGCCATGGGCTTGTATACCGAATTTATCGAGTAGTTGTGAATAGAAATTTTGGCCAGGCGCCAGGCGTCGTCTGCCATCTTGACGCTGGCAATGCTACAGCGCTGGCGTATGGTCCGCCCAGATATCGACGACATTAGTTTAATGCTGCCAATATATAGCGCGAGTATTGTCACAGATCGACTGACTGATTGTCAGCAACATTGCTGGCGCAGCGCACCCTCAACCGGCCAAGCTGTATGGACATACCCATATATGTGTGTATGAGTGTGCGGGTGTGTTGAAAATGGAGGTGGGCCCCCACCTGCCACATGGTTTGAAAGCCATTTGGTTCGATTGGTTCGAGCACGACAGATTGGCTGTGAAAATTTATATACACCTTCATTTTCCTTGCTTGCTACTCGCCAGCCTTTAACATAGCGGTCGCCAGCTATTAAGTTAAAGAAATGACATTTGACAATAATTTCGGGGGAAAAAATTGCTTAAATTATTTTCTGCGCACATTTTCGTTGAGTGAGAGCCTTGGGAAGTGTCAAGTTAATTGTCATTGCTCACGAACATGTACCGTTAGAAGTTCGAAAAGCAGGAAACGCACAGGCACGCACACACGCACACACACACAAATATACATATATTTATGTAGTCAGAATGAAAGCATGAAAATGTTGTCATATTTCTGTTCGCCCTTTGATATTTAATAATTGTAAAGCGCTTACTCACGCGCTCTAAGTTTAGACACTTTAATTGTGTTTTGGGCACTTTTCTGCTGCCATAACGGCATTCAAGCGTTGCCAAATTGTATATATCTTTGGTATATGTGTAAATAAAAGGAAAATATAATTAATATTTGCTTTTCTTATTCATATGCAATTTAAATTGGTCTCATTTTGACGTGCAAACATATTGTACTTTTCAACGCTGAAAATTAGTTTGCGGAAATTATTGCAAATAATTGAGTTATGTTGATATTTTTGACAATTTCATTTGTTACAGGCTATCAACGCCCGCGCACCCATTCCGACGTTATATACATAAATCACATATATGCGAAATGTTGTAAATCTTTGTTAGTTTTTAAATTTAGTGATTTGACTTTCACCTTGAAAATTCACTCAGCGTGCGACATAAATAACTAAGAAGTACATATACTAATGCTTACATATGCATATAATACCCATATGTATATATACCCATGTATATAAAAATAATTACTGACATGTGCACCTTTGCAAAGCTCTCGAACAAGGCAAACGAACTCAATGTTGGAACCTTGACTATTAGAGTATGAAATAAGTGAACTGCTTATATATTCTTTGTTGCCTCGATCAACTCAGCTTTTGTGGATTACTTATTGTCACTATTATACAACGCAAAATGGTTATATACCTACACCTAAAACTATTATGAAAAATATTTTTGTTTAACTTTTCTTTAACAATTTCCTTGAGAGCACTTTGACGTGCTTTAAGAAGACCTCATAATGATTATCTGCCATAATGGTACCGAAGAAATTGATCTATGTTGGTTCTATATGAATATGTTAGTCTATGCTGTTCTTGTTGTAAGCTTGTAAGTTATTACTTGTTGTAAGCCTATAAGTTGTAAACCATTCAGTTCAATACCCAATTAACGATGTTTAGAATTTATGACTAAGGGTGCAACTTTCTGTAGGAATATTATTTTCCGGAAGTCAGATGATGGTTTAAGATACTCTGACTTCTATTCTAAACCCATAACTGAATTATGGCATACGACAAAAATGATACAAATATTGCCTCGGCTGGGATTCGAACCCGCGACTCTCCGAATGGTGGCGTAGCATTTAACATACTCTGCTATGATCGAAGTCTAAACTGTATTTGTACTTTATAAGCCAGTTATACCATATTTATGTATGGTAGCGTTAAAATAGCTGTTTTCACTGCAACTCTGCAGGTTTTGGCGAATCGAATAAACAACTGGTATAAATCAAATACAGTTGAAATAGCGAGCGCTTATAACACTTTGATGAGGTACTTACTCGTTTTTGTTGAATTCAACTGGACAACGGTGTTATTATTTTGACATGTCAATTTCTTTTTGCAAGAGAAAAGAGAGAAGAGAGTTGCATTAAGCAGAACGTGGCTAATAGGATTATAGTTTTGAGAACTTAGTAAACTTTACGTAATCAAAATAGGTTTTGCTTACAGTTCTGCCAAATTTTCAGACGTAAATACATCTAGATAAATCTTTTTTGTTGAAAATTCTAATTTAAAATATTTTTTAGTAACAATTATTTATTCATAAAATTAACTTACCAAAGCTCATGACGATTTAAACATTTAATAATAAATAAAATAAATATTCAAAAATTTTTTTAATATACAACAAAAGTAAAGAAATTAAAATTTTTTACATTTTACTAATTCAAACTTTATAAAAACGTCTGAGCAGTACCTGAGTTAAATAAATCTTCACTTGTATAAGTATTTGAGGACTTACCGGAGATATAAAACGTTGTATGAAACAACTCGAGTTTTTTGATTTTGATGAAAATTTTTGAATTTTTGAAAAAAACGCCCGGATTTGTGGGAAAAAATTCATAGCTTTTGCTCACTTTTGCCCAATTTTGCTGACACTTCATTGCCTGTTCGTGAATTCTTGGCCAAAAAAATACTGTAACGATGCCCCAGCCTCCATATTCGCCAGACATAGCTCCGGGTGACTCTCTTTTATTTCAAAAAATGAGGAGAACCTTAAAGGACCGTCGTTTTAGAAGTAGAGATGACATTAAAAGCGCATTGCTGAAAGAGCTAAAGGCTATCCCAAAAAGCGAGTTTGAGGAGTGTTTCGACGATTGGAAAAAGTGCTGGCATTGGTGCATGATATCGAGTGGAGACTATTTTGAAGGCGACAACATTGATGTAGACGAATGAATAAATTTTGTTTCTAAAAAAAAGTATTCCCGTTATTTTTTGAGCAGACCAAGTATAGCAAAGTTGTTGATGTCTTTTAGATATTAGTATATTATTAAAAATTACTTCTTTAGGTACAACTGGGATTACCCTGCCCATGGTAACTGGGCCATGTAGGGTAATCTTATGGTACTTTTACCTGTACTTTTTTGTTTTAGAAGTGATGTACCGTTTGTTTAAAGTGTGGTTAACTTGCCCAGACAAAGCTATCATGCTTCTTATCCCTTTCATATCTAAAGTATTTACAGTTACTTGAAGTATTTACTTTGTCATGTTCATTTCTTTGAATAAATATTTAAGTGGATTTACTAGCATAGCATAGCCAAGAACTGATTAAGGGGTTTGACTTTCAAGTTTTCAGCTATTTATATAAAATATAATATATTACAGCGAGATTATTTTAGATACAATATTATATATACGCGTAAATGAAGTAAAAGCAAAAGCAAAAGCAAATTAAAAATTCTAAAAAACATACACAATTACTCAAATATTCTTCATGAGTAAGACAATTTTATTTGAAATTTTCAAGCAGGCAATCAATCGCTCTTTCAACAGAAATCTTTCAATATTTTTTTGTTTAAAGATCCATAGCACAACAGGGTGCCTTTTGCCTTTTCAGTATTCGCTTATTAAATGTACAAATTAATAGCAAATTGCTTCTTTTGCGCATACAAAATTGTTTGCACATTTGCGCTCCCCTCACCACTTGTGTGCGTTGCCGGGGAATGTAGCAACTCAGTTGGCAACACACGTTGGCAATTCAATTAGACATGCAACGCTTGTACGCTTAGTAGCAGCAACAGCGCGTGCAATGTGGCAGATATGCGAACAGTTAGTTAACAGCGGCAACGTTTTGCATCTAGCGGTGACCCAGTAGGAAGTTTTCCGCAATTATTATTCTCAATTTTGTTTTGTTTTTGGTGTTGGACAGTTTCTATTTGAGATTATATTTATTCTGCCTGCGGTTTTTGCTTCTGGTTTTATCTTCGTTACGGATAAAAAGGGTGAACTACTAAAGAATAAAGATAAAATAAATGACAAAAGGTGTATTTCCCACTGGGATGACTGAATTTTATTTCAGAGTAAAAGTTATTTCAGAAAATATTTTTTATTGACACATTTCATACATATCTAAACGCACATAACAATAAAATAATATTGAATAAATACTGCGTAGAATCGCGATATGTCTGTACAAAAGCTAGGAATAGTGCCTATTTTCACTTATATAGAAAATTTTTACACTAACTAGCGGTATTATGCTGAATTGACAAACCCCGAATTATATTTAGTTATTTAAAGAATATATCCTATCTAATTACCCACACGGACCCGGTTTATATCTGTCCAAGAACTGTTCATTCTGCAAATTTCAAAAACAAATTATTTTGTGAATAGTTTATGCCACTACAATTTCGAAAATTTCGATAAACATTTAAGAATAAATTAAAACTATAAGACCAACATAACCAAAGAATTGCTGGAAACTGAAGAAATTTTGCATGTATAATTTCCACAAGATTCTTTACGATATCCCCGATATTTTATTGTAATTGATGTAGTCTATAATTTCAAACGTGAAGAAAAGTCCCGAAGTTTGTCTCTCCGCAAATACCAACTGACATCGCAGTTCATAAAACTACGTCATCTGGTACTACTGTGAATTATGCCTCATAATTTTATTATTTTATGCCTCTAATCAAATCGGCTATATATTCTTGTTATCTTTATCTCACCTCTAAATTATTTCTTTTATAAATGCGCCGAAATGTAGGCAGCTCTTTCTTCGTTGCGCAAAATTTCGTGTGGAGACAAGTTCAACCGGACCTTTCCTGCACTAATTTAACTCAACAGAACTCTCAATTATATTGCTGGGTAAATATGACTAAAACATACTTACATATGTGTATGTATGTATAGATATATTTATATATCAACGCACTTCAACACCCGCTGACGTTTTCAACAATGCAATTGCAATGAAGCTACACGATTTTTCTTCGCTTATCTTACTGGGTCCGATTAAGTTGTGATCCGACTACATATATATGCGTATACATATATACATAAGTATGTACAATGCTTTAAAAGGGGTTGAGGTTAATCGAATAGTAATAGGACTTTTGCAAATCTACTTGCCACATACTTATGTGTATGTATGTATGTGTTATATGTAAGTACGAAAATGTTGCTTGTGCTTTGATGTTGACGTCGTCGCCAACGCACATTCCTAGCATATTTCGAGTGTATTAGTAATGTGTGGTATAATCTATGTACTATATGTACTTTTAAATATTTTGGCATGAGAGCAGTGCTGTGAAGGAGTCGGATTTGCACAATTAACAAAACATATTTATTTTTATGTTTGAAGAAGAGAAGAGAATTTGTTTTCTCTTTTATTAATTTTTTAAGTATTCTCCAATGTTATCATCTAATGTAAATAACGGTAAATTATTACTAATAATAATAAAATGAAATAAATATATATATTTTGTATATATATATATGAAAATATATACATATATATTTTGAACTATCTTCAAATGACTATTGGACTTGGGACGAGTGGTTTTTTTAATATAATAGATATTTAATAGAAGATAATATTATATAATATATAACCGTTGCCAGCTTAAAGCTTTTCTTTTTAATTTGGTTGCAGTTCGACTTTGAAATTCTATACACAGATTGGCTGTGCTACTGAAAACATTTTGCTGTAGAAATCGCATTAGGGTGTGTTTTCTTTAATTTTTTATTTTTTATTATTTTTTGTACAAAATTTTAACTTTTATTTTTCTTTTTTCAATTTCACCTTGGTTATAATTCTATTATTTGTGCTGTGTGAAATATGAAGAAGGGAAAGCAAGAAAATTTTGAATTTCACCCTAATTCAATCAAAGTGAAAATAAGCTGTAAAATAATTAAAATTTATGTTTTTACTCTAATGGAAATAAAAATTAGATAACAAAATGTTATCGAATAAAAAATTGCTCCATCTTAATGTAAATGCTTAAACGTACTTCTCTTTCGTAAATTTATTGAAATTCGATTATTTCTTGTTTAAACTTTCAATTAGCACAATAGAGTGACTGAATGAGGGACAAATGATGCAAGCTTATAAATTTATTACAAATACATACATACATATTTACTTAGAAATAAAAGTTAAATTTAAAGATTTTATTAACACTATAATAGTTCTTATTTAATATTTGATAAATAATAATAATTCAAAGGTCCATACGAAAAGTCATAATTTTTACTACCGTATGACATATTGCTAATCATAATATTCTTGCTTAATTTTGTTGAGACACATTCCATTAAGATATATAAGTTTGTATCATAACTCAGGCAAGAGAACGAGAATTCCATATATATTGGGTATATGAGGGAATTCCAGATTATATGCCATTATATGCGGTACAAAGTCAAGCGGAAGTTTGAAAATGCTTATATTAGATATAGGGTGGCGAGAAAAAACATTTTCTCGATTTTATATATTTTCGGCTCCGAGACGCATAACTACCAGAGAAAGATTCAATCTGAATTTCATTAAAATATTTGAGAGATTAACCCATATATAGTGGGATTTTTACCATTTTAGACACGATTCGCAGCATCACGAAGGCACTGTATGTGCCTATATCTTAATTGGTGTCCGATTTATATATTGTAAATTTGTGTAATATGGTAAGTAGGCGTGGTTATTATCCAATTTCACCATTTTCGTATTGTATGATCAGATACTATTAAGAAATGTTTCCAGCATTTATAGTTGATATAGCTTTAGCAGCGATACGATACGTACGATATATGTACGATATCTAAAATATACAACTCGAATTTTTTCAAAGATGAAAACGTTGATTATAATCTGTGCAACATGTTGCTGGTGTATAATAACACATTCCATTTGTTTTGTGTGTTCCGAAAGAAATTTATAAAGATACTTCAGAAATTTCCTAAATCAAATTACCAAATTTTGTGCTTACCTTTAAATTTCCTCCTGCTGCATACTGAAATATATACGAATCCCTGCTTAAAGCACATACCATGCCTGCAGCTTATGTTTAACGATCTGTTGTTGCTAGATTTTATTTAATTTTCTGATTTTATACCAAACTTGAGCACACATACATACATATAGTGCGCACTATAAGTATTCACCTTTTACGACTGCTATTTGGCGCAGTTACGACCGTTTGCTGGGCACACAGAATGCAGATTACCAACGACAGCATTAGATGGCTTAAATCTGCTTAGCATTTAATTTATGTGTCAGGCCACTAACTCCTCCAAATTTCCTTTGCATTTTACTGTCAATTTTTACAAGCAACTTTTGTGGACTTTTGGCAAATCACATTCGGGTGTGTGTTTGTAAGTGTGTGTGTGTGTGTGTGTGTCTGTGTTTTTTGCTTTAGTGGAAAATTGAGTTAAAATTCCAATGTTATCTTCTTAACTTTTCAAAGCACCGTTACTCTTGCTGCCTATGTGCTAGCGCTGCTGCCATATTGCACACACATGTTTGTGTATGTGCATATGTGTGTGTGCTTGTGTTTGGGTGTGTTTTGCTTTGCCAGCAGAAAACTTTTGTTTTCATTTTTATAAATAGTTCGAAAGAATTGGCAAATTTTCAAAATTTAAATGCAAAATGCTCGCCATATGACTGCCAAACACCAAGCACCGTCACTCCTTAGGCAACACTCTCACTCCCTGCCGCCGTCGCTCCCTTACCAACATCACACAAATGTAGCTCCTATACATATTTATTGTTGTTATTTAATGTGTTGAATAATCTGTGTTGTTGTTGCTGTTGTTGTTTTGCTTTCTTCAACCTCCACTGTTTGTATTCCCCTTTTGCTATGGTGCCAACGGGCCAGCGCAAATGCATTAAGCAAAGCGGTTTTCGCTAATTTAATGAAATCACCAATTTTAGTTTAATTACGAAAATGCACAAATGACAACGCTACAACAACAATAAGAACAACAACAACAACAACAACAACAACAACAACAAAGACTTTTAAAGGCAGAAATTTTAATAAAACGAAATAAACATTTATTAGGCGGTCACATGCAGCCCTATATTTGCACCAATGACGTTTGCATGTGTGTGTGTGTGTGTGTGTGCGCGCGCTTGTGCATGCAATTTGCAACATCGAAATACTTGAGTATGAATATAAGAATGAACTTGCAACTGAATATTCCTACAAATATATATACATACATGCATGCATGCATGTCTGTATATATGTGTGTAAGTGTGTGTAGGTATTTGGCAGTGTATTTGCGCATATCACTCAGTAATTTGTTAGGTTTTTGCTAAGTTTTCAGTATTTTTGTTAGCCTTTTACAAATAAACATCTGTGAGCACATCTGCTTTATTTCGCCATTACAAGCTCTCTTACACATTTATTTTATTTATTTTAGTAGTTCGACTTTTCGACACAAATCAATTAATTTTTTGATCTCTCAGTTATTTACATTTGTGCTTAAACGATTACGAAAATGTGACAATTGACATGTTTTGCATGATTTTTTGTTTGTTAACACTTTCTATTATTTAATATAAAATACCGTTATAAATGAGTAGATTAAATTGCATATATTTCGGAAATTGCAATAATTTGGCCAATGAATGCGTACATGACTTGTAAAGCCGCACGACATGAGCAATTTATTTAAGTATGAAGTATTTTAAATATGAAATCAGCTATAATGGATGTCTCTTTTAGAGGTATCGAACGGTTTTTACAAATAAATCACAGAAAAATAGAAATTTATGATAGTGCTAATACTTTGGCTATATTTCTTTGAAAGTCTAATTTTTTTTATCTCCCGCCATAATCGGCCTTATCTCGCCAATAATGCGCCGAAAATTTAGTTTTCCAGCAAGGAGTTGGTGTCTCTCTCCTTTCTCTCCATAAAATGTAGCTTAACTGTATCACATCATATGACCTAGTTAGTCAATTCTTAGGTCCATTTCCTTATATAATTTGGTCACTAAAAATTCGTCCCAATAAAGTGAAGATTGCATGCAGTATACCAGCCAGCCAGTTGGTACTTAGCCTATTGGTGTGAACATGGGGAGCCTAAAAGGCAGGACTCATTCGCCTGTAGCACACACCATCGACAGTAGTGTTGGCCCAATCGTTTAAAAAAGTATGTAGCAATAATGCCTTCGACTTGCAAATTATATCAGACAATAACTTTTTGTAGAGACAAGGGAGCCAGTAGAGTCTCTTTATTTATTTATTTTTGTTTACTTATTAAGTTAGAAATCCGATTTATTTTAATAAAAAACTTTTAATAAAAAAAAAACTTTTGAAATAATTTTTCCCGTGTACCGAAGTGTTGCAAATTATTTCCATGAGTTTTAAACGTAGTCCCGGTGTAAACCTTTACATAGGAATCTGTCAGACTATACTGTACATAAATGTCACACACACACGTTTACTGTGACAGGTGATTTGACAGCTATCCCACGAAGAAATTTTATATCTTCAAAAAACTCTCTATTTTGTACAAAATGAAATCTATAAATGTTTTATAATTTTCCTTTTTTAATTTCTATTTCAGGTAAGCGAACATTTCTGGTTGAAGTTCATCTTTCCGTTATAATCCAGAGGAATGGTAAGGAAACTTTTGACTTATAGCTAATCCTCTTTGAGATAATTGCTTTGAATAGAAAGAGGCAGTAAGTCTTGCTACTCTCTTTGGGATATATCTTAGAAAATCATAAAAATTTCAGCAGCATTTTAGGTATTTAACAACAGGTAAAAATGTTTGTATTAAATATATTAAAAATTCGATCTGATGGAACCAAGCCGCTGAGTTGAGTTTGCTTATGCATTCTTCTTTAGATTTTTAAGCATATTGTTCACAATTTAACTAACAATTTAACTATAATTATTCATAAAATCTCTTATATATCAAACACTGCTAAGATACCTGGTATAGGTCGGGTCCTCAAGAACTGTCGATGCAAACTAAGAATTTCTCTAGTTTTTCGAGAGTTTTCCCGGAAGTCTTTTTTACTCTCTTATATACCTTACTATATTATATGCTCCTCGCAGGCTGGAAGGTAATAGAGAGAGTTCTGTTGCAGGTATTCCTATTGAAACAAAAAAGGAAACGTTCTTTCAACTATTCTTGTTGGTATTTTCGATCTAACAAAGTTCTACGCAACCCTTCTCAGCCCCTCCTCGATTTGTGGTATAATTTCTTTATATATATATATATATAATACTAAAAATATCAGCTATCTAGTTTTCTGAAGCTATTCAGAGAGCATTATAGAAGATAGAGGTTGCAACGAGACCACTCTCACCGCAAAGAGCATTTAATACAACCACTTCGTACATATGCTAACAGATGAAATATTTCAGAACATCGTTTCACTTCAATTTGTGTGAAGTTCCAACGAGTTGATGAAAGCTTTTCTAATATTTTCTTTAATTAATTAATTATTTTCCGGCTATTATGCCGGAATATTCAAGCTGTTCAAATTAGTAAATTAAATTTAATAAAGAGAAGAAACAGTGTATATTTTGTCCTTTTTATTACTATAAGTGTGCTCATTTTTAAAGCTTTTCACAAGTGAAAGCTTTAATTGTTCCCAATGGACATTTTAAGCTTAAAATTGTCCCATTTGTTTTAACCAATGATAATCTACCTGTTTTCTATTAAGTTTTAATTTGGTAATTCCCATTATTGCTACTCCGATAACTTACACACCAAGTCGTTAAATTAAAGTAGACAATTTCAACAGTCATTTTCATAGCGGTGACGAAGAAGACTCCACTTGTCTCCCAAATCACCACATCGCAGTAAAATTTGTGGCAAAAAGTTGTTAGACAGCTGATGTCATGAGCTCTAATATCGCCGAAAATAAGTCTTACGCAGCATTAACTGCTAGTGCGAATATAAAATCTAGAAATGACAGTACGCAAATGTCAAAATTTCACCAATTTGGTTTGGCAAATGCCATGAAATGCCATGAAATACATTTTAGTTGCCGTTACACGCAACAATGATCGCCTGTCATGCTGGCAAGCAATAAACTAGACAACAAAATGACCAACAAGAAATATTCACTGCCAATCAGTAAGTCAATCATTCACCCAGTTAGACCGGCAGACAATTAGTCGGCGCAATGAGGGGTTGTACGGTTGCCTCATAGCACTCTCCCACACACACACACACACACACATACACATACAAAGCACGCTTATTTACTTCATCGAATTAATGCATTTTTAAATGCACTCCACTGCGGCGCACTCTACGGAACGCCTTCAAGCGCGCCAAGTCACGGAAGATAACGAAATCTTCGCACACACACACACACACACACACACACACGTACATGCATAGCATGCACAACGCAACGAAACGCTACGACAACAAACAACGGTAATAATTAGCGTAATACGTTGTTAGAGCCAACGCCATGATGTAATCGAGTTTAATGATTATTTGTGAAATTTTGCACAGCCCCTTGCATACACACGCACACACACACACACGCGCACATAGCTACAGACATATTTACTGTATACTGATTTGTTTGTGGAATGAGTAAAAAAAAGCAAAGTGGAATAAAATTAGTGGGGTGAAAAGTGTGCAAAACGACAAGATTTAGTGCGCGTCGCACGCTTTTATTTTCCCATGCACTTCCAGCACTTCCAGCACTTCTCATTGCATTGCTTTTGCGCACAGCCCACTATATATATATATTTCCGTTATAGTGCAACTATTTCACAATGCACTCTTTCTGCGGCGCACATTTGCAATTGCGCTAATTACAAATTCATTTCTAACGCGCAAAGGTCATAGTTCAACTCGTTTTGGTTGTTGCTTTAGACGGTGTTGATCTCATAAGTGCAGGCGACTGCGCTGCCACCATTATTATGAGCATACGCATATACTCATATATATATATATACAAATGTAAATATGTATGTATGTATATATGTATGTATATTTTCAGGTGTGTATTTGGTGATGAGTTCACAGTTTGCGTGGGCGCGCATATGTTGCCATGACATAGCGCGTTGGTGAGGCGCTTGCAACAAACTATAAAAATGCAATTTCAACGGGTTAAGCGTGAACTTTAAACTTACTGCGCAAGAAGAACTATAAAGTTTTAATGCTTCGCATGTTATTTTGGTGCATTTGTAATGCGCTGGTACTTGAAACGAATATGAACGCTATGAAAATGTTACTCATACGCACAGGTGTACTATGCGCTAATGCTTATTAATGAAGACTGCATCAAAAATGCAAATTGTAATAATTATTTCTATGCACCTTTGAAATGTACTAGTAAGTATTTATACCAAAAACGACAACAATGTAATTTATTATGCGATGAAAAGCACTAAAAAATTAGTAGCATCCAAATATGCAAATTTACGCTATCTTCATAAAATTTTAAATAAAATGAGGATAATATTAAAGATTGTTGAATAAATTACTGCAAATATGAAAGGGATAATAAATTTAAGCTCCTTTGAGAAATTTCGTATACTTATCAGACTGAGAAGTTTGTATTGTGTTAAACAAAAACGAGTTTTTCTGGCAAAATTCCATACGAATTCGATTCTATACGAATATTCATCCTGTAAACATTCAAATAACGCTATAAAATAGTTATTGCTGCTAGTTTTAAAAATCATTAATCAAACCTTTTCCATTAAAAAAATTTCAAAATTGTTCACTTACAGTAATTTTCATAATGTATTAAGTTTTGGAACGCTAAGTTTAGGTCCCTAGCTGTGGAAGATGATATATCCAGCGTCACTTCTAGCTTAGGTACCTCAAAATTTCTCAAAAGTTGAGTTTATTAGTGAGTATAATAATTTTGAAGTATCAAAAAATAAAAAAAATTCAAAATTGTTTGCTTTTTTATTTAAAGCACTTTAATTCCTTTAATTCCTTTAATTCCTTTGATTTCTTGCTTGATTTTCTTCCTTTTTTTAAATCTTGTTACTACAGTTAATTTTTTGTTTTTTTATTTTTGAGCTCGAAAAATTTTTTTTTAAATTTTCAAATTTTTTCTTAACTTTCTTATATTTTTAAAGGAATTTGATTTCTTTTTCATAATTTTTGAACTCAAAAAAAAAAATTTTTGGCATTTTCAAATATACTAAAATTTATCCAATAAGAACTTAATTGCATTTATAAGTACTTTTTAAAAGTTTTGAAGAATTCAGACACTAAAATTATTATATTATGCAAATAGAAATGCTCAGCATAAGTCAAATTTATTTAAAGAATAAAATTGCTTATTTTGTGTCATATAACAATTGCCAATTCATATTATAATTGTGTCATTGAAACATATTTCAGTTCATGATACTTGTAAAAATTTTAGAACACCAATTTTTGAAAACTATTTTGGTTTTAACAATTTTAAAAGTGCATTTCCAATTTCATTACCTTTTGGACTCAATTTGTTGTTGTTTATTGCTGTATATAATTCGCAAGAATTTTCGATAATTCCGTTACTTTTCCAATTGAAATGCAAACACTTGAGATCATTTCAATGCTCATATGTTTGAACGTACACAATTTGTAGTTGAAGAATGTAGGAGCAGGTTTTGCCGCAGCATTTAACTAAACATATGCCAACAACAACTGTTCATTGATATATACTTGTGTGCAGTCACAAAGAAATTAAAATTTTTAGTTGAATAAATGTAATGTAGATTCAAAATTTTTTTTTATTAAAGACGATAAGTAGTGTGTGCATACTTATGTGCGTGACTGTAACAGCATCAAATAATTAAAAAATAAAAATTTCTTGAAAAGATTTTGAAATAATTGTAATTTTGAATTGGAAATTTGTATAAAATTAAGAAAAATAAGAAAAAAACAGGAAAAATTTTAAAATATTATTATTGCTATTTTTGAAATTTGCATGTTGTTTAGTAAATACGAAAACTGTTATGCAGACACTTACGTGTGCGACTGTAGCAACACAAAAATTGTGGACAAAGCTGACTTAGAAAACTACTAAAGAATTATTTTAAATAATTTGAATTGAGAGATGAAAAGTTTTTTAAGAAAATTGGAAAAATTAAAACCAACAGCAAAAAATTGGAAACTCTTCGTTAATACCAGTTTGGAGAATTATAAGTATTTGATAAAAAATTGCAACACTTTTATAAGGAAATATTTGTGAAAAAAAAATTTTTTTAATTTTAAAATTAAAAAAATAAATTTAAAAACTCGAAACAACAACAGAAGACTAGAAAATCCAATTATTTTACGTTACGTTATTATTTAAATCCAAATAATTACGATTTTTACGTTTTACAATTATTTGCATATATGTTTAAAAAAAAATTTTTTTTTACGAAGCTCCGAAAATTTTTGCTGCATAACTTATACTGAAGACGCTACAATATAAAACATACGTATGCGATAAGTAGGGAAAGGTTCGGAGGTTTATAAAATTACCTATAATATCCTATTATTAGTGATCCTAATCCCTCGAAATTTTCAAAAACATTTAAACTCTCTCACAGATATTTAAAATTCTTCGATAGATTATACGATAAAAAGTTGTATGTGTATGTGTGTGTGCCTTATACACACATCACTCCAACTACGGCGCCTCATGCAGTTCTTCCTCTAATAATAAAATTCTTTTTTTACAATTTTCAGCATTTCTTTTCTGCACCCAAACTCTTAGTCAGCGCGGCTAATTTTTCTTGCTGTCTTGTGCGTCTGAGCATTAGCAAGTTTTGTTGCCTTCATTCTCAACACACGCCATAGAATGTGCGCCTATTATTTTAGTTGTTCTGCTCCGCATTTATTTATACAAAAGCGCGTGTGTGTGTGTGTGTGTGTGTGTGCACACGTGTGTGTTGTTGTTTGCGTCACGCATTTAATTCATTCTAAATATCAAACATGAAATCGTCAAAAGGCTGAAAAATTGCCTTCCGTCGCGCTACTGAATGAAATATCTGCTCGCGTGTGCTTGTGCATGTGCATGTGTGTTTGTGTGTGTGTGTGTGTATGTGAATTTGTGCGCAACACAAGCCGGTGAAGCAGCGCTAACGCACAATTTGCACTGAAACGCTAAGCGGTCCAATTCACTGTTGGCAGCCAGAATGAGCCGTGGAAAATAATAAAATGTGCCAAATAGAAGAAAGGAAGGGCTGCTTTCTCAATGAAATTAGACACAACGCAATATTTATGACTTCTTTGATGGCTGGTAATATTTAAACAAATGCAGAAGAAGTGAGTAATTATAGTAATTGGAATTGATGTTGTTGTTTTTGTTGCCGTAGCGGCAGAAAACATTCCTTAATTTATTTTGAGGAATACTGGCGTGTTTACAATCCTTGGCCGGTTAAAAATTCGGGCCCGTTACAGTCACGTAAACTCGACTGTGTTGGGAATGGTATTGAAATTGATGAAAATGCTTGGTGCTTCTTCTTTCTTTGAAGTTGATATTTTACAGTCACATAGAATTAGTGTTTCCAGAAGAATGTTAGTTTAGGTCATACGGAGACTAACTTATAAGAGACTTTTGGATAGCCGAGACTTGTCTGGTTTAAACCATCCATAGCTTAAATTTTTTACGATTTCAACAGTTTAGTGAACTTTTCCGTCTAGGGCGCTTAGCTCTTCACTGATGTTGGGAGAGGTTCTTAGTAGCAGGTACCTGAGAAAACGAGTATAAATACTTTTTCGGGGTTGTATATGTTGTAGGTTCAAGAAGTCAGTATGTTGACCTGGAAAATCGTATTTAATATTATACACTATTGTACTTAGTTCAAAAGCTTCCGACATTTTTAACTTTTCGGCCTTGATATCGGACAAAAAATTATGAAAAAGGCGCAACCACCATATTTCCATGATCTAAAAGAATAATCACAAAAAAAAGCAAAAGTAAAAAAATTCGCGGCTATACATTTCTATGTTCACAGTATTACTGATGCCTTTATGAGCTTGAAATTCTTCGCATATTTGGTGGGATTTTTTATGTGAGTTTTTCAATTTCTCTATAGCAGAGGAAGTATACAGTGGAATTCAGAAAGATCCACAAATACAAAAATTACATCGCACATACTTACAATTCTTCCCTTCAAGAACCACTCACTAAATTATAGCTTATGACGGGTGTTCTCATTTGTTCATGCTACTTTCTTGTAAACACAAACTTTAGTTTAATGTTCCGAGTATTCTCCAAATCTGCACCATTTCACATCAGTCCAATGTATCACTCTTAATGGGTTCCGCAAGTGAAAATCCAATGTCTGCAAAGCGTTCTTAACAAAAGTTGTCATTGTTATAAAACACATACATATCTCATTATATATCACATAGCATGTATGTATGTGCGTGCGTTTACTTATCAAGCTTTCGTTCAGTCTCTGGAATGTTAAACATCTCATTCCCTGCCACTCTTTTGCATATTTATTTTGTATATTTCTGTTTGCCCAGCCATCCTGTATTTATGCTTTAATCAATCAAACAATATTATCGGCCAATCAAATTGAAGTTGATAAATTTCTCTTCAAGTACTCATATCTTATCGGCATTGCTCAGCAATAATGAAACGGAATAATGCATTATGTCTTCGGACAAATACTTAAGAATATATGAATATAAGTAAGCGGACACAATAACTACAATAATATGAATTATATGAAGAAGAAATAAAATAGTGAACTAAGTTGTCCCATTTATTGTGCTTGTGCACAAATTTCCGGTAATAAAATATTAATTACCCCAGATAATGTAATCACTCTCAGGTTTATAGAAGAAATTACTCAATGTGCGCTTTTCGTAATAAATAATAGGTTGGCTATTAGATTGGAGGTTTTTGTGGAAAAATTAGTAGTTTATATTTAATTGAGTAAAGAACTGAAACTCTTTCGTGTGGATAATTTATACTATAGATATATCGCTATTAATATGTGGACATTTTAAGTAAATCTTCTAGATCTGATAGCTTTCATGGAGACTAATTAGATCAATAGAAATAGAAATTGTATCATACTATGGGAATTAAATCTAATCTGGTCGTTTCTTCACTAACTTTATGAAGTATGCTCAATTCATCATTATTTTGATCGAGAAAGTAATACGAAGACTAGTGAAATTACTGCAATTCCGTTTCAACATTGCACGTAATATCATCGGAATTGAAAACAGTTAAGTTAAGTTAGCAAGAACTGTTTACTGGTTTCGACCACACCTTCCCATAAACTTTTTTTTTGTCACAACTGGTTAAGCTCTTCTAGTACTGTGGGTATTTCGGTTACTGATTAGTTTATCTGAAACAACCGTTAAGCTTGAAATCAAATAAAAAGTCCTTGGTTTGGTCAAATCAAATATGAAAAACCTGACAAAGTAAAAAATTATGGTTATATCCGTCCAATTTTAAGTATTTTCTGCTTCCAGAAGCTCTAAGGATAATCTTTCATTGTAGCATAGGGCAAAGTCGCCTGAGTTTTGGTAGCTACTAACACTTTTCTAAGAGTCGATTTTTTTTTTGAAGGAAAGGTAGGGCCAAATCCAGCAAATAGCTGAATTTTCCCTTTTTGAAGTTACATGTACTTCGATATTTTATGCATAATATAGTAAACATTACTTCCACATAAATTTCGGCCGTGAAAAACAAATTCCAGAAGTCTTAAAACCTTCAGTTGTTTCTACTTAAATCTTCAGTAAACCATCTAGTAATTTTATAAGACCATTTGGTGCCACATAGGCTATATAACTGCATATATATTTATATATATACTTATATCTCCTACCTGAAAGAATCCTCTATATAATATTACTTGTGTTCAAATACGATTTGCAATTGCCCATCTGGGCAAAATCATCGGCACTGACAACACTTTCAATCC
The DNA here is from genome assembly GCA_021498325.1 of Bactrocera minax. NCBI lineage: Eukaryota > Metazoa > Arthropoda > Insecta > Diptera > Tephritidae > Bactrocera > Bactrocera minax. The sequence goes on from JAKEEE010000001.1 coordinate 8,500,789, forward strand.
AAAAAGCTCAGCGCACATTTTTGCTCGTCACCGTTATAACAGCAGCTGCAAAACACACTCTGTCGTGAACTAACGCAATTACTATGTAAAATTATTCCATACCACCGTTTGGTGTGGTAAAGCTCATGCGAAAGCTTTCGACTGTTTGCATTAGCAATGGCTGGCAATAAAAGCTGCGAGAATACGAGAACGACTGTACACACTCATTTACTTGAATAATATAATAATAATAAATGTAAATAAAGCAAACCAAAGTCGCAGACTGATTGTAATTGAAGGAGAGATCGCAAGTAAACAAAACAAGGAGCAAGGGCGGTGTGCTAACAAATTGGCCAATATTTGTAAAAATAATTTACAATACATTTATAAATTATTACTACTAAAATATATATTCTTTTATTTATATATTTTTCTTTACAATATTTTCAAGGAAATTTTAAATTAATAAAAAAATTGCGTCTAATTTTTATTAATGAGTTAGGAATATATTCTGAGTTGCTGGCGAGCAACGAGCAGTCGGATTTTCGCTAATGGTCACCGCCTACATTCAAGCATCCAAACAAATGAATTTATTATTATCATTCACATTAAACTCTCCCCTCTACGGTCTACGTCAATGCGGCTTTAATGCTGCCGCGTCGGCCGTCCGTCGCTATGGTTAGTCGCTGGCCGTTTTGCGTTTTCTGTTTTCAGCTTACTGAATTTTTTGTTGTATTGTACGGACAATTTGCTAATAGTTCTACTAAGCCTAATATTATTTTCTTCTTTTTGTTGTTTTTGTTGCTGTTGTTGCGCTTTTATCCGCCTCTTCGGTCACATGTCGCAGAGGTGTGCCGTTGCTGCCCTGACGTAGTTTGCATTTCTCGTGTAAATTTATTTTCGTCGCACTGCTCAAATCTGAGATACGGTGACACACATGCATACATACATATTTACAAGAACAAATAATGAGAATTTGCATACTCACGCTGTTGAATGAGTGAGTGTGTAATAAATTTGATTTATAGAGAACCAGCGAGGAAGTAGTTCATATTGGGGCGTACTGGGCCTATTGGGCGAACTACTGATGAACACAGGTAATGTGGTTGTAGAATATAAATGAAAGTATAGCTACAAGTTAGGCAACCCCACTTTATTATATAGACGTGTAACTAGTACTTTTAGAGTGAGTATAGTAATTACTGAATAGTTATTTTCGCTAAAAATAGTTTTAAATTATGAAACTAGAATTCTATCGATGCTTTCGGAAATATATAATAATACTCTCTTAGAAAAATATAGCAATGCTATGTTATTTAATTTATTTTTATTTAACACTTGACCCACCCAAAGTAGTTACATTGTCAGTCGATATGCAACCAGTCTTAGTGTGACCTAAACTCAAACTAAATTTCTTTCTATTGCTGTTTAGGCAGTGATAACTTGTGTAAAAACGCAAATATGTGTGTATATATAAGTATATATCTATATGTAGTATCAGTGAATGAGCGTTGGCTTACCGCCACATGACACAGGAATTCGCATCATGAAATTGTTTGATTTCTGAATTTATACGACAATTTTACTGCGTTGCAAAACTTTTACAGATTTTTATACTCTCGCAACATGTTGCATTAAAGTATAATAGTTTTGTTTATCTAACGGTTGTTGGTAACACTTAAAATTAATTGAGATACATATAGGGTCATATATAAACAATTGATCAATTAAGTTAATCAAGTAGTCACTCAAGTTAATCGAAAAACTATTAAGTGCTATAATTAAACTCTAAATTAAGACACAAACCTGTTATTTGGTACAGCAAATCTCAGTAGGGTGGAGCATCTGTGGTTAGAAAACTTTTTAAAAGTGGGCATGGCCCCACCACCTAATAAGTTTAGTGGCAAGTTTAGCAATAAACTTGCTGAGCACAAGTCTTTCTAAAACTTCTTCATAGAGAGTGAAAGTTGGTGAAATCGGATAATAACCACGCCCATCTCCCATTAAAGAAATTTGCGTAAAAACTTTTAGGCGAAACCCTATATTTCTGGAGCTACTATACCAAGCTTAACCAAATATAGTGTGAAAATGGGCGAAATCGTACTACAACTACGCCTACTTCATATACCAAATATCAGAATTTCAGATTCCATATGAATTTTTCACTTTACAGTGTGTGAATCAAATACCATTGAAGACATCGGAATAAATCTTTGCACAAATGGTGTCTTCAAGGTACGCCACCTTTTTCCTAAACATAGTCGAAAGTATGTTTTCAAGTCCCACAGATACCAAATAGGCGTACCTTAGTGCCTTTGGCTGACTTTATATCGCAAATATCGGATACGTGGGATATATTATTGAAATGCTCAGAAAAGCTTATAATAATATCCTCTTGGGTAAAAAATGGGTAAAATCTAGTCAATACCTCTTCTAGCCCCTACATAGCTAATATAAAGATATTCGAACTTCCAGTTGACTTTATACCATTTATAACGGTCAATCTCTGAGGTATCGTAATTAAGTTTAAAAAGCATCTTTTCCTCGTAATAACATGTCGTGATGCCAACAATTCATAAAGTCGGGGCAGTACTACCTATACCACCCTTACACCTAATATAAAAATTTCAAACTTCCGTTTGGCTTTGTACGATATATATCGGTCAATATGTATGATATCTATGTATGAATTTAGCGTTTCTTTACTTGTTAGTTTTTATTTATAACGGAAATATAAATTATGTGAGGTTAGATTAGAGTGACTATGATAGTGACTGTACTTTTCTTGTATTTTTAAAGATAACTAAAAGAAACATTAATAACGAAAAGAAGAGGGAATATAATATTCGTTGTTGATTAGAGATACCGTGCGAAAGCATTTGAGTAAGAGATGAGAAAATGAGATGGTCATCTTTCAAATCTTTGATGTATATGGAGGATCGAAAAGCAGGTTTATGGTCAAGAAATGGCTTTCAAATGCTTATTATCCGATTAGCATTCACATCTATTTTTGGAATTATGTTAGCGCTCGGAAAAAAACCGTTAAAATAATTGACGAGCAGGTTAAACAATTCGTGGGTCTCACAAAGAATCAGTTCATTATGGAATTGGATGGAATGGATGGACCATAATGGAATTATGGTTCCCTAGAATATTAAATTACGCCTGAGTAATTGAATATAGAGTGACTGAGAGAGTGAGTTCTTATGGATTTCCTTTCGTGTAGTTATTATAGCTCTCATGAGCATTCAAGAATTCCTAAATGAATTAGCATGGGAGAGTGGAAGTAATAGAGAGAGAGAAAGAGAGAGAGAGAGAGAGAGAGAGAGAGAGAGAGAGAGAGAGTAAAAGAAAGTTATCTTATTTCATGTTTGTGCTGTGAAATTTTGTATTTAAATATTTAAATTATTTTTCCTTCGACACAGTATTTGCAATCTCCTCGTTAGTAACTAACACTAATCCTACTAGTACATTTTAATAGGGTAATTTGTCTTATACACTCTATTTTTTATCATTTTCATCATTTATACATATTGATTTTATAATTTAAATTTTTAATCATAAGTAATTAGTCGAAGTTAATCTAAATTAAGAGGATAGCATTTGACTAACTGGCTTTTCTAATTATTATAAGTATTTACATGTTAAATTATTTTATGAACGGATCAGAAAATTAGCTAGAGCTCTTAGCCCGGTGCACGTGAATAATAATACTAATAAAGATAATGGCAACACTTTTGTAATTACACCTTTGTGTTATACTATAAATCTGGGCGTTAACTTACAAATGGGGTGACCTAGTTAAGTTCAATTGGAAGCAAATTTTTCATCGCTTGCTTTATAAAGGCTTAAGATAATCGGGAGAAAGAGTAGTCGGAACATGTATAAGGTTCCGCAGAATAAACTTAAGAAGATAAAGAAGAGTCATCAGCAAATATTACTATCTTTTCACAAATTTATCATATAATCCTTCAAGAACGACCAAATAGTTGGTCTAAGAATAACATAAAATTCAGTCTAATTATGACTGTATATCTAAATGGACTCCAAGTTGATAGTAAAGTAAATCTTCTGTTCCAACTTCTTAGAGCAATAACCGAGCGCTGGTTGGTTGCTTTGTCTGCAAAGCCTTCGTAGCACTTAAGCAGTTAGAACACTCCGAAGCTTAGAAAAATCAACAAATTAATAGTCAAGCTTTCATTCCAGGGAAACAATTCAAAAATCTGAATTATTTTTAAGAGACTTCATCATCAATATATTTAATGTTCATATTTTCTTTACATTCAAAATAAAACAGTTGGTTGACTCTAGGCCTGAGGTCATCCTAGAGCTCAGATTATGTGTATATCAACGGAAATACTTAGTCTTAGGCTTAGTATTATGTTAAATGGTTTGAGGCATATTCTTAGAATCAGAGATATAGTCTTTTCGAGGATCAAAAGTATAGACTGAACTTCCCATTACTAAAAAAATATCATTGAATTCTCTAAGTCCCACTGCAGGTTTAACTACTACAATTTGAAAACCGAAATTTCACTTCCCCGAAACCTAATCAATGATTCTTAATATTAATAATGGCTTATTTAAAAAATTAATATTTGCCTCACAAATTAATGATAAGTGCTGAGGGAATTTATATCAGCATATTTTTTGTTATGTTTGTACTCACCTCGAACAAAAAGAATCAGAGGTCCAGAGAACCAAAAACAAATACTATATTTTTATACATGATCCTATCTAGCCAGCCTGATTCTATGCGTATGAGATATTACAAAAATTATTTTTCTTACTTTTCGCTCCAAACAATCTAACCGTGTCCGCCTAGAGGACAGCCCTTGATCGGATAAAATTGGGTAAATTCTGCTATCGTGAAAACTTTTCTAATACCTTATGATAAATAAAATGATTTTTTAGTAAAAGCTGTGTAAAAAGTGTATGCAATCCGGATAATATTTAGCACCGAAGTATTTATTCCAGTTCCAGGAAAAATTATAGTCAGCTGAGTTTGAGCTGAGTCCAAATAATTACTTGAAAAAGGAAATACCGGACTTCTACTTGATAAAAAAATTTCTCTCAAGCTTTAGGTGGTTTTTTTCTATATTTTTAATAGTTATTCATATATGTGCCTAAGCTCGAATTAGTTTCAGTATGTATAGATCGATTATTGCTAATGAGCTCCAGCAACTGTGTAGAAGTTTCCCAAATAAATCCTATATGGTAGAGTACTTATAAAAATTTGAATTAATTTTTGAGTGGCGGAGACTTTCTAGCGATATAATAAGTTCGTATGCGACAAATTTTTACCGTAAGACACTAGCTATACGATATTTTTCAACATTTTAGTTGATAAGAGGAGTGATTATTCTTAGTCATTTCCATTTAGTTATCTCCCTTCAAACACGTGTTCTACATTCGAATTGCGTTTCCACTCGAATTTGTACTTTTCTATAATTTATATTATTAATTTCTTTATAAAATGTGCGCTTTTTAATAACATACTTACAAGCAAGTACATACATATCTACATTTGTATATGTGCATATTTGAATAGATATTAGCTGCTATTTGTTTTGATTTTCTATTTAAAAAGCGAAAGAGTGACAGCGGGTATTGTGTTTCCACATGCGAACCTACAAAATTACATACATACACACATGCATATATACATACATACATATGTACACGTGTAGGCACATATTCTTCTATACGTATATTTGTATTTATAGATATTTGTATGCTTGTCTATCGACTTTGACTTGCAATTAGCTCATTTCCACTTGTTTCACTCTAATATAATATTTAGCACGATTATTCTTAGCAATCTAAATATCAATACATACATATGTGCGTACATGACTACACATATTTCTGCTATTGAATACTTATTATTGTTATTGTGCGACACCACCCGCCGAAAGCGCACATCCCCTGTCAATAGTACTACTCACGCTTGCACAGCCGTCACTTGCACACTCGCCAATTTGATCGCATTCAGATTTTCACATTCATTGCATACATACATATAAACATATATACAAGCATACAGAAGCATATGGAAGCGAGGGTATAGCGGTGCTTTGGAGCCGACACACATTTGCTCTTTTGTTGGACTGTGTACTGCAGGCACTCGTGTGCATGGCTGTATATATGCATGTAGGTATGTATATACTTGTATGTATGTATGTATGCATGTATGTATGTATGTACGAGTATGTATGTAAGCGTGCAAGTCTATTCAATGAATTTGTTCAGCTCAGTTGGGTTCATTTTGGGGTTTGAGTGCGAGTCTCTCCTTTCGTAATCAAACACTTTGGTTGGGGAGAAGCACGTGTTGCCAAAACGTGATAACAGCTTTGCCGCACTGCAATAACAAATGTGCTGGAATGTGTGCCGTCGGCTGCTGCTGTCGCCGTTGACTACAACGCAGTGATATCAGCAGTGACGCTGGCAGCGCTGCTTTTGTGCTCTGAGTATGGCACTCGGTTCTTGGCTGTCGGCTCGGGTTGTTGGTTGGTATTTTGTATTTCTTATTGTTGTGTTTGTGTGTGTGCATTTCATGCGAGCAACCACTGCTTGCATTTCATTGCTGGCGTTGCACCCCTCAGTGGTCGCTGCTCACTAGTGCTTCTATCTATGAGTGCTTGTGGATGGGTGGCTGTGGATGTAGCAAAAGCCAATTTTCTTCGATTTTGTTGTTATTTCTTTAAAACTACACTCACACTCGATTTTGTATTTCAATTATTGGTCACATTGCTGCTCACCAATTGACAGCGATGACGAGTTCGTGGTGATGAGTTGACAATTTATTTCATTTTGTGATAGCCGAGTTCGTTTTTTATAGAAAATAGTTAGTGGGCGAAAGTGAGATGAGAAAATGGGAAGGTTAATGCTTCAGAATATTTGCCAGATGACCTTTGATCAGGTCGAGCACCTTGACCAAGTTAACTGAACGGATCAGACTAAGGTTTTCACAAGAAATGATGTAGATTACAATGAATTTAAGTTCTAATTTTTCCTATTTTTTCTTTTATATCAAATAGTTGAGAGATTTAAATTTAGATTTTTCACTTGAAAAGCTCTCCTTGGAATGAGTCGAAACTGAAAAAGCGTGAAGAAATTAATTCGACATCTTAAGATTAATCGATTTTTGATTTAGTCGATGAAAATTAAATCTTTAGATCACAATCTAACTGACCCTTTCCAAGTGTCTGTTTATAAAAAATTTAGATGAAGGTTTTAAGATCGTCAGCGTTTATGAGACTGATCAAATTTACCGAAAAGTGACCAAGTTCAAATCAATTTTCTGAAGGCATGATGATATTGATCGTTGGTCTATTATATTATATTAGTGTTAGTATTCATGGTCACAGTTCTTATTCTCAGTGGAGATTTCGGAATTTCAACTCAAGCATGATGGTTCGTTTGCAAAAACAGTATTTTAGTTCGTGACGTCATAAATGAAAGAGGGGGAAGGCTTTGTTTACAACTGCTATGAAAGTTTGACAATTTTTCTTTGTTGCTTCCTCCGATTCTTTCGTTTATAACGTAGCGTATTGCAACCTGTGAAGCATATCGATCTTAATTTTAACTAAATCTTCCAAGGACACAAAGCTCATACAATTTGCTCGTTTTTGAAATTTATATTTGTATATAAGTCTGTATGTATCTATGTCCATTATTTTATAGTATTATGTGTTAGTTAAACTAAACCACGATAACCTCAAATTTTACTCTATACAAGGTTCACAAATAACATATATGTAAGAAGTTCTCACGTTTCTTGTCTCTTTTTCTCGAATTCGAAATATTCGACAAATTTTTTTCAATTATTTGCTTTCAGTCAGGCTTTCCAGCTTAGTAACCAAAATAATTTCGGCCCCTGTACTAAACACCTCCATCATAGTCAAGCCAATCTGAGCATTGAAGATTCCATCAGTGCTGAATTCCTACATACCATACATATGTGACGTACTAAAACGTGCGCATGCGCCCTCATATATCCAGCAATGATAAGCTTTTCGTCTACTTAGTATCCATTTAAGCATTTCGTTTGTTTGCGTCCACAACCAACCACCTGTCCACATGTGTGTACGTCGAAATATTTGCATGTCAGCAGGGTCGCTTAGCTGGTTAGTTGGTTATTGATTGGTTCGCTGGTTAACGGCTTGTCGCGTGTACAGTGAATGTGACTCACAGTTAGGGGACAGTGTGTGGGAGCATTTCAAAGCAGCAGCAGCAGCAGCAGCAAGTGAGCTCAAACTTCTGCTGACACAGGTACAAGGGGGTTTAAATATGTTTTCGTGTACGTTTGTTCACCAAACGGGATTTTTTCAAAGCCTCAAAGTAGTGGTGTGCCTTCGCCCGAAAGCTGAAATGATAATGGAATTTTCCGATGTTACTTTTGCGAACACATACATGCGGCATCGTATATATATACAAATACTTACAGCCCAACACTGTTATTTGCTAAGTTAAAGTAAAAAAATTTATTTTAGTAATTAGTTGTTGGATGGGAACATTTGCATTTAATTTCACTTCTCAGAATATTTTTATTTTCAATTGCTGAACAGCTTAATGATTTCACTTAATTTTTTTATAATTTTGTGTGCTTAGTTATAGATTTTGACGACTGCTCTTTTTCTACATTTTAAGCTCCCTCCGAACAGCCGTTGAGACCTTATGATAACCTTTCGTGTGTGACGATTAGCCCCTAGAAGGATAAGTACCATTAGCAATGCTCCTTTCATATTGGTCGGAAGCTGGAGTCTACCCCAGGTCTTGCAGAGATGTTCCTCAACTCTAACTACCAGTTTGGCTGGCAAGAATTAAAGGGAACTATACTATTTCGTGCCATTTCTTACTGGTCTTTCGACTAATCTTTTTTTTTTAACCCGTAACAATGATAATTTACTTGAAACTGTTCGCTTGAATTGGACTCTGGAGGTATCATTTTTAGATCGTTTGAAGGATAAGACTTCTTTACGATTTTCCAATTTGACTTTATTGAGCGATTGCTATAGAAAAGAAAATCGAAATACATACTGTCAAAGAAGAATTAAATAATATGAACTTTAAATAGAAAATATTTTATAGCCAAGACGAGGCTTTGCATGCTACGCGTGAAGAATAAGTCATAGACGAAACATACTGGCAACAAACTTTCATAGTAATGTCATAACAAAGCTCTCCGCCTTTTTCGTTCATGACGTCACGAACTAATGCAGTTTTCTGTCAAGTGCGCTCCTAAAAGAGTCACGGAACGAAACTGTCTTAATATTTATTTCTATCGTTCTTGGTTTGCTAACGGGAATCCTATGTGATAAAGTATATTATATCCCCACTATTCATTGAAGACGCTGGTTTGCCGCCTAGAATATCTCTTTGATTTGCTGCTTTCCTGTATTCTATGCTTCAAGCGTCCACTAACTATAGTATTTACAATTTACATGTTCAACTTTTTTCGAACAAAAACTAAATTGATACGTCTTTTTCTAATAAAGTATGATCCAATTCCATATAATTCCAGTCTCCAATTACAAGTGCTGATTTGAAAGTGTGCTTAATATATCAAAATTGCAAGCATTACCCAATAAATTATAGTGACTGGTGCAACAAACACCATTTTCTACCGAAAATTTCCCTCAGGATAACTTATTCCATAGTTTAAAAATTAATTTAAAAAATATTCTTATATGGGTGGATCAAACACAGCATAATAATCTGCTAAATCGTTTTTTTTTTTAGCACTTTTAATCATTTTTGATCAATTCATCGGATGATATCTGAAACATAATTTTATCTGAAAGAGATAGATGATTCTGTTGAAAATGATTGAATGTAGTAACTCTCGAAGGTGTGAATAAATTTTTTCTAAGAATTTTTCTAAGAAGAATTAAGTTCTAAAGAACATAACCAAAAAATATATTTTACTAATCTTGATATTAGTACTAACATTTTCGAGATAACCTCAAACATAACCTAAAATTTTGATAAAACTACTTTTTTAATGTTCTCTAAGTTTAATTCTCTAACGTTTAAGTCCTCTATTTGTAAATCCAGAAGAAAATAAGAGTTAATTTTATTTACCCACATGTAATGATATCCAGCTTCCAGTAGAAAATTCCCAACAAACTGTAAATATTGCAACGACACGTTATGAAATCACTCGGTTAAACCAAACACTTCGATCATCAATTAAATTGTAATGAGCATTGGCTGTCACGTTTAAATGAATGGTCACGTGAGCTCATGCGCAGGCGAACATACACACATGTGTATAAATAAATAATGAAAAATAAATTTTTAGAAAAATTAAATAAAGTTGTGTGTTTGTTCTTGTAAGTCGAGTGTCTGTGAAAAAGTTTCTATTTTGGTGAGATGGTGGCACCAAAATAGCCACAACATTAAATTGGAGCCGAAGCAAATACACATACACACATATAATTGTGTCATGTTTCAAAAAATATATAACATATATATGTATATATATAAAAAACCAATTCTGATTACTTATAAATCATATTTCCTATCAGTTGCGGAACGACGCGAAGACACTGGTAAATATAGATACAAAAAAAAAAACATAACAAAAGTGAAAATAAAAACAAAAAGAAAACAAAAAGGAAACAAAAAGAAAAGGAAAGGGAGAATGCGCCAACGACATAAAACGAACTAGAAATATAATACCGCTGCGCCAACGCTTCAGGAAAGGCATGTCCGTATGTAAGTGCATAACTGTGTGTATGTGTATGTGTGTGTGTATATTGTAATTAGCTGCATTTGATATCTACGGCAAAGTCGGAATTGGAAGTCAACTTGATGAGTTTCTTTGGTTTAATTAATAAAAATATTGAAGAGTGTAATTTATATCCACCTGGAAGCGAAAAAATTAGACGCCTTCATTGCCGTAGGTTGGGGTGTTTTCACATGCGCTTATATTCACGTATAAACATATGTGTACATATATATTTATATAGTGTATCCAAATATTACTTAATTCTTCTGCAGGTAATTTCATTTTAATCAAACAATATTTCTTTTAAGGAAATTAATGCGGTTTGAATTCTTGGGAGAACCTCATAAACTGGAATTTTCTTGTAAATACAGCGCCCAAACGTTTTTTTTTATTAACTTATAAGTGTTAAGATACTTGTCAAACCACATGTGCATACATCAAATACTGAGGGTTTCAAAAGATATAATACATGAGCTTTTAATAAACAGAACCTTCAGAATTCCATAACATCAGATCCAACTCTGAAGCTTGAGATTTAGTATCTTTTGAAAGATATTTCCTAGTTCGATATTTTTTGGAAGCTAAAATTGTGATATGAGAGGGACGACGAAATCACAAGAGGCTATGGATTTATGTTAAAAATTCAAAAATATATCTTCCAATATATAAAGTATTATGCATACTGAATTCTTTGTTCGTGAAATTTTTACCTTGAGATCATTTCAGATCATAAAGTGGCAAAGAGGGTAATGCCTACTTAGAACTTATTTGATAACCACAAAAGTATTCAGCAGCAACTATGGTCTTTTGCCACTTAAAGAGTTAATCTTATGTTGAATAATTCTAACTGAACGGATCACCGATTTTCTAACTTGGTAAATGCAATAACAATGATATGTTTAGATTGACCTGCATACAAAATATTTTGTATAAAGTGTATATGTATATGTAAATATGCATATAATGCTAGCTAATTTCTTGGCAAATTTAATCGAGATGGTCGTTCCCACATTCCACAAATGTCTCTCACTTCGAATTCGAAAAACATTCATTCGAACATCTGATGGATTCCTAAGGGAAATTGTTGTGATGTCAGAAATACTCTTGGAGGTTTGAGCTTAAAAATGGAGAAACGATTTGACATTTTAGAAACTAAACGCTTGAAGTACAGTTCGATTTCCTAACTTTTTAAATGTTTTTCAACATTTTGACAACCATTGTAGTTATGGCTAATTTCTGCTCTCATTTTTATTTGGTTTCATTTGCTCTAGTAGATTTTATCCGTCTTTGATATAAAAGAAGTTGACCAAATAGATATACATCTCATTATATGTATTTATATTTGAAAACTATAAATAACACTGCTATATTTTCAAATACCCGTGGAAATTTCACGATGTCATATGATCGACGCACACACACACACAAATTTATATACGGCAATCTCCACTAACACTCGATCAACAACAATTCTCTGCTCACTCCCAGCTCAGAGCAATTGTATTGCAATGAATTGCATTAAAATAATATCCAAAGCCCTTCTTGGCGCTCATTTCTATGAGCACATACGTCAGCTGGTTGCTATTATTTACACTACCGATCGCCAACTGCAGTGTATTTGTTTTTGTTTTCGCATCTATTGCAGCCACTTTTCGTGTTATGCCGTTACTTCCATTCTCTGTTCACTGCTGCTGCCACATTTGTTCTCACCGCCGCGCCACAGTTGTCTCCGGCGCCCTCTCAGCCCCACAGCATCGTAGCTGAGGCTGGGCAGTCGTTTGCGGTAGCGCGTGTGTGTGTGTTTTTGTGGTGTGGGCAGTGGAGGAGGTGTGCTGAGTGTGTCGGCTACACGTGCTTAGAACGACTGGCGCTCCCAGACAATGGGCTTTGGGTCACAGCGAAATCCACGTGACTTGCTGCGTCAACAGCGCTGCTGCGTGCTTTTTCACTACAACGACGCCGCTTGCGCTACCGACGCAAGCGCTGCATTAGCTCATTGCCATTCCATTGGCGAAGCGCGTAGGTGATTCGTGAGCTTGCTAGGCTGTCTCTCTTCCACAAAGCGTTCGTCGACTGAGCCGCTGGCGGCGTTTATTTGTATGCGTTTATTATTGTTATTTGTTTGGCTTGCTATGCTGCTTGCTTGCTGGTTGCATTCTGTAATTTCGTGTTATTTATGCGCACTTTTTGTTGTTGTCAATTAGCCGCCACTGCAGCAGTTTCGCCGATTCGATTTTGTGTGTTTTCTTTTTGTGTTTTTGTATATTTGTATATTTGTGTTTTAGTGTTATTGTTTTTGTTTTGATAAAAAGTAAAAAGTAAAAAGTAAAGAGTCGAAAATACACAATTGTCGTCATCGGCGTTCGGCATTTGCAGCAACGGTCATATTCGACCAGTTCCATCGCACATGTGGTCGACACTTATCCGGCTTGGAGGGCCGCTTTAGCTCACGTTTGAAATGTGAGAATCGCGGCAAGAATGCCGTTAACTATGTATGCGACGCTTTTGCGCGTTCGTTTTTTGATGAGTTTGTAAATGCGTTTAAAGAAAACAATTTTTTATGCTGCCAATTTATTCACGTTGCAAGCTCTAAAGCCGATCGCACGTCAGCGCTTCTCGAATTCTTTTATAGCGATCACTCGATTACGGCTATTTTTGGATTTTTGTCTTTATTTATCGCTTCTCTTTCTGCAAATGTACTTCTAATATGTCATACGTTAGCGCATAGACATACATACACATACATACATACAATTTTTGGTATGTACATATGTATTGAAAGTCATTTTCTCACACATAATTGGTGGGAAAGTTAAAAATAACGATCCACTTTTATTTTTAGTCTAGTATTACAATTCGCTTCGAAGGCGTCACTTTCCCTGAGTCCGTTAGATGTTGGGAACGAAATGACGAAAGCGGACATTTGGTGGGAGCATAACAGTTTATTTACAAGAGTATTACATTAGAGACAATGTCTTTTTTTTTTGTTTAATTAGATTGGTAATATAAGTAACCACGTGGAAAAAGAATCTGTCATACTTTCTGCACTATATTTGACTTATAATAAAATATCATTTGTCTCTATCTTACCAGAAAAATTATATTTACATTTAAGTATTTGAGATCGCGCCATTTTCCAGCTAAATCTTTTCGCAATTTTCGGCTATACTGGCAGATTTTGAAGCATCTGTGTTACATACACTATATAATTTTCAACTATGCATGGTGTTTCAAGGAGAGGTTTGCTTTTACAAATAAAAAAAAAACCAATCAAAATTTAGCTTTTGCTTTATTATTCATTATTGAGTTTTCAAAGGCTTCGGCGACACATTAGGACTCTATTTCGCTAAGTAACTAAGCTTCGAAGTTGCTAAGATTCATATCTCAAATTCCTAGTGAAATCAGATTTCCTTCTTCCTTCTGTTAAAGAAAGCAGTTCCTCAGCAGCAGAAAGAGTTCCTCTGAAAAAATTCCATCTTTCTCAACCGCCACATTCAAGAATATACTAATTTTGGGCATTGATGTGCTGTTTTTATGCTCTATAAGTGCTTTATATATGCTTGTTACCATTGTCGCCTAGACTTCAAAGCGATTCTCCCAATGTTGCTCTTAAACAATTAAACGAGTATATTAACCGAGATATGCTATTCAGTTTCTACCAAGATTCTGATAGGAAAGACCTAGCACTCTCCAAGTAATTTTTCAAGAATGATTCGATATCCAGCTTCACATTTTTTTCTTACAGTATTAAAGTGGTTTTCGAATCACGAGATTAAAGCTACTTTCTTATCATTTCGGAATTTTAGCGATCTCATTTATACTACCGCGACGATTTTCTTTTTTTAAACAGGTTTTTCTAAGATGTACGCGTGGTTTATAAATTTATTGTATAAAATACTTTGCCATCAAATATCAAAATTAGCAACGGAAATAACGAACAGTTAATTCGCACATCAAAGCATACAGGTAGTTAAATAATTCCTATTCAATTTGTGGCTCTCAACAACATGCAACCCCTGCTTTTTTTCCAAGTCGTTATAAAAAATCAAGGTTATCGGGATTAGTTTTGTATACTCCCTTATGATCAAGTCGAACGCGGTTAAAAGTATAAAGAGAGCTAGAGAGGCTGATTGTAATTGTTCTCCTAAGTCTAAGAGTTTCCTAAAGCCAAGGGCCAAAAACTTACGTCATTAAATCCTCTCACATTTCTGCTTAGTTTGGAGTATTATCGCATTTTAAAGCGCTCTAATCTTTTGACTATATTAAATCTGATTCCTATTTTGGCCTCAGTGGGGTTTTTAAACGCTGTCCATGTCCTCAACAAAAATGGTATGGAGTTATACACACATGTCCTATTTTATCGTGACATCAACTATGAAATTTTTAATTGACTTCTTTGCCATTCACATAGATAAATATGTATATATAATTGTCGGATATACCTCTGCAGATGTCTGACCGAGCTTATACTCTCGTTTGTTGTTTGGTTTTAGTTGTTGTTGTATAAGGAAGGATCCTACAGGTTCTAAACTGGCTAATGAATTTTATGCGCAGCATTTTTATGGCAAAAATACCGTTGGAAGCTCGTCTTAACTGCCGAGTGGTAACCTCTTTTAGAAACAAAACATTTTTGGTTTTGGTCAGAAAGTCGAGCGAATCTAGGTACTAGGTCTAGGTCTAACTAGGAATCTAGGTATAGCTAACAAATAAATGCCAACATATATAAATGAGAAAAATAGTCGTTTCATAAACAATATCCAAAATGGCTTAATTTCGAATCTTTCAACAAATTTTTTAATTAATTTGCAAATTTATAGATCAAAAAACATTTTATTTTACTAAATTTAAAAATTATTATTTTTTCGATATTAAACAAAATTGCCGCAACCGTTTTAATTATCAGTTGCTTCGTGTTTCAGTGTTTCTGTGATTTGTGTGCGCATGAGCACAACGAGTGGCCAGTGATATCGCCTGCAACACGACAAATCCAAAGCCTCCCACAGCACACACACACACACACACACGCACACACGCACTCAAGTACTCGTGTATCCATATATTAATGTATGCATTGAAACAACCCCTAAAGGCAATAAACAAGCTATCGAACTCATTATGGACAGCCTCTTTGCATATTATTGTTGTACTTGGCACTGCAGTGTTGTTATTGCATTTCTGTTATGTCTGCGTTATGCGTTGCTATGCGCTCGCTGCTCTCCAATATTCTGGCATACCAGGCGCAGCTTGTAAATCGCTTATTAGTCGAAGCAGCGACTTTTCGCAAATTATTCCAAATCAACAGTGTGTCAAAGAAATATGCAGATACACACACACACACACACATTTATATATATATATATATATATTTCATAATTTGCAGTTTTTTATGCATTCTAAAGCAATGAGCGCTTTGATTTTACCACTGAGCTCCTACAAATATACCCCTCGCACAAATATATGCACAATGACACCCTCATCGCCTCACCCCCGCGTCGCTTGGCTACCCTTTTATAGGGCTCAGTTATTCTTTTTGCTTTTTCTTTGGTTCTTATTTGTTTGTTGGAGCAAAGTGGCGCTCACGTTGTACGGCCGCATGCCAGCTGGTGCTGCCGCCGCCGCTGCTGCTTGGTTAGCTGCTGCGCTGCGCTGTGCTGCATTCTCGCTCCATTGCTGCAGCGCTTTGTTCTACTCTGCTGCCCAGCTACCAGCTACTTGGCTGCTTGCCGCTGACGGTCGCTGCTCGCTGCCCCGTCAGGCTGCCAGCCCGCCTAGGTGGCTACGATGTGGCTGAGCTGGTGCTAAGGCCGGCATTTGGTCGTTTCGCGTTCACTTTGACGTATTGACGTACGGCAGTTTGGCCGTTTAGCGGAAAATTACATCGCGGAAAACTGAATAAACTTTTGCTTGACAAATATTCAAGTGCCGTCGCCAATTATGATCGGCCGAAAGTGTTGAGGTGCTCGAAAATTAACGTTCTCGAAACATATGAGTTTGTGTGTGTGTGCACTGGTTAGAGATCTCGAAACTCGCATAGAAGTGCTTGCTTGATTAAGCAACTGGTCAGCGGTGGAGACGTTTTATGTAAAATATGAAATATATTATTTAGAAAAAGCAATAAATGCATACATCTGAATATCGCTAAGGCAGTTCAGTGGAAATTTAATTGTGTATTGTGCTTGAGAGAATAATTCGCAGAATTCTGTTTGGAATAAATTCTAATCTTGGGCAAAAGTGTGTGTCATTTTCGTTTGAATTTTGTAAAACTGTGTAATATGTTTTCAATAAAAGAAAAAATAACAAATTGCTTTGATTAGCCGCTAAGCAGTGAAAATATGTATTATTATATGTGAAGAAAAGTATTGAATTTTTTCAAAAGTAAAAATACAAAATGGTTATAAATGAAGCTATATTTTTTTTATACACATATTGTTTCCAGTGTCTGTAAATTTATGTTGATTTTTATTTGCGTGGAACTGAGATAATAATTTACTAAAATGAAAACACTTTCAGCTTTTTAAATTTGAAAAATTAGAAAAACGATTTCTAATTCTAAAAAAATATGCTGTTAAGACCTTTTAACAACTTTCCGAAAATCAAAAATTGTAAGGAAAATATAAATATACATTGAAATATAAAAAAAGTAAAATTTTAATTGAAACTAATAAGGAAACATACCTTTAATATATTTTAACTTAAATTGTGAAAAAAACACATGTGCATTATATATACAAAAAACTTTTAAAAATTGTGAATTAATGTTTTAAAGTTATAAAGTGTAAAAGTGCAGCTTTTTAATCGCAATAGTTGTCTGATTTGTAATAATAATAAAAACCGATGTAAAATAAAATCTCGAGACCTACGAAAATGATCTTCGAAAATATGTTTTTCAAATTGCGGTTCGAAAAATCACAAAAAGTCTAGAAAATATTTAGAAAGTGAACACAAATTTTTTCGAAAATTTCGAAATCTGTATTCGAAAATAAAATTTTCCAATTAACCGTAAAAGATTTAACAATTAAATATTTGGAAAACAATATTACGTATATAACTAGTAATTTTCAATAGTGTAACAAGCAAAATAAAAATTTCGAAAATAGTATTCGAAAATAAATTAGCACTTAGAAACTTTTTAATTAGAAATTAGAAAGAAAAAAGCTATGCTATTTCTTAAATGAGAAGGTGTTACTTTCTTAAAGGTGCGAAGAAATATAATAATTATAAAAAGGAAGCGATAACTAAAATTTCGAAGATATTGTTCAACTCTATATAGGGCAAAAAAACAAGAAAAATAATAACAAAAACAAAAGCAAACTGAAAAACCGAAACTTATTTGATCGGTAAACGACGATCAGCTGATCATATTCGACACATAATTGACAATTGAAAATCGCAAACTTTATTATAATTGTCTTCGCTGGAACGATGCAACTTCATATATAGAGAATTGATTGCAATTATTTAATTTGCATATCACCCGCCTCTTAAGTTATGGATCGTATTTGGAAAAAGTTTTTGCTATGCTTTGTTTTATGTTCAGGGTTAAGAAAATGCGCATAAGCAAATTTACATACATACAGACATACATATATACATATACAATTTTAGATATATCATGAATATTATACTTAGCTTCATATCGAATCGGGGCACATGAATCAATCTCACCAACATATTCGAAATATTCATAGCAAGTAAATAAGAACATTTGAAATTAGTAGTACAAGAAAGAGCGAACGAATGTGCCACGTGACCGCAGCTACGACACTTTTTTCACGTTTTTGTTTTGTTTTTGCATGATACAAACTGCTCTGCCCACTCACTTGTCGATCGTTTTAAATACACATACACGCTCATATAGGCAGCATTTTATATTGCTTTGCAAACAATAGCATTTTATTATGTGCAGCGTGATTTACTGTTTGTTGTGGTTTTTATTGTTTTTGTTCCTTGTAGAACGAATCATCAGTTTTTATAGATTTAAAGGTAGACTTATAAATGTGGAGAAATTTCAATTAGAACACCTTATATTGCATAGCACAAGATGAACAAGAAGAACACTGTGGGTGGCCTGTGAAATTCACAACTATCTTTTTATAGAGTTGTTGTAGTTGTTGTAAAGTATCACTACCAAGTTCAAACAAACTTATTACTTTTAATAAAATTTTGTGTTTTATTTGTGCTGCATTTTAAATTATTTTACAAAAAGTTTCGAATGCATAGTGCTGCCAGTGTTTTTAGTAAATGTAAAGAAATAATTATCAAAATCTTATAAACCGCTGTTTGAGAGGCTGCAACATTTTATTGAAACAGTTTAATTGCATGAAAACTCATTAACCCACCTATAACATTTTTGGAGCTTTTCAAAAGCTTTTTACATTTTGTAAAGTACAAACAAGAGTGGGTAATTTCAAATTATTTCATGATTTAGCAAATTAACTTTATTTTTGAATATTATACCCGCATAACTATTTTGTAAAATTTAAATAAATGAAATGATTTTTGAGCGTTTAAGCTCCACAAAAGCTTTGAAAGCTTTCACAGCTTTATGTGGGTGATTATAAAATGGGGCAAAAGAAGTTATTGAGTGTGTAAGATATAAATGAAAGTATTATTTTAAGAATTTCACCTTTGAAGTTCAATTAGAGCTTCAAGGCTCATTCTTTTTCTAAATAAAATAAAAAAGCTTGATATAGAATTGATTGCAAGAAGTTCTTTTTATATTTATAAGCAAATATACAAGTTAAGCAACACTAAAAATTCTAAATATGTTAAATTTTCTAATTTCCAATTTGATTTAAATTAGTATATTGTTTTCAGTTCTAAATCGAAATTATAATTTTCCTTCAAAAGTTGCGGTTACGTTCAAGGTTAAACTTTTCATATTCATTATAAATTTCATTGACAAGAATTTTATAAAATACATTGTATGGTTGCGTAATATTCATCATATTTAATCAAAATAGTGAGATCATTTCACAAATCACGCCCCTTCATCAACTACGCCTGCGGGTAGGCTACATAAAATTACATCTTACTCATAAATCCCTAGCACATGCAACTTTCAATGCTTATTATTTCATTATTCCCACTAATTTCGTGGTTTGTGGTTCATTTTAATTAAGTGGCAACACTGTGGCTGCTCTTTGCCACATTTCTTGCATATTTCTAATATATGAATCAAAATTATAGCACATGATTCCAGATGTGACCAGTATGGTAATGCAGCCAATTTAAAGAGCATTTAGAAAAACATAAAATAAAACTTGAGCACATAAATAAAAGGCTGAAAAAGCATATAAAAACAAACAAATAAAAATCTAAGCCAATTTGCGTACTCTCGCCCAACAAATTCGCCTTGAAAAATGTGCGAGCCGCGTAGGCGTATACGCAACCTCAACTTTGGTTTACAAATTCTAGTGCGCGCGCGCCTTATTGGCGCTCTAATATCTTGCAACACATAAATACTGTGTGCAACAACAGCTGAAACAACAACAACAACAAAAACAATAATAATAACAACTTGTGCAGTGTTGTAGACATTTTCGTTTAATAACTAAAGTCAGACATTGGGTTCGCCGTCGCCGTCGGTTGCGCACAACAACCACAGGCAGTATGACGTCGCAGACGAGCACTTGCAACAGCTTCTTCCAGGAGCATGCGAACAGCGCGCTGAATCAATATTTTCAACAATTGAATTCGAATGCAGCTGCTGCAGCCGTGGCTGGAATAAGTAGCAGCAACAATAGTGATAGCAGCGCCAATGAAGGTGGCAGCAGCATGACCAGTTCATCGTTGGAGGGCAATCGCAGCAGCGTAAGCAGCATTGATTCATCGAAATCGGTGAATAGTAATGGCAGTGGCAGTGCAGCGGCACAATGGAATAGCATGCAACAGCAACAGGCGCAACAGCAGCAACAGCAGCAGCAACATCATCATCAGCAACAACAACAACAGCATATGCATCATAACCAACAGCAGCAGCAACAACATAACTCACATCAACAGCAGCAGCAGCAGCAAGCGCAGCAGCAGCAACAACATAATCATCATCAGCATCAGCAACAGCACCAACAACCACAACAGCACCAACAGCAGCAGCAGCAACATACACAACAGTCGCATCACCAACACCATCAGCAACAGCAACAGCACCAACAACAACAGCAACAGCAGCAGCAGCACCAACAACAACAACAACACTCCCACCAACAACAGCATCAGCATTCCGCAGTGGCAGCCGCCCACAACCAACTGTCCGCACTTAGCCAAACACTCACACAAAATTTGGCCGCCGCCGCTGCCGCATCCAACGCCTCCCCCAACACCAATCCACACTCGATCTTCGGCTCCGGCAATTTCCATTACAAAACCAACAACTCGTGGACAATACCCACATTATCCTGTTACCAGCGTCTCTACAATGAGAATCAGCAACATTATCACCGTCAATTCGGCAATAATGGTGGTAGTGGTGGTGGCAGTGGTGGTTCCAGCAACGGTGGTGTAGGCGCCGGCGGCAACTCCTCTGATCCACAAGCGCTGGCACAGGTCTCCGGCGGTGGTGGTGGTGGTGGCGGCCGCGACGGCAATGGTCTAGGCAGCTGCAATGCAAATGCTGCGGCAGCAGCCTCCGTGCAACATGTTGCCAACGCTGTGGCGGCCGCTGTTATGGCCAATGAGCAGCACCAGAGTCAATTGAACAGTTTGAAGGCGCGCTTTCAGACACCCGTCAATACAGGTAAATGCGTGGGGAGGGTTGAATATTTTTCTCTTTTCCTGTACCAAGAATTACTACTTACTCTAAATGTACACTCATTCTCGCTTGCTCTGCGAGAGTCATCAGTTTCTAGCTGATCGTTAGATTCTTAACGCTCTCCCGAACTCAATTACTACATTCACGCGCTGTTGACGCTGACGGCGCAGTCGCAGTCGCTGCCATCGGCGCTGCCAGCGTTGCATTTTAATTAATCAGCCGTTACTCACCTTTTTCCCCACGTGATCCGTATTTGATAGTGCATTTGCGTGTGCACGTACCCTCACACATACATACTATACTGTATGTACTTTAATAGTCACATAGTCACTCATAATTACCCATGAACAAACACATATCACTTGACTAGCTGGCGCTCTTTAGCTGGTGCATTTAGTTGTTAAATCTGATATATCCTCTGTGCACTCGTAGTTTAACACAGAGCGTAACAGTGTTATGACGCACTTATGCCAGCTTATCTGCGGTGCTGAGAAGCTATAACCTATTTAATATATACAATTATATATATATATATACACATGTATAATAATACTGTATTTACGCTTATATGTAACAATAATGATCGCAACACCTTGGCATTCAATTATTTTTGCAAAGTGTGCACGATAAATAACTGTACTATATTGTTAGATTACTTTAATGTTGGCGTAACGTTTTTATTTGATAACTAGTTAAACTAGTGGTTAATATGTACGAGTTAGTTATATTTATAAAAACCTAATATAAACGCAAAATTTCGATCGTTTCATTATTTTTTTTTCCGTCACCTTTGAATTTGTAACAAATCAAAAAAATATTATTTGTTGTGCAATTTTGTTTAAAAATGAGTAAATATATTGATACATTTTTTTTTTTTAATTTCTTATAATTCTCATAGCTTCCAAAAGTTCAATTGTTGATGAGAAATATGCTTTGAAGTGTGCTTAAACCTTTTAAGCTTAAATCATTGGTAAATTACTTCAAATTATTCAAAACATCATATCTACTGAGAATTATACTAGCGTTATACTATATACTATAGACTTTATACAATGTGCCTGCTTCACTAAAACTTTAGATATTGGCTACTTTAGAGAGTAACGAATCGAACAAATTATTCCAGCTATTTAAACAGACTAGCAGCACTTCCGGTGCAACCCTGCGCTAACATGTCTTCCGAAGACTGCCCTATTATGTTCTGCTTCTTTCTTTGTTGGGGAAATGCTTCCTTCCATTACCCTTCGAATACCGTCCATGCTTTACGTTTTCTTTAGACAAATATATTTTATTTCACAAATTAAAACTAAATAATTTTAATCATTAAAAAAGAGTTAATTTTCATTTTGGATAGTAATTTGCCAATTGAGCCATTGGCCATTGTATAACTGATCTAAAACCTGCAAAGCACGATTTGGTAGCATTGAAAAAAGCGGTTATAATACTTTTACTCTCTTTTTCATACTCTCTTTCGAATTCAACTCGCTAACTTTGTTGTTGCTTTTACATGTAAACTTCATGTAGCAGAGAAATGGCGAATCGAAGATAGCTTTTATCACGGTCGAGCCTCAGCCATAATCTGCGCAAATTTCATAGTTTCTTTTTAACTATTAAGTGTTTTCAATTTTGAAATCCTCTTCCCATTTTTACAATCTGCACATAATTTTGACGAGCCAATTCAAATTATTAACACCACATATAAAAATTTATTAATTCAAAGTTTTAACTATCTCGAATCCTTAACTGTTTGGAAATAATCCAAAATATCTGGTTCTTGGAAGTAGTGATAGCAAATTATAAATGGTGCTAACGATAACATTCAACATACATCAGCATTGAATCCCATCTCTGGCGGCTCTGACGTGGTATCGGTAATCTCTGACTTTCGATGCTGTTGGCACCACAGAGAATTTACCATATCTAAGAAAGGTTTTAATCTAGTACATCTGATGTACATAACTATCCAGAAATGCATAAAAATAATTGTATTGAATGAAATCCAAAATTTCTGATATATATATAAAAAAAAAATTTATAACATTTAGGATATATGGTACTCATGTAAATACAAAATATTTCAAATAATCGAGGTATCGAGCAATCGAGCCATCGAGCCATCAAGGTCTCATACCAGCACCGATGAAAAGCTAAAAAGTGAGGATAACTTATGCAATCGATATTCACCTTTCTTTAGAAGGCGTTACGCAGTATCATCGCTTTTTTTTAATCGAAATGATCTAGATCTAGTGGACACTAGACATTTTGACACTTAGTCTATATAGGTCTGTAATTCTATTTTTGTCCGTCTATTTTTCTATAAGAGAAAGAGAGAAATTATTATTATACGACCACATTTCCTGAGTTTTAGATATATCACGAAGATATTTTGTTAATGGTAATAGGTACCATAGTAACCGGTCAGATCGTCGTAGAAATGAAACATACATATAACTGTTATCTAATTGAAAAATAGAAGCGCTCTACAAATTTTGTGAAATATTGATTTTTGTTTTATAGATAAGCAGAAAGTGAACAGTAAAAGTAATATTGGTCTATTGGCATCGAGCTACATATTAATATTTTTGGAGCACTTTTTACTTAAGTTACTCTTGAATGAGCAATAATTGTTCTCTCTAATATATCCTAATAATAAAATCCAGATAGTATTCTTGAGAAGAATGAATTTTTTTGTATTTCTTCTCATTATTAAATGATTTGAAAGGTCATTTGAAAGGTAAAATGTTAAAGGTAAGTCATTTTACACTAACATTTGCAGTTCTCGTTATACCTCCGGATGCAACTATAGATGGTTAAATAAATAATAAATTTCTTACACTCATGTTACGCTCCGCATTATATAATATAAAAGTGATTTTTATATAATGACCTCAATCAAAGAAATTTCGGATTAAAATCATTTTGTAAATATGTGTATTCTTTGCTTATTAAAGTCACAATCCTCTTTAAAAATTCTCTATACTCTCTTCAAGAAAAGCGCTATATGTGATGCTCTCCAGAGTGTCGAAGAGAGTTGCAACGAAGAAGAATATTTGAAGGGCTTATTAGGAGAAATCCAATAATAAGCACAATTAAGTAAATTAAAATAAATTAACAAAAATCTTCGAATATATAAAATACTCAAAAACAAAAAAATAAATAATTAATAAATATTGAAAGCAATTTGGATAATATACTATTTCATACCTACGTACCATTGCGGAAATAACTTTATAGGTAGTACACTTCCTCACTTGTCCTCAACAGTCAACAATTCTCAATCAATTAACAACAATAATGAGTAGACAAGGAAGAGACCAGCTTTCCATTTATACGAATTTCATCTACAGTTTCTTCCACTAATTAATATTTATTTAGAATATTTTCATTTTGTATGTGTGTGTGTGTTTGTGTGTGCTATACTTGAGTGCTACTGTTAAATGAAATGGTTCAATGATTAGTCGAATAGAGCAAGAAGCGGAACGTTTCTGGAAATTCGTCACATTTAATGCAAAATCCGTCATGGCGGGATTTGCTCTTTTGCAATTGTCGTAAAATTATGGGTGAGTCGTTAAAAAATAGTTTGGTCGCTTGTATTGAGTGAGTGGAAGTCAATGAATGGCAATAACGAATTGATGAACGAAAATTCAAATGTATGAAGGATGGTCTTCAGGAGTCAATATAAAAAAAAAATTAAGTAATATTATTAAAGAAATTTTAAGGAAGTGAGTAAATTTGGTTTTAGGTAAAGCAATGCCTTTCGGACGTTCGCAGTTCATTAAAATTTTCGCGGAAAATAAAAATTTCAATTATAAAGCACTAATACATAGACACTAGAAGCGGCATATTAATACTGTACATATGTATATTAGAGCTTCTTACTTTTTTTATGCTCAATTTGACTTGCAAATGAACAGTTTGAGCCAATTTTTTTTTTTTAATGTGCGTGGAAGGGAAATGTGAACGAACTTTATGAAACAAATGTTTATTAAAAAAAATGTAAATAAATTAAGCCTAAATTTGTATAAATAAGTTAAGAATTTCAAAGTGTATAGAAAGTATTGAAAACCTGCTAATAATCTGTAAAACTTTTTGCAAATACTTTATGAACAGTTGAACTAAAAATAACTTTCTCGGGTCATAAAGCTGTTCGGCTTGTTAATGCTATTTGAATTAAATTTTCTAAACATAAAATTATTCATTGCAGTATTGCTGTGGCTTCCCCATGAACCCCTTAATATTTTTTTTTTTTGTAATTTTTCGGTGCTACCAAACTTCATATGAGCAATGCTAGTACGCTAAACAGTAGGCAACTGCTTTATATGCCACTATTTTCACTATTTTTGTTATTGTCTGTTCTTTTTTTTTATTCTTTTATTTTTTTTTACACGTTTCTGTCACTGCAAATGCATTTTGGCAAAAGCGCGCAAATGCATTGACCAGGAAACGGCTGCCACCTGAGCTGGCAAAATGACCAACGCCAGCAAAAAATTCAAAAGCGATACGAACAGCATATGAGCACTGGCAGAAGAAAAGCTCTGCCATATGATGGACTACGGTCTATCGATGCCTTTTGGTTCGGCATTTGTTGGTATATTCCATTGAGCTATTTTTTGTGATTTTTGCTTAGCATAATTTCGTATTTGCTGCTACTTAGGGGTTTCTCGGTTGATGTATTAAAATGCATCAATATGATTAGTTACTCTTCAAATTGAAATTCAGCGTCGATACAAGCTTTTACAGCTATGTGTCAGCAACCGCTGATGTGCCGTTGACAATTTTATATGCGCTTAATAGGAAGCTTGCACACATTTACACACATATATGTGATTTAATTTCACATTTTTAGTTATTTATAGAATTTAGGAATAATGCTTGTCGTCAAAAAGATTGAAATTCAAAACGAATAAATAAGGCTATATTTGAAAATAAGCCTCATAAATGAATTAGTTTGTTGGCACTCAATTACGGCAACCACTATTCAAGCTGTTAGCAGGCTAAATATAAAAATATTAACTTAAAACGGAGCTACCATACATCTAAATATTTCTTCAAAAAAAGAATATTGAAAATAGATATCAATAAAAGTGTTGTTTCAACTAATAATTTAATAATGAATAACAATATGAAGTGTAGACATGTTAGAAAGATACTTTACAAAACATATGAAATTTTTTTTAGAGTTACCAACTTGTTAAATATTAATACTAAACTAATGATATCAGCATTTGGTGAATTATCCAAAAAAATTTCGGTATTACAATATAATTAACAATTAAACATTTTTTTATTTCGAATAAAACTTATGTAAGGCTGCCACCTTTTAAAATTTTAAAAACATTTAAAAGTTTTCATAAATTTTAGTCAGCCAAAAAACGAATTTAAATAAATACCAACAATGGATATATTATCATTAAAAAATAGGTTATAATTTTTACTTTAAAATTGAAATGCTATATCTTCGATCTGCTAATGTAACCGGATTAAACCGATTTTTATTACACAAATTTGCGCTCTTAGTAAGAAAAAGCTGGTATTGATAACAGCTATTATTTGGAAGATTAATAGCTCTTTGTAGGCATTATCCAGATATTGGCATTGTGTACAAAAATTAATTCAAAAATATTAAGGGTTGCCATTAAGCATTACGACAACTTAATAAATATGCACAAGAATATTTTTAGAATATTAAATATATTGTATAGAAGCACCAAAAATATTTTGCCAACTTCGAAATTTGCTTTATGGCATGAAATTATTACTTCAGGGCTGCCACCTACAAATAAAACACAAACCGTGAATATGTAAAAAGAGGTTTGATACGGACGAATTTAGGACATGTACTATGAATATTATTTTGAACGAGTATTTGATTTTTCAAGTAAAAAATTTAGTAGAGTTGCCAACTTTTAGAAAACAGTAACAAATGAAATGAATTGTGTCTAAGGGCAAATAATAAATATGCACCTGTACATAGGTACGAAAATATATGTATGTTAAAACCTTCAATATTATCCCTTTTACTTAAAGATATACATCTAGGGTTACCACCTGTAAAAACAATTACTGTAAATATCATATATATACTGTAAACTAGAAATGGCAATTTAACTGTTTTTATCAACAAAAAACTGAGCAAAATATAATGTAGGGTTCCCCGAGTACTTTCAAACTTTTTGAAATTATTTTTAAGATATAACTTTAAATCGGAATCGAAAATTCGTGCAAATTTTAAACAAATTTTCGTATTGATAAACATTTGAACAAGTTTTGAGGACAAAAATGTTATGAAAGATTTTGCGTCGATATCCTTCAAATACAGAATCAAACTAACTGTAACGTATATTCCGTTTTCGACCATATCCGCTGTAAGCATAGGTCTTTTAGCATGATTATCTTAATCAGATATAACATTTGGCTGTCATTTCATGTAATTAAGACAAATAGATTCTGTTACATAAATACTCAAAAACGAGTTTTCTTCAAAACTTGAACTTGAGAGCAAAAACAATTTGAATAATTCACTTCATTTGTTTTGTTTTCTTTATTTTGATCGACCGCTGATTACGTTCGTTATTCCTCCGGCTGTTTGTTGTTGTTGATAATACAATATTTGGCCTCAGCTGGACACTTATCTACTCAACCGCTAAACGTGGCCGCTGGCCGCTGGCAGCAGCTGGCTTCTTTGTCCTAAGAGTATGTCAAAGCGTATGTGCGGATGCATACGCCTATAAATATTTGTGTATATATATATATATAGTATCAAATTTTGGATGATTTTGCTGCGAGTGTCGCTTTTGCTTTTTTTGCTGAAAATTTATGAAACTTTCATTTCATTTGTTATCTACCCCCATATACACTATCTTCGTTTTGACTACTTGCTGGTTAAGGCTTTTGACCGGCTAAGAAGTCAATCCAGGGGGCATGACTGACTCTCCACTCTGAGCTCAGCTTGCACCCGGTGTGCGATCACTCAGCGTGTTTGTATGCTCAACAACAACAAAGCGTGGGGAAGTTCACAAGATGAGTGACAAAGTATAAAAAAAAATTAAGAAAAGCATAAGTCAAAATTTTGAAATATTCAAAAAATGCGTTTTTTTATGGTTACATCTTTTGACTTATTTGTATTACTCTACAACCAAAATTGGTAAAGAGAGAGATTCGAAATACAAAAGTATGCAACAAAAAATTTTTCAATATCGAAAAAGAAAGGTGAAGCCAAATGGCAAGCTTAAGTAAAAGCAGCGCAGCCGAATGTGTTGTAAAAGCAAAAGTGCTAAAAATAAATATAAACATATGTATTTTGCGAATTATGGGAGTTTTATCCGCCATAAGGAAGTGAACGACGCTGAGTCTGCGCTGTTGGTGATGCGGCGTGGTTGCAGCGCTTACAGCAAGCTTTATTGCTGTAGCGAATTTCGTTGGGTTTGCTTACTGGCGGGCGGCGGGGAGTGTGGGCTGTTAAGTTCACAGCTGGTCGGCGTCCGGGCTGCTGCTGCGTCGCTGCGGTTTCGAGCAGGGCAGGTCTGTTGCGGTCACAGCGTAGCTTCGTTGTTGGTTTTTTGTGTTGGGTGTTACAACTTTCGGTTGAATTGTTGTTTTTTTTTCAAATTTTTTATTTTTTTTTGTTGAGATTTTTGGCTGCTTAACTCGCTCGTGTTGCTTCTTTTCTTTATTTGCAGTTGCCAGCCTATTATAAACGCTTTTTGTTTGGAAGTCAGCAAAGTCATGTACTTTCATTTATGCCACTGTTATTGTTGCAATGCTTTCGATTTCATTTGTGATCTATAGGTTTTGATCTCGAAACCGAGTTGACAACGGCGCTAAAGCTTTACTTAATGTGTGTCTTTATTTAAGGTTTTTTTTGCATTATTTTGTGAGTTCGAGGTTTTTAAGGGGAGTTTGTCGTTTTGCGTATCGTTTTTGTTTTGTTGCGGCTATTTTTTGCTAGTTTATTGTTGTTGTTGAGGCATGAAATAGTTTTTTTTAACAAATTTCACTCAAATTCAGCATTTTTTCGCTGACCGTATAGTTATTTTCGAATATGTTGTCCACAAAGAAGCTTTTCGGAAAGTTTCATACCCTATTGTTCTAATTTCTTTTTTTTTTTTAAACAACTGAGCCAAATTTTTTTTTATTTAATACATTTTATTTTTTTTATTGCTTTAACTTTTTGAAAAGTGTACTTTTTTTGAATGAATGAAAACGAAGTAAATTATGGCATCGATATATAACGAATAGTCGACTTAGCAACACCAATTTACCAACCTCCTCTAAAGTCATTTGGTTTAAACCTAAAATATATACACGAATTTATCTGCAAGCCTACTGATTTTTATTTTCAATAACTCAAATTCACTGTTACTACAAAACATATTTTAATATAATGATTGCTAACCATTTTTTTATTAATCTCTTTCTTTGTAGGTAAGCTGAGTGACAACCAAGTACTCGAATATAAGATTCAGCATAATTTCATGCTCGACGAATAATTTCATTGATCAATATTTACACGTAAATATATGTAAATATGACTATATTAAACACGTTATAAAGGCAAACTCCTTATTGTATTAACTATCTTCTTTGTTAGAAGAAAATATTAAATTCTGAACTAGTTACTATTTGAATTACTTTCCTACTAGTGCTAAATTTGTCACTACATTTCAGTTCTCGCGCCTTAATACCTCAATATTTATTCTGATTTTCAACAAATAAATTCTCATGGTATTGCAGTTTTCAATGCGGATTTTTATTAGTTATGAAATAACTTAATAACACCATCTATTTTTCATTTACCAAATCATGAATAGTGGCGAATCGAACAGACTACTCGCCTAAATTTACTAAATTGTTAAAATAAAAAAGAAGGAGAATAACAAGCGGCTATTCATCTTAAATAATATATCCACAAACTGTCTTGTATTAAAGAGCTGAGCTCTATCATATTGTGCAGAGAAGTGGCGAATCGATGACGTCAGCAATTAATTCGGTATAAAATGTAACTTTGCAGAAACGTGTGTCAAAGGATTATATTTTACGAAGTGTAGCTTAGTTTTTCTCCACCTATTTTGTCTTATACAAAGTAGATATTCCTTTTTCTTTACTACCTTCTGACATGGCAAGCGTTCTTGCAATTTTAATCGATAGATATTATTTCGCCGAACTATAATAACACCACATTACATAGGTTTATAAAGTTGATGTAGAATATTTATCTGGAACAACAACGCGGAAAGATGTAATTTTTCTTTTGCGAAGAAAGTAGCTTTCTAGTTTTAAGTAGCGAAGAAAAAGTAGGAGTGGTTTGCCCAGTTGGCTCTCGTTTTAACAAGTGGAGCTTTAGAGTAAGCTTAACCGACAAGTATTGATCTTTCGAGCTATATTAATTAGAATTTAATAGGTTCATAAAGCTTCCGCATAACCTTTGTCTGAGACAAGGAAAGGCCGGATGATAAAAACAGAAATGGTTTGCTGTTGTCATTCCATGCTTGTCATTTCAAGGCCTTGTATTTTAGGCCTTGTCACACTTTCTAAGTAGAAATAGATTTGTCTCCAACTTTCAGAGTTAAGACGCGAATCTACTGGATGTTTTGTTCATAACAGCAAATATTACGTACTGTTCTTGTTCATCATATCGCCTCCCTTTTCGATCAAATCAATTAGCGGTAGTTGTATCAAATATCGGTTTAATTTCGTTCCTCGAAGTATTTGCTTCAAAATTCCATTGCAATTCGAACGATCTGTCTGAAAACTATTTTAAAACCCCAATCTAGATACAGCTCCGTCGGTTTTATTAAATTTTTTTTTTTAGGATTGCCTATATCATAAGTCAACTCCGATTGGTTTCGTCGAAGATTACATCAAGGTCAACAAAGAGATGTCAGGTGACGCCTGATCTTTCACTTTTCTTTCGCAAAGATTCCTTAATATTATTAATAGTATAAAATCCAACTTATAGCGTTAATTACCATTGGGATAGGTTAGAAGTTTACAAGAAAATAAATCTGTGTCAACGGCAAATGGCATACATGCTGCTTATCACATATTTATGTATGTATGTATGCTTGAGTTTCCAACGAAAGAGTAATAAAGAAAGCTCAACAGCATGCGCCTCGCCGAAACAACAATTAAAATATGCGCACTTTTAATAGCGGAACTTAACAAATGCCGTTATACCGATTGCCAATAATTTCATACGCCGATCATTTTCAGTGAAAACGCTCAAAAAGCTTTGCGGAAAGCAGGAAACTCACTCACACGAAAGTTAAGCGCACTCAAATGAGTGCGTGCTAAGCGATAAAGAGTGAGAGTGAAAAGACAAAAATAGCAAAAGTGGAGGTGATCAAAGTGAAAACAAAACTCCAGTACAAAGTTAAAACAAAGACAAAAACGAGGCAAAAGCAAAAGCAAAAAAATACAAACGCAAAAGCACAGCAACAACAAGGCGCACACATGCAAACACACGAAATGAATACCTGCAAAAGTAAGAAATCAACACCAGCCAAGCGCTTCCGCATGCAGTGCGCGACCATACAGCGACAACAACAACAATTTCGCGTAACGAATAGCGCGCAAAAACAGATATCACGTATACGTGCCGCTGTACTCAAATGAGCACATAAGCAGCGTGTAACGCTGCAATGAGTATTTACATATATAGAGCTGTATGTGTGTGTGTATGGGTGTTTGAGAGCAGGATCGAAGTGGTAGAAATGCAAAAAGAAGCCGCAACAGGAGTTATCAGCACCTGAGCCAAATAAACCACACAACAATACTCAAGTTCACTCTCATCTATATATATATATGCCAACCGAGCGCTAGTAATCGCCGAGCGTATGAAAGTATAAAGCATGTGTTGAATATGCGAAAAAGCGCTTTGGCATTGGCTATAAACTGGCTACTACCTAACAACTCACGCGCTTGGCCGAAACTAGTTGCGCGCCACGCTAAACCACTGCGGCGTGGCGTTAAAGCACAGGGGAGCCACGAGTGGCTTTATGATTCGTAGTGGAGCGAGTAAAACGTGTGAAAGAAGAAATGCAAAGAAGACAAGCTGGCTTAACTAAATAGCCGTATCTCAGCTGCTTGCATGGCTGACCGATTTGCGAGCGAATAGCCAGCAAGCAGGAAAGCCCGAAGCCAAAAACACAAGCGGCAAACAGTCAATTGGCAACAAAGCCAACGAAAGCGAGACAAGCTGGTGAGCAAACAGACAGCGCGCTCCCAACTGAAAGACCAGCAAACAGCAGGCAGGCTAAGCTAACAACCCATCAGCAACACCAGCAACAAACATAGCAACAGCGCCGACACCATTACCATTACCAATGCCGCCGTTGTCTTTGTCGACGCTTGCGCTGTGTTTGGCTTTGTTTTTTCGCTGCGATTTCGATGGGTTTGCGGTGCGCAAATGTGCGCTCACTCTTCATTCGTATTCCGGCGGCACCGGTTCCAGCTCCATATTGCGGAAAATCGAACGGCAGCAGCAGCAGCAGCAGCAGCGACAGCACAAACGGGAACGCGATATCGATATCGAACTCGAACTCACAACCCGAGGCACGGTAATGCGGTAATACTTGGTGTGTAGCCTGTAAGTGGCAATAGTTTGGTGACAGTGCGGTGTATTTGCGGTAAAACATCTTCACTTCAGTTTTTCCCAACAATTTTATGTAGATAATGCTGACAGTTATGGTTTTGCGCTTTTGATTTCATAATTTCGTGAAAGTGTTTATCTAAACAATGATCCTTGAGTGCGCGCTTATCAGTTGAGACCAAGCAACGATTACGGAAATTAAGCGCCAACTCAACTATAGTGATTCATAACGAAGGTACGGTTATTAGCGTTAATCCTCTACATATGCGGCGTTTAGAGTGCCTTATTAGAAATAGCGTGTGAAGTGGACGTGAGTGGTACTTATGTTGAATTAAAAAAAATATATATAAAAAAAAATCAGGATTTTAATATCTTGGCACAAAGCAACTGCTATAAAACCACCGCTAATTCAATTCACATAATCAATAAAACAAAACAAGATAAACAGCTGTTTGGAATTAAATAATAATCTAGAGATATATTGCTATTGAACCCAGCCTAAAAATCAGCACCCACATTAGTAACAACATCAGCAATAAAAACTAACAAAAACAATAGGCTGCCAAACAACCAACCTTATCACGAATGTAAAGAAGTCCGAATAGTTTCAAATAAGCAACAAAACAATGTAAACAAACAGAACTAAAGCAAACAGCAAATATTGTAGAATTCATGAAAAGCAGAAAAAAACCTAGAAAAGGAAACTAAAAAGCACAAATTGAGCTCGGCTAAGTAAAGCAAATTGTGCTATAGGCGAAGCAAAACAACGCACGCGATCACACCTTACCGCACCACACCGCCTGAGTGAGCCGAATTGAGTGAAAACAAACAGAAAAGAGAATAACTAACTGTTCTTTTGACTAATAGTGTGCTGTTAGTGAAAATACTTTCAAGGTCAGACTTTTTCTTAATACAAACCGATCAACTAATTGAAATGTACGCGCCGAAACACTTGCCCTAGCCCAAGGTAGCGAGGAAAACAAATGTCAAGTGCAAGTTGGAGGAGTATGAGAGCGAAGTATAAAACGGGTTGAGATAAACTATTTTGAGCCAGCGAAATACAATTGGGTGCACCTCCAATTGGGGCGGTAGGGCTCGCGAGAAGGCAACAACAAATGAAAATTCAAAAAAAATAAAAAAAATATTCAGAAAATCAAAAATAAAAAAAAAATTAAAATAAAAAAAAAATAAAAGAAAATGGATCTAAATTTAAGTTAGTCGTGGCTAGTTGCAGCCTAAGGATCTCATTTGTATGCTAGCGCACGATTGCTTCACAAAGAAAAAAGTATTATAAATAAAATTTACACAATAAAAAAACTTGTGCACTATTTGATTCAAGCAAATGCAGACAGAGCATGGAAACGATCAGTGAAAAAGCTGAGTAAATGCACGTTCGCGATTTGAGTGAACAATCGGCAAAAAATATCGAGAATAAATGAAGGAAAAAAAAATAAAAAATTTAAATGAAAAATACATAAAAATAAACAGAATAAATTTAAATTAATTATAAAAAGTTTGAATGGCACATTAACTAAATGGCAAGCAAATAAAGCACAACAACAAACACAACAAAGAAAGAAACAAATTAATGCAAATATTTAAAAATAAAAAATTAAAAAAAAAATGTGTCTGCACAAGAAAAGCTGAAATTCTAAAGCAGATTAATAGAAAGACAACTGCTCAGGTGCAATTTTCGACGACTTTTTTCAGCAAAACCAAAAAAAAAATAAATAAATAAATAAATAGAAAATAAACAAAAATAATAAAACAGCAAAAACTTAGCTGCACGACACGCCAATAACAATAGCTACACAGAGCAAGTGTTGGCGTGGCGCATATGCTTGTTGTTATTGTTATGCAGACTAGAATTGGCAAGCACGAAACGGCAAGACCGACAAGCGCATGTTAAGCAAACGGCCGGGTGATGTATAAATAAAGTAAAACGTTAATAAAAACAAAACAAGAACAACATACTAAAATAACATAGTGTAGGGAAAAAAATAATTTAGAAAAGAAAAAAAAAAAAAAACAACAATAACAAAAAACGATAAAAACAAAAAGAGAAACAAACGCCGTCAAAAACCACTGGACGTGTGCCGCGTTCTCAACTGCGCATGCGCCTAAGCTGCCGGCAATTTTTTCTCCGTCCCAGAACTTTTCCACGTGGGCACGTGCGCTCGCTCTCACGTTTTCCTTGCACCGCTTTGCACATGAATGAATGAATTTGATTTGTGTTGAGTACTTAGAATGGATTATCTAACGCAGGCGCTACAAATTGGCAATGCGCATGCGCACCAAACACATAATGCGCTGCAAAGTGCACAGCAACAACAACAACAACAACAACAACAACAACAACAGCAACAACAACAGCAGCAGCAACATCAGGCACACTTACAGCTGCTGCAAAATGTGCAACATGCACAACAACAACAACAACAACAGCAGCAGCAGCAGCAACAACAACAATTGCTCGGTAATCTGCAGTCGCCGAATCATGTAACCGCGCTGCCGCCGCTTAGCTCATTGCCACTACAAGTCGTACACAATCTGCCACATCTGTTAGCTGCGGGCGGCGGCAGTGTCGGTAGCAGTGTTGTTGGTGGCACGAACAGTAATGGTCTCTCTGCCGCTGCTGTTAGCAGTCTTGGCAACAATCTTGTGAGCACAAGTAATCTTGTCAATAGCATAGCCGCTGTTGCCGCCAATCCCGCAACCAATGGCAACAACAACAACAACAACGGCAGCAACAACAACAACAACACAGGTAGTGTGCATACGAACGCTGTGAATAGCCTTAGCAACAATGTGCACTTGCATCTGCGCAATACGATGCAAAATGTTGCCAACACTCAGCTGCAACAGACTATCAATACGCTGGGCAACAATTTGGTTGGCAGTTTGCCGCCAAGCAGTCAGCTGTTGCATCACCGACTGCAACATTTAGCGAATGTGGCAAATGTGAATAATGCCGCGGCGGCGGTCGTCGCTGTGGCGGCGAACAACATCAACAATATCAACAACATGAACAGCATCAGCAATGGCAACGGCATCAGCAATGGCAATGTGCTGGCGAATGTTGGCAACACCGCGAATTTGATTGCTATCAATAATGGTGGAGGTGGTGGTAGTGGTGGCAACAACAATAACAATCCTGCGACGCCGAACAACAACTTGAGTTTGAACGGCTTAGTGGGTATGATGGGCGGCGGCGGTCAGAATAGTCAGAGCAATGCCAATGGCGGCAGCGCAAATGACAACAATAACAATAACAACAACGGTACGGGTATAGCGCACAATAACGGCAATGTGTCTAACAGTGTTGGCAACAATACTAACAACACGATTGGCAATAACAACAACATCGATGACAATAATCGTTGGACGCAGTTTCAAGTGCAACAGCTGTGGAAGCAACATGCCTCATATCTCAATGGTAATTACAATAAAAAGACGCTATAAGTGTTCTTTTCTGTATTTTTAATAATTTAATAATAGTGGGCGGCATTTAAAATTCTGCTCTTTCAAATAAATGTAACTAAAAATTGCGCTTGAATGTTGTTTAGTGTGCAATGGTATCCCAACAATCTAGTGTTCCACAAGTTCAACTGTATGCAATGCTTCTCAAATGAAAGAACTTCTCTACGAAAAGTGAAATATCTAATTTTACACCCTTTTTTTACTGCTATTATCTCATTTTCGTCTCTTAGCAATTAAATTTATCTCCATATTTTCCATTTAGAATATTTCCTTTGGTCACAACTCTGCTGTCCGCTTTATTAATTTTCACACTCGACTGATCGCGTTCATTATTGCTTACATATTTATAACCACTCAAAGTTAGTAAGGCACTGCACGTGGCAGTCAGCTAATTTGCAGTTAAATAAGAAGTGTTATAAACAGTTTCTTCTAAACTAAATAGCTTAAAGATATTCATTAGCAAAAGAGTTATTGCCATATCCGGTAAATTTTAGTCGGCAGAAGAGTAAAAGATATTTTGTGTAGCGGTATAGGAAATCTTTTGTCCCAATTTCGTTCGTTTAGCTCATCTATCATATAATTCTCAAACGGTTTATGTTTTCAACGTTGTGCTTGTTCTTTCTTGTTGGGTTGTCGACTAAAGTTTGTGGGTCGAATATTTGATAACTTTTTTGGTAACATATACTATTTCAGCGCTTTTACAGGGAATATATTGAATTTCTGCAATTATCGAAAAGGAACGGCAATATATACGTACTCATTTAGAAATGACTAGCCTCAGGTAGTCCCACTTACAGTGTTTCTAGGCGTATAAATTATTATTTTTTCTTTTGTAAGCGAGTGTCAAACGAATACACAACTCGGATAAAATCGTCTGAATATTTTTGTAAGTAAGGGAAAGATTTACTTACATGAAACTCTTTCTAAAGGTATATTTTTTTGTAAGCGTGTGGCAAAATAATGCTCAACTAACCTAAAAATTGTTTTGAGGGTTTCTGTTTTTAAGCGAGTGTCAGAAGAACGCTCAACTCACATAAAAATGGTTCTTTCTAAAAGTTTTTTTTTTAAGCGAGTAACAACTTATATACAATTCTTCCGAAGATATTTTTCACCACTGATAATATGTTAGGCGCAAAATTTATGACTTAGTATTATGTATTGTTCCAAGCTGTAATATTATAGTTGATCTCGCTTAACATCGATCGATGTAATATTATAGCGATCTCGCAAAAATAGAGGACATTGTGTTGTTGCTTAACATTCACAATGTTAGTTTAGCCTGCGTTCTTTTGCTGTTCGCTTATAAGAGAACGAGGAAACCATTGATGCAGCTTTCTTTTGAACAAATACGTTCACTGTTCCATTTCTACAAATTGACAATATTATCGATTATTCTTTTTCAAATTGCGCCAATACTTTTGGAGCTCAATGAAATAACCTAGACTTTGAAAACATACAACTAGGAAATGACACTAACCTTTAACGAATGTCATTTGGTTACACAAAGAAAAGGTGAAACGTGAACATGAATAAGCTGCGGCATAAAAAGTCGATTGAACAAAGCTGGATTAAGCCTGGCAAGCGCAAAGAACAACAGAAGAGAATACATGCAAACACACGGTTTTTTATATGAAACACAACAATGCCACGTGCTGCATGCGATTCTTTCCTTGAATTTAACGTTAAAGTTGTGCGGCATTGTTCTTAAATATTTATTTTAGTTTTTTGTTATTTCTTTGGATATTTGTAGTTTGCATTAATCGCAAAAACAGGAAACAAATGCGTTAGTTTGAGTCACAGCGGCAGAAATATACGCTGGTAGAAGCAAAAGTCGCAACACTTGCTATGCATGAATGCTAATAAAATGGTTTTATTGATATTCAAAACATGCTAAATCACACACACGCAAACAAATGCAGATAAGTAAATATAAAAAAATATTCACCGGGGATTTTGACAACAGAAAGCTCATTTCATGTTAATAATTTCTGCGTGAAAGATGGCGAGGTTGAGAATTGAAAAAATTGCAATTTATTTGAATCAAAAATATTATTAATTTAAATAATAATAACAATAATATTAAAAAATCTTTAAAACTTGATATAAAAAATAATGAACTTAATGAATAATATAAATTTAGCTGTTGTTATGAAAATATATCATAAAATATTATTTACCATTGTTTTTTTAATATTTCTTCAAAAAAGTTTAATATATTTATGAATTATTGCTGAAAAAAAATTAATTATTCAATTACCGCAGGCAATAAATTTATAAATATATAACAATTATTTAAATAATATTAATTAAAATAACAGTAATTACAAAATTTGTCAAACTTGATATAAACCAATAAAAAAGGAAAAACATAAGTCCAGTTGTTTTTCAAAAAAATCATGAATTTTTGTTATTAATATTTCCAAAAAAAAATAAATTTCATAAAAATATAAATTACTGTAGAACAAAAATTAAATGAGTGATCAAAAATCAAAAGTTAATTGAAAAATAAAATAATTTAAAAAATGTCACATGCAATAAATTTAGAAATATCTAAAAATAGAGCATACTTTCATATTTAATAAAACAAAACTATTTTTTAATAAAATTAACATCCAAGAAAGGAAAACTTAAATTAATTAATGCAATAATTTGCAAAATAAATTATGCAAAATTATCAAAATTTTACTTAAATTGAGCGTTTTGTGTATTTCTTTAACAAAAAACATGAAATTCGATGATAAAAAAATAAATAAATAAAATAACTACAATAACTAAAAAATTATCCCATGCAATTTATTCAAAAATATACTCAAATTGAGCGTTTTTGTGTATTTCTTTAACAAAAAAACGTATTATTCAATAAAAAAAATTTTAAAAAAAGACAAAAACAATATTATCGCATGCAATTAATTCAAAAATATATTAAAATTTCGTATATTCGTATATTTTATAATACAAAAACATATTTTTCAATAATATTGAACTAAAATAAAATTCACTCTGCTCTCAAATGTGCCATTAGTGTTAAAAACTTTTCTGTTCTCCCATTTTGCACTACAAAATCGCATGAAATACAAAAAAACTCAAAGCACTAATTTTTGAGACCCTTTCAGAAACAAAAAAAATTAACAATAATTCAGCGAAATTTTATTTTAATAACAGCATTTTTATTTTTTGTCGACTCATTCGAATTCGAGTGTAGACTTTCTGCAAAGCCCTTTCCGCGCGCACGCACGCACATTTCTCACGGGCGCCATCACGTATTACTCATTGGTAGCATACCGCTTGCAAACGCTTACGATACGGCTTTCCGTGTCACACAGCCCTTTTAAAGCATTATTTCAGCGATTCACCGGCGCAGTGGCGCAGCAAGTCAACAGCGCAAACAATTAATAAAACGCAGCACAAAAAACTGCTGGAGCAAGAAAATGCTAAATAAAGTCGAAATTCGTAAAAGACCTTAAAAGTACAAGCGCTACAAGCGGAATTAAGCGACAGCTAGCAGCAATAATTCGTTTTTACTTTCATTAAGCGGTGACGCGTTGCGGCGCATGCGCAGCGGCTGCAATTCCTGCACAGCGCGAAGCATGCTAGGTGCGCATACATGTGTGTGTATGGGTGTGTGTGTGTGTGTAGCCCACTACGCTGTTTAATCGCAGCTGCGTTGACGTGGACGCCTGCGCGGCGCCGCACTTACTTAGCAACATCATCTGAAAATTTCGACCGCATAAAAACTTTCACTTTTTCGGCAGTTTTTTGACGAATTTTTTGTTTCAGTTTCAATTTCATTTTCGAGCTTGCATTTTGCTTATTGCCTGTTTCATGCGTTGTAAAATATGTTTGCGGCGGCCTCTACGCCACCCTTCACATTACAACCGCAACGCGGGCACTACAAAAAAATAAAAACTTTAAATAAAATTTTGAATTACAAAAGTCGTAAATAATCCAGATCGAAGGAGTAAATGATAACAGGCGAATTTCGGTTAAACACATATACACATACATATACACATACTAACATACGAACATTAATTATAAAATCTCTTGCTGGACAGCAAATTCCTGCCGCATTTTGTTGTTGTTCTATTTTACAGATTCGATTTCGAAAAACTTTTTGTGAATAAAAGCTATAACAATGAATATAGAGCTAAGTTATAACTCTCCAATTGAAAACCGTTTGTTTAAAAGCGCTAAAATAGTCAATAATCTCCAACTCATAATGAATTAAGCGTGCAAAAACGACAAAAATGAAATTTTTTTGAGAATCAAAATGAAATCAAAGCATATTTAAATCGTTTAAAAAGCACACAACTGTCATTTGTATGCCCAGCAGCGTCGCCGAACGCGTTCACCGCATTAATTGCCGATCGGACACTCCTCATTTTGCCGAATTTCTATTGTACATTCTCCACGCTACACAAATTAGATACAAATCCATATAGATGTATATATGTATATATCTACACTTATGTCTATAATTTTATTATAAATAGCGCTTTTGTAGCTTAAGCAGCTTTCATTTTGGTATATATAATAATAATAACTGTACAAATAAATGTTTAAAAATTTTAATTTCAGAAAAATGTTCAGAAAAATTTTTTTCCAAATTTGCTCATTTTTGTCAACGAAAAATTTAATCAAAAAAATTAAATCATTAAAAACTAAAAAAATTTATATATTTTTTTTCTATCAAAAATAAATATTAAGTTTTAAAAGAAAAAAATTAACAATGGTCAACCAGTCGCGTTTTGATTTCGCTTTTTGCGCAGATGAAGATCAAAAGACTTGATTGCATCTACTAAACACTAATTGATAGCCGATTCTTATTTATGCTTGCGCTTTTTCTAATTCGAATATATTTTAAATGAGAGTGTCGAACTTGTTTGGATTTCTTGAAAATTACTGCGTATGTAGAACATGTGTTTCTAGAAACTTACCGAACAAGTGCATAAAAGCACCCAAAGCGCACATACATACAACATACACACACATACAATATTTATAAATGTTATACATATTATTATAGAATATATATATTCAAACATCCCGCAAGCTATGATCTAAGTCCTAGCCTGGCTGCAAATTTAAAAAGTAATACAATAAAGTAGCAACAAGTAGTTATATATACATATATATTTATATTTATTATAGTGTGTCCCCATAATTGATGTCATTAATGATTTGTTATGGGGTTTTTGTTTAACTAGATTTAAAATGTATAGCTTTCTATCGGATTTTCAAAAAGTTGAATTAAGTAAAAAATAATTTAATTTTATATATTTTTTTTGCTAATAGTATACTTTTATTTATTTATAATTCTTTTGTGCGTTACTGTGCTGTACTTAAGAAAAGTATTAATCAAGCCGATCTGATGATCATACTGATCTTTCGCTTTCTTTTTGTTTTCAAATTGGTTTGATATTTTCGATCATACATATATATATTATGATTGATATTAAACACTTTCAGGATTACACTTATAAACATATATCTCCCTTTAAATCATGGTAGAGCCTCATGTAAATCATGGCATACTTCGTATCAGTGGATAAAAATTTTCTAAAAATGTTGAACCATATGTTTATCTGAAACTAGCCTCATAAGTCGTAAAAAAAACTCTGGAATTTACAAATAAATGGTTATCTAAAAATAATTTTTGATTTCAGTATAGTACTCGAGCTCAAAGGTTTGAATTATCTAATTCTATATAATCTATATATCTATAATTCTTCATAGATTTTCCATGTTAGCAATGAAAAAAGTGAAAAATATTGACTTGACTTATGTTGTTTTAGCATACAAGAGGTTAGCTTTGAATAAATTGTATCAAAGCTATCATGGCAAACATGGTTTTCCTAATATTAAAATAAATTCTTTACTTAAAGATCTTAACGTTTTCATATTTTTGAGGCATAAAATACAATGCTTCATCGTTTTCAATCAAATTATCTTTTTTATTTATTTATATAAATATGCTCTACGATAATATAATCTCGAGTTATTTTTGAATCGTTAAAATTTGTACAAAGTCATAAGCTGGTGGAAGTGAGTCTTTGCATATTTCAAAAGTGACTTATGTGGTTCTTTAGAAAATTGATTCAAATCAAATGAGTATTGAGCTGAAGACTCTGGCTTCCATGCTCATTTAAAAGTAGTTTTAATCCTCTTTTTATATTCTTTCTTACTACAAATCGATAAATAAAATAAAAAGCATGCAGATTTTATAATTAGAAAACAATAAAATAATAAATTAATGAATTAAATACATATTTTGCAGTATAGACCACTTTTATGTTTATTCTTTTTTCTCTCTTTTCTATAATAAAATTATGAGTCTTTTCATTATCATTTTGCGCTTCTCTATGCAAAATATATATGTAAATGTATAATAAATAAATGCATTTTTCAGTTCCGCTTATTAATGATTTTGTTGTTGTAACCGGTTAAATCATTTCTTCCTTAGTTTTGCAAAATAGTATAGTGGTGACAGCAACAAATTCGGATTATAACTCTAATCCGTACAACCTTTCTGCTCACACGTCCTTGCTTGTACGTGAATTCTTGGCCAAAAACAATACTGTAACGATGCCCCAGCCTCCATATTCGCCAGACATAGCTCCGCGCGACTCTCTCCTATTTCCAAAAATGGGGAGAACCTTAAAGGACCGTCGTTTTAAAAGTATAGATGAAATTAAAAGCGCTTTTTTTGAAAGAGCTAAAGGCTATCCCAAAAAGCGAGTTTGAGGAGTGTTTCGACAATTGGAAGAAGTGCTGGCATAAGTGCATGATATCGAGTGGAGACTATTTTGAAGGCGACAACATTGATCTAGACGAAAAAAGAAATATTTATCAGAAAAAGAAAATTCCCGTTAATTTTTGAATACGCCTTGTATATAGTGCTCGCTAGGCATCTTTACTCGTTCATGTGATAACGAGTTTTTTATCATTTGATTACTAGTTTCTTTAGATTCTTTTGCTCTTCAATTACTATGAATGATGTTTATTTTATACTCTAATGGTAATAAATTTATCATAGTCGCGGAATGGAATATGTATTAGAATGAGAATTTTTTACTAACTCATTGAAAACGTTACATTTTCCAAGCAACTAACTTCAATTTTATTCAGTTGCAATGCATTTTGACTCATAGACTATTGTACTTGAGACAAACAAAATTGAATGAAACCATCGGGGGTATGAACAAGTGATATAAAAGCTATAAAAATAAAAACAAAAAATATTTGAAATTTGAAATTTGTCAAATATATATATATATGTAGATAGATGCAATGAAGCGTAGTA
The DNA here is from genome assembly GCA_021498325.1 of Bactrocera minax. NCBI lineage: Eukaryota > Metazoa > Arthropoda > Insecta > Diptera > Tephritidae > Bactrocera > Bactrocera minax. Next base: position 8,544,626 of record JAKEEE010000001.1, read on the forward strand.
TTTGTGATCCAAAACTATGGAACCATTGAGTTACTGCCATGGATTTTATTGGAAGCTATATCTGGACAGAAATTATCTCGAAGGTTTGCCCTAACCAACCCAGGATCGATTATTATTAGAAAAAAGTTCATTTCCCATAGTTAGTCGGAAGTTGAACCGAAGTTTTGCGAAGTGGCAGCGAAGCTCTATTATTTTAACCACAATTTTAATCACTATGTCAAGAAAGAAACTGAAATACAAAAAAAAAAAACAAACATACGAAAAGTGGTTAAGGCATTGTTATAACTATTATTTCATGCTCGATTTTATTTTCAATGTGGTGATTGAGGCCTATTGAACACCACTAGGCTACTTTGTTATCAAAAATAAATAAAAAATTATTTATATGGTACAATATTTATGCGCTGCATTTATATTTAGAAATATAGGTAATGAATTCGTAGGAATTTATTACAAAAATAAACCAAACAACACGTACAACTGAATGAGAAAACGGCGGAAGGAATGGGCGCTTATTGTTTTTATTTTTGTTGTATTGCAAATTGAAACCAAGTCAAGCGGTGAAAAATTAAAAGAAAATCAAGCCAAAAAAGTAGAAAACATTGCATAAACATGAATGTGCCCTCAAATGTAATATGTAAGTGGGTTGTTGTAACCGCGTTGTTAACAGTGCGGATGGGTAACAACAACAACAACAACAACAACAACAATCTTGTAAGGTGTCACATTCGCCCCAGCGGCGAGCGCAATTGATACGCGCCACCACGCCACTGCACGTACGAGCTTATTTGCTAATAAGCAAGTTGTTATTGTCGTTGTTGTATGGTACGAGCGCTTTGGCTGAATGAGTGGCGGGACTGCGCACAGCTGACGAGCAAAGCATAAAACGAGACAAAGACACACTTTAGATTAGAAAAAAATTGCGCACCAATAATCGAAGCCGTTGCCAAAAGCAAAGCAGGTTGCGACGGTACGTGAGTGGCGGTCAGGCAAAAGGTAGCGGCGATAAGCAACACAGCTCTGTGTGCGTGTGTGTGTGCGTGTGTGCGCAATATGTGTAAATTAATGGCGAGAATTGGCGACGGTGGTGGTGGTCGCATTGTGGGCGTTTGTGGCGCTTACAAACTCATTCACACACATACACACACACACACTCATACATGTTCACACACTTTCGAACAATGGACACTCTAACGCTAACTGCACATAAAATTATCAAACACATGCACAAATATACATATTAATTATTTTTTATGGCACTAAGTTCGCGCAATGAGCCATGCCACCAACAACAACAACAACAACAACAATAATAATAATAATAATAATAATAAGCAACAAAGCAAAACAACACTAAAACTGTCAGTTATGGCGGCAATAAAGTGTTGCATAATCTTTTAGAAATGTGGCGCACCAGCCACAAAAGCAACCAGCGGCACCGCAGTCGCACCGTCGACGGCAACTGGTGTGCTTGCGATGGCAACAAACACGTACGAGGCGACGTGCAAGTTACAAACCAGAAAAAAAAAGCAACACAACAACAACAACAATAGCAAAAACACCGACAATAACAATCATGGCACATGCGCACACGAGCGAATACATATTGTACATGCAAGTATGTGCTAGCAAGCGAGCAAAAACAAAAAAAAAAACGACAAAAGTCAACAACAACAACAAACGGTCAACAAAAGCAACACAACAAAATACGAAATCAGTGAAAGTGTTTTTTTTTTTAACATGCAAACTGTTGGCCAGAAGTTTGTTAGCATGCAAGCGGCGAGCTGGTTGGCGGCGGCGCATGCGCATCGCACACTAAAAACGCAAGCACACAGCGTATGCTTAATTTACTACGCTATGGAGCTTCTGCGCACAATTTGTATATAGCTTGGTTTTTGTAGTTATTTGTATATATTTTTTTGGAAGTGTGCTTGTGCCTGTTGTTGGCAATTTTTTCATTCGGTTGTGTAATTAGTTCTGCCAGATCGTTATCAACAGGTATTTTACATAGCTTTTTGATCGTTTTTCGGTCGTTTGTCAGTTCACTTATTGATGCAACGCGTCGGTTGCCGCACCCATGACACTACAAAATTTTGTCGCATGCAATTTTAAACCGAATAGGAAGTTGCTTTTGAATTTTGGTCTTTGATTTTCTTATTTAGAAACGCTATTTTATATTTATATTTTTGATTAATTCAATACCCGCAACTGCCTCAAACCTTCCTCAATTTTATTTAAATACCTTCTCCACGTTTGCAATGAAAATAAGTGGTTGAAAAAATTGCAGAAAGTAATGTTTTGTTTAATTTGCCTGAAAAGTAAGGAGAATATCATCTTTAAATATGTGATACAGTGGGTATGAAAAATATGCTACTCAATAAAAAAAGTTTGCTGTTTAGAGTACTAAATACCTCTGCAGTAGTATATCACGGTCAAAATTTGTTACTTCCGCCTAATTTCTCGAAACTAACAGTTAATTTATTGCTCTCATATTTCCAAATGACTTTTAAAGCGCCACAAACTCTAGAGTGTACCATTCATTCAAAGTAAAGCTTGAAAATTGAAAGTTCATACAGGAAGATCTGGAGCAAGAAGTGTTGACTTCGATTCGTAAGAGAGTAACGAATCGAACAAACTGTACCAGCTATTCATAAAGGCTGGCAGCAGTTGACGTGCAATCTTACCTTAATATGTTCTCTGATGCTAAGGCAATTGCGTTGCGCTTTTTTCATTTGAGGAAAAATGCTACTTTTATTCCTAAGTAATATTTAAGTTACTACTTAGTTTCAAGTGGCGCGCATGCCTTCAAGTCTTGGGTTTTTTAATCATTCAAACGAATTCAATGTACTTTCATTTTCAACAGTTATTTCGCATTTGAGTCCTTCACAATTGAAAAACTCGTCTAAAATCTGTGAAAAAAAAGCTTGGCAGCACTGAAGTGAGGAGTTATGCCACTTTAATGAGGTATCAACAAACTCTCCTAAAGCGGACTCAATTCGCTAACTTCGTTGCTGCTTTTATAAATACATTTTTGAGAGAGAGAGACAGCAGCGCCTAAAGATAACGAGCAGAGAAGTGGCGAATCGATGATGGCTAAAATAACTGTCATTAATCCACACTAAGTTAGGTTAGAGATTTATGATGTGACTGAAGTGGAATGAAAAATAAGTGAGAAAGGGAGCTTAGAGAATTTGTATTAATAAAAGAATTTAGAAAGAAGCTGTCAAAGAGCTAAGCTAAACGTACGGTAAAATTTAGCTAAAACTGCTAGTTGTAGTTGGATTGTCTTGAGGAATCGGATAGTACTGTGAGAGTAAATTCTGTGAGTTCCTGCATTGTGCAAGCCACCTATTCTAATATAAAGCGCAAGTGGTCAGCGGAAGTGTGAATTTATTCTCATTGAGCGCGGTCTTCAACAGGTAGCTGTAGACTAACCTTCACTTAACGTAAAAAGTCAGTAAAAAGTCGGATAGATTAAGGAAAATATTAGAACGCTTTCTAAAAACATATATCGGATATAAGGCTCATACTTAATGTAATATACAAATACTTTTAAAAGGTGCTGTACTAAACAAAAACACTGTGCACACACATACAACTTCAGCGGCGTTTTTACATTTTTTCTGAGTTTCTTCAGGTGAAGGTGTGCAACACTTCCTTGTTTTTCTAATTAAATAATATTGCTGAGTGTGGGAGTTGCCACACTCACTTCGAGGCTTCGAGGCACACTTGTTCATATGCATAAGTCCATATATGTATGTTTATAATTACTTTTACCTATTTGCTTCCATATACAAAAATGCATTTTACTCCACTTTTGCGCTTCACATTTTCGTGTTAAATAATAAACAATAACATTTGTGGCAGCCAAGAAACTGGGCTACTGTGTGACCACGGCGCGGCACGATGCGGCGCGCTTAAGTGGCCAATAATGCGGTTGCCACCAATTTTGTAAAGCCATCAAGCCATCAAGCCATCAAGCCATCAAGCCATCAAGTGATCGAAACGTCAAGTGCGCAAATCATCAAGTTGTCATGGTGTGTGAGCGCACGTATATGTATGTATGTATGTATGTATGTATGTATGTATGTGCACGTTGAGTATGTGTGTATGTGTGAGTGCGGCTCGACGAAAAATGCTCTTGCTTTTATTTATTTCATTGCTTACATTTTGATTTATTTTGGCTCGGTTTGCGGCTGCGCGTATCTGCATAGACTCACACATGCAAAAGCATGTGTAGATGTGTGCGCGTATGTGTGTGTGTGCTGGTATTTACCTGTGTGTAGTGAAGGTGCGAAAAGTGGGTTATTTACTTACACCGTTTCACTTCCTTATGGTTTTGTAATTATCCGCACGTTTCTTGTAATTGCTCAGCTTTACTTTTACCATTTGTTCAATTTGCTTTAAGTTTTGCCATTTACAAATGATTTAATGGAAATTTTACATTCGTAATCATGGAATAGTTGGCGTAAATATTACATTTTTGTCAATTTTACGAAAGTGTGTTACTAAAATATGGGTTAAACACATGCGGCGTAATAATTTTTATAGAGGCAGTTGACTGAAAGTAGTTGCTGGTTATTATAACTGTTTTGTTTTCTCGTTTTTTGTTGTTGTTGTTTTTCTATAATTGAGTCAAAAATCCCCTTCGGTAATGCTTTCATCCCAAAGGCTTTCTTAATTTGACCTTTTTCGAAGAAAAACTGTAAAATATGGCGTATTTTCTTATCGCTGGTGTGCACCTTTGACGTGTGCTCAAACAATACTGAGTCAAACAATTAAAAAGCTATCTCAAAAATTTGTTTAGTACGAAAACTTATCTTTCCAACGCCATATAGCGTAACCCGATCGCATTTCTATAACACGAAATGCAGATTACTAAAGAATTACTATTGAAAAAATAATGGATTTCTTTTTACTAGACCTAATATTTATTACAGAACGTAGAGCCTCTCATTCCTTGATTTCACTTCGAATATGTACAAATAGTAAATGCGATTATAGTACATGTCACATAAATAGCATAAGATCCGATTTGCGCTTGCTAAGAAAACTCTTGAAATATTATCAAAAGTACTTTCTTTTGAAACACCGACTCATAGAAAATTGTTGGAGACAGAAAAAAAGCTCAAAAATGACGAGAAAAACAAAAACGACTGGAATTACTTAAGCATACTTTCAAAAAGTTTTTTTTTTCGATTCGCCAACGGTAGAGTGTAGCGAAGTGAACAAACTATACTAGCTGTTCTAACAGACTGGCAACAGCGAGAGGGTAGCGCTTAAAGTTAGCGAGCAGAGTAATGTCGAATCGAAGACTAGAAGAAGTTAATAACTCTTTATGTTAGGCGCTTTGTTGAGGTTCTCGCGTTTGAGGGTTGTACCTTTATATTATCTGATAATAGTTAGTACCCTACGAATTGCTGAAATATTTTAGAAGATGATTTTCAATAATAGAAATGCACTCGTAGATTTGCCATTATTTATTTTTTACTGGATTCGATTTGATGCAGATTCGAAACTGAAAGAACAAGCTGCAGAGTAACGGTGGAATTACAGGGGCAATGGGTTTAAGCCTCTTTTAAGAGCTGACAGAAGAATAATAATACATCTGACAGAAGAACTTTCATGTTAAGCAGGCTAAGTATGTCTTTTATAAAGATCCGTCCACTGGATAGAGACTTTATGCTGTTCCTAATTATAGGCATATTATAAGGCCTGCCAAGGGTTGATCGTTATTAGCAAAAAGTTGTCTATATTAGGTTAGGTAGTCATCTCTATATTAGTCTAATCTGGATCATCTATAATATTAGTGTCTACCATTTCATTTTTTAAATTATCTTGAATATTACTGTTGTACTAGTGAAGAAGAATTCGAACAGTGAAACTTCGGCTGATGATTGGTCCTAAGTGGTCCTAAGCAAAAATCTGTTTAGGGTAAGAACTATTTTTCTTTACGGTGTATGCATACCTTTTCTGATATTAAAAATATTGGATATAAGTGCAACCAAAATAATTAGTTAAGTTATAAAGTCCTTTCGGACTAGTATCAGCCGCAAGCTCAACTGTTCAATCCACCGTTCTTTTTGTATACAAGTAACTAGTATTTTGATTGCAAACAAGATGTCAATTGTCAGATTTCGATCAGAAATATACCAGTCTCATACTAGTTCCAAAGCGACAATAAGCATGATTATGAATCAAAATGGTTTCATATTTTTCTGACTAGTTCAATTTGAATCTGGGTATTTTACATGTAAACCAACATAGTTATTGTATATATATGTTATATAATCGTAGGTTCAAAAATCGCTCTAAAGCACATTTGGACTTTAAAGTGTTAAATAAAGTTCGTAATGTCATCAAAATATCCGCCATTTCATTTGAGATATCTGTGCCCAAGTGTATGCCAACAACAAAAAACAATCAATTTACCACCTTCAATCAACACAAGAGGGTATAGATATGTAAATATGTCCATTTGCACCTATGAAAACAACACACACACACACACACACACACACTCGCGTCTACATATTTAAGTGTGCTATTACATGTTGCATCGCTTGCCGTAAAAAAGCTTAGTTGCAACATAATGTATGAAATAAGCAGCATTGAATAAAACCTGAAAAGAAAATTACAAATATTATGTCAGTGCGAGCAATGCTGATAGCACAGCCATAGTAGCAGCAAACTGCAACAATAACAATAACAACAACTGAGAGCAACAAATAAATGTTGCAGCAGCGGCAAGAGCAATCAGACAGCGCATCAGTCAAGCAGCCAGCCAAGCAAGTCAGCCAGTTTGGCGGGTAAACAGAAAGTTAACATTACACATATACACACACACACACACACACACATGCATACTTATTATGTACATTTGTAAGCATGTTAAGCCCGGAAAACATAAAACAACGGTGTAAAAATGCAAACAAAGGAACAGTGAAGCAAAGAAAACGACAAAATGGAAAGAGCAAAAGCAATAATAATCACGACAGTGCCAGCGACAGCATTAACGGCAACAACAAACATGCGCGAGTAAACCTGAAATCGCAATGAAATGAAAGTGAGAGTTTCCAACGGCCCCCTTACCCCCTTTAACATCATTCAAAACAATAATAAATGCAACAAAAATAGAAGCGACTGTTGTAATAACTGTAATAAAAGCCAAACGGCGCACACCGTCTGATTGCCGAAGAAATGCTATTTATAATTGTGCTCACATCAATGTTTGTGTATGTGTTTGTATATATATATATATATATGTGGTAGTGTGTGCATTTTCAGTGATCGTCTGCGCGTTTATCCAATATTTTCCCACACGAAAACCAGTCTCGAACGGTAATTGCATTTCGAGCAATAAAATATATATTTGCAAGTGCGTACTTAATTATATACGCAAGTGTATATATGTATGTACATATATACCTATATGTAATGCAAACATTTGTTTTGAGTACTCGTATAAATTTCATTCGTTCAATACAACCAAAATATTTTTGGAATTTTTGAAGAAATTTTTGGAAATTTGAAGGTTACTTAGAAGTTTATAATCAGTTTACCAAGCTTCGTCCAAAATGTTTTGACACCTTTTCGCCAAATTTTTTATACATTTTATATATATATATATAAAATATTTTATATAGTATTTCCTAATTTTATTATAATTGCTATGTTCGACTTCAAAGATTTTTTGAAAAATTATGAAGGCAATATATTTTGGATATTTCGGATTAACCCATTAAACGCTTCAAGTTACCAGGGAGCATTAACTAATGTTTTAGTCACTTATTTTAAGATCATCTAGTAAACAGATTTTACCACCAATACTTTTGAGTAACTGCATATTGATGCAACAACAACAATAGTTTTATCGTTAGATTTTTCGAACTTCCATCATAACAATAGGACTATTAGCATTTGAAACAATTAATTCTGGTCAAGTAGCACGAATGCTTTAGACCATGAAACGTCTAATATATGTCTTATGTAATCTGTAAGTACTCTCTATTGGTCTCAAGTAGTAAGTTGAATAGTAGTAGGCATCTCATAACAAAATAATATCAAAACATATTAACGAAACAAACAAACTCAGTTTTGAAATCTGTCGGAGAGACTCAACAATTTTTGAAACAAAAATTCAAAGGTCACATAAAATTAATTTCCTCGAGGTATAAAATACTATCTCAATATTAATTCTGTATGATTTTTGTCTTTGTAAAAATTTTCAATCAAATAAAAGCAGTCAAAAATGAGCTTGTATTAATTCCAACCAGCAAGAAAACACTCAGTTAAAAAAAAATAATTATTTTACACATTTACCGTTATTACTTGATGTCAGCTTTCTTTGAGAAATGTTTTTATCAACGATATACTTCATCAGAAGTTCGCTCAGCTTAAGTGCAGCCCAAAGAAAAGTCAAAGTATCGCTGATAAATCAAATATATTTACGAAAAGTTGCCGCGCATGCGCAGTGTCAATTTTCATATACCTTCTAGCCACTAGCTCAAACAGTTATTGTTTGACTATTACTAGTTAAATATGTATTATACATGTATGTACATATATATTAAAACACTTTCCATCACCACTCGCTGATTATGTAATGTTGCATGCGCAAGCTCGATCGATGTACATGCAACCACGAAATTACAACAACAGCAAGAGCAGGCATTGCTTTAACAAGTCAAACAACTGGTGAAATGGTGTAATAAATACCACTACTCCATATAAAAAACCATTATGTACAAGAAAGTATGTACACACGTATTTATTTTGCATGTCACTCCATTCATCACATTTGTTATGACATGCAATTGGTATTGGTGTTGGTATACCACATGTGAACTAAACGAACTGGCATGGTTAAGGAAAAGTGTGGCAGGAAAGTGTAACACTTTTTGTGGCAATTAAGCGTACTCGGCGTACAAAGTAATCTTTGTGGTAAATAAAGACATATATGTAAATAGGTATGTATGTATGTATGCAAAATGTATGGAAGGAAGGTTCGGTTTAGCTGGATGAATGAAGATTTCTTTGTGACAAAAATAATACTTTAGAAAAAATTAAATTGTGTGAATAGTATTGCCAAGAATTAAATAAGAAGAAGTATTAAAAAATTAAAATTAAATTAAACAAAAATTAATTACAAAAAAAAATATAAGATTACAAAAATATCTATTACCATAGAATTAAATCAACAAATATATAAAAAAAAATATAAATAAATTAATTTAATTTAAAATTCAATTAAAATAAACAAAATTTTATGTAAATAAAGCAATATAAAATAAAATAAAATGAAATAACGAAAAGAATTACTTTTATAAGATAAATAAATAATATTTCATAAAAAGTTAAAATGAACAATAAAATAAAATAAGGAAAAGCAAAATTAAATTAATTAAAAATTTATTACAAGAAAGAAAATATTCTATTACATAAATACCTATTATTATAGAGCTGTATAAATATTTGTATTAAAAAAAAATAAACATTAATTAATTAATTAAAATTTCCAATTAAACAAATTAAATAATAAATTGAATTAATTACTTTTGTGGAAGAAAAAAATTTATTTCTTGAAAAATTTAACAGAGAAAATGAAATAAATAATTAAAAAAATTTTAAAAGAAACAAAATAAAGTGATTAGTATTAATAATTAATAAATTAATAAAAATTAATTAATATTAATAATAAAATTATGTAAAAGACAATATAATAATCGAGCTAAATGAGTTAAAATAAGTAAAATAAAATAAAATGACAAATATTTTAAATTATATTAAATTAAATGATAAGTAAAAAGTATGATAAAAGACATAATTTTAAAAATAATTATGCGAAAATAAATTTAGTAAAAAAAAATTATTGAAGTAAAAGATTATTTTATAATACACTATAAAATAGTTTTAAGTAAACACAACGTAATAAAAAACAAAAAAAAAATATTAAAATGAGTAAATATTAAATATTTCTAAAATAACTTAATCCAAAAAATTCAATAAAAATTATTTCTGTATATTTCAAATACTTGAATTGCACACATTCAATTTTATGGCACAAATATCCATCAAAGACTGTCCTTCGCTTCCCATTCAAAGAATTTTGCCATTTTTTAAACACTTTTGCTTTCTTTTCACATTACGTAAGTCAGAAATAAAATACATTTTATTTACACAAGCGCACACATACAAGCGACACTTTTCGAAAAACCGAAAACCCCATGAGCAGAAGTCGGAAAAAAAATAAAAAAATATATATATAAAAAAAAAAAAAAAAAAAAAAAAAAAAAACATAAAAGAAGTGAAAGTTTAATTCCGCATTGTTGCTACGGTCCAGTAAAATCCCATATATCAGTAGTTGTTGTTGCTGGCACGTTGTTGTCATAGTTAGTCGACAGACCGGCAGCATGAAAATTATCAAAAGTAAAATAATATGAAACATAAAACATAATAATATACTTACTAAATGCAAGCAGACTACTGCACACACACAACTACATACGTATGTATATATATATACACATAAGTACATATTTGAATGAGTGGATATGTTTATGGCGGCGACTGTATGCATATCGTATTAGTATAAGTATGTCAATACAAGCAGGAAAGCACACACATACATATGTATTACAAAAAAAATATTTTGTCTGTATGTATGTGTGTTAATATATACAAAAAATTACAACTTAAAAGATTTAGATTACAATTTGATTTTAATTTTGGTATGATTGCTTTCTGACCTTTTTTCTTCTTTCTTCCACTGTGACAGCATTTTCTTTTTGGGCATTTACTCGGCACACAAACACACGTACACATACACACACATAAGAATATGCACGAAATATTGTATCATTTACGCCGGCAACTAGCGAGAGCAACGCCAGCAGACAATGCGTTGTCGTAGTCCCAGTGGAATTGCACATTCGCCGCTCTGCCACTACGCGCATGCGCAGCGCTCTCTTCGCCCTACATTCGCCTCTTTTACACGCATATGTCATTTAATGTTTTTTTTCAACTTCTGCCCAAACGACTGCTCGCTTGACCGGTTGTGCCACTCGAGCGCTTCTAATGAAAGTGAAAATGGCAACGAAATTTTGGTTAAACCTTTATTTATTTTATTTTTTTTCGCGCATGCGCTGTTGCTAATTGCCACCAAATTTACGAAATTTACGAAAATTATGCTAATTATTTTTGATTGCATGCGAAATTCGGTTAAAATCACCGCTGTCTCGGGTCTTTCGCAAACTATTCGTTGATGACGCCAGCAGATAAAGAGTTTCGTCTCTATTGTTAGTTTGTATGAGCGATAAATTTGATTGTTCTTTCTGTTGTTTGGTCAAATCATTTGTTGATGCTTTAATGTATCGCTTCCTATTGTAGACACTGGAAATGGGCGGATAATCATATTTGCATTGAATTTGCATGTTTTTGGTAAAATGCGCGAAAGTTTCTAAAAATTACAACAAATAAAAGACCTGCATATTGTTTATATATACGGAAAAAGCTGTTATAAACATAAATTTTACTTTCATTCAATTTCTTTATAAGGATTAATTTATTCAGCAACAAATGTCATTTTTGGTACACGCATTAAAATAGTGTGAGATTTTAGCAATAAATAAAAGTTAAACAACTACATCGGAAATAAAAGGTGATGACACAGATGAAAGTTAATTATCAGACCAAAGAAAGGAAATTGTAGGTTTGTACAAAGGCAATGGAAGAAGACACTACTATGCACAATATAAGGAAAAAGTCTGAACACTGAAGAAACTGAAGTACCCAGAGTGTCAAATTAGGGAACAGACAATCTTCCTTAACAAAAGCTTTCATATAGCAATTTATGTAGTTTTAGATTGCAAGTAGATATGTACACACAGAAAATATATATATATTGCATTCGATAAAAGAAATATTTGGAATCCCTCTCCTTCATTTTTCTAACTTGTTGCCAACCTTTCCTTAAAGTGGAAGAATTTGTTTTTTTGTTGGTTTTTTTTTAATTTTTGGAGATTATAATTTTAATTCAATAGTTTGATCAATGCCCTAAACTTCTTACTAGTCATATTTCTATTCCTACACCGAAGACTTAACGGTGTTTTGAAATTGAATTATTTTTGGCAGAATATCTATGACAATATTTATAACATAATATATGAAGTTCCTCTGAACAACTCAAGAATACGTGATATCATGATATTCGTTTTTATAGAGCCTAAAACTTTCCATTTCTTGAACTCATTGAAAAAGGTTGAGAAAGTTAAACACTAAAAATTCCGAACTTTGTTATTTTAGTTCAATTATAAAAATTCAATAAAGTTTAGGTAAAATGTAACTATTACTATTACTATAACTATTACTGAAAATAAAAATTAAAAACCTGTTATTTGCTTTCAAATACAATGTACTTTCACGAAAAACTGTTTTCTAACGGCTTTTAATGAAATCACTATGGTTTATACCCGTCTGCAGTATACTTTTAATAGGCTAAGGCTTTTCAAATCAATGTTATCGAAAGTATGTTTTTATATGATTCATTTATAAAATAAATATTTTGAATATACAAGCTAAAACTATTTTTCAAAACATAAACATTTCAATTTGGTTTTGGAAATAACAATTTGTATACCAAAAATTTACACTTCCTTAAAAAACACTGACGACACGCGCGGTTCATTATTCACATATGATTCATTTACTTTAGTTTCAGCTCTGTCTGCTCTGACCAGAGATTGAAAGCTTCGTGCGTTGTTTCTCTCATTGTAGCCTTTAGTCATATCGACACTTTACCACCGTTTCGAGAATAATCTAACTCTCTATACTATTTATCTAAGCATTATGCTGCTTTTTCATGCTTTCCTAATTTAGAGAAATTTTTTTGCTACACGTTGTAGTATAACAACCAACTATAAGACCAACTAGACCTAACTATTGTTTTTTATTGCAACTTGTTAGCACACTTTTTTTACAAAAACTGTTGAGGTAGCACTTATAAATTACTTTAGTCAATGATCTATTATCAATTATTTCTTATTTCTAGAAACTCCAGAGTTATTCGGGTGATATGGAAAATTGTGACTTTCAAAGTTGAAATTTAGAGTGCCAATTTCAAATATTAATGGTTGCAATATTAATTAAAATTATTTCTTTTTTACAAAATGTCTAGTTTGTTAACATTTTCAGTAAGATTAAGAACTTCTTAAAGGTTTAATTCAATGAGCTGAAAACGAGCTTAACCATATTATTTATGCATTTTTTATCTGATTATCTCATAACGTTTATAGTTTTGAAAACTAAGAACTAGAATCATTCCATCTCTTAATCGTGGCGTAGTGTTGAAGGTGTGCTGCAAAATTCCTACCCTGTTATAAATTCGGGTCCGTTCCGATTATGCAGATCCGACTATCTATAGCATTCTGGGGAGTGTTCTTATATAACAACTTCGTGTTATGTTTAGGTTCAAGCTATACACTTCTGCAGACGGGTTGACTTAGAACCCAGATCAAACATTACTTTTGGGTAGCCGATAGAGCACTGCTTTATAGTCACTTGGCCTCCCTTCCCTTCTCTTCTCCCCTCTATCCTTCCCTCTATTTCCTCCATGTATTCTTTTCGCACTGAACCTATTTGGTATCCTGCTTACTTTCGTTTGTGCTTAGAAAGAGTTTTTTTTCTTAGAGTCCATAACAGCATAAATATCGCAGAAAAGTAATAAATTTTAAATAAATGAGTCATCGTTTAAGATGAACAAATACGAGTATTTTAGCATATTCTGGAGACTTCATCTTACGCGCCCTAAATGCGAAATCGATCAGTAACTGACCTACAAAGCCATACTTTGATTTACATACTGCATGTACGTATTGGGATTCTCCAAAGGGAGGCGAGAAAAATAACTTGTAGTTAATGTGATACAGGTTTTACCAACAGCACTGCACGACACTTCCAACTGTGCATACATATATATTATATATTTGTGCATCGTTGAAGATTAAAGCGTCATCGAAGACATTTCTTTTAAATTCACTTTCGCAATTTCTGCGTCTGTCGAAGGTACTACAAATATTTCTGCGCATGCGCACACGCTTCCATTTTTTTTTTTGTGATCTGTGCTTAAATTGCTGTTGGTATTGTTTTTGTAGTGTGCTAAAAATATGCACATCGAATTGGGTCCATAAATTACACAAATTCAGTTCACATTTAGCATTTTTTTTACTGTTTCACTGTTTTTTGTTGCTGCTTGCTGAGTGCTGAGCGCTGAAGCCCTTCTTCATTGTCTCGCCTCTCTGCATTCAGCATCTTTTGCGCATTTCTTAGTCACTTTTTTCTCCTATACTCGCATGCTTAGGTGCGCAGTGAAAGTGAAAATAATAGTAAAAGTTATCCGCACTCAAATATATATGCACAAATGTACTTATATAGATTTGTATATATATTTATATACATACATTAATATTCATAGTTAAGGTTTTTTTTTTCTGCTGAGCTTGTATCACCGAAATGGCGTGTTAAATGACTAAATATAGTGGAAGTCCGTCCAACCAGGAAAACAATGAAGAAATCTTCGAAGTTTTTTCTTTTGTGTGTCTCTCTTTCGTGCATATTTCTGCGCCGAAATTGCTGCAAAAATTATTTATTTATTATTTTTCCTTTTCAGTTTTGACTTTTATAACTTTCTTGTCTCATTGTTGCCGCTTAGCTTTTACAATTATCTTTTCTTCTACTTCTTTATTCGAATTGTTCCCATGTAAATTTACTTATTAGTATCGCTTTGTACAACAAACACACATACATATATATATGTACAAATCTCTCATCCGCCACCTTAAATACAAATCTATTTGCAAATTTTCTTCTTCATTATCAATTCTTGCATTTTTATTTTGTTTTTCTTCCTCTTCACCCAAAACATTTTCCGTTTTTTTTTGTTTTGTTTTTTTTTTTTTTTACGTGAAATTTCTTTAATTTACAATATTTTATTACTTTTTTGTTTTCAGGCAGGAAATCTCCATTTTTGGGTTTCATTTGCAAAACAAACGGTAATTTTATGGTTTTTTGTTTGTTTGCATCACGTTGTTGTTGTTATTATTTTTTTCGCTAACTGCTTTTGCTTTTATTGTGCTTTTGTTTGTCTTTGCTTATGGCTTTGCTGTTTCATTGTTTGCTATTGTTTTTGCACTTTTTATTGAAATAGTGAGAAAGTTTAAAATGAATGCCTTAATTGCCTTGTTTTATGTTAAAAGGTTTTATGTTAGCATTAAACAAAATTTATATATATGTTTAAATGGCATGAAATATTTGCATATATTTATGCTAAAAACGTTTATGTCAGGATGTACAATTTTTGAATACATTATTAATTTAATAATTTTGCCTGTTTTGAATATAAAATTGTAAAGGAATCTTTACACCCAATTAATTTGGCCGTTAGCATTTGGGTTTCATCACTTTTATTGTAATCAAAGCTTGAAAAAGAGTAAAGTCGATATATTCAAATGAACTCTTTTCTGAATCAATGACAAAAGTGCAAAAGTATTATTTAATGCCTAAAATTAGAGCAAACTTTTTTTATAAAGATTTAATAAAGTGTCCCCTGAAAGCTACCACTAGGATTTCTTTACCCAAGACAGCTTTCACTTGAACGTGAACTGAAATCTAAACTCATCTCGAAAAAGGGGAAATTTGCTTTTATCTTATATAAATTTTTTCAAATTTATTGTTTAATAATTAAAACAAGAGCAAACACTTTTAAAATATTTAATAGTGTGTCCTCCAAAGCACTTTTTAGTTTTTTTTTTACTCCAAAGAGAGCTTTCACTGAATTTTGGTGAACTCAAAACTTGAAAAAGATAAATACTGACCAAACTTAAAAAGTATTATTTAGTGCTTAAAATTAAAGCAGACTTTAATTAAAATTGATCAAGGCTATCAGTGCTTTTTTATTCCAAAGGGAGCTTTCGCTTTCGGTACATGTTTACATTCGTACCAACATTTTTTTGAAGTGTGAGAAGGACATTGTTGTAAAAAAAAAGAATACTTTTTGTTACAAAAACTTCTGTGGGCCACTTAAACCTTCTCTTTAATGGAGTTTCGAAGCACCACTTATAAAACGACTGTGAATAGCAATATTTTTTACAAAAACATAGAAATATACGAAAGAAATTTGAGCGTTTTTATAGACAAGAGATTTGAAATTCGACAACCCCGCCGCATAACGGTATAGTTAAAAACACCGTTTGCTACATGTCTCGTGTGACTTTTTCCTGCACTTTGCCTTAAAATGAATGCTCACTGGACAGAAATGTAGCTGTAGTGAAGCGATAGTCGCCGAGACTGAGACCCATTTTGAAGGTAAAGGGCATTCGTATCACAACAAAGGCATTGAAAAGCTGGAAAATTGCACGAAACAGAAAATAGGGATGAACCACGGTTATATAATCGTTAGTTATATCGATAAAGATCCATTGCAATGCTTAATAGCAGGGAAATATTCTTTTGCATCCGAAGCACTCATGTCTTAGCTTGTGCAATTGTGACCAAAGAGAAATTTAACTGAGAAGTACGAGAGTACAGAGAACATTGTCAGAGATGCTCTAAAGTGCTGCCTTAAACCACTTAGCTATGGAGGAGATATTATTTCAGCCTATTTATTATTAGAGTCTATTATTGCTCTCGCGCTTTTAGTAATGTCAGATATTTAATTGCCACTTGACTCACAGAATCCAAGTGCTATATTTTGAAGAAGGATTTTCACGCGAGAATTTGATCAATAACTCTCTTAATAACCGTTACATTTGCTGGGAAATGCACAAAAGTATTAAAGCTGAGATGAGCGGAATGTTTCAATCAATATAATTATAAATAATATTGAAAGAAATAGTAATTTTAAGAAACAACATGCTTATATTCGTCCTTATATCTATTAAATAAAGCAGTCTCATACCCATATGAGTTCAAAATATTACATACGTACATGTCTGCATATATTCCCACATGGAATGAAGGAAAAGTCTACCAAACGTGAACGAATGCGAGTGCACTTTTCTAAGTTGCAAGTATTATTCAATTGCAATCGTAACACTTACCACAAATGACAAGCAAAGATTTCGCAACATTTGGTAATACACCGACAAACGGACAGACAGGCTAAGAGACAGAAAGCAGAAATGACGACACGGTAACAAGCATGAGATAGTCAGAACCAGTTTTCAAAGCAACAACAACCAGTTAGTAACGCAAAAAAAAAAAGAAAACACAATATCAAAGCGAATTGGAGTCAAATGAAAGTGAGAGTGAATAAGAAAGCGGAAATTTTTAGCTGACGAAATGGTGAATTCGAAGTTGGAATTGAAGTTGAAGCTGAAGCTGAAGCCGAAACTGCAGCAGGCAGACGAGTTGAAACGAGAAAGCAAAAAATAGAAAAAGTTGTTAGTCGAGAGCGGCTGTAGAGGTGAGCACAAAAAGTCGGCAGTCGGCAAAGTCAGAGTGTTGATAAAAATCATGGATAAAACCGTTAGTTCCACACACGGACAGATGCACATCTTAGATAATCCATTCACAAAACTAATTTTTACCCGCGAGATGAGAGAGAAATGTAGACGAAGAAGCATAAAAATGCCGTGAGCCAAAACTGAACAGCGTAGAAAGATTCATTTAAGACAAGAAAACCCGAAAGAAAGGCAACGGAAAAGTTTTACACTCGACAAGCGCTGAAAGTTTTCGTGAGCTTTAGGCCAACAAAAGCCGAAAACTTTTACTCAACCGCGGAACAGCGTTGTGAAAGCAAATGTTCGAATACGGCTCCAGAAATCACTCAAACTGAAAAGCGCGCGAGTGTTATGGGTCACGCATGCGCCGAGCTAAGCGCTCCAAATGAGCGCGCGCACACGCTGTATGAATACTCTGAAGAGGCAAAGCGCGCAAAGTAAACAAAGCTCACACACACACACACATACATACATAAATACATACATACATACACGATGACACCGATAAAAATGAGACGAATGAAAAACCAGAAAAAATTCCACTTTCATTTTCCATTTGATTTCGTTGTTTTCTTTTGTTGTTGCTGTTGTTGTTGTTGTTTGCTTTAATTTTTATACCATTCCACACAACAATGTTTCGTCATTTTTCAGCTGAAAGTCAGTCAAACTTAGGCTTCACAATAGCCCACTGTACCTCTTTCCCCTCCTTAAGTACGCGCATACACACACATGCATGTGCATACACATATGCATACATACGTACATACATATATACATTGTACATTTTCTCATTTGCTTGTTTGCTCAATTTATCATTTGCGCTTGCATGCTTTTTGGTTTTCCTTGTTTTGGTCAATTGCTTTCGGCAAGCGCATGTGTGTATGTGTGTATGTATGTATGTATGTATGTAAAGTCATTTGGCTTTTATTACCAACCCACAGTGA
This sequence comes from Bactrocera minax, assembly GCA_021498325.1. Lineage (NCBI taxonomy): Eukaryota > Metazoa > Arthropoda > Insecta > Diptera > Tephritidae > Bactrocera > Bactrocera minax. The sequence continues at coordinate 8,563,065 of JAKEEE010000001.1, forward strand.
GCCCATTCCGCGGCAAACGAAATTTGTATTTATTTTTGTTACTGCTATTTCTTTCATTGTTGTTGTTGTTGTTGTTGCTGTTGTCGTATTTTACGATGTAACTTTTGAATACGGAAATGATTTTCTGCGGCGCGCTGTTGCCGCCTGACTTTTGGACACACATGTGAAGTGTCGATTTGCAGCGTCGCCTGAACGTGGCTGGGAGGGTGTGCACGGCGCGCCAGCATTGTTATCGTTTGTATGGCTGCGCATGCGCATGCGCGTTTACCCTGTTCGCAGTGCTGGTGTCTCTTGACTGGTGTGTGTGAATTTTTTATTTACTTTTTGTTGTTTATTTCTGCATGTTTGCATTTTTTACAAATTTTTTCTTGCAATTGCATTGTTTGTATTTTACTTTTTTCCCCCGATTTGCCTTATATTATTTGGTGCCAATTCGCATTTCAGTTAATGTCTTGATTTATGCATTAGCGCTAATTTTAAGTGGCTATTTGCCATCTTTTATTGAATTATTAACCTACTTCAATCAGCGTTTTTTTATTTTATTTATTTTCATTTCGCGGCAAAGCAATTACGTTACATATTTGAAGTGACATATCAGTCAGTGGGCAGTAAACAAAAATTGATCCGGAGTGAACCGAAACCGAAACCCAAACTGATCAGAGAATAATTAAACAAAAATAATTTTTTTAGAATGCTTTCCAAAGACACCTTTGATTTTCTATGTTTTAGCTAACCTACGGTATTACATTTTTTCAACATGTGGCAACTCCATTGTAAAATTTGTATATTTAAATTAAAGATTCTCCGAATATTTGCCGCTAAGTTGCCGTTTTAGTTTTGGCTTCAGTTTGTAATATATTTTTCAATGTTAACTTTTTTGATAGTTGGCAACTCTGTTAAAAAATGTAATGACAACATAAAATATAATTGCATATTTTCTGAACCCATTCATGTTCAGCGCATGTTGTTTAATTTTTGAGTTCCACTTTTCAATGATGGCAACTCTGTTACAAAATATTCTTTTATAAACATAATGTAAAACATAATAACACAATATTTTAAACCCTTTATGTACGGCGAGTTGTTTTTCAAGGTTTTAGTTTTGTTTTTGTTCTATCAATGGCAACTCTATTTCAACAATCCCAAAAAAAATATAATTGTAGTTAATTTTTATTTGATATATAATAAAAAGACTAATTCCAAAAACATATATTGTATATGTAGATATATTTATGTACTGTATCAATACCGGAGCTTCTATATATTATATATGGGGGTCGGAGATTTTTTATATGTAGTTCTTCTAGTCTAGGCAATTGTCTTTGCAGAGTTCGGGTTCCTAAATCCTAAAAAAAATTTGAGCTTTCATTTTTAGTAGCAGTTCATGGGCCATACATCAATGCTGGTAAAAATAGCATAAAATTCAAAGTTCTTACACAATTTTAGCAACAACATTACAGTGACTTATTTTCTGAAATAAATTCTGAATTCTGAATTCTGAAAGAGTAATATTGTTATAAATAAGCGCAGCAGTTTTGAAATCAGGAAGAACAAGGACTGTTAAATCGGCATCATTCCCCAAATTGTTTAGGCAATCTTCTTATGCCGCTACAACATCATGAACTACAGGAAGGGATGGTATGCGCCTAGTGTATGTAACTGTACTCAAATGGAGATGCATGCATCCATTATACGAGTATCGTCGATATCAGACCGACCTAACCTTTTCAACGCATTCTATGTACCTTCATTTCCCACCCAAGTCGTTATCTAATAACTTCAGGATTTTACTTTTTTAATAAACCTAAAAATTGTATGTGTATTAATGGTCATATAATGGGCTCCAAACAAACAAAAATCAGCCTTTGGAACAGGGCTTAGAAAAGGTTTCGAGTGATTGACGCTGAATTGTCTGCAATTTTTCAAGTGGTTTAAAACAATTTTGTTTTTCTAATGATCATAATAGTGGGTGTTGAGTATTACTAATTATGCCGAATCCGAGCCAAGTTTCTTCAAAAAGCACCCATCCCAGAAAAGAATCGCCAACGCAATCGCCTACGAACATGAAGTACATGATTATCTCACATTTGTATATATATATTATTTAACTAGACTCATAACTTCCTTCGATTCATAAATAAATATATATTAGGTCTAGTAAAAAGAAAAAGAAAGATTTTTCCAATCGATGGATTTAGTAATCTATATCTCGCGTTGTATAAGTGACCACGATTCATGGTCAGGAAGGTTTTATTATGTGTTTGGCGGGATTGGCAGATATTCATATACTATAAGCTGCTCCATTATAGCCAAACTTTTAATTCGGACCTGTACTGTCAACAATTGAACCGTGTGAAGCAAGCAATCACCCAGAAGTTAAAATTCTCAATTAGAATCCTCAAGTTAAAAGTACTTTGAACTAAATCTAATATTCAAAGTGAAAAATGGTTTATTCTTCTAAGCAAATAGTTACTGAATTTAAAGATCTCCCTCTAAGGAGAATAAGGAATAGCTATACATTTGTAGAAGATGGTTTACTAGTCAGGCTGAAAAGTTTGTATCGCTTCTATGGGAGCGCACTGCATTTGTAAAGCGTCAGTCGAAATTTAATTTAAATTTCAAGTATGTAGACCAAAAATAGATAGTATTACAAAAACAATACTGAATACTACATGGTCTAAATATATTTTTAGTAAACCCTAGAAACAGAATATACGCCATAACTCATACTATTTTTAACACTACCCAAGTGTTTCGTAGATAAACTAACGATAAAAGTGTTAAATCATTTTAATACTTCAAAACCTCGTAACTAAAATCCGCAAAAAATTACAAGTGTCATCAAATTATTAGCCAATTGAGAGCGAACAGATAAGACAGAGCGTCACAGACAGCTAATACTTGCTAAAATAAATGCCGCCACATAACGGTAAAATGCATTTAAAATAAATGTACATTAAGCACTACTTACACCGAGCTACTTATGAGGACATTAGACTGATAAGGCATACATAAGTGCATTTCACCAGTTACACAAAGACGTCATCAGACTGATTAAGTGCAATTTTTACAATTCATTTATATATAAATATCATTTTACACGTGAAATTGCACACTCTCCAATTCATATTTCCACATAAAATATTCGATTAATTTGTACTGAATAAAATTTCTAGCATGCTATTTAATTCACATTGGCAACTACCTTCTTATATTGCAGGCAAATCCTCAACGAATAGCAAAGAAGTTATCTGCGGCGATGATAAATACAAAGAAGAGGGTGATCTCTGGAATGTGGAGGCACAAACCGCATTCCTCGGACCGAATTTGTGGGACAAAGCTCTGCCGTACGATGCCGATCTTAAGGTAACACAAGTTAGTATCATTTCTGCTGCGTAGTGAAGCGTGCCTTACATTTACATACACATACGTATTTACATAAATGAATATCTCATTTCGAATGCTAATTTTCGTACAACACACATATGTATGCTGGCGGCTACAGACGATTGCAATAAATTTTGAAAAAGTTTTGAAAAAATATCACAAAAATTTTGAAAAGTATTTAGAAAAAGTTTTGAAAAAATATCGAAAATTTTTTGAAATATTTTGAAAAAGTTTTGATAATATTTTGAAAAAGGCTTGAAAGGTTTTTGGAAAATATTTTTAAAAATTATGAAAAATATTTTTGAATATTATGCAAGTATTTTGAGAAAGTTTTGATTATTGAACATTTTTGAAAACGTTTTGAAAATATTTTGAAAAAATTAAAAAAAATTTTGAAGAAAATTGTGAGGCAGTCAGCTGCCGAGCAATGGTAGTAGCCAAAACGTCCAGAGTATATTCTTGCATAACTACAATATCGCACACGCATCTATATATACACACTCAAGAAACCACACAGCGTTACTTTCTCATAACTCATGAGCTTTTAAGCTTTCGTAGTGCAAATTGCATTGTAAATAAATTGAAGTTTCAATAAAATAATTCAATTAATTCGCCGAAGAATGCAAATAAGTAGTGCAAATATCCACACGTGCATAGCCACTTACAAATAAATACATACATAAATGCAGCGTGAGTGTTCTTTATGTTCGTGTATATATGTATGTATTTGTATTTCAAATATCATGTGTGTATTTGTACGTTTTAAATGCATTAAATTCTTAACTCGTTTAATGCAATGCTTGAAATTTATAACTTCATTATTATCTTTATGATTACCTGATTTTAAAAATCGAAAACACGCGCAAGTAAGATGTGAGACACAAGTGGCGCTAAATGTTTGTTGTTGGATTCGATTATTTGTTTTTTTTTTTTTTATTGCGATAATATTACTGTGATCACGCTGATAATAGCGGATTTACATGTTACTTGTAAGTGATTAGATTTTGATGCGAGTGTTGTTTTTGACCCGGTGCTTGAATTACTCATAACTCTACACTAGGTTTTTGGAATCCGGTACCAACCTTCTTTGAAAATCAGTACCCACTCATGTGAAATCTTACGCTGAAATCATGAAAAATTACGAATGAGATTACTTTAAACTATTTTAAATGAACGACGATCTGACGTGTCTTTCTAAAGTAGAGCGCTGCTCAAGCTGATACAATATGATTCTGCTAAACAGGAAACACGTAAACCCCTTAAAAGCTCAATAAAAAACGATAATATAAGTTCTAGTAAAAATGATTTATTTTCGCATTAAATTGAAGGTTTTATTTGGCATTAGATTTGAACTTAGAACGATCTGATTTAGGTCAAAAATGCATCGTTTTGTTTGATAACTTCTTAACATTTTGAAGTTAAATTCATAATGCCACTCTTATAAAAAATCCTCGTCCTTATTGGCAAAAAACTTGGGCAGTCGATTCTCACAAGTCTCTCCTGTGGAAAATTTTCCACCAGCAAAATCATTCGCCATAGACAGGAACAGGTAGTAATCACTTAGTGCCAAGTCCGAACTATAAGGTGGATGCTTAAGAATCTCCCAATCAAGCTCCAGGAGCTTCTGATTTGTCACTATCGATGTGTATGGCCTGGCGTTGACTTGATGGAACACAATTTCTTTACTATTGACAAAAGCGGGTCGGTTGTGGGCGGTTATTTCCTTCAGACAGTCCAATTGTTAACAATAATGGTCCGAATTAAGAGTTTGACCCTGGGTCAGCAGCTCATAATCGATGATTCCCTGTCAATCCTACCCTTCCTCTCCGTCAATCTGGCTGGCTTGGCCAGCATTTGCGTCAGCTCATCGCAATTCGACCCTGACTGTTCTCACTTCTCATTGTCATAAGTGACCCACTTTTCATCCCCAGTAACCATCCGCTTCAGAAATGGTTTGATTTTGCAGCGATGGTAGATCTTTGACATCAAATTACCGGAATGGAATCGACGAGACCAAAGTTGTGTTGGTTGGTTGTTGCAGTATCAGGATCATAAACCTTTATCGAAGATAAACTGTAAAATATGGCGTATTTCTCAATGCTGATGTCCATATTTGACGCGTGCTTAAACAGTACTGAGTCAAGCAATCACAAAAATGTCTGAGAATATTTTTGAATACAAAATCTAACATCATAAATGTAGCCCTACCACACTTATACAACACGAGGTACATATTACTAAAGCCATTTATTTATTAGAAAAAGAAGGGATTTCTTTTTACTAGACCTAGTATTCTCAGTGAAACCGCTAAGCTTTTCCTCAAATAAGGTAATCACCTTAAAGCTAAAGCTCGTTAAAGAAACTTTTAGTTTTAAATATAACTTTGCAAATCTTTTTTGTTTCAAATGAAATTTTTTGAGCATTGGTCCAAAACAATGCGCCTTTTATTCATTATGCTAATTGATGACATTCCCAGATACCAACTGACGCCAATTTCTTCTCCTGTTAGTCTTTCCATCTACTTGTGTTGCTACAATCATTCTACATTCCACATTCCTATTCTACATTCCTTCAAAGAACTTGTCCTAGCCAAGAATTTTTGAAACAACTGAGGTTTCAAAAGTGGATTCTCTCCGCGGATCTGAATATGAATAGAAAATAGAATTGTATAATGGTTCCATTATCATTTTCGATCGCTACAGACCTCAGTGACAAAGTTTAATATTTTATGATTCCGTGTTGTTTGTTAATTCTCTGTTTAGAACTCTAACAATTCTGCAAAGCCCGAACAAGCGAATCCGTGGTTCTGTTCTTAAATTACATTCGAAATTCTCGGTAAAATATTTACTGAGAGTCCCATAAAAAGTTATGCAGCTAATTTGAAATGTTTTATAAAGATTTAATAACAAAATAATTAACAGCCTCGCCACCTGTCTGAAATGTTTAAGTAAAAAAATGTAATAGAAAGAAACAGCAAAATATGTGTATCAAGTTAAAAAGGTTTATAAACTAGGATAAACTTAGGTTAACTAGCTAGAACTCTTTTATTGAAAATATTTTTGAGCCTAGTTACCACCTAGTAACTTTTTGCTAAATTGCTAAACAATTTAATGATTATAATGGGCATATAATGGGCATAAAACTAACCAGGTTAAAGAAGGACTCCTATCAGAGATATTAAATGCAGTGGTTGCCACCCGTTTCAATAATCTTATGAAATTAAGACGATATCGAATCTGATATATATTTTTATACTCTCCCGACATATTGCTACAGAGTATATTAGTTTTGTTCACCTAACGGTTGTTTGTAACATCTAGAACTAATCGAGTTAGATATATATATATATATATATATATATGTAAATGATCAGGATGAGAAGACGAATTGAAATCCGAGTGATTGTCTGTCCATCCGTCCGTCCGTCCGTGCTATAACTTGAGTGAAAATTGAGATATTTTGATGAAGCTTGGTACACGCCTCTGGTCTATCTGTCACCGTTAGACGGTTGGTATTGCAGATGGGCGGAATTGGATATCTGCCACGCTCACAAAATGCCATTAATCGAAAACAGATAAAGTGCTATAACTAAGCAGCAAATTAAGACATAAACGTGTAATTTGGTATAGAGGATTTTAGTAGACCGGGGCATATGTGGGAAAAATTTTTTTGTAAAAATGGATATGGCCCCGCCCAAAATAGGTTTAGTTTACATATCTCAGAAAACATTTCAGCTATATCAATAAAACTTGCACCGAGTAAGTATTTCTGCCACCTCCTCATATACTGAGGAAATGAGAAATCGGAAATCGGATAATAACCACTCCCACCTCCCATACAAAAGTTATGTTGAAAACTACTAAAAGTGCGATAACTCGCTGAAGGAACACGTTATAAACGGTGTAAAGTTCTGGAGACGGGCGTGACACCGCCCACTTTTAGGAAAAATCCCATATCTCAAGAATCCCTTAACCGATTTCAACAAAATTTGGTACGTGACATTATATTTATATTCTTATATGACGTTGCGAAAATAGACGAAATCGGATAAAAACCATGCCTACTTCTCATATAACAAAATTTTAAGCTTCATCTGATCCTTTCACTTTAAAGTAGATAAACCTAGCAGCAATTAAGATATGCAAATCAAACTTTGTACAAATAGTGCCTTTGGTATATGCCATCTCATGCGTAAAAATAGATGAAATCGGATTATAACTCTTCAAGCCACCTAAGATACCTAATATTAGGACCTCGGTGCCTGTATCTGGCTTTTTATCGAAAATATCGGGAAATCTGTAAGATATTGTAATGAAATTAGAGGCCTATCTTTCCAGGATAAGAGCGTGTGCTGGTATCAAAAATTGGAGAAATCGGGTAAATACTTTCTATAGCTTCCATTTACCTAATATAAGGATTTTCAACCCTCCTGTAAACTTCATACCATATATAACGGACAATATATGAATTATCTCTTTCAAATTTACAGAGCGTCTCTTTCTGATAACAGTATGTCCATGTGCTTAAAATGGATAAAATCCGATAAGCACTTCCTCTAGCACCCATGTACCTAATATACGGATTTTTAATCTGTGGGTAGACTTTATACCATATATTTCGATCAATATATGAGATATCTTAACAAAATTAAGTTATCGTGTAATATTGTATATACTACAGTTTATTGCCGGAAATATCTGAAATCGGTATACGAATTATCCCAGCTCCCATATACTACATATAATGATTTTCGCTCTTCTAGCAGACTTTATACCGAATATGTCGGTCACTGTGTGAGTTACATTCACAAAATTGGGTGAAAACATGTTCCCTAATATACTTGAGGAATGAAAAGGGTTAATGTGATCAGTGCAGATCTGCCTCTATCCCAGAAATGCCCGATATATCAATTCCCGACTTTCCACCTGACTTTAAACCGTTTATAGTGGTCAATATGTGTGATATTTTAATGAAATTAAGTGCATGTTTTTTCTCAAACACAATGTGATTTCACGCTAGATATGAAAGGAATCGGTCTACACCGTGGTCTAAGCCCCATATTCCTAATATAATGATGTCCTTTTCTCTGGTTTACTTTTTCCTCATGTATCTAATATTTTCAATAAAGCCACTCTGGTTGAGTTTATATCGCATATATCACTTTTGAGCTAATTTGAAAGATTTTAATATAAATATCTCTGACACAAAGCAAAATATAGCAACGGAAGTACATGAGTCTATGACCGGTAATATAAGTTAATAAGATACCAAATATGATTGCAGTCCATTGAGAATTTCGTCGGGTAATGAATGTTGAATTCTTCCGCAACATTTTTTAATTTAAAGTTGTTCTAGCACCTGAAAGCATTTCCCCGCTTCTGATCCTTGCACATTGCGAGAGTATAAAATGTTCGGTTACACCCGAACTGGGCCCTTCCTTATTTGCTTTAATTTCTAAATAATATTAAAATACTTCCTGAACCAAAAGCGAACACTGTGTCTCACATTTAAGTGTTTAATGTACTTGATGTTTTCGTAATTTTGTTAATTTAGCTCGCTCACTGCTAAAATAGTCACGCTTAAGTTTTTTATGAATAAAATTATATGTGTGTTCTCTCTTTTTGACTCGGCAAATGTGTGTGTAATACGAAAATTAATGAATGCAAACTATTTTGAATAATTTCAAAAAGTCGCTGCTTTTTTTTTTGTTCCATTTTATAAATATAAACTTTAATTTCCAATAACAATCAATAATTTGCTTTTGTTTATTTCTCGCTTGCAACACACGCAATTACATTCACATATATATTTATATATACATAATACATAAATATATAAATGTTGCGCAACAAGCAGTATGCAGATTTGGATGAATTCTTATCGGAGAACAATATACCTGATGGCTTGCCTGGCACCCATTTGGGACACTCAAGTGGTCTGGGCCATCGATCAGATTCGCTGGGCCACGCCGCTGGTCTGGGGCTGGGTCTCGGCCATATAACGACGAAACGTGAACGTTCCCCATCGCCATCGGATTGCATAAGTCCGGAAACATTGAATCCACCATCGCCGGCTGAGTCAAGTGAGTAACGAAATGCAAAGTGTCTTAAAACAATTATCTTTTTGTGTTTTGTATTATTTTATTACCCTTCCCCTTTTTGCTAGCACTGTTGTTTTAATTTTTACTTTGAACAGCTTAAATTTATTAAGTAATCCTACTTTGAAATTCTTTCCTACATTGTAGATACACCATATATATGTATACATAGAATGAGTAAATAGATTTTTTGGATAAGATCAATAAGCTATAAATATATCTAAGTTTACAAAAATAATATATATATATATATATATTATACTAAAGGTAAGGCCTTGCGTTCTTCTAGAAGATTAAAAAAATGAAAGCTCTCAATACTTAGAAGAAAAATGGCGAAATTGTTAGATTGGAATCAATATATAATATTTATTTCATACTAAGCTACATTTATTTGAATATTATTATAATTTTTTTATTTCACTTGTCTTTCATATTTTTTTGTCATTGCTCACTATGCTAACATAAAAGCTTAACAGCTTTAAGTGAAAGCTCAGTATAGAAAAATGCATTCAAATTTTTTCGCATAATGCTAATGAGAATATTCAACCTTAAAAATCATAAATTATAAGCATTAAGCTTCGGTGATAGCTTAAATTAAATAAATTTAAAATAAAATAAATTAAATAATGAAACTGCTTACGGCGAAAGCTCAGTATAAAACATTTTTACTTTTAAAAAGCTTTATAGTTATTTTTTGTTTCAATTATTATTCTGGTATTCCAAAAGCTAAATTAGAAATTCTGTATATTTAGTGAGCTCGCTTTTATGATGATATTTTCTTGAAAGAAATTTTTAACAGTTATGTTTAGCTGTAAATTCCAAACTTTTTTCGTGCCATGTGGAGATGTGTCGTCTTACTACCGGGGGAAGCAGGCTAAAATAAACAGGCGTATTATTGAAAAGTGAAAGTAGTATACTCTTGCTTGCTTATTTTAAATACTATAATAGAACAAGGTTTTCGCAAACCCTGTGAAATTTGTTTTGGATGAAATATCATAACCACCCACAGACCGTTTTAGTTTCGAGGCAATTTCCTATTCCCAATTCGATTAACATTGCCTTGACAGTGTCTAATTATTCGAATATTAGAAAGATATACGCATCAAGCGAAACCGCTCCTAGAAAGCCATGAGCAAATGATATATATTATTGATTATGATAATCAATATTCTGCTATAAAATTCTTCGAAGCGCTTTAAAATTCGGAATTTTCAATGAAAAATCTCTGCCTGACAGCGAAGCATCACTAAAGAAAACACCTTTTATACTGTTCTGTTCTCTTGTTCTGCCGATGTTGGGTAATGAGTTTCAAATTTTAAATAAGAATATAACTTGACTACGAAAACTATGACGTACTGTGTACTGACTTTAAAAACGAAAAGTTATGTAGAAAAAAGTATATTTTATGAATTACCTTCATTTCTAATTGTAAAAATCCCTTCTTCGCATACTAGTTTTATCTATACTCCAAGATAGCTAGAGAGAGAGAGAGAGAGAGAGCGAGAGTTGGTCGGTGCTTTCAACGAAAGTGTGGAGAGCAATAGATAAGTGAGAGCGACAGTGAGTGAATAGGATGCTATCAAGTAAAATTACCGATTTAGTTGACTCCCTGTGTAAATCCACCGAAACCACACCAAAAAACGAAATTTATATGAAGCATGTAAGGTTATGTATTTATTTGGAGCCACTGGAAAAGACTTATTCTAAGGTAAGATTTTAATATTGGGATTAATGAAGCAAATAATTTCGCCCTGAAGGCAGTTAGCCGCTTCAACAAAACAAAGAAACGGATTAAAAATTCAAAATATATTGCATAAAAATAAGTTTAAAGTTTATAATTAATAATTTAGTGGCGAATGATGTATTGAATTCAACCTTAGCATAAGTTATGAATAATAAGATAAAATCTTAGAGTAATAGGGAACCGTTGTTTGAGTAACGCTAAGACTTAAGGCGTACTTTAAGAATATAAATTTCTATCTTATATTGTCATTTCGGGTACTTCAGCTTGAAAAATATTAAAATTAATTTTTTATTTAATAATTATTTGCCTTCGTATATTTAGTTCTTATGAACGCATAATATTTTTTTTTTTTTAATTTTCTTGAAAACAGCACATCATTTGTACTAAAATTAAGTCAAAATAGTTTTAAGCCAAGTTTATACTGTAACTATAACTCTGCTATAAATGTCCCTGGCAAATTTTTCATATAAATTTCTAATTTTTTTGTATTCTCCTTGAATATCGTGTTATTTAAAGTTTAGTGTTGAAGGAAATTCGTAACTTGAGACCTATAAGTCCAGCTGTAACCTCAAACAATCATTTAACTCCCCCATAAATCCTGCTTGCAATAATTTCATTTGTCATTTCTCTTAATTTAGTTTACAACGAGCAGTTTGTGAAGCATTGTTAATCTTTAAGTATTTGATATTTCAGGTTTCTCGTTTGCGTCGTCGGGGAGGGATTTCGATCCGCGCACCAGAGCATTCTCCGATGAAGAGCTAAAACCGCAACCGATGATCAAGAAATCACGCAAGCAGTTTGTGCCCGACGAACTGAAGGATGACAAATATTGGGCACGCCGCCGGAAGAATAATATTGCCGCCAAGCGATCACGTGACGCACGCCGCCAAAAGGAGAACCAAATAGCGATGCGTGCCAGATATCTGGAAAAAGAAGTGAGCACAAATAAAATATTTGTTATTATATTCATTACTAATTCATTGTTGTTGTTTATTCTTATTTAAGAATTCGACATTACATCAAGAAGTGGAACAGTTGAAACAGGAAAATATGGACTTGCGTGCGCGTCTCTCAAAATTCCAAGATGTGTAATGTTAAGAAGTACCACCCCCTCTCCACAAAAAAAAAAAAAACACAAAGAAACAAATACTAAATATATATATATACATAAATGTAAATGTATATAAAAATGTGTATATCACCTCCAAAAACCACAACCACCAATCTAAAATGCAACCAAGCAGGCAACAATATATGTATAATATAGGAAAAGCTAAACAGCCGTTAACCATAAGGGCGGCAAAGGAACTGCAAATGGTTAATACCTGAACCACTATACAGCTCACAGCATACAGTTGTTAGAAAACTCATGCGACATACACACTTTCACATACAAATACACACATGCAATTGCCTACCTGTATATCAGCAGTACAGCTATATAACAATACATATAATAATATATATATATATATATTAATATACAATATATGTATATAATTAGTATACAAAACTGTTTACTTACAGCTTATAATTGAGGAACATAGAAATAATAACGGTACATACATAAAAAGTTTATGTAAAAGAAAGTTTTAATTAAATTTACACTTTGTGCGAAAAATGAACAGACAAACAATATATAAAAGATTCAACTATGTAAAATAATATACTATAAAACAGAAAGCAAGCAACAACAACTAACTCTCAAAAGTTGTAGCAAAAGATGTGTGCAAAGAATGTAGAATAAAAGAGAAGCAAAAGAAGCATAAAAACCAAACATATTCATAAAATTAAATATATACATATAAAGTTCAACTCCCATCATAATATTGATAAAGAAAGGAAAAAGAACAAAAAAAAGCGGAAATACAACAACAAACAGCATTTAAAGTCAGGCTAAACGACTACTAACTTATTTATGAAACAACGGTGGTGAAGAGCAAATCTGCAGATCCAAGTGAACGGTGGCTGTTAGTGGAGGTCGCGCGAGCGTTTCTAGCATAAATGTGGGATATTTGTATAACTACAACAACAATACAACAGTAAATAGTAACGGCAAAACTAAAAATCGGCAAGAAACCTGTGGAGACATTAAGTTTGTTAAACAAATAATTATAAAAAAAAACAAAAAGAAAACACAACAACTATTACAACAAACACAAAGAAAAGAAACATATGTATGTATGTATACTAGATAAGTGAATAATTTATACACAAGTGCAGACAACATATATGTACACCCAATTGTCGCATACAATAAAACAACTACGATATATAGATGTATGTGCTGCTTGTAACAACAAAAACAATAACAATATTATTTTAAATTTATTGTTAAAAGTGAGTAAAAGGAAATCAAGAAAGTCAGACAAAAACTGCTTACAAATATTTAGACTAAATTAATATAAATAATTATAAACTAGTTGCATAAAGTTATAAATATTAATAAAAGTTTATAAATAAATAAATTAACAGCAAAACAACAAGAAGCACTGTGAAATTTAGAAATAATCTTAAAAATAATGGTAAAAATTAAGAAAAAAATTGCTTGTATACATAAAATATGCATATTCATACACATAAACCCATACATAAATACGCACGCCAAGCAAGTTGTGCCGATTGAGTGTAGGTTGTTTGAAGTGAACAGGCAGTTGCATTGCCAGCAATATGGACGAGCAAGTCGGGTAAACATGTTGCATGCATATGTTGCTGCCTGCAATCAAAAGGAATTTTCTGATTTAAAAATGTCTAAAAAAATGTTTAGCAACATATATTGTGATTGGTAATGTTGCAATAACATCAGCATAACTAAAAATGTTGCAGTAACATCAGTATGACTGGAAATGTTGCAGCAACATATGTTGTGATATCAAAACTCAGTTTTGTGCAGGGCTTAAATAACAGCTTAAATAACTTATTGTATAAATTCAAATATTGCAAAAGTTGATTGCAATATTTCTATAAATGTTGCTGCAACATTTATACTGTGTCTTGTGGCAATTTTTCCTCTAGTAGAGAAAAAAGTATAGCCAACAAAATTAGCAAAAAGTTTATTTGGCATGTTGCAGCAACAAATGTTTAGATTCGAAATGTTGCAGCAACATATGCAAGGGTTAAACAAAATTCTTCAAAATAAAATATAAACTCCTTTTTTCGGAAAAAACACACTTTTTGCAATAAATTTGAGTAAATTTTAAATTGTTCTCACCCATTTGAGAAATATAACAAGAAATGCTCGGTTAAATTGCCAATAATACATTATTTGTGATTTAACAACATGTCAACATGTTGCTGCTCACGAACTATGTTCGCTCCAACTTCGTTATTGTTGTTGGCAACATTTGTATGCCCTAAACATAGTTAGACGGCAACAAACTGCAAACCCAGCCGGAAATACACATATACATAGGTGATTCACTATAATTACCACTGCGAAGCAAAAACTATTAAAAAGCGCAATAATACTGACTCAAAAAGGCTTCTACTATAAATGAAATTAAAATATAAACATAAATTTAAAACGGAACTTAAGTAAAGCAGCAAAAAATAATATTAGTGACTTGAAAGGCAGAAAATAAAATTGAAGGAAAAAAAAACTGAATGAAGTAAAGTAACCTAAAACAATACGGAAATTGTGTACCTAAGTTTATAATTAAATGTACACATATAAGAGAACATTTAGAAATTACACTGCTTACTTTCAAATAGCTAAAATTTTCTTTTTCTTAACTAGTACATATAATATTGGCTAAACTCTAAGGCGTACACAAGTTCTTTTTAATTACAATTCGCATGCCGTAAAATTTTCGAATGGAGGTGCCACAGGATAAAACGGAAGATATTAATTAATTAAAAAATTTTTCTGATTATTAAATAATCAAGTTAGTGGTCAGAATTGGTGTACTCATTACATGATTTGTGGTTAAGGTTCAGAGATACAGACGAACAATCATAATTTGAATACTAATAATGAAAATTCGGAATTTTTTAATTTCAAATAAATTGATTACAAATACAATGCTCTGTCATGTTAAAAGTCATAACGGCTTTTATTATTCTATGTGAAAATTTGTAGACTTCAAAACTTTTGAGAAATATGAACAAGTGAAACAATGGAGCGTTCTGAGAGTTCGAAAAAGAAATCATAAGGTTTTGAAAACGAAAAAATATATTCAAACCCAAAAAAGCAGGAATTCTACTTCTAAATATTTGCATAAAACTTAAAAAGAAAAAACTATACCTATCTTAAGTTTATCTTAAGTAACTCTGTTATATTTGACTTTCGATTCAAAGATGCTTAAGTAATCGAGACTGACGCTCCACAGCCATGAGTTCTATTAAGCTGAAAGTTGCACGGAAGCCTGTAGTGAGTAATGAGATCTACCTACATTTTGCTCCAGTGTTCAATAGTACCGAGTCCAGTTTCGGGAGTTGTTTCCACAAACGTTGATTGTTTGCGTTATGTAGTTCAAAGTATAACTCATCACACCTGCAGAAAATTAGTTCAACAGCCAAATGGTGGAAAATTAACGAACTTTTCGATAAAAATTCTAGTTCGTTTTTGAAATTTTTTAAAATTAAAAATCGCTTTTCTCCCCTATCCTATCAATTTGTGCTTCCGTTTAATGCTTTATTGCCAATTACTCTTTAACCATTATCACATAGTTAAAGTTGACTTATAGTGTGTAGTAACTGTTATGTTAAAATATTACATATAAAAGGTGTGTAATATGTTTCAAATTAGATTGAGATGTATTTTTTGTGAGTGTATAAATATAAAAGCATATAAATAAATTTAATTTGTTTTTATAAAATTATATATTTATATGCGGTAGTGAAACTCTTCTTTAGTAGAATTTTTTCTTATGTTTGTTACAACTAATTAACAATTGTTTATAATAAATATTTTAATAGTTTGACACAAACTTGTTAATACTAAACTCAAGCATAGTTTATAATTATACTGAGTTGATCGCAGACGCTGTAAAATACAATAAATGAAGAAATGGGTGTGTAGTAATTTACCTTTCCCTTAAGCAAAAATAACTAATTAAAAAAGGCATAGTTTACAGTTTGTATCTAAACAGCGCCTTTAAATAATGATAATGTAAAATGCAGATATTTATTTGCATGACTTTTTTAAAACAATATTTTGAAATAAGTGCAATCTTTTTTAAACTGTTATTTCAAAATTTCACTGTAAAGCAAGAAAGTCGAAATTTTTTGATATTTGTTGTGAAAAACAATTTAATAAATAAAAAGTTTTGTTTGAAATGAGTTATGAACTGAAAATTTTTAGATGGGCAACTCTATAAATTTCCAAACAAATTTAAGGGACTTAAATTATTTTTTACAAAAAGAGCTGTTGTTTAGTAACGACCCTAAATAAATACCATTTTCTATCCATTCAACACCATTACAATTTTTCTTTCGATATTCAATTCAATAATGTCCGTTTTGTAAAACAGGGTGTGTTTATTGTTTGAGCTTTATCCAAAATATTTTAGAATAAAATCAAAAGTCAATATAGCTACTTTAAAACTTTTTTTTTAAATAGACGGCATTCTGGCCACTGGCTACAAAATGTGACGCTTCGAAGTACCTTTTTCAGATATTTGTAAAATTTCATTCTGTTTGTCAAATTTTTTTTTTTCTAATTTTGAAAAAGTAAACTCCAAATTTCAAAAGCATACTTTTAAGGAGATTATTCAGAAGCTCTACAATTAAACGATTCCATCCAAAACAAAATATTGCTCAAATAATATCAATTGAAAACCTAAGACACACCCTATATGCATACAGTTCGAACCATTTATATGTTTAGTTGCCTCTGACCGTTAAATACTAAACTTTTTATTTCAAAATAGTATTGCCTGAAACCTTTTTACATTAAAGTGGATAAAATTACACATTTTTCGACTTTGATTTTTCGAGCTTGAAAAGAAAAAGAATTAAATTCAATAAAATAAACAAATAAAACTAACTGAAATTAAATAAGATAAACTAAATAAAAACAATAAAATGGAGGATAATAATAAAATATAATATAAAAAAAAAAATAAGAAAAAAATATATAAATACATAAATAATATATAATATATATATAAATAAATAAATAATAATATGAAATAAAATATATTAAGAAAAACAGAACCATTAAATAAAATATAACAACAAAACAAAAGAAAAAATAAATTTAATTAATACAAAATAAAATAGAATAATATAAAATAACAAAAAGTAGAAAAATTAGAAAAAAATAAAATGTAATAAAATAAAATAAAATAAAATAAATTAAAATAAAGCAAAATTAAATAAATTTAAACTAAAAAAATTAGTTAAAGTAAAGTAAAATGAAATGAAACAAAATATAATTAAATAAAACAAAATAAGATATTAAAATAAAAATAAAAATTAATTTGCTCATAAATTATTAAAGTGCTGGCGAACTCAAAAAAAAAGGAAAAAATTAAATTGTTAAAAACTTTACTTAACTTAAAAAAAGTATAAACCTTTTTACGATCAATATTTTACAATATTCACTTCTCCTTATTAATATTAATATTCAACTCAAAGCACCTATTTTAACCGACATTATAAATCCTCACTCAAGAGCTGTTGTATATAAAACCACCATAAATCTTACCATAGACCTATGTGCACCCATATGCAAACATACTTTTAAAAATATTCATATAAACAGTTATCCGCCTGAACATTTGCAATTTCTCAACTCAAACTTTGGTTTGCGCAAACTCCTGCACTCCCAACTCTTAACTTAACTTAACTTAACTTAACAAAAATTAACTAAATTTTCAACGGACTTTGGTCTAGTTAAATTAATTAGCCTGCCCCTCAAGAATATTTTTAAACTAACCTCTTAAAATGTGGTATCAAACATGAAAAATTATTTTGTCTATGACGTTGATTTCAAAATGCAAATATTTCAAAGCTGTTTTTTAGGTAACCATTAGTAGTGTAGTTAATTTACTTTACGTATTTTTTTGTAATAAAATACTGATTTCATTATTTGTAAATACGATTTACAAGACAAATTAATGTTTAACATATTTTTTAATATTATTAAAGCAATCATTTGTTGGTGTAGTAAATATATGAATTTTAGTTGTATAGTATGCCTACCTACCTTACTATTTTTACTACATACATACATACATACATACATACATACATACATACATACATATTCTTACAATAAATATAATTAAATTTTTATTTTAGTCCCATTTAAAAGAAAAAGAAAAAAATTAAAAAAAAAAACAAAAAAATACAACTAAAATTTTATGCTAAATTTATGTATATGTAAGTTTGTTTGCATAAGTTTTAAAAGAAGTCGGTTTTTCTTGATAAAAAGCAACTTTTCCTTGTTTTATTTTATCACGTTTGTGCGCATGCGGAATAATTATTTAATAAAAACCCAAAAAAAAAAGAACATAAACATAAATATAATGAATAATGCAGCAAATTTAAACATGTTATACACTTTTTTTTAGTTTATAAGTTAATTATTGTAAAAATATTCGATTATTTATTTTATAGAAAATTTGTAAAATAGTGTTTTATTAATATTATTATTTACAGAGGTTTGCATTGTACTAAAACTAAAATTACACAAACAAAAAAATAATTAAGTAAATATGTATACAAACAGGATAGAAGAGTAAAAGCTTTCTGTCGCCCACAAAATGTAAGAAAAAGATGAAATACATTTGAAAGAAATAAAAGCACTTTTAATTGAGTAAAAAATACATATTTTGTTGTTATTATTTTTGTTTATGATTACCTGAAAACTTTTATTTTAGTTGCCGAAAAGAGAATTTGAAATATGTTGTTTATGTCCTTATTATTTTCGTTAAATAAAATTTTATCAAAACCGCTTCTACTAAAAAAAAAAAACATACGTAAAACTAATTAACCCACCCAATTCGAGCCAAAGAACATGATACATTTAAAATTCACTATAAAATTTAAATAAAAGAAAAACTGCAAAAAAATAAACACATACTACTTAAATGATCTCAAAACTATTTACGTATGTAAGTAAATAAGGCAAAAAGTGAGTAATAAAAAATTAAAATTAAAAAAAACTCAAAAACTAAAAATAAAACTGTACAATATTAAAAATGTCTTAGCAATGTCTAAGAAGCAGCCGCCTAAATTATGCAGCCCGAAATATCCTCACTACACCGCTAATAGACCACCTAGTAAACTAACTTCCTACACACACACACATTCACCTACAAAATAAGCCATATTTAATGAAGAACAAGCACCTACCGCCGCCTATTGACGTCTGAGCTTACTCGAGTAAATATTCTGGCTTGTTAGTTTTCTCAAAAAATTACAAATTAATGCAAAAATTATAAGTAATAATAAAAAAATAGTAAAAGAAATTAAAATAAAACTTTAACAAGTAACCCAATAAATATCAGAGATATATCATTTCAATGGAGCTGAAATATTAAAAGATTTCATCAGCGAAAATTTAAATTGCTGAATAGAAATTGCTGAAACAGAATTGTCATTTTCATTTATATGTTCAAGTTTTTTTACCGTTTTTTAATATTCACCTTAATTTTTTATTTACAAATATCCTTAAATATAAATAAACATCGTCAAAACTTTTTGTCTCTATAGTTCTTTGAAACTTTTGAAATCAATTATTCAGTTGAAAAATTTTTGAGGATCATAACTGATTAATATAATTATCATAATTTTCCGCTATTAAGATACAACATAGTAATGCTCTCTAGATCTGAATGGTAGAAGAATAAGGTTTTTCTATGGCCTATTTTCAGTAATAAATTTCAAAATAAATTCTGTTTCAAAATTTAATTGATTGGATGTCCCTGTCATTCTAAAATCTTCAACTAATTCTGGGACTTACTTATATACTTAGTAATATAGATTTAGTGATTTTGTCTGATTCAAGAAAAAGTAGAACAAATATTGCCTGGACATTGTCCGGTTTGAATTTAATCAGTTCTGCTTATCTTTTCTCCCGCTTAAATTTTATACCGCTCTTAAACACTGTTTCATTAAATTTTCTTTATTTGGACGAAATGAAGCCCTAGAACAAAGGGTATTTAATCAATTTCCTGACGATATTCACGATGAAAAATCAGAATAGAATTAGTTGAAATATAAAATTATCTTCGAAGGTCAAACGATTGACCCTTGAATAGCAAGTGTAAATGAAATTTTCTCAGAAAGGTTATATACTATTGAAATAGAAGAAATGAACAGTTACCCCTTATTTTTTTAACATCTATAGTATTTTATGTACCTTATTAAATTTCATTTTTACTACTTCTGGAGCTAACTTCGGAAAAATGAAGAAAGTGTGCTTTTACTTAAGACCCAAATTGTTTACAACCAACACCCGTTCGAGTACTGTACAGTATATGAAATTATTAGTATGCCTCCATAATCATATTATAGGTAGCGCTTCACCCCGTCATTCATTTGCAATAAAACTACTTCAGTGCATTGACCATCCCACCTTTCGCAACCATTCTGGGCCTAAATCCAGTGACACCAGTTAATTTTTTTCTCATGAATGTTCATGGAACATGGGCTCATGCTATGCTAAATATAGACACAGAATTCGACTTAATTGTATTAAAAAAAATTAATTAAACCATACTTTTTTGAAACTCATTCATATATTCACTAATATTCTCTAAATTTCATTTGTTCGTTTCAATTTTTTTAAAGATTCTTTACCAATTCCAGTCTTTTGCTGATTCAATCCCTTTATTGATCACACCAGATATTGTGTGATGCCTAAAAGTATGCAATTATTTCATGTGTAATACATGTGCCATATAGATTACCGGGTGCCTCATAGTTTTCTTAATTAATTATTAATATATATATTTTTTCTTTTTTAATTTCTCAACAACAATGCAGTATTAAGCGAATTCCTAATTAATGAAAATTAGCTATAGTCAATGAATAAAACAACGAGTGAAAACAAGAGTATATAATGTAGAATTTATTTATGTAGATTTTATTTAATTAGACTAAAAATTGAATTTAACTAATATTTATTATGACAAATATGTATTGAAATGATAATGTTCCATTAAAGCAAATTAGCAGACTATATTAGAAAATAGCAACAATAAAATTGAAGATATTGAAAGTTTGTAGTATACATTATTTTAAAAAAATTTACCGTTAAAAAGTAGAAATATTTAAATAAGTAATTAAAGAAGTTGAATTTTTTTTTTATGATATTACGGCTTATACATACATATAACGGTATATATCAGAAGTTAGTGGTGATAATTTTGTGTAATAAGCAACAAATATGCGAATGAATGGTGAAAACGCGGAGGGAGGTTATCGAAAAAGGCAAACAATGGTGAGGGGGGTACATAAACAACATGTAAGTAGCCGAAGAGAGGCGGGAAGCGTGTGAAAAAATTAGCGATATTTGTAGTTGCTTATGATTTAGTGAGTAAAACGCAATATACAGATATATATAATTCAAAGTGCATGCATTATTTTGTAGAGGAATATACTTGATTATTGTAGATGTTTACAATTTTACGAGAGACGCAAAGAGCGAGAGAGAGAGGCGACATCTTTAATAAACTTCGAAAAGGTGAAAAGACTGGGAGCAAAGAATGAGTTTAATTGCAAAAGATAGCAGATTTTAGAAGAAAGATAAGTTGTCGTAATTACTGAGAGGGTGAGAGGGAGAGAGAGATTGAAACAAAAGATTTAAGCAACGAACGCGCTGCATGCAAAGAGCAGAGAATAAAGTGTACTATTAATGATGTGTAAATCAAAGGACTGAAATGTAAAGACATGTGTGGTATAATGATGTGTTGTAAGCTGAGGTGAATATCAGGTATATGAACAGCTGACGCGATGTGAGCTTATGACGTACAGAGTTGCATGCGCATTGAAGGTAGGCAGCTGAAATTTATATGGTTGGGTATGCGCATAGTTTAGATACAAAACATATGGAATACATACATACAAGTTATACATATTGCTATATTATATACAAACAAATAAATATATATAAAACCATATATATATGTATATTATGGTCAAAAATGAATATATACTTTAAAAGTAATGTTAATAAATCGCAAAAGTAAATAACATAGATTAAGTAATAAAACAATAACAGTAAAAACAAAGTGTTGTTAAATTTTAAAATTGCGAAAGTGAGAAAAATGTAAAACGGAAAATTAAATATGTGCAAAGCAAGCGTAAATAGCAAGTGTGAATTAGTTTTGTTAGTTGTTACAAATATTAAACGAGTACTAAGTATTGTAAGGCGAATATGAGAGTAAAAGAAAGCGTGTGGCAAGTTGCCAGTGCGCAGCAATTTAAGGCAAACAATTTATATACCTATATATGTACGTATAAAAGTTAAGTAAATCGAGATACTAGCGAACAATATCTGAAAAATGTCAGTAACACTCACTAGTAAATTCAATGGCACTGCGCATGCGCTCAATACGCTAGGGTGTAAACAATAAGCTATTAAAATT
The DNA here is from genome assembly GCA_021498325.1 of Bactrocera minax. Taxonomy (NCBI): domain Eukaryota; kingdom Metazoa; phylum Arthropoda; class Insecta; order Diptera; family Tephritidae; genus Bactrocera; species Bactrocera minax. Next base: position 8,585,833 of record JAKEEE010000001.1, read on the forward strand.
ACAGCACGCGAACTTAGTAAGGAATGTGTTAATAAAATAAGTAGCGAATGAATTTAGTGTGTAAACAAAGAAAATTACGTAATGAATTAAAATACAAAACAATTGACTAAACAAAACAATACTAACTTACTAGACGGCAGACAAAGCGCAAAGTCAGCAAAAGCATAAAAATACCAAAAATAAAAAAATGCTAAAATAAATTGTAGAAAAGTAAATGAAAATGAAATAATTAAATTTGAGAGCCTTTATTTACATTTTGACAAAGATTTTGCATTCGTATGCTGTTATATGGATATACTACTTGAAACCAACCAACAAGCAAATTATAAATAGCTATATAAGTTTTGAAAAAATACAACAAAAACAAGCAAAAATTAGAGTGATGGCCATATACATTTTGTATGCAATGCTGTGCGTATAAATTCTCACTTGCTTACCGTTATGTATAACGTATGATATAGTGCAGGGCATCTAATATTTGCTTACCTACATAGAGAATTAAAAAAAGTACATAAAACTGAATACTAAAATTAAAAGCGTAAAGACACAATAAAATTATGTAACAACAGCTACACATATACATACATACCTACTGGCATAAAACTCCAAAAATTTAGAAAAATGCACATTAGTTGCTTAACATACTTTATGTTCCCAGAAATATTGTGTTCACTATGTATGGACGTGGAGGCAAAATGGGCCTCATGAAGTTTGCGTGTGACTGCTTGCGGTGAGATATTCCTTCGTCCACTTTTAATAAAATATGTGTCTCTTTTAATCTCTCTCGTGTTTCTCTTGTGGCAAGTGTCATCCGCTCTTTAAGATCAGCAGATACCATTCAGAAAGTCTGTTTTAAATTTGCTGAACTTCTTAAATGGGACATGCTGTTGTGTTTGTTGTTATAGAGAGATAAATTATTATTTAAGAAGTCTTAAGAAATGCTTCAAAAGTTGTAGCTTAATATAAAACTAATCCGTTTTGTTTACATACATTTAGCAGCCTTCTAAAATGATATGTTTTGACTACGGTATAAGCCACGAGACCAACTTTTGACTCAGAATTTTACCGACTTTTTATCCAATGTATGTAGTGGGTGCTCTAGAAGACTATATTTAAGGCATCTAAGTAGAGCGTGTCGTGTAAACTTGTCAGCTTTCCCAAATCAAATAAAATATTGACAATTTAACCTGCTTTCAGATACGGCAACTTTTATGGTGGCAACTTTCTGTTATCATGGCACACTTGACACTTTATTTTAAAATTAAAAAAATTTTCAACTATTCAATACTTACTAACTGTTTGGAAATTTAAAAAAAGAAATAGAATCTCTCGGAGCGAGTTGCCCCATGTGAAAGCAATGTGCAACATAAAAAGAAAAGTTGCCGCTAATGAGCCAAACAAACAAAAGTTTGCCAATTCAAGCAACAGCCTTTTCAATATTACCTTAAGTGCGAAGTCACAACAGAGAGAAGATTTAAAACTAAAATTTCCATTTATTCTCCATCCATTTAACTGAACTTCAATTAATTTTGATTGTAATCAATTGAAGTTTTTTCCATGAGGCCTTTTAAGATCTTCGCGGTTTCTATTTTTACATTCATTTCGAATATAATGTTCTGGGCTCCTTGATGTGCCATTAATTCATACTTCTTTATGTACATAGAGTGAAAATGCTATGACGCGGTCGCACTATCTTTAAAGCCTGTGTTGCTCACTGTTTTTCCTTAGTGGAAGCTTTGTTGTGAATCAATATATATATATATATATATATATATATATTTTAAATATATAAATATTTTTGTTCAACTTTTTTATCCAAAGCTCTTCTGATTTTGTAGTTTGATAAGGCGCTTTCCAAATAGTTTCCAGAAATTATACTGAGGTGACTGTCATTGGCTGGTTGTAACTCCAGGTCCGTTCTTAAATATAGTCCAGTGAGCATTTAAACTCTTCTTTCGGGGTTTGAGGTTGTCGCTTTTATTTAATAAGTGAAATATGCGAATTTTATAGTTTTTGTTATTTCTCTGTGTGTTTTCATAACATTTCCAATATCTACTGGATTACATTTGCGTAATATACCAAATACCGAGAAGGTAGTGTGATAAATTGTGCTTATTTCCATTCAAACAACTTAAGCATAGTAATTAAGTCTTATATGAAGAGTCCAAAACTTGTTCCACATTTTTCTCTTGGTTCCATAAGGGCTCCGCACACCCATTTCGCACAACATTAATTGCTCTGTAAAGGAATAAAGTGTGGAGACTTCTTTCCAGTTGGACCTGTAAGGGTAAATAGGCTTATATTGGCAGCAGTTTGTATTACGCACTGCTAATCTAAAATCAACCAATTAGATATTAAAATTTATTAAATTATTAAATTAACTTTGCTAATTAATTTTGCAAAATTTCACAAACTCATTTTACCTTGAGCAAGAAGTTCGGTGTTCTCCGCCTTCAACAAAGCTTTCGTAGCTTTCATAGCTTTCATTTGTTTTCAACTGATAAGAAACAGTTTTTAAAATCTCATCAAGTCTACTGCCAAACAGCTGACGCTTAATCAGCTGATCATGAAGCGGCATGGCAGCGAGTAGTTCAAGAGGTAATTATTAAAAAAGCGGTGGCTGCAAAAACCGATTCTTTTTTTTTATTCTTAAGAAGTAGATATGCATATAGAAGCAAACATATATATTTATTGACATATATGAATAAATTATTTATGCATACATTATTTTTTAAAAGTGTTTAAATACAGTTATCAAGCCCATATGTAGTCACAGCTCAGCATACCTAGCATTTGGCAATAATCTTTCGCCTCAGAAAAAATCTAAAAAGAAACACAATGTATGCCATTTCGCGCTCTAACTGTTGCATCTAACTTTGTGTAGGTGTCAGTGGCGCAGAAAATAAACAATAATCTAGCTTTTGAAGGTTACCGCAGAGCAGCGCTTAAGTAACTTGCACTTAACGCTAGCAAATAACTGTAATATGCAAACAAAGCATCAGCCTAGCTGTTATTTACATATTAATTGACATAAGCTTATATACTTTAAATCCATATGCATTTTGTTTGTATGGTTATGAATGCTAACTCACACAATTATAACAGGACCACATACAATTATTTACTTTACATCTATGTAAAATGTACATAAACACATAAGAAACCGTAACTTCTACATACACACGTCTCGTGTGTGTATATACTTGGCGCGTATGTTCTTATATACTATATATATGTTATATATTTAGATCATATTGTATTTAATGCGCTGCATTTGCAATATTCATTTTGCACACACATTTTCACTGAGTTGTAATTTAAATAAATATTTAATATATATTATTAATTATAACCGTTGTTGTCATTATTATATGAATACTGTTAGTTTACGATGTGACACGAAGTTATTTTAACATTTACAAACAAAATACGCAAAACATATGGCAGCAAAACAATTATGTGCATACACACACGATACAACTACAACAAAATGATGATAATATAAATATATAAAAATAATTATTATTATTAATAAAATATAAAATGTTTAAAAGCATTGCAATGCAAAAGCAAATGTATAAGTTAAACAAAAAAAACCAAACAAACAATAAAGGTTTAGATACAAATTTTGAAATGAAGGTTATATAACGGGTTTCAATTGCTTATTTTCATATGGAGCATTTGTTGTCGTTACAATCCGCGAAAATTTTGTTTTAAAGCAGCTTTTAATGGAGGGTCTGAAATCTTGCTCTTTCTATCGCAAACGCCTACAGGTTCAAAGGTTACAACTATGGCACTTTTGAGCCCCCCGAAACAGTTGCAGCGCCATACTGGATCTTGCTAGAGAAAGCGCGTTAGATTGGCATTGCGACAGCGAAGGAGAGATTTGTGGAAATATGACAACATTAAACTATTTCTCCAATGACTACAACGCTGTCGCTCAGGAAATGATTGTGGGTTTTGCAGAAGGCACCAAGTGGGCTTCTGATTTGACCAGCAAGTAAATTAACTCTTTTATGGACAAACAAGATATGACTAAGTAATGTAAGTAAGGTATCGACAGTATATAGAGCCATGTACTGAAGACGACAAAACATTAAAGCATAACCTTTGCGAATCCCAAGCCTTCAGCCGATTTAGGCAATTTAATAAAAACGGGCAGCTAGGCTGCTAGGATGGAAAAAACTCAATTATTTTGTTTAATCCGGCGAGTTGTTAAAAGTGTTTTAGTTGAGACTCATTTGGGAGCTTTTGGATCTTTGGACTTTTGAAAGCAACTTGCTTAATATGATTACTTACCTTTTGTGTTTTATATATGTAATATTTATTATATTACTGCATGAAAGCGCATTCAGAATTATTTCAAAGTCATCATTCATCACTTTTTGTGCACCCTAGTGAGACACACTAGTACAATCACACACATTTCAACAACTCGGTGCTTTTCCTTACGCATATGTCTTTATGTGTTGTACACCCTATATGTCCGATTTCTTTTAAATTAGAATACTCGAACCTGGACTGGAAGATATACCTTTTCAACCGACTGAAAATTGGGCATGGAAAAGGGAATGTTATAACGTTTCATTAATCTCCGCGCTCTGCATTCTGCCGATTCCACTTTGCCAGCTTTCTAAATATGCAATCTCAGCGGTAAATACCTATTTTGTAAAATGACAATTGCCATATTGCTCAATTCCAACTTTACTAAAAGTAGAAGCGTTTAACTGCTCAACTGCTGCGTTTTTTTTTATCTCTTACCACTACCACTAAAAGTCGATTGTCAACCGGTTCGCTATAATGTCGTTTGGCAATCCACAATAAAGTTAATAGAGTTGCTGGTCAAAGCAGAACCCCAACTTTGCCTTCAGTTAATACCATTAACTTGGTCTGAAAGACTGAATTGTGATCATTTAGTTTGATGCTAACTTCTGTTTGGAGATTGCCTAAGAAGAAGTCTGCCCTTGTATCTGTTTCACGAGTTCAGTTACACAGTAACTGTAAATTCAGTAATACAGACATTTTTAGCTTTTGATTATTTTTAATACAAATTTATCTTGTTACTAGGTCATATCCAGCTTCAATAATATAGGAGGTGTGTTCAAAAAATACCGGGAATTTTCTTTTTTTGAAAAAAATATTTCTTCATTCATCTGCATTAATGCTGTCGCCTTCAAAATAGTCTCCATTCGATATTATGCACTTATGCCAGTCACTTCTTCCAATCGTCGAAACACTTCTCAAACTCGATTCTTGGGATAGCCTTTAGCTCTTTCAGCGATGGGCTTTTAATGTCATCTATACTTGCAATACAATGGCCCTTTAGGGTTCTCTTTGTTTTTGGAAATAGGAAAAAGTTACACGGAGCCAAGTCTGGCGAATATGGAGGTTGGGGCATCGTTACAGTATTGTTTTTGGCCAAGAATTCACGAACAAACAACGGAGTGTGAGCAGAATTGAGTAAACGTGAGCAAAAGCAAAAGCTTGAACTGTTTCTCCGCGAATCCGGGCGTTGAACGTGTAGGTAGTACTCTTTATTGACCGTTTGACCTTAAGTCAAGCATTCAAGATGCACTATGCCAATAAAGACGAAGAACACAATCGAAGAACATTCCCGCTATCATCTGAATGAAACCTCGCATATATTATATATTGGATATATATATTATTATATATAAATGTTAAGTTCTTGGCCATAGAATTTTTTATTTACAAATACATGAATACAGCGTTTAATCGCATTTACCTGACAAAAATTATACAACCAAATTCATAATGATCGCAAGAAAGTTGCTTTGTTGAAAGAGAGTGTTGATTCAATAAAACTAAACTATTGAAAATAATCAAAATTATATTGAAATACTTTTGCATGCTCAAAGTTATATTCTTCTGCATATATCCGCCTTTTATATAAGGTATTCTAAATGATATGAGTTTCGTAACTTTCTAAAGTTCGCATTCCGCGAACTGATTCCAATACATTACTTACAAGTATGTATGTATGTATTTGTATTGCTTGCTATCAAAGTAAGTAAATTATTGTCACGCCATGCATTCTACAAAGTAAACTAATTGATTTTCATAACCAATTGACAACTTTGAAAATGTTGAAAATTGTTAAGACAGACAGACAGACAGACAGACAGACAATTTCATCGCTGAACACCAACAGTTAACACTATGCTTTTGCATGCACAAATTTACTACATGAAGGCAAAAAGCGATTGGCACAGTTAACAACGGTAATTACGTAAAGGGCATAAAAGTATACTGAAGTGTGCTTCAGAAATGAGAAAATTTAGCGACGAAAAATGCAAATTTGTTGCAGTTAAAAGTGGCGATATGGCAAATAAAGTTGATAAAAATAAACATGTTAGGTAACAGAGCGAGACGACGCAACGCAGCGGGCACAAATACATATACAAATGCATATACATACAAGTAGTTAGTATGTGTGTAATGTGTGCGTGCGGAGAGGTGTTATCTCCGATATTGCCAGCGGAAGCGTGTCGGCGGAGAGTTGAGCGCCGCGAATGTGTGTTGTAGGTGCAGCGGCGAGACGCTTTGAAACGGAAACATTTCCCACATAACAACAAAATTATTACACATTCATAAATTACGAGTATATTCACAGTGCAGCTAAAAGCATGACGGTTAAAATTTAAGCCAAAATATTGTTGTCGTCGCAGAAATGCGCAAGAAGCGAATGAAGATAAAGTGAAGATGGCAAAAATCGCGCTGATTTGCACTTTAACACACTGCGTTCCATTTGCCTGGCTACGCTAGACATTGCTTTTGTTGTTTTAATCGCGTTGAATTTAGGTTAAAAATTATGTTAACACATTTGCGACACCAACTCAACACTTGTGGAGCAGTGTAATGCAACATTTTTATGCCTTCACATCCAATATGCGCATGTGTATGTGCGTAGATAGCCGGCAACTGCCATAATTGCACAATAAGCAATTACTTGTCTCCACATATATACAGACATGTCGGTACGTATAACAAATAAATGCAATTGTTGCGTTGCTGTTTTACATTGTGGTAGCACTTAAAACACGAGTGGCAGGTAACTAATGCCTTGCGGCCAAATTCGCTAAAACCAAAGTCAAGTTGCCGTCCATGAAATGTCCATGTTATGCACACATTTACATGCAAAGTTGGTGTTGAGTTTTCTTTTAAGTCAAGCCAAACTGAGTTTTGGCAGTGAAAGAAAAAAGTGGCATTAAGTCGAAACCCTTGTGTCGTGGAAATGTGGTACATATTTTGGAAAGCAAATTTTTCGTTGGACACCATTAGAAATATTAAAAAAAAAATTTACAATCACCTAAACATTTTTTTTTTTTTGTACGAAAGTTACAAAACACACTGAGTACTTTCAGAACTGCAGATTCTGCACCCACTCTAAATTTCTCCACTCGACGTATATATATTACTTATATACCAACGTAGCTGTTTAACTATGCTATGCTGATGACATCATAAAGCTCCAACAAAGAATATTTCATGATAATCGATGTTCCACGATATTTTTGCCTCGAATACTGTAAGAGTCGACACTTCGGATGTAATCAGCGCACATACATTTTTGTCATTTACCAGGTTGGACACGGTCAGAGACTTATAAAGTTATAGTTTTATTCGTCTCATCCCAATCAGTGCCCCATCAATACAAAATACCACTTGCTGCCAAGGGTAATTTTAGGTTGGGTCTATGTATCATAACAGTGTAAATATGGTATTTTTCTTCCATTGAGTAAGCTGTTATGGTTAAAAAGCTGTACTAAATTCCGAATTTTGTGCAGATTTAGGTAAGATACTCGAGCAAATTCGGTTTAGGGTTCACTGGGGTTTAAATGGGACTGACCATAGACATTCATCGGGAAGAATGCGGCTCCCTATATCAATGTGTTCTGGACTTGGAAACGGTTAAGCTATAACTCTAAGGAACAAGCCCGAAATATTTCAGAATTTCGATATGAAGAAGCTTCTGAACTCTCTGGGTTTTCAAAGATCAACATAAATATATGCGATTAAAGCTTACAACATTTGTACCTAAAAAAGTATATGCCCAGACAGTCTATAGTCGATTTCCAACTACGTTCAGTAAGCAGGGTTTAGTCTAGTTGACATGATATCTTGAGGGCCACAAGGAAATATCATAAACTTTTGGGTATTTTAACCAAGATATACTTCTAGTAGTGGAACGGGTATGCTGTATGGATTGCTCATATCTGCAAAAACCTAATACCACCGATAACCTCCTGTTTTTCTTGCGTCTAACTCACAACTCACAACATGTGAAAATTAACGACGAACAACGGAATAGAGTGTAAGCGAGTCAAAGCTGCAGTCGACGGCAACCAACCGGACAATCGCTGTGTTGTTGTTGTGGCTTGCTGAGACGTGCGGCGATCGTGTACGTGGTTCCTGTATTGCGGCCATGGTTGAACTTGAGCTTGAATTTTACAATTATAGCAATTTGCGTTATTATGTGTTGCGTTCCACGTAACGTCAACGTTGCTGCACGCTGCGCTGCCAGCGCTGCCAACGCCGAGTGACAGGAAGTGAATGAAAGTATGGCGGTGGCAACAGGTGCCTGAACAAGTGTCCAAGTACGGTCGTTTTGGTGGATCTGAACAAAACTGTAGTCACCACGCCTTACCATCAAGCCAACTTATTCATATTGTTTGCTTTTTATAGCATTGTTTCAAGCTTGTTTCTGCTTCTCTGCCTCTTGTTTTATTGGATTGGCGCGTGGCACCCCTTAGTGGGGTTTTCCAGTCCATTTTCAGTACACAAACACACACACATGCATGTATAAAAACGAGTTCGCCATCGCTGTTCATTTATTATTATTTTGCTGTTGTTTTTGTTGACTTGTCGTTATGTATTCACTTATATTACGATATGTTATGATATGACTATGATAATGAGCGCGCTGGCGGCGCAGGAAATGCGGTAATTTTGTTGGCAAACAACAACAACGAGAGTAGCGGTAACAACAAGTGAAGCAAATTGAGAAATTGAATATTAAATCGTGCTGTAGAAAAGGAAAAGAGGAAACGTTTGCATTTATATTGTAGACTTTGCTTTTATTTTCACAGATTTCTGGGAATTGACATAAATTGCGAAACGATAGAAACAAGATTAGTAGTGCGATGCATAACACATCTCTAAGTGGTTGTGGTTGGACTACCCTAACATCTAATGGGGATCATAATTTATTCTGAGCTGAGGCAAATAGAGGAGCTCAAATATTTTAAGCCTACTCCGCAAGGCTGCTGAAATTAGAAGAAAAATTTTCAAGGCAGAATTTGCATTCAAGAATTCCAAGTACCTCCCTAGGGAAATGCTGCACAATTTTATAATAATTTGTTCATCTAATAGTCCAAAATATATAAATTTATACAAAGAAGTCACAGCTCTTGCTACGAAACGCGCACTTGATACAGATGCTGATAGTAAGTATGTGTAGTTGAAACATTTTTGAAAATTGGGCGTGATCCCGTTCCCTAATAAGTTCAATGCACATATCTCAAAAACTACTAAAGCTATATCAACCGAACGTTTTGCTGTAGCGCTTCGTAACACGGTTTGAAAATGGGTGAAAAATGATAATAGCCACGCCTACTTTTACCTAAGAATACAATACTAAATTCCATTCGACTTTTTCCGCTTACAATAGATCAAGCACCAGCGAAGATATGGTAGAATAATAAAACTTTGCATCAACAATATTTTCATGTTGCGGTATCTCTTGTCTAAAAATTGTCGATATCGGATCATAGATTTTCAAGTTCCCAGACAACGAATACAAAGCCCTCAGACCTCAGTGCATATTAAAGCTGCTTTTACCCAAAATATCAGTCAATGTGTAGCGTTACTAATGAAATGAGGTGGACATCTTTTTCTGATCGTAATGTGGTCTGGTGGTAAGATTGGAAACATTCGGTTCTGTACTAGGGACCCCATATACTTAATATAATGATTTTCGAACGTCCGGTTGACCGTATATATCAGGCAATATTTAAGATATCTAAACAAAATTAAATGAACATATTTGAATATAATGTATATATATACATATTTATATATATATAATGGAGTTTGGTGTCGAAAATTATCGTGAAATTGGTTTATGAATTACTTCAGCCACCATGTATTACATATAATGTTATTCGTTTTTCTATGGACTTTATGCTCAATTTATCGCTCAGTGCTTAGTTAACTTAAAAACAAGTAAGGAAGGGCTAAGTTCGGGTGTAACCGAACATTATATACTCTCGCAATGTGCAAGGATTAGAGGCGGGGAAATGCTTTCAGTAGCTAGCATAACTTTATATTAAAAAATGTTGGCCAAGAATTCAATATTCATTATTGGACGAAATTGTCAATGGACTGCAATCATATTTTGCTTCGTGTCAGAGATGTTTATATTAAAATCTATCAAATTAGCTCAAAAGTGATATGTGCGATATAAACTCAACCAAAGTGGCTTAATTGAAAATATTAGATACATGAGGAAAAAGTCAACCAGAGAAAAGGAAATCTCTTTATATTTGCTTTCATATTAAAAATCTTTTATATTTAGCGCGAAATCACATTATGTTTAAAAAAATATAACCATTTAAATTCATTAAATTATCACACATATTGACCAACATAAACGGTTTAAAGTCAGATGAAAGTCGGGAATTCTTATTTCGGGCATTTTTGGGATAGAGGAAGATCTCCACTGATCACATTAACCCTTTTCATTATTCAAGTATATTAGGGAACATGTTTTCACCCAATTTTGTGAATGTAACTCACACCGTGACCGACATATTCGGCATAAAGTCTGCTCGAATAGCGAAAATCATTATATGTAGTATATGGGAGCTGGGATAATTCGTATACCGATTTCAGATATTTCCGGCAATAAACTGTAGTATATACAATATTACACGATAACCTAATTTTGCCAAGATATATTACATCTTTACCGCTATATATGATATAATGTCTACGGGTAGGTTGAAAATCTGTATATTAGATATATGGGGCTAGGGAATTATTTACCCGATTTTCCCCATTTTTGACACCAGAGCATATTATGATCACGGAAAGATAATCTTGCAATTTCATTACAGTACTTTACAGATTACTGATATTTTCGATAATAAGTCAGATAGACGCACTGAGGTCCATATATTGAGTATCTGGTGGCTTGAAAAGTTATAATCCGATTTTGACTATTTTTACGCATGAGATGGCATATCCATTTTGGCATTCCAATATCTTAATTGATGCTCGATTTATCTAATTTAGGGTGAAAGGATCAGACGAATTTTAAAATTGTGTGAGAAAATTGAGAAGTAGGCGTGGTAGGCGAGAAGTAGTTGAGAAAAATGAAATGAGAAGTAGGCGTGGTTTTATCCGATTTCGTCCATTTTCACAACGTAAGTTATCGCTTGCACGGACGGACAGACAGACATTCGGCTTTCAACTCGTCTTTTCATCGTGATCATTTACATTTATACATATGTATCTTACTTATATTTAACTCGATAAGTTTTATGTGTTGCAAACAACCGTTAGGTGAACAAAACTAATATACTCTGTAGCAACATGTTGCGAGAGTATAAAAATTGCTTGGATATATGTCCTCAAGCATACTTTATTTTAACGCCAAAATAAATGAAATCAGCACGGACCTTGCACTAGCACCAATAAACCCATTATACGATTTATGACTTATATTCGATTTTCTACTTTCCAGTTAGGTATTATAAAATAACGAGAATGATATGACTAAAACCACATTGAGTAGTCCAAAACACTGGTCAGTTTTACTGGCACAGAGTTTAATTCCTATGAAATTCCGACAAAATTCTAAAGCTACTGAAACTCTGAACTCTACTCTGAACTCTGAAACTCTACCGAAGCTACTGAAAGCTCAAAGTACTGATCTCGTTTTCACTAGTTTGTCATATGAATTATAAAGAAATTATATACGCTTCTTATAGAACTTCCAAAAAATTTATATTGAGTCCTTCGTACACCTCGTCGTATACGCAACATTTACAAGTAATATAAGTAAGATAACACTGGCGACCTTTACTGCGTAGATTTGTGTTGTATTTGTAAGGTTAAAAAGGAAAAACTTTCTAAACTCAGAGAGCTTGCTTTACAACTAATATTTTTATCTGGAATAAATTATCTTAAAACATAAATCAAATTGTCAATATTTTTAAACTGATATAATCATACAAATAAATTACAATAATATAAAAAATATAAGAAATATCATATGAAACGTTCTTTTAACCAGTATTTTTTCTCATTATATATCTTATTCCTAATTGCTTACTCATTTGACAGAGTGGTTCAAGGTCAAAAGGTCAAATTATATATATATATATATCATACTCATAAATTATATATAAACCAAATTTAAACAATCAAGATTAAACAAGATTAAACACTATAGGAAATATAATACGCCACGCGCAACACGCCACTCTTAAACAATTTGGATTAAATTAAATATTTCGAATACGCATCACGTGGCGCTATTCCAAATATAAGTACGTGGGCGGTCGACTGATCCACTAATTCCACTTTTCGCCGGCTAAATACATTTATTTATCACTCGAAGAATGAGCGTGAGAATTTTGGCAGCAGCAACAAAAAACAAAAACAATACGTAAGAATTTCTACTCGTATACGACTTGTTGAACTCCTACTGTTTCGTATCATAATATACATAGGTACTTACATACTATACATACATACAGTTATATGTACAGCACTTTTCCGCGAATTACGATCAGTGGACGAAATTATTATTCATAGCTTAAAGCCAAATTATATATCATATATAGATTATAGTTCACAGATTATAGATTAAATACTAATGATTAAAGAGTACAGATTAAATGTTACAAATTAAATGTTAATGACGAAAGTCTAAAGATTACAAATTACAAATTAAAGCCCAAATATAAAGATTAAATTAATTAAAAATTAAAGACTACAGATTATATATTGAACATATTATATTGGGGGCATTACATATTGAAGATTATAGACTAATGTTTGCAGATTAAAGATTAAACACTTAAGTTTTAATGTTAAGTATTAAAGACTAAAAATTTAAGATTGTAGATTAAATTACGGATTTTATCAATATATGGACTGCTTTGGAGATTTTATACGCCAACCTTCAACAGTATGGGTCTTTCCAACTTTTGTTTATAATTTGCCGCAAAGAGAACGAAGAAGCAGCCAAAAACGAAGAGCAAAAAGTTGAGGGAGAGAAGGTGGGCGCGTCTGCAGTAGCGACGAATTGTTGCGCTCATAACACGCTACCACAAATACAATTATAAAGAAAACAAAAATGCGTATGTAAGTGTAATTGCGGCGAGTGTGGGAGCATGCCGCCGCCACCACCACAGTCGTTGTCAGAATGACGTAACGCACATGGCCACACGGCTCTCTCGTTGTTTTCATTTGTTTTAGGTTGCGCTCTTTCGAAACATTTCCGTAGTTAACTGTTACACTAACACTATGAAAATCAGAAGAGAATGCAGGTTCTAGATTACACAAGCAGCGCTGTTAAAGTTCTAATAAAATTTAAATACATCAGTAAAGTATTGCTGAGATGCTTTCGATATTGCCAGAGTGTGCAGAATGACTTTGTTTAAATTTTAAATTGAAATGTTTAAATGTTTTCAGAAAGCAATCAAACTGTTGATTTTTTTATACGAACTAGGAAGGATTTTTACGTGATTCTTTTGTAGTATCGAGTTTCTAGAAATGGTAACAATATTTCTGTCTAAAAATATTCTTATTCTAATATTTGAATGTACTAGTGTAAATCTTCCCGACAGAAGTTAATTCCCCTATTACTTGACGCTATTTTTATAGGTTTAGTTGCTTTTTTCGATTATTTATAGAACCGGGAATCTTCATTTCATTGTTTCAAAAGTGAGGAAAATAATTAAAGCGGTGCTATTAGTTAATATTATTAGAACTTATTTACAGTATGAAGTGGACTAGAGAAATTATGAAATTTGTATAGTGTCAGTATATATGAAGTATTAGCTTAAATTCCGGAATAATAGAGACGTCATAAACGAAACGAACTGCCAAACTTTCATAGTAATTGTAAATAAAGCTTTCCCCTCCTCATGTATATGACGTCACGAACCAATGCATTTTTCTGCCAAACACATTCAAAAAAAGTAACGGCACAAAGTTGTTGTAATCTTTGTTTCTATGGTTCTGGTATTCAATAACTTTAACCTCAAGTCAACGCTTTATTAAACCTTTCTAGGTATTTATAATATTATGCTGTTGCACAGTTATTCAGTAATTTTCAGGGGTGATACCCATTTCGGAGCACGAGTAAGTTTTTACTACAAAATTTGCCTTTAATTTCAGTAGCTGTCGTTAATTTTGAAGTAGGAACTGACATACTTCTACCACAATAGTTCAATAAATGTTTTGATTATAATTCTGTGCGCTTTTTCTTCAACCATCTAGTTTTAGGTTATGAAACAGTTCAATTAAGTTACTGTAACCACCACAGTACATCTGGCATTAACGCCGCCTTCTTGCGCTCTCACCAATGCCGCTCCACGTCAGGTGCACTCAGTGATTCTCCAATTTCTCCAACATTTCGCGTCCAATACAAATCCGTGCGGTTGTGCTGTTGTGCTGTTATTCGCTGTAGTTGCGAGTGGGCTTCGCGCGGCACGCCATTCATTTCAGTTTCAGTTGAGTCAGTTGAGCAGCATATACGGCGTATGTTGGACGCTTTTCTTAGCGAATTTTTCAGTTCGACAAACGCGTTTTCTGTCATTTTCAAAGTAAAATCAAGAACAAAAACGGAGTGTTGAAGTTGTGTGCGTGCGAATACAGCGTTGAAACGTCAAAGAAACGCCAGCGAATCGTGGAGAACGTGCCAGACACAACAAAAATTCTGTTTTTTTTTTTTGTTACACTTTTTGTGCTGTTCTGATTTTTAACCAATTCATATTGAAAGAAAACAGTTGTTTTTGTGTTTTTTTTGCAACTTTTTCTTACGTTCTGCTGCCGATTACGCCGATTTTCGTTCGCTAAACACACGACAAGTGAAGTTTGTTTGGTTCGAAATTTTCATTTCTTAAAATTGAAGCATGATCAAGAAATCGAAAATTAAGCAAGTGTTTAAAAATAAATTCGGTGTAAATCCAAAAATACAATAAATAAATTTGTTACGGTGAGTGTGTCAGAACGTCACATAACGTTGGCGACGACGTCGAAGGCAGCTGGCTGGCTGGTTGGCTGACGTGAGCACGGCCAAGCAAAGCAAAGCTAAGCAAAAGCAGTTACGTAAAGAGTGGAGAAGTGTATATAGTGTGTGTATGTGTGTGTGTGTGTGTGTGCGCATATTGAAATTGTTATAAAACAAGTTGTTACGCCCATTGGCAAGAATTTTCCCAAACATTTATTTAATATTGTCGTCAAATCACGCTTAATTTTCGGCAGTGAAATTGAAGTGAAATTATTTGAATGCCACTTTGTGCCAGCAGCTGGCAACAACTGTCGTGAGAGTTACATACATGCGTGGGGGCGTGGCTGTCTGCCATCACAAGCCTGTCGGCAGTCGCATTTTCCTACAGGTGAGCTCTAAAATAGTTAAAAATATTTATTTAAGCGCGCTTTATTACTCCAAAAAGGAAGAGAAAATATATTTTCATAATTGCGACTGTGTATTATGCAAGAAGCTGTGACGCAAAATTCAACTAACGCGGGTTCTAGCGAAAAAGACGAGCACCAAGCAAACCCAGTTATAAAATCACTTCATGGCAAATACACAATACAAAGCACACAAAGTCATAGCGCGATTTGCGTCGCTCTTTTGTCAATGTATTACACGGAAGTTGTTGTTGGAGCGCGCTTTGAATGCGCTCCTTTTAGCGCAGTGTGCTCGCAAGCGTATTTGAGAGAGTTTGAGTGTCGAAGAACGCTTTGTGGCAGGCACATGTTAAGCGCTGTCTCAGTGTTAGCAATCAGTTTTATTTCTATAACGACTACTGAAAAAAGCGCAAAAATTCATGCCAAATGCTCTTAAAATCATTAACAGTGCCTTTACATGCCGGTTTAGCGGCACACTGTAAAGCGGCTGTTAGGCTGCAGACTGTTAGGCTGTTAATTCATTCCTATGTAAAAAATAAATTAAGTTAAATGAGCATATGTGTGTCTCTCTCTCTCTCTCTCTCACTTCTCAAAGTGTGTTTTGAGTGTGAAAGTGTGCTTGTGTGTCATCTGTACTTATGAGCGCGCGTGTGCAAGCGTCAATTGAGCGCAAAATATGCTAATGAAAATCAAATAAACGTAGCGTCAAGAAAAAATACATTAATTTTTAAAAGCGAAAACAATAAAAGTGTTTACATTATCAACACAGGGAACTCAAAGAACGCCAAAATGCTAGCAAATATTGTTAAGTCGTGAGCGCCATGGGTAGAACGCTCGCTTCAATGGGCAAAAGAACAGAAAAAAATTATAAAAAACAGAAAAAAATTAAAAAATAAAAAATAAATACAAATGCAAAAGCAAAGCAATGCACAGAATTTGTGAGAATGCTTATAAAGTGCTTACGTGTTGTTTATATTTTTAAATAGCATTACTAAGCGTTGTTTTGCTGTCTTCGCTGAAAATTCACACGAATCACAGTGTTTATTTTTTCACTACTGACGCGTACGAGTCATTGGCGAAATTTTCTCACATATGCGGCGACCTGCCAGTGTTTGTGCTTAGACAAGTGAACGCATTCCATTTTAATTGTGTCAATGTTTGACAGCCAAACAACAACCGCCTTGTTGTTCTTAATTTTCTTTTTACTATTATTCATATTTTTGTTGTTGGTTTTGTTGTTGTTGTTGCTGTTATACACAAACCTTGCGCCTATTCCTTTGCCAATGGCGCTGCCGTCCGGCGGCACAAAGGCAAGGCACGTGGACGTGCGGCTTCAAGCCGGGCGCGCTCACTCTCCTGCACTCATCAGCGCTCGTTACGTAAGTATAATATAAGCAGGCTGGCGTACGCGCGCCTAACTGAATTAAGTGAAAAAGGGGAAAAATAGAAAAAAGGTAAAAAATCGACGCAACGCTCAATTGAGATGCGTAATCAGTGGCAAATCTACCAGCCGGTTAGCGTTCGCCTATTAATATCCAGCCACATGTACGCGCGCGCGCGTCTGTGTGAGTGTGTGTGTGTGTATGTGCATGCGTATGTATCCATTGAGCTGAGCGGAAATGGTTATGTGAACGCTTATATGGCGACGTAACGCACCTTAGTTGGTTATGAAACGAATTAAAAGCAAATGAGTTGTTGTATATTTCTGTTATTTTCTTTTGGACTTATGCCAAAGCTGGAAAGCAAGGTGTGCGATTGACCTTCAATTTTTGATATTTCTATTATACAAATACTATCACATCCAAAACTATGTGCGTTAAATTTTAAATCGTTCAATTTCTGGTTTTCTCACAGCAATTTAACACACGTGAAATTACAGAAGCGCTTATGAAATGAGTAAATATGATGCAAGGAAGCAAAAAAATTGTTAAATTTTGAAAGTATTCCATTTGTTATCGTTAATATTGAAGCTGTTGTGTGCTGAAGGTATTTGTAGGTATTCTTAGAAATACCACTAACTGAGTGCAAGAGTTCTTGAAGCCAGTACGCTCTTACTGCGTTTACGTAGTGCAAAGTTTTGAACACTAGTTAGATACAATTTTCTAAGGCAAGTAGTCAACTAAATTGTAAAATTAAGCTTAGACTACATTTAGCTGCTGGCAGTGTTACCCTCCAGAATACGTGCACTTTAAAGAGGCCTCTCTCTTTAGAACAAAATTTAATCTTTGTAATGCAAATATGAGGCTCTGGTGGCTTTATTTCCCTTTAAAAACAACTAAGTCTTTTATTGATCAGTTAATTGGTACCGTTTTCAATCTTGGTGGTAAAGTCAAAGTCCACTGATACAGCGAGTATGTTTTCTGGGTTAGTTCTTCCGTTTTCTAATCAATTTTCAGCCCCGTATTTGATATATATATTCGAAATTCCTGCAAATTTTTGAATTATATTGATTCCACATTTCGTTGTTTTCGTTGTTGGAGTGGCGGAAAACATTCTCTAATAATTTTGAGGGATGCTGACGAGTTGACAGTCTTTGGTCGGATAAAAATTCGGGTTCATTTCGGTTATTTAGACTCGACTGTCATTGGAACGGGAATCTATTTACCTTCTGCGTTGCTTAATGTGCACATTCTCCGAATTCACCGGGAATATATTAATTGTAAAATCTATTAAGCAGCTTTAGTCCATTCATACAAAACTTTATTATGCCACCAGAGTCTTAAATTACTGATTTTGGTATAAAGAGAGACCACTAATTCCTTCTTTATTCCTTTTGGCACGGTATAGGCTTAAAACTTTCTCCAAAATCTGAGAACTTCTAAGGCTTTTTATTAATCAATATTTTAGATTTTTAATGTGTGGGCTGAAAAGATCGTACCGTGTTAAAGGAAAATACTTTTTTAATTAGATTTTGCAATTGCCTACAGTTGCTATCGATATATCGATTATAGTAATCTTTCGAACTTTCGATACATTTTCGACTTTGGATTTGCTACAAAATAGCCTCTGCGATTTCCTATTCATTGTCGCTAAAATTTTTCCAGCGAACATACTCTAGAGATCTAAGTAAAGGAAAATATCGCTGTTGTTGGATCCGAAGACTAAGAGGAATACACAAGCAATTCTAACTCCAATTCATGAAAACTTTAGCACGTTTCCATTGATTTTGATACGGTGAATCGGACGTTTGCGATGATGCTGAGCGTGGCATACACTTTGCATAGACTTCACGCTAACCCAAATATTTATGACTGATGTGCTCGACCCACTTGTGTGGTATATCTCGAACAAAATGTTTTCGGTCTTCCAAAATAACTTCGTGGATTTTTTTGGTTTTTGATATTTTCGTCGCTAACAGCAGGCTTTTATGGACGCCCACTGGGTTCATCGTCTTCGGTGCTCATATAATGTAAACAGAATTCAGCCAATCCACTAACGAATGGTGGCTTCGTTCATTATTCAGCGCTTATTACACCACTTTTTGGTATCCACTTTATGTATTCCTTTCAAAATACCAAAACTTGCCATACTCAAAAGATTATTTCTCACGAGGTTAGACAGCTGTGATTTATATACTTTTTCCTGTCAACTCTTTTTGAGGTTAGGTTTAAATACATGACATATGAATGACACGAATGACAAACCTGATGATACTCACCCCTAGAAACGGTGCGAACGAAAAAAGTCAACGAAAAGTAAACAAAATAGAACTTGATTTGTTCACATTTTTTTGTACACAAATTTAGACCAACTTCAAACAGCTACAGAAAATACACCTCTTATTTAAATCCTCTGCATTTTCATCACTGCAATACATTCAGATTTTTTTTTAGCTCCTCGGCAATATATTTTATTCACTTTATTTTGGCATTATTCCTTGTTGCGTTACTGAATTTATGTTTCATTATATAAATCACCGCAACTATATGACATAATTAAAGACATAATATCCGCTACCCTTTGCCACAAGCGAAATACAAATATGTAGATAAAACGTAAAAGGAGTGATGAAGATAAACACGCACACACAACGGCGGCGAAGCGATAGCAAAAGCATACATATCGACATTATTTTTATACGCCACCAACACACACACACACACACACACATGACAACATTAATAACATAACAGCGGCATCGACAGCGTCAAACATTTGTAGGCCACTTTCGGTTATACAATCGCGCTCGATTATGCCCAATAAATTTGTTGTTGCTAACTGACGGCTGCCCATTAGCTGCCGCTCATAAGCAACACATACACTACAGTGTGCATGTGTGTGTGTGTGAGTGTGTGCTTGGATGCTGATTTGCCCTGATTTACTTGATTAGCTGCACATCTGCTGAGCAGTTGCTGTGTGCTGAATGCTGTAAAATCATAAAATTATTAATATCATCATTTAAATCACTTGCGGATACAACAACAAAATAAAACAAGTAAGGAAGGGCTAAGTTCGGATGTAACCGAACATTTTATACTCTCGCAATGTGCAAGGATTAGAGGCGGGGAAATGCTTTCAGTAGCTAGCATAACTTTATATTAAAAAATGTTGGCCAAGAATTCAATATTCATTATTGGACGAAATTGTCAATGGACAGCAATCATATTTTGCTTCGTGTCAGAGATGTTTATATTAAAATCTATCAAATTAACTCAAAAGTTATATATGCGATATAAACCCAACCAAAGTGGCTTAATTGAAAATATTAAATCTTTTATATTTAGCGCGAAATCACGTTTAAAAAAATGTTACCATTTAATTTCATTAAATTATCACACACACTGACCAACCTAAACGGTTTAAAGTCAGATGGAAAGTCGGGAATTCTTATTTCGGGCATTTTTGGGATAGAGGAAAATCTCCGCTGATCACATTAGTAGTATATGGGAGCTGGGATAATTCGTTCACCGATTTCATACATTTTCGACATTAAACTATAGTATATACAATATTACACGATAACCTAATTTTGCCAAGATATATTACATATTTACCGCTATATATGGTATAAAGTCTACCCACAGGTTAAAAATCCGTATATTAGGTACATGGGTGCTAGGGACACCAGATCATATTATGATCACGGAAAGATAATCCTGCAATTTCATTACAGTACTTTACACATTACCAATATTTTCGATAAAAGTCAGATAGAGGCACTGAGCTCCATATATTGAGTATCTGGTGGCTTGAAAAGTTATAATCCGACTTCGACTATTTTTACGCATGAGCTGGCATATCCATTTTGGCATTCCAATATCTTAATTGATGCCCGATTTATCTAATTTAGAGTGAAAGGATCAGACGAAACTTAAAAATGGGTCATATGAGAAGTAGGCGCGGTTTTCATCCGCTTTCGTCCATTTTCACAACGTAATATGAGAATGTAGATAGAATGTTATATACCAAATTTTGTTGAAATCGGTTAAGGGGTTCTTGAGATATGGAATTTCTCCTAAGAGTGGGCGTTGCCATGCCCATAACCAAAACTTCACACGGATTCCTATGCAGCCCTTATGTATCATATTGGCTGCAAAAGTTAATGTCTGTAACGTGTTCGTTCAGCGAGTTAACGCACTTTTAGTAGTTTTCAACATAATCTTGGTATGGGAGGTGGGCGTGGTTATTATGCGATTTCACCCAGTTTCTCAGTATATGAGGAGGTGCTAGAAAAACTTACTCGGAGCAAGTTTGATTGATATAGCTTTAACCCTTTCTGAGATATAAAAATTAAACCTATTGGTGGGCGGGGCCATACCTACTTTAACAAAAAAATTTGGCACACAGATGCCCCGTCCTACTAGGATCCTCTATACCAAATAACAGATTTATATCCTAATCCGATGCTTAGTTATAGGATTTTATCTGTTTTCGATTAATGGCATTTTGTGGGCGTGGCAGATGTCCAATTACGCCCATCTGCAACACCAACCGTCTTACGGTGACAAGGAACACGTGTACCAAGTTTTATCGAAATATTTCAATTTGTACTCAAGTTATCGCCTACACGGACGGACGGACGAAAAGTCACTCGGATTTCAACTCGTCTTTTCATCCTGATCATTTACATTTATACATATATGTCTATATCTAACTCGATTAGTTTTATGTGTTACAAACAATCGTTAGGTGAACAGAACTAATATACTCTGTAGCAACAGGTTGCGAGGGTATAACAACAAAAACATTGCTCTGATATGTCAAAGCAGAAATGGAAGTGAATATATCCCGAATGAAAGCGCAAGCAAAGAAAATCAGTTCCATCGCTTTGAAAGCCATGAGGAAATCTGAAACAAAGCAAAAAAAAAAGCCAAAAAATTTTGAGAAAAATTGTGTGTTAATATCTTTGATATGCGTCAATAAAAAATCGAAGTATTCGCACAAGATGTGGAAAGAGCAGAAAACTGAAATAACAATACGAGAAATAGCTCAACTCGAGCAGTTTAATTTAGTGGAGAGTTCATGTGTGGTGTGTGGCAAAATTTAATCAAGTGCTATAAGCGTATCAAATGCCGGCGCCGTTCGTACAATGGGGTGAATGAGGTTCAAAGTGGCATTAATTGACATATGTGGTTATGTAATAGTTATTTGTGCTCTAAACAATTATGAAGAAGTAATTAATGGTCCTGATCTCGACTTATATGATAGATATGATTCTTATATAATTTTCGAGATTTTTTCTGCTCTTATATAGAATAAAAATTATACGAATTTGAAATTAAATCTGGGCTATGTGATATTCTCCAATTAATTTTAAAATAAACGTTATTTATGTACTCAAACGACACTAACCGACCTGTAGTTACTTTAGGCGTAAGTCCTCTCATTTACTTTTAATATAAATATGGTAGCTTTGCAAGCTTCGTTGTGCACAATTTGGAGTAAGGCGAGACGAATAAACAATTGGCATAAATGAAATATATTGCTGAAAGTGTAGAGAGAGGTTATACCGCTTTAATTACAGATTCATATACTCTCTTGAACTCATTTGCGTATAGATTCACGTATAAATCTTTTGACGAGAGAACATAGCTCTAATATAGCGAACAGAGAAGAGACTAGTAGAAGACAGTGACTATAGACTGGAAATTCATTATAAGCGCTTCTGAGTTCTACACATTTTACAACTCAAAGTTGTCAGCACATAATAGAATTTTTGCATATAATATAAATGTTTTTAAAATTCTCAATTTGCATGAAAAATCATTCTTAATATTAATTAATGAGAATGAATATTAGTTAGTCACCCTACTCTCATTTGTATAGCTTCTGCTTTTGTATTATCAGGTTGGTTGATGACATGAAAAATGGTCTTCGCACGATGGCCAAGGAATATTTGCCAGAATATTCAAGGTTTCACGCTGCTGCCAAGAGGAAATAACTAAAATTTAGTTTTGGAAATTATTTATTTCAAATTTCTTATTAAAAAACCACATACGTTTTAATTTATTGTCTTAAAAATGTTCAGTTCGATCCATAAGTGAAAGCAGATGACTTGTGGATCAAACCTTTTTTCATGTACCTACCAAGCAAAATTTTGCTCCAGTAATTAAAGCTGAAACTTCTTACTAGGCTTTTCAACACTTATCCAGCTTAATATATTGAAAACTGAATTTTGACAATGTATTTATTCAGCTTAAGGTAATGAGAGCTGAATGAATTTGAAGATCCCTTACCAGCTGAACCGAAATAAATGAGTAGTAAAATTTTTGGTTTAAAAAATTTAAATTATTTGAATATTGTTGAAAAGAAATTCTGATTTTGTTTCATAGAGATAATCCTAATCTCTATACCAGGCTTCTGAAGCATTTCAGCAATTATTCTGCGTAATAGAGTGAAGCTGAATGAAGCAAATTTTGGCTTTTCACAACATATTCAGCTTAAGAGAGTTATAGCTGAATTAACTGTTAAATGTCATGACCTACAATAAAATATACACATTTTCAAGTTCACAAGTACATGTATATGTTTTTTTAATATTGGATTCAGGAAAATCAGGAAAAATGTTTTCAGGAAAAGGGTTTTCTATATACTTTATATAGATATATATCCTGAATTCTGGCACAGAACATCGCTCAGCAGTCTATCAGAGTAACTCTCACAGTAATATGCAATAGCAAGTAGTTTACTCTTTTAATATAAACCAAAAATTTCCAGTTTTTCATCAACTTTGCTCCACTGTGGCCAGTCACTAGTCGTGGTGGTCGTGAACCATATTCGCTGACTGCAAAAGAAGAGTGAAATTAACTGAAATCAAATAAAACTCAAATAAATACATTGCTATGAAACTAATAAAAGGCGAAAACAAAAAAAATATATTTATTTATATATATAGTATGAAGTTAAATGAAATGAAAAATCGAATCAAACAACCAAATAGTAGAAGAGTTGTTCATTATTTGTATGTATGTTTTCAGACAGGCGTTGAAAATCAAAACTGAAATGAGAACTTATGCGAATATGCATACATACATACATATGTATATAATATATATGTATGCTTAAATTTATGTATATACACATACATGGTTATGTGGTTCTTCTGCGCATACGTGATTGCCGGGCAGGCATTGTTATGAAATCGGCGCAACTACTGCCGCACATACATACGTACAAACATACGAACATTAAACGACAAGTCGAATGAATTAATTTTATAACTTTTGCGTTGCGCGCACAGCAAAGCAAAGCAGAGCAAAGCGACACAACGCAAATCATATCAAATCAACTTAAACCAACTGAATTGAGCATTTATTCAAACGCTAGCGACGCGACGACAGTTAGAATTGTGGTGAGATGCGCTGGCTGCGGCAAGTAGAAGGCCCGTCGCGAGACCCCGCCAAATGAGTGCCCGTGCACTTGAGCGGCGATGCCACGCTAATGACTGATTGCTCATGCAAATCTCACAATGCACAGCAACAGTAAAATCACAACAATAACAATAGCAATAACAATAATAGCATGAATGACAGATTGCGATGCGTTGCGGCGACCATATGTCGTTCGATTCTATTTCGATTATGCACCGCGAATGCGCGATTAATCATAAAAAGTCATTCAAGGCAGCCAGCCAAGATGCCAGCCCCGGCGGGCATCGCAACAGCTGTTCTTACATAATTCCAAGTGCGCTACTTGTGCGCTCGCACCGAATGGCAATTGTGTATCAAAACACACACACACACACACAACAGCCGCGCGCATAAACATGTGTGGGTGCAGGCACTACTTTCGTGTAGCTATGCAGTTACTTTGCCAAGCACGCGTGTGTATGTGTGTGTGTATGTGTGAGTGCGCGCACGTTTAATGCCACTTGTCGGCGCTGTGAAATAATCAAATAGCGCATTCGTGCAGTTGCCGCAGATGCCGATGAGATAATCATATTTTCTTGTTGTCCAACTCAATGATTTCATAAAGACCTTGGAATTGGTTTGCTAATTTGTTTGTTTTTCTATCCCTGCACTGATGCATAATGCCAAGCCCCTGGTTATGTTTCGCAAGCTAATTTAATGAATATGTTGGGTGGAGTGACTGCCGCGCATCATACGCGACACATAATCAAGACGCAATGTATTGGGTCTGTAACAATATTCGTGCGGTTTATTTAAGAAAAACATTTACATTAGTATTATTCAAAGTATTGCCCATCCGAAGCTATAACATTCTCCCATCTTTCTGGTAATTTGTGGGTTCCTTCTCAAAAGAACTGCGCGGACTTGGCGGCCAATAATGAATCAAGCCAATTTTTGATACCCTGTTCTGATGTGGACCAGTTAAATGTAATATATATTACATGTTATATTACCAGATTATTCCAGTGAGGGCGTTCTGCATAGATTGGAACAAATCAGAGGGGCTATGGCAAAACTCCATTTTACTAAGGTGTTGTTATGATGGAAAATTATGGTTTTTCTGCGTTTTTCGGCACTTGCCCGCCGTTCGCCGATCACCTGTTGTTGATAGCGTTCGCCATTAATGGTTTCACCCGGTTTTAGGAGCTCATAATCAAGCACGCCCCCGCATCCCACTAAATAGGAGCATTACCTTAGCATCATGGATATACGGCTTTGCCAATGATTTGGCTGGTTGGCCAGGTTTCACATATGACTCTTTGCGCTGTCGCAAAGGGTAGGCTTGTCGTAATGGATACATTTATCATCATCAGTCACAATGCGATGCAAAAACGACTTCCGTTTTCCTTTTGCAGAATTCAATCAGCATTTCCGACATGCTAAATCGTTTCGCAACGTCTCTTGGCTTCAATTCATCTGGCACTCAATTTTCGTGCTTTTGAATGTACGCTTCTACACTCTTCTTGCTTTTGTTACAAAAGGAAGTAATTTAGTTGATCTACTGTGAAATCGGAAATCGTTTAATACATTCAAAATTAAAAACCAGTTAGTCCAAAGCCGCATATCCATGAGAAAACTGGACTGATTCAGAGATGTGAGAAGATCTAACCTCAAAATTGCTGTAAAAAGGACATCGTTTTATCAGTGTTTCTAGGTAAACACTGAGGAATACCAGAGGAATTTACCGTATAAACCTTAATATCAAACAAAAACTACAACGAAAAATCATGAAAATCAGCTTCAACACTTCAATGCCATTTTAAAATGTTTCAAAAATCTATTTTTTTACTTAAAAGCTACTCAAGGGTCTTTAGGTAAGATATAATATTAAATTAAAGAGTGCACTTGAAGTTTGAGATTGCTTTTCAGACAAGATTACCTGAGAGACGTGAGAATTTATTATGTTATTTCATTTGTTATAAACCTAAACCTGGGTTCTGGTGTATACCCTTATTTAAAAAAGCCAATTTTTTCATAAAATTTTCTAAATTTTTGCGAAGAGTTTTATATGCAACCACCTCGATGTTGTCGCATTTAAAAGTGGAATAAATTTAAGATTTTGTTCCAAGAAATCAAAATTGCAGGAGAAGATTTTCCCACTGCGCAGGTCCACAGTAATATCAAGCTTCGAGTCTACCACCTGAGTTGATTTCAAATCGCAGGAAAAAAAGGTCTTATAAACATTTTATTATTTAGACAATAAAGTTAGTAAAATAATTAAATTTTTTTCGTTGCTTTCTCTGAAAAAAAACAAGAAAATACTTGTAAGTGCACTAAAAAATTAAGAAATCAATTTTTAACAAGGCCAAATGAATTCCCTTGGCGGCAACATAACCCTAAAAGTATGCATTTCTCATCAACATTGAAACAATTTCTAGGCTATTTTCGCCATTTGAAGCAAGTTTATGCTAGAATTGGGCTAGGAAATGCTGGTCTTAAATTTTTCATATTTTTCATATTCGAAATTCAATACAGCTAATAGAGGGTGGTATACCAAGGCTTCAAAACTTTAGCTCTCAAAAAATTTCCAAGTCGGTATTTATGAAGTTTTTTGGTAGCTTATAGTTACAGAATTCTCTCTTCCAATATTTTAATATTATATTTTAGGTATTTTTCAGGTATTATGAAAACTTTTGGAGAAAATTCATTAATAGTCTAGTTTGTTTTGGTTGTGAAATTCCTATAAAGTATAACATTATTACTTTATAATATATATCTTTTCATCCAAATATTGCTTTAAAAGACTAAACGGATGAAACTAAATCCCACAGCGCCCATTACAGAACGCAAAACATCTAAAATTGGAGATTACTACAAATACAAATCGTGCACCATAAAAGCATCTTAATCAAGATTGACATTAAATTTTCACACATTTTCTTTTTGCTTTGAATTCGCCAACAACTGCGACCATAAGTGTCTGTGTATCTAATTGCAATTGCCATAAATGTTGATGACTTATCTGAATCTCCGTAGAATTACGCATAAATAGATTACATAAGCCAAATAATGCTTGAGTGGCTGACAACATATGCATGAGTTATGCAGTAATTTTAGACAATACCGCCAATATACTCGCCCAGTGTGTCAAGGCTCGGCGGGCTGGGCATGCCGCAACGGTCTGTGCGAAAACTGCGTTGCCGCCATTGTCCGCCACTTGTCACATACATACGATTATGTATATAAGCAACCTTTATACATATGTGTTCTCTGCTTTATCTATGTCTAGTCGTAAGCACTTGCGCCTATTCCGATTCGTTTCGGCTTCCTAGAAGTGCGCTGCTGCAATGCAATACCGCAACCGCGTTGATATTTCACCCGATAAACGCTGACAGACATGCCAAAATTAATTTATGCATCAACAGTTGTATATAGTGTGACGTTGGCTTGCAGTAAATGGCAGCGGTTACTATGTTGTTTTGGCTTTTATGGGCACCACAAGGCTACACAAGGTATGCGGCATATAAATATGTACGTATGTATGTGGTGTATGCATTGCATTCATATTCGTCAATGTCAGCGAAAATAATACGGTGTGTATGCATTTATGCGGCAGCGAAATTTTTTTGAGAATATCATGCGAAAATAAATGCATAAACAAATTAAGGGAAGCACAATGAAGTGCGCTCAACGCTACAAAGCATACATACACACAAACACATACACGTATACATATATGTATATATACATGTATGTACATGTGTATGCATTTAAATAGAAGGAAGCAAAAGTGCAAAACAACAAAAACTAGTGCGTTGCATAAAAATAAATCTATTAATATTTACAAATGTACGCGCACAAAGAGCAAGGCACTGTAATCGCTGCGTATGTGTGTGTGTGTTCATAAATGCATTGGCATTGTTGTTGTATGAAAATATATGCAACTGCATAATATTATCAAGCTATTGTTATGCCACTTTTGTCAGTTTGTCACAGTAGCTGTTGTTTTTGTTGTTGTGGCAATTTTTTGCTGCTTGCATATCCTAATATGTGAACTTATTCATACGTGTGTGTGTGTGTGTGTTTGCGACCGCGTAATGTGTTATTGAAATTGCATAATATGATTTTCTACAAATTTCTTTATTCAATGCAAGGAATTTTACTCACACACACACTCACACATATATACATATGCACACCGCGATACGCTGATTTGCAAGTACGCCGCAGAAATTCACATACAAACATTTGTGTGTTGGCAGTTCACAAGCTTGCAATGAACACTTGTTCTCGATGCACGCCGCGATTGCGAGCGTTGAAATGTGCAAATAACTGCATGTACGTATATGTATGTAGTATGCGCATATGTACGTGTATAAATATATATATTTGTGCATATATATATATGTATGGGTGGAGCAGTAAAATTCTATAATTTTCTATTTTATAATTGTTGCGTAACAGTTGTTTTTATTATTACATTACACAAACACTAATATACAGACACACACACACACACACACCTACACATACATAGATGCAACTTGCAAAGTACGCACACATCGATGCCCGCTCCGCCACCTTAAAGGGCACTGCAGTATAATTTATTGTTTTTGTAATCCCATTAATGTTGGCGCAGTCTCGCTATTGGTGTCTGTATGTGTATTTGATTACCATATTATGTGTTGTTGTTATTGCTTTTATTGTTGCTGTGCTGTTGGTGCTGTGGAGCGGTGTTATTGACTTGTGTAATTATCAATTTGTATATTGTTAGAGAAGTTTGTCGCAATTTACCATTAGTTGTGCACAGTTCGCTGTTTGCTACTCGCTATTTGCCGTTACTTATATACACATATATATGTATACATACGTGCGTTTGTGCTTACATATTCTATATATGTATGTATATACATTTGTCTCATCGTGCTTTTTCACTTTCTACTTTCGTTAGTTTAACCGACTTTTTGCTGGGTCACTCAATAGAATTTTGGGTTGTTTGCAAAACTGCACATTTGATGGAATATTCTAAGATGAGCTTTTGAAAACTTTAATTTGTACTGGAAAGCAAATTGTGACATAACTTTTGTGAATCACATACGTTTCTGAGTATTCCCTTCGCACTATAAACAAAAAAAAATACCATTTTTGCCGAACAAGTGTTTGTAGCTGAACATAACCTCATTTGTTTAACCTACATTTGAGATAATTGAACAATTTCTTTTAAGCTTCAATATATTTCTCTTAAATACTATATAAAACATGATCTGGAATGAAGTAGAAAATTTGTGATTTTACATAAAGACATTGTAGGATGGCGTAAATGTTATTATAAGTCCAAAGAGACCTTTCACATTTAATGGTCACAAAATTTGGTGAACTAATACCAATTTAAGATGTTTCCTAAGATAAATGAGCTTGAATCATTTGATTTGATTTGGATATCTATGAAGTATATATAACAGTAATACATGTCGTACTAACCATACTCTGGTGGATGCTAAAATCCAAACCCAGCAAAGCTTTTATAGTTTGCAAACATCAAGCAGGTAAATCCTGCGATGACTTTGTTCGATACGAGCACCTGCTAGGGTATACCAACGGTTCGAAAACAGCGAAAGAAATTAGAAATACCGGAATACTGTGATCCAGTCCCAAATTTTCTGCGACCAAGTACAAATGGGCAGTTTTCCGAGCAAATTTCAAGCAGAGAGCAGCTAAGTGAGATTGTTCGATAAGGACCTGTTCTTTCCTTAAAAGACTATCAATTTTAGACTAATAATGCTTATAAGGCGCCAGAAATCTTGAAATCCCCACCAGTGAAGATATATTATATTTTAATGAATCTTTCAACTGCTTTCACCTTTTCTTAGTCGTATAGGCTTGGAAAATAGCACAGTTAACTTCAAATGAAAGCGAGACATTGTCTAGTTTCAGGGTCATCTTAGTTGAGTGTAAGAAATATCAATGTTTTTCTGAGGCTAAACAGATCTCTCAAACACTGAGTGTTTCAATCAAATAAAGGCGGTTGAGAAACGTTTTTAAAATCAATGGAAGAATTTTCCCCGAATGGAACCCGATTTTTTTTACTATATTGCCCAGTGTTAGTAATACTTAAGTTAAAGTACTTGAGATCGTAACTGAAAATTTATGTTTTTCTAGGGCTAATCAAATCTAGATCTCTCAAGCATTATGTGTTTCAACCAACGGAGCGTTTTTCAAGATCGGTGGGTACTTGAGATCGTGCCTAATTACTTTCCAAAGAATTGATAAAAAATAGCTGCTTACTTACTTTTGTTAATTATATGTGACATTTATTCAAGAAATTACTTTCCTTCTCATACACACCCTCCTTTTCTCCCTAACAAATTTCTCTTTTAAGATATCACAACAGACGCTATGGGTGGTTAGCGGCTTAGTAGGTTCTTAAGCTGAAAATCACAATAAATAAAAATTTCTAGTATAAATACGTGGCTGTAATTATTTTTATTGTCCCATATTCGTAATATTTACTCTTGAGCTGATCATGAAAATGATAACAACTGGCCTTGATTTCTTCTCCGACTGTCGATTAGCTTATATGAAGAAGTTATAAATACTGGAAATTATAAACGAACCCTACAACAGCTCAGTGTTTTCTATAGTATACACTTGTGGCTGTTCGGAGATTATAAATACATACAAATACTTCTGTTTGTTATTGTCGCTCATTTATAAAATCTGTCTCAGTTGCGTGATTATTCAATGAATATCTACGTGCCGCTATGCAAACACTTAAAGGATGCATACAGAACCCTATCCAGTAGTAGAATGACTAATTTTGAACCAGCATAGGTTGCAAGAATTTAGAACTATGACTGGTTACAAAAGTTATTGAATGATATGATATAGACGCTGCTATATTATTAATTTATTAGTAAGAGATCTTAGTAAAATCAATATAATTTAAAGCAAGCCTGTTTCTGTATCACTCTGGAGATTCAAAGCCCTTGCTTTGGAACTATAATATTAATGAAATGTATGGGTGAAGAACTCTCTAGAAATATTCATAAATTTACCAGCTATACCGCACACTTTAGCAACCGTTACACACTGGACCAACTTTTACCACTTCCAAACTAGTGACTCCACACATTTTCTACAAATTTCTCTGCAGCTGCATACACTTGCGCTTATGTGGCGCAGATCACGTCACATTATTGATCACAGCTGTAGCTTATGAATGCGTTCTCATTCTCGAACATTTGGTTTCGTTGACAACGCGGCGCTGCTGCTGTTCGCCTGCATTTGACAGCTCCAATCTGTATTGTTGTATTTTTGTTGTTCGCTGCTCGGCGTCGCGCACGTAGCCACAATAAGTGCCATAATAATATTACAACAACGATATTTGTGGTGGGTGCTTTGGCTGTGTGCATGCCATAAAAAATGTGCAATCAAATGAAATCGAATAAAATCGAAGCGTTCGAAATCTGATCAAAGGCGTTTGCGAGCAAAGATGGCAGCGATAACGGTATGTACTGCTATAAACGGTATTTATTATGTAGATATATATATGTATATATATTATGTAGAGAGAGATCTGAGAGTTTATAAGTGGATATGAGTGTTTTTGTGGGAGTAGTTAAATGTTCCGTTTATTTTTAAGTGCAAAAAAATGTAATTACATTGTTAAAAAATGTTGTTTTGGAAAATACGTATGTATAATATTAGTTTAATAAATGCTGGCAATATTCATTAGTTCTGAATAAAATATAATATGGACTTAATTATAATATGTCGATAAATAATCGATATTTTTATATTACTAATAATGAGTTCGATATTTTAGGAATACTACAACCTCTTTTTATATCAGCTCTTAATGTTTTGTAGACTTAAAATTTATATTAAATATAAAAATAAATTTGCGCTCTGCATCTTTTTTCTGCTGAATTTATACACATGCGCCATTTGATATCAATAACCTATTAATTGGTTCAAAATACATGGAGTATGAATAAAAATGAAAAAAATTAAAAATTTTTTACATTTCCTTGTATCTGAGCGGTATTGGGATTGAAATATATATGTAATTTCTAAAAATAAAATATTTAAGTCAGTAAATCTAATTACTTTATAATTTGATTTTCCTTTCAGAAAAAAAAAAAAAAATAAATTTTTTTTAGTATTTTTGTAAGTGATCTTTTTTGCCTTCAGCAATAAAAAAGTACTTTATTTTATTGAGTGTGTTGTTATTTAGTGGCTATTTTGGAAGTGAAATTCTGATTGGCTATGTTTAATTTATATCAAGTATTTTTATTAAATATTTTAATAACAATTTTTGGGCTTCTAGAAACCGAAACTGTTGCATGATATTACATTAGAACTTCGACCTTTTTGTTTTTAAATTTTATAAGTTTATTTTCAAAATGTAAACCCTTATCGCACTTATACTCCTACGCGAAATAACACTCAAACTTACAATGGTCTTAAAATTCTACTTAAAAATTATTATTAGTACCTGTAAACGTAGTCCCTCATATTCCTCTTCATAAAATACTCATACTTTATTACGCATTTACATATTTCACGTAAAATTTTATAATTTACCTCTAAATGTAGGCAAATATCTACATACACTCGTACTCATAATACTCATGATAATACTTATACTCGTACTCACATTCAATTCATACTCATACTCAGCACATTGATATTTTTACATATATTCCACTAAATATTATTACGCTAAAAGTCAGCTAATAAAATTAAAATGTATTAATTTTATATTAGGCAAAAAAATTCAAAATTTTTAATTTCATTTTCCAATTGCCAAATTTAATATTCACACAAATGATGGACACTTTGATATTGGCTAATACAATTTTCACACATCGCTTCCTTCGAAATGTTTGCTTGCCCACTGCTGACTGCTTAAGCTATTTGTACTAGCTGCGTGTATGCTGCCAGTCTATCATCAACTCGTCGTGTGCATGTGTGTGCGTGTGTGTTTGTATTAGACACCCGGCAAAAGTTTTGTTTACATAACAATAGAGGAAAGCAAAAGAACGAAAATCACAGCGATAGACACCGAAAAAGCGAAACAAACGAAAACACAACAAGTTCAGAGTCAAAAAACAAAGCAAAAAGTTGCGAAGAAGCAACAACAAAACCAAGAAAAAGGCGACAAAAAATGCTTAACGCTCGCTGCTCGGCATTTTGTTGATATTCTCTGTGCCACTTGCTTTTTGGGGGTTTCGAAATGTGTTGTATGCCTTTGCGGGGTTGTTGTTGTTGTTATTTACTCGTATGCGTGATTCTCGACCGCTGAGTATTTCATTGTTTAAATGAATATGTGCGTTCTACAAACTTGTCTGTCATTCATTATATATATGCCATATATATTTCTATATGTGTGCATATTTTAATGAAGCGCTGAACTCTCTTTATATATTTATAAACTTTGTTTATGTATTTTCTACTATATGGTCTCTGATAAAAGTTAATTTTTGCACAAAAGTGGGCATATTTTGCGCTCCTAATTAGTTTGCTACTCTTTTGTCTTTACTCCAAGAACTTTTTATTCAATCAGTATAATATATACATATACCCATACATATATGCGTATGTGTATATATTTACTTGATTTATGCCGGTAGTTTTATATGCATAAATATATTTTCAACTATACTTACGTCTAATGTGCTCATTAATACCTCAATGCATACGTACATACGAGTATATGTTATATATGTACCTAACCATAATACAAGTTTTATTACAACAGTTTGACTTAATTCAATTTAATTTAGTTATGTACACACAAGCATATATTTATTTATATGACAAAGAAATGCTTCACTGACAATTTTTCCATACCTATATACATATATAAGTATATAGATCTGCTTGTATATATATGTATACTAATATTTATGTGCTTTCCTAACCATTTATTTAATTTATGATAGCGCCAATGTTCTAATAATATGCAAATGTAGGGTATATCCGCCTGCGAAATGACTTTCGATGACTCCTTGCATTATATATGCAAGCAAGAGCTTGCGAAATATGCGCACCGATAGAAAAAAACCGAAAGCAGATAATTTTGAGCGTTTCGAGAACGTGATTCATTTCGTGTTGAAATTACGGATGAAAGCGGCATAAATCCCATAATTTAGTTGTGCAATTTCTGTTAATAAAATTTTATTGAGGAACTAATTTTTATAGACCTCAAAATATAATCGTTTTTTAACAGGAAATTTAACAGATTCTAACAATTGAGATTTACAGTAACTAAAGCTGGTTACAAACTAGGCATACGAATTTCTCTGAAATAATAATGAAATATGTTCCTAGAAAATAATTTTTATTGTTTATCATGTTGAAGAGAGCTCAAATGTGTAGCAGTCAAGGCAATGCTAAGACCACAAACGGTGCGGCTCCCACGACT
This sequence comes from Bactrocera minax, assembly GCA_021498325.1. NCBI lineage: Eukaryota > Metazoa > Arthropoda > Insecta > Diptera > Tephritidae > Bactrocera > Bactrocera minax. Next base: position 8,620,723 of record JAKEEE010000001.1, read on the forward strand.
TTCTGGCCTACATGACTGAAACAGACTCGGAAACATCTGGTCAAGAACTGACAATTCGGAAAAAATAAGAATATAGTGTATTCCAGAATAAACACTTCAAAAATACTACTCACATGCACTAAGTATTAAAAATGTCTCATTGTTTTTAAGGATTTCCGGTCTCCTGATTGTACTTTATTGGTCACACCATTTCTCTAAGCAAATCCTTTGAATTTATATTCAAATCATACTCATATTTATTCGTAATAACACTCACACTCGGACTCATATTCATATACATACTTGAATTTTTATACGAATGGATATTTCCCTTCAATATTCGTTTTACCACTGATAATCTTAATTACACGTACACTCATATTAATAACAATACTCATACTCGAACTCACATTCATATTCATGCATAGTAATTTTAATATACGTGGTTGTGCATAATACTCATACTCGCACTCATATTCAAAACAAGAGTCGTATTCATATTCTATTCGTACTCGTGCAGCGTATTCCTACTCATATAATACTTATACTCATAAGCATGATTATACTCATACTTGTACTCATATTCATAATCATTTTCCCTTTAATTTTACTTCAATTTGGTAGCAGTACTGTAGCGGCAATCATCTCTCTATATACCTACTAATTTTCTTGATTATGCCTATATTCATAGCATAACATTCTTGAATAGGCTGTCAACTTTACTGAAAACCTACGTATGCACAACTGCCAGATTTTTTAATAGCCTCTGCACTAATCGCGCGTCGCTCGCACTTAATTGAGCGCTCTAAATCAACTAATAAAAATAAGTTGGTATATAAATAAGTTTATAATAATAGCAGCCTTTGCTAAATTGGAATCTGGCATCGCGTGAACCCAAGACATGTCGTTGTCACTGTCGCTACCGAAAGACCGATCGCTAATTATTTAATTTACCAAATTTGAAGCAACAATTTCATGCCAACGCTGTGTGCCATTGAAATCCGCTTCACAGGTATGAGTGTGTAGTGAGTGTGTATGTGTGCGTGCGTGTCGCAAATATTTGCGAGAAATGAGAATGATTATATGCGGTTGCACGTAAGCAATTAGCGTCGTATTTAGTTTAGTACGATCAAAAGCGAATTGTTGAAGAGAATATTCAAAGGCGCATTGTTAAATAACCAACTACATGTGTGTTTGTTTGAGAGTATGTGTGGCCTGCTGGAAGGCGAATGAGCGCAATGGCTGCTTCAGTTGTGAGAGTGCGGCGTTTTTGTATTTCATAACGGCATTACATGCACATGTGTGCGGGTTTTCATTGAATATTTTGTGCGGAGTGTTCGCGTAACCAAAACAAAACCACCGTGGCGCTCTCACGCACACACTCGCACGCAAAAATATAAACAATTTACTGACTGACTTTGAATTTGTGTTTGAATTTCCTCTTGATTTTCTTTTGTACCACAATGACTTTGACTTTAGTTACTCTTTGCAAGCTCTTCGTGGTCACGCGCTCTTGCTCTCACTTGCCTGTTGGTACTCTTAGCGTTGGAGGCTTTTGTGTACTCTCTCTAACGCGCGCACACACTGACCGCACAAATACCGTTTTTGACTTTGCACGGCTACGAATACACAGTTGTAATTATCCTTGTAGTTGTAGCGCCAAAAGCAACCTCAACAAATGCCACCGAAACTGAAACAGCATTTTATAACGTTACGTAAATTCTTCTTCTCCAAACATTTCAGAGTTCAAATACGGCGCTGAAGTCGTCGGAAGCGGACGCATTAACTCCAGCAGCTGGACAAATTGGTCGAAAAATATTTTTACTTCAATTACAAATAAGCAGAAAAAAAATACAAAAACGTTGAATTATTTCAAAGCAACAAATTAATATTGTGCGCAATCGGTTTTGTCTTTTGTTTTTGATTCTGTGTTATAAAAGAATGCCAATTGTAATGGCTGATAAGTGTAAAAATCTATAACAGTATTACGTAAAGTACGTGTTACGTCTTCATGCGGTGAAAAAAGAAGAAATAACCCAAATTTATTTTTGTTTTCGATTGTTTAAGAGATTGAAGTGTAAGTTTTTTGTGCTTAATTGATTAGCTGATATGTATTTTAAGAGAAATTATGTTGGATTTTTGAAAAAAAATTTTTTAATGAAAATCTGTGGAAAATTGAAATGGAAAAGAGAAAATAATAGTCCATCAATTATGTGTGTGTTTCTTAAATAATGAGACTTCCTGTGGCATTATTAATTACTTTTTAGATGAAGGAACTGAAGAAAAAGTTTTTGTGTGACATTGATATTATATAAGTAATGAAATGAAAATTTATTAAAAAATGATCAATAAACTATCAATAACATTATAACATTATAACAATATACGATAATATATATAACAATAACAAAAATTATTGAAAATTTATAAATAAAAATTTGAATGAAAAGTTATAAAAACAAATATCAAAAAAAAAAAATTAACGGTAATTTTTTTTTTATAAAATTTATTTATGTATAAAAAATAGTAGCCGCATTATTTTTAGGGAAGAATTTCATGGGAAAATTATTAAAAATTTATAAGTTAAAATCAAAAATTTTTAATAAAAATTTAAAAATAAATTATTGTTATGACAAAAAAACAACGCCAAAAATTTTTTTGAAGGAAGTTTGCTAAAATGGTATTAAAAACATTTAAAAAATATGAATTGAAATTTTTTTAAAGTAATTCTAAAATGCTTTATTGAATGATTTGAAGAATTTAAATAACTTTCAACTATTAAATTATTAAATTCCAAAAATTGTTCAAACATAATTGTTCAAAAAAAAAATTTACTTGAAATTAAGTTAAATAATAATTATAATAAAATTGTATTTAGTTTTGTGCGTTTTTTAATTTCCGTTTTTATTATTAAAAGAAAAAACATTTTGTGAAAATGTCAGAAAAAGAATTAAATGCTGATCTGTGATACTGTTTGCAATAGTATTTTACATTAAACCTTTATATGAAAAGTTTTATCAATTTAAAATATTTTGCAACTTTAATTCACATATGGTTAACTACTGTTACAATATTTATATGTGTTTATAAAAATTATGAAATATAAAATCTAGTAGTGAAATCAGGACTTAAAAAAATTGGAGTAAAAATAAATATAAATAAAGTTAATTACAATATGTATGTAATGTAACATCGAAAATTAGAAAAAAGTATTGTAGTAATAATAATATAAACAAAAATAATAATATAAATGGTATTATAAAAAAATTGCAACTATTAAAAAATAATAAGAATAATTAATTAATAAAAATAAATATAAAAAATAATACAGATTGGTTGGATCAAAAAGTTCATGTAATAATAATTTAAATTACAATACAAATGATAATTGATTATTAATTATTAAAGAAAATGATAATGGCAATAATAATATTAATCACTATTTATTAAAAATTATACAAAATGAAAGAAAATGTACGAAGAAAAAATTTAAAATATTTTAAAATGCTTAATAATAATAGAGAATAAAAAAAAAGGTTTAGATGATATGGCAAATAATTAAAGTACAGAAAAACAAATTTTAGTTTTGTTTTTCTAAATGTAAAAATGTATAAAACAAAATTATTTATTAAAATCATTAAAGTTTAAATTTAAATTGATTAAATTAAAATATTTGGTTTTAAAAACCTGATCTTTAAAATAAATATTTATTAATAAAAAAATAAAACATATTTATTTAAAAAAAAAACATAATAACATATAAAAAATATAATTACTTTTAATTAATAACCTTTTAACTTTAATAACTTTTAAATGAGCACAGCATTGAAATAACAAAATAACTGCAAATTATGAAAGTAGCTTTTATTTAAACAAATTGAAAATATATTTTTAGAATATTGAAACTTACAGAAAAATTACTATAGAAGCTGTCAAAACTTTGAAACTGTAAAATGTTCGTAAATGTACCGATGCGTTCTTAAAACTATTAATGTAGGCATATACACTTCGAGGATATTATTTAATTTTTTAAGTCAAGTCAAGTTAATCGGCTTCATCTCCACTCTATATCGCAGTCCGCTTGCCAGCCAGCCGCGTCGTACGCCACTTAAGGCTTAAAACAACTGTGATGGAAAAGAAAAATATATTAAGGAAATATCCAAAAAAATTATTTTATTAATAATTTTAATTTTCATTCTCTCCACAGCGCTGGAAAGGTGAAAGGTTGTGTGTTAAAGAGCAAAACAAAAAAAAAAAAAATAAAAAATTAAAGCAAAAAAAAAATTTTTTTAATTGTGCGAAAATGCGAAAATCTATTACTTAGTGAATGTGTGGCAACAAAGCAAGAGAATAGTGTGTGCACAAAGAAAAAGAGAAGAGGAAGTTTTACAGTGAAGAAGCAACAAATAATGTCAAAAAGTGCCACTGAGCAATATCAAATCAAAAAGAAGCGAAAACACAACCAAAATAAAGCAAACAAGAACCAAGTGAAGCATACAAACCAAATTTTCAAAACTCAAATAAAAATTCACAATAATAATAAATACAAAGTGTTTAAGAAAAATACAACAACTGCTGGCGACGCTTTAATTAAACAATTAACGCTCACTGAATTCTGTCTGCAGCAGCAGCAGCAGCAGCAGCAGCTACAACAGCAAGAACAACTTGAATACTTATTTAATAACAACAACAGTAGCGTAAATTTAGTGGCGCCAACAAAAGTCATTGTCAGCGCGACGAACGTCAATAGCGACGTTGCTGCGACACGTCAGTGCGCGAAGTGCAACAAACTGCATAACAACACTACAACACTGCGTCCGTGTTGCATACGTGACCACGCGCAGGTTCTGTTACAAAAGGGCACACGCTTAAGTGAACACAAGGACAGCAACAGCAGTCGCAGCAGCATACTTATTACAAGCAAACGCAACGTCAATAGCAACATGCCGCTCTCACAAGGCTTCTCTGCGAAAGTGTGCGCCGGTGGTGCAATAAAGCGCACGGCCTCCAAGCCCGCGCTGCCGCGTCAAGTGGAGGCTGCGAAGCGCAGCAAATCAGCGGCGGCAGAAAATTTTACGCGCCTCGCGCCGCAGCGGCACCTACACGCGCGCCACACTAACAATGGCAGCAGCAACAAAAGTTTAAAGGGCTGTAGCAGCAACAATTTTGATGGCGCATACAAGCCGACGACAACTGCGCTGGGCGCGACCTCACTACTAGTGGGCGCACGTTATGCCTCCAATGCGTCTACTGATCTCACGCGTAGCAGCAATTTCCAATTCTATTATTTGTTAGCCGAATCGTTGACGCGCTACGGTAGCCTCTTGGAGGCATTCGATGTATATGCATTTATAGCCAGCGAGCAGCTAGATAGCTGTATACCACTGGATCGTCTCAATACATTCGCGAGCGCGCTCATAACGTACGTGCGACAAATGGGCACGTCGTCGAACGGTAGTAGTCAGGAATTATTTGCTACGTCCGTGGTCAGCGCGAATAAACTCTCCGATAGCACCGCGCTCGAGTCCGCATTGAAGGTGAAGTATGAGCGCAGCTCCGCTAATTGGAGCGCTAACGCGTCGGGTGTAGTGTCATGTGGCGTTACGGCCACTACACCGTCGGTGCCGGATGCGGTGGTGGGTGCGGGCTTGACGGACCTGCATTCGCCTACGCGAGAACTATTACGGGTGCCAAGTCCGACGCAAAGCGAAGACTACGATCCGTTGCTTTGCCCACTCTGCAACGACATTCTGCGCTGTCCGGTGACAACGAATTGTGGACACACTTTTTGTCGACAGTGTTGCGACACCATAACGCAGTGCAACATCTGTCATGTGAAGTTTCCGCGCAGCAGTCACGATGACTTCGTCTCGGATGTAACGAGTGGCGCGCGCAGTTACGCGAATACGTCTAGCTCGACGCTCACTACACTAACAACTGCAGCAACATCATCGGCGGCTTTATCAAACGCCAGCGCTTACTTGATGCCAGCACCAGTAGCTACGCCGCGCTTGCTATCGTCAAATCAAAATGCGTCCACCTCAGCGTCGGTATTCACTAACATTTCCACTTATGCGCTAACTGCTGCACACAACGTGACGTCACCAGGCAACGACAATTCCTTGCTTAGAAGGCGCCTACAAGCGCGTAACTCGCAAGCTGGTAGCAGCAGTGCCAATGAGAGCATGGAAACAACCGCAGCGCCCACTCGTTTGCAGTTGATGCAGACACCGACGCCTACTGCGCCAACGACCGTGACGACGGCAACTGTTGCTTCAACAACGGCCACGGCTACCACGACAATGGCGTCATCGGCATCGGGTGGCGGTGTTGGCGGCGCTGGCATCGCAGCCTCACTAAGTGGCACTGCGACAAATATGAAATTCATGCCGGACGTCTTAGTGCGCCGTCTGGTGGAGAAATGGTGGGGCGCCGATTTGCAGGCGAAGAAGAACAATGAAACCGCCGCCAGCTATATGCATATGAATCTACTCGATGACGCGTTAAAATTCTGCAACGCCAGCTTAGAGAAATGTAAGTAGTAAATTTTTTTATAAATTATATTATAACAAGTACAATAATTTACTGAAATTTTTTATAAAAGTCAAGTTCTGGCTTTAAAATTGTTTAAACTTCTAAAGCTTTCATTCAAAGCTTTCATATAAACTGAAAATTCTTAAGCTTTCATTCTTAACTTTTTGTTGATCTTAATCCGATCTTCAATTGCATCCAAATTATTTAACGGTTTTCTCGGATATTCCAAAATTATCATTTCAACAACTCAAGCTTTCATAAGCTTTGAGCTTGAGTACAGAGCTTTCACCCAGCTATTATCCTGCTTTTATCGATTAATATGTGTACCCATTGTATTTATAATAGTTTCAGGAAAATATGACTTCTTGGTGACTATTTTGTTATATTTTCATAAGGAAAAAGATATTTGAGCTTTCTTTTCAATTTTCTTGTTATACTTACATTGGCTTACAAATTAAAACTGTATTAGCTAATCGATATTTCCTGGTTGCCCGGCCGAACTCCGCATTATTGGTAGTCGGATTGACTTATTTCGAAGTAGTTTGGCAGCCATTCGCTAGATGAGCTTTTGCATATAAAACTTTAAGTCATAGAGAAGATCAAAGCAATTGGAAGGATTCTGAATTTTTTGTTGAAATTCTTATGATCATATGCATGACTTCACTAATTTCCTCTAACCGCATATATACATATATGATATTTCATCGATATAAATATCGGCTGATAACACTTCCCATGTGTTTTCGAGATGAATACACAAGCTATTTGAATAAACAGCTCATGAAAAAAGCCCCTAACGGTTTTACCAAATTAAAAAGAAATTCTAAACACTACATAAACAGCACATCAATCATTTTGCGCTAAAAGTTACGCAAATGTGGAAAGTGAACGTAACATATGTATGTGTATGTACACACACACGCACAAACAGATTGTGTAAGAACACTTGAACGTAATAATATTTATCTGTCGCTTTATTGTTGTTTCTCGGCCTTATCAGCCTTTTCGGTTGGGAGTGGAGACATCTATATTTTATTCAAATTAGTATATGTTTGTATGTGTTAGTGTACGTGACAGTCGCTGATTACATGCAAATGAAAATATCGGGAAAATCGATAAATGCGCCAAAGTGCTTGCTGCGCTGCTGTTGTTGACACTTTACTCTTGTCGCTTTACGCCGGACGTTGTTGTAGTGATTTTGCTTTTATCTTTCCTCTTTTGTTGTTGCTTTGGTTTTAGCTTTCATTGCTGTTGCTATAATTTTCCCTTGTTGCAACCGTTGCAGCGTTCATTCTTGCTTCATATGCATACATAAATATATAGTAGGGTAGTTGGAGCTACGCCACATCTGCCACCCACCCACCACTACACAATGTCAATGCTGATGTCATGCAGTGCACAGTTAGCTACCATACAGTCAATCAGACTAGCCAGCTGTCCAACTACTATAGGAGGCTTAACACGCTTCACACAGGCGACAGCAACGAGCAACAAGTTAACTATAAATATCATGCTTGTACTTGTTGTACTTGTATGCGAGTGTATGTGTATCAAAGTGTGTTTGTATGTGTGTGTATGCCGTGGGGCATTTGCAAAAATGGCAAACGGTAGCGGTTACTTTAAAGAGAGCACCCCATTTGTTGGCTTTACGTGCTTTTCCGTTTGTTAGATGGTTCCGCTATGCTCATTCCATGCTTACATATAGTACATAAATATATATTATATATAAAAATACTCCATTGGATATAAATTTTATATAAAGCTGATAAGATGCCATAGTTGCTTGTATCGCTGAATATATCTGCTTATTTAAAAATATATGTGTACATTTAAATATATAGCGCAATCTAGATTTATATATATATATATATATATATATATATTGTATTTATATATGACTCTATATTATATATATCTAGGTATTTGCACCTACATAACATCAGAGTATGCATTGCTCAACGTTCCGTACGTTCTGCCATAATTGACCATAAATATCCCTCGCCTTCGGGTCAGTATTGGACAGACAGTCGAGCAATGAAAATTCCCAACAGTGGTGACACGTAATGACTACAAATTACGTGGGCTCACATACATATAAATACATATATACAGTGAAAGTTGAAATTTGTGGATTTAGCAAAGTTTGGAGCCCTCAAAAAGATATAATTTGACGATATATTTTTCTAGTAAGGAAAAGGGAAGCGAATTTCTCTCTTTCAAGCTCAATTAAACACGTAATTGTGTGTACAAAAGAATTTGTATATTAACATTTGATACAAAATGGCAGCTACTGGGATAATCTTCGATATCAAATTGCTCAAGAGGGCCTCAATGGGCGACGATAACTTAAGGAAGTCGCGCTATTTGAACCAAAAAAAAAAAAAAACGAAAACCAGAAAAAACGAGATCTTTGTAGGATCCAAAAGTGTACTTTAAGTCAAAAAATTTTTTGAATTTTTTTAAATTCTGGACTGGCTTAGTCCTTCAAATAAACTACTAAAATTCTATTGGGTTTACAGCAGCATAGACGACTACACTGCCCCCACTGTGACTTCTCACCATTCTCAATAACAAATTTACAAGTATTTTTAAGACCATAAATTTCCATGTTTCCGTAAACATACATTCGAATAATATATGTGTATTCCTTTTATAAATGACCATATTCCTTGCTTATCCTGCCGCAAGTACGACAAATGCTTGGCCACAGCAACAAGCATATGTAAATGGCATAACCGAGTGAGTGAGTCTAATATGCTGCCGGAAGGTTATGCAGCAATGCGGCAACAAGCAACTAATAGCATACACATATATGTACATAGATATCTGTTCAAAAAATTTTAAATTAATTTACGGGTCAAGGTCTGCCGTTGGACAGAGTGCTGGCACAAACTGCAGTGTATTTTTTTGTTTTTGTATGCATACAGGTAGCCTAGCAGCCGCTCAAAAGGTGACAGCATGTGGTTTGTGGCTACGTTGTGACATTTTTTTCTGAAGAATTCTGAAATAAATTGTGAAATAAATTGTGAAATGTATCTTTAAATTTTTCTTGGTTGCTTTTATGGCATTAAATATGAATTGAATTGACTGCCAGCTGCATATAAACAAGTACATATACATTGTGTAAATTTTTTTATTTGTCAGCTAAGCGTGTGAAGTTTGCTGCTACGTCGGCATTTACTGAATTTAAAGGCATTTGTCATTTCGTGCAAACGCCGCAACTGTAAAGCTTAATTACATAATCTTGTGCAATGATCAGAGCATCAACGTGTCTATCACTCATACGCCTAGTGGTGCCAAGCACAAATTTCCACATACCATGTACAATATATCTATATTTACCAGATATATAAAGACACTCACGAAAAATCTTTTACGAACAGAAAATGCTTATACTCTATCGGAAAAGTTGATGTAGACTAACAATTTAGAAAAGAATATCAAAGAAATTGCTTTTGAAAAACTCCGAAGCCCAAATATCTAAAACACTTTGACCAAGAAATTTATTATATTAAGTTATTTATTATTATTATCAACTAATTTTCTTACTTCTAATCTCCATATACTTTGATAAAACTACTTGGTAAATCGTTTTAGGTGCGCAACTTTGCTAAATACACCTTTAAAATAAAGCTTACGTTAAGAAAGATGAGTCAGAATCCAGCTTTGAAGCTTCAAAGTACTTCGGCGAAATTATTTTCATTATCGCTTTATGTGTGCGACTTAACTAAAATATATATTCATTAGAATACCTACAATTAGCTTGAAATTTTATTCCAAAAGATTACATATATGAAAAAAATGTGAGCAGAATCTTTCTTAAAATAAGAGATTTCCACTTTAGAAGCACTATTCAAAAGAGTAGAAAAATAATTTCTTATATGGAGTAATTAAAGTGCATAATTGAAGGTAAACAAGTCACATATCTTCTTATGATAAGAGACATAACTTCAAAAGAATATACTTACCTTAGAGCACATTCTAGAGAAGCTCATTTACAATGTTAGAATAGAAAAATATTTGGTGTGTGACTTAACTGAAACAGATTTCTTATTATGTGGCATACAATTAGGATGATATTAAATTCCAAAATGATTTGATGATAGGTTAAGTTAGGGATAATAAGTCAGATTCTGTTTTGTGGTGGGAGACGACACTTGAAAAGCATTTTTTTTAATAACATACCAATTAATTTTACTCAAGCGGTATATTTGTACTTACAGAAGAGTTCATATTTAAAGAACTCGTTTACAATATTAGAATAGAATCAAATAATACCAAAGATTAGGCTTACACTTTTATATATTTAAAATTACAATATAATTATCTAACAAGATATTTGCAGTATTACATTTAACAGCAGTAGCAAAAATTATAGCAAGTTATAATTAGCGCCTGGGGAGTAAACTGCCTACTGGGTATCTTATATATATACGTTTTTCCCCGCATACATAGTGTGTGAATTAACGCTCCGCTCAGCGCTATTACCTGTCAGCGTGGCGCAACGTGAGCGCCGGCACGGCAAATGCCAGGTAATAATGGAAGAATGAGCATTTACCCAGAACATTGTATTTCATCATTCGACTAATATGTGTTATTTGTGGTGCGCGATGGTGGCAATGAACCCAACAACAAAATGAATTTCCCTTAAACGTGCATACGCGCAGATATACTTACATATTTGGCTACTCAGCGTTTTTGACTAACTTACTTGTGGCACTTATACGATATCTATATCTATATATGGTATGTGTGTGTATGTCTGTTCTTATGCAATATTTTTAATAGTAGCACGTAATAATTGATTATAATTGTGTGAGTTCGTTATCAGGTCATAAATGTGTGCTTTAATCACCTTTGGTTGTTGTAATTGATTGTGCTAAACTGCTGATACGCCACTTGCTCTGCTCCCATGGGCTAGTAAGATTTTTGGAAGATAAAGGAAAATGAAGTGAAGAAAATCAGCAGCGTCATCAGCTTGTAATTAATTGAATTCAAATAAGGGTGCTGCTTATGGTATTGTTGGTTTGGTCGCGTGCTCTGGCTCAGGTGTCAACTAATGTGTAAATAAATACAGTTATATCTGCACATACTAACTATTTACAGTATACTAACATAAACGACCAATCATTTGCTGATACTTAAATTAACTTAAGATGATAATATTTATGCAGCACCGTTATATTATTATTCCTTTTACGGTTGTAGGCTCTTATGAATATAGTTTCAATAAACAAAGCGCTTTTCTACTAAGAGTCAGAAGTTATATAAAATTTAAAAAATGTTTTAGTGTGAGCTACAAGGAGCACAGAGTGAGGTATTTGTTGACCATTTGTTGACCAAATGTCATTGTTTTATGACAATAGCTGCCAGTTGAAAATCACAAAGGACCAATCAATATCTAGCGAAGTTTTATACCAGACACTCACATTTCCAGTATCTTCTAATAAACACTTAAATCATCCTAAATGTAGACAACATGTGTTCTATTATATTTCCAGCAAAGACACATACCTAATATGTGTATAGTAAAACATTTAGCGCATTCTGTTTAAATGAAAATGCAAGAATCACGAAAGTTATCCGTTCAGCCTTCTTTACAAAATAAACGAATTTCAACATTTATGTCAAAAATAAAACATTGTTGCAAGTACCTATTGAATTTCCGCTACACAGCTGTTATAAAAATAAAGATCATTGATATTTCAATAATGCGCAAAGGAATTGACTGCTCTCCATAGAGAATACATTGTATGCCTTCGTCAGTCGTTCAATCATTTGAATTTAATTGAAGTCAAAAGACATGTACTAGCAAATACTTCATTTAATGCATGGGAGTGTACTTGAGGGTTTCATACATCGGAATTTGAAGCAGGGTGTCTCAAAAAGTCTGGAAAAACAAGAATTCAACTCATCTCAGCTGTTTAACGAAAAGCTTGAAATTATATTGGTACATTTATAAATAATTAACTGAAAATAGTCTTAATTTAATATTAATGCAAATAAAATATTTCAGCGCAAAAAGTAAATGAATTTTTACAATTATATTCTCATACATATGTTCTAATATTCAGAAGAGACAAGTGAAATCATATCTTTTAGATTTGTTTGCTACACAATATATATATATTTTTGTCAATCATTTCACTATATATACTTACAAAGCATCTCACCATTTTCGCCACCAGATTTTTAACCCTCTAGTGTCTTACTTAACTTGATATGGCGACAGGGAATAAGAAGATTTAAGTTAGGGAACTACGGAACTTACATTATTATTATATAAATATATAGTCTGAAACTATAATTATCAAAAGAGTCGTTGAAAAAGAAAAAGAAATATTGACTAAACAAGGGTTAATATTTTTCGTTCATAATCAAATCTTCGATAACATTAGTTAACTATGGGAATCTTATAGAATAATAATAAATGTATTTTTATTCTTAGAACAAAGTATACATTTCAAACATTGTTCACCCTGTGTGAGCGTACTTTGTATGACTCTGGTATGTTTAGAGGAACATATCGCAGTCGTTGTTCTGTCAAATGAACAATACAAATGCTTGGAATTTCTGAAATGGTGGACTTCGACATTTTTATTGAGTGAAAGTTAAGCGAGAAAAATTCAAATGAAATGCAAACATTTGGCGCAAATTTTTGAGCGAATTTTTTTACTGCAATGAAATGAAAAGAAATGAGTAGTACATGGAGGACTTGAGTATACACTGGTATAAGTAAGGGTACTTTCAAAGGTATCACTTCTTCTACTTTAGTCCAATATATATTTTGTAAAATTGAATTTTGAAATACAAATATTTTTTGTCATTAAATTTAGTAAATCTTTTTTTATGGAAGTATTCTGCAATACATTTGAATAATTGTGGGCAAAACCTTTCGAACTGTTTACTACCTGTAACTGTAAGCTACCATCTATTAATATGTGGAAATACGTTAGACACTAAAATAGGTTAATTTATTTAAATAAAATATTGATATGTATTGTGATATGGTACATTATGATTTGAAGCAATAAGGGCTTGAAAGAAAAAGAACTGTGGTCCAAAATTATATTCAGTAATTCATAGAACATTTTCAAAAATTTTTCTTTGTTTGGACCCGGCGTTAAATCATCTTTGTTGACCCTCAAATGAGTAAATCACGGTTATTCATTTATTTTTTCAATAATCTCTTCGGCTTTGTTGTTCACCGAAATAATTCTACGGTTCGCAGAATCTGCCAGCGAATCAAAAACCCCAAATAAATAGAAAAAAGAAAGCAAAGCAAATTTCAAAGAAGAATTAAACATTTACGTTTATTTCCACATCAAAGAAAATGAAGGAACATGTCTATATATAAAATGAAGAGTACACCTAAGGGGCTTAACTTATCAAGTGGAAGGAATGTATTGCAGTTTTATTTCCAAAAGAAAAAGACTGCCGCAAAAAAACTCACTTTCATTTTACATTGAAATGTTTTGCGAAATAATTGGGTACGGCCCGAAAGCAAGAATTTTGTAGCACAACATTTTAAGTTGGCATATATTTCCACATTTAGCATAAGCGCTTTGTCTACGCTCCAAACATAAATATATACATACGAGTATGTATGTATGTACTAGGAAAAGGGTGTTACAAAGATGCGCTTTCATTTGGAAATCTATTGCAAGCCTAAATAAGCCCGAGTATATATTTAGCAAATTGTATTGCGTAATAAAAATTTCATTAGCAAAGTTAGTACACTAAATCGTGCAAATTTTTTCAAAAAACAAAAAAAGAGAATTACAAAAAAATTGTTGGTTGCCGACCATAAACGCAGCCGCAAATGTCCGGAGGTGCTCCGTGTGCGCAAATTGTGTTAACAGTCACAAAATGTGGAAGGAAATTTATGAAAAATATAATAATAATAATTTCGCATACTACACTTAACACTGCCTTATTGCGAAATATTATTATTTTCCTTTTATGATTCGAGCAATTAACTTAATTGCTTGCGTCCACGAATCGCGTAGAGTGAGCGCGCGAGAATAATTTGTAAATTAAGCACACGATTAATTGTTGGTGGCTGTTGGGAAAGGACGTTGCTGTGTTGAGTTCCTTAGAAATTATACGAATTAATTCTGTGGCAACAAGCGAATGACCTTCAGCAACAAACTGGACAACACAGAGATCTCAGCAACTGTTTTTATTGCTCTTTCGTTGCTTCGGTTTTAATGCTTTTGCAGTTAAAAGTTGGTCGGTATGTATGTGTATGTAATCGTAGGTAAGACGTCAATAAAAGTGGGCGATTTTCGCTTGCCTCCTTAACCTAACCTTTTGCTCAACCGGCTCGAGTCTCTAGCGCTCATTGCTCTCGCGTTGCCTGTCAACGAGTTTTACTGTTGTTGACGTGCTTTATCCTTTCGCTGGATAAAAGTGTGAAAGCTATTCATTGCTCATTTTGAGTTTGCGTGGCATTTATTTGTCCCTTAGCGTTACTTTTGATTAACTTTTATATGAATTTCTCGGAATTAATGCGGTTTCTAGCGGTAAAGTTAAGCGATATATGATGAAAATGGTGCGATATGTGCAAAGGAGATGCTTCAATGAAGCGAAAGGATTAATACGTCTCACTATTTGAATTAAAATTTCCAAAAAATTTTCAAAACTACTTCAAAAATTTTTTCTAAAATTTCAAAAATTTCAAAAATTTAAAAAAACTTTTAGTATCAAAAAATTACATATTTTTTTTAATTTTTTTGGGGTCAAAATTTCAAAAATGAAATTAGAAAATGTTCAAAAAAAATCAAAAAATCTACAGAAAATTTTATAATCTTTTGTAAGTTTATCTCCAATTTATATGCAGTAATATGCAGTAGTAATAATATCAAAAATTTTCAAAGAAAAAATAAAAAATTAAAATTCAAAATAATTTCCAACATTTCCAAATTAACTCGAAACTTTGCTCAATAAGAAATTTTAAAAATTCAAAATATGCAGAATAAATTCGAATTTACTAATATTCCAAAATTTTCCAATTTTTGTAAATGATTTTTTCTATCAAACATTTTTATGATGTTCAAAAAATATAAGACTTTAAACTACTTTAAACAAAACTAATATACTCTTTACAACATGCTGTGAGAGTTTAAAAACTAGAAATTAAATTTCATTTTGTTTAAGCTTCATTCGAAAATTAAAAAAAAAAAAAATACCTGGCCTGAATATTACACTTTTTTTCACAAAGCTTTGAACATTTACAAATTAGCTCTACAGCATAATTTCTAACTTCCTAAGTTATAGATCGAAATCCTAATACACCAATAAAAAAACTTTGTTTTTTTTAAATTGTTAAGCAATTGCATTTAAAGATAGTAATATCTTAAATATATTCAACATTTATTATACTACATGTTATACATGTAAATATTTCGGAAAAAAAAATTATTCTACATTTTTTCCACATTTTCGAACATTCTAATTTAATACCACTTCAAGGATAAATGAATATCTCACCCAAGTAATGATGCTGTTGCCGCAGGACACAAATAAATAACCGACTAAATAGCGAATTGTGTGAATGGCAAAGCATCCAGGACATGAGAGGCATAAACTGAAGCGAAGATGAAATGAAAACGGGGAAAGTTAACTGAAGAGTTCATATAGTTATCGACACCAACTAAAGATGGCACAACCCGACACACATATGCTTACATACATGAATACATATGTTATGGCAATAAATGCCAAAATAAAAAGTTCTAGCCAAAAGGAAGATATATAGGTGTAATATATATGAATATAATTGTGTTATGTAAACTGAGCTCGGTCCTTAAAAATCGCCAAGAAACAACTTTCTTAGCCTGAAAAGCTAACTTAGCAGCTTACTTAGCAACACCTACTTAGCTTGAAAAGCAGCGACAAAAGCTCTTCGCTAAGATCCCACAACATGTTAAGGAGTTACATACATACATACATACATACAGCCAAACATATATCGTTATTATGCGCGTGTAAATGAGTTGCTGACTACGAGATTACAATTGTTTATGTCTCCTTCTCCACAGTCCGACCGCCTGCATCGTGCTGTGACACCTCTAGCTGTGTAGCTTGTAAGGATGAACCATCACGCACAGTCCATTCTATATTTCGTTGAATGTTTGGCATGTGAAATGTATGCTTTTATGTCTGAAAAATGCGTTGCTTCCTCTTATCTGCTTGTGTAGTCGTAAGAAGATGTTGCGGTAATAAAAGCGAAATTCGCGAAGAAAAAGTCGTAAACGAAATGGAATTTCTGTAGAGAAGAACTAAAATGTGCGCATTTGAGATTCTCTAATACAGATAGGGTATGGAATGAAGCTGGGAAATAAAATGGAAATTCACCATCAAGGTTTTAGCATAGAAAAGAATCATGTGTTAATAACACTCTTATTATATAGCGGATTGAATAGTTTGAGATTATAGTACTTGAAAGAAACATAAGTTTAAATAGCCATAACATTGGTCCAGAGAAAAGTACTACAGAGATCAGCAACAATAATAGGTTGTTATTGTTGTTGTAAGTGCAAAAAACATTCTCCAAATAATTTTGGGGAATGCTGCCGAGTTGACAAACCGTATAAAATGTTGGGTCCATTCCGGTTACGTAGACCCGATTGTGGTTAAAACTGTTGACTGGAATAAGAAAAACATGCTTTTATCAGAGTTCTCTTACCAGGTCGGTTATGGTCTCCAAATACTCTATATATATATTCGAAATACTAAGTATGTATATATACATAGAGAATTATATATAAGTTAAGAATTATATATATACAGTTTCTTTCTTTCTAGACTACCGATTTAAAATATCACCTTCGATTTAAATGTTTCATTGAAACTCTCCAGCCATTGAATAAATTCAGCTTAAGACAAGAAATATCTCCATATTCGAATGCCACTTATTCACCTTTCGATTACTGGTCTCATAGATTTAATGAAAATTAAAAATAGTGTCTTAAAATTGATATTTATGGGTATGAAGAGTTTCTAAACAAAAATTTTTAACTCGTTCTCACATCCAATTTAACATAAATTTACTACCTGTTCATATCTGAAAATAATTAACTGCATCTAAGAAGATGTGAGTCTGTAAGTTTTTTTTTTTTTTCGAAAAGTAAAGAAGTAAAAGCAAAATTTTTAGCAAAATTTTTAGCAAAATTATATGCTTCTTAGTGATGATCTCAGTGAAAGACTCCCTGACACTTTTATAACAATTTCTGAGTTACATTGAACCAGTAATACACATATAAATTGGATACTTGATAACATTTTAGGTACATCGTAAAAATTGATATTCCTTGCTATTATCTTTAATTTTCAAAATGACTTGCAGTAGCTATAAATCTTCGAGATTGAGTTTCCGAAAACGGTATTCCCTGTTAAGATCAAGAACAGATAACTAAAAAATCAACTAATGAATATGGTACTACCATTAGAAAACCCCGATATAAAACAGGTAGTCCTTTAAGCTGAAGGCTTAAAATACCTTGTCTTTAAAAGGGTTATTTTATTTCATTTTTTTTATAGTAAAGTTGGTCTATTTGAAAATCATTAAGCAGTGACTTGAAAAACAGAAACTATAAATAGAAATAAAAATATTTACGTTAAGAAAGATAAACCAATAACAATAAATATTTACTGTATAATTTAATACTTCTAGGTGGTATTTATTAGAAGAAAACAATAACACAAAAATATGAAAAACAGTCAGAACTACAAAGAAAGCTAAATAAAGAAAACGACTTCTCAAGAGTGCATAAATACATCCCTATAGGAACTCGTAGTAATTACTATAAAATGATATGTGCATAAAATACTTTATATATTACATACATATGTCTTAAATTTGTATATATTATATGTAAATATGCTAAAGTAAATACATATACATACATTACATACATACCTTATATGACTCTTGTGCTTTAAACGTGCGACTTTTCCTATAGGGTGTGGATAATATCGTATAAACAATCGAGCATTTAAACACGTATGTATGTGTGAGTATGTGCATCACAATGTCTGCAAATACGTTGTCATTTGTGTGTTTCGACGATTTTGCGTCATTTCATTTTCCTGGTCACCGATAACAATAGCCGTTTGTTGTCACTAATGGTAAATAGAAATTCTAAAAATAAAGTGGCTGAGAATTTCGAAAACACTTCGGTAAACTAATTAATTGCAAGTTCGAGAAAATTAGGTAAATATGTACACACTGACGTATAACACGTGCCGATGTTGAAGACAGCTAAAGGTGTAGATTTGTACGCCAATAAAAAATAATTGGTTATATGATGTGCGGGAAATTGATTATGGGACTTTAGGAGGGTCTCTGAAATAGATGTAGGAATTTTATTGAAGGTGGGTAGGTTGGCTTGCATTCATCAGCGCTTCTAATTCTTAATCGGTTTTTCCTTAATGCTAAGTACAATATAAGACTTAGTTTTGAAATTGTCAGAGATTGGACTCACCCAAAGTACCAATTATTATCTAAATATTTTCGGAGGAATTGTAGAATTCAAGCGCGGTTCAGATGCAATGCTTTTCCATTTTTTTGGTGTGAATCTTTATCGATTCGAAATTATTTTCGAGTAAGAGGTTCTTCAGCGGTTGGGCTTTACTTTACATTTAGAAATGTAACGAAACCAGCCCAAAGTCTAAATATAATGTTTGATAGACTTAAAAATACTTATAGAATATAAAATCAAAACATTTTCCTAGCTTGAGTTTCAATTTCACTAATTCGAGTGGTCAGGCCAGTCTAGCGCACTCAAAAAAAGCTTATTTTTGATCATTTAATCTGAGAGCAAGGAAAAAGACATTGAACTTCTTTCTTTCATGTTTTATTAAACATGCATTTGAGTTGATAAATCGGTTTCTAAGTTGTTACATTTTAATACAAAATGGCGGCTATTCATCAGAATCACGTCTGTATCAATCTAGACATCTCAGAGAGGCTTTTGTCTCGATATAGTTGGACCAGATAATATGAAAAGCAGATTTTTCGCTACTTTTTCTTATAAGGAGTCTTCAAATTGAATAAATTTTATAATTTTGCATATTTGGCTTATATAAACTTATATTATGACAAAACATAGAACTTTTCATCTATTCTAGATTGTATTTGTTGCATAATGGCACTTGTAGAAAGTGAAGTGTGAAAAGTTTAGAAATACATATGTATGTATGTATTTTTCTAATCATCGATGGATATAAACTAAGACCTGAATATATATCAGTTTGTTATAGAAAATCAGTTTCAAAGTGAACTCAGTTAAACAAATTTGTCGTTCTTTCCTTGGAGTTGCTCTAAGTTTTCACTTGGATTTCAAAAAAGCTGCATACTTTTGGTCACTTTAAATTTTTATATTAAATTCCTCACACATTCCCAACTGATTTGCGTTTCCATATTAGATACTTAGGCAACATTATCAACAATTCGCGCTCCACACGAAATCACTGAGCGCTCAAAAGTGTGCAAACTTTTGCAATTCATACTTTCATGTATGTGTATATGTGTGTGTGGCGGCCTGAACACGTCTATGCGCTAGTTGGAGTGAAAATTTCCAGCGTCTATCCTTTTATTTCATTAAAATTCCATTGTGAAATACTTTTAAACACGCAAACACACACACATACACGCGCATGTACACATTGTATTTGCCACAGGCATAGGCAGTTGCCAACCGCAGCAACAAGGCAATAGCAACAACAAGGACAACGTCAAGCGTCAATTGTGGCATTTATGGTAATTTCGTTTCACCTCAATTCGAGGCGCCTGTTGGCGTTCACAGATTTCAGCACTTTTGTTTGGTGCACGGCATTTTTTCGCCGCGTGTCCAGAGGGCGCGCCACCAAAGTGGATTGTTAATATTAAAATTGTTTGGCGAGCATGTAGGCTGCCGCGCGCCGGTGTGTCGGTTACGCTAAAAAGGATGTCACACATGTACATATGTACACATGTGTGTATGGCGCTACACCAGCGCACACATTTATATGCGCACATACTCATATGCTCATGCACATTTGTTCCTTTGATTACTCATTTATTTTTAACCGCTTTCAGTGGGCGTTGGCG
Source organism: Bactrocera minax (assembly GCA_021498325.1). Taxonomy (NCBI): domain Eukaryota; kingdom Metazoa; phylum Arthropoda; class Insecta; order Diptera; family Tephritidae; genus Bactrocera; species Bactrocera minax. The sequence goes on from JAKEEE010000001.1 coordinate 8,641,331, forward strand.
TCGGTGTCAGCGTCGGCGTCGGTTGAGTGTGCGCAGCGCTGTCGCAGGAATGTGGCTGGTGGGTTCATTGCACTGCCTTTTATGAGTTCACTGTTTACGATGCAATCAGCCGAGTGTAAAGAATTCTTTATGAGTCCGTTGAATATTTGGACGTGCCACTCCAGCATTCACGATCATAAATGCATAAATTCGCAGGCAATTCCGTTCGGCGCAGTTCATGTTAGCACGAATTCAAATATAAATGTGCAACTTTGTGCAGCTTCACTCTATTGTTTGCTATAAATTTCATTTCATACTCGGAAAGAGTTCTGTTTATTTGATTAATTATTTGCTTGCTGCACCCTTGTGTGGTTATGCTGCATGTCAAAGCGCTGTAGCTTTAGTAGTAGTATAGTAGCGATATAGTAGGTACCAGAGCAGCAGCAATTACAAAAACAAAGGCCGCATAAAATAGCACACCTTATTTAGAAATATACGATTTCGTCAGCTCGCTAAATAGTCCGCTTGCGTTGCTCAAAAGTCAATTCACTGGGTTGCAAAGTGTGCTCGAATGGGCAACATGTTGTTGAAACATGCTCTTTGTTTTTGAATATCAATAGCAATTTTTTCTAACACTATAAATGAAATGAGTGCGGAAAATAATTAATTTTGTGTCTTTGACGCTTGAGACTAATATTCAACAACTTATTACGTTCTTCGAATCCTTCACGCTTCATACGAATTCAATTTTTTCTTAAATACATATTGAATATCTATATGAAAATAATTTGTACCATTGTAATAACGGTTTTTTTGCTTTTTAATTTACAAGCTTAACCTACACGTATTTTCTGGTATTAATTTTTCATAGAAATAGTTGACAATCCTGCTGAGATCTATTGTTATTTAAAGTCAACTGAAATGTTCTCATTGTAAATTGTTTACGAGCTTCGATTGCATTATGCGCATGGGATGAAATACGGTTAGACGATTAAAAAATCTAGTTACTTTCTTCGTAGATTCATTTTTGCCCGATATGACCCTAAAATCGGAATATTACCATTTCTCTTGATTGACCATTACCAACTCTAATTTGAATAGGACTATAAGGAGAAATATTTTCTGAAATAGGATATTCTGTCGAAGATTAAATAAAAATTCGTTTTGTTAAAGGGGAAACTTTAAATAATGTGATGGCACGACAGGTGGCAACTTTAACCTTCCTATCCTTTGAAAAAGTGTTTTTTTATTACCTAAGATAGCGATTTCAATGATGTTAGAAAACATTATTTCAATATGTAACTTTTCAAGTGGTATTTGTTTTAAGGTTATTTAATATCTTTACCGTAAGTATAACCTAATAACTAAAATCACACATATATCGCCAAAATTTCTTAGCAAAATGAACCAATTTTTATAAAAATGTTTCCACCCTAAATGTAGGCAACACTTTTGAGTATAAAAAGCTGAGATGACGCTATAATTAATTGCATATATTGTATTATATGGAATTCAAATATTTGTTTACTAATATTCGAGTGATAAAAAAAAAGAAACCTGACAAATTTGAATGATTTAGAAAACACTTTTTTTTTTATTAATATTTCCAATTTTTGATATTTTGCTTATAATAAGAATTAATTTTAAAAACTAATATAAAATAATATAAATAAATTTGTTAAATTAAAAAATTTAAACGAAATTTAATAAAAATGAGAACATATAATTAAAGGAATTACTACAAAGTAATTTTAATAAATTTTTAATATTTTTTAATTTAACAACATTTATTTTTAATTTAACAAAATTCGAAAACTTAAGCAGCATTTAATACAAATAAGAAAAAATTTTAATATTTTTTAATTGTTATTTTTTTACATATTTTACATTTTTAATTTTACCAGATCGAAAATAATTTTGAAAAATTTTAATAAATGTTAATTACAAAAAACAATATTGTATTAATTGTTAAAAAATCGTTTGAGTTTCATTGCTCTTAATATTGGAAAGATAATCCCAGGTATTCTTAAATAAATTATTATGACGGCAGCAGCTTTACTTTTTCATGCCACTACACTCTATCCAGGCCACAGCTACTCTCATAAATATAGGTTTATCACACATACACCCAAACATGCGCCAGATTGTGACATACTTAACAAATTGCAAGCAGCCTGTTTTCGCAACGTTCTCGTTTTGCCATTTTGCTGCTTTGATATTTCACTTTTGGCGGAGCTGTGGCTCCATTTCATAATCCAAGACAGCAACCACAAATGAAGTTGGGCTGACGCAGCGAGTATTGGCGCAAAAATGCTTGCAACAGCGGCTTAAATACAACAGCTGCACAACGTGGAGCAACAGCTGACGTTGCATGCGGTGATTGCCAGACGATTGCAACAGCGCTGAGTTCGACGACGACGCGCCATCGCAACAACCAAAACCACAGTGAAACGCAACAGCGATTGCGGCAATCGGCGATGCAGCGCAAACAGCACAGTTACGCTAGCTGCTGCGGCAGCTAATATAACATTCATTGTTGCAGCGACGACCAGTGTAACGGTATTGCTTACTTACTTACTTACGATTGCACTCGATGTGCAACTGTTGCATATGAGTAAACAGCTGCTGCTTGTTGCTTGGCGCTACTGCTGTTGTTGCTGTTGCTATTTTGTTTTTGTAAATATATATGAGTGTATTTGTGTATGTATGTACCACATTGTCCTCATTTTCTGACGGCGGCAGTAAAAATGTCGCAATGTGAGCATAAAGTATGCCTGTGAGCAATTCAGCCAGCCAACTCGGGCGGTGAGTCAAGCATTCATACCATTCAGCCCATCAGCCGGTTAGCCAGTTCGTTTGTTAGTCAGCCAGTTTGTTTGCAATTTTTGCTATTTCGTGCAGTATTTGACGGCAGTTGCAACTGATTTTGCTTTTAGTTTTTTTTTTTAATTTCTTAACTTTTTATTTTTGTTGTTGTTGTTGTTGTATTTTTTGTTGTTTCTGTTATTATTGTATTTATTGTTGTTGTTGTTTTTGTGGTTCACCCATAAAAAGCCCAGCCAGATTGAAATGCACGCTGAAAATTGAGTAATGCCTCCTGGGTGCGCACACACACGCACACACACACACACAAACAGTAACAACAACAACAACAACGACTACCTAAATGCGAGTGAAATATGGATACACACACACACACATACACACAAACATTCACAAATGAACAATAAGCAATTTTTGTTGGCAATTTATGCAATGCTAAGCGGCAATCGTCGTAATCAAGTTGAGTGCTGGTGTGCACAGGAACATAACGGTGCACGATTATATACGTATATGCATATATATATGTATGAAGCATTGTATTAAAAGCGCAGCGTAGCGCATTTGTATATATGCATGTGTGTGAGTGTGTGTGTGCCCCGGAAGGCATGCAAATGCATACTTAACAGTTGACATTTCAATGACATCAATGGCGATCAAGAATATGATTATGCAGCTGGAATTGAGTTTCATAATTACCGCGTTTGTAATATGAGGCTATTATGGGTGCAGAACTTATGCTAGAGTTTTTCCTGTGTTTTGCATATACACGTGCATATGTATGTGTGTATATTTGTCGGTGTGTGTTTATAATTATGCAAATATTGTTTTGATGATGTTTTGGTGTTCTAAGCAAAAATATTATATCGCAATAATAAATATTAGATAATATGTGCGCATAAGTAATAAGAGGTAACCAGAAATATGACACCAGTGTTTAGTAATTTAATGAGAATTTTAATGTGTGCACGTATGTGTATGCGATTTATGATTGCATAAGGAAAAATATTTTAATTTAAATTTATGGTGGTAAACAAGAAGTCTTGTTGTGTTTATTCAGTTAGGTTAAGGGTTGCAAACTTTAATTTTAATTAATAATTTCATTAAAATACGAAGCAAGTGACTTTTGACAGCAAAAATCCGATAAGTAGTACAACTTCCGGCAAATGTTGCAATTACTTAAATATAAAAACTGTATTGCATAAAAAATAATTTAAATAAAATAAAGTGAATAAAATTACAATATTAAAAAATAGAAAAATTTAAATAAATTTATATCTTATAAATGGATTTTTCCTAAGCTTAATTAATTTATTTATTTCAAATTTTTTAAATTTTTTCAATTGTTTTCTTATTTTATTTAAAGCGATTTTTAATTTCAAATCATCGAATGTGTCATAAAGCGCTTATAATTAATAGGGTTGCCAACATACATGATTCTAAATTATATATATTTCATTTGCCGCAATATTGAGTCTTTCTCTCTTCAATTAGTGTTGCCACTGAACAGTTTTTAAAAGTATATATATTTCAGTAGCTTCTCATCCTCTCTTTCATATATATATTTGTGTCAATTAATTCTGTCAATATTGTTTATAATTGTTTTTTTTTTTAATATATACTACTAAATATTAGAGTTGCCAACTTGAATATATTAAACAATTTTCTGCTTCCCTATACTCGAGATTGCTTAATGCCCTTCTCCAGGTTAGGCTAGATTAGAGTTGCTAATTTAATTTAATTAAATTTTTTCAAATATGTTATATCCCACTCAGTAGAATTGAAAAGTATTATATTAAGTTTTTCCATATATATGTGTTTGTTTCTCTCAATCGTTCCTGTTCCGTTACATTAAAAATTGAAGCTTTACGAATTATAAGACGATTTATGATGTGCCTTCGATTCGCCATTTCTCTACTCGTTATAATATGAGCGTGCCATATTTCAGCGAACTTGAAAGTTAGCGAGTTGCATTCGACACAAAAGAGTACTTATATACTTGAATACTTGAGTACAGTAATACGAAAAACTTCTTCAATGAAAACAAGCTTTCTTTTAAAGATTTTAAAAAGATTTACAAATAGGAATCGTTGTGAACTGTAAAATAATTGTCAAAAATAACAATACAAATGGGCTGAAGGACATGTTAGCGGAACGTTTCTCCATTACTCCTGCCAATCTATTTACATAACAGTTATAGTATGTTCGATTTACTACGCTCAACCACGAAGGTAGCTACCGTTTTTTTTATCTATTACTTTTTCATAACCCAAAATTTGAGATTGAAGCATATTTTTGCTATTTTAAAATAATGTGTAACTCTTATACTTCTGAACGAAACTTAAGTAGCACCATAACGGTATATTGTGTATTGTAAGCTGACGAGTAACCAGACGTAGGTTAAGAGTACGAAAAAATTGCAGCTTTGCCTGCGTAGTTAAACTTGAGGTTTGTACTAGTTGCAAAGTAGCTAGTTTACACTTAGTTCTTTACACCGGCCTGAATTTATTCAACTCAAGATTACATAAGGTCAAGGTTACATAATGTATATTACCACACATTAGTACATGCCCCCTGAGTGAGTCAAGATTGTTTGTAAGCTAAATATAAATTATATAAAGTACAAAAACAATATTCGAAGCGAAGAAAAGATGTTTTGTAAAATATTGTTTACTGCAATTAGCATATCTGTTCATTCAAATGTCACACAGGAGAAGAGAAAGGTGAGATTCAAATGTGTTATTGCGAAAAAAAATAAAAATGTAGAGGCAGATATAGTACAAACAAAAAAATGTATATACTCGAGTTTCCTGCAAAAATTGTTCTCACCTTAAGCTATATGTACTAGAAATGACATATGCACACTTGTATTACTAAGTTGTCAGATGTTGATTTCACTTCGCCAAACTTCGCTTATCATTAAGTTCTAACAATGCACCGTTATGAAACTTGCACATACACGTAATGGCATGCAATTTCAATTACTGTCATGCGAGTTTTTGTGTGAGTGAAAAATGTTCGAAAGAAAATTTAATAGTTCGCAACGCTTCGTTGCACAGCCAACGAACACGCAAGGCATTGAATTAGTCATGAGGAAGGCAATAATACAAATGGAATAAAAAAAAATCATTATTACACATTCATTTTGTTATAACTAAACTTACCTAATAATAATATATGCAAATGTTGACTAGTAGCATAGCGAATTCTTAGCGGAAGAGCGAGTGAAATTACTTATAACTGTAAATATATATATATGCTATAGTTCAAAAAATTATATCACATTAATTATAACGCAAAGCCTTATTATTAGATTATGAATTTCCATGGAAAAAAAATTGCTATATAATATTTACTTACTAACTTACTTAAAACTAACATAATACGTAATTCTTAGCGCTTTTATTAGCACAACACTTGGCACCTAGCTATTTATTATTATTGCTGTTATGACATAATACTTATCTGTATGTGCATAAAAACAACAAATAATTGTTGCACACTTGGCTCGCCATCGCAATCAAAGTTACACAATTATTACGAGATATTTACATACGTGGGCGGCAGATACGTGTAGAAACATGCTAATGTTAGATATGACACAACAGAATGTCGCTGAACTTCAGATTGCTTGTGTGTGTTTGTTTGTTTGCTTAGCGGTGATACGATGGGACGGTGAGTTGCCACCTACAGCGTCAGGCAGCGGCAGTTGTTTGTTCGCCTGACAGCTTCACGAGTGTGTACGGTGTAAATACCGTTACAGCAGCAGGTGTGTGTATAATTTGTGTGACATGATAGTGCATTATCTTCGAAATTTATTTGATAACCTCAGTCTAATGCGTAATAACGGTTAGCCAGGTAATTAATTATGTAAAATTGTTTTATGATCGATCAACTTCTTGTTTGATTTGGTTGGTAAGGCAATATATCAAACTTCCTTTAAAATAATATTAACATGTGGCAACTCTGCTCATTTATATCACAACGTTACCAAGAAGAGTTTAGCCTCAATTTTTATATTAATTTGATTCTAATCACTGAGGTACCTATTTCCATTCTATTTTCCATTCTATCCTTCATAATAAAACACAATTTCACTACAAGTTTTTTCGCTTACAAAACAGGTTGAATACTTATTTATTATCCATAATTTAATTATTTAATCATACTTTTACTAGCACGATTCTAAGTTTAGCACAAGTTTCGAGACAGTATATCTCAATAATGTACATAAGCTGTTGTCAACTCGCCAAGCATTGGAGAGTTGCGAATCGAATAAACTATGCTAACTGTTCAAACTGACTGGCAGCACTTACACTGCAACCTTGTGCTAACAAGTCCTCTATTGTGTTGTTGTAATTGTCTTGCGCTGTTGGAGATAGAAAGAAAGATAGCGAGCGGAGTAGTGGCGAATAGATGATGACTGACTAGAGTCTTTCATTTTAATTTCTCTGTCACTAATAATTTTCCAATCTCTCTAGATGTTATATATATAAAAAAAATAACCACATTGTGCCTTGAAATTGAAAAATTTGTCTTAATATCTAAAACTAACTGTTCAATACTCTTCAATCAATCTAGGAGGTAATCAATTCTCATTCGCAGATATGTTTTGTCTACTTACGGCGGGTAATCATCCATAATTTCTAATACTTGACTAATACTTGAAGTTTAGCTTTAGTGATGCCAGATGTACAAATTATGCATTTAAAATAATGAGTTTAACTCCGGAATTTTTTACACTCAATCTGCAGTTGGTCATTTTTGTGCGGATTGGTGCTGAAAATTGAACTGATAGAAATTAGTAAAAGAAAATAATATTTTCAAAAATTAAATTTAAATCACATATTAGTTAATTAATTAATTAAAAATTAAAAAAAAAATCAAATATTTTAATTAAAAAAAAATAGTGGGATGTTATACAGTGTTTTAAATACAAAAAATGTTTTAAGATCTATCAGAGCTTTGACGACAGCTTACAACTAATCACTTTTACCTATATGCTAACATTGAGCTCGGTTTATTGACACAGGCGTGCATTTCCTTCATTCCTTTAAGCCTTCTATACTATACCACTTGCTCATGTACTTTTGCAACAATTTGCTTTGTATAGAGAAATGTTTTTACCAGTAATGCCTTAAATCTTGAACTAATAATCTTTTAAATACTATTTCATTGGTTTTACTATTCTTACCAACAAGCCGATATTTGTACTTTGGAATAATAAAATTCGAGGAAAAATTTCTCATGCTCACAATCTCCGCGCGTATTTACTCACAGCAAGCCATGTGTCAGGAGTCTAACCATACTTGTATAACGGTATTTTTTTTCATTCCATTCACAATGCACACATTTAATTATAGAACATGCTCAGTAAAAGCCATGAGACAATATGAGCTGATCTCCGCTGTAAAACAGTTATTTGCAAAAGCTGCTGTTAGCGAAAGCTTTCACGCGAAAAAAGCTTTCATTGCAAATGTGCTTTCAGCTTCCCTTAGTGAATACCCTTTTAGGCTACAACTAGTAATACATATTGCTGCACAAATCTGTTATTTAATAATTTTTTCAATCTGCATAATAAATTTCACGTTTCCGATTTTCGAGAATTTGCATAACAACTTTATTGTTGTACTTAGTGTACTTACATATGTGCATATACTTCGATCACTTACTTATTGCATAAGTGCCCACGTAACTCCCTCCAACACACGCTAATGTGCATATGTGCATTTCGCTTTTATTTGCGACAAATACCCATACAAGATCTTACTCGCCTGTTGTAGCTATTACTTAGCCTAACAAGGGATTAATCTTATGCTTACACAAGTGTTTACACAATTTAAGATATTTACCAACCATGAGTATATGCAAATTATTGCATCCCCCCTCCACACCACGCTACAATCAAGCGATGCTTGCGCCCAAAAAGCCCTGCAACAAGCGAAAAACAAGCGAAACTCAACTCTAATTGCAACTCCACCTCCACAGCAGGGTCTAACTATGTACATATTTGCCAACAACAACAATAACAGCAATGACTGACAATCTAATAAGCTCACAAAATTTAGCCTTAACATAACGATGCCACAATCGTTAGACCAACAAATGTTCGGCCACAACGCGACGATTTGCACAATCGCAACACTTACAAGTCTCGTCTCAACACGACTCAGCTCACCGCGCTCGTTTCCCTTCGCTCCAGCTCGGCTAGCTGTCGTCATCTCATGGCTTCTCTCAGCCAGCTAGCCTTGTCTACGTTTAGGTTTGAAATTGGGATTGGTTTTCGGGTCTGTCCATGTTTGATTAAGTAACCGTCGAGTACTACACAATCAAAATTGTTACAACACAAAATTGCAGCTAACAACAACAACAAGTAAAGCAAATTATTGCGAAGGCAACGCTGTAAATAAACGAAATCGAAATCGAAATCGAATTTGCGGCGCTTAATAGGAAAATGCCCAAATGTTACGAAGAGAGAGGACGGGAGAAGTGGGAGAGGAAATACAAAACAAAAAAAAAAAACCGAAGGAGCATTTACAAATCACGATTTAATTTAATATTGCAATTGAAAACAAAAAAAAAATTAATAATGAGAAACAATGGAAAATGTAACACAACAACAATTACAATAAAACCGCTATAAATATGTAACCACAAATGCCGGTTGTGGAGCAGTAAATGAAGCCAAATGCTTGCGAAAATGCAAACAAGCGGCACAGAGCAAATAAAAAATGTTACAACAACAATGAAAGCAAATGATGACGATGATTGAACCGCGCGACGGCGACAAGTTAAAGACGAAGCTATATATATTTAGCTAATTTTCGACAATGTTGTTATTGTTGTTGCTGGAGCCGCACATGCAGACAACTGAAGCCAGAAGCGCAGCGATGCGCCAACATGCAAATCAAAGATGAGAAAAACAACAACAACAAGGTAACTATTAAAATGTAATAAGCTACAAAGAGCGACAGAGGCTTGAGAAAACGAGGCAGCGTCTTGAGACACAGATCAGCTGTGTCTCAGCAAAAGTGCAGTTACCAAGCGGCTAATGCCGTAAACTAGGTCTAATCCACAGCTGTTGGCGCAAAGCACTTAAGTAAGCCAGCTCGAAGTAGCCGACGAAGCCATAGACGAATGCCGTATCAAGTAGCCGACAGCAGACATCAGCTACCGAAGACTGTTGTGGTTGTTATTGTTGTTGTTGCGACAGTCGCCGCTTATGTAATATGTAGCGACGCTTACGTTAGTATGATTGCATGTGTGTGAGACCCGCTTACCACGAAGACGACGTGTTCATGTAGCAGCGCAGTCAACAAACCGACGCAGTGACGGTGGCAGCGACGCATCCGCCACGTACCGTCATCATCGTCTTCGGCATCATCATCGTCAGCATTTGACTTTGACATACTTTTCCGTTAGCGCAGGCCACGCAACAATGGCACAACACCAACACAAGCAAGATGCGAGAGCAAAGCGGTAAGACGAAAAAATAAAAACAAAACAAATTGAATAAAAAAAAAAAAAGAAAAGCAAATCCAAAATAAAGCAAAAAAAAGTAGGAAAGGCAAAAATTCGCAAAAACTTGGGCGCAACTCAGCAGACAGGTAAGAAAGAGTGCAGAGAGCAGAGAGTTGGAGAGTTGGAGAGTTGGCCGAAATGAAGAGCAAAGAGCAATGTTACAGCTGGCTAGCTGGCTGGCTGGCCCAGCAGCTTTTGGCAGCACATTTGTTTGTGGCCAAATTATCAATGAGCCAAAAGAGTTGGGCGCTAAGCGAGCGTAGATGCGAGCGCACGGAGCGTTTAAGCGGCAAACAAGAAACAACAAAAAGGAAAACGATAAAAACACACGCCGAAGAGCGGCGGCCGCAAGACAATTTGTCAGCATGGCCGCGGGCAGCACAAAATAAAACTAACAACAACAACAACAACAACAACAATAACAACAACAATGTTGCGCAAAAAGCCGGTTTACGTGATGTTTACGTGCGTTACAGCCAAATGAGTAAGCGACCACGTCGCTGAAGCTGTTACTTGGCGCGCTCTGCAAGTTGTCTGTGTCGTTATTGTTGTTGTTGTTGTAGGTGTTGCTACGACGCCTGCGATTGTGTTTGTGTTTGTGCTGTGCGTCGTTCAATTACATAAGCATTTGATGCCGAAAAATGCGCTACATAAAATTTTCAACTGCAATAGGTCTATGATTACAACAAAAACTTCAACTAAGAGCAAAGAGGAGAGGATGCGGGAAAATTAATACTCAACAAAATATATATATATAATATAACGATATTCCTGTTAAATGCGCATAGAGTCTCCCCTGAGTCTATGTGTGTGTCTGTTAACGTTTACATTATTGCATAGCGGTACTTGTGTAGGCAGGGATGACTGCTGGCTGCGCTGATTATCTAATATGGTAAAATTCGAAAGGACGTTTGCGCAACCACACTCAATATTTGTAACAGCCGCAGAGCTGCTGGTTGCGAAAATATTTCGAAATGGTATCTGCAGTTAAATGATGTAAAATTTATTTCACATAAAATATTTGTTTAGAAGTAATGAAAATTTATTTAAAAATACTAAATTAAAATTAAAAATAAAATAAATTAAAAATGAAACATATTTAAAAGTAGAAATTAATCAGCAAACAGTTTTTTAAATTTTAATAAATAATAAATGTATTTGTTTATTAGAAAAAAGAAAATCATTAATATAATTACTAAGTTAAAACATATTTTGTATGGCAGAAGAATAAATTTCAAAAATAGTTTTCAAAAATCAACGAATTTAAACTTGCATATTATTATACCAAATTTGTACGGGCTATGCCACTGCAATAATAATTAATTTAATTTTTTTTTTAATTTCGAATAAAAATTAAAAAATTTTGAAATTTTCAGTACAATTTTTTGAACTTGGTGGTATTATTATTAATTTTTTGCGAATTTTAAAAATATGAGTTTCTTTGGTTTTCGATGCAATAAGAATTATATTTTTATATAAAAATTAATAAAAAAACTTTATTAAATTAATTAAATTAATTATTATTATAATATTATATTATAACATTTTTATATATTATTACAATATAATATAAAATATAATATAAGTATTACATTTGTATATTATTATATTATATGTAATTTTATAAAATTTATTTTGTTATTAATTTTATTAAATAAAATTCAATATCAAATCAAAAATTTTATTTAAAAATTTATTTAAAAGATTAATAAAAAATTTTAAATTAAGAAATAACAGGAAGTAGTTAGAACTTGTGATGGAAATTATAATAAAAGAAGCAATTTTCAATGCAACTTTTTAATCTCTATAACTAAAAATTTAAATTAAAGTGCTGTTTTTTTTATTTTAATTCTTAACAGCACATTTTCTATAATGCTAACAATTTTTAAACAAACTTGGTTTAAAAAAATATTTTTTTGTTTTGTTTAGTTTAACATTATTTTCAGTTATAAAAACTTTAATTATTCTAGCTTATTTCGTATAAAATGTTTAAGCTTACTAGCAAACTACTTTATGATCACCACCTTATCAGGTATAAAAATAATTGAAGCATTTTGCAACGGCTTTCTAATCAAGGTTCTTTGTTTTAATATATTAAAATCAGTGGAAAGCATTCGAATGTCAACGTTTTCGTAATTAATTAGTAAACTTAATACCCTTGGAAAGCCTGCTTCAATCCACTATTTAACATATTAGAGTGAAAATATATAAATTTTTATTATTTTTCCCCGACCTCTTTTACCTAAAAAAAATCTCAATTCATTGAAATACTATTTTTGTAATATATTATTGTAAATATAATATAATATTGTAAATTCTTACTCAAATAGAATGCCATTTACTATTTCTCTGCATGTGGCAACCTTTTCATATAGACAAATTTAATTACACAAATAAGGCTTTGTTTAATTTTTTACATAGATAATAATTTACTCTTCAAAAAAACTATCATGCATATTTAAATAAAAGTTATAAAATTTCTTACAATTCCATAGAACTATTATTCAAAAGACAAGTAAATGATATTAGTTTTTATTTTGATTTTAATAAAGAATGCATATAAATGCTTCATAGAAAATCAAATTAATTACATTCAAACCAATGAATCCAAAAATAACACTCTGGAGTTACCAGATGTAACAAACATTGAAAGAGAATAAGGAAATGAGAAAATAGAATAACTGTCTTAATTTATTTAAATGTTCAATTACATTTTTCTTAAAGAAATATTGCATACCTTTCTTCTTCTCCTTCGAGCTTCAAGACCTTCCAGCTCGCTCTAATACACATTTTTTTCAGCCTATTAATAAAGCTGATTTTCCATGTCGCAATCATCTATTTTTATATTAAAAGTAACATTTTTCAACACAAAAGCCATTTAGCCTACTTACGCATTTTCCCACACATTTTCGCATGTTATCAGGCCTACATAATTGAGTCGAACATACAACCTCTTATTTTCCTTAAGTCGCGTACATAATTTGCCTATTTATCAAATTAGTTAAGTACGAAAGAATGTGTACTTTTCCGTTGACAATCTGCTAAACCAACATAATAACGACCCAGCGAAACTGTCTACATATTTATGTGCGTATTCATACTGTTAGGTATCCCAACAGATCAAATTGCTGGGTATTTTAAGAGACATTGTTTTTTTTTGGTATGCAGCAGATCTAATAAAAAATATTTTATGAAGCGTATAGCAAGGTGGTATTTAAATTAATGGCAACTTCAATTTTTTTTTTGTGTAAAAATATTATATTATATATATATAAATATATTTTTACCATATTTCTTAAACTACAAATCTCCTCTGGAACATTGAAGTATTAACATTTTGCATGCAAATAGCCTCTCCATAAACAGGGAAAAAATTCGCAGCAACACACTGCTGTTAACTTCTAATGTATCATTCCGGAGATCACAAGAGTGGCATAACAAATTACTACAAATACAAACAACTAAATTCATTAGCTATAAAAACTGAATGAAATAACTAAACAAACTATTCTAAAAGCTGTAAATTTTTTGCATAAATTTAATGTATTATATATGTTACAGAAACTATTTTAATTCAGTCTTATTTTCTATAAGAGTATTTTCATACAGAAGGTATAATAGTACTACTTCGGATTATAAAATAGTTAATAGAAACAATGGGCCAACATGAGCCGTCTTAGATTTACCACTTCTCTGTTTGCTAGGCTTGAGCTCTGCTTTCCTATCAAAAAATTAAAAGTGAAGGTAGTGGCAAAGTTAACCAGTTGAAGATTACACAAGTGTATATGTGGTTATGTCGGCAAAGTTACTTGAGCCGTATGCGATTCATCACATATCATTATATTTCAGCTCTGCTTTCTTGTCAGTAAATTTAAATGTGAAAGCAATAGCAAATTTATTTAATTTAATTGATTATAAGAGAGGATTTGCCTCAACCTCAACCTATATTGAGAAACCTCAATAAAGTGGTGTAACTGCTTGCTGTTCTAGCTGTATATGATTATACCAGTGCTTGTGATTTATGCCAGTTGTCCGCTCGTTTCGTTATTCTCCAAGGCTTGTCATGCAGAAGACAATAATTATCTCTTTCCTTTATTGTTTATTAATTTTCTAATATATTCAGTTTGTCTTATAAAAGTTCTCTGATCGATTAAACTGTGATGATATATTAGCATAATATGCATACCTTTTAAAGTTATTGTTTGTTGGGTTAAAAGCGCGTTGATAATAATATTGTAAATGCGTAAAATGTGTGAATGCATAAATGGAATTAATGTATTAGTAGTGATAAAATTAGAATGGCAACATGAAGTAGCATAAAAGCATAGAAATAAAGTGATGAAACAAGTTGGTGAAGTAAAAATTAATGTATTAGAAATTATATTCAAAGCGATGAACTGGTGAACTACTAAGCTTAGGTATAAAATGGCTTTGGAGGCATTCGCTGTTAAGGAAAGCTCAAACAAGTGGTGCAAAATAAAGAAGATATGAATAAATGAGGTATTAACTGCTTCAAAATCAGTTGATAAATATTTTTTTTTAGTTTTAAATGATTGTTTAACTTATTAAAAAGCACTTCCTTAAGTGAATACTTAAGAAAGTAACTTTAAACAATTACTAGTAATATAATTTTATATTACAACGAATACTAAAATCTATTGCAAATTGAAAAATATATAAAGAAAGTGATCTCAAGCTATAATTCATTTATTGAAATATAATGTTTTATATTGCTCATATCCTAACTTGGACTACGTGACGTTTTGATATCATTGGCTTTGAGCCAAAAAGTGTTTAGCGCATTCGAGCGCATTAAATCTGTTTGTCATCAGATGCTTGTATGTATGTTATTGTTGCATTTTTGTAGCAATAATATTTTCTTACATACAGACTAATACAGTATATTGTTGCTCTGTACATGGCAGATTATCCAAATAACAGCTGTTCTTAGCTAATTCACTGAAATTGATTAATTACAAGAGACAATGTTTTGAAGGCGTTTGCAGTTGTTGGAAAGAATGCAAACCATGCGATTTATATACGATAGAATTTTGAAAAACCTTAGATCATTTATTTGTACGCTGTCATTTGCCGACTAAAGTTCATTTACCGACACGAGCGGACTTTGAAAGCAACAAAAGCGAAGCTCTTTTGATGCAGTAAAATAAATTTTTACTTAACGTTCGGATATTATTATAAACACTGGGTGTGCAATTTATATAATATAATATAATATATTCATTGTTGCTTTTCGCCAGTCGTCGGAGATGCACGCTAGTACTACGTAAAGTTATAGTTCGCTACTAGTTCCGACTGACAGAAAGACATCTTCTCTTACAACATCTAATAGGGTTAGATCGGTGAAATAATAATCTTTGGTCTGATAAATTCCGGGACAATTCCGACTGACTTATGGAAGAAAAGGAGGTAGAAATATTTCAACACTTTCCACTTCACTGTCGCACCTTTGCGTGATCAGGGTTGAAACAACTCCGATCTCCCACCTTCAGACAACCAGATGAGCTTTCTAAAACACCTAGGCAGATTTTTGATGGATTCAAGGCGCTTTTTCGGCGCATGATATCTAATTACTGCAGTTATTTTTCTGAATTCCCAATGGGCCCGTCCAAGTGCGATTCGCTTCTTGGGTATGAACTATAGAACCTGACCTAACCGGTCGCTTAGAAGCACCCGTCTTATCTATGGCCTTTTCCAGTAGCTATTGTCTTTCGGCAGCTATTCCAAAAACCTCCGTCACCGTTACTGCCATAAAAGAGCTTCCCCTAAAAAATCCATAAACTGTTCTGAGATGATTTAAAGATTGCCTGATCGTCCTTTTTGTCGAATTGGTTAAACATCTATGAAGTTCGGTTAGGCATCTAAGAAAGATGAAAGCACCAAATATTTAGACTTCTATGTCTTGAATGCTTATCCTCTAGGGGTAAGAATTTAGAAATTAAAAATTTTGAATTAAAAATGGCTAAAATTTACATATTATATTTATTCTTATTCGAGAGAAAATAAAGTAAGTCTAAAACTTTACATATGTATATATATAATATATATTATCCAAAAGTTTATATATGATCATTTACATTAGCACAGACTAGTACATAATTAGCTACATACATATAGTATATATAATATATATAGTATATATATAGTATAGTATAGTATAGTATAGTATATATAAGTACTTATACTTAGTATATATAAGTATACAAGTATAGTAAGTATGTGTATGTGAGAAAAACAAGCATTTCCACTTAAATATGTATATATGTATGTATCTATATATGTATGTGTGTACGTTTCAATGCAGTTTAGTGTTATTTTTGTGATTGCAAACTCATGTGCAGTGAAGTGTTGTTTATTATTATTATCGCCGTTACGTACGATTGCTATTGTTGCTGTTATTGTTGTTGTTTTTGTTACTGCCGCTGCTGGGTCGTTGTGCAGTACAGTGGCCTTGAATATGAAATAATAATCATTTACGTTTCGTTATTTTTTTGCGTTGCTTTGTTGCTATTGTTGGCACTTACTTTGTTGGGTTGGCTGTTGCTGTTGCGTTTTCCTTTTGCTTTTTCTGTTATGATGGTTGAGGAACAAAGCAAATGGCAGCAGGTATGCAACTTATGCATAGTATCTGAAATATTCATATGATTACAGTTAGTTCGATGCAAAATTTTTAATGCATGAAACAGCTAATTGGTTAATACTTTCATTAATAAATTAAGAAATAAGGTTTGTGAGGTGATAGGTGATAGTGGCGATATTTTTGCCTACGTTTATACCTACATATATATTTATATGTATATATTTATTTATTTATAGTCAAAAAAGTGCAATTGAGGTTGAGCGCGCGTTCATTGAGAATTTCTACAAATTTTGATTTTACATATTTTTGCTTTTATTATAATTGCAATTTTTCATACAAACTCTTTTAAATTAATATAATGCAAAAAAAAAAAAATATTTATATGCAAAATTTTTTTTTTATTTTTTTTTAATTTTGTTGTAAGTTTAAAATAATGAAATTATAATTAAAAAAAAATTTTTTTTTTAAACTTTCAAAATATTTCTAAAATATTGGGTTGTTCGGAAAGTCATTTCGTTTTTTTTGGGGAACATGAAAGACAGTTTTCGTATAATGAATAAATATTTTATTAAATTATATATTGGCCATTCTGGTCCAACACCTTTTGCCATCTTTCTGGCAGTAACATAATTCCCCTCTCATAAAAGTTTTGGTCCTTGCTGGCAAAAAACTCGTCCAGGTGGTTTTTGACATCTTCATTTGAGGTAAAGGTTTTGCCATCCAAAAAATTTTGCAGGGACCGGAACAAATAGTAGTCGGAAGGCGCCAGATCTGGAGAATATGGTGGATGTTGCAGTACGTCCCATTCAAGCTGTAAAAGTTTTTGGCGAGTGACCAAACTTGTGTGAGGTCTCGCATTATCCTGGTGGAACACTACACCCTTCCTGTTGATTAATTCGGGCCTCTTCTCTTTAAGTGAATCATTCAATTTGTCCAGCTGATGACAATAGACTTCTGAATTAATCGTTGTATTGTCCGGCAAAAGCTCAAAAAAAACGATTCCTTTGACATCCCACCAAACGGAGAGCATCACCTTTTTTTGGTGAATGTTGGCTTTTGACACGCTTTGAGCCGGTTCATCTTTTCTGCTCCATGACCTCTTGCGTTTAACATTGTTGTATACAACCCATTTTTCGTCCCCAGTAATAATCCGCTTCAAAAATGGATCATTTTCTAGACGTTTGAGGAGCGAATCACACACGTCAACACGACGACACAAATTTCGCTCGGTAAGGACATGGGGCACCCACACATCGAGCTTCGAGGTTAAGTCCATGCCTTTCAAATGGCCATAAACAGTTGAATTCGACAAATTTAACCTCTCACCGATCTCTCGTGTGGTGATTCGCCGATTTGCATCAACTAATGCCTTTATCGCATCTTTGTCAGCTTCGACCGGCCTTCCAGACCGTGGTGCATCTTCGACATCAAAATTGCCGGATCGAAATTTTGCAAACCAGTTCTGGCACTGGCGTACTGTTAACACGCCTTCTCCATACACATCCGTCAATTTTTTTCTCGCTTGGACAGCATTTTTACCTTTTCTGAAGTTAAAAAGTAAAATATGACGAAAATGATGCTTATTGCTCTCCATATTTAAAAAGGCACCAACCAAAAACTACTGTGTAGAATTAATAGAACTTTTTCACACACAAGCCTTGCAATATCAGCTCTCATGACATATAATGGTTATGGGGCTTAAGTGTGAAGTTAGTTTCGAAAAAACGTAATTAAGTCCTCTGGCGGGAAAAAACGAAATGACTTTCCGAACAACCCAATATTTTAAAATTATTTTCTTATGAAAAGTATTAAATTTATGAAATAAAAATTTAGTATAAACAATTAATTAAAGGTTTCAATGTAAAAATAAATTTTTTTTATTATTAAAATTATTTAAAAAAGATATTATTATTGGATGTTACAAAATTTTTTTTTCATTTACATGGATTTTTTATGTATTTTATGTTTTTTTTTATAAATTAAAAATTTTTAAATTTAAAGTTTTAAATTTTTTTTAAGGAAAATTTTCTAATGGGAAATGGAAAGAAGTATTTTTTTTAGAAAACTTTTCAAATATATTAAATTTTACTTACGGGAAGTAGCCAAATTTAAAAAAAAACATTTAGTGCAAGCAAATGATTATAAATTCCGAAGTAATTCTTTTTAACCTTTTTTTATAAAAATTTCAATACCTGGTGTCTTTATGAATTATTTAAAAATTAATATTAAACAGTTTGTATTGATATTAAAGTGATTAATAAATTAAATTAATAAGCTAATGCCAACACAATTTAGCTGCTCAGCGGCAAGTGACATTAAAACATCCGCCACTCATACGACATGGTGCACCACAACAAATTGGTGGCATTGTATATCAAAATGTTATGCAATTTTATCATGTATTAATTAATTTTTCGTTTTCGCAAAAACTCAAAAACATAAATTACATAGTACAACAAAAACGAAAGATATTATAAAAACATCAACAATTAAAATATAAATTAAATATTTATTTAGCTACCGCTATAGCCATGAAATAATTACAACCTTCAGCGGCAAATGCGGAACTTTTGTGGGTGTGTACCATTCAGCTTTGTTGTTGCTATGGCATGAGCATGAATCATTTGTCACACAATACTCTTAATGGCATCGGGCAGTCGCACAAAACCTTGCAAGCCTGTGTGTGCTTTTTATTTAATTATTAATTTACTTGCATAAATATAATATTGTTGTTGTCATTTGCATATCGCCATGCACATTTGACATTCTTTTTTATTTTTTTAACGTAATTTTATGGCATTATAGTTCAAATATATATAAAAATACACATATATGCAAATAATTATATCTGGTATTTTTCACAATTTAAATCACTCCACTTGGCGCTGCCTCGACTCGTTTTTTCATATTTGTACATTCATACATATGTAATTATGTGTGTGTGTGTACTCGCACTTATTTGTTTTCAGTGCGATTGGAGGTCATTTTACGTAAAGTTATGTACATTATTTCACTGAAACACACACCTTTCCGTGTTTGTGTGAAACTATTGTATATATGTGCGCTTACACGAAGTTATGTAATATTTTTGTTGATTTCGCTTTTCGCTTTTCGATTTTTGATTTTTTAATTTTTTTGTTGTTTGTACACAAAGAGCTAACCTTGACTCGGTTAAAGCGCTGCTTTTTCGGCTGTTTTTTCTGTTTTTTTTTTCATTATTTTTGTTTTTGTTTTTAATGTGTTTATTTTCGGAATTGTTTTGTTTACTTGTTGATTCTTTGTACTTGAGGCTACCAGCGTTCCATATGGGCTGAGAGCAGGTTTTTACATAACATTTTGTTTATGCCAATATTTTATTGGACGCTGATATTAACTATTTCAGAATGTATGTGTGTTGAATGTTTGCTTCTTTGTTTGTATTTCTTTAACTGATTAAGGAAATAGAAAAATGAGAATTTTTTATACATATTTCTTTGGATATTCAAAGTGTTTTAGAAATTTATTCAAAAATTTAATTTTTTATTCAAAAACAAATTTCTCAAAACAAATTTAGATGAAGCAACTAATGATAAATTTTAATAACTTCTTTTACTGTATCAATGTTTTTTTTTTAATATTTAAAGGGGAGAAAAAATTATAAAGGAAAGGTATTTAGGACAGAATTTCTTTTTCCTGTGAAAACCAGTAAAATTACTGAAAGCTAAATATAGTAGGGGCAAAAAATTATAAATTTCAAAACAAAACTCTTTTCAATATTTCCAAGTTAGGATTGTAATTATAGGAAAACATAACATTTTATCTTCAAAAATTAAAATTTTTGAAATTAAAAGAAAATCAGAAAACGATTTTTCTTAGAGAAAATATTAATATTTCTAAAAAATATATAAAAATATATAAAAAATATAAAAGATATATATGGTGAAAGCAAAATAAATTCTATTATCAATATAAACATATTTTAAAATATATTTAGATTTTTTTGATATGTGTTCTATAAAGTTTGTAAAAAAATATTTTCAATAAAGTTTTTTTTATGGAAAGCATCAAAATAACTACTGGAAAATTTACTATAAACAAATAATTATGAGTTTCGTATTGAAAAACTTGTATTGAAAAGTTTGCTTATAAATCACAAAAAATTTTATGGAGGAAATTTTAGAATTTTTTGCTTTATTATTTTTGAAGAAAATGGAAGTTGCAAAATTTTCCAATTTTTCTTTTAAGTATTTTCAACATTTGTTTATTTTTTTTTATTTTTTTTGTTAATTTCAATGCAAGCACTTTGAAAATTGTGCTCCAAATTTATGGAGAGTATGAAATGTGTACTAAGTTCGAAATTATTATCCATTTTATTTTATTTTTTTTTAACAAAATTGTATTTATATAAATTATAATTTTGTAAAATTTGAACTAAAATCGAGTTTATAAGCAAAATGCTTAAAATAAATTTGGTCGGTAAAGTAATTATGTGTAATTTCATTTTAATACCATGATACAAAAGTCCAATTTTTAGGTTAAGTTAAGGTCCAAACCTTAGAAAACATAAAGAGTGTATTGTAAATTATTAATATTGTTTAAAGAATGGTTTTGATTTAAAAAAAGTATATGTAATAATAAATGTATATAGTAATTATTTATATAATATTAGTTTCTGCCGTTATTTCACTTAAATATTTAAAAATATATAATTTCATCTAAATACTACTCAGCAGAAACATCACTCAATCGAACAAACATTAAACCATTTAATATAAACAAGCACATAACACTTATATACACAAAAGTTTATTTATAAATCAATGAAACAACATTTCAACATTTGAAGTTCACTGTACGTCTTTTCCTAATCAAGTTCAAGGTTAAAGCACTTTACCAACCACAATGAAACCCAATTGCGTTTTCGCATGAAAAATTATTGCAAATTTGATTAAAAAAAATTAGATACATATAAATAAGTAGAAATATGCGAATAGGTATGTACATACATATTTACATGTGTTGAGAATTGGCGCACAGCACTTTTTCTACTCAAACAGCGGGAATTAGGGTGTAGGTGCAAATGTTCATACACACCTTCTTACCTACTTATCCATCATATGCCTGAAATGCATACAGTCACAAGTCGGAATGTTTGTTTGTTAGTTTACTAAATACGTTTAAATGGCCAAGCAAATTGCCAAATCATTGTTACTCATAACAACAATAAGATTAGAGAAGTATTCAAGTCAAGTTTGTTTGTATTCTTATCTAGAGAATGTTGCTTCGTTTTATTTACTTTTGTTAAAAATCAATTGTATCATTTTGCATCAAATTTGATAATAGCCGAGAAATAAATATATAAATATAATAATATTTAATAATAATAATAATGATATAATATTATATATATATTATTATATTAATCTCTATATATAATAACAATATATATATATAAAAGTAATAATAATGATAATAATAATAATATATATATAAAAATAATAATAGTACTAATAATAATAATAATATATATACAATAAATATATACATAAATATATAAGTTATTATACTTGATCTGATCTTAGTGTTATATACCAACAATGTAGGCAATTGGACTAACCTGCATTTAATAAGCAAGAAAGAACAGTAGGAGAATTAAAATAAAGTCAATTCAACTAAACTTGAAAAGATTATTAATTAAATTAAGTTCATATAAATTAGTTTAACACATAATTAAATAGAAATTTATAATAAAAAGGTTGAATAAAGCAAATAGATTAAATTAAAATAAAATAAAAAGAGATCGGCGGAATAGAGAATAATATAAATTTAAAAAAATTAATTATATTTAAAAAAATAATTAAATCAAAAATTAAATAAATTAAGCATAATAAAGAAAATTCAAATTCATATTAATATTGATACTCATACTCATACTTATATTCATACTCATATTCATACTCATATTCATTTAAAGTGAATAATTAAAGTAAAATTAAATATAATTAAGCACAATGAATACAAATCACATTCATATTAATATTGATACTCATACTCATATTCATACTTACTCAAACTCTCTTACATTCATACCCATATTCATTTAAATTGAATAATTGATTTTTCAATGCATATTCCTACTCACATGCCTGATTATATCCATATTCATACTCTTCTTCATACTCATACTTATATTTACACTTCTTACTCACATTCATAACCATATTCATTTAAATTCAATAATTAAATATTATTACAAACGTAAGTGATCTAAGTAAAAAATTTTTTGATTTATATACATATTCATAATTATACTCATATTCTTATACATATGCAATTTATATTCCTACTTACATTCATGTTTATACTTATATTAATTCTCACTTACTTAGATCGATAAATGTTCTTTCAATTCAATTAAATTAATTAATTTAATTTTAAAACTTGATTGATCGAAATACCCTATATGCGTCAGAATATTATCTTCAAAGTACTATCAGCAATTCTTGCTGTTTCGCACACTTCACCCAAAAAAACTTAGTCATAATCGTTATCGCTAACCAAAAGCAACACAACAGATGTTTATTGTTGTTGAATCGAAGAGAAAACAACCACACAAAGCGCACAACTATGTGTTAAACATGCAAGCAAACAAAAAAGAGAAACAATGACATACTTTCAATATTGTTTGAAGTAGAGCAGAGAAAGCTAAGAAATAAGTTGCAAAAAATGAGTAGCGCAACTTTACTAAGAATTAATTTGCAAATAAGAATAGTAATATGTTGCTCAAAGCTAGCGCTTAATTTTGCATGAAAGAACTACATAAAGAAGTGTCATCAGTTTCGTTACAATTTCTCAGACAGAAACTACACTCGCATTTATTGACCTTTGAACCGTCAGCATTTACTGAGCATTAACATTAATGCGCCTGCAGGGTAGTTCCACTCAACTTTGCTCTTTTGCACTTCAACGACAGTGTATTTATGTCCCCCCAGGTAGTTCAGCAGCCTGACAACACCACACGCTTTCGCACCACATAGTACAACAGACACTCTTTGAGCATTTCACAAGTCGCCGCAAAATGCTGTCAGTTCTGAAAGTACACGCGCTCCCCACCACCGCCAGCTCCAGCTGGTTCTGAGCATACATACATACATACATGAGTAAGTCATCCGCACACTGCGCTTGCTCACTCCCCACTGCGCTCACCCAAACAATTTCACATTTTCCCTTTAGCCATTTATGCCTGCCTAGCCGGTCAATCACCTCACATTTGCGTCAAAATGCTCATTATAAAATGAGATGAAATGAAATGAAGCGAGTGGAAACGAAATGGCATGGAATGCCAGCAACTTGTTCGAAATGGTAGTGGAACATAAAGAATTGCAAAATTGAAACACGCTTTGGCTCGCGTGCACCGCTGCTTTGGCTACGAAGTGCGTGTGTGTTTGTGTGTGAGCGCCGAGAACAGCCAGCGACTAACAGCGGGTTGCTCTCGCCAAGCAACGTTTGTTTGGCGTGTAAACATTCATATGTATATGCTGTATATGCCGTAGATATTTGTTCATGGTTTCAACGCTCCGTATGTTGTTGTTTTTTAGCGATAAGCTTCGGCACACTTGTAAAAAATAATATTAAAATTGTTGTGAGAATTTTTATATTCCCACAAGCACTTGTTCTTGTTTTTGTTGCTTTTTGCCACATTTTGTTTTTTTTTTTTTTTTGATTTCTCTAGTCGCCTACTTTTTCTTGGATTTATTATTTTTTATACATTCCAACGCAATGAACAACATTATCCCACTAGTCTCCCCATTAGGGGTTTGCTTAAAAATTTTCAAATCTGTTTGCATTTAGTCAAAAGGTTTAGCATTCATTAAAAGTATTTTGAATACAGAACATCTGCAAATAAGTATAACAAATATTCGAAACTCTTCTTACTTTGTTCAATATCTTGCCTTTATTTTCCTCACCGGTTTTACCGTCTTTGTCTCGCCATCCAACAAGCGTCAATGCCTTACTTTGCATATTCTTTAGTTGATTTATTCACAACCGCTTTGAAAATCTACTGAACGGAAGACATTCTCCAATACGGCCTCGTTGCTTACGTGCGCATCTTCAGTTCACTAAATTTTTTGCCATCACCTTCTTCTTTAAAATTATGTATTTATTCATTGCTACATTTATTCATGCGTTGCCTTTGCAAATTCTTTACATAACAGCAATAGTTAGTATATTTTTAGTGTGCTGTATTTGTTGGAATTATAAAACGTTTAAAATTTGCATGACATTAAAAGAGGCGCACAACTTTCGATTCGGTGGTTGCTCATACGCCATGGTGTGCTTCATGCTGGAATAATGTTAATTGTGCAAATTGCCTTGTTTGTTTTGAAAACCTAATGACTGCAATGCAAAAACGCAGGAATCTTTGTATATTCTTATATTTAGTGATAATTTTAGCATGCTTTATAAATTACACTAGGTAACAAAAGAAAAAAATTTGAATTTCAAAAAAAACATAAAAAATTAAAAAATAATAATAATCTTGAAGGCAATTTTTGAACCTATGATATAAATGAGCATATAATTTTGGTGATAAGACAAATTAATTTCAAGTTCTAACTATCGATTGCAGCAGTCTGAGCTTGCATGTTCACTGCCATATAACGATTTTTTTGCTATTGAAATGTTTTGTTTAAAAGGTTTGGTAAAAAATAATAAGTCATGTTTAAAATTTATCGACAATGTTTCGTCCTCAGAAATTTTTAACACATTTTGTAATAAATAACTTCCCGATTCAGTTTAACCATTTTACATTCAGAGGTGGTCTAGTTGCCCGCTTTTATATAAAACGTGCCAAAATATTACAATAATACACTAATCTAAACTTTTTCTTGAAAATATATGATTGATAGCAAATCCACAAAATTTTAAAATGAAAAAATTCTGCTAACCTGTATATTTTTTCTTTTGAATGTCAACTCTAGACAATTTATTTAAAACATGCTTTCGATTTTTTTAATATTATAATAGAATTTTTCCCTTAAATATTTTACATAATTTTAACTTCCTTAGTATGACAACTCTAGTCAATTATAAAAGTAATACCGCATACATAATTTAAAATAGATCATATTTTAGCTATCATAGTTATTTACTGTAAGCGATAAGACAGGCTTAATACTTAATAGCCGATAATACTTCCAAAGATATTTTAAATGTATACATACAATATTTTTTGCAATCTAATCACTTTATGTTATTACTTCTTAATTATTTTTAAAATTAAGAGCTCTCCTCTTAACGTAAACATATTTATTTAATAAAATTTGAAACAGCAAAATCCTAACAATAAATTATTTACTATTTTTGCTGACTTGTAGAATAAATAATTATTTCTGACGAAATATAATATAGCAAATAATCTATCAAATAAGCTTGGTAAGTCCCAATATACTTACACTTGCAAATATTTATCTATGACTTAACAGCGATAACGAAAAGAAACAATAAATAAATCTGACGACTTATGCAAATTAGTAGAAATTAATAACATAATATTAGCTAACTCAAGCGCCATTTGTGTTTATCAGCAACTTCATTACTCTTTAATTGTGCAATAACGACTTTAATGGCTGAACAGGTTTCAAACTTATGAAGCTATTAAAACACCATTTTCAATAAAAAATAACTTTTATTTTTTTATTTTTTTTTACTAAAAGTATTCATATGCCATGCATATGTATTTACCTTAGTAATTTTACTATACCTTTTTTTTACTATAAATAACTGTACTATAAATATTTTAGCTGTTTAATACCAATAATTGACTGCCTACATATTCACTTATTGGCGTCATTTCCTGTTCAATATTTTCAATAATTTATCGGAGCGCTCAAATTGCTCGTAATGCGCCGTTATTGGTGGCAGGTACATCGACTCACCTACATCAATAAATAAATTATTACACACAGTGACATTTGTTGCTATAGCTGTTATGCAACAATAATCTATATACTCGAGTTCAAGAGTGCCAGTAAATCAGTATTTTGTTGTTGGTTATGTCGGCTTTTGCACAGTAATTTTCAAGCTATTTTATTGTCGCCAAATATTTTGCAAAAATGCCTGCAATTGTGCAGACAAAGACTTCATATGTGAAACACAAATAAACACATGCATTTATACATGTATTATATACATATTGAGACATCAGCCATGTCTCTTTCTGCACTGCTTACGGGAAAGAGAAAAATAAATTACCCAAATAATTTCGTCATAAAATGTTACTTGTCAATAGAAATTAAAGTTATTTAAATATTTGCTCTTCCTCATTATTTAATTATATTTTCTTTTTTCATAAACATTGATTTTTATGCGCGATTTTTGTAGGATAGTAGTGAAGCAATATCCATTAAATAGACTTTAACTTTAGATGAACCGCTGCCTAAGGTTTAACAAAAATAGATGGATAAATTTTCCTGATATATGCTTTTGATCTGACTTTTGGGTATATTGTTACCCCATTTGCAAAGCGTTTTCCAGCGTCAAGGGTTTTCCTCCAATATGGAACCAATAACGTTTTCAACTGGTCAGTCTCAACTGGTTTGTCAGGAATTACCCTCGATTTAACCTCATGAAAAGTCTAACGGAATTCAAACACATGACTTATATTGTCAATTTGAAAACGCATTTTTTGATATGAAACCAGTCACCACTTGGTTCTTTGCTCATACCCTATGATATTTTTGACGCCCTGCCAAAACCATTTAGCAAAGGAATGTAGGTTTGCCGTACAGAACCCGGGATAGGTAATAAATTTCTACGATTTTAAATTGTGTTACATTGTAGGACTTTGTATGATAATTGGTCAAAGTATGCTAAAAATAAATGTCAAATACATGTGTTTACTTTGACGGCTTATTTGACTGAGAGAGCTATCCCTCTAGGAAATTCTACATATCCGACAATGTAGAATGACGAAAATATAACTCAGATTTTCATTCTGTTAATTTAAATATATATAACAATAACTTAAACGACTAAATTTTAAGAAAACTTAAATCAAAAACGCATATTGGATTAAATCTCTAAGCAATATTAAATTTTAATTAAATAGCTTATTATAGCATTATTAAAATAGCTTAAATGGACACAAAAATTCAATTTATTTTTAATGTAAAAATTCAAATTTTACTTAATTTTTTATTTTTT
The DNA here is from genome assembly GCA_021498325.1 of Bactrocera minax. NCBI lineage: Eukaryota > Metazoa > Arthropoda > Insecta > Diptera > Tephritidae > Bactrocera > Bactrocera minax. The sequence goes on from JAKEEE010000001.1 coordinate 8,669,433, forward strand.
TTATTTTGGTATCAGAAATTTTGACTTATTAACACTTGTGCAATTATACCATTATTTTTTGAGTGAATATTTATTTATTTTTAAGTTTTGGATTTTTTATATTTTATTTACACACTCTGCTTTGTACTTGCTTTGTTATCACCTTAATCCGTTGTACTATCGCTTTGACACCTTACTGGCCTGTTGCTCCAATTATTTAAACATAAAAGAATGTTGTTTGATAGGCAGTTCAATGAATGCCGTCTTTTTGAATTTAGTATTAATTTTTATAAAAAGTTTCAGTGAGTGCAATAATATTATGTAATCAATCTCTCAGTTTCGTGTGACTCGGGACTTTTATAGCTTACTTATCAACTAGTCTGATACTGTTAACCAACATTATGAAAATGGGAAAAAAAAATTTTTGATTTAATTACTTTTTATGATCTAAAATTTTAGGATTTTTTTAAATATTTTTATTTTTATTTTTTAAATTTTGATTTTTTATTTAAAAAAAATTTTTTTTTTTATTCTGCTTACATTTTCTTTACTGCACCTAAATGTTTTTGCTATTAAAGAGAAAAGCTTTCTACAATAATTTTTTCTGTTTCATAACACTAAGTCACTAACTTCGCAAATGGGTGTCCACTTAAAATTATTATCCGCTGTAAATAAGCGAACATCGTTTTCTCATTGCCAGCTGTTTATTGTTTATTTTTCATGCTGTTGAATTCAAAAAGCATTTACACAGCCACACGCATATGCCGCACTTCCTCTCAACCTCTCAACCGCACACTGTACTCGGCTGACCGTCGGCAACCTCAATTCAACTTAAGTAAATACACATATTCGGTATAAACAAAAGCAATGAGAACAACTAATTAAGAATAATATGGGCAATAAATAGCACAAGAAGCCATGGTATAGAGCAGCCACAAGTCGAAATTTCCGGCGTCGCTGCTGAGTTGCTTGTCGGTTGTGGGTTTTGTGGCCTGTCATTGTTTACTTAGAGATAATTTCACTTGTTTCTGCGCCGCTCGCTGCTGTACGAAACATTTGAGCGCCCTCTGAAAAATAAAAAATGATTTGTGGTCACAAAAGAATTATGTATGTGCATACTTTCTTTTTTTATTTCCCGCTGTTTCTCCTATCTGAACTGATACAAATGTGGCATGGTGTAGACATTCGCATTGTTTTCGTTTATTTTTCGATTTTTACTTAAAATGTAGACAGCTTGATAAGGCGAATTAAAGCGAATTCTGTGCGGCGGCACGGCAAATTGACAAAGGGCCACTGAGTACTGAGTGTTTGCTTAACTTAACTGTTTCTTGTAATACTTTCATGGGCTCGTGCATAATTACAGTTAATTGCACATTGCTTAAGTTGCGGTTTATTTGCTTACTGGGAGATCGTTGTGGGAAAGAAGCATTTTTTAAGCATAGAATAAGCAATATGAAAAATAAATAAATACAAATGTTTATACACATGAATAACAGCAAACATAAAATAGATATTAAATATGGTCTAATATTTTTTTACAAACGACTATACCCACTTGATGTTTTATAGAACTTCTTTAGCAGGAAAATTTTGGCAATCCTAAACAAAATATTTTTAACAATAATAAACTTGGCCAGTTTTCGAACAAAATCCAATTGAGACGGACAATATTCATTATATAAATTAAATTTAAATGTATGTGGCAACCTTATACAGACATGTATATACATATATCTATATAAATTTAATAGCGTTATTGTAAGGGTTAATTGCAGTTATATATAAACAGGTCCCTTTCAAACTGGCAACCTTATATGTATTATATTATATATGATTACGTGGTTATATAAAATTAATTCTATTTTCATGTATAAAATATTTCTAATTGAACGGGTCACATTTATTGCATAAATATTCCTTCAGTTATAATGAAAATAATATTTTAAACATAGCAACCCCATGGCGATTTATTTATTTGTTATCTTAAAAGAAATGTATTTAAACAAATTTCCTTTTACATGCAAATTTATATAAATGTATTATATATGTGGATAGCAACCATATTGACGTATTTTTGTTGTATTTTTATTATGTTGGTACTTTTTTTTAAATTTTCATTGCTAACATACTAGAAAAATAATACATCAAAAATTTTTATTTTATATTTACACATATGTGGCAACACCAATAATTTGTTTGCTTGTACTTGCACTTTTTCTTATTTTAATTTTCCACTTTTTTATGAAACATAATTTTTTGAAATCGAAAATTATTTTAATTAAAAAGTATATATTAGCTAGAAAATTTCATGTTTTTGAATTAAGCATTTATTAAACCCGCCGTGCATTATTTCCAACTTGTTTATAAAATTTCACATTTTTACAGCAATATTACCCACAATGTCCAAATTCTAACACTCACTCGTAAAAATTTTTAATGCCATTTCCAAGGTTTATACTACCGCATAACCAACCTTCCACAATTTTTCTACAGTTCTCCCCTCTTCCCAGAAAAACTGTGACCACTTACACAGTGCAGAGTGCCCGTGTAAAGGCACTCATTCGTAAAGCATACCTACTGCTGTATTTGCATGCCATGCATATTCATGAGTATTGGCTACTGGAATTGTTGGCCGTTTATTTTTCCTTGCAAATTAAGCACAAACATACACACACACACACATGTAACACACATGTTTGTCAATAAAAAGTGTGCCAATAACAGCGGTTGATAACAGAGCGTAGCCAGTAAAAAAGCAATAACATCGCGAGCAAAGACAACAACTTCCATTCATAATCACAAACGTAACAATAGCAGCGAGTGAAGAAGCATAGTACAAAATTTACAACAACATACACGAGTTGCGTAATGTTATGCAGTGCTGCTGAGCATCTCTCATGCTCTTCCAAAGGCTCTCAGACCGCTACAACTGGTTTAACATAGTTGTGGTTTCTGTAAAAGAGTTCATTTCTCTTTGTTGTTAGCTGACTGTAAACGTGCTGTTATGTTAGAAATTAACATTTATTGAAATTTTTTGCAGTTCTGAAGCGAAATTTTTGTTATAGCATCAAAAGAGCCGCTACATATTTAACCCTGATAAAGAATCATATAAAATCTTGCATAATTATTACATTTAAACCGAAAATGCATGGAAATATTTTGTTATGTGTTATGCATTTGCAGAAGTGTCATGCAATTTTGGTCAAATATATTTAGATAGAGAATTTATATAATTTACATCAGAATTGTGCAGGTGTATATAGATAATATGTTGCTATAAATAAAATCTGGCGTACGTGACTTTATGCACGAAGTTCGTGCTAGAAAATAATGTGAGGAAGATGTTGTTTTTAAAGTGCGCATCATTTTATATAAAGAAATCAACTCATGTTTATGGAAGTAATTAAGCATCTGTTAAGAATCTAATTGTCAGTTGATTACTAATATGAGTATAATATGTGTGAAAGGTTTGGGGCTTGGAGGATTTGTTTGAAAACTTTAAAGTGTTAAGCTGTTTTGTCCTTAAAAAACAAATTTAGAAAATGCTACTACTATACTAGCTACTATAATTGAAAATACAGTTAAAAAGTGAGTTTAAATCTTGACCTTACTTCGGATTTTCTCTTTTTAATCTTCTTGCTCCATAGCAATTGTAATCTGATGTCATCACTGATTTCATCGTTTCATTTCATATGTACTAATTTGAATTAATATTAATAAATAATTAAATATATAATAACAATAACAATAATAACAATAAAATAAACAAAAACCATCAACAATAACAAATCAAACTCGGCAACTATCTTGTGTTACCAGCATTAAGAGACCCATTCCTTGTCAAAGATTTATTTTGAAGTAATTAATATGTCTACCAAGTGTCCAGTTATCATAAGATATAATTTTATTTTTTTTTTTTACTCAGGAACTCGATTTTTAGTTACTAAATTGAAATTTTGTGTATGTAAACTTCCCAACACTGAGCACTACGCCAGCAAGTACATGACAAAGTAATTCTATATTGAATAGAATTAACCGATATAAAGTTTTCCGTGCCGAAATGTAGGCAACGGAATCTCAATATTTGTATATAAATTAGGTTATTGGAAGCTGATTTCACGAAAACAGACACTATTGTAATTCCGACACCCAAAAGCTTCTGCTTAAACCCATTAACTTTTCATAGTTTTTTAAGTAGAAGATTTCTGTAGTTTTTTTTTCACTTTAGGTGGAAGTGTAGACAATATGAGCTCATTATTGGCAATTTTTTTTAGTTCAATGCAACTCTACTAGCGATCAAATTGTATTTCTGTTATGAACAATGTGAAAATCCCTAAACTTTTCAAAGGCGGGTTAAAGATGAGAATCTCACTCAATCATATTAGAATACGAATAGAAGAAATTGTTGGACGAAGGAATAACATTCTGTTCTTTTTATAGCTATTTATGCTTTGCATACGCCTAAATGTAGGCAAAGGTTTGTCACTGTTAACAGTTTAATCAAAAATATATTTTTTTTATTTTGATGATTTTTGTTTAAGCATATGTAGCTGCTGAGATGATAACAATCTGCTGAGGGGCTACAATTTCTTCTGAATACTTTTGATTATACATTTTTCTTTTGTTTATAAAATATTCTACATTTCACTTGGCACCGAAATGTAGGCAATGTGTACTAATGATTCCAATTTAAAATAATCAACAAAACATTTTAATATTTTTCAGGTAGATTTAAATAAATTTTGATAGCTTTTCTCACGACTGAAAGAGTAAATTCCAACTATTAATTGACACTTTTGAAATAAAAAGAAAATAAAAAAAGTAGAAAACATAAAATAATGGATGGCTATCTCAATTAAATAAATGAATGAACTTTGAGGCAATCTCCTGAGTAACCCAAATGTGTGCAATATATGCAATCCATTCATTCGAGAAAAGCGCCACTATCGACAATTTTATATAACATATGTGTTATTGCTTTCAATTTATGCAAATATTCCAATAACTTTGCTTCGTAATCGCTAAGCTTCTTTAAATTTATGTAAGTAGGCGCATTGCTTATTTCATATGGTCGCTCATTTCATATACTGATGTTCCCAAAGGCATTTTGATAATAGCATACAAAACGAATAAATTATTCTTGCATTGCAAATGTGTTTTGTAGAATCTTTTCCGACTAATTACGTATACGCAGCGCGCTCGGTTTGCATAAAAATAAACTAATTCGCATAAAATCGCACATTAACACACATACACACAGACAAATAGCTACTACACGGACGAGGCAATAACTAAATCTACCTTTACTTCCACGAATGTCACCGCCTCTAATTGAAAACCTACACACTTACACATGTAACAAAATCCGTCTTAAATAACAGCGGCATCGTCATGAAACCGGTTGCGCTAAGCGACGCGACCTCAACGACGCACGTATGCAATAGGGACGACAAAAACGAAAACTAACTTACATAAAATATAAAGAACAACAGTGTGAAATGCAATCAATGAACAAATAATAAAAATGCACATATGTAAGCAATCAACGCTAAGGCATATATAAATCGTTTATGACGACATGCGCGCTGTGCTCGCTTATTGCACAAATGTAAGCGAACGCGCGACCGGCTTCAAGCGCTCCAAGCACGGCAGGCGACGCAACAAGGCATGCGGCAATCGCTTGTGTAATAGGGGTATTGCATTTGTTGGCGCCGATGTAATCGCACAGCCAACGAGCGCGCATCGTTGTAAGCGTAACAGGATTGCGGTAGCTATCTTGTGGGTGGTGGGTGGCTCGCGGTGCGCGCGCTCAAATTGCTAGCGCGCAATAGACAGACAATTACTTTGCCACAAACGCTGGTGATGGGTGGCGCTAGCAAACAACAAGCAATCGTTGATTGTCGTCAATTTGCACATTCGCGCAGTAGCATCTACAGGGCGCGCGCTCGCCGCTTGACGCAGTGCCGGCAACAAAGCCTTATAAAACGCAACAATTTAGTTGAAGAATAGCAAACAAATCGAATAAATTATTCTAAAAATTACCTTAACAAATGATGAATGTGGAAAATTATTCGGTTTTTTGCGCACTGAAATTATAACATGCAATATTGTATCTGCATGCTGCTTCTTGCGCGTGCTCGTTTTTAAGTGACGCTAAATAGCGCGTGGACGTAAGAGCATTTACATCCACAACAATTTACCACGTTGACCACATAAAAACGCGCGCTTTAGTTATTTGTTTTTACTTTAATTGTTTATTTTGTGTTTGCTGTTGTTTTTGTATGTTTAGCGTAATGAGTGCGAAATGTATTCTAACCATATTTCGCAAGCATAAGTGGCCATACCGCTCGATGTTATTTTATTTATATAATTTTCCACGACATTTCATGATTGCACCCACCAGTATTTGTTGGCAATGCGTCAAGTACCGGCTGCTAATTGTCGTCGCGCCATCGCCTCCGCCACACCTCTGTTCGTCTGCGGCGCCTAGCGCGGTGCGTTCATGGGCTTCACTGTCAGCTACTCAAATATTGACGGCGCGTATTTCCGTCCATTCAGAAGGTTCATTTCTACAATTTAGTATGTACGCGCGTGTGTACGCGCCCACCCGGTACGTCATATTTGGCTAACACAACAATAAGTGCGCTTATTAGATATTTTTGGCATCTCCATTTAAATAGGCACTAATTAAAGATTTTCCTTGCCATTTTCATTTGACGTGACAGACTCTGTGGTCACTCCATACTTTTTTCAATGTACGTTTTTTTCGATTTCGAGGCTAAAAAAATCATTTTTCTTTATTTAAATACATTTGACCTAAGTAAGGGTAAAATCTTCTCCATTTATTATATATTTCTTCTTTTTATTTTTTCAGCGCCCGCTAATTTTAAAAGTTTATTACTACGCGCCGAAGTTCTGCGCAAGCTCAATCATTTTCAGAGCTCTTTGGCCGATGTTGAGAACGCACTGAAGATACGTCACACTTCAGCAAAAGTAAGTCTTATATCAAGCGCTTTATAAAATTTTTATAAATAACCGAGTACTTTATTATAAATTTTATTTACTTTAGGCTCATTATCTACGAGCTCTGGCTTTGTGTGATCTAGGGCGTTGCGATGAGGCACTGTACGATAATTGTCTGGCCATTAGTCTCGACAGGGACACATTACTCACTAGTTCGGAACTATTTCAACATGATCTCGCAAAGGTAAGACAGAAAGTTTGTCAGGCATCCCAATTTTAAGAAGTGGATCTAAATTTTGAGGTTAGGGTTTGAAGCTAGAAGAAGAATGTTAAGCCTCAGGAAGGTGCAGATGTATTTCTTTGTAATATATACATCTTTCCGTACTTTCGAATTATAAGAGAATCTGGTTCACTTATATAGGGGCTTGATTAAGCTCGGGACGCAATTTGAAGCCTTCACAAAGAGTTAACCAACCCTCGATAATTATGAAAAAGTTTAATCCAGTCCTTAAATTTCTGAAAGAGCCTCGATTTTTGATTACTTTCACCTTAAATTCAAAATTTAGATATATCACAACACATACAATCTCTTCGTGCGCTTATGGAATGGAATCAATTTTGTCTCATTGATCGACCAAAATCAAAAAGATCGACGAGATACCAGAAACTTTCCAAAGACAATTAAATGAAATATAATATTTCCTTTCAGAATTTGCAGAAACTTCTCGCCCAAACCCCGAAAAGCAAATCGCTGCTACAGCGTACCTTCAGTTCGGCCGCCGCTGTGGCCGCAGTCCCTTACAAACTTCTCGCCGCGGAGCAACAATTGCGTCGACGCAAACAAATCGCTCTGCTGAGCAATGCTAATGGCGATCATCTGAGTTCTTACGACGAGGAATTCATACCCTATGACAGTAATAAATGTGATATTGTCGCAGATAGCGACTATCTGACACCAATGGATGGCGCAATATCTGGCGTGGGTGGTGTCGGTGATGGTGATGATGTCGGCGGTGGCAGCGGCAACATTTCCGGCTATATCTCAGGTCTCGGCAACACGCTGATGGATAAGCGTTGCTTCATCTACGCGGGTATGGAGAAGCACTTCGACATTGAGCTGCGACGACAAGCATCGCGTAAACACTTCCGCCGGAAATGGACACCCAAAGAAACAGAACTGGTGCCCACATTGAGTTCGTCGCTGGAAGAGGTGCACTACAGTGCGTTGTTTCGCAGCACTTTGGAACGTGCGAAGCAAGAGCTGCAGCGGCTGAAAAGTAAGTATTTGGTTATTGAAAGAAGCAGTGTTCATTTTATAATGGAATTTTGTTTGTCAGAGCTCGATTTGGCCAATGGTGCGCCGCAGAAGCAAGCGCTGCAAGTGCCGACCGGTCTTGTGGATGCCAGTGATTTTGATTGTGTGCTGTGTTGCCGCAGCTTCTGGAAGCCGGTGGTGACGCCATGCGGTCACACCTACTGCCGGGTATGCTTGGATCGTTGCATGGATTACACCTCCTCGTGTCCATTGTGCATGTCGCCACTTGTGGAACCAAATGTCAATAACATGTATCAGGGCTCATCCTCGCCCGTTCCCTTCATTGTGGCCAAGCGGCCTGTGACCAAATTTCTTGAAGCCGCAATGAAACGATTCATTCCAGACAACTACGAGAAGCGTTTCCAACAAGAGATCGATTTGGAGCCATCGGTGCCGGTCTTCATCTGTACAACCGCCTTCCCTTACGTACCCTGCCCGCTATTCGTGTATGAGCCACGCTATCGGCTAATGGTGCGACGCGCTGTCGAATCGGGTGAGAAGCAATTTGGTATTGTGCAGCCGAATAGCGGTAAATCGCGTTACTTCGATGTCGGCACAATGCTGGACATACGTGACTGTGTGCTGCTCGGTGATGGCTGCTCTATACTCAGCACGGTGGGCTGCAAGCGCTTTAAAATTCTAGCACGTAACGAGAAGGACGGCTACGAGACCGCCAAAGTGGAGTATATCTACGACGAAACCATACCCGATGAGCTGGTGAAGACGGTAAACAATATGCATGCGATCGTTTTGGCGAAAGCCATCGATTGGTTCGAAAGTCTCAGCACGGAACTGAAGCAAGAGATATTGCAGAGCCTGGGCGAGATGCCAGCGGTGGAGGAGAACTGGGAGACAATCGCCGATGGTCCGGCGTGGGCATGGTGGATCATTGCATTGCTGCCGCTCAATCAGCAATTGAAGGTAAGTGCTGCACACTCATACATCCTATACTCGGAAGACCTTATATGACCTCATATGTTCCCCTTCTATCACAGGTTGATATTCTGGCCACGACATCGCTGGAGAAGCGGCTGCGCGCCATCGAAAAGACCTTAGACTACATGTCTGGCACTTTACGACGTACGCAACAAAATGACTGCAGCGTTGTGGTGCCACAGCAGCAGCAGCAACAGCAACAACAACAGCAACAGCAATTACAACAAGAGCAACAAGAAGATTGTGAGCTTGAGCTGCCGCAAATTGATGAATGTTGCCAGCGCACAACCACCAATGCGCTGCGCACTGTCAATGGTGAACCGCATCATCACCACCATCACCATCATCATCACCACCATCATCATCACCATCATCATCATCACGCCAACAGCAGTGAACAACAACAATTATTGATGTAGTGTTGCCCAGGCTGTAAGGGACTCTCAGCAGTAGAGAGATGCGAGGGGCATATAATTTGCGAGAGGAGGAAATTATTGCGCGCAGCTGGAAATGCATCAACAAATACCAAAAGCTTTAAAGAAATCTGAAAATTAATTAACACACAAACACTTGAAAATCATAAAAATATAAGTAGCGCATTGCGCATGTGCAACATCTGTGCACCTTCAGAAAACACATATTAAACACATTTACACACACACACACACACACTGCAATGTTGCGGTCGTCTTCTATATAAAGTGGCAACACCTAGTTTAAGTTTTCCTAATATTTTTTGTAATAATACTATGTATATATGTATAAGTGATGTAGTTACCAGAAATTAATCTGATATATGTAAGTTTGCGTGTAACTGTGTCAGTTATAAGTAAATGAGTTCAATGTCGTTTAAACAGTTTTAGCATTGTAATCTAATTACTTGTCTTAGTCTTATACCATTTCAAATGAGGGAATTTATAAAAAAAACCTTACACAATAAACGAAAGTGAAGAAAGTTTATCGAATTAACAGTTGAGAAACATAAAAAAAAATATTGAAGATAATTTTAATGTGCAGAAACTCTATAAGAAACTAATTGTTTGGCGGCCAAATACGGCAAAAATGAGTAAATTAATAGAAAAAAATATTTATATAATGAGCAAGTAGTGACTTGATGTGTGATTGTATTGTACACAGTAGTGATTCTATACCGAGAATTTCAAATTATAAACGTAAAACATCTATATGTGTGTGTGTATAGAGTTAACTATGTGTGTAGTTATGTTGTAAAGCAACATATTTAATTGAAAATATTACGAAACATGCAAAATGTTGACGAGCAGTGTGTTAAGAAAGTATTTGTTTATAAATTGTGCGCTGAATGTAGATATTTTATTTCCGCTAAAGAGAGTACAAAATATTTTGGTGTGTTGAGAATGTTTATGCATAGATTAAATGACACTTTTTTATTTGTAAATACTTGATTTTTCACTTTTATATGCAAATATATGAAATTTAAATATAAATTTCCATTCTTTTGTTTTTTTGTTTTTTAAGAAAATAATTCACTTGTGTCCGCCTTCCTAGCATTATAAACTAAAAATATTTTTTTATTAAAACATCTGTAAAGAAAAAGTTGAAAATATTTCATAATTATTTCAATTGTTTTGTTTAAACTTAGCAATATTTCTAAAATTAATAATTAATTAATAAAAATAATTTTTTAAATTTATTTCTAATGCAAAAATTTGCAATGCAAACAGAAAGAAAGAAAAAGAAATAAAGACTTTAATTAACCATACTTCAAATGTTAAACTATATCTTATGCAAAAGTTGAATAAATCTTTCTCTTTTAATTTTCATTTTAATAAATTTTTGCTGCTTTTATATAAAATATTGAATTAATGTATTTAAAAAATATCGCCAAACTCTTCTTTTCTTACATCCTTCACGGCATTTGTCCAAACCTTTTTTTCAGCTCCGATTTCGTTTTCAACTTACAATATTAACACATTTTTTAATATATTGGTCTACCCAGTCTTTAATTGCATTCAGTAAAATATTAAATTCTGTACAATAAACCATCGTACGGACCGTTACACCAATCTTAGAAACACCAGGTGTAATTATATAACTACAAACTCACAAATTAAGCGGTATAACAAAATATACAAATACAACTAGAACTAATTTAGTAAATTTATAACCACTATATGAAGAAAATACTATTTTCTTTACCTACTCGAAATAAAATCAAATCTATAAACAGCTAAATTTATGTAGATAGTAATTTTGAATGCAGATAATATATTAAAGTGGTGTTTCAGACAGTTCTTTAATTGAGTCAATTAAAATTTGTTATATATATGCATAAATGTAGACGATTTTCTAATTGATTCAATTAACATATTTTAACTACATGTTTAAGTGTAAACAATTAGCTAATTGAGTTAATTAACATATTGTGTCAATATGCGCAAATGGAGACAATTTGCTAATTTACTAAATTAAGGCGCTGTCTGAAAAGCCTATTAGCTATGTATAACCAATGTAGCTGTGTATGTATGTGGTAGTGCTGTGGTGTTTTTATCGTCATGTTGTTGCATGTTTGAATTTATATAGTGAATCTTTGCGGTAATAAATTCGTTTCTTTAAAAAAAAAAGAAACTACCATAAATTGTAAAATATTAACTCGAAAGAAAATTTAAAAAAATATGCTACAACCAATAAGCACAGCAAATTCAGTCAACAAAAACTAAAATAAATAATTCCAGTAAATTTCTTAAACATTCCGTAAAATAAAATTATAAAATTTTTTCTTTTTAAATACTGAAGAAGGTGTTGGAAGTGGTGATAAATTTTATAAAATTTAATTTAAGTTTAAATTAATTTCACATCATGGAAAAAAAACTAAATTTACCACATATTTTTAATTTATAATTTGAAGAAAAAATAATGTAATAATAATGAAATACAAATTTCTTCAAAAAATACAAAACAACATTACACGAAAATTAAAAATTTTCTCCGTTGAAAATTAACTTTTACGTCTAAAAAAATTTATAAAATTTTGCCACACGCCAAACTTTCTTCGGTTACTTAAACATACAAAATATATAAATACAAACATTTAATAATAAATTAACAAAAATAATACATAAATTTCTTTAAAGTACTACACAGCAAATAAAAGTGAAAAAATGGTTTCGAACAATAGTAAAAGTCAACACCGATTTTGTTTTTAGGCAATTTCGATTTACAAACAAACTAAAGGATAAATTTCGAAAATTCATATCGGATGTTATAAGCCGAAGGGCAATAGCAATAGCTTTAAATCGAAAAAACGAGTATTATATAACTGTTTAGAAATGATGATTTGGAAAAACCAAAAAGGAAAAATAGCGCACGCAAAATAAATTTAAAGAAATATATAACAGCAACAACAATAAAATGTGTGACAAAAATTTTTTATTAAGAATACTATCAAATTCACAAAAAAAAAATTAAAAATAACGCATAAAGCAAAAATTTACATGAGAATAAATAAACATAAAAGAGTATGTGTTTAAAGCAACAAATTCGTAGAAATTTGTATGAGCAGTTTAAAACAAAAAAAAAGTGAAAGTTTATTATTTCAAACAAACAAAAAAAAAAAATCATGTAATGCTGGAAATGTATGACAATCTCCAACTGATAACAAAATATAATGAGAAAACACTTGTAACTCACAACAAATAGTTAAACACATACAAAAAAAGTGAGAATAAAGAAAAATAACTAAAACTATTTGCAAAATATATATACACATAAAACTAGTTATTTTTTACTATTAAACAAATTTATAAAAACACTTCATACGTGCATAACTAATTAGATATTTTTCATATTTGACACATACCTGTATATAGTTGATAATTTTTCTCCGCTAGTAACAAATTTCTTTTTAATAATTACCTTTTACAAGTATTTACTTACTTTAAAAGGGATTTCAAAAATTCTTTACAGCAAATAAATTCGAATTTTTCAAACAACACGCGCTTTTTTATTAATTAAAATCATAAAAATATTTAAAAATATCTTCTGGACAGTAACTGATTTTGTATAGGAAAAACTTTTTTTAATTATAATATTTGCAATTAAGAAACATCCAAGCAAGATTTTTTTGAAAGACTTTTTTATTATAAAAGTTATTGCGAATAATTTTGACAAGAAAAAAATTTAATAAAATTTTAATTTTTAAATTTTCATAAGAACCATAATATTTGCAATGAAAAAAAAAATTTTTTAATTCATTTAAAATTCATTCACTTTAATTCGTTTAAAATTATTATTTTTTACTTTCATTATTTAAAATTTTTTTTTTTAATTCATTTAAAATTGTAATTCATTTAAATTATATTTTTCTTTCTTTCTTTTCATAAAAAATTATTATCAACAATATTTTGAAGTAAAAAGTTAAATAATAACTTTTTTGCTGGTAAAAATTACGAAACGAGCGAAACATATAAATTCAATGTGCTTTTTTTAAATGTTTTTTACATTCGTATTTTAAAAATAACAATTTTTGCATATATAGAAAAAAAATGTTTTTTTACAAATTTTTCAAATATAAGTTTTTGATTTTATAATGTTTAAAACACATCCGATTTCTAATGCCGGCATTAGTTAATAGTATATTTCAAAAAAAAATTGCATTTTCAACTTTTTATGAAAAGATCAACAACATTTAGGCATGCAACAGCGTCAACAAGAAAAATTTAATGCAAAAAATTCATTACGAAATTTAACAAATATTAAAAGGCATTAATAATCAAAAAAAAATTGTAATTTATGAAATTATAATTTATAAAATTATAAAAAAAAATTTTAGTTTTTAGGAAAATTATTTTTAATTTTTAAATTTAATATTTTAAAATATAATTTTTAAATTTTTTTTTATTTTTAATTTAATACTTTTTTTATATACTTTTGTATTATTTTTTACCTTTTCATAAACTTTAAAAATAATTTTTTGCATTCAAATTTCCTGGTTGTCACTGTTGCAAGTTTAAATGTTGGTTCTGATTTTTTTTTTTTTTTTGAAATATTTGGAAATTTTTTTTCGTAATATTTTGAAAAAATTATTTTTTTCAGCAAAAGCCTACTGCTTTACATTTATTTATTCTTCAATAATTACCACTTTTACACTCGACACACCTTACCGTACAAAACAACATGCTTTAGTGTATGTATTTACTTTAAGTTAATTTCTTCCAAGCCACCACCCGAGCTTGAACTCCTCCCTCTATTTAAATGCTGCTGCGTGGCAACCGGAACTTTATCGCGGGCATTTGTATGCTTGTTACACACAATTTAAGCTTAGCGGTTGTTAATTACAAATGCAATTACTCTTAGATAAACACACATACACACAAGCGCGCCCTCACACTCGCCCACACACACACACATACACACACAAATTAATTACTTAGTTGCTGTTACTAAGAAGTGAAAATTACAAGTAATTACAAAAACAATAACCAGTGAAGCTGTGAATATTTAAGTTTAGTTATGCATATCTTAAGTTTGCCGTTAAGCTCCGAAGCATAATGTATCGCATTGTATTTAAGCTAAACCTTTAATTAAAAGAGAAACAAAGCTTTGTGATATGTAATGCATGTTCGTATGTGTGTGTGCACTAATTTTTGCAGTTCATATAAATTTTCTACTTTGTGCTTTTGAAAGAGCACATTGTATTATGCTTATGTGCATACAAATATACATACATACATACATACATACATACATACATACATACATGTGTGGCATATAATTTATACTTCTCTAGCCTGCATTAATTGTTTGTTAATGATTGCATAATAATCAAAATAATTAAAATTGTAATGCAATTTTGTATTTTTAATTTTGTAATCTTAATATATTATTGATTGTAATCGTATTTGTATTTTATTATTGCATTAACGCTTAAATTTCTGTACGATTTCTTCAAGAAATTTTTAAAAATAAATTTATACATTTATAATTATAATCATTACACACATACGGACGCGTCTGTATGTTTGGAGTGCAAAACAATTTCATTCGGACGTACATATAGACATATATGTAAACTGTAAAAATTTTCCTACACACTTTTTTACTTCATAATAATTTAATTTAATGATAAATAAATCAGATAATTATTCTCTATAAAAAATGTAAAACTTTGTTTAAATTGATTTTGTTGTAATTTGGCTTTGTTGTAAATTTGTTCAAATGGTGGCGATACCTGATAATTCTTTCTAATATAGCCATCATATCTGTCCGATTGGTTAAGCAAAAAAATGGCTGTTAAATAAATATAATGTATAATATTATAGTTGATTACATGTACGTTAGGGTGGCGTGATAACATGGGAAATTAATATTTTTTCAATGAGGCGTACATTTATCACTTCTCCTACACAGCCAGCAATAGCTATATATTTTAACACCCCTGTTGCGGAAGGCTACTGGATTATAGTTGCCGGTATATTTTCGTTCGATACTATAAGATATTTGGCGATTGTGCTGTTGTATGCGGAGGCGATTGAATACTATTAAAAGATTTTACTTTATGGAAGGCTATTGAAGCCAGTATACTTGAAAACACAGGTAACAAAACTTGAATTTACATTTTTGGGAAGCACTGTTCAAAGTAATTGGCAACATTGCACAAAATTTCGACATAAGTCCTAAAATGAAGCATAGAGAAAAGGTGAACAGTAACGTTCATTAGAATTCAAAGTCGCTTGTAAGATTTGCAAGTTCCTTACGAAATTTCTAAATTTCTGCGCTTTAAATGACGGAGTTTTTTTAGCCATGCATTTTTAAAAAATGTGAAAATGTATTTACTAACTATCAGTTTATAAGATTTCAGGGTTTAGGTGCAATTAATACAATTATTAATATTAGTTCTGTCATATTAATGTATCAATGGACAATGCAAATTCTTTAAAAATATTTCTCAACAAAAGTGTGAAAGTAAATATTAACTAACAAATTCACCAAGCGTTTGTAGAACAAACATTTGTGAAGATAAATTTTGGATAGTTATTCAGTTGGAAACGTTCGTAAATAAAGAAAAAATAAAGTATTTATATTTTCTTAAAGATATTCAATGTATTCAAACTTCACTGCTACGTTGTTTGGTATTTCTTTTCATTTTGAAATTCCTTCCATGGTTACAATAGTCCGAAAAATAATTTCGAAAAATAGTGTAGGCAACTGCTCAAAACCAGTTTACTGATTTTGACTTTTCTGCCTACAATAACAAGAGTTGCTAACAGTACATAGTATAAACGAAATGGCTACCGACTCAACTGTCGACTCAATTGCATGTGGTAGGTAGTCGATATACTTTCGTAATGTACAATTTGGTATACTGTTTTCGAACGGCCACTATACTCACGCTGCTATAGATACGTAATAGGCGTGTAAACTTTTCATTGGAGGTAACTAAATCTACGAGTGAATATTGGCTATTCACTAATGGAAAATTGTAGCTATAGTTTTTCGGAAACCTTTTCCACTCATTAAAATCCGCTTAAGTGCTGGTCTTCATTATGTAGATCAACTTTGTACAAGTCGACTAAGTTACTCCTAGTGAGATCTTGAGCTCATGCTAAGATATAAACATTGATCATTATCATGAAAATTTTTGGACTATGACAGATCATTAAAATAAAAATACTCTTAGTTCTATCATAATTTGGAAAAGTATGGGGATCTACTCGACCCAAAACTTAGACCTTACTTACGAGTTTACTGCTGTTGTAATTTTAGTTATGTTTCCACTGCGCTCTTGAGGCGTCTTCGCTTTCTGGTGGGCACACACCATTGAAGCATTCAAGAAGTGCGTCACTCATACGACATGTACTGCTGCAAACTATTAAAATAAGCACATAAAACCCTTACCGATTACCAAGTCAAGTTGTGTGCATATTTAATGGCATGACGTTAGTACTGCAAAAATTTACAAGAAACTAGTCGATTAATAAATCTTAATTGCCAGGCAGCTTGTCATTTACAATGTACTTTTACGGCGGCGATCGAAGCAAACAACTGAGTAAAGTGAAGTCGGCAATTATTGGGACCCGTAGAAATGGTGGGCAACAATGCAAATTTACATACGTTCCAGCACGAAGATGCTGTGGTCGCGTTTTGCTAATGATCATTAAACTGAAATTATCGCGCACTTGAGCGTTTCTTCTCATTCGATTGTGTTGCACGATAATAAATTTACAGACTAGTGATGACTTCTGATTTTTATTTGCTGTTTTTTGTTGTTTTTTTGTTCAGGTTTTTTTTTTTTTTTGATTTTTCTTTGTCGACGTGAATTATTAATTACTCGCTTTTGCCATTAAAGTGCAAATGTTGTTAAGACAACAATAACAATTGCTGCAGTCTACAAGTTGTTGCTGAAATGAAAAGTGTTCTTGGATGTATATGTATGTGTGCTTGAAAATCGTTGCATTTTACTGCCTTCGCTTGCGTCAAATGCGATATAGAGCGTTTCTGTGTGCGATTAAAAAGCTGACAGTTCCTTTCTGTTTTTTCATTTCCACTGACCTGCCTTTATACACCGTTTAATGAAAATTTATTATGCATGCCGATATTTACAAATACGTATTAGGACAACAACAAAATACAGAGGAGTAACTATTGTGTCCCCGTTGCTGCATTAACTCAACTTGACTACGTCTGAAATGGAAGACTAGCGCATAGAATCTCAAAGCCAAAGCCCGAACTAACTTACTTTTTGATTTACAATTTTTATATGCATACACACATATTTTAATTAATTTTTAATTGAATTCTTAAGATTATCTTGATTGTCACAAATTGAAGGGCTAATAAAAGTTATACTCACTACCACAAAATGTTGCCTTATTTAATTAAATTTATTCCTTAAAGTACGCTCATATACGAAGACTCCCTCGTAGATTCGCAGTTTGTTGGCGTAGGGCCGACAAGGAAAAACGAAGGGCACTGAGTTGCTCGTGCTTCGGCAGCAGACATTATGTTCTTTTTCATAACAATTCACTGTTATGTAGATCGGTATTCCTTTTCATTTTGAAATTCTTTCCATTGTTGCAATTGCGCTCAGTTTCAAATAGATATTTACAACATGTGTGGAAATTTGAATTTTGTCATCTCAAATCAAATATACATACAAATATGCATAATATAATAGAAATATTCTAGACAATGGTGGATAACGATAAAATTTAGTTAATTAAAAATGTTTTTGTGTACCGCTTAAATTAAGTGTACAAAAACTTGAGAATATGATATGAAAGAGTATGTAGAAAACTGATCAACTCTGGTTGCTGGACTCTAGTCGCCCGTGTGAATGTCATAGGCAACAGTAAAAGAGAAATTTCCAATAATAACCAACAAAAGTTTCCATGTATAACCCAGACTTAGTAACTTGTGTTGCCAACTAGCAGTTTATGAACGAATTTTGAACACTGAAAATACTTCATACTCGATTATCAAATAGTTAAATTGGTATGAACATATATAATATAATATTTACCAAGTGATAGGTAGAGATGGAACGTTGAATTAGTCTCTAGGTCATATGGTGTGACTTATTTAGACAAATATTTCTAGAATACGTCGAGTTAATGTTCTATGCTGATAAACTAACTATGACAGCTACAGGGACCATATGCACAAAATTCGGTTCAATAAATAAATGCTAATAAATTAATGAAGTGAAGTCAAATATTCAAAATTACATTATTTTTCAGTTTAAATAAAGTCTCTTTTACATTTTAATTTACATTTTTATTTTCAGAAATTTTTACAATAACAAATAATCGAATAAATAAATGCTTAGTAGCGCTAGTGGCAAGTGCCTTCGCCTACCTGTGAGCCGAAGTGGTATAAAGTTAGTTACTAGAATAGAAATCAAGTTGGTTAGAAATTATTTCTAATATTTTATTATATATTCTTTAACAAATATCCATCAAAAATGTGTAAATCTTTACAAAGTTCATGGTTTTTGTCTCTCAAAAGATCGCGGAAGACATTGCAAAGAGCTAAGCGAGTCGGCCATAGCTTGTTTCTTTCGGCGGAGATGCATAGAAAAGTAATGATGAGAGCAGTGTTTTCAACTTCCACGCTTGTGAAATGCGTCATGGTTTCCTGAATAGCAGAGTTTTGGGCAGTGAACAAGGAGCATATTGGGTAGGAGAGAACTAGAAGAGTAGGTTGAATAATTTCTTCTTTTTTAACTTTTTTTAACTGCAAATAGTGTTTTGGTATGATCTAGTGTCATTGGCGGACACTTTTTGCCGAATTGATGATTTTTCTTTCGCATAAATAACATATGCACCGGATATTCTTTGAATTGAATTAGCTTCGAATGTTTGGAGAATGAAAAAAGGCAATGGCTTTATAAGAAATTATCCTGATATTCTGATAGTAACTGTGAACGATAACGAAAATTGGAACAATTTGGAAGCAAAATTGGAAGTGCCGAAGCGAAAATGAAATTTTATCCAAAATCAACGGAAAAATAAAAATCAGTGAAAAAAAGAATAAAGAGTGATGGAACATTTTCTTCCGAAATGAAGACAGAAATAATAATAGGTTTAAATGGGAAGAATTGTTCTGTTCCCTGATCTGTTCTGAATTCAGAATGTACTTCGTTCTTAGACTGTGTATGCTGTTGCATAACTAATGCTGCTTCATCTACATACATAATATGTATTACTTCTTTTTGCAGCCACATATAAGACATTTCTTTCGAATTTGTACAATTATTTCAACCACATTGCTGTTGTTGTTATTCGATTGGATTTCCACATTGTACATAAATTTGAAAACATTTACTTGATGGTCAGTCAGCGATCTCGACGTGTTTACTTACGCATACCGTAGCACACCTTCTTCCAGCTACTCGCTTTATTTATATGCTCCGATACAATTCGCATTGCAATGGATATTCGCATACCCTGGAGTGCATTGGAGTTTGTGGTGGCGAGCTACTGAAATATTAATAGCGGAAATTTCTTCATTTTCATAATATATAGTATTTACGAGTATTGTTTACGCCAACATACAAATACATACATACATATTCTAATGGGTATATGAAGGCTTTTTGTGAGCACAGTCATGCAACGGTTACTGCCCCGTAATCCTATGTGGGTTTTAGTAGTATTCTTGGTAGAATTATTTACAAATATATTTTGCTATATATACATATATATAATGCATTAGTTTGATCTTTGCGTGATCAGCATATAACTTTTTTCTGTTGGATTTGAATGCAAAATGAGGGAGTTGCCGGACAAGCTAAAAGAAAGATCAGAGACACGAACTATAAATCCGACTGTAACAGGCCTCTTAAACTGTACATTGTTTATTCCTCGATTCTCGATCTTTACTCGATTTACAAGTTTATAAGTTAAAGGTCTATATATATTGTGTGCCGAATAAATCTGCTGCACTTCGAGGACACTCATCACCAATTGTTGGTCGTGAATAGGACCAACCAAGTCCACTAAAAGTTTTAATTCTTCACAAGTGCATAAAGGCCCCATCTTTGCTAACTAATTATCGATTGCATGTGACTTAGCATCAATTTAGTGTTACTTGGCCAATTCTTGGTAAGAACCGTTAACACAACATCGCGTTCAAACTTTTGTTTAGACTAAGACCAATAAATGTCGATATACTCACATTTCAACAAATAGCCTAATAATATACACGCCAGTTATCTTCTCCATAAGGTATAAGGTTATATATGCATGTATGAAAAAAATGTGCTCCATATACTCTTATTGAATCGAATATTTTACAGAGAGTCAGAAAAATGTAAATCTATGCATCATTCACTATTCTTTAGTATATCTCTTTTAAGATAGTAAACCTAAAAATCAACAGCAGATATGCAGTGCTGAAGCTCTCTGTCTAGACTGGTGCTGTTTAAAAAACGAAGTGGATTTACAAACTTTGGTTGGGCAGTTCCTGTACTCCGAAGCATTGGCTCTTATTTTGGGCCAGCCTTTGAAGAGTCCGCTAAGAAACTCTAAATATGACATGTACGAAGATTTTCATGACTTATTCTAAGTAAGTTTTATCGTTAAATCTAAGTATTGAGTTTTCAATCATAGGTGAAGGAATTCAATATTTGTACTCTCGATCAAATCAAATCAATCGAATCAAATCGATCAGGTTTAGATAATTCAGAAAAAAAGTCTTCCATTACAAGATTTCCCCAGTACTAGCTACATATGCCATGCCCTTTGCATATGCCATTTGCCCACTTTTTTCCACACCTTCTCTGCACTCTTGTGCTGTGAGCTCTCTTGTCAAACATTTTCCAATTGAAAATAACAACGAAGTTAGTCAACTGAATACATTAGATGAGGTAACTCTTTGAAGTGCCATAACCTCTCTCTAATTCATCGCTACTCGATTAATACTAGTTCGATTCGACACTCGGTAAATTTTGGCGTAGAATATGGGTTACAGTTACAACGGCAATATATCAAAGCACAGCAGTTTGCAGCATGTAAAAAGTATCAGCTGTAGTTTGTGAGAGGTTTACCCTATTCAATTTATGTATTTTCGAAAATGAAACTTTCGAGAAAGTCCATTTTATCTGTGAAATGATAAGAATTTATTTTTTGGGCAAAAATTTTCAGAACTTTGAAGAGCAAAAGATTAAAGATCAGAGGCAAAGAACCACAAATATTAGACGTGAAATGATAACTGAAGTGTTTGAGAAGCTAACATTGATATTGAAAAACAGAAAGTGTGAATTGTTTTAATAAACTGAAAACATAAATGGTATAAAGAGAGTGCACATGTCCCATAAACATCAATATGTCGATAGATTACTTCTCTATAAATGCCTTCTCCACACTAACGTACTTCTTACAAACATAAAAATAATATTATTGAGACTAAATAATAAATAGTCTAATAAATATCCAGTCTATTTATTTTCGTTTCGGTAAATATTTGTTGATCTAAAATAAGCAAAGTATCTGATGAAATAGTACTCGTATAAACAAATTTCAAATCACGAAAGAAATAGAAAAGTGAAATAATTTAAGATACTTAGATATTGATATTTTAGCATTAGCATTGCTGGGAAAATAAACAATTGATGCCGAGTATACTCCATATTATTGTAAACCTAACTTACAAATAGATTTTACTAATAAATAAATAGATTGTAAGCATAGAAGATTACTAAGCGACGGGCTCGGACATATGAGTGCGCGCATACCGAAACCCACTTAACAAAACTGAACTTAACACCCTCGGTGCATGAGCGAACATCCGGCGACTGGAGAGCGCATTACTGCAATCGTGCAAAATATTGAACACGCTTTGAAAAACCAGATCGGACGACCGCCAAAAAGCTCTCCACCAAGCAATGAACACACCCGGAACAACCCACCAAATCACACCGAGGCGCGGCGAACGCATTGAGTAGTACTCGAGTGAAATAACTATCGAGTGGTTTGGTAGAAGCCGGGGTCCCTAGGCGAAGGGTTGCGCATTTCATAATGCAATAGGGCAACAGCTCAGATAATGAACTTGCGAGAGAGGCATGAAGCGATTACAGTATTCTAACAGCGAAATTAAATAATTTCACACACACCAATAAATATTTACGTTTGTAGTGGTGCGCATATTTTAAAGCATTCATTTGCGCTCGCAGCAAACTGCATTACAAGACTTTAAATGCAAGAAAGCTTCGACACACACATACAGATCACATTTATGTTTGTGTGTGCGCTTACGTGTACGTATACTATTAAGTAATCTACGTAAGTCAGTAAGTCATATGTAATATTTATTACATTCACTCGGCTCAATTCGCTACTGAGACGAGCACGCGGTGTCGCGTCAACGCAAATGTTTACCTTTACAAACGCATACACACTCCCACACACACACGTATGAATATCGAATATGGGTGTGAGCAAATGAGTTGATCGCATGTTCGCTCGCGTTCTGTGCGAAAGGGTAGATTGGCCCTCCAACTGGTGTGCAAGCGAATTGGAATCGAGCTGACGACGCTGACTGCTGAAGGTGAAAATCGAGATGACACCGCCACTAAAGTCGGCAAGTATTTTTTGTTTACGCTGATATTTGCCAGTGTAGTGTTTCGCGAGTATATCAGCCATACGCAGATATTGTGTACCTGTAAAATATGATCGTTGAGTATTTTCGATGAATAAAGTAATAGCGGAATGCCTGTGGCAGATAATTGCAATCTAAGGTATTACAGTCGGTGAGAGTTGTATTTATAGAAGATAATTGAAAAAGTTTTGCTTGCTGTGTTTGCTTCTTCAAATTTAGTTATAATTTTCTTAGAATTTATTTTTATTAAGTAAAGTACCTTAGTAATTAGAGTTAATGGATTTGTTTTTAAAATGCTCATAATTTCGATTTTATTTAATATAAGTATTAATATAATTCGGCTAATGAAATAGAGCCTAATTTGGAGAGGCTAGTGAAAGTGCGGTTAAGTTGTTAAGAATTTGGTTAGAATTGTTTATTACAGTTTAAACTAGGTTAGCTTATATTAGGTGACGTCACTTTAGCCATGAATATAGTTTTGTTCAGTTTTGGCCTAGTACTCAGTAAGAAAAAAAGAGAAATTTTATTCACTGACTATTTATTTTCCAGGAAAGGGAGATAATTTGACAGTTTCAACCACATGTGCGTTTATCTAGCTATTACTAACCAAACATTTAAATCCGCCCAATTAAAGTTACATTATTAAGACAGCATCATAAGACTGTTTAAGGAATATTAACAGAAAGTTGTAGTTAGTTCTAACTAGTTTAAGGGGCTGGATCAGTTTAATACTTTCAAAAATGTTCTTAAAGTACACTCAGGAGTCCCAATACCGTTATTAATTGATATTATATTTAAAATAGAAATCTACCCTGTCCAATTCGCTATAGTGTCAAACCGTTTTGGTTCCCGAAACTGCATTTTTCAAAACGGGCGACGAAAGTACTGGGAGAGCTTCGCATGTGTCTACTTGAATTTTCTTTCATAAGCTCGGCGTTTTGCGAAAAAATTATGTAAAGCTGGAAACATACGTATTTTTATAGAAAGTCTTTCATAGAATAAGATCCTGTTTTGTTGTATCCTGTATTTTCTCTCAGATAGCACGAGTTCCCGTAATCATCGTCACCCGTAGAGACCAACTTGTAAAAAGTTATTCCCAAGATTGCCCCAGTAGCCACGATTTGGTATCAAAATATAATATAAAAATTTTAATATACTTGAAATTATTTATATTGCATATACGTCTAATAAAACTTGAAAGAAAGCAATTCCATTCCTCGTTCTTTACTCAAAGTACAAATGATCCAAACAAGGCAATTTTTGAGGATTTTCGACTGACTTAACCCTAACTTAAGTAATTATAATGGAACCTTCTTCTTCAGATTATATCATAGAGATGTGCTCGTTATTATAATAATATTTTATTCCGAAGTTTTCTAGTTTTGTTTCGCTTTATTTCTCTTCACCAAAATTGTGAAGATTTCTTGAGTTTATTTTGCAGAGGTTAGGTTTGTATGTTGACAACTAAGGATTGTGTCGCCTAATAACAGTTGAATAATTCTCGGGAGGGACTAAAGTTATCAATTAAATAAAACCACTTACATCCCAGCTGCAGCTAACTTTCTTGATTGTTATTTTCAGATATTAATTTCCTGTGTCGCAAGGAATACGGTGTTTCCTTGGTTTGATGTTGAAAGCAGACGCAATTTGGGACATTGTGAGTGTATATAGAAACCCTTTTCTATATGGAAGAATTGCTTCGTAGATATAAAAAGAGAAGGGTTTGTCGTTTCACTATCGCTTTAAGGAAATATGCAACCGATTAACAAAGTACTCGAGAACTGAAGATCTTTATATTGACCAAACTACCGAAAAAACTGCATTTATGCCTACTAAATAAATAAAGTAACCTATCTCTTGTTTCATGATAGTTCGACGAGGATAACAGATTACAACACGTGCAACTTATTTATATCAAGTTAATAAAAAAGTGTCATAAAACAAATATATAGTATTACAAAAAAGACACTCAAAATACATATCAGATGCACACGAAGCTGAGTTAATAACAGTTAAAGGGTTGAGATTAAAATAATTCAGACCAGAGGAAATGTACCTTTAATTTAAGTACCTCTACTTTTATATAAAACCATATATGTAACAAAAGTTTAGTTTAGTGGCCCTGAATAGAGAAAATTTGCATTGAGTAAATTCATTTAAATTTCACTCGAACATATGCAGCCATATTGAGTAATGTCATGCCTATTCCTTCTCAATTGGAAGAGATTTTTAAATCATTTTACTAGCACGAAGCACTATGTGCTGTATGTAAGCACGAACTCTGGTTTTTTGAACCAGTTTAGATCTTTATCTCAAACCAACTGGCAGGTTTTTAGGTTATGTCAAAAGCGTTATGCCGATCTCACTCAGCCGCAACCTCACGCAGCCAACACTCCACTCAAAAGACTTTCTATGTGCATTGAGCTCACTTGTAAGCGTACGCTGACCCATCTACCCCCAACATAGTGCATTTAGCTCGAGAATTTTTCTTCTTTTTCCAAGTTGAGTGTATTAGCCAATGCCAGAGAATGTGCGAATGTGGAAGTGAGAACTTTTTTAACCAAAATGACTGGCGGCTGGTAAAAAGTGCACAAGCTTAGAAATTTTGCGATTTTAGTTTGTTTAGTGAAACGCGCGCGAAGCGGACTCCGCGAACGGCGTACGGCGAACGGTGTACGGTGACCGCAGTGACGACTGCAACGGTGCATATTTTCACAGAACGAATGGCTCAAAACATTTAGTAATTACGTCGACGCTGGCGGTAACTAAGTAATGTCATGCATATGTGTGCACGTAAACTTTGAGAAAGAAAGGAAAATCAGCGATCAACGATCAGCGATCACAAAGCAGCTGGAAATGATAGTCATTAGATTAGTAATGCACACGATCGTTTCGAAAGTGATGTGAGAAAAATGCGAAACTAATGAAATTTATAAGAGTGTGCCGAAAGTAATGTGTTAAAGTATTTACTGAGTTTACTTTTTTGTAAACGAAAAAAAAAATAAATAAATAAAATTTTTTTGGGTGGAAATATGCAGAATAGTAAATTGATTGAAAATGAAATGAGAGTGGAGTGCGGCAAATAGGAAATTGTAAAATTTAAAACATTTCAATATTTAAAAAAAAAATGTATATATTTAATTGAAGTAATTGTATCGATTTTCCAATTACTGAAGCCGAACGCGGCGCAGCGAACAAACGTAATTTACAGTTGAACAAGCCGCTAGCGCGTTGTGTAAGCTTAAAAGTAAAAGCTGCAAGCTTCGAAGCGCCACACAGCCTTCGTCAAGTGCAACAGTTCAAGTGCAACACGACGCAGTTCAGCCGAAGAAGTGCAAATAGTGGAAAAAAAAGGTACGCGGTGCAACGCGGAAAAGAAATATTATGTAATTTAATTTTTTTTTAGTTTTTTTTTCGTTTGTCTTTTTTGCTAGGTGCAAAAGTATTTGGGATCAGCAAAGATACTTGCGCACACACAAGCATGCGAGCAAACCAGCCAAAGTTTGGCTGTATTGTAAACGTATGTAGATGTGTGTGTGTGTGTGTGCGTGTGCAAGTATCTCTGTATGTATGTTTGCATGTATGTGTTAGTGAGTGTCATTAAGCGCAAATAGGCGCTATTTAAGACACACCAACACAATCAACCGCCAATGAGCTAATAAACGTGTAGCGGTACAGACTGATATCCGGTTGCAGGGAGCGCAACGGGGTGTGAAAATCTCGAAAAAGCAAAACATGACGCGAAATTGCCAATTCAGCATTGGCTGGCTGGTGGTGAAGGGTGCGCCGCAAAGGGTCACATCAGCGCCTCTTGCAGTGTGTGTGTGTGTGTGTGTGTGTGCGCGCCTGCGTGTGTCTGTATTATTATTTCATTGCATGCGCTTTATAAGACCGTTTCTTTGCTGCGTTGGCGATTTTTACTAAACTTAATTACGTTAATTGCAATTTAATTAGCAAACGCGCGCCGCTGCGGGGCGCTCTTGTTTTGCTAGCAAAGATTATGGGCAACTATGCATGTATGTGTGTATAACACAAATGCACTGAAGAAAGTGAAAAGTGCGAAATGCGAAATGCGAAATGTGAGAACACAAACTATTGCACACAAGTAACGGCTGTCAAGTGGACAGCGCGAGCAATTATGTCATACGATTAAAATATGAATAAAGAAGATGGCACAATCGGCAAATGGCAATTAGACAAAATCGATTGCAGAAATCGACTGCATTGCAATTGTCGAACTTAAAGAAAACTTTAACTTAAAAAAAAAATAATAATTATTCTAAAACTGAAATTGCAAGCCGTCAAATTTCTGCGCACTTCCGAGACACGTGCGGCACTATAATACTCAAGGGATTGTGCTTTGTTATAAGATTTTCCCTTTCTAAGTAATTTGGCGATAACATTCCACAGAAGTCATGCCTTTGTTCTAAGATTCGGAAAATTTGCGATATATCAGGGGGCCTAAGAATGTGAGGCTTTGTACATATGATGAGATATATAATTAATAGTAATAGTAAATAATTAGGTTCTTTGTTGGCAGATAAAATAGTGGAAAATAGAGAATAGAAATAGAAATAGAAATTTTCCTACAAAAACTTGAAAGTCTTGAAAGCAGCAAATCGTTTTGAGTTCGCACGCTTCATTTAAGCAATTGGTTATATACTGCTATATAATATATTACTTTTTTATTAAACACAATTAGTTGGTTAAAATTTTGCACAGTTATTGAAATGTACATTCCATTATTTGTTTTGATTTCGTAATATTTTATTATCATTTATTATCATACCAACATCAACTGCGTTCAATTCCTCGACAGTAATTTTTTAGTACATTATATCGATTTTAATTACCAAAGAACTCACTAGATGGCGCTTAGTTTAAGATATAGAGAAACATCCGTATTTACCATCCGATATTATTCATCCCTAGCGCATATCTACAGCGTTCGTCATAGCATATGCTACGAAATCTGTACAAGGTACTTCAAAGAAATGATTTGTTAAGAAATAATTCAGTTGGTTCCCTACTTTAATACATTTCTATCGGAGTTGGTAAAAGTCGGTCTGCCCAAAACTTTTTCACACTCACAAATTTTCAGGGTATCCATACTTCAACTAACACTTTACTTCTAAACACTGGCCAAATCATCTGTTTGGGTGGAGGTGTTACGGGATATGTAGAGAATTTGACATAGTCATAGATATAGAATTTTTGTTATAATATAGGATTTCCGCTCCGAGAATAAATCTTAAAATATTATTCAAATAGATGACCAACATCGTTTTTGGTCGATATAAATTAACGAAAGAAGAAACTATGAGTCTTGGAAGGGACAACTTCGGAGAGGAGGGACGATATTATCACTCAAAACACAATACAAAAAGAACACGTAAAACCTTATATATCTTATATACCTTAAAACCATACGCAGGCGAAGTGAAGTCTTGTGTTGGGACTTACTAAAGCAGCACTAACCTTAAACATTCTTCTTGGTTGTTTATGGTTTGGTCTTCATGAATATAGTAAACACAAAGATTGTTCACGAAATTTGACTTGACTTTGAATTTTTTAAAACATTAATTGGTGGAATGATTGAAAGACTTTCTCCGAAGATAATGGAGTAAATTTAATAAACTGAAAGAGGCATGGTGCATAAAAATAACGGACTTGGCACGAAATATTGATTAATTTAAAATTTTTAAAACATTTTGCTTAAGTTGCGTTCTTCTTTTATTTTTGTAATTACTTCAGATGAATATATTTATTTATTTTTGGATTCATTCTGTGAAAATCACAGAGCTCTAAATTCGATTGAAATTCGGTATTCAAAAGCCAAAAGTTTCAACAATTAGTAAATCATACGCTCTACTTTGCTCACATTGCATAAATACGAGGGCTTCGCATATGAACTACCCCAAAAACTAGTGCTCTAGTTTCTGGAATATTATCTTCATATGAACTTAATTGCAGTTGCGTATGTTTAATTACTGACAAATTCCTTTTTAAATACATATATCTGTGTTGCATTTAGATAAAAAAACATTTTTTTTTTAAATAATTAAATATGATAGTATTCCGCAAAAATAACGATTCTTTTAATATTTTCAATTTTTTTTTATTAATTACAGATTCACTTTCACATTTATATTCTTCAAAAACTCGAAAATGTAACTTTTGGGAGCAGTATACTTATTATTAAACTTCAATCAGTACTCCATCGTCAGAGGCGATCAGAGGTTTACATTTTATGTTAGAGTTAAATTTGGCCAATACTGTTGACTTACTTTTAATCCTGTTTTATCCCCAAGTATTTCACATTGCCCTTGAAATCTCTCCTGTACTTCAATAAATACATTAGCAATCCTTCACTGTTCACATCAATATTCTCTTACTATATGTCAATTTTAGTTGAAATAATTTAGTTTTAACTATCAAAGCTCTTAAAAATAAAATAAAATAAGCTTTCAAATAATTCCATTTTGTTTATTTATTTACTAAATTACAATGTAATATGAAGCAACTTATTCTTATTTGCTTATAGATTTATTTATTTTATTACTTTTTTAACATGTTCGCTGATTTGTTGATTGCCCTCCATTAGTTTAGTTGTTTATTATTGGAACTAATTAATTTTTTTCATATTTACGCCTATATTTGTTTGAGCTTTCTTCACAAATATGAGAACAACTCTAATTTTTTGCATGCCTTTCTGCCTTCTTCTGTTTTTTGCCTTCAATTTTCCCTTGCTCTCAATTAATTATTTCATAAATCAAATGCTTGAAATATGCAACTCGTCGCTCGCTGTGACAATCTGCGTGTACTCGTATGTTGACGAATATAAATAATTGATATATGGCAGTCGTAGAAAGAGAACTGAGATCACTGTAATAAAAACATTTTCGAAAACTTATAAGCAATGCACTATGATTGCTACTGAATTGCTTTCAAGTTCGAAAAAAATACAGAAATCAAAAAGTTACTTTCAAAATGATCTTCCGATAAATCTTCCCTGAGTCAGCATTTTATTTACTTAGACACATATTTTTTCTTGGTACAGTCTTATAACCATTTTTTTGACTTTAAAACATATTTCTTTCAATTTCTTCTATATTCTTTTTACTAACAACTTTATATGAATATAAATACACTTGTATCGTTTCTTCAATAGGAAATATCTTCCACGTATGCATCCATGGCGTATGAGTAATTAAATTTGTTCAAGATTTAATAGTAACACTCAAATCGGCGGTAACGAAGCTACAGTAGGCCTACATAGGGCTCACTCAAAAATTTCTCATCATATCTCACAAACAAATTGATTGATCCGAGTACGATTTGATAACTGACATTTTCTTAATTGCCTCTTAGTATGGCTGCAAAATGGAAATCGGACCACTTTCTATCCATGGAAGTCAATTTTAAGATCCTTCAGTTTGTATCGATTATTAGTATTCACAATAGAAATCTACTAGGATATTGAAATAAAATATACTACCCTTAATTTGTGAAAATATTCTGATCTACTTATACATTATATGAAGACTTTCGTCTTTCCAGGTTGAGGTTGAGATGTTTATATTATATAGTCAAATTAATGATAGCAATCCCTATAATCTGGTGTCAGCATTTTTAAAGTTATTCAATATCTTAAGCTATTCTCCATGTGATGAACATACCAACCTCATTTACTCTTCTTGTCTTTAATGTAGACATTTTCGTAGTTTATAAAGACATAATTAAGCTGGTCTAAACCAAGGCTACCTAGCTGATGCTTTCGCTGGGTTTACAACAACCTTACTAGGACTTCAACAATTTAACAATGTTGGTAAGACAATATTCACAGCAAGCGCTGTTTGGATTTGATGCCATTTAGATCTCGGTGATTCTAATGAAAGTAGCCGAAATCGATAAATATCTTCGCTTACACCCATCTAACGAATGCATATATCTCGCACACCACAAACAACCACATAAGGCAAAGCTTTTTCAAATAAATTATTTGATCAAAATAAATTGAGTTTGTGACGTTACATGCATATATATACGTAGATTCGTGGAAATTCATGATTTCTTGAGAATTACAATTGCTTACAAAGGCGACTACTAACTAAAGCAAATAAATGCGTACAAATATATATGCTATACGACAATATACGTATTATTTATATACTTTTAAAAATATATAGCTAATATATATCTTGTTAGCTAATTCTTCATTCTTTCACGATCTTATAGATTGATATGGGTATTTTTGGCCTTTTTATATTTTCTTAATATGTTGCATAATAGTTTCGTTCACCTAACGGTTATTTGTTGCGCCTAAAACTAATCCAAATAGATATGGAGTTATATATATATATATATATGTATAAATTATCACAATAACGAGATGAGTTGAAGCACCCCCACCTCCAACACTAAACAAATTTCAACCAAATTAGGCGCACAGGATTATTTTGATATACTTATAGTACGATGTAAAAATGCGTGTAATCGGATCATAATCACACCTACTGTCCACATAACACAAAGTATATAACTCAAGCACCAATTAAAATATCGACTTAAAACTTGGCACAAATAGTGCACTCAGGCCAAATCAGAGAATAACTTTTCAATAATTTTTCTTCAAGGTAAGCCATTTCTCGTCGAAAACTTGAGGAAATCGGAATACACTCTTTCAAGCGTCCAGATGCCGAATATGTGGACCTCAGTGCCCATATCTGTATCGGTCCATCTGCGAGGTATATTACGTGGGTAGTATGTGGACTAAATGTTGAGTTATCTTAATAAAATTTACTGGAAATATGCACTTGTTACTTTAATGCCAAGTAAATGTTATCTGCTCAGACCTTTCCCTAACCTCAACATACGCAATATAATGATTTTCGACTTTCGAGCCGACTTTATTCCATTTATGCTGGTAAATATGTGTAATACTTTAAAGAAAGTGGTTAGGTGGTTTCTTAACCAAAAGAAAGGGTTAGCGCTGAATATGAATGAGATCGGTCTAAATCTCATATCATATTTCAATTAGTAACCTGTCATTCGATAGCAAAAATTATGGCACTAATATCGTGGACATAGTGATTTGTGTTAATTGGATTAATTCTTAAAAAAGAAATGAATGTTGAATTCTTTATATAAAGTTTTTCCAATACCTGAAAGTATTGCACCGTCTTTCAGTCTAACAAATTGCGAGAGCATAAAATGTTCGGTTACAACGGAACTTAGCCCTTCCTTAGTTGTTGGCTGTCGTTTTGTATATTGCGCTATCTAAATCAGATAATGAGCTTGCTAAGGAACTATGGAGCCCTATCATATATGGAAATATTGGGCCCATGCTCCAATATACAAGGCCGCATTATCATAAGATCGATTTCTGCTCATCAAAAATTTAATTCAATAGGCAAATTGGCGGCTGTTTATATCCTGCATGATTCACTGACCATGGATGATCAATTATTCCCATATAGAGGACGCACCGGGGTCACACAATACATTCCGTCTAAGCCAGCGAGCCATGTACAGAATAAAGGTGTGGTGGCTGTGCGATTCGAAATCATTTTATCCCCTCCAAGGAATGACTTACTCTCGGTAATTGCTTGATGGAGTGCATGAGGTATCAATTAGTTGAAAGATATTTGTATATATTATAGGTATTGTGCATTAAATTGAAAGTTTTATTTAGCATAGTTAGTATGGTTCCTTTTAGGTCAAATATTTCGATTTGTTTAATAACTTGTTGCCATTAGAAGGCAATTTCTGGTTCCTATTGGCAAAAAACTGGTTTCGTCGATTGCGGCAGGCTTCTCTTCAGCCGAATTTTTCAACAACAAAATCGTTCGCCATAGACAGGAGCAGGTAGTAATCATTTGGTTCCAGGTCTGGACTATAAGACGCATGCATAAGCACCTTCCAACCAAGCTCTTGGATTTTTTTCGAGTCACTATCAATGTCCGTAGGTTGGCGTTGTTATGATGGAACTTAATTCCTATTCCTATTGGATAAGTCTGGCCGCTTCTGGCGCTTCTAGCGTGATATTTCAAATGATTTTGATCAATATGTTTCGCTCGTGATATGATACGATCATATAATACCTTAGCCCTTATGAAAATAGCTGAAATCATTCAATATATGTATATAATTCACAGGCCACAAATAAGAAGATAAGTCTCAGTTTATCATTTAAATATATGTAGAATATAAATACAAGAAAATCCTCTTTCATTCAGCCTCGAGTACAAAGTAGAATTTTGATTTTGTGAAGTTACATACACATACGTAGATTCGCATCATTTCAGTGGAATTCAATGGTTTCTAGTGAATTACTTTTCTTCACAAAGCCTGCTATTAACTAGTGTAAATAAATATGTACAATTATGTGTACGTAAAGATTGCAAACAATAATTCTGGAATGCGCAACCTCATCTCTTCTATAACTCCGAAGTCTACTCGATTTGTTTTATGTGTTTTCGATTCGTTTTTGATGATATTAAAACTACATTTTATTCATATATGGGTAATGAAGGGAATCGAATATACTCCAAGGTACATCGTTTCATATATCGTTTCAGATATCGGGTAATAAAGAGTGAATTCTTTGTCAATTATCTCAATATTGCGTAAGAGAAATACAAAGTTAAAATGAAGTAGACTTACAACCGTTAAAGATAAAGCGACTTGTTGATAACTGTAATACCAAAAAAGGCCACTGAAGTCTATTGTGACCTATCTGTCCTAAAATACGAAGTAGTTCACTACCAGAGTCACTGTACTATTTTCGACTGGGTCAATATTTTCTAGATTGCCTTTCCTTGCCAAATTGCAGTTTTCCTATATCCGACTTTGAACTCGATGTTGAAGAAATGGGAAGCATTATAGAGGAAGCTCAAACCTAGACTGAATAACTTCGATGGTGTTCATAACTGGCATATAGCCACAATTGCCACCTAGCTGTCAAAGCAAAACTCATTTTACAAATAAGATGTAGGGAAAGTTGGGGACTGATATCACTCGTTTGCTGTAGCGAAGCACAGAAAGCTAAACGAAAGATTCTCGTTATATTTATTGAGTTATCTCACTAGCAAATATATACGGTATAAGATCAACCACGTAAAGAGAAATATTTATAATGGGCATAGCAGGTTTGGGAAAAAAAGTAATGAGTAAAGCAATGTCAACTGTTTTTGCACAAAACCAAACTATGCTCAAGGAAACATGTTACCTTCATACCTCACATATTAACAGATATATACGAGATATTCAACCGACAGGTCGACAATTATGGTATTAGTTATTTTGGGCTTATGCCAAAGCACACTTTTATGAAGAGAAGTAGCGCACTTAATTTTGGATGTATGTACATCAATTCGTTTCGTCATCTTCTTGATCCTTTGTGCTTTTATTATTTGGAGCAACTATTGGCGATTCTTCCAAAAGAGGCCAGTAAACGTGTGAAGGCCGCCTTGAGCTTAATTTTTCTTTATTTGTTGGTATGTTGTATATATCTCCTCCTAATATCCGCAAAACTATAAATTTAAGGTCTCGAATAATGACTATACTATCTATTAGTAGAATGTCGGCATTATTCCACTTAAGTACTTACCACAATTACTATATACCGCTAATTAAGGTATTGCATATTTTACACTATTGTAAAAATTAAATGTAATTATTAAAGAAATTACACCAAAAAAACAATTGAAATCAAAAGCATTATACACTAGAACTCGTAGCAACGAAGGCTTGGAAATAAAATTAAATAATTACAAGACACTCGATTAAATAATAATTACATGTTAGCAAACATAGTTGGCGAAAAGCTCGACTAACAGCTTCCTATTTATACTAGTACATTCAGTTGATTTAAGAGTGACTTAGTTCTGAGCAGAGAGTGCGTTTTCGTATTATATATGTATGTACAACACATATATAATCTATAATATGATCTCTAATATGATATACTTGTACACCAACTTATATGCGTTTAGTGCTAGTCTCTAATATAAACTATGCGCTTTCGCTTTGAGTAATTTCAGTAATTAGAAAATAATAAAACAATTACGATTGACAACTAGAAAAAGATATACTTCAAAAGCTGTAATTACCATTATCACTCACTCACTCTCTCACTCGCATGCCCACAAATTACGATTGCAATATGACAACCTTGAATACAGACTCTTCTAGTGGGCCACACATGCATTTGTACCCATGTCTATACCTGTTGGCTTACAAGTGTGCGGTAATAGATGGTGTTTTCTATTAAAAGCAAAGCTTTGCTCAGATGTAGAGTGGATATGGCTTAGATACCCAGCAGGAAAGTGCTTTTAATAATGGAAATAGGGTTACCATTTTTTCGAAGAACAATCAAACTTTTATTTTGTATCATTAATTGTTTCAAGCAGAATTCTTGAGTTTTTAAATATACACTCACTCAATATACTCTCAGTGGGGTTATCAAGTCGTCTTTAATTTTGTATAATTTATATTTCCTTCAGGGTATGTCTTGGAGAAATACTTCCCTTCAAACTCATTACTCTTTCAAAGTTGGCAAAAGTCATATTAATTTTTCTTTGAATGGCAGATATTTCTTATATTTTTTTGTATAGTCCTTATCAATAAGATTGTGTATCATTAAACCCTTTCGAAGTTGTATTATATGTTCGAGTGTGATTGTGATTTCGAGTGAAAGTGATGACTTTTGGATCAGCCACAGGTGCCGGTGCCAGACTTTCAATTTTACTTAACATTGTTATAGCACTTTCAGTCGAAACGAGGTAGCCCGAGCATAACCGATTGCTTGCTCGTATCTAAGCGTGTTGTATTATAATATGTCGGGTACTCGGTCCAGCCGATTATATCGATTTTCGTCGATAAAAATTTCATATCTCTCGTAACCGAAAGTTAACAGAAAGACCTAGGGTTAATAAAATTGTTATATTAGTGCCAGAGAAATGCAGTTCCTTTAAAACCACGCTTTCGTTGTTGCCAACCAACGGAACTTTTATGTTAACTTGTAATTCCCTTTCCATTGCCAGTATAGAAACTGTAAACACAGTTTCAACAAATAATTCAACATCAGCGCCACCTATGGGAATTGTATAATAAACGCAATAGTTACAAAAATTTGGTCAATTTCGGCTGCGCAAGCGAAACGAAGGAACGAAGGACTTTATTTACCTGCCATAATGAGTTATTCAAATTTAATTAAATTTTAATTAATATATATTTGTGCATTAGTGTACTATAAATGGTATATATAGTGAGACCAATTAAGTTTTTAGTTGACAATTGACTAAAACATCTATTTTATATTGCTAGTGAGCATTGTGATATTTTATTTTTGTATTAATATATATTTATTATCTTTTGTATATTCTATTAGGTTGTTAAGTAAGTTGTTAGGTTGTATACTACGAATGTTAATACAGCGTGTGTCATCTTTTATGTTAGTGTATAACCATTGACATATTTTTAATTAATTTGGATCTTTGCTTGAACTATATTTTTGAACAATTTTGACAACAACAAACAAATGTATGCCTTTATTGTACTCCGTTCACTTCGTTTACTGCAATTTTTACGATCAGCTGGGGCGATGAGTTCGACACGAATGCTCCCATTGGCCGCGTCAATTCGATGTTTGGTGCATTACAATTTGTTTTTCAAATGACCCCTCAAAAAAACCTCAGGTTGAATTAAATCTGAAGATGTGGGCGATCAGTTCAGTCTCTTTTTGACATCCGTCTTACGGGGAATTTTCACAGTAGAAAACTACTAGTTTGGTACATATTATAACATGGCGCGTCGTCCTGTTGAAGTCTGTAACCAACAGCAGCTTTTCATCCATTTAGGTGCAAATATAATGAGCAACATCCATAGATATTAATTGACATCGGCAATTTTGGTTTGTTTGAAAGAATATTTGAATGATTGAAGAATGATTGGCTTAAACTCCGTCTCAAATAAACACTTTTGGATCTCGAATTAGTTTTCTCTTTCCCAAATACAATTTTCTTCTTTTGTATTGAATTGAGGTTCCCAAAACAGCCAATTCAAATGGTTAGTATATGTCAAATATATTCGATGTTTACTTTTTCAACACAAAAGATTGCGCATCCTGTGTACAGTGTACAGGGATATTTTTCGTGATGATTGAGAAAGGAAAATAAAAATTATATTCAAAAGGACATATTTTTCATTTATTTGGTGTAAGTACAACACAAAGGTAATGAGGTTCCAATGAAAAGTGAATGGAAAATTTTTTAAAAAATTAAGGCTAAAATGCACTACCTTAAATGTTTTTAGATGGAAAATCTAAAAATAGATAGATATAATAGATATTGAAAATCCTCCATGGTAGTTATTGTGCAGAAATTGAAATACTAACGATAGTGCTTCGCTAACGGTGGATAATGTTATCGGTAGGCGCATACTATCGATAGTGTCATCGATGGATTTTCACCGGTTCCGGATTTTTCGGTTTAAAGAAGGCTTTCAGGAAAGTCTAACAACCTTTTACAGAAGATTTATATATTTTAAGCCCATAAATGAACTCAAATTAAAGGAGGAGACAGTTTATAGTACACGTTCCCACTATTTGTTGTAACGTATATAAACCAAGGTGCTTCTAGACGCAATATCGCACAAAAATTTTTACGGCTGCTCTTTAGTAGAAATTAAAGCTTTTTATTTAACTCTTATAGATCTATATCTATAAATAATAACTTATCGAGCTACTTCAAATGGACCTCAGCAACTATAATCAGAAAATATTTTTTTTTATTAAGAGCCGCATTTGAGAGCAATAAAATGATATCTCCATAGACACCTGCTGTCCAGTGTGGGTGTGCGTTCCTTATATAGAAATGTAATTGAGACTCATTCTAATGCTTGTGTTAGTACTCGTGGCTTTTATGACTTAATATTTGTTTATTTACATTAAAAAAAAAAGCAAATACAAAAACAAAAACAAAAACAAATTGAGAATTGCAGCAAAGTGAGCGAAAGAGAGAGTTACAGCGATCGTTTACACGTAATATTTCGTTAGAGTGCAACCTATCTTAGAAACACACACACACGCACACGTAATCAAGAAAAAAATATAAGTTATCTCATATTTGTGTGTATGTATTTGTATTACTTCATAGCTAAGCTTTTGTTGACATTTGAAACGGCGCATACTGCATTCTATGGCAAGCCTCCCTCACCCCACCGATTGTCAAACGATCGCTTGACACTGCAGTGAGAGCACATACATATATTTACACTCACATATGTGTGTATGTGTAAATGCAGTTTTATAAATCTCCACTTCACTCTCCACTCTATTTAGGCGGTCATCAAAAGAGATGGACTTGCTTTTCAGCATATACATATACACATATGTGTGTTTGCGTATGTGTGCACGTTTATTTCTACTAGTAGCTATGGGCGCACATGTTGCAATTACGGCATTCTGCAATAACAACAACAAGAGCTTACGCTATTTTTTCTCTAGTTAAGCTCATTTTCCAATTAGCGCTTGTAGATAGCTGGAGAAAATAGAAAAAAATTGTGAGCTTTGCAAGTGCATCGCGACTACAATTGAAATTGTAACTAAAACAACAATAACAAACACAAGTATTGAGGTTCCGCTACGAAACGGCGGAACAGACGTTCAGATATGACGCGGTCAAGTTCATTGCTATCGAATGATGGAGCGGATAGTAGAATGATGTGAAAAAATAAATTATGAAATAAACGTAGATAACAGCTTGCTTATAGTATTCGGAGTAGAGGTCGACAAAAAGTGGTGTAAACAGAAACGGTAGTTGAATGAATGGTTATTGTGTGTATAAATGCGCACGGTTTTCAGTGAACGCTAAGAGTGAATAGACCCATATTGGAACACTGATTTCTCAGAGTTGAACTTGGACCTAAACCATATTTTCTTTATATGGACTGCGTAGGATGTGCATTAGCAGCATTTAGGCTGTAGAATAAGTCCGGACAATTCTAAATCCTTACTTTTCCATCTCGCAAACCCTACCAGTCCGCAATTCTGGAGACACGATTTTTCTAAAAAGCTCGAAAATGGGAAAAATGCAATAACTTCATAGTTACGTGCCAAGGAAAGGACCAGCGACATTGGTAGGCCGGTAGCCTTGTTACTAGAACTACCGTATAGCCCAATACGTGGAGTTTAAGCTTCGTAAAGTTATTTACACCATCATTTCATTACATCAGTATTCACCTCTATGTCACAATATATTTCTTAGATTTGGATCTCTAATAACTGGAGATGTCTCGCTGGGTCTTAATACGTTATCACACTCATCCGCCTTTCTTCAGCCTACTTTAAAGGCACCAGCAACAAGTTTGTTTAGTCTGATGAGAACGATGCCATCAGCTTTGGGCAGCAGTAGTATGGTCATATAAAAAATGTCTCTTGAATAGGTTACTTCCACTGCTTGTTTTAATTTGAACTCTGAAACATCTATAACGCCTTTGGGAAGTTCTTTTCAGATCGTGTCCGACTTATTGGAATGCTCTCACATTAACTCACAAGATACATATAAAATACATATAAAATTATATTTTTTAATACAGTCTATTGTGAATATTTGATTAAAAGTAATCGTCATAATATTTGAGCATACTTTTCACGGCGATTGATGCAGCTTGAGACATCACGTTCCCTCGGAACGAAAATTTTTATTCATTTATTAAAAGCGACATCTATCGAATTGGCTTTCCTCAAAACACCACTCTTTAGTTGTTACAAGTAATTATAAATGAAATGTATCTAATAACTTCAGAGAGTTCTGATAACTTAAAGACCACATAGTTCACGTTGCGACCTTAATTCAGATTTAGTATAAAAATATATAAAATTTTCCAAAAATCATAGCCTACATTTGGGGTTACATCAAAAATATGTGATAACGCAGCAAGTTGTACAAAAATTGGAACACAATTTTAATTAAAGAAACACAAATGAAAATAAGACAGATAAATAATATTTCTGTGCAAACGACATTAAGTCAAAAGGTAACATAAGCTGTTTATGCTTAGCCAATTATGCGCCCACACTACTTCGCAACGAAACTCGGTTAACCAAGCAACACTTCGGCCCCGCCGCAGCAGCACTGGTCAACCAGCTCATACGCTCCACTCGGTTGTGGCTTTGAAGTTATCTGCATGTATCATTTAACACCGGGGAAATTACAATTCGTTCGTTAAACGATGCCCCACGACTTTAACAAACCGAGCTGGGATTAATTGCCGTGCAAAGAGATCATATACGAAATAACTGCAGATGTACATCTGTATGTGCCGAGGTATGAAAGTCGAAAAGCTGAAATATTGTGTGCAAATATAATTCATATGACATTTACATATCTACAAATGCAGCTTCCGATATGAGCTTGTATGAGTATATATGAGTATTTTACAGGTTTGTTTATAAATACGGCAACTCCTATATGCTTACATATTTATTACTTTATCCCTCAGCGTTAACGCTCCACACTTCCACTCTTTGAGACTACTGTTTTCGAAAGCTTCAAATATACTCGTATGAAAATCACAGATTCTTAATACTCACAAAGCGCCATCAAGAGCGGTTCAATGAGTTTTCATATCGTTTCGTTTATTTTAATTAAAGTGAAATTATCCGTGTTGCCTTAAATTGGCTTAAAAATCATTCCAATCCCTAGTCGACACATTTGCGGCAAATGAAAATGAAGCATTTCAAGTGACTTTCGCTTTGCATTGCATATTTTTAAGCGCGCGAGCTTTATTTGCTATTGATGTGTATGCTGAGACCCCACAATGTCAACGGCGGTAAGAAAGTTTTCATTCAATAAATGCACCACAACCTCACACTTGTCTCCAACCAAGATTTAGCTACACACCCTTTCGATTAGAGAAATGCAAAAATAAAGGCTTCTCTCTGCTAAACTTTGCACTCAATGCGACTGCAACATTGCGGAAGCCATTTGGTGTTGCAATTAAACACCTTTTGAAGTGTGCATGGAAATTTTCCAGCCAAAGTGTTTGTTACACTAGCTGGCGTGTGATGCGAATTCGTCAAGACGCAACGAAGATTTGACTTAAGGAAACCACACGTACCGTCATGTCCACACCAAGGTACTGTCGCAAAAGTTAAGTGGCGGCAAAGTGGCACGCACAGAAAGTCAGACGTCGGTGTTGCAAAAGCGGCCCAGCTGCCACACAACCATTTTCGCTGTGTACTTATGTAACCAGGTTATGTTCATTTATATGGAAGGTACCTTTGCTTTGTTTCTGCTACAGCTATGCGTTTATTCAGTTACATGATGTTTCTTACGAGCATAAATAAGTTTTTTCCATCGTTTGTGAATTTGTTTCAGTTTCAAAGAGTTTATTAGATCCAACAAGGTACTGCCTATAAAGATTTATTACCTTTTTGAAAGTTATTGGGTTCATAGACCCTGCCGCATTCTTAAATCCAAATGAAAACATGGATTGACAAATAAAAAAACTGTAAATTTGGAATCTTTACGGAGTTGATCCTCTGTTAATCCTGTCTTAATGATTTTAATCAAATAATATTATAAAAGTGTTCTCCTTTCAATAATGTCCATTTTGGTTTTACTTAAGTGGCAAAATATATTCGTTACTTTCCCTCGAGCGTATTGGTTCTTATATACTTTTCAGAAGTCTGAGGAACTACGATGCTTTCGTATTAGATAAAGTTAGATAACACAAACGAAACAAGTTTTTCGATTTCTTGGTCGTCAAAATGTTATAGAATCCAGAATTCTCCAGATATAGATTTGTAAAAATAAGTTCACATTAACTGAATTGATACTTTTTAATCCAAATAAAAAAAGATGTATGGATACATAAGTACGATTTAAGTAAGCTTT
Source organism: Bactrocera minax (assembly GCA_021498325.1). Lineage (NCBI taxonomy): Eukaryota > Metazoa > Arthropoda > Insecta > Diptera > Tephritidae > Bactrocera > Bactrocera minax. The sequence goes on from JAKEEE010000001.1 coordinate 8,711,604, forward strand.
AAAATTTTCTAAAGAAGTGTTCAGAGATGTAAACAAACCTTTTGAGTTTTATCTCTGTTTATTTATGACCATAATATTTTAAAGAAGGGGGATGATAGTTAGATTCACTTGATTCTGGTCTTTTCGAAATGATAAAATGTGGTGGCTTCAGGAAAGGATTATCAATAAAGCGGGTACCTGCTAAAATTCACTTTACGAAGATCCCTTTCATTAAACTTTTAAATATCAATTGAGTTTACCATACTGTCTTCAATTATTTACACAAATACCGTAACATATGGTGGCTGTGAAAAAACCGCTACGAGAAATAATCAACTTAATCCGTTGTAATCATAACTCTGCATTCGTATACGCAAACAAAAAAAAAATATATATATAAATGTGACGAAAAACTATCGAAACCCCTTTAAAGAATGTTTTTTACATACATCGTGAAACGATAGACGCCGCAAAACAATTGCCGCCAGTGGCCGCTATAGTATAATCTTGCAAATTAAAAACAAATACAACTGTTTTCTTTCTTAGTCCTTAATATATTGGTTGCAACTATCAGGAAACTGAATAAGTTTGCAAAGAAAAAATAATTTTTTTAAACATTGTAAAATTTCAATCCAGGAACTGGAATATACTGTTTCCTAGACGAAACTAATTTGAATTTTTCTGAGCCTGTATTTCTTTCTCGAAGGAACCCGATTAATAATAGTGCAATTCTTTAAATTTTGAAAAAGGCATTGGCATTGCATTACTTAATATTGAATTTAATTAATTCATGGTAACAATTATACTCATACCAAAAGAGAACAAATAATTTAACTAATTTGCTCGGCTCGGTTGAAAAGTGTTTTCGAAATATTTTGTATGAATATAAATCCGGTCATAGGCTTATCAGTGATATTTTCTCCTCAATCCCTATGAGTATACTTTGAACAAATAAATGCTAAGGTTTAAGTTATGGATGAGAAAGCTCGACATTCGTGGATGTCTCGTCACTCAAAAGCTTATAAGTAGAGTGACCAGACGATTGAATTTCTTAGAAGAGTTCGAGTTTCGGCAACAGTTCGAGCTCACGTGGTAATCACCCCAAGTTTCAAATTCTGACTATATATGTGGAAGGCAAAAATATAGCAATACCTTAACTATTTTCTTCTCCGCTGTACAACTTATAGAAAATTAGTATTTACAGTTACTTAAGATCTGAAATGTTTAATTACTCCATAGAGTAACTAAGCTAGCTTTAAGTGAGTTTAAATATACAGAGTCCGGTTCAATCATCAAAATACATAGTTGTTTCCATTCAGATTTATCATACATATGACTGTCTCTAAACAATTGAAACGCCCTGTACCTGACATAAATTGATATAACGCTAAATTATTTTAAATAAATTGTGGTCTAAGTTATTACTCTCCCAACTGATAAGTGCTAAATTCAAGCGCAGTATGTCTAATTATGTTTTTAATTTATATATATGTCTCATGTAAGTTGATCAATTCCGGTTTTACAAATGTAAGAGATATCTATTTGCATATATAATACTATCTTATGTAATTTAAATCTAATCTGGAATTAGAAATGTTTTTTAGCAAGCCCTCAAGGTTACTGTAATTTTAGTATATCAAATGCACAAGAATAACTGTAAAGGTATAATATAATTGTTTGCTTAATTAAGATGTTATCAGCAATATCTACAGTACTTGAGAAAACTATGTAATCAAGTTAATTTAATGCCTACAAATAAATTCAAATAATTTACAATGTATTATTATAATGTAATAATTACTGAAAATATTTTAATGAAAGCACCAGTTGAGGGGATTTACAAAGTTTCTAACAGTCAGCGGACGTGTTCATTTGCAGTTATCTTTCCTAATTTACCCACATGTAATTAATTTCTCATTACTTTCATTAACTGTGCTTGTACTGTATGCATATTTTAGAAAATGATTAATTTTTATTGTGAAATTTATTTAATTAACATATCGACAACAACTGTCTACCACAAGTAGCGAAACATTAAGTGTTTTCCCTTTAATAACTTGTAATGCCACATCATACTTTGCTATTTTAAGTTTAAACAATATTTGTAAAGAAATGGGAGAAGTTACAGCTTCGTTTATTAAAGTTACCGCAGATGATTATTTATTAAAATTAACGCACAACAATAGTGACTGACAAGAAAACTAGGGACTGTCTGACAAGACCTGTGTTACTGAGACTCGGGGTGGTGAGTTAGATGTCAAATTCTTCCACTAAGATATAGAGTTGAAATTATTTCCACAGATTGTCAGGGTTGCCGGATACATATATGCACATATACACATAGATTTCAATTCATATAGATAGAAATGTGCCCCCTGCTATTTAAGCCCTCTTACGAAACTATAAACTCGTGTTTGTTATATTCAAAAAAGAAATGGGTTTCCGAAAGAAAAATTAGTATTGTGACGCTGTGGCTTGTTCCTCGTTTCTCGACAACGTTTTTCAGAGCTTAATGCAATCATTTTACTAAACATCTTTCTGAATACTAATTTTTTAATAAACCCAGAAGGCTAAGTAGGGCTTCCTTATTTCTCCTTGGCCTTTAAACCAATTTAATTATAGTCTGGTTAGTGAGGAGATAAGTTTCCAAATAAATGTCCACAAGTTTGATAAATATCTATTAGAAGTTGTTTCATACCACATATAAGCTCTGTCATTTCCAATCTTTTGAATCTGGAATAGGCTTCTTGAAACATTTTCTCTCCTTTAATAATTCAATTGAGTTGCATTCCGATCCGAGTTATACCGACTTTTTTTTATAGAGGACATATGCAGATATATGAACTAATTAAGCCCCTTTTTGCTATTACAGCTTAAGTTAAGGACAATATGTAGTTTTAGATTAATTTTCCAGATTTCAGCTTCTTCACCTTGTGCTAATATTTGATGTATTAATAGTGTTCAAACTTTGTAAAGTTTTTGTTTACCATATTTCATTTTGGTATCTCAACTTTTCCTGAGTTAAATGTAGTCAGATGCACGGACGAAACATTCCTAATAATTTAATATCTTCGCTGATACGATATTTTATACGTCGATATATATAGGGTGTTTACTTTATATTATAGAATATTGGAGGGTATAGATTTCAAACCAGCTGTGAAAACAGATCCATACGCTCGACAACTATATTCAAGACACTTTGAAAATTTACTATGTTCTGATTACGAGAAATATGCCAGGAAAAGTTATTTAAAAAGCCGGGGTTCGTTGTGACAAATTTACAGAATACTCTTAACACAATTATTTTCAAACATTCAACCAATTAGACCATATTTAATCAATAATGACTTACACGGCATGACTAAGAATCCAAACGTATTTCACAATCTCAATAACTTGGCCTTTGGCTGTACACTCCCGGAAAAATTTGAGGAGTGGTCTTCGCCCAAAAGCCATATAAAATCCCACCGATGCAGTAATTGAAACCATTCGAACATTTTTGGTGAATTGGTCGAAGTTCAATTGAAAGTCAAACCACAGTTTTGATCTCAAACCACTTCCAATAATAAGAAATATTCAGATTTAATTGTCAATTGCCGTATTTGAGGTGTGAAAAGTTCTGTAATCAAGGATTTGAATTCAAAAACAAGTTACTGTTTGGTTTGGTTTACATGCCGAAGGCATTGTAGCTTCGTAGTGCTTTAAAACTGAAGACAGTGCCAGCAAACCGTCAGTGGTGAGAACGGACAAATTTTAAGCGACTTTATGGTGCGCCATATTAAAATTGACTGGTTAAGTACTAAATGGTTCCAGTAAGGACTTCACTTTGGTGCAAGAAAATGTTGATGGCCGAATCATATCAAGAAATAGGTCTGCTAATTGGTCATATGAGATCTGTGATTTGATGCTCTTCGGCTACTTTTCGTGCGCTCATGTCAAGACAATGGTCTATGTTGAGATATCAGCTATTTTTCAAGCTAAGTTTCTTTCTTTCTTTCTTTCAGCTAAGTTCAAAACGTTAGTGATTCGGTTATTGGTCGCAAAAAGTTTTTTATGCTGGGAAATGATGCAGTATTGGAACAACTTGATAGTCTTTAAAGGTAGGCAGAGTTGCCATATGCTCGAAGATCTGTTACTCGAAACTAAATGCCTTAGAATTGTAAAATAATGAAGCCGAAATTCTGGATATTTCATCCATATAAATGCGTATACTTTATATCTATATACATATATATTATATATAGATATGTACTTGAATAAAATATTGTCAATAATCGAACGATATTTAGTAACGCGACTTCTTGGTACAAATTATGCAACTGTAGCTAAATTTAGCACAGCAATAACCTTGGCGCCAGAAACGCACACCAAGGTGTGCAAAGGACGCTCACACATACATACACACACACACACGCACAGCATCAGCTGCTGCCCAATATACTGACTGGGGGTTGCTATTGTTGTTGTTGCTTCGTTAAAGTATTAATCGTTGGACAAACGAACTAATTGAGCGCAAAATGTAACAGTGATTGAGTGGAAGTAGCCACAATAACAAGACTTATATGTGTGTATATGGAGTTGGTTGAGCCGCAGCTGCGACGGCGATAACTAGTTGCTACTTGCCACATGCCAGATGCGGCTTGCAGGTAGCAACGCTTTATAATTGAGTGTGTTGAGTATTGACAACTGTTGTTACGTACAATTGCATGCTCGCTCATGATATGTATATATGTATGTATGTATGTCAGCGAGGGTGTGTATGCGTGCATTGCGTATGTGATTGCTGTTGCTGGGCCATACACACAGCCAAAAATGTCGTTAAGGGTTGAAACTGCATTGGTGCAGTCATTGGTGTAACGCGGTCAGTGAATTCCTAGTGGGTCGGCGTTAAGACAAAGCTGAGCATGCGCATTGGTCCGTTGGCGTTTACGTAATTTGCACAAACGTAACATACTTGCGGGCGGGCAAACACAAGCGTGTTGAGAGTGCGAAGGATATCTGTATATGTGTGTATGTGTGCGTATATATATATATGTATTTGTATTGGGAAGTGTGCTTGAGCGAAGGCTGCAGTGATCAAATCCATGCAAACAGGTTGCATTGTTGTTGTATGTGGGACTATGAGCGTGTGTGTGCATGACAGTTTGGTTGTGCGTGTATGTGAGTTGACGACGTTTTGGCAAATCCTTGGAGTCGACACCGGCCAGATTTAACTTTACACTTGTTGCATTCGGATAAACAACGGTAAACGCAAAACGAGATTCCAATGATGTGAAAGTGAGGAAAATTATTTATTGGAAAAAAAATAGAGTATATATATTGGAATATAAAATAGATGGCTATTGGATAAATAATATCAGAAAAGTTTAAAAATATCCAAAAAGTGCTTTACACTCATTTGCAACAATATTTTTTCATTTTCAGAATATTTTTTATTTGAAAATGTGTTACAACAACAAAGCATAAATTCATTATAATAAAATTTGTGTGTGTCAAGCAGCTGTGGGCACTCTGAGGAAAATGTACATATGCCACAAACGAGTTTGAACTTTTCTTCAAAGTGGATATCACTTAAATATTTTCAAAACTTCAGTTTGAAAAAAAAATTTTTTTTACCAAAATGCCGTAAGGCAAGATTTTTCAAAAGTGTGTTTGAAAAGTTTGCAAAACCAAAAAGTGTAAAAGCAAATTGTAAAATTAAATAATTCCATATTGTGTGTTCCATATAATTCTATATAAATCGTGTGTTATAGTGTAAAGCAAATTTGAAAAATCTGCTTAATTGAAATATTGTTAGTCAGAAAAGCAAGCGAAAAGTGAATTGAAAAAATTTGTCCTTCGATTTTTTTTTTTTTTTATGGTGACATTAGAAAATTTTCGCGTGTAACAACTTCGTGTTTTGCGTTCGTCATTGACGCAACGCCATTCGGTTGCAGCCATATTGAAAATTGGATTATCTAACGCATTTCAAAATGGAGGACGAGAGTGACGACAAGGATGATACGAAAAGGTATGTCGGCAATCGGTATTGAATTTCATAATGATATTATTCAACACTTATTACATCGGTATTAATATTTACATACAAACGCATACATACGTGCACACATACATACACAAATTCATTGAAATAAAATTATGACTGTGGGGAAAACTTTGAAAAATTGTTAAAACTTCGCACGCAAGTATTGTGCATTGGCTAAAAAACAAGAGTTTCGAAAGTTTTTTGCAAATCAAATCATAAATTTCATTGAAATAAACTAGAAGTCAGTATACTGCCGGTCTCCATAACTTTTATTCGCTGGTCCAAGTCAAAAAATAAATCAGAGATTTTCAGCGCACTTCGAGCTGACTTTATGCGTACCGTAGCAAAGTTCGTTACTGTAAAAGATGATGTGACGCAGGTATCAAATTTATCGATTCCATGCCTTTCTCCTCTCCTAGGGCTTTTCAATATTTGCAATAGTTGTAGTTTTGGAATGCAGGGAACTCTGGATAAAACAATTAGCTTGCAAATAACAACCGAAGTAACCCTAAGTTTTGTCTCCGCTTCAATAGGTTTTTTTTTTTTTTTTGTGGGAGAAAGGTCAAGTGAATGGCTTGTGTTGATAAACCAACAACGACTGACATTCGGTACTGACATTCCCTTTAGTAAAATTCACAAAGTATTACTGTTACTTATCAGGTATACGCAAAGTACCATCTCGATGTGTAACTGCTCTAATTTGAAAGTAATTTATCATGTCTGGCTACTTTCAGTGTACAGTTCGAGCTCTCCAAGTGAAAAGTGACATTATTCAATGAAGCAGACTTTAAGAAGCTCACGCAAAAGATACTACGGAATTCTCATAAGTTGTACTTAAGTGGTTTGGTTTTTTGGGAATGAGTTCAAAACAACTAATGTCTCTCCGGCAAAGCCATCCGATATTTCCTTTAGTCAGCGCTGTTCTTGAAACCATTTCGGTGATTCTTAAGCAGCCGTTACTACTACTATAAAGTCTCGGTAGATGCAATTCAACCCAGTGGCTCCCAATTCAGTGAGTTACTTTGTACCGTAGGGGTATGAGTAGAAATATCTTGATACTATCAAAAAATTTGTTCCTTATTCTGCTCAACTTCTTTTGCAGCTATTTTCAGAGATTCTAAACTTCTTACTAAGAATTTCGAAGCTTAATTCCATATAACGCACAACTTTTATGTTTTAGAAGCATCTGCGTATGTCTATAATCTGATTTCTTAGGGTATATGCGATTCGAATGCTACTCACCAATAGCAGCTTTGTTCACTGACGTATATTTTAGTCAACGTATACTTATAAGGAATATACTTAGGAGTATACTTAGGCAACACCGTAGGCTATATTTCTTCTGTAAAATTAACGGATGCATTCCCGCTCTGCAGGTCTCCACTTCTCCCGTTATTGGTGATGAAGTTCGGGAATATTTAGAAACGGTAGCTGTTTCACAGTATTGCACTTTTGCGGAGTGTTGAAAGAACTAGTCCGTTTTATGTTTGGAAACGTTGACAGATTTTCATCCACGCTAGACATGAATTTATTTTATCAGGAAGTTGTGATGACGGTCTCAAAGACTCTGAGCATTTCAAGTTATTTTATTCTTTTTTAATTTCACTGAAGGAAGTAATTTTTTATTTCACTTTTAAATATTATATTGATATAATTTAATTAAAATGCCAAGTTTTTGCTGGAGATTTTTTTGAGAGATAACCGCTCATATGAAAGACTAATCTAAATTCTAATTCCTAGATAAATATCTTTGCTTTTTTATGGGCGGACAATCTGAGTATTTCTTGCAATCGAACTGGCACCAGTGGCCATTTTTTACCCTTCCGCGGCCATTCAATGAAAAGTAAGCTCATGTACAACGTGCTCATGCCGCTGTTTTAGACGTGGCTTGTCGACAAAGTTCCTTAATTTGAATAATCACATATTTTATATATATGGTGTGCTATATTAAACACTGAATGGATTAAAAAGAAATCAACTTTTATTCAACAATGGTCGCTCTCACCTATTTTAAACAGCGGCAAAGGCGGTCGGTCGGATATGTCCGTAATATTAATTGCACTTTACATGAAAATAAACTTAAATCATCAAAAAGGCGACGCAAAGTGGTTCCACTGAAACCAAAATACTGAGCTTGGCGACGAAAAGACTCTTCTGGAAACAGGGCAACAATATCTCTATCAGCTCATTTGAACATCTTCGTCGTTGCTGACCAACATTTTGACTATCTACCATTATCCTTGGTGAGAGGTATAATTCAGTGAGATTTGAGTGGTGGTATTCATCCAAACGATGAATATTTTTGTCAGATGGGAACTGCTAAAATTGACTGTGTTAGTTAAGTTTATAACTGGCTTCTCAAAAGAAGGCGTAGGTCCTATAATTCATGAATTTTTACCAATGAAAATACTTTTCATGCGATGGATGAAGTGTTTTTTTAAACGTCAATCAAACAGGTGTTGAAAATCTGTGAAATGGTTAACCACCAACATATTCACCAGATTTCGCTCTCAGTGACTATTTCCCCATTTCCCCCTTTCCCGGACTCAGAAAATGGCACGCTGAAAAAAGATTCTAACAAACAAACAGTTTATTTTGAAGGCTTCGAAGCTTCACACTATAGAACCGGTATCGAAATGTTGGATTACCGTTACAACAAATGCATTGTTCTAGATGTAGATTTTGTAGTAGAGTAAAGCTTTATATTCATTAAAAATGATTACTCCATACATTATCATTTGAAAAGGTAAATAATATAGTCTTGGGCAGTATTCTGAAAACATACAAGCCTGTGTACGGTATTATGGTAGATCTATTTCTTCGATAAGTTCTCTTCGATTGACCACTGCTCTGCTCGTTATGTCTCGCTGTAAAACCGAGTTCCAAATGCATAGCGTAGACATGTTAAGGAAAACCGCCGAGATATGCCTATTTAACTTGACAATTAAATTGTTATAAGCACTATGTATGTTTACAGAATCTTCACTTTGCCGTTGGTGGTTACCCATATTGTGCCTCCTCCCACTTTATGAGTTATGTAATGAATATAATATAATCGCTTTAGTAAAACAAACAAATTGCATATCCATTTCAAATCGAAACCGAATTCACGCCTTCCAAGAGCACCAAATGTAAATAAATTGTGACGGATAAGATTAACAGAAATCGAACAGCTTTGATATAATTAAATTACATAATTAACTGCACAAACATACAGACACCGCAAATGATACATCGATATGCCTATACATATGTATGCGTGTGTAGCTGTGTGTATTTAGCCACAAAGGAGACAACCAAATTGATTAATAAATAGTAAAAAGGAAAAATATCGCTTAGCAACAAGAATTTTTTACCACTTCTCCATCGAAATTCGCAAGAAGAAAAAAATTTATAAGAAGGTACGCCATCAACTGGGTGTGTTGGAGAGGCAAGGGTTTGCTGGTTGCCCGCTCTTCCGATTTCATAATGCCAAATATGCATAGCGTATGAAAAGTTTATACTTTGACATAAGCTGTCAAATACATAAGTGCGACTTATTGTAGCGAGATAAATGCAAACGACAACAGCGGATCGCATGTGGCATTTCACCTGAATTGTGGGGATATGAAGAAAGCGCTGGGCGCTCGAGACCAGAAAGTGGTTGCTTCGCAGTGAATTTGAACATGAAGTTGCATACGTATGTATGTGTGTATGTAGTGGAATAAGCGTAGGAGGGATAGTGGCAGCGCCAAATTTAGAAAGGTAAACAAATAAAAACACATACATGGAAGTTTTTTGTTCAAAAATGGTCACACGTGCCCTCCCACATACATTCATATGTGTGTATGTAAAGCTTTATTAATAATACCATTTATTAATACAATAAAGTGCACAAACAATTGCAGCATGCAGCGATTTTGAAACAATGAAAGAAAGGATATGCAACACATATGGTAATTAGAAGATATTGAAAACAAAATATAAATAAAGGCTGGTTAATTTCGAGCAGGACAAAAACTTTTGAAGAAGAATTTTGAAGCAACTGAGGTGGTATCTGCTGGTGATGAAAATAATAGTTAGAAGAAATAAATTGTTTCTATTTTCCAAAATTATTAAATGCGGGTTGGCCTGAAGCGGAAATGTACGAAGGCGGCATACCGGTTGTTTCGGCAACACGCTAATTTACTAATTCAAGAGCCACTGAGTTATATTTCATAATGTATTGTTAGGAAATCACAAAGTCAAAAGTCAAGTCAAAGTATTTTCACGATAAACTTGGAATATGAGTTCGCTGGTTAATTGAGGTGTGTGCGGATCGAAGACGCGTTAAAGCGTTAAAGAGCAGCGAATCGAACAGACTATACAAGCTGTTCAAAGAGTCTTTTAGTACTCGCAGTGCAATCTTGAGCTAACAGGTTCTCTATCATATACGAAACTTGGAAGCATTGAAGAAGGCATTTCTATCGCTTAAATGAGATATACTCTCTTGTAGCGAATTTAACTAGCTCACTTTGTTGTTGCTTTTACATGTAACTTTTTTGACAAGAGAGAAGCACCCAAAGATAGCGAGCAGAGAAAGTACGAATCGATGACGGCTTTTATCTAGCTTAAATAACACGTTTTGCCAAAACTTTCACGAACTCCCAAAGCGGCGATACGACATGGTGCCCCATCCCACTGGAACTTAAATCGTTGAATGTAAATATAGATATTCTGTGGACTTGTAGCTAAAGTGTTTGCAGCACAATACTACAACATTTTTTATTCGACATAGTTACATGTAATTCTGGATATATAGACCACTGATGACCGTTGCTCACCCAGCAGTGATCACATTACTCTATCACTAACTCAAGATTACTTACACAACTTAACTACAACTTTGTCAATTTTCTAAGAATGAACAGAAATCCTTTTTAAGGAAATAGTTTAAGGAGTTCTGTACAAATTTAATACACAAACCTTTTGCAAGTAGAAAACCCAGGCTGTTCACGAGAAGACGCTCTCACTCACTGCCAACACATTGAAGTTCTTAGAATTTGGCGGCGGAAGTGGCGGTACTGCCAAAAAATCTGTAAAAATTACAAAAGACTTTTTGACCACACAGTCACTTCAAACGACGGCTTATAAAACCGAAACTGCGTTAGCTGACCAGCAGGACTGTAGAGTTCATAACCATAAGAATGGGATATAAAACATCTATATCTAAGCCGGCAATTAACTGCAGATAATGCCTCATCGACAAAAGATTATGCTTGAAAACTCGCATTGAGTATGCGGTAAACATAGTCTCAAAAGGCCACACTAGCCTCACACATCTAATGTTAGAAAAAGGGGGCATATAGTAGACATAGTAAATGGAAATTTATGTGCAGAATTCTAGTATGTTTTCTTAGGAGTCTGCGAAACAAGCCCTATAAGAAGCATCTTCCATGCTAGCAAGATTTATTCCTACCGACATGCTTGCTGCGGAGATGAAAAGTGCTTACATACGCAGAACACACTTTGCTCTCCACTAGCGGACGCCGTAGCATTTATCCCCATTCCCATCCATTGTCATTCCCATATCTCATTCTCTCTTCAGATAGTGATTTGAATTGCTAATATATAATACTTAGATGGACGAGTGAAGAAGTTGCTATAAGATAAATCTTCAGAAAATTATACATATGTTGGGAGGTTGTATGCGTTACAAAATAATTTCTTTCGGAGCCTCCTTTTGACTTTCCGAAAAAATCTACAGCTATTTCACTACACACAGTTTCGTTTTCAGCCCTCGACGTCAATTTTAGATCTCTTATGCTTTTTAGATATTACTATATATATATACAACTATATTCTTCTTAACATTAATTCACAAAATTCACATATGTATTTTGTCCTTTTCTTCAAGAAAATCTCGAAATCTAAGCGAAAAGAAGAGGCGAGATCAATTCAATACGCTGGTGAATGATTTGAGCGCGTTGATATCAACATCAAATCGGAAAATGGATAAATCGACAGTGCTCAAGTCGACAATAACATTTCTGAAACATCACAACGGTAAGTGACTAGAATTTTAGAGAGATTATAGAGTTATTGTTTCACTTACTTGGACGTAACTATAACTCCATTAATTTGAGTTCAAAATCTAAGTTCTCTCGACCAAAACCGGACAAATAGTGACAGAGAAATTAGCCCGGCTAAATGGTTCGGTCTAGGAAAACCTGTTATTGATTGAGATGAACACTTTTGGTAAATATATTGCTGTTCACCGCTCAAACTTTCCAAAATTTCGAATGAAATGCCGCTGAATGGCTAAGAAGTTCAGCACAGATTACAAATTATGTGGGCATCTCCATAGTATAATATTTAATATTTGTACCGCTTACCATTCTCCCGCTCTTGTCTGGCCACAATCGTATCCGATTTTAGAAGCGCAAAAGTTGAGATCAGAACTTGAAGCCATGAAAAAATCTAATATTCTGGTTCTTCCGTTATTTCTTAAAACAATTTTTTACCTTTTGTAAAATAAATAACAGGATGTTATTAAAAATCAGAAAATGAAGGTTACTACATGTTTTCAAGTAAGCAAATTTTAATGGTATATAAACGTGTTATAATATCAGAATATTGGTCTGTGAAGAAAATTACTTTTAGAGTATAATTAAAACCCAAGTAAGAAATGGTTAAGTTCGGTTACCGCCGAACATTATATACTCTAATATGTATATGTCAAGATATCAGTAGAACCTTATGAGAAAAGTTGTTGTATTTGATTTGCACATTCGGGTTCATATGATTCACAATAGACTAAAATCAAACAGAACGACGGAACCGTTTTTACCAACCGTTTTAGATGAGAGGTGCCACATCTATTAGGCACTATTTGCACTATATCTATCTCGATTACCTTTACCTATTAACACTTTAAATGTTCGACGAAATTTTGAATATGTTGCAATCATATTTCGAATCATATTAACTTTTCATTTAGGTCATATACTCATAAAGTCGATCTAACTAAGACAAATCATCTACATTCATGACATTAGTGCTGTGTGAAGGTACAACAGACATTATTATTTTTCCGAATGACATTACAATCAGAGATACTCTAATTTAATTTTGTTCGGACATCTTCTATGACGATATAAACACAACCAAAGGGACAAAATCTAATATATTTGAGGAAAAAAGTCTATAAAAAAAAGAAAAAGAAAGGAGAAAAAGACTATAGGGGCGTAAATAATTATGTTAGAGTGCATTTATATTCAGCGCCAAACCATATTATGGTTAACAAAACACTTAATTCCTGTAAACTATCAAACACATTGACTTTTATAAACGGTTTAAGGTCAGCTGGCAAGTCGGAAATCACTATATCGGGTACATTGAGGTTAGAGGAAGGTTTGAGCAGGTAAAATTTACTTTTGGCATTAAACTAAGGTATCCTCGAGAACATATTTAAACTCAATTTTATTAAGATAACTCCAAATTTGAGTGATATATTGGGCGCATAGTCCACTAGAATAACGGTATTCATTATATGTTGGGTGGCTGGGTGGCTGGGTGATTCGTAGATCGATTTCATTAATTTGTACCACCAAATTATAGTATGTTAGTAGTGTAGTATATAAGATATCTCACATACTGTCCGATATATACGGTATGAAGTCAACCGAAATTTGGAAAATCCAAAAATTAGGTATATGGGGGTAAGGAGTAAGATTAACTCTTTTACCAATTTATGGCAGCAGATCATATTTATATCAAGAGAAATTATTGAAAAGTAATTCTCCGATTTGAGTTGAGGGCACGATTTGCCAAGTTTTGCTTGAGTTATATATTGTAAAGGTAAAGAATGAGGTGAAATTTAAAATTGTGTTATATGAAGGGAAGGCATGGTATGAACTGAATTTGTTTGAAGTTAGATTGTTTGCTCTTGAAATTGTGGTTTCACTGAAAAATGGGTTCGGTTTTCACAAAATTTCACATGATAATAAGAAAAAATAGGTTAAAGTGACGAAATATACCACTCTATTTCACCTTTCGTCTCACTCGATATTATATCCCTTATGGGTAACATATAGCATTTTAGATTAATGGATGGTAGCTTTAGTACTTAGTCAGTAGATAGAGCTCGTTAAGGTATCACGGAAGAACGGTCTTGAATTCTAGTAATATTGTTTTATTTTCAACTAAACAATTTTTATTGAGAGCAAGTTTTAGTATATTGTCAATGCTACATAACATCCATTTTAATAAATGCTTTGCAGAGGCCACCGATCGTTCGAAAGTTTTCGAAATACAGCAAGATTGGAAACCAACATTCCTTACCAACGACGAGTTTACACATCTCATGCTGGAATCCTTGGATGGCTTCATAATAGTGTTTAGCGGTATTGGTTCCATATGTTATGCATCTGAAAGTATTACGCCACTTCTCGGTTACCTGCCGGTGAGTAGAAAATATGGTAAATGCAATTTTTGGTGCAAACTAATTATTTGCATTATTCACCACATAGAGTGACCTAGTGAATATGACCATTTTCGATTTGACCTACGAAATGGATCACGAAAGTCTACTGAATATATTTCTAAATCCCAAACCAGTGATCGAGCCACTACAGACTGATATCAACTCAAGTAATCAAATTACATTCTATTTGCATTTACGGCGTGGCGGTATCGACAAAGTGGATGCCAATGCGTACGAGTTAGTTAAATTTGTAGGTTATTTTCGTAAGTAGAACACTACATAGTTGATATGCTAAATGTAATTGTTTAACCTCAAAACATTAACATACAATACAGGAAACGATGTGAATCTTGACAGCATACAATCGCAGAACACATTTGCCTTGCCACGTATCTTCCAAATGAATCCCAGTGCCGAGGTTGACAAGAAATTGATTTTCGTTGGCACTGGACGCATTCAGACGCCTCAGCTGATACGCGAGATGTCCGCCATAGATCCGACGTGCAATGAGTTTACATCGAAACATAGCATGGAATGGAAATTTCTCTTTCTGGATCATCGTGCGCCGCCGATTATCGGCTATATGCCCTTCGAAGTGCTCGGCACTTCCGGTTATGATTACTATCATTTCGATGATTTGGAGAGCATCGTGGCTTGCCATGAGGAGTGTAAGTGTTAGATACATACGTTTTTCACATCTGACACTAAAGTTTTATAAATCCTCTTAATAGTGATGCAGAAAGGCGAATGCAAGTCGTGCTATTATCGTTTCCTTACGAAGGGACAACAATGGATCTGGCTGCAGACAGAGTTCTATGTGTCCTACCACCAATTCAGCTCAAAACCTGATTATGTTGTGTGTACACACAAGGTTGTCAGTTATGCCGATGTGATACGCCAAAGTAAGTCGGGCAATAAGTTGGATGAAACTCCTTCGATCAACAATAGCACTAGCAAGTCGTCCACAATGACGTTAGGAGATCTTGAAACCACCAGTCAAAGTTTGGATCCTTCTACGCTTTCGGCGAACGATAGTGGTAATGTTATAATGGGTATATTAAATGCAGCTTCACCTCGGCTGGACACAACACCAATATGGCCGAATACTTCTTCAACCCCTGGCATAACGCCGACAACATTGAAATCATCCCGACCCGCCTCGAGTTATGGCAATATTAGTTCTACTGGTATCTCACCGACAGCTAAACGAAAACGCTATTTTCCGCACAGAGCCGGCAACGAATCGGATTCGACGTCCATGTCTGCGGATTCGGTTACTAGTAAGCACTCGCTTATGACACATTTGAGTTCGGTGAGTTGCAATGATATCCCTTGCAGAGGTTAGATTGATAGAGTTTACCTCCTTAAGGTATACCTGAACATTTCTACTTCTTTTTAGAAAATTTTAGTAAAATCTTATTTAATCCTGGCTATATATATTTACATATATTGGTCCTAAATGCAGTAAACACGGTTCTTACTGTGAAATTAATAACAGTATCTTTTGTACTCTGAGATCCCCTTTTTAGCCGCGAAGTCAAGAATTATCACCTAAAAGCCAGAGAAAGTTCAGGAATTTAGAAAATGTGACATGTTTCGGTAAATGAGGTCTGAGGTATTGAAGATAATTCTTTTATATTAACAACCAGTCCGAGATGGTGTAGAATATGAAAGAATCTCCACTATGAATAATAAAATAAAAGCGACTGCTTTGTTTCCTCCCTTAACAGTTCTTAAGCTATTTATTTTAGCTTCTATAACCAACTAAGCTTTTATCGCTCAGTATGCTTCTGTTGGGCTGGAGATTTAAAAAAATTAGCTTGATGTACTTTCACTTTAGAATGTAAAGCACTTGTTCGCCTAAATTTTCAACCCACAGCTCTGGGATAGAAAAAAGAACAACAGTAAATTGAATCCAAAAATTCAATTCAAAAATTCAGTCCGTTGGAACCAAAAACTTTCACATAAATATGTATATGAAGAACATCTCTCATTCAGGTATATAATGTATATAAATTAATTTAAATTACATTTTGCAAATAGCTGGCAACTCTTTTCAAAAATATCTCCAAACAGAAATCTTTCTTTAACCTGTGAAACTTATCGAACATATTTTAATATTTCGTTCATATTATTAGTTTACTGGAGTACGAAAATGTTTAAAAGGTGGCAACCCTTTTTTACCGTATACCATTTATTCGTATACCTTTTAAACTCGACGCTAAACCGAATTACAGAATTCAGG
Organism: Bactrocera minax; assembly: GCA_021498325.1. Lineage (NCBI taxonomy): Eukaryota > Metazoa > Arthropoda > Insecta > Diptera > Tephritidae > Bactrocera > Bactrocera minax. Next base: position 8,728,299 of record JAKEEE010000001.1, read on the forward strand.
TTTTTAATCAGGTGACAACACTCCTAAAAATATTTGTAACTGGAGGCTTTCTTAAAGCTTCATAATTTCCCCATTCAATTGTCCTATTTTTAACCCAATTATATTTTACTTAAAGTCTCAAGCAGTTAGCAATGCAATTTTTCGGTTTTTTTGCTTTAAACCAACCAAGTATATATTCTGTGTTTTAAATATAACTTAATATTGAACTTAACCAATTTACTTTAACTCAGAGTCGACAACGTCACGGTCACAGCTCGGTTATGCAAATGCCGCAAAGTACAACACATGCGCAACAGCTGAGCGTGGCCAACCAACAAGCGCTGCACAATCACCACCAATCGCAGCAGAACACAACACTGCAGATGAACGAAACGCAAAACCAGCAAAAGATCCTACCGATGCTACCGCAACACACCATGGCGCAGGCGCAATTGGTGCCCACCAACCCATGTCAATTCACACAGCCCACCTTTCCGATGCGCAGCTCACAAATAGTCGGCCCCACATTCTTAGAGCCGTCGCAATATCTTGCCGCCATACCTGTGCAACCGGTAATCGCACAATTTCCAGTCGCGCCAGTGCTCTCACCGCTGTCGGTGAGTATGAGCACGGCGCCGCCTTGGAAGGCGACCACACAACCGACAAACGGAACCTTCGATCCACTGCAGAGCCAAGCCGACATGATGTCCGGTGCGGTGGTGATGACGCCAACTCAGACTCAGTTGCAGGATCAGCTGCAACGCAAGCACGACGAACTGCAAAAGCTGATCATGCAACAGCAAGATGAATTGCGCATCGTATCCGAACAGCTGTTGTTGGCGCGCTACACGCTGCTGCAGCCGATGATGCCCATGAATTACAATACGCCGCCAAACAGCGGTCGGGGCAATTACAATTTCGCCAGTGGCAATACGATTGAGCAGCAATTCAATCAATTTGGCTTCACTATGAACTCCAGCGAGCAGCTGGTGGATCAGACGGCGCAGCAAATGTTGTTGCAACAGCAACAACAACAGCAGCATAACATGCAGCAACAGCAGACGCAGCATATGCAAACACAACAGCAACAAATGCATAATCGCAATCATCAGCAACCGCAACAACAACAACAGCAACAAACAGCGCAACAAAGTAATCACCATCAGCAGCACCATCATCATCAGAATCCGCAACAAAATCAGCCACAGCTGCAGCACATGCAAGCACAACAACAACAACAACAACAACAACAGCAGCAGCAGTCGCAGGAGCAAGCGCAGCAACAGCAACAACAACAACAACAGCAGCAGCAGCAACAATTGAATCTGCTGTCACGCAGTGTATCTGACCTGGCGCAATTCGGCCACGAAGACATCGACGCGTTCTTCAATCTCTCGCCGCTGCAAACGATCGGCAACTCGCAATCGAGTCATACACCGCGAAGCAACAACAATGTGGTGAGCTCCAGTAGCGGTCAGCAGCAGCAGGGCGTTATGAACCAGAACTTCATCAGCAACACGAACGCACCGCAAGCGACAAATGAGGATTCGCTACTCACCTACATGCAAATGGCCACCGAATCCAGTTCGACGCTCAACTTCCCGATGGGTATTAGCGATGATGGTTCCGAATCGCAGAGTGATCGTATCGATACTAAACTCATTGGCGGTAATCAAGTTATGCAACAACAGCAGCAGCAACAGCATCAAGTGTTAACACATCAGCAGCAACAACAGCAACGCGTCAGTAATTACTTTCCGAACAATCCATTCGAAGCGCTCGGCAATCAAGCGACCACAAATCAATTACCTAACGATCTGGAAATAGTGCCCTATCAGATGTCGCAGGAGCAGTCGCAGAACCTCTTCAACTCACCGCAATCCTCGAGAAATAGTCAATAGCCTTAAGCAGCAATTCGAATTAGTTTAGCTGTAAGAGTTTAGTTTTAGTTAGTTTGATCTGTTCGTGTGGATATATTTGTATGCGTTCGTGCATTTAGGTAGGCGTAGTGCGTAAGTACAAACCCTGCAAGAAAATCCACTGGTGCAGTGTCAAGGCAATTATTTCCCTATTCTTCTTGAAATATTATATGTAAATGGGAGATCAAAGTGCTTGAATATTCCAATGGAAAGCATTAGATTCTTCAATTAGCTTATGTTGCATTTTAAAAATCGGCGAAATCGAAGCACGTCCACGACTACTTCTATGTTATGTGACGCCAACCTAAATTTCAGATTCTTCCAATTTTTTATAGATAACTACAGTATCAATAAAGATACTTAAGAAAAAAGTAGTTCCAATAGATATACATCATTTCCACTTTAATTTAAGAATCGACCCCACATACTAGATTTGTGGACCACAATGCCACCGGCTGACTTTATAAGGACAATGTTGATAAATTTTTGAAATGTCATGGTGTAGTTGAATGAGCAACTTTTTCCTGACAACTCTGTAGTCTAGTGCTAAAACTGTATAAAATCGGTTGAGACATTTCCTTAGCACAGATTTACCTAATATAACGATTTCGAAATAAACGAAACTAACGTTGATTTTATATTATAAATATTAGTGTGTGGGAATATTTCCTAACCATACTTTAATTGAGTCTCAAAATCGGTTTAAATCTTCCCTAGCACCCATATACCCAATGTATTGGTTTCCCATGCTCTGGTTCACATACATGTGGACTAGTGGGTCAGATATCTCAATGAGATAAAAAATTAATGAAATCTATTAATTTGTTTCGATTATCCCTTTTGTATCAAATATAATGTATTTCGTCCCTCTGGGTGACTGTATACACCATATATCAGTATAACCGCAATATATAGCAAGCGATATCAATGTGAAATTTAACGAAAATATTTGTATTAACTGCAAATATTTCTTACATAGTATACAATTTTCGATTGTATCGGAACTTAGTTCTTCTTCACCTATTCTCCCGTTATGTTGTGCTACGCCATTAGTTTGAATTATGTGGAACTCGACTGCAGGGTGCGTAGAGGCTTTTCAATTTGGATGCGTGTTTGTTTGATAATGTATTTTTAACTTTCAGTTAGGATTAATTACGGTAAAAGATATGTGTGTATATATGTACATATATGGTTAGCTTAAAAATTAATTGCAAATAAATTTCCTTAGTAAAATTAGTAAAGTATGATTTTGTGCAATGAAACATTTTCGTGCGAGATCCGCTTGCCAAAAGTGTAAGCGAAGCTACGTAATGTAAAAAATAAATTATGTTTAAAGTAAAAAATACTGCTGATAAATAAATTTATTTAAATTGAATGACAACTCCTTATTATAGTTTGAATTCAAGTGTGTGACACATTTTTCTGCAATACCATTAATTGCTCTTTTAAAGTTTAAAAATAGAATAACTTAGTTGTTATAGTTAACAACTTATACATAAACATTTTGATTCAACTTACATTCCGATTCATGGACTGTATTTTTGTTGCTTTTCGTTTTTTTTTTAATTTTATTTTTAATTTTTGCTAACCGAGGATAAAGTATATTTCTTTCCAAAAATAAATTCTCAACACAAAAATTATTTGTTTCTCCTAACAACGGGAGATTTCCAAACAATTTCCTAAATAATTACGTAATTTACTTAATTAGAAATTTTAATTTATCTTATTACTAAGTCCCAATTTTGTAGTAATTTTTTTTGTTTTTGTTTCAAAACCGGATAAGTCACATGGAAATTCTTTTAATAAGTGAGAGTATCATTTTCGAAAAGTTCTTGATCGGAAAATTTTGAGGATATTCATATAATTTTCATTTTTTAGGTATGTATGTATAATGATGAATTACGAAAAATTCTACCCGTGCAGATAGATGGCTAATTTTTAAGAGTATTCATCGAGGCACATCGAAGCAATACTTTCAGTACGCACCAAATTCGAAAATTCGAAATCTGAGTTGTTTGTTTTCAATATAAAAACCAGGAAAACCATGTATTTATCGGCTCTTTTAGATTTTAGAAGCTTTAAGCTACCCAAGTAAATGTAACAAGTTATGCCATAATTGAACCAAGTTTACTTTAATTACTCATCTTGAACTTCTGAACTGAACAGAAATAATAAAACTTTATCTCTTGTTAAATTTTCAGAATTAATTTGCTGCCTGTAAAATTTTCTGTGTATTCTTTCATTATGTGTATATGTATATATATATATATGTATTTGAATACGAAATTTATTTCTTTATCTCCTTATTTTATTAGAAACATTTTTGTTAGGCAAATTTGAAAATTTTTATTAATAATATTATTAATACTTCTCAAACTTAAATTCTTTTGTGATATAATTTAAGGGAAATTTAATGTTTCCTGATTTTATTGCGCAGTAATAACACTCTACACCTAAATATAATATAACTAATTGATCGAGTTCAAATAATGTATGTGCAATATATTGTTATTTAATAACTGTAAATAATTTAGATTAGAATATTTGTTATACTCAGGTTTTAAAATATATGTTGCTTAATTGATTAATAAAAGTAAGTTTAGAAATAAATTTAAGGTTATAACTCGTGATTTCAAACAGGCAGGCACTCCTTCGAACTCACTTTTAAATCAAAAGGTAAAGTGAATAAGTTTAATTAAAAAAATTTTAAATTAAAACACTTGAACTAATTATATGTAAAATGAAAGCAAATTCAGAAAGATCAGCAAGTCTGTAAGTTTTCCAACAACGTTTATATAACATTAACAATGACAAAAAATGTATTTAAAAAATTTAAAACTTTCCATTGTTTTTCAAAATAATTTTAGAAAATTTTTTACAGCAATGAGGATTGTTTTTTTTCGTTTTTAAGTATCCATTACTAGATAATAGCAGAAATTTAGAAATTTTGTTAGAAAGAATTTATAATAACGGCACTAAAGTGTGCGTTATAACGATACATGAGTCACTAAAATAAACGAAATTCTTTTATTTCTATATAGTGATAGCGTCTTTAATTTCTGAAAATATACATATTTTTTAAATTATTCCAAAATTAATGGAGAATTTAAAATTATATTTTGTTGACTATATTATATATGTTTTCAAATGTACATAATTTAATTTAAACCGAAAGGGTGGCTGAGCAGGTAGTTTATTATAGGTGTGGATTATAAGGGTCAGTGTACCGAAGGCACTTTCTCCAGTTGTGACTCTGGCAAAAAATCCGAAAATTTCTTCAATTTTAACCAGAAAAATCTAGAGAAAGGCTTAAGATTTCTTTAAAGTCAACAAGAACTCTTTGTTCTTGAAACAAAAACACAAACATTTTTAAATTTTATAACCAGAAAATTCCAGAAAGTCATCACACTTTTTAAAACAAAAAAAATTTTCTTTTTACTTGAAATTTGCTTTAAAAATGACAAATGAAACACCCCTACGCCTTTCGCTAGATAATCTTTTTTGAGAATACTATTTCAAGGCAATCCATAAAGAATTGACTGAGTGACGTTTCAGAGTGTTTGAAAAAAAAAAAACTTTTTGAGAAAAACGCTACGGACGGTATTGAAATAAAGACACTTTATAAATTTGTCTTACTATATAATTGATTGTAAATTTCAATTTTATCTTGATTTTAAACAACACAAGGCTATCTAGCGATATTTTTGAATATTCTAGAGTTCTGTAACCCTTTGGTTCGTTGACTGAAAACAGAGTTCGAATAAATGGCTGACCGCAAGCGGCCGCACTTAAGCCGTAATCGAACTCATTGTGCTCCCAAATGCGTCGCAACTAAATACCGTACAACAACTCGCTCGGTTTAATAAATTTTCTAAGTTTTTTCCATCTCAGCTTCCGGGTTTCCTCCCCTAAGAAAATATTTAACTTTAATTAACATTTTAACACTTGAATTATTTTATGACTTTATCATCGAAAGCTAGCTTTATAAAATAAATACGCTAAAAACTTGTTTTAAGCGTGTCCTGTGTAAAATAATAACTGTTATTTACCTAATTTTATACGTACATATGTATATAAGTAGTTACGAATAGCGATCATGTGTATGTAGATAATTTTTTAAATAAATAAGTAGTAATCTAATTAGTCAACTTTTGTAAATATGTATGTAGTATTTGTAAATAGTATATAGTAATGTCTATAAATATTTACAATGTACTTTAACAATTTGTATAACTAATACTATTAAAACGTATAAAAAATAAGAATAACAATATAATAATACAATATAGAATAAAATAAGAATAATAAATATAACTCATAGCCAATTTTTATATAATATAATGCAGATAATCTACTAAAGAAAGTGAGTGGAGTATGGAAACAATAATAAAAATCAAACGCAAAAAATAATACAAAAAAATTTTTATTTTTAATTAATTTTTTCAATTATCTCTCATAACGGTAAGTATTTATAAAAATATATAGTAAATCTAGCAATAAGTATGTGTCTAATAAATGCATATATATAACTGTATATTTGCTCCCCATAGAAAATTAAAGAATTCTATATTCCGGTACGCCATTGTTTTCTACACCTTCAACTTCTCCACGGCGTTTTGTAGTATCTGGAACTCTGAGTTGATATCGTCCATCAGATTGCGAATTTGTTTCTTTGAGTCGAGTACTTCGATACTCTGCGTATAGGCATTGTAGCGTACGCCGAAGGGACGTGATATGGAGTTGGCAAATTTGCTAAAGAGTCAAAAAAATTTCTTTGTTGAAGAAAATATAAAGGAAAAAACACAAAACAACGCAACACTTACATAGTCTTCTCTTTGGCGCTCTCAAAACTCTCTGACACATAGTACACCTCTTGGAATTGCGTAATTGGGTACTTGGTAATACCGGTGACCTCTGGATCAAAGTCACGTAATTTAGGCTTATCCGTAAGACAATACTCCAATTCGCCGTAGGAAGAGAGTAGACCAGCACCGTAGGCTTTGAGTTCGCCATCTTGACGACACATGCCATACTCAACGGTGAACCAGAAGATCTGTAAAAATTAAAAAGGAAAGTTATAAATAAAATATATGCTTTAGAATAATATATCCATATGAAATGCATTTACTCACAGTCGCCAACTTCTCGATGTAATCATCGGGTGCACCCAAAGACGCTAAACCGATTTCCTGACTGAATTGTGCAAATGCGGGATCAGCGAACAACGGTACGTGGCCCATAAGTTCGTGACAAACATCTGGTTCAGGTGTGTACATCGGTTTGCTGGGATGACGTATATACTGGGTCGAGTGGAAGACGCGGAAAGCGAGCCCGGCAAGGAAATCACGTGAAGAGAGCAAGCCAGCAACTGGTCGTAAAGTGAAGCCAGTACAATCTGTAAGGGGGTACGTATAAAAAATGCATTATTTATTGACGCATTTTCTTTGATTTATGGGATTTTCAAGATATAACTGTCGATTTTTCACTACATTTCATTTAATTGAAAATTTGAACTAATTTTAAACCATTTCGGACATACCGATGTGCTTTTCAAGAAGGTTTTGATAATGATGAAAATGTTCGGAGCTTTCAAAAATAACCTTATGTTAGTTTGAGACTGTTTTATGGTCGTGATCAGTTTCATAACTGACCGAGTTGTAACAGTACATTCCCTCTATTTCTCGGAAGTGGACCAGGGGTTGGAAGAAATCATAATAATCTTAAAGCATATTCTAACAAAAAAGTAGATAATTTTCTGACCAAAAGCTAAAAAGCGAAAGGATTCAGGAGCTTGCCGAAGTTGTATTCTTATTCAACTATGTTTCTTTCTAAAAATAGTTGAGCTAAGACTAGGAGCTCACATGAAAAAATATTTACTTTTCAAAAAACATCTGCTGGGAAGACTATACAACATAGTCCAAGATTATTTGGAACATTTCTTTTACTATATTACGGTGACAATAGAATAACTGTTAGGGAACATTTCAAAGCATATTTCAAAAATTTTCGCATACACCCCAATTAATACAATATGTCTATAACCTTCTGTAAAAATTTTATGAGATTGTGAACCAGTGCAAAAAGTATTCAAAAATTAGTAAGAAAGTAATCGAAACGTCTAAAATATTCGGTATATTTTTAAAGGTCTTGTGATAAAAATTAAATAAAAAATCCGGAGACTATATAAGAAATATTAAGAAAAACTAAAATACTGATATTATCATCGAGACCTTTGTTTGGTAGTTCAAAAGACCAGAGAGGTTCGTCAGATTAATTTGAAAAACAGCTCTTGAACTCAGCCAAACCTTCTTTTAAGGAACCTCTTACTTATAAATAAAATAATTTTAAGGTTATGTTTTTAGAGATATTAACGTCCAATTTGATTAATTTTTTGGTTACAGGGTCTACATACGCACCTTTTAAAAAGTTCGAAACATCCTCCAATTGTGGTATATTGTCCTCTCTGAAACCGCAATTATCAACCAACAATGGAAACACATGGTTATATTCACGACAAGCATGTGTCTTATACAATTTAGTTAGGTTTCTGAAAATTATGCCCCAAGTCTCAGTCTCTTCTTTGGTATATTCGACATGTGGCAAAGGCTCGCCATGTTTATAGTTGTAAGCAATATCGGCAAAGTACTTCCTACAATACAAAATTTCAATAAGTTTAAAGGTAATTGATAACATTACCGTATATAAAAGCCATCACTTGCCTTCGCTGACGGTAAATGGGATCGGTGAAGCCAGGGTGATCAGCATCTAATTCCGAACCATAACTTAAAATTTGATTAGCGAACCGATCAAGATCTCTTATTCTGCGCGGGAACCATGGCACCGCCGAACTATTGTCCTTGTAATCACGTGAAATTATATTGAAGTAACTACATTCGCCACGCAACTCATCGATGGCCTTGCCAAGTGCACCAGATGTGGTGTCACATTCCACAAAGAACTCATAACCGGGCACACGCACGGACGAACGAGATTCGATGTGCAGCAGATTGACGTTGTGTCGTGTGAAGATCTTTAAACTCTTCGCCAGCGAGCCGCTACTTTGTTCTTTCAGTGAGTACAAAAGGCAAGTGTTACGCGACTCATTCTTGTCGATGCCCTCGGCAATGTACGAAGTGCCATCAACACGTGTTGGCTGAAAGATCAAACACATGTTGGAACAAAAATTGCAAATTGATTTATCAATTATCGTTATGGCTGTCAGCTATATTTTTGACTTAATATAAAGCATAGTTGAGGCTTGGGTTGAGTTTGTTCCTCAAAGGTCATTGTTGTTGCTTTGAAAATGTCTTATCAGTTAGGCTTAAAATATTTCCTTCACGTAGCAGATAAGCATTTTTTAGCGAGTTCAGATCACTATCTTTTGAATACTGCCAATAACAAACGAATGCGAGGTTGAAATTTTGCATTTATTAGCCGGAAAAGCATTGGTAGAAATATATATTTTTGTAAATAATAAATATGTTATTATTATATATTTGAAACAAAAACTTTTATGATCACACTTTGACTTCTCAAATAATTTAAGTACACTGCTAAAAAATCAATTGATGAAATATATGTATGTTAAATCACATGGCTTTTAGAGGAGTGCATGTTTGAAGCATGTCCTCCACACCTCGATTGGATTAATAGTGATTAAAATTATTATTTGATTCTCAGGTGGGATCACAAACCTAACAAACTAAGAGGTGGAGCTTTTCAGAATGATGAAATTATGCGTAATCTTATACTTCCGGAAAGGTAGTTTAGTAACTATTAGGAAATTCAGAGAAGAATCAGCAATGTGAATAGATCCTTTTACAAATTGATCGATTCACTTATGTCGAGAGAGCTAACACAAGTAGATATATTCAGCCTCCTTATGTTACTACACTCAGTATTAAAGGTATTGAATTTCTCGCTGGTTAATCATAAAAAGCTTGTAATCTAAGTTTGTTTGGGTTGAAAACTTGCAGATAGGCTTTGCTGAAAGCTGTCGTTTATATTAGGAAGCTTTAATGAAACCAATTTGTTATCAAAGCTAAGTGTTCTCAAGAAATTTCTTCAAACAAAGGAAAGAGAAAAATTTCTTCAAAGAAATATTCATGATTCTCTTGCACGTCTACTAAAATGAGTAGCAAATAAATTAACTTTATTTTTTAAGATAAAATTTCGACGAGTTTGATTGTCGTAAGCTCCAATATAAATTACACTGGTTGATTATTTGTTTGGAAAGTACCCCTATAAAGGTCAAATGAATACTTCAAGGCATGATTTTTTTAAATTCAAATAGACCGTAATAAAAATTTTATTTAAATCCTTCAGAAAGACTTACAAATTCCTGGATTAAAAGTGTTCGAAATAACAAAATCATAATTTCATATAAATAAGGGTTCTTTGGAAGTGTGAAGTTACATAGTAAACTATAATCATACATAATACTAATTCTCATTCACATCAGAAGAAAATATAATGAACTAACTGAAATATGATTAAATTATAATGAGGTTTATTATTCTTTAAAATAATCAGTCAAATTTTTAGTCCACTACGCCGTACGTTTTAAGACGTCAGTAATTCGTGAAAATTTATGAATTAAATAATAATAATATTAATTTGTTGGCAAAAAGCATGCTGCATCCGCCTAAAAAATTGCCATTTTGTTGATAAAAATATATAGAAATGATGATGAAGCATTGCAAAGACATTGCGAGAGAAATTCTAATATTTTCCTTGATTAATTGTGTACCGTTAAGCACAAAGTGAAGTCGAAATTATTCAAAATAATTAGTTTCAGAAACTTATGTTAATACTAATATAATAAAATTCCTTATACAGCAATAGTTATGATGGCTGCTCTTAAGTGGGAAGTCAATTGAAAGATTAGGGTACTACATATATAAACACATCATTAGAACCGCCTAAAAAATATATAAAAAATAACAATTTTTATTGAGATACTGTAAAAAATTAAATTCGAATATATTTTTGAAGCAGATAAATGTCGAATATTTTTTAAAACGATTGTGAAATTGAAAGAATATGACAATGATTTTGTGCTAAAATTTTATTTCCTACAGAAAACCACTTAGGAAAGGTGTAATGCAATCTTATTAGAATCTTAGGTGCACTCTATATAATTTCTGCATAAATATTATGATTATTAAAGAAGTTATATTATAAGAATTGCATATTTTGGTTTGTCCTGAAATCTGTTTGTCACTGTACAACATTTTTGAAAATGTAGCGGAGCAAAAAGATGAATCTTGATATTAGTTATGTCTTACAGAAGTGATCTTTAGCATATTTTTTTAAGCCAAAGTGTTTTGCACTACAGACAAGCAAATATGCTGGTATAAATCTTATTTCTATAAAAAAAATCCACTCAATATCCCTAGGTCTTTCACACTTGATTAAACATTATTTCCAATAAGATATGCTCTTTCTAAATTTTTCCATGCAGCTCACTAACCTTGTCGAAAGATGTCTGACGATCGTACATCATTTTGCTGGAAGTTTTATTTCAACAAATTCGTATTTCCCCTATTTCTGAACTACTAGACACAATTTTGAAACAAATTTTCACGAAACTCAAATTTTTGGCATGTTCATAAAATTTTGCAAACTCAAAATAATATTTTTTTTTTACACGTAGAGCTTTTATTGCATAAGTTCAATTTTACACAAGTCACAAATCCGGTGCAGCTTTATTTAATAAAAAAAATATTCACTAAGGCGCACGCACGCGACACCAACAGGTACTACAGTACAAGTTTTCCTTCGAGCACTGAAGTCTTACTCAAAGTGGGCACGCGCTTAAATAGATTTTGGCATGAAAATAAACTCGGCAAGCGCTTGCAGCTAAGAGCTGGTTATCTACCATCGATCGCTGCAAAGGTTATCACCAGTTTCAAGCTAATATATACAGACATAAATATATTTACAAGTATAGTCTAGCATAATACTAAGTGCGATTGTGACACTAACGGGCGTAGTGTCCGTGTGTACGACTTAGCAGCTCTGCGTGCCGAATTCGTAAACGCAAATATAGCGAATGTGAAAAAAGTCTTACAAAAGTGTTGTAAAAATAGTTCACATAAATCGGAAGACCTAAAAAGGTTGAACAAAAGTAGTTGAAAGCAGACTCACTACTTGAAAAATCACACGTTGTTGAAAGCACCAAAAAAACCGGCCCAAATCTGTCGCTCGAGTACAAACTATACCATTTCTAATTCAATACTAATCATTATTTCATCTATGACCCAAGTAAATATAAATATTGGTTTGTAGTTGTCTAGAACGAACAAAGAGAGAGATTTAATTCATAAAAAATAATAGCTTTCAATCTCATTGGTTAAATATATTGCAAATTTAGACAACGTTTTGCTGTTTTTACGCATGTGACGCAAAGGTGATGAGCGTTGTTATCACAACAAAAACACTTTTCGAATCGCTGATTTTAAGTTCAAATTTTAAAGATCAAAACAAAAACAATTACTTTGCAAAAAATATTGTTGTCACTGCTGGGGGTCCAAAACGGCAGCACTGTATCAGCTGATTTTAAATTGGAAATTATTTGGATTCGCTATTTTTAATTGGAAAAAAAACACAAAAATTTATTATTGTGGCAACAAATATACTAAAGAGTTCAATAAAGTATGCCGATTGCGAAAAATTAGCGTTCTTTTTTAGAGTTGAAAACCGTTGATCACAAATGTTGATACATATTACAAATTTTCTGTATGTCTCTCATTAAAAAATACTCAGACTCACTTCACACGACACTATTTAAACTGTGTTCAAATTTATTAACCAATATTAAATATACGTTAACTTCCACTAAGAACTTTTTTGGTCTTTCCATTGGGCTGCTCTCTTTTCAGCTCATTTGTTTCAGTTCCCAAGTAAAATATTAAATACTCTCGGTAATACGACGCTAATAACCACTAGTCAATAATGTTGGCATCTCACTTCACGTTCGTTTAATTTCGTTTTCAAACGGTGCCTATCTGGCTCAACAAATGATGGAATTACTCATGCTTCACCGGAAACATAAAAGAATGCTGTAAATATTAGTGAGAGCTTTCGCTCGGTATACTCTAAGGTTAATTTCATAAGATAATGCAGGCATTCCGATTTCGCCGCCATTTAAAAGGAATGTGATTGATTGACATTTTGGATGTCAATCAACAGATTGTTGTTTGAGATTGTATATAAGTGGAAAGATCACGTTTTCTGAAACTTCAAATTGCATTGGTGCGTTCTGTATTCCGCTCAGTATTGTTCCAGCTATAAGCTCACAGAGAGGTCAAAAAATATCGTTACTGAAACCTCACTTCGTGTGATATCCTTCAAATTCCCACCAGTGTTGTTCTCGGAATATAAGCATATAGAAAAGTCGAAAGATCACTCTTTCTAATACCTTATTTCGTATTGAATCGTTCAAAATTTCGCTCGGTGTTGTTTTAAAAAAATTTAACTTATAGGAAAGTTGAAAGATTATGACTCGAAAATCTCATTTTACAAATCATACACAAATATTTCGGCAACAAGCTACTTCAGCAAATAAATAGCTTAGAATGTACAAAAGCGCAGACAAAGACGACGCCACATCTTAAGGAAATGGATCGTTGTTGTAGGGAGCTCCTAAAGTGTTTAGAATGTGGTACTCCTTCTGAAACCGGTAGAAGATTCACTAACTTGTTCATGTATATCTAAAATATATAAGTCCACACCCAACATGAATATAAGCATTAGGAAAGCAATTAGCATTTCACCGAAGTGATTCCGTTATTAAAAAACAACTACAGAGCGTTGGACTAACTGGAGTGGAAACCCCACCAAGAGTGTTTTGTATATACTTATATATATATATTTCGACATGCAGATCAATACTTTGGTAATATTGTGAACAGAAACTTCAGATGATGTAATTTGTTATTGTTGTTACGAGTCTTCCATTATTTAAAAATTCCCAGTAACCCAGCGGAAACTAAGATATGTATTAATATTGTGCGCTGAATTTTCAACTACTCCGGAATTGTTTACGTTTCTTGAAGCACGTAGCCAAGTTTTCGAATTTTTTTGAGATTAGAATATTCAGCGGCACCCATAAAACTATTCTTTATGTAGCTTAGAAATTCTTGTTTTCTACGAAGAAGCGTACACATTTATGTTGTGGAGGTAATTAAATATATTTTATGTATTAATAATCTCAAAACGGCTCATCGTAAAATTAATAATTCAATGGAGTAAGCATAAGAAATTAGTGTAGACTTATCTACTATAAAAATATAAAAATACTATACTATAAAAATTGCCCACAGATATGGGATACATAAACTATTTCGTCTGCAACAACAGCGAATTGAAGATTCTTCGTAGTCTTTTCTAGCTGAAATGAAGTCAAACATGACTCCATTATTTAACATCGGAGTTCAATAGACGTTCATCTCAGTAGATAGTAGTCGTTGAACCGAATCGAAATAGCGGAAAAGCGCAACAGTTAGCTGTCAAAGTTATGGCGAATGGAATAATCTTCATCAATTATCGTGAAATCCATAAACAGGGATTATTCATAGCTTGAGATCGCTGTGATCGATAAATTGCCTTCGATTACAACTATGTTGGATAATAAAATCGAATTTTGGCAGAAAATATTTTTCTTTAAAGCTATACTTTTCTCACACCATCAAATCGTAAAGAGCTCAACTAATGTAAGACATTATTGGATGTGTCTCAACTTTGGATACCTAGAAGACGACAGCTAGAGAACAAGCTTTCATATTATAATAAAACTGTCAGTAAAAAACTGCGAGTGCAATATTTCTTCTGTTGAAAATACCATGGAAATTTTTTTTAATTACTTACTTAATAGATTATAGATTTCATTGTAATGTAATCAAATATCTGGATTAATGACAAAGCTAATAGGCTTCCCAGCACCCAGAGTGACAAAGCAAAAGTGTTCTATCAATCAACTGTTGCTAATTATTAATGAGAGGTTTATTACGTAAACAAATTAATAAAATAATATCGGCTAATGACTGGGATTAAGTAACTGTCATTAAGTATGATTTTGATGCCGGAGAACAACATTTTCTTAGGCTATTCTAATTTTATTCTCGATCATCTTTAAATTTTTATTTTATTGAACACCCCTTCTTAAAAATTGTTATGAATGTTAAACTCATATTAATTCCAACTAAATGTAAATAAATATACCGATCTAAGGAGAGGTAATATCACTTCCTCATTTGTTGTTATCTTCAAGAAAAAGCTCAGACGAAATGTAAAAAGGCTTCATTAAAATATATGTTAGAGCCATTAATGATACATTTCTAACATATGTATAACTCTTCTAAAATATATCAAGGTAAATTCTAAATTCTATTATTCTAAACTATTTGACGCTCACTGGCAAGCGAAATGAGCCCAATATGTGGCTCAAACGCTCCGGGTGGCCTAGAAGTTTCCATGTGCCTTCTGTATCAATAGTAGTAACCATCTTAGGGTTACCAGGAACGTCCGTATGCTAGAGTTCATTTAGTACTTGTTTACATGCACTTTGAGGGCCACCGGAGCGATCACCAGAGCGAGTTCACTATTCCTGGTAAAATTATAGATATATTCATGTGGTATTTGTGGTTTATTGAATGGTGAGAAAATTAAAGTTAGGCAGAGAGAAGTATAGTAAATGTTATTTGACAGCAAAAGCTTACACGCATTATAACAGTGCTATAATGCTATAGCACTTTTTTACTCATGCGATACAAAATCTTAATTGTTGTAATCAACGATCGTGACTATAGTAACAAGGGCGGCACGTTACATATTTAACGGCTCATTTGGTGTAATCAACGAAATTATTTAACAAATATTTTTCAATTTTGGTTTTATCAACAATTGAATTTCTTTTAAATACATTTTTTTACATCAGGTGGCAACATCGCATTAGTGATTAATATCGTTTTAAGTAGCGTCAATTCTGCTTAGATATTGCCTATTTCTATACCGTCGTTTAACTTTAAAGCAAAACATATAGTTACATGTGAAATTCATATAAGTGTGGCAACCTCGTTCTAACTCATATTTAAACCCAAAAGTTTGAAAACAATATTTTCTATACCCACTAACCCGCAGAAAATATTATTTGTCAGCCATGTTATTAAATAAAGATTATATAAATTAATAACAAATTCTCCCATATCTAATGATTTTGAAAGCAAAATAAATTGAAATAAAGTAAAGTAGTAAGTGTCATGTGTCGACAGAAAAGAAAATAGGGAATATATGTAATTGTATCGATCCCTAAAGTTTTATCAAGTGAAATTTTAATTCGAAATAAAGACAACTCAAACCGGAAATAGAGCTTAACGCTTGTTAGCGCTTGCCATTTCGTCAAAATCAGATTAAATATCTTTAAGTTCATGTACATGTATGTCTACTTAAAATATTAGTAAAATTTCCGACCTATACGAACAATAATTTATATTTCGCTCAGAAATTTTATTTATATATAATATTGTATAAGATTGTATATACATTATAAATAAATATATATATATATATATATATACTAATTAAATGCATGCACTATTTAAAATGTATACCTTTTTATAAGAGCAAACAACAGATAATGACGCAATGAAGGATCAATGAACTTTATTGATAAGATATATATATATGTACATATGTACTTATATATATGTATATACAAGTGTATGTACTTTCAACAAACACTTTGCTCTACACAAACAGCTCTAAATACCTCTACAAATAGCCACACAGTTACCAAAGTATTAATTGAGCAAAAAATTAATTAACCCAAAGATTAAACCTGTTTACTCACAATATAAACGAGTATACATACATACATATATACAAACAGACACACATCTCGGTAAAAAATTAATCGTGCCAATTAAAAATCTAGCATGTTTAACCTCCCATTATTGTCGTTTGTTTTGTTTGTAGAAGAGCTGATGCAATTTTCCGCAACATTTGCACTCTTGCACATATATGTATGCATATAGTTATGTATAATATATAAGTACATACCTAAAAACTCAACACAAGAAATAATTCATAGATAAGCGATCCAGCAATCAACGATTTTCGTTGCGCCTAAGAGTATGCTTCATTATTTTAGGCAACTATTAACAAATTTATGTTAACATACTTTTATGTGGAAAAGAATTCAGAGTTTGAATTGTAGTAAAAAAGGATTTACATACATCCTACAAACATCCTTCCAAACATCCATAAAGAGCAATATAGTATAGTGTAGTATACTCCTTAATTTAATAAAGGCGCATACATGTTTTTTCCAATGAATAAATGAAGTACGCTTAATACATTTTTCGAATTTCTATTCATACAAAGTTTTATTTGAATTGTTAAAAAAATTATGTATTGTCATACTATATACTATAAAATATAAAATTATAAATAAATAAAGTATTTTTTATTATTTATCCTCAATCCACTCTTATATTTGTATTTTGCACCAGGATGTGTTGCATCAGACGAGGCTTGCTGGATAATTGGCTATACGTTAACCAATAATCAAGTTTACTACAAATATTTGATTTTAGATGAAAACTGTTGGTCTTCTTCATTTACAAGGTCGGCACGATAAATATTTTTCCTACAAAATAAAAAAATACAATAAAATACAAAAATAATTGGATGGCAATTTGGAAAAATTGCGATTTATTCCTCAACATGGTCTCCTTTTAGCTCGATCTGTTTAACCCAACGTTGCTTCAACTTGTTTAACCCGACCGAAAAAATTGTTTTATGAAACGACGATGATCTCCATATTCAATTCAAATCTATGCCCGGTGAGTGAGTTTTTCAAGTTTGGAAACAAAAGAAAGTCGTATAGGGGAGTACGGTGAATAGGGCAGAAAATCGAAACCTAATGCGACCAATTTGGCTGTGGCCACAGCGGAGGTATGAGCCGCTGCGTTTTCATGGTGGAAGAGCACGTTTTTCTCCCTTGATTGGACAGTCCTCGCCTTCTTTGAAGCCGGTACGCCGAATAATGTCCATTGTTGTTCCTTGGTCTATGATGTGTACTAGTGGACACATGTTTCCTCGAATATCAGGAAACAAAGCAAAAACTGTTTCGGATTGCGCTTAAACTGAGAAGTGGTCTTACGGTTGCGCTTGTTATTCGGAGTGAGCAAACGCAAAAGGGGTAAGCTAAAGTGGGCGAAAATTCTAATCTTATTCATTCGATTATATTTCTTCCACTTGGGAGTGGTAATTGAAAATTGTCTGTCAGATCGCAGTGTAGTTTTTAAGTTCTAATTTGGTACAATAACTCTTTCATTTTAGTAGCAAATATTCAAATATTTACGAAAATCGTTTGTGATTCAAAGTTGAAAAAAGAAATTCAACAAATAAGAAAAATAACTTGAGAAGTAAATAAATTTCCCGAAAAAAATTAATAAACGTTTGCTCAAACTCGTTCTCTCATGATCTCAAGGACTTTCATGCTGTTTCGAAGTATTGGATGGATGAAACAGCTGTTGACATTTTCAGTGTAATTATTTATATCGCGTGACCCGGAGTCACTCTGATAATTTAGCAGTGAGTAAGTCTATAAGAAAAAAATCCGAATATAAATTGGAAATTAATACACATTTCTTATTCTCAATTCATCTTCAGTAGTAAGAAATAATTCTAGCTTAACTTTTACTTAAGTATAGAGGCTTCCTTATATCTTAAAAAAGTTTCTATCTGGTGCGGTTTGCTCTCCAAAGGCATTATTGTTTCAAGCTTTTCATAAAATCAAAATAAAACCAACGGTCCCAAGGACCAAAGAACGGTAAAACAAACCATATACGGTGTGAAACCATCAATGTATTGGGATGAATTTTTGTTGGTCGGAACTTATCAAGACATGGGCATCTCATGGCCCTCATGGACAATGAAAGAGCTAAGTCATATGATTGGACTCCGTGATTAGTGGTCTGACTTGTTAAATGAGATCAAGCAAAAGTTACATATGGTTCAGGATAGTTCAGGATGCCCCTGATTGATGAGATCCAGACGGATATATTTTAAATGTGATTATTCTCTTTATTGAATACAAACTTTAGATTACAAATACAAATTTAAGATTAATATATAAAAGCTGTTGTTGTTGTTTAAATACACATTTCTGGTCACTCGCTGACTTAACTAGGCGTAAGTACATAATATAAAATTCATTATAAGTGGTTCAAATTTAAGTTATAGCTTCGTTTAAAAGGCAGTGAAATCGGACCAATTTGTGGTTATCAAACGGCGCTGGGCGTGACGACGCGTCGACTTGTGGCGTACATTCTTCAAGACGCAGCCGAATTCCAAAGTCACCTATTCATTATAAAATATAATTAAAATACTATTCGAATAAATGCAAAATGCATCAAATGTGATTAGGAAAGCAGCAATACTAGAGCAAGCGATAGTTTGAGCATTTAAATTCATGCAGGTCGTTTATACCAAACGTAGCGTACACGAATCAGCCATTCGGGATGAAAATAACTTACAGATTGAGAATTGGTAACCTTAACTGGCGCTTGACCGGGACAAATAACAAAGGACTCGTGACCCGGTAGTAATTTGGCCCGCATGCCCCTGGAAGATGGGGGACGGATCAAAGGTGCAGGTGATAGTTGTACAGCAGGCACTGCCGTTGGATAGCTTAGGTCCAATGTAGGCAAGGGATTGGCGGATCCCGAGTTGGCTTCTAGTGAGAAATTGCATGTTTTTAGTTTAAGAATATAAGTTATTTTCGAAGCTTTCACCTTTCACAATTATTTGGAATTCACAGCGGGCTGTAATGCCTTGTTCGCTAGTTGCTTCATAGTATACCGGGTATACGCCAGCTTTAAAGAGTTCGCCAGGTATCTATAACAGCAGATAAAATAGTAACGAGTCGATATAAAAAATATATCTGCATAACGGTGCAGAAAAATCACTGTGCTTACCCTCGATTTGTAGAGTTTTTTGAGTGGTCCCAGTGTGCTTTCGAAGCGCGGTTCTTCCCACACCACCGAGCGTTGCAACTGATTCGGACTTAACGATACCTCAAACGAACGCGTGCAGAAGTGCACGCTGGGCGAAACAGCACGTTCCACTTTAATGATTGTACGACATCTGGCACGTCTACCCGAGATGGGATCTTGACCACGGAATGTTACTATATGTTGGCCAGCGCCTAAATGAGCTTGCATATTGCGCGTCCAAGCCGGTGAAGACTCAATGTAACGATAATCCATATTGGTGATGGGCTTTTGCAATATAATATGGGCCGTGCGGGCGCCGTCAGCAAGTAAAACGGTGGTATTGCGTGGACATTTGATGAAGGGACGTTGTGCAGCAACGGAACTACCAAAAACACTTTGTGGTCTCACTCGTGGTACTATCGATCTAGGAAAGAAGTCATCGAAACCACCGGCAGGTAGACCGGGCCGAGAGCCAATAACTGGTAAAGTGGGTAACAATGGTGTTCTCACCAACGGCACACACTCGAAGGTGGCATTGTGCGACCAGGTTAGTTCAGCGGTGCAGATGCCAACGCTCAGGCTGACGGGTACAAAGCCGGGTAGACAGCGCAGCTGACAGCGTTCACCAAAAGCTGCATTACCAGTTGTACAAGTAGCGGGTACAATTTCACCGTTAACTGGCGGCGACAGACGGGGACAACCGGTAGCTGTAGAAAAGCAGACATATAAATATATATCTTGTAAGTAAATATGCTGCTGACAATACTTACGCACGCAACGGCTTTCAAAGTTATCCCACTGACCGGAAGCATTGCAGAAACGTAGGGTGGGTCCTTCCAGGTGGTAACCCTGGTTGCACCACAGTTTACAGCGCGTATTATAGAAATGCTTCCGCTTGTGACGATATTTCGTGCAGTGGAAGTCACCGTTAGCTGGCGCAGTAAAGGGCGTGCATTGATCCCGGGTCTCAAGCAAATGTTCGCATGTGCGACGATCGCTGGCCAAACGATAGCCCAGCGAGCACTTGCACTGAAAGCTGCCAATATGATTAATGCATTCACCACCCACACAACCACCGTTGTCCAGCAAACATTCGTTAATATCCTCACAATTGCGTCCATTACGTAGCGCATAGCCTTGAGGGCAAACACATTCGTAGGAACCATTGGTATTCAAGCAGTTATATTGACAAACCCCAGGCGTGGCGCATTCGTCGATATCCACACATTTTGTGGGGTCTAATGAGCTCACTGCGAAACCGGGTGGACAGATAGTCACACAACTTACACCATCGTCGGGAGTTACGCCATCCGAGCAAAGGCATTGGAAGCCGCCAACCGAATTATCACAAAGATGGGAGCAACCGCCATTATTATAGGCACATTCATCAATGTCCGCACAGGTTCTGCCGTCAACTGAGAGCTCGAGACCACTGGGGCAAGAGCAACCCGTCTCTGGATTACAAATATGTGAGCAACCACCATTATCGCGTAAGCAAACATCTACTATAGCTGTGTCCAGTGTGTCGAAGTCTTCGGTGCGCACATCAACTTCAGACGGAGTTGTTGCAATGCAGTTTCTCTGGTCCGCCGCCAATGTATAACCAACAGGACAGTTGCACTCGTAACTGCCCAATTTGTTATCGCAACCGTGGCTGCAAGCATGTTCGGCGCCTACGCACTCATCCACATCCAAACAAGTGGCTTTATTCTCACCCAACAAATAACCCGTTGGACATATACACTCATAACCGCCCTCCACATTTACGCAATCGTGCGAGCAGTCATGTCTGCCCAGTGCACATTCGTCGACATCGATGCAGGTACGTCGATCCTCAGCCAACTGAAAGCCACCCTCGCACCCGCATTCATATGAACCTAGAAGATTTACGCAAATAAAAGTACAATTACCAAAACCATTGGCGCATTCGTCGATATCGACACAATCGACACCATTCGGCGACAACTCATAACCCGCACTACAAGCACACTCAAAGCTGCCAGGCGTATTGTAGCACCGCTGTCGACAGCCACCATTTGCGCGCGCACATTCGTCGATGTCAAGACAGCTGTGCGCATCGGCAGCTAACGCATATCCAGGCGAACAGCGGCAACGTGCACCCACCCCAGCCACAAAGTCACACGCATACGTGCAACCGCCATTTTCGTGCAAGCAAGCATTCACCAGCAAACAAGTGCGATTGTCAGCCAAGCTAAGCGTGAAACCCGGCGGACAGGAGCACTGAAAGCTGCCCGGGAAATTCATGCAGAAATGTGAGCAATTGCCGTTCGAAATGGAACATTCGTCGATGTCTAAGCATGAGGGTGAAGAATTGTATATGTTTGAAATGGTTGGTGTTGAAATGATAGATGATGATGTGACGAATGAGCTGGCTGGTTGTATTGATGAGAGTAGCGCTCGCAGCGAAGCATAAACTGGCGGCAAACCCAATGCAAACCCAGGCGGACATATGCAAGTGTACGAGCCGTTGAGATTCTCGCACAGCATACCCGTTCCGCAATTATGCACCCCCAAAGCACACTCGTCCACGTCGAAGCAAAATGATTTGAGCGGACCGTCGAGGAACTCAAAGCCCAACTCGCAGGCGCAGTCGTACCCACCTGCAAAATTCTTGCAAACCTGATGACAACCACCATTTCCGATTTCGCATTCGTTAACGTCCACACACGATTTGCCATCTGCAGCCAATTCATAACCGCTACGGCAGGCGCAAGCGCCATCCTCCTCCGACTTACAAATATGTTCGCAGCCATTGTTCTGCTCATCGCAAACATCCTTATACGTACAGTGTAGGCCGTCATCTGCTAGCGACATGCCCTCCGGGCAGATACACTTGAAGCCTACACCCTCCGCAATACATTGATGTGAACACTGATGCGCCTCGCACGGATCGACAATGTGACAAGCGCCACTCTCGGCATCGGGTTCGCTGCCATCGGCGCATAAGCAGGTGAAACCGCCATCTTTATTTACGCAATTCAAAGTACCACAAACATTGGGTGTTGCCGCACACTCATCGATGTCGGCGCAGACGTGTTCGTTGCTGCCCTCAACAAAAACGAAGCCCAACGGGCAGCCGCATTGATACGAACCCAAGTTGTTGAAGCAGTCGTGTGAACACTCATGCATACCGTTGACACATTCATCGACGTCTCGGCAGTGATTCGCTTCATGCACATAACCTGCCGGACATTCACAGCTAAAAGCGATATTATCCTCACTTGGCACACAAATACCGGGTGCGCAACTTTCATAACCACCCGTCTCGGCGCAAACACTTTCAGCAACCTCACAGTTGTGTAAGTCATCGCTTAACTTGTAACCCGCTGGACAGACGCACTCATAAACGCCACTCGCCAAATCGACACACTGATGCGCGCAACGTGTCTTATTCAATTGTGGATTATTCAGATCGTGACAAGTGTCTGTCGCGCAAGTGCGTCGATCCTCGAGTAGATGCTGGTTAGTGCCGCAAGTGCAAATAAATGAGCCAATAGTATTCTCACAACCACCTGTGCATAGTTTGGTAGGCGCTGACTCCGCATCGTCCTCGTTCTCTACGATAATGTCACACTCGTTGATATCGACACATGTGTGCTCGTCTTCGGCAAGATCATAACCACCAGGGCAGGTGCACTCGTACGAACCCTCGGTATTAGTGCAGTGCTCGCAGCCGCTTGTGCCCTCAGCGCATTCGTCTATGTCAACGCAATTATCTGAGTTCTCGCCGCCACCACGGTAACCCGCCGGACAGATGGGGCCACTCTCCGCTATGCGTCGTATGCCCTGATCGTCTTCCCTTTCGTCTACATGCTCCGTGTTTTCTACTGCTTCATATTTTGTTTCTACTATTTCAGCGTCTTCTTCAACTTCGTTGGCGGCCTCAGCGCCATCTTCCGGCGTATTCAGCGCTGGTATGCAGCGATAGGAGCCGTGTGTATTCTCGCAACCGCCTTCGCATTGTGCAGCCACTTCAGGTTGCTCGCATTCGTTGATATCTGGAAAAAAAAGTGGAAATAATGTGGTCATCGGAAAAAGTAGAGACTAATTAGCCATAACTAGTGTGTAATTAGTGGTGAGTGCAGCAAGCAATAGCATGACTTTTGACACTGTCTTCTCTCAACTAATTTCAATGTTATTTAGCAATTTTCATATCGCCTTTCCGAGCTTGCGGCGCGCCCCACCTTCACAGTTTTTTCCATCCGTCGACAACAGCCAACCGCTGGGGCACAAGCAATAAATGCGTCCCATCGACGAGAGGCATTGGTGTGAGCAACCACCTTTGGCTATAGCGCACTCGCCAGCATCGATGCAGGTGTGATTGTCGTGCGATAATTGCGTGCCGGCTAGACCTTCGCAGGAGCACCTGTAGCCGCGCCATTCATTGTGGCAGGTGCCTTGGCAGGGCCCATGACCGTTGCGTAACAAGCACTCATTGATATCTGAGGCAAGCATGCATGTGAGTATGTGTGTTGTGAGTGAGCGCGTGTGACCATTTCAGTCAGGTGTTTGCGTGCAATATAATATAAGAGTTGGCGGGAGTTTAGCGTGTGACGGATGTGGCATGCAGGCGTATGAAATAAATGATAATTGAAGCATTTACAAACTACAATAGAATTACGGTTAAATTGCCGAGCATGCTAGTTGGCACTCACCGATGCAAGTATTGCCCGTCAGCGTATCGATTTGCAGACCCTGCTCACAGGAGCACTGGTAAGAGCCGGGTAGATTGTTGCAAAGCTGCTCGCAGCCGCCATTGTCCAGCTGGCATTCGTTTATGTCTAAAAACAAGTAATTTCACTTTAAATCTTTAAACTGGTGCTTCTCATTATAACGCTACAAGCTCACCATGACAACTGGCATAATCGTTGGGATCCAAACTGAAGCCCTTAAAGCAGGAGCACTTGAGCCGCGGCTCATTCTCGCCTGGGAAAAGCAAACGCTCGCATTTCTGTTCACAACCGCCTTTGTCCGCGCCGCAATTATCGTCGAGATAACGTGGCGTATATGGATCCTGTGTGGGCGCAACAACAATATTGATATCAGTAACCGGCACTACTGGTTCAGCATTGGTGGGTGCCGGGCTCTCATTTTCTTGTGCAGTATTTTCTTGCACCGCAGTTTCAATTTCATTACTAATTTCTTGCTCAGGCTCCTCTGCTTCCGCGACAACCGGCGGTGCTGGTGGTGGTGGTGCTACGCTGTTATCGGTAGATTCCTCAGCAACGTCATCTCCGTCTTCCTCATCCTGACCATCCTCACCATCAACAGTTTCATATTCATCATATTCTGTGCGGATGAAAGAACCGTACTAATAACAATTGTTTTGTCATGAAATTTCGTCCACACTCACCTTCCTCGTCCGCGTCGGTGTATTCACCCAGCGCCACACAATTTGGCAAATCGCCCACCCACTTTCGTTGACTGCAGTACAATGTGGTTATTTCGGCATCCTCCAATTCGAAGTTATCATTACAGGCATAGAGCGCCACAAGGAATACATGTTCGCCTTTGCGTCGGCGATCGTATTTCTGCACAAAGCCGTGCCTTATATCGGGTGCTGTAATTTTCGCCTGTACGCAGGTCATATCCAGTGAAGCGGCCATCTCTGCGGAAATACGTGTGTCTTCGATTATGTTCTGCGGTTTCTTCTTTTTGGCACGCTCAGCGTTTACCTCATTCGAGAGCTCAACTGGAATAAAGGATATGTTGACAAATATAATACACTCTCTCAGTTTCAAGATCTGGATTCGGCCTGTCAGCAAAATTCCGAATTCTTTATCAGATATATATCTTTATCAGAGCCGATAGCACTGGGATCTGGTATTACATTAATTTATTGAATGCATCAAATGCTTATTGAATTTCATAACGATGTGGTGTTTAGTACCCAAAATCAGTTGGTACGGCAAAATTAGTAGCTTAGTCACATTACGTTATCGGAAACCTTCGAACTTAATTTTTTCGAAATATCTCTCACTTTCTCCCTATGGAAATCATTAGGCATAGGGCTTAGGGAAGCTCTCAGCTAATTCAATACATTCTTGCCATAAGCCCACATTATGCAGAACATAACCTTCATATACCTCTCTCACTAAGAATGTGTGCACAATAACCCTGATTAGGCAGAACTCTTCTATGTGGCATATGAAAACTAGAGGATGACCTTTACCGATGTCATTTATATTTACAATTTTAGTTCAACAAAATATATCAATATAATTTCCTTAAGACGATTTTTATATTGGCCGATATATTTATATAATCTTCTGAATGATAATCGGTGTACAGAACATTGAAGAAAGTATGAGCAGATTCAGATCACTTTTGGAATAGAGCTTTTCATGTCAGAAGTGCTATTAGTTATCCCTTCTAAAGTAAAAAAAATAATAAACAGATTCAAAATGGCGGAGCAAAGTTCATTAGCGAAAAATGATAAAAGTAGATAAAAGTTCACATGATGAAGTTCTTGAGATAAAATAGGTATTAACACCTAGTAATAATATATCAGGAATCCAATGAGCCCGACAGCCGTTTCAGGCGACGTTTATGATGAAAATCAACACCTATACTACTACTGTAGTTTAGCGAAATCACAAAAACTTAGATTTCGCATCCCATCCAGATTGAGGTTAACAGAGATCAGTTCAGGGTGTTTCCAAAGTTAACAATTGGAAGCTATCTACAAAGGAGCCTGTGATAAAGGAAGCATAAGCAAGCCAAGCCAATTCACGCTGAACAAGTGGCGTTAGAATTTCATGTTGTTTAAATTTGGTGGCTTTAAAGGATTTAGAGGATAGAACACTAAGGATATATTCACACGCATCACTTATAGAACATTCCGGAAATGAACGTGAATTGTTATGGTTGATGGATGGTGTTCTTCACTGTGACCTATTTGGCATGAACCAACATTTTTAAATAGTTCCTTTATATGTTTTTACGATCCCACTATGGAACACTTCCACATTTAACGATCATTGCCCTTCTCTAGTATGAGTATCAGAAACATTTTGACCTAAATATGTCCTAATATTACAAATATAAAGTATATATAGATGTATGAAAAAGTGTTTATTATACAGACCTTTGGCACATTTTGGCGGCTCGACATCCCAAAGATCCGTATCCACATCACATATTAGCTCTCTGCTACCACTCAACTCATAGCCTTCCTCACATTCATATATCGCGCGCACAGCATCCTCCTCATTGATTACTTGTACAGAGGAATGCTCCGCATACGGCGCATTCTCACAGTCCTCATGACGCGCCAGTGACACTTTTTTAAACAAATAATAGAAAACAATGAAAAAATACATAAAAAATAAAACATTATATTGATTTAAGGTTATGTTGATTCCCAAAACCATTAACAAATAGTCTTAAAGAAATAAATATAATGCTATACTGATGTTCGAAAATAATGTGAAGCTCACTTATTGGCATCAGAAGCACTTAACGCTCTCTCACAAGTATACAAACATACATGCATACATACATACTTATATTTAAAAACTTTCTCGAGCCAATTTTCATGCTGATTTA
Source organism: Bactrocera minax (assembly GCA_021498325.1). Classification (NCBI taxonomy): domain Eukaryota; kingdom Metazoa; phylum Arthropoda; class Insecta; order Diptera; family Tephritidae; genus Bactrocera; species Bactrocera minax. The sequence continues at coordinate 8,755,768 of JAKEEE010000001.1, forward strand.
TGCTTTGAAGTTTTGAAAATTATTTTATATTTTTTGATTTTTGATTTGAAAGTGAAGAGAATATACATAAATTTACATACATACATATATCGTATACAGCCATATATAAATATATATAGATATTACATTAAGAGTGAAGTGAGCTGCTTGCCGGCCGGCCGGCTTGTTCAACATTGAACTATTTTATTTCTTTGTTTTCGCTCTCAATTCGCTGAGAATTTTCTCACTTTGCAGCAACGAACTCATAAATAACGAAATTCCCAAATTTTTTTATATTTATTTTTGCTTTGTTTTATTTATATTTATTTTATGCGTATATAAAAATAAAATTTGAAATAGAAAATAGTTTTATAGTATTTTCTGATTTTAATACAATCTAAAATTAAGTTGAAGTTAAATGCATGAATGATGTCATTTTCAAATAGGACACCACTTTCGGTTTTCATTAAATTTTTCTCATAATCGCATAAATATTGGACGTCTGTACGGGCTACGCTGTCTCTTATGACCGTATTAAAATGCTATAAACCTTTTAAAGAAAAATTTCGTCCTTTGAAATTTGTGTGAACTAGTTTTTGACAGCATCAATCGAATTGACCTTTGATTGGCCTTTATTCGCCACAACAAAATAAAAAATTTGTTCAGCACTTTTCATTATTTTTCGATCGTCTGGGTGTTTAACTGCGATCTGTGTGCCAATGTTTGCTTTTAACTCATAAATGATCTAAACATCATTAGCGTAGTCTTATATTTTCAAATAACCACATAAAAAGAAGCCGGATAGAGTGAAATCCGTATATTAGGATAACTCTTCTCTTTATCATTGTTGTTTCTAGTGTTAAAGATCATTAAGGATCGAACTCTTTTTTTGAATAATAATAATAATAATAATCTTCTTTTGAATAATATCGTTTTTTGTTGATCATTGCTTTCTTTTGCTCACTTTTATATTCCTATGTTCCTAGCAAATGGTATAAGTTAAGAGTTTTTATTGAGTTTGGACGAAGTGATTTATGAGACATATAAATTTAATCGGTTTAGCCCGACTTTACCAGTATTTAAAAACTAAATATTTCTACCAAACCAAAATACCAAACCACCCAGAAATGAAAACATTGATCCATTTTGCTACATAAATAACATATTGAACAAAAATCTTCAATATGATGTCCCGTCAAAGTCCATTGTCCTGACAAATTGACTTACAGATCGACACACACATATCGGTAAATAAAGTAATCTATACTATAATATTTTATAAATTTCACATGCTGGCTGCCAGAGCATCATTGGCGCTCATAACAAAGTTGTCCTTCATTTGCCAAAGGTCATTTATAGTAATACCGGTATTCAGATTAGTCAATTATCAGTTGACTGATCAGAGTATTCTTTCTTCGAACCTTTGAGGAACATATAATTTTAGTCTTTTTGCTATTCTGCAATGATTATCTAAAATAGTAACTTTTTGGTGCTTTCAATGGCTACACTGTAGCAATAACGAATCACAAAAAATACCAGATTTATTTATACATAACAAGTCACATTTCGGAAATATTCTTATTTTTGAATTAATTTCGTGAGCTCTGATCTATTTTTCGACAGCTCTAATAGACTTGCAATACATATCCTGTACAAATATCTTTGCGATTTCAGAAAATTATGGTACAGGTTATGACTTTCAGATCATAACCTGTAGAAACTAGCATGCCAAACTAAAACTGGTTCCTTTTCAACTATCAACGTTAGCACCATCATGGTTATATTAAACAGAAATACTAACGCCTCGTAGAGCTTATAAAAATCATTCTGTATATTTTCAAAACCTCCTTCAAAACCACATCACTCTTCGTAGGGTTAATGAAATCACTTAGTAAACTGAATGATTGAAGGCGATCACTTACCACCAATTAATGCCACGATCGCGAGCCAAAGAAGTTGACAGCGCGCTGCCATGCTGCTAATCCTTCGCGCTTATCCAAATCACAAATGTTTAGCGAGCGAAAAGCCAAATCACTCGAGAAAATCACTTTAATGCGTGATTGTCAACGATTTTAAAACATTGCCAGATTTCTTGCCGACACCTTGAATTCTACGGAAATTTGAAAATTAAAATAGCACGCACATAAATTTTCGTAAACTTTCAGTATTAAAAATAGCTGCTGCTTAAAAGGCAGAATGTTGAACAATTGAACTGTTGAAAAAAATATTCCCTAACATTTGAATTTACACTTGAGTATTTAGTGAAAGTTATTTCACAGGAAGTGACTAACATATGTAAGTATGTATTGTATATTTAATTTTTATAAAATATTATAAAAATGTTTCCAATAAAATATACTATGTATACTATATGTACTATATATTTTCACTTTTCTCTTCTAAGTACCAATTTTATATTTTCACACTTCCACAGGATATTCGAAATCGCCACTTTACTTACGCACAACTTTTCTTAGACACGGCCGCGGAAAGACTGAAGATTTACTTCGCCACACGATTTTCCACAACCACCGATAGTTCTTTCAAATATTATACATTATATAAAGGTACACACATACACACATACACATGCACTTGATCGGCAGGCTGCCGCCCTCAAAAGCCAAACAACAAGGAAACATTGTCTCCGAAAATTATAAAGTGATTCATAACATGGATTTTCTCTCGGCAGCGCGCTGCCTTGACTCTCCACATTTTCGCAGCTTCCACGCCAAGTGGTGCATGGTGCCCTCAGCGTTTTATGACATGCGCTGCTATGTAAAGGTGCATGAGTGTGTTTATGTTGCAGACGATCGCGCCAAACATCTCAAAGATCTTTCGCTATTTCTGCGACAAAACTATTTTTAACATTTTCCTATGGAAATGTTTGTATGTTTGTATGTGCATATGCAATAAAGCTGTGTGTTTGTTCATATGTACAAGTGTGTGTGTGTATAATTATAAGTGGTTGTCCGTGTTCGGAAAATATGAGTGGATATAAAAAAGACATCAAGCACAGAAAATAATATAATGGCAGCACTTCATTCGTTGCGATTTGCGTTTGGCTTGCGATCTCCAGGTTGCTGCCAACTCTGTTGTTGAACTATTGGTGGCGCAAATGTGTTTTTTTTTCGTTCCCGATAGTATTTGTGACATAATTTAAATCATAATGTATGAGTATTATTTTGATTTCAATAGTGTATGACACGTTATTTTATGTTTCGATACATTTAGTTTCTTTGAATGTTCATAGTATTATATTTAATTTTTAGAACAATTTTTAGAACAATTTTCTCTTAATCTTGGTTGTACTTTTCTATTTCGTTGGCAACACGCCCACTCAGTTTCAATAATTTATCTCATTTAATGCTCAAAATATTTACTAAAACGTCAAACGAACTTCGGCAAGCCTTGGAGATTAGCGAATCGAGCAAACAATTTAGCATAAATCAAGTAGACCTGCTTAATGAAATAGTGATAGTATAGGATGTGTTGTCATCAATGGTTAATTTTGTTGTTGCTTTCCCTTTTTTCCACGAAGCGAGTCAAGAAACGGCGAATCGAAGAGGGCAGCGGTTGAAGGCCGAATTTTCAGTCTGATTAACTAAAACATTCTCACAAAATTTCATTAATACATCTCACATACTGATCGATATATAAATTGCTAAATTTACAGGCTTTACTTAATATATATACACGTAGGAAGTAGGATACCATTATAACCGACTTATAGATAGATTAACAAATTTCTTCCATATTTGCTACCCAGCCGCACGGTACAAAGCGACGCATTATCGCTTTCTTAAGATATCCCGAATATTGACTGAGCTTCTTATATTATATATGCGGTCTAGGGCTGAATATAGGCAAAATTACACTTTTCGGAATAACATTGTTAAGTTTTTCGGGTACAATATGAGAAAATCATTAGTTCCATTACTCTTTATTGCTACAGTTATTTGTTAGATAAAAAGAACTATTACATTTTGTGCAACATTTTTGAGAAAAGAAAGTGAATTCTAATCGAATCGAAATTTCCTTTGGATACTCCCTCATATTTTATTCAGTGTGATGCTTGAGTTGTAGGCGGAAAGGGTAGACCTGCTGTATTCATTTTGGTTCAAATTAGTTTATGTAACGGGTGTCGCCGTTAACGCCGAGCCGAGCCGAGCCGAGACATCCACAGAAAAGTTAATGGGACTATAAAATATGTATGTAAGTGCTCTTAACAAGAAAATAAATTAGTGAGCTTAATTTTTAAATGATTCTTATCTAAAAACAGGAATAGCATTGAGTTGTTGTATGTTATTATATTTTCTTTATATTATATATTACATTTTCAAACTGTGCTAAAATGGATTCCCAAGAAGATTTAAATATTTTATATAGAAAAGTTATAGTCATAGTTATCAACTAATTCCGCTTACTTTCACAGCGAATGGTTTGGGCGTGGTGTTCTATAATGGTACTATTTTATAATAGAAAGTACATTTATATCCATATGTATTTGATGGCCAAAATGTTTCCGTTATTCCGTTTCAAGTAACGCGGCCAGATTAAATTTCCTGGCTATTTTTCTGAGATTTGAAGATATTCGAAAGACTTAAAATGTTATTTTTCAGAATAAAACTGACTGACTTTGACCCCTCATAACATCAGCTTGATCGAAAAATATTCTACATAATTGAAATAAGTGGAAAACGTGGATGATGCCCATATTTTTACTTTTCTAATAATTGAAATAGTATTAATTATATTAAATGGTGATATTTTATTCAAGTTTGAAGATTGAATATTTCGATTTGAGAGCATAATTTCGAAAAACGAAGAAATTAGTTTTTTTCTTATAACTAAACTAAATGAGTGCTGTACGTTGTATAAAAATACAAATTTTTGACCTGAATATCGCTATAAATGCATACTTCCTCAATAGAAGTTAGCCCGCGCGGTCAGTCTATATTTCTTCAATGAACTGGGATTTTCCATAGTGCCGAATGACTGCTCTCCATTGGATCATTGGTGCACATCTTGGACCAGTCTATTTCTAAAGTAGTTAGAAAATACTTTTTTCTAGTAATCCCCGGCAAACAATGCCCAAACTACTCAGTGCGATTTTCTTTTTATTTACCTAAGCACTTTCCCTAAATTCTTTCAGCTATTTGGAGACCTCTTAGAACTTGTAGTATCCTCTATTTCTTAGATAATATATATAGATAGTATCCCAGTAGGAATCTCTCATCAACTATCAAAGTGATAGAAAACGTACCAATAATATTTACAACATTTCTTGAATATTCGAAATCAATTGGAAAACTGATCAATTGGAAAAAATTGGAATGTAGGTATTTATTAGATACTTATTATCATACCCATTATGTACATATATATAAAAGCGCGAGTATAGTAGCCATTCGACAAAAAAAATATATCAAAACTTACATTACGAGTAGATATCGACTACCTACCGCAGGCGATTTCCATGCCGTAGCCATTTTGTTACCCTTGTTATTATGGTAGGCAGAAATGTCAAAATCAGGAAACTGAGCTTGAGCAGTTGCCTCCACTATTTTTCCAATTTTGGAGTTTGAAATTGAGTCAGAAATTTTTTCATTTTACAAAGAACGTACAAATCTACTAAATGATTTTAAATTCTAACGAACGTCGTTGTTTTCTATTTCTTTATACTTCATTTTCTGATTTCTGATTCTGATTTCTGCCAAAAATTTGAGCAATGCTGTCAAACATTGTTTAGCTTCCCAAAAATATAAACTGTTGTTTGTTATTGTATTTGCAAGTACACTGGCTCTAGTTGCCTTTCGTAAAGTAAACTCTTAATATAGTGTCCAACGCAAGTGTACTGACAACTATAATAGAGTAGCCTTCCGCAATAGGGTGTAATTTTTTTTTATACAAATAATGGTGCCACTTTTCATTCAACTATGCAAATATTAAAGGCTAAAGAAATTACCAATACATTCTTATTAACTAAAATGTTACTTAGTTATTGATATTACCATAACTTAAGTAGCGGAAAACTGATAATCCTACAACTTCTAATGCTTATTTCCTTTTATGTCCAGCACCAGTCCGCTGATTTACCATAAACTCGTTTATTTTTCCCACGCTCAAATAAAGTAAAATTTAGGGTGGAACAAAAGTATTTTGAGCTTCAAACAATGACAGAGAAACTTAAAATTTTCAAACTAGCGATCTTTTTAAAAACACGTACTATCCACATGTACCGGCTAGACTGAGAAGTTCCTATCGTTTTTAAAGAAAAACACAATTTCGTAAAATTTTGTTATTCAAAATAGTTAGCATAGAGTTAGTCTAGTTAGTAGTTAGAGTAGTTAACATAACTTTTCGATATCAACTCCATAATAAGATATATTTTCTGTTTTAAGACAGCCTTCTCGACGAATAACGAAATTTCTTTCCCGCGCGCATTATCTGAAATATGAGAACATAAGAAACTAACTCACTTGGGCAATGACCGGTGAAGACCGTATTTTGCCATCGCTTTCATTAATTTGTGACTCGATTCAATCTTTACAGTGAGCTCCTACTTTGCACATCTAATCAACTAATTATCTGAGAGTTGTAAAATTGATACACGAATATTTTGAAGGCTAGGTCTAACAAAACCATCGAAATTTTTTGCATGAAATAAAGTAAAGTTTGGATTCACCCTGTATATTGCCTACGATGTAGAGTAAAATATTGAATATAATTATTTGTATTGCCAACCAACTAAGACGTTTGAGTATGCTTGGATATTTACTATATATAAAAGAGGAATAAATTTAATTCCAAATATAAAATATATTCAATTTTTCCTACAATACAATCCGTCCTTGTTAAGAACATTTTGTTTACTAATAAATGGCTGGCAATTGCGTTTAGATTCTCATCTGCGAACATAACAATCAATGATCGACCTTAAGCGGCGTAATTTATTTCTCATTCAAGCGTTAAGTGCCGCAAATAAATAGTCTGTGTACAGTTGTATTTACTACTTCTCTTGTTGTTGCTGCAACACCTAAGTCCAACATATTCGCTAGCGTTTCTAATCGTTGTGCTTGGTAAACATAATTTTTGTACTGTTGTAGTTGTTGCTTATTTTGTTATTGTTTAAAACATACTTCTGCTTGTGTGTGTGTGTGTGTGTGTGTGTGTATGTTAATGGGTTTGTTGTTGCGCGCGTTTAATACCAAATATGCTGTTATTACGCTGCTGGCGCGCCCACCTACGCGTATACGCGACTCAATTTAGAACAATTCAAGTTGAAAGCGCAATTTGCGAAATTTACAGCATGAATGAAAACACTCTCGTTTACGCGTCTGAATGAAACTACTTAACTTAGTAAGCGCTTTTTGTGTGAATACTTTTTTTCTTAATATTTGTTGGAGCGCGTTCACAGGTAAAAAAAACATTTCCTACGTTTGTTGTTGTTTCAATTTCACTTTTTAACACTATCCTCATATTTCTTATCTTTTCCTGATATGTCACCTTTTTAAGAAACCTATTTTATTGTCAAACGATTTCATTTTATCTTATTAGAGAAATTCTGAATTGCTTCCTATTATTTACATATCTACGTGTTTCTTTATGGAATTAATCCAGATTCGAATAACAACAGGAATGTACATATTATATGTATATAAGATAGAAAAATATGATTGAAAATAAAATATCAATTCGTAAATCCCATAAATTCCAGATATGTATATATAATAAGATTTTGTTTTCGACTTTCGTGTTCGTGGAGATTCTTTAAACTTTAAAGATAATTTTTTTTTTTTTAGTTTAGACTTTAAAGACTAAGACTACACTTTAAAGAATAGTTAAAGACCTGTTCAAATACACTGCCAAACAAACTATCAAATAAATTTTCAAATCGATACATAGTTCAACTTGTTGTCATCTGTGATACCTATAAATCCAGTACTTAAGTTGTAATGTCGATTTTTAATCATGAAAGCTTTAAATTGTTAAGGAATAAATAATAAAATGTTTTGTCATTATTTTTAGAATTCGAAATATACAGTTTAATAGTTTCATTTCGTCCAATATTAAGTAGTTTCTAATTGCTATAAATTGTAAATACAAGAAATAAGAAAGAAGAAAGAATATTTTCTTAATTGTCGCCTACTTAAGTCGAAGTTCTGGTTTGACGATAATATATTTCTATATATCATAGTTTTGTCGACAGTGTATTTCCGTCGAAGGCGGCAAACGCGGTAGGAATGCACTCTCGTCTTGTTAATATGTTCGACAACAACAACAAGAAATATTTCACATATTTCCTTGTAATTTCCAGACTAATCTGCTTTTTCTCTTTATGCAATTTTTTAGAAAGGAAATTAGGTTTAAAAAACGCTGAACTCGCACTCACCATATTGAGTTAACGTAACCTAAACGGACCCCGATTTAAAGATAATTGATATTCGAAGGGATGTTTTGAAGATTTCGAGTTTGGAGTATATCAAATTATTACCCTGAAATACCATGATCATTAAAGAATTAACGGTATTGGGTTCCTTAGAGATAAGTTGATAAGTTTCTTGCATAAAATCGCCAGCAATGCTGACATACGCTGAGGGTAACGCTTGCCGGAATTGACAAATATTGAAACACTTTAATAAAGGAAAGATTTTCAATATAATTATAAATTAAAACGTTGTTCTTGTTCTTACCTATGTATATACCCTTCCTAAATAATAGTGCTTTCGGAATTTCAAAAACATTAATTTTATTTAACTACAATTACATTTATTATTATTTTGCATTTGTTAATTACAAAAATGTTGAGAAATGGCAAATAAATCGAGTGCTTTCGTGTTGTTGTATTACAACAAATACTTAAATTAACAAGAGTGCTTTTTAATTCGCAAAAAACTCATAGAATAATTCAACAAAGAACTCTCCGCAATTCAGTAGTGCGTTAACTTAACACATATATACATACCGGCACACATATATATACGAGTACATACATATATGTTGAAACGAGCACATACAAATAATAAAGTAACCAACAGCACGAACTTATATCTGCTCCTTGTTTGCAACTTTCGTGCTTACAAACACAAAAATTACAACAAAAAGAACAAGTGTTCGTTTGCTAGTGTTGAATACAACAATTGCGAAGTAGAGAAGCATCCTTTCGTCTTCACTTAGATCCACATCAGTTCTTAATGCTCAAATGTGGCAGGCCCACCTGTCGCACGTAAACGCTGCGTTCGATTTGCGCTGGTGGTGGGCACTTTATGGTCAGGATGCCATCAGAAGAGAGTTCCGAACGCACATCATTCGGATAGTAGCCACGTGGCAGGACGAAACGTTTCACTATATGCCGGCCCACATAGTTGTCGCCGTCTCGCCGTTTGTCGTGTTTCGCCTCCACCACCACGGTGTCGCCTACGGTCTTCACCTGAATTTCATAAGGCTTGAAAGGATGCACATCGACGTTCGCCTCAAAGCCGTCTTTGCCCACAATCACACGGCTGAGATCGGGTGAGGAGTTGAAGCGCGCCAAACGCTTCCAGTACGGCAAGTCCCAATCAAAGAGATCCAAGTCACGCCAAAGGCGTCGCCGATAATCCCAATAATCCCAATCGTTCAGATTTGTAGACGACGGTACAACGGCCATGGCTAAGGCAGAAAAGGTAGCAAATTCTTTACCTTTTTTCTCTCACCGAACCCAGCAAAAGGATGTGTGCAGAGTATAACTATATTTTTTCTTTCCTTAACCTCTTTGACTCAAGTAAATATTTGCACTATAAATTTTTACGAGTAAGTATACTTGTTGCTTTGAATGTTCTTTCTAAACTGTGCTTCTTTCTTTGAGTTCGTCTTTCGAGCTTAATTGAAATGAATTCCACACTTTTCACTGTCGATAATTTCACGCTCGATGGCGTTTATTCACTCCGGCTCCCGGGGATACGGCTGACTACGTCCGAACACGATTTCCGCGCTGTGCAAATAAACTCAGCTTAGGTTGGGCGCAAGCTTTTATAGACCTACCGTGCAATTTTCTGTGTAATAGCTGAAGCTATGCGGTCTTCGCTATATGTAAAGCGATCTATGTGTGTATGTGTGTGTATAATTGGTGTTCGCTTTTTATTTCAATGTCAATTAAATGCGCGTAAATTAAGTTGCTTTGTCTTTGTTATGACCTTTTTAAAACATTTATATACATTTGGTTACTTTCGCTAAAATTGTATTCATATAGACTATCTGGTATTCGTAAGGGTTTCCAGTCAGTGGTAGTTTTCAATTTTCATAAAAATTAATAAAAATTTTTGGAGGAAGTCTTCAAGAAAGCTTCAACTAGCAGTTTCTTCATTAAAAAATTATGATGATTAATTCATATTTTTAAGACCGAAAAGAGTAAATATATACAATAATCATCATAACTGTTAAGCGAGTTCTGAAATGAAAGTAATTTTAAGAAACTTAGTTATGTTTTAAGATTAGCACAAATAAAACTTTAAAGCTTAGACAGAATTTTTTAAAACATGTGAATTTAGCCGTCTTAAACGCCCCAATTCTTAGCGAGTGGCGAATAGAACAAACAAATATTGTGAATTAAAGAGCGATGTATTCAAATAGATATGGAAGAGTTAGCGATCATATCCCTCTAATGAGGTATACTAATTGGGCTGAAAAGCCAAAAAGTTGAAAAAACAAAATTCGCTGGACTTCTCTCAGAGTGCTATACAATAGTATTACAATAATACATTAGTATTATTCAAAGTATTACCCATTTGAAGCCATAACATTTTTCCAACTTTCTATCAATTTGTGGATTCCATTCCAAAAGAACTGTGTCGGCTTGGCAACCAAGAACGAATCAAGCTAATTTTTGATACACTATTCTGATGTGAACCGTATTTCGGTGAGGGTATTCTGCATCGACCGGATAGTAAGAAGGTCAGAAGAGGCAAGGTCTGGGCTATAAGGCGGGCAAAACAAAACTTTCCAGCCACTGTTTTCCAAATAGTTTTTAACCGGCCTTGCAACATGAGGCCGAGCGTTGTCGTAGCGTAGTCACGAAGTCTGAACGTTTTTCGGCAATCGCTCGCTTCAATTTGACGAGTTGTTGTCGGTAGCGTTCCCCATTGATGATTTCACATTAATGTTTTAGAAGCCCTTGTGATCCCACCAAATATACACCAAAATCCCAATAATACATTACCTTATCGTCATAGATATTTCGCTTTGCCATTGATTTGGCTGGTTGGCCAGGTTTTACATATGATTTTTTGCGTTAAACGTAATTAGATTATTAAAATATTCCTCCTTCCTGTATACTATACTATACCTGAATATTGACAAAAAACATTTTGCCTCGGGAGTATATTCTGTGAAACCTATTCGGACTCTTTGTTTATATCATATCGGAAGATATGGGAAATCTAGCTGCTTTTCCGAATTCTTCTTCTTCTTTCATCACATAAAAACTCTACAAATTGACATGATTGGGGTTACGTTAAAAAGGCATTGCAAAACCAAAAATTGGTTATTTGAAAAAACTACGGTATGTCATAAAAACTGAGTGGAAATGCAGTTATTAGGCAAATTAAGCATTGTCTGCTAAAAGGGAAACTTTATGTAGCCATTACCATTTATGTTACTAAAGCAAGCCTGAATTTATGAATTTATGTCTATGGGCACGGAAGTGAGTGAATGAGTGTGGCTTTATTGTCACAAAAGCGCTCATAAGCAGAATTAAAAGCAATTTGCACATTATACAAATATAGGCAGCGTGTTGCTTGCGTTTTAAACGTTTTCCTAAAACTGCACACATATTCGCGCATGCGCAAATAAATTTCAAAACAAGCCGGCTACTCAATTTCAAAGCGAATTTATTTAATATGCATATAGAGCGGCAGTGAGATTAACTACTTGTAAGTGGTTGATTGTGATTTCTATTACCGGATTTGTTTATATTTATTTATTGTAAAATTCTAATTTACATTCTCATTTCGCCAAGTAGTCGGTAGCGTTTGTCAATAGCCATTCATGGCGGCAGCACCTATATGGTTGTGACCCGCCCACGACAGAGCTGTGACGACACTTGTTGGTTGTGTGTTGTTGGCCCGCTCGGCATATTAGCGTTGGCATTGCCATATAAGTTGTGCTGATTAAATATTTCTTTATTGTAATTACCTGAGATATTGCGCTTTAATTGCTTAAAATGTTTATTGCTTAACATTACATCTGCCTTCAAATATTTGCTATGCGCTCGAAGAAACTTAAGCTTAGAAACAATAATAATATATTATAAATTAATTTTGAAATATTTATTTTATTAGTGAAAGAAAGATCGGGTGGAACTAAGCCTCTCGGACTCCCACAAATTTTAAAAATTCAATTCAAGGAATTTATAATGAGATGGCAACATGTGTATACATTTATCATACCATATATTGTCCGATATAACCATATCAGGAAAAGGTAAAGCTATATATTAAAGACCAAATTTGTTGAGATAGTTATTGACCAATATCGTCTGTTTTTCTCTCTAAGAATACTTTTCTTATTACTTAAGAGTTCGATTTTCATAGAATGTGAGGGAATATGATTAAAAAAGTAAAAAATATCCAAAGTCGTCTTCCTTTTGCGCAGAATCTCTCTATGTTAAGAATATTAATCTATATTAAGATATCTCTACAATAATTAAAATTTTCTATTATTTAGTAAACCGGTAAATATCAAGTATGTGAGTATCTCATTATATAGAGACTAGAAAAAAATATTGCCCGCTGTCATTCTCTTTTGCCGCTTTTGTTGCAGCGACAGTGAAAATTCCCCCAAACATTTTTTAGGAATACTGCAAAGTTCACAGTCCTTGGTCGGTTAAAGAATATGGGTCAGCTCCGAATAGGGAGACTCGATTGCCATGTGAACGACGAATGTAAGTTAGGTGTTTTCTTACCTGGTTTCATTAATATATCTCTTCTGTTATAGGCAATATTAATTCATGATATTAATTTCAAAACAGAACATCTGTATCTTAGTTATTTCCAGTATAGACGAATCTATCAAAAGATCATGCGTATGAACATTCCTTTGCTAGTTCAAATAAAGTGAAGAGATTCATAATTGAGTTATATAATATGATAAAAACGGGTAGTAGTTTTCCTATTATAAATAGCTGAAGTCAAAACAATTACAGAAGAAGAATACCAAACCTCTGCAATGCTATAGTATATTAAAATATTTGTGAAGACGCCTCCGCAATTTAGGGTACTACAGTGAGGTTCAACGTTATATACATCGAAAAATGGAAACAGTCTTCCATAAGACGCCTGCCAGTCATCACACGGATAATATCTCATACAACTACTATAGAAATCAACGAACAATCGCGATTGGGAAATAAAGAAAGGGAAATCGTGCGTTCATAGCTATGGATTGGTAGGATCGAAGATCATACTGTTTCGGCTTGTTTTTTGAAATTGTTTTTGTTTCCTTCAAATACTTAGATCGCACTAAAAACTTAAGGAAATTTTAAATAAAAATAGCTTTTTAATTTAGTAACGAACCAGTTTTAATTTATTTACGATGAGTAGATACTAATCCCAAACTAAGCACATTTGTATGGAATTAAATTTTTCAACGTTCAAAATAATTAAATATTTATTTATCGTAAATATATGAGTGGAAAGTGTATTATAATTATATTATCACATATTTATTTAATACAGATGTATGTAACTGGTAACTGTGTGAGCATCGAAGCAATTATAAGCCACAAAGAACTTTTAATGACATTCACTTATGTAAGCAATACACGAGGACGCCATAAATGCAAGTGGTCCCCAAACAATTGTGAAGTATTAATAATATAATTAAGTCAGGGCAGCTGTCTTCTGCTTTCGAGATTGCAAACTATTCTCATAAGACCACAATTTAATATTGACTGAAGTGACATTTTCTATATATATGTAATATATATAAATATGTATATATGTGATTATTTTCCTGCTGCGCAATTTTAAATGAACTCTAATATGGGTGAAGAATCCAAAAATGGTGAAAGGAATTACATGTATCTGTATTTATCTGTGAGTTATATATTATATACATGTAAATGCGCATTACATTCACCACTTTTATCTAATTCATAATCAAGTGCTCAATGAAAATTCCTTTGCGACAAAAATAACAACACCCACTGTTAATTATAAATAGCAAAACGCCGCCCAACTGCACGGTGTGGCAACAGCACGCGCCAAACTAGCTAGTGTCAATGGAATTCAAGTGAAATTTTCACTATATGCATGTGCTGAATTTTAATTACGGTATAAGGTAATATTTAATGTGTCGTAAAACTAATCGATTTTTTCGTGCAGAAAAAGTCTCTTATCTTCGTCGCTGGAGAATAAAGAGTGAATTGTCTGAAAGTTGCAGAACTTGAGCCCAGTTCAAACACTCTTAGACAGTTATATTTTAAGCAATGAGATTATTTAATGAGCTGATATATTCCTGAATGATTATAATGATGAGATTGTAAAGGTCTTTGAATAAGCGTAATATTGAATCATGAAAACAGACGATGAAAACGGATCTTGGATCGTTCTGAAGAAGGGTCTTATTTGATTTCACTCAAAACAATATATTTCATATAAGAAGTACCGTATGTATTTCTAGCGACTTATATAGTATACTTGTTTTTATCCATAGATGGGTCTTCAAAAAAGGTGTAATATTTGTATTGATGACTTTGGATTGACCTTTAACTTACAAAATCAAGTAATGACAAGTCCATATATTAATCAAAAGTAGTCGAAAAGTAGAGAAAGTGTGTTAGGCTTGTCATTAATATACCAGCAAGTAGAAAAGTATACTCAGTCTGTCTAAAATAACTGTATAAGCAGGGGCTATTGTTTGAGGTTAGAACCACCTGTCTTTTAATACACTAAGAAAGAATTCAGTTGGCTTACCCATAAAAGATAAAGACAAATATTCTTCTTTGGTTTTCTTGCCAAAGTAGCATGCTGCTGTTCCAGGGCCATTCAATTCAGAAACCACCAAGAGACCGAAGAGACTTAATTGCTGTGTCACTTCCTCTACAGCTACCTTACTACTGTTTAAATTTAATTGTTTAATATATGAAATTTAATTTCATGAAATGAACGCAATAAAAATTCAGTAATTATGATTCAGTATAATTCGCTATTAAGTTCTGAACTCTGCAGGTAATTAAAATCCGACAAAAGTCTTGAGTCTACTGAGTAATTAAAGGGTGTTTAATCACTATTTGTTTATGACGAGATTAGGCCTGGTGGTCTTTGCTATAGACATAATTTGATCAATGAGTTTTCGGAAATTGGTGTTTTTCCAATGGAACTTGTGCTACAGAATCTTGAAAAATGTTGCAAAAGTATTTCACGGTATCGAGAACGAAAACTTTTGAATTAAAGTATTCGGTGAAGGTCCTTTGACCGTACAAACCTTACTTCATTCTACGCAACCTTACACGTTCCGTTATTAATGCAGGTAACATCGAACAAGTGGAGAAATTATATTTGAAAATAATCCCTTTCTTTAAAGAGACAGCAGATCTAGACATCTCAGAGATCAACGTAAAACCATTTGATTCCTGATAACGACATGAAGAGCGTTGAATCCACAAGAATATCGACTAGAGATCACGAAAGTGTTGCTACCAAACAAAGAAAAGTAGATGTTCAGCTCAGCTCAGCCATATTTATCGAATTCGACTCCTTAAGACTATTTCTTTTAGGGCGTTAGTTATCCGAATTGATTATGCGAAAGAACTAAATGCCATGCCGATCGACTGCCGAATTGACAGCTGTGCAGCATTCCTAAAAATTGCTTGGAGGAATGTCTTCCGCCGCTACAACAACAAAAAATTTTCAACGAATTTGTTGAATTGCTTCGGAAAAGAATCAAAAAAAAAAATTGTTGTTTCGTCAAATAGTCAGCTGCTTATGTTTCTCCAGCATAAAGGCTATGTAAAATGCTTGGAGCAATACTGTCGCTTTCGACATTTCGAGATTTGTACAACAGAGTGGCCATTTGTAATACATTTGGGAAACACTAATAACGGCAATTAAACCGCAAACAACGGCACATTAAACAAAACAACAATTACTCACCACAAGTGTCTCAAATATAACACATGCAACTTTTGTTTATTGCCTGTTCCTTTGCATGTCAAATTCCTCAGTTGCTGTTGTTGGGGTTCATATGTATTTTGGAAGCAACGTGCCTTGCTGACGCGATGTTTGTGCCATTTAAATTGTAACAGATCGCTTTTTATTTGTTGTTGCCCCCGTTGTCACCGTCACAAATTAGTCATATCGATGGCAAACACACACACACACATCCACCTATCTACATGCTATCTATCTACAGAGCGATTGTCGCGCTGACTAGCTGGATTTTTGCGGCCGACGACGGGTGCTTTGGGCAGCTTGCCAAAGCGGTAGGTAATAAAACGGAAGGTGGGATGTCACGGCATTCAAAAATGAAAACTGCCACCAAAGAAAATTGAAAACAAAAAATTTGAATATGAAGTAAAATGAAAATATGCTGCATACTATAGTTTAAGCCAACCAAACATAGTGCCAGAGGCAGAATTCGCGGTAAGAGAAGCTATAAACCGTCATAGATATGTCTATTCTATTTGTTGCAGTTGTTGTTGCCGCTTTTTACTATAAGAGCACATATTTGTCGAGCGTAATAATGCACGACTCTTCGTTATATTTTATGTTGCTGGCAATTTATGGCTGTTTTTTACAGTATTTATTGCTTTAGTTTTCACATATTTCACATCACGCCACACGAAGCTAGGCATCTATTTACCCCATGTGTAGGTGTGAATAATACGGGTACCATTATGCTGTCACATAAAACAACTGATTCCTATTTAATTTTATGTTTTCCCATCAAAAAGCATTTTCACATAATTATAATTGTGCCAAAAATGTCAAAAAGTGGCGTTGCTTTCACAAACAGCAAATGGAATCAACCCTGAAGGAAGTTTAGAGCCTACTTCCCCTATGCTGCTACTCTTGTTCTTCTATAGATGGCTACTGTTTACTATATTTTGCAAACTTAAAAGTAGTAATATCATATGTCATATGTGGATAGGTGTGATTATAGGTGCCTAGGGTATACTAGTGTACTGTACTACTGCTGTAGACAAAGTTGCAAGTAAAGAAAGAAAACTTGCATTAACATTTCCTTCAGGGAAGTTTTACATACATACAAATAAATCTATACTTATGCGCATACTGGTAAATCGCTGTTTATTTAAAATCATAAAAATGGTCAAATCAGGATAAAATAAATATTATTTATATATTAAAATTAATATCCTAAGTTTTCTTGACAAATTCAAATGCATTCAAATGCAAAATAAAATGCAAGTTAAATCGACCAAATTCGAATGAGATTTAAAATCATCAGTTTCAAATTAACCCGGATTAATCCAAAGGTGTAGCGATAGATCTAGAATTTAATAAGTTGTACAGACGTGTGAGGGAAACACATATATATTTTTTCTCACCTTCAGTAATTACACTCAATCTTGACCAAATATTTTAAAGAGTAAAAATAATATCGATAATTAATGAGAATGACATTTTTAAATTTAAAAAATTTTCGTTGCAATTTAAATTTATTTATTACTGTATAAATAAAACCAAAACTTTAATCAAGACTCATTTAGTTCTTTCAAACATTGGCTTTTAAAAGCGATATATATGTGCACAATATGTGGGAGAACTTCCACAGTTCCTCAGTTGAGTGGAATAATTTTAATTGATTTTATTGAACAACTCTTTAATCGATATTAAGTGAGCGAAAAATATTGAATACTATAGGAAGAATACCAACTCCAGGGAAAATAATAGAATCTGTGGATTTATGTTTTGTTTTGTCAAAGTACTTTATATTCCTTTTATATTCCTTTGAGTACTTTTATATTCTTGAAACCGATTTAAATGTAGCTCAAATAATTATAATATCCACAAATAGATGATTTCTGATATTGTGTGGGACAGACAGATAGACAGGTTAGACAAACAAGCTCTCTCTATCTTTAATTACTTTGGGGGTTATATATAATGTGTTTGAGTAACTACTATTGAAATAAACTAAAATGATTTTTTTCGAAAACACAAATTATCAACTAATAGCAGTTTTGTTGAACTATTAGCTTAAATTGCCAGATTATGCCAGAAAATGGCAAATCAAAATAGTTGTTACAGAATATGAAATAATTTTCAGCATGAAATGTGGAGTTATGTTTCATTTGCCTAACCTTCAGTTGAATTATGGAAGTTTAACAACGCTATTTGGTATGTCAGACCTTCTAACCACATTTTTTATACCAATCTACCTTCGACAAACTTCTAGAGCGGGTTTTGTTAAGTTAAGCGATTACATTCATCGACTGAGAGTTGATAGAACTTTCTTCCGCCAACAAATTGCGCCACTTTTGGTCTTCGGAAATCATACAGATAAGTAAAAATTTTATTAATTTAAATTCATAAAAGCAATGACATTTTAGCTATACTTCACCTTTTTTTACCATTCTCCATAGTTTTCCCAAGTAAAATCCTCTATTAAAACGTATATAGGAAGCCGTTACGCATACGCCATGCCTCCTTTATCGTGTTTTGTGAACAAAATATTTCTTATATAAATTTATATAGAGTGATTTGCCTTTGTTTAAGCCTGTTTCCATTTCCATTCCATTCCACTTAGTTAAGTTTTAATAATTTCTTACAACGTCATTGCAATAAATAAAATTGTTTAAAAATATATAATATTAGCATAAGATCTTTTATAACTAAATATTATATTTAGTGAACAATCCTTCTCTAGTTAAATAAAACAATTCAAGCTTAAAAAACATTACGCCTAAAATTATGCAATATTAATTTTAAGCCTCAGGGGTGAGAAAAGATTATACATTACATACAAAATGTTCCCTCGCCGTTAATGATTTCAACAAGTAAGACATAAAATTAAATCTGTACTTATATCACATGTATTTGCTATATAGCTAAAGAATCAAGCTAGAGAATCTCATACGCTACATCTCTCTTGCTAGTTTGAAAAATTGAGACAGTCAAATGGCACAGACGATATTGATGCACATTTCTTTGAGAAACTATTTGAAAGTGTAAAAATTTGTGGTGAAGAAAACTTGCCATTACCATCATTATGGAAAAATTGTTGTACTCAACAAACACATCTTTCACTTTTCTACTAGGAAAATCTTTCATTGTTTCATGTGTTCAAGTAACATGTCTTCGTGGATAATAATAGAAAGGTGAAACTTTAATATATAACACTTTTTTAACTTAATATATTTAATATATAATACCAACGGCTGTTGCCTGGACTAGTGAAAGCCGAAAAGCTGGGTAGAGATTATTGAATTTGTATTATAAATAGGACATAATATCTATATCCACGACAATCAAATATTAAATATAACGCTCACATGATAAGTCAACCTGGCTGGCTTCAATTATACTAACCTATTGTTGTCCGAATATGAACTCCTCCATTAGATCCGAAGGCCTAGCAACTGATCTAAACCCATGCGAAAAATGTTTTTTTGCATAAAATTGAAATTGAGATGATGTAACATTAATTATTTTCCATTATAAATTAAAATCAAATTTACTTTTTATTGGAAAATCATTTAATCATTGCATAAATGTATTCCCTTTCAGTATGCTTATATGTACCAAATTAAGATTTCATTACATGCATATGTTAAATATTAACTTCACATGACAGAAGCAACAATTAAACGCTCCCGCATAGTGATTTGTGTGACTTCATTAGCACTTACTACTAAGTACTTACCTTTTCGATTTGTGGGAAGTCAATAAATATTGCTGATTCATCGATGTAGCTCTGCATTGCAGCAAAGTGAAGGGACCGTAACGGCGCTTAGAGCGCTTAGCGCAGCCTTTAGCAAGGTAAAGAGGTCATGTGCCTGTCGATTGGGTTCGCACCGCATACCCCAAATAGACGTCAGCTGCAACAATTAATGGAAGCTATGCGATGGCCTGCTAAGAATAATGGGCCATTGGGTGCCAAGCATGTCTAATTTGCATATGAGTTGAATTTATTTATAAAACTGCAGGTGCCAATGCACAACTGTACATAACCATATGTGGCAGACTTGAATGGTTGTGTGTAACAACAACTTTATTTAGGAGTGCTTGGATTCGGCACCAAGGCGTCACAGTGCCTAATTGTAGCGCAGTTATTTTTAGTCCATTCGAAATCGTAACACTTTTGTATGTATATATTATTTTACATACTTATAAAAATATGTATATTTACATACATATATATGCAAATGGATGCATGTATGGCTGTAAGTTTGCACCTGTAAGAACAAACTTTTGAACCTTTGCATATGAAAGCCACTTGGAAGGTATTAGAATTAGAACTATCCATATGTGTAATTAAATATATACATATGTTCATACATATGTATGTATCCATATGTGAAAAATATTGCAAGCTTGTCGGTAAGAAAAGTCGAAGTAGTTTGCATTTTAATAAAATTAATTACAATGTTAAAAATTTTTTTTTGGAAAAAAATTAAATAAAATTTTTAAATAAAATTGAAGTTAAATTTTAAATTAAAAACAAAGTTACATTAATTTAATTTAATTTACTTCTGCTTTAAATATTAATACTCTTTTAATTTAAATTAGAACTAAATTAAAACAAGTAAGGAAGGGCTAAGTTCGGGTGTAACCGAACATTTTATACTCTCGAAATGTGCAAGGATCAGAGGCGGGAAATTTTTTCAGGTGTGGCACAACTTTGTATTAAAAAAAAATGTTGCGTAAGAATTCATTCGACGCAATTGTCAATGGAATGCAATTATATTTGGTATCTTATTAACTTATATTACAGGCCATAGACTCATGTGCTTTCATTGCTATATTTTGCTTTGGGTCAGAGATATTTATATTAAAATCTACCAAATTAACTCAAAAGTGATATATGTGATATAAATTCAACCAGAGTGGCTTAATTGAAAATATTAGATACATGAGGAAAAAGTCAACCAGAGAAAAGCAAATCACTACATTAGAAATAAAGGGCTTAGACCATGGTCTAGACCGATTTCTTTAATATTTATATTTATATTTATATATTTATTATATTTATTATTTATATTTCATATTTAGTCAGGTGGAAAGTCGGGAATTCTTATATCGGGCATTTTTGAGATAGAGGAAGATCTGCACTGATCACATTAACCCTTTTCACTATTCAAGTATATTAGGGAACATGTTTTCACGCAATTTTGTAAAGTGACCGACTTATTCGGCATAAAGTCTGCTAAAATAGCGAAAGTCATTACAAGTATTATATGGGAGCTGGGATAATTCGTAGACTGATTTTAAAAATTTTCGGCAGTTATAGTACATCCGCTATTACACGTTCGCTTAATTTTGCAAAGATATCTTACATATTGACCGAAATATATGGTATAAAGTATACCGGAAGGTTGAAAATCTGTATATTAGGTATCTGGGGCTAGGGGTGGGGATAGGTATTTAAATTAATTATTTTAATTTTAATTTTAATTTAATTTGTATTGTTTAACCTTTTTTTTATAATCTTAATCTAATCTTACTTTGTTTCATTGTTTCATTTTTACTTAATTTTTTTCATATTATTTTATTTTATTGTGTTCAATAAATTTTAATTTAAGTAAAATCGAATTAATTAAAATAAAATAAAAATTAATTAAATACAACAAATTAAAATTAAATGAAATAAAACGATGTGAAAAGAGGTGAAAATAATTAAAATTAAATTAATACCAATTGAATTAAATCAAACTAAACAAAAGTACATTAAACTGAATTGAATTATACAATTTTAATTCAAATTAATAGGAAAATTTTAAATTGAATATTCAAACTAAAAAGTTTAAAATTAAAAGAATAACACTAATTATCAAAATTAAATATATACTTTGTACTCGGTAACTCTTAGTAACCTATTTTAATTAAAAAGTTCTGAAATTAAATTCAAAAAGCCAGTAACTAGCATCCTTCATGGTACCCTTAAGGTCACACTTCCTTTCCCAACTTTCTAATAAATTCTACACAGCAATATATTTTAATTTTGAACGTAAGAAATTCGCCATAATTGGCAAATCCTTGCCAGTGACACATCCTTGCGCAGACACTTGGCTGCAGGCGCTCACAAGTGCACTTACACTAAGCGAACTGGACACTTGCACTTGTCCCATGCACGCACACACTTAAAGCACCAATACCCTTACAAGCAAAAACCATGCGCTGAAAGCAACAACAAAAAGGCGAAATTTCGTTGCAAGTGTCATTGAGTGCTCGCATAAAGTTACTCGCATAAAGTCGAAAGGACACACACGTCTCCATTTTGTATATTGTTTAAAGTGCTTTTTGGCGGTCACCACAAGGACTGCAGCTACCAATGATAAATGTAAAGATTGCAACGGCAACAAGAAGTGACATTTATATGCATGTAAGCAAGGACGCGCCTTTCTATGTGTGTGTGTGTGGGTGTGTATGTGTGTATGGCCAGAGGCAGCTTCTGTGGAGCAAGTGCGCCAAGTGGCGCGTTGGCGTATGCCAGTCAGGCAGTCTGGCAGTCTGGCAGTCAGGCAGTTAAGCAATCCGTCTGTCAACTGTTGTCTTAGGTGCACTTGAAATTTTCGGCCGGAAATGACAAGGAAATTCAGCTAGTAAATGCCTGTCGCAAGCACAAGTGCCAGCGCTTTCCTCTTAAGTACATTCTCACAGAAATAAACACAAATTGTCTACCTTTTCAAAATTTTTACCGTTATTCCTAATTTTTTTTGGTTTTTATTTAAATATTCTCAACTTTGAATGTCACTTAACACATAGATTTATAACATATAGTATATGATATACATAAGTAGATGTGTGCACCGTTACTTCTAGTAGCTTACTCTACTACACTAGTATTAAATATGTATGTGTGTGCACAGAGTAGGCATATAGAGTAAGCGTATAATATATGTATATGTAGATGGCATGAGCTTAGGTATGAGTTCAACTCTCTGTTTAAATTGAACTTAGCGCTTCCCTTCTGCACTCACTTGGAAGTTTCGTAAGTATGTGTCTAGTTGATATGCATATTTTTACGCTCAAATAGATTTGCCGACGTTGTTACAATAAATATCGAACATTCGTGCTAAATTCTAAAACATTGTTTTAGTTTGTGTTCAAGTAAAGGCTTAACTCTTAAGTACTAAACATTTTTTATTTGCTAATTTTTCAAGTATTCAAGTCACTTAGCTTCGTATATATATTACATGTATTATATGTATTTATATTATATAATGATTATGTAATACTTACATGTACACTTGTATTTAGGCAAGCAATTCAAATCTAAATACTTCAAAGCTTCTAATGTCAGCAAGTAATCCATTTTGATTACTTTGATTACTTTGATTACCTGTGATTAGACGTACCAACCAATAAAATTTATGCAACATTCCAACATACAAATCGATATTTTTATAAATTCATTATATACTTCAAGTTATATACTCAAGTTCGTATGTATGCTTGTATATATATGTTGAGCTTAATAAACTATTTGGAAAATCGACTTCTATCGTAAGTTTCAAACGCATCAATTTATTTATTATATATATACATTTTTTTTTTGTAAAGAGTAAAACCGTTACATAAACACATACATATGTATAAATGTGATGAAATATTTAGAATGTACTTTAGAATACTAAAATGAAGTTTTCCTTTATAGACACTTGTTACTTAATGTATATATATATTTTTTTTTTTAATAAATTATCACTAAAATATTTATTCTACGCTGGAATTAAATTTTACTAAAATATGTATTAATAATAATGTGTTACATTTGATATTTTATTTACTAAGTTTTGTTAACAATTTTTCAAGAAAACTTTGCTTTATATTCATATTAATTTTTTATTTTTTTTTTACAAAAATATTATTAATTTTTTTTTTGTGTATATGTATGGATGGTGTTTCTGTATGGTGTATATGTTAGGTATCTTCAGATGATATGAGTGGTTTATGAGTTAGATAACTTAACTATGATAATATCTTCTTCTTAGTTAGAACTGGAACACTGTACATATTTTGGTTAAATTAACCGGAAACAGCTACCCAAAACAATGGCATATTTTTTGAAGGGCGATCCCAAACGTGGACATAATATTTGTATATTTATATGTTGTTTTGTATGTCGCTCTTATCGCCAATATCGCTCTTATGAGAGCCCTGGAATTTATTAATTTTTCAAAGTAATCAAATGAAGACCTGTAGAAGCAGAAAACCTCCGTTTATATGTTTTTGTCATCTTCAGTAATTACACTCAATCTTGACCAAATATTTTAAAGAGTAAAAAAAATATCTAGAATTAAATCTCGATTAACCAAATTTGTTTGCTTATTACTCATAATGACATTTTTAAATTTATAAAAGTTTGGTTGCAGTTGAAATTTTATTTAGTGCTGTATAAATAAAACCAAAACTTTAATCAAGACTCATTTAGTTCTTTCGAACATTGGCTCTTAAAAGCGATATATATGCGCACAATATGTGGGAGAACTTCCACAGTTCCTCAGTTGAGTGGAATAATTTTAATTTATTTTATTGAACAACTCTTTAATCGATATTAAGTGAGCGAAAAATATTGAATACTATAGGAAGTACTCCAGGTACTCCCGTACTATAGTACCTGAAGTACTAACTCCAGAGCAAATAATAGAATCAATAGAGTTATGTTTTGTTTTGTCAAATAGAGTACTTTTATATTCTTGAAACCGATTTAAATGTAGCTCAAATAATTATAATATCCACAAATAGATGATTTCTGATATTGTGTGGGACCGACAGACAGACAGGTTAGACAAACAAGCTCTCTCTATCTTTAATTACCTTGGGGGTTATATATAATGTGTTTGAGTAACTACTATTGAAATAAACTAAAAATGATTTTTTACGAAAACACAAATTATCAACTTATAGAGGTATCCACTTCTGCTGAACTATTAGCTTAAATTTTCAAACTGTGCCAAAAAATAACAAGTCAAAATAGTTGTTACAGAATATGAAATAATTTTCAGCATGAGTTGTGTAGTTATGTTTCTTTTGCCTAAACTTCAGCTGAAGTATGGAACTTTAACAACGCTATTTGCTATGTCAAACCACATCTATATGCCACATCTTTTACACCAATCAACCTTCGATAAACTTCTAGAGCGGGTTTTATTTTTATTCAAGCGATTACATTCATCGACTGAGAGTTGATAGAACTTTCTTCCGCCAACAAATTGTGCCACTTTTGTTCTTTAGAAATAATATACAAATGTGAAATAACTTAAAACAAAAATAAGTTCAATTTATTTTTACGTGTTGTTTGTTTGTTTGCTATGAAAATTTGTATGTGAAAACATAAAATTAGTATATATGTAGATGGGTAAATGTGTAAATATTTACTCATGCATATTCCTCAACTTTGGTTAATTTTTCCCATTCTACTCTATAATTCTCCTGCATCTTCTCTTAATTATTTTTATATTTTTTCAAAAATTCTGTTAACATTAACTTTTCATATGAAACTTATTGCAAACTAACGAATTATTGCACATAAGATGTCCTACTTGTTTAATGTACACACCGTAATAAGGCGCATTAATGTACATACATATGTATTTATATGCTCATATATGTACGCATTACTTTAATAATTTTTCTCCCATTAAAATAATTTGCATTTCTTTGCAATAACTCTGCAATTTAATTTTTCTTTTGTTTTATGAATATATTTTGTTTCGGTTTTTTCTTCGCTTCCTTTGCTTTTGCTTTGCTTTGCCTATAAATCCACTTTATGTACTTAAATATTTGAGTAGGCTCCAAAGCATTTTCCACAACAATGTCTCTTTTGCTTTTATTACTTGTTTGCTTTTACTTTTTTGTTTTTTTTTTCTTTTTTGTTTTTGTTTCCTTTTTGTATGCTTTGTCGCTTTTGTTATTAATGTGTGTATTTGTTGCCGTGATAAGCCGGCTTTAGGTGCTTTTGTTTTGGTTTTCCACTGACTTGTCTGCCTGGTAGCCTTCTATGCATGTGTGTGTATGTTATTCATCTTTACTTTCTGCTATATATATAAGTCATATGCATTTGATTTGTTTTTGCTTTTGTTTTTGCTTTTGTTCGTTATATTTATTCGTTATTGGTTTGCAATTTCACTTTGATTTTGTCTATTTACTTAATTCACTTTATTTAGAGCATTTATTTATTATGCATTGACTCAGCTCATAAATGACTAACGTGCATATGTATGTGTGTAGGCGTGTATATGTGTGTGTCACCGATTCCATGTGACCGCAGCGTGCCCGATTGCATTCCGTTTGATACGCTTGCTGAGTTGCAGCGCTTCACTGCATTCTCCAATCAAAACAACAACAACTACAACATTCGTATGTGTAACGTGAAAATGTTCGCTTGAGTGCACGAAATTGATTTCGTCAAATCGCAATTTGACTGCCATTAAATCAAACAAATGTCAAACGGGTGCAAGGCTTTCGCCTCAATGACTTTCTGACTGCCTGTAGTTGTTGTTGCTTTTGCACAATTGTAAAAGACTGCGATTTCTATCAACGAGTCTTGCGATTAACGCTTCAACGAACGTTGCAGTATTACTCATTATATATATGTGTAACTATGTATTTTTATATATATATATATATGCCTAGAGATCCATTAAAAAGGTCAAGGTTAGGCGCGCATGCCTTTCCTTCAACTGCTTGTCTAACTGTTTTCCTTTCTCCCTCCTCATCTTCAAAGTAATGCAATGTTCTAGTTAGATCTTCATTGTTTAAATCTTCTCCGTTTTGCAAAAACAAATGCACACTTACCGTTATGTGTGTTGTCCTTTGCAAAATTAACTTAGTATTAATGCTCACTTACATTGACCCTAAATTCTAGACATTTTAACTACTTTAAACGCTTTGATTATATATATATATATATATATATATGTTTTCATTATTTGCTTAGCTTATTTTTTTATGAAGATTTCTTTATTTTTTTCATTGAGTGCACTTAAACTTGACTTTGTGACTTAAATCTACGCAATTGCTTGCTTTAAATTCACTTATTTGTTGGTATAAAAACACACGTATATGGTATTCTTGGTATAAAAGAAGGTACAAAAATTATCCTTTTATTGTAATTACTTTACTTTATTTTAATAGTTTTGTTTATTCAAAAATTTTAGCATGTCAAATATGCATATTTTGGTTTGTTATTACTCTTACTTTTCGTTAAACTCTTGTTATTTCGGGCGGCTTACCACAAATACTACAAAAGAAGGCAATTTTAATTTATTTATTGAAAACAAAACTCAAAATATACGCTGCTTCTCGCTCAAAAAGTTAACTTGAATAGCTAAAGAAAAAACTCATAGCATAATCTTAAGTTTCTCAATCATCTAGATCTAGATCAATGCACCGTCACAAGTTTCTTAAAACATTAATTCTGTAATGAAGTTTTGAAATGAATAACATTTTGAAAAACTAAATACATTCTTCGAGTTGAAAACTTTGAAAGATCATAATTTAAGTTACCCCTGTAAACTTCGCAAATATTTTCTTATTCAAAGTTTCCTCGTAAAACGAGTTTAAATTGGAGTACGAATAAATTTCTTGCTTGGGTAAATCTCATCTGCTAAAAACGATGAAATCTTTCAGAAATGAAACCGTGGTGAAGGTTCATATCAGTTTAGAGCAACCTTGGATAGAGTGCGCTACATTTTGAGTAATTTAGACTTTAGAATAGTGCTAAAATTTATTATACTAAAGTAGGCTATGAAGGTCCAACGAAAACGCGAGCCTGCCAAGGTTAGCCAGGTACCAGCTGCAGTAAAAAATTTTCAAAAATAGAATAAGGGAAAATAATAAAAGAAAGGTTAGATTGAATAAATACTGAAATTTTCCACTTACTTTATTCATATCTTAGATAGTACAATACAAAAAAATGCGTGCGATATTCTTATATTATCACTATTGATTATGCTACGTAAAAAATAACTAACGCAATTGAGCAGTGTGTATAACTGAAAGAATATAATTTCCAACAATCCGTCCAGAGCTCGGTTGACTCCCTCGGAGTAAAGACGTAAACATAAAAAAAGACGACGAAAATGCGTTATTATACCGCTATTATACCTAATATAATTTACGATTTTTGTTATGTTCAAAAATTATTTTACGTGCCCGATGTGAATCCATATGAAGATATTAGCATTCGTTTGGAGAAACCCATGTCCCTGAATCTGGTCTGGCATTCGACGGCTCTCGGCCTATGTTTTTAACTACCGCGTTAGTGCCAATACATGTCTCAATAACAAAATTATTCTATTTAGTTATAGTAAAACTATACAAATTTTAAATACAAAAATATTCTGGGAAGTAGAAAAGTTGTTATATAGAAGTTAAAGTTCTTGCTTGTTCCAGTAAACGACGCCAAAAGCCATTTTTATTTTATTTTCTAAAGGGTATTTGTCACTGAAACTGTCACTGGTTTCCGTCATTGTTTTTGTCAAGAAAATTACTTTATAGCCAGAAAATCCGTTGAGTCTATTTGGAGAATCATATAATGGCCTCTGTTCAAAACTGCGATTTTCCCAGGCTGAAAAAATACGTATTGCCCTATGAACTTATCACTTTTGTGTAGAATGCTAAGTGTCTCCAGCTAGTACACAGGTGAGAAAAATTAAATAAGATGGATTCTCAACTCAACCCAAAACAATTTTTTGAAAAATATATATTTCCTTCGTAATGTAAAGTGTATTGGATAGTAGTATATTTGATAAAAAAAAAAAAACAGAATGCAAATATATTTTTCCGACACTTATGTGAAAAAAGCTGCACTTTAATTAAAAGCTTATCTAAGACTGATTAAACATCATTGATAGAATTTTTTCATATCCCTATAGACCTTTCGAGGGAAATGTTCAACTTGACTTTGATTTACGCACATAAATATTTAAGTAATTTTCAAAGTTCCTTACGCAGTTTCCGCTCAACAAATTTGACATAATTATTTAGAAAAACATATTGAAAAAAAAATTTTTGGGAAAAATTGAATATGTAATAAATTTTCTCCACAACTAAACTTCACCAAATGTCGTGATTCACCAAAACACCGCCCTACCAGTAACACTTCCATTAGATATAACTAAATTTAGGCAAAGGATGGCTCATACACGCGTCGATTCTTAATATTCACTACCACTAAGAACTCTTACAAATATATTCGTTAAACATTTACGACCTAAAGCTTATGAGGTTTACAAAAAAACTGCTCAGCCATTGGCTAACTGTTAATTTGCGTCTTGGCCAATGTGGGTTTTTTACACTACGAAACTAACATTTAGGCACCAATTGAATATTATATTTCCGCATTCACTTAACACGTACTACCGTCATTTAGATTTGATTTAATTATTTATTTTAACATTTTTTTGCCCTTTTACTTATTTCACTTACAACTAATTCTATTATTTGTTTATTTGCTAAATGTGAGTATAAGTATGTGTGTCTTGCAAATTTTATAAATTAGTTGCGTCTGCATGTTATACTTTCATAATAAGTCTTTGGAAATCTTCATGCTACACATTGTTACAACTCATTTCCCTTTACAATAATAACAACGCATTGCTGTAATAATCCCACAACGCGCACCAGCTACTCGAAGTCCTTGCAGTTTACCCTTGACAGCTTCGCCAACTCATTGCCAAACAAAGTGCGAAAGTACAGCAGTTTGTTGTTGCTACTGTGCTGCATTACAAGCGCCTGATTGCGTAAATCGGCAATCGTCTAACGCCAATCGTCAATCGTCAATCGTCTCGCCTCGCTTCGCCTCGCCTCGCCTTCACCTGACCTCAGCTGCCATTACTTCATCAGTGACTTTCAAGCTCGCCGCAGCAAGTGCTGCGCCAACAACCCAACCAACCCCCGCAACTGCGTCTCGCATCGGCATCCGGCTCCGCATCCTCGACCCCCCAACAACATATTCAGAAACAATGGCTACGACGCTTCGTCGAAACCGTATCCTACGACGATTTCTTGCCACTACCGCTGCCGCCGCTGATGCCCGCGCCTTTGGGTGCACGCGACTTTTTCACCAGGAAGCACGTCAAAAACTCAATAGATGATGTGGGCTTCGGCAAACTCTCGTCCGATGACGAGTTGGCGCCCTCCATGCACTTGGCATGCAAACGATAGCCGCCCTCCGCGGATTTCCCCTTGGCCGCCAGCGCGGCTGACGTCGGTTCGTCACCGCGTCGATAGTAATTCTTGCAACATTTCTTCGACAAGTTATACATTTGCACCGTATTGTCGATGGTGTCAGCTTCGTCGCGCTTGCCAACGCCGCCCTTACCATTGCCATCCTCATCATTGGAATTCAGCAGCGACGTGTACTTCTGGCGACTGGCGGCCGACGTGCTCGCACCACTGCCATAACGATCTGTGTACGCATTATCTGTGCCGATGCCACCGGCGCCAGTGTCGAGCGCGCCACCAGCACCACTGCGTCCACCGCCATTGCCAGCCTCATCGGTGGCGTCCGTCTCATCGCCCTCCGCCGGGGCGGTTAGATTGTTTTGTGTTTCGAAGACGAATTTATGTGAGCGACAGCGTTGCGAACGCTCGTGCTCCATCCAGTCGGTGCTGGCGGGCAAGGACAATTGTATGGTGGGCGTGCGATAGTATTGGCGATGCGGATGGAAGCCCAACCCGAAGTCGTCCATGTACGACTGTGAGTTGAGGTTATCGAGCTCATCGGCGACGCTCAACAAAAACGGAAGTGTTGACATTTTCAAGCGTCGGTTGTTATCGTCGCTGCCGTCGTTGTTGCCTGCGTTGGGGTTGTAGGCGCCTTTCCTGCTGCTTATGGTGTTGCTGGCTGTGCTGCCGCTGACACAATAATTGCGCTAACAACGATTCTGCTTTCGGAAGTGTTTATGATGTATTTCAAATGTTTACTTTTTTGAGAAAAACCAGCAAATACAACAACAACACCAGCTAAGGATATGGTATATGTTTTGTAGAAAAGCTTCCCATAAGCCTCAGCACTCACTCAACTGCAACGCGTGCTATTTAAATATTTTCTACAACTATTGCCTAAAACTATTTTAGTGCATTTCACACATATTATTTTTTAATAGGTTTTCGCGACTTTTTCGGTCGAAGCCAAAAATTGTGTCTGTATCTGGAGTCAAATTTGCTTCGTTTGTTTTTATTTTGCACCACACTTGCTTTTGCTATTGCTTGGGTTTGCACTGTATGGCCAACATGCTCGTTGTTTACACTACTTCCACGGAGCAATTTTATTTTATGTCACACTTTGTTTAACTTTTTAACTTAACTTTTTTTTTTTTAGAAGCGATTTACTTCAGCTACTTTGCCTTGATGCTCCCAATTTGCGCTCTCGGCCTGCACTTGTGCTTGCTTGCTTGCAGCAAGTGCTGTTTGCCCCAGTGCGTTGTTATTGAACTGTTATTATTCCGTTTGCTCCACCCGCTGCTGCGAACTGCTCTCGTTCGTTGGTTGCCACAAACTGAAACTTGCCACAAACGGTCTGCTTGGGAAAATGTACACTCCTTCGTGAGTGTACGGTAAACCTAGGCGCGAGTATATCTGTAGCGTGTTCGTTTGGCATTACGGATATTTTTGTGAGGCAACTGCACTTGCAACAACAATTAGTTAGCTTTGTCAATAACACTAAGAGAACAGAGAGAACAAATGCCACACACATCACAATAACAATGAAATATATATAAAAGCATTGCCAAAGATATTATAGGACATATTATGATTGTCACCTGTTTTAGACGCCTTACATTTAGTATAAATTTCGAAGCGTTCAATTTATTCTTGCTTCAAAGTTAGGATGAACATGTAAAATGAGATCTCCTATAGACCCAAAATTTTAGCTAAGTTTTTACCTATCCAATATCTAAGGGCTATAAGTCTTTCTTTCTAGCCCTAGCTGATGTGCTAAATGACTCAAATAATAGAAAGGATTTATCGCTCAGGCGTTTAGTCATTCATGCCGTAAGATACATTCCTCGTACAATCTATAAATGATATCTTTTTAAGGTTTCTAAACCAGCCCTTAACATAAGCTTCAACTAGTCTTCAGAATTCATGCCAAAATTAATATACTTTCATAAGCTTAAAACGAGAAATAATTTCGAAGAAATCCAAAAAAATATTTGAAACACATTTGATCTTCCCAACAAAAATGAGCTATAAGAGCATTCAGTCATTTGTGTCATCCAATCCATTCCTCCAACAATCCATAAGTAATATATGTGGATAGTTTTTAAAGCAGCCCTTAATATAAGCTTCTACTAAACTTAAGATAGCATGACATATGAATATTCTTTAAGAAGCATAAAGCTAAATTAATTCGAACAGAAGTTACACAAAGTATTCTACTTATAGTATACTGAGATTATCTTAGAGATTACGGAAGGCAGTATGATAAATTTTACAGATTATCATAAATTTCCCATACGTGCCAATAATGTTACTCCCGTTCTCAACAAATCTATTAATATTTTTGATGGTCTTAGTTCGTTTTGAACTAAAAGTATAATGTAAAATATATAAAACATTATTATAACAGTTATGTCACTTCCAGTTATAATAACTCATGGTATCTGCTCAAACTTATTGTGTTCTCGAGTAGTCTTAAGATTTGGCATTGTAGAATGTATCAATTTCTGAAGACGAAATCATAAATGACCAGACTAACAAGTTTTTAGCCACAGGATGTCAAATTTAATTTTATCTATTTCGAAAAGATAATGTTGTCTTAAATATCTTCCCAATCTTTTTTGAAAATATTTGGGCTGGCATAGTGATCCATATCATAATACATTTATATAGAAAAATATGATTTTAAATGACGTTAAGGAAATGCAAAAATAGAGGACAGTTCAAGAATTAACAGCTGTATCAAAGTGGGTATATGTTTCCATGGCATATTAAATTCACTCTCTTCGCTCTCTGACAGATGAAATTATTCTCTACTAACTTTTGCGTCTCTCATTTTCAATCTAAACGAAATTTTCTCTCACTCAAATACTTACATTTCTTCACGCCGTTATCCTTTCTATCGGCAAATAATGCTTACATGTCCATTGCCACCTATTCGCACACACGCGCCTTCACTTTGCTCACAACCAACAATTTGTTCTAAAACGGAGCACGTGAGTGTTACTTCAAATACGAATGCATTCTCTCGCTCTCGTTCTCTCTCGTTTGCTCGAACTCGCCCGCTTCCATTTGTCTTTTTATTATTGTCACTCTCTCGCATGTTTACTACCATATATTAACTTCGCGTTGCCTGCGAAGAAAGCGTGTCGAGTGGCGTGTGCGTTACAGCGCTGCACTGTGCAGATTCATTAATTGC
The DNA here is from genome assembly GCA_021498325.1 of Bactrocera minax. Taxonomy (NCBI): domain Eukaryota; kingdom Metazoa; phylum Arthropoda; class Insecta; order Diptera; family Tephritidae; genus Bactrocera; species Bactrocera minax. The sequence continues at coordinate 8,789,281 of JAKEEE010000001.1, forward strand.
AACACGAAATCGCGCTAGCATCGTTTGTGTGGCGACGTATGCGGGGTATAGCGGTGAATTGTTTTGGTTTTTGTTGCAGCTGCAACAAAGGCGCGGCACTTTGGCGGGAAGCGCGTCGCCGAAGGACGTTGGGAGAGGGTCAGCGATAGCCCTGGTGGCTTTTATACTCACATGAGGGAAGCGCCGAGAGAAAGCGACGTTGGTTGTAATAAGGGCGCGTGTACCCAAACTTTTGGATAGCGAAAGGTGTGCGTGACTACAGTGAAAGGCTACAGTTATGATGGTATGTATGTTTGTGTTTTTCCCCATATGACTGTGCCAAAGCAATAATGTGCGAAAAGTAAATCGTTAATGCATACATATTTTTCTGATTCATGAACTTTTTATACCTACAATATTTACTTTTCGCATACAAAAGTGCATATAAAGAAAAGTGCAAACAAATGTGTATGCAACATTATGCTGGTGAATTTATATATACTGTAATATAGTAAGTACGTAAAAAAGTTTTAAATATCATTCAAATGTAAGCAATACCTGCTTACGTACTGCTAGAATGATATTTTTTAACTTGCAGTTGAGAATAACATATATGTCAAACTGCCGATTGTTTATTCAACACTTTATTATACTCAACTAAATTATTTATTTACGTAAGAACATATGTACATATATAAATATAAATGAACTCTTACATAGAACAAAAGCCTACATATATATGTAATTCCTATATTGGAAACTCGCAAACACTTCTCTTCAACTAGAAGTGCGCTTTACTTCCACTTCTCAAACTCTTTCATAACTAAATTCCTAAACAAGTATGAAAAGATCCGAACAATCGCTGTTTGTAGTCATAAAGATTCCCCTGGGGTACTCCCGTTATACTTTTTACAAGAATTTTCCAACTATTACGATGACTCAAATACTCAATACTTGCAAGTTTTGACTTCTTTTATTTGATGTTTATGTAATTTCACTTTTTTTCAAGTTACAATATTTCCAACTTCAAAACTAAAATAAATTTACCGGGTTATTCGCTTGAAAGGTTTAAGCATCGAAAATATACAAGCTGATTTGAAAACTTTGCAAGCTTGGAACTATTTTACTACTAATACATAAGAGTAATCGTAAAAAAGTTACTGTTACAATATCGAATATAATTTTCTTTTTGAAGTTAGCATTACTCCAATTCAGCCCATAAATGTCTGAACATTTCACCAATCCCGTTACAGAGTTATAACTTTTCTTTTAATCTACAATTATCATCTATTACTTCTACGAGTACTTAAAAGTCTGAAAACTTTTTCTGGCAACAGTATTTCTCTGAGACAGCGAAAAAATTTATACATAATGTCAAGGTCATCATCACATTTTATTTTGATGTTGGCATGACACATCCATTATCTATATAGTCCAGTACTATATTTGAGAACAAGCATGATTTTAAGTTAAACTTCGAACAATGATACCATTCAAACTTCTTTCAGCATAGATAATAATAGCCTTGAAGTTATAAGTGTAACTTTGAAAATTATTTACTCTTATGCTAATGATAATCTAAATGAGAACTGCAAGGCCCTATCGGTCATTGTTGAACTTTGAACGCATTCCAACAAAATTATGACGATTAGCTGGGAAAAGGAATGTGAAAACCCATATAGAAGGCATAAAAAGTAAAAATTATAAATAGTATTCGACATTATGTTGGCAACTAATATTGTTACAAATTTGTTGAACTAAATGAGCTGTCATGCGAAACTAAATGTGCCATTTCCAAAAAATATGGTTTTTCTGGATAAGTGCTTGAGTTCTTCAATAATATTTCGATTGTCTTTTGAACGCACCGTACTAGTAAATAATTGGCTTGAATTTCAGTCAAAAGGGGCTCTCAACTTTTGTGTAACATATCTATCTGGTTTTAGAACAACACGAAGGGTCAGACTAACGTTCGGTAGTATTTCTATAAATATTTAGCGCTTCGTGTAAGTTTAGGCGTAATATTTATCATGACACTTGCTCTAACGGAAAGAATGACAACAAAATTTGGTGCTTGTTTTCGGTAGAGATCTTTTAAGCTAAATTATAAGCTAACGTGCAGAAGGTGCAGTGATATTATAGAATATTATAGTGATAGAAATATTATTTCAAGAAATAAAAAATTTCCTTTCAAAATATAACTGGCTTTCCCTTTGGAGACCGAATAGAGGGCTCACGTGGATTTTGATCCGAACTGCTATCTCGAGTGATTTGACAAAAAACAATTTTTTGCTCTCCCTGAAATTGAATTTCTTATGCAACAAAACTAGCACTATCAAAGATATTGGTTGAATTAGATACTTACCAGCTGTTTTTCGATGATACATTGGAAAGTCTCAGTAAACAAGTGTCTCAGGACAGTAAAGAATTTAGGTTCACTTAATTGTCTGATGGATTTTGACCGTCCAATTGTCTATTCTGACTGTGATTGCAATGATCTGAAAGTGGGTGAGTATGAAATAACGGAAATATATTCCTCGTATATATTGCATGTTATGACTAAAGCAAAACTTCCACCAAAAGAAAGTGATTCCTATCACATCCATCTGGAGCAATATTATTTCACACTGCTGCATTCACTACACTCATTAAAAGAAATTCCATTTTAATTTTAGTGCTCCAAATGGAGATCATTTTTTTAATCCTTTATCTCCCTTTTGGTTCTCATTATGAATCAGCGGCATATATTAATGTCTCTAAACAATCCTACAATGTTCAAAGTGATTTTCAAAGTAAACGTGAATTCATGAAAAATTCATAAAAAATATGTAAAAATATGTGTGGATGTGTGTGAATATGGTTGCATAATACAAAAGCACTAGAAGCGCCTTCACTTAACACAGCATAGAACGAAGGAAACGAGCAAATGTGTGCAGAGATGCAGCGAACGGAGTTAACAGAGCAAATGCACCCAAAAACTGCAGTGCATTTCCTTTCCAAAAACAATAGCAACAACAAGATAAACTAAACAAATCACATGAAGTCGCATAAGAAGTGGAAGGAAACTCACTTCTGGACGCCAGTTTGTCTATCCAAATGAGCGCTTAAAACAAAGAAAGTGCTGCGACACAACAGAGGCATATTTGGTTGAGCAGATTTACCTGCAAACGATAGATATAACAGGTAGCGCAACGCTGCAAGCCCGCATGCAGCTGGACTAAAGGTGCATATGTCCGAATTGCCAAAGGCAAAATGCTAAAGACAAGTGAGGTGCAGGGAAATGACATAAATCTTTCAGAATTATGTGACACACTTTGCGGCCATTGTGCTGAATGGCGATGGCAAAACACTCGACAAATACATGTACTCACACACACACACACACACACAAACACTCACCTTAATGCATTGAAGTAAAGTACAGTTGCACTGAGTGCTGGACGATTGCGTCAAGTGCTGGCTGTCATTGTTGTTGTTATTATTGTCAGTTTTAGTTGGTAACAGTAAGTAAAGTGGCACTTGTTGTTGCACTGGTGCGTGTCACCGAGTTGATGTCCCTTTAAGGAGACACACTTGTGCAAAACACGAATATATATAAATATATACAATTGTGTGTGTGTGCGTTTGTGTCATAAATACTCGCTTCATGACAATGCTAACTTCATAAATACTCGCTTGCCATTGCGATTGTGCCTTGCGGCCATGCTTTGTTTGAACGACTGATTGTCTATCTGTCCGTCTGCCTGTCTCCTTGTCTATTTGCTTGCCTGTCTGTCCAAATGCCGATTCGGACTGTGATTGCAATGGCTTCGAAGTGAATGAATGCGTGCGCGCTGGGTCCTTAGGAATTTGCTAATGTATGTGTGTATCTGTGTGTATGTTTATGTGCATAAAGGTGCGCTTTGGGCGTTGCTTGCCCCCAATTCATTTATACATGAACTTATTTATATGCACGAGCAAGCAGTTGGCCACATTCAACGCACTGCCCGGCTTTTAGGTGGCTTACATAGCGTATGAGTAACCAAAGTGGAAGAAGAAGAAGTAGAAAAAAAAAAAGAGAAGAGCATAATTGGCACAATGAAATCGCATTTTGTGGTTGTTGCATTGGTTGATTGTGGAAATTAAGGACGCATCAATGAATATGCTGGTTGCAATTGTTGTTGCTGTTGTTGTTTTATTCCATTTACGCGCAGGTTATGGATGAGCTCTTTTCTCAATGAATGCGAGGAAGAGAATGAAGGCAGATTGATAATTTTGAATTCTTCATATTAATGGATCTCTTATATTAATATTGCTTTATCAACTATATAGTTGTACCTTAACTGTTTCATATATTGATCCTTGTTCCAAGTTCCAAGTTCCAAGTTCTTTCCCATTTTTGAGAAGAAGTCTTTACAATAAAATCGCTAGTAGCCAATAAGCTGGCTGAATGACTCAAAATATTAGAGATTTTAGAAATTAGAGAAATGTTAGAGAGACAGAATTTTCAAACATCGATTTTCTCTTGCATTTTTCGAATTTACATACATTTGAAAATTATATACAAACTTCTTAGATACACTTCTAGGAAAATGCACAAAGGAATATACATTTGGACCAAAATTTCCATTTTTTTAGCCGTTTTTATGAGAGTTTTGTGGAAAAAGCAATATTTTTCAGGAAGACACCATTTGGAAAAACTTTTAATTTTGCCTATTTCCTCCTTCAAAAGCTCTATTTATCTTTTCTGATAAATAAATCCTTATTTTTGTCATTTCAAGTAATATAAACCAGAGATATCTTGCTCACCGTCAGACACCTTCTTGCGGACGACCTCCAGGGGATCACCTATAGAAGCAACGGAACTCAACATTAAGAAAAAATTTGGGAGTCTTAAAGTACGTTAAATTTTCTATATGTTCATGTATTTGCTGCATTCATATAATAAAATGCCTCCTCACAAACTATTCTGTAAAACATCCTTTTTCAGATTAAATGACATAGAAAGTTATAATAATGACAGTTAAATATTTTAGAATACTGCAAAAACTCTTTTCTTAAATTTACAAAAATAAAAATGTTCAGTATTATATATAATTTACGTACTGGTATTACCAGGGGGCTCCCTTCGGGCAATCAAACCTAGCTTTATCCAACCAAATATACTTTAAATAGATTTTGGAGCGGACAATAGATTAGGACAGAATTTTGTAAGGAACTCTTTAAAAGACCCCTAGTATACTAGTATATTCTACACATATTTCAATTAACTCATCATTTAATAAACCCAAATCCTTAGATAATATTAGATACAGTAACATATCTAAGGTAATTTGAAAATTCATTATATGGCACGAAGAAAAAAAGGCTCTTTGAATAACATTATCCTTACCAAATAGAGAAGTCTGCAGTGAATCGACATCCGCGTTGTCAAATTTCTTAATGTTAAAATCTACACCGTTGTATAAAAATATGAGGCAAGTATAAGGTTACTCTGTTATCATTGTTTGGAGAGGGAAATGACATCACTCATTCACACGAAACTGTGTAGCCGAACGACAGCAGAACTTGAAAATCCCTAGAATAGCGAGCACATACACAATATTGATTTCGAATCGCCTAAAAACTCCTAAATTGAAATTAAAGTGAATTTAACACAAATCACTTATCGCTGCAGTTCAAATCCAGTGGGCTAAGCGGGAAACAATCGCCATAGTGTAGTGTACTTATTGATTATGACGGCACTTGAGGGCATTAGTTCAATGATTAGCTACTGTTCGACCTTTAGATCTTCAAAAAAGCCCCATTATCAAAGAGGATGATTGGTGGCTTGGCATGTTTAGGAAGAACAGGGTAATGCTTTGTGAAGCTTTCTTGGTATCCGAGAAACACAATAACTCCACATGTTTCTGATTTAAATGCGATCGGCCGGGCATGTAAGCATGTTTTAAAATTTCATCTTTCATCCAATCAGTAAGCAGTATCAATATTAGCTCCATTGAGCTTGAGTGAAATATTTAAATCGTTTAACTGAAGAGTGTGCCACGGTGTGTCTCCTGAAGGAAAGAAGAAATTTCCGAAAGAACACAAAGTCAAGCCCGACGATACAAGGGACGATATAAGAAACAGAAACTAAAATTCCTATATGTTTTAAAGACCACTATCACAGGTATGGAGTGCACTCTAACATTAATCGAAAATAACTCGAAAATAATATAATGAAGATAATTTTTCTAATAAAAATACTTCGCTCATACCATTGTCTGTTGAAGAACGCTTTTATTTGTACCTCTCTTTAAAAATTTAAACATATAGTTTTCCGATAATTTTATTTTACGCGTAGACATCGCGGACTTTTTGAGTAAAGAAATAAAAGTACATTCATATTCACTTAGTTAACTTATCTTTTGTCTCTTTACAGGAAACTCCGAAATAAAAAATTGTACTATATCCACCTCGAGTCCATACAAGGTACAAATGTTATTTCAGTTGTCCAAAAGTGAACCATTTTCCTTACGTATTGATATTTTACTACTTAAGGATTTTATTTTCAACCGATGGGAAAGCCGTGCATTGTTTCAGAGTAAGATTCTTAACAAGATTTATGTTTATGGGCAACCATAACTGTTCATCAAGAAGAACATTGGACTACATATTTCAAGGACTCAGGCAACCCAATTTCATTTGTTCATTCATTGTTCAAGATTCATTTGTTTCATTTGATTCATTTGATTCAATCGTAAAAGGTATCTGTTGACATAAATTCCCCTAACTAAATGAATAGGTATAAGGCTTTCTTTATATTAGAGTTTACTTTGACATACAATATGTATCATATATATTATACATGTACATAAGGGATATTATAACATGTCAATTGATTTGAGAGTAAAATCAAAAGTGAAACATAGCCTCAGAGACAGACGGACAGGCCAATTACAGACATCCAATTACACTAAAAGCCTCTCATTTGGCATTGCATGCATTTTTAACGCCGATTTAACTTTCCAACAGACAATCAACAGCACTATCAAAGCATGAATGAGCAGTGCGACTACGAATTTAATCGCAAAAATACGCCAAGCAACTAAGAAGGAATGTCGAAGGAAGGAAATTTGAATGGGAAAAAGCGAAAGTGAACGGAGAGTGAAAACCGCTGCGAACTGCCGCAAAAACCTTGAACATTAGAACTGAGGGTCAATAAACGAACGCCATGAATAACAACAAAAACAACAACAACAACAACATTAGGATAGCATATAAAAACAAACAAACGACAACCACCCACCGGGGCGTATACTTAACGCGCATTTGATAGGGAAGACAAGTGCGCGAAGGAACTCAAATAAAAAGTCGCTGTTAAACAAAATTTTTCGAAATTTCAGCAAACAATAGCTAGCTAAGCGAAACTAAATCAAGCGAATGCAACATCAACTGCTGAGTACATGTCTGTGTTTGTGTAGGTGTGTATGCGTATGTGTGTATACTGCTTTGAAGACATCGAAGCGTCAGAGTGGAAGAGCAAAGTACACGTTTATTTGTGTTACATGTCCTACAAACATACGTACACACACACTGTAACTGCCCGTGCCCGGCAGGGATATGCCCTAGTTTCATACTGTTGCTACTGTAGTACTCATACAGTCCACATCAGTTCGCGTTCAGGCACCAGTGAGCAGCGCGAGCATTTAGAACTGTAATATTCTAGGAAATATCAATTCTCTCTCCCACGGTATACCTCTTCTATAGCTCCAGCACTAATACAAAGTGGTAAGAATTCAATTGAAGACGTATGGGGACTAGAATAGATCAAAGCGTTCTCTTCCTAAATGCCTAGCTATGGTTTAAATAATGCTAAAGGCGAAAGATTTATGCAATATTTACTAAATTTTCATATTTTATAACTAAATAGTGTTTATTATTTTTAGTTGCTCGTTTTAAATATTTAATTTAATTTTTCAATTTATTTAGGAAATGAAATTATTAATTTTAAGTAAAAATGTTTAAAATATATATACATTCTTTTTCATATCAACATCATTTTTGTTAAACTTATTAATAATTTTGCTAAATTGACTTAAATCGAAAATGTACTCTTATTTAATCAGCTAATGTTTTCCTAGAGGGTATACACATAGCTGCAAACATATATGCAACTGTATTACTACAGCGGTACTAGTCTTGACCTAAATCGGTGATATGGCTTTGAAAGAGCGAAATTTTTGCACGCGGTGAGAACAACATTTGTTCCTTAAGTACTAAGACGCTGTGGGAAATAACGAGCGTCTCTATTCATTAAACGAAGGTTAACGGATTAAATTAAGACTCTCAAATTTCATGGTCATTTGATAACTCGACTTTGAAATACACTATTTATAAAAAACGGCATTTGATGTAATTTTGCGAAGCTTTAACTTTCATACCGACACAAGGTCGTCAAGTATTTGAGCTCACTGGTACTAGAAGTTTCTCAATATATTTAAAAATAAGAAGTTTAAAGTGGATAGTGTCTGCTAACAAGCATTTCGAAAGTTTGCTTAGTAGACGGTCCATTTATGAACTCTCTGTTCTGTTTGTAAGTAAAGAAATAGTTTCAAGAGCTGGGAGAGCTACTAAGAGACGTGCTAAATCACTAGGTAAGTAAGGGAATTCTTCGATGCGTGACGTGTTCAAAAAATAACGGGAATGTTCGTCGTCTTTAATGTCATAGTAGATCATGAATTCTTGCCTCAAGATCAAACGGTCAGTAAGGCGTACTACCCATAAGTTCAACACCGTTTGCTTGAAGCAATCAGGAAAAAACACCCAGGTTGGTGGAAAAACAATTCATGCCTTTTGCTCACTTTTGCTCAATTCTGCTCACACTTCATTGCTTGTTCGTGAATTCTTGGGTCCTCAGGTTCCATATTCGCCAGATATGGATCCGTGTGACTTCTTCCTAGAGAGCTAAAGGCTATCCCAAAAATTGAACTTGAGAAGTATTTCGACGATTGAGAGAAACGCTGGAACAAGTGCATAATATCGATTGGAAACTATTTTGAAGGCGACAACATTAATGTAGACGAATAAATAAATATTAAAAAAAAACGAATTTTCCGTTATTTTTAAAACATTTAAAGAGACCGATGAGACATTTAACATTTACTTCATCTTTTTTTTTTGTGATGCTGCCACCTATCTAGGATTAATATAATATTAAATAATTTCAGCTTTCTTAGTACAACGGCTTTAAATATTTCACTATATCCCCTTGAAACTCTCCCTAAGTTCTATTGACGTCTTCTTTCTCCGCTTTCCGTTCTGTCCTCTTACTGCTTTCCTTATATATGGCTCGAAATACGACTTTTATTCTGAAAAAATAAAAATAAATAAATAAACCTGAAAAGTCTGGTCTGGCGTTACACCCTCTGTGAGATTACGTTATTTGAAAAACATTTCGAAGTAAGTCGCTTTGACCAAAAAAATATTTTTCACTTTTTGAAGAGATTATTTCAGATAGCAGAGTTGGAAAATGAAAACAAGCTTTGTCATAAATGAAATCATATCATTGTCTTTCGAAGAACGTTTCAGTTGAAACATCTTAAATAAACCGATCACCGATCTCTAGTATTTCACAACTGGATACCAGTAACTTCTTGAGTATGGAAAATAAATGAGTTTTTGAGTGAAGTTTCCACAAAACCAGCCAATTGCTCAACAAAGTGAAACAGTTTGTATATACTATACATATAAATTTAACTTTTTTGAAAACAACTGAGTTTAAGCTAAGAAGAAGAATCTACACAGTCTACAACACAATCAAACCGGCCGGCTAGAAAGTGGTTAGAATCCAAAGCAAAGTAAAACTGAATTCGTGTAAGCATTTTACAAACAAATTTTGTATATATGTATTTTCATATACAAGCTTACAAACACATTTACATGTCATACACCCTCCCAGCATTGTCCTTGTGCCATATTCGCGCGCACACACACGCACACACACACACTCATGTTGCTTGTTTGCAGTGGCACAAATCTATGGCGCTACGCCTTTGTGAGCGTGTCTTGCTCATCGTCGGCATTTTATCGAATTAAATTTATTGTCTGTCGGCGCACGCCAACAACATGCCAAGTAGGCGCGAAACCACCGAAGCACCCTCAACTAACAATCGCCTACAGGCTTATGCGAGTTGTTGTTCTAACTGCACTTAATTCCAATGCACACACACACACACAAACACATACATGTGGGCGCGCAAGTCCATTGTAATAAGTTACTAAGTGCAGCAGCTTTAAGGTTCAAGTCAGTTCATTTGCAGTTGGCAAATGTTGCTATGCAACCACCCCACAACCCCTCGCCTGGAAAAATGTCGGCTTTATATGCAAATCATTCGTGTTGACCATCAACTATAATTTCTACTATTTCAGCACATTTCTTTCATTCACACGTCTGTGTGTGTGTGTGTGAGTGTGTGCAAGCCATTTATTTTGTTTTGTTGTTGTTGTTATTGTTGCTGTTTTTGCTTTTGTCGTCTCCATTTCGTTGTCGATTCTAATTCTGGCTTTTATATTCACATTAAAATGGCAATAAACTAGATGGAGCTTCGCTTGAATGTTGCACCATGCACCTGTAGCCAATGTCCTGCCACCGCCGCCGCGCCACCCTCTCGCATGCTCACCTAAATTCGTACTTGTATTTAGGCTACCGGCTAACTGCTGGCAGGCAAGCGATTGCAAACAATTTGTTCACATTTGCATGCCAACTTTTAGTGCAACAAAATGCCAAAGAATTAAATTGAATTCGTATTTATTTAGCTTCCATTTCACTTTTATTTATTTATTTTCCTTTTAATATTTGCTGTTGTGTTATTTGTATGGTGTTTATTCACTCTTTGGGGTCATGTCGTTCAAATTTGTGGGTGAATAGCATTTAGCAATAACAATTGACTAGAATTTTTTGCTGTCACTCGGCAGTGGCACGCCGATTCCATTCAGTGGTTGGTGGACAACCATTTGGTTGGTTGTGTGTAAGTATTTGAAACCGAGTAAGCGTTTAAAAAGTGTGAATTTTTTAAAGAGATGTTCTATTGTACTAAAGTTTCTATTAATGTATTGAGAGTATGAGTATGAGTACCTGCAGATCTATTGGAAGCTTTACTCAAGAAATAGATAGCTAACTGTTAGAAACTCCAGCTCTTTTTAGTAAAATTGTTTAGTAGCTTTGAGAGGAGGGATCAATGAAAAATCTGCTAAAAAGATTTGTGCGCGATGTTCTTTATCAAGCGATGCAGTCTGGCTTTTCTTTTTCTACAATTTGTCCCATTCAGTATTCAATATTTCATGCACCTGTAAGTCAAATTTGAACCGATTTCCATGACCTATTTTCGAAACGTTTATAAAATTATAAGGAACAATACCAAGCCTATAATCCCTAGGTGGGATGCGCTAAAGTTCACTTACATGGCCTCTAGTAGAGATCACTAATGTGTCGAGGCTTACTGGCGAGCAGACGGTACACCATGCCATACTCCGAACAATCTTTCACATCTGATCTAATAAGAACAGGCACTAACTGGCCATCCAAATTACCAAATATGTCTCACCCTGACTTCTTCTCGTGTAGTTATATTAAAAGCAAAGTAAATCTTATAAAATTTCGAACCACGGATGAGCTCAAAACCATACAAGATACTCGAAAAGGTACAGGAAAAGGCAGCAGAGAAAACTCATTTGGGTGCGGCTAATAAATGCAACCGCTTGGCTGATATTACATTTAAAAAATTGTTAATTTAAATTGTGAAGAGAGAAAATAAATAAAAATATAACAACGTAAAATGTTATTCGATCATAAGCTGATTCGCCAAGCTTTGGAGGGTAGCGAATTCGAAAAATTATGTCACTTGCTCAAACAAACTGACAGCACTTGCAGTGCATCCTTGCGCTAAAATGTCTCCCGAGGAATTAACAAATGTACCGCGTTTTCCTATTCTTCCTTCCATACCCAAAAGCATTTTAGTAACCCCTAAGTCCATGACTTCCGTTTTCTATAAACAATCATAAACTATTTCAATTCTTAAATTTTTAAAATCAATAAAAAAAATCCTCCGCATTATTATTTTGACAGCAATTTGTCATCTGAGTCGCTCATAATAGCACAATATGTCTAAAATCTGCAAAGCAAAATATAATTAAAGCATTAAAGATCATTGTTATGCCATTTAAATAACTCTCTCTCGCTCTCTGCTCTTGTGACGAGCTCAACTCCCAACTTTGTTGTTGTTTATATATGTAAATTTTTTGACAAAGAAAGAGAAATTGTGATTTGAAGGCGGCTATACTGTCATAAAAGATAATGCACCCTAAACCGGCCGGTTTGAACCAAATTCGGCTCGTAATATTTTTTTGCGTCGTAAAGTTTCGCACCGATTTAAAGTGTAGGGAATTGGATTACAATCACGCTCATATTCTATATAACTATATGTGGTTTGGCAAACGAATTACCGTCAAATCCACATTCACCTTAATAACTTAATTCTAGTAGGAATGAATTTTAAAAAAGAGATGCAGTTCTTAAAGACTTAATAAAAGATATTTTCTTTTGTTTTGATATTTTATGAAAATAACAAAATTTCCCCTCTATTTAATAAAGAAACATACTTTTACTATACAGTAATTATGAATAAAGACAGCACCCTTTTACAAAACTTTGCATACCATCGTATCGAAAGGACTTTTCAAACCAGATTCGGCTTTCAATATTTTATATATATTATTTTAATAATCCGTTAATAAAAATATGAATATTTAAATCAACTACAACAAAAATAATCATCAACTTGCTTAACTTAATATAATGAAAATCGTACTTAAATATTTGAAATTGAATATCACCTTTCTATAGCTGTAGAATCATTCTAAAGTGGAATAAATGTTACTCATACGACACACCATACCAACTCCATGAAGTAGGCAACCAAATAAGATAAACATTAATTAGTACAAAAAAACTGATGTTTTAGTATAAATTTTTATTTTGCTTTTCTCCTTCTTTTACATTTAATTGGCACTTCTCAACATCTTCCGGAGAAGCATTTCAGCTTTAACCGGTGTTTGCATTGAAAACGGCTTAGCATCACCGGCGCCAAGCACCCACGACTGCTATCAACCGCTACGCTTTGAACTCTTTCGTCTGTCTCAACCAAACCTGTTCGGGATGAAGAATTACCAATGTATATTTACATGTTTGTTGTAGTTATATGAGCGTAAAACATCAGCTGACTGCAGATGGATTCAGGTCAACAGTGTTTTTTATTATTTCATGGGCACTTCAACATAACAAAATCAAGCATGCATTGGAAACCAATGATGTGTACTTGCTCGCATAAAAATATTGTAATTAATACTATTTTCGATTAGAAGGGAAATATTTGTTCTGGAAAATAGATTCGAAAAGAATTACTAAAACGGAGTTACCAGAAATTGATGACTGAAAGTAAAGGGGAAGGAAATTTTAATGCATCTGTTCTTAGCCGCATTTAAGGATTGGATTTGTTTCACAATAAGTTTAAACAAAATTTTTTCAAACAAATTACCGATTTTTTCAGAATTTTATCGATATTTTTGAAATATCGACATTTTTGATATATGCGATGTGCGATGATTATTTTCGTAAATTTTTTATCGTATTTGATTTTTTTTTTTAAATGTCTCTTCACAGTTTGTGAACTTGACAAAAAAGAAGATCTATTACGCTCTTCTTTTCTCTCTCTTTTTTCTTGAGTGTCCGTGTGTTTTATGAACTTTTGTATAATCACTTAGATTGGTTCATTCGCTTTTGTTTAAGTATTTTGTTCGCTTTTTATTATTTCGCAGCAATTCTCTTTAAAATCGCCTTCAAACATTTCAACTGTCCCTTAGTATCCTCCGAAAGCCGATCCTCCTACTCTAAATTTAACTGTGTCGGATAAAGGATCTGGACAACAAGTGAACTCATCCAAGAAGAGTGAAATTTTTTTTGAAAAGGAAAAACTTTTTTTAATTTTGCTTTACTCTTTGATACTTCAAATCGTGTTTTATTAAAAGATGAAACTTTCTAGTAGTAATAATTTTTGCTGATATCAAATATTTCATCGATATCTTAGGTAGGCTTTGAAGTGGAATGTGAAAATAGTAAAATTTACAAATTTTAATCCGCTTATATCGATAATATTATAATCGATGTTTAATTTTTATGGTTATCGATTTTTCATTTACCCATCTCTATTTATACGTTTATATTTCTCACAAATAAATGTCACTTCGATTTTCTTTTCAATTAACAATTTAAATTCAGCGCACATATACTTACTTACATATGTATAATATATAGCATATGTTCACACAAGTGTAACTAAATATGTAATACGGATGTTTCAGTTTCTTGCTTTAATAGACAGGGAATGTTGATCTTGCTATCTCTTCGTGATAGCACATTTCACTTTTATTTTCTACAACCATTCTTAATTGACCTACACTTTCGATTTTCGGAATTCTTTAATGTTTTTACTTAAATGAATCAAATTGAAATTGGTAAGTGGTGATGCAGAATTTTCTAAATCTTTTCACAAAACAATTTTTATTTTATTTTATACTTCCAAATTGTTATTGTAAAATTAGTTTAAATGAAATATTTTTCTCTCAAATACTTCGAAGTTATCGAATAAACTCCGATTCTCTTATATTGCAGAGAGAAATTTGCTCTCTGGAAAGGAAGTTTTGCTAGAGTTAGAGCAAGCGTAGCTATATAGTAAAATAATCAGACAAATTAACAAATTTTAAAATTTTCAAAAAACAAATATTTTGAATTAAAAAAATCTGGCAAAAATTGTGATTAACTATCCTCTCGCCTCAAGTGCTACGAAGGTAAAGTCCTTGGCAGTCATTAACCCCTTGACGATTTGACGAAGAAGCTGCCACGCTTGTTTTTTTAGTGTTATTAAGAATCGCTGGCTGACATAGAGATGTATATATGGCTTTATGTATATATATACGATATACACAGTCGGTCAATATTAAATAGAAGAAGGAAATTGAAAACGGTAAACATGCATATAACAATTCTTATATTTGTCATATGTGTAATATATGTGTTTGCAGTAGTCACTTAATATTTTCTTCCCTCTTTATATCTGCAACAGCAGATCAGCTCGATCAGCTGCTCTTTAGACCTCCGACGCACCAACAGCTACACTACAAGTTCGGCGCTGAAGGTCTCTAACCATAAATCCAATCTAATATTCACTTCGACGCCGCTCAAATGCTAAAAAGGCAAAAAGCAGCCAACAACAACATCAACAGCGTTGTAAAAATAAATGAAGCAAACAGAGGCCAACAATGATCAACTCTAACAACAACAACAACAGCGAAAGTAGTGGTAATTTTTGGTATGCAAAAGACTGCAAGTAACTGATCGAAAATAGCAAAAGCGAAAATTAGAGAGCGGCGGAAGAGAGTGAGTGCGAAAGAGTGCAAAGGCAGAGCTGGCAAGCGCCGGCAAACAAGTGTGATGACGTCTGTCACTGCATTTGAATTGTTTGCATGTATGTTTGTGTTTGTGTGCATTTGTGGTTGTGACAACCTTTAGGACGCCAAAAAGAGCTGAAATGCGCACAACAAAAACTAAAATAGAGGCGCTCCCCGCCGCTTTGCTACAACCGGTGCTACATTTTGAATTTGTGTGTGTGTGTGTGTGTGTGTGTGTGTGTGTGTGTGTGTGTGGTGTAAAGATCTTTGCGATTGCTACCACATGCCATGTGTGGCTGTGTGCGCGCTGTGATTTGATTATTTGCATTATTGTTGTTGTTTTAGGCACTTACAACAACTACGAAGGTGCGCGTGTGTGTGTTTAAGCTATATTTATTTATTGTGCGCTATTTTTCTCTGACTTTTCGATATTATTACTACTGTGCATACATATATACATATATATTTTTTTGACATTGCCTTAATGCAGCGGCTGCGCTGTCGACGTCACTAACGCCAGCTGTGTCGCTCAAATCGATTCAGCTTGGCTTGGATATTTTTTAGTTTGGCAGTTTTAGTTTTAATTGAAGCTCAACTCTAGTCGCACACACAAATGAGATGTTAATAAAGTGTTGAATGTGGAAGAAGACGTGGAAATTTAGTCTCAAAGTGACGAAGTGGTACACATACACACACGATTATATTTACGCGTAAAACAAACGCAAAACGGTATGCAATGCTAGAGTGGTACGGTTTTCTACACATGCATTCATACCTACATACGTACACATTCAAATATTGCTTTAAAATACATAAAATCACAAAAGAAGGTTAATTAGTGTAACAAGAAAAAAGGAAAATAACCAAAAAATACAAGAAACAAAAACCGGAAAAATAAACAAAATACAAGAAAATTTAAAAAATAATAATACAAAAAGTTGTTAAAGTTATGCCCAAAGTGGTAATTTTGAGACACTTGTGTATTTTTTTTTAACAAACGACAACAAAGCATCTCTTTTATTTGATGTAAAGTGTTAAGTGTACTCACTTATTAGCTTTCATTTCGATTGTGAGGTTTGCTTTCGGAACAAATGGACTTTGTGCATGATATTTGAAGCGTGTGACTACAAATTTTCAAGTTAAAAAAAAAAAAACATTTCTTATTCAATATATATTTGAACAGAAAAACCTTTGCTTAGGCATATTATATTAGAATAAAACAAATAGGTTATAAATATATATAATAAATGTGCTAAGGCAACTTATCTCTTAAACTTTTCTAAAGTTTAAATTTAAATCTCATACTAAATCTCTTAACTTATCTTAAGCCAATATGTACCTCTCGAATACATCTAAAAATGTGCCAGCAGTCTTTACTAGTTACAAACTTCTACCTAGGTCCATCCAGATATATCAATAACTACACCAAAAGCCCTTATTATTTATAAAAGGCACCCTGTATCTTCCAAACACACCACAAACTGTAACAATTCCTTAAAAATTGCTCCCAGATATATTACAAAATTTATCTTAAGCTCGTATTGCTCTTACAAAATGGCACCCTGTATGCTCGATTTGATTCACAAACTGTACTAGCAGTACTAATTGCTTATAAAATGATCCCTTAGTCTACCCAGATATATCACAAACTGTACCGGATGCTCTTATTGTTAGTAAGTGTCACCCTATATCTCTCGAATACAGTATAATATGTACCAACAACCCTTACTTTGCCCACAATAAACACCCCGTATCATCCGAATACAACACAAACTGTACCAGTAGCTCTGCTAAGGCTCAAGCCTACGTCATATACACAAAAGTATCGTATAAGTTCGCATACTTTATGTACATCACGTTCGCACTTACCATTTACATTACTGTTGTTGGGGGTTGTATGTGCCCTACACAAATTTCATGCAATTAATCACCATTGGCTCATGCAATGTCAGTCGCAACACAACAAGTGCCGTTGAAAAAATAGGATAAATTATTACAGAAACAAAATAAAAGCAAACTGAAACCGCCGAGAAAGTAAATAATGATGATCAGCGATTTTATCGAATCATAATTGTTGCATACCACATGCAATTGTTACGGCAAATTATTTTCCTGGCGGCAATCATCTAGCCGCAAACACCAATCACCGATACCGATCTATTGTTGTACGAGCGCATATGCATGAAAATTACCGCTAGTCCGGCAAATGTGCGCTGGGGCCAAGCGGTACCCTCACTCCATACACTCACTCCACACACAGGCTCTGATAACTATCTTCTATATAACGGTATGTGGGCATTGTGACCACGATTTCGATATACAAGTTCACTTCCAATTTGGTGTGCTTTTAGTTTCATTTGTAGCTTGCAACAAGCTGGCCATAACGGTGCGCATACAAAACGGTTTTCAATGCGTCAACAACAACAACGGCAACAGCAACAACAGCCACGCCGAATATTTGTACACAGGCTGGATTGTGCAACCGTTGCACCTCTCAATAACAGTGCAAGCGAGCGTAAGCAAATTTTAAAGTGATGAACTGAATACTTAGGTTTAAGCGATCCTCACGAGTGTAAACACGCAGCTCAAACAAATGGCCATTCACCGCAGTAGTGTTGTTAGTAAACAGCTACATGAAGTATTGTTAACTGTTTAAAATGAGAAACTGAAATCGAAATGAAGTCTTGACTTAAGTGACCCCTAAAAATCCAAAAGCAGTGCAAACAGATCTAAATGCACGACTCGACTATTCGAGAACTAGAGATATCAAAATACCCCACCATACAATGATCTGCTAAATCACTACTCATAAGGAGATCTGTGGTGAATTCTTCTTCCGCAGTTTCTTTTAATGCTCAAAATCAATCCAATCATCACTCTCTAGTTTGAGGTTAATCTACCCAATCATGGATGTGCAACAGTATTTTTAGTAGTGCCTTGAGACTCGAGAATATTTTCTAATATAAGTAAGAGTCTCCACTTTAATTTTATAACCTTGTAAGGCTAAGCGACTACCAAAATAATGAGCCATTCCCTTATCTACTTTCATACCAATTTTGTCTCTTAAGGAACCTAATCGCCGCTTCGCATTACAGCGCATATTTATATTGCCAAAAATTATACATACGAAGTGCATGAGTAATATGCCTTAAAAACTGATAGTTCTAGTTGGAAATTGTCTCTAAATGGTAATTTCAATAGACAATGTTTCATATAAAGAGCTTTCTTGATTGTGTCAAATATTTACTATATATATTTTATACTTCGAGGTTTTGACTTCAAAATTTGATAAAATAGTAAATGAAATTAAATGGATTTATTTGTCTGAGAATTCTGAAAACTACCCCGTAGTTAAGTTTTCACAGCTCGCATGAGTCCCGAAAGAGTCCAGGGATTTATGTTTGTAGTCAACAGTAATTTGTCAGTGTTTTTGGTTCGAGGAGTTTTGATAAGGTAACGACTAATCAACTCAAATAGACAACAGTGGAGTGTTGTCTATGAAGGATAAGTGAAAAAGCAACAAAATTATCTTTGTACTTCAGAAAGTTTTGGTTTCCCTAGAAATCCATACGGTTATCTTTACCGATGTTATTGTAATAACCTTACGTCCTTAAATCATAATAACTTTTAACCTTATTGGGTAGTGAAATTTCAAAATATTGATCTTCCCGTTTATCTCTTACATACTTAGACGATTTTATAACCAACCGCAATGTAAAGTCACTCTTGATTCCATTCGGGTTAGAGAACAGCATAGGCCTAGTGTGAATTTCTGAATTAGTTGACACTGAATAGTGTGAATTGAATGATTTTGGATGATCACACCTTTATATAGTACTAAAGTTGACTAAATCTTCCGATCTTATAGGCTTTTACTCAGGTATAACATACTCAATGCATTATTAGTGTGTAAAGTTTCACTCTCTCTCTCTCTCTTTACGAAAAACCGGTTTCCATTAGTAACTCATTTATATTTTGATTTCTTTTGCCTTTTCCATTATGTCTTCTGTTATTAGCTATTTTCTTTTATTTATTTTGTTTCGTTTTTTCATCTCTATTTTCCACATATTTTGTTTGCCACCTCTTTGTCATCGGCAAGAAGCACATCTGTTTGAGTCAGTCATTTATTTACCTTTTCGCTAAGTCGTATTGTCTCTTCCATTTTACACCTTTTTTATTTACGCACATATACATACATACATACATACATACATATATCAGCAACGTGTTAACACATAGTTATAAAAGCAACCGTGAAAAAGCACGAAATTCCGCAATTACAAGTGCTTTAACGGTGTTTTGAATGACCACAAAGATCATAACTAACAAATAAAGTGTTTTCCAGAAATTACCAAATCAGCAAAATATAAAAAGAAGTGAATATTTAATAAGAGAGTGTTAAAGCACATTTGCAAACTTCATTCTTTCTACAAAACTTCTTCATCATCATTTTACCGGCATTCTGTTCAACCTTCTTCTACATTTCATCTTAGCGTTTGAGTCTACATAATTACATATATATACAACCTACATACATATATACAACCTACAAACATATAATAACCGTAGCGCCAAATCAGTTCACGTAGTTAATTCGCATCTGTGATTTTGTGTGTGTAAACTATTTGGTGACACTGTAAGTCGACCGATTTTAGTAACTTTCCGTCATTCTGTTATCTCTGCTGCCTCCTCATGACAACAGCAAAAATCGCCAAGAGTCTCTTCCCTGGCTCGATACCTTGGTATTCAACGAAGATGCTTCATTGGTCTTTAATTGTCAGCTTGATGGGTTTGCTGATAGCCGCGTTGGGCGCTTATTGCGGCTGGTTCCTGTTCCCCAACATGGTCGATAAGAAGGTTGAAGAGGTGAGTATGAATTCGATAAAATATGCTTTATCTATTATTATCGAAGTTACGAAAGATATGTTTGCCGGTGTTCCGCATACAATTTTTGCCTTTAAAAAATTCCTTTTTCCACATATCGAAGTATCCATTCTTCGATATCGATGGCATAATTATCTGAAGAATCACATTCATTGCATGAAATGATAGCTCTTTGAAATTGTTGAACTAATTCAAATTTAGGAGTAAAGAGAATTAAATATGAGAGGTACTTTCTGAAAAAGAAAGATATATAAGCCACTTTCCGTAGTCTGGCTATTGCCGTATATGTAACGAATGAAGAGGAAGTTGTATGTAAAAGTCCCGGTCAAAACAAAAGCGAACTTCCATATCTCAGCGACCTTTTTGATGAGCTTTTTTTTTTTTGTTAGTTGGCTGAAAATTTTATGTTTTCCTATTCCAACAAGTAAAATTGGATGAAAATGTGAATCGATCGGGTGATATCAATACAGAGATGTAGTTTCATTACTCATAGTTCATTCCGAAGTTCATACATATTCGGAGGTGAAATTATCTTTTTTGTTAAATTTTTTTGGTTAGCCTCAAACCAATTTCGTGTTTCGTCAACGACTGGTGCTATATTAAGCCTATATGTGTTCCCGTACAGACCACAGTTACAATTCCATGAAGAAACTGAAGATTGAAAAACAATCCCCAAAAGTCTGAGGAACTATGTGGAACTGACAGTGTTTGGTCACATACAAATCCCAGTTAGGTCTGATTGGAAATGTCATAGGAACAGGCTTTTGGCAATCGGCTATGCCTTATAGACAGTTAACTATGTCATGTTCATGTTCTGTTGAAAGTATATCACCTCGTTTTGCTCCAATTGCCATTTGACCGTCCTACAGACACCTGTTGAAATTCCCAGATAAAGGGAAAACCACCACGCCACCACCTTCCAAAGTCCGTTTTCTGCCTGAAAAACTGTTTTATGGTTGCTACACTAAGAAAAATTTTGTATAACAGCGAACGGTCCAACAATTGGGCGGAGTTTTGAACCAATCTTCTCATGTTGGGAAAATGGACGCTATTTTTCAGCTAGTTCTTTCTCTCATTTTTTTATAACTACTTAATGCGAAGGCAGTTCAATCAAATATTTTGAATGTTTTTGAAATCTTAATAGTTCACAGAAGAAAAAAGTGGTTCTTGTTTTGCCACGCGTTAGAAAGTAGCGAATCGAACACACTATACCAGCCATTCACACAGAATTTTTTTGTATTTATAAAAGTTTATAAGCCTTTGTTAACGAAAATCAATAAACAGATAGTAAAGATAGATCTTTGCCGGTCATTTTAAGATTTAAATTTTTGTATCTTAACAAATTTTTTATATAATTTTGTCAGTAAATTGTCAACTTAATCTATTCACAATAGCTTTGTCAATAACAAAAGCTTGTCTAAAGTCTGCAAAACAAGGCTTGGCAGCATTGAAGAAAGCGGTCATACCACCTTGGTGAAATATCCGCATACTCTCTTGGTTCTAATTCAACGTGCTAACTTTCTTAGTGCTTTCACATATAAAATGTTAGGCAAGAGAGTAGCACTCGAATATAGTGAGCAGAGAAATGGCGAAACGATCTCGCCTTAAGAAACGTCTTCTAGGTTATTTAATTTCGATAAACTAAACAAAAATTAAAACTAGTGGATGACAAGATGAAGTATAACTAAGCGATTGGCCTTTAACCTAGCAATTAATTAGTTCAGAACTATGTAGCTTGGAGAGTGAAAAATGCTTATCTATTCAAATTCACATTTATTTACCGGACATTAAAAGGCAATTAGCAAGCAAACATAAAAATATTCGGCACTACAAATACAAAAATAACAGTTGCACCGAAACATTTAAAAAGCCCGTAAAAATTACTTTTAACTTCTATATAATCTTCTTTCCGATGGCCACACTCGGCTGAAGTGAATTCAAGTAAGAAAAAACAACAATTAACGATACTTTACGACCACAACACGACACTATTCGAGATATTTGCGGCACGAAGAATACAACGAAAATACCCAGCGGCACATATTAAGTTACAATTGTCGTCCGAAATTTATTAAAACTTCTTAAAATCTTATGTCAATGAAAAAATTCCATTTAAAGCGACAATAAGAGGGCTGGTAAAGCTTTAAAGAAAATAAATAAAATAGTGTATGGGTAGTAGGGAATGGCGGCGCTAATTTTCTGCTGTAATTCAGCAGTCACTGTGGCGAAAAATGTTCCACAATGACAGCAATGCCACAAATCTAATTGCAGTTAATTCAAGGGCAACAACAGTGTCGGCCATTGAGAGACAATAAAACCAATGGAAATGGCAAAATAAATCATTAGCAAAATTTGGTCAAAACAAAATTTGCCAAAAATAAAAACCAAATGAAAAATACAAAAAAAAAACAACCACAAATAAACTGACAATGGCCCCAAAATTTATGCGTACCAAAATTGTCTCATGCGTTGGAGTGCACATGTGTATGTGCATGTGTGTGTAAAAATGTCTCTGCGCTATTTTTATTTACCTTTGCCACCAAAAGTAAAGCCAACTTTAAGCGCAGCAACAGTTGAAAATAAAAAAAGCCGCGCACCGAAAATCAAAGCCTCCAAAAGTCTCAAATCCCAACCACAAAGCATAAAAGCGCTGGGATGTTGCGCAACATTTGTTTCCAGCAACGTGTTGCTAACGTTACCACGCCGCTTTTGCGGCTGCTCTGCTATTTGTTGTTGGCTTATTTGCCTTTTGTGTGTTAATGTATGCTTGGCAAAGCTACCGAAACGTGCTAAACATTTTGAATTCGAAAATAGCTGCAACAACAACAATAGCAACTCATTATTATTATGAATAATTAGCAAAACTAACCTACAGCAATATTTGTATTTTCATTAATTCTGTTTTGCTCCAACGCAAAGTGTGAAGAAAATCTATTGAAAGAGACGCACGCGACACGCATGCGCACCTTGATAAATTATGAATTTTGATTAGGCGGCTTAAGGGGGCTTCATAACTCAAAAAAATTTTATTCAGAGATAATTTTTTCTTCTAGAAATTGTCTAAATATTATGTTTTAAGCGAAGACTGTTAGCGTATGCATATATTACGAAAACATAGACATTTTCGACCACGTTGTACACCTTAGCTTAAACTTAGCCCCATACTAAACAAATTTTTCCCATACCAGTATCACCGGAGAGAATTGTTGACGTATGGTTTTCTTTTCAAATAACCCCAGGGGGAGGAGAGTCAAATCTGAACCCAAACAAATACTTATTCGTTTCATGTATCCCGAATAGTTTTCTCTTTAAATTTTGTGTATTAATAACTCCAAGGTTGTGAAATGAGCCTTCTCGATTACCTTTTCATTGAGGTTTCTTCGTTTACCTGATTATTTTAGATGTTATTTACCAATCTAAATAATATCAAAATAAGAGAGAAAATTTATATAAGCGATTCCAGAAGTGTCTGACTTAACTTGCTAAAACAGCCAATTAAAACATTATCAGTATAGGAGAGGCTTAAGTTCAAACTGAACCCGATGGGGGGAAAAATCATAAAACCTCACCCAAAAAAAAATTTACCTAAAACATAGTAAACAGCAAATATACAAGATATAATACAAAAAAAAAACAGAAAAATCGATTCAACGCACTTTACAATAGATGTCTTCGACATTTTTGGAGGCATTTTAATAAAATTTCTTAACGAAGAAATATTTGGTGCCCAAAATTAAATCGATTTATATCGTAACTAATAACGCTTATACAAAATTTCATTCATACGGTGCTAGCTTCTCTTAACGAAGAGATTTTTGTGATCTTCTAAAAAAGCGTAGATATCGGAACTCAGCAGATGATATGGTCAGCAGGCGAAAACCTTCTTGAGATCCACTAAGCTCCTATAATATTTCCTTATTCTTCTTGTATTACAACAATGATGGTTTTAGTAACTCAAGATTATTCTGGTTGTTCTTGATTATATTGGATATCTTATATTGGATATCTTTATTTTTATATGTGTGCTCAAATGTATTCCGCCATATTTTGAAAGCCTTGCATTTCGTAAAGGTCATATAACCAACAAATATGTTTCCACCAGAATGGTTCTTTTTTCCAAAATATCAGATCGAATTAAAATGTTTGGATCCAGTGTTATTAATATTAGAATATTAAAGAATAATTTTCACGTAATATGACATAGCTAGAAGAAATCAAATCAAACTCTATTAATAAACAGTTGAGTACGATACGGATTCTGTACTTCTTTATGAGAGTCTTTATGGATTTTTCCTCTAGTGAGATTTTCTACCAACTTACTTTAGATTAAGAAGAAATTTACATTTGAAATCATTTTCTTGTGATTAAATGATGATACTAGCATTTATTTTACATTAACAATATAACATCACTAATAGTATTATTTTTTATATTTGATAATACAAATATTTTGTTTTTGACTTTTTCACTTTTTTTTGTGATTGTTGTCACCTGTTTGTTGATTGAGTCATTTGCTTTCGTACTGAAAACGAAATTTTAGTGAGCGGTTTAAGATGTTTGTAATAAACAAATAAGCATAACGACTAAGTTTGCTTAATAAAAAAGTAAGCAATTACTTAAGTTAGCTTCCGAAGTGACTTCAATTGCACTACAAAGCTGCACTATGAACTCGTGCGCACGAGCTCATCTCACTGCGAGTTGGTTGTTATCTAAACGCTTGAGTATTGCATAGAAATTTCTTTAATTTCTCTAACATTTAGCCCCTGTAAAAAGTATTGTTCAAATATTAATATTTGTTTAATATTTCGCCTAAGTTTGGCTTCATAAATGTGAAGTACGAAAACATTACTAATAATCGAAAACGACAAATTTTTCTTTGTTATTATTGGTTTTCTTATGAGCATGGCGGTACCAATTTTATATGCAGTGTTTGTTGAAATTGCGCCACACTAGTGTAGATAGATAGATAGTAAGCTGGCGGCTACCATTTGGCCAAAACCTGAGTGAAATACATAATTCCCAATTGAACTTGGACTTGAAATAAAGTGCGTGATACAAATTTCAAAACAATTTGCCTTCTTATATATATTATTGTATTGTTATTCCGGTATTGATATTAAAACTGAATGTAGTGAAAACCCTGTGAAAGAAAAGTAAAGACAAGCAATCATTGGAAAGAAATTATTTAGTTCCGCGGACTAGTTATTTATATTTACATACATGCAGATGTCCGAATGAACTGTTTGAAGTTGTGAGAGTTAGATAGTAAGGGTGTTCCACAAGAGCATTTTAGCGGCAGTGGAACCACCTTTCGGTATATTCTGAAGTATCATTTTAATTTTTTGCCATATGAAATGCAATTAAAGCAAATGATTCCATCGACCGACTGTCCTTTGACAGACCTCTTGAAAAAAAGGGCAAACGTCTGATGTCAAAAATAGGAGATAGTTTTTTGGCCACTCAGTTATCCAGAATTGACTCCATGGACTTCCTTTGTGAAGTTATTTATATTGTGTTATTATTGTTTATATTGTGAAGTTCCAATGGAACGTATGATTGTAAAGAATTTTTGCTGAATTTTGTATGTATATTAGTTTTCATGTGAGTGTGTTCTAGAAAAGTCAGTTAAAAAAACATATTCATGTATGGTCTTTTGTAATTGTCATTCACCAATGACGTTAAGTTATGGAATTTTATCACCATAGGATACTCTAGAGTCCGTTGTTGAAAGAACAAGTGGTGAAATACAATACATTTTAAAAAAGAGCTATGATATGAACACTAACTAGTGTAAGTCTCACTCCAAATCACCTAGCGCTCTTAAAATTGGTAACCCTCTTCAGGTTACCAAAACCTATCTAGAAAATATTACCAAAGCAATTCAATTGTTTCGAAGTATACTGTTAGTAAATTGTACAAAAATATAGAACTTGGCTCAAAATTGTTCAATTTAATAAATAAAATAAAATTATTACGAAGGAGAAGTACACGGAAGGTAATATAAGAATTAACTTCGAAAGAAAACTCATTGGGTTATTGCGGTATTTTAACTATTTTGAATAGTGGATAAAAAGGGATTTCGTGTGATTTGGACTTGTGCGATTTGCGATTGTGCGAAGTAACCATTCGTAAGTGCTTTGCTAAATTCTAAGCCCGGTGGACGTCGAAAAAGGGCTGTTACCAACATCGAGAAGTCCACAAATTGATTTTGAATTACTCCGAAATGAAGTTGTTCAAGAGAACAGACACACAGTATATCAAATGGATGTTTTGAACACATCATTCACCAATATTTTGGTATTTGTAAGCTGTGTGCAAAGTGGGTGGCGTGCGAATCCACAAGCGAACAATTCACCTAGTCAGAAATCAATGAAAACTTAAGTAGAATTGCAAGAATAGCGCTTCGAATTGTTTCCCTGTCTAACTTATTTCCGGATCTAGTCCTCGGTGAATCAAGAATAATAAATACTGGAAAGAAATTTAACGAAAATGAAGAGGTAATCGCGAGGACAGATATCTATTGTAAAGCAAATATGTCTTTGACTAAAAGAATGGTATCGAATGATGGAAGACGTTTATAATTTGGATATCTTACAATTATATTGAATAATAAAATCGAATTTCGTCAAATTAATATATTTTCCATTTAAACGATTTAAGATCTCATTCGATTGTTCCATAACTCAATCATATGTAATCTGATGTAGAAGCCTATAAATTAGCAATATCTCTATCAAATCAAAGAGTAGTCAAACAAAGTTACCATTGGCGCACATTATCTACCCGATCCAATTGAAAATATCTTTATCCGTATCTGGACAATTTCGCACAATTATCATTCCAGCAAAGTTAGTTTCAACTATGGCGATAACATGTACTTAACATATGCCTTTAAAGCTCATCGTATTAGCTTTTGTTAAACGACATTCTTTAACGAAATTAGAATGTTCGATATAAATACACAATCTGTACAGGTATATCCAGGGTATTGCCAAACGTACCTACCGCATAAATATTTCATTCGAAAATGCCAAATCGTAAAATTTAATTGCCTTTTCATCTATTAAATCATCAATATTTATGCATGTTTTTTATGTGAACGGCTAAAATAGCTTAACACTAAATGAATTGTTTGTCATTCAACAGGGAGAATAAGTAGAAGAGCAAAAACAACACGCACCGATCGCTAAAATATGACAACAGAACAAAATATAGGCTGTTCCTAAATGTAAATTAGCCAAATTGTCATTGTAATGGACATATTATTCTTGTTTTTGTTGTTATTATACCGAACTATTGTTGCTTTGTTGTTGCTTCTTCTACATGCTTCTCCTTCGAATTGGCTGCCGTGGCCCCAATTTGTATCGCCCAACGCAAACAGAATTTTAATTATGAGCATTGAGAATGCATTTTTGTTGCTACTTTTGGAGTACAAAAACAAAATACTTGAAACGTTTCGTGCTGCTATATATTTTTTATTTTATATTTTTTTTTTGTTTCAACGATTTTGACTGTCAATGCATTCTTTGTGTCCTAGAAGAACCGATTTGAAGTCGAGGTGACTATTTTCGATTTGGCCACCGAGTGGCATTTTATATTTTTGGAATTTAACTTTTTAGTCATACTTGATTGGCTCGTGAGGACTATAAAGTGCCATTCGGTGTTTTCTATGCACGGAGTGTACGAATTGCCACATAAAGTTGCGCATAAATTAAAGCACATTCTTGACTAAGGCCATTTAGAAGGTGAAATGCATAATTCATACGAAGAACAACGACGTCATTCACGACTTTTCGATAAGTCTATTTCTTAATTTAATTCAGTGCGTTTTCTGCCACTATAAGTGTTTAAGTTCTTTTGAGATCAATTTACAAAGTACTAAATTACTAAATAACAGCGCAAAGTTTTCTCCGAGGCCTCATGCAGTCAGTAGCAAAATCAAAAATGCCAAAAGTTACCTAAATCAGTCCAAGGGCTTCGAATACTTGCTTGCATATATTGAGTATGGTAAATAAAAAATCTAAATGATATATTAATAAATTAATCTTGCAAATTGCAAGGCTTTGTAGACTAAAGCATACCCTCAACAAGAATAATGTGTTAGTTTCTTGTTATTAGAATCATCACTACTGCGCGTCTCTGGAGGCGTAAAGAAGTGGAAGGGTATTAGCTTATCATGGGGTACTAATTATGGAGCATATGTCTCTATTGTACACATTTCTTGGGAACATACGCTTCAACTCCGTTTGCAGATGGCTGAGTTAAATGATTTATCTCAATTTTCAAGCAACACAAAATAAAAATTTCGCTATTATCATTGAAACGTGGTGATCTTAACTTAAAATTCATGACACTGAACATCAAGTACAATATATGTAGGTCGTTCAAAAGAACCCCGTTCGGTGTCGTTTCGTGGCAATCGATGAAACATGGATGCACGGGTACACAGCAGAGACTAGGCAACAGTCGAAACAATGATTGTCAACCGTCGAAATTTCTCCGAAGAAAGCGAAGACTACGTTTACACTATCAGTGGTAAAAGTGAAGACCTTGTTTTTCTGAAATTCACAAAATGAGATCTACATCGATTACTTGGAAAAGGGCAAAGCGGCCTATCTATATCAAGTTACTGAGCCAGAAAAAAAACGGTTTCATTTGGTGAAGAAAAAAGTGCTCTCCCACCATGACAAGGCACAAACTTACAACTCCGCCGCCGTTGCCACTGTCAAGTTTGTCCATATAGGCTATGAACTTCTGCCCCAACCACCGCATTCTGCACCGCGACTTCTTTTTGTTCCCAAACTTGAAAAATTCACTCGCCGGATAAAAATTTGAGTTGAGTGAGGGGCCGCAACGGAAGCCTACTTTTCAGACCTATCTAAAACTTATTTTTAGACGAATATTATCGTATAAAAAATAACAGATATTAATGTGCGATAACTCCGAGCCCCAACTCCCCCACTTAGTTCACATCACGGGTTCTCGACTGATAAATTAGCACATTTTTACAGCGCCCAAGTTTATCCTTCTACTAGCTATGGGGGTTTGCTAATCGAAGAGTTCTCCAAACTTACTTCAAACCTTAATTTATCGCTAACAGCCAACATGACTTCTGTTAGAAGCTCTTCAGGTCAAAGACAAACCAGAAAAATCACCAGTAGAAAAAACTACTCTATGACTTGAATTTTCAAGCAGAGTTATTTATTACTCCCTGCTGTAATCTTTAATTAAGACTTTCAAAAAAACACGCTTTCAAACCATTTGCATAAAACGCTGAACGTAAATTTGAAGCGCCGGGGTTAAAGGCTTCGAAATAATTATAATTAACATATTTGAAAAATATTTGTGCATCTTTCTGAATAAACAAGCTAAATGAACGTTGACAGTACAAAGTTGACAATTTGAGCAGCATTACTGAAATATAATACTTTCAATTAATCTTTAGGTCATTTGACCCATATTTTAACGTTTCAACTATATAATTAGAGTATAAAGAATGCAAAAAACTCTAATAGCAATAAACTCAGAATACCTGACGATATCATATTTTTTATTAGAATCGCGCCAAAATCGCAATCAAATTACATTATTTATTGTTTACGTGAGGACATTAAGAACGCTAATACATTCACGTCATATCTACATATAATATATACATTGATAGCTATTAAGGTTGCTCTTAAAGTTGGAGGCAGTAAAAATTAAGTGTAATTCTAGGGCAACCCATATGTTCATTATGTTTGCTAAAATTAAAAACGAACGAAGAACTTTCGACACAAACATCTATTACTTTCGGGCAAGGTGAACGTAAAAAGAACGGTGTTTAAGAGCTTCGTCAACTTTGGGGGATGATTGTTTTGAGATAACGTCATATAAACGGAAGCAAACTTTTGAGGAAACTAATATATTACCAAAAAGAGTCATTTGTGTCTGTGTTCTTTTGTTTTGTGCGAGAGAATAAAGAGAATAAATGACATTAATCAAATTTAATTTCTGGGTTATCGGTAGGGTTGGAATTGAAAATTTTCTGATTTTAAAGAAAATGAAAAGCAACCGACTTTACTGCATTATAGGTTTAACATATTGTTTGAAAGAGAATATCGAATGGACGTGTGACGGTAAGCGAATGCTCTTATGATGGCTCATTATGCTTCCAAGAGAGTCCCAACCAAAGATCATTCAAGAACTAGCTGATTTTGGTAACATTTTTTGAGTTTTTCCACTCAAGCTGTCCAATTTGTTTTTGATTCGAAAATTGAGAGCAGATAATCAGTCTCAACCGGCTGAAGTCCAAAGATTTGAAGATGTAATGTTCTAACATTTCATTATTCTCAGCGCATGCTCTGAATTCTGCTGATTCGACCTCAAATAGTTTCTGAAGATGAGATCTCAGGGGCAAACCTACCCCTTTACCTAATTCTCTCCTTCCAAAAAGTAGAAGCCTTTTTCTTTGTTCATCATCCAAAATATCATTCATCATCCCAAATATTAACGGTGATCCAAGACCTCTATCATCCTTTATCCATAAGAGAAAGTATATTACCAATCCTGATTGGTCTATTTATCCGCTATTTATGCGGACCTTTTAGGTGTACTTTTTTGCACCAGAATTGATAATGGAAATCATGGGATAATGGAAATGAAATAAAAAAGGAGAAGAGAGCTATTGATGGATAGACACGAATATCGAAGCTACCGATAATATAGTTAGTCCTAAATTAGTTCAACCTAAACGAAGAGTACTGTGCTTTTGATTTTGCATGATTTAAGAAATTGTTATTGAAAGTTTGTTTTCTAAATAGCCCAACCGAAGAAACCTAAGGAGACCAAATCGTGTGATTTCGCAAAGATGCAAACACAATTGCAAAATTTAGTAGTAATATAAAGGAAATTCAGCAAGATCCTTTAAAACTCATGATAATTACTATAGAGCTTTCACATGGACTGAAGGCAATACAACGAATTTGATCCGGGAATCTATTTCTGATTGCAGGAATCAAATTTTTTTAAGTAAATTCTTCCAAAAATCATAAATAATTGTATAAATAACATGTATTCGAATTCCATAAAGGCAACAAAATTAGTTTTTGAAGAGATTGACCCACTAAATTTGTTGATGTTTTCTCGGAGGTGCCTTAGAAACCATTTAAAGTAGCATCTCTAACTCTTTTAGCTTCATTTTTTTCAAAAATTGTCTTTCAAAAAAACGACCCACACTAATATTCATCTGCTCATACTTATATACGCATTTTATTGTTACTGCTATGCCATGACCATATATCACAGGATAATTAAATCGAAAGCAGTACCCGTTTAGCTTATCACACAGATCTCCTGAACTGCTTTTATTAATTGTATTGAAGGCATATTAATTTATAGCCACTCAAATTAAAAAAAAAAAAGCAATTAATAACGTACAATTAATCGGCTTCTCACCACACACCACACTCACCACACTCTTGCATTTCTCTTCCACAGAGTGTAATTATTGCTGATGGCTCTGAACAGTACAAGCGATTCGTTCAACTCCCACAGCCGTTGACCTTCAAAGTATATATTTTTAACGTGACCAACGCGCACAAGATACAACAAGGCGCCATACCAATTGTAGAAGAGATCGGACCCTATGTCTACAGGTAAGTAATTTAGGTAATAAGGTAGTAAGGAAATTTTCTCTTTTTTTAATTGGAAACATTTCAACTTTTCTTGCAGACAATATCGTCGCAAGAAAGTGAAGCACTTCTCACGTGATGGTTCTAAAATCAGCTATGTGCAGGATCAGCACTTTGAATTCGATGTAGAAGCATCGGCACCTTACACACAGTCAGATCATATCGTCGTGCTCAATATGCATATGAACGTAAGCTACAAACTCCCGAATATTGGCGTGATTAGATCAAAATTCAATCTAAGGACTCTACCCGCATGGAGTTCACGAAAGAAATATTTATTGGACTTTAGTTGTGATATTTCGTTGCATACTTACAGGCGAAGTTTGAAATTCGAACTGCCAATAATACTATTCTACCAGTTATAAATATTTCTTTCGAATTCGAGACATTTCGTAGAATTACATTAAGTCCATTTCGCACATTTCCCTTTATTAATCCGATATATATATATTATTTACAGGCGTTTTTACAAGTGTTCGAAAGAGAAATAACTGATATATTTCAGGGTTTTGCGAATAGATTAAACCATAGGCTCAACCGTACGCCAGGCGTTCGTGTATTGAAACGTCTGATGGAGCGCATACGTGGGAAACGTAAAGTAAATTTTTTACATATCAAAACAAAAACCTAAAATCTATCTAATATTATCTTCCTGCTATTTATTGTTATAATTAATCGGTGTTTAATTGGTGATTAAGTGGGTCATCTACTAAATTTTACTTTCGTTCTGAAATATATTATCATTTACCCACTTTCCTATTTATATAATGATATATATCAAAATGCGGTCACTTAACCCATTAACCAGAATTTATTTTACCATTAAAAGTGCATCGGAATGGTTAACTGTTTAAAATATACTTACTACCATTTTGCCTATAAATATTAGTGTATCTTGAAGTGCATTTTATTATATTTATTATATTTATTTAAGAGGGTGACTCATTTGGAACTTATTTGGGGAGGTTTCAATAAATTAAGAAACATTTTCACTTGGAATTACTTATGCTATAACGTATTATAATATTTCAGAAAAATCTGTAGTATTTTAATAATCACTTTTGAAATAATTAAATGAATAATTCACAACATACTATGTATGTATGTATGTATGTTGAACGATGAATGTTGACCTGAATATCATATCCCGAACCCCTACACCAATCTACTCGAAAATTATATATGTATATATTTTCATCCCACAAAATAGTACGAAATCGCTTTATCCTGCTATGGGCAGATCAAGTAATAAAGATTACAGTCTCTAAAAACATGCATGTCATAACTTTCACATTTATCAAAAATCCATCCATATCTGAATCCATCTATCACAACGACTACGTATTATATAACGAGTACTGTGATGTGTTTTTCTGATAACGCAAAATGAATATCTTATATTGAACAGTGGAGGAAATTCCTATCTTATTCTGGGCATCTTCCTAAAATGGTCTACCGACCGATATAAGAAAACGAGTCCTATACTGCTAAAATTTTGACATTAGCCATCTACTAGAATGTACTACACGAAAGCAAATTTCTTTTGTTATAGTCGCGCCATCGAACGGTGAGGCTAAGTACTTATCGGGCAGCCCTCGTAATTTATTGAAAGAAATGAAAACTACTTTTTTTTCATAAGCATTGTTTGACAAACATAATTAAATTATTTAGCAAGAATTTGTTTTAAAATTTAATTAAAATTTTAATTCATTTTAAAAGCCTTATAAATATGAAAATTGTTTGGATATGCGATCTTTTTTAAATCTATCTAATCAATTTTACTAATTATTGAACAGCGGATAGGCAACTCGCGCAAATATTTTTCTTCAGCAAGGCTTATCTACTATGGCCCATCATTTATGCTAATTTATATTCCTGTTCGGGACAAATTAGCACTAATTTATATATAAAAATATATCATTAAGATGTTTGAATGCAAATTTTTGTGGTTTTTTAAGGAGAACCTGATCTACACAATGAAAGCGTGTATTTGCGTAACTATCGTTTCTGGTTTCTCAGATGTATTTCAACAGGTGTCTGATGGTTTCCAGTTGTATTTTTGAAGATATTTTATATTCATTTCAGTTGATTTGGATTTCGAAGTGAAAGCTTCTGGATGTATATGTGGTTGACAACAGTGAAGTGTAGATAATTTTGGTTAAATCAAAATTATCGTGAACTACTCCATGCTGACTTATTTAGCGAGAGACAAAAACTTTTGTATATATTAGGTATGTTCCAAATATTTCGGTCAAAAGCAATTAAGAAGATGTATACATTTTTCACATCTTAATAAATAAATCAACCTCTACGTTATATATAAAAGAAATAAATAAAACATGAACGTATATATCCATATATCTACTGTCATCTTAGATTTATGAGGTATTTTTCATCATCACACCTATGAAAGTCCGAAACTGTGAAACTTCTTCATCTCTTTTTCTCTTTTATCTTTACTCCGGTCAAAAATGCAGTTTCAATAAAGATATACTTCTTTTTATAAAAAAAATATTAAACTTTCCATATTATTCTAATCACAACTGATTTGTTACTGAAAGTCTGAAAGGTTTAGTAATTGTTTCTAAATTGACTTGAAAGAGTAATAAATACCTGGTTTATAGCATAGTCTAAATTCAATAGATACTACCTGCCTACGTAGCTAGTAATAATGCTTGCTAACAACTACATAGAGATCTAATTTTAATCAGTTTTGTAAATTAAAATATTGGTTCAGAATTACTTTGCTTGTTTGGCATCCGTCAGATTATAGGTCATCGATTTTTCTTGCAACAATTCAATCACTTGTTTTACATTCCAAAAATTGATGTTACTAGCTTCTATGAATAAGACAAGTTCCCATACACATAGCTTGCCAAAATGCCAACAGTTTTAACACATGAATTTCAAAAATGATCCATATTTTAACAACAGGATTTTTCACATACCAAAATTGAGAAATGGGGCTAAGTTAGGTTGAGTCTTGCTGTCGATTCCCGATTGGTAGATGACCATAGGATAGTCACAGTAATGTTCCTTGTAATAATAAAATTCTTGAAGAAAGGCTAAACCTTCATATTTCGTGAGTTCTCACAAATCTGCTAAGACATTTAGTTCTATACCAAATAGAAAGTAATCTCGCGTGATATCGAGAGAAAAGAAGCTCATTAAACCTTTTGCGTTTCTTTTGGGTCTAGATATACCTTGCGACCGAACACGCAGTGCCGATCGGCCAATGTTATATTATCCTGCTTTCAGAATGATTTAAGGATATATTTACTTTTTTTATTAATCGTCAATAAAATATTATTGAATTTGTTGTTTTGCAAAAAGGAATTGCAAAAAAAGAAAAAAAAAGTGCTTTTGCAAAGTAAATTTTGAGGGAACTTATTCTGATTCGAAATTCGTAATTTTACACAAAATTAAGTATCAACTGCTAGGTTTATAAGTGACCTCATTTGCTCTTATGACTCTTCTTCTTCAAAATTAGAAATTTAAAAAATCTTTTTCTAATGTTTTATTCCTGGCGAATATATCGCCTACTTGTAGCACCCTATAAATGGATATACAGCATTTTCAACGAGATATTCAAGCAAGTAAAAGTAAGTGCCTTAGTGTCGCTTGAGTATAAAATTTTTTAAAGCCTTCAAGTCCAGCTGTCGCCTGAGAAACCAGTAACCTGCTTCTCTGCCTATGCAACATTTCATAATTACTAAATAATTGTTCGAAACATATAAACGATTTGCTTTCTTTAACAGATGCCATTACGTGACATTGACTTTATTTTATTTTATATACTTTTTATATTTAATTTTATTTTTTTGTTATTTTTTTATTTTTTATTTTTTGTTTGATATGCCTTTGGCGGCACTTGATTAGTTGATTCATTTATATATTTTGCACAGTTAATTTTTTGTGAATTCACACTTACAAACAAGTATATATTCAATAATATAAATGTTTAAAGATAATTCATAGGCATACACATGTGTCAAAGTTCTCACTATACATATGTATATATGTGTTTACACTTTTCTACTTACTTTAACTTTACTTACAGTATGCTAATATTATTCATACATACATTTATAGTAATTAAAAATTTATGCTTACTTCATCGCATTGAAATCGCAATTAACACGCATGCGCGCCCCTAACTACCCCAGATACCGCTAACCCACCGTTAAATTGCTGCATGTTAGCTCTTAATCGTTTTGGATTTGTTGTAAAGTTAATTGAATGCTCGATAATTAAACGCTTTGATCGGAAGGAAAACTGTAATTAAGCATGACAATAAAGTTTAAGCTTGGCATTGGTGCTTTATACCCAATATGAGTTTATGGAAACCCACTAAAAACGCAATAAATATTAAATAAGTGTAGTAATCATGTGTACATACATACAAACATACATTCTGTATATAATTCACATTCATTGCAGTCGGTGCTAACGATCGCTGAGAATGATCCGGGCTTATCGCTGTTGCTGGTTCACTTAAACGCCAACCTGAAGGCCGTCTTCAACGATCCCAAATCGGTGTTTCTCGACACCACCGTGCGTGAGTTCCTCTTCGATGGCGTGC
This sequence comes from Bactrocera minax, assembly GCA_021498325.1. Classification (NCBI taxonomy): domain Eukaryota; kingdom Metazoa; phylum Arthropoda; class Insecta; order Diptera; family Tephritidae; genus Bactrocera; species Bactrocera minax. Next base: position 8,825,857 of record JAKEEE010000001.1, read on the forward strand.
GCTTCTGTATTAATACGAATGGTATTGCCAAAGCAATTTGCAATCAAATCAAAGAGGGCGGCTCCAAGACGATACGTGAACTGAGCGACGGCAGTTTGGCGTTCTCCTTCTTCAATCACGTGAGTATATCGCTACAAAACTGAAACAGCAAATAATTTTCACACGCATCACTGAATCGCGCTAATTACCGTTATTGTTGCAGAAAAACGGCACTGGCAATGAAGTGTACGAAGTGCATACGGGCAAAGGCGATGCACAGCGCGTGCTCGAAATACAAAAACTCGACGATTCACACAATCTGCAGGTGTGGCTGAATGGCTCCGAGGGCGAAACTTCTATGTGCAATCAAATCAATGGCACCGACGCTTCATCGTATCCACCCTTCCGCAAGCGCGGTGATTCCATGTACATCTTCAGCGCAGATATTTGTCGTTCGGTGGAGTTATTCTACCAGAGTGATATACAGTATCAGGGTATACCCGGTTTCCGGTATTCGATCGGTGAGAATTTCATTAACGACATTGGTCCGGAGCATGACAATGAATGCTTTTGTGTTGACAAGCTGGCAAATGTGATAAAACGGAAGAATGGTTGCCTATATGCCGGCGCGCTGGATCTGACAACATGCTTGGGTGAGTGAAATGTCTTCTTCTTTGTCTAGAAAAATATTATATTCCATATAGAATTATAAGTTTTTGTTAAATTTGCGAAATAATTCACTTTTACGAGTTAATTTAAAATAAATAGAAATCATTTTACTTTTCTGTTATATTTATTATAAATTATATTATATTATAACAGTATTATTTACACACATAGTTCTAAAAACTTAACAATGATTTAAAAGCAAACATTCATTTCAATTAACTTTCGAAGTCCGACAAGTGATTCAATCAATAATTTAGTTTACGTTTCGAAAATACTGCTTCAGATTCGATAAATGTAGCCTAAAGGCGATCCCAATAAATTTGGTAAATATTTTTTCTATTTGAAGACATTCCCCATCCCCTTAGAACAAGCATTATTTTCAGTTATTGTCTCTTTTTTTCTTTTGATTCCACCTAAACCTAAATGGAACATTGTAACAAGCCAAAGGTTATATATCTTCAAAACTCAATCAATGATAAGATTAAGAAAAGCTTCGCTAAGTTGTCTTCCATGGCCAAAGTCATATAAATGAGTATAGGTTGCGTATCGCTCTTATACATTTTTCTTGTCAGAATATTTATTTAGATTCAAAATTGGGCCGTACTCTAATATGTTTGATATTTGATAACTCATGAACTGCACAAATTATCAAAACCCATCTCTATGGAGGAATACTGCAATAGGAAATTATAATATATCGGGTAGCAAACACGCCCATCTCTATTATAACGGTATTGTTCAAAACTACTTATACTCACCCTCTAAGAATTGCGTAAAAATATATTTTATAGTAAGATTCCATATGGATGAATTCAAAATGAGTAAAATCGGCGTGGCACTGCCCCGTTTTACTTAACTTTCGCAATTTACTTGATCGAATTCCACCTAATTCGCTCAAATCGGTCTAATAAAGACTACTTAGCATTGTACGAAAGTGGTTCAAATTAGCCCTTAACCATGCCTACTTCTCATATGAAGCTATTTTGAAGCTCTTTCAAAAGAGCACTCAAATATCAGCAAATATCTCGAAAAAAATTTCACCAGTTTAGTATCCTTGATATTTGGACACTCTATTCCAAAAATTGACGAAATCAGTCTATATCTTTCTCCAACCTTATATTTCGAAAAAAATAATCTGAAAACAAATATTAAAAAATCAGGTCATATCTTCCTCTTTTATACCGAATATAGTGAATTAAGTCCTTAAGGAAAAGGAATTCCTATATTCCCTCACCAACACTATTCAATCGAATAATTTGATCTATGTATTCATTTCCAAACTATAAAGTCTGCTATTTCCGCTCTTTTGCTTTCAAATTACAATTTTATAGGAACTTTCTAAGAACATCTACTTATCAAGCCACGCGCAAGTATAAAAAATCAATTTCCATTGATGCATTTAATTAAATAGTCAAATTTTGCGGTTAACCACAACACATGTGCCTTCCATTAGCCACACTTTTAGTGTCTCATCAAAGCCAAAGATAATTTATATGCTTTGCCATAAAATCATAAAGCAACTGACCTTAACCCATTAAGAATGCTAAAGAAATCAGCAGCACGTTTTAAATTAATCGAAATAATTATTTCCAAAGATGAAGAAAAATGGAACATAAAATAATGATTGCTTAACCAAGAAAACGAAGTCAAGAAACTGAACTTAATCATAATGTTCTAAAGCGTTCAAGCTTCTGCAACTTTATATAATTAGAAAGCAACTTGCAAGCTTTAATTATTCATGAGAATTCGATCATTTCTAAGGAAACAGCAAAAAAGCGTTTAAAATCCATATGTATGTTATGAAATCCGAAATGGTTAGCTGTCGAAAAGAACATATTCTTATTAGCAAATTAGCATAATTAGCATAAGCTTTGTGGAGGGTAATACTGGTAAAACTTACGCGAGGGTTAGCTGTGGAGGTCATAAAAGTTCAGCAGAATGTATGGGACTAATTACACTCTACGTCAAAATGTATCTACCTATTAGACCTAACCATCTCTTTTCTGCAAAAATTTAGTCATAAGTAAAAAGATATTTTCTTCGTTTTTCGAAATTGTCCGTCGAAATCGAACCTTTCGAAGTTCGAAAAGGGGTTTATTATAAAAAGCTATTGTAAATTATTGTTGTTATTAAGTAATTATAATTATGAAATATTTCATTAATTCTGTGATGGACAACTTTTTTGAATAAACTGATATTAATATGCTATAAAGAGTCTAAGGTCAGAATTTCGAAAAATATAGTTAAAAATTATATATATATATATTGTTTTTTCAACTGGACCTATAAGTATTGATAATGGCATTAATTTGTAATAATAGCGAAATTCGGTCATTTCTCAACCGAAAATTTTTCACATGCAATTTCCATTCAAAGCACGGTCTCTTGTTAATAAAAAGTCTCCGTTTTTCAACCAGCAATTTTGTTTACATACTTTTTGAACGGCATGTAAATTTATTGTTTGATTTGTATTCAAACCGTCGCGTGCACATAATCCAACAGGAAAGGCTGTGTAACATTTGGTGAATATGTCTGGAGCCAAATTATCGCTAATTTGAATTTCAATGGATTTTTTTCCAATTCTTTCTTTTACACTTTTACACGCACACTTATGAAATCATACGCACCAAGAAACACCACACGTCAAACACTTAAAAATAGTCAGAAAAGCGGTTGAAGTGTTTATTTCTATTTTTATTATATTTCTTTTTATTTATCGAGACAGTTGACCTAACCTGCATTGGCATTGAACCATTCATGGCTAACCAGTGCAAATTATTGTCTTGGCATAGAAATTTGAACAAGTCAACACTCCTTTTTCAGTGCTGCCTCTCTGTGCCAAGTGATGGACAGTAATAAAATTTGCAAGTCAAATTGCCGCACATATATACCATATGCAAACAAATTGCGCAGAGAAGTGCTCATCAACGCTTCCATGGGCGCATAATTTAAACAATCCGTAATTAACGCCCTATTAGCACAAGCTATTGATGAGAAGGCGTTATCAGCAATTATGCATTATTCACAACGATCAATTTGCAATCGATTTGTAGTTATCGAATGCCCCTTAGTCTAGTCTTCACAAAAAAACATGTTGGAAATAAATTATACACATTTGTTTACAGCCGCAAAATAATGCGGCGCATTTTAGCTGCAACAGCTCAGTAAATAAGCGAGTTCCACTAATCGCTAATGCAGCAATAAGAAAATTGACTTAATGCCTTAGTGCGAATAATCAACTAATAGACTCGTATTAATCATTAATTCTTATAATTTGTGCGGAAATAAAATTCAATTTTTGTTTCAACCAACAACTAAACATGACAGCTGACGGAAGGAGGTGCTGAAAGCAGTGGCACGAGTGCAAGACGCCGGGGCAATAAACGTAGTTACTTAAGCTGTGCTAGAAGGAATTCATATCAACTTAAGTAAGTGCTTACGAAGATACTCGGAATTAGACTATTGTAGGTGAAGAGCAGCCAAATAAGAGTGTAATTGTTTCAGCTGTTCAACGGCTACAAGTGCCAACATTGAACTCACACAGCTCAAACATATGCACACACGCACACACACATACGTGAGCTTGAGTTCTGCGATAGCAATAATGACGTCGTCAACACTCAGGCTGCTCTTCACAGACTGATTGGCATCGTTGGCCACCCAGCGGTTGGCTAATCCTCACCAACCACAGCCGCAAATACACTCATTCATTAGGTGTACATATGCACACATGTACACATATATACACCTCGATTATAACTGTTAGTTTTTGAAGACAGCAAAACAAATTAACGGCTAACAACAAGCAATTCTTCTTAGCGAGCCAGCAGCTTACTGCTGTGAGCTGTCATAAGTTATGAATCAATTTATTTGCACACGCACACAAATACACTCGTACATTCATAGAAATAGACATGTTCATTTGAAATATTCGCAACCGAAGTGCTGCGCATCGATTTTTCGCCTTCGATAAAAACATGCCTCGATTCAAAGGCGTTAATGGACGCGACAATTGCACAAACTGGTTATTTTGCTCGTCTGCGATTTAAGTCATTGGTTATTGGCGGTTATTAGCATTAATAAGATTCTTAAAATAAATATGAAAGAAAGGCTTACGAACCACTTGAAAGTAGAAAGACTACGACAAGACCGTCGGCAGTTTTGTTATTCTGTTGTCAAAGTATTCCGTAATTTATTGCTTACCGAGTTTTACGTAAGCACCAAGATTTATAAGTATTAAAACTAACTGTGATATTAAAAAAAATCTTCCAGATAGTTGGTAATTTTAACTGTGAAGGCGCGCTCTTTTTGCCCTAGGAGTCAGGGAGTTAAATAGGAGTTAGAACTATTTTAGAAAAGCTAATAATTAGTTCATCGCTATTTTTTCTCATTTCTCTGACTCATCATCTTCGCATCGGCTACCCTCAGAGCTATATAAAGTAATTCCTTTGAACTCTTTAATATTTACTTGTTCTGCTCACAAGATATTTTATCTCCCACTCGTTCATCACCATACATATAAGACAGTGGTTATGACTAACCTCAACTTCTGAACTTAACTAATAAGACCTAGTCATTTATTTACTTCCGAACTTTCACAGTACACCCTTTATGAAGCCTTCAACGTGTAGCATGTTTATCCATGTTAATTATATTACGCCTCATAAACAATAACTAATTTTTCTCAGTCCATTCTTTTCTAACAAAGATTATGAAGATTTCCTATATCGTTGCGCTAACTTACCCCAAGACCTCATATAATGTTGATGAAATGTATCTCATGATTTCAAATTTGGTTAGTTTTTTAAATCGCTCTCTTTGTGCTACTCTGCTTTGAAATTGCTTTCCTCAGTCGGAAGCAGCCTCGGGTTTTGTTCGTATAATCCCTAAGTGTATCGATAAAATATTATTGCAAACACTTGATTTATGAAAAAGTTCCGCAGTGATGCCACCTTTTGAAAAGCGTCTTGATGACTTCATCTGCATTCCTATATATATTTAAAGAGATTAAAGTTTCGTTGAATAGATTAACACTAAGGTTCGTTCATGTTTCTTTTCGGGCTTTTTATTACTTATCGCGCGAATATTTACAGCAACCCGCAAATATAAAGATTGAATTAATTTTGGAAGCTTTGGCGTACGTTTGAGAGAAAACTACTTTAGTTCGTAGCGTCATGTACGAAGAAGGGGGAGGCTTTGTTTACAATTAGTATGAAATTTTGACAGTTAGCAGTAATCGTGACCCAGTGTGTTGCAAACTTGTACTACTACTACAAACTTGTACTTGATGCTTCCCTTGAAATGTAGTAAATTTCCATTTCTGAAGTTATTTTAAGGTATAATTAACTTAATTTTTTTAAGTATAAATTTTCGCTCAGGTTGACATAAATAGCCTATGGAGAAGTCCTCACTGTTAGTTAAACACTGTTAGTTAAAGTTTTATGAGAGTAAATTATATTCCGAAGATGTTTACTTTAGGCACCTTCGCTAAGGCTATAAATAATTTCTTTAACTCCTGTTGGGGCATAAGGCCCAAGGCAATACCGTTTGTTAAACATATTCGGAGAATACTATCCTAAGGTCAATGATCGTTAAGTCAGGTTATATTATACCAAAGATATGTTTGTGCAAATAAATGTGCGTAGATATGTAGATCTACAAAAAGCAAGCATTTACAAAGTTAATGGCCTCCAAATACCGGTTTTAGAGAATAATCAATGATATCATTGACATACTTTGATAAAAGAAAAACATAAATATAACTGTATTTATACAAAATTTACATTAGAAAAAACTTAATATTAACTAAATCGCCTAGTTTGGCTCACTTCCCTTTAGCGCTTATCAAAGAGTCGAGGAAAAGTGAATAAAAAGCAATAAACAAATTTTATGCACGACGATATTTCAATGACCACACCGACACAACACGACAATCCCGCAAGATATCAAACTGATAAAGCAAATCGGACGCCTAGGCAGAGAGTGTTGTACGATTGGCCGTTTAACCAGTTTTTTTTTTAGCAATCGCTTGTGTTTATATGCGCATTGGTGCGCATCTCCATCACAATATCCAATATTGCGCCACTGATTGACTGACTGCCTAATTGACCGCCGCCCGCCCGGCTGAGTAACTGGCAATCTGAGCGCGACGTCGGCGGCTGAATTATAAATAATCTGAGTGCGCATGAATGTGGCGGGATGCGCAAACCGAGCTGGACATATAAATGCGGAGCATCGCTCAAATCAGTCTTCAACCGCACGCGAACGTGAGAACAAGCCAAGTCGAAGAAAAAGCTGCGCGCGGTAATAGAATATAAAAAGCTTGAAAATTAATTGAAATCAGCTAATAAAGAATAGCGAATTATTGCAAATTAATTCAATTCTAACCTTCGCCCAGTTTACAGTAATAAATCAAATAAATCAGTAAACTTGGTGAGTGCCCGCAAGGGATCTATTACGTGTGCGCACGCTTGCACGTGTCGCGTTACCTGAGCACTTAAAGCGGAGATAAACGCACACGACGCTTTGAAAATGTCAACACGACCAACGGTCGACGCGCCGTGCGTTTTCACACTTGTCGCACGCGTTTTCTGCATTCTACTCCCTTTCAGCGGCATCGTCGGCGCTAAAGTGTACGATCGTTGCGAATTGGCGCAAGTGTTGCACCAGCGGCATCAACTCGATTTGCATGAGGTCGCGACGTGGACTTGCATAGCGCAGCATTCGAGCGGTTTCAATACGGAGGCCTATGCGGGTGGGCTGGACGGCGGTTCACACGGGCTTTTCCAGATAAGCGATGTGTATTGGTGTTCACCACCGGGCAAAGGATTCGCTTGTAATCTACCTTGTGAACGTTTACGTGACGCCGATTTGACGGATGACTTGCGCTGCTTGCGTACTATTTACGATGAGCATCAACGGCTCTCCGGTGATGGTTATAATGCATGGAATGCTTATCAGCAGTTTTGTCGTCATGATGTCGAGAGTTATGTGGCAGACTGTTTCCCAAATCAAAGCATAGCGCCTGTAGCTCAGCAGACAACCACGCACAGTACTTTTGCTAGCGCGCAAGCTTCATATTATATCTCCAACGACTTGGAGGTGCACACGAACTCAATAAGTGACAGTTATTCAACACATAAACGCGGCAAAATCTACGATCGCTGTGAGCTGGCACAGGAGCTTTATTACAAACACAAAATGCCAATGGAACAGATACCCACCTGGGTTTGTATCGCGCAACATGAATCCAAATTCGATACCTCGGCCGTGGGACGACTGAATGCTGATGGCAGCGCCGACCATGGACTCTTCCAAATCAGCGACCTCTACTGGTGTTCGCATGATCGCTATAGTGGCGGCAAGGCTTGTGGACTGCAATGTACGAAGCTGCTGGACAACGATATCAGTGACGATGTGCGTTGCATTAAGCGCATCCATGGTGAGCACACGCGCATTTCAGGTGATGGTTTCACCGCTTGGACTGTCTACGAACGCAACTGTCGCAATCAGCAGTATTCATTTGTATCCAAGTGCTTCCAAGAGCAACCGCTACAACAGGCAGCTAAGCAGACACACGTTCAAACTTCACACAGCCACACATTCCCCTCCTTCCAGGCGCCTCAGGTGTCCGCACAATCGCAATCCCAGGCAAATCCTTACCTTAAATACAATGGCGTTCCACCGAAATCCACACAAACACTACAAAAACACCAACAACACAAATACACATCCCCAAAAATTGTAACACAGACACACAATACACAAACACACAAGGGTAAAGTTTATAAACGTTGTGAATTAGCTCAAGAATTGTATTTTAAACACAAATTTCCAATACAGGATATAGCAACGTGGGTGTGTATCGCCCAACATGAGTCCAACTATAATACAGCAGCAGTTGGACGGCTCAACGGCGATGGCAGCGCGGATCACGGACTCTTCCAAATCAGCGATCTCTACTGGTGTGCTCATGAGGAATACGGCGGCAAGGCGTGTAACATACCGTGCGCGAAGTTACTCGATTCCGACATTAGCGACGACGTTCGTTGCATACGTATCATACACGAGGAGCACACACGCATTTCGGGCGACGGTTTTACAGCGTGGACGGTTTATAATCACCACTGTCGCAATCAAAAATTGGACCGCGTGGCCAGTTGCTTCCCGCAGGAGGAGTTAAACAAGCCAGAACCCATGCAGCCTGCAGTAGAGACCAATAAAGTTGTGCATGGGGAAACGGGTGTCGCTGTTGGTAAGGGTAAAATTTACAAGAAATGTGAGCTGGCGCAGGAGTTGTATTTCAAGCACAAGATGCCGATGAAGGATGTGCCGACGTGGGTGTGTATCGCGCAACATGAATCCAGTTTCAACACCGCGGCTGTGGGTCGTCTGAATGCCGATGGCAGCGCCGATCACGGACTCTTCCAAATCAGCGATCTCTATTGGTGTTCGCATGAGGACGCTGACGACAAAGCCTGCCACATTTCGTGCAACAAGCTGCTCGATAATGATATCACAGATGACGTGCGTTGTGTGAAAACGATTTACGAAGAGCACACGCGTCTCAGTGGTGACGGGTTTACGGCGTGGACGGTTTATAATCGCAATTGCCGCAATCAGCAATTAGAGCGGATAAGCGCGTGTTTCAACAGCGAACTGTTGCAGCAGGCGCAAGAAGCCAACGAAATTGCACAACGTGAGCACACTACTTATCTTACCCAATCCTCTAATATTAACCAAATAACCACATTGCCTAAGAAGATCAAACATAAAGATGAACTAAATCATCCATTTGTAAATAATCCCTTTCTAAACCAATTTAGTGCTGTGAAATTTGTGCCAACAACAATGAAACCTAAAACAACCGCGAAACCCGTCACACTTTACAATGTTGCTGCAAAAAAGACCAACTTTGTAAATAATCCATTCCTAAATCAATTCATTCAAACACAACAAAAACCCCATAGTGTCGCTAAAGCCCCGCAGACTGTAACAAATACTAAATTTATTCCTGCTGTACTAACCAGTGCCTCCTATGCCGCCAACCCCTTCCTAAGTAAATATCAGCCTTCTGAAACTAAGCAACAAACATTAAAGCCTATAATAATACAACAACACCAAAAACAAAATTACCACTCTAACCCTTTTCTCTCCAAATATACCGGCCAGTCCGCAAGCTTCTCACTAACCGAAACAATAAACCAACAAACATTTAATGTTGCCAAACAACGCGAACACTCCCAGTTAACACTGACAAAACCACAAACCCCGCAAAAACAGAATTTCTACTCCAACCCATTTTTATCGCAATACATCGATCAATCCTCGAGCTTAATTGTCCACAAGCAAGCATCCTCAGCTAACCCATCGAGGAGCCAAATAGTCGCACAATACCAAAATAATCCTTTTCTTCAACAAATTTCAGCAGCCTCTCATAGCACCACTATCAAAACCAGCTCTCACACGCAACAACAAAATATACGCCCAACGCCGAGCAACACCGAAAAGTCCAAGCTACATGTTTACCCCACAAAACCTTATGTCAATAGCGAGGTGTTTCGTACAACACCAGTCAAAATACCTGCTGCCCTTACAGAGTTCAAGCCAGGTGTTGAGACTAAAGCTTCCACTACAGTGACCTCAGGAAGACCGATCACTACAATCACCCAAAAACCCCAAACACAAACTACGAAACAATATTATACCAATTTGCTCATTACCACCACTACAAGGAGACCCACAACACCTGTTGAAAGTGCGACTAAGCGCCCGAGCACAACATGGAAGTGGCAACAGCCACAACAAGTACAGCCTGTAAAAGCAGCCGCCACGCAAAAGCCAACAACTCGAGTACCGGCAACAGAGGCCAAGCCGTTCGTAAGCACAACACGACCACCACAAACCACAGCAAGAACAACAAAACTGAAAAATAACCAAAAGTCAGTAACGAACAAGGGAAGTACACCGCAAACATCAACGACAACAACCACGAGAAAATCGCAGACAACGAAGAATCCAGGATTGTATCAAGAAAAGAAGACTACTTGGAATACCTTGGCGACTGCGACTACAAAAAGGCCGACGGCAACCACTAAAACTACACAAAACGTTGGAATCCAGAAACCGTCTACAACAACAACAACCAGGAAGCCAACAACCACACAGAACGCTGGACTTAGAAAACCAACAACTGTCGCGACAACAAGAAAACCAACAACCAAACAAAGTGTCACTAAACCAACCTCAAAGAGTACTAACGACAAAACTGCCAATCTCATAGCCACTACCACTACAACACGTAAACCCGGAACCACTGTAAGAGCGCCGTTAACGCAAAAGACTACCACTGCTGCCAGAACCACTACTAAGCGCCCAACTACCACAACGCAAAGAGCAACAAAGTACACAACAACTAATAGTAAACTTAATTATAAGTATAGTTCAACAAAAGTGCAACAACAACATTTTGCAACAACCTCGACGAGAAAACCGACAACAACTGTCAGAACGCCGATAAAGCAAAACACTTTCGCTGCCACGAAGCCACCAGTAAACACTCAGCCAAGTAGGCGGCCAGCGACAGCAAGTCTAAATAATTTTAGTACCACAAAAGTGCCATATACAACTAAGAAAATTACAACAACAACACCATTTACGCAATACACCAAATCAAGTACGCAGAAACCGAAAGTCACCACAACAAAACAGACAGCATTAACGAACACTATCAGCAACACACGTGGAACTACGCGAAAACCCGCTTTTTATGTAGCAAATACAATGAATGAGAAACCGAACGTCTTGAAAAATCAAGTCCACACAACGCCTACGAAAGCCGCACTAACGGTAACAACAGCAAAATATCGTGAAGATCCTTTCAGCCATCCATTCTTCGACAAATACAAGGAACAATTCAAAGTATTCGACACGACAACTACACGAAAGCCCACTAGTGCCGTCACGCAGAAATCTGTACAAGCGCATTTTGGTGATGAGAGCGAATACTATAAGCAATTCCGAAATCATGCATCCGGCAGCGCGAAGACCGTTTACGCATATGCATTTGGACAAAATGGCACACTGGCTGGACATTACGGCAGATAGGAACTTTCGAAACAAGACAATGTGATCTGAAGTTCACCGCAGAGATAATACTCAAACCTCTAAACGAAAATAATACTCAATTCATGAGCTACCTACATAGGAAGTGGAATTTCAAAATAGTTCTAAACGTTTTATATATATGAACGATAAACTGCTTGTTACTTTTGTGATGCTGTCAAAATGTGATTTTTTTTTATTATAACTGCACTTGAGTAGAGGGAAAGTGTGCGAATCGGCTACAAAAGTAAATGATTGCATACACCTCCGTTACACCACTTGCAATATTGGACAAATTACATGCTTAAATAGCTTTTTAAATAATTTTTTTAACTGTTATGTTTTATATAATTAACTATATATTTGTATACTTTTCACGTTGTGTACATGGAAAGTATATTAAGTAATTAATTTAAGTGATTCGTATCTAAATATTTGCACACACACATATATATACGTATCTAGTTAATAAAGAAGTAATTATTGCAAATCAAAATGAGCGTCTGTAATTTCGAACTACATTTGAGTGCGGTTTTGAATGATGTCAAATTCAATGACAGCCAAATCAATCATATCGTCAAGCCAAGAACGATGTGAAATGAATTGACATTTTTTATAACAATTTATGACAACAGTCTTCGAACTAAATTGGCAACCGTTTCGAAAATAGGATGTGAAGTTCAATTTGTGCTTGTCAAACAAATTGGTACAAAATGTCATAACAATTGCAATTAATAGCATCTTGTCATTTGAATAACTTTCCACTATGTACTAAGAACAATAATCACAATAATAATAAAGTTCCTCTATGAATAATGTTCCGGTAGGTAATGTAAAGTATGCACTTCGAAATTACACTATTGTCAGTTAAGCAAAAATTTTGCCATTAAATTTGCCATTGGATTACACAGTTAACATGTTGTTCTTATTTCATAGAAACTAGATCTGTATTCCCCTGAAGTAATGAAAAAAGCTTTGCGGTTCATTTGCGTTTCCTGAGTTCAGCTAAATTACATGATATTAGTTTCTTAAAGTAGCTTTTATTACAATAAGTGCACCTTATTCAATACCTATACCTTAATTTTTACTCGAAGTGCTAACAGGTCAGGTTTCAAGTCATATACTATTAAATCAAATATAAATTTGTGAGCTTCGAACCATAAATGTACGATTTTAGACATCTGTTGGGTCACATACTAGAAAATATTAACTATCCTATTAATTTTTATATATTTTTCAATCCATTAACCGTTGCAAATGAAGCTTACTATTAGTATAAGCTATACTCTTAGTATAAGCTTAACTTATTTTCAAGTATAAAATTTTTTGTCGGAATAAGTATCACTCTGCCTTTAAGTTGTTGATTAACTACGTAGTAATAATTTCATTAAATAGGTTGGATTGGTTGGCGGCTTATTGCTGAACCAACCTTGAATTGTGAATTGAATTCGTCTTCGAAATTTTAAAATAATACAAACGCACCTTATACACTGGTTGCCAAACTCAGACTAATTGCTTTGCTATTTTCCTTTTCATTGATATTAACCGATATACTGACGATTTCTCTTTTATAATAATAAACATAGCAAGTTTTTACTTCCCAAAATAATAAATTTAAGTAGGAAGTCGGAAGTCGGAAGCAGGAAGGAAGTAGGACTTCTTGTAAAAATCATGGTTCATCAACCCTTAGTCATAAATTTTTATCCCTCGAACAGACGGCGTTAGACCATCTAGTGGCATAGTGTTTTGCAAACGTGAGCGAGATCGGACCATAAATAGAATTTTCCGAAACACTTTTATTTCAACATCTGTAACTCGCTCCGTATCCTACATCCACTTATATATAGAGGCAGTTTTGAGTGGCTTAAAATTTGATAGGGGGATACCTGTCAAAGCAGCTGTCAAAGTGTTCATTAATTGTTAATTTAATTGTTAATGTTAATTTAATAAATTAATTGTGGAATAAAGGCTTACGACCGGAATAAACTTTAACTATCGTGAAAATTTATTTCAAAAACTGTAAATATTTAACGTTTATACTTTATTCTTAAATACTCTTGCTAATAGAGTATGCTTTCGAAGTTTTTTTTTTTGCAAACTTGTATTTTTATTTCATAAATCTACGATAAAAAGAAAGTATTTAAATTCATAAAAATTGTCGGGTTTGATTGAACTGAAGTGACTGGATATTAAAAGCTAAAAGAACATTTTAATTAAAATCAATACCCGTTGCATTAAGTATAATCTGATATAAGCAAGCAGTTTTTAACCATTGCCGCAATTTCGCACAGGGCACTTACTTACGCCCTTAACAATTTACCAACACAAACGCGCACATGCATATATGTTTATATATATGAAGTGTATATATATATATATATACATATATAGTGTTTATCAACAAACCGGTCAACAAGGTGTTTAACCATTGATTAATGTCACCGACGTTTTGTCATTTAACATTTAGCCTTGTCAGCGCGATATAAATGATCATATTCAAATTAGATTTGAATACCAAATAATAAAAATATGCATATAATATAAAGGCGCGAATTAGTTAAATCTTGTGAAATCCATTGAGCAGAACACTCTAAATTTTGCTTAAATTTTGAGTGCTTCGCTTTTCAACTTTATCTACTACTACTATTATCAACGTATTAAGATTGGCAGCGGAAACACAGAAACCGTCACTTAGATAAGAATCAGCGCGGAGTGCGCTCAACAGCCGCGTGTTGATAATCTGAGCACTCTACATATCAAGTGTACATTACTAATAACAGATAAGCAGCGGTACTTAATTGTGGATTGGGGCGTATAATTCGATTGATTGATTGAACGAGCGGTGAACGGTGATTGGCAATTGGCGATCTAAGAATTCAACGCTGAATTCACCACCTGCCACAGCGTTCCAACAATCTATGATTTTTCACTTTGTATGGTCTCCAGCATAGATTGTTGACCGCGAATACCAACGCACCATGCTATTTGCGCATATCTCTGTAATTAAAATCTCCATTCAAGGTCGACTGCGTACGCCGTCAAAAGCTGACTGTCAAAAATCTTCAAAGTAACGAGTCTGAAATTTCACTTTCAAAAAGCTTCATTACTGGCGTTTTGGTTTTATTATTTATTATCGTGCCACTTTGGCACTTAAAGCAATACAAATAAATAACTAAATTTGCATATGGACGTCAGCATATAAGGAAAAAAAGTTAAAAAAAAATTTTTTTTTATTAAAACCATAATAAAATCGTAAAAGGAAACGAATCTATTCAACTGGAGCACTTACGTTGAAACACATAACATTTTCAAGCCATATTGCACAGCGCCCTCGTGAAATAAAAACTTTAGGATGTGCTTAAAGCCAGTCACTTTTAAACACAAACAACTCACACTTGAACAAAAAAAAAAGAAAAGTTTAAAAAATTTCAAGTTAAATGTATATGCCATGAATTTACTATTATTCTTCAGCCGTCCAGCTGGTATTAATTTACACACATGCAAGTACGCTCTCAAGCACACACGTACATTTTGGCTTCTGTATGTGTGTGTGTGTCTGTGCTTGAGCGAAACAAAGCATGCTGAGCACTCTCAAACATTAGCTACAATATTATGCAAATATTTTGGATGCCATTTTTTTTACTTTTATTCATTTCATATTTTATTTAATTTATATTCTTTTCTTCATAGCATATACTTAAAACCGGAAAGAAGCTATTAACTCGACTTTAAACAAAGTTAAATTGATTATTTCCAGTATTAACATAACGATTTCAGTTTCATTCAAATATTTAGTATCACTATTTTACATTTAAATTAAATTAAATTCATAAATACTTCTACTTTTACAATTTTACGCATGTTCACATATGCATATATATATTTCCATAATTTTATAGTTCTTTCTTAATTTGGCCATAAAAAATGTGTCAAATCATTTGTTGCTAATGAAATATATATGTGTTAGTTGTTGTTATTGTTATCGTCCAATTAGTGTAAATAACGAAAAGCAGACAATATTGGCGCTCATCAATTATATAAATATCGCCGATTTGTAAAATGCAAAAGAGGTCAATGGCTTCATTTAAGTCAAATTATGCTTAACAACAAAATTAAATAGTAGTTCTCTGGTATGTTCTAGTTTAGTGTGGAGTTAACTTGTATACAGACGCGCGCAAAATAATGACACTAGAAAAGATATGCAAAATTTTACATAAATTTTTCGCAAAATAACATATTGAAAATTTATTATTTGTTCCCAGAGAACATACCTGTGAGTGTTCCTGTAAAGTTTCGATGTTTTTGGAAGAGTTGCCACATGTTTGGAAAATAAAAGTTCCAACAATATGTGAATGAGGTATAGTTATCAAATAAAAATGATTAGAGAAATTACAAAAAATAACCAGAGTTGCCACCTCCTCAGAAATTAAAATGAACAAATAAAGTATCTATTATCCAATAACACAATTTGAATACCAAACAAAAAGCATTTTAAAAAGTTTTATACCAAAATGCATAACATATTTCAGAGTCAGAGTTTGTAATCGTCTCGCCAGCAAAACAGGATGGCAGGAGATGGCATAAAATGAGTACAAGTGCTCCTTATTAAACAGGGATAATGCCCAATCCTCAACTAACTTGAAAAATACTTGAGACGATAATGATTTCTCTGAAGCGTTCTCTATACAGCTAGAACGGATGTGGTCCTTATACGCACCATAATTACCACAATTAGTTCGGTGGCCAAAAGTCGATGAGAACAGAGCGCATACAACAATCTCCGTTTGCAAATATCCCCTCTGCAGTAAGAAATCAACTGAAATTAATATTAACGGTACTCTATGTTTGGTTTTTAGAGAAGCTACTTATCCGAGGTCGGGCACTATATGTTCTTAGTAAATTTCAACTGAGTTTAGTCTAGATAATTGGAAATTTGAGTACTAGGAAATGTTGTATTTATAACCAGGTTACACACTAGTACAATATATAAGCTTGCACAGAGCATTCGAGAACAGTGCTTTCAATTCCAAAAGGTTTCTTTTATTACAACTACAACTACTTTTCCTACGATTCTGTTGCCAATCACGACAATTCCGGCTTGCTCTCTTTTGTTCTGCCGCATGGAGGGCCGGTTTTACATAGCCGAAACAAACCCCGATTTTTATCTGCCCAGGGAATTTCAACTCAATAGCATTCTATAAAAATATTTCGGAAATGTTTCAATTCATTAAAGTTTAAATAAGAAAAAATTATGGGTTATGCTCACAGCTGCCTTCCAACCAGGTTACGGGACAAAAAATTTTAGTAATAAATTGAATTTGAAACGTACAAATATTTTACAATGTCCTTCAAATTATGTGCTTTCCAGCTCGATCAAGTTCGCTCATACAGCGCGTCGTCCTAACTCGGAAGCCCGACTTCATTTTATGCGAATGGTTTAAAACGAGCAAGCAAAGAGCAACAAATTTCACTAATGAAATAATATTTTAATTAACAAAAAAAACGTAAGGAAACTAGAAATTCGAAGAAATATTCCTAATCAGCTTAGTGAACTAAAGTTAGAGAGCATAACAATAATATTATTTTTCCACACGCCAATGTTCCCGCTATTTCTGATTAAAAAATCTTTATGTAGTTAATTAACATTTTTATATAATTTCATTTGCTTGCGTCAGAAGCAAAACGAAAAGCATTTCTCTGTAAGATTATTGACATCTCGTGGCGATTTTTTTTATGTTGCTAAGTTCTAACAAGTTTTTCTGCTTAAAATTAGTGGCACCCACTTTAGTTTAAATTGGAAAAAAAAAAATTATATATATTATAGAAGCAAAGAAGAGTGCAGTTGGCTTGTTAGCGCTTGTTTTATTCAATGTTTGACACGCATTTAAATTATTTTCGAAATTTATGAAAATTTATGAATATTTATGAACTGTTATACAACATGCCGTCTGATGTTATATGTGCGTGCAAGATGGAGGAGAGATAATTGTAAGATATAAAAAATTGGCGAACACTATTTTATTTTTTGCAAAAAAAGACACATTTAGAGCAAAGTTAAAAACGAAAACAAAATCAGATAAAATAGTGTTGAACTTTTTTATTAAATATTTTGCTTAGACAAAATAACAAATTATTTTTATTATATTTTCACATTTTATAGCATGTATTAAATGTATTAAATAAAGAAAAAAAAAGTTTTTCTTTTTGAGAAATGAGAAATTTTGCTAATAAAAAAAGTGGAATGTAAACAAACAATAATCCGTAATTATAACTTGGTCATTATTACCAGGATGATAATAGCTATAATTATTTAGATAAATGTACACACACTTCTCTTATGATAAATGAGTATAGAAAATATATATGCAGCGTTTAGCAATCTATCAATCACCGATTCACAGCCGTCGACTGAACTTTTAAGAGCGAAAAGTTCCTCACTGTTATATAATAAATTAACACACATGCAAAGGCTCACAAACTTATGCTTCAAGCTGCGCTCAAGCATCATTATTTATTTAGCTTTTACTTCAGTTATTTCAAACACAAAAGATTAGTAAAAAAAATGTATGTGTACAATATGAAGCTTAAACATCGACTAATTCTACAAATTAAAATTGCCTCTCTCACGTTTCATGATTGAAGGGTCAAGCATTATGAATTTTATTGTTATTGTGTTAATTAATTTATTCTTGTTGTTATCTTAATTATCTTTCAAAGAACAACAAAAATGTTAACTAGTTAAAAAATGAAAGTATCCTTTGGCGATTGAAATCGAAAACGTGATATTTAAGATGGTTGGAATAGGTTAGGGTAACATAGGTGCCGTATATATACATTTATATATATTTAAATGTTTCATAGAGTATTCTATGCTGCTAAATATATTATTGTACTTCTATGGTTCAAACTGAAAACAAACAAAACAACTCAGTCTCTTCATTTAACAAAAATATCGTTCGCTTTTAAAGCGGTATAAAATTTCCTATGGGGATAACTGTCAAACCAGCTGCCAAAAATGGTCGTATGTGTGGCTTTCATGTTCAGTATATTTGGATAAATTATGATGCAAATACTTACAACTTTTCAATGTTTTAATATCGAGGAATTTTATTTTCACCAAATTCATACTACGAGGTACATTTATATTTATAATTTTACCGCCTAATCATCAGCAGATATGAAGTTTAAAGTGCACATAATTAAACAAAATTACCGTATTTGAAAAGCGAGCTACCCTTAAGAGATCATCAGGATCTCTTGCATCCAGAAAAATTTACTTTTTTGGTGTGATTTACGTACCGAACGCATAGCCCATACCACACACCAATATCAATCGCCTATATACTAAATAGATCAAAAAATTATATAGCCCATAAAAATTACTGATGGGTTGAATTTTTGGTCAATTGTCTTCTAGATGAGTTGGACTACTTTTTGTGGAATGTGATGTCAATGATCTATGCTGATAAATTAACAACGAAGAATCGGCATAGTATAGGCTATATAAGCTCGGTTATGCTGAAAATAGTGGTTAAAAATTTGGACAACTGTGCAATCGCAGTGACGATATGCCACTAATTTTTGTCGAACACTAAATGCCATAAATATGACGAACTAATAAAGCCATGATACTGGTAATGAAATAAAAATGCAAGCCATTAAAAACACCCTTCTATTCTATAATACTTTATTCTGTCGCAAATGTGTGAAGTAGTCGGAATACAAGTTCCCAAAGATTTTTGTATAAAAATATTATTCTAAATATATTAGTAACGGCAATTAAAATTAAGTGCTGAAGTTTCTTCTTTCAGTTTTAATTGAATCAATGTATCTAATTTCTATAAAGAGGGTTTAAGTGATGTACTCCATCGTAAGTTATTTGCTAATCTCTGAGAAACTAACTTCTCCTAATATACCAATTGCATTCAATAAATGTCGAAAATATTTATATATATATAAATAAGAAATATTTATCGAAATTGCTAATTAAGTTGGCACGATTGGCCTCCTTCGTATAACAGTAGAAGGGCTATAGTCGGAAATCGCTTGTGCTACTACTTTGTCTGACTTCTTTATAACCACATACAAAAATATGTAGCACATACTATTTTTATTATTAACACATATAAAAACTGATTATGCGAACTGTGCTTCCGAGTAAACAAACTGTTAAAACGAGGTTTATCGAGTGTTTAGCCAACAACTTCAACACTTTTGTTCAATCATTTAAAAGTATGAATCAAGCACAAGAAACAAGAATTCGCACACAATTTTTGTTCACATACATATCTACATAGGCATAAGTTCACTTCAGCCCCACTTTACATTCGAAATTAAGAACGCACAAAAGAAATATGAATATGTATGAAGAAACATATCTATACGCGGAAGTGTTGAAAACCATTCCTTTGGACTAGTACACGAATAGCAAAGGAATTTTGGCAGTCAAACAAGCATAAGCAATGAGAGACTTATTTGAAATTCTTTTCCAAGGACACTTAACCATATTCGTGCGGTTTGCTAAGAGATGACGTAACTTGATTGTTATTGTTGTTGTTATTGTTCCAATATTCCGAACATACGTTGGAAAGATATTGTTCTTGTGCGCCTTTTTCAGTATATGGAGCTTCTAAAACCGAGTGGAACCATTAATGGGGAACGCTACCGACAACAAATCAACAAATTGAAGCGAGTAACCGCCGTAAAACGCTCAGAATTCGTGACTATACACGAGGCAATAATTTTCCGTCATGACGCTCGGCCTCATGTTGCAAGGCCTGTTAAAAAATATTTGGAAAATAGCGGCTGGGAAGTTTTGCCTCACTTGCCTTATAGCTCAGACCTTGCCCCTTCTGATTACCTTTCGTTCCGGCCGATGCAGAACATCCTCACTGAAAGACGGTTCATTTCAGAACAGGGTATCAAAAATTGGCTTCATTCATTCTTGGCCGCCAAGGCCGCGCAGTTCTTTTGGGAGGGAATCCACAAATTGCTAGAAAGATATGAAAATGTTATAACTTCAGATGGCTAATACTTTGAATAATATTATTGTACACGTTTTTCATAAATAAACGTTCGAATTTTGAATAAAAATTTGAATATAGTTGTAGACCAGTCGAAGTAGAGAAGTCGACGTGGATAATGACTACCATGGACTACCATATAAAATAACCGTAAAATAAAATTTACCATAAATGAAAATCCAACAAGTGAGTTCCTGTGTTGAAAAATTTGGCAACACTATGCTGTTTTTATATGAAATGTGGGCAGATCTGAATCATCTTAGGATTAGATGAAAGATAATATTAAAAACCTGAAAATGTCAACAACAAATTTAGTATGCTTTTATTAATTCTTTTAAAACAATTGAAAAATTAAACTAAAAGTTTGCATATATTATATATAAAGAGTTGACCAAAAGCCGTTTTACTTTGCAAACCATAACCACAACTTGAATAAAACTAGAAATATGAATGAGTTAAAATTTTTGTTGTTGCAGCGATTCAAAACATTCTCCAAATGGTTTTGAAGAATGCGGCTTCGATCCTTAAATGTTACCGTAGTTGGAACTGTGAGATAAAGACCATTTACACGTATGCTGCTTTATTACTGAGACATGTTTTTCCCAGGAGTGTAAAGGAGTACTCTGTATACAAAACATTCATATAAAACGTAACCCATGGTGGATAAGCCTGTGTTTCGATCCCCTTTGAAATAACTTCTATTGCACAAAAATTGAACTAACTGAACCCAATTGATGATTAAAATATGTTCGATATCTCTGTAGCAGCAAAGATTTGACGTATATAGTTGTAGTCAGTTAAGAGTCACCCTGTATTTCAAAAATTTAGCGGTCAGTGCCTGGTATTACGTTAATTGCTGAAACGTGAGATTAAAATAGCTGTGCGCAAAATCTTGTTGAAGCACATACATATGTATATAACTATATGTGAATATTGTTAGTACTTACTTTGAGATTTATTTACTTTTACAAATTGCTTATATATACACACATACTATATAAAGTTAGACATTGAAGTCAAGAATATTTTGAAAGCACTATAAAATATAGGAAATAATTCCGAGTATATTCAAGACACATGTTTTAAGCTTTACTTTAATACAACCATACATAGCTCTTCATAAGCCCAATTAATGCGGTTAAGTCTTCAATATCTAAATTAACTATAAATCCGTCTTAGCAAGGACCACAAAACCAAATGTGAATGGAGTGAGCTTACGTTAACGTTGGTTGGTAACGTTACGTAACGTTGTTACGTTATCTTTACATGTTTAATTTACAGTTCAATTTCCTATTGATGTGTGCTCTAAACAAATTTTTAACTCGGACTTCTACTCTATATTCTTTATATAATATTATATGTTTAGCCGTAGCTGCACATAGTGTAGCCAAGCTCTATCTTTTACTTTAAACTCATTTAGTACCATTTGATGTGTGGTCTATGCCAAATAATGTCAGCCATTGTGTGATAATGAGAAGAGACACACACTACTACTATGGCTTCTGAATAACAAAAAAAATGAAAGCCTAATAAAGATTGATGTTCGGTCCTACGTTCCAACCAGAGTTAAAGGAAATAATATATATATATATATATATATATATTTGGCAGGCAATTGCAAACATCCAAAAGTATTTCTGCAATAATTTTTATTACCGAACATATCATATTAAAATATCCCACGGATTAACCGATATTTTTGGTAAAAAGTCGACCATAGGCACTGAGATCCACACAGTCGCAATCTGGGAGAAACCCACGCACAACAAAGAGTTCTTTCATAGAATATGTAAGTGGAAATTGAAGAATTGAAGAATTGAGCTTCACATTGAGCTTACATCACTACACATAAACAAGTTCGTGCATACGATCAGGTTATCGTGCACACCGTTATCTACAAGAACGAAGTCTTCACTACAAGTTTACGTGGCCATCGGATACACATACATATGCACAAATATTTCTTGTTTATTTGACTACTTCTATGGTTGCTATCCTTGACTACTGTTAATCAGAATTTATATAATATTAATAAATATTAATATATAATTAATATAAAATATATATATATTTACCCATAGACGTATTTATACGTTGTATAGCATTTATGTTTGTAAGTACATATCTTATTGGGCAAAAGGGCGCACTTTATTATCGAAAAAATATTTTTTTATTTTTTTTTATTTATTATTAATTTTATTTTATTTATTTTTTTTTTGGGAGGGTTGTCCGCGTTAAACTAAATGACAATTTCCGACAATTCGATATTAAAATCGAAATTATGAGGAGCGTAATATATATTTAACTATGCATATTTACACACGTAAACAAATACATATGTATACGGGTGCTTGGATGTACAGTCTACGCACTGCGGACAATAAAAACTTATTAAATGTGTTTCTGCCAGGTCGTTGTCGCTTTACTGACTTTTTAAGTACTCATAAATAATTACATAATTGAATATGCAATAAATATACAAATAAGCCCATAATCTAGTTAAAATATTGTACGCTCATATTTTATATTTCTTGGGCATTTACAGATGCACCGGTTATATTAACATTGCCGCATATGTTGGGCGCCTCCAATGAATACACGAAAATGATACGTGGACTTCGGCCGGACGCGAAGAAGCATCAAACATTCGTGGATGTGCAGCAGGTAAGTAAAATTTAAACAAATGTCGGATGTTTATAAATAGAACTTATATAGAATTTTATATTTATAATAGAATTATAAATAGAAATGATAATAAATAAATAAAAATAAAAACAATTAATTATAATAAAATAAATAATAGAAATTAATTCTTCAAAAATGCCAGATATTTATAAATAAAATAATATTTATAAATAAAAAATAAGAAAAGTATAAATTAAAAAATTCAATATATAAAAAAAAAAATTTTAATTTTTAATTAATTTAATTTTATAAACTGATTAATTTAATTTAATTTTCTTTTCACCTTTAGCTCACCGGTACCCCTTTGCAAGGTGGCAAACGCGTTCAGTTCAATATGTTCTTGAAGAGCATTAATCGTATCTCAATAACGGAAAATTTAACAACGCTACTAATGCCTGCCATTTGGGTAGAAGAGGTAAGACATGCTGGTATCTCTTTTTTACCCGCCATTTTAATTTTTCTATTTCTCTCTCTCTCTCTTTCTCTCTCTCTCTGTCTTTTAGGGTATTAAACTCAACAGTGAAATGGTTGCCTTTTTCAAAAAGAAACTCATAAATTCACTCAAAACTCTCAATATCATTCATTGGGCGTCGATTTGCGGTGGTATTGGCGTGGCCGCTTTATGCCTGATATATTATGTAATACAACGTCGAAAGCCGGAAGCGGAAGTGGCACCGCTAAAATAAGTATTTCTACAAAACTGTTGAGGTTTATTAAACATACGATATTTTACTAACAAATTTATGTTTGTTATTGTACACATGCATATTTAATTTAATTTCATATAATTTTTTAAATTATAACTTAATTTGTATTCTTTTTTATGTTATTTCCTTTCTTCGTTAAGGTATTTGTTATACCTGCATACTTGCATATGTACATATTGTATTATATGTATTTGTATATTTTTGTAAATATTTCAAACATTATTATAAATGTGATTGTAACATATTGTGATTTAGTATGTTATGAGTTAAATAAATAATTGTAAAACAACTAAGCTTGATTTATTGGCAAATACACTTTATATAGTAATTGATTACAATCTTATTTTTATACAATGCTAATCGAATAGATTGGATTACTCATTTCTTGTCAAACTAATCGACATGTGGAATAAAGTAAAATATTCAAACCATTGAGAAAATTGCTAATAAAGTAATAATTATAGAGAACATCCAGGTAAAAAATGTTCAAAAGCAGTTCAAATCCTCGAGAATATAGTAAACGACCTTGATTTATCGATGAAAGCTGTCCATAAAAGAGAAGTAGGAGCCAACATTCCTGAATAAATCTCTCGTTGTCTTCAAATTTGGGACAAAAGGTTAAATATATAACCTAAAAACTAATTTTAAAGTTAAATATGACAAAGCGCTCGGTGCATTGAAAAATGGAACACGGTAAAATTTAGTGATGATGATATTATATAACTACCTTCACCGTTATGCTGATGGTCAATTAGATAAAAAAAATTCAAGTCAAATTTGGAACCAGAAAGTCAAGTGAATTATCGACCGTACGCCATGTTGCTGCCTTCTGCCGATTTCCTACCCGAATACCTATATCTTCATTACCTATCCGCATACCTATATCATTCTTCTCTCTCTCTTGCAAATAACAATAATTTTTCAACTTTTCACTGCTTTAGAAACTTTTAATAATGATATTTAGTTTCGAATATTTAACATTTATTTATATAAAATAAGCCAGTTGCTTGATATATGTTATATATCTGTATATATGTTAATCAATAAAAAATTATTCAATTTCCAATCAAAAATCGAAAAATAGTCAGAACTGGTGATAACATCATATTCCCAATATTTTAGACACAACTGTATACGTGAATGAGTATTATACATACAAAACGTAACATTAATCATATATCGAATAATTTGGAGACTTTTCGAGAAAAACTATCGATGACAGTAATGTAGAGAATCTTAGGCGTGCTACACGTTCAATATTTATTGTGATATTTGGATCGCGATCCAAATTGCCGATTAATGGATAGCGGGTGAATGTTACACGTTCAATATTTACCGCGACAGTATTTAATCGTGGTACAGGGTATTTTTGAAAAAAAGATAAAAAAATAAAGATTTTGCTTTAATATTTTTTTAACTTTTTGTACGTATTTCTAAAAAATTTTGCAAGAAAACCAAAAGAAAGCGTGCTTGGCTTTGAAGAAAAATTTCAAAGGAATTATTGGAGCAAATAATTGTTCCCAGATTGTGAAGGATTCACCAAATTATTGAAAATGAAAAAATTTTTATATGCATATAAATGAATAATAAATTTTTAATAAATATTAAACGATTTTTAATTTTTTTCAATATTCCGTTCCTTCGTATCGCGGATTTATATCACAAATTGCGCCAAATATTCGATGTTTATCACGCAATCCACAATCCCGATCAGGATCTGGATTTCAAAACATTTAAATATTTTGTGATATTAATGTCGATCCATCAATCGTGTCAGGAAATATTGGATGTGCAGCTCTGTTAACACACTTGCTTGGTACAGTTTGTACCGCACCATCCTTTAGATGTCTTCTTCTTGAAATTATTAAGTGTTTAATTATTTTGATTAATATTTTCCCATTTTCAATATCAAAGTGAAATAAAATAAAAGTAAATAGTAAAATAATTTTTACTTTGGTTTCAATGGAATTTTTGATAATATACATTTTAATTGTAATTGAAAACCTTATCTAAATTTATTTGTTATTAATAAATTTCTCTTTACGTCATATATTATGTAGAAAAATGGAAGCTAATAAATGAAAGAAATATTTAAAGTTTCTTCAATAAAAGACATTTTGTTTTATAAAAAATTAAAAGAATCAGTATTTTTTTATAAAAAAAAATTTATTTATTATAAAATTTTGGAATTAATCGACCCAAAAAAAAAAGCCGAAAAGTATAAACATAAGAGATTCTTAATCACGATTATTAATTAAAGTTTTATTGTTATAAAATATTTTCATCTTTAGAAGTTAATTAAAGTAAATTTCAGCGTTCACAACACTGTTTCGTGGTTATTTATTTGGAGTATTTGTGAAGGCAAGAAATATACAAAATTACCAATAGTGTGGCATTTCTCTCTTGACATTTCGCCTCTAATACTTCGCTTATAGCATCTATTACAAAATAAAATTTCGCCGTTTGCAAAGTGAGTGCGGGCTGCAAAGGAGTCGAGCGTAAACAAATTTAACCGAAATTCTCGCGGAAATCTCGATCAAATTTTAACAAAATTACGCGAAACGTGTTAAAGAGTGTTTAAATATTAATTAGAAAGTGAATGCAATTGTTTGCCAGCCATTGGTAAGCTGAAATAATCATTTGAAATTTGTGCTATCCCACACGGTGTTTTTTGATGAAATACGAGAAAAGAAGTGTCACAGAGTGAAATTTCCCCCCCTTTGCCCGTCTTAGTTTCTACAAGTCAACCAGTCGTTGCGTTGTAACGAAAAAGAGTTCTACATCAATCCCATTCTAATAAAGAAAGTTAAACATAAATTAGTGCAATTTATTATTTAACAAAGTATTCGCATCTATGTAAATTCAAAAAAAAAAAAAAAATAGTATACATTTGGTTGAACGCGACTTCATAAATACCGACGGTTTGGGCGATCATAATTCTCAGCCGTACTCAATCCGCAAAATCAATTGTGTGGCGCTCCGTCCGTTTCACGAGCGAATGTATGTAACGCATTAAAGAAAACGAAAACTCCTACTACGTTCAGCAAAAGTCAGCCAGCCAGTAACTATTATCGTTTCCCATTCTATGGATTTTTCTTTATTGGCATGTATGCCTTGAGTGGTTATTCGTTTAATATTAGTGACAGTTTATGAGCGCTGCCAGTAAAAAGTATTTCAAGTACCATCAGCATTTATGCAACAGTAAGGATTTGTGAATTACTAAGGGTAAGAATTGAAAAAAAATTATTACGTTATGAGCAAAATAATTTACTGATGATATCGTTTGGTTTGTTAATAACCCAGCACAAAGATATTTCAAGTTATATAGATAAAATAGCTGTTGATTCAATTGGTGTTAGACATTTCGGTTGTATGTTCCTCAATCAATTAATATTTCTTTATGCGTGGTAGCGCATTAGTATAATGCCGCAACTTCCCTATGATTACAATATTTTTTAAATTTAATGCTGCATATAACATATGTTTTAGTCTTTTGAATTAAAAAAAATTTGAAAGTTCGTTCCATAGTAACAACTGCTTGTTACCAATGTGGTTCGACTTTATTTTATTATTTGAAGTGGTGGCAACATTTTTCTGAATTGACATTTTGCGTCGCTTATCTGTTGTATAGTAGAATCTATTACGATATGAAACTTCGCCGTTGTTCCTTTTAATCGTTTTTCGAGAAAATGGCGGCGTCTTCTGCCAAATTTTTTGTACACCAAAATCAAAATAAAGCAAATTCTTCCAGAATAGAATCTGTAATAACAGGGGATTATCAGAAAAATACCGAGTTTGGAGTTTTGCCATCCCAAGAAATCGGTAATGTGAATTTCAAAGATGACTCTGCCTTAACAAATAACGAATATACAACAAAAGAGAATGAATATGGTGATAAAATTCATTATAAAAGCGGCTGTGGCAGAAGGTCAGCAACAACAGCGTCAGCGTTTGGTGGAGAAGGCAATGAAGCCTTTGTTGACATTGAGGAGGTGATTTCCACAAAAACAGTCATTGTTAACAAAAAATCTGGTAACGACAACAAGGAAGACCTAAATCACAACAAACGTTATGATCTGCTCTCGCAACTCGGAAATGATATCACGATTTTACCAGAAGGTAGCAAATGTATATTATAAAAATTGTTGATCTCATGATCCATTCGCAATTTCATAAATGAATAAAATTAAACATTTTTGGCGGGGTATCTAGGGAAGACTACATCGTGTTAAATAAATAAATATGTGTAAAAGTGGGAAAATGTACAATATTTTTTGCCCAAAACATTGAAAGCCTTTGCATCAAATGTTATCTTTAATAAAGTATGTGAAAGTCGAAAATAGCACTAAATAAGTAAATCTTTGCCATAGCTTAAATTAATATTATAAAAATTGTATAGTAATGAATTGTTTTGTTTATGTTACAGAAGTAAACAATAATTTGAGAGAAACAAAGTGGACACCCACATACACTCTCTATACTACACCAAAGACGTTTGAAAGTGATGGAAATACGGGGATAAATACTAAATTTGCATATCAATTACAAACACAAAATAATCAACATAGTTCGCAGTTTCCACAAAAAGAAGTGTTCAGTCTGCATTCAGTTGCAAAACCGCTTAATCAGCAAAATCATCAGTGTACCGATAGACCTCCGAATAACGTATCAACAAAAATACTCAACATACGTGCACCGTCATCGTCATTGGCGTCAACGTCGTTGTCGTCAGCGACATCGTCGTTTACAAATTTCGCCATGAATTCCAGCCAATCAACACAAGCTCCGGGCAATCGTATAACATTTACAAGTCAAACGCTTCCTAACGGTACAATAAATATAGGAGGAACGGCGGGTCATCCGTCAGGTTCAACAATCATATCCACTTCCCAACTACCGAATACCACCACCATAAAGACAATAACGTCGAGTGGAGCAGGCGGACAACAGCATCATACACTGCCGCAACAAGTACAGGTACAGCATCATCAAGTACTGCAAAGTGGAGGGCAACCAGGGGTGACGGGACAACCGTCACAACAACACCACAATGCGGCTACGCAATCAGTAGGTGCCACACAGACGCAAACCCTAGTTATAAAATCAAATAATGCGGTATCGTTGCCAGCGGGTCTGGTTTCAAGTTCGCCCGGAATAGTAACAATGACCAAAACAATTAATCAGGTATGGCGACCCATAAAAGGCGCCCAACCCGAGTCACAGAAGCACTGTATTTTTGTAAATGATGCCATTAGGGCAATTAGTAGCAGTCAGTGCTCGAGCCTTTTGATCTTCTTCTGTTCAAGAAACGTATTGTACAATAGAAATTTATTATATTAGCTTATCACAACAGTTGTCAATATTTCGTGTGTCTTATAAATAGTTTGCTTGAAAAGAAGAGTCGAAAGTGTATGCTACAAAATTGGTTTTTGGAAAACTATATAAATCCAATAGCATGAGTATGTTTCAAACAAACGTTTCCTAATTGGCAAATAATTTTTTTATTGGTATTGAGCTGAGTATTCTGAGTAGTCTGCATTTATATACACGGTGCAAAGTTTACTTTCTTAAAATTTATAAATTCTGCTACATTCAAATCATATTCGGATATATGCATAAATGCAACACAAAAAGGAAGTAAATTCTTGTGCTCTTGTTCTTCTTAAACGCTTATTGACTACTGGAAATCTTAAACATTAATACACTAAAATTTTTATTTAATTAAAGTGGCAATAGATAGCATGCTTCATTACACTATTATATACATATATATACACATACATATTTGAGCACTCAATGCTTAATGCTTTAGGTCTTGCTACTGCTTTATCTAAGTAAACTATGTACCTACGTACATGTCAGTAGAATTTTTTACGTTCTGGCTTTTAGCATCTTGCTTTCTGTGCGGGGGTTTAAAATCTTAGAGGTATATTATTGTTGCTGTAATTACTGATTGACAAGGATGGTAAATGTTTTATGTTTTAAATATTTCCTATAGTTTTCGAAATGATTTTCCATGTACATTTGAAATATATCTTGAACTATTCTCGAAAAATTCAAAAATCCTAAAATCAATCTGCATTCTTAAATAACTGGTGAAACGCATAACTGTAGCATGCTGTAGTGTTTTCTTGTTTGAATTTTTATTATTAACCTTACGGTGATCTTATAACAATTAATAATTCCACTGCTTTCTTATTTATATAGGGTAATCAGCAACCTTTGCTCAATTCCATGATTCCGGCGAATGTTGTCGTGGGCATGCGTCCCCCAAATGCGCAGCAACAACAAAAAAATTTGCCGGGGAACACACTAGGACGGGTAGTCATTGGCGGACCGCATATGGTCGGCGCCAGACCTCAAAATCCGGCGGTAAGTTTAAATATTTATAGTTAGACTATACAAACACCCTATACCAAGCACGTAAATGTATTACATAATATTAATATTTATTTTGCATAATACCTATTGTATGTTATACTAATTAATTGAACCTACCTAATATGTACTGTATTTACCCATTTGTAGATAACACTCAGTACACTAGCACCTGGACAAACGCCTGCACTCATTTTAAAAACCGAAAATGGATATCAATTATTGCGTGTTGGCACAGCCACCTCGGGTCCGGTGACACCAACCATTGGCGGCAGTGGCGGCACCAATTCCAATCCGGCACAAATACGTTTGCAAACTGTACCAGCTGCTGTAAGTAGATTTGCAGGGCCTCCCATAGCACTACGTAAAACGATTGTAAGATCATCCACCTCCACAACTACCACTACTACCACCCACCACCACCAACAACATCATCAACAACAGCAGCAAGCAAAACAGCACCAACAACAGGCAACAGCGACGAAACAGATTAAACAAAATGTAATTTACCTAAATTTTGCATATGCAACAGCGCATAGATCTCGTTTTCAGTTTCGAAATCTTGCAAAAAAAAGAAAAAAAAACGAATGTTTTCAATTTCGTGTTAACAGCTCTTCAGCGCGCATTGATGCAATACTTGCACATGGCATACTGCCGTTATCTGCTGTTAAGCATCGTACGGCGAAGAGTTGGGCGCACTCCTCTCCTTTATATTGTTCCTATTTTATGTACACTCTTTTTTGCGATTGAAAATCGTCTTCTTAGATGTTAATTTATTTTCCAAACAGTTTAGTTGTTTATACTTCTATTTGATTACATATGCATAAATATATGGTAAAAAAAAGCAATTACACGCATCGTAGTATGGGCTGTTTAGTTTGCGCCATTTTTTAATGTATATGGAGTTCTTTAATTCTTTAGCATAGCTGAAAAAAGAAGCAAGATTTATTAAATTTTTTCTGACCTCTTATTATATTCAAAACTTTAGCAGCAGTCTGCTTATCGGTAATAGTGAGACCTGTTGAAGTTGGCATACCAACAATTTCTGACAGTTTTGGAATATAATACGTGTTTTTAATTTGCATTAAATGGAATATCTACGTAGATTCTTCTTTTAAATACCTTGCATGAAATCATTTTCTGCTGTTATTTAATTTATTTATGAGGGTTAAGTACATACTTAATATAACTATATGTTTTCGAATTAGATTGTATAGAAATTTCATTGGTTTACAATTTACAGGCACTTTGAAGCGTCTTCCGATTTCCTTTATATGCGACGAATTGATGTAATAGTTTCTTATATAAACGGTTTAGTAACCGCGAAAAAATATTTTTAATGCTTATTGTTGCGCTGAAGAGAAATCGATTGCTCCTGACGCAACACTTAGCTCATTCTTTATTTAGTCTTAAACTCCTATATACATTTTTTTTTTAGTTACATTTTGTTGATTTACTGTTTCTTCCTGTCATTGCCTTGGAGAATGTCTACGGCACTGTAACTTTGTAACTAAAGTATTTGTATTGAGTTGTACAATTTGCTTAATTAATTTGTAATTTGCTGAAATTTTATTTCTTTTAACTGCCTTATATACACATATGTACGGTTATATTGCTGTTGTTAAAAGAAATGTATGTATTTTATTTGATGCCTGCTCTGTAAATGTAATTTTGACATACATAGTTAGAAATTAAATCCTAACGGGCTTTGAAATATAAGTTAACTGCTATAATTTATTGAGAAAAAAAAACTACTTACGTAAACGTTGATTGTTGGTTTTGCAATATTTTCCCTCTAATTTCATAAATTAATTCTTTTTGTTTTTTTTTTTTTAACATATTCTCATTTCAAAACTTTGTGTTCTAATTACAATGAACTGTTGTGTTGTGTCAAGTACATGCTTATGTACATAATTATTGTAAAGTAAGTAATTAATTCTTTATTTGTTGCATCTGCAGTCCATGGCAGTATCCTCGTCTACGTCTAATAATATTGTTGTGAACTCAGTTGCATCGAGTACTGCTGGCCCGCATCACACGTACACGTCGCAGGCGAATATCACGTTGCAACAGCCACACCATCAGACTGCACTGCAACACCAACAACAGCAAACACATCTACAGTCGCAGCATCAGCAACAGTTACATCAGCAGACGCAACATCTGCTACCACAACCGCAGATAACACAAATTCAAACAATTCCAGCACAGCATTCAGCCGGTGCGACCGCCTCCACGGGCACTTCGAACACAACGACCATGAGTAATAACCATAGCACCGTGTCCACGGCCAGTGCCGGCACGGTGACGGGGACAACTAATGCGACGACCACGCAAAGTGCGGCGCAAGGTAATACCAAAGAGAAATGTCGCAAATTCCTAGCGAACCTGATCGATTTGGCGACGCGTGAACCCAAACCGGTGGAGAAGAATGTACGCAATCTCATACAGGAATTGGTGAATGCCAATGTGGAGCCGGAGGAGTTTTGCGATCGACTGGAACGTCTATTGAACGCCAGTCCGCAGCCGTGTCTAATCGGCTTTTTAAAGGTTAGTTTGCAACCGGTTATTGCTTACTTTGTTATTAAAATTTTACTTTCCCTAAATAATTATATATTGTATATTAATATTAATATAATTTGATTTGATTTGCAGAAAAGCTTACCATTGCTACGTCAGGCGCTATTTACCCGTGAACTTGTAATAGAGGGTATTAAACCGCCGCCGCAACACGTTGCCGGTTTGACAACGTTGCAACAGTTTCCAGTAAGCTTACAATTTAATCTTTGTCCAGCTTTCGCACATTTACAAATAATATATTTTAAATTTGCAGAAAATACAAGCGCAAATTCGTCCAATAAGTCAAAATCAAACGACGACTATTGGCCAAACGCAAGTACGAATGATTTCTCCTATCGGCCCGGGTGGACCACGTCCCATAGGGCATACCACGATTACCAAACAGCAGGGCGGTATCCGTATACAGGGACCCACGAACGGACCACGTCTTGTTAATGCCCAAATACGCGGCCCCATTCCAGCATCCATACAGCAGGCAAACGCTCAACTGCCCTCCACGCCGACGCAAGCGGTAAGTCATGCCATCTTGCTTGAAAACACACAATTGTACGAAACATTTCTTCTTCTCCACAGAGCATTGTGCATATACGCGCACCAACAGTAACGCAAATAAGCCGCCCAACAACAGTACAGATACGTACGGCTAAGGGCAAAACTGCGCCATCGGGTATAACACACGTCAAAGTTGGACAAACACAAATAAAGGCGATCTCGTCGCCGGTACCGTCACTCATCGCAACGAATCAACCGCCCTCCCTAACAGCTATATCCAATAGTTTACCACCTTCGTCGACACCATCTCTCTCCGCTGTATCTACAATACTATCCACCATTAATTCCGTGGCTACCTATTCGAATGCAAACAGTGGAACATCGTTGCCAACGCCGTCATTGCCTACCGTGCAACTGCCTCCCAACCTAATGCACCACAGCAGCAGTCACCTGAGCAGCCATGCTGCCACTATTGCCGGTATTGGTGAGAGCATAAGAATTGTGGAACCTAAACTGGAGAATGTCATCAAGCAAGAAAAGATTATACCTATCACACCGATGGCGAATAAGACAACAACTAAATCTGGTGCTGCGTCCGCTAGTAAAGCGTCGAGCAAAAAGAAGAAAGAACAGTTGGATAAAGAGAAAGAGGAGAAAGCAAATGCTTCGGGTGCAGCCGCTACAGCAGCAATGTCTTCATTCTACCAACAACCCTCTATATCGATGTCATCTTCGGTGTATGGCGACGACGATATAAACGATGTGGCCGCCATGGGCGGTGTTAATTTGGCCGAGGAGTCGCAACGCATACTCGGCTGCACTGAAAACATCGGCACACAGATACGCTCGTGCAAAGACGAAGTATTTCTGCATTTGCCAGCGCTGCAGGCGCGCATCCGTGCGATGGTAATGGAGCGTGGCCTAGAAGAACCATCGCAAGATGTGGCGGTCTTGATATCGCATGCGTGTCAAGAGCGTCTGAAAAATGTCGTCGAGAAATTGGCTGTGATAGCAGAGCATCGGATCGATGTAATTAAGGTACTAGCACGATACTTTAGTCTTTAGCATTTGAATTAATACTTAATTGTGTAATTTGAATGCTTCAGCTGGACCCACGTTACGAAGTCACAAAAGATGTGCGCGGCCAAATCAAATTCCTCGAGGAATTGGACAAAGCCGAACAAAAGCGACACGAAGAGCTCGAGCGTGAAATGCTGCTGCGCGCGGCCAAGTCGCGTTCGAAAATTGAGGATCCCGAGCAAGCGAAAATGAAAGCGAGGGTAATTTATCCATCCTAAAGCTAAACTTACAACACTCAAATAAACTAAATGCATTTTTTGAACACGTTTTACAGGCGAAAGAAATGCAGCGCGCTGAAATGGAGGAACTGCGACAAAGGGACGCCAACATGACGGCGTTGCAGGCCATCGGCCCACGCAAAAAAATCAAACTGGATGGCGACGCAACAGGCGCCAGCACGGTAAGTAACAAACAAAATGCCTATAACAATGGTAATGGTAGAAAAAAATAAACATAAATGTAAAAAATTGCAGAATTCGAACGCCAGCGGTGCTTTGGGCGGTGCAAGTGTGCCGTCGGTGCCACTACGGCCACGCATCAAACGTGTAAATCTACGCGATATGCTATTCTTTATGGAACAGGAGCGCGAAACATGCCGAAGCCAAATGTTATATAAGGCATATCTTAAGTGATCGACTTTGTGCAACAGCTAAATGGCGGAAAACAACATACTATACACATATATAGCATGTGATCTTTCTGAACATGGTGTAATGAAACATTACATCATCAACTACAGTCATATTTCATACTTTTATTTTATAAATTTCTTTGTACATTTATTGTAACACTGCAGCACGCTGATTTCAACAATTGCATATAATTTTCAAATCTATTGCTACTTGTATGTATACATAATATATATATATAATATTTATATTTTTTTAAATATTTGCTTTGCCGTTTCGCAGCACGTCAAAGTGCTACCTTAGTTGCATTATATACACACAAAAAGTTTACTAAAATTTTGCAATTTGGCGGGTAATGACCAAGAATCAGCAGTTAGTTGGGAAGGATTATTGCAATATTTTGTTACTAACACTAATTTGTTATAAATATTTTTTTGAAAATTTATTTTTTTTTTTAACAAAAAAAAAAACTTTTTTTTAACATCATTTAACGACCCACATAACCTATTTTTTTATCATTGATTTATTTAATTAGAAAAAAGTAATAAATTGGAATTGCAACTCGTATGCACGAACATGAAGTGGAATTTGCAAAAAGTGTTCACTATTTTAGAGTGAATTGTAAAAATAGCATTAACGAATGATGAAGGCAATTTCTATTATTATTACTATTATTATTATTATTATTTTTTAAGCAATTTGTGCTCTTAAACTTAAAAAAATCTATTGCTTCAAACAATTTGTAAACAACTAATTTCTCTTTAAGTATATAATTCGTATTAAAGCACGAAGAGTAAGTAAGCTTAGACAGAAGACGTTGCATTAATTAATTAAAAAACCAAAAAAAAAAACAAAACAATACATCTATAAAAAAAAAATATGGCCTTATAAATTTAGGTTAATAACAAGCAAATTTTGTACATTTTGTTCATGCCGTTTAGAAGTGGTTTTCTATTGTTTTCTCTATAAACACGTTGTTAATTACAGAAAAAGTAAAATACATACAACTAAACCTTATTTTTAGTGTATAAATTTTCATATAGAAATGGTATTTTGTAGGCGCGAAGTGTAAAAAAAAAACAAAAAAACAAAAACAAAAACTGAAGGTATGGCATGCAACTTTGTTTTTTGTACACAACCAGCGTGAATGACATAATGCAGCGCCGGCGAGCAGACAGTTTGCGCAGCAAAGTGACATGAGTGATGAGAAATTTTGTAAAAAAGTTAGCGAAGAACAACAAATCGGGCTGTAACACAAAGTAGAAATGTAGAGAGAAATGAATATTTGTGCGCTTAAATTTTAGATTTCCTTAATACCTAAACTAAGTTATAAATATTTATACACTTATTTCGCGCTACTTGATTTTCTTTTTCTTTTTTGTTCAATTAATATAAATAATTACAATATCTGCATATAAGTTGTAGTAATTGGAATACAACAAATAAGCAGTCAATATTTTTGTAGCTTTGCTGCCAAACTTAGAGCACAGTAGCTTCGCGTGGTTCCAGTTAGAACGGTTCAAAACCAACCTTAAGATTTAAGTGCGGACACTTAGCGTTAAGTAGAATATTCATAGAAATTTGTATATTTGTAAGTCATTGTGGCCACGGCGTCAAACGAAAACGAGTTCTTTTTAAGCGTCTAAAAATGAAAGAAAGAAAGAAAGAAAGGAAGAAAACAAAAACAAAAACAAAGTAAATTTAAATAAATAAAAATTAAGTATTAAGATTTAAACATTAGCAGGCAGTTAAAAATTTTTTAGCATAAGCGAAAACTCTAACCGTTAAAACTATTGATAGAGCGAAAAACAAAAGCAAAGAACACAGAAGAAAGAAGAAAGAAGAAAGGAAAAAATAAAACAATAGAAAATTGCATAGTATGAAACAGCTTATTGTAGTCTCATTTGCGAAGGCATTATTATTACTATTATTATTAAATTTTAATATGGACAAACCGTGAACCCAAAAATAGCAAATATCTAAGATAAATAAATCGACTAACAAACCAATCAAACACCAACAATGCATACATACATACATTAATGAATAAATAATTAACATAGTGTGAATACAAAAAGCAAATAACAATGCTGGCGACTACCGTTAGAGAATCCAACTAAAATAGTAGTTTATTATAATACAAAAAAATTAAAAAATTAAAATATGTAAATGTACGTAAATTAAGTTAATTTTTATGATTTTGTAATACCACAAATAATACTTGCAGTTAAAAAGTTATCAAGTTCTTTTGTATAATGTAAAAAAAAAGAAGACAAAAACAAAACAAACGTTGAATATACAAAATGGCAATTAATGAAAAAAAAGCGAAAATACAGTTTAACATTAAACAAAATTTTAATGCTGGCTAAAACTTAGTTTTAACTATTGTATATTACAATGAAATTGTGTAGTTATAAATGAATAAATTAAAGTAATTTATATAACAAAAACAAACAAACCGGAAGTATGAAAGCAAACGAAATAGAACCTATCACACAAAAAAAAAAAAAAAATAGTTGCGAGATGAAACTGAAAGACATGATAGTAAAATACAAGCGTTGACAACAACACTACCAAATACATACATACATATGGATTACTTGAGACGCAACAAGACCGTAACACCAAACCAAACATTACAACAATTATTAGACTAATTTCGGAATGAAGTAGGTGAGCACACAACGTTGTACCCAAGCAAGAGCATTAAAAATAAAAAAGGCAAATCCGTATTTATACCACACTCCTGCAAGAGACCACCAAAAACTTTTTGTCGAAACTTTCTTTCCGACCTTAAAAAATAAGCATTTGGTATATGGACACCAAAACACGAGTTGGAAAACAAATGTAGGTTATGTATAACAATTAGTTGAAACGTTTATTCAGACGCCGTCTTAATTTAGACAATTAGCAAATTGTCTGCCCTATGCGTAGCGTGAAACATTGCTAATTGACTAAATTAAGAAAGTGTATGTTTGACTTATTTTTGAATTTTTTTCATTTCATTTTTTGGGCCCGATAAAATTTATTTTGTTTTCTGTTTCGCCATGAAAGATTTTAAGAAATTTCGTTTTTCTTTTCTACAACCGAAAATTTTTCTTCATACTCGTATATGTAAAGTATAATATGCAATTATGAAAGCGGAATATCCTCATTTTGCGTTTTGAACCATTAGCGGGTTTTTTTCTGACCGACACATTTTTTACACTGTACTAAAGTTTCATGCAAATCAAAGCTAAATTATTTGTAGAACACCAAATAAAGCAGCATTTATCATTGATATCGTCTTTAAATGATCAAAATCGACCTGTGTAACCGTGATTAAAACAAAAAGTCGTCTGGAAGAAAGCAAGGTATAAACATTTCTCACTTCACTTCACTTCTTTTATACTGTGCAGCTTTCGCAAAACTGAGGTTGAAACATTTCGGATCTTATACCTTCAGTCATCCAGGCGAATTAGTTGGAATCGAAATTAGTCGCCTCAGATTTGTGATAAACTCAAACCGATTTGTCGGAGGATGGCTCGATTCCATCTTTAGAAGTTCACTTGTATCAAAAAGGATCGGTTTACAACTGTTCAAGTGTAATCTCCATGGACTTCGATGCGTGGTTCATTCTCAATAGCTAACATAATGAAAATCTTACATTTGCTTTTCAAAAATTTGATAACTTATTTTTTAAATTCAGTATTTCCTCAATGGAGTTCTAAAACCATATAGCTGCGTCTAGGATGACCAGCATGATTACAGCGAACGATATAACGAAAATATCAAATATAGGCTTTCAAAATTTTCACAAAATTTCACATTCAGAAAAATATTGATACGTAGCTAATGAATTTCAGTTCAAAAATGCGTATTTCCGGAAAATTATTTCGAAAGATGGTTCAAAAGTATGCATTATTGTAGTGACCAGCATAAGGAATATTTTGAAAAGCAACGAAAGCGTTCTAGAAGATCCAGAAATATACCTGGACAGTTAATGAAATTTGACATTACTCATATGCAAAATATTCACAAAAAATAAAACAAAATATTTAACAGAAAATTCACTAATAATACCCGTTTAGCGTTTACAACTCAACTCCACTTCACTTTAAATTTTACAATTTGGTATTATCAGTAACAACTGAACATGTGAAAAAAATTAAGTTGAGTTGTCAAAGAGTTTGCAACATTTTTGTGGTATTACATTTACAACCCTTGCTACCCTTGCTACCCTTGCTACCCTTGCTGCGATTGCCCACAAGATGTACAAATATGTAGAAAAAACAAGGTCACATCAATTTGGGAGATACTGTAGTTCTACGTACTCATCTGAGGAAATTTTTGGAGGAAAAAGTTCCTTTATCTGATTTAGCAATAGGCAATGTGCTCATTATTAAAATGAAAGCGACTTATGAATCTGTCAAAAGAAAATTATTAGAAAGCCATTAGGTGTTTGAAAGTTCCAACTGACATGTGGAAGTTGAGTTGTTTCAATTTCAATTCCACTGAGTCGACTTGTAAACCGCAATATTTTGTTGTTACATAATTAATAATAGCTATTTTTTTAAATAAACTCAAGCAAAATAAATATTACATCAATTGACATGAGAAGTTTAAAAATTTGTTGCAGCAAAATTAGCTGAAATCCAATCTTGTGTTTCTATATTTCTCTTATATTTTCTTTTTAAATCTGATAACTTGATCAAAATCTTCATCTACTTCTATATTTAATTTAAGAACAGAAGACCCTAAGTTTTATTTTTAATCAATAAAGCAAGTTTACTTTGCATTAATATGTATATAGATGCATAATCGTATACATATGGCAGATATGTATATATATATGTTTATATTCAATACACTTTATTTTATATTTACATTATGAACATATTTAACACAGAATTTATTTTAAAGCGACTGGAAATTAAAATGAAATATAATATCGGAAAAAAAAGAATTATTAAATTAACAAAAGGATAACTTCAGTTAAAGCAAATTGGTATACACACACCTGCAAACATTCATGCATTGATCCTACATCCATATTTGAAATAGTTTAAATATGATAGCAGAAAGGAAAAAATTACAAAGCATTGAAGGATATGTAAATAGTAAATCCTACAAACAGCACACACAAGAGTTTCAAATAACAAATAAAAATAAAATTAAATTAAATAAAAGTAAAGAACAATGAAAAAATATTGGTTGAAATAAAAATATGCAAAAAATAATTTAAACTTTTTTGATTCACTATATAGTGCGCCCATCCATATAGGCCCATCCATTCAACTCTCGTACGTTAGAATAATGTGAAACGACGAACTATAGAGTGAAATTCACGCATTGAAACAACTCGTCCACGGTGGCAACTTCGTCTTAATTCAGCTCTGTTTCAGCTACTTCAATTTTTTTCCGCTACCGACAAACGACTCTCGTTCGATTGCTATACCTAACGCTTCATACGGTTCGAGATAAGTTCATCGCTTCGTTTTTTTATCTCACCGAACACTTCAATTGGATATGATCAACGTCTACATCTCGGTTCCATGTAAGGCCCAAAGTTTTAATTTTGTACGACGAGAGACGCCTTAACTTCTGCACTGTATACTCCAAATCAGAACTTATAAAGTCGGATATTTTAACTGTGTCAAAAAATGTTCCTTTTGGCAAATGGAACCAACGCCCATTTTGCTACTGCTGGTGTTACTAATAGAGACTTAAATCAATGTGTGGAAATAAATCTAAAACGATTTACAAAGGCCTCAGAACTTTTTTCTTATCTTTCTTTGAACAGAGGGTGCAAATGTGTGTAATAATGGTATCACAATTTGAGTTTTATACATTTGCCCTCTTTTTGAACTTTCGATACAGTCAGCTTCTTATATTAATTGAGAATTTGCACTTCCGTGGAGAGGTTGTGGAGACGGTTTTCTATCAAATGAATATAAGAAAACAATCAAGAGCTTCTTCGAAGGCCTATCATTACTGTTTCACATAATATAACATTATAATTTCTCATATTATTTGGATAGTAGTTAAACAAATATATACACTGCGAAATGACTTAAAATTTTATATACAAATACAAACACAATATTTATTTGTATTTATATATTTGTATTAATATTTTAGAAATATTTCATCAAACTTTGCTTATGCCTTCCACCCATATTAATCAATAATACTCTCTATGTAAAATTGTCAAGCAACCAATCCCTGCAAACTAATGCTAAAGTGACGTCAATAAAATAAGTATGCGTCAAAAACATTGACAGTCGCTAACAAAACGCGATGGGTCGTAAGAATTCTTTCTTTTATTACCATGTAGCTGTTTAAAGAAATAAAAAAACCGAGTTGTTTAGTTTTCAATTATTTTATTTTTCAGTTTATTTCATTATCAACTTCTCTTTAAATAGTAATAACAAAATTAACCAATTTAGCGCAACAATTTACGTTGGATAAGGTGTTTTGTTTTTGGTTTCTTTTGCTATTTTATATTTATTTGTTTTAGTGACTCCTACAGCATTCGCTTTTTGGATGATAATTTTCATTGTATTTAATTATTTTGCTACTATTAACATGCCATTTTTCTTTTTTAATAATAAATTTTATTATATTCTCATGTACTTTGGGAGCTCTAAAAAATATATATCCTAGTAATGTATCTTAAAGTGGTTTGATTTCAAACAAATTATTGAAATGCAGTGAAACCTACAAACTTATTCTTCCAATACTATTTTAACGTTTATCTATAACGTTGTTGTTGTTTTTCATGTAGAAGCTGCAGCGCCTAAATGTGCGCAACGTTTTTGGAATTAAAATTATGAAATCGATATTTTTGTAACATTTTAATGTAATGCTAAAGGTATGCATTATGTATGCATGCATTAGTAAGCAAAACGGTAATGGCTGTATTAATAAATGGAAGTGTGTAGATCAAAAAACTTGTAATTAATATTATATAAAATATCTCTAATATATTGTACCTAAAAAATATGTTGCCAATATAAAATTATCTTAACTTCGTAATCGCAACCTCAATTATACAAAATTCAGCAATTAAAATTTTTTTCGGAATTTTTCAAAATTTTTTGAAATTATTAAATTTTCAAAATCCCTTTTAGCGATGCTTGACAATCAAACACCGATCAACAAACGAAGATATATGCAAATCATATTTTGGTTAATAAATTTTTTTGAAATATGCCGTTATATAAATTTTGATCGATTGCAAATTTAATTAAACAAAAGTTAGCATTTTTCCAAAAATTTTCTAAATGTTCAAAATTTCAAAATCCCACAGTAACAGGATTTGACATGAAACAAACCAATTAGATGTATTTAATACATATTTCCGGTGTTACAAATTTTCGAAATATGCCGCTATTAAAATTTCATAAATGTTTCACTTAATCATAGTATGCTTTCGGGCGCCACAGCACTCTTTTTTTTTTTAAAACATTGCCATTGCTAAAACATCATTATCGCGTTCGTTAAATCGAACAAGTGCTCAATAATTGAATATTTTACTATT
Organism: Bactrocera minax; assembly: GCA_021498325.1. NCBI lineage: Eukaryota > Metazoa > Arthropoda > Insecta > Diptera > Tephritidae > Bactrocera > Bactrocera minax. The sequence goes on from JAKEEE010000001.1 coordinate 8,868,704, forward strand.
TTTTAGTTTGTTTTTAAGTTAATATTTAGCAAACTTTTGAAGCTTAGCACTACTACCAATATCTATATGTATGTATGTAGGTATATACGCAACTACGCGTATGGCGTTAGTAATTATCAGTTATACTACTCTGCTAAATTATTGTACAGTGTCTTTTAAAAATGCTCCAGCATCTAACGATATACATTTTCACACGCAATCTGGCAACTATGGTAACCAAAAGTAAACTAGAAGGTTAACAGTTAAAACAGCAGGGTCACAATCGTGGGTGCTTGCCGCAAAGTTAAAAATATTCAAACATTAAAATTATGACGGAATATCTTCAAAATTACGAAATTTAAACACTTTCAGTACACTCGTTGTCAGCGATTGCCGTATCCGTTATCCGTTATCCGTTTCCCGAACTCCTAACTCCCCTTTCCTTTTCTACTCAGAGCGTTTTGTTTTTTTTTTTGTTTTTTGGTTTTTAGCATTAACTTATATATGTATGTACGCGTACGTATGTTAGTTCATATGTATGATTTGTCGGTGTATATGTTGATTTGTGTGCATATATGTGTGTGCTTCGTTGTTGCTGTAGTGAGTGCGGCTGCGTTGTGGGGCGCCTAAATTGCTGCTACTGCAGTTTCTGCTGTTGCTGCCTTACTTCCGTCACTCGTTTATTTTCAAGTGCCATTTTCTTGCACCAAATTGAAATACGATGCCGCGCTAAAGTTGAATAGTTCAAAATCATATCTACAAGAAACAAAAAACAAAGAGTTATTGAATGAAAGCACTGATTGTTTGGCTAATTGATTATAATAGCTGGTATTAAAAGTAACTCTTACGACCAAGTAACTACCCAAATAGCAATAGATTTGAATATATTGATACTGGCTACCTTGCGAACTTCTACAAACTCGATCGGTGTCCACCGTTATATAAGGTAGTTGTTGTAAAAGAGCGTCAGAAAATAAATCCATATGATTCATAGTTGGATCAAAATTTCAAAAGACAAATTTATAAATATCAGAGCTGCGGGAGAATTGGTTCGTGAGATATAGAATTTTGAGCGACTGACACAAGTTTTGGATTTTTGGGAAAAAATTAATAAAATGGGCAAAAAAAACCCTTCTGATGTCAAAAAGATTCTTGAATATTGTTCAAATTTGGTAAATTCCGTACAGGGAATATGATAAGAACACTAAGAAAGTACTCAAAAATATTTTGGATAATCTTGCAATGAAGTTGATCGAGATAGCTCATAACTGCTGTGAAACAACAACGATCAGTCCAATCGAATGGCAAAGTTATGGCGTCTATATTCTGTAATTTTCAATTCCATCTTGAAATGGAAAAATCACCAACAACGATTATTATATAGTATTGTTCCAACGTTTGAAGGGCGTTCGCGGAAAAACGGCTTCGTTAAATTAACTATACTCAATAAAGGTCTTACACAATTTGTGTCCCAAGTTTGGAAGAGAAGTATAGAGGCAACCGAAAATAAGGAAATGATATCTAAAGGCGTTTTAAAAACCTGTGAAGCCTTCAAAGCCGTAAATATGACTACGGGAATCTTCCCGGTCCTCCACTTGGAAGCAGTCATATGATTCACTACATATCCATTTTTTAGCGTATTATTTGCGCAACGCTGAAAACTTGGCAGATAGGCGTACAATGACAGTAGCTTAATAAAGTTTGTAGTCAATTTTTCCAGCGACATAACATACTATTTGATCGACTTAATATGTTTTATAAATATGCATACTGAGAGACCTGTAGCTTAATCTTCAATTTTGAACTAATCGACTAGCTCTTTGAGCAATAATCGCCGTAAACAATACCTGTCTGAATAAGGAAGTTCTGACCATTTAAAGGATAACAGCAAAATTGAAGCTGTTGAAAGATTCAAGGGGATTCTTGAAGTAAGTGAAAAAAAAAACCTAGCCGATATAGATCTCAAATTAATACTAGGAAATTTCACATGAGACAACTTCACTTATACTCTAATGAGATTAATAACTTAAGATTCCACCAAATCCATAAATCTCTATAGCATATATATTTTGATGGAACTGAAATTTCGTAGTCCGTATAGAGTAAACACGCAGTATTGTTTTTAGTGAGGTTTTTAACCTTTCCTTCCTTCTAATGCAACAGTCTAAACTTATATTGACTTTACACAAAGGTTCCCACTCCTTGTGGTTATGGGAAAATTTAGCAAGAAACAGGATTTACAAAGCATGGAGATAGAAACATCATTTCGTTTATCTAATATAGGCCATTTACTCACTTATAATATTGATACAGTCCTTGCATTTCTTTTGGCGACAACTTTGAGTAGAACGATTGCAGCAACTCCTGTGTATTCTTGCCTCTGCCCGCATTGCGCCACTCCGGTGCTATGACACGCGTTAAACCAGTCTTGTTAATGAGATATAATTGATCTTCGTCGAGTGTGTCGAACTTCATGATCACATCGAAATTGATAAGACAAGGCGTGCAGAACATCGTCGACGAGACGAAATGCATGTCCATTTGAACGTTGCCATGCTTAATTTGATCCAAAAGCCAACGCACAAATTCCGGGAATGTTGGATATCGGGGTGAGTTCATATCAAAATTCTGTGAAGCGAAAGGGAAGAATTTAATATGAGCATTAAATGAGAATTAGGTAGATATTAAGTGTATATATGTATGTTAGTAGACTGCTAGGCAGACAATTACACTGTGGTTGTATGTATGGGAGTATGTATGGAAATTTATATATTAGCTAAAACACTGTAAAAATGTTCAAAAATATATATATAAATTTTCATATCTACCTACAGTTACATAGTTACGTACCTACATATACATATTTACATATATTTTTTGTAGTCGAACGCGTGCCTACTCACTTTGCTGCGATATTTGCGCACAATGCGCCGCCCCAGCTTGTCGTGATAGGAATGCGGTATGGCGAATACCATCTTATCGCGATATGCACTCAATAGCCTCTCGAATGGATGGCGTGCTATCATGAATGTAGTCGAGTCATTTTGTGCTTCTCGCAGCTGAAAAACAACAAAAACAATCAAATTTAAATATAATCGAAGCAAATATCTTTGTCTACATATATATGTGTGTGTGTGTGTGTGTGTGTGAATGTAGGTGCAAGTGTATGGGTAAAGTGTTGTCAGAGGTAATTTATTGTAAAATAACGCCCTTTAACTGATAGACTCTTGTTTACCGTTACACAAGGATACGTGAATAACAAATTAGTAAATAGCATGTTGTATGTGCGTATGTTTGTATGCATCGAGTGCCGAAAAGAGGACAACACTCTTAAAGAAATTACTCATGTAAGTAAATGAATGGTCATGAGGAAGATATATGTACGTCAATTAATATTGAAAAACGGTAACTAATATTTCCATAAATAGTTGAACAAGCATACTAAAAATAAACATTTGTTCAAATTTAGTTTAAGAGATTAGGTCAGTCAAGGATTTTCAAAAAATCACAATTATAACTTTTTTAGTTTAAAATATACTTTAGGATCCCAAAAACATTATTCAACTGGTGAAAAAAAAATTATTAACAAAAAAAATTCTCTAAATTCAATCCGCTAAAAATAAATAAACTTTTCATGCATTTGCATTTTCCTCGGAATTGCATTTTTCAAATCGAGCGACGATGGTGTTGTAACTGTATTATCTAGTAAACTTAGTATAATTTTTTAGTTCTTATTTTCCGCTGATTTTTCGGTCACCTTTTTTTCGTAGTGCGAATTTTTGCGAAAAAATTATCTAAAGCTGAAAGTGCATTTCCTTTACTTTGTTTCAGAAAGCACGAGTTCGTAGAACAATCGTCGTCAGTCGACACCCTCTTGAAAAAGGTGATTCCGAAGATCGACCCAGCGGCCGCCATTTTGTATCAAAATATCAATATAAAAACTATTTTATACACTCAAATACATATTAAATAAAGCCTGAAAAAATAAAATTCATTCCTTTTTCGTTCCCCCCAGAAAAATTTGTCAAAGTTAGACCATTTTTAGGGCTCTAGAATGACTAAATGAATTAATAAAAAATTTTCTTTAGTTTTTCATACTATCTATAAATATAAACGATTAAGTATTTATATAATCGTTTCACAATTTTTCACAAATTTTTATTATCCCACATTATTTGCTGCTTCTTTGCAAGAGTATTCATTAGCTATTGCAGTGAGAAGACCGAAAAACCATTTTTACTGAATTTTTGATGGTTTCACAAGCAAATCAGTCACATCGGATGACCAAACAAAGTGATAGGTTAAAGTTGAGGTTAAATCATCCTTAAAAAGAAAGAACGATTTGTTTCGATATCATTATTCATTATTCGCCATTTTTAGTAACGACAAGTGCTTAATATTTTTTGTAACAAGAATTTAAAAAAATTAACTTGGAGCGGCCCTCAAGACTAATATCTATGTAGCCTTTCTTGAGATAAGACCACAAACTTCAAAAAAAGTACTTAGTTTTTTTTTTTTTTTTAAATTTTATAAAGAAACCTGTATTTGTAACACCCTGTATCCATAAATGAAACGAAATTAATCACCTACCTTCTCAATACTAAGACGTGGATAACGTTCCCTAGCCAAAGTCAGGAACACTTCTTTGGTTCGTTGTAGGAATTCCGGCGAATAACCAGCTAATATATTAAAATTGTACATCCATGATGAGGAGCCGGCTTTGAACACATTACACCTGCAAATATTCGTTGTATTATATAAATATATATATTATATATATAGATTTAGTTTAAGCTCACTAACCATATGATGTGATATTTTTTATTGACTAAAAACTCCCAAGCGTTGGGCTTGTGCCATGTGTCGTTACCTAGGAGAAGGAAAGGAAGATTTAAGTATATTAAAATAACCACGAATACTAAATTAAATATTTCTAAAATTGAGTTTTTGAAAAACGAAAACGCTATAGCAAAGGAAATTTTATACTAAGACTTTTCATGCCTTTTGACTTGCACGAGTTGCACTCGAACTCAATATATGATATTACTTAGATTAGATAATCGATTGATAATTATGAGATTAAAAAATATTTATATTTATGTTTATATGTTTTATGCTTAGACATTTAGAGACCCAAATTCTTGGATAATTTTTTATAGATATACTGAGAGTATAGGTCCCTTTTTCAGAGGTATATAATTTCTTAGAGGGATCTCGACAACCATAAATTTTGTGGGTTTTATGTAAAATAAAAACATACCCCTAAAAGCACCATTTGTTTGGGTTTAAATATATCAATTTAGATCAAGGTTGCTTATTAACTTTAATTAACGGTGCCGCTGGCCAACAAAATTATAACAACATACTTTTTGAAATGATAAAAATATTTAGAACCAAAGCTGAAAGCTAAACATGAAGCCAAATGCAGTTTCTGGAAACATTGCTTTTTAGCACTAAGGGGTTACTGAATTAAGGGATTACTTCGCATTAGCGTTTAGTCACATGAAAGCATATGAAATTCGGTATATATTATAATCGACATTAAGACAACTCTTTGACCGACTTAATATTGAAAGTGGATCTATCTTGCTTACTTAAATTTCGACCAATTTTATGAGTTTCTTTTAGATGGACGATACATTTTCTAAATCGCATAGAATAAGAAAATAATTCAAGTTATCAATTACAGTTTAATTCCACAAATTTCATCCAAATTATAACAAAGTTAGTAGTTCTTAAAACTTGAAAATGGTGGTTATATCTATGGTCAGTTTCTTAAATATTTAACCACAGAAAAATTTGAAGGACTCAATTGAACTTGATAAGTTCAACATCGACCAGATATTTATGCTCTATCATACCTTAAATTTGATTATTGTGAAGAAATTAAATTAATACTGAGGAATAAGAATTTATATTTAAAAGAGAAACTGAGAGAGAGATTTGTGTTTCGCACTAAATCGAGGACGACGATGGTAGTTGCAGAGTCACTGACAAAAGAGTTATCTGAAATTTTTCAACACACCTATTGTGTAAGGCGACTGGTGTATAGTCACCGGCCTACTTGCTCTGGCTACTAAAACTGGATTTTGTATTCGGTATGGCTACTGATCTATGCGTACTGCAAAATGCTGAAAACATTATTGATTTCATATTTTTGAGTAGCACTGTTTGAAGTATTTGGCAGAAATTTGTATTAGAATTCATGAAGCAGGAAGAAACGGAAAATAATGGGATTGTTTTGTAAATAAATTTTGGAAAATTATTCAAATGGAAATGTTCATAAATAAATACAAATGTCCTTTAAAGACATTTAACGTTTCGATGTCATCGCTAAAAATGACATCGATTTATGTGCTAAGTAGCTTAAGCGGTAATAAAACATGAAAGTGATTTACTTTATTGTTTTTAGTGGTTGGTAGTATAGCGGGAGTCTACAAGATTTGAAACTTTTTAGATAAAAATTCCTACCAGTTATAAAAGGTAAACTTCATGCGGAGTCAAGGCACTAATAATTCGAAAATAAAAATATATTTTCTTTTTAAATTTTTTGTATACAATTAAATACATAATTTCTTAAGTTTTTCTACTTTGCTTAGTTCGCAAATACCTCTGCTTTCGCTGACAATATTGACTCGTCCCAAAATATTCAAAAACCAAAATACGCAGTCGCTTAATATGGCAAAAAAGAAAAAACAAAGAGCTATTGCTATATTTACCCACAACATCTAGTCCGAGTTCGGTGCACTTCTCTTGCAGCAGCTTCCGCCGCAGCTCCATGCGCCTTTCGACGCGCTCCACATCGTTCGGGGCGAGCGTGTGGACGGACTCTTCTGGCAAAACTGGCACGTGTGACTCATTAACATACTAAATGCACAGAAAAAGACCAATATAAAATACGAAACGTTTGTAAAAATGTTTGCAATCAAACGGAATACATGCTAAATACATAATACATGAAATTGTATGTGTTTATAATTAGAAAGTATTATAATACTTAACTACTAACCATATAACACAGCACATACGGCGGCACACTAAAAGGAAATGCATTAAATGTCTGATTTATGGGAAACTCGTTAAGCGTACAAAATGCATTTGGGGGTGTGGTGGGTGTGGGTGGTCGACGGTCGACGGTGCTGGTGGTTGTTTGTATTGATACTTTGAGGTACAAATGTGCACGACGGGGCGTATGAGTAATAAACACGTAGTAAATAATGGGACGCTTGATCGGGTGTGTATGAGAACTAATACTAAGAGCGAGGTATGGCGTGATTTTGACAATTTGTATTAATTATGTATTAATTTTCAATTTATGTAGGTGAGTGCATTGGGTTTAATGGGAATTTTCTCAATTTTGAACGACGACGACGACTAATACTTGCTATATACATTTTACCTTGCTCACTCTAGTTGGTTACATAGCAAATAAATGTTATACTTATGAGAAATAAAAATAAAATCGCTTGTGTTTGGAGTTTTAAAATTTATGTAAATATTTTTGTTTGAGTTTTGATTTTAATATTCACAATGACTGCTGGTTAATTTGCTGATTAGTTGCGCATGCGCAAGTGCACAAACAATGTGTGACACGAAGCGTTAATTAACAGTTGTATATGTGATTGAGTTGCACCAATACAAATGCAATACTAATGTACGTGTGTATATATGCGTGTGTGTGCATGTTGAAAACGTATGCTTCAAATTTTACTTGCAATTTACATACAAACGCGCTTTATTAGTTTACATATGTATGTTTGTATGTATTTATGTATGTTAATGTACATTTGCAAACAAGTATATTTACTTTAGCATATTTGTAAAATTTTTTGCGAGAACTCCCCGTTGCCGCTACCGTTAGATCCTTATTTTTCCCCAGCAATATTACCGGATAACGAAAACTTTGATCACCGAAATGATCGCTGAACTTTGTTGCCTAAAAAATTGTACGATAATATAAAGATTATTGTTGTGATATTATTGTTGCAACATTTGCTAAGTGTGTAAACATTTCATTGTATTGTACTGAATTTTTGCGCAAATGTATGCTTACTCTATGATTTTTTGAAACTTTGGAACATTGCAAAGTAACTGCTGCAAATACAGGCAGGCTTCCAATTTATATTGAAAATTTTTGCACAATAAATTTAGCTAGACTATAAATTTTGATTTTCTCATAAATTACTATACAATACAATTGAAAAAAAATGTGTGTGTTTGCTTTCACAAAAGCCTGAACTATGATAAGAAGCAACATTACGAGCAACAATAACATGTACAACAAAATGTGTTCACGCTGCACGCGCTTAAAATGTCGGCATGAGTGTGTGTGTGTGCGTGCGAAAGTGAACTATTTAGTGGAGAAAAAATGGCGAAAGTGTTGCTTTGAGCGGTACGGGGCGTATGAGTGATATAACGATACACTATTAAAGATGTTTTACAATGCCATTCCTCTACATTGTAATATACATATTCACATATATGACATTTCTATGGTGAAATGTTGTAGGAATTGCGCGGGTTGACTGCCGCAAGCGTATAATTAACATGAATGAACTAAATGTCGTGGGCGCAAATTCAACGAAACGTCTTGTATGGGTACTCAAATCAGCAGTTTGCTAACAAAGCGTCTAATAAAATATTATTGTGTATATTATGGGCAATTAAGTGTCAGTAGCAGCTCATCGTGAGCGCGATTGTTTATTTGTGCTATATACATACATACATATGTTTGTATTGTAGAAATTGTAGTAGCAATATTTTTATATGCAAACATATATTGTTGCTATTCTGCGTTTTATGCCAATAAAATATCAGATACTTTCAAACATGTGGCTTAAGAGTATTACTCTTTATTATGATTTTATACAATAAAAACATAATATCATGAATGTTCTCATAAATTTTAATTTAATTACCAAGTGCTAAGTTCTTATTAAATAATCCTTGGGATATAGAATGTCATCTTTCCGTGAATAACAGAATTTCTTCGGCTGCATTTGTAGTAACACAATTTCACTTTAAGTTGACTTAACGCTATCAGTCAGTAATAGTCAGTATTTATAATATTGTGCAGTAGTTTCCGATCATTAATCCTGTATATCTTATCTTCTGTGTAATTTCTGTGTAAGGAATTACTCCAAATCCATATTGACCACTTAAACCTTAAAGTAAATACTTTTAAAGCTATTTCAGTTTATATTTGCTGCTGAAATGATTTTTGGAAAGAGTAAATTCATAAAGCAGAATATCATTTATTTGTGCATATGTATGTACATAATCGTGGAAAATTTGTCGAAAAGTAATTTATATATTATTTGAAAGGTAGTCTGTATGCGATTTATGTACAAAAGAGCATATTAGCGGAAAATTTTCCGAAAAATATTTAAGCATTAAAGCCACTTTTTATAAGCTATGCTTGGCTTTCACTACTTGGCTATATCACCACAGAACTTCCACGATTTTCTAAACTATTACATTGAGGTACACCACTAGCTTGGTCAGAATGGCAATGGATCTCTCAAAGGCTTCTGACTCCTAACAAGAGGTTTCCGACATGGTTATTTTCTGGCAGCAATTTCTTTATTCCAAAATTGGGGAAGATAACTCGAACGCAAGGACAACATTGTTCATTTACATTCTTTTATAAGAGACTGATAATTTAAAGCCATCAGCCACACTTTTAGTTCTAACTTCTCTATATTGGATAAAGAAACAAGGTGTATGAAGAATGTCTTGGCTTTTACATCATTTTTGACATTCATAAATAGATTCGAAGGAAGTTTCAGACAATCTTGTCTATCTTAGATGCCGTATAAATAATAATTTTGGATAAATTGTATAATACAAGTTTTCAAAAAAATTCTGTGAAAGCTTTAAAGGCATTTTTAAAACGATGATCTGATTGATCTTCATTACAAAACCAACATAGTTCAATCATTTATATTAAACAAACGGATATTGAGTTCCGAAAGAATGCAGTGCGGTACCAGCTGGTGGTAGCGGAGGAGATAGATTATGTGTTTCGTGTTAGCGCCAAACTAGTGAAGTGATAAAACAATTGGCACGATTGGTGAACTCGGTCAAAATCGTTTGGCTGGTTACAGCGCCATTAAAAAAACTCTAAAACACTATCTAAACGAATGCTTAGTTTTCATAATCTATCGACTAAATTGTCTAGCTCAAGGTTTTAACCAAGCCTATACTTCCCTTTCCACTATTGTGCAATTAAATACGCATTATTGGGTTTCATTGCACACATTTCTCTTTCGATATTAAGTGTACTCATAATAAATAAAGTGAAAATCGGCATTAAAAACCCACGTGAAATATAATTTATCATCTCGAACAACCACTTAACGTCAATATTTATTAAATCGAATTCATTCTTCATACTCATATATATGTATACATAATAATACATGTATACAAAAACGACTTTGTACAGAAATTTGTTTATTTACAACAGATATAGATATAGATATGTCAACGTTCACACTCGGATGATTTGTGTGTCATTCGCTTTTCGATTTCCTACATACTTTTCCGCTGGCATCAACCAAGTCACTGAATTGCTTCGACAATATAAATGCTAATTCAAACTCAAATACATTCAGCAAAGTACTGCTGTGAATGCAACAACAACAATAATGACAAAACAACAAAAAGTGGTAAACAAATTTCCAAAGTGGCGTATAAAGCAAAGAAAAGCATTCAAAGCTGCTTATATGTCGACATGCATGACCGCGTGTGTGTGTGTGTGTGTGTGTGTGTGTGTGTGTGTGTGTGTGTGTGTGTGTGTGTGTGAGCGTAGCCAAATGTAATACACAAGTTTATGGCTTTGCCCCTCAATCGCAGCTACTCGCCCAATGTGGTGTAATCGCTGTCGTGGTCACTAGTGCCAGGGTCAAGTGCAAGCAAAGTGACAATAACTCGTTGATATGTCTTCCTCGAATGTGTTTGTGCACATATATGGATGCATTGGTGTATGTGTGTGTATGTGTGTGCACATACTTAGAGGTCCCGGAAGACGAATAGTAAAAAGATGTAGCAGCTTATTTGCATGGACGGATTAGTACGCCAAGTAATGTGTGCTTTGTGTGTGTGCAAGTTTAAGCTAATTAAAAACGATAAACTGTTAGTTTGGTTTAATGAACGGAACTTACTAGTGATTTCTATTATTTTCTTACAAAACACACAGTAACAGTAATTCAACTATTAGCAAGTAGCTGAGTGTACAGTGAATGTAAGAATGCAATTAGATCATGTGCTCTTCGTTTATTTATGAGATAATATTCTTAACTGAGTGTAGCTAAAATGTAGGTTAGATTACCTACTGAACCTTACTTAATGGTGAGAAGAGTAAGTAACTTTTATAAATTTTTTTTTTAGGTACTTCGAGGGGGCTACATTTGTGGCCAGAAGTGACTACCACTCCTATTGTGTAAGGCGACTGGTGTATGCCGCTCTACTTGCTCTGGCTACTATAACAGAATTTTATATTGGGTATGGCTATTGGTTTCAATATATTTGAAAACGCAGATAACATCCCTGAGTTCACATTTTTGAGAGGCACTATCTAAAGTACTTAACAGTGCAGTTCCTATTTCTACAAGATTTCTTAAAATGAAGCTGAAAGAAATGGAATACAAAGATACAATAGACTTTGTAAATTCTTAGAAAATATTTTATAAAGAAAAAGGCGATAATAGTTGTTATTTGAAAAATAATTTTTCATAAATTATTTAAGGAACAACGATTTTTTAGATTAAAGATCAAGTTTGGTAAATTATTTTTTTCAAGGATTTCGTAAATAAATAATAAAGAAGTAAACACATACATACATTTTCTATAAAGATATTCAACGTATTGATATTCCAAAACTCGCTAAATACTGTACTACTCTAGACCGGTTGTCTAAATTTGACATTTCAGTATACTATAATAGGGGATGGTAGCAATATATAATATACCTAAAATGGCAACTAGCTACTAATTTTCAAGCGATTGATGCCTAATTTGTACTAAAATCGCGCTACGAGTACCATTGTAGCCCTATGAAATAAATGCAGTTATGAGAAAAATACATTTAAAGCTTTACTTACTTTAGCTGACTGACACGAACGCAGGGAAATTTTTTGTTCATTATTCTATCAATTGAATAATGTTTTTAGAACCCTAAAATTTTGAAAATCCTAATCCCCTTAATACTTTTAAACTTATACATGTCATATATGTACATATGATGAAATTGCGCACATTTATTTAGGTTGGCCTATTCTTACTTGCACTTCTTATATATGAATATATGTACATATGTACAACGAAAGTTTCAAACACATGAAAATGCGATGATTTCATTTTATGATATTCTTTTGAAAGTCTAATTGCGTGAAAATTTAGCCGTGACTTAATATGACACTCCCGAGTGTAAGCGTAAGTCATTCATATGCGAAAAAATAGAACTGACGTGGTATTGTTAGTTTTGTCCACACAAAGCAATTAAAAATTAATTAATTTGTCTACTCAACAATTGGAAGGCTTTTTGAACAAGATCACGCATGACCAAAAATTTATCAGTTTTAGAAACACTTAATTATAAACATATACACTTGTATACATTTTTATAGATACATAGCTACGTTCGTACCACAATTTATGCCTTCGTGCGCTGTGTAAACAAATACAAATATTTAAGCAAATTTCCTTAAAAGAGTTTTTGAAGTATTGTACATAAATATACATACATATATTATATTTAAAATTATACAAAACCAGAGATGTGAGAAAAAATTTTGCAACGTTATATACATATGTATACATATATAATATAAATACTACATATTTGCGGTAAATAATTTCAGTAATTACTTGGGTTATTATTATTGTCTGTTTCAAGAAAGGCGATCGTTAAGAACTCATTAGCCTTATCCTCCAAACGTTTATTTTATACGAATATTTATTAAATAAACTTATTTTTGTGTACATAAGCGTACCCCAAACTGCTTAAGTAAATATCTATGTGCATAAATTTACAGAAATTGGAAATGTATTTGAATTTATTTTGCACTAGAATTTACACAAATTGTTGTTTATGGCTAAAATATAAATATTTATGAAGGAAAATTACAATTTTTGCTTTGCTCGCTAATTGCAGTCTTCACTTGGAATGGTGAATATAGTCTCGTCTAATTCCTTTGGTAGAATCTCTTATAAAGTAGATATTTTCATTAGGGGACAATAATGAGGCCAGATATTGAAAATTGGGGTTCTTAAAGAACTAAGTAAGAGTTGTGAAGGAAATATTTATACCCTCGATATATGTACAAGTTCTGTATACAGTATGTACAAGCTCTCTCACCTTTGGTGAAAGAAAGAAGATGGACTAATTTGATGGTATCTGCTTACCCGGAGATTTTATAAAAATATAAAAATTTTGATGAGACTGGGAGTACACTATACGGCCCTTTAAACGATAATGTTCAAATATTCGAACACAAATTGCTCTAATTCTGGAAGCAAAGAAACTAAGAAAAGTAGGTTCCGGGGTTCACGTGGTGTGATAATACGGTAATAATAAACCGTTGTAGGTAAAATTCTATTAAAGGAATTTGAACGCATATTGACTGAATGCGTGACAAAGATCATATCTCGTAATTCAGCATGAGAAATTGATAGATAATGGGTATGGCACCGTTATCTTTGGGTTAATATTAATATCTCTTCAAAGTAATTTAAATTCGGTACGTATGATTTCCTATGAATTCCTCTTAACACTGTTCTAATATAGGCTAAAGTTGAAAGCAATTACTTACTAAACATTCAAGGCCGTTCTCAATTCAGCTGTCAAACTAACTGTTAAAGTAAATACTTGAGTTTTATATTATTACATGTTCGTTATAGGTCGAAAAATCACCATGCAATGACGTATGGTAGAATATATATGTACATACATATACATATAAGAATCTGGAAATTTATCACTGAACATCAATTTTAAGTTGAACCACATTTTCTTTGCCAAATCATCTTCTAGTTTAACGAATTTGTAAACTAGAAATATTTCAGAGAAAGAGGGAGAGAGAAGCAGACTCTCTTCATACCATTTTAACTATCATTTATGAGCGCTACAGACGAATGAGTCGTGGTGTTTTTATGCCCATGTGCTAAATGGTTCCAGAATACATCCCTTGCAAGCTCATGCAAGAAACAAACCCTTCATTGGAACGAATTTTTAATGACCGAATTATATATAATAGGAAATGATTAAGTAGTCAATTGGTTCTAAGATATATGATTTGACTACGTCATTGCGGGGTGCGTCAAGTCAGTGACCTGTGTTGTCAAATCAAGTCACAATTGGTCAGTTGGAAACCAATATTCGACACTTTATTGGCGTACTAAGGCCGATAGGCTATAAAAAGCAAACCAAAATTTGACTGACATGATGTTTTTTAAAAGACACAGTCACGTGACCATATTTATCTAATATATTGACGATTTCATTAAATCTTCTGTATTTTATTTCGTAGGGGATTTATATATATTTTTTTAAACACCCTGTTTTAACTTTTAATGAATGCTGCTTAGTTCATAACCAAATCTACTTCCATAAAATAATACATCTCGATATAAATTTACATAGACTACGTTTTCTACATTTTATAACCGCTTCAGGTCATTCATTATATTTACAAAGTTTTACAAAGTTTTACGAAGCTATTGATCATATATCCTCATAAAAATGTTATTGAGTCTATATCTAATACATTTCTCGGTATTAACACATTGCATGAGTTCTAAGGATATGTTTTTTGAAAAAGTATGAAAACTGGCAAAATGTAGAATATATACATACTTAAAAAAAAAAACATTTATTTTCCAAAAACGTACAGTTATAGATTTCGCAGCGGTCTGAGTTTGAATACACGAAAAATAGTCGGATACATGACTAAGTTATTATGGATCGATTTCTGCCCTACCACATATGCCTTTCTTCACCCATGACCCTATGTACCAACTTTTGTAACTTAATTAGTTTATGATTTATAGCACTTTGTGTATTTTCATATAACACCGTTTCGTAGGCGGACCATGTTCCAATTCTACACATTTGCAATACAAATCTCCTCAGAGTGCTAAGAAAAACTCCAAGTGAATCAAATTTGATCCAGACATCAACATTTTACACAGTTTATCACTTGCACAGAGGGCTGAACGAAAGGGTAAACGGACTATCTAAATCGATTAAATTAAAGTGTTACAGACAACGGTTAGGTGAACAAAACTATTATACCCCGTCCAACATAATGCGAGTGTATAAAACTATAAAAAATATCAGCATTTATCAATGTGGAGTTTTGACATGGGATATTAAATGAATTAGTTGTGCTTAATTTCGTATTTTCCATGCTCACATATTTACATACATACATCAATTTACACCTCATTCAGCAGGCATTCAACCGATAAAGTATTTATGTACATATGTATGCGTTATTATTGTCTAGCGGCAACTTGGCAACGAAGTGTGACGAAGCTAATGTAGAAGCTGTTGTGTTCTTCGCGGCTCGGAGATGTGTTAAAAATATTTACAAACTTTTTTTTCTGAAATTCACGCTTTTAATATGGAATAAAAGAGCAAATTAATGTAACAACAAAAAAGTACACATAAGTAAACAACAACAACTAAAATTTGCAAACGTAACTACAGCGACATATTATCAATTTGACTTTAAACGATAGCTTTAGCATTTATGCATCGATTATCAGCACGAACGATTAGATTTGAGCTTAGCTCAAAACAAACGAGAAATTGTGAACGCCGAAAGTTTAAAAATAACAAATTTTAGATGTGTTGCCGTGGTGTGATTGCAGTTTGCTACTAATTACAAAAACATACCTACATACATATGTATGTATGTATGTAATGCTAAGCTAATATGTGCGTGAATATATTTCGGCGGTGCACTCACCTCATATCCCTTGATGCGATAGGCCTGTTCCAGGCGCACGACATAGACGAGCGCCAAAGGCAGCAGCGCGATAGCGACGAAAATCAATAAATATCGCCGTATGGCGCGACAACAGGGCGTACTAAATCTCATTTATTTAACCGGCGTTTGCCGCGTTGACACTACAACGCCAGTTGTTGTTTGTTGTTGTTGGTGTTGTTGCCGTCGCTTTGATATGATTTGCACAACATGCGGTATAATTTGCTTTAAACACCGTTATTGCTTATGTTTTGCGCGTATTTCTTTAAGCGCTCTTTTCTTATTTCCTAGTTGCTGCGATCACGCTACAGACAATGGCTGAAAAACAAGATAATCACAATTAAAATCATGAATTGCGGCGAAATGCAATCAGCAACCAACTTTGGCATGTGCACTCATTGAACCCTGAGAGCACAGGCATGTGCGCTTATGTGGAAGAAAAATCACAAAAAATCACAAAAAATGCGCGAAAATGTGAATTATCAAACCTGAATCATTGTAAAAGAAATGTAGTTAATGTGCGTACATGATTTCTTTACGGAGGCGAGACCGATGCTGCGTAAAAATTTTCATAATATTTCCGGATTTCGATTTATACAATTTCCGGATTAGTCTGTTGCCATTATTTACTATTTGAATGAACTCATGCTGTAGCCAAATATATTTATGTACAAAATATAAGCCGCCATCGTTTCGCCAAGCGTTGGAAAGTAGCGAATCGAACAGGCTATACCAACTGTTCAAAAAGATCTCTCCCTCTCCCTCTCTCTCTCTCTCTCTCTCTCTCTGTCTCTCTCTCTATGGCGCAAGTGCAATTGTGTAGCGCTTCTCTCTTTGGTGGAGAAATGTATCTTTCCACGCCAAATAACATTTTGATAACCTCATGGTTATCAAAGGTAACCTTGGTTACCTTTTCTATAAACAATTATATTTTATTTAAAGTCTTAAATTTATAAAAAAATGTCCCTGGGTTTTTATTTTTGACAGTAATTTGTCATTTCAGTCATTTGCAATTGCAAAACGGGTCTAAAATCTATAAAATTAAACCTGGTAACATTGAAGAAAGGGGTTATACCACTTTAATAAGGTAAACCCTTTTGTATGGAATTCAACCTGCTAACTCTGTTGTTGCTTTCACATGTAAAATTGTTGACAAAAGAGAAGTGCTCAAAGATAGCGAGCAGAAAAATGGCGAATCGAAGACTATGTGTAAATATATACAACTACATATATGTATCTATTACGATTCGAGATCCATTTGAATCTAGATAAACGCCTTTCAGCTTAAACCACAACCGGACGAAATCGGTCACAGCTTTTGGTAAGCTTAACAACACATGGAATCATAGTAATACCCCAGAGGAAAAGTAATAGTAAAACCCTTGAACTTTTACAGGCATCAATCAATGGAGGAAACTTTGGCCATTGTAACCACAGCGATTGTCATCTTGAAAGTGAGTGAAACGTCATCAGTCATCGGTAAAAATTATTCTCGATTATTGAGTGGCGATATTGGTTGGAAGTGAAATATTTTGATGGAAGATGATTGAGTGCAGCTCGGCTATTTTTCCACTTCTCCTTTGCTCTAAACGTACGTTCTCTACATCTCTTTCCTTTTTCACAACCCGAAAAGTATTTCAATGGTAAATTAAATTGCTTGAATCGAATCGAATGAATCAAGATGAGTTTTGTCAACACTAAATATGCGATTATTTTGATTTCAAATTATTGCTATGAATCCATTGAATCGAAATAAAATTGTATTTCTCGAAAGGAATTTATTTATTGAAAAATCGTTAAAAGAATAGCTGTCCTGAAACAAATCTGGCGGCATACTACAGATACCGCATTGGCTTGCCTATTAACAGAAAGTTCTTTCTATTAAGTGTCTGTTAGCATGGAAGCCAATATTACTTTCAATATTCTTCCAATTGTATTGTTAATATTCATTATTATTAATTTTACTTATGTACAATAATTATTTGTACTTCACAAACACCAAGAGATAACATTGAGGGCAATCCTTTAAATGGTATAGATAATTCACACACATGATGATTTCGAATTCAAATTTTCTTTAAACATGTACATATATATGTCGGTGGTATTATGCGTGGGTTTCATTACGTCAAATTTAATGACGCTTAATTGTCAGTTCTACAATTTTGATGACATGTCTTCCAACTACATCAAGAAATATGATTCAATTAAGTTGTCAATTTCAATTTTAGTGAAACTTTATACTAACTTGATTGATAAGCTCAGATTAGAAAATGCCTACTAGGTTGCCTTATGACTTTGACTATAAAAGCGTTGTCAAAATTTGTTTTAAAAATTATATGACAACAATTTTCGTTAATTGGCTGTCATTGAATTTGGCGTGCTAAAAAGAGGTTAGGGGTGCTTAAAGGGTGCTCATTTTACATTTTAAATGTCTTCGTTAGTTAATAATAAGGTGCAATTTATTAATTATAAAAGTATTACTTGAGAGTAATAGAGAGTAACCCTAAATATGACATAATTATGATAAGTTTTTTATCTAGTTAATAAATTATAATTCCTTGTGGAATAAGAACTCCCTGTGGAAGTGGAAGTGCGGTCTGCGATTAATTTTCTTTTACGGATTCTTATACGGAATATACGGATTTTCAACCTTCCGCCTCTGATCCTTGCACATTGCGAGAGTACAAAATGTTCGGTTACACCCGAACTTAACCCCTTCTCACTTGTTAACATTAACTTTTTCACTTCATTTCAAACTTTGTCCCCTAAGCACAGTTGTTTACCAGAATTTTAAGTTATTATTATCGATCATCAACGATCTAAGTTTGTTGTTCTAATACATTGCTTATACAAATTTAATTTTAATTTGGTTTTATTTTTTGCTTTTTATTTTCGGATTTCATTGTTATTTATAGTTTTATTTTTACTCACACTTCGGCGTTCGCATTGACATTTGGTTCGAAAATTGTGTCACCGATTTTATTCACGTGCAAACTTTTGAACCCACACATAAACTTATTTATGTGTGCTTATATATAAATATGTGCTTACGTATGCATATTACATATATAAATATTTTTTTGTATTGCACTGCAGATTTTCACTGAGCAGCGTTCCCTGTTTTTGTAACTAGATGCCGTTATGCAGCTAACGGTATATTATTGATTTATGAATGGTATATATAGAAAATTAATTGCTGAGTAATAGTCAAAAGTAGTGCACCTGGTAGAAAAGCAGTTAATAACTAGTTCAATAAAAGTATCTGCTTGCAGGCCTATGTAAATATGCGCATGAGTGTAGTACATAAGCGCATCAGCTGGGCTACAACTTTTATATATATATATATATATATATATAGTATATATATACTAGTATGTATATATATATATACTAGTATGTATGCATGTATATTTACTGTGCATATATACAGCTTTTAACTTTTGTGTGGTAAAATGTTTTCTTTTTATTTTTTACATACACACACACATACATGCACTTTAGTTTCAGTTTGGGTTGCCTGCATGTACTTTTTATAAATTGTTTGTTATAAATTTTAGTTGGATTAGTTTTACACATTTTTTAGTTTCTTGTTTACACACATACATATAAACACACCATTATATAACTCTGTACATATGTATAACACATTTCATATACATATATATACAAATTTTAAGAAAAATTTTTTTTTTTTAATTTTCTAAGCTTTCAAGAATTCTCGCTTCAATTATGCTGCTTATGTTCACAACCGCCTCTAACGACTGATTGTCCTTCGCCCAACCAATGCAGCGGAAGCGGAAGAATATTATGTAAAAGCTAACGTAAAGGTAAGAAACGTTAACCAAACAACCATCAAAATTTTGAAAACATACATTTTATTGATTTTTTTACTAGCCAACGGTACCGTTTGACAGTCAACCTAGACGCGGCGCGATACACGAAAACACACACCTACACACACACATGTATATATATATTGTAGCTGTTCTTTGCTTGCAAAACTTTTACTGTTAGCAGCCGAAATCATTTCATTTGGTTACGAACGAGCGAGTATGCCAGCAGCTGAGCGTTCGGCGCTTCCATTCATTAATGCAGCGGAGGCAGCATAGCACAACAAGCACTTGGAGTGGTCAATATTCGCTAATTCATTTTCACAGTAAACACACTTAAGAAAATTAATGGAAGTGAATATACATAAATGGTTTATTTTAGAGCATTTTTTTCTTTTATATTTTTATTTTCATTTAAAACATTTTATTTTTTATTATTTTTGTTCTTGTTGTTTGTTGGCATGCACGCATATTCATCTTCGTCGGTGCTTTCTGCCAGGATGATGCGAGTGGGAGTGTGCTCTTACGTAGTAGGTTCTTACGTGGACACTTTCTTTGTTGTTGTAAACAAACTAAACGATCTGTGTTTGTATAAAAATAAATCTCATCTATCGCATTCTATTTGACATTATTTATTATCCACTACCACTGGGCATTTTGTCGTCATTGCTTTCGTACCAGAACTAATTATAAGTGCACATGTGTGTGTGTGTTTGTGTGCATATATTTATTTACTAGTCGCAGCTCATTGCCTTTAAATACATATTTACATATACTTATATACATATATATTATATATGTATCGAATTCGTTGCAACGAAAATAGCCATCGGCCAAGTGCCGCCACCACTTGGCTGTCGAATAATTCAGCCTGTGCACGAGATTGCCTATTGCCGAGATTGTCACTCCTCTGCCATGTCGCATGAGCTATTTTCGCAATGGGAGCGCACTACATATACTTTCGCAATACGCATATACGTATGTATATACATACATTGAAATGTCATCTGCATGTGATTTAGTTTATTTCGCTACATTTACTTCAATTATTTATCATTAAAAAATTCAAAATAATTAAAACGTTCGCTCAAATCCCCACACAAAGCCGGTAGTTGCACACACATGCACGTATGTATGTGAATATTTACACACATCTACACATGTGTATGTGGGAATTTGTAAGCCTATCGTATAAAAGCAATGAATTGATTTGTAGCTATATACAGTGGCGTCCAATGAAATAGAAACAAAGCTTTTAGTTGGAACCTAACAACCATATATAATAATGTTGGTTATTTGAAATGTTGCCGTGCTTAGTTTCGCTTTTACGCTATAAGTGGCGCATGTGTATAGCGATTTTATTGCTAAGGTAAAACTTTAACTCTGTTTCCGTACACTTTTTAAGTTCTGTAACCATAAGAGTAGGAAAGTGGGAATTTTTTAGCAATTGAGCACTGAAGGCAATGTCTTAAAATGTTTAGTTTCATTAAATATTTGACATTTTCATATGTTTTTTTATATTATTTTATGAGCATATATATCATATTATGTGAATATATATGAAAGAAGATGCCTCAAAAATAAATAATTGTTTAATATATTTAGTACTTTAATATATTTAATTAATTTATTAATATTATCATCGGTTATGTTAAATAAGTATAAAAATTCCCAATTTTTTTATTTTAAATGTTACGTTTTAAATGTTTATGTTTCAATTTATTTGTTTTCATCGTTTTTGTTTCATTTGTACTTTCAATTGGTCTTTTTCAATGTATTGTAGAATTATAAATTTGCATCAAATACTCGCTCTATCATAAATGTTTATTCATTGGAAGATATGGGCTTGGTTTAAGTTATATAATAAGTCGTTTCAATAAATAAAAAGTTATAATACTAAGAAAACAATAAAAAATAATAAAATAAAATGAAATCAATAAAATTAATTGTGTAATATGAAAAGAAAAATAAAAAAAAAATTCAATTAAATAATTTAATTGTTAACGGTAATATTGTATGTTGTTAAATATATGATAATAATTAATATAAAACCGTTGAAAAAATCAATCTGGCTTTAAAAGAACGTTATAATTTCTTTCACAGATTTAACCGCTTTAAAACCCGTTGTTGGATCTAAATTTGTGTAAAAATAATAAAAAATGTTTTTGACATTTACAATATTAAACGTGTATAAATATAATATTAGTTATAAAAAAGATGAAAAAAAAATAAACTTTATATAAAATGTTTTTTCGGCCAGATTTTTACATATAAAAAGCAATTGTTGCTTATTAAAAGTTAAAAAAAGCAAATTTTTTTTATCAAAATTCATATTGAAACAAATAAAAATAAAAAAACTTTAATTGTTTTGTAAGCTGAAAATTGTATGCCAAATTTTTTTATTTGGTTTTTTTTCTTGGTTCTTTTTTTCTGGTTTTGTTTCTATTTTATAAAAGAAAAGTATAGCAAATCCTTTTTTAAAAGATTATAAAAAGTGTTAGTTGCAATTAAAAGTTTTAAAACTTTGTTGAATATTTGTATACAAAAAAATAAATTATTTTCAATATTTATAATGTTAAACAATGATATATAAAATGAATAAATAAAAATATGTAAAATATATTATATAATATAAATATAAAATAAATTATATAAAATAGTTAGAAAAACTAAAACGGTTGATGTGATTTTTGTAACAGATTTTCGTTTATAAAAAACAATAATTACAATTAAAAGTTAAAAAGAAGACTGTTCTAACAACATCTAGCAAAAAAATTTTAATTTTGAAATTTCTTGATAAGCCAAAAAATCGTCTTTCCTAATTTTTTCATATAAATCTTTTAGTCAATTCCTTTAGTCAATTAGTCAACTTAGTCAATTAAAACTTAAAAAAGCCAATTCAATTTCAATATTGTAAAAAAATTTAAATTTTTTTTCAGAAATTGCAAAAAAATCATCAACATTTTGTTTACACAATATTTAATTTAATTTAATTTTACTTTTTTGTAATAACTGACACTTACTTCCTTTTGTTTTGTAATAAAAAATGTACCAAAATTATGAAAATTAACAATGAAAATGAAAACAATTAAAATGAATGAATGAATGATAAGATAAATCTAGCAGCAATTAAGATATGAAAATCAAACTTTGGACAAATAGTGCTTTCAAGATATACCATCTCACGCGTAAAAATAGACGCCATCGGATTATAACTTTTCAAGCCACCAGATACCCAATATTAGGACCTAAGTGCCTCTATCTGACTTTTTACCGCAAATATCGGGAAATCTGTAAGATATTGTAATGAAATTGGAGAATTATCTTTCTATGATAATAATGTGCTCTTGTGTCAAAAATGGGGAAAATTGTGGAAAATAAATACTTCCCCTAGCCCCTATGTACCTAATACAAGGATTTTCAACCTCCGGGTACACTTTATACCATATATTTCGGTCAATATGTGAGATATCTTAGCAAAATTAAGTGAATACTGTAATATCGGATATACGTCTACACGTCGAGACTACGAATTATCCCAGCTCCCATGTACTCCATTTAATGAATTTTTCGCTATTCTAGCAGACTTTATGCTGAATATGTCGGTCACTGTGTGAGTTACATTCACAAAATTGCGTGAAAACATGTTACCTAATATACTTGAATAATGAAAAGAGTTAACGTGATCAGTGGAGATCTTCCTCCATCCCAAAAATGCCCGATATAAGAATTCCCGACTTTCCACCTGACTTTAAACCGTTTATATTGGTCAATATGTGTGATGATTTAATGAAATTAAAGGGTTATATTTTTTTAAACACAATGTGATTTCGCGCTAAATTTGAAAGAAATCGGTCTGGACCTTGTTCTAAGCCCTTTATTTCTAATGCAGTGATTTGCTTTTCTCTGGTTGACTTTTCCTCATATATCTAATGTATTCATTAAACCACTTTGGTTGAGTTTATATAGCATATATCACTTTTGAGCTAATTTGACAGATTTTAATATAAACATCTCTGACACGAAGCAAAATATAACAACGAAAGTACATGACTATATGGCCTGTAATATAAGTTAATAAGATACCAAATATGATTGCAATCCATTGACAATTTCGTCGGATAATGAATGTTGAATTCTTCCGCAACATTTTTTAATATAAAGTTATACCAGCACCAGCATGAAAACATTTCCCCGCCTCTGATCCTTGCACATTGCGAGAGTATAAAATGTTCGGTTACACCTGAACTTAGCCATTTCTTACTTGTTTTATATTAATTTTGGCCATCGATTTATTTTGTGCATACATATATGTATATGCATAAGTACTAATTTTGATTCAAAATTTATTTTCGGGCAAATATGTACGTCGTATTTGGCCAAAACCCCCAAAAATAAAAGAAAAAGAAAAAGCAAAGGAATGCACACTCGTAAGAGTCGGGAAAACACAATCAATAAAATATTCTCATTTGCTTTTTTTCTACACTGCTGCTACAACAACCTGCAGTGAATCATTTTGCACATATTTTTTTTACACTTTTACACTTTTACATTTTGACATTTTTCTATTTTCTATTTTCTGAATTATTAATTTTATTCACACAAGACATTTTGTTGCATACACACACACAAACATGAACATTTTGTTGATTTTCAATAATTGAAAGCGCTTACTTTTAGGCTTTAATTGTGCTGTTGTTGCGCACCTTAAACATTATGTTGTTGTTATGTTGTACTTGGTTGCTTGCTTGTTTTTGTTTTTGTTTTTGTTTTTTTTTTTTTATTAATGAATAAATTAATTTGCAACTTTTGCTATGCGCGCTCTGCAAAACGCTCGCGCTCGTGTGAAAGTGTACTGAATCGAAATTAGTGCGAGTACTTTTGGCAAAGCCAGCAAATGCCAACAGCCACTGCGCCGGAGTGTGTGGCACACAAACAAATATGCATGTTTGTACATATGTATATGCGTATGTGTTTGCGTGTGTGTGTGTGTGTGTGTGTGTGTGTGTGTAGCGTCAGTGCCAACTAACAAATGCCGCATATACAATATAATGTATGCAGCGCCAACAACTACCAAACGGACGTGCCAGCGCTGACTACAGTAGCAAAAGCGCGCAAATCTCACAAAAACAACAATGGCGAGCCCACTACCGTCCCGCTGCCGCTCGTCGTTTCGTCCACACCGGACTAGAGTACATCCCCAGCGGCAAGGTGGCAGTGTTTGTGCACTGCTCCACAAAGCTTCAGCTGAAATGCGCTCCACACTTGTTTATATGTAACCCACAACTGCAGTTCCCACACCCCAGCACGCCCTGCCCGCCGTCAGGCGCTTTGTTTTCACTGATTGACAGTTGGCGATAATTAAATTCTTGTTAAGCTAATGATTTGTAATTATTCGCCACTTCACTGTCGCACACGCTAGCTATTTCATACAAATATTAATGCGAACTAATTTCAAATAGAAATATTTGAAAATTATTGGCAACAACTTTCTCCCACTCAATATAAACAATTTTGAGAAAAGCTCTTCTTCAACCCCTAAAATTGTAGAACATATGTTTGGTACCTCGAAAGGGTTGTTGCTCTTGTTGTTGTTTGATAAAGGAGCAGCACAACTGCCAGCATTGCGTCTTATCAGTAATCAACGTCCAATCTCCGTGGTTATGCTCTTTCGAGGCGACTTCAACACTTTCTCTCTGCCACTCTCTATCATTCTCTCTCTCTCTCTCTCACTGACTTGCTTGGCTGAACGTTTTTTGTCCATAATTCTCTCGACTCCACCTCCCAACCTACACATGCGTGAATTATTTCTGTGCTTCGCACGCATTTTCCATATTCACCTATGTATGTATTAGTAATTGTTTACAAACGACAAAGTTTCCGCTTTATTTGTAAACAAACGGGTCTCAAGTCGCAGAAATCAAAGATTTTGCAACGTAAAGCGACATCAGCGGCTAAATGTGTTTGCGCATACGTCAATATACATACATACCGAAATTATGTGTTATGTTTGTATGATTTGTTAACCAATATTTTTAATTAATCTTTATCTCTAAATCTGGCTTAGACAAAGCTCTCTGCTCAAAACGAAATACCATTCACACAAAAAAATTGTTCTGGTCCACATTTCATCATTGCACCTGGCTTTAGGTAACATCTATAATTCCCGCCCGTCTACATTCTCCCTAGAATAGATAACCCTTAACTGAGCTGCCGTTAAGCTTATTTTCATGATCCGTAGTCAATGAAATTGTTCCCGAATCATGGTTGTATCGTCGATCTTACGGCGGAGTTCTCTGGAATAAAAACTAGAGAGACAGTAACATGATAGAGAGGCAAAACCAATCATGAACATGAATACCAGAAGACATTCCTAAAAAATAGAAAGCAGCCGAGTTAACAAAGTAAAAACTCTGTACAGCACACGAGTTAACGCCGGTTGTTGTTGTTGTTGTAATAATTTTAAGGAGCCCGACTGTCGTTGAAACAGAGATTTCGGGAGTCTTGTTACCTGGTTGAGTTCCCTTGTTGTTGGTGTTGTAGCAGTGAACCCAAATTATTTTAAGTATTACTACCAAGTTGACATCCTTTGGGAGGATAATAAATTCGGTTCTGTTCTGGCTGCGTAGACCCGATTGTCATGCGAACATTTAAGTTTGAACGCAATTGCTCTTGGAAGGCTCCGTTTATTGCATCCATCCTTCCCTTTTATCATCTAAGAAAATTCCGAGAAATTGAATTTTATCCAAATAACAAAATTCTACAAAAAAAATTATTTATAATAATATATTACATACATGTATGTATGTATATATGTTTGCATTCTGTTATCTATAAATACTTGAATCACTGGCAAAAAATATTGCATACATTTAGGATCAATCTTTAGCTTTAGCTTTGAGAACACATTTCCTCATAAGAATATAAAATCGCTATGTGTATGTGTGTATAAACACCAATAACTTTGTCAATATAAACATACATATACATATACATATGTACTTAATATATGCTTTAATTGATGGGAACATTTATTGTTATAGTCAAACATACAATCTCAAAATGTTCACTATATTGAGATATATATACAACTATAGTCTTTAACATATATTTCGAGTATCTAACAGAAAAATAAAGAAACACGTATTTTCAAATTTGGTTTGCTTTATAAAAGTAGAGTTTTGTATGTATTGCTTCCCGTTACTCATTAAATGTAGAACATTTTTTCATATCTATTTATGCACATATTTACAATTATTTGATTATTTGAATATATTAAATGTATAAAATTCTTATTTTTATAAAGCCCTGAATATATTTATTGATAAATTGGTAATTTACAAAGTAGAGAAAGAGTAAGTCCCTCTGATTAGTGTTGCGTTTTTTATCTGGGTCCACATAGTGGATGGTGGCTATGATTGAGCACAACTCTGATTCAATATTTGATTAGAGAATACACATCACAATCTATTTTATCACGACCGTGTAAATCTTCCAATTCTAAAACTACGAAGCTGCCAATTACATTGCCGCCTGCTTTGCGCACCAGCTCAATTGCAGCTTTTAGCGACCCGCCAGTGGCGAGTAGGTCATCAATGATTACAACCTGTTGACCCGATTTAATCGCATTGGCTTGCATTTCAAAAATGTCCTAATAACACCAGCAATAATTTAATAGATAAATTAATAGAATTACAAACATGCGCCTTACTTTTCCATATTCTAGCACATATTCCACAGATATTAGGTCACCGGGTAGCTTGCCCTTCTTGCGCACTGGTGCACAACCAATACCCAATTCGATTGCTACCAGCAAATTGAATAGGAAACCACGGGATTCTAATCCAACTATAATATCAGCATTTGGGCATTTTTCTTTAATTAGTTGTACAAGCATTTCTTGCAAATATTTGCAAGCAGTTGGGTCCCTCAATGCACTAAAAATGTCACTAAAAACAAAACGAAATTTAATAACTTGAAATGTATGACATCATCAACTTACTTACCGGAATATAATGCCTTTCTTTGGGAAATCCGGAAAAGTTCCGATTTTACTTTTAATATACTCCAACTTGTCATTGTTACCCATGTTTTTTGAATCTGATAAGCAAAATTATGGAAATAAAAACACTGTTAAAGGGTCCAGTCTTTGTATTGGAATGAACTGATTAAATTCTTATTTTATAAATGCTAAGAGGGAATTATGAGTATATGCTGTGTAAAGTAAAAATAATTTAGCGCAATTACCAAGTTTGACATTTTTAAACAGCTGTTACTGTTCTTATCAATATCGTGAAACCGGTCTTGCCGTATGCCCATACTATTAATAAATCTACGATAAACTAACATTTACGATATAAATAAATTTTAAAATTAAAAATATTATGTCTCAAGGAGTTTTGAGATAATTCATGTGTTAAACGAAACAAATTTATATTTAGATATATTTCATAACTAGATTGTTGCAAAGCACATCCATCTCATTTAAATAACACACAAAGCAACCTTTTTATTACACTGAATGCAACCCTGATAGCAGCAACCAGCTGTTTGAAGTTGAACAAACATTAAACAAAACTTCCATGCGCGTGTTCCGAATATGCTTTACTTTTATTGGTAAATAAACAAATAAGTTGTTTAAATATGGGAAATTCAAAGCTGAAAGTGAAAAATAATAATGCTACTAAGGGAAGCCACCAAAATAGGCGTAAACCTTTTAATAATGGAAAGCAACAGTATAAGCCTAATAAATCTAATTTGCCAAAATCCAACCAATGGCGCCGGAAAAAGCCACAAGATGAGGTAAATATTTGCACAGTTATGATTATGACAATTTATTATTAAAAACATATTATGATTTATATATTATAGGCGAGAAAACAAAAATTAAGGGAAAGAGAAGAATTGAAAGCGCAAAAGATTGCTGAATCCAAAGCTGAAAAAGAACGTGTGCAACGTGAAAAAGAGCAGCACATACGTAATTACAAGAAGAAACGTTTAGCAAAAACAAAAGTGATCAGTAAAAAAACCAAACGCGGTCAGCCGCTAATGAAGGATCGCATGGAATTGTTACTGAAACAAATACAAGAAATGAAGCGTGGGGCATAGTAGAGAAGTAAGGGCCATAATAAATAGTTTATACCATCGCCATACCATTATCACCAGCGTTATTATACACATTAAAAGAAAATAACAATATATAAATGAAATTTTTATAATAAAAATAAAATCTAATGTTGAGTGCATTTTTGAGTGCAAACCATTTTTTTTTTTATTAATTCTGTGCGTCTAGATTCATAAAACAAAAAACTGTTACATTTTATTTATGCTGATGTTATTAAAATAGCTGTCACACTTTTATACTTTAATTATAAAAAAAATTAAAACAGTTCACGTAATAGTTAAACAACAGTAGAAATAAGTATAACATATAAATTAATTTCTGTTTGATGTTAAATAATGTACTTGTTTCAACGTGTTGTATTTAAAAATATATTTGCATATATTTGTACATCAGGCAATTCAGAAGCTTGACTAACTCGTCTCGACCCTTAAGTCTCATTTATTGTTTGTAAAATATATTTTATTTGTATTATATGAATTGTTATTAATGTCAATAGTATTCATTTCATTAATTGTTATATATACGCTAATGCTTGAATTAAATGAATTTCAAACTACCTGTTGAGAAAAATGCAAATATTCCTCGATTTTCTACTCCAAAATTTTTGGCATGAAATAATTTTATTTTTCAATCCAAACAGAAAAATTTTACATTTTACCAATAAAAATTAAATCTATTTTAATAAAATCGCTTTATAACTAAATTCTTAAAATGGCGCAAAATTTTCTGTACATGTTCGAATTTGTGGTCGATGATCTGTTGATTACACGGCCAAACCATTGCGCCCCAGAGGAGTACCCTACGTGCTGTGAAATCTCTTTCCGTTCCAGCGTTTTCGTTTCCATATGTGATCGCGAGTTCGGTCAATGCGTCGACACTTGCGCACCTAAATGTGGCAAATGTTGTCTCTTCTCACTGGAGTCACCAGTAACGGAAAAAGATCGTCTGCTAATACACATTTATAAGAAAAAAACGGATAAATGCAAATTCCTCGTCGGTGCTACAGACATACCAATCAAGCCACTTTTCGATAAGGTAACAGAAAGCTTCAATATTGAAAATCCAAATTGGTTGGAGCAACTTGTCAAACATACAGCCCGTATGCCCGATCCGAAAACACCATCTAAGACTACAGTCGTCGATAATGATTGTGATGACGAAACTTTTGGACGACGCGAACAAATGTGTCCCACATCGGAACTGACCAAACGTCTGCTGCCGCTCTTCAATATGAAACACATGCAAACCGGCAATTTAGTACTCATAATGCGACTTGTTTGCAATGGACCAACGATTGTATCCAGTTTTCCATTCTCGCGCATTTGTTCAACAGGTTGTGGTAAAAAGATTACACCATGCCCATCTACTTGTCCGGCGATAGCACAAAAGCCGCAGAGTGTATGCCCGATGCCAGATCCTTGCGCACCGGATCCCGAAAAGAAAAAACCCATATGTCGTCGGTACTTTGCTTGTAATGCCGACAAGGGTTGTCCTTGCGAAGAGTGTGAAGACGATTGCGATAGGGGTAAGGCTACGATATATTGTATTGCAAGTAGTAAATATGTACAATATGTTTAATTTATATGTGTAGAATGCCCCAGTGGTTGTAAGAAAAAGAAAAAGAGACCAGCGCAAAATGGTTGCTGTCCACCACCGCCGCCCTGTTGTCCTCCGCCGCCTCCGTGCTGTCCGCAACCCGATCCTTGCCAACAAAAGAAGGAACAGCGCACAGATATGTGCCAACGATACTTTTCCAACGAGCCGAAAGGGTGCACCTGTGAAGAGTGCATGGACGAATGTGAGGCGGGTAAGTCAACTCCAACAGCTGAAAGTAAGGAGCGGATCGTACCCTTTTTGTTGTAAATTTTTTCTTTAAGAAATGTTTTCTTTCCAAAACTCTACTACTTGCTTTGGTTCCGTTCGCAAAATTTGTGGCATTACTGATACTTCTTAAGTATGTCTTGGGAGTAAATTCAATTTAACCTTAAAATCGTTCAAAATAAATGCAAATGACTTAGCGCTTCAACGGTACGCTCTCTTACCGCACACCCGAATTCTATTTTCGTTAAAATGTGCTAACAAAACGGGTGCGATTCCTTAATATGTTTTCGTTGCTTCCACAACTTTCTCCTAATTTTCTATTATTTACTTAGCCAAAGCTAGAGCATTGCGGAAACTGCGCTATTTAATGCAAAAATATGCTTGAATAAATTAAAAGCAAAAAACAAAGGTTAAATCTCGAACCTTCAAAATGAAACGTTACCTATAAAAATTAAAATGCGAATTTCTTTCCGTAAAAACAGTTAAAAGGGTATGTTCTAAGCCTTCGCCTTACAAATTTGATATACAGGTTTGATGGCATTTGTAATTCATTTTAATTTCATTTTTACATGCTAGGAAGCAGCGAAGAAGAATCAGATTCATGTCAACAATGTGTCCCACCACAAATTATGCCGCCATGTTTTATTGTTCCCACTAAACCCGAACCGGGCCCTGAAGCATACGAAGAGTTCGAGGCTTGCCTAAATGGTAGTGGCCTGGTGATACGTGTCCTCAAGAATACACATCAAGTGGAGAGCGTTGATGATGGTCTTCAGGATAATATGGATAGTGGGAGTGATTGTGATGGCAAGAATCATGCGGTACGTAGAAAATATTTGTTGAGGATTAAAGCTTTTTTGAAAATTGACTTATTAAGTATATGTGTATCATTTCTAAGTACGTTGACAACTTTTTGAAGTCCCTAAATGACAGTATAAATATATATATTTAACTTGATTTTA
Source organism: Bactrocera minax (assembly GCA_021498325.1). Classification (NCBI taxonomy): domain Eukaryota; kingdom Metazoa; phylum Arthropoda; class Insecta; order Diptera; family Tephritidae; genus Bactrocera; species Bactrocera minax. Next base: position 8,900,415 of record JAKEEE010000001.1, read on the forward strand.
CGACCGATGATGTTCAACTTTTGAAAAGTCTTCGTATTTGTCCGAACAACTTTTTTGTTGTTGTTTGTAAATAATTCCGGTTGCATAGACCCGACTCTATTGGGAATATTATAAGTGATCTGTCTTTCAAGAATTCTAAAAAAGTTAGCTAACAGCTAACGCAATTCCGAGAACAAGTATACTGTCGGTTGCTTTAGCATTAATCTTGCTTTGATCTAACTTATGCCAAGATAATCTTGAATTTACCGGTTAACTTATGGGTGCCCATGTTCTAATGCTTCTAATATTCTTGGAGCTATTTGATCTTCACCAACGGGTATTCCAACCGCTACTGTCATCTAAGCTTTGTTTTGAGGTGCATCGGGTGCTATCATCTAGGTTATCTTGAGGTCGGTTCAATAAATGAGGCGTTTCAATGCACCAATTTTCGGTAAAACCCAATACTTTATTATTAATCGACCAATAGAACAACTACTCGACCAAATTAAGCCAAAATTCTACCATCCTTATCTATCTACCTATCTATATCTTCTATCTATCTTTACATCGCAGTTTAAAAATGAACCAAATCGAACTTTAACCACACCCAATTTCTCAGTGAGATAATTTAAAACTCCATCAAATTCTTTAACTTTACAAAAGATAATTCAAGCATCAGTAGAGATATCGAAATAAAACTTAGCAACACGATGGTTGACTTTATACCACAAATATTGGAAATTTTGTGAGATTACTTAATGAAATTAAGTGTGCACCTTTTATTTGATAAAAATGTGGTGTGGTGCTAAAAATGGATAAAATCGGTTCAGTACTTCTAGCCCCCTTCTATAAGTTGTAATGGTTTAGAACTTCATGTCGACTTTGTATTTTATATATCGGAGTGTATGTGTGATATTTTAACAAAATTAAGCAGACGTATTTTTTTTAGATATACTGTAGTTTGGTACCGAGATTCGGGGAATTCTATATATCTGTCCTAACCCTCATATACTGCATATAATGCTTCCATTTTATTCTGCTTGACTTTATGCCGATTGTATTATTATTCTTTTTATTACCATCGATTATATTTACAGGATAACAACAACAATAATCGTTGTGAAAGCATAAATGAAATTCTACAACGCAGTAATTTCGCCAAAAATCACGTAAAACGGCACACTAACGGTCACATCATCAACGGACCGAATTTACCAAAAATCCGTGCCAATATCAAATATGCCGGCAATGATTCATGCGAGCCCGATAATTACTGTGTGCCCTTCAATAAGATCAAGTCAATCTGCAATGCGGAACAAAAACTTGAACTCTATCGACGTAAAGGACCCTGTTGCACAGATGATTGTGGACCGATAGCGCCGCCACTACATCCACAAGATGTCCGCAACTGTTGCCTACAAGTCGATCCTCAAGAGATCAAGGACACATTGAAGGGCATAAATGCCGATACCCGAAAGAAGGGCATTGAGGTAAGTTGAGTAGAGAGTTGGAAGATTGGTTAGTAATTTAGTTGGTAAAGCTGCCGAAAGTTGATGACCAATTGAAAGTGAGCGAATGTTAGAGCATGTCTACACACTCCCAACACTCCCCAAGATATATTTGGTTGCACGTTCTACATTCACTTTGATTGAGTATTTGTACAAGTCGATTTTGTGCACCTCATTTTTCGCCACTGATTTATAGACAGCAGTTGAATAACCCACGTAGTGATCGAATGACTGATAAGCAACTGCGTCCACGAACTCTTGCATTCGCTCAGACACACACACACAGACACGTTTTACGATTGCACCGACCCGTAATGATTGTTCGTGTTGTTGCATTTGCGTGCGGCCGCAGAAAATTGGGAGAAAATGAAAACCGCAGTGCATAAATTGTGTTTTTTGTATTGCTGTTTTATCAACTTTCCGCTTGACGCTTAGGGATGTTGCTGCTGCTTTTGTCTTATACATATAAGTAGTTATTCCGTGGAGCGGTGCATTTGTATGTGTAACACAGATAACAATGACGACTGCACGCGCATTTCTATAGTATATATGTGTGTATGTTTGTACTCTAAATGCACTTGTTGCTGGTCTATGCACCATGCTGTAGTTATTTAACACGCCCTGCCGGAAAATCTTAAACGAAGTTTAAAAATTTCAGTGTACAGCCATCGATAGTAACAACGGTGCAGTTTATATATTCACCAACGAACCTAAATGTGAAGCAGGCACTTGAATAGGATTGTTCTGTGGCGACCTCTCTATAGAAGAAGGCTGAAACTCAAATATCAAGAGTCTGTCCTTCAGGCCGAGGCCAAGTGGCAATTACTGCGATCCAATGAGACAAGAAAGTCTCACTACCTAAAAATATACAGAAAGGCAATCAACACCGATCAAATATGTGGCTATAAAAGAAAAAATCAGAGCTGTTTCCAGGGACGCGGTCGCCTTAAACTGCACAAGATCAGTAACCTCAAATATTGCTTAAGGGATTAGGCAAGTCTGGAGCCCTGAAAGAAGGCTTAATTTTGACAATTTATTCTGGGACTAAGGAAAAGGGAATATAATTTATCTATTTTTTGATACAAATTTGCCAATGGCTACCAGTCCAATCTTCGGCATCATCTTTTTCTGATGAAACCCTATAGACGACGGTGATTTTTGAGGAAAATTTGTTCAAAACAATTAGCCAAAAGATAGCGTTTACCCCAGAAATTTTACATCCGGAGACTTGATAAGGTAAAATAGGCAGAATATAGGGCATGCGCTGAGATTAAAGAAATTTTAAGAACAGATTTCATTTGTGAATGAATAGACTTCAGCAGCTTGAGACGTTATGTTTTCCACTTTTGGCCTGGACCTGGCAACACAGGCCCATTTCTTCAGCTACTAATACTAATAATATAATTAATATTAAATGGTATTCCCGTTCGCATGTTATTCCTACAGGGAATCCATAAGTCGCACCATATATGCAATCAAACACTTGCAAGCAAACACTTCCCATTCCATACATTTGAGTATGATTCAGTTCCATTCGATTGCTTTCGTTCGCATGACATCGCCAACAAATACCATGGCATAGCAATTGTAGCAAGTCAGCCAAATCAAAGCTGGGCCAATGCAATGCCATAAAAACCACCAATCCAATGCAATTGAATCTTATTGTACGGTATCTAGCCGGAGCACCGATTTGTCCTAGTTTGCGTGCATTTGTTTTACTTATTCGATTCAATTCGCTTTCATCGTTTGCCACAAACATTTCCATCACAATTCCATAATACACACATGCATATGTATATACATATATTTCTCCATATAGCCACCATACATTGTGTCTTTATGCCAAATGTGTTGCATAAGTGCTCCATTTATCGGTGGTTGCAATTAGCGCACAGGTTGTGCTTTTTCTACTCCAGCAATGCAAAATTGCATAAGCTTTAAATACCGTTAAAATCTTCGATGGTATTGCATAATTGTTAATACCCCAATTTAAGTCAAGTGTTAAAGGTTATTAGCGCAATATGTTTAACTAATAAACATAACTCCAAAGTACGGTTACTGAGGGGTTTTGAAATAGTTACCGATAAACTTGAGATTAGTTCAGTTTGGTTACATTTCATTAACATCAGTAAATAGCGTTGCTTTACTAAATAAAACAGAGCTTGTTTGTTTTTTGGAACTGGTACTTGACTAAACGATACTGGTTGGATCTGGCTCATTTTGAAACGCCAAGTCAGGGAGCGTCTTCTTAGATATATCTTCTTTTTGAGATTTGTACCCATTTTCTTTTTGTCTGCAGTGATATCAGGAACGTTTTTCCAACCACTACCATTAAATATCTTGAGAGTGTTTTCCGTTTACAATAATTAAAATTAAAATTTTCAATAAAATTCCAATTTTTTCAAATGAAATTACTCCCAGAAAAACAAATCAGATCGACCTTGCTTTCCAAGATATCAAACACGATAAATAAAAATGAGCCTCGGATATTGCTTTCAATATTGCCCATATACCAGAATGTATATAAGTATGACTTGAATATATCACATATAATAATTGTAGACCTTAATGCGTATAGTCTAATGCAATAATGAAAATCTTAAGTTCGGATGAAATCTAGAGCATAAATTTATCAAGTGATCAAACTACATCAGCCATGGTTTCATCATTTCACACTCCTCATTTTGTTGTTTGTTTATATTTCAGAATTTTTTAGAACTCTCCTTTCGCCCACATCATACTTGTGCTACACTCGTGGCATTATAATTTTAAAGTTGAATTTTTAGAAAAATTTGTTTGTGGAAAAACGAGATGTATTTATGTCCAATTATGTCCACAAAAAAGTTGTATTCATATCCTCCAAAAAAAGCATAAAAATAAAAATAACAAAAAAAAAACCTTAAAGGATATAGTTTCTTCGAAGTCTTTTAACATACGTAAGATTTTCCGAATACAATTTTTTATAGCACTATCGATATATATTCTCTAATTTCAATGCAGTGTTGCTATAAGTGCAATTTATTATTACAGTGAGAGAACGCGGACATTACAGTACTTTGTGATCAAATACGACCTGGACTGGTAGATATAATAATCATTAAGTAAGAGTCAAGAGGACGTAGAAATATCAATGACACAATAAAGACGCAAAGTTTTGAAAATATTGTCCAAAAATCGTCGTATTGACATTGGAGATAGCCTGTCTTGTATTATCCTACAAAAAGAATAAAACGTAGATACCGCAAAAGAGCTGCTTGTCAACGAAACTGTGTCCATTCTCTATTCCAGTACCTTAATTGTTCACTCCGGTCATATATCAGGAGTCGATTTATCCCATAAAACTTCAATGTTGAAGAAACCAAAAATTAATCCTTCTCTAAATCATAACAGGTGATCGGAAAATTAGATTATTTTTTTGAAATGTTTGTATTAACTCAAAAAGAGTATAGTATTAAGATGAAATTTATTAAACAAATTTAAAAATGTTGTTGATTGGTTGTTGATTCGAAATTATAAATTTGTAAAGTGAATACTTTTGAATCGTAAATATCTTCTTTTTTTCGATCACGAAATAGCAGACTTTTCATATTAAAGGGCCTAAACCAGCTTCTTTCCGGGGTTTTAGTCCGTATCATTTGGGGCCATATTAACAAATGATTTCCCTAAACATTATTATCTAATGAAATCTTCTTATCAACACTTATCATAAGAACCACCTTTAACCAACGCATTTGAATAATTACATTACATTTTGCAGGTTTGCTACAAAACTTGCGAGGACACCGACAGTGACGTCTTTTTAGTGAAATTAGGCAATAAACAACAAAATCGCCGTAAGCGCAATACCATCGAAATCGAATTGAAGACGCCGAAGCAACCGATTGTGTTGCCGAAACAGAAAATGACCACTGAGACACAGATCACCGACAAGGAGCTGGACGAAGCGCTTGCCGCCCTCTGCGGTGGTAAAAAGAAAGGAAAGAAAGGAAAAAAGGGAAAGAAGAAGAAGTAAAAAATTAAAAATTAACTGATATTTCGCGCTAAAATCAAAATGTATTTAAATTGAATTTTTTACATTCTGTTTAAATCGACAATTATTATATTTACAATTAAAACAAAAAATCCCAAAAAAAATACGTTTTTTTTTGTTTTTAATTTTTTTTAATTTTTGTCCTGTTTTTTTTTGTAAATTTCTAAGTTTGTTATTTTTTTGTTTTTTTTGTATTCTGTTTTTGTAAATGCCTCTAAACGGCATTCGGAACTAAAAGAGTTTAAAGGAATTCGGAAATCGTTGAAGGTATCCATGAAAGTACTGCAACAAGCTGGCATACCGTATGTGGCATGAGGAAGTCATGTATACAAGCATGCGACTGCGTAAGAGTGTGTGTGTGTTGCTTGGCTTTTTGCTGTTCGCACAATTGCAATTCGCTCGCATTTTCCATTAACCATGGTTATGCCGGTAATTTTAATAGTTTCCAACTACAATACTAATAACAACAACAACTGTTGCCACATATAATAGCAAATGGCCAACAACTGCGCGATTTATAAATGCCATCAAAAGCGTTATGGCAATAAGATACAACTAAGAAAAGCGCTCGCACAATTACCCCATTCAACTCGACGTAGCACTGCAATCGGCTGTTGCTATTATTGGCTACCGCTGCTGCATTAATACGCTTTGCACGAGGGCGATCCGATAAGTGCTTAGCTTGCAAAAGAAAAACAAGTTTTTGAAAAATGGCGATTTATTTCTCAACACAGTCTCCTTTTAACCCGATACATTTGATGCAGCGATTCTCCAACTTCGTTTTCTAGTCGAAACGGTCCGTTAATTTATCATAGTATCCCTGTGATTGTATAACGCCTTTCCAGGTAGTCGATGTAGATCCCACGTCAGAAGAACTTTCGCCTTTTTGGGAACGAGTTCGGCGGGTGATGTTCACTGTTTCGTTTGTTTCTTGATCTCTGGTGTGTACCAGTGAATCCATGTTTCGTCGACAGACAGGAAGCAGACAGAAACTCCTTTGGATTGTGCTTAACAGCGCCAAACACTGCTGCGAAGTGGTCTCACTCTTGCACTTGTTGTTTGGACTAATGAAATTCGCCGGCCATTGCGCCGATAGCTTTCTCATGCTTAATATTTCATGCGGGATATGGCCATGCGGTCTTCTGACCACGCCTTCATACTTCAATCGACTAGATCGTTGATTTTTGTAACGTTATCCTCCGTGGTAGCCATTTGCGGGGCATCTGTGTATGGTTCATCAAAAGCCGACGTGTGACCACGTTGAAACTCGTTAAACCAATTCTTAATAGTTGGCATCGAAGAAGAATCACCTATAAAATTTCCAAATACTGTTTGATTTCACTACACGATTTGCCTTCCAGAAAAACAAGAATCAAATCACCGACCGATATTGCTCCTTCCATTTTTCTAAAACCTGTGGACACGCTCTCGTATTTACCTGTGTACTGGTAGCTGCTGTCATTGCAGCTGTTGCATTTGCTGTTGTTGTACGAGTATGCAATAACTGCCAGATGATGGCATTGCGACACTTCTGCTTGCCCACCATAGTTGCACCGGCGTGTAATTATCATGTACATCTGGTTATCTAACAAATAGTTAGCTATCCACGACGTGTCTTAAGCAAATCTACGCAAGTTTTGCAATATGTCTTCGTGCGAGTGGAAATTTTTATTCTACTTAGCGAGAAAAAATGCGAAAAATACCGGATCGTTTGTGGTGTGAATTACGATCGTTCAACGATTGAAATTGCCCACTCGGCGCTCTTCTGCTGGAGTCGCATAGCTGCTCTTCTCCAGCTAAGCTGTTACCTCTGCGGATGCTGTTTGTTTTGACGTCGGCTTTGACGTTCGCTTAATGGCTAATACCCGCTAATATTCGCCATTTAAATCCGCTCCTCAAGTACGAAACCAACATTTGCCTACATTGCAGCGGCTGCCGCGACGTGTTTTGCAAGCGCTTCACACTCCGTTGGTCTAATTTATTATGCGCAAAGATGTACGCCGGACGCACAAGTCCACCTTCAGGTAAGTGCACACCCACAGAATGAGGTTGCAAGCACATCGTTGCATATGCGTGTATATTTGTAAATATATTTTAAGGTATTTTGTTAATAGGGTGAGAGTTATTTGCCAGTAGGATTTCTTCTTTTTTTTAAATATGCTTTACAAAGTTCGAACAAACATCGAATTTCTTGTAATACTTGAAAGCCGTTGTTGTAAAATTCCTCACACGCTAAAGAATACAGTTCAAACACAAAGCTTTAAACTATACACAAGGTGTTTAAGAGCGTCTTTGGAAAGGTCTAAAACTTGGACCACATGGCGCAGTGAAGACTTAATCTACACTAAAGGTAAAAGAAGTTTATGTAAGACTTATAAGACTCCAAAAAGGAAGAGATAAATTCCTAGATAGCCTAAAATGTAGATAAACCGTTTATAGCGTTCTTCGAACTTTTCGATACCTTTTTGGGAGCACGGTTTTTTTTTTTACTCAGAACCGGCCTCAGTCTTGGCGATTACCTCTATTCGAGAGCAAGAAAAATTTGCTAGGTGTCAGATACGGAGAATACGGTGTATACAAAAGCAATTCATACTATTTTGATATCGTTTACATTTATTTCTTACACGGTACATCATCTTGAAGAGAGACGAGCATTTTTATCGATATTTCGCTCTTCAAACGTTGCTGTTGAAGGGTTTCTCTTTTCAAGATAGCCTGACTGTCTACATAGTCTGTTAGTGTGTTGAATACTTACACGTTTTGGGGCGGATTCATCGAGTTATCGGGGCGGATGCTCGTATGACAGTCGGTTGGACTCCGAGGTGAAATGAAGAAGCAATTTTCATCAAAACAAAATTCAGGTTTATTAGGATCGAACAGCTCAAAACACTACTCGAAATCATAATTTCGTAGCTTTTTGTTGATTTTGAGGTCTTTCGGCACCCTCTTTGTTTAGAGTTTTCTCATACTCAAATAAAGTGGCAGCGATCTCAATCCCATTTCACGGCTATCTAAAACAATTTTGTTGATCTTTTTCATCGTTTTCGCTCATTAACACAATAAATTCCTTCTGTATCCATTTTTGGAACAACAATTGGAAATACTAAAACTTTTGCTACTCACTTGTTATATCTTATGATCAATTGTCTGAGAGTTGTTAAAATTATTGATTCAACTCGCTGTCCTTCTTATAGGAATGATATGAATTTTTAGCTTTCCTGGAATTGTGAAAATGCATGGGTCCTGAAAACTTTTCAATTAAAAAATTCATTGAAATAACTTTTTTTCAGCTGTTGGAAACACTATCAAAAACTCTCTTTTGTTTTCCCTTTTATGATAATTCGTCTTCCTAAGTCGAAGAGATTTATAAACTCAGACGCTCTATCGAACCGATTTGGCCGCGTCAACGTATTGCCATTTAAAAAAAGTATCTCAAATGTGTGCCATGAAAATTAATTATTGGTGTTAAACTGGAAATTTAGACGATTTTAGCTTCTAAGGGTGTCGGAGTGTTCTGATGTGACAAAGCAATAACGATTAGACGCACAAGTGTTATTAAGCGAAGAATTAATATTCAAATATTATAAGTGAGTTTAGATGGATATAACCGGTGATTATGTATATATAATACATCTAGGTACTTACTTCCATGTCATATTATATTAAAAATTACTTATTTTTAAACTCGACAGTAAAATATGAACATCGGGAAATTTTTCACACCCTAGTGCATATGGAGTTGTACGTTTATATGTATAAAAGTAGTTCGATTAAGCACTGGTGGATTCTTGCGAAGAATATTGCAAATATTAAAAATATGGTATTAAATCCGCGATTGACTGTTCATAGAAGAATTTTATGTACTCTTTTAAATGTTTTATTTGCGGTTAATTGATTTGCAACTAGTTCCTTCAGCTATACAAGATACATATGTATGCATATATTCAGATGTCCAAAAAGATTGATGCGCTTATCTACCTTGACATGCCATGACTAAAAGTTGGACCATTGGAATTTCAATTACATAATTACAACTAAACAATAATAACACATGTTAATAATCTCAAAAGTGTTGTATGAGTTTTATGATTATTCAATCAATGGGTCGAAAAACAAAAAATATGAGATTGTGTGTGTAGAATTATGGGAGACACAAGCTGAACTGATTAGGGTTTTATTAGAAGAAGAGAAGAGGAGGAGAAGAGAGGCACAAAGTTTATTTCTCACTTAAATTTTTCGAAAGTCAAATAAATTTTAATTACTATTTCCCCTATGGTATTCCAGGAGTGATGTAATTGTTTTTGGATAATTGAAGTCCGAAATATGAACTACTAAGCCCATTGGAAATATTTCTTTACGCAATTTATATCAAATGTTTCTCATGTAACGTCCATTTGACATCAATATTTAATTTACTTTATCTATTTATTTTAATTACAATTGTCAAACAGATGGTAACTCTTCCCATTTAAAACTGTAAGTCAGCTTCAACTAGTTTAGTTTAACGCTTCTTGAAAATGTGTACGACAGAAATCTTTCATAAACCGGTTAATGTCCATATTGTAATATTTTATTTGGTGGCAACCCTTCTCAAATCTTCTCAAATATCTCCAACTGAAATCTTTCTTAAACCGGTTTGGTTAAATACTCACATCGAAATATATAATTTTTATATTAATGTTATCAGTTTAATTTAGTTCAAAATTTAAACAGGTGGTAACCCTTCTCAAAAATGTTTTAAATTATATATAATCTTAGTTCGAGAAATATATTATGCTAGAGATGTGGCAATCCCCCTTCAAAAATATTTACAACTGGAAGCTTCCTTAAACTTCTTAATTTTTTAGTGTCATTTCAAATTAGTTTCTTAGGGTGGCAACTTTAACGCATCCCTAGTAGCACACCGAACAATAAAAATTCAAATACGTTTAGTCTTCACTACAATGGCGACACCTGGGTTTATATATTTTTATTTATAAAACTGGCGCATGGAACTGTTACCTAACAAACTCGTCTCGGTCACGAAGTTGGAAGTTGGGTATTAGAAGTCGGGAAGGCTGCAATTTCAATAACTTTGGAATTCTCAATTATAGGAAAACTGATAACTAACTACAGTTGCCACAAATAAATAAAATATGTTTTGCTGTGTTTACGAGTCGCATATTTAAATATTCCTTTATCCAAAATTCGGAAATTATTTGATTGAATTTAGTTAAAATTTTTTTAATTAACTATGTTGGGGAGAATTATCATAATTATCAAATACCGAATGTTGTTACTCTTATATTATGCTTAGGTCTTTCAACACTAAATTTTTTTTATTTATTTGTACGAACTAGTTAAGTTTTTAAAAACGTAAAAGTTTAATCAATTTTCTAATAATGAGTAAATTTCTTCGAGTTTGTTGGTTAAGTCTTTTGATTTTAAGGCGAAAATATTTTAAATTATTTTACTTCAAACTTTTTTACTCCTATATATAATCTGCATTTAAAAGATTAAATACAATTGACAATATTGCTGGTTAATCGACTCGCATAGCTCATACTAGTCCCATGATGCTCAATAAGATGTTGTTAAAAATGCAACCAGTTTCAGTGAAGAAATGTATGTAAGACCTTACATCCACATTTCAATGAGCTACATTATGCACAGATACACGTTTCTCACGAGGACCAGTGCGTATACTGAGTGCAAAGGCACAACATCACAAAATATTGCAACGATATAAATGAACATTTTGCGACTAGTTGAAAGGTGAAAGGAAAGGCTGAAAAATGCTCCAAAATATTAACTTAACTTAAGTAGAGCTAGCGAAATGCCGCACAGCAATATCGACTCAAATGAATTCAAAGTTTGTCAAAATAAGAGCAGACTCGTCGGCTTACAAGTAAACGCAGATCGGTCGCAAAGAGCACGCAACCCGTGCAGAGAGCGACGCGCAGTTTACGATTTTTCGAACAGCGTCGCCAACATTTAGTACGTTGAAAGCCAAGCAGGCATGCAGAGAGACGGCAGCTCGCTGAACAATAGTGTAAAATATTTTCATTTTGCTTCCACGCAAGCGACAAGCAATAATTTAAGATGTTACCAGCGTGATTGCCAATGCGCGAATGCCGAAAGATCGCCACAGCATCAATACGAAGAGTCAAATAGGGCAAGAGCAGAGTGGCTTCAGTGAGAGAGACAGAGTTATTAAACAGTTACAGTGAGAGAGTGTACACGAAAGAGCGAAATTATTGCAATTTTTACATTTAAAGCTCCGCTGAGTGGCTGAGAGAGCGTTTGCAGCTCGGAGTTTTTGCGCCTGATTTTCATGGCTAACAAATACAAGTATGCGAACGCTTGCCACCCGTTGACAATCATTAATGCCACGGCAACAATAACAATAACATTATTGATAAACAATCTCAACATTTGTGGTATTTGTGGCATTGCTGCAGTCGCTTCTAACTACGAAGTTTGCATTGTGCACGGACTAGCTGTTATGCCCATGCGCAGCATCTGCATATCTACTAATATCAATGCTTCGACTTAATCAAGTGTAACGTACGAAGTGGATCGCCGCGTACAGCGTGCTACGAACAACTTGTGTTGCCCGAAATAACAACAACAACGCACCATATACGGTGAAGAAAGGTGGTGTGTTGCTTTTTTATTGTTTTTTTTTTTTAAATTTTTTTTTTATTAGTTTGTGTTGTTTAATAATCGAAAATTTGACGACGATGAAATATGAATAAACGAAAATGCTTTCTTCGGCGCGGCATTAATTAATCTGTTGGATAATAATGACACAAACATATGTACATGCATATAAATGGGACAGGTGGAAATCGAAACGTTAGACGGCGACGAGTGGACAGTGTGCAGTGCGTCTGCTAAGCGTCAGCGGCCTCATTAACGCCTTTTCACGCAACTATTTGTTGTTGGTTTTTTTTGTATTTTTTTGTTTGTTTTGTAACACTGTTGCTCATAATTTGTTGTTTGTTCACATTGTTGCATTTGAATATTGTCAACAGTGCGGCAGAATTTTTAGAAAGCTAAAGTTTGATTAGTTGGAGATTTACATGCATAAAATATTACGATTTATTCGTCGTCGTCAAGCCGGTTGGACCAGCGCGTCATAGGCGAAAGTGCGCGTGGTGTGCAGTGAAGGTGTTTCAAAGGTGCACGAACCACAAGTGGCCGCAGTGAAATGTAACGCGCGTCTCAGCCAGCTGGAACGGAACAGGTACAACTTAGCCAGTCGGCCAGCCTGATTCAAGTAAACTACAGTTAAAGGCTAGTAGGCGCGCAAACGCTTGTGTTGTCGTAACACTAAACATGTTTATGTGTTAGTGACGTAACGCGTGTGCTTTGTCTTCCGTGCATTTGTTTATTATTGACTTCAAATTTCGTTATCGATCTGATAAACAAACGCTGCCTAGTAGTACAACAACAAATATTATAAGCGCGGCAAGCTTTCAAAGCGCTGTGAAATTTTTTCTACTGTGCTGGTTGCCTTTGCCATAGGCAACGAACCCTGTTATTAATTTGAATTTCGTTCGTCGAGCGTTAAGTGGTCAATTGGTCAGGTGCGACGCGTTACCGCATTACTGTGTCCGCTTCGAAACGCCGCGTAAACGCTACATGAGCAGCGACTTTGTCTTGAGCAGCATTTACACCACGGAACGCAGCGAGTGGAGCGCATTCCGCGCATGCCGGTCTAACGATCAGTCACACTTTTAAACTACTCAGCCAACAACAGCGCCAGAAATTTTCAAAATAAGAAATTATCGCTTAATCATAAAGAAAAAAATATTTAAAATAATAATATAATTAATTATAAAAAATATTAGTAATAAAAAAGGAAGAAAAAAAGCAAAAACAAAAGCAAACGTGAATTCTTCAGTGCAAATTTACAAGAAAAAATTGATTCGCCATAATGTCACGCGTATCGGTCGTACTCATACTCTTATCAATGGTCATTATCAACTCCGGCGACAGAAATCACAGCAATCACAGCAATAACAGCAATAACAGCAATAACATCAATAACAACAACAATTATAATAGAATTCACACATTCCATCAGTCATACAGCAGCGTCAACAGCACGAAAAGCGCCAATCATCCAGTTTCTAGTTTAACAACTGCAGTCAACAATGGCGAAGAAACACGCGCACAACAACAACAACAACAGCAAACATCTCATCATCAGCAGCAGCAACAACAGCAGTCTGCGCAGCGCGACAAAAGAGGTGAGCACGCCTTAATAATATTCTGAATTTCATTCTAATTTTCTATGCAAACACATATATCACATGTGTGTGTGTATATATCTCTCTATGTGTGTGTGTGTGTGTGTGTGCTTTATTCGTCATATTATGCATTATCGAACACAAAAACAATAAATTTCCTTTCTACTGCTCTTAAGCCTTTACTATGTTTGGAGCTGCATAAATATGCATACCATTTGTATTAAAAGTTAGTTGAAATGAAGTGCGTCATAAATCAAAATGTAGCGATTTTTGTTTTTGTTTTGTTTTGATTAATATCAAGCTTATTTTTGCATAATCCTAAATTCTATTATTGTTTTATGCCTGCATAACACATCGCAATACAACTGGCACTCATGCTTCACTATATTCATCATATATGGGAAGATATGTACCGATATCGATAACCCTATATCTTTATATCTTACGCTAATACCGATATATGCGTTGTAAATTCAATAAATGGTAAAAATTCCCTATATTTTGAGTATATATATGATGGATAAGTGAGCTAATAAACAGATTCACTGACCCAAATTTACGTTAACCAGAAGGACGGAAATTATTGCACTGGATATATGAAGGTTAGAGAAAAGTATGACCAAGGTCTGGACAGATTTCATTGATTTTCGATGCTAAACCAGATCAGGGTCAAGAAAACATGTCCACTTAGTATCACACATCTTGATCAATATAAACGTTATAAAGCAAAACGAAAGGTCGAAAATTATTATAATGGGTATATTGGGGCTAGAAATCGGTCTGGATATTTCATTTACTTCTCGCCTTAAACTAACGGGTGCTCAAGAAAATGTTTCCACACAATTTTAGATATATTGATCGATATGTTTCATAAAGTCCATACGAATAATAATAGTCATTATAGGTAGTATTTGGAGCTGGGATAATTCATCGACCGATTTCATCCATTGTCGGCACTAAATGGTATTGTGATAATAATTAGTGATAATAATGGTATATGCAAGATTATATCTTCACTTAATTTTGTTGCGATATCTTATATGCTGAAAATTCTAAAATAATTGTACCAGATATTATGGCAAAGGGATCGGTATTGACCTGATTTTATCAGAAAAAGATCCTAATTCAATTTCTATAAGATGTCTTGTAAATTCATCAATATTTTAGACATGAACTCAGTCATAGGCACTGATATTCACATATTCGGTATATATATTTCGTCGCTTGAGAAGCTATTTCAACCATTTTTCAATGAGAGTTGTCTGACCTTGAAGACACCTTTTGTGCTAAGTTCTATTCCAATATCTTCAATAATGTTTGATTTAACTATACCAAAGTGAAAAAAATCTGATGACATTTTAAACGGTGTCATATAGAAGTAGGCGTGGTAGTTCTATTTAGCGCACATTCGAACTGTATCATACGGATGTCAAAGGAATTCCATCGGTTCAGAATTTGCAATAAAAAACTCCAAAAATATTGAAATTAAGTTTTCGTACAATTTGGTTCATTTGATGTCAATTAAATTATATCTTATCTTAGTGCTTGCACTTAAAAAGAGGTTATGGATGAAATAAAAAAAAAATTTCGCTGCTGTCCAGTTATTGACAAGAACGTTATTCAATTTATAAATGGTGTATATATTGGCAAGGCAAAGAGAACTAAACTTAAAAAAAAATGCTCCCATTAGGTGGCGCCAGAATCGAATTATTAGTGAAAATCTTAATTATGGTCGCATTTTGCTCATTTTCGAAAAGGGAACTTCATTTGCAAAAAAAATAAACAATTCAAAATTACGATAGATGTCGTTGGAGCTGTTAGCAAAACTAATAAATTAATAGTAATATAAATTGTCTTATATTATTCGCGTATTAGTTTTGAAGCATTCCAATCGGTTAAATTTATCTATCTGGTGTGTGAAAAATATCATCATTTTGAAATTTAGATTGAAAGAACCAGAATGATATAGGTCCAAAGCAAAAGTTTAATAACTTCATTTTATACTGCTATCCTATCTATTGACATCATTACTTTAAGAGTGAAATACTTAAAAGAGAAATAGGAAATCCAAATGACATGATTTAAATCAAATATAGCTAAGGAGAGGGTTTTTAACCCCACTTTTTTAAGCATAACCCATTTATAGCTGCTAAATTTTTCATACCCAATCTGGTAAACTTAATTTTTTTTACAAGAAATGAATTAACAGCACTCCAATGCAACACACCGCGCGAAAGGGTCATTTAACAAAACTTTTCTTTTATTTTCTCTCATCTATTATGCTGAAATTAGAGCAACTAATAACGATGAAATGACAGCTTGGTTCCAGTAAACGTAAGATTTGATATTCTTATAAAAAAAAGCCAAAATAATACTTCAAGTGGACTTTAAGAAGACACTCTAAGATATTGTCTTTTATAATTATTCAAATCTGTTCACGGTTAAAATTAATATAGATAGATATAGTATATATATTAACATATATAGATGTCAAATAGGTATATTGATGTATGACGTCAATCACTTAATACTGAAGCTTATCGAAATCTTAATATGTGGAATGTGGACTATATAACTCTGCCTATCGATATATAAGCGCTTGAGCAAACAAACACACATACGTACTCACACTTATGGTGACAAAAAGCAACCAGCGAAGCGAAGTCTGCATGAATTGCCGTTAAAGAATTCTAATAAAATGCATGGATCCATGACTTATTAAGCGAACTGGTTTATAATTTTGTCTCGCTTTATTTATAATTTCGTATATTTTCGTGTTTGGGTGTTTCGGAAGCAGCCGTAAACCGATACCAATGTGTGTATATATAATGTTAAATGCTAAACAATATAAGCTAAAGCTAATTCGGACATAAATAAATATATAATAAATATTTGGAGTTTAAGCCGCTGACCGCGTTTGCGACAACTATTATGACTTCTATTTTGCATTTTTCTGCGACATACAGACATATGTATATATGTGAACGAATTTGATTAAATTTAAAGGCACAAAGTTTAGATCTAAAAAAACCATTTTTTTTTTTTCATATTTTTTCTTTTTCTTTTCATTGTTTTTATTTTAATTTTATTTTTAATTCATGAATTTTGTGCCTGAAATATTTGGAAGCCACTTGTTTGCATAGTGTCTTGTTGTTGTTATCTAAAGCGCGTACATTGAACTTCTCCGCTAATTAATTGCTTTGGACTAAAATATCTAAAATATGCAAATCAGCGCTGTCGAATTACATTGATTCTGTGGATACCTAAAAGCATTGGAATTTTTTAAGAATATTAATAATTGAACTATGCAAATGACGCTGTTGTAACTATAGCAACTTTTTTGGTTTACGTGCGTTGAGGACAGTAGCTAAATAAAGTAATCCGATAAATTACTAAAGTTCGTTAAACTCGTTTGTTGTTGCTGTATGTCAATCAACTTAAATTATAGTATTATACTTATAATTAATATTATACTATATAATTATACTTATTATAGTAATAATAATAGTAATTATAGTGGAATGAAGTAATAGCAGACAAAATCATTAGCGCTAACCAGAAGTGCGTGCAAATTAGTCAAATGGCCTTGAAAGTGCTGACAAATTACTTCGGATTGCGCAACGTTTATTATTGTTTCGGAATTTTATAAAACCAAGCGAATCTCTGGCTCTTTCGTCATTTCTAATTATGTTTGCCAATGAAATCTTTACTTTTTAATTTCATATTTGAAAATAAGAATTTTTTTTATAACCTTCATTTTGCTCTACTAATAAAAAAAAATTTTAAGATAATGTTGCAAAAAAATAGAGTTTATTGTTTTACTAAACATTTTTAAACGCTCGTTTTGCCATATTCAGCATAAAAAAGTTTTTTACCGCAAACTTTCCAAAAAAATACAATAAAGAGAGATCCAACATGCATGAGTTTCTAATTCTTTTGTGAGAATTCACATATTTGCACTTTTTAGCATGAAAAAAGGAAGAAGAACTATAAGAAACATTCGTTAAACTTGTTTAAACAGTTGCTTAATGCTTACTAATTTATTTAAAGCGAAAAGTTCAAAACAATAATCATAATAATCTGGCGGTTGACAGGAAAAACTGGCTAAGTAAGTTTTTGTTTTTATTTGAAATATTGAAGTTATAAAATAAATTTTGGGGGAGGAAAGGAAAGGAAATTACTTGCAAAAATGTAAAGGTCTCGATATTATAAACAAATGTTTTGTAGCAGTAACTTATAACTTCATGTGAACTGCTGTGGTGTAACCCTTGAGGCTATAGAGCAACAGTTTATCAATCCACAGTACCTGGGTTCGATTCCAAGTCACGGCTAACTTGAAACAAAAGTTTGATTTAACAGAGAAATTGATCCCTTGTTGAGCAATGGCAAATCTGCGATCATATTTCGGCTATGAGAAACTTTCTTATAAAATCCAACATCCTTTTGGAGTCGGCTTAATGGCTTATGAAACCCTCCCCAATGAACGAAAATTCTCAACTATCCTATTAGGGAGACGTTTGGTATGATTTTTAAGGTTAAGCGCCGGTTATTAGCGGGATCCAATTCTAGTCCACATCTTCTATCTGAAGTTAAGCTTAGTGTTTTTTTTTTTCTTTTAAAGGCATCTAGGCGCTTTTGTGATCTATACTTGAAATTTAATTTAATTCTCACTCCAGCGCGTTTGATGTATGTATATGCTTCTCTTCTTAGCCTTAAGAAAGATATACTGTATTCCGGAGTTATTGACATATGTCAGTTTAGATTGCATTAAATGATAACGGTGGTAATAATAACAATAATAAAGACATCTTTATTTGACACAACAAATGTTAGATTCCAGAGTTTAAGCTGGGACCGAAATATTTAAGTGATAAAGGTTTCATTTAAGAAATAAACTCAGAGTTTGTTTGGTTTGAGTGACCATGCAATCGAGGCATATTTTAATAGACTTTCCGATATTATGCTTCATCTTCCTTTTGAAAACATTTTTTATTCTCATTGAATCTAATTATATCTGATCGTTCGTTAAAGATTTGTGAAGAGCCGGATATTCGCTGACTCTTCGAGTTTACGGGTATGGCAGAGACTGTCGCAGAGGGATCTTTTTCTGATGGAATTTTCGAAAAGAGCTAATTAATGATCTGTTATTGTAATAGTATGTCTTAATAGTTACTATATGATTTGTCATTAAGAAGTACCAAATCTGTTTTGAGTTAGTTGCTGAAGTGTGGTTCTATCCTGACTATTCTATGCTTGTTCGTTTGGCTGCTCAGATAATTGAAGTATCGAATAACTTGGCGAGAGAACTTTACATCAACTCACAGTTATTAACTAGGTTAATATTTATCATTTTAAATTATTGCTTTATTTGTGCTTTGTGTTGCTTCATTAATGCTTGGCAGGAAAGTTCTTAACAGAAAGTTTATTTTTGTGTATGAAGGGAAAATCAAAGACCATGTTAGAAATAAATTTCTACTCCACTTCTCCACTGGTTTAAGATTGTTCCCGAGTTCATCGGTCGCAGATTAACATTGGTTTTTTGGTAATTACAATTTGTACAATCAAGTTGATGATGGGCTCTTATAAATTCATACTGAACTTGATCATTTGGGGCAGCGTCAACTAGTGAATATATTTGAATTTATTGCTCAACGGAAAATCATATTTAACTTTATATATTAGTACAGTAAAGTCTGGTTACTAGCTATGTTCTGCAGCACCTATATAAAGTCTGCAATTTTAATTCATTGCGAAATTATTGAAATGCTGCTAATAATTTCAATTTCAATAACAAATTCACACATCCGTATTAAAAAAAAAAAATTATAATGACTACTCAAATTGCGAAGTTTTCATTATCGAGTTGCGCAGTGTGTACTTTTGAAATTAGCTACTTGCAAAGCATTGGCGTGTCGAAAGGTTTCTTAATATTTCATTCTTTTGTTTAATTATAATGATTAGCAATCCATGGTTCTTCATTTCCGTTTGAATTTAAATATTAGCATGCTTATCACGAACATAAATCGATTTGCCAAAAATATTTCTTGAATCAAACGAATTTGGCGAAACTGTGAAATTTAATTATATTATATTTTGTTGGAACAAAGTCGAAAAGTGCTAATTAATGAAAGAACTTGAAATCTGAACAATTCAAACAAAAGTTATGGAAATACAAACATGAAAATGCTAGATTTAAGATGATTGGCAATTCGAAGTGGAGTACATATGAAATAAAAAATTATAAGTTAATCGTAAGCACTTTTGTTATAATATTCATAGATGATGTTATTTAATTACTTTCTGGTAAAACCGTTATTTTTATTTTACGCTTAACTTGCTTAATGAATAGTGAATCGTACCTGACAATGGCGGGTGACGTGGGATCCAGCAAATGAATATCGTTGTAAATGCAATTTTTAGTAGGTCCGGTTGGCTGGTGAGTAGTGTATGTGTATATGGCCAATGAGAAAGATTGATACTCATTCGCTAGAAATGATTCATAAAAATTTTCAAAAAAATCTACTTATATTATCCATATTGAATGCTAAGAGGAATTGAAGGTCTATAGATAAAGAATATTATAGATGGATTCAAAATATTGAAACTACTCAGCTTTAAACACTTTCTCATAACCGTGGCTATTTCCTTAAACTCTTTACTAAGTACAAATATCAATACTAAAATCTCCACAAGTTTTTAAGAGAGAATCTAGAAATTACTAATTCTGAAATATCCATGTTTAAATAAACGGAACGGCAAAGTTTATTTTCGGAAAATTCGGAGGCAAAGTTGATATATGTCAAATAGAAGTACGTTAGAGGACAATTAGTGGAAATTTCGTAGAGCCAATCATATTAAATGTAAACGTCATTAAAAGTCACTAAATGCCATATCAGTTCCACCCTCTATCGAACCAACTGAAAACCCCTGTATGAATTCACTGAATGGAAATGAGTATGATTTAGGTTGAAATTCGAATTAATAATTTATTTCTTTTTGTAACCAATTATATGCAAGTATGCGGAAGTATTACAAAACTTTTCTGAAATCGAACTTTATCACCGATTGAGTCTGAGTTAATGTTGTCTAAAATATAATCGAAATATTCCAAAGTAAATGACATCGAAACCTTGAATTAACTTGAACCAGCTAAGTATCGAGCAACAAATGAACTTTAAAGGCTTCATTAGAGAGCAAATAGGCTTACAAATATGCAAGTAATATAGATATATATGTACCACCCCACTGTGTCAAACAATGGACGAAAAAGTATTTAATTGAAAATCACCGAAAAATAATAAACAAATCAACAAACAACAGACAAAAGCTGGTGAAACACCACACTATAAAAATAGATCCATAAGCCGAGAATAAGTGGAGGTACATAAGTATATTTGTGCCAAGTCAGGAGTCTAACATTGAAATTTTGATTCAGTGCTGGCAGGTGGTTTCTCGTTCTCGTTGCTGCCGTTATACACACGACTGTTTTCTGTGTGCATGGATTGGTGTAGTAATAGTGTACATGAATATATGAATTCCCAAATTGACTTTGAACTATGTTTCGGTATTTACACGCGGATACCGCAAATGCGAAGATGTGTGCGTTAAGTATGCTGAGGGTCGTTAAGGTCACGTAACTTCGATAAATCTCTAACACAAGCAGCTACAATGGCTGGTGGCACCGGCTATCACAACGAGCCGAAAACAACAAAAATCATATCGAAAGCCGCAAGCAAACGACTAACGTCAGCAATAACAACAGCAATAGCAAGTAAGGTGGCGATAAGCATAGATGGTGCCGAATACTGAGAGGAGTGTGATTTCTGGTATGATTATTACCCGAGATGGTTATTAAAAGTTAGGGCAAAAAGTGAGTTAATGAAATTTTTGAATTTTTTTGGACGGACAGGCAGATAAAAAGAAAACTTATGTCAAATTTATTTCACATATTTAATAAATACTAAAAATAACACAAATACCAACCGTTAAGTTAAGTAAGCTATAATACCCTGTCCCAAATCGCGTATTCGGGAATAAGCCGTCTTTGGGATACGATTAGCAGCATTTTTGGCGAGAACCAAAATGGCTCTATGACAATGAGCGATGTATGAATATACGACTATAATTTGATGGATTGCAATGACCACGGGCTGCAAATTCGCAAATTTTCAAATGCAACAAATTTTACAAAAATAATTTAACATTGGAATTAAAAACATTACTGCTATGAGGTTCTTATATATATTTGTATACATATAATTGGCATTTACACCTCTACTAGATGTTTGAAAGAGCTCTTATATATATATATCTTATGTTCCGTCTTGCCACTATAAAATTTAATGAATGAACCACTCTATGTCAAATTAGGTACTGTACTTATTTTAGGGTGTCATTTAAAGTCGAGTCTATTAAAAGAAATTTAGAATGAGGGAATGGGAGAAGGATATATGAAATTCGGTTATTTTATGCTTAGGCCCTACCAAGACCTTATGAATTTGACAAAAATTATCTAACAATACTTCAAATTAAATGACAAAACTTTCAATCTCAGTATTTTATTCCTCTCAGCTTAAAACAGAGCATCTTAATAATATATCCTATAACGTTTTATAAGCTTAATTGACACTTATTCATTGTAAGAACATCACAGGATAATTATTGCTTATTTGACTACCCTGAAAAAGGGAAGCATTTAAACGATATATAGTAAAGATAAGCCGATATTTGATTAAACAGAAGACAGTTACTGCTCCCCAATCATGAAAGACGCGTTTGACTCTGTATTAAAAGAGAGGAATCTTGTCATTCTCTCTCGAAACAAACTTGTATGGAACTTAAAGATAACATAATAACCACTTTACATAAATAATATATTGAGTTTAGAGAGATTGGTTAACATTGACCGTTACTGATAAACTGAATTGGTTACAAATGTTTTGGAAATGATAACGCTTCACATTGAAAACAGTCATTGAAATATGAAGTAAATTTTGAGAAGCGACCAGGTTCATATCAGACTGTCTGGGAGTGTTTCTAAGTAAAATTATCGTATACCGAGAATATTTGATCCATTATAGATCCACGAAACATTAAGCTATATTTATTCAAACAGAACAAAACAGTTTGTGGAAATCGATATCGATGGATGTAGGCTCATATATCCGTTTGAAAATGTGTGAAAAAGGTCTTGACGCTTACTGGTTTCTACAAGACTGTGCATAATGTCACACTACGAATCAAATGTTAAAAATTCCTTGTTCATCTGACTTCCTAAAGAGATGACATTAAGTGGACACACAGATCTCCAAACTTGATTTCCTTTTGTAAGTTTTTTCGAAAATTAAAATGTACGCCAGCAATCCACAGACCATTGACGACCTCAAGGCAAACATTTGTGCCGAAATCACCTCTATACCACCCGAGATACCTCGAAAACATAATGTGAAATCCAGCAGAAGATCTTATTTTGCAGCGCCCAATAAAGATGGTCACTTGGTTGTTTGATTGACAGCCCAAATATAATATCTACTCATCTCAAAAATTACTCGTGTGTATTACTGTGAGCACATAATTAGAGAGTATTACAAACCGCAGGTCACTCTAATTCCAATCAATTTTGAAAGAGAGCAATTTGCTGATATTCCTGCCACCGTTGAATGGCGGATGTGAGTGAAAGTTTTCCAATGCAAATTACTTTACCGTTCACCACAATTTCAACCACTAATTACACCTAACTGTGCTTTGAATGGTGGTCAATGTGTGTGGTTACGACATCATGATTTCACTTATCCGATTAGTTGTTATTGTAATGAAATAAACTGATAATAGAAAGCAACATTGCTAGAACGTCAGTCAAACGGACAATAAACGAAAACGAACTGAGTAGTTGATTATTGAAAGTGTTACTTGACAGACAGTCCGACCACAATATGCCTGTTATGGTTACGGCAGTGGCGATGCTGATGGCGGTGGCTATGCTGCATTTGAGCAGGTGGTTCTCCTCGTAATTAACCTCATTTCGCTCAAGCGTTGCCAGCCGGCAGCCGCGAGCAGCAAAACAATGGCAAAGTAAGCATAAGTTTGATTCCTTGATGGCGCCGACTACAGGTGAGATCGGTTTTCACAATTGTTTACTATTTTCAGAAATCATTTTCTGCTTATTATTCGTAAATATTTGCAGTTTCATTATATAGCAATATTTTGTTGAAAGTTCGTAAAACTATGAAAGCTTCTTGCTTTGCTTAATTGGCTGCTGCAATTGCACTCCCAATTAGGTTGTTCTTTTTCCACTCAATTGGCTCAATGCCATTCGTAATCATTTCAGTAATCAAAACTGCCAGTTACAATGCTGTTAGGCTTAGTACTGGCTTAGTCATGGCTGTCATTATTGACTGCTGCCAATTCATCATTGCAACGCTTCACCATTTTGCTTTGAATGCGTACAACACCGAGTGGCAAGCCAAAATGGGGTTAGTTTTTTGACAATAAATCAAGTTGCATAATCGATTCGGTACGTCAAACGTGACCGTCCTGTACTCCACTTACAGATTTTGTACAATGCTCTTGTCAAGCGCAAAAAAGCGCTGTGGCTATTCCAATAAGAGTTCGTGATCTTTTTAATTAATTTGAACTTCCAATTAAATTGATCATATTTGTCTTCAATTTTTTGCAGCTGTAATTACTTTATTCTGATCTTTAGTGCAAAAAGTACCAAGGTATACAGGTTAGAGTTTTCTTTCCGAAGATGATGAACGTCGAAAAGATATGTGCAGTTACTATAAATTGTTTCTATTTCTGTCTATTTAAATATTCGCTTTGCACAATAAAGTGCAATAATAAACAATAAATACAACAAAGTGCTTTATGTGGCACATATTCTTGAAGAAAAAAGTTTTCTTCGAGATTAACAGCCCTATTTTGTAAGGCAACTGGTGAATAGTTCTACCC
Organism: Bactrocera minax; assembly: GCA_021498325.1. NCBI lineage: Eukaryota > Metazoa > Arthropoda > Insecta > Diptera > Tephritidae > Bactrocera > Bactrocera minax. The sequence goes on from JAKEEE010000001.1 coordinate 8,925,119, forward strand.
CTATTGCCCTGGCAACTGTATCAGTCATTTTTATTGTGTATGGCTACTAATCTCAGTATACTTGAAACCGTAGGCAACATCCATGCATTTACAATTTTGGGTAACACTGTTTGAAGTAATTGCAAGCCACACATAATAAGAGTGTAAGTTCTAGCATCACTTATGCTTACAATAACAATGCTCCATAATAGCTTCTAGAGCTTGGTTCCAGATTTCACAACCTCTAAAAATTTATAAATGAAAATAAAAATTCTAGAACTTTCTTTAGTTATTGTAGTTGTAGTGTCAATTGCTAGTAGGGAAATGATTTATTCATATTTTGTATAGTTTTGCGTAAAGCTGACGTGTTGGTAATCCTTGACAGGTTAGAAATGTGGGTTTATTGCAGTTAACTGATTGTAGAAACAGAAATTTCTTCGGTCTTCTTCTTCTTTGAACCAACTTCTTTTATGTGTATAAGTAGATTAATTTTTCTTTTGAACAATATACATTTTAGTGATAAGCAATAAGCTCCGGGATACTCACAAAAGTCCGAGAATCATACAAAGGATTTTCTCTCGAATATTTCAACAGCTTTCTTATCACACTTTTTTTGCTTGTCTTGTTGTCCTTTTCACTCTTTATTCACTCCCTAAAATATTATAATATTTTTTTGAGAGACTTGCAGAATGCGCTCTAGTTTCTCTATACTCAGTTTCCATGTCAATTATTCTCTCAATCTAATTTAGCTGGTATTCGCTTTGTGGACTTCTTTGGACAGCTAGTTACTGGAGAGTGCGAATTACGAATGGGAGAGAGTAAATAATGCAATTTGGGCATTGCGGACACATGCTATCGATTCGATAAGGGAATTTTCCAACTATAATTTAAGATAATGAACTAATCTGGTGCAAACCTTAAGTTAATATTAAGTATTTATAAAACTATTGGCTATTCTAAATGTTAATATAGTATTAGTCATTCAGTTCTTCGCTTAACTGTTAAGTAATGGTTACTCACTGAGATGTGGTATGCGGTACTCATAACGTCCACTAACAGGAGACAATATACTTTCAGAATAAAATCGACTATTACTTATACAACAAGTACGTGTTTTTGAGCGCGTGCTATTTATCAATTACACCTGCAGTGATCCAAGTGGAATGCTATGGAAATATATTTAGCATTCACTTGTATTTCAAAGCAAGAAAATCGTGACTCCACCCCACATGGAACAACATGTTCATTTAATGATATGAGAAGAATGTTTCTTAAGAGTTTATTCTAGTAAGAATGGCAATGACATTCATGCATATAAATATATATGGAAATAGAATATATGCATTGAAATTAATGAAACAAATATGGAATTAATTCTCCAAAGATTAATGAAACTAATCATAAATGTAGGAATTTATAGAAGTAATTAGTTTTGCAGATGTCTAATGCTTGACAATGAAATCATCTTGTATAGAATACTAGGAACTGAAGGCATATAATTTTTATGACTTGCAATAACAACGAAATGGAGGGCATAAATCAACAACGTTACAACAACAGCGTTCTGACTGCAAGCGAACTTGGACGAGATCTTGATTTCACTGCGTTTGGAATTCGATAAAACATCTGCACGAATATTTTCAGGGATTGTTTAAAAAACTTGTATGCGCGCTACAAATCATTTGAGAAATCTACAATTTAAAAACAAACAAAAAAATTAAATAAAGTACTCAAATAGAACTGCAGTCAGCAAATGATTTGTGGTTGGCACATTAAGCCGTGGTGTCCGTGACGAATGTTGCACAACAAACATTGAGAGAACAACAATAATAACAACAATAAAACCACATTAAGTGCAGCCAATTATCAACTCTTTCGGCATTGCTCCCACACCAAACCGCAGGCGAAATGAGGAAGGCGGAAGGCGGAAAGCGGAAGGCGGCAGCAGTTATTGTTTTAGTAGCGCTGAAATTTCCAACACAAACAATGGACACTAAATCGTCGTGAATTTGTGGCATGGAAACTTTTTCAGAACTATAAATCGTGTGGTTGCGAAAATCCGTGATACCAACTACAACTACAACAAGAACAATAATATTTTTTGCAGAATTTTCTGAAGCAAAAAATGCAAAAAACAATCGGAAAGCTGTTGCTTGCATTGTTCGAAGGTTCTTTTTTTGTCGCTAATTAAGCATCAGGGGAAAGCAGGGGGACGCTGGCCTCCAGTTGCCATTACCAACATGAACACTCTTCAAACTAATTGATTGTGTTATACCTTAGAAGAAAAATGCACCATAATATCACATGCTACACACATACATACCAATTTAGTAGGAACAAGGGTGGTCCGATAAATACGTAGCCTCAACACCCGGTGACGCTATTATCACGAGAAATTATCTACCATGCAGTACATTCTAACGATTACAGTCAACCTGTATCGGAGACCCGTATCGAACTCGGAAAAAAATGGAAAAAGATCAATTTCGGTTTTTGATTCGATTCTGGTTTTTGGAAGAGAATTCGGGCAGCGAAATCAAAGAGCGATTAGGTAATGTATACGGAGGCCCTGCTCTTTCGATGGCTCCGGTTTTTGATTAGCCACGCCCAAATACCCCGAAAACGAAGGATAACGAATGAAGGATACCCCGATCTAGACGATTGAAGGATAAAGGCGTGGTCAGAAGGCCGCGTAGTCATGTCCCGATTGAAATATTAGCCTTGAAAAAGCTGTCGGTGCGATGGATGTCGCGTATTAGTATTTGATGCTGTTTAAGCGAAATCAGAAAGTGTTTCTGTCTCGTTCCGTAACCGCCAACGAAGTTTAGACTCCACCAGAGACCAAGGAACAGTCCTATCGGCCGGAAAGGCGATGGACTCTGTTTTCTGGGATTCACACGGTATTATATACATCAATTACCTTAAGAATAGTCAAACCGGTAACAAAAATCTACTATGTGGAAAGATTGGGGTGAATTGCAGACAAAATGGTCGCATTTTTGCAGCCATTTTAGTTGTATTAAGCTAGGAATTGTTGCTTGATCCATCATGTTCTCCAGGCAAACCAAGTTGGAAAGTCACTGGGTCAAGTGTATCTAGCTAAGAGGAGACTATATTGAGAAATACTCGTAAATTGACAGTTTTCCGAACTTGCCGTTTTTTTGCAGGTTAATTGTAAATCCCGCCACCCTCGTGTCTACGTATGCGTTTAGCATATTTTTGGTAAGAAAAAAACCAAAAAAAATTTGCAAACTTTTAATTAGCATTGCACTGCTGCACTCGATTGTGCAATTTCCAACGTTGTTGGGTAGATTTTGTCGCTGCACTTAATTTCATGGCATCCATGATGTCACAGCAACACGACACAAGTTCATACATAAGTACGTACAACTCTGCATGAATATATATCACGCGCCAACCTCAGCTCATTTAACTGCCGATTTTTACTATGCAATACCATATTTATTGCAATCTTTTGCTAACATATCAATTTTTGAAGGACTACAACTGCTATGCTTAGCTGTGGAGAGTAGGCCCGTAAGGAGGTTTAAACTCACAAAAATGTCGCAATGAGGTCAATAATACTATCCGTGAGGTGCAATAAAACACAACATGTAAATTAAAATGAGACACTCGTAGTTTATTGTACAATTTTATTGCTGAAAAAAAGTGCAAAAATAGATTCACTTAATTAGGTATCCTGCAAGTTACCGGATTTGGTTGACGAAATCGAATCGAATTAAATCAGGTGTACTTGTACATATATATACCTACTCACATACTTGCAACTACAAGAAAAATTCAAGCAAATCATATACAAACCTTACGCAATTTTATGAATTGTCGGTGCTTACCAGCTGGATCGTTTGGCTAACTTAATAGTAGCGTGAGTTTAATCACTTAATTACTCTGGTAAGGTATGAAAAGCTACTTCAACAGTTTATGTCTTAAATTTTTTATGAAATATTTCAAAATTTTTATTGATTTCGTCATTTTCACAATTTGGTGTTACAAGTGACACAAAAATATAGGTGGTGGCCTCCCCTTTCTGTGTTATAATGAACTAGCTCCTCAGAAAGCTCACAAAGGGTTGTTATATTTGGTTTCTTACGTCCGAAATGACCTAGTTTACATTCCCCTCTCATTTTAATTCAATAAACTACATATATTTCTTTGACAAAGTATAAACCTGAAGCTATAGATTAGAATTAATATTTCATGACTAGATTTTACTAACACACTTCAATATGGTGAAATAAATCTTTTAAAATATGCATTGGGTGTAATAAGAAATCAAACTTTTCTTCATAATTTACCAAAAATTTCCATGGGGTGAATTTTTCCACAAGTTGATGAAAATTTTCAACTGTTAGCTGACTTCACAAGCCTCTTACTTGTGATACATTAAAAGTAAACAAGTTTTGACAAGATCTATTAAATGTTCGTTGGCTTATTAACACTGCGAAAGGATTTTCGCGGAATATTTCGGAACCGGAATATTTTAAAATTGTCGTTATTTGCCTCGTAAACTTCTCTTTATATGAGACATTTAGATCGAAACAAAATTTGCACTTTTGGTATCCCGTTTTAAATTTATATCCCGACTCTTTTTTGTTAAAACCAATTGCAGTTGAATTGAATTTATGTAAGAAATCTAATATTTGCTTTGATTGGATAACTTCGGTGTTGTTGTAGACTGCAGAATCGCAAAATAGTATCATGCAAAGCGTTATACTCAGTAATGATATCTTCATCGGTATCAAATTTCTTGTACCCTGGTTGGAGTTCTCATATCTAAATACCAGGCAGGTTGAATTTTTCTTATTGTTTCCAGGAGAATCGCTACTAGAATTGAGTCAATATGTTTTGTAGTAAGCCCTAATATTCAAAAGTTATATAAAGGTATTTATATAAAGGTATATAAATATAACAGTTGTCGGAGAACTGGTTCGTGAAATACAGAATTTTTATTGACACAGGTTTTGGTATTCCTTTTTTTCGGTAATGAAACTTTTAATTCGTTAAATGAAAATGAAAAATGTGAAAGAGAAATGTGGACTCCTACATGTTAAATGCTTCAGTTGTTCATATTGATAAATATTGGAAATTTTAAAGGATCTGAATTTTTTTTATTAAATATAAAACTCAGAAAGTAATGTAGACAACTGGTCCTGAGCAGTTGTTTTAGTTTGACGTTTCAGTATACTATAACAAAGGATGGTTATATATCATATATTAATTACATAGTACTCAGTTCCCTCTGATTAATGGCCGGTAGTTATGCTTAATGCAAATTTTGATATTTGGTTGCCTAGCGTCTATTATATTCGCACTAGTCTCCTTACATAATAGGAGTATAACAGTTATAATAAACTGAACTTTATAGTAGAATTTTAAAGTAAATTTCTTTGTTGCACCGTTGAGAGAAAAAGAAAAATCTATTGAAAAACTGCTAGGCAGATCATATCGTACATCTAAAATGTAAGGATCGCTTGCGGAAATGGGTTTATCGGCTTTGCTTATTTAATTATTTATTGTGGAAAAATACCTATTAGCTCATCGAAGCGGAATTTGTTTTATATTTTTACATTCATTAAATATTCTCCTACATTCATTCATTAATAATAAATTAGAGCGTCTTCTGTTGAATACTCTTTGCATAGCTCATAAAGATTTATAGAAAGTAAACCATCAAACATATCTGCATACAGCAAATCACTTTTACCAACCATAATTAAAGCAAGCATTCAATCCAGTCTCCAGTGACAGATATTTTGTTGAAAATTACCGCCAAATGAGTGCTCTTTAATTTTTATTCCTTTAAAATTGTAGGAAATAAAAAGCAAAACTGTCATAATTCTCGTAAGCAAGTAGTTTACGACTGCAATTGCGAATTGCTTGCACCACAGCAACTTTATATTTGCCATAAGTTTTAACTACTTTTTAACAGTTTTAATGTGAGCAACTAATTACGAGCGAAGAGATTGTACGCCGCAAGCGATTGCAAAGCGCAGGCATTTCGAAATAAACTAAAGGGCTCTAGATACAAGTATAATGAAAGCGAAAGAGTTACGCAGTGCAAACGAGTATTTAATAAATTAAAAGCAAAAATTATTTGCCTTATAATTATATTGTTATTACCTGTAAAATTATAATAATTCAAGTAATAATGAGTAACTGCCAACATTACTACAGGCGAATTGATTGGCATCCAGATAAGATCTACATCAAGGGAACAGCAATTGCAACACTTTAGTCGGTGAGAAGATAAAAACGAAAATTATGCACAACATTTTGAACATCACTTATGAGCATCATTACACGCGCACTTAAATGCGTATGAAAATGTATATGTAGATATATATTGCTGGTTTTTCAAGTGTGGCGTTTAAATGCTCGTGCATTTAACCATACATAATAGTGTTATTATATATATAGAATAATAAATATTTCGGCTACGTGTATCGTCTCTTGAGCATGCACTTTAGTTAATTGACGGAAATATGTTAATTATGTAGCGTTTACACTCATTTCTCATTAGTCAGCAAAATTATAAAATAATTTTTAAAGTATATATATGGGCAATTTAAAATCATTGCATGAGTATATGACATCTATTATGCAAATCTATTTACACATTACAAAGTTGCAGTCGTGCCCACTTGAAATGGTGTCACTTGAATGAGTACCGTAAATACTGAATGCAATGAACATGAACTATGATTTCATAATAAATTTTATAGAATAAAGTAAGCGAATATCTCAGGGCTCTATATATATAAGAAATGGCGGCACAAGTAAAAGAATAAATTCTCAGTATTTCGAAGTTAGCCGCCATAATTGATGTATAAAGCTTCGAATTCGGAATAGCCTGTATGCCTGTAGCTTCGATGTTTATCCAATTTGTTCTATTTCACTTGCAACTTCATTACATTTAGCTTCCCCTTTTTGTTCCCAATATGTCAAAAGCCCATAATGTATGGATGGTATAAACAAATTAAAGTGAGCAAAGCTTTTGATTGCAAAGATATTAAAATGTGGTGATCCATTTAATAAGGAACTCTATAACTAACTTGGAGTCTTTTGACTTTGCAGATATAGGTCAGTTGGGCTTCCAGTCGGCAATTCATTCAATGGAGTATCCTGTCTGAGGTAGAGGAGAAAGAAAGTTTGCTGTTGAACTTTCCTCATTTTTATAATACATTATTCTCCACTTGGTTGGACATTATTTGGTTCAATTAAACTGTATATCAATTATCAACTAAACTATACTTTAAGTTTTGGAATCTTATTTATTTTTTGGCTCTTTTAGGGCCATTTACAAGTTATTTAAAAGGGCAAAGTCTGATTATTACAACTTTTAACCAGCACCAGACCATACGATAGCTTGTAGCGACAATTTCAGTTTTTCAAAAGTCTGGTTGGCTGTCTGTCGATAAATTGCATGAAAGTTGATCAAAGAAACATTACGATTTCACATCAATTCCACAGTGTGAGTTCACATGTTCGCTGTCTCTTCTTTTTTTTTTTTTTTGGTCCCAAATCGATGGTCCATGCCTTTATAAATTTACACAGATTTTGAACGACAGATTGACGCTAGCCAAACGCGGTTTAAAAGCATATTTTTGAACGTTTACTCTTGCGATAACAAAAATTGTATTTATTAATTGGGTAGATCAAATGTTCTTCTAAAGTAGGTATTAAAGGTTTTCGTTTTCTCATTTCATCCATAAAGATAAATTTGTAATTTGAAAATATGGCAATTTGAGATTAAAAATTGGAAATTTTTTTGTAACTTTTGCGTGATTTCGGAACTTAATGAGTGGATTCATAAAATTATTCATGGGAACCGGAAGTAATAACAGATAAATTGATATTATTTTTATTTTCATTACCAAAAACATTTATTTATCTCAAACGGTAATCGCCTTTCTTAATTTTCAACTACTTCTAACCCCAAAAGAGCACCGCATTTTCCCTCTTATTATTTGTTTATAATCCTTCTGTAATTCAGTTGACAAATCAAAGACTTTTTCTGGCTAGGAATTAGAGAGTGTTTTGCGAATACCAATAAAGAATAATTTTGAGATTTGGCTTCAAGAATCTGAAACAGGGACTACGCCTTGTAACGGAGTTCGGGTCCGTTTTAGTCGGCTGATCAGTTGTCTTAAAAAACTTGATAATTATGGGGAGAATAATGCAGCTGGAAGCATGTTGCAAAATACGATTTGAGAATCTATTTTATTTTCTTAAAATTTGTAAGAGTTTTAGGAATTTCTTTAGAAGACCTTTTGCTTTCGACTAATTCTTAAATATTTACTTTGCTTTGACTTGACTAAAGATAGTTTATTACACTTCCCCTTTCAATTATTAACTTTAAAAATGTTTAACAATTCAAATAACCATAAAGGCGCAAAATTATTGTGCATAGCAAAAATATGTGCAATAAAAAGCAAATTGTGCAAATTTTGTATTCTATTTTGCACAAATTTAAAAATTTTGCTTTTCGCTTCATTCAACCATCGACGAAATTTCCGATGCGTATCGTTAAGATACGAAATATTTCCACCTCATCTAACTACACTTCAAATAAATCATTTAACGCTCTTCAATGCCGCTTGGTCATGCTTGTCATTTGCGCATGCGTGACGATGTTTGGTGCCCGAAGCTTCAATTTTTTTCGACCAAACTACCGAAATATCAATCGAGGGGCTTTTTTATTTACATTATTTGGGCTTCTTAGTGCTTAAAGAAATTTGGATTGTTTTTTAATTGGATTGTGTTCATACATACTTACAAAAAAATATATACATACGTACATGGTGAAATATTTGCCATTTACGCTTGACTTGAGTTTTCTTATACAATACGTCTGAACATATGTATATGTTGGTATGCAAATATTTGTATTGTCTCGGTATTTACCGTTGTTATTATTACTTTAGCAGCTCTTGAATGTTTACTTGGAAGCAGAGTGTGTTCAAAAGTATGTCAGGGATAGAAAGTCTACCACATACATATAAGATATGAGCAAAAAAAACGCGCATGCGCAGAAGACAGGACTGCAGTAGCAATAAAATTAAGGATATTTTTTATAACGTTTTCTTATTAAGATCGATGTTGTTGTAACTGAGGCGGTAACTATGTACAGCGAAATGAAATGACAGTGGAAAAGTTATAATAAAGTTAATCCAAAATATATAAATTTGTATAAATTTATACATATGTATACTCCGAATGTTATATATAAATACATACATACATATATGGTATATATATATATTTTTATATTCTCCCACGCACTGTTTGATTTATCCGTTTATTTTGTAATCAAACATCTAATTACAATTAATAACGACAATGTTGTATGTATGTGCCAGCAAAATACCGACATCGTACATATGTACATATATATTTACATACGCGCTTACATATATTAAAACGGTTTTGAAGTGCTTACCGCATGATTTATGATCGCTTGACAGTGATGTTTTCTTCAACAACTGAGATGTGCAAAGTATTTTATTTATAAGTTACATACACACTATATATATCAGAATGGATGTTGTATGTATGTGTATGTACTTTTATGTTGAAATTATGATGTGGGCGATGAGCAAGCAAATGCTTTTTACAGCACGAATGAAATATGTCAGTTAAGTGGGTCGCTTGTAAGCGCTTACAGATGACATATGTATGGTTATGAGGTAATTAAAACAAATTTCCTTCACCACTCGGCCTTGACATTTTTTCGATAAGTTAAGCAAAAAACAGTTTCCAATATTATTTGAAGTGTTAATTGCAAAATTGCTCGCATATCTTATTATAATGATTTCTGAACGTACCACATCTAAGTAAATATCTATCAATCTACAGATTTGTTATACGAAAGTCAAATGTGCCAAATTTATCTTCGACTAAATTTCACCATTTCAGAAACATTTCCCCAAAAATGGCTTAAAAATTCTTTGATGATCGCTCCTCTCTGTTCGTGCAACAAACGAACACTCGCTAAAATAATAAAACACTAAGCTGGAAATATACGATCATTTGAAGGTGTGTTATTTTGCACCCTCGTGTTGGTTAAAGCCATCGAAATTCTGTAAAAGAAACATCTTGAAAGCAACTCTTTTCTGACCTTCAAAAACTGCTCTTGTTACACACTTTATGTTTTCAAGATCGTTGGAGTTATGCTTCAGACGATTGCGATTAATTAATTGTTGAAACTGTCTCTTTAATCATCTTCGCTCATTTCCCAATCATTTTTTTATTAGCCTTTGTTTTTATGTCGTTGTAATGAGCAGAAAGTTTCCATTTCGTTATTTTCAAAATAAGGCCATGCGAATTCAGTCGTAGAGTCCTCTTATAATGACTTTCATAGGTATAATAATATCATAGATGAATCATCAAATAAAGTTTGTCAATGAACCAGAGCAAATGGAGAGTTTAGCGGTATTTAGAGTAGATTAATCAATGGATATTTGGTGAAGTGAATTACGAGTCCAAAAATGATAACATTTGGCAGACAACATCTGAAAAGTAAAATACCTCTTACTGAAATTCTTCAACCGTTCACCAAAATACCATTGCAAGTACATGTGTACAAGAAAAATTAAAGAAAGCCCTGACTGACTTATATGTAGATGTTCTTGATTAAGAATAGCGAACTCACGCCCAAAACTCTCTTATTGTTAAAACTGCATTAGCAAGAATAGGGTCTTATTTTCTCTATTGGCCTAAATAAGTTAACTAGATTCATAAATAGTTTGAGATACTGAATTTATCGTTGTCTTTAAATATCCTTATTTAGCTGCGTAAAATTTTTCATAAAATTTACTAAATCCCTGTCTATTTCCAGCTACTGCCGACTTTCAGTTGGACGAGGCGGAAATCGCGCGACAAAATCAAATTACACAACAAATATTCGCCAAATATTTGGAACGACGGCTTTTCCCAAATCGCAGCACAAATGAACGCATACCGACCATTTCGGAAATACTACCCAAACCTTCCTCCTCTACGACGCCACGACCACGACCGCGCGGCTTCTCCTCCGCTGCAGATTTTCACAATTTTCGACGAGGTATTGATGCACAGAAAACAAGCCCCCGTAAACGAAATGGCGGCGCTAACCAAAAGCAAAGGCAACGACAGAGAGGCCGCAACAACAGCGGTAGAGTACATCGTCAGCAATTAGTTGCTGAACCTGAAGAGGAGGAAGAACAAGACGCAGAACCAACGCTTCAAAAGAGTACAGAGTATTATACGGAGATCAATGCCGAAGCCGAAGCCGATGAAGCGGCCGATGATGGTCAAGAGTCACTACAAAGTGTCGAATCCGAGCAACACGATCACTATTATAGCGATGTGCTTAGTCGTGATCCCAGCGAAAATGAAATTGACAGCGGTAAGTGATGGTCGATAACGGCTTAAAAATACCAGAAATTTTAATTTGCGTATATATAATCTAATTTATGTACCAGTGCAACCTGTTACTCTTAAATTTCTGTTCAGTGCACTCAGCATGACATTGATCGAGTGGCTGATGCTTTACTAACTGAACAGCGTTGAAACATTTGATGCTATGATAAGAAAGATCATTACGCGCTCGCGATCTCACGCTCAAGCGCTTAGCTGACCGTTATATCTTTAATTCAAAATGTCTACTTCTTTGGTCATTTATATTATTGATTGGTTTTACTTTGAAATGTCAGTTTATATTGATAATATAGTTAAAGACACAGGCAAGGTTTAAAAGTGTAGCCAACCGAATTTTATAAAAGCAAAATGTTGTTAAAATTGAGGTTCCATATCTCTCAAGCTTGAAAGTGAAATGAAGTTAATCTTAAAATATTAATATCGCCCAATTTTCAAGATAATTACATTTAATTTTCATAACAATCATTTTGACTTTCACTTGATAATTTATGCTTATAATAAGTTTATAAATTGCACGATTTCGTAAGATTCCTTGCTTTAATCATGCATCACAAATTTCAATGATTTATCTTTAAAATTGGGTAACTGTTTTGAGGTCAAAAAACAAGCGCCAATAGGCACGCCTAGAATGACTCAATTCACCTTCCCAAAATATTTCTGTGTATTACCTACAGATCGTTTGATATCTTTTCCTTGTACTGACATGATTTGTTCCTTGATTAGCTCTAAGATTTGATTAGAAGCCTGACTGTGAAAAACAATACTTAAGCCATAAGAAAGCATAAAGTGCTCCCATTAAATGGCAAATAAATGCTTTTTAATAATTCCTTGCAAATACTCGTAGCACAGACTTTCAGGAGAAGAGAATTCACTTAAATTGGGACTAAACTTTTCGTTGATTTCTCCAAATTCATGCATCAATCCATTCGTGCGTACAATGAATAAATACAAATTGAGCGGTCTGAATGGGCCTGGTTACTCGAGTTCCTTGGCGCCTTTAGTCGGGTCGCAACCATTTCAATTCCCATATGACGTCATTTACATCCATTTCCATTTCTCCCGTTCAGCTTTCTTCTGCTCCAAAAAAGGACAAAATAAGTACGAAACTTCGTACAGCATTCTCATATGAAATACGATTTTTAACCGTCTTGTTTACGATACATTTTTGCACACTCAAAGTATTTCTTCATTTTTATATTCCTACAAATGGCTGCAGTATCAAATCTTCTGTTCCACTCGAATTTAACTCTCTTACGCTGATATTTCCTTTGAATACCCTGCTTCAAAATCAGTTCCATATTCCAGGAACTGTTCTACGAATCAATATTTTATACTATTTTTGAAAGGGCTGAAAGTTCTAATGCCTTATCTACTCGCAATGGCTTAGCTACTCTATCCAGTTGGATGCATTACTTGGAGAGCTGGAGCTGCTGGAGAGCAAGTGAATATATTATTATAATGGCGCAACTGCTTGGTATTCTGTATCTGGTAGGTTATACCAGTCTACGTGAGTTATACTAGTTGCCTGTTCTATTCAGCATACTCCACGGATTGGTGAATAGAACACGGTTTTTATTGTCTAGCAGAATATTACTTAATTTATTTAGAATCTTACCAAGTACTTACGTACTACGGCATGCAACCTATTGTTATTGTATGTCAGGTGATCATTTCTTGAGTTGTGTTATGTGTTGTTGTGAAAATTAGCGTGAAAAGGCTTATAAAAAAAACTTACTTACCGAGAACTAGGTTGAGCATGCGATTTCATAATTTGCAGCTAATTACTAAAAATGCAATTGAATATTTCAGTTGAAAAGCTTCCATTAACCGGCAAATCAGCACACTTTCCATAAATTCTTTGTTTCAACCACAAACAATAACGAAAAGTCCAAAAACAAGGTTGAGTAACTCGTAAAGTGCCGATAAAGATGTTCATATGTATGTATGTATGTATATATAGTAACTTACCCATGCTGTGCCTTTAATCGCATGCTTCTTACATGCGCTGTCATTCGGTTTATTCTGCAATGACAAAAAGAGAACAACAACAATCACGCCATGACTACATGCGTGCAAAACAGACAGACAGCTCATATAGCTGTCAGAAAGTACACGCGTTGCCGTTTGGCCAATGGCCTCTGTGATCGGCGTTGCGTCCAGGGCTTTCGGGCAGATCGTAAAGCGTTCCGGCGCATAATCGCTTACGAGTAATTTATTATACATTAACTTAAAAGCAGGTTTTTAGTTAAGTTTTAAGTTTTAAAGTTTTTTTTTTGATCGCTTATTTTTCGCTACAATATTTAAATGTTTCAAGTCAATTGTTTACTTCAATAAAGAGCAGGCGTTGTTCAACTATAGGTATATATTTGTGTACGTATATGTGAAAATTGAATTTATCTCGAGTGACTTGGAATGCTGTGGTGTCGTTCAATACCCTCAAGGTTGACAAGGAATCGCACTTAACCGCTAACTGACGTGCAAGGATCTTCTGCGGCTCAATTTTCAGCTTCTTAATAGTGTCGGTTTATAGTCTTTGTTTAGCAATCTCCTTCGGGAGGTCATTAAATTACAGCTGCTAAATGATTTATTGGTGATTTCCGTCATTTTCCACTACGAATTTTTGCTGTAACTGAAACTTGACCCTAAATTACTATTTGTATGTGTATGTTGAGATAATTTCTGTAATTTGCGGAATTTTTATTATGCGACAAGCGCCGGACAATGTAACATTTATTTTTGTTGTTTCAATACATTTGTTGCTTTATATTATTGGAGACAAGTGGATATCGCTAGTCAGCTAGTTGTGGAATGTGCAGACAAGTTGACACTCCTTACCTGCCTATAAGGCTGCTTGCATTTCAGTTACGTAGAGCAGAATATATATTTCACTGAACTTATTTTCTTTGGATTCTGAAGACTGCTTAGTGATATACGAGTGTGGATCAATGAATTCCTTCAGTTTTTGATCACGCTAACAGCGAAATGGGGATTATTCTCTCAGAATGTTTTTATCCTTGTCTATCTTGAATTTGCTGTTGGTTGTGTATTCTTTTTTGTTAAATGTTCTTGGAAAATTAAATACAAGGAAAACAGTTATGACAACTAAGAGCTTAATGAGCTTACGGAGTGTTCGAGAGTTGTCAGTATAAAACTCGTATGGGTTTTAAAACGCTGTGATATAACGGCATAATTTAGGTATAATAAAATTTGTAGGACAGAGACTTTTAAAATGAATTCAGTAATAATTAAAGAAAGAACTTGTTTCTTTTCTTAATACTCTTGCACTTTTGGAATTAGTATGGAGTTTTGCCGGGCTTCTTCATTCGGATATCATATAAAGAGTCTCAATATAGATATGACAATCGTATAGTAAATGTCTGTCAGTGCTTTTAACCGTCACTTCAATGTGCCAAGAAATCGTGATTGATTGAATGTCCTGTAAGGATATGCTATTAAGATGTTTAGTCTTAAGTGCTGAAGCTGTCAATTTTTTTGGATTGTACTAGAATATATAATTAAGAATTGTATATTAGAAAACATATGTATTTTAGTTTAATCACTTGAGGCAAGAAAGTTTCATCCGATATATCCCGAATATCATTAAACAATTTTATTTTCATCAACAAGTAATTAGACTCGATTTTCCTTATTCAGAAGCTAAAATGGAACAAATTTATATTTACAGGCCATTTAAATATTATGTAGAACGTATTATCTAATTAAAAATTCTAAAAATGTTTTTTTATACTTAAATCTACATAATTTTGCCAAATTGCAATTAATAATGGCTATAAATTGTATTTTTTGCTTGAGTGCGAATAATTCGGTGCAGTTGCCATTTCTGCAATAAATCTGCAAAAGAGCTATTCGCCTACGTTCAAAGAAATTATATGTTCTTTACTTTCTCATTGGAGGATTAATCGGCATTTGATTAAAAAATCTTCCATGCACAAACCAGTACTAGCAATATTTAAGAATACATGCATTTACATAACCGAAACAAAAATTAAACATTCGAAATATTAATAAAGTTAATTAAAAATTATAACGATGGCACGTGTATTTTATGGTGAAATATTGGAGAAAAGAAGAATTATAATTTGCCTTCGAAGAAATTATAGATTTCTATACTTTACCGTTACTGCAAATTTTAATAGCACACAATGCATATTTTAATATTAAAACAAGTTTTCAAATGTGTTTCTTCCTCTCCCGCTCATCTGTGCACTCTCAAGGTGAATGCAATGGCTTTTTGCAATTAAAAAAATATCAAATGTGCTTTATGACTCATAATGACTGCTAAAATCCAACTTAATGATCCGAATAACCGAATTCGAGTATTCAAACTCAATCTTCATTTTTTCACTCTTGATTTATACCGCTTTTATACAATTTGGCATAATCGAAGAGATTGATGCTCGGCAATTAATGAGCGACCTTGTTGTTGAGTTGTAATTTGTGTTGTTAGAGTTAAGAAATAATAATATAATAATTCTTAATTACGCCCGAGTTGATGTAAATAATAAATATTTACACGAAATGAATGTAATTTTCTGCAATTTGGCTGTTATTACGACAAATCTACACATAGAAGTACAAGAAAAGAGCTTGAAAAAAATACTAGCGTTCCATATTTGCTCACCAAAATCTGTGGAAATATTTGCCTAAATAATAATCATCTAATAAACATATTCAGTTTATTCAATGTGCGTATAAGAATAATGACCGCCACTCTTGCCAACAAAACTGCAATGAATATTAGCAAACAAAAAAATATATTTTTTTTGCAAACCAAGTCAAATAAATAAGAGAACAACTCCATACAAGCTCGGCATCTCGGCTAAAACAGCAGCAATTAGCACGTCATTGCTACAGCTATCTTGCAGTTAACTCAAAAGTTTAACTCATGGTAACAACAAAATTTGCACATCAAACGTTTGACGTTTATCTAAATGACAAAAAATATAAATAAAATTAAAAAAGTTAAAAAAGAGCAAAAAATTTCGCAACTCGTGCGTTTGTCGACTCGGCAAACTCGATCGTCACCTAGCAGATATTGCATAATAAATTTATAAATATTATGTCAAAAAAGTATATTTTTCATCATCACAGTTACGTCAATAAATTGCAAAAAAAGTTCTGAAAAGTCACATAAAAATTCTTTACACAGAACCTGTTATGCCAACAATCGATTCGGAATCAAAAATTTAACTCACTTAACCTATAAAAAGGAGGTTTAAGAAATTTAATACTATGAAAAGATAAAAAAATTTAATAATAAGAGCGCAAGAATATTTAAATTCAGTTTCGATCTTGAAAGTAACTGGATTTTATGAAAATGAATTTATTGACGTAGTTATATGATTATTGATATATATTGTTACATAATATATTTACATATATACAATACAATTACAATATATGAGTATAAATGAGTTTACAGATTGAGCACTTGCAAACTTTTTTTCGATTCGCCGAATTTGTGCATCTATGAATCGAATAAACAAGTGGTATAAATCGCTTAGATTGGCATAATCAAATAAAGATAGCATATCAGCTGGTCTCTTTTGTTGAATTCAATTGGATAAGCTTGTTGTCTCTTTTACATGTATATTTTTAACAAAAGACTAGATCGCAAACATAGCGAGCACAGACGTGGCGAATCGAACTGTGGCTTACATATAGTTGCTTTTGAATGTTGAACATAAAAAAAGGGATTTTGATTGTAAAAAATTATTTCATAATATATAATATTAAAATGCGAATTAGTGAAGCAAATGTATAACTGAGACATTTTCGTCAATTTCATACTAGTTGGTGGCAGTCTTAATTTATATTTATTTAATGCTATTGAAATACCCACGCTGAACGCGCAAACTATTGAATTTATTAACAAAAGTCACGGTTTGAAGATTAAATTACGAAAAAGTATATTTAGAATAAATTTCACCAAGATTTGTACCATACACTTAGCAAATTTCATTTCTCTTTTTCGACTGTACATTTTCGTACTAGTTCAGCTCTACGGAAGAATATGTAGAAAGAATCAATAGGATTTCCTAGCATTTTACAATGTTAAATATGGATTTCTAAGAAAAGTAATGTTGTTAAGAGTACTAGAGCTATTTCAGTTCAAAAGTACTCTTTACATGAACTGTCATATTCATTTATATATTGAGATAATACATATGAGGTAGGAAAAAGCCTATACATACTTTTTACTTAATGATACGTCGGTGATTTCTATCTTTGAGATAATAACCATATTGCAGTGCTTCCGAAGTCGATTACTTCACCAAAACATCCATCCACATAAAGCGTATAAAAAATGTATTACTCTTATATCTTCTAATACGAATGTATTTAAAACTCTCTTTCACTCTTTTTCTCATTCTCTCTCATATACCTTGAACGCATCTATATTAGTATTATATTATATATACTTCGTTGAACAAAATTGCTCAAGTTTTCAAGGAGTATTGTTTGAGGAGTTTTATAAGTTCTTAAATATTGATTTCATTAGTAAATTTAATAGATGATTTGCATAAATTCTTTTGTAATTAAGATTTAGTGTTTTAGTATGTTTTTGTGCTTACTTCCTATTGAAGTAGCGGGAATTCATGAATTTATTATACCAGAATATTGGCAATAAAAACTAACAAGAATTCGGAAATAAAATTTTCTGATAGATAATCTAGAAACCGTGATGGGCTGATGACATTTGTATTTATAAAATTTTTTTTTAATACATACATATAAATATTTACGTATAAGATATATGTATATAAGTATTTATGTGTAAAAATATCTTTGGTTACGATATTACGCTACTGTATGTATGTTATTGGCGGTTTTAAAAAATTCAACTTCGACTTCGTCATTGACTTTGGTTTAAACTTAGAGCAGATCTTATATATTGGTTGTTATAACAAAAATGGCAAATACGTCACACACGCTTTTGAATGTGGTATTTATACTCTAACGTCTGAGAGGCAACAATTTGACAATAACAGATAATATACACACATACATACATATATTTATTGCACCAGGTTTTGGCTATTTAGTTTGGTAAGCAGTATTTCATATTATAAACTCGCCGAATAACTTTGAGTGCTCAGCATATACATTCAGAAATAATTTGCTTACTGATAATAGTTCCACAAATTCAAGCATGTACATATATATGGTATTTATATATATATAACAAAGGTAGCTGACCTTGACAATGATATCAGTAAAATAAACTGCTGGATATGTCCACCATATATGTACCCTTACTATGTCTATTGCTAAGGTAGGTTTAAAAATTTAGTTTCGAAAAATTGCTACACTGATTGACTTTTGAATTTTGATTGAATTTTATTGAATTTGATTGAATTTGAGGTTTTCATTTCTGATCGTATTACATTTCCAGTTCAACATTAAATTTTTATTTATACGACTTCTGGCATTTTATGCCTGTTAGCTGCCTTTAATTAGCGAAACTGTTCACATTTTAAGTAAAAAATGATTAAAAAAGAAACAAATTCTGCAATGCATTGAAATCAATCACCTCTTTTGGTAACCTACCGTGACTACTGTGCCATGGCACCAACAAAAATTGACATTGATGCATTGACTTCGAGAATTGCATTTGCTTTGGCGCTTCAATTGCCAGAGGATTTTGGGAACCAGTTTGTCTTAGAATGCAGTTTAACGTAAATGGAATGTCAATTGGAGTCGATTTTTGACAACTAAATATTTATCTTAAAACAATTTCAATGAAAAATGTAGAAATTTGGGAGTCCGAGCAGTTCACAAGGTTTAAAGTTTTTTATGCACTAGAAATATGCACAATTAGTATATAAGAAAGAATATATGCGAACATAAGAATTTTCTTTTAATAAAAATTATTTTTCAAATCCAAAAAAAACAAAATTTGTTTAACTTATTGCCAGAATTGAACACGTTCACTTGCTAAAAATAATTATAAAACTTTTCCATGATGACCCTGTCATGCTCATTACAATTTCATTTTTTTTTGGCAAAAACAATGCTTAAACTTCTTTTTCGAGAACTTTTATATGAGATTAAGTTCACGAACTATAACTGTCTTCGTATTAGTCAACTACTAAAATTAGATTTTTTACCACGAAATCAAAGAACGGCTGAGTTCTTTTGTATACTTTCTCAAGCACCAGTGCAACCTATCCAATATTGGTTCCAAAAACAGAGTATAGATGCTATATATGGAATTTATCGGCGGCAAAATATAGCAATTTGATATATTTCAATACCAGCGCCACCTATCGGAAATGATAAAAAATGTATCGAGCTATCATATTGGAAGCAAAGCGTACAAATCGTACTTACATATGTAGAAGCTGGATTTCAAGTGTTCAAATCAATCTCGTTAGGTCCTCTTTTGCAGTCAAATTTCTAGTATTGTGATCTTTAGCATTTTTATTTTAAAATCGCCATTATTTTACGAACTATACTGGATCTTGTACTGATTTTGTGCTGATAATTTTTCGCAATTATTGCAACCTAAAAATCAATACCGAAGAACCATCTACCGTTTCCACCACAGCCGATTCACGACCATAGCCGTCGTACATAATACGAACACACCTTGATTTTAACATGATCTGGCAACTGTCAAGACGACAGCATACTCAAAAATCAATTTTTGGGGATTTTTTAGACACCGCAACAACCTAGTTGACTGCGCAGGTAAGGTACTGAGTTTCATTGCAAGTAAGGATAAAAGATTAAGTCTGTTTACTTCAGTTAGTGAATGTTTTTAGAAAAACCCGTTATTTTCATTAAGAAAACAAAACTTTAATCAAAAGTTAATACATTTTAAGAACATTTGCTGCAATATAACTATAATTGAGTTTGTGTAGCACAAGAATCTTCTCTATATATAGATTTCTCTTCGAATTTTAACAGAGTTCATAACAATTTAACTGTATAAATAGACGTACTTTTATGAACTCTGTTGAATTTTTGAAAAAAAAATTAACAATTTACGAGCCAACTCAGCGCTTAGTTTTGTTCTTTGGCGGCAAGCGAAGTCAACGCCTGATGCTGTTTAAAATGGCAGCTTTCTTTGCCTTCATTACTTCAAATCGCTTATTTGAATAGAGAAAGACGAAATTCGGCGCAGTTTTGCAAATTTACTTGACTACTTGCTACTTTGGGACAAAATTTCGCCTAATTATACAAAACTGCTTCCTTCCATTCGAAAAGAACATAAAAAGAGGGTAATAAAATTTTACTGCAAAATTGCACATAAATTTTTTTTTAAATTCAAATTTAAAAAAAAGTTCCATTTCAAGTTCTACTCATTTGATCAGCGAAGTGCTGTTCGAACATGTTCTTTATAAGTATGACTTCTATTTCTTCTATTTCTATTTTTCTATTAGAGGAATCTTAAGCTAAGACTAACTTTTTTCAATTAAATCTAACCTTGAACGCTGGATATGGCATTCACCTTCGCAACTCGTACATAGTTATCTCGGTTTGTATATATGTTTCTTGTAGTTTACAATAGAAATTCTCATAATTTGGTTCATTTAAATAACTGGATTCATATTATGTGTTTCAATGCTTGCCGAACGGGTAAGAAAGGAGTCAATGCTAAAGAAATTGCCAATGAAACGGGATTAGAATGCAAAAAAAAAGCAAAAACAAAAAAAAAAAGCAAATGGACCTTACTAAAAGAACATTCTAATTGGCAGTGACGCTTTAAGACATGATTATAAAATTCGAAATGTACCGTTATTATAATTAAAAAGCTGTTATACTACATTTGCATACTTAGACAATGTAAGATGTTAAAAAATTCTGGACACTTATGTTCATTCGCTTGCTGGTTATAGCTGGCAGACATGTGGCAAACAAAATTTTTGAATTGCAGTTAAGATTTGATTTTACTTGAAGATTCAATTGATCATCATAAATTAAAATTTAATTTCAATTTAATTACTTCAACAATATTTAATATTTTTCCACATTTGTAGAGAAATATTAATGGGGTAAGTTAAAGAAATTAAGTAATCCAGCTCTCTTTAGTACTACCTTGAATTGGAAAATTGTTCAAAACCATTATAAATTGTCAATGTCGGAAGAATATATTTGAAAATCAATTGACTATCGAAAGTCGAAAAAATTTGTCTGCTCCCACATGATCCCTTAATTCTGAACAGCAGACCAAAAGTCTAAAGTTTCTAACACAAGGCAAATGGTCTTCAGATAACGCACACGTGCCACTTTTTGGTCGTAAGAGAACTTTCTTCTTTAAGCTTGTAACAACCCTGACGGAGCATGAAATTCTACTACCAGCAAACCAGGAAGAATTCGCTGTATTATTTGTAATCTATTTCAAATGAGTTCGAATTGATTGTTCGAAAAATGCTGCGAAGATGTACTCTACGGGTTCAAGTCTTTTTCTTGTTTATTTTAATATTTCAGTGCTTTAGAACAATTTCAAATGTATATACAGATGCTGAAATATACATATATAGAGATAAATATCTTATATATAGAGGCTGAGATTTTTGATACAGTACAAAATTCCGTGCTTTTACCAATTTTCGGATTTAAAAAAGAAGAAAAACTAGAAATTAAAAATGTATTTCAGCGCTATGTTTCTAGTTAGCTTTGTGATGGGGTTGGCCAATTTAAATGCGCTGACCTAACAAGTATAATCTTAGACTTAATTAATGATACGCTGCCTTAAACTTAGATCGATTCCCTACCGTAGTTACATATATATATTTTTTTTTAGGCATACAGGTAATAGTTTCAAGATGGTGAGTATAGAACTTTTATCCTGAACAAAACAAACTAAGCATTTTGGTAGTGTGTTTTGGTCCCTTGTGGCCAAGGCGAGATTGGGAGACATCATTAAATGCTTTAACTAATCAGTATCTTCCCTTCTCCATATGTAATAAAAAATTATAGTCTAGAGCAAATATTTAATTTAGTTGAAGTTGGAGTTACTAAGAACCTAAGCTTAATTTTAACTTTCGTGTTCACAATGATTTTAAAAGTTTGATGACGACCAAAGATGAACTTTGATATGGAGGGTTTATAGATCCATGTACTAGCAAAGCAATTTTTACTACTTTGATGAGGTCTATATTGGGACACGACTAGTGGTATGAAACCCTAGTTACCACATTTATTCCCATAAGTTGGAATCCGTTCAAATGAAAATGTTTACGTTTTGCTTATGGCATGCGATTCCAGGTTAAATCTCCCTGTATTTAGGAGTCGTTTAAAGTTACAAATCTAGCGGTACTCATACCCTTAGGGGTACACTTAGTATAACTTTCTTAGTAAAACTTGTCAATGGATCAGTTCGTAGTTTCATTTCAGCCAGTTTACTCCCTTAATCGCTTAATAATTAACACTCCATAAATTATTTCCTATATTTCGAAACCTCAGCTGTTGAATTTTTTTTCATTGTAGCTGAGCAGTCTTAGATCTGGACACTTCAAAAAAACTTACTTGCCTTTCACGACTCGGCAAATTCCTCTCGTGAGCGGATTGTGCTCTTCGCGTCGGTTTGGCGTACGAAGTCCAATCTTTGGTTTTATCATTGTCATTATTAAGTTCTATTTCTAATACAAGTACAACTAATCCCACTGAGATAAGATGTTTTAATGAATATATTTTGAAATTTTTAAGCAATCATTAATTTTGTCGAAAATAACTCGTAAATTGTTTTTTTTTTATACCCCTCATACGCTGAAGCTACCAATCGCAGGAATAAATAAAATATACAAAGGCTCAACATTTCTCATTGTATTTTCTCAAAACGCACTTATCTTGGTGTGAAAACGCCTAAGTTTTAAAAAGTATTCAACTTTTATAAAATATTTTAAATTAAATACGAAACATATTACTTTTTATCAAATAATTTTAAAACAGTAACGGAAAAGGGACTTGTCCAGCACACGTGCATTACGAATAGTCTAAAAAGTTTCTTTGCTTGAAAATTACTTTTGCAAAATAATAAAAAGTACAAGTCACTAAAACTGATTTACCATCTACCAACATTCAGTACAAAGACAAGGCATGCACATAAGTGACACCAAAAAAATCGGGTTTAAAAATTTTTTAATTGAAAGTGGCCATTTTAACTTCCCTTCGTTGTGCAATGGGCTTGCATAAGTCAATTCATAACCGTTATTTTTATATATTACAATTCATTAACACAGATTTTTGCAATATTTGTAAATAAACGTACACACATACATAGATGTATATAGATATATTTTTATTATGGATTTTTTGCATTCATGTAATTGTTAAATTAGTTTACTTAAACTGAAAACACTTGACATTCATTTTATGTGCATTTGTTTTTGTTGTTTTTGCTGAAATGACAATTCCGCGCTAAGTTTGCTTGTTGAGCTTGGAATGTCGTTCGCGCACATATGCAACATAATCGGCTATTTTTGCAATTGCAAGTCAACGCAGCACATTTGCACCTAACAACAAAGTTCCTTTTGTTTTTTTTTTTTGGAATTTCATTAAATATTTTTGCCGCTTCTTTTTGCGCCACGCTCGGCTGACACATTACACTACCTTGGACGGACGAAATGTTCAGCAAGTATAGTTGACAAATAACGCAGCCACAACTGGTATGCTCCACCTTTGTTGTCAGAGCTGATGTGCACACATTTGTATTAATATGTATATAAAGCTAACAGCAACTAAACAATTAGTTTATTTGCAAATAAATTTGAGTTTTTTCCCTTCGTTTCAAATACCTGCACAAACAAGTTGGCGCACGCTCAGGAACGTCTTTCCCTTGTCCAACCTTTCCTTTCGAAAATTAAGAAAAAACAATCATAAAAAAACAAACAAGAATCTTTATTGCATGCTAAGTTGCTATGCGCTTGTGAGGATGCGCCTGCTAAAGCTCCTCTGTTGCACACTACAAACTCATATTTGTAGTGTAAGTGTGTGTGAGCACCCATAGGCGCGCTCACCAATAACTTTTCACAGCACACTCACAACTCAAATGCTGCAATTGCTACATAAATTCTCAGCGCCGTGCTGTTTTGCCGCTCATAAGCCGCTCATAAGCCGCTCATAAGCCGCTCTTCAGTCGCTCTTAAGCGCTTTGCTGCGAACACTTGAGTCGCTTTGGCTCACCAACGGCTGCGGTGCGCTGCTTGAAGACTCGTTTGCATTGCTTGGCTGACTCCGTGCGGTCGGTTGGCTTTTGCCTCGTGTTGTTTGGAACTCCTCCCGCTGCTGTGCGGAGGCAGTTGTCTTCTTGCTGCAAAATTAGTTCTTCATCAACGGTCAATTCAGGCGCACATGCGCACTTCACCAACATAACGGTCGAACGACTGACAATCGCAGCCGCCGATACGAGCCAGTAGCAAACGAAAGACTTAAGTCACAAACTTTCGATTTCATTAACGAGTACACCGCCGCCGCCGCAACCGTTCGTACGTACGTTTTCACTTTCGTCTCATTTCGCCGTGTTAGACGACGTGCGACGACATTTCACAACATTTCTTTCAATTAGTTCCAAGTTTTGAGCTGAGTTGAGTTGCATTTTGCTGACAATATACATATATATATATTTTTTTTTTAATTTCCATTTGAATGCTTGAGTGCGCTTGACGTCGCTGCCGTTGCGCACCAACACATTGACGCGAAAACGTTTCGGGAAGTAACACTTGCGCTTTGCGTAGTTGAAAGATAGCAGCTGTAATCTCTGTGGCATCCACCGCGCAGGCGTCAATGTAGTAGAAAAATTTTTACAAGGCGCCACACAAAAATTTAAATATTTTCACAATATAAAGTTGTTTTTGTTTTTTTCTTTTCCTAAATTTTCGTATTTTGTTTACTAATGCATAAATTAATTAAATTAAGTGCATAAATTAATTAAATATATATTAAGAAACGCGTTCCACCCTTCGAAAAAATTAAACAAAATCCGCTAACCAGTTCGCTTGTTTCCGATACTCCGACTGCTTTTGGAAGATTTGTGTGCGCGTGTTGAGAAGTGCGTAAGACTGAAACCGATTTCCGTGTTTGTTTTTATTTACGTTGTTTCTTTTTGTCTTTGTTTTATACGATCTGAGCGTCTACAGTTTATCGTTTGGACAAAATAACTAAAAAAAAATAAAAATTCCTTTACATACGAAAAATATTTGCTTTGCATAAATATACAGTTATAAAGACATTTTCAATAACATCTTTAATCAAAAGCAACGACTACAACAACAAGAACAACGACATAACAACAATAATAGTAACGAAAATAATCAACCCCAACTGAGCAATATGGAAAAGTATTTGTTTTTGTCTGTGATATTATATCTGCAAATAATCGGTGGGCATACAGCGAACCCATCGAAGCAGCCAACGGCAGGTAGGTCATCTTACTGCATAAATATGTGTGTGTGTGTGTGTCTGTGCACGTGTGCCGGTGATGCTCCATTAAAGCAACGTTTTACTTTTTTTTTTAAAGAGTTATATGGCTGATAAATAATAACGTAAAATATGCATTCCTGAATGCTCCCCTCAGATACCGCTGGTAAACTGGTTAATTTTTTTTTATTGTGTGGCATATTTTTAACTTGATTACCGTTATGTAATGCCGCCTCGTTTATTGTGTTTTGCGTGGTTGCTGTTTATTTTGATTTACCTATATACCTATATATACATGGTCCTGCTCTCAAAAGGCTTTTGATGGTCTTTAGCTTGGACGCACTTTCACTGCGGCATGGCTTGGATGATATTTTACAGTGAAAGATTTGTGCCGATTTTAGTTTCAATATTTTTTTTTATTCCAAACAATATAATAATATAATAATATTTAAATATATTATAATAAATATAATAATATTTATACAAACAAAATGTAAATGCGAAAAATATTTGTGTTCAAGTTCAAAGTTCTAAAAATGATAGAAGAAAGCGAACAAAAAGTTTGTATATTTTTTAATAAATATAATTCAAATTCAATATTTTTAAATATTTCAGTAAAGCATTAAATTTCAAATTCCATTTCAAGTAAACCTTAAATGCATTTATTACATGTGCACAAGTGCTCCTTAACTTTTACTAATGTTCAAATTGTTTGTTTAATAAGAAAAATGTGAAAAGAAAAAATTAAATTGTTTGTTGTATATAAATAAATTAAAAATTTTTCAGATTTTAGAATTTTTAAAAAATTATTTTTATTTCCACGATGCGTAATTTCATATACAATATGTTTTTAAGGATCTTGACAGATTTTATATTTCAGTTTCATGTATATTTTTTTTTAATGTCAAATGCAGTATTATACTTATTATATTTTTTAAAACAGCTTTTTTCAACAATTTTCAGATTTATGTTTTTTAATATTCTGAGTAGAATATTTCGTATGCACTATCAATATTACACTTTATAATTTTTAACGCAATTGTTTCTTTTTTTAATTTTAATTAAGCAAAAATATTACAATAAAAACTTTATACGATTTTTTTAATTTCTATATAAAAACTAAAATACATGAGAAAAGACTTGAGCTGGAGCATAGATATTAACTTAAAATATTAGGGGAAATTTATAAGAGAAAAAAGTATTAAATTTAATACTTTATTAAAATTTCTTAAAAATATTTCACTTATAAATTAATTAGTTTATATAAACAACCTTTTACCATTTACAAATTTAAGGCGAATATAGTTATATAGCAATACTATATATACTTACTTATATATATATATTACTTATATAGTAATAATTTATAATAGTAATAGTAACAGTAATACAATACTTATTAATATCGTATTTGAAAAATTTCGTTATACTCTGTACTTTCTAGCATTTTTTTTTTGTAATTATTCTTAAGAATATAAATTAATCGTATACATTTTCACTTATTTAATATTTTACTTTATTTACTTTTACTATTTATCTCATAAACATTTTTACCAGCTAGCTGTCATATTACATACTCAAAGTTTGTTAATGTGCGGTTATCAATATGTCAAATTTAATGACAACTCTTTTCGAGTCGAACTGGCAGTCTCTTGAATAATATTGACAGCTGACAGCTTGCCGCCATTAAATTTTTTTGCATTTGTAAACAATTGCGAAATTTTACAATTAACAATTTAGCTGATTTTTTTTTTGCCATTGAATTTGACGTAATCAAAACCGGACATTAATGTATGTATGGGTACCATGTTAGGGTAAGAAATATCTTTGCACGTAATTAATTAAATTGCTTGGGCTGTGTCTGCTGTTATAAATTTATGCATATCAAGAAATTATGTGAATGCCATTTATGACAGGTTGTTATTGATAAAAATTAATTTAAAATTAACAAAAGTTTCTTTTGTATGGGAGAAAAAGTTCAGAGCATATGGAAGAGAGTGATTATTGTATTTGGATTCAAGTAGAACTCGAGCTTGTAATTAAGTGACAAAGTATTGTTTTGTTGGACCCTATCCATAGTCAAATACTTTTTCTAACTTTTTACTGAATAATGTGTGTTTTTTAATAAAAGTTAATTAGTTAAATGAAATTTGAGTACTTATAAAAATTATATATATATTATATAGAAATTATACATAAAAAATACAATTAAAAAAATAAAATTATAAATATGGACATACTTAGTTTTCCATTTGTTTACAAAAGTTTAACGCAATCGCAAAATAAGATATGGAAATCACTCAACCACGACAAATGGCACAAATGACATGGACATGACAAATTTGATGACATTTCGTGATTATTTATTGAGTGTACTCTAATTCGAATTTCTTTCACTACTTTACAGTCATATTTCCTTTTTTATTGTATGGCATACTATTTTAAGATTTAAAATGATTGGTTTTCCAAAAAACTCAATCTCTGTCGTATGTGTAAGGTTAAATCTGTCTGCTCTAAAACACTTAAAATTTTGTTTTTTTTTTTTGAGAAAATAAACATGAAAATATTATTTTCGATTCTACGTTATGCTAAAAATGTAGCTTATCAAGTTTACTCATACTCATTAATAGTTTTAAATTCAGTATTGCGTATATGTGTATAAAATCGAAATATTGAAAGTGGGCTAACTACCAAATACTTATGAAATTATTATTTTTTTGAAACTGAACCAAAAATTCTTCACCTAAAACTTGTTTACACAAGCAAATTTTTTATTTGGGCTCAAGATAGCGTCACATAATGTCATTCACATTATTTTTAGAAGCATTCAAGCATAATGTCGATAATAATTTGTCACATGCAAACACGTTTTTAACGCGCTAGAAAAATTTGACTTTTAATTGACTTTGTTATATGTACAGTTGTATAACGGAAATTGCATATTCCTCGCTATCGTGTTTGAAAAAATGTATGAAAGCGTTTAATGTTTAATAAAAAGATGCTGGTTTCCGATTAGCTGTATATTTATTATATAACTGCATGCTGTTGCTAATAAATCAAATATATGGTCTTTTATAACACAAAGTCACACATATATCAAGTTATATATTTTAGGGGAAAAATCGGTACATTGGGATCACTCCACCGTTGATCAGAGAGAAGAAAAGAACTATTTGCTCAGGTTCCTTTTAGTTTTTTTGAGATATATATTCAATAAAATATTTTTATGACTTATTTGTTATGCATGTTTTGCAAAAGGTGTGCTGAGTTTCGTAGTTCACCACTTACTATTCAAATTTATGCCATAACGATCATTTGAGCTACATAAAAAAACAACGTTTGCTATGCACACAAAGTGATAAGTAGAAAAATTAATCATGTGACCGAAAGTACTTTCAAAAACAAAAGACAACACAACAAAATGAATATGCGACATTAAAACAGATACGATTACGGTTTCCATTATAAATAATTTTTCGCTTTTGATATACTTAGTAAATTTTTCAAATTACAATGTCAATAAAAGTGCCATTTAACCTTGTTCACTCAAAAATAGAGTTCGTTTATTGCTACGTACCATAAATTGCGCAATTAAACATTTTGACATTGAATTTATCTTAACGTAAGTGTAAACATTTCAGCGGCAACCCACATCTAGGTGCAAATGGTAAACTTATATGAATGCCAACAACAAATTTTATGTCGGATAATGTTTGTCATTTGATTGTGTTCTTGCATGGCCATTACGACTTTGAGGTGGCAGTCATGGTTAATAATGCACACATCTATATATCATATACGTATTTTTGTTCGAATGTTCAAATAATCATATATATGAAATGAAAGATATTCTATATCAGGTTTATAAAATCTGTGCTTAATCTTTAACTTTCAATGTACTTCAAATTCTTTTTAGGATTTCTTATTTATTGCAATTGAACATTGAACTTTTCATTGAAATTTTTAATCCCAAATTGTTCATTATAAATGTATTTGCAAGAAGTCTTGTACGCACAATTATTTGAAAATGTTTTGATAATATTGTTTATTATGACGTAAAACAAGGTTGGATGTATATATGTTCATCCATCACCTTAAAATAAAGCAACTTTTATAAATCGGACCAGTTTCAGCTTGATTACTCTCTCAGAAATTTTGAGCGTTAGTTCTTTGCAATTTGTCTAACTATATTCTAAGCGAAGAGCTTTTCTATCAGACCTAGCCTAAAAAATGCGATGTTAATATTAATGAAATACGAAGAATGATTTGGGTACATATATCATAGGCGATATTCGGAAAACTAATGCTAAATAATTACTGCAAATGCTTTATAGAGGATGTTCATCAATCAATCATACTAAAAGAGTTTTAAGAAAACATAAAAAAAAATTATAAATTATATGTGCATATACATAAAAGGATAACAACGAATGATTTCCACATGTTCCATTATCATCTCCACCAATATTAACCCGCAGTTTGGAAGCAAATAACCTCTAATGTAACATAAACTCTAATTGTAATGTAAACCTAATAATGTAACGTAATATTTATTGTGCAATATAAATAGCTTCCAATATGGAATAGGAAAAAGTAATGTAATCTTTTCTGGAAAATAGGATTACCAAGAAATTTTCATGCTACTTAAATAATTAGCCTCAAATGACACACGAATGTCGCAGAATTTTGTTTTTTTTGATAATTCGGCCCAAAATAGATCACATGATTCAGATGTTTCTCATTTCTTCCACATATGCTACATTTACTTCAACTGTTCTAAGATCTGAAAAATTAATCTGCTATGTTTAGGTTTTATGGTTTTTCTGATAGGGTTTTAATAATATGAACTACTTTAATACCCATATTGATTATTTTTAATCATGGAGACGCCAGTTAGAGCCGAAATCAGGAGTTAATTTTCAGTTATATTTCATTGACTCAATACTATTTTCAAATCAGCGCATGCACAGACTATCCACAGATATTGTGTTCAAAATCCACCAAGTTCCTTTTACCAATTTAAAATCTACGTCCGAATTCTACAGAGAAAGTGAAACATTATTTTTTTGATAACCTTCTGTATAACAGACTCAAGCAGAGATTTTTCTTTGAAGCCAAGCCTTTGTCAAAATTTTGTTAAGGGGACAATCTATTATACATTTTTTATATATTTATTTATTTATTTATTTTATATATTTATTATATATTTATATATATATCTATATATTCTTCTGCTCTTAACCGAGCCGGATTTTAATTTATGACTTTATGTTGACTATGACTTTAATTTGTAAGTCATTTGATTTGAGCTGGCTCTTGATTACTCCAATCGAATAGTATAGAACATCCGCTTCGGATTCAATTAGAGAGACTTGGGCTCTAGCCAGTTCATCAGTTCAAAATAATTTTTTTTTATTTTAACAATTCAAAAAACATTTGACTAAAATAATAAGTTTAACAATTGGATACGGTCAATAGTTGTAATTTGTTTCAAAGCAGCAATATACTTACACGAACTACTGATGTAGAGAGGTAGAGAGATGAAGAGTTAAGTACGACATTCGTCAATATTAGCTTTCTATAACGAAATCGCTTTTATTTTACTCTAAAATGAACTTTAAATAAGTGTCATACTTGAGAGTACTTGTATCTAATAATATTTAAAATACAATTCCAACAATATTTTTGTAAATTTATTAAATTTGCACCTCCTTTCCAAACCATTAAGCCTCTTAGTAGTCCTTAAATGGAAAAACAAATATGAACGAACACCAAAAAAACCAAAAAAAAAAGTATTTTTGACTTAATCTGTTTTAATTTTTACCCATACAAATGCGTACTGCGTACTATTAACAGTGACCAATAAAAAACTGAAAGCAGGTAATTAATCAATTGCTTCCGCAAAGTCGCGCTTTCAAACTAACAACAAATTTGGATTTTGGAAAATTTTGAACGAAAACAAAGAGAAATCCATCGCCTTCAACGTCGGCAAGCAAAACTCCCACTATTGTAATGTACAGTGATGTGAAACGAGTTTAGCGTTTTTGCAATAATCACACCACCTTGGGCCCTACCAGTTGCACGCACCATAGCTTTGAGTGGCAAATATGCATTTGACGGCTACACGACAATAAATTGCTATAAAGCAGCTTAAGTTTACAATGGCAACGACCGCTGCAATTCATTTAAGACCCGCTTTAAAGCTTATTTCTTGTGTGTGTGTGTGTGTGTGTGTGTGTGTGTGTGTGTGTGTAGCAGCTTCGGCCAGTGCATTTATTGTTACCTTCCGTGAGGGCGTCGCCATTTGATATTTCTTTGCATATTAGTTACCTTCTTCAGCGATTTTTATTCGCACCGTATGTTGTTGCCATATTTTTTGCATTTGCCATATTTATCGGCATCAAAATTCATGGCGCAGTGTTGCTCATATTTGTATATGTGTATATGTGTATATTTGTACTTGTGTTTGAATATGTTGGGATGTTACTTCTTAATTGTATAGTAGTTGCTTCAGAGCGCGGCGTCTGTCCATTGAATGGCAGTGACGTTCAAACAATACCGTTCACTAGTGACCTTGCTATGTGGGCCGTCAAGTTTTGACTAATCGCAACGCACATGAAACACTACAAAAAGTTAACTCGTTACTTAGCGATTTTACAATGAATTTGTTAGTCATAATTATGAAATGATTTTTGCAAGTGATTAGAAAATTTTAATGCCTTAATATGGATAAAATTTCGTAATGTGTGTGTACCATTTATGTAACTAAGGTAAACAATGGAAATTCCTTTGTAATCTGGTTAATTTAAGGTATTTATATATCAATAGCACAAATATTTAAATGGAAAGCTTACTGGTTACTTTTGCGGTAATTGTCACACACATTTGAAAAAATAGCAATTTTCAATTTATTTTTGATCCTAATTTTAATTGAGAAATCTCTAAACCTATTTTTAGGCGAATTGACAGCTTTAGATCCGGTATTTTTGAGGTTATGTCGCTTTAGGGATTACGCCGATTTCAAAAATAAGGGTATATCCAAATCTCAAATGAAAAAAGATGCACATATTTGGGAATTTAAATAAAAGACCCTATTAACACTTGCATCAGACCCCATGTGATAAGCAAATGGGCACCAAGTTTTTAAACAAGATTATACACCGGAGAAAGATGTATGTTTTTTCATGTTGCATATTTCAACCGTTACATAGTTCTTGTGCACATTTTAATAAACAAGGTAATCTTATTGAGCTTACAGTATATAAAATTTACACAATTAAATGTTAATTATATGGAGACTTTGCTCCAAATTACCGTAAAACCGCCACTTTGTTTTAAGTCTTTTAAGTCTAGGAAAAAAAATTTTTGCAAATATTTAATTATATTGAAAATAAAGTCCCCTAGTCAAAATTTCTTATATATTTCGATTTTTTCTCGGAAAAAAAATCTTTAAAATAGAGGAATTTTCGTAGTTTTTTTTTTTTTTTGGTCTTAACCCTTAAAATTTCCCTACAGACAATGAAATTTCGGGGTTCCTAATACTTTGTTGTGACTTTGATGACTTCGACATCTAGTTTACATATCACGGAGAAATTATATTTTGGCGGTCAAACTTCAAACTTCGGTAGCTTTTTACGCTCTCAGCTTACAGTGGCAAGAGAGTTGGTTATCTCTCTTCCTTTGATTGATTTTGTCATATCGTCCCAACTGTTGATCGGTCCATGTCTAGAATTATTGAAAAACGTAAGGTTTTTTCGATAAAAGCTCGTAAATATAAAGCAATAATTTGAATTATTCATAAATATACTACAAATTGACCAAAATTTGCATGTACGCAAATCGATCAATTCACATTTTTGAAGTTGTCAGGAAACTTGTAAATTTGGTATTGAAATTAGGCGCTTTAGCAGAATTGTAATTTACTCAGAACATTCCATTGATACATAGGATTTTCTTTTCAGGAATTATGATATCACGTTGGACATGCATCACACAAGTGTGATCTACGATCGAGGATCAGTCACAGCTAACCTAACCTAAACAATTATATTAATGTTTCTGAGTAAAGAAGGAGAAACAAATTGACGGAATTTTAATTACTTAAAATAGTTTTATAAACAATTGAAAGTATATTTTAAAAGCATTCTAAATTTTCTTTAATGAGTACTAATCTTCAGATGAGTTGATTATAAATGTATTTATTAATTTTTTTTCTTTAGGAAATAATTTTGATTTTATTATTTTACTTCCAAAATAGAAGTGTTAAAAAATCTAAAAAAATATTAAAATTAAATACCATAATCAATCTCTACAGAATATATTAAATTATTTTATTCCGTCAAAGCAACCGATCTCTCATATAATGGAATTCTTATTTACTGTAAATCTTAGATGTAAAGGGAATCCTCAAACTAAAAGTGGAGTATCTCAGATAAAATTCTACACCATCTAAATCTCTTTATCTTTATCTTTATAATCTCTTAATCTTTATATAATATTTAATAAGAGACTTTTTAAAATGTTTAACACATATACTTCGCCAACTTGCCTTAGGCTTTGGCCTCAGACATTGACATACATATCGCTTCTTTATTTTGCAAATTAAAAATGTATTTTCAGAAAAATTAATAGGTCATTTGGGGATTTCTTTATTCATACATACATTGCTTTATTTCATACTCCGACCAAACATATTTTTACAACCAACTATAAATTTCAATTTGCGCGTTATCTCGCTGCCGGCCTTTATTGCGATCTCGTAATGCCCAAAAATACGACCCTTAAAACTAAATGCATATGCATAAAGTTCAGCGTCATAAAATCAATTAATATAATTTGAATGTATGAATGTAAGATCATTAAACCACCTTTGCAATTAAATTTAACACCCTTTTGGTAAGTTTCTTCTCTGTCTTGTTCTTCTTCTTCCATTACTTATTTATCATCTTCTTCGGCACGTTATTTTATTGTATAAGCAGCTGTCCAGTTCTGCTTTAAAAACAATTGTAATTAATTAATCTTCTTTTCTCTCTTCTTTATTTGCATTGCCTTGTGGTTTGGCCACTTGTGCGCCGATTCACACATCACTATTTGCTGGTGTATTGGTGTGACTTAATTTGGTGGATCACTACTGTTGCTGACGTTGTTGCTGCTGTTGCTGCTGTTGCTGCTGCTGTTGTTGCCGTCACAGATTGTCCGAACTGTGTGGACGAGTCTCAATACACGAACAAATGGACAATGCCGCTGCTCAAACTGGGCGAGAAGCGTTACTACCTCGGCATCTTCTTCAAGGTAAGCCAGTTTCCGGTTCTGTTGGATTTTTTTTTTTTTTTGCATCAATATATAAGGTAATGTGTGTATATGTAAGCGTTCTGCCATTTAACTGCTACTATATGCTCATCTGTATACATATACATATATAGATATTCGTGCAAACTGTGCACGAGCTTAAGCATGTCTCTTCCAAGCTCCAGCTTCCAAGCTGTGGCATGTAACGTGCACGTGTGTTGAAAATCTCTCAACGGCATTTTTTCGTTTCGCTTGTGTATTTTTCTTTGGATTTTTGCTTTTTGCATTTTACGGCTGCCAAGTATTGCACTGAAATAATAATAAAGCCATGGGAATTTTGCAATAAAATTTTGTAGTCTGACATTTAAACTATATTTTTCATGAGACGCTCAGACAGACTAACGGTTATTGCTGTACATATGCTAAGTTTGCTAACGCAAAGGGTAAATAAATTTTAGAATAGCACATTAGTTGCATCTCTTGCGGCGATCTGTGCGAAGCTGTGCAAAATCATAAGCGCTGCTTGCAGTGTTGTTGGCTTTTTATGAGCCATCAAACAAAAATGTTGGCGGTGTAAATATGCAAAGTGACTTTAAGTATACCTCAAATAAATACAGCTTACTTTAGTGCTTAAGCGCTCATGATTTTATAGCATTAAAATTATTATTTAAAGCAGCAATTGAATACAGTGCTTCGAAATTTATTCTGTTAATGATTCATATTCTTACCAATGCGTGATATATGTTAGTTTAGGTGATCACTGTCATCGTATGTCCCTGCATTGACTTATAGTAATGACAAAACACACATTAGCTTTAGTTATTGAACCCATTTTCGTTCATCTCGGTTCGATTGACTTCACAGTACTACATTCTTTAACCAAGTTAAATTAAAAAATTTTCTTTTATCCGAGAAACTCTCTCTCCATATGAACCGTTAATAGATTGTTCCCAAAACATTCCTCATTCAGAACAAAACTGTCTAATAACAAATCAATCTTTGCGAATCAAATCGAAGTTCTGAGTTGGATTATTGTCAACGAAAAAACATTCTCAATTTTAGTCCTCACAAAATGTGGACCTTCTTACTGAAACGCTTAGACCTGAATAGCATTTCCAGCAGAATTATCACCGGAAAATGAAGAGTTAGTTTGTTAAGTCTAAAGTTTACCCCAAATCACCACTCTCTGAAAATTCATTGACTTCTTATCGATCATGTTCGCGGTTTTCTTGTTATCATAATCAAAGTTCCTATATACTTCGGGAATAAGTTTACAATAGTTCTTATAAAGATCGAAGTGCGAATCGATTAAATATTAAAGATCTCTTATTGATAACAAATATATAAGAAAGGTGTATAACTATAAAGTTGCATAAATAATAGATTATATAGTTACATAGATATATATAATATAATTGGATATAACATCAAAAATATCTCTGGCAATCTTTTACAATAACTTAAGTCGACTTAGTGTAAACTATATATCTTAACTTTTGCTAAAAGGCTGCTATAGACTACTTAGTATAACCTATACCAGGCCCTAACTCTTTTTGTCTGCTGCAAATTAGGTGCGTTTTAGCTCCTGAAGCTGCCTTAAATTTCAATTAACAAGGCAAATATCTCAATTTCATTAAGTCGAGATAAGCTATTTTAATAGAATACCAAAGTTATAAGCCTCCTCAAAGTTTCCGACAAATGACTTGCCAGCTTCATGTTGAAAATTTCTCATTTATTAAACTTTTTAAATGTAATATACAATAACATTATATAGGTTTAAGCAAGATTAATTTTGAAATCTCAAATAGTCATCCATTTCGAATGAATTAATGAAGAATTTCGGATGCTATATGTTTGCGGGTGTCAGCTATTCTGATTGAATTTATTTTACGGTCATACAATATCTCTTTTGGATTTTTTATGTTTTCGCCCATAGCTCATAGGCTTTTCGCCCATAGATCATGCCCAACATTTCGCCCGTACCTATTTGTGTCCAAAATTTCAAAACTTAGAAATGCAAATAATTTCATTGTTGGAAGTATTTATGACTATTAAAAATAGGAATGAATAGAAATAATTAAGTTCCAGCATTCTTTACAAACTGGTTGCAATGCCGAGTCACCGAAACGGTGTCGAAGGTTACAAATACTTATATTTTGAAGCTTAATTTTGAAATCGCTTAGTAACCGAAATATTTATATCAATAAAGTGACTTTGCAGATATTTGACTGTTTGGAGAATTTTTTTGAGATGTCTTCTCATATTAAAAACGCTTAAGGCTTTGACGAAATCAATAAGCGGTTATTGATTGTCATAATTAAAAATCTTTGTAAGGAAGTTTCAAAAAAATTTTTTTTTTCAAATTATGTAGATTTACAGAAATTTTCTCATAAGCACTTGCATGTTACCTCACAACAGCTATATGTTCATATCTAGCTGTAAGGTAACCAAGCAAGTTTGATGAGATATGATAAGATAAGGACAAAGAATCTAAACAAAATAAACGAGGCTAGCAAGAGTATTTAGAGTCTTGCAGTTACAAAAAGGGGTCATCATCTTTTTGAAGAAAATGCCATGAAAGTGGTACTTCCACATATCTCATTATATATCAGTCATTTTGCTATCTATAAACTAGAAGGTAATAAGTAAAAAGTCCTTCATTTTCTTGGCGAGTATTTTGCTCTTTCACATGTCAGATATGGAACACTTGGACTTGACAATCAATAGTTGTCAAACTTGAAATTTCTCTCCAAAAAGGGCATTTTTGTCATTAGTAGATCCGTCGAACATGACAAGTTGTTTCACACCAGTGATAAGTGGTGATGACAGGAAGTCACAAGACAATGTGTCAAAATTACGCCCTTAGTGCTACTTGAGTCTGCGAGCAAAGGCTTTGATGAACACTATAGCTAATCAATTAGTTTCTATGTATACTTTGTATTGCTTTAGCATAATTTAATGTTACACCACCCAAATGCTTTTATGTTACATGTGCGTATCTGGGTAGCTGATTATGCTCATATGTCTGTAATTACGTCACTTTTAATAATG
Organism: Bactrocera minax; assembly: GCA_021498325.1. NCBI lineage: Eukaryota > Metazoa > Arthropoda > Insecta > Diptera > Tephritidae > Bactrocera > Bactrocera minax. The sequence continues at coordinate 8,963,264 of JAKEEE010000001.1, forward strand.
ATTAATTGCTTTGAAAAGCACGCACATTAATTTTGTCACTCTCGGTCAGTAGAGTTCACCTCATTTTAGCATAATTATGTACCAAAGCACTGATTGCGACCAATTTATAATCTATATAATCATTTATTTAGTGCTTAACTTTATGTTTCTGAACTTGAATTGGAATTAAAAGAGTTTAATGCACCTTTTATACATTGACAAATTGCAACTTAGGCGCTATTTAGTGTTTGCTTAAATAAGTAATTAATTAGCCAACTGACTGAAGTTAAGAGGCGCGTGTTTCTCAAGTGAATTTTGAATTGAGGTGTTACAAATTGAATCGAAATGTTTTTTCCAACTATTTTGCATGAAAAATGCATAGATTTTATTAGAAGCGATAAAGTGTGTACGCTTTAACAAACAACATATAATATTGTGACAGTTAAGTCACCGCCAACTGACACTAAGTCAAGTTGCCATAAATGATCGTAAAATAAGTAGATAATAAGCAGTTGCGACTACTGAAATCAGTTCTGTACTAAATCATACACATTTATGCAATATTTGTAGCATTTAAGTGTTTAAAGATCAATTTGGTTTTGCATAGTTATTTCTTCTCTTCCAAAATAAAGAAATTAATGAACGGTGTGACAAAGCGTGATATGACAATAAATATTGGGTTGTTCGGAAAGTCATTTCGTTTTTTTTGGGGAACATGAAAGACAGTTTTCGTATAATGAATAAATATTTGTTATATATATTTATAATCATTCAATTTGTCCAGCTGATGACAATAGACTTCTGAATTAATCGTTGTATTGTCCGGCAAAAGCTCAAAAAAAACGATTCCTTTGACATCCCACCAAACGGAGAGCATCACCTTTTTTTGGTGAATGTTGGCTTTTGACACGCTTTGAGCCGGTTCATCTTTTCTGCTCCATGACCTCTTGCGTTTAACATTGTTGTATACAACCCATTTTTCGTCCCCAGTAATAATCCGCTTCAAAAATGGATCATTTTCTAGACGTTTGAGGAGCGAATCACACGCGTCAACACGACGACACAAATTTCGCTCGGTAAGGACATGGGGCACCCACACATCGAGCTTCGAGGTTAAGTCCATGCCTTTCAAATGGCCATAAACAGTTGAATTCGACAAATTTAACCTCTCACCGATCTCTCGTGTGGTGATTCGCCGATTTGCATCAACTAATGCCTTTATCGCATCTTTGTCAGCTTCGACCGGCCTTCCAGACCGTGGTGCATCTTCGACATCAAAATTGCCGGATCGAAATTTTGCAAACCAGTTCTGGCACTGGCGTACTGTTAACACGCCTTCTCCATACACATCCGTCAATTTTTTTCTCGCTTGGACAGCATTTTTACCTTTTCTGAAGTTAAAAAGTAAAATATGACGAAAATGCTGCTTATTGCTCTCCATATTTAAAAAGGCACCAACCAAAAACTACTGGGTAGAATTAATAGAACTTTTTCACACACAAGCCTTGCAATATCAGCTCTCATGACATATAATGGTTATGGGGCTTAAGTGTGAAGTTAGTTTCGAAAAAACGCAATTAAGTCCTCTGACGGGAAAAAACGAAATGACTTTCCGAACAACCCAATACATAAATAATTTTTCACTTTTTGACAACATAAACAAGTATTGATTATGATTGATTGAATTGAATAATAATTTATGCTTTTGCAATTTTTGAAAAATTTTTGTTTTATATTTCTGTATTTGACATCGAGTGGCAACCTTATAAAATATTAATTGCTATAAGCTCATATTTTTTAAAATACTAATTTCATACAAATATCACATTTTTTATACACTCACAATCTAGATAGTTAAATTATAGTAACTTAAAATAATCGAGATGAATATCTGTAGAAAATTTGTCAGAATGACGAGGCTACGAAATCATTTACCTTTGATTCGAAGCAAGGTTGGTATTTCAGGATCGGACGATGTTTATCGAAAAAATACATAAAGGGTTTTTAATTCTGTAACCAAAACCACTACTAAACTTTTCACAGTGAGTCGGAGCCCTATATGACTAGACACTAAGAACCATCTATAATGATTCCCATCAACCCATTTCATTTTGCTCTGTATGTACTAGTCGGGAAGATGAGATTTCTTTATAATATTAAGTGCTATTGCTTCGCTAAAAATAATTCGAATGCACTAAATCGGGCTATACCTTTCCCTAGTTCGTATCTTCCCCTAATTACTAATATACTTATTGTTGACCGTTCGTTTGACTTTATAGTGGATTAGCTATAATAGCTAATTTATATTAAATTATACCACACCTCCTCAGCTTCATCTTATAACAAATATATATTTCCGATGTCACATATTTTGTTCTAAATTCTTAATTAGATCTCGAGATATTTTATACTGTTTAAATATGGTAAGAATTGCGAGAGTATGTTGGATTGGAACTTAATATTAACACTGTTCTTCGTTACTAGTTTCAATATCCCACTAGGATCTATTAAAATATACAACAAGGGTGGCAACTCTATTACAACTTATAATTAAACTGAGGCTTTGGAAAACATTGAGAGGCTCGAACCATATTCAACTGAAATTTTCTAAGTTATGAAATATATTTCAAATAATTTTTATTTCAAGTCGGGTGGCAACCCCAATTTCAATTCAAGTAAATTTAGTCCACTTTATATTTTGTGTAAATTTAATTAGTATAAGACTTATGTAATTTAAAATCCTCGACATCCAGGTGTTGATTGATAGCTATAACTTGCATACACCCCACTAATGAGAGGAAAACGCATTAAACCTTTGACAATGTTACAGGCGCCGTTTAGCTTACCCCCTTCCTGCTAATAATGAAAACAATAAAAAATTTTATCGACAGTTCATCTAATTAGTAGACGACCCAATTGCAGCACTTTCACTAGTTTAGTTAATAAAAAAAAAACTTCATAAACAAAAGAGTCTGAGTATCCCTATTCATTTGTCTGCTGCTAAGGCATGAAGTAAGAAAATGTTGCAAATAACAACAACAAGTTTTAAGACGACATAGCGGCAGGCTGCGGCATGCCAGCAACGGAACGGAACGGAACGTAACGGAAAGTACAAAATTAATTGACGCTCTTCATTTAAGCAAGCACATTAACACGAGGGGTTCACCTATGTTAATATAGTATGCATTACACACACATACATTCATATACATATGTATTTATATATATATATAATGCATTATATATGGACACATGTATATGTTTGAGCGTTCCATCAACATTAAGTTGGTGCTAATTAGATTGTGCAACAAGTTAAACTTACTTGACGTCAAACACCTTCACATACATACACACATGGTAATATGTCCTAGACATGTGTATGTATGTGTGTTGATAATTATGTAGGCCTCGCCCAAGTGGTAAATGGAATCAGGCAGATGCTGGAAATACGGCGTAATTAATCAGTTTAAGGCTATTAACTTTCGCTTTAGTTGGTATGCAAAAAGGCAGGAAACTCAGCCAGACATTTTTATGTTTGTATATCTATATATATCTGCAAAGTTAAATTCAAGACAGCTGCTTAGAACTCTTAGTTAAATGTTATTTTCATAGATTTAAAAGCTTTTCTGCTTTAATTTTAAATACGCTAATGTGTTAAAGTTCGTTTTATAAAATTAAGCTACCCTCAGGCGATCAAATTATTAATAATTAAATATATTTCATGAGATTTCGCAGCTCCCAACAGAAATTTTTACGAAGTTGCTTGCGCTCAGTACAATTAATTATGTTCGATTAGCGGTCTATTTTGGTGAAATTTTAAAATTGCAACTTTTTTGAAGGCTAATTTCAAACCTTAAAGACGGTCTAATTTTTACAATTTATTATTTTAATAAGAGAAAGGCATCGAATTTCCTTCCGTCAGCGTATAAAAAAATTTTATACTGGCATATATTTTTTATATTCATACATTTAAAGAGGTTTTTGATGGGTGACGATGATTCTAGGCACGCGTGCTATCTGAAACAGAATAACAACAGGACCAGGATAGGAATCTACATAAGACTTTTTAGTAAATAATGTATGTTTTCAGCTTTACATTAATTTTTCGCCAAATGGTGAGCTTGTAAAAAAATATAAAATTTTTGATGGCAGCATTTTTGATACTTCCCTTTAAAAATATTACTGTTATATAAAAATAGAAACAAAATTCTTATAAATTTCGGTTTTACAGCGCTATGAATATCAACGGTTGATCCACTAGCGGTAAGACGTCGAAATGTGTTGTACCAAATACCTCCCTTTAAAAATATTACTGTTATATAAAAATAGAAACAAAATTCTTATAAATTTCGGTTTTACAGCGCTATGAATATCAACGGTTGATCCACTAGCGGTAAGACCTCGAAATGTGTTGTACCAAATAAGGAATATCAAATATTCTCTTCTTTGATCAAAGTTTGCTGTTTGTTTGAAAATATTTGAATGCCTTATAAAAAAAATAGCTTACACACAAAAGAACGCTGGAACTCGAAAAAAACGAATTTCAATCACTTAACAACACTGGCAACACTGCAAGATAATATGAAATAATTCTAGAGTAAAATAAAAAAATAGAAAGATAGTAATATTGGGAATACTTTGATAAATAAATAAATGCATAAAATTATCTTAATAAAAATATGAAAATAAAATTGTAGAAAAACATTTTTAATTAAAATGTAACATAATGACATAAAATTGCTGATCAATTTCTCATTCACAATAAACAAACTTTTTGGTTTCTTTCCAACGCTGGTGCTCAAGTAAGCTGTTACTTAGTCATTGACCAACTCAAACCCGATGTGTTTGCTTGTTTTTTATGTTGTGGCTTGTAAGTAGCATAATTATTTTTCCTGCCTACTGTTCTCTTGTGAATGAAATACATATGAAAAGCATGACGCTACATATGTAATTTCTACAGTTAAGAAATAATATTGAGCAAGTTCTACATTATTTTATACAGAAAGAATATTTGCAATACACAAGGCACGATGGCCATTGCTGTAATGGAATAAATATTGAGTACACTTATTACTTAATTATATGCATAGCATATCAACAGAATGCTGGCATGAAGCTTCCTTCACAAAGATTGAATTAATGTGCTGCATAAATGGCAGGCCGACGCATGAAACTAAATTATATTAACTTTATGTGTGGCAAAAGTAATTGACAGCAACAGTTGCTGTCAAAGATGCGTAATAGTATTCATGCAATTGTGGTTAAATGCTAACTGAATTGAATGAAGTCATTTACACACGCGCTTAACTGCATACAAATTTATATGGAGTTATGTTAGTGTGCAAATATAATACATACATACATACTTGTGGGTAGTTTAGTATACGCAAAAGCCATTTTATATACTCAAATATTCGCTTTGCAAATGTATGTGTGTGTTTATATGCACGATTGATTTTAATTAGCGAAAATGAATTTCGAGTGAATTAATTTCACTAAATCCGTGTGCGATGATTCATTAATGCAATGGCCCAAATAAATAGTACCTGACAGCAGTACCTGACATCGTATACCGAAGTCAAACTAATTAAAAATTCAAACTACTGCATTGGAAGTCAAATAAATATGTATTTAAAATTAATAATTATAAATAAACAAGGGCAAAAGTCATAAAGTTTTAATTATTTAGTTGGTATTTTAAGGGAATACTAGAAAAGATTAGAATTTTTCAAATTTCGCTAGAAATTTCTGCTTTCAACTACTGAAAGTTTCGTAATGTTAATAACCGAGTGTTGAATCGAACATAAAATTATTATAAAGAAAAAAAATCAAAAATAGAAAATAGAAAATGGCGCATCGAACACACAACTAGTATAAATTAAATAAACTGACGTAATCAAATAAAGATGCGAGAGCAACTGATTATACCCCCGCAATAAGGTATCCACTTTTTCACTTGTAATAAATTCAACTGAAGAACTCCTTATTACTTTCACATGAAAATTGAAAGAAGAGAGAAGAGCTGAAACTTAACGACCAGAGAAATGGCGAATCGAACGGCTAATATCTTCTTACCGACTTTACACTGAGCTCCGGCATAATATTGTCATAAACACAGCAGATAGATTTAAGTTAGTTTACAGACGCACTTTGTCCATAAACCAAAAAATTTTTATTCATAAATAATTCTAATTATTTTAATTTCAATAGTTTGAAAAACACTGACATTTTGCTTCAATTTTAATATTTGAACTATCTCTTAATTTACACTCAACAAAGTTTTTGTTTCCTAATCAATTTACATCCATTAAACTATTTTAAAATTTTTATAATAAATCAGATGTCAAAATAACAACAACAGCAATAAATGAAATCAATTTCGTTAGTTAGTGCCGTTGCATTTTATTTTCACCATCACGTAGGCTCTAATAAATACTTAATTTTTTCTTGTGAATATTTAAGCTGCTTTCGAAAGCGTCTGTCTGACATCCGTCACTGCATATTCAACAGACGGACGGACAAACATTTCTGACTACCGAACTGCCGGTGGTGCTGCATTTCATCAATGTTGTCACCAAAAAGAGCACAAAATCAACTTGTTCGCTGTGTTTTGCCCGTAAGAAGAGAAAATAAAAATGTTAGCATGTCGATGCCTGATTTGCTTCACGCAAAGGTGACTGAAGTCTGTGAGGAGTAACCAGACAATATTAACTAACATTCATGATTCCATATAGCACGCACACATGTAAGGCAGTAAATTGAGCGAATTCAGACACATGCCCACATAATTATCTATATATTTTATATATTGGCATATGAATTGGTGCACTAGAATGCACAGTTAATTGGGCCACTTGCTAACGCACAACGTGTTTTACAGGCGACTTGCCAAAATGGAGCGACTTTAGCCACATACGAGTGTGTCTGATGGATATGTTTTGTTAGACTTTGTTGAAAAAGTCTTGTGATGCCTACGAGTGCCACATTCCTATACACACAATTAAAGCAAACATTGCATATCACAATACTTAAAACATTTCTTAATTCAAACAGCGCAATAAAACACTTGGTAACCGCCTAATTTCGAGCAGCGTTCATACCTTTGTGCCCCCGTTTGCTATAAACTATTACAATTTTTTTCGAGTTGAAAAGATACAAAGAAAGCATTTATATTGCCATTTTTGAAGGAGATTTGTAACTTCGTAAAACTGGTCTAAAATAAACAAAACAAAATTTGGTATAATTGAAGTTAGCGCTTATACCACTTAAATAAGGCAGTGAGCGCGTAGTCTCTTATATCGAATTCAAATTGCTAACTTTCTTGCGTTTAATGCGCGTATGTAAAGAGCGTAGCGCGCAAATATTGTGTGCAGAAAAATATCGAATCGAAGACAGCTACTATAGTCCTTTTACTGCAAGCTAAATTATACCAAATTCTTTCATTAGCCATATTTATTTCTACTCTACATGGAATAATCACGCTAAGTAATATTGTGAATTGCAAATAAAACTCCAACAAAATCTGGAATAAAATATATATTGATTTAACGTTCTATAAGCGCTTAAAATAATATTCGACTTGAATTATTGTGAATAAGCCCTGCAAAAATGTTGGTAACCGCGCATATTATTTTCAACTACGTTTTCGATTTTATGCTTTAGACAGTTATTAGATTAAGACCCACTTTAAGTAGTCTTAAGGAAGGTATTCTTAGGTTGTTACCAGATTTCACCCTGTGTTCACTGAATTATAGCACTTTAATTTTTTTAGAACAACAACAATGTGTGGGCGTGTTTTTTTTTTCGATCAGATATGTTGTAAGAGTGCAGTTAAGCTACTAAAATAAAATTTTCACCGAGCTGGAACGTTCTTTTCCAACTAGTTTACGATTATCTTTAACTATTACTTGTTTCATAGCATAAATTGAAACCCTCAGTGGCTTATATCGGATGATCTCGTTTATAATATAAGCTATGCTTCATTATCTGCAGAAGTTGAGACATACTTTTCTATTCTATGTGGCCAAATATAATGATTATGAAACTGGAACAGGCTGTACTTCTTGATTTTGCCACTCATCAAAAGGAACTAATTAATTAATTGGCGAATGCGCCTTCTCTTTAAGCGAAGATTATCTAGTTTCTTCTGCCATTACTGATGTGTATCTTGATCAGAATGACTAATGGATCTTAAGACTAGTCAATACGTGGTCTTAATATTAGTTATATATTCCGTTGAGGAAAAAAGGTCGATGTCGGTCGGTACAGGGCAGGTACAAGTCAAATTTGCAAAATCATTAATTTATGTTTTTTATCTATTTCGTGATTGAGCCTTTGATCTCGTATTTATATTTTCTCCAAAAAAGTCTGTACTAATCAGTTTACATAGAGAAATATATTCGAGGGTGTATTTCTAGAATAGCAGTTAATTTAAATATTACAACTAAGTATGCAAGTGCTATAAACATATGTGTCGTTGGCGAGTTGTCATAAAATCGTGAGGACTTGGAGTTGTTTTGCAATATAGTCAAAAGTTAAAAAAAATCTTATTACTTGTTCCGAAAAAAATTTCAAATATCTTTTATTAAACAATTATTTACAAATTTGCCATTTTTATTCACATCCTGTTGATATTTCTAAATCTCCAGCGTTTTTTTTTTTTTGCAGGCGAATTGGTTCAAAGCTTCACAATATTGCCGCTATCACGGCATGCACTTAGCAAGTATTGCATCACAAGAAGAGAATGACAGACTGGAAAAACACATACGCGACTTTGGTGAGTAGCTCTCAAGCCAAAACGGTTAATAATTGTGGCAAAGCGGTAAAAAGTGTCTCAAGCAGCTGACTAATATAAATGCGAGACTACTACTAATTACGCTTGATTACTTATTTAATTACATATATAATTACTTAAACAATAGCAAGAGCAGAGCAATAAGAGGCGCATTAAGCATTTGGAACACACAGCTGTGCATAAATATATTCGAGTTTAAGAAATTTAAAGTTAGTTAAACCAAAAGTTGCAAAAACGAACTCACAATTAAATAGGTTAGGAATGTGAAGGAAACACAATTTGTGTAACAAATTAATAGACTTGGTTAATAAATCGTTTCAAAGTTGCAGCGCTTACCTTCACTGCGCTAATTTGTTGTAATGTTTTTGTTTGTTGTACAAACATTTTTTGGACTTCCAAGTGCCTGAGATTATTCATGCAGACTTTTATGTTGCCAAGCGAATTTAGCGCATTTTTCCGATTATTTCTTGCAATTTTTTGCTGCCTGCGGCTATGTCGTGCGATGGCCGCATTGTATTACATAATTTTAAATGCAAGAAAGGTACCAAGTGAATGGCACTCTATGCAACGCTGTGCTGTGCTATGCTTTATTGTGCCGACTGTGTGCCTTGTTGGTGGCAATGGTCAATGCACCTCTTTAGCCCCACATAATACCCGGAAAACTGTAAACTAATATATTGTATTTTAATATTTATTTCATTCTTTCTTTTCATTTTTTGCATTTTTTGCACGTTTTTTGCTTTTTCACTCTTTCTGCTTGCAACGTGCCACAGTTTACATGTGGCATGTGCGGGCAAGTCAACGAGCAACACAATGCCTGCGCCGATGTTTTGTGGATTTGCCAGTATTTGCATGACTTATGTGTGCGCATACAAACATATGAGTATAGTACATATATACAACAATAAATGTGCACACGCAAATGTACATGTGTTAGTTTTGAATGAAAGCAACTACTTACTGTGCACCCACTGTGTGTCATGCTCACCGCTGACGTCAGTTGTGCTAGCATTGCCAGTACACACGCTAAGCACATAGCGCTAGTGCTAACTTAAATATGGCTAGGGACGCTCGGTTGACCGCAACTGGCCGTTGGCACTGCTGCTGGTGGCTGTGGTCACTCGAATTTCGCGCCTTCTCCCTCTAATTTGCAGCATTTGACTTGCAACCTTATTAGTCTTTAGATGCCTCTTGGTGCGCGTGCACCACTGGAGGTTGGACTAGCTTCAGGCTTGTGCATGATTTATCGCTTGCCACAATACACATATATTTTTGATAGAATATGCTAAATATACACATAAATACAATATTAATACACTCATTTCTTTACCATATGCCAACACACATCATTTTGGACACTGGTTCTGGTTTGCCGCGCTTCAGCAGGTTTGGGTCACGAACACTTCTGGACATCTGGCACCGACTTGGCCGATGAGGGCAACTACTTTTGGATGGCCAATGGTCGGCCCATTACATTTACGAATTGGAATGCTGGCGAACCGAATAATTTCCGTTATGAGAATGGTGAGGAGGAGAATTGCATGGAGTTGTGGAATCGCGATGGCAAGGGTCTGAAGTGGAATGATTCGCCGTGCAGTTTTGAAACGTATTTCGTGTGCGAAGTACAGGCAATTTAATGGATCGTTGTTGATTGACTGAAGCACAAGCAAATAATTTAATAAATAAAGAATAACAACAAGAACGACAAAAGCAAACGACAAGTTCGTATATCTGAAGTGGAGCTAAGTATAATAACTTAAGGAAATAGCGTACTTTTTGTATGTCTGTGGGTGGTGTGGGACATGGGACACCCCAAATGCGCACGCGTAATCATTGTATTGCGAAATTTGCATAATTTCATAAGCGCCGGTACTTGGTGGTTTTGTTGATTAGACGCACTTGTGTCACACACAAGCGCCTTAAGTATGTACGCAAAGCATGAAGACAGCGTAAAGCATTAACACAGGCGTTAATTTTATTTAGTGCGCAAATATTTTGTGTGATCAAATACTTTTTTGGAATTAATTTAATTTTATTAACTTATTTTATTTTAATTTTAAAATTTAAAATTTTTTCTTGATTTTTTGAAAATTCTTCAGTTTTTGCTCTTTTCGCGCCTACTAATTTTATTTAATTTTTGATTTTTGATATGTATATATATTTTTTTTATTTCATTTTTTTTATAAAATTTTTTATTTTTTATTTATATAATTTTTTTTTGTTCTTATAATTTGTAGCAATTGTTTGCAAGCATAATTTTTGTTCAGACATCTTATCTTAATGCTGTGTCGCGCAATCAGCCACTTGCCACGTGAATACATAAATTAAATTTCGAAACACATGTTACGTATACGCAGTGTTGATGCGCAATTGTGTGCACGCTGCTGATTGCCTTTAGTGTATTTGTATTGTCAGAGACGTTGTATTTGTAACACAAATTGAAGAATTATGCATTTATGTAAGTGATGAAGACATCGCTATAATTTTGATGTTTAATAAATGCGTGGGCGCAGCAAAATCACATTTATTACTCATACGCCGTGTACACCCTTCTCTCTTATTTCACTTCAATTCGTTTGTATGTACTAAGCAAAAAAAAAAAGCGAAATAACTCAAATATGCATAAATCTACTTAGAAACACTTAATTAGTATACATTTACTGCCTTAGCATTATGTACATACATACACTATTGTATAAGTAATGTATAAATTATTCTTGTTTAGTTAGTGTCATTTTAAATTATATTGTAATTAAATGTATTGTATACCATAATGTATCAAATTTCAATACTTAAAGATTTAAGTGCGAAAGATACAATATTAAAATAAGTATATAGAGCGAAAACAAAAACAAAAAAATAATAAAAACAAAAAAATAAATCACAACACAATGAAGATAAAATATCTATATGTATATGTAAATGCATTAATGTAAGTCAAAAAAGAATAAACGAAAAAAAAAAATTAATTTGAATAAAAGTAAACGGCGAAACCTTAAGTATTACCACACTTTTCACTTTTCACTACCCCCCTTCCACCTTTTCGCTTTCATTTACTCCAATTTCAATTTCAATATAATTTGAGGAAATTTAACTTAATTTGCATAAGTCGCAACGAAATTTCAATTAGAAAAGTTGTCAGCAAATGGTAGACAGGGAAAGGTAACAAAACGAAAACAACAACAAAAATAAAAGGCAACAACAACAAGAGCAAAAAATTTTTTTAATATTTTATACTTGTAACAATGCTGAAAATAAAACAAAAGCAACAACAACAAAAAATAACACCAACAACAGCAAGAACAACAAGAAATTACACTTACATTCACTGTTGCAACAACACTGACAGCAAGCAAAAATATCAAGCTTATACTGAAAAGGCAACTGGATGTGCTTTCACTCCTTACCTTTGTTGTTGTAGTATGAAAAATGTGTGGATTTCAAGCATTTGCAACCGCAAGCACCAGGGCAACGGATTTGACAACAAGTGAAAAGCAGACTTAACCGCAAAAAGTTACAGTTTGTAAATAGTATAAAAAAGACAAAAACAAAAAATACAAAATGCAAAATATTTGCATTCCAACCATATAAATTCACCGCCAGCTACATCACTACCGCACAACTATCTCAATGCGCACTACACATATACATATATACATACATACATACACATATATGTAAATGTCAACGACGTAAACCCCCGCCACAGACGCATGGTATGCCACACAGCATTCGCCAGCTATTTTATTTTGCATATTTACTCTTCTTATTTCCATTATTACCTGTTGTTGCTGCACCACTTTCACTTCCCAAGCATACAATTATGTAAGCCGCCCACATTGACATGCACTCGAACCCAATACAACTACTTGCTTATAAATACATGTGTGTATGATTTCTAGAAATAACGGCATGCTGCTTGGATGCTTTGTCGGCGCGCTCGCATACAAAAGTCGTTAGGGATTGAGCGGTAAACGACGAGGATAAACACTTTTTTAATCTCCCTAACAACATGCAACATGCATACAACAATGAAAAGAAAACCTCGGAACAACAGCCTGACCCATGACAACAACACAACCATATCCATAACAACTAAACAAGCATTGTAACAACAATAAAATTTGCCACAATGACCGTTTACCTCCCGAGGGTCAAGCTAACACAGCGCCCTCCCCACTCCCTCCCTCACTCTATCTCTCTCGCGCACACTCACCCAAACAATCTCTAATACAGCCTTCCGCTTCAGTATATATTTATTTATGTATACATGCATGTATGTATGTATGCATTTGCATGTATGTACATAAGCTGCTTTCAGTTGTATTGTGCGCGTCCGGCATCTCTCAAAAATGTGTCGAACGACAGTTGACGTCTGGAAACTGTTAATCTTCTGTAATGAATGCCATGCACATTTTGGCAAAGGATCAGCCCAAAAATACACTAACTCATATCGGCTACAATTGTGACCAAGTAAGGGCGCCAAATAAGGGCCCGCATATGAAATATCCACAAACACACTTATTAATATCGTATATACAGACATATATATATACTAAGTATTTAGCAGAAATCCAAAGTGGAGCATTAAGAGTGCTGTCACCAGTGCCGCTGCTCGCAGCTTGCAACGCCGACGCCGCTGACAACGCAGAGCATGTGTTCGCACACATAAACTTGTCGACTTTCTCGGAAAGAGATTTTTTAAGCATTTTTTCTTTTTGTTCTGATTTCTTCTTTTATTTATCTCACTTTTAATCACCTTGTTGTTTGTTTTTGTACTTGCAGACGAAAGATGCACTGAAAGGATCTGACAGCGCAACGTCAACTTCTGTATACATACATACAAACATATATACATACATACATAAAACCATATATAGATATGTATATATATAGCTAACGAAAGCATGAAAACATTGCATCGAATTTGTGAGCAGCATTTAAATTGTAGAGTTCCTATGCACTGGCATGTTGCCGTTGTTGTTGTTAGAATTTTGTTTCGTTTACGCTCTCAATTTGCGGCATTATATTTGCCATCTCACAAAGCGCATGCTCTATTTTACAACTCAGCAGGAATTACAGGGAAGAGATGTAGTTAAAGACGCTCTTTATTTGGAGAACAATGGGTTCTTTCGTAATATTATGACAGAAAAATATTTTCGAAAATAATAGAGAGAGTTTTGAAACTCCATAGGAACAGCTGATGCAATATTTGATTGTAATAACTGTATGCTATATTTTATTTGTAAATATTTATATACATTTAAACACTTTCATAAGTAAGGAAGCGCTTTGTTCGGGTGCAGTCAAATACTAAATTCTGTTGAAGCTTGTATAAAATGGCGGCGCTTTGTAATATTTTGAAATGTCTGCGCAATGTTTACTTAATTTCAAAAATCCAAATTATTAGAATTAAAATAAAGTAGACTAACCGGAATGCATATGTTTAGTAAACAAGACCGAGCAGGTGGTATTAACCGAATTCAATCTTCTTTGGATCACAATCATCACATGTTGCAACATCTTTATTCCGCATGATGATTTTACCTCACGATATGCAAGTTTTAAAATCTTTTATAGTTTTCTCATAAGTCGTACCAACATTAATTTGGTTATTATTATTGATATAAAAGATTACCTTTTTTTATGTAGGGATTTTGATTAGTATTATAACCAACTTTTATATACTCAGAAAAGACTTGCTTAGAATGTTGTGCTTACAAGCTTTGAGTGTTTATAATTATATGTGAAAAGTCGAAAAAGTTAGACTGCCATGTATAGTATGAAAAGAATTATTTGCTGTGAACAAACTTTTTTAGGAACACTGCCGAATTGACAGTGCTTGGTCCGGTTTCGTTTGGTTGACTCAGATCCGACTGTCCGACGAAGTGAAATCATCGTGCAATAAACTGCATTGCCAAGGATAGCGTCGAAAAAAATTCGAAAATTTAATAAGTTGTGCTCGAAAATTAACGTGCTTCCCTAGGAGAATAGCGGAGGATATTAGCATCACTTGGGGTCTGGCTCAACACATTGTATTGTAGTCGAAAAGCGCGTCACCTCCAGGCGTTCGTGTAACTTTTTCTGGTTTTTTTCTGAAATAATGTTTCAAAGAGGTCACAAAAGCCAAATATGGTAAAGAGATAACAAAAGTCATGTGTCATGAGTATATTGGGACCATAGTATATAAGGTATTTGGATTACAGATATAAAAAAGATATTTGCCGAAAAAAGTAAAAGCTCTCCGAGTAAAAACTGTTATCAGGTGTATTGATTTAATCATCAATATCTCAATCAATCAATCAATCAATCAATCTCATCTATATTTTAAACTCATATTTGCTTAATTTGCTACACACAAAATAAAAAAAGAAAAAATTCTTTTCTGCACATATCAGTAACTTAGTCAAAATTTATATATTTCTATCAAATTCAAATCACGCCATCATTTTCTAAAGCTGAGTAATAACACCAACTCAATTCAAAATTCAACCCATTTATCAATATTGCTCAAAACTTCCATACTATAAACAATTTTACTCATGAAATTTACATTAAACCAAAAGAAGACCAACAAAATAACCTGAAAATTTACAACTCCAATATATTATATATAAACCCTAGCCATATGAAACTGTAAAAGAAATATCAACTGTGTATGGAACTTCGGTCTTGAGTGATATTGACTGAATTGTGACTAATAAAAAGTGCAATAATGATGACGATAACCAAAAAATTCTAAAAATATACAGGAACAAAGCTATTGCTTCTCCTTCTGTATAATCTTAGTAGCCATTACAACAGTTATTTTAAATCTTATAGTTTGAAGTTCTACCAAAATGACTACATTAATATCTGCACTGTGAGCATTTCCGACATGTGAGCATTTCCGACACACGCTTTAATTTGATTGAATTTCTATTTTATATAGCCGATCATAATTGATTTCAAAATCTAGTAAAAAAATAGACAGACTACTACGTAATTAGAACTTTATCCCAACAAAGTATATTTTGTGGTTGAATGTCGCATATTGACTAGGTTCAAGCCAGATCTTTAAACTTACAGGTTCCTCCATATTTCCGAAAATAAAGCCGAGTAGGATATCGCATATGTGTGAAGAAGCTCAGAAGTGATAGACTAGAATAGTTGGAAAACAATAACCGAATAATGCATTTTGTATTTTTAATAGTACTTTTTAACATTATTATTCTAATATTTATAACCTCCATTGTGCGCACTTGGGTCCGTCGGATGTTTGCATCCCTTATTCAAAGCAACACTCTTACTCAAGAGAGCATGCCTTAAAGCACATGGCACATTGGGTAGACAGACTAGTGCGCGTATTAGGCGTCAGCTGCTCGCCATAATGGACGAACGCGAAAACTCTCTGTGTACAGCTACAGCACGCATATTTCATATCAAATCAAATGTGCATCGCTCCGCGCGCACAAAGTAAGTCGGCAGCGCTCGTATTGTCAACAACAGCCCCAGCAATGGAAAACCGACGCTTTTGCCTACCCAAACAGAGAAGCTGGCAGGCTGGGTGGCGCGCCGCCTGATTCACTCCAACGTGCAAATGTCAGCGAACATACAGACATACATACATACATGTATAATATATATATATATGCATATATATATTATATTATTTTCGCATAGTATATGTTTGTATGTAACTTTTCGGTCAGAGAATGGCTAGAACCGAATTTTGTGTCGCTCACATCGCATCAGTTTTTTGTAGACATTTTTACTTTATGGACGTG
This sequence comes from Bactrocera minax, assembly GCA_021498325.1. Lineage (NCBI taxonomy): Eukaryota > Metazoa > Arthropoda > Insecta > Diptera > Tephritidae > Bactrocera > Bactrocera minax. The sequence continues at coordinate 8,979,803 of JAKEEE010000001.1, forward strand.
TTGGCGGATGCAAGCAAATACAGTACGGCATTAGCGGAACACGACCAAACCTTTTCCGTTTACCTAATTTCCACAAGCAATAGAAAACTGACTTTACTCTCGCTTTAATTTCGTTTTAAAATCAAAAACAGAAAAAAAATAGTACAAAAATTAATTTCATTTTTAATTTCATTGGAAAATTATTTTCAAATTATATAAAAGCCAGTGAATTGTGGAAGAAATGGTGGAAAAGTGAATATTCAAGTGAAGGTAAATGTGCGAAAGTGTAGTTATGTATGAGTGTGCATATGTAAAATGTGCAAAAAGTGAGTGTCGCAATGAAAGCAAGTAAAGCGGAGCTTGGTTGAAGAGCACTAAAATCGAAAGCGATAGTCCGCAGTGGAAATTGGGACGACGAGGACAGTAACGGAAGGAAATTCGCATACTATATATGTGTACAACAACAACAATAAGAGTACCTACCTACGCTGCCAGTGCCTAATTAGTGCATTGGGCAGATACTTGGTTCAGCCAAAAGTCGTTGCCAACCCCAACAATAACAACGACAACAACAATAACAATAAGCACAACAACAATGTGAGGCTTTAACGAATTTCATTCAGGCAGTGCGTGCGCGTGTGCGTTCGCGTTCGCGTTGTGTGTATTTGTGTGCGTACGCCCATGTAAGTGCCAAATAACAAATGCGTCTGCCAAGTGGGCGCAAAGTGTGTGTTGCAAGTACGGCCAATAAAAATTTAAATCGATTTACTTCATTGCGGTGATAACTGTGTAATATTAAGCAGGAAATTTGAAGTGTTTGCGTATTTATCACACGCATTAGCGCTCAAATTGTGGTATTTAATGATTTTAAAAGTTGTAGAAAGCTCATTTAAAATAAAATGCATCAAATGTTTATTGCATGTTAGTGAAATATATTGAAATAAAAAAGAAAAAAGCTAAGAAACTCAAATACAAAGAAATAACAAATAAATAAATGAAATAATAATATAATAACATAATAATAATAACATAATAATAATAATAATAAAAAAGAAATCTGTGAATATATTTAAAAGAAAAATGTAATGTATCTTTTATATGGCTAATAAAGCCGCAGTATATGCTATATGCAAACTAAATTTGAAATAAAAAACGTTTAAATGTTGAAATATGGAGAAATATTTAGAAGTAATTAAATATTAAATAAAAAAAACTGGTTTAACATTTCAGCAAATTCTAACAAAAATTACTGTTAAATAGGAATAGTTATGAAGGTGTTGGTATAGACAAAACACTTCTAAATTCATAAAATTTAAATTTTATATTATCTGGATTCGAATTTACCCAATACAAATTTTAATAAAAACAATATAAGTATGCGTATGTTTATAAGTAAAAGATACAAATATTGTGCAAAACTCCAAGTGTTTTTCTGACATAATAATCTTCTCAACAAAAAGCAGTTAGAATGGTTAGATGGCTTAAATTTGTTGGATCGCTAGTATGAGGTTGAACTATATCAGACATTTATCCAACTTGTAGGCATCTAATTATTATAAAATATTTATGTATTTATATACATTATTAATTTCTACTGTTAAAGAACTTTTGATATGGAATTCTTATCAATCGAGTATATTTGAATAACATTTTATGTTTTATATATTTTACTCAAGCGCTAGAAATGTTTGCGACAGCCGTGATGGTTAGACCACTATACGACCGTTACCTAGAACCTATTCTAACACCTAAGTGATGAATTCCTACCAAGAACAAGTTTCACATAAATAAAAACCATTAGCAGTTCGGCGTCTGCTAGACACATTCGTAGCTCTTTCGCGAAGGTTAAAATAAAAGCGCACCACAGAAGTAGGACTATTAATTAGACTTACCCACCAATCGGTTGCAGTCGAAGCCAACAAACCCAAATAAAAGCTACTTGTAAGCAGGTAGTGACAAGTATTTCCCTTTTGTTTGAAGAAAGCAGAACGAAAATTTCCGCAAATAAGATTTAAAAAGGCGAGAGCACTTCCAATAGAAAAGGATAAACGCTTTTTAAGAGATTTTTGGGTTTATAATTATATTTAGTTCCTCATTAGTTTAGTTATAGAGTTGCCATATATCGAAAAAGAAGCGTTGAAGACAACTTACCAGAATTTATCAATATAAACATATTAGAATGTAGTTGCCACCTGTGAAAAAACATATACATAAACGCTTAGGAAAGCATTTCGAGAAATATTCTGGGCAGTTTTATTAAATGTTTTAGAATAAATTTATCACTTATCGAAATTTTACCAACCATATATACTTAAAAAAGCTAAACTTGCACTAAAGTTCTAATCTGAAATCCAAAGTCATATTAATTTTAATAGATTCGCAACATGCTGCAACAGAGTAAAATAGTTTGCTCGCCTAACGGTTGTTTGTAAGATCTAAAACTAAGCGAGGTAGATGTATATATAGTTATGTATATCCAATTGATTAAGTTGACCAGACGAACTGCGGATTTCTGTCTATCCGTCAAATTGCGAGAGGAAGGGACATCTGCGGTTCAAAAATAGCATTCGCACCAATGAATTATTTTACTTTTTCTTCGAATGAGAACTTTATATTATGAAAAGGTTTCAGATTTCATTCCCTTTTTATTTTCTAAACAGAAAGTAAATATATTGACGTATTTTAAGTCAGCAATCCACAGCATGATGGTCACGTAGCAATTCCCTGGGCATCGTTTGCCACCTAATCAAATAATTTAATAACAATTGTCACCTTGAAAATTCAATTCAGCAGCATTAGCGCGTGAATTTATGTAAAAATTAATATAAAGCGAAATGCCTGCTTTAATTAAGGTTCATTTAAGTGCTTAAAGAAAATGTACAATAGCTTCTACGAATCTATATATATATATATATATATATATATATGCCTGATGCTGACAGCACTTTTTCAACGAATTAAATGTTTTGGCAATGACCAGCACAACGATGGCCATCGCCCTACGCAAAAATGAAAACAAAAGCCATACAAACATGTACATATGTATGTGTGCGACGCTAGAGCTAGCAAAATTTTGTATATAAATAATTTTGTCAACAGCGAACAAAAACTTTTCTATAAATATGTATTTGTGTGTGAAAATTGTGGTCACATAGATATACATATGTGTATCCATGCTATGCGCATAGCATGAATACTCTCTGGGCCAGAATGCGTGTCAGGGTTCGCGGTGGTCCCTAAGTATGCAAAAATAAATCAAATAATTTTGAAGTGCAAAATGAAATTAAAGAGCATACAATTTTAATTATGAAGCCTCAGTGCTTGAAGCAGAGCATAAACAAGAAAGAATATGCAAACACCTACATGCATACATGTATGTATGTATTTGCAAAAGAAATTTGCGCAAAAAACTTGTAAAAGTGCTTTTAGAACACAATATGTCTGTTGCCCTTAGAGAGCGCGTAAATGCATTTCTTCCTCGCTAGCCGCATAAAATATATGCGACCGCATATATTTAAATATGTATGTATATTTTATATATATTTTTAGTGGCTTTAAAACGCTTGCTTTTATGCTAATATTTTTTATGGCACAGCGCTGACAGACAGACGCGAATAGCTTGTATGGTGATAATAACATTGCCGGGGCGCATACGACAAGTGAGAGCATCGAGCTTGAGTGTTTGCACGTTGGTCGCTTCGAAAGTACTAGACCGCGCGAGTATATTAAAGTCTTTATAAAGTATTTCCTCTTACGATTGCTACCCTATAGGAAAATGCACTACTTTGAAACTGATTGAGCTCCTTAACATATAAATATGCACTAAAAAGTTTCTATAGTTCCCTCTGTTTACCTTTTCTCTAGTGTTAAATTACTAAGAAAATGTCAAGCATTCTGAGATGTGTGCCTTTCTTTTGACCCTTTAACAGACTTTAAGTACATGTTTCACAAACCAAACAAACTTATATGCAGACTGGTTTAAATATCGGGCAATTTCACAAAATATACTGTCACTTCCCATCCATGGAGTTCCAATGATGTCAATGATTGCAGTTTTAAAATGGAAATAATCTAAGTAAAATCACGCCTACTACAACCAGATTATGTTACTTTTCCATAAATAATTCCAAAGAGGAATGTAGATGTTGAAACAAGACGTACCACAATTTGCACCTTTGACATAGACAACTATTATCCAAAAATTGTCGGAATCGGTCCATAACTTTACTAGCCTCCATATATGTTTCAAGACCAAAATATACAAAAAAAAAAGGTTCACAATCCGATGCTGTGATCGACTCTGCGCCATACTTATCTAGCATAATGTAAGATATATTGATAAAATTCGTTGAGTAGGCCTGCTGTTAGACACCATAGCTGAATATCTTCCTTTCTGATATATCGGTCAGTATTAAAGACATCAAGACTCATCATAAAATTATATATCAATATTTTTTTAAGCATGTTGCCATTCGGCATTATACAATATAAAGCTCATATTTTCCTACATCTTCTTCCGAGTCAAACCGAATATATTGGTCATATTTAAAATACATAATGTAATATAATTTGCTACGAATAATTCTTTGTTGCCAAAAATTATTGAAATCAGTCCGCATATAAAAGATATAAAAATTCGATTAATATTGCGCTAGTCTACATTTATCGATTATATTCGATTTCAGTGCGACTACGGCATGCAACCCTTTTACTTTATACAACTACAAGCATATATATTTTATGTGTTGCACTGAAGTTTTTAAATCAAAACAAAATAAATGCCAGTCCATTTTTTGGGTTTTGGAAGATAATGGCGGTGATTGTTGGTATATTATACACGTATTTGAAGATTCCATTCAAAATAGTGCTAATTACTTACTAACTAAAATTCCTCATTTTTGAACTCGGTAGGCTTAACTCATAAGGGGTTGTGTTGTTACTTAATAGGCTTTTAGTTTCGATTTTTTTTTAAATATATTTTCACCAACCGCTAATGAAAACCGAGACATGCACGATAGTACAATCGGTGAAAGTTTCTTCATTTTTTTACAACTTTCAAACAGAGTGCTACTGCCAAGACTATATTAAATACAACGCATTTTTGGCTTATATAAGCTGATATGAATGTGTCTTAAGTAATTTTTTTCCTACAGGGTCTCCATTTCCTCCTCCTCACACATCCCTTTATGACTACTGCTTGCTTGCTTAAGGGTTATGTTGACGACTCTCATGCGACATTTACTATCGCCATTCGCGCACGACGGTGCCCCTGCCACAACATAACCGCAAACACTTGCAGCAGTTACAGCGAAAAACTTAAGTTTGTATGTATTGTATGTATTATGATATATAAACCACCCTTGGCCATCACAAACAATTCTGAGTTGCCCCTGTCGCAGCATGAAAAAACCCGACTGCTTCATGCAAGTGACATTTAACGTACATTTTATATGTTGCACACCCACACCAACAACGTCTGGCTAGCATAACCTCCGTCTTAGTCCCACGCAGCTGCAATCAAACGACATTATTTAAGGGTGCATAGCACATTCATACATATCCTTCATTTCCACCTTCTTGTCCATCCTGTAGCACATGTATTGTGCTGATGGCAGGTGGTGCCTTGATTCGAACATGAAAAGTGCCAAGTCGACCGTCACGAGTTCGTCAATGTAAATTGAAAACGATTTTCGGAGAACTTACAGCAAAATGTTGCACATACACTAACACAGCAATAATAGGCTTGTAAATATGTATACATATAGATAACAGGATTTTCATATTTCGATTTTTGCTATTATTTTGTATGCTTCCGTTGCCTGTTTGTTGGCCTTGAGTGCATGTCGCTTTCGCGCCAATATTTATAGTCTCCCACTAAACATTGCACTTGGTAATAAATACGAATATCATCGCTGGGTGAAAATATTCGAGAATTTGACAGCTAAAAATAAATTATGGTTTGGCAAATAATAGTGTTTTCTTTTTATACTTTCTGGCATCATATTTCCACCGAGGCAGTAAGATATTCGCGAAAAAGTATTAGTTTCTTAAATAAAAAGGAATAAAAATTGTCTATAGTGAACAAAGCTATCTACACATATACTTTAGTACTGAGTTTAATGTCGATCAATATTACAGTCATATTCTAAACACATCTTCAAAAGAACAAAAGGGAGGGCTGCATTATTATGAAGAAGGTCCTCATTAGCTATAGGCACTAAGGTTCTCATATTCGGTATCTGGGGCCTTGAAAAGTTATAGTTCAACTGCGACCATTTTTAGTGGACAGTTGCCACACCTCGAAGACTTGCCGTATTTGTGCAAGGTTATATTCCGATATCTTCATTATTGCCTGATTTAAATATTACAAATGTTGGAATTTAATATTGTGTTATATAGGGATAGGGGCGTGGTTGTAGTCCGATTTCGCCCATTATCAAATTGTTTAAAGGAATGGCAGAAGAAAAAATTTTCACTAAGTTTACTTGATATATTTTTTGGAGTTTACGAAATATTTCAGATTATATTATATAGAAATTTAATCATTAGAGGGCGAGGCCACAATCACTTAAAAATTGTTAAACTACAGGTGCCCTTTCTTACTGTCATAGCATATCTTGGACAATTTGTCTCGTCATCATGATTATTATGGTATCTCCCTATCTATCAGATAGCTCTAAGTCTATTTCGCTTAGTTTCAGATGTAACAAACAACCGTTAGGTGAATAAAACTATTATAACCACTGCAACATGTTGCGAGAGTACAAAAATTTACTATAAGATTCATTTTGCTGAAAATTGAGACAATGTTAGTATCGAAAGCCATCATCCTCTACAAATATGTGTCTGTGTCACTAAAGGTATTTCACTAAAGGTATATAACATATAGTATATATAGCAGAATATTTAAGACCAAAAGAACATGATAACATTTCCCCTTGCCTTCAAAAAATCATATTCAGCAATAATAACTAACTGCCAGCTGGCAAGCTCCTCCGAGCGTCAAATAGTCCATTATTTTGTCTGGGCTTCTCCTGCTCTGTGTTTTCCCTCTGCTAGCCTCAGTGTTTCGGTTGTTCGAACATGTAGCTGTCATCAAATATGTATAGTTACTAAAGTTAGGTAAGAACACTAAATTGTAAGCTTCAGCTTTGAGTTTGCACCGGTTTTTGTTGCTGATATTGATATTGAAATTATGGTGCAAGTTTGCATGTTGCAAGGACGAAAAAAATTGTTTTCCTTACATATTTATTAAGTTTTTATAACACGAAGCAACTGAGGCCTGTTATTAACTTTCCCTCTTCCCCTGCGCTTGCTAGAATTATTATAAGTCTGTTTTGGGAAATTGAGCATGTACTCGTTTTGGAGCTGGTAAAGGATATGTATAGGTTCGTATAGGAAATAATTGCTTTTCAGCAATTACGTATATAGATACATAGTAAATATTTTAGGGCTGTCTTTAAATACATGCCATTATTTTATTCATATAATACATAGACAATAGTAAGGGAAAAATGATAGAAATGATAAATGGACTCTTTTATATAGATCAGTACTAAATTGGTACTTGTAAAAGACTTGCTATTTTGAAGTACTGTTATCCAATAGCTTCACTTGTTATAAATTCAATTTTTAAGTCAACTATCTGCCGTTCCTGGATTAAGCTTCTTCAAGACACTAATATTTTTTTTAAGTGGAAGTGACTATGGATCTGTGACCAGTGGATGCTGAAACGATCTATCAAATTAATTAATTAAAATAATAAGGTAACTTTGATGGGCTCCACACCCGTCTGGTTGTGCAACTACAGCCAATCGTAGGCTGAAATTAAATTAATTAATTTAATATATCGTAGGCTGAAATTTGACCAGTCTTGAATCTAAAATAATAGGGAATCTTTGATGACTTTCGAGGGCACTGACATGCTTCTGAGTGTTTTTTTGGATTAAATTTCAAAGCATATAATTACGAAACAAATCTGTTGATCGTATTGATCTGTTCATTATTCTCATAAGAGAAAAGATAGTGATGTCTTCTACAAGAGCACAATGAGATATCACAAATACCTGAAAATAGAAGAAATCTCTTTAAAGACAAATATCAGTTATTGTCTGACTTTTTATACTCTCGCAAAATGTTGCAGAGGATATGATTTTTTTTTCTATTAATGGCTCTTCGTAGCATCATGGAATAATCAAGATAATATAGAGTTATATATTTCAAAGTGTTCAGAATAGGCTGACGAATCAAATTCGTAATGTCTGTCTGCCAATCTTCCTCTCTCTCTCTCTCTCTCTCTTAAGGCGAAATCATGAGTACAATTAGAATACAAACTTTTTATGACATTTGGTACTTAGACAAAGATATTGCATTGGTCTTGACACTTAGACAAAGATATTGCAGTAAATATTAGTAACTATATGATTCCTGCTACGTTGCAACTCTCTTTCAAGCAAGGACAAAATCGATATTCTCTCTTCAAGTATCAGCTATAATGACTTCAGTCCCTATGATTGACATTATGTCGCATATTCGTTAGAGTGAAAGGGATAAGGTTTATATTTCCTCCTAGCTCCATCTGACACAAACAGTATAAATTATAACGGCTTATATCGCTCCGAATAATTTCATTCCTTATATAACGTCTTAATAAATTTTTGAGTTTGACATTCTCGTTCACTATATTGTCTCTTTGTACAAGAAATTGGTTTGGCTCATATTTCTGTTGTTCTCTATCCGTCTTCGATTCGCCATTTTTCTGCTCGCATTCTTTGAGCCCTGTTCGCTTATCAAAAAGATAAAAAGCAAAGTAACAGACATGACTAAATCAATTCAACTCTATATTTAAACCTTATATACACATGTCTTTGTTGATTTCTTTCTGATGTCAGAAATAGTCGTTTAGTAAAAATTGTTATGTCTCATTGAAACTGTGATTCCTTAAAACTCAATATGCATAAGAAATTTTGATAAAAGCTTGTTATTCATCATTAAGATTTTCATGTTTCATCGTTAAATATGTGAACTATTTTGAGTCATTTTATCATTATCATTATCATCATTTTATACTAAATCTATGAAATGAAATATTTATGTGCATAATGTCAACCTATTTCTACTACTTAACGCAAGGATAATCTTTTAAACATTTTAGCAGCGCTTTTTGATATGCATCATCCCAACACGCTATCACGCCATCACTAAGTCCACAACGAAACCGTAAAATCGTAAAACACCAACCATAATGTCACTAGAACTCTGGCAGCCATTTTCGATTTGGCCCTCGTCATCATCGTTGACACCACTAACTTTTCATTTCATTTGACATAAAATTAAGGATCTTATCGTACCACAAATACAAGGGAAATACCGCATGGAAAACATATTGTTATAGTTAATGCTTTTGATGTTAGGTTGGGCTTTTTTTTGGTTTTTGTTTACTTTGGTCTTATTGTACGCTTTGTTGGCTGGTAAAACTGGTTGTGTATCAACTTTGCTATGCACTTAAATAAATATAAAAATGTGCACACTTTTACTAAACGTTTTCTTTCTTTTGTCATTTCCTTTGATTCCGTTTCAGTTATTTATGTAAATTAAAAGCATTGAAATACTCTATTGCTGCCTAAATTTTTCTTTTTCCTCTTGCTGGTTAGCATTGTAGGCGCCTCATCGAGTTTAACCGAGTGTATATAAATGTATTGTATATAAAGTGAAAGTGATATTACAAGATTTTCCACATATTATTTATGGGTTCAATGATTCCTGGGGCGAAGGTTATTAGAATGGAAGAACTTCTAGTACACCGTAGGCTTGACGCAGCTTCTAAATAACATTTTAAAGACTGATTCTAAAGCAGTTAATTCAGACTGGATATATTCGGATTAGAATATGATTGATTCCTAGTGTGAATACCACCGTTTAACGCCACATAGATACCAGTGGTATTTATTTAATCCATTTTGAAGTCATATCCCATTGTAGTAAAACTTTTTATTGGCAAAAGACAATTTTAGTAAAAATCGAATAACAATAATTGACAGACTAATTTCATTTGGCTGGGTTATACAATTCAAAGGCAACTAACTTTCATAAGAAAACTATCTTCGATTCAAAAAAATGTTTAAGTTCTTTGCTTTGTGGATTGTAACCACTTGGATTTGTCGACTTCTCGTGACTTCTCTGCTCACTATGTTTAAGTTATGCGCTCTTATCAAAAACTTTGTATGTGAAAGCAACAAAAAAGTTGTCCAGTAAAATACAAAACAAGAGAGCATATAAATACCTCATGCAAGTGGCATAACTGCTTGCTGTTCTATTATACCAGTTTATATCACATGTACCGGTTGTCTTCGATTCGCCACTCTCCAACGTTTGACGAATGGAAGCCGGTTTCTTATTATAATATTTTTTAATAATTGTAAACAAATCTGCTATATGATGTTGTATTAGTTCTAATCTCTTTGTGTGCGATAATATATAATAGTTTCATAAATTATATCCATGCCTTTATTATTCTTATCCCGCATAAATGATGTAAGTGTATTCGAACTTCATAAATGACTCACATTGTTTCAGAAAAGCATTGTCTGTGGTTAAATAAACGATATAAAATTCAAAAGTATCAAATTTCCAGAGCTGTACCCAATATGGTTTTGGTCTATTTAAAAATGTCACTGCTCTACTTTCGCTTATGCCCATGCTAGCCTATTTGAATGAAGGTCTTTTTAGGATTTCATACTTCAGAGTCGCACTTTTCCTCCTGCACATTCATGATAAGATTTCTCTTTTTTCTTGCACATTCAATTTGATCACTCATATACCATATGTTGATAGTCCTATTTGTCAAAAAGAAGGAGGAATAGAAAAAAATATCACTTTGAATGGGAAAAGTGAAAGTGGGCACCATAAGTAACAAGCCATGGCACCAAGGACCTTGGGCACCGCTGCCAGCGCCGCCCCGTGGTGAACACCCACACTTTTGAGTGGCGGCACGTGTTGATGTGGGTGCGTCTATACTGCTTTAGGTATACTTATGACATATACTCTGTACATTTGAATTTGGGTGCTACGTGCTGTATTTTAACTAACTGTCTGTTTGTATTTCCATGACGAGAGTGTGCGCCTTTTGGCCTTAAATTGTTGTTATTTCATCCGTGTACAATTGTGCAAATATTTGAAAGTAGTTATTTATTGGAGCGCATGTTTGCATATCTTGCTTATATATTATTTCGTTAAAATTACTCTCAGGAAACACATTCGCTGTAATAGTGGTGTATTTGCTAATATTTCCGTTTACATATTTACGTGGCTTGCCTTATAAGTTCACTCGAAATAGTGTGGATAAAGCATTTAGTTTGAATTGTTTATTTAACTAACAAATGGGCACTTTTTGGGCGAAATATTCTAATTTGTAGTTGTGCTTTTTTTTTGATTTGTTTGATCAAGCCTTGCAGCACCCTAAAGTTAGAAAATAATTTTCAATAGAAGCCATGTATTTGTAGACTGCACTAATTAGGTCTCTAGTTACGCCTCATTCCGCTACATAATACTCAAACAAACTATTCAGAGAAAGAGCTACTTCGACCTTCAGTTTGTTGGCCACATGTTCGGAAAACAATGCAAGAATTATGTAGGGCTCTAGATGATTTTGTAGACTTTGTAAAACATTGCAATAATTACAACAATTACATATTGGTATATCCACGAATAGCATATTAATTATTAAAATACTTGAAATAAAAAAATAGCATAACTAAATAATAACAATTTTCCCGAACACTTTTGACATAGACGCGAAATAGAATTTCTGTTGTCGAAAATACTTATAAGGATCATTGTATATAAAATACTTATTACATTTCTAAAAGGTTTATATATTAAATATATGTGTTTTTTATTGCTTTTAATCCTTTTCATAAGCAAATTGGTGGTTTTTTAAACGAAGATAAAAAATGTTACGCATACGCCATGGCGCACAATTGCCACTACTTTTTTTTTAAGAGCATGTACCATATCTACATACTAACGAAAGTTACCTCTCCATGAGTTGCCTTCCGAGCTTACTAACAACATTTCTAAAATACGAATGTTTTCTCAAAAAAATTGTGCTTGTAACTCTTAATTGGACATTACTGTACAAAATTCATTGGCACATGTATTCTAACTGTATCTCGCACGTGAAGTTTATTATAAAACCCCTGCGTCATTTATATTCTCTCAGCACCAATTTAATTCCACACGCTTGGCTACATATCAATGTTGCCCGACTTCTTCTTACCATATCCGTGCTGTTTTGCTCCCGACTACATACGTTCATATGTTTGCATTGTCAGCGCTCCTCAACCGGAAAAGTTTAGTTGCCATTAAGAGGATATAACCGATAATCATTTGATGTGCGTAAGCAATGGAATATGAAGTACGGGAAATAAGGCATATCCAGCAGTAGCATAAGGAAATGATGAAAGTGAAAGTATCGTAATAGTAATGACGTAGAAAACTAAGGAAATGACATAGCAGTAAACCTAACTGGCAAACTACGTCAATAGTGCGAGAACGAAGACAACTGTGTACAAATGTATGTATTGGCTATTAAATAGTAGTCTCATAAATACTGAGGATTGTGTTCAAGTTAATTTTCTATATTTTATATGCTTACAAAGATAAGTTTATTACAAAAAAAAAATATCGACGAATAAAATAGAGCAAACTTTGTGATAACCATTTATGTAGGCGCGTTCGCTTAGTGTATTTAATAGTTATGCTAAATCATGGAAGGCTTGATTGAGCCACATCTTAATAGGCGGAAATGAAGTTTTACAAATATTAAAGCGAGTGGAACAAAGGGAGACCCAAATAGAAAGTTTAATAAACTGTAAATAGGTGCATACATACATATGTACAAATAAATATGTATAATGTGAATATTTTCGGGAGACCGACTCAGTATACAATGTCTGTTGTTTCCACACTTTGGAAACCTTCATTACCGAGTAGCTTATGTACGTTAATCCCACGGGGCTATGGGACGTAGTTTTTGTTTGAAGGTTGATCTCCGATATACAGAACACACTTAGACAGACTAAATCGTTTGTAATATCAAAAACTGAGAATGGATCTAAACTTGAACCTATTACAAATCCGCTAAGGCGATCGATTTGGATTCCAGCCAGTTCAGATATACTGACGGTTGACTACGTGAAGCTCAAGCGAGACCTCAATAGGAAACCTCATGAATACAACGGAACTTCGGGAGATAGAGATAGAGATAGGCTCAACTTAACACTAATTTTGGGTTACGCAGTTCTTTAATTGATCTTCCAAATAGCTTAAATCAAAATATCGTAGAAATAGAATAACCGAAAAGGAAATTTAAAAGAGTGAAGTTGAGAAGCTGTAATTATTAATAAAAAAAAAAAGAAACTGTAAATTGGATAATCTAAAATGCCCATATATGCCTCTTTGAAGAAGTCTTAAACAACTAACAAGTTCTTTCATTGTTGCAGCATTCACCTCCTAGAAACTGAGAACTTAAAAATATTAGACCACAATTAGTTAGCGTGATATCTCTACTGCTGATTTTATAACGAACGGGAATGTAAAGCTGACTCAGCAGACTTAGTTGAGCTGCAGCATATACTAGCTTGAGCCTTAAGCGTTGTGTTGTTTTAGGATAGTTGAAACTTCTATCTTAAACCATAATTTAGAAGTAAAGGGTTGAAAGCTATTGTTAGCAAATTTCCCCTAAAACATGCGAAACTGCAGTTCAAAACTTTGTATCCACTCCAAATATAACCTAACAAAATAATAGAGATCTGCAGTAGAATACAATTACTATAACCTATTATCAACTTAACCCGGTATGAAATTAAAATCCCCCAGAACCCAAATAACTCAAATCTGAGCTCAAATTTCTCAAGTTTCTTTTATCTGCAATATCTACCAGTGAAACGTTAAACCTAAAATTTTCGGAACAACCCATTTAGCCAGCATACATTTAACGTGGAACTGTTCAGGGAGGCATGTAAAACAACAATTAACTCAAAAGAGAGCAAAAATTAAAGACGAACTTTTATTGTTCCACTGCTGCCACGCTTTTAAGGTAACTCCATGACTTTTGGTAAGAAAACATACGATTTGAAATGCTGAGATCATCTGTGAGATATCTCCAGCTAAAACGGATAAATAAAAATTCAGCCTAGTAGCAGTAGTTTGAACGGGAAAAGCCCGTAGTTAGTTTAATAGTTGCACTCCATATTGTTAAATAGGAAACTAGACTCCCATATAGCAGCTGAGAGAAGGAAAGCGAAAAAGCCTTCGTTAACTACCTTAACTATAGCTTAAGCCTAGCAAGGGCCAGAGTCTGGGCCATTTTCCCAACAAATCGACATTCGTGCATACAAGCAACGTCTTCTTTATTATTTTAGGAATATGTACAGCTTGGTCCACATCATTAAATATTTAGCTAAAAAGGCTAGACAGACGATTATGGAATGGAAACAATGTTTTACGTTTAGTCTCTTAAATTCTCAGTCACCGAAATAACAGCAACATCAAAATACTCGATACTTGTTTAACTTTAAAACGCCACCTTAAAATTTATTATTAAAGTTGAGTGCCAACTAATCTCCAACTCTTTTACAAAGTGTACGCGGAATATCGTATGCTGTGAACAGCAGCCTTTGAAGGCCATTATGTTTCATGAAAATTATGCTCAACTCTTATTACATAAAACTAGTGAAAAGCTCTCTAAGGCTCGCAAAGTAATTCCAACTAATCAAACCTGCTTACACCTATTGCTAGATATTTGAACGTTTGGGTCATCCAATTGGCATATTCTATATGTATTAAGTAGCCACCGAACATATGACGAATTTGACTTGGAGCTTTTCCGAAGCGTTCTGCTCGGGGCGTTTGTAATTGTAAAAAGCCATTCGAGGTGTTAATGGGGATTAGCAGTTGAACAAAGGACCCGCGAACTCATCTCTCACTACTAAAAAACGACGCCGCCCGATTTCTGAACTCTCCCTCTGGATTATGAACTTATTTAACGGATTTATGTTTATTATCTAGTAACTACAATATAATCCATCATCCGTTTTGATTACTCTCTTGCTCATTACTTTTCAACTCAATAGCACCGCACTTAGCGGAATCACAATTGATTCAACCGATTCTGTTTTACAAACTGCCAAGGCTATGCAAAAGCTATGAGTATAATAGCGTGCAAAATTAGCACTAAAACGATGATAAAGTGATATATATATATGTTTATTCACCCTTACCGAACGAGGAAGCGCTGTACGTAGGCCCTGAAACAATATGATAGCCGTGCATAGTACAAAACCAATAAAGCACGCAATTATCGCTTCGTGTGTTGACCTAACCTAAATTTGGTTGTTTGCGACGCAGCGACGCATGCACTTTGATGTCGTACATAAATTATAACGCATTATCCCATTGCTTGTCAGTTTTATGTGTTGTTGTCATTCATACGAAAACAATATACAATATAGACGAAGACACGATAGGACCAAACGATTGCACGAGGCGGAAGTTAAACCAGTGTTAGCAAAATGAGGGACTCTGAAGACAAGTCCAGTGCTATGTACTCGCGCCGACCGCCGCTATGTACTCCTAAATAGGTTGATGAGCGGTCGGGACACATTGAAAGCGTGGTGTTCGTAGATTTACCGCAACATAGGCGATAGCAGCAACAACTAAATGGCACATTCCACTTAATCTGCACGCCCACATAATTTCGTGTGCATGTCACTTAAAAATCATCGTTAAGTATATGAGTACGTACATACTTGTATATACATTCTCACCGACATACATTAGTTAAGCTGTTGTGAATTAGTGTAGTTTTCAAAGCGCTTAAGCTCGTGTTACTAAATTTGTATATATATATATATATATATATATATATGTGTGTGTGTGTGTGTGTGTGTGCGTTGAACTGGCAGCGTCATCACTTTCACTTGACTGTCAGTGGCACGAATTGTTTTCTAGCACATATCCACCTGCTGGTGTTGCGCACACACACATATATACACACGCGCGCACAGATATGGGTGACCTACCACCACAGCTGTCATTTCGCTGGCGTTCACCTTGTTTTTTTCGATTTTTATTTTCTTTTTCATGCAATGTGGCCTATCATCTGTTCATTATTGCTGCTTTAAAGGCATGAACAGTAAAAAAAAGTAAAAATAAGAAGAAGAGCAACTGAAGCACTTCTTTTTCAACTATCTGTAATAATACGAGGGTTGTTTGATAGGTCATTGGATAAAGTTATATTTTTTTGACAGAATGTTGTTCTTCTTCAAATCGTTTTCTGCTACTTTCTTACCAAACAATTGGATATATGAAAATAATAGATAATAAAGCACAGATAATAGATTTTTAAAGACTTTTGTAACAGATTTTTGAAGTAAAATATTTGGTTCGCATGGACTTTAACCCATTAAACTTGATCCAATATTTTATTACGCAGAATTAAAAATACTTTTCAGTTATAATAAAATCTGAGTGAATCATATGATAAAGAAGGCATTACATGTTTCATTTTGTTTAATAAGATATTAGGCTCAGCTTAACAGTGCAATTATTTTGTTCTATCCAAATGCCCGAAAAAAGAGAATTAAAATTCTCCTAAAGATCGTTGACAGAATCACATAGACATTACAAGCTTCCCACTTTCACATAAATGTGCACAAGATCTTTTCGACCTCGAAAACTGAGTTTCTATCATCAAAACGTCAAAATAGATGCATCTTCAAGTAATGTTTATTCGCATATATAAAGGCACAGCTTCGGTGCTCATTTAATCTACTTTCAACCGAGTATTACTTAAACGAATAACATTACAGAGCAGTTTTAAGCTCGCTATTAACACTCTCTATTTTTATATCTAAATACAAAAACAGCTACAGTTCATTTATATTTCTACATAAGATATACTGGATTTACTAAGATTTACTTAAGTATTTAAGAACCATTTCAGGTGAGTGAAAATTAAATATTGGCTAAAACTCAACAAGCGTTCAACAAGCGAAGTAAGCTTTTTAATCAAATATCACTTATTAAAATACTTTAAGAAGCACATAAAATTGGCCCCAAACATTTTTTATAAAGGATCAATTTATTCAGTTTTGGAAACATAAACAGTTCCAAAGGGTAAATCTTGAAACATGTTAGATGAGATTTTGTAATTAAGCGCTTGAGAGTTATATTTCTACATTAAAAGGAAACTCATTATCATTAGCATACGTAGGAGCTACCTACTAAGGCCACGGTAACACTCTTTCACTCTTATCTTGTTATGATACATTTCGTACTGATAAACTACTTATTAACGATACAAAAATGTATATATTAATAACGAAAGTTATCCATGTGGCAATACTGCACCACCTATGAGTAAAACATGTGAATATTCGATAATATTTTTACATTCAATAGCAAGGAACAAGTAAGAACTTATATTAATATATGTAATATAATACTCCTTAAAGAAGTCTCACACCCGGGCTCGGAAGTATATAAAATTATATACTGCAAGCTATACTTACTCCCCAAATGTGTTAGTTATTTTTTATATTTGATAATCAAATGAATGAGACAATCCGACATATGAATAAATATTCAGAGAACTTACAGTATTTTTTCTTCCACTACGGGCTTGCTCTACCTGTCACTGGACCTGCTTGTTTTCAAAACTGTTCCTACGTAGGATTTAAACACTGATATTTATGGTATATGTATTTATGTTGATCCCTTAGCGACGAAGTTCGTTGTAGCGATCTACAGTGAGGTGACAGCAAAGAAGAGACTGTGAAAAAGCACATATACCTTATAGCCTCGGTATACTCTGTCTTATTCTGTTATAAAAAATATGGCTTTGTTCTGGAAATATATTTAAATAAAACACAAATAAATAATTTACTTTAGATAGAATTATTGAGCTTTGTGAACATACTCAGCTTTCGGCATACACCATAGCTACAAGACTTCCATTGTTTCACTGGCGTATTCTTGATTCAAAGATTATTCTTTAAATTTGCACGGAATCTCCTTTTAATATATCCTTAAAATTTTTTTGGTAATCGAAAAATAATTGATTTCAATAATTATACATAGTAAGTATACATTGAAGTTAAAATTTCGAATTTCAAAAATTCACTGACTTATCAAGCAGTTCGCATAGTTTAGAACCTGTACATACATGTACTTATGTATATGTAACCCCAGTAAAGTATCCAACACTGTTGGCTTGAACCGCCTTCCCAGTTCCCCCCTCTTCTTTTCAACTTCCTTCCTTCCTCAACCAACTCAACATTTCAATCATTTTATTGTGTCAACAAGCTGCGCTCACTAAGCCATCATCAACACCAGCCAACAACACTAACAGCCGCGCGTCCGAGCTGGTTGCTTAACTATATGCTCTCCACCGCTTGTGCTCCATCCCAACATATTACATATTTATGCTACTCCCCATTATCAACATAATTTCAGCGCTCATTTATTTAGCCCGGCTTTGGCGCCACATAACGCAGGCCAAGTCCACGAATATGCGAACTAACGACAACGCTGAGCTGGTATTAATCATTGTTGTTGCTTTTTGCACACACTTACTGAGCGGGGCGGATGTTTGTTTTGTTTTTATATCGCATAACAGGTGCCAGAAATGCATACTTACATACCTTCACAGGTTCATATATATATATGTATTTGTATTTGTATATCTGTGGATATATTTGTTTGGCGATTAAAAGTTTTATCCACTGAAGCCACTTGGCCTCATTCGAGTTGAGCTTGACGCTCTGTCAGAACAAATGCTTTTTATTTACACTTAGCTTGCATTCACTCGTGTATGTAAGTATATAAGTATATATATATTTATATATATGTCGGTATATTTATGTAGAATGATGAATGATGTTATGTAGAAAATCATATACCTTATACACAGAATGAAATCTTAGCTGGCTTTTGTTATTACCTGAGACGTAATGTAATAATGCAAAGTAATGGCCTCAGGATGAGTAATAATCAGAGATTTTCCTTCAATTTTCACCGAACAAATAAATTTGCTGGTTTTCCTATAGAGAAGCAAATTTATGTGTATATGTCTATATTTCGTTTTTCAAAGAAAATCTTCAACATTTCTTAAATTAATGATAATAGCTATATTATTGGTTGGAAGGAACTGAGCTCACGCCTGCGCCTATTCGTGAGAGGCATCTGCTAGCATAATAAAGAATTTATGGTTCACAAATATTAATCAAAATCGTTATTAAGCAAAATGTATTGTTGGCCCATGGATATCTAACACTAGCGCTCTTAAAAAATCCGAATTTTACTCCTACTTAAGTTCTTGCTAATACGAATGACCGTGATGTTCGCAAATGTTTAGTGTTTCCCTCGTTCCGCAATTCACGGCACAAAAAGCTCTTAGATTACGCCAACATTATTATAATCTAGCCATGAATAAAGTCCCACAAGAACACGCCTACAACAGCATATAGTTCCGGTATTTGAATATATCTTCTTGAGTCCATCGTTAGTTATCTTTATTTTAAGAAAGTGCAATTAAATACATAATAGATTTTTTCAACTCATCCAATCAATAGTGCTTCGGCACTTATATAATAATATTCAAAACATATGCAACAATTGGCTATAACTGCTGATCACCGATGATCTATTGAAGAAACAAATTGATAATTTGCTAACGAGCTTCTCCTAAAGACCTTAAATTATTTTGGGAATGCCAAGAGATTTCTTCTTGAAATCTTGAGAAAAATCACGAGAAAATTCTTGAAATTTAAACCACTTATAATAGATATAATTATATGAAGGTTTCTTTCTTTTTTATCATAGTAATAATGGTGAGATATTCCAAAAATTTCGAGCGAAAAAAATTCAGGTTGAAACAATCTATCTCATAAGGTCAGGATTACCATATTATAATATCTCAATATGTGATCAATCTGTGATATTAGTTCAAGAAACAAATGGAGATCTTAATGGTAGTAATCATAGCTTCGCTAGTTGTTCCATATGATGACTTAAAATACTTTAGTATATTTATTTGGTTTATTATATATTTATATAGTCCGACATAAGTTGTTCGATTTGTTCCAAACTTAAGTATACACCCCAGATTTGAGAAAATATCTAATAACTCAGTAATATATATGAGTATAATTTTGGTAAACACAAAAAATATCAGTGATCTTTATTTATTTTCAGAATTATTATTATATAATTCCCCTCTATGGGGTTAGAGAGTTAAGAATGGTGTTAATTAATGGTTAATGGATTCGAGTAGAGTACGTACATTCGTCATTAAATAAAAATGTCAAACACTGTCAAAATGTGACATGCTCATACAAATTATATTTATATTAAGCAACCCATAATAAAACGGCGCTAATGACAAGAAATGGGAGTTGGGTGCTGATAGAGATGGGAAAAGGAAGGAAGATAAAAATATGAAAATTTTATGGAAAGCTTATTTCTAATTTCACTGATTTATTCTTTCTTTTTCACTGAGCTATATAAAATTAAATGAACTTCGGGAGAATGAGGAAACGTAAATTTTATCGCCCTTTCTTGGGTATGGTAAGCCTAACACTAGTTAATGATAGAAAACTCAACGCCAGCTTCTCCAATTTAGCGACTGCAATAAGAATCTTAAAAAGATTGGTTGGAAATACTCTAGTCGTAAAATACGGTCACAGCAATAGCTAGAAGGTGTTGAAAGCGGAAATAAAAAAGATTTCTTCCAACAGTAAACTCAAAACAACAAGTATCTTTCTGAATGAAGATTCTCAAGAAATCCAACTATCGAACTTTGGAGCTAGCTGAAATTTTGTGGCATTCTGAAGTTGGCAAAATATCGATACAAGTTTTGAGCGCCATACAATATAAATTATAGTAAGCTTAAGTATGACTTACGGTATCCGCACATATATAAAATTTTTCTATATTACCTACCGGCTCTTGGATGCCTATAACTTTTTCTTGTACTTCATATCTCATAAAGCACAAAGCCAATATTATTCACACCAACGACGTGTTAAAGGTATACATTATTTGACCTAATCAACGGATATTATTTTATTCCACTCGCATTTACCTTCATTGTTTTTGTACTTTTATCGAGTATGAATTTAGATGCCCTTGTGTTGTATGTTTTCACATTCTGGTACGCGGTACTTCTTTCTATTTTTCTACTTCATACTCACAAACGGCTTTCGTATTGACCTCATAACCTCGGCCGAGTGGGCAGAAACCCATAAAGCGTACGAAGAGTGCCAAACCTCCAACCATTTACACTTCAACCATTTACAACACATACTTCAGTCGGACGTAGCCGCTTGGACGCCCATCGATTGCTATTTACCCAATTTATTGGTTGCATTATTGTTGTTCTTGTTTACTTTTAGCGCACAAATGTGTGTAACGGCACATAGTTCGGCAGTGCCAAGTCAGTGCGCGGTCTATTTGCTTAGTTGGGCGCTGCGGCCGGTGGGCGGTCATTCGCCTCGCATATTATGACGCATTGATCCAATTATTTGCAAAAATTTGTAGGAAATTTTATTGAGTGACACGCGCATAAACCGGCGTAACTAATTTTGTGTGCATAGTTCGGTCGGAGTTCGCAGTTCGCAAGCACCAAGCGACGACGCGATGCCGTTATCGACGAAAAGGCACTAGGCGCGGCGCGTGGGGATGGTCGTAAATTGTGCTTATAACGTTATCGCATGCTGATATTAGCATATCGCGTTGTACCCATCAATAAATAATAAGCTTTTTAAGTGAATGGCTTCGTTAAAGGTTTAATGAAATGAACTGAATTTTGAATTTCAAAATTTTTTGCAGTTTATTTTCGGCAGCAATGCACTTCAAAGCGTTCTCAAATCAAAGAATGAACTCAAATTCAATAAGAAAGACTTGCGCTACCGCCAAGTCAGCGAGAAAGTCAAAGCCAGAGTAAGCGTATTACTAATAAAAAGGAATTGAGAGCATATACAGTTATATGGCTGTATGAAAGGAGAATGTCAAGTAGTAGAAAGCTTGTGAAAAGTACGTCTTGCATTATTAAAATTCCTTTCGTGCGCAGTCAAGAGGAAAACATGACACAAATTGCGAAACTCAAACCTCACAATGCGAAGCACAACCGAATTCAGCAGCAGCAACAATAACAGCACCAGCAAAAGCAACAACAAAGGTGACGGCAACTTTTAAATGCGACAACCGAGAAAAAAATGGTAAAAAACTAACAAAAACAGCAGACCGAACTGAGCTCGAGCACGCCAACTTGGAAACTTAAGGAAATTTACACACACACACACACACACACACGTAACTACGTAATCATAGAGGAACATCGCGACTCACTTTAAAATCGCCTTCAATGCGCAACACCCGCTAATAGTGACTGCCAAGCTGAAGTGGGACCTTTGCAGTCGTTCTTTGCGATTTGTGTTAAGGACAAGTGGCGCCATTTGTTCAGTGCCTCCATCGTCGAGTCACAATCGACACAATAACAATAATAACAATAACAATAACAACAACAACAACAACAACAGTAGTCAGCAAGCGTGCAGCAGCCACAAATGCGGTAAGGCGGGAGCGCTTCGGCGGTGGCGGCGTTAAAAGCGGTTTGTAAACAAACGCAGCCGCAACGATTAACAAGGATTCTTAGTTGCACTCCCAGCCCCCTCTTGGACTTGGCGTCCGTAACTCATTCTCGTTACGTCATAGCAACATTTACTACGTCAGCAGGATAAAATAGTGCCGTAGGTGTTTAACACAATAGCACAGACGACGACGACGACGACGACGACGACGACGACGACGACGACGAGGGCGACTCGGTACTTGAGAACAGTGACGCTGTGGCATTCGACTCGGTATGGGTGACCTGCAGGCAACAATTGAATTTTCCGTTGAGCTCTATAAATTCTTCAATGTTGACTTATTTCAAAGAGGGTAAGTTCAAGATGTGTTCTCATTTTCATACACATTCACATTCACATTCACTTTCTTATTCCCATTAGCATTACTTACTGTAATATTGTAAAATGAAAATATGTGCGAGGTAAGCAGTTGACAATAAAGTGGCGCTGTCATATTAATTCAGATTTCGCATTGTCATAGTCATCAGGACATTAACACTTGTGCATATTAGTTGCGTTATGGTATATACATATGTACATATATGCAAATATATATATGTATATATATTCTTTTATTCGCTTTCGCCTGAAAAATGCAAGAGGCCAAAACACTTTGAAACACTCGAGTATTCGCTTTTAAATGCACTCAACATTATTTCCTTTGAATTTTTGAATGGCAATAATTCGAAAATTTACTATTTTTTTTATTATTTGGAAATGCTCTCACTTCTGTAAGAATAACAATTTAAGCAGAGAAATCAACTTTAACATATTTGTATATAAACAGTGCTATTGCAAAAATCTTGGAAGAAAGAGTCCACGACGTTACCCATCTCCCTTAATACTTGAACAATCGCGATGAAACTCAGAACAGTGTTTAAATTCCAAATATCGGTAATTTTCAAAATGGCTAAAAACGCCACATTTCTCTAATAAATTGTGCCAGAAGCATTAAATCTTTATGATATTCCCGAATTACACACGATATTTTCTAAATATTCAACCAACAGCTTAGCCACGCCCACTTTTATGCCAAATTTTACAACTCTTAAAACTGTCGATCAATGTAATCATGATTTTATGCACTCTATTATTTTGAGGCCTTCTAGGCATTGTTTGAGAAAAATCGGACAATCAAACCTTCTAAACATATAACGGCATTTTTGATCCCAACAACTTAGTTTGATGTCAATAATAGGCATTCTTCTAGGCATTGTTTGAGAAAAATCGGACAACCAAATCTTCTAAACATATAACGGCATTTTTGATCCCAACAACTTAGTTTGATGTCAATAATAAACCCAACGATTATCCTCCACCCGCCCAACCAACTGATCTATTCAGAAGTTTTACTAAGACTATTATACCTCGCATTTCCGTACGACTAGTGAGTGTGCGTAGATTTATAAGTTTGAAAGACTAGTATACGAAGAAACCCATTTGAAATGCCGTGAGGCAAAAAGTAAAAATTTGTCTTTTGAACGGAATAATACCCATTGCTGCTCTTCTTCGAAATACGACGAAATCTTAAGCCATATGTATTCAAATATTCGCTAATGGTTAACTGCAATTTTTTTCAAATACTAATACCTATTAATCTCCAGAAAAAGAGAGACATTTGGTAATACTGTGAGAATCTGATTATTAAATCATTTCATCATATACTTCCTACATATTATTGTGAAACTTATCAGTATAATCAGTATAATTCTAAATTCAAGAAAATACATAAATTGAAACTGTAGATCAACAAGTCAGCATTTTTCGAAGTATTTTGCTTATAACATAATATTCAGTTTCCTTTCCTGTTACCAAATTTGTCACATAAAATAATAACAAAAAACTTATAAAAATTTCAGGAACCTCTAATATCATGAATGTATTGCTTATCTTCTCCACTCGAAACAAACTCACTTTAATTTCTCATTTTTTAATTCGTATATTGATTATTTATACCAGAATCTAATATTACATATAACTAGGTTTGTTAACCCAAAAATTTAATCAGTTAAAATAATGCTGTAAAGCCTACTTTTATATTAAATTCCTACTCCTGCAGTCTAAATCAAATAAAATTGAAGCAATTTGCGATCCTGTTCCGAAGACGAAGTCTTTCCCACAATTAAAAATCACAACTAAAAGTCTCTAAAATCGAACGCCCACTAATACCCAATGACGTTATAAAAGGGTTATATTATTTGTGGAGAAGTTCTCAGGATTAGATCGCTCTTTACTATATATTATAATGCAAAGAATTGTCCCCAGGATTTATGGCAGATCAACCATTTTGTTCATTGATACAGATTCAACCGAGAGCGCTGATTTAACTTTCTGGTACAACTTCCTGGTACTGTCCATGTTTCTATCTAAACTCCGATTTTAGATCAACAAAAGCAACTTAGGCGAGATGAGATGGCTAGTACCTCGGACACATCTGATACCATAAAATTACTCCACAGTATTATCAATGATTTTTAACGACTTTTTTTTTTATTAAGTTAATAACCGAATGAGAGTATTAGCTCGGCAGAATTTATTTTATTAACAATATTCGTATGTATATTTTCAGAACTTTAACCTTTTCTAAATTGTAAACACATTTTTCATGTTTTTATATACTGCTTGGTTGCACACAAAATCTTTTGTGTTATTTGAAATAAAGATTTAGTAAAATTTGTTTACTTTTTAAGCGTGTGCTATAGCAATGAAAACAAATTTAGTTGATGTATTTATAGTAATAGGCATTTAAATCAAAAATATATTTTACTGTTTTTCTCATATGGTATTTCTCACGGATATCCATGTGTGTGAGTGTGAATAAAAGAAATATCTTTTTATAGACAAGAAAAGCTTTTAATCTATGTGCAATCGGAAATGAACTCTAATAGTAATAATACCTGGTATTTATTAATAACGGCTTTTTATATGCTCAATGCACAAGTATATATACATACAACTATAACAAATAATTTATATAAAGCTATTTTGGTTTTTATTATGGAAAAATTCTGTTGATTTCCAATAAAAGCTAAATTTAGTTACGATTTGAGCACATCTACATTCCTACTGATAAATAACTAAATGATTGAATAAATAAGTAAGTACATATAATCGTATAAACGAAGGGCACATGCACGCGTAAGCCTTTCGTACAATACTCGCACAGGTATAAAACCTACGTTTCCACATTTATATATAAATTAATTACTTGCAGAACAATTCCGTATGCTAGAAATAAACATTTGCGAAAAGAGGAAAACATTAAAGCGATAGTTAGCACTGTGATTCAACTCAGTGATTTATAAAAAAAAACTTATTGTGGTTATTTTAAAACTCCGGGTTTTTCTATAGAGCTATCTCTCTTGATAAATGAAGAATACATGAAAAAAGACGCTCCAACTTGTTTTTAAAATGCACAAATATAACTTCAAAAATGTAGTACATATAAAAGTTATATAAAAGGGTTAAAGCGGAATTTTCTTTGCTTAGTAAAAAATTGTGCGCATAATGTTCCTTAAGAATAGAACTCTAATTCTACATAGTACTAGTAGTATAAGTAGAAAGAAAAAGCGAGCGAAGTTTTATGTAAATCGTGAAACCTTGTTAGTATTACTTCTATTCTTAATCTAAATTTGAAATTTTTAAAAAATCTTCAATTCTAACATATACTGTCATTGAGTTGCCACCTATCAAATGCATACAAAAATTTATACGTAGTATATTATTACGAAATTATTACAAAAACACGTAAAAATTTAAGAAAAAAGTCCAGGAAGTATTTAGCTGATTTTTTATTTAGATATATTTCGAAATAAGTTGCCACCTATCTGAAAATTAAAGTCATGGGCAGTTATTAAAAAATGTGTGCCCAATGTAATTATTCAAGAATACAGTCCGGAAAGTATGCAGAAATTGTTGAATTTAGATATTATCATATGAAATTAGATTCCCGCCTATCATAAAAATAAAGAATAACAAAGTTATACAAAATGTATGCCGAACTTAAAAATCAGTTAGAAAAGAATTTGGGAATTTTTCAGTTTAAAAATATTTAGGAATAAAGCTGGCACCAACAGTAATTTAATTGAATAATAATAAATAGTCACCAATGCCACCAATTAAAGTCTAATTTTCTAATTATATTTCGGTCAAGGTGTATTCTAAATTTCGTACATTTACAATTTTTAGCTCAGATATTATTAGTAACATGCCACATCTTACACTTGTAAAAGTTGCGGCATGCAAGATTAAAAATCAGTGCGAATCCTTCAGCATATCCTTTAAAGTAACACCCTGTATTTTCTATAGCAAAAACAGCAGAAACGAATACAACCAATAGCACACTGCTTAGTTGAAAAATATTTCAATCAATATTTTTTTGTTTTATGGATATGGATTTTTTAATCCATTAATGTTTAAGAACACTTTGTGTACAACGCTAACGAGTATGCCAGCTACAGGCAATGTCGTTCAAAAGCGCTGACAGCCATTTAAACATTCCATGGACAAACGCATAAACTGTCTTATAAAATTAAAAATTAATTAAAACCAACGAGGAAATTTTTGGCCTTTTCTACCTCCCTACCTCCCTACCTCCCTACCTCTCTCTCTCTCTCTCTCTCGTTGGCCGCTCCGCCAGCATGCTTGACGTTGAACGCTTGTTTGAACTTTCCCACGATGCCAAAGCGTTTAATTTTAGCCCATTTCATTTGACATTTACGTTCTTGAATGCTATTTAAAAAGAAAACGCAACAAGAAACAAATTGAATGGCAGCAAAAGTAAACATAGCGGCTGAGCATCGAACGCTTAGCGGAGGCAGCCGTCAAGTGGGCATATACATATGTATGAATATGTGTGTGATTTCAGTCAGCTGTGCACTTCACACATTCGCCACTCACCAAATACGCCACCACCAGCGAGGCGGCAAAGCACTCGGTAAATCACTTGCTTGTTAATGAAATACACATGTCAGCAACAGCAACCATAGCAAATAATTTGACATTTGCAGTTGCCGCATATTGTTGTTGTTGTTGTTGTGAATTTTTTGTGTGTTTACGAATGATTTTTCGCACAACAAAGAGCCACCAACACCCAAACATAATTTGGAATGATTTGGTAAGCACACATGTCACTCATACGCCATGTACGACGGTCCATCTGTCTACTTATCAGCTGCGTCGTTGTTTCGTCTGACTTTGCGCCGACTGTGCTGCCAGTCAGTCTATTTGTCGTGATCAACGGCGAGTGCTTATGTGGGATTTGCACATCTCAGGCGCAGCGAAAACATTGCGTTGATGGGATTAAAAATGAAAGCATGTTTTCCGCCGCCGTTAAAAGGCCAAAAATAATCTCATATGCGGATCTCCTGCGCGGAGAGCGCGTTGCAGAGGCAATTGACAAATGCACTGTGATTTGAGCATGCTGCTTATGGAAGATAGAATGGTCCAGAAATTAATGTGTGTTGTGATAAGACTGAATGCCACTAGTAGCTGTTTGCCACACGCGCACACACTCCAAAGAGAATCATCCATCTCATTTTAAATACTTTTTTGTACAAATATATATTTTACACATAAATTTCTGTTGACTTCCATGTGTGTGTGTGTATTAATTTTTAACTCTTCCGCAGAGTCTACCAGGTGCGCTGCGGTCTACGCGTCTCTCCACGACTCCCCGTTCAGGTGGAGACCAGCATAGCAGACACACCGCAGAACAATGCACACACGACGGAAATCCACACACAGGCGCCGGCAACCACAAATGGTTACAATGGTGGTGATAGCAGTGGCTGTGATGGCAGCGGCGGCGGCGGCGCCAACGATGGCGATGTGTTGCAAGAGCCGCGCGAACAGCAACAGGATGCATTGCCAAGCATGTTGCAGAACGGCGGCAGCCTATTGTCGGGATCTGCATGCATAATTAACGGTTGTGGTGCATCGCGCGTCTTTCAGATCCTCTACAGGAATGAGGAAGTGACGCTGCGCGATGTTATACATTTTCGCACACACTTATTGGGTGAGTGATAATTTAATATTTATTAGCGTTTGGTATGCGGCATGTACACTTTCAGATTTTTGGTGTAGAAATCTTTTATAATAAGTTGCGTTTCACTGCTTGAGAAAGGAAATAATTAGTAGCTAAAATATTTATGAGTAAGCATAGGCGCTTGCAATTGCATGTAATGTGGTGTAAAATTTTTAAGAAGCTTCAAGTTACCGTTTTAATAATTCAAAAATTAATCCTGATGGATGATTATATAGCAGAGTACAGTATGCTGTACATATTCGATGAACTCAATTCAGATAAATAAGAAAGGCTACATTTGAGCAGAACCAAACATTATATACTCTCACGAAATGAAGGAATGTAGGAAATGTGGAGTATAACAAAATATTTAAAATTTTCGGTATCAAATTACCTCTTAAACTCAAGGTAATGTGTAGGTGTTACACTTATTATCAGAGACATCCACTTTAAAGCCAACCGAACAGACAGAAATCGGTATAAAAGCCACATACGAGGTGTATTCAAAAAATAACGGGAATGTTCTTCGACTTTAATGGCATAGTAAATCATGAATTCTTGCGTCAGATCAAACGGTCAATAAGGAGTACCACCTACAAGTTCAACCTACAAAGTTTGCGTGAAGCAATCCGAAAAAAAACCACCCGAATTTTTGGAAAAACAATTCGCAGCTTTCGCTCACTTTTGCTCAATTCGGCTCACACTTCGTTGCTTGTTCGTGAATTCTTGACCAAAAACAATACTTCGCCAGACATGGGTCCGTGTGAGTTTTTCCTATTTCCGAAAATAAAGAGAATCTTAAAGGGCCGTTTTTTTAGAAGTATAGATGACATTAAAAGCGCTTCTGTGAAGGAGCTAAAGGCTATCCCAAAAATCGAGTTTGAGAAGTGTTTTGACGATTGGAAGAAACGTTGGCATAAGTGCATAGCATATCGAATGGAGACTATTTTGAAGGCGACAACATTAATGTAGATGAATGAATAAATACTTTTTTCAAAAAACGAAAATTCCCGTTATTTTTTGAACACATCTCGTATATGTGAGCTAAGAGAAAATAAGGGCAAATTTTAATAATTTTCAAAGGAGAGTTGCCTGATGTCAGCAGTGCTAGATGCACTAATTTATTAAATTTTCATATTTTGTTATTACTATTGTTATTATTTTCGAAATCTTAAAAGATGCTCACATTAACTATTCTTAGATCAAATAAGTATGATAACTTTAAACAAAGAATAAATGTGTTTTTAACATTGCCCAACCATTCTTAGAGGGTGTTATGGGAAAATATGCTCAAAATTTGGTTCAAATCTGTAAAAGCTTTTCTAGGTATGAAATATCACCTAATATTGGTCGGTTCGATACTCAAAGCCCATTTTTGAGCTTGTCCGTATGTTTATAAAAAGCAATCGCACCAGTAGCAGTTCGAAAATGTACGGTTGTTTGTAAGTGACTTGCAATCTTTCCACAGAGTTTTTCTAAAATAGCGCAAATCATATATGAATGTTGTATAATTAAAACCAATTAAGGAAAGGCACATTATTCTATGGTATTCCCACACTGTTCCCCCAGTGGAAGCTTTACATGGGTATCGTAAAGTCGAACTCTATGATTAGTGTTAATTTTAGGACTGGGTGTGTCGAAGTTTCCAGAACGGTGCTGCAGATCTGATGAGAAGAAAACGTTTCTCTCGCAAGCACCATCAAATATAAGTTCGCGGTATAAGAGGTATGGGTAAGCAGGTATGGGTTGCTCAACTCTTATGTGGATAATGCTGACTAGTCTGGTATACATACATTCAATGGCCTTGTCCGAGCCTGAGTGGTCGCTTAGTAATGTCGATTTTGAAAAATAAATGTGGACAGTTTGCCAACTCTTTATAATAGAATGTTCATTGGTAACAGTGGTACTTAATAGGAACAGGCCGGACTTTTTGGAAGTGACCTCGAAGAAAAATCATACATCTCTTGGGGAATTACCCAGGTCCTTGGTACCTAGTAAGACTGATGGTTACACTTGTGTCGTATTATGCAAAAAGGAAACC
Organism: Bactrocera minax; assembly: GCA_021498325.1. Lineage (NCBI taxonomy): Eukaryota > Metazoa > Arthropoda > Insecta > Diptera > Tephritidae > Bactrocera > Bactrocera minax. The sequence goes on from JAKEEE010000001.1 coordinate 9,010,539, forward strand.
ATTTGAGAAACTTTGAGTATAAAATATTGGAATAAGAAACTTGAAGAAAATTTTTTTCGAACTTACTATATCGAAACGCTGCGAAAAACGTATGAAAAATCTAAATCAGGATATGCAGTCTTCGTTTGGCTAAACTTTGGGAAGTAGTGAATCGAACAGACAACTAAAGCGGCACCCAACATTATTATAGTCGCTTTGTTATTATTTATTAGAAAATATACAACTAAACCAACTGCTTCCCTCACATATATGTATGTATATATAGCTATAGGTGTAGCTTTAGCATTTAATAGCATTAAATTTGTGCCAGCAGCGCCGCGTGTGCTGGCACAATATCCAATTTTTTCGCCGCCTTTCAGCCGAGGCATACAGGCATGAGACAGCGACTTGCAGTGCGTGCCAACTGCCGCATTATTGAAATTACTGCGTCTGACATTCGACTGTCAAAGCACTGCAGGCTGTCGAGCGACGCAGTGAGGCATACTCGTGTGTGTGCGCGACTTTTGCACTGATTTAGCGCTACAGTGAAATAAGATGGCAAGCACCGGCAAATATATGTAAACTTAATGAATTATACGCTTAGCCCAATTTAATCTAATTTTAATTACAGAGAAAGGGGGATTGTTTCCAAATATTCAGATTTAATTGTATTTAAATTAGTAAATGGTAATTTATTCCTGAGTAAATGTAGATGGCATCGAAAAAGCTTGCAACAAAATTGTAATCTAAAGTGTACAGAATATTAAAGAATTCTTACATTTGGTTTATAGTCAATGCCGGATTGATGAAAGGCTTCTCTTTACTAATTCTCTTTACCCTCTGATCGTAGTGGGTCATTTTCTCCGATATTTACCATTACGAATTTTTCGAAGAAACTCTGATCTCGATTATGTCGGCTATACCTAAAAAGCGCTTCTGGCTTGTGTTCAGTAATAGGTATGTTTAGAACTATCATGTGTTTTCACTAAGGCGTGAATCTTTCTACAAAATATCGTTTACATAGAGTTGTCTGATGTTGTCTGTTTGAATTAATTCCCACATTGTGAATCCCCCCCCCCAAAAAAAAAAACTGTAGGCTTTCTTAAATCTCTTTATTATGGCATATGTATTCCAGTGTTTCTGCATAATGTAATTCATTTACTTTAAGCTTTCGAACAGGTTCACAAACAAAAAGACTTTCACGAACACTTCACAAAAATATTTTCGACAGAAATCTGTCTTAAGCTCATTCAGTTTAACACTACTATGGTTACACTTCATATATACTATCAATTGGTTATTACGAGTATAATCAGTTGGCAACTATACTTAAATTTATTATTAGCTAGTAACTTTTTTAAACCTCTCTAGTTTGACACTCATATAATAATCAGTTACTCATATCAATTGTAATCACTTGAAATTTATAAACAGGTGGCCACTCTCATCAAAACATATTTTTAAAACTTAAAACTTCTTTAACTTCCAAACTTCTGCTCATATTTGTATATTTTGCTTTACTTCAAATTATCAACAAATACTTTCAATTGTAATTGTTTCTTCTGTTTACAATATCCCTTTACCTTAGCTTTTTATTTACTTATTAATGAAAATTTCAAACAGGTGGCAACTTTAATGATATTTTTATCTTAAAATATTAGTACTACACTGAATAATCACATAACTATTCAAAGCTTTTTGTCTTCACTAGCGTCTACTGTAAGCATGACAGAATTTTGTTACGCTACGCAATTCCGTTGCAGTAGGACAATTTTACAACCGAATTTACGCTACAGAAAGTAAACTTTCAGATGTTAAATCTTAAGATGACTAACTGCAACAAAATGTAGTAACTAAGCACATTTACAAACCGATGAAAATCAGTACTTCGACAATTTAAAGCAGCAACACCAGCAACGATAAACGTTACTAAAAAATGCAACAGAATAAAATAGCTACTCGCAAAGGCAACAGTATATTTAACACCCACTCACACTTGCACTTAACAAGTCGACCGTAAGCATCAAAAGATATTCGGTCTAAGGTTTTTATGTGCTCATAAAATATTAATGGTCAATTCATTCGTTTCCTTTTTTATGCGCTTATAAGTAAGTGAAGGCTTTATGTGAGGGACTTGTGTGTGTGTGTGTGTGTGTGTGTGTGTGTGTGTGGATGTGAAAAATTCGCAAAATTCAAAGTGGTTCAAGCCTTGATTTTATTTAAGGGCACTTGTGTTTGCAAACCTTTAGCGTGGAGGACCTAAAAATAAGTTTTGTTGGCATGAAGTGCTTGTAAAATGGCGTCGAAATAAAATACTTTTTAATGTGCCATATTTTTGAATTGTGAACAAGCCCAAGTGTTATTGTAAATTAATATGTACACGCGTTTCTATGATTTATTTATATGGCATACTCGGGCAAGTGGGAAATTTTTCAGCTAGCAAACATTTTATTTTGTATCCATTGAATAAATGCCAACAAATTTTATTGCCATTGTTGATGTTAGCATAAACAATAATGTTATGTACTTGATTTCGCGATTAAAATATACATTCGTACATACTTAGTACAACGACCGGGTAATTTAATGAGATCAAGGTATGTCCATATAAATGCCTGTTGCGTCTGACTAATGGGAGCTTCAGAAACTTACTTCTGTTAAGTCGTCCTTAGCTGCTCCTCCATGTTTGAGATATTAGCGACGACAGTATAAAGTAAGGCAACTCTAAGTTCGCTTGTAACCGAACATTTTATACTCTCTCAATTTGAAAGACTCAAAAGCGGGGAAATGCTTTCAGGTATTAGCAAACCTTTATATTAGAAAATGCTGCATAAGAATTCAACATTAATTATATCATTTATATTCATGATGGCTCTCAGCAGCTTTTAGCGATTTATTTTCAAAAAAACATCAGTTATGGAAATCTATAAGAAATTTGTAAAATGCGTGATCATTAGCTGATTATCTGTTGCTTTAATTTCAAAATATATTCCAAAACCAAAATTTGAGGTGTCAAAACTTCAAGTAGTTATCTTCGTTCAGTTGTTATTCTAGAAAGTTCTAGACGAAATTTTCTTCGCTAGCAACTGTCAACTACTTATCAAAATTTCTTAAATATCGAACTTCACTCTCGATTTCTCCTATCTTGCCAAGAATTTTTTCATAAATAATCGCATTTAGCTGTTATCCAGTACTAGACAGCACACATCTATAACATGTAGACAAATGACAAGTTCTAAACTAGGACAATCTCGCCAAAATCTTACCAGTTTGTGAAAACCTTATCTCGTCTTAAAAGTAAATAGTTGAAAATGATGAAAAAATTTCCCTAACGACCGCGGTTTCATAAAAGTACCACAAAAGTACCATAAAAATAACTCATATTTTGAGGATTGCATATGAAAACCATATTCGTAGCTCTGCTATAAACTGAACCATGGCCTTAAGAGTCACAATTTAACAAATTTAAGTCGACATTTTAACCAATCACCTACTATATATACTTACATCACTTCGTACTAGATCGGAATTATGGAAAATGTATAAAAAGAGGATCAACTGAATAAAGTTTATAGTTATTTATAAGAAAAGAACTAGGAGTCTCTTGTGCCGAAATTAATATACAGGGTGCACCATCTTTTAAGTTAATAACTTTGACATTTACTAACCAACCAGACATACACTGGCAACCGTAAATCGCTTTACACCTAATCAATGTACCGAAATAATGATATTTTAAGCTGGAAAAAAAGTCCTTCAGTTCAGTTAACTCAACGTGCCAAAATTGGGGTATTTGGAGAAATAGGAAATTTATTTGAAACTCATGAAACGCCATTACATAACCAAAAAATGACCGGCTGGGCCGACGTTTTTGCCAAAACCATTAATGGCTCATACTTTTTCTAACATATCTAACGATATCGTTGGATATTGGCTGCTTATATCTGCGTGAAAAAGTTCTTCATGGTGCCTGGTTTTAACAAAACACAACGCTAGGTCTCATTACAAATCAAACTATTTAGTTTCTTAAGACGTCTGCTGTCAGAAGAGGTAACATACCAAGGCAATGTCCCAGATATCCAGATTCAACACGCCGCTCTTTTTGTGAGGCTACTTGAGAAACAAAGTGTGTCGAAATCATTGCTATGCAGAAGTTGTTTTTTTTTTTTAAAGATAATCAATATTTCTATAATGGTAGACAAAAGTTGGCGCACCCTGTATATCCCAACAAAAGAAGTGTAGTTGCAAACCATGTTCTATAGTTACAAAATAGTTAAAAAGAGGTGTAGTTATTTACAATTGTTTGTAAAATATGTGGCAACTCCTCTCGAGGAGTGGTTAATTTGTCGTAAACGCTTCAATGTTCGAGTGGAAAGAAAGTTGTACTTAAATTATATGCTCTTTGTAGGAGAAGCATTAAATGAATTTCCCATGTAGTAATACACATATGGTACTCGGGCTTAACAAGTGCCACCAACCGTCTTAAGTGTTGTTACATTTGTTGTTGCACTTGTTATTGCTATTGTGCGATTACAATAGTTGTATGGAATTGTTGGTGACTGCGGTCGATAGAACCCGTCCGCGCGCCAGAACCCGAGCCAGAGCGCAGCACAATAACATGCTTGTTATATAACATATATATCTACATGTACATATATAGTTGTATTATTTGAAGTATAAAATACTCCATTCTGAGACGGACAGACCGCTTGACAGACAGACACTTTTCATGCAAGTGGCATTTTTCACTTTTTATCCGCCATTCTATCTTGGAGATTTATTTTCTATACAAATATTTTTCAACAAAAATACTCATGTATATATGTATATTTATATAATATAATATGCGTTGGCAAAATGAATTTATTTGAGTACACTAATGCACATATGAGTGCAGAAATTTGATGCCAGCTCGTCGCATTCTTCTTTAAGAGACATACATACACAAACACACACACACACCTACATATGCACATGTGTGTTGCCTTTGCGCAAATGTGCATAAGTTGGTAAGTAACAAATTTATGCATACAACACATACTTTATATTACATATATTTGTACATATGTATGTATGCGTGTACCCCGTATAGGGCCTTTATTTAGCTCGGCATGAATGCTATGCCGTTAAGTGGACTCACATCGCAGTGTGTTGACGTTGCCAAGACAAATCTGAGAAAACCAAATAGTACATTACCCTGAATTGAATGAAATAAGAAAGTGTGGAATGACAACTTAAGTCGTCCGAAACGCTTCAGTTTCACCAACCGCAATGGGAACGCTGTTATAAATATCGAAATGTACATGTAAAGTATTTGAGTATTTGCTGAAATCACTGCGACAATTTCGTGTGGATTTAGAGCTTATTTGCGTTAGTAAAAGATTCAATATGTCTGAAGAACTTGAATTTTTCTTTAAAAGTGTTCGACAGTAAAGCATTCTGCGGAGAAACGCAATTTCATATGGAAAACAAATAGAATAAAATTCATTAGCTACTAAAACGAAAGTATCTGCAAATATAAGAAGCGTTATGCTTGTACTGAGGAAAGCATTTCAAGCAGGGCAGGACGTTGTACAAGCCTTGGCGAGGGGCGAATCGAACAAACATCTAGTATAGAATCGCATGGTCAAATACATAAGTATTACTTATGTATATTATCTCTGATATTGAACTCAACTAGATAGCCATGTTGTTACTTACACTCGAATTATTTTTTTTTTTGATAAAGACGTCAAACATAATAAATATTGCAATTAGAGATGGTTGTGGGACAAACAAAATGATTTTTGAGAAGATTTCTCAATAAAAATCGTTAAAATCTAAAAATTTCAAACATACTCGTGAGAAAATTTGAATGGAAAGGCATTTTGTAATAAAAACAGAAAGGCAATTCGTAATAAACAGTATTTGCCATATTTTCGTAAAAACAATTGTTCATACCAGAATTTAAGCAAGCAAGAATATCCATGAGCAAGGTCAGGGATGAATCCATGAATTTAGTCCCCCGCCATTATTAATTGAAACCTATTCAGCGAAAATTTTAGTTTATATTTCTATTGTACTCAGCTGCATAATAAATGCATTGCAAATCCCGAAATGCAAGTGCATGTCAAATTTAGAAATGTGGTGTTGGTGTTCACATTACGGAAAAAGGGGCGAATGAAATAAATTAACTAAAACTAAACTAAATCAAGGTTTCAATCCAAAGGATTGATAATTTTTTATTATGTACTCTCCAGCAGCTTCTTAATAGTTTTCCTTATTATGCAACATCTCTCCAGCGAAATCACCATAAAGTTAAAGTAGATCAAGGATGTAACAACCCCTTATCAAGTTGGACCAAACATTTTAGTCAAAATTCTTTTTTTTTTCTGATGTTCGTCTTGAGATTGTCTAACAGATGGAAGGTTCTACAAGATTTGAACTCCATACAAAACCTCTTTCTATCAGAAATACACTCGTTTACCCGAGCACCCTCGGCTACGATAGCTCAAACATTCGCTGCCGTTTAAGGCATGTCTTTTCCCCTCTTACAACCGACAGCAGTCACGGTTTTAAGTGCATGTAGGACTATCATTGCCTACCTAAGCTTCCTCTAAATCCCTTCTGTGGTTTGGAAAATTTTTGAAAACTGCATTCCGGACGATCTCATTATGATAGGATCTTTAAAAAGTATGTCTATTATGTAATAGATCACTAGTATTCTACCCGCTCCATAATGGGATGGCTTATTAATCGCAGTAATAATAATTTTTACGCTAACTAATTGGCATGATTATTAATTTTACTTTAATTTAACTGGTAAAAGTCCCTAATTGGTAGCTGGTAGTATGGTGATGCCTGCAATTTTTTCAAGAAATTTTCCATGTATTAAAAGAATTCTAATCAATTATCACATCCCCTCCACTTTCAATTGATTCAGGGTGATCGGCCTTCATAACGTTCAGATTGAGGTATTTCGTATTTTTCTTCTTAGAGTATCCAGAGGAATATATTCCTAATTCTAGACTAGAACTCGAAGATTTCCCAGCTTTTATCAATAGCAGTCAACTAAACTTTTGTTTTTCTTTAGTTGTATAGAAACAGCCAAACGAGATGGGTATATTTAAGTGTGTTCCCTAGGTTTAACCCATACTTGAACTTTTCAGCACCTTTAAGAATTGTCGACGGTCTTCCGCACCCAAAATTTGTCAAACATTCTTACATTTATTGACTCATCTGAACGTTAAGAATAAATTGTATTCAGACAAAACCGATCGAGCCACTAGAGACGCTATTCTAACTTCATGAACTCTTAAATGGTTGATTATTCTCTTCCTTATTTATCCACTAATTTGAAGTATTTATCTAGGAAAACTTGATCAAGCAATGAGTTATATATTTCAATAATCCAGGAAACTAGTGATCACTTTCTCATTCAACGAATTTCCAACCGACAACTATTTAGTTCATGATCCAGCCTTTTAGGCGGCTCGAAAAATCTGGTGCTGAAGTACCAGGCGGCGGTATAGGTCACAAATGCTATTTATTCTTAACAGATGCATCCCAGTAGGTTAGCTAATGTCATGTGTTAACAGGTGATCAATAACTGAACTGTAATCTGATGACGACTTATAGCGAACAAATTCTATGGCATACCGCGAGCCTACGCCTATGTATCAGATGTACCGATACAATAATTTCTTCCTCGCATATCCTCTTTAAGTGGTTCAAAATCTTCATTAACAAAAAAACAAAACACATAAATTATTTCATATTGCCCATATATTAAGCATTAGTCATTTGAAGTTGTCGATTACATTTGAGTACAGCTCACAATGTTAATAAGCTTGTAATTCTAATTTCCCAATTAATGTTCCTGTACTCAAAGGTAATTGTGCCTCAAAGTAGAAGCATAATTAATTTACCTATAAACAGCGATGCCATTTCGTATTCAAATCCGCTTTTCTCTTTACTAAGCATTTAATTTTCAATTTTCTCATTTCTCTTTTTCTCACTTCACTTTTCCAGTTGACAGCCGTCACTTGAAGGAATCCATTGAACGTGCGGAATTCTCATTGCAATTGGAGTTGTGGTTTGGCGAACAAAACGGCACCACCGCATTATCATTGGCCTCCACACGCACCTTACAGCTGAATTTCCATCCAGGTCGAGGGCTCCACTACCATCTGCCGGTGCTGTTCGATTACTTCCACTTGGCCGCCATTAGCGTTGGCATCCATGCCAGTTTAGTGGCTTTGCATCAGCCCTACATAAAGTGAGTATTACTTGGAGTGTATGTGTGAATGTGCTGAGTGTGAAACTGGGCAGACTCCTGATCCGGCGGGCAGGAGGGGGACATGTTGAACAGTCATGAAAAAAGAGGTTAAAGGGCAAAACCACGCACATTCCCGTTGTGGCATTACACACATGCTGCATGTTTATATGTAACCGCGGCAGCTTTGGCTACATACAAGATCATTATGCTCTCTAACCGACCGTGCTTGTCCGTAGCCATAAACGGGGCACAAGCCGAACTGGTGATGGTAACGAATGCGGCATTTATGGTTGCATTACTGCGGCATGTGCATTCTTGTTCATACACCTGTGCTGTTCTTCATGGCTCTTCATATTTACAAATAAATTATGTAAATGAAATAGTTGAAATTCGAAAAGCCGGATTTAGAAATAATTGATGATGAGAGTTGGGTACGGGAATTGGGAATTTCGTTAACATAAATTTTTTTTACTTCGATGAGGATTCTGCCCAACTAGTATGCTATCTAAATTTTTAATAGAAAATTCGGTGACTTACTAAATTTTCGAAAATATTTGGGCTTACCTGGGCGCTGACAGTAGTTTAACCAAGGAAAGTTTAACTGGAAGAATTTTGAAAAGTTGGTTCCGTCTATATGACAATGACGCCGGTATGACGCCATTACAATTAAATACACATGTTTTATTTTAGACCTAACCTAGAAACACATATGTTCACAGTTGTCGGACTATTGGTCCCACTCTTCTGAAAGAGACCGTTACTGAAAAAACATCAAAATCTCGACAAAATGATTTTTGGTGACCATAAGCCGAAGTTGATCGGGATAAGTGACACTATAAAGGTCTCAAATTAAAGCTTTGGGCATTTAGTTCACGTATATTTAGGTATGCTGCAGTTCTGTCACAAATCAATTAAAACGATGGCAAAACTGCATGAATTGAGCTACAAATTAATTCCGCATACACAGTATCCTCGGACCTGGTTCTCAGCGACTTCATCCAGTTGTCAGACCTCAAGAGAATGCTCACTGAAAAAAATCGTCCGGACTAAAAGCCATTTTTGAACAAAAGCTGTTCGTACTACAAAAATGGTGACGAAAATGTGTGAGACTGCTATAACTATTATATCCTTCTAATGGCAACAATGTTAAATAATAAAATCGAATCTTGCCAAAGAGATTTGCTTTTATTTGAACGAATGAAACGAACTTTGCAGGTCGCTTGTTGAACTTTACATAAACACTGTTATAGAGGTTTTGTGTCTTGAATTGCCACTCTTTTGAGCAGCACTGTAGTCGACATTTTTCTCCTGAGAACAACAAAAGGCCGAGCCTTTGCTCTCTTTAGACCTTTCTTATTTAGAGACTGGTAAATTCATGTATATATATGCTCAAATCACAACCCTTACTTCGTTGGCAATGATCGTCACAAAAAAAATATATATATATATATTATACAACGATACTTTGTAGACTTTTCCGTGGGTATTGCATTTTACGAGGCTAACCTCAGGCTCAGCAATCCAGAATTTCGATGGCTGAATTTCTCATTGAAAACTTGTATGTATTCAGGGATTGGAGTTAAACTTTCAGTAGATTTTTGAACCGAATATTTCGGAGGGAGTCCATTAAAGTTCTCTCTCGTTCATCTGTTGCTCAAGGCGAAACACTCCTGTGCCACAGCAACTCGCACAAAGTCGAGTCTTGAAGCGTTACAATGTGCTTTTTCCTTTTCAGCTTAGTGAATCCGTCTCAGCAACGTCATTCCATGACATTCCATGACATCTCAGTTATTCCATGACATTTTCGAGTAGAGAATGAAAAAATCTTTTCAATATTCTAAAACCAATAAATCATGAAATAATTTTAATAACAGATTAGTTAACTATTTTATTTATAATTAAATCTACAGTCCAGCCAAATTTGATCGATCAAATTTGAGCGAATATAAATACCTTTGCATGTGGGGTACATGCTCCTCAGCGTAAAAAGGAGTCTTAAATCAAATACGTATTGTCCGCGAAATTTAAAAAGTCACCTTCAATTGTATAAATCTCGTATTACGAAGCTCATACGAACCTATCTGCAACTTCATAGATATTTATGCGCCTATATACAGTCGTTGCCACATGTTTGCGTGCACTTACAAAAAATTAACATTCATGCCATGAATGAATTCAAGTGTCGGCTGTTGCGTCTCATCTTATCATCATATACTTGTGATCATGAAAAACAGTGAGAATTAGTGCACGAATGGCTGAATGAAGGCGAAAAAAGGGGAAAAATATAATAGAAAAGGCATTTGCAACTCATTAAAACGCTTACACACACGTTTGCCTGGCCATGTGCCACGCATTGACGTTCATTAGCAACGCATGAAGAATGAGTGGCGCATTGCCGCAGCGCCAAACATGCCACGGCCCACACTACGTCTAGCCCTCACCTAGTGAGTGAGCAGCTCTCACAGCCGCAGGCTCACTTGTAATTCCCAACATGTGTCTACAACTTTCTATTCGTGTATGAGTGGCAATGTGCATCCTTGGCCACGCTCTTGCCTACTAGTCTCTTAGCCCCCTAGTCTCGTGGCTGTCCTCACTTCGACCAACTATTGCCGCTCTCTAATCCTATTTGGTATTTCCTTTCCGACCGACATAACGACTCACTGACTTCCTTACTTGTTTTGCAATTAATTTTAATGACTTAAATCAATTGTTGCCGCTGCGCTGCGTTTCATGCTCCAACCGCACACATACACATTGTTGGATCACATTCACGTGCCTACAACTGTGCGCAGACGACAGACAAGAGCCCTGCCACAGGTTATTCCTTTCAACTTTCCTTGGCGTATGCAAATTTTCCGACGTTTGATGCTGAAAAAGTTTGTATTGCAAACACACACACACGCACACACCCGCACAACTGAATTAAAATCCTTTGCTAGTATATTTGTATGTAGTTTATGTTGTCTAATATATTATATATAAAATACAACCGCTTCGCCATTTACTGTTCTCTTTGAAAAAATCGCTCACAGAGGAGAAATTAGAAAATTCATGCTTACAAATAAATGCGATATGTTGTAAAACCACAAGTGTCTATTTAATCTGTTCAAGGTACCTTGAATACTTTAAATCCCGTATTAAAATTTGGTTAAATATATTAAAATGATGCTTCCGATCTCTTTCGAGTTACTCCCACATAAGTAGATTTCAATAAATTACTTAAGGAGTTTGAAATACTTTATTTAATTTAAAGTAGAATTAAAGTGATCGCATTTCGGTCAAATATGCACCGATTTGTTCGATAACTTGTTGCCACTTTGAAAGTAATTTCATAATGTCACTCTCATAGAAACTCTCATATCTATTGGCAAAAAACTGGCACGGCCGATTATCCCAACCTTCTCTTGAATCGAACACCAGCAAAATCATTCGCCATAGGGAGCAACACCTGGTAATCACTTGATGCCAGGACCGGGCAATAAGGTGGATACATAAGAACCTCTCAACCAAGCTCCCGGAGCTTCTGCGGAGTCACTTTCGATGTGCATGACCTGATGTTGTCCTGATGAAACACAATTCCTCTCCTATTGGCCAAAACTGGGCGCTTTTGGGCGATTGCTTCCTTCATATGGTCCTCAATACAGCCCAATCCCATCAAACCCATAGCAAAATCTTCCTGACCGTCAATCTTGGCTTGACCATCGTTTGTGCCGACTCACCGTTATTCGACCACAACCGTTTTCATTTCACGTTGTCGTAAGTGACCCACTTTTCACTGGAATTCACCCGCTTCAGAAATGGATCGATTTTATTCCGATTGAAATCATGAGGTTTTTTGTGCTGACTTGTGGAGCTCTCATGCATCGAGCTTCTTGTTGTATACAGCCTTATTTAAATAATTCCAAACGGTTTTTGTGCAATATTTAACTTCTGGGCAATCGAAACGATGCTAACATGACGATTGACCTCGACGATTTCCAATATTTGATTAATATTTTCGCCAATTGACATTCCGGCACTTTTCACATCAAAATTACCGGAACGGAATAGACGGAACCGCGATCCGCATGAATTTTAAAGTAGTGATAACGTGAGGAAATTTTTCTGCAATTCGGCATTGAATGGGCTTAATAATTTGGAATAATGACCTGTTATTCGTTTACTAGTCAAAGTAAATCACACCTTTTGAATCCCATAAAAGAGTGGACATCACCTTTCCTGTTGATAGGATAGTCTTGGCCGTTTTCGGAGCAGGTACACCGGGTGAAGTCTACTATTTTGACTGTTCCTTGATCTCTGGTCTGTACCAGTGGTTCCATATTTCGTCGAGGGTCACGAAACGACGCAAAAACTCCTTCGGGTTGCACTTAAACAGCGTCAAACACTACTCTGGATCGGTTTCTTGTTGTAAGGAATGACAAACGCGGCACCCATCGCCCTGACATATTCATTATGTCCAATATTTCCTGCAGGATATGACCCGCGCAGTTTTTAAGATTCCTATTGCCTCAGCTATCACTTGGGTGTGGCTCATCAAAATCCGATTTGCGTCCATGTTAAAGCTCATGAAACAAATGTTGTTGATCGCTATCGAAGGAAAAGAGTCACGTCTACAGCATACATCATCTAAGCGCTCTTTAAATTTACTGCATGACTTCCCTTCAAAAAACAAGAATGGAATCAGCGACCGATATTAATTTTTTCCATTTTCTAAAATTCGCGGGCTTGCCAGCTTCCACACGCGCTCAAAAGAAACTAAGACTCCGATTCGGATGAAATTTTGATGCTAGCCGTCTACCAGAATGTGCTACACGATATTTTCTTGTGATAGTGGTACTATCGGGCAGAGAGAATAATTCTTATCCGTCCGCCTTCGTACTTTAACGAATACCATATTTTCGTTCGCCAAAAACAAGTGTGAAACAACTCCTCTCTTGATCCCAGAAAAAAATTTCCATCTAACATAATTTTTATTGTATAATTAACAATTCTTAGTGATTTCCACTCAGTATTTGACAAAAAGTCTCAGGAACTTTATAGGTATTACATATTGCGTACTCATATGATATCGTTCTATAATACTAACAGAACAACGAAGAGCCAAAGTTTGGTCTATAAATTTTTTTTTTAAATTCCAAATAATTTTCAAACGTTTTCAAAAATTTCAAAGTTATTTAGATGAAATCTATTTAAGTTAGTTTTAGCTTGACGTAAAAAGTTGACTTTCAAGTTGTTCCCCCCTTTATTAAATACTTTAACTCTCTCTATTGAATTGAATTTAAATAGATTTGATTCACATCTAGCATTATACCACGCCCCCCCAACTCATTTGCAGTTATTGCATTCCAATAATTAGTTCTAAAAGCATATTCGCCTCATACATGTCATATTATATACCACAGTATTGTTATAAATCATTTCACTAATTTAAGTTTTACTTCCCAACTTCTTTATCCCCAAAAAAAATTCGAAATAAAAAAAAAAAAACAAATTAAACCTTTCCGACCCAAAACTTCAACATGTCACATAATCGCCTGTTTTTGCTGTAACAATTTTACGACAAACTTGTTTTTGCTTTTATTTGGACCTCCTACTCATGAATGCTTACCATCGAAAATAAAAAAGGAAAACATTTTTCCGTTACATGAAACTCTGGTAAGACTCTTTCCACGTTTAGTATCACAATTTTAGTTCCCTTTTTCAATTTTACTAGCATTTCTCTTTTTCCTTTTCAATTTCCTGTTTAGGTTCATACTTTCTTCTGTTTTTAGTTTTGGTTGTTTGGTTTGAATGCAGTTTTAGTACAACTTTGCCTAGTTGAAAATGAAATATTGAAAGTAAAATTAAAGTAGTTCAACTAAAAGTTAAATAAAAAAGCATATATTTATTATTATTGTTTTTTTGTTCTTCTTAATTTGGTTTAACTTGTAGCTCAAACTTTTCGGCCAGTTTGTAATTGTTAATTTTTTTTTGTAATATTACTTAAACTCTGTAGTCGGCATTGAAGTTGTTCTTAGAGAGCAGCAATTAGTGATAATTTGTGTAAGTGTGTGTGTCCCAGTCTAAACTAAAATAAAATCTAAGCTTAAAGCTTCACTTAGCGTAAAGCAGTATTATAATTTTTCTACCAAAGCGCAAAATCTCTAATACCGTTTGTATCTTTAATGCAGCGCGCCCAAAAGCTCGAAAGCTTGGAGCGGCAAGCTGAACTGTCGTGGCAGTATGTCTCCCGGTCCATTGGAGGCTGTCTTTTTTGGGCCACAAATTGTGGGCACCATGAAGTGCAGTGGTGGACCCGCTGGACGTCTACTGCAATCACGACAAATACATCACGAAGTGTGTAGTCTACTGTTGGGAGCAATTGAGAATCTTAAGGTAACACTCAACGAGTTCAGCGCAGTACTTACGAAAAGCATGAACAACCAAATCGGCTCACCACCATTACGCGAGAACGATACCACTGAGCGCTTGCAGCACCTAACCGAAGAGGCGAAGGTAGGTTGCCAGAGAGCTTTATCACGAAGCTCGGTAAATTTGTGAAAAAATTCAATCTCCTTTTCCACAGCTTCACGACACCGAAGAGGATTTCGCAATTCGTGCCAATTCAGATATCGCACAGCTTTGCGCCGAGTGCATCATGTTTTGGAGGCGTGTCTTGCTCGCCTCCTCACAAACGGCCGTGCATACACTGCTCGCCAAAAAGCATCATATACTGCGTGTGCAGCGCTTCGCTGAAGGTTTCTTCGTCAACGAAAATCCGCGTCATTCGGCGGCCGGTTGCTATGACAGCAACTATCAGAATTATGTGGCCATCGCGGAAATGGCACGTCGCAGTCGTTATCTACAATCATTACCACCGTTACCGGTGCACTGCACACCGATCGATGGTGATGCGAGTTCTTTGCCATTGATATTTGAAGATCGTTATGTCGAACCGCCGAACTATACGCGTCGACGTACCGGCAGTGAACCGCATTTAAACAGTCACGAGAGTTTGGTGAGCTCTTGTGGCAGTAGCACAACGCCCAAACCGCCACCACCGCTATCAACCAGCATACTCGATAAGACACACTCAGTTAATAGCCTTAGCGGTCGTAGTACTAATTCCAAAGAATGTTCGTGTACCATTAATTTTGATTATCAGAATAGTCCTGGTTGCATAGCCGGCGTGCTGACACCACGTTTCGCTTTAGGTGGTGAAGTACTGCAAGCGAGTTTGACCATTGCAACCGCCACAGCGGCCAAAGCGCCGAGCACTAGCGCATTAAACCAACGACAGATGTCGCGGCATTCCGTTACCGGTCTATTAGAGGCTGACGATGATACGATGACAGCAAAGGAATGCAGTTATAATACTAATAGCACGTTACCGGCACGTCATAGCAAGTCATTGGACCAACTGGATGGCACAGTCCATAGTACGCCATCTTTACGCACCCATAGTCACACACAAGAACTCAACACCCATGGTTCCCTACAAACGCAATCGGATTCAAATTATAAACACTTTAGTGATGGCGCCAGTGTATCCAGCTTGGCTAACAAGGTCGAGCAATCGGCGACACGCAAACATAAAGCACAAGCTGCAGATCTCATGCGTAATATTTCCGAGTTCCGTCAAAAGTACAAGAACTGTGAGGATGACACGCGCTGTGAGCCCAAACTACATTTAAATGGGCACGGCACCACTCTAAACAATCTAGGTGTGAATGGTTGCAAGCGCGCCGACATAAGCACGCTTAACCGACAATTAAGCACCGGCAAGTTCGATTATCTGCACGAGATACGCATGCTGAACTCACCGAAACAGCTAACGCTATGTTCACATTACAACTCGTTGCCAAAATACAATGGGAATGGCTTGATACCACCACGAAACTCGTATCCACCCATCAAATCGAGAAAAATAAATGGTTGTTTAGAGAATGAAGCCAAAGCCACGAAGCATATAGTGACGCCAACACAGCAACACACAATACCGCGTAGCAGCTCTTCGCAAGCCTTACGTCAGAAGTCACAAGGTGATGTTAGCACACAAGCGGAGTATGCGTCAACAATACCGCGCTCTGTTGAAATCGCGCGTGTGCGTGTCTCTGATCTCAAAGAAATGTTGAAGAACGGTACACTCAAGAAAGAGTCCAGTAGTTCTGAAAGTGATATACCTTCCAAAGTGCAGTCATCGAAAAGCAGTGACAATAAAATGCTCTCTTCTCTTAGTGTACCATTCAAATTAGAGTCGCTGAACACCACTAGCAGCGAACAGAATACTAGCGGTTTTAGCGAATCATTACCGAATCTGGCGCCACCACCGCTATTCGACGCTAACACAGGGCAAAGGCGAAAACTCGTACTTAGTAATTCAACGTCGTCATTAAGTGAGGAGAGTGGTTGGGTGTCAAGCCGGCGCAGTTCACTCGGTCCGTCTAGTCCGGAAACCAT
Organism: Bactrocera minax; assembly: GCA_021498325.1. Taxonomy (NCBI): domain Eukaryota; kingdom Metazoa; phylum Arthropoda; class Insecta; order Diptera; family Tephritidae; genus Bactrocera; species Bactrocera minax. The sequence goes on from JAKEEE010000001.1 coordinate 9,027,214, forward strand.
TACAAATAATGAAAAAAATGAAAAGAATGAACAAGCACATATCAATGGTATGGAGACTCGCCTAAACGGTGAGCAATTACGTCTTAAATTACAAGAACTATTAGATCAGCAAGCTCAAAAGAGCATTAAAAAGCATAGTACAGCTAAACAAGTGAGTCAAAATCACAAAATTAATGCCGCCAACAATGAAATATCCATACAACGTAAGGTCTCATCCGTAAACTTGAAGATGAAACCCGACTTTAATAGAACCGAATTGCATTTACGACGTCGTCTACAGCATTTAACGAATGGTGAGTCCACGGAAACGGATGATTTGGAAATTCCTTCACGGCGCGAACGCTTAAAGCATGTCAAACACGAGAAATCGAAATCGGAATTCGATCTAGCTAGTTTAAAAGAAAACACACCGCTAGAGAATGTGCGTGTACCGCCGCCACAGCAGTTCCAAGATGATTTACTACCCCCCGATGAATTTCGTGATCCACCATTACTTGGTTCACGCGACAAAATTATGACAGAAACAACGAATTCCACAAATACAACAACCATAATTTCAGCAAAACATAGCAACAATAAAAAAAATACAACCAAACAGTCCATAACACCGAAAACACAACCAAGCAATGAAATCAAATTGATGCCAACACAAACATCCAGAACAAAGCTTAAGCACCATCAAAGCTTTAACATCAGTCCAAAGAAGAGTCAGAGTCGTCCGTCGCATACAACGACAATGCAGTCACAAAGTCTATACGCAATGCAAAAATCTTCACCCACGACGACACTTTTTGCGAAACCGTCCCAAATAAAAGATATTGCTGCCAAGGACCAAAACCATTTAAAACTCATGGAGCCCTCGCATGCTATCGACAATCCAGTCTATCACATATACGAATCCCTCAAACCCATCGCTACGCCCGCGATATTCACAAATAAGCCATTACTAAAGTCACACAGTATCTTGGAGATCAAGCACAGCCATCAACCGTCTAGCGAACCCTACAACAACCATTGCAGATCAACACCGCATCATCACGCTGCCAAAATGAACAATACCGTTACGAATGTGGTCCACAATGGACACGGCCACAGCCATAACCACAGTCATGAGCATCTAACCGATCACTCCATACATACGCATGCGGTTGAACTCACCGAGGACGAAGATAAGGAAAATACCAGCAGCATCCAAAATAAAGCCGTCGTGGCGCGGACGGATAGTCAAAAGTCGAACAGCTCCAAGCTATTGGTTAAACGCACAAAAACTGGTGCTGTCATCGGTAGTGGTCAAGATTCAAATGTTTCACTCATGGAATTTGAAAAATATCGCGAAGAATTTCGCAAACAGATCAAATATACCGGTAGCATTTATTCGGACTTTGTAAAGCTGGCTTCCGAACTGCCATACTTTAGCATTTGCGATGAGTATCGCGCCTTTTCGCCCAACGGTATGCATTTAATTATCTGTGTTCATGGTTTGGATGGAAACGCCGCCGATTTACGACTCGTGCGCACCTATCTTGAGCTCGGTTTGCCCGGCGCAAATTTGGAGTTTCTAATGTCGGAGCGCAATCAAGGTGATACCTTCTCCGATTTCGAAACAATGACCGATCGGTAATATTCTTAAAAAATAAAACTTCGTAATGAAGTGGTAAAATCATTATTAAATGTCTCTCATCTTTCAGGCTTGTAGCTGAGATACTATATCATATAGAAACGTGTGGTCTGAATCCTACGCGCATTTCATTCGTCGCACACTCTTTAGGCACGATCATAGTCCGTAGCGCTTTAGCGCGTTCGCAAATGCGTCCATTACTATCGCGTCTACACACATTCCTATCGCTGTCTGGACCACATTTGGGTACGCTATACAACACTAGCGGGCTTGTCAATATGGGTAAGTTACTGATGAATACTTAAGTAGATGCTGACAGAAGTGAATTTCAACGAAATTAATTTAACCAGTAAACTGCTAATGTTAAATTTCGGCCCTAAGTTAGGCATAAAAATATGGATCGAAGTGTTTTCAAATATACTTCCACCTTTCTTTACTCCAACGTGTACTTAACCTTAGTCACAAAGTGTTTCCCAACCTCAAAACTCTCTTTGTAATAATTTCTTAATACAATTGCAGGCATGTGGTTCATGCAGAAATGGAAGAAATCCGGCTCACTTTTACAGCTTTGTATGCGCGATACATCGGATCTACGCAATTCGTTTTTGTATCGTCTCAGTCAGCGCAGCACTCTACATCACTTCAAGAATATACTGCTGTGTGGTTCGAGTCAAGATCGTTATGTACCAGCGCATTCGGCACGTCTGGAGCTCTGCAAAGCTGCCATACGTGATAACTCCAATCTGGGCACGGTTTACAGGCAAGTGAAATCATTTTTCGTTTTATTCAAATATAATAGGATATATCTTCATATTTTTTTAGGGAAATGATACATAACATAATCGCACCGATATTGGCTCGGTCCGAAATACAGTTAGCACGTTACGACGTCCATCATGCACTTCCGCACACGGCAAATACGCTCATCGGTAGAGCAGCGCATATTGCTGTACTCGACTCGGAATTATTCATCGAGAAATTTTTACTGATTGCCGGCTTAAAATATTTTAGTTAACCAAGAAATATCTAGAAATTTAAAAACTACAAATAGAAGAGGACAGAGTTATGTATTTGCTTAAAAAATACATAGTACGAACATTGAGTCCCATGGTGGACCCTATTCAGTTAAAAGTTAGTTTCTAGTCGAAGTTGTTGATACACGCTTTAGAGGTAGATAGGTACTAAACTGATAACAGTGGTGTAGGATTACATAAAACCAGAACTATAAAAAATTGTTCAAGAATTGGTTTGGCGTACAAATTTTATTTAAAAGTATTTTGAAAAAGTAAAAAAAATAGTTGAGTTGAGAGGCTCTCATTGTTCAGCTAAGGATTCCGAAAATCTAAGTTTAGTTAATTTACTATTCGCAAAATTATTTCTATAGCAATATCTTTAAGATAAAGGAAGAACCCCGGATTTCAAGCCTATTTATAATTTTTAAAGCATCTTTATCAAGTTTTATATACTTTTTCGTAATGAGTTACATCTTGTTTACCCCCGACTGAAATTAGGCGTGTTCGTTATAAAATATTTAGTTCATGATACGAATTTCCCAGAGAAGCTGGAGAAATTAGAAATGCTATTTGCCATTTTATTCTGATGAGAAGCCGTGAGTTTTGGAGAAAGAATTTAGTAACAGAAAAACGGCTGTCCGAAAACACCAACCACTGTTGAATATTTTATAGAGAATGGACGCATAATGGAAGAGTCAAGAAGAGTGGAAAGTTACCATAATTCGTACAATGTTTAAGATTGTAAAGCATATTTAAACCCTGTTAGGTGGAAAGTTAGCCAATAGAGATCAGACAATATGGAAGAATAATTAAATGAGCTGATTAGTATGCTGAGGTGATTAGTATCATAACACTTTGCATGTACTACATATATGTTGGGTAAATCAGTTTCAAATCTGAATAAGTAGGAGTTTAATCTACTAGAATATGCAGAACAGAAAATAACAGGAGGATCACTCTAATTTCTCTGGCATCTCAAGCTCTCCATCATTTTCACGATACCCGGTTTTACTTTACCGGAATTTATAGGGATTCAAGCCAGCCAAGGGACGTTATTTCAGCGATCTCGTCTTTCTTGGATTGGCACGTTATAATTCACACGATATATAGTGCCCCGTTCCTTTTGCGAACAACCTTTCCTAACCAATAATATTAAATGCAAAAAAGAAGATGGCGACAGGTGTAATACAGCTTTTAACAATATAAGATTTTTTTCTGTCTCCGACTAGATTTCGGGGTCTAACCACACTGACAATGGTTTTGAAGCTCAGTTAAAGGTAAATATTCCGGAATATTCCGGCGGAAAATTCTTATCTTGGCTAAGACGAAGTCTAAAAGATATCTAAGAACGATCGTCTCGGATAACTTTCTTTTTATCTCTTTTATATTTGTTTTTAAAACAGGGTTAACAAAGATATAGCTGGAGTATAACATTTTTCAACTTTAATTACTAAATTGTATTCTTCAAAAAATGCTTTAGACAGCAGAGAATTATTAAAGTTTTGAAATCGTCCCCGACAATTACTCGCACACATGTCGATATGACAAATGTGTGTAATTTGAAAAAGAAAAAAGAAAAAACAAGAAACAAGAAACAAAACTTACTTAAAGAAACAAGGAATTTTTCAATGAGATTTGAACTTTTTTATATTAAAATCTATGTATTTGATAATTAATATTAAGTAACAACAACACAAACATGCATACAATATATTAAACTATTTAGAATGAGAGTAGTAGTATTAGAGAATCAGTGTTACAAAATCAAAACCAAAGAAACTCTACGCATAGAGAAATGTTAAATTTTTAATCAAAAAGATCAATTTATTAAAGAAGGATATAGTAATAGGATCACACATAGGCACACATACATACATATAGTATATAGTATATAGAAGCGTTGCGCTATGTTTGTGTGCTAGCAAGCTAGACAGAAAAGAGCTAAGAAAGTGGTAATTGCGAAAAAGTCAGAGAATTGAGATTTGTTTATTCTTTAAATCTTTAAATAGCTGAAGCCAAAGTCAACCAAAGTCGAAATTCGCAAAACTGAAACCCATTTCTTGTAAGAGTTGCGCAACTATTGAAGTAGTTAAATAGAAAATTGAATACCGTTAAAATATGAATCAAAATTTTTCCAAATATCACACTTGTAGTTATAAAAAATATACTTGAAACGTTCGAAATGCACCGAAAAAAAGAACAAAATTATTATATTGATTTTTCTTTGATGAATCGTATATTCTTCTTTCAGTGGTAAGGGTCAATTAGGTCATTCAAAAATTTTAATTTATTTTTTAATTAGTGAAAATAAGGTATTAATAATAAACCATTGTTAGAAATGCAGGGAACATCATTTATAGAACGTAGGAATTGTCTGAGCGAATTTTCCAAATGCTTATTGTAGTTTGTAGTTGCAAAAATTATTGCAAAATATAAAAGTGAAAGCTAAATAAATTTATATAAATAAGTATTTACATTGCCAATTGTCTGATTTTAAATTAGTGATATGCTGCTCTGCATGTAGTTGTTAGCATTTTAAATGGGTTTGCTTGTTCGAAAAAAAATAAAAATTATTTAAAATTGTGCAAAATGTTTGTAAGTCTACTTGTAATTTTCATTCAAGCATATACAAGTATTCAAAATGTTCGAAAACTTAAAAAAATTTTAACAAAAATCAATAAATTTAATTTGATCCATTATTATTAAAAAAAAAAAAAAACAAATACGAAAATATTTTAAATTATTATTGTCTCGCTTACATAATGTAATCTTCAATTAATGCCGCAAGCTGCTCACAGCAATATATTATTCATAAGCACCGACTAATAAATTCGTCCATTTAATTACTTTCACGGAAACCATGTAAACGAAGAATTCATATTGGACTGCACACATAAGTACTTACAAAAATACATAAATATTGGCTTTGTTTTATAATTTTTAAGTAAAATTTTCAGCTTTTACTCTATATTTTCGATGTGTACAAAACCTTAGTTATAAATTTAAGACATATTATTTTAAATTAAAATTTAAATGTAAGAAGAAAAAATTAATAAAGCACTGCGAATCAATTTTAGTTGTTTTATTTATATTTCAGATATTTAAAGTCTGGCAACATGTTGCACAGAAAGTTAAAGTTTGCTTGAGTTGTCGAACTGCTCCAGAACCACACCTACCTCCATTATAACGCCAAATCGCTTAAGCCTTATTGTGCGTTACTACTGATACCTAAGTCAAGCTTGAAGAAAAATACCGAAACAAAACATTTATGTGACAACCTACTCAAAGATAGTTTAAACTATCTACTAACTACTAGCTACTACTGACTACTAACTAACTATTTAGATATAAATAGTTTATATCTTCCAATAGCTTATTCGGGAATATATTGATTTCCATCTTTTTTCTATTTCTAACGGTTGGTATAAGAGATATCTCTGATACCAAAAATCGAAGAAGTCAGTCCATAATTTTCCCTAGAGTCCATATACAGAAGATATCGAATGTCACACCTCTCATACATTAGATATTTTAAATGTATTTTTTTTTGCATATATCCGGTTCATATCGTTGCATATCTTCCCTTAACCCTCGTACGATGCATATAAAAATTTTCATAGGTGTGCTGGATTTTAAAGATGCCATTTCAGATATTAAAGAAATCACTAAGATTTGGGTAATATGTTCACAACTCTGTGTGTGTGTAATAACCACTTTTTAGAAATTTTCACACCACAGATGCCTTTATCTTCTGTGTTTCTCTGTATTCTCTTTGGTAGCTTTTTTTTTGTTTGTCTTTTTTTTGTATTATGCAATACGAGCCTCTCAGATTGAGAAGTAACACATGCATCAAGCTTTATCAAAATATCACATTTTTTACTCAAGTTATCACTTGCATAAACGGATGGGTGGGCAAACAGACATCCGCAAATCAATGACCTACCGATGACCTACTTAACCTTAGCGACTCAATTGCCTTGTAAGTTGTGCAAAAATGTTTCTGTGGATTGACCTAAGGGTCATTGGCGGAATGCAGATTGTCAAAAGTGACACAGAGTGTTTTCGGGTTATTATCCGGCAATATTTTGCAGCCAACAACTTTTACATATTGCTCCTTCATTTAGTTAGCGAAATATATCAGTGGGGTTCCCGCTGCCTATTGTATAAAAAAAACATTTCGAGAAATTGTGCCAATTATTTGCGACAATCAAGGCAAATTCGTACAAATCCTTGTGTAATATCCCAACTTCAAAATTTCGAAATCAGGAAGTCAATATTTAAATTCTTACGTTTAACTGTAACCTTACCATATTGTCATTTATTATCACTCTTCGTGAACACCGTTTTCGGTCGGCACAAAGTAAAACAAAGCAGAAAACGAAGGCATATTTATTGTGAATTTGCGAAAATGCTTGGCAAAACAAAATTAATAGGTACAGATTGTGACTTACACGAACATTGATTAAATTTTGTTGCCTGAAAATTTTCACCATAATTATTTGTTTAAAAAAAATATACAACTGAAAAATACTATATCTTTTAATACTCATATAGCAAATTAAATATGGCACTATCGCGTGTGCCCCAATTACGTATTGTACAGCGTGACCTCAAATGCCGTCAAGGCTGCGGATTTTATGGGAATGCCCAATTTGATGGACTCTGCTCCAAGTGTTTTCGTGAACGAAATGATAAAAGAAAGAAAGGTTAGTTGCAGCTTCATGAATTCTAAAAATAAATGCATTTTTTTACGATTTATGTTAATTTTTGTCATAAAGCCGAGCAGAAAACACTTCCTCCTGGTGCAAATTTGGCGAATACGAGTAACACTAACACAGCTGGCCGATTGTCCCCACAAAACCTTTTGGCGCGAGCGCCAAACAAGAGGCAGGACAGTATGCCGGAAATATCCACAGGTACGCTTACTAAGAAGAAGTCTCTCGTGCCTGCTGTATTTCAAAAAACTCTTCAATCGAATACGTTGAAGAGTAAAAAGTTAAAACAAGACGGTCATTTAGGTAAGCTTGTGAGCTCTAGATTTTGCTTTAAATCAAAGTTAATATTTTATGGCAGGACAAAGAGCATATGTGCCAGACCCCACCGAGAGCCAATTCATGCTACAACTACGCCAGCTGCGCATTCCTGATGATGGCAAACGTAAACTAAAAAGCGAAATTCAACGTCTAGATAATGCCATACGTAGTTATATGAATAATAGTGCCAATAAAAATGTTGACGAGTTGTCAGAATTAGTACAAAATGCATACACCAAACTTGCGGATATAGTACACAATGACCAACGTTTCCAAATTGCCACAAATGAAGATCGTGAAAGTGCAATCGATTTCTTTGAAAAAGTTGTCATGACTCAAAATCACAAGTAAATTGAAAACGATCAGTAAAATCTAAAAATAATCTGTATTTAAACCTAATACAGTTTATTATTATAATTTTTTATTTTTTTTTTCCAGATTTTTGTTTAGTCCGTATTTCACACTCGATGAAGAAAACGATGTAAAAATACAAAAACGGATACGTCAACTCAGTTGGATAACGGCAAAACATTTAGTATGTAGCATTGATGAAGTTAATGCGGAATCGCGAGACTTGGTCTATAATGCTATAACAGGCATGTCTTACTAATATTTTTTTTAATTATAATTCTGATTTAAATTTTTCAACATTTTAGAATTGGTAGGCATCGATTCTTATTACTCACCTCAGGAGAAACTGGAATGCACAGTGCGTTGTTGTCGCCACATTTTTGAATTGCTGAAGCACTCAGTTGGAGGTCCAGCAAGTGCCGACGAATTTCTTCCTGCTCTCATTTTCGTTGTGTTAAAAGCAAATCCAGTGCGACTGCATAGTAATGTAAACTTTGTAACACGTTTCACAAATGCATCGCGGTTAATGAGTGGCGAAGGTGGCTATTATTTTACTAATCTAGTAAGTATATTCATATTCATATTCATATTCGAGCATTTTATAACAATTTACTTGATTTTATTGTAAAAACAACAAGTGTTGCGCAATCTCCTTTATTGAGAATTTAAATGGCGAAAGTCTGGGTATTTTGGAAGAAGAATTCGAGTTACTAATGTCAGGAGATAAAGCGTTCAGTACGCCTTGGGAAAGCGCTTTGCTGGCGTGTGAGGGCTTGCATTTAATATCGGAAAATATGAAGCGCATGGAATCACTAAAAAAGCGGAATACTAGTATTGCTACTGGTATTGATAATTTTCGAAAAGACCTCGAAGAGTTTCAGGTAAAATTCATAAGATATTTTTATTTATTCATAATTTATGAATTTAACTGAGTTTTTTTTTTTTTGTTTACTTTGCTAGCGGGAGATTACCGATAAAGTGGATGCTTGCATTGCAAAAGCACCTCTAAACATCCTGCCAATAAAAACGCCATCACATTTAATCAGTAAAGCACGAGCACACCTGGCGAATGGAAGTGAAATAGGTTTAGCTAGCGCTGATTCCCAAGGACATTATAGTGCTAATTTGTTTGCTGCAATAAGCGCCGATGAGAAAATGAAAGAGAGTACAAAAAATACTCTTTCTCCAACTTTAGTACCAAACAATACAAATCAAATTGTTGATATTTTAGAGGACGCATCGCACACCTTGGCGCTTAAAGACACCAGTATAACATCAATTGGCCGCCTATCGCCCCTGCCACCAGCACAACCACACTCAGACCTACAATTCACATCTCCAATTTTTAATTATACACCTTTTGATGCCATTTCGCTACTTGAAGATCATTCTGATTCCACTGATGATTATTTAATTAACACAGACTTACGTGGCGGACTTACAAATGTAAATTATGACTTTGATTTATCCGACCACAGTGGTGAAAACAGTGTTGCTGAAGATTTGAAATTAAATTTGGAAGAATTCGATCCTCTTGCACAAAAAACGTCTGCAGAAAGTGATCTACAAGCAGCAGACAAAAATGGAAGTATAGTTGAGCGTAGTTTATTGGACAGTGATTCGCCCACAAATGGAACATTGCTTCCGTCGCCTCTGAAACCGACAGTAACTGATTATCGCGGTTTCTCGAGTTTCGAAATACCATCTATATCTTGTAATACTGGCGATTTTGCGTCACTCAATCATTCGATCAACGAAAGCGAGAATAGCTTAGGGGCAGTTAGCACCGTAATTGAAAATAGCAAAGCTAACTGATATGAAACAGGCGAATTTCGCAGTGGTTTGATAAATATATTAATATTGTAAATTGGAGTCTAATTGCATATAATAAATCAAATGCTAATATAAGTAACTTTGTGTACATCATTTTATGAATTGAGGCATCAAAATGTGTTTGATTATATTTCTATTCGAATATATTAAATATGATGGTATTGAATATATTGGTAATTATTTTGCCACTTTTTTTATCATAAAAAACGCATCAATTACTGTGAATTCCCCATAACTCGCAGTCACAATAGTATGACAACAAAGCGAAATGCCAAACACAGACAGACCTCGATTCGATTGGCTTTCGATTTGTCCATCGCTGTGATTTTGTGTGTGGAGGGATTGTGGTCTTTTTGAAGGAAGCTGCGAGCGTGATTATATTCAAAAACATAGGAAAACACAGACAATAGCATAAAAAATGAAGAAAAGTGATGAGGATAGGTTGGTGCAAAGTGGACTATATGTATTTAGGAGTTATATTAATATTTCAGCTTTTTTGTTATGCAATTCAAATGGAGAGTAGAATATATAATAATGAATATCATAATTTATGTGTGCGTTATGTGAGGCTACGATGGAGGTAGTTTATGTAGCCGGCTGTTATAGATGCAGAGAGTGTGCAGAGAAGAGCGCAAATGAAAATAATTAAAAAGTGGACGAAAGCGTCTAATGCTTACCCTTATGATTGTATTGCCTTTAATACTGAGCATAAAGCTTACTCATATACTATGAAAGTACCTAATGTACGTCATATTGTATTTTTAAGCTATTTTGTATTATAAAAGTCCAATAATAAAGAAACAGCTGAATGTAATGCTGGGTGGTTGTAGAATGGGTGAAGTATTCCCACCCTTCCAGACTTTGCTTGCATATATTTTTTTGCGTCATCTACGCAATATTTTGACCGAGACCTTGAACTGCACATATGGTAGTCATATATTCGTGCAAATTTACTGACACCACTCACGTTTTAGGAGTGCTTGAATTGTTAACATTTCGAAAATGATTTTACTAACTGCATATTTGTTTATTCTAAAAGCTATGTACTTTCTGTTTGCATAGATGTTGCTATATGCAAGATTAATGTGATTGTTGTTCCGTGATAAGAAAATCATAAACTTACGTTTTGTCCGCACTTACAAATCATTTTATACGTTTATATTTATTATATATATATATTTATGACAGCTCTACAAGCGCACCAACCTTTCGCATAATACGTGAGGTTTATGAAAGCACTAATGCACATGAACGCTTTGAAGCTGAACTGGACAAAGCACTGGAGGCTAAAGTGGATTACATAATTATCGAACCGCCAAGGCTGGGCGATGAAACTGAACGATGGATAACCGTTGGTAATTGCTTACATAAAACAGCCGTAATTTCTGGAGTTGCTTCTCTCATATCCAGTTTGTTATGGCGGGATCGGCCAGTGATTGCAGCGCCAATATGCGCTGTTTCGCTTTTCTGTACAGGATTATACACAGTATCTTGGAACTATGATCCATGCTGCCAGTATCAGGTATTAGAATATACTTGTTAATATGTGAAATGCAAAATTACTTATTATTTTGTAGATATGTATGTATGGACTTTTCTATGCTTTTATTTAAAATTTAATATGCTTTTATTTTTTAATTACATAAGGTGGAGAATGATGATGATATCCTAAGCAAATTACCACTCGGAGATGTGTCTGCTCCTATGATACTAGGCTATTCGCCTAATAACAAAACCAAATACTTGCATCGCAGTGTCACTTTACTATCAGCAGCATTCTGTGCATGGCAGATATGGCGGTCGTACAAGTAGCTACGCTTACCAATCCCCAACCATATAGCTTGAGTGACGTTGCATGCTTTTGCGATTAGATGAAATGTAGAATGTCAATACCACACCAATGTACTACAGATGTTTTTACATTTATCGTTTGTACTGCATGCAACCCCGCCTCCACGCACTTGCGACCGTACCACAATCACCACCAGTACCCAATTATTCACACACACAGATGCATTAGACGGATCGACTGCAGCTATAATAGCTGCGTTAACTCAGCGTGGAATAGTAAATACTTGGAAGTTGTTAATGGATAAACATCCCAATTTTTTTATTTAATGCAATTAACGAACTTTTATTTTGTATTTTTTTTTTACAAATATTAAGAATCAAGATAAAATAAGGCGTTAGTGTAAAATAATGTGTGTAATTGTTTTGGATACTAAATTCACAATTGCAAAAGTTGCCCAAAAGTCGATTTGTTTGATTACAATACAAATGTGAGGTGAAATTTAACGAAATTAATTGTACGTTTAAATGTTTAGCTTAGCTAAAGGTTTAAGTAAAAATGAACAAGAAACTAAATTTGTGCATTTTTTCAATTAAAATTAATATAGTTTATTTGTCATTTAATAAAAAGTATGTGTAATCGCTGAAACGCCGCGACGTACCATTACTTCATTTCGAGACTGCATTATATCCGAGTGTTATTGCTAACATATCGATCTACATCGGTCATCTGTATTGTTCTAAGCCTCTTTTGTGAGAGTAGTAGCGTTGAACAGCAATAAAATACATTCGCATTGAAAAAAATGTTTAAGCATATATTGTTTTAATCGTCTAGACATAAAAATAAAAAATTTAACTAAAAAGTCATTCAATTATTAAAAGTATAATAATAAATGTTTAGCATTAAATAAATAAATAATATATTGGAATCGTCTTACAAAAGCTTAATTTTGTTTTAATACATAATTCAAAAAGCAAAACGTTCAAATGTATCTAATACAACGCAAAAAATCATAAAAACAATGAAATAAACACATACATATATAAAAATTAAAAAATAATACGAAATCAAAGAAATATATAAATAAATAAATAATGTTAGAAAATACTAATTTTTATGTCGTTTACTAAAATAATAAGCACAATAAAATAATAAGTAAGCCGAGTAACACTTGCCGTCTGCAGCGTACGACTTTATTTAGCCCTGAATTCAATTCCACAATAATCCGGAAATGCATTCTAATACACATGTTACACCGGTGTTTATTTAAAATCTGAAATACGCTGACCAAAAAAGAATGCTTGAAACCATGTAAAAGAATGCTTAATTTTTGGAATTATACCTGTGTACTTATGTACATTAGTATGTATGTATGTATGCATGAGTTCTTCCATTTTCGATTTTTTTTGGCATAAGATGAGTACAGTTTCGCTAGAATTCAATCGAACTGATAATGGCACAGAGCTCAAAATCTCAATAAACATAAATATGCACACATATACACTCATACATACATACATATATCATAATATAAATAAATGCGTGCGTTCATTTCTGAGATCACTATTCGCAATCATTCAATTTATTGCCAAAATCCGAATACAATATATGTATGTATCTGAGGCAATACATTTATGTTTGTATTAAAAACGGTTTAAATCGACTTAAGCGAGACAATGGAACAAGGTGAATTGTTTTCACGAACTTCGAGACTCGATACTGCACTGCATCATAATAAACACGGTAGAATCGAAAACTTTGTGGTAATAAAATGTAGTCAAAGGTTATGTCTAGATTTTTACCGGAATTAAATTTCATGTCTTTGCTTAAGTCAACTTAAGCTACTTTAAAATATTACCAGAAATATGTATGTATATATGTACGTATGTATATAGGTGCATACACTTTATTTATGCACACGTTTTCGGCCGAAAAAATTTATTTTCTGGAGTCTTGGACCAAATCTTAAAAAAAAAAAGTATGTGAAATAAGTGTCATATTTATTTATTATTATTGTAACCCTTATAGCTTTCCTGCTAATTTTATCCAACATCCACATATACAGATACTCAGGATGTTCTCAGCTGTCACCTCATCAGTCTTCTGAAGTTACAACAACACGACCAGATAGGCAAAGTGCCGGTTCAGGAGCATGACAATATGTTCTGCAAACATCATCTGCTAACAATTCTTGATGTTGATTGGAATAGGGTTCGAAGTCTCGGTCTACAAATATAACAACTTTTTATAGACGCTCTGTAGTGTGTAGAGTGATCAGCGCTTGGCATAATTCCCTTCAAACATAATTCTCTCCTCAAAAAACTAACTGACTCTGATGCTTTAGTTTAGAGCAATAACGGGCCCTCAGCATTTCAACTGGCTATACCGAATTACCTGAAGTAGTGTAGGGTCACATCACACGTAACGCATGTTTGGTCAGTACGAATGGTCTATTTTGGAGTGGCGGTAGTGAGAACAGAAGTGAGAATGTTGCAATAAAGTATCTAATTCTTACAGTCATCCAAATGTATCTTAACAGCATAAAGAGCTCATCCCCGTCAGATAATGGTGGGCTAGTATTCAAGATAAGCATATTTGCGTTTCCATATACATATATATATGTACATGCATTTATATAAACATGTGCATGAATATGTAGTATATAAGACACTGAACCGGCCATGTGTAAATCTCAGCGAGTTAACCCAATATAGTACTATGAAATCGTATGCCTGCGTAGAAGCGGCTTTTGTTATGACTGTGAAATGCATTCACGCACATGCACGAAAAATATACATACGTGTGTGTATTTTTCATTTGTCCGAATACGCTGTGCGAAATCTCACCGATGTTCAAGGTATTATGTGGTGTAGAAAAGTAACGGATTTACAATTGTTAACCGTGAACATAAAATTCTTCATCTCCTCTTAAATCGTAAGAGATTCTGTGTTAAGTACATCCTAAATGATTTTCGCACATTCACGAACCTTTGCCTCAAGTTCGTGGATCGTCTTGATGTAGTGGTTCGATCCTAGTTTTCGAACAACATCAACAAACGAGTGTATTTCTGGCAAAAAAAATAATAATTATCACATAAAGAGACCATACCACCATAAAGAGAAGTAGCTCTGCCAAGCATCGGAAAATATTATAAATATATATAGGTGAACCTTCTTTCCGGCTGGTATCGCTTTAAATATTTGGAAGTTTAGAGACGACGGCTTCTAGCTAACCAGCCATGTAGTTTTCAATTGGTAACCCTATTCAATATTCGCAAAATTCGTCGATTTCCTACTAGCACGCGAGATAAAATGAGCGTTTAGACATTAGGATCGCACAGTTTATTAGGATGAGAAAGAAATTACTCTATATTATTAAAATACTCTGCAATGGAAAGTCTTTCTATTTATTTATTAAGCAGTTTTACTTCCATAAATAAATTTTTTGTAAATAAGTAAACCATATTGTTCATAATAACCTAAAAAAATGTTGAATTTGTATATTTGTTTCAACTGCTAACCTTTCGCTAGGTGAAGTCTCAATTCTTTTAAGAACATTAGAGGATGATATGTTCTTGAAAAGGATTTCAGGGCTTTATTATAAGATTCGTTTGCAAAATTCCTAACAAATAATAGATTTAATTTATGAACCCACCTAATGTACAAATCCATTATTTAAGTGTGTGTTACATGCATTAAGAATTTGTTAGTTTGTTTAAGTGCGTTTGTTTACATGCATCCCCTATAGTCGGAAGTTGTTGTCAGTCATTGAACGGTATCAATTCATCAGCGTTCCGCATTCAAAACGCTTGTACGCCAACGCGATCATTTCGAATTCATTCAAGCTGCGCTCAGCAACAGTGTCACAGAGTTGCAGTTGCTTCCAAATAACGTGGACCAAACAGCCGCGTGCCATTTCAAATATTATATTTTTTTTCCTGCTAACCTGCATACAAACATCCGCGTTAAGAAAAAATTCGCTGATGTGTGTTTATTCGTTTGTGAAAATAATGAAAAACTTTACAACAATTGGTTTCGCGTACCAGAATTTGCGGGTTGACGCCTGACAGCAAAAACAATAGTAACATTTCAAAATTCAACAACAAATTGCAACAATAATAATAATACTTTACAGCCTTCAAAAGCTATTAGAGAGTAAGAAAGTGCAAATAATATATTGCAACAATTTGGTAGTGAATAAAAATTTGAATATTTGTGGAGACGCGGTTCAAGTTTTTCGTTTACGATATGGAAGGTGAGTTATGCAGAGTATAAATCTTTGATTAGTGATCAATTGGAGTGGTGTTATAAGTGTACTTAAGTGATTAGGCCATTCTAGAGTCCAAAAAAGCCCTTATTTTAAGAATTTATTCTGGGAGTAAGGAAAAAGAAAAGGATGACTTTCGTTCTTTCAGGCTTTGAAGCTAAACTGGACAAAGGCCTGAAGGCTAAAGCGGATTACATAATTTTCGAACCGTCAAGGCTGGGCGATGAAACTGAACGATGGATAACCGTTGGTAATTGCTTACATAAAACAGCCGTAATTTCTGGAGTTGCTTCTCTCATATCCAGTTTGTTATGGCGGGATCGGCCAGTGATTGCAGCGCCAATATGCGCTGTTTCGCTTTTCTGTACAGGATTATACACAGTATCTTGGAACTATGATCCACGCTGCCAGTATCAGGTATTAGAATATACTTGTTAATATGTGAAATGCAAAATTACTTATTATTTTGTAGATATGTATGTATGGACTTTTCTATGCTTTTATTTAAAATTTAATATGCTTTTATTTTTTAATTACATAAGGTGGAGAATGATGATGATATCCTAAGCAAATTACCACTCGGAGATGTGTCTGCTCCTATGATACTAGGCTATTCGCCTAATAACAAAACCAAATACTTGCATCGCAGTGTCACTTTACTATCAGCAGCATTCTGTGCATGGCAGATATGGCGGTCGTACAAGTAGCTACGCTTACCAATCCCCAACCATATAGCTTGAGTGACGTTGCATGCTTTTGCGATTAGATGAAATGTAGAATGTCAATACCACACCAATGTACTACAGATGTTTTTACATTTATCGTTTGTAACGATACTGCATGCAACCCCGCCTCCACGCACTTGCGACCGTACCACAATCACCACCAGTACCCAATTATTCACACACACAGATGCATTAGACGGATCGACTGCAGCTATAATAGCTGCGTTAACTCAGCGTGGAATAGTAAATACTTGGAAGTTGCTAATGGATAAACATCCCAATTTTTTTATTTAATGCAATTAACGAACTTTTATTTTGTATTTTTTTTTTACAAATATTAAGAATCAAGATAAAATAAGGCGTTAGTGTAAAATAATGTGTGTAATTGTTTTGGATACTAAATTCACAATTGCAAAAGTTGCCCAAAAGTCGATTTGTTTGATTACAATACAAATGTGAGGTGAAATTTAACGAAATTAATTGTACGTTTAAATGTTTAGCTTAGCTAAAGGTTTAAGTAAAAATGAACAAGAAACTAAATTTGTGCATTTTTTCAATTAAAATTAATATAGTTTATTTGTCATTTAATAAAAAGTATGTGTAATCGCTGAAACGCCGCGACGTACCATTACTTCATTTCGAGACTGCATTATATCCGAGTGTTATTGCTAACATATCGATCTACATCGGTCATCTGTATTGTTCTAAGCCTCTTTTGTGAGAGTAGTAGCGTTGAACAGCAATAAAATACATTCGCATTGAAAAAAATGTTTAAGCATATATTGTTTTAATCGTCTAGACATAAAAATAAAAAATTTAACTAAAAAGTCATTCAATTATTAAAAGTATAATAATAAATGTTTAGCATTAAATAAATAAATAATATATTGGAATCGTCTTACAAAAGCTTAATTTTGTTTTAATACATAATTCAAAAAGCAAAACGTTCAAATGTATCTAATACAACGCAAAAAATCATAAAAACAATGAAATAAACACATACATATATAAAAATTAAAAAATAATACGAAATCAAAGAAATATATAAATAAATAAATAATGTTAGAAAATACTAATTTTTATGTCGTTTACTAAAATAATAAGCACAATAAAATAATAAGTAAGCCGAGTAACACTTGCCGTCTGCAGCGTACGACTTTATTTAGCCCTGAATTCAATTCCACAATAATCCGGAAATGCATTCTAATACACATGTTACACCGGTGTTTATTTAAAATCTGAAATACGCTGACCAAAAAAGAATGCTTGAAACCATGTAAAAGAATGCTTAATTTTTGGAATTATACCTGTGTACTTATGTACATTAGTATGTATGTATGTATGCATGAGTTCTTCCATTTTCGATTTTTTTTGGCATAAGATGAGTACAGTTTCGCTAGAATTCAATCGAACTGATAATGGCACAGAGCTCAAAATCTCAATAAACATAAATATGCACACATATACACTCATACATACATACATATATCATAATATAAATAAATGCGTGCGTTCATTTCTGAGATCACTATTCGCAATCATTCAATTTATTGCCAAAATCCGAATACAATATATGTATGTATCTGAGGCAATACATTTATGTTTGTATTAAAAACGGTTTAAATCGACTTAAGCGAGACAATGGAACAAGGTGAATTGTTTTCACGAACTTCGAGACTCGATACTGCACTGCATCATAATAAACACGGTAGAATCGAAAACTTTGTGGTAATAAAATGTAGTCAAAGGTTATGTCTAGATTTTTACCGGAATTAAATTTCATGTCTTTGCTTAAGTCAACTTAAGCTACTTTAAAATATTACCAGAAATATGTATGTATATATGTACGTATGTATATAGGTGCATACACTTTATTTATGCACACGTTTTCGGCCGAAAAAATTTATTTTCTGGAGTCTTGGACCAAATCTTAAAAAAAAAAAGTATGTGAAATAAGTGTCATATTTATTTATTATTATTGTAACCCTTATAGCTTTCCTGCTAATTTTATCCAACATCCACATATACAGATACTCAGGATGTTCTCAGCTGTCACCTCATCAGTCTTCTGAAGTTACAACAACACGACCAGATAGGCAAAGTGCCGGTTCAGGAGCATGACAATATGTTCTGCAAACATCATCTGCTAACAATTCTTGATGTTGATTGGAATAGGGTTCGAAGTCTTGGTCTACAAATATAACAACTTTTCATAGACGCTCTGTAGTGTGTAGAGTGATCAGCGCTTGGCATAATTCCCTTTAAACATAATTCTCTCCTCAAAAAACTAACTGACTCTGATGCTTTAGTTTAGAGCAACAACAGGCCCTCAGCATTTCAACTGGCTATACCGAATTACCTGAAGTAGTGTAGGGTCACATCACACGTAACGCATGTTTGGTCAGTACGAATGGTCTATTTTGGAGTGGCGGTAGTGAGAACAGAAGTGAGAATGTTGCAAGAAAGTATCTAATTATTACAGTCATCAAAATGTATCTTAACAGCATAAAGAGCTCATCCCCGTCAGATAATGGTGGGCTAGTATTCAAGATAAGCATATTTACGTTTCCATATACATACATATATATATGTACATGCATTTATATAAACATCTGCATGAATATGTAGTATATAAGACACTGAACCGGCCATGTGTAAATCTCAGCGAGTTAACCCAATATAGTACTATGAAATCGTATGCCTGCGTAGAAGCGGCTTTTGTTATGACTGTGAAATGCATTCACGCACATGCACGAAAAATATACGTGTGTGTATTTTTCATTTGTCCGAATACGCTGTGCGAAATCTCACCGATGTTCAAGGTATTATGTGGTGTAGAAAAGTAACGGATTTACAATTGTTAACCGTGAACATACAATTCTTCATATCCTCTTAAATCGTAAGAGATTCCGTGTTAAGTACATCCTAAATGATTTTCGCACATTCACGGACCTTTGCCTCGTCTTGATGTGGATGGATCGTGGATCGTCTTGATGAAGTGGTTCGATCCTAGTTTTCGAACAACATCAACAAACGAGTGTATTTCTGGCAAAAAAAATAAAAATTATCACATGAAGAGACCATACCACCATAAAGAGAAGTAACTCTGCCAAGCATCGGAAAATATTATAAATATATATAGGTGAACCTTCTTTCCGGCAGGTATCGCTTTAAATATTTGGAAGTTTAGAGACGACGGCTTCTAGCTAGCCAGCCATGTAGTTTTCAATTGGTAACCCTATTCAATATTCTCAAAATTCGTCGATTTCCTACTAGCACGCGAGATAAAATGAGCGTTTAGACATTAGGAACGCACAGTTTATTAGGACGAGAAAGAAATTACTCTATATTATTAAAATACTCTGCAATGGAAAGTCTTTCTATTTATTTATTAAGCAGTTTTGCTTCCATAAATAAATTTTTTATAAATAAGTAAACCATATTGTTCATAATAACCTAAAAAAATGTTGAATTTGTATATTTGTTTCAACTGCTAACCTTTCGCTAGGTGAAGTCTCAATTCTTTTAAGAACATTAGAGGATGATATGTTCTTGAAAAGGATTTCAGGGCTTTATTATAAGATTCGTTTGCAAAATTCCTAACAAATAATAGATTTAATTTATGAACCCACCTAATGTACAAATCCATTATTTAAGTGTGTGTTACATGCATAAAGAATTTGTTAGTTTGTTTAAGTGCGTTTGTTTACATGCATCCCCTATAGTCGGAAGTTGTTGTCAGTCATTGAACGGTATCAATTCATCAGCGTTCCGCATTCAAAACGCTTGTGCGCCAACGCGATCATTTCGAACTCATTCAAGCCGCGCTCAGCAACAGTGTCACAGAGTTGCGGTTGCTTCCAAATAACGTGGACCAAACAGCCGCGTGCCATTTCAAATATTATATTCTTTTCCTGCTAACCTGCATACAAACATCCGTGTTAAGAAAAAATTCGCTGATGTGTGTTTATTCGTTTGTGAAAATAATGAAAAACTTTACAACAATTGGTTTCGCGTACCAGAATTTGCGGGTTGACGCCTGACAGCGACAACAGTAGTAACAATTCCAAATTCAACAACAAATTGCAACAATAATAATAATACTTTACAGCCTTCAAAAGCTATTAGAGAGTAAGAAAGTGCAAATAATATATTGCAACAATTTGGTAGTGAATAAAAATTTGAATATTTGTGGAGACTCGGTTCAAGTTTTTCGTTTACGATATGGAAGGTGAGTGTTATGCAGAGTATAAATCTTTGATTAGTGATCAATTGGAGTGGTGTTATAAGTGTACTTAAGTGATTAGGCCATTCTAGAGTCCAAAAAAGCCCTTCTTTTAAGAATTTATTCTGGGAGTAAGGAAAAAGAAAAGGATGACTTTCGTTCTTTCAGGCTTTATTAAACATATATTTGAATATATAAAAAATGTTTATATTGACACATGTTTTGATACAAAATGGCGGCTACTGGGCTAATCTTCTGCTTTAAGACAAACAAAACTTTTTTTTTTAAACATAGACTGACCTAACTCTTTAAATTCGAAATTGTAATTTTTAAAGACTGAAACTCTCTGACAGGTATATACATATGTATGTCAGTCAGTAGAGCTACGATGGCTAAATATATTTCACCAACAAAAAAGTGTATTTTAATGCTTTGAAACTATACTTTATACCGACCAAAGAAGAAGGTAATTCCCGCGTCAGCTTTGTTTTATCCGGCGGAGGGCTGTCATTTCAGCGTTCTAGCGCTATTTGGATCTAACTGTTCCCATGACAGCCGAGTCTATGCTATTACTGGGAGCTCGGGAGCATGCCTCAAAATTGTTTGAGAAATGTTTTCTGTCGCTACAAATGCAACAGCACAAAGAAACTAAAATTACTGAAAAGTTTTTCCTAATAGCGGCCACCCTGCGGCAGGCAATGTTTAGGTATCCGTTAGAACAACAACAGACAATGTCAAACCAACATGCAAATGCAAACGCATAAAATCCTTCAAATAAAATCTTGCAAAGGTTCAGAAACAGCTTCACTTAACAAATAACAGCCGGGAGCAAAATAAATAGGGTGTGAAGCTTGGTTAAATGTCGAGGGAAATCAGAATTTGTTCCTATCTTCACTTCTTGCCATTTTTAAATATATAAAGTCCAACTGATATGATTCCTTGGATCAATTTCCCCACAAACACATTATATTCTTTAACCAAGTCTATTATTTTAAACCAAATATCAGCAAGAAAACTTGCAATGTCGGGTGAAGTACAGTCAGAACTGTCTTCGAGCGAACTTTACTTTATTTATTATAACGCATCATTTTGTGGATCGTGGATTCACTGTCTGAACGAAGCAAATTCCAAGGCTTTGGAAAGAGTTTAACGGTCAATGTCTAATGTCAAAATACCTCACACAATTTTCAGCTCTCAGTAATACTCCAAATAAATAAGAGATCGTTAACGATCTTGCTGTTTGTAAAGGTACAGTCTCTCTGCACGTTTCTTGAGCCTTTGTGTCGCTTTACATGGGAAATTGGAACAAATATATGTACATTTTTATTTGTATTACATATATATATTTATTTAGGTATATACACCTGTCTTATTTACGCGTTTATGTATTTACATATATATATAATATATATATTTGCAAATGAAACCCACAGTGCGAAGATATCTCGCTATCATATTTCTCTAAAGCTCACATCAAATATTTGCAAATCTACGAAGAAATTTGTTGCTCCTTAGTCAGTCCACAGCGATAGCGGTGCGATGCCGTGAGCATAAAGATATTCTCACGTCGACCAGTAACAATTCTAAGCTCGGTTCGAGTATGCCATTGCAGTTAAGCAATCGCAGTGTTGTCAATTTTATAAACTATTACGAACACGATGAGAAATATGAGGAACTCTTCGCGCAGCTGGAAATGTTGCTAACCTACTTTTGGCGTCTAATCAAATTGATTTCTGGTTTCAATTTACTACATGCTCTACTAATTACATTTCTTCGTTTCAACAAAGGTGGCGTACGGAAAAGCAGACGATTGATGATGCTGTGGGGTTCATTTTATGTGCCCATATCGCGTCCATCTGCCTCAGCACAGACCACAGTCAAATCGACGTTGGTCACCATGGATGCCAATGAGCAGACGCCGCTCTTGAAGAAGAGTCAAAGTTATGGTGGCACGACGGCGGCGACAGCACCGGCATCAGCGGCTGGGAGTAACGGTCACGCCAGTGAGAGTGCAGCAGACAGCAGTTACGGCAGTGATAACGATAACTCGAGTGTCAAAGGAGATTATGCTGTACGGGCGAACGCCGGCATTGGAAAGCATAGAAAGAATTGCTATGCATATTTTCAAGTTATAACATTTATTTTGATTCTAGCCGTTGGCTGTGTTATCGCCACTTATCTCTTGATTGCTGATTGTAAGTGTTGAATATACTAAAAAAAAGAATTACTTAATATTTGTTTACAAATGAACTATTTGTTTGTTAGATTTGAGTCAGAATCCATGTAGAAAAAATCTTTTTATTTTACTTCAATATAGCATTACAAATACACAATTCTGTACATGCGATCTAAGATACCCAATAGAACTAGGCAGATATCGACTAGTTAAACGAAAGCACAGATCTGTACAGTTTAGATAAACCGATAAAAGATGTCAATGCAATTGAAAAGTACAAATCTTCTATTTACTATAGAGAGCCTCGATTTTGTGTAGAAGCATGCGAACGAAATTTATGAAACTGCCTTCGTGTTCACGAGAATATTGACATTGTTCAAATGACGCCCGAATAGACTCAAGCTTCAGCTTGAGCTAGAGCTTCTTCAGCTCTAAAGATTTTAATACGTTATATGGTGTCAATAAAAGAGGGAGTAAAAGAAGTAACTACAACTATTTTCGACTCAACTAAAATCGTTTAAATGGTTATGGAGTCAATCAATGAACATCCGAACTTCTAAAAAAATTAATTTCTAAGCGAAAATCTGCTAGATTCCATACTAGATAGTATTAAAGTACGAACTCTTGGAACAAGGGATTGAGAGATAATGACAATTGCTGTTTGACACAGAATATTTAAAAGAATATTTGTTCTCAATCTAAGTATATAGATCAAAAGGATTGAGAAAACTTTCATGCTCATTTACAACTTTTACGTCGGCTTCTGATTCCGATCTTAAGACAATCGGGTCTATATATATTTCTTCTCAAATTTGAGCATATAGATCAGAAAGGTTAAGAGACGTTCACGTCTATCAACATCTTTTTACATTAGTTGCTAAGTCCCATTCCATGACAGTCGGACATAACTGTTACGTTTTTGAACTTTTATTAGTTCGAAATTGAATTCAAGTAATCATATGTAAAGAAGATGAGTTTGGGCTATTAATGTTAGCTGTCAGGATACCACATAATATACAAATGTACCCATCATTAGTAGATCTCTAAATTGAGTATATTTAAGAAAGTATTTAACCCTTTAAGAAGTATTTGCAAAAAATTAAGAACTATTTCTGTAAGGCTTGTCTCTTAATTTTCAGAATAAATCCGAAGCTTCTTAACAGGATTTACAAGCTTTTTTTTATGGTCTCACCGATTATTTAGCTTAAGCTTAAATCTAGTAAGTAATTAGTTTCTTATAGCTCTACTTCATTTCTTCAAAAATCTTAGTTAATAAAGCTAATATAATTGATAATAGCTAACACGAATATATTATAGAATATAACCTATAATCTCCTTTTTTCAGCGCGTATACCACCTACACAATTCTCGTTAGATCTCGTGCATCGTGACATATGGAGTAATGTTTCCACGCCACTTGCAAACCCCCTCAACCATTCCAACGTGATAAATATTGTGATAATGCAAACGGGTGGATCAAGTTGTGGAAAATTTAGTAAATGTCTGCAAACGCTGCGGGAACTACAGGAACAGGTAGATACAATTGATCAAGAGCAATTCTATTTAACTTCTCATGCATATTTGTTAGCAGTACCAAAAGCAACTTGGCACTGAACAAGAGTTGCCATTTAACTTCCTGATCGGCAGTGATCGTCAGACCTATGAGGCACGCGGCTGGAACTATGAAAGCTGTCTGAATGGGGTGGCACAGAATGCAACGCTGGTGATCGCTTTAATGGGTATGTCAGTTTGTGTTGTTGTTCCTTTAAAATGTATGTAATATGTTCTCATTTAAAGGCAACTACACAACACTGGCGCCGAACGCTTTGCAGCTGCGCTCAACGTTATCGCTTATTGCTGAGTCGGTGCGGCAAAAGAAGCTCCAGCGTCAGTACAAAATTTACGGCTTGCAAAATATAACGAACAGCAAAGATGACGGTAAAGCGCTCATCGGCGCCATTAAACAGTGGACGCAGTTCAAAGGGCTGATACAAGTGATCTAAGCTTGACGCAAGTGCTTTCCGATATTATGAGTGTAAATTTTCAGCAGTATACTCAAGTTATTCCTTCGTGCGTCCTTAACTCGGTGAAAAAACTTAAAAATAAATTAATTAGCTATTTAAAATGTAAGCAAAAGATTTATTTAGCCATTACGCAGTTACACATAAGCACTAAGCATTATATTTATATTTGAAGTACATATAACAGTATACACTCGTATAAATATATGTAAGTACATATGTATAAGCCTATTGTTTTTACACGTACTTTCTATAGGTAATACTAAACAAAGCCACCAAATGAAGCGTTCATGCCACAAGTCACTTCTTTGACCGCCAGCTAAATCGATTATAATCGTTTCCTCTTCGTTAACTCTTAAACTAATATTAAGTAATGTAAATTAACACAACACGCACATCAACACAGCACCAGTGAGCTTGGCTCAATCGTCTACTACCTCACCGCTTTCGTTTCGCAACTAATAACACACTTTCTTTGAAGTTTAATCGAACTCCAGCTTCCGAAAACTGCCCTCGATCGACTCGATCTGCGACACGAAATTCATGGCGTTGCTGTTTTTGTCGTTATTGTAGTTACTTTTTCGCAAGATACCGCGATCACTTAATAACGCAATCTTATCCAAGTTGAGTATAGTTTCGCGCTTGGCGAGCAATTCCTCTTTCCACAATTCAACCATCGCTTTGAGCGGCATTCGTCCGCCCAGTTCTTTTGGCAGGCAAGCTGAATCAACATGTTTCCCCAAGTCTTTGTCATGTGTGTAGACCGACAGGCGATTGCGTATTTTCGAACTGACACGCCCCTTTACGAAATCGATCAACCATTTCAACGTCGGCGGTACATTCACCAAATGGATCTCTTTGTGTCGCAATGGTAGCGATTGTTCGCTCCACTTGAAGAAGCGCGCAAATTCCGTGGGATTCCAATTGGTCACGTGTGCTGTGACGACGCCGGAAAAGTCACCGATATGGACAAGTCCGCAAATTTGTGTGGCTTGATCTTCCATGAGACACTCGTAGGTGAGGAAATGTGCACGCGCTTGATCACTGCTGCTATAGATCTTTGGATTTAAGCCTTTGGCATAGATTATCACAACACGACGTCCGTGCTTGTCACGATTCGGTGAGGCGAAGATGTAGCCGCTGCTGATAATGTCATTCAACTTTTGGTCTAGAAAGTCTAACTGTGTGGTCATATGCGGGAAGGTGCGTCGTACATTCAAGTATTTCAGTAGTATCTGTTGGGCCATGGGCACGCTGAACTTCTTGCAACGCAGGAAACGCAGCAGAAATTGATCATCGAGTCGTACATTTTGTAAGTCTTCGTGTTTCAGTATCCAGTTGCGCATTTGCTCCAGACTTTGTTCCCGCAAGCATTTGTCTTCACGCAGTTCGCGTTTCGCAATCTTCAGCATTGTTTCCGTTAGCTCGGAATCCGCAAGTTGTTCGATGGTTTCCTTCATGTTTAAGTGGTCAAAATTAGTCGCTCTGCGAAGAAATAGCTGGAAATAAAAATGTGATGAGAATATAAATGGTTTGTTAATTTAATTTCAAACTTAGTAATACGTTATAATATTTAAATTTGGATTTGAAGATAAACGTTAAAAACTATGAACGCATTAGTGAAAGATCGTAAGAAATTCTGTTTTAGCTCAAGAAAGATAATTTATAACAGCCTTTGCTTTCGAAATGGTTTTCCACGCTCCCTACATTCAGAAATATTTGATCCCTGATGTGGTTTGCATGTCGAAGGTTTTATTGGTCCAAGCTTTTTTACAACTGAAGATGGAGCCAATGTTACTTTGGTAAGTGAGCGCTACTGGAAAATAATACATAGATTTTTGTTTCTCTATCTCAATAACAGTGAAACCATTACTTTATTGGTCGAACCTTTGGCCACCGCCGAATCAAACCAAGAAATGTACCCGTAATTTCGCCGCCTAAGACATGTGATTTGGCTTCGTTATACTACTTTTTGTGGAGCTATGTCATGTCAATGCCTAACACATGCTGTCTCACTATATTGGAGAAAGTTCAAAATCGGAACAAAAGTTTGCTCTTCATGAGAGACAAGCACGGTGGCTATAATATACGCCCAAAAATCTATTCGGACGCTCTGCACTATGCAAATTAATAAAGACAAATTGGTCATTCCTCAGTTTACTGATATCAGTGGTAATTTGAGCTTTTCGTTTGTGGAACATATACATACATACAATTCATAACGCACAGGGTGTACTTACGAATGTTTTAAACTTCTCCGACTTGTGTGTTTTAGTAACCTTTCGCAAAAACAAAAGGGCTCAACTATCTATATCCAAGAAATCTGAGTTCTATCTTATTCCAATTTATTGATTATAATATTTAGATTTCAACGTCTTGCTAAAAAATGATATATATAATATATATATATATATATGTATATTTAACAATTGCTGCTAAGTCATAGATAATTAGTTCAATCGGAATAGCATCCCCAAAAAAGTCTATTTTCCGATAATTGAAATTTGATTACTTCCAGATGAGGTAATTAGCGCGCAAATTTTTTTCAGTAGTCCGCAAATTACTCCAATGGGATCATAATTAACCAAATTGTTTTCTCACATAATTTGTGCGAGGGAAGAAGTGTACATCACGATGTAATCACGAAAGATACTTGATGTGCAAAAAATTACTTTATTTCAGGTGGTTTTTTTTCCGAAAATATATAAGAATATTGTATTATTGGAATGTTTCTAATATATATGTATCTTAATAAGTAAAGAATAACCAGCGGTTATAAACTTTAATGAGGTTGAATCGAATTTAAGTGAATAATTTTGTTGTTCCTCTGATATGAAATTTTTTTGACTAGAGAGCAAACCTAAAATAAAGCGAGCAAAGAAATAAAAAATTGAGTTTAAAGCCGGTCGGTTGACTACCCACAACCTTATTGCGCTTTTTTTTGCAGAACCTTTTCCAAACTTGAAATATTCTTACAATTTTGTCTACCTACAGTGTTAAATCACAACAATTAGTTTAATTTTTGTGGCTTGAGACACTTGTCAACACACATACAATTTAATATAATTTCGGGTGACCCAGATTGCAAAGTATTTTTAAATGTTTATATGTACAGTATGCGTATACTATGCAATAAGATATCGCATTGATAAGGAAAAACAGTAGCTTACAATTCGAAAATTCTAACTTGCACCAGTATTGTGCTAGTAAGTAAATTTGCCAACTGAAAATAAACTAGTCCGAAAAACTCCGTATTTGTGCCGATTATGAAATTAGTTAATATTAAGTTATTTATTTATTTCTCTTCAATGATTTTATAGAATTGTTTAAACTAAAAATAGCAACTCTTATTGATATTTATTTGAATGCAAGGAATTTACAGATTTTACTAAACAATTCATATTTTTTTTGCTATTGTTTATCATATGTAGTCCATAATTCGACTATATTTGCCTATGGTAATTTTGAACTATTGCTATACAAATATATTTCTGGCTGAAATCTGTAATTTGTTGTATTTTGTTACAACAACAATGATGTAAGATGATGTAAGAAATAGCGAAAAAAATCCGCTGACTGCCTAGTTGGCTTGGCACTAGTTCCAAGCTAATGTATAACTAGTTAATTTTTTTACAGGTGACAATAGTATATATATATATATTTAAATATGAGAATAAATGCAATTTCCGTGCCTATTTTGGTTAAATAATTTATGCGAATTTAATTGTCAAATCGTAAATGCAAATAATCGAATTAGCCAAGTAGAGCAAGCTTTAATTGCCTGTTCTTCGCTGCACAGTGTCTATAAACACACATACACACATATGTGCTTGCATGCATGCATACTTTATATTGCAATTTAAGCTTTAAGTAATCGCTGTGAGATTTCACTTCCAAAGTACTTAAAATGTCAAACAGAAGCCTCGAGAGCAAAAGCCTTTAGGCAACAAACCGAATAAATCTCCATAAATATCTTCAAATTCTTGTTACTAATAAGTTTTTAACCATTTTGTTTTATATATTTTAATTTTGATATAAAATATTTATGCACTACTTATCACAACAATCTGTGCTTTATACTCAGCATTCAAGACCGGAGGCAAAAAGTAACCTTGTATCGGAACACCATGGGTGACCTTGCTGCTGTACGCGGTGGCAAGCAAGCATATGTACATATATGTATCTCATTTACATATTTAAATACAAGTATATACTGTACTATCTAGGTATGTGTATACACAAAAACTAAATAAATTGATACTTCTTTACGTTAAAATTTACGAGAGATGGGAGATTGTCAATACAGATGATCATATCTTACTCATGGGGGCGCCTAGGAGGCACTCAAAGTTATTCCACTTGACTTATAAGTACGTGTGATACACAAAATCATATTGAATTATCGCTGATATTTGCATATATGTGAATTTGAATATTGAGGAGTTTCGAAAAGTGAGGTGCATTGCTTTAAGGCGTTTTTGACCCGAGATAGCTTTAACATATACAATAATATTTTTGAAACAGCGATATTGTTGATGACAAAGCGATATGCCATAAAGAGGCTGAAAATGTGGTGAAAAGTTTTCGGCCTGATCGAGAGATCACGTCACAAATAAAAAAGTCTGTCCTTGCCTTAGAGAGAATAATGTCAAAAGTTCATGACATTTCATCTAAACGTTCTCAAGTCGTTTGGTTTCAAAATGGAGCTAAATCTGTTATTTTTGTTTACAATGGGAACAAATTAATTTCGTGCTTTCATAAAAAATGTTCTCCGGAAGAGAAAAAACACCATTGAAACAAACAATTTGCTTAATAAATGTTGTGGCATATCTGTCCCAGCATATTTTACGGTCAATTGCTCTTTCGCAGAATTTTATCGTAACTATACCAGCATAAATGAAGCACAAGTGGATGCCACAAGTGGCAGTAACGCCATAAAAGAGGCTCGCTGGAAAAAGATTTTGTTGAAATGAGGAGGTCAAGATTGAAGCCCTGTATTTTCACACTATCTAATCGGAGGACCATTACAACAAACACATTACTCTAGATAGAGATTGTATCTTAGAATAAAGCGATATTTTCATTAAAAAAAACTTTCTTTCATTGTTAGACCAAAGAATTTTCAGCCTATGCAGTAGATATAGAATTACGAGATGTGATCAAAAAATAACAGGAATTTTCATATTTTTGAAAAAAATATTTATTCATTCGTCTACATTGACGTTGTCACCTTCAAAATAATCTCCATTCGATATGCTATGCACTTATGCCAACGTTTCTTTCAATCGACGAAACACTTCTCAAGCTCGATTTTTAGGATAGCCTTTAGCTCTTTCACCGAAGCGCTTTTAATGTCACTACTTGTAATACTTGTAAAACAACGGCCCTTTAAGGTTCTCTTTATTATTGGAAATAGGAAAAGTCGCACGGACCCATGTCTGGCGAATATAGATGCTGGGGCATCGTTACAGTATTGTTTTTGGCCAAGAATTCACGAACAAGCAACGAAGTGTGAGCATAATTGAGCAAAAGTGAGCAATAGCTGCGAATTGTTTTTCCAAAAATCCGGGTGGTTTTTTTTTTCATGTTGCTTCCGCAAACTTTGTAGGTTTAAATTGTAGGTGGTACTCCATATTGACCGTTTGATCTGACGCAAGAATTCATGATTCACTATGCCAGTAAAGTCGAAGAACATTCCCGTTATTTTCTGAACAAATATACAAATATTAGGACCTCCATGCCAATGGCTGTCTTTTTACCGAAAATATCAATAAATTTTTGGAGAATTATTAATGAAATATATTTTCTTGTCAAATCTGTTCAGACTTACTTCTAGCTGCCATATACACTGCTATAGTCCCCACCCCCGAAGTTCTTCCCGAAGACCTTTCTTAATTGTTTATTCATGCATATGTCACTCATTCAAATATCAAATATTTTAGTTAAAATATATTTTTAAATACATTTCATTTTTAAATCGATATTCAAAAATAGAAATTTGCATTTTTCGGCAAAATGTATATTAAATAATTTTTGGATTAAAACAAATTGCCAAATATTTTACCTTCCATAAGATATCGTAGCATATTTGTAAACACCTTTATATACAACGCAAATTGAATGAAACAAAACATTTAAATTAAATGCGAAAACCAACCAATTGTTATTTGAGCATATACCAAACAAAAATAAATATATGCAAATGAATACATATCTATTTATTATTCACTTAAAATTAAATTTTCAACGGTTAATTTGTTATTATTCGCAAATATAATTTTATTTGGTTTTATAAACAAATTTTAATTAATTACTGCATTAATTATCAGCGTAAAGTGAAAATAATTCTCATGTCAAAGAGGGTATAAATCGATAAACGACGCATTTTACACAAAAAATTTTGTGCTAAAAGCTAGCATGTTCGCCTATTAAAACACATTTATGTACCCATATACTATATACACACGTATATTCACAATATACATATATGTATAGGTATATACATAACGTAGGCGATTTCAGTATTATTTTTGTATGCTTGTATGTATGATTTCTTTTGTAATTTTGCGCAGTATGTGAATTAAGGTCCAACGCGGTTGTTGACTACTCTCAGCTACAGCAACAACAATAACATTCATAGATTTCCCATCAAAAAAGCAAATTTGAATGCGAAGATAGCCACAGGCATGTCTCCCATCAACCGTTGAAAGGTACAAAGTAGTTAGGCACATACATTTGGCATCATTAGCTGTGAGTCTTAGCTTGCTCCAATACCTTTTAGCAAGGTTCGGCGTTGATTGTTGTGCCATTTTTTTAACCCACTGTTCGTTTTTCACAAACTTGCGGTTTTCGTGTGTTATCTTCAAGCCAGCATGAACTAAAATTAATTGAATATAATTTTTTTTGTTGATGTGGTCGAAACACAGAGCTTCTTACATATAGATTAAGATTATATTGTATTAAATGTATGTGATAGCGATATGTGCGATAGCGGTCCGATAAGTACTTAGCATCACCGCTTGTTGCCACTATTACGCACTCCAAAGTTGTTTCTGCGTCGTTTCTTGACCGTCAGAGACCAAGGAATAGTCGAAATAGTGGACTACACCCGGCGAACCTGCTCCGAAGAAAGCGAAGACTGTTCTATTGGTTGGAAAAGTATTGGACACCGCCTTTCTTTTTTTTTTTTGGAGGTTCACAAAGTGTGATCTACATTGACTACATGTAGAAAGAAGGGTAAAACAGTTACAGGAACCTGCTCTACCCAATTATTGGGCCGAATTATTATTCAATGCCGAATTAGAGAAAAACTAACCCCATTTGGCGAAGAAAAAAGTGCTCTTCTACGTCATGATAACGCTACTAACTGATAACTTACAGCTCCGCGGTCCTCACGAGCAAATTCGTCAAATTTAGCTACGAACCACGACCCCATTGACTGTATACTCCAGAATTGATCCCGAGCACCCGAATTTGGAGCATCGCTGGGACATGTGTATCTATTTAAGAGGAGACTATGTTGAGAAATAAATCGAAATTTTTCCAAAATAAAGCTAAGTAGGGTAAGTACTTATCGAACCGATCTCCTATTGTGTACAAATACGCTATACAGATACATATATAAATACACATGCATGATCAGATGATAGCATATTTGTATGTAGTCACACATATCTTATCTGATGCGAAAATAATTATTATATTTTTGCTTAAATCTCTCAATGAGTTTCATTTTCTTTCGGCTTTTTGTGTTTGGCTTCAGTTTTTGCTTTGTTAGCCAGAGTCTGTTTTCTTTTTACCTAGCCACGCATGCATACGCATTGTATCTATAGTGTAAGTATGTATGTATGGAATGTGTGTTTTCTTTTTGCATAAATTTACATAGATTGCACGTCACCCATCGCATACTGGGCGCACAGCGACAGATCTTTGCAAAACCATTATCTGATCCAACGAATTTTTTTAGTAATAAAAATATATGTGCAAGCGTAGAAGCAGACATATTGACCTGCTTTCTGTAAATAAATTTGAACTTGAGCCGAATTTACACTTACAAAAGACATTGACAAAAATTGGTTAATAAAAAGCAGGCGAGTACAATGCTTGGCCCTCGAGTTGCCAACTGTGCTATGATTGCAGATTTAAAATTTTGTTTATAAGTAGGTAACAATAGGTTTCTCTTTATTTTTTGTAAGCGAGCTACAAAGGCACGGTCCACTCGAACAAAAATTTCCCTGAAGGTTTTTAAAACAATTTAATTTGTTTATTATCCTCAAGTGACTTTGAAAATTCCATAATATCTATTTTATTTTCAAAACTACAGTTGAAGTCGCTTATTTTTATTCAAATATTCCATTAATATTAATAAAATAGCTGAGTTTATGTGTATTCTGATAATTTAGCAAGTGTTCTTTTGCCAATCATTTATAATAACTTTATAATTTTTATTATTCCCTACAATTTAATCAACTTTCTGAATGAAAAGCGGAATTAAATGTAAATAGATAAAATAAATAAATATACAGATGAAAAAAACCAACCATTTTATACATAAAATCGAAAAAAAATTTTGAAAAAATTAAAACGTCTCTACCAACATTATTATATCCATAAGCAAACTGAAAATTTGAAATTTGTTTCTTCTACATAGGCATATGGAAGAAAGTTACCGGTTCTCAATTAGTCTTCGTTTTCTAGTTAAAAAGCTATTTTTAGATTATAAACACACTCTTTTTATTGACAAACCTGTTTCGTATATTTCATTCACATCAACTTCAGTAAACAATAAAATCAAAACTTTAAAAAAAAATAATTTTAATAATTCCTCTAAATGCTTTCGAGAGTTAATTTTAACTAAGGGATGAATAAATGACCTGAAAACAGTAATAAACTTCAGAGTCTAAAGAAATGATGCAATTTTTCGCATTATATACTCGATAGCAACTTATATTCGTTATTTATAATGAATATTATTTTATGTATTTCACACAGCATCAGTTAATGTAGATTGTGAAATAGTTTTGTTTTTTGTTTTTTGAGATATTAAGTTATACCAATCGATATTCGAGTGGCTTTATCTGGTATGTAATCTATTAACCTATACAGCTTCATTATTTTCTAGACAGATTATGGCTATAATATAAAGAAATATCTTCCCAGACAACATACGTATAAACACTTGTTCAAAGACAGGCATTCGCTAGCAGCCTCTCTTTCGCCACAATTAAATGATCTACAAGGAATCAACAATGTTTGGTTCCAACAAGGGTTAATCACCGTAGTTTAGTTTATAAAAGGGCTACAGTGTTGGATTTCAGAGAT
This sequence comes from Bactrocera minax, assembly GCA_021498325.1. NCBI lineage: Eukaryota > Metazoa > Arthropoda > Insecta > Diptera > Tephritidae > Bactrocera > Bactrocera minax. The sequence continues at coordinate 9,061,585 of JAKEEE010000001.1, forward strand.
AAACAGCATAATAAATAGCAATTGTAAACAATTGTCAAACGCACCCCAAAACAAGGAACGAAAGCTAAGTTCGGGTGTAACCGAACATTTATACTCTCGCGATTTGCAAGGATCAACGACGGAGCAATACTTACAGGTGTTGGCGTTACCGAATAATGTAATTCTAGTGAAAATATTTTCGCTTAATTTAATTGAAATGTCTTCTATTGAGATACGTGAGATATAAAATCAAACAAAGGCAAGAAATTTGATATATTGGATATATGAGACAAAACATGCCAACTTAATTTATTTAAAAATCACACATACTGACCTAAATAAACGGTTTAAATTCAACTGGAAAGTCAGAAATTACAAGATTAGGTAAATGGGGGCTAGGGAAAGTATTGACCCGATTGTACTAAGTTTTCTCATCAGGACACATTAATATCAGAAAAAAATTCGTTTTGAATATCAATAAAATGTCTCACAGATTGACCGATATATACGGTATAAAGTCAGCAGGAGGTTCAATAATTTTTATAATAGGTATATGGAGCCAAAGGGAAGCATCTATCCTATTTTATTAATTTTTGACACAAGGGCATGTCTATCGGGAAAAGCTCTCAAAGTTTCATTGATATATCTCGCAGATTGACCAATATTTTCGGTAAAAAGTCAGCCATAGGTACTGGGATCTAAAAATTCTGTATCTGGGGGATTGAAAAGTTATAGTCCGATTTCTATTTTTGAATGTAAGAAAACATAACTTGAAGACGCTATTTGTGCAAAGTTTTGCTCAGATATCTGCATTGGTGCTTGATTTATATACTGAAAATTAGAAACCGTGTCTGCTTCTCCTTCGCTGGGCGCTCTTCTCTTGGCTAAAAATTACATGTGAAAGCAATATCAAAGTTATGTTGAATTCATCACAAGAGAGTAAGGGAATATCTTATTAAAGTGATATTAAACACTTGTTATTCCAGATCAATCAAACGCATCAGCACAATCAAACGTGCAAATGTCTCTGAATTAGGCTAGTTGTTTGTTCGATTCAACACTCTCCAAGTCTTTTGATAAACTTTTGGGGAATGCTTTCAAACTATTTTTAAGTTTTGCTAAATTTCGCAATACTTTTCAATGCAAACCCGCCGACTCGATAACTTTTACTTGCAGTAAAAGCATTTTTTTGGCTGCTTGCTATTATTAAAATATTTTAATAAATAAGCTGTACGGTGCGGCGAATGTTATGGGCGAACCAGCAAAAAACAACAATGTAAATATTACTATCTTTGTCAGCGTTGGTAAGAAATCATAGTAAATATATAAATATATATATACACATATATATGTAGTGTCCGGCGCATGGCAGGTCTGAACAAGTTTTCGCTGGACTGAACAAATCACCGTCTCCAGCATGCGTCTCCGCCAGTAGGTTTGGCGAGAGTGTAAGCATGTATATGAGTCTATGAATAGTCGAGTGCCACCGCTTATTGCAGCACAATCATTTATCAACGTCATAAGCCAAAAACAATTTACAGACTAATCGAACAACAGAAAAACCACACACACAATTGAGTAAACATGCACGCATGCGCATGCATGTGCAGCGCACATACACGCACATACATATATATCGTGCATGTAGTATGTATTTTTGGCGCTTGGTTTTCTGTTGCGGTCAACCGATCATTAAAGGTACTGACTGACTGACTTTGTGACAGTCTCCGTCCGTCATATGGTCAGTCGCTAATTGTTGATAATGTATTTGTGAACGTCGCACAAAGTCCGAAAAATAATTCAGTCTAGATTCGAGAAATGCAGTTGGGCAATTGTTTTTCGAACCAAAATCAAAGCTAACACACAGCCAGAAAGCAGGTTATTGGACGATAGCAGCCGATCAAAAACAATGGGTTCGTGGTGTAAAACATAAGTGTTTATGTACATATGTATGTGTATACACATATGTGTGTTTAAATGTGAAATGTTATAAAATACCCATTAGAAACTTCGAAAATGATTCAAAAACAGGAAATATGTGCAAGTTAAGTTAACCATCTGAGTTACCGTTTTTTCATAAGTGGCGTTCAATATGAGAGATAATATTAGTTGATATGTGCATTTAACTGTCAAATAAACATAAATGTGCGTTTGTATGATTGATTGTAAAGTAGTTACAATGAGAATTAACCACTCTAAAATCGATCCGGGGGTCTCAGTGAAAAATTACAGTAAATGTATTGAAATGAAAAAACTCCCTTGAAAAGCTTTTTCAAGGGTTCTTGTCGAAATTCAAGTGCAATAATCTGTTGAGTTTTGTTTTACTATTATATATTATATGTGTATATATAATTACTATACATTATATTATATATTATATTATATTTTTGTATAATCGGGTCCTTTGCCAGATTTTTTACTCTTCTTCTTCCACATTTATTTCCGGTATATGCCTTGTTGATGAGTTCAGAGGCCTACATATTTTATGCTGACTCTCGAAAGTTTACTAAATCAATAGGGATAAGCTATTTTACGCCCCGGAACCGTGAATTTGCATGCGAAGGAGAGTAGTAATGGTATGCACCTCTAATCACCATTCCTATGCAGGCGCTAACATTTTTATCAAGTAACACAGCTCCACCATTGCTTTCAAGTGCTTAAAGCTCTGATTATTAAAAAATAAGAGTTCTTGATTGATATTCACCTTTTGTCAAGAACGGTCTTACTTTTCCTGAATTATAATTATTCTAACCATGCAATAAACGATTTTGTTGGACATTTGAGAAATCATTTCCTACATAGAAAAAGCCTCTTCTTTTGCCAAAAACAATGAATTTCGTATAAAAATCTGTAGTTCTTTCGAAACTGAACTATTTACAGAGCTCCATCAGCCATTACAATATTTACAGTCACTAAAAAGTTTTCTAAGTCATTATCTCAATTGAATAGTATCGGTATTTGTATAACATTACTCAAGAAGTTATCCCGAATTAAATTAAGATAACAGTCCAATACAACACTTGGCCCAAAACAAATCGGGTTAGGTTTCAATAATTCCGATTAGCATGAGAATACTTTCAACTGAGGTTTTCGTCTTTTACCTTGGTTTAAATTGCTGTATTTTTCATCGAAGGAAGAATACTTCGTTTTAGAACTGGCTACTGAGTCCAAAGTAGCAATTGTTGGAAATAGGAATTCGACCTTGAATGTTAACTGTTCGGATGCTCATTTAGAAGTACGCTCCGCTTCGTCTTCCTTCAATGTTTATGCAATTTAAAGAAGTTAGAAGTATAGTAGTGGGCCAGACATTATTTTAACAAAATATATTTTGCGAATTATATATATATATATATATACTTATACATGTCTGGACCCTAGTTTCATCACAATCAGCTATGAAATATCACCATAACTTTACACAATAAGTAACTTTACACAGATTTACAAAAGTGTTCTCAAGAAATCAGCTCAGTTAGTCCCTCGAGATTATATCCTACCGATAGCACATTAGATTTTGATGATATAATTTCATTTTCATATATTTAACCTAAAATTAATTATTGTTAATAACGTTCCTCTACGGCTTTGCACAAAAAAGCCAAAGATGGTAAAATTTCAGCTTCGCCGAAACGATTGATAATACAATTGCCGATTGTGGGCGACTGTGACATTGACTTTAACTATCTGACGTAGCATAATAGAAAATAAGATTGTTTGGTTTTCTTCCAAGATTTGCAAGGAAGATGCAAGGCAGGGCTGTAGTTTTCAAAATACAATGTAATTGAATAGCCAAACCACTATATATGAATCATAAATAGAATATAGGTAAAAGTAAAATCACCATATGGACTCCACTTTATAAGTACATAGTAAAAAAGTACTAAATATGCTACTATTTTGTATTATACTTTCGCAGTAGGCTATGTACAATCTAGATTCAGGTTTATTCCGTTCAGATATAATCAACAGATCATATCATCAACTGATGATCATAACATCAGATTAGAAAAAAGAAAATATTCTTCAATGTAATGCTTTCTTAAACAGCAAAAGTTTTATTGTCTGATGTTTTCTACTGTTTGCTTTTGTTTAAATTTTGCACCAAAATATTCATTATAGTAATTGTTCTGCAAATCGGAAATTATAAGAGATTTCTTCTTTAACATTCACAAAAACTATATGTACATATGTACATATATGTAAATATGTTTGTAGAAAAAAAAAGGAAATACAACAAAATGCAAAACGAAGCAATTAACAAATTCAAATCAATTTTTCCCTGTATACTCATGCCTACGCATCTTTACACAAACAACTATTATATGCGTATAAACCACATGTCTACCAACCTGCCAACAGCACGTTAGCATTTACGACACACGCGCATGCGCAGTAACGATATCTTTCACGGATACGCTGATGACCTTGAAAATACAGCAACGTTAAAATTTATGAGTGAGTTCGATTTTAAATCAACATATGTATATACATATATATGCATAGGCAGTCACATGTGGTGCCCTTTTCTAACGAGCGCATGTACATATGTAAACGGATGTTAAATGCATTTACCTGAAACAAACAAGACTGCAGTTATATACAAATATAGATATGTAAGTATGTTTTACATATTTAAAGTAATTAAAATATGCCTTACACCACGCGTAAGGGCATGAATATACAAACTTATTTATATGTATTATATATATGTACATATATATATATATAATTTTAGTTGTGCTTAATTTTGTGTTTATCGATATTAAGAATGAACATTTTTCACATTAATTACACACCAGTTTCGCCTATGTATTTTAATAATCATTCGATTAATTTCATTTTTACGGTACTCATTAGCTTTAGTAGATTGTTTAAAGTTTGCTAGGTAAGTAAATGAGACTGAAGCATCCATAAAGTTGTAATGAAAACAAAAAAGAATAATAATTAAATGCGCTTTGTGCATTAAATGCTTTCTTACTTAATCAGGTGTGTTGAGAGATTCTTATTTGTTTTCTTTTCTTTTTTTCTTCACAAATTTAGTAACACCCTGTAGAAAAATGTTCGCTTTCTTCAAGATATCTGTGATCTATCGCTATCATTGCAGCGTTGCTTTATTTACTAGAAGTTACATTCTGTCCAAAAGATTCGTATTCATTATTAACATATAAGACAGCCTAAGCTTAATATTAAATTTGCTTAAGTCGAGCTTAGTTACACTAAAGTAAATGTTTTGATCTAGTCTAGGCAAGTAAATATCCAAGTTCGTCATTTAGCTTCATTTTGTTATAAGTTGAACTTCCGGTTCTTAAGTATTGCTTATGATTAGAAAGAAGATCGAATCTCGAATAACTTGCTCGAAATAACTCAAATTGCCATTGTAACAAAGTTGTCTACTACTATTTAGAATATTTATACTAGAATATTTTTGAGTCAAAACAACACAAAAAAGTGTGATAAATAAATAGTAAACAAAATTTGTTTTAGACATTTTTATCTTCCAATAAATTTTCAGCCTAATGCAAGTGCATAAACCAAATTTATTTTATTCAACTTGTGGCAGAAATGAAAAATTTTCAAGGCCTACCTAGGTAAGTTTATTGCGCTAAATATTCAATAATTTAGTTAAATGAAATGCTCGCTGAATGCTTTGCGGAAGATTTTTTTGACATATATTTCTTAATATTTATCTGGTGTTTGCTTATTCGACAGCTGTCAACTCTATTCCAAATTTCCCTTAACTGAAAACTTTACGAACACTTTCTGGAAGCTCTTATTTAATATATTATTCCTATATTTTGTCCACCTTTTGTAACATTTACAGTTTTACGTTCTTTTGGTATATGGCAACTCTATTCCAAAACATTGTATACTGAATAGAAAACTTTGTTAAAAATTCCAGAAACATTTTTAACGCATTATTTTGTCAGACTGCCATATTTCCAAACTTTTCGACAGGTGTCAACTCTACGCAAAAATTTAAGGAAATTAAAGATTTCCAGTGCATAATCTTTTTGATGCCGAAATTGTAACTTTTTTCCACACTTTATTCAAAAGTAAAATTTTGGTTCGGAAGTTAAGTCGGAAAACCGTCATAATACATAGCTCCTTAAAATTAATTATGATAACCAAATGTTACTTTAACTGATAAACAATAGTGCGGAGTCCATAGCTAACATGGTAAAAATATTTATTCTTATCTGTAGAAGCCGTATATCTTAGCCGTATACCAGCGCGCTTGAAAAACAATTTTACTTCGAAACTTTGACTCCGATTACTATCATTTTCATCGGGTTAGCTTAGAAGTATATGAATTTTAATTTTTATTCCAAAACATACTTCTTCTTTTATTAGTTCCTATTTGACCTGGGTTTGAACTGGGTTTGAGCGCCGTTCCAGCCAAACCAAAAAACATGTTTCTATAAACTTCTCATAATATTTGCACTAACCGCTCGAAGTCGGCTTAAAACTTGCTGCGCCGATTAGTTGTCGAATGATTCAAGACGGACTGCACGAAAGCAAGAAGTTGCTCGATAAAGCAACTAGCAGAGATAAAATTGAAGCGGTAGTGCGTTATGGTTTGAGTGGATTATGGCTTAAGGAATGCAAGAAAATACAAGTTAGCTCCCTAACACTTTTTGTAACGATCAGTATAACTGTATAATACGTAGCTCTTCGGATTTTCTAAATTCCTGAAATTGTTTCGTAGAAAACAACGCAAAACCTCGGTCGACAGGAGATTACTTTTAACCTGTGAAAACGATTCAGCAACTTTAGACTATTTAATCTATCGATTAGAGAAAATAGCAAATACATGTCTATACTTATGAAACAGGTTGTAATTAATAATATATACATATGTATTTTTGTATATTCCTACATATGTATATTCAAGCGCAGAAGAATAAATTTACATATTAATTAAAAATCGTCTTTGCTAGGCTTATGGCTAAATTAAGTGCTAGTTTAAGTCTATCTCGCCTATGTCAAATTCTGCGTGCTAAAATTAAGTAAAAATTGTTGTTGCATTAGTTTTATTTGGGTAATGGTAACACAAACACATGTACCCATTGTTAGACCCATAAACAAATGAGCGCACGAGTATAGTCCTATAAATAGAAATCAGGCAGGAGTTAGAAAGAAAAAAGATTACCAAAATCAAGTCGGACCAGAATTTTACACACAACGAGGGCTTATAATGAGTTACATTTTAAGAATGTTAGATCAAATGTTGTTTGTATGTATAGATAACCTGATTTATGCACGTACGCATTTGGGCCCTCTTTGACCCTTACTGCTGCTACAATATTAGAAGAACTTGTAAATTCTTTTCGATCCTTTCCAGATTAGCGCGTGCAAAGTTTTAAGTTAATAACTTTATGTAAATTTAATAGTTATGTATTGTATACATACATACATATGTATAAGTATACTAAATTGGGAATTCGGGGTGGCTAGATCGAGCAGCTTTCACACATCTTGACGTTTGTCCAGAATTTTTAAAAATAGAATAAAAAAAAATAATAAATAATAAAAAAAGAGGCGGCTACGATCAAAATTTCAGCCTGATTTTCGAAAAATGGAAAAAGAGCAATATCGGTAGTTAGTTCGATTCTTGTATTTGGAAGGATAAACGTGATGTGAAATCAAAGAGCGTTTAAATGTTATATACGATAACCCCTCCCCTTCGATAGCTACCGACAAAAATTGCTTTCACGATTTCAACGTGGTCACACGCCTGCTTTTGGTGAGCACCGTCCTGGTGCCCGAAAACGGCTACCGGAGGATAACGGTATACCTGAGACAGTGGGCATCTTAAAAAACCGCGTGGATTATATCCTGCACGAGATATTAGCAAGAGAAAGCTGTTGGGGCGATGGATGCCGCCTTTGCTCACCGCCGACAACAAGTGCAATCGTGAGATCATTTTGCAGCAATGTCGGTGTTTAAGCTCAGTCCGAAGGGGCTTCTATGGATCTATTGGTGTACACCAGAAACCAAGGAACAGTCGAAACAGTGGACTTCATCTGGCGAACCTGCTCCGAAGAAGGCGAAGACTCTCATATCGGCCGGAAAAGTGATGGACACCGTTTTCTGAGATGCAAACGGTATGATCCACATCGACTACCTGAAGAAGGGGAGAACAGTCACAGGGCTCTACTATGTCGAATTTTTGGGCCGATTTGACGCCAAATTGCAATAAAAGCGGACCCATTTGATGAAGGAAAAGTGCTCTACCATCATGGCAATGCACCGGCTCACACCTCCGCCATCGTCATGGTTAAATTGGTCGCATTAGATTACGAACTGCTGTCACCCCAACCGTACTCTTAAAATTTCTTTGTTTCCAAACTTGAAAAAATCACTCTCCGGGCTGAAATTTTAGTCGAATGCGGAGACTATCGTCGCCACGGAGGCCCACTTTGCAGACCTCCAGAAAACGTATATCTGAGACAGGTTAAAGAAGTTGCACCATCGCTGTATATTCGGCCAAGTGCTGCAATCATAACAAAATTCTCCAAAACAAGTTGCGAATGCTTTATTCTATATATTCTTGCCACATGCTGCACAGTGTTTAGTAAAGTTTTCACATTTAAAATGGGTAACTGACACATTTAAAAACAGGTATACGGCAGCCGCTGCAATTTTTGGACCAGGACGCCACCGACTAAACATTTTAAATACTTCTCTTGCACTCTCTTACTAATTTTCATCCCCATAATTGAAATGTTTTGCAACAATCATTGTCTAAACATGAAATTTGCTTTCGAACACAACAACTACCACCAACTCTTTCACTTCAACATATTACTATTTGTAAGCTTTATATGAAAACAAACGAAAATGCAACAAGTTGACACTTTGCTTTTGCAACTACATTTGTATTCCTATTTTAATTAATATTTGTATGCCTGTGGGTTCATTGCTACATTTTTTTGTACGCTGCAGTGCGCGGAGTCAAGTTGTTGCCGCAATCCCAAAACTCGAAATAGAAATTTCATAGAAAATAGCTGACAAGCAGCGGAGCGATCGAGCATTACATAAGCCAGCAATGCAGTGGAGCATGCGCCGTTGCAACGTTTGCAATCGAATGCAATTGCGTTTGATTACCGAATGCATACATACCTATGCATATAATGTATATCTATGTATGTATATATAAATGTATTTTGTTTGCAAGCGGTATAAATTCGTAAACGAGGTCCTGTGCAAATAGTGTTGCATAAGCAAATGCATTAGAAAATAATGTTGTTAATAATTTTTCTGCACTTAGTACATACATACATACATACAAACATGCATATGTCACATACTACGCATTATGATAACAGCGCTAATGACACAACGAAATTTTTTTAACGCATTTTGTAAGTGATTTTCTTATTTGTGTTCACTAATTATAATTTTAATGATTTTTTTTTTACATATTTTTCTAAGTATTTCAAATGATTTTGAGATGTTCATTAGATGCTACTGCCGTCAACTCAGCACATTTATTAATTAAATAATTGCATATACTAAAACTCACACACTTTTTAATTCATTAAAAAGTTTAAAAAATATTTTGCTAAAAATTTTATTTTTTTTAATATAGTTTTTTTTATCTTCATTATCAATTTTTTTTTTTTACTATTTCTATTAATGCACCAATATTTATTATAAAATACGTATTAAATAAATTTTTGTTTTTGTTGTCTTTTCCAACTTTTGCTCACTTTTACATACCTCTATTATTATTTTTTCCAAACTAAAATCGCCAGCGAATTGAAAAAATATTCAATTAACTTAACTGACAAAAGCTCACTAGACTTCGTTCGGTCGGTTGGTTGGTCGGTCGGTCGGCTACACGCACTTTGCATATAAGTTTTTTCAACAATCTGCAAGTAACTATCCGAATTAAGCGTATTTGTTTGAATTAAAATCAACGAAACGTCTGTGTCGCCCGACTGCCAGGTGCGGAATGAATCGCGACTGCTGCGCAAACGCTCTGATGGCACAAAACTCCCGCAGCGGCAAGTCACCATAGCAAAGAAAATTGCTTGACAGCATTCAAAATAATTACGATTGTTCATATGTATGTATGTATGTATTTATGTATGTATGTATGTATATGGGCATTACAAGTAACCAAGCATCTTAAGAAAAGAGCCCCAGCTAACAACAACAAGCCCTAACGTCCACACTTCGACATAATTTTACTCACATACAACTGAATATACCACATATCCAAATGTGTAGGTATGTGCATATGTGTAACGTAAATCCCCCAAAGCGTTACAATTTGAAAGCTTTCTGCTGAAAATATTTCCTTGTAGGCGTGTCTGGCAGATAAGGCAAAATTGCTTTCGTATCCTTTACAGTTTTTTTTTTTGGAAATCAGATTTACATTGATCCATACGGATATTAATTGTTGAGTTGAAAATTCAAAAGTGGTGGAGCCACACAGAATTTGTCGAAGGGGGTGTTTTGAAAATTGTATGCGAAAGCTCAAAGGCGAGATATAAGATGACTAGAGGCTAGTGGTTTGATGTGTATTAGATGAGTACTGCACCAGGCAGAGGTCAAATAATCATTTGTAAGTGGTTTTTTAAGTTCAGTACAGACCATACAAGACCGAAGACGCTGAACGCAGTGGACATCCAAAAGGGCTGTCGAATGAATATTTTCAGGTGTTGGTATATTATATATTGGTACAGTGACAACCGTAAGGTCAAAGGTGCTTGAGAACATATTGGCCGATATATTCTGCGTAAGGACTAGTAGAACGAAAAACACTATGTTAAGTATAGATATATGGAGGCTAAATAAAGTACTGCACCAACTTGATCAATTTTTACAACATTTAAAATTTTGTTATATGGAAAGTAGGCGTGGTTGTAGTTCGATTAGGCCTATTTTCACACTCTAACATAAAGATATCAAAAGTAATGCCATGCACCATTTGCTGAAATTGGTTTAGTAGTTTCTGAGATATGGAATTTCATCTAAAAATGGGCGTGCCCTTTGTCTATTTTATATACCGACACACATGTTCCCCTAATATACCACCTTTCCTGCAAAATTTAGTGCTTCTTACTTATTTCTTTAACGAGTTAACTCACTTTTAGTTGTTTTCCTACATAACATTTGTATGGGGTCTGGTTGTCGTTATTATCCGATTTCACTCATTTCCACGCTGTCTTAAGAAATGCTAGAAAGAAATGTTCCCACTAAGTTTAAGGGATATTGCTTTAGTAATTTGTGAGATATGAATATAAAGCCTATCAAAGGGCAGGACTACACCCACTTTTCAAAATTCACAGATGCCCCTCTCTGTGTCTCTTTGTACCAAAATACATTTTCGTAGCTCAATTTGTGACTTAGTTATAGCACTTAGCAATTTTTAGCTTAACGGCACTTTGTGAGTATGGAAATGGTCCAAGTGAATGCCAAGGAACACGTGTACCAAGTTTCATCAAGAAGAAGAAGATAATGCAATTTTTACTCAAGTTATCAGTTTCACGAACAGACGAACGTTTAGACAGATATCCGGAATTCAACTCCTCTCGTCATCCCGATCATTTTTGTATAACTCTATATCTAATTCGATTAGTTTTAGGTGTTACAAACAACTGTTAGTAGTTTAAAAAGTGAGTACAGAATCGGGTCTATGTACCCACCTACCTTGAGCAATTCCTGATGGAGCGTCTGAAAATATATTTGAAAACATTACGGATTAGGATCTGTCATACAGATATGAAAAGAAGGTTGCAAATCAAGCAAATCTTGTTTGTGAATGAGCCACGAGAGACAAATTTTGTTAAACGCTTGAGAGTTGAGTTGAAGTCGAATATATAAGAGATATAAGAAATAAACTCAAGTAAATTTGTAACAGTCGATCTTCCTTTACGAAACCCATGCTGGGAGTCTGAAATATTAGACGAGACGGAATGTGTTAACTGCTACAAATAAAACTTAAGAAAACTCGAAGGGATCTACCCAGTGTAAATCATTCTTTGAAGATATTAACCGGCTCATGCGGTTCAAAAAGTCTAAACACTTCGAACTTATGCCAGCTTAAAATTTATAGGTCTACTCATATACACGCTTATTAATATTTTCTAAACATTCGTGTTCACACTACATTCGGTCCTACGTAACTGGAATCAAAATAATCTAGTAGTTTTCTGGCCAAGGGCTATTACAAAACAAAAGCAATTTATTTTTTCAAATTTCCAAATATCCATTCAAATCTATGTAGGAAAATATCGTTGTGCAATTTAATAATGCAATTTAATAATAAAAAAATAATAATAATAATAAATTGGCAGCTTTGGTTGTATGGAATAATTATTTGGCGTAGCAATCATTTGAAGTATACATTAGCGAAAATTTTAGTACATACATATTATATGGTAAATAAAAATATTGAAGTACATATAACATACGTGTGTTTAAAAAATAGCGGGAATTTTCGTTTTTTGAAAAAAGATTTATTCATTCGTCTACACTAATGTTGCCGGCTTCAAAATAGTCTCCATTCGAATTTATGCACTTGAATTGAGCAAAAGTGAGCAAAAGACGCAAATTGCTTTTCCACAAATCCGGGCGTTTTTTCTGGATTGCTTCACGCACACGGCGTTGAACTTGTAGGTGGTACCCTTTATTGACCGTTTGACCTTGAGGCGAGAATTCATGATGCACTATGCCATTAAAGTCGAAGAACATTCCCGTTATTTTTGCACACACCACACAGCACACCACGTATTAGCGAATATATATAAGAATACGTACATTTCCTTAACATATATTGCATATAAAATGCAAAAAAAGAACAAATATGTTAAACTTAAACTTATTATAAGCAAACTTTATATTCGTCTTAGTTCTCCTCGATGATATTAAGCAAGACTGCCTCATCCATATCAACGGCATTATTAGAGTCCTCCTTTTAAAAAAAAAAAAAAAAAACAAAACATTACATATAAATATAAAATTTCGAAGTACTCAGTGTCAGTTAATTACTTCAAAGCCAAAACATTCATCTACATCCATTTTGGCAGTGTGTGCATCACTTTTCGAATCTAAAATGAAAACATATGAAAACTTACTGTAGGCGATTTAAATTTAAATTATTTTATAACGCAGTAATACCTTTAATGTTGTCTAAATCCGTTAAAACAACACAAGCATCGTCATCGTCATCGTCATCATCCAATTCATCGTCAGTTTGTAGAACTTTTACCACCATATAGCCAGGCAAACCACTCACGTCATCGTCTGCGCTGTTATCATCCTCTGCGCTGTTATCATCTCCATTTTCTTCACTTTCTACTTTAACTTCCATCTTTTTTCCTTTGCCTTTATCCTTAGCTCTCGTTGGTGCTGCTGTATTTTTACTAAGTACACTAGCTTTGCTGGTGGTTGGCTCAACCGTTTCTATAGTGAAATCGTTTTCACTGTCTTCGACTTCTTCTATAACTTCAAATACTTCGAAGTTTTCACCATTAGTCGTTTCATCGTCGTCCTCGTCGCTAATATATGGATCTACAATATCGAATAAATTCTCGTCGTCGAGTTTGCCAATCCTATCGGATTTTGATTCTTTATCTGCAGCGTCGTGCAATTTCATGTGCCGCACCAAATTGCCCTTGTGCGCGAATGCTCTTTTGCAATACGGGCAAGTATGCGTCTTTTTGAGCTTTGGTGGTGGTGTATAATTTTCATTGTGATAAAGATTTGAATGTCGACTGAGTAGTTGTTTTTGTCGAAACGATTGTCCACATTCATCACACTTAAACGGCTTCACATCGCTGTGGATTTGCTTGTGCATCTCCAGATTTCGCATGGAAATCGATTTGTAATTACACTGATCGCAACTATTGCATTCAAAATTGAAAATTATTAACGATTCTTATAACTTTTATAATTTGCTTTGAAAAGTTTGTTTACTTACCTATAACAACGTTCGCCTTCGTGCGTTTTGACATGCATCTTATAGCTATACCGATCGGGTAATTCCTTGCCGCATCTTGTGCATGGTATGGGATGATCCGAATAATGTAGCTTTTGTACGTGTATCCGCAGATCCGATTTGCGGCTGCAAGTCGTAGGACATAATGCACATTGGAAGACTGGTTTGTCATCCACACTATGTATAAGTTTGTGTGACTTCAATGAGTTTGATTGCGTAAAGCGCGATTTACAAATATCACATTCATATGGCTTTTCGCCAGTGTGTGTGCGCAAATGTCGTTTTAATTTAAAGCTATCCGGTGAAGCGTAGGTGCAATGTGGGCACTGATATGGACGTTCGCCTGTGTGAGCGCGCATATGCCGCTGCAACTTACTCAATTCAACGGTAGCGTAGTCACATTCAGTGCACTTGTGACGTTTCTCATGCGTGTGTTTATACCGTATATGCCTTGCCAAATCTCCGGGTGTTGTGAAACGGCTTTCGCATGACGAGCAACCATGTGGTCTCCTACCGAGATGTACATTAATATGATTTTGTAATGTGTGATTGGTCTTGAAACCCCGATCGCATACGGAACAAATGAAAGGACGATCGTCTGAATGTCTCTTCATATGACGGGATAACAGAAATCGTTTATCGGCTTGATAATCACAATGCGGACATGAATATTGCATTGTACCAGCAGAAGAATCTTTATTTTTTACAGGGAACACTTTCAATAGCGACAACTGTTCGCCTTCTTCTTCTTGAGATCCACTTTGCTCTTCCAGTTCATCGAATTCATACATTTCATCAATCGGTGTTGGATCGTCGGCAATTTGTTCGTTTTCTGATTTAATATTATCATCGTTAATGTAAACCATATATTTCTCTTTTGCAGAGTTAGCTGAACTGCCGCTAACTGAAGTACTGCTTTTATTTTCTAAATCAAAGTTTGCACAATTATTATCGTGGAATATTTTCGTGAAAAAATAACTCACCCTTTCGTTTGGTTTGAATTCCCATTGATGGCTTTACTTTTCTTTTGTTACTGCTCGGCACGTCATCCGACTTGCTGGATGTTAATGTTAAAAACAAATTTCCACTTTCATCCAAGTAGTATTTCTTATCCCCATTTTCTTTAATATCATCATCTTGAGAAAGTTTTACTGATTCCTCATCATCACCACCTAAATCATCAGTTAAGCAAAGCGTTACTTCCTCAATTTCCTTATTTATTGAGTGTATTATGGTATCCAAATCTTGGCCGTCTGAATCTTCATCAATGGAGGCAGACATCCTTCAATTAATGACGATCTTGATTGTTTTCAAAAACTTTCTTCACAGAGGTCGCCCGGAGTTTGGCGCGATGTTAAGTACTCTTATAGACTTTGAGCCGATTTTTCAAGCGACACACAGCGGTCAACAGCAAAGTTCCACACAACGAGCTTGCCTTCGGTAGATGGTCGGGATGTCTTCCTTTTATTGATTTATATGAAGATTCCGATGTGTAATTGACAGCTAGTCACATAAATACTGGTGCGCGATATTTTATATTTTACACAGATGTTAATTCATATGAAAAATAGATGTTTCATTTTGGCCGTCAGAGGATAAATAAGTTTTCTATTCGCTTTGACAGCTGTACTTAAGTTTCAATAAAAGATGGCGTACGAACAGTACACGGTTGCATGTGGTGACAATTAAATTGCTGATATTATTTAGTCTAGCCGCTATCTAGACCTAGATGTTTCTGTATCTGTTAATATATTAGTAATAACGATTTCAATATTAATTAATAACAAAGCTTTCAAAATTTTTTATATTTTTTGTCGCATTTTCTGAAAATTTTCCAAAGAAGTTAATGACGTTCTCTTCCAATATTTATAATTTTGTAATAGAAAATTTGTAGGCAACAACTCTGACATCTCTGACAACCCTGACTCAATCGAAAGTACCCAGTATATATGGATGTGTGTGTGAAAAACAAAGCAGCCGCATTCCGAATTTTTGCAACACCCGGCCGTTTTCCGTTTTTCCCGCGCGTGTAGACTTAACGTTGAAATTTAGAAATACCTAAATTGCAGTCTGCAGAGACCGCCGCAAGAAATAGTTTGTGATTTTAAAAAGTTAGCGTGACATAAAATATCAATAAACCGCTCCAATATATCATATAACCATTTAACAAAAGTATCAGATTCGTTGCCGTGTCAACTTCGGTTTTCTTTTATTGCGAAAGAGGTAAAAATTGTAAGTAGCTTAGTTAGAGTGTGCATACATGCTGTTTTATCTTCAAGTGATAGTTTTTTGATCGTGTCTAACCTTTAATGTGTTTTAACTCTGTTTCAGTAAAGTATTAATCCGAGATTGGATTTGTAAAGACTACAAGGCCATAATAAATATATTACATATATTGTATTGTATTGCAAAAATAAATAGATAACCCATAAAAATGCCGCGAATCGCAGTACGTAGAAAGGCCTCAACACCAATCGGCAATAATAACAATGAAGAATTAGATGTTCCGAAACGTAAAATTCAGCGTACCGCTTACCAATTGCCATTACCTGAGAGACCAAACGTGGTAGGACGTGCTTTAGTGTGTGGACAGGGAGATATGGGCCAGTTAGGCCTAGGCGATGATGAGTCAAAATTCGAACGCAAAAGACCGGCTCTGGTGGACTCTATAGAAAATGTAGTTGATGTTCGAGCTGGTGGCATGCATAATCTTGTATTGACACTCGATGGCACTGTTTACTCCTTCGGTTGTAACGACGAAGGTGCATTGGGACGTGATAGCAGTGAAGATGGTTCAGAATTTGAACCTCACCGTATTGAACTACCAGGAAAAGTGTTGAAAATATCAACGGGTGATTCACATTCGGCAAGCTTGTTAGAAGATGGACGTGTTTTTGCATGGGGTTCTTTCCGCGACTCGCATGGAAATATGGGTCTGACGTTAGAAGGAAATAAAAGACTTCCAATTAATGTTTTACCTGACGTAATATGCTGCGACATTGCTTCCGGTGCCGACCACTTAGTTATACTGACATGCAGCGGAAAGGTATTCACAGTAGGCTGTGCTGAACAAGGTCAATTGGGACGGGTGTCTTTGCGGTCGGCGACTGGAGAAAGTGAGTATTGGTATTGGCATTGATAGTGCTCTGACATTAAAGATCAGTTTCAATGTGTCCAATGTAACTTAAAATGAAATATTTTATAGGTCGTCGTGGCAAAACAGAGTTGCTTCGTCCAGGTGAAGTCGTAATCAAACGAGGTAAACCCGTCGAAGGTATTTGGGCCACCAATTACTGTACATTTTTGCGCGAGTCACAGACGGGTAAAATTTGGGCTTTCGGTCTGAACAATTACAAGCAACTGGCGTATGCCAAAGATCTTGCAACTATTATAAATCCAGTAGATACAAAATTCGAGAACGTTAAGCAAATTGCGGGTGGTCAGCATCACACACTTGTACTTAAAAATGATGGTTCTTGCTATGCCGTTGGACGCAGTGACTACGGTCGACTTGGCCTGGGTACCTTAAATGGTGATATCACAGAACTGCAATCAATCAAAGGATTGTCTGATAAATTCGTAGTTTGTGTGTCATGCGGTGAAGCGCAATCATTTGCGCTAACCGATGACGGTGAACTGTTTTCATGGGGCATGGGTTCAAATTACCAATTGGGTACGGGCTCTGATGATGACGCATTGGAACCGGTACAAATTATTAGCAAACAAACTGAAGGCAAACGTATCATACGTGTATCCAGTGGAGGTCAACATAGTATATTTTTGGTTGAAAACGAAGTGCAACCAGCTAAAGCAGATAAAATTGGCAAAGCAACGCTTACAAAGAAAGCATCATCAGTGGTAGCTGTTAAAGAGAAAGAAACTAAACAAAAATATACCATAGAGGAACATCAAACAGCAGATTCTACAGAAGATATTGAAACAAATGGTGACGTTAAAATGGAGGAAGCGAACGCCGAAAATACTAAGGAGGTGGAGCAAAAGGAGACCGCCGCAAGGAATGAAATTGGGAAAGGTGTTGCAAAACGTGGTCGTAAAAAGAAATAAGAATTTATTAAAAGAGACTCCCAAGAATACAAATCATTAATAAGTAATGTGTTTCTTGTATATTTTTTGTTTAATTATTAATATTCCGTCTGTTGACTGTTAATAAAATAGAACGTAAATTAATTAGTTATTGACTAGAGCGCACATACATAAAAGCTAGTGTGCGACTCCACATTATTGTTTTTAAATTGGTATATAAATTGATTGATTTTCTTTAAAATTATGCAAATGAACATAATATATTTCGAAGAACAATCTACACTTTTTGTACTACACGTGCATTTCATATGTAGTTCATTTAGGGTTCTTAATAAAGCATGAATAAAATAAAATGAGTAATTAGGATATCTGTTTCTCATTATTTGTAAAGATTGCATTTAAATAAGCTTATCTGTTTCCCTTTACGCTTTATATGGCTTATAATAATGCCTGTTTATCTCGACAGATGGGGAATTTTGCAATATAAACCCCCAATTAACACACATATGTGTACATATGTTATAATGCAAAGTGGTGTGACAAGTTCGTTTTTATGCAAAATGTTCATATTTATATGTATTAAAAATTTTGTATATATTGGCATCTTGTATGTACAATGTTTTGTATAGTTGATAAATAGTCAATATTGTGAGTAATACCAGCAGTTAATATGTATATATATATATATATATATATTTGAACGTGTGTATATAAAATTGGCTGCCTGTATATTGGTTTTTCCATTAATAGATATAAATAATGAAATAGCAATCCTATGCGTTGTTTGGAAGTGAGAACGCACGTTAGTACACCTTAAACATGAAACTAAGTTCTTAATTAGCCTATTGTCTGGGGACATGAAATAATCTTAAGAACTTTATAAATTTAATATAGTTTAATTGAAAATATTTGTGCATGATTTCGCTCCACTTTATATTAAAATGCAAAAGACCTAACCCTCGATGACTTTTCTGTTCGTTGCACAACACTAAATACATACATATGTAATATTTACATACGCTTGTAGGTATCGCATACATTTGACGGCATTTATGAAATCTTTCCAAGTTCTACACTTGCATAGACATATTTATATTGCCGTGTAATTATTCAAGTTAGTGCATTATATAGAAATATAATAAAAAAAATAAATAAAAAATCTTGAACTCGTTCATTACATCAATTTGTTGGCCAACTTCTGTGTGCTTGTGATTGTGTTCGCATATGTACCTCAATGGTTGTTGATGGAGGCGTTATTGGTGGCGCTAAAGCGGTAATTGTTGTCCTCGACTCGGAGCAGCAATAGAACGAGATGAATATAATACAGAAGAGCATCGAAATTGTAATTATGATACGCGCGAATTTACGTGCAAATGCGATTAGACCAAGCAGGTAGCCACCACCAGCCACACCGCCCTTATCAAAAACAGCTTCGTCGTAATCCATGGCATCGCCATCGATGACAAAATCACTGCAGTCAATGTCGCCATCAGCAGCTGCACTGCAGTCGCAAGCAGTCGTCTGCTCGCCACTACTACCATGAACTCGTCTACGTAGCTTCTCCGCGGCAGTGGGTATCAGTACGTGCTGCTTGGTCAAATTGCATTTTGTAAGTAAATATTATTGGTTTCGGCTTTGACAAGTGACTGAAGCACTACATTCCTCATCACCGACGCAGCCGGGCAGGTGATTTAGTTGTGTCTTCAGTAGATAAACAACCGCTACACAGAGTCCCAGTAAAAACACGAGCGTAATACATTGTAGAATTTGTGTAAATCTCAATTGGCTCTCCAGAAGTTTAGTTTGTGTTGACAGCTGTTAAGAAAAGAGATACATGTTATTAGTATAAATGTGCGAAAGTATTTTTATATATCCAGATTTCCAATTTCGATTTTGAAAAAGCCAATCAAAATTCTACTCACATCCGAAGTGTTGGTACTCTTTGTAGAAGAAACCCCTTCTTCTGGACCACCATTGTAAGCTGTAGTTTTTCCACAGGCGCAAATACCGGGAGTACTTGCTGCACTTGCACTGCTTCTGTAGTTGCAGGTTAGGCGATGTTGCTCCACATCATTGCCATTTTGAGGTTTCATTTTCCATGCTTCACTCATACTTTGCTGTGATGGCTCTATACCCACAGGTGCTGGCATACACATTACGAGAAATTTGTCCTTCGGTGACTCACCCAAATGATATTCCTGCTTCAACATAATGTTTACCGAAACCGTCTCAGACGGTGCTAAATAGCCACAACGTGGACGTACTCGAAATTTTTCTGGTGAAGTTGTTTGAATCTAAATGTACATATGCATAAGTGTATATATAATTAATGAGGATTATTTCGTCAATGGAAAAGAAATTTACCTTATAAGTTATAGCCTGCTTTCCGATGCATGTGAGTTCTATTATGCTCTCGCTATTTTCGCTCCGATTGAAGTATATATTATCGTTTGGAGAAATTCGCAGCATTGTACCTAAATGTTGAGAATTTTTGTTGAATTTTAATTAATGAAGAATTTTGAAATTGTATATTCAATTTTGACAAATTTTTTTATATTTTTTTGTTTGTTTGAAGTTACAGGCAATAGTCTATTGTTCAAATGTAAGTGTAACTTTTGCTCTAAGCATAATACCTTAACTATTTCCTTAAATTACATAAGCATTTAATAACAAAACATATACAGTTGAAAAGAAATTAATTAATTAATAAGTTAAACAGAATTAATACTTTACATACTACAAATATATTAATACTTTTAACAAACATTTTAGTTAACTTACTCATTGGGTCCAAGGTTTGGTAGCCTCGCTCGCATTCAGGCATTTCAGATCCCGCGTACATCCGGTTGTTGTTGGCAAAATGTACCTGAAGAAAACAATTTATTAAAAATGTTAAATAAATTTGTTTAATCATTTAATCATAATTTAGGTAGTTGTTGGAAATATTGCAGTATTTTTCCATTCGATAATATAAAAAGTACTTGGTCAACCATATTAACTTTCCATTACCCACCACAACTCTCGGCGAATGAATGCTGAAAGATTGACAATTTACTAACGAATTGAGTCCAATTCAGTGCATAAAACATATATATGTGTATAATATTGTACGTTGTAACACTTTCTAAAGGACTTTGCTTGAGCATCAAAACAGAGGAAAGACTCGTAAATCGCATATACAAATGTTTTTATCTATAAACTTGTGCACTGTCACTCTCTAGTCTTTTTAGTTCAATTTCAATGAACCCTTCATTGTGTTAAGAGCTCTCAAACGCTTCGATTAAATGCTTACACTTTCTATTTTTGTATTAGGCATAGCATGAATTTTAGTTTTTTTAAAAGTTTAATGCATTCGCATTAATGGACACACCTATACTCAACACAGAAACGGCTATATCTGGTCTCCCTGCAAGGAAATACATGCAAGTATATTTTTCTCCGTCAACAATTATATTAATAATTTCGCAAAATGATTTATTGGGCAAAAAATTTCATCAACGTCATATCATAGTACAGGTTATGTGTATATATAGACGATCTAATAAAATAGTTGGTTCTATGTAACCGGAACGTTCATATATTTATATCCGATTAGGAACTTCCGTCAAAATAACATTCCCCTAAACTAAAGGAGTGTACTTTAGAAAGCGTTAGTTACAAAACATACATTAAAGGAAATGTAGGTAGAAAGAGCACATATATATATCTCAATAAATCAACTATTAATAATAGTACCGTTCCCTTCCATTCATTTTCTTCGTTGCCAAAAATCCAAAACGGCTGGAAATAGCTTGTGCTTTTATTATTATTTTTTCTATTCTTGTTGCTAATAAAATGTATGTTGGTAATATCACAGCGAGAGGAGGCCATACTTGGAAGTGAAATCATTATTAAAAATGCTTTTTACTATTGTAGTTTATTTACGAAAATATCTTTTGTTCTTATTTATATTTCTGAATATTTTTTTTTTGTAAATTTTGACTAAAAATATACGCAAAAATTTTGAAATTTTCGAAACGGTTGGAAATTTTAAAAGAAACAAAGAAAAGTATCTTATCTATTATTTTTTCATAAACATTGAAAATGCTTTATTGACATTTTCTTTAGATTTAATTTCCTACAAATGGGAAGCTGCACTTGGTCACCTTATTGAATTTTCTATGCATTGGTGAATTGGTTTTAAACATATTTATTCATAAATACATATTTCATTCAAGCCTGTTTATAAAAAAGAGAACGTTTATTACAAGAAATACGTGTTTATTTTAGTATTTAGGATATTTTTGGTTTTTACGCACCGGTATTAAAATAAAATTCAATAAACCTTCTGCTAAATTTAAGAAGGCAGCACTGCGAAACGCTTTTAAATGCAATAGCAATATTTATTTTCTACATATATTTGTCTGATTAATTTTAAAATTGTTTGATTGTCGTGAACTTTCACTATTTAACTTTTAATTACAAATTACTTAACATACACATTTTTGTAAAAATGACAAATTATTACACCAAAAAATACAACAATACGCCAAGAAAAATTTGCAGCTCTAGTATTCACCTCGATAGCTGTGGTAAGTAAATGACAGCTGTTCCTAATCGAATTATAGACGGAATGCCAGGTGGGTGAAAGGAATTCGAGTTATTTTATTTAGCTGTACACATAAAAATTTTAACTCCATTGTAAAGCAGTGAGAGGTAGTTAATTTAAAAAATTTACTATAAAAATTTATAGAGATTTTGACTGCAAATTTTTGTGTA
This sequence comes from Bactrocera minax, assembly GCA_021498325.1. NCBI lineage: Eukaryota > Metazoa > Arthropoda > Insecta > Diptera > Tephritidae > Bactrocera > Bactrocera minax. Next base: position 9,084,317 of record JAKEEE010000001.1, read on the forward strand.
GCATATTTTTAAAAATTCATTTGTCAAACTTTTTCATATCAGCTGTTTCCAATTCCTTAACTTCGTTTCGTTGCCTAGCCGTAATATGAGATTAGAGCACACGCTCTTTTAGAGATATGTGGTTTATGTTGTTGTTGTCGCAGCATAAAACTTTTCTCAATTAGTTTTTAGAGAGTTCTTTAAAGCAGATATAAATAGATGTACAACTCTTATGTCACTGGAAGTTGAGAGAGTAAATCACCTACCTGACTTCGACAGTTTACTGGATCGGTTAGATTAGACGTTTATCAGTCAGAATGACTAGAACAACCAGATTGGAATCCCGCAAAAAAAAAGTTTCAATAGTGACATTTGTAACCGCCGTGCAAGATCACAAATAAGAACAACCGGTTCTGCGGTATCGGAATTGACCCGGATTTTTTTCTTCGAATAAGGTCTGTTATTTCGAGGAACTAACCCTGTTTGCATCGGTTCTAGATATTCGCTACAATAACAACCAATTCCCACAATAGCCGGTTATTATGACGATCAGGAGACATAGGTTAGAAGCAATGACTTAGGGTGCATGTTTTTTAATTTACTAAATGATTGGACAATTTGTACAAAATTCTGAATTATATGTTCTTGTAATTTTATTATTCTTATGATTTATGCATATAAATATACGTAAATATATATATAACTATATATGAGAACGTAGATATGTATTTAAATAATTATATCCATATGTACATGAGCACTCAAGGTCAGCATATTTAAGCCTTACTTATTGGTAATCTAAAAAATAAGCATATATGTGATCACATACTCTGGGCATCTTGATAGAATATTAATTTTTTGTCGTTTCTCGTTTCCGTATTCTATACACTCCGCTTGGATTATTCGCACAACAGTTGGTTGTCTGCTATTACTCTTACGTTTATTGACGTCAGATACTCCACTGTATGTGCTTTGATTGAAGGAAGTACACTTTGTTTAGAAGGATTCTAATAATTTCAATATTTGTTATCACTCCGCAAATGAAACCGATCGCGTTTTCCAGCTACTAACACACACTTTATGTTTTTCTTTTTTTAAACAAGTTATTGATATTATTTAATAAAGGCGATTAAATCACAAGATTATTACTTTTTTTACTCAAAACTCGCGTTAACGCTCTAAGCCATACATTTATTTAAAAAATAATTTTACAAAATCAAAAAAAAAAAAACATGCATTGACACATAAATACTAAGGCACAAATGAACCACTCATAAAGAATGAATGAAAGCGGTGCGGCAACCGAGAATCAACTGAAAACAACCGACAAACGGCATCCAGAGCGGTGGCATTAGCGTAGCCAGTGGCCAACATGTTGAGTAAATACTAGATACCTACATATATATTTATAAATACAATTTGTATACAATAGTCCACTGATGTATATTAACACACACACATGCATGCATACATGCATTGACATACCTATGTAAAAATGAAGCAATAAAAATAAAAGACAAGTAGCTTCAAATGCCAAAACAACAACTAAACCACCAGCAGCAATACGCGCACCAACAATACTAAACACTTCAGTAGAATTAATGCCAGTAACAAGAACAATGCAGATGTCATAATGTCTGTGTACACATAGAACCAATATAGCCTAGCAGATAAATCGACTCGTGCATCTCCATGCAGCTACAAACTTACTCAGGTAAAGAAATGCAACATCGAGAGCGTCACTTGAATACCGCGACAAATTCAATTAATTAAAATAATTATTCGCATTTTCAAACTCGTAAAGTTTTTTCATGAATGTTCATGTTAAATATATGGGCGGTCCGTTATTCACTTAGTCTCAACGCAACTTGTTTTTGGAAGCAAAATCGCGCAATGAAATCAACGATCGCTTGCATGTTGTATATAGTAACACTTCTTCTTCGATGGATGCCATCAAAATTGGTCTAAAGTGTTTACTACTATTCAGACTATATGTAGATTGAAGATGCGTAAGATAACTGAGATAGTAGTCAACTCAAAAGACCACATGGGTCATATACTGCTTGAAATATTGGGCATGAGAAATCTATCGGCGTAATGGGTGCCGCTTTTTTCACTCTGGACAATAAGCGCAAGAGTGAGACCACTTCACAACAGTGTTTGACGCTGTTTAAACGCAATTCGAAGGAGTTTCTGCGTAGTTTCGTGGCCGTCAACGAAATGTAGAGCCAGTACTATACACTAGAAAACGTCAGGAATAGTCGAAACAGCGGACTTTATTCGTAGAACCTGTTCCGAAGGAGGCGAAGATTGTCCTATCGATCGAAAAGGTTATGATCACCGTTTTCAGGGATTTACAAGGTATAAGGTTTAAGCATATTTCCAACCTTATCATCCCAAATGTTTATATAAATTTTCTTAATTATATTATTCTATTTCATTTTCATATAATAATCATAATCATAATAATACCATACCCCTTTTTAACTAAACTCTGTTGCAAATGTTACCAGAGTTATGTTAAGCTTGCTCTTTAAAATTCTCGACTGGGCTTACTCGCACTCTTGCACATAAAGCTTAAACCAGAAACTTAACACAATCCAAAGCAAACGACGATCAAAATATATACATATGTAAGAGCAATAAAGAATTTCAAACGGAGTGAAAAGCTCACACAAAGAAATAGATGAATAAATGGGAATGATATGGAGGCACATTCTAGGGATTGATATACATATTTACATAGATATTATATACATATATGTACATACATATATACATTTATGCATTCTATTAATCGAATATGCTTGAAAGGGAACTAGAAATTGGCGCGCCGCATAGTTGAACATATATTCTTATATATACATACATGCACACCTATTACTAAATTTTGCAAACACATTGATATTTATACGTAAATATGTACATACATATGCATATGTATAGATTTGTGAGTAAGCGCATATGGACGATAACCAGCTGCTTAGCCAACATTAAATAGCAATTAATTGTAAATTGAAGTTTGAATATTAAAATATTGAATGAGAAATTTACAAATTGTTAAAAAAAGGGCACAATAGAGTAGAATGTATATATATATATATATATACATAATATATAAAATAATCGAGCGAACCTTTTTGCAATTCACCAACTTGTTGTTCCTTTAAGCTTTAATGCGATTGGCTTCGATAAATTTTGAAATTCTTGTAATTTACATTGAGGTTATGTAGATATTTACATACATGTATGTATGTACATAAGGATATGTATTTATCTTTATGCATGGACATACATAAAAATTGGTTAGCATATTTAAAGTATGTTCTAATTTTGTATATGTAATTTTTTAAGTGTAAGAATGCATTTTAGTGGTGGTTCGAAAAGAAGTTAGCGATTCCAAACTAATAGTTTTCCAAAATTGAAATATAAATTTTAAATCACCCTAAGCGTTTTGTTTTAAAGAACTTTACATTCAAATCAAAGCTTTGTTACAGTTTGACTTTACTAAAGTTATCAGAACTTATGAATATCCATGAACAACCTTTTCTTAACAGATATACTACATTCGAAAATTTTGCATTTTTTTATTGAGGAGCGACCTCTATTAGTAAAATACGGTTTGCTTTAAATATCCCTTGAACCATCGAGTGATTGTCATACACTCAGCGAAGGCTCTCAGTGGTCCGTTTTAAGAAAACTTGGAAGGAATTTTTGTTACGTAAATTTTATAGACATAAATCAAAAAAAAACAAAAAACTTAAAAATTGACAAAGGACATCGGAAAATTCAAAGGTTAATGTATAAATATTTTTGAAGTTTCGTGTTTATTATAGCATAAGCTAAATAACAATCTTTGTGCGCCGTTGAAAAAATTGCTCAGATGAAGAACATTTAAGGGGATAGGCCAAGGTTGGAATTTAAAAAAATTGATTACCGTCTCTGCAGAGGTGTTTTTGAAAAAGGCGATTTCCATTTTTCCATTATATTTACTACAACAACTATTAATCCGAATATATTATATATCCGAATAAATGTCTAATAACCTAACCTATTTCTAACTAATCTAACCTATCTAACCTTATTCTCTTCATATGTAATTAATTTGGGAGCAAAACCTTTTTGTACTTTAAAAAAAAAAATTTTGTCAAAAAAGGAAAATTTAAAGAACTTTTCCTTTTTTTCCATTTAAAGTAAGTTTTTAAACTTTTTTTTTTAATTTTAAAGTGAAATATCTATAAGATCTAAATAATCCACAGAAAAGGGAATTTTTTACATACATTTCGAGAAAGTTATACATTTATTTATTTAAAATTTAACTTATTCATTAAATATTCTTCTCGATGTATTTATTGATGTTTCTTCCTTTGTTATTTGATAATAAAAAAATTTTCCCAATCGCGCAATGATCGCGCATAATTCTCGACTTCGTTTAAGAAAGATTTATTTAATACATATTTATATTTACAACAATTTATTTGTATTGCCTCTCTAAGTAAATTATTTGTGAGCTGCAAACATATATAAAAAGCAAATAAATATTTATATAAATGACCTTTATAATTTCCTTGCATACCTATCCGCTGATTAGCAGTTAAATAGAACAATAATCACAGTGCTGCATGTTCCGCAATTATAATTGGAAATAAACAATGCCACAGCAGCTCTAATTGTAAATAATGCCAATTCATTCGAACTACAAAAAGCTCTCATTTCCTACCGAACAGACATTCGCGGCAACAATTACATAAAAGTTCTTTGATAACCCATGTTCCAAATCCTTATCAAACTATCGCTTCCCTCAAAGGTTGAAAGCAAGCTTAGCTGACTAATATATAAATATACTTATGCACTGGACAGAAAAAGTCTGCGTACAAGGTACCAACAAATATAACTCTTTGAAAAAAAGCTTTTATATACATAGATACATGTATGTACTTTTTTAAAATCCAATTTATTTTATATTCATTATATTCTTATATTCTTTATATTCTTTTATATTCCCTTATAGAGTAAGCAAAGCTTAACTATGTCTGCTGTACTCTTTGGGTCATTACCTTGCTGAAAATAGTAGTCACTTCCTAGACCCAATTCTTCCGCGCTTCGCTTCAAAATTCTTTTCAAGATATTAAGGTATGAAATTTCAGTCCATGGTGGACTCTATAAATTCCATTCGGCCCACACCATTAGCAGCCATGCACCCCCATATCATTGCTCCACCACCATCATGGTTCGCAGTAGGGACCAAGTTTTCCTTATCGAGTCCTGTTCCCGTTTTTCGCCACATAATCTTACGCCCCTTGATTCCAAAGACGTAAAACTTGCTCTCATCGGAAAAAATAACCTTCTGCCAAAACTCTCGGGGCTTATTTAAATGCTCTATCGCGAAAGCAATACGCTTTTGGCTATTGACTAGCGATATGAATGACTTCTTGCGTGCGACATGACCATGATACCCAGCTTTTTCGAAATTTTGGGAACGGTGTCAGTGCAAAGGGTATTCTTAAAACTTTCCTTAGCGTTTTGAGCGATTTTGGCCGTCCTGGACGGGCCCGAGATACAAAATCGCAGGTATCTTTGTAGTTAATAATCACTCTTTGTATGGAAGAATGTGTTCTTCTAACAATCCGACCGATTTCATGGTATGTTTTTACTTCTTCGAAGAGTTTAATCATAATTTCCCTTTCAACTTATTTCTTTTCCTTTGGCCGACATTGCATATTATAATATCAATAACGAATTGAATGAAATAAAAATTTTTTAAATTGCTGTTTTCAAGAAAAAAGATAAAATTATAGCTTTCCGACACTTTCAAAATTGGTTATTAGGCGGGCAATTCCCATTTTAGCGCTTGTACGCTGACTTTTTCTGCGCTGCCAAATGAAATTTTTTTGGAAATTTATCGCTAAAACAATGTTGCCTGATTTGAATTACTTTAAATGCTATCAGATTATGCAATAGACTTGCAATAAAGCACATAATGTGATCTTGCTCTGAAATTTCATAGATAAAAGTTATTTTTTAACTAAAGAAAATAAGGCATGAGCGTGTATGCAGACGTGTATGTATGTACGCGCGTGTATGTATGTATACTTAGGTATTTAAGTAGACCTGCAAGCGGCACATGAACCTACAACTACCTCTTCCATCTTCTCGCCAAATCAATCCATTGAAAACTATCTAGATAGCTTTAGTTCAGTGTCAAAAATCAATTAGAAAATGGAAAGGAAAACGACTGCAATGCGTGTTAAAAATAGTAAGTCAACTTTTCGCCGATAACAACAAAAATTATGGATTCCATTGTATATTGCCGATAATTGCCAATCGTTGCGTCGAAATAGAGTCACTATCTGGCTGCGTTTGATAGTCGCTGCTGTCATCCCCGAGATTAGTGGACATTTTGCATTAGGGCTTAGTAGTATTTGCAGTTATGTACCATCCACATATACATACATTACTTCGTGGCACACGATAGAGGCAAGCATGACCTTATTTTGTTTTGAAACTAGCCTCTTAATATATGTGTGTACATATGTACGGCATGCAGCACACAACTACGTATAATACATTGCCCCTTCCGGTTCTTGGTTTTGGCTTATTGTCAATACGCCACACAATCCGATAGCGTTTAGTAAATATTTTGCGTTGATAGTTTTAGGCGCGACCGGTGTACGCACATTCCCAGTTACATATCCACATATATCATACATGGCTTGTAGGAAAAATTGACCTAATTCTGAAATATTACGGATTATATCGGCAGCGTTATAACAGTAGTTTAATTTTGTATCAAACAAAAGGAAATTAAAATGAGGCTTGGTCCTGCTCTTGGGCGGCATATAAAGTTTCATTTTATGGAGCAAAATTTTTGATATATTAACAGGCAAACTGAAAAGTACGTCGTGTTTCAAATAAAGGAACACTTCAAATGATTCAAATAAAGGAACAGTTTTTGGCAAAATTCGATTTTTCCATGCAATTTTCGAACTATCGAAATCATTTTTGAAATATGAAAATTTGATTATTAGCTTCAAAATAGGTCTCAGGCTCGATGATTTCTTTTCAGCGACCATTCTCTTGAATTATTAGTAATGGAAAAGTCGATGGGGCCCAGATCTGGGGAATACAGTGAATGCATATGCAATTGGTAGAAAATTTATGCAAGCTTGCCATATGCTCCATTGTTTTATGATAAGGTGAATCAGTCGAAAGAGAGGTCTCGCTGTATTCACTTTGCGCAGAACTTTTGTGTGCACAAAATACTCATAAGCGATATGTCCAAAACATTGTTTTGATATCTTTAGGGTGTTAGCTATCCCAATTAACCTAATTTTTGATTTTTTTTTTTTAAATACTTTTTCGGATTTTTTGATATATTCGTTCATAATGATCGCTTTTGAAAGATCACTGGATTTACCCTCTTTGGCGTTTACGGAGTTTAGCAAAACAACGTATGGAATTAACGGTATTTTTTTACAAAAAATGGTGTTTCATTAACACATGAATCTCCTTTTTGTCCATTTCTTTCGAAATATCAAAACTTACCTCACTCCAAATTCAAGCGTTGGGTCAGACCTCAAAACATGTTGATTCAAATCTAGTAGCGCCCTCTCATAGAAACGGTACGAACCCTTTAACCTATCTGGTAAATCTAGTTAGTTCGCAAAATGTAATCCACAATATCTACTAAAAATATGTAGTGCAGCTGAACTCAGACACTGTACCCAACTTTAGTCCCGGCTTTAAATACTGTATCTATAGATATTAAGTCGGGTAACGAAAAACAGTAAAGTTCCTAGGGAATAACGTCTTTGAGATATTTGTAATTTAGTACTAACGTAATGAAATGATATGCGAGCCAATAAAATTGTTAAGGATAGAGGATTTTTGATTCATTTGAAAAATTTAATATCAAGTACTTTTTGCTCCTTTTTACAACCCATATTTTGACAGCTCCATCAAAACAGAAGTTAATAAGCTAAATAAATATTTATTAGTGAAATGCCCAAGCATAGATTACTGAAATTTTTGAATTTAGAATAACTGTCAAAATGATTACTTAAAAGGTTCAGAGCCACAAATTTTCCCAGCAGGGTAACTGAATTTCAACGTTAAGTGTGTATCGTTGATTTGCCCAGCAGGGCGTTAAACTTCAGTGTTTATTGTTATCGCACAACTAAAATATAGTTATAAATATTTAAGGAGCGATATAAATGTACGCATAATAGAGCTTTTAACTATTTAAAAAGCACATTTGGACTAATTGGACTCAACTCGACAATAAAATAAAATAATTGAAAAGGCAATTCTCCTCCTAAAAGTATGTTCTGATTTGCCAAAGTACTTTGCTTTTGACATGTCTATGCACGTAAATTTTTTAATAGCTATCAATTGTGATGATATATATATGTATATATTATACTATAGGTGACTTCTTATTTAAAATAGCTTTATGTATGTTTTCCAATATTGTTTTGTAAACACGTCTTATATTCATATGACATTCGTTGAGAGTCTTACTCACCTTCTTTTCATTCGGCGAATCGGGGCTGATTGGCTCGCTTGGCAGCGTTCCATTGCTTATCACAGTCAATGTAGTAGGTCTCTTCAACTTTTCTGGCACAAATTTGAATTCGTATAGGTCATTGCCCCCCCAATTGGCAAGACAATTGGCTTTATCGATATACTGATTAATGTCCTTTTTCGATATCATTTTGAGTATTTCCAGCGCTTTGGCTGGCAGGAAACCCTTTATGATTTTGAAAGCGGCTGCAAGAAGAAAAGTTTAACATTATGGACTTATGCTTTTAACTTTTTAAAAATAAATAACTACCATTTAGCACCCAAGCCATTTCGAAAATCAATATATAATTCAGCGCATTCGGATAATACATTTTGAATGTCTCGATGATACGCTTGACAAAGTCCATATCCATGTTGGACACACCGGTACCCGCCATATCGAAGAAAATCGTCATTTGATCCATATCCGTCTCCCGTTGTATTCGCTCGATCCAATAGACTACCACGCGGATTACTTCGTCCATATTCTTTGTGCCCCTCACATGCAACTTGGTTCGGAATATGAGCAACATCTTGCCATCCAAGTCCTTGTTTCGTGCAAATATTACTCCATCGTGTAAATATTCCTTAACCAAATTATTTTCGTTTAGTTCATTTGTGCCATACTCTTGTCGCCATATACAAGTTTGCCATAGCTTATATAATGATGTCTGCATGTCTAAATCATACATTTCCAGGAAACGTGTTAGCCACATGCCTCCATTGCGTATTCGCTCTAGGTCGAGGTAGTGGAAGGGCACTGGGAAATAAATTAATGTATACAATAATTCTCGTTTTTATCGAACAAATTGAGGGTTATACGGCTGTCTGATTTTATGAGAATCTTTTCATGCCATTCAAGCAGAAGAATGAGAACCATTTTATTGGGTATACTGGATTTAGCGGAACATGTGTACTAATTTTTAGCACCAAAGGAATATGTGAACGAGTGCCATTAAAATGTCTCAGTATTAACCTATATTTTTTTAAAGTAAAACAAAAGGGTGGAAATCACTATATTACTTATAGGGTGCTAGAGCACCGGACCAATTTCAATAATTTTTGACGCTAAACTACATTGTGACCAGGAAAACATGTTCACTTAATTTCATTAAAATATCACACATATTGACTGATATATTATTATATATGATATATAAAGTAAGCCAGAAATTCGAATTTCATTATATTAGGTATATGGGGGCCAGGGAAAGCACTGAATCACTTTTATCCACTTGTAGTGCCGGGGCACAATATTATCAAGGAAAAATACCCTCTGAATTTCATTAAGATACTTCAGTGATGGACCAATATTTTCATTCAAAAGTCAGCCTTAGGCACTCTTTATTCCTCACTTCATATAAGCACTTCGTATACGGTGTATGGGGTCTTGAAAGGGTATATTCTGATTTCGTCCATTTTTAGATGAGAGGTGCCACACTCTAAAGGCAGTATTTGCGCGAAGTTTTAATTCGATTTATTCATTGTAATTGTAACTTGAAAGAATCATATGAATTTTAAAAGTGTGTTAGATGGAAACTAGACCGATTTCGCCAATTTTCAAACTATAGAATAAGGATGTAAAGATAATTATTATATAATTATTGAAAAAATTTGGTTAAATTTAATCCAGTAGTTGCTGAGATATGGAATTTCACCTAGAAATGGGTATTATCACAGCCATCGTCCAATTTTTATACCAATTTGAATGCAATCCCACTGTACGGTAAATTTTAATGTTTCTGCCGTTTTTCTTTAGACAGTTAATAGTTCAGTAGTTTTAGACATAACTTTTATATGGAAGTGAGCGTGATTATTATCCAATTTCGCCCAATTTCACACTGAATCAAGATATGCTAGAGGGAAAATCCGCTCATTAAACTTAATTGATATAGCTTCAATAGTTGGTGAGATATATATATTAAACCAGTTAGAGGAAAATCTTTCTTAGACGACAGGTATAATATAGTAATAATAACAATTGGAGATATTTGGAGATCAGAAAGCATTAAAAAATATTCGTCCACTGATATTGACAGTTTGATAAGCGCTGCAGTGGCACGCTTTGATATACAATATTCGTGATATAAATTCGGATACCTCAGTGCTATGATTTTGGACCAAGACGTTGCACTTTTGTGTCATATTGTGACGGATCGATTTTTGTGATTCAGGCGCTCAGGTGAATATGAAGTATGCCATTCCGGTACGTGGAAAAAAGTCGAAAATTGCAACTGGAAAATATCTTTTCGACCAAAGAGTCAAACTATTTTACTGTCATTCAAAATTTCTACTCTGCATTTTGAAAATAATAAAGGCTAACAGCGTGACTCTATAAATCATAAATATCAATAATAATTCAAAGTCCATCCAATCCAAAAGAAAGATCCAAAGTGACTGCCATTTTCAATCACCTGTTAATCTAATCTACTAATAATGTATATGAAGATACGATAATAAATAGTGGCATTTAATCTAATGTCACAACTGTGCAATTGCAGGTCAATAAGTTCCCTAATGAGAAAATTGAATACACAGCCACTAATAAGTGTACATATGTATGCACTTTAGTATATAATTTGTTTGCTGGAACTTATCATCAAGTTAATGTGTTGGAGATCACACAAAAGCCTTGGGGGTCAGACGACGAGCCCATAAATTAATTGCGATTGACTTTTACACTACGAACCTGCATATTTGCTAATTCGAGCACCAACAAGCACACACATGTTTGTATTTGTATGAATGTTACATTAGGGGTGTACCCTATAGCTCTTGTAATCTTGAAGTAAATTCTCAACAACTAGTTAAGTTAGCAAAGTATTTAAAAGGGCATTCATGGATGGCCTTATGAGCAAAAGTGATTTGATTATATAATATTATAGCACCCCATGAGTAATTTTGTTTGCAGCTCGCTTGTTTGCGATATAATATAAGGCACATAATATAATCTAATATGATATAAGCTTTTGTAAATATATTTTACGATTTCCAGAGACGTTCAAGACTTCTCTGTTGACTTCTTTAGTTCTGAAATCAATAATGATTTTGATCTTATAAATTTCAAGATTTTTGTGAAGATTGATTGGTGTCAGAATGATGTTCGATTTATCTAGATATATAATTTTTCCTCTGACAGAAATAAGCTTATATTTGATTATATACTTTTATTACATTATATATTAGATTAAATTAAAAACGGTTTTCACCGCGAACTGCGATCAGTTGTACTCTTCCCTCTTCGCAGTCTTTTATTCAACCCTAGTACATCTAGGAGTATTAAACGAGGGCTCTCTTACGGATACAATCTGAGGCTTTTGCACCTTGTTTTTGTAACTGCGTTCCATCTAAAACGGAAATGCGTCACTGCTACGGATTCACAAAGAAGACTTTGCTTTTTGTCGACCAAATACCCATTTTAAGCATCGGAGAACTCAATCTGCAGCGGCTGCCAACAGCAGTCATATTTTCTTTCCATAGAGACTTATCATTCACTTAAGCCCTTTCATTCGGTAACTTTTCAGTAATAATTTCACAATTTTATCCCGCTGAATTTTGTTTGAAGTTCCAACCATATGATCGCCTATTTAACCATACCTCTTTCCAAAAAAAATAATAAATACAATAAATTACTTCACATTTATATCAAAAAAGAGCGCGAGTTATTTGTGCGACCCTAGTAAAGAATACGCAACAGGTAGCAAAAATATATAATAGTAATAATTATGAATAGTTTTGTGATAACATCTGCTTTGACTCGCACTTGCAGTTAAGCAGCTGCACTGTGGATTAAATTTTGCTTTTGGTGTTTGGTTTCAAATAAAATTATGAAGAGAGCACTACAGACACAGTGTAAAGAGAGCAAGGGATCGTCGCTAATGGAGAATTCATACGATTTCATGTAACTTTTTCAATTCCATACGGCAGAAGGCAAAACGGCAAAGGCCGCTTATGTAACACCTCTTGCTCATCATTTTTCTAGTTGGGATAAAAAATAGAAAAGGATGAAAAAGAAAAATAAAAGAAGGAAAATAGATTTAGAAAATAGGGTCATCTTAACTTAAAAATAAGTTATGCTTCTTTAATGACAGTTGGTCGAACATTGATTCATTTTGAATGAGAAATAAAATTAAATTGAATAAAAAGAATAGTGCGTATCTTTAATTTTTCTTAATTCAAGCAGATAAACAACATTTCTGGTTCTTTTGTTTGGGGTATAAACTTACAAATTTTTTGTGGTAGCAAAATATTTTAGAATTTTTGATTCGAAAGCATTTTTAAATTAAAGACTTTTCGAAATTTGTTCAGAATGCTCTCTTAACACCAATTTTACAACTGTCATTTCATGTGTCATCATTTTTCATTGTTCTTTTGTTCACTTTTACTTTTCTCGGTAGGGAAATTCTGTTCTGAAACGTATCTAAATTGTGACCTCTCGAAATGTCTTCTGAAGTCTGTTTGCAACATATTTCGTATTAATCTTCGCAGGTAGCAACTTTTTTCTATATAATTGTAAATTTTATAAATATGAATTAAATATTTATAGAATATTTTCCATTTGTACTATATTTTTCTTGCTTAGGTACACATATATAGATCTTCATTTTAATTCTTTACCAATAACCAATTTTTTGTCGGTACAAACTCATTGTGCAGTGAAAGAAATTTTTTTTTTATACTTTTTTATTACTTTTTTTTCATACTTCAGTATTTGTGTTGCAAAGTACATGCGTAATAATTAATTAGTATCGCCAAATATTATATTACTCATACGAATATACGAATACAAATACAGCTATAGGGCGCAGATCAAGTTTAAAGCTTTAAAATTTTTGGTGCTATTTTTAATACAATCAGGTATATTATAAATAATATATTACGACAGTTTTGCCTTTATTACTTCTGATTTGGTGTGCGTTTGACAGAAAATACATTGGCTGATGACGTCATAAATTAAAAGAGGGGAGTGATGTGTTTGTAATTACTATGCAAGTTTGACAGTTCATTTAGTTTGTGTCGTAATCTTAGCATAATACAATACAATATACATATGTGCCAATGCTTTGAAAAATTCAAGGGTTGGGCCAGTCTAGATAAAAGTCCAGCTTTGACAGTTTATTATTCTTCTTTTATTTATTGTACTTATGCCCTTGGCAACTATGTGTTTACTATTTTTATACAAAGCATTATGTATAAAATGAATATTATATTTATTTGTTTACATTACTACTTATATGGGGCGAGGCATTCTTTGACAAGGTGTTGTATTCGCATTTGCTGAAAAAATCCTATTTTACAATTGTTGTTGTATGTTAACAAATCTCTTTAGCTCAATAATGGAAGTGACATTCAATGCAATGCAACAAAAGTGCACTTGATTGATTTATCTGGACTTTTATTTGTTACAGCACCTGAAAGGTTTTTTTTCCACAAAAGCACAATATATAGTCATAAAATTTTGTCAAGCTGACATGCTGAGTGCAAGCTAATTAAGTCACTGCATTGTTGCTTACCTGTGGGTGGACTTTGCTCGTATTTTTCGTTGAATAAATTTCGCAGCTCGTCGATCTGATTTTGGGTGGGTGTTTGCACTTTGATTGGCATTTTCAATAATGTTTCTTTATCTAACTCACTAATTTAGCAGCGAACCACTATAAATTATAATTAATCACTTCAATTAGCTGATTTAGCGTTAGATTTGCTATGACGAATCAGCACAATGAATAAATAGTTCGATGGAAAGAAATTTCACGAAACTTCCGTTATACGTATCCGTAACGTTTCAGCATCGAAATTGTACTGGGGCGCCGAGCACCACGCCGTGTTGACTTACAATCGCCACAACTCAATTGTATTCTCCATTCTATTTAATTGTGAAGAGTGTTTACCGCATAAAACAAATTTGTATAATGCATATATGTATCTACATACATAAGTAAGGGCGTAAATAAATTCATATGTATGTATGTGCGACCAAAATTCACTCAAAGACTTCAGTTTGACGGCGGCGAAAAGCGCGCGCTTATCAATGGGTGTCGTTAGGCCGCTTCGAAATTTAATCTAATACAAATTTAACATATGTCGGTATGTATGTACGTATGTCTGCTTGTATGTATATACGTGTATTTATTCAGTTTTACATTAATTCGTAAAAGAAACCGCATTTTGATAAGATTGCGCTACTGATAGAGCGAGCTACAATGTATGTATGTATGTATGTATAGCGTAAATGCACGCACGCGTGATCGCGCTGTTTGCCACTCGCTGTAAAGAACCGACCTAACAAATTCACTTTTGATTATTGCAATGCGAATGCGATAGACACAAAAAGAGATAAGTGTATGTATGTATTTATTTATAAATGCACACACAAATGTTGGTCAATAAAAACAAATACTGAAGCTCATACCAAATCCATATTCGAGGTCGGCGACATTGGCAGATGCGCTACAATAATGAATAATTAAAAGTTAAAAAACAGTTAAGGCGAATCGAAAAATCAAAAAAAGTTGAAAGAAAAAAATAATAATTTAAATGAAAAAATTAATAAAAAAAAAACAAATAAAATAAAAAGGAATAATAAATAAAAAAAAATAAAAAAAAAACAAAACAAAAATATAAAAATATAAAAAATCAAAGAAATCAAAAAATATGAAAAATATTAGAAAATAGTAAAACAATGTATGTACATATGTAAATCGAACCACGACCCACATATTCAAGCGTTATATGGTAAGCGAAGCTTCGAAAATAGATCAAACGGCAAAATGCGTAAGACATGTTTTGAATTTTCAATTAGAATCGGTACGGCGACCCGCTTCCGAGCACGCAATTTGCATGCGAGTGCCACACTCTCACACATGTATACAACCCGCGCTGCCGCTGAGTCGCGTTCTACACTTGGCGCTGTTCGATTTTCACGGCAATCAACATGATTATCGCTTTACCGGTTTATAAGAGTCACAGCAAAGCCAACGCGCTGTCTCTACAGCTCAGTGTATTCTCATAATAACTGTATGTTTGTATGTTCGTATTGTTTGTTTGCATTTTGTGATAACTGTTGCAGCCGAAGTGGTTGCTTTGCTTGGCAGCAGTAAACAGCCGGTTGCCTAGGAAGCGCCACCGCTGCTTAGCGATTCTGTGCGCCCAGTGAGTGCGCGTTGCAGTTGTGAATGCGCCGAGTTGCTTGCTCACTCACATTGATTGCTTAGTTAGAGTCATTGCGTGTTTCAGATTATAACCATATGTATGGAATGCATTCAAGCTAGGTAACATCAGGTGTATTTATGGTGGCATGAAGTTCATTTCGTAGGTTTTATTGAAATGTTTGTATGTCTCTGTATTTATTATCCATGCCAGCTGTCTGTTTTGTTTACATTTTAAATGATATGCATTAAAAGCGCAATTTTTATGATTATTGGCTCTTATTTACATATAGAGTGACTTGAGTTGATATGATGCAACTCGAATGATTATAATAACTAAATTATAATAAATGGTGATTTGATTTTATTCAAGGTAAACTCCTCATTGGTATGTGCATACATATATAAATAGAAGCACATCTTAATCAATTAGAAGAAGATCATCGACTTCCATTCGCCACTTCACTGCTCGCTTTGTTTGTGCTCACCTCTCTTGTAAAAAATGTTTACAATAATAGGAGTAAGATAATTAGATACCTTATTAAAGTGGTACAGCCGCTTGCGATTCTGTTTCTACTTGATTTTGCCATTCTATTAAATTTATGTTCGTTTTTTGTTCGATTTGACACTCTCCAAGTTTGTCGAACACGCCGAATCATAAAAACTTCTATTTGATTATGCCAGTCTAATACATTTATACCAGTTGTATGTTCGTTTTGATACTATCCTCATTGGCAAATCAAAGGCTGTTCAATTGTCATTACTATATTTCTCTGATTTGAAAGACGTTATGACTTTTATAACTTTCATAGTACCGAAAGAAATATTTATGTTGGGAATAACCTATACAAATTTATTTAAAAGGCTTTCAAAAACGACCATTAGTTGAGGTTTTTTGTTATGACCCTTCTGTTTAATAATTTAAGAGTTTTGATGTGATAAAAGTGACTGAATAAATTTTTATTTAAAATTGTTTATATAAAATTAAATTTTTCTATAAATATATATCTTATATTTTTACAAGAATGAGATGAAATTTTTTCTCTAGTGTAGCTTAACTATAAAATAAAATTTGGAAGGTCTTTACTTTGCTTTTAGTAATGAGCTCATTGTTTTTGAATAGCTTGTAGCAGAATTAGAATGGGACGCTTAACTCTCGCATGAAGTTCGTTCATCGTTTAGATGGATTGCATGAGACATTTGGGAGAAGGGGTCATCCTTGTATATACTATAAAATCGAATATGAGCTTCTATTGAATGAGCAAAATTTTGAGGAAAGTCTGCAGCTGTTTATTATTTCACTCAATTTGGCGGGACGAAAAAATGTTCGAGAGACTTTGTTCCAAGAAGTGTTCAAAAAACAGCAACACTGTATACATGACGTATATATTAATTATAATTATTACATTTCCCTGTTTTTTAAGGTTAAAATGAGGAAATTAATAAATAAGGCCTAAATAATTTCATTTTAAATAATTTATTCAGAAGTAATATTTAAAGAAGGAAATAATACAGACTTGCCGTGGGATCAAAATGAACATATGTTTCTTAAAAATCACACCTAAGCAGTAAATGTGACGTCACATATTTTAGATTAAGGCTGCTTCGTAATAGGAACGTACTATATTTTTATAAAACTTTAATTAATTTGGTTCAAGCAAATAAAAATTTTCCGAGCTTCTTTATTTCTTCGTGGTCCTACTTGTGTCAGATCGCCTCGGAACATGAGATAACCGTCCATAGATAGATCCATAACTCTTTCTGTTGATTTTTCGTTTAATTGTCGTTTTCGATTCAATTTGAAATCAAGGCCCTACGTGTAGTCTATTTTAAGTTTGATTAATTTTTAAAAAACTTTCGAATATACGAGTACCTTTAAAAGCAACTGAAGCTTTTAATACTAATATTAATAATATTAAGAAAATAAGTATTGTAAATGATTTTCAAATGACATTTAAAAGCAAATTTATATTTTTCCAAAAGCATCAACGACATTAAAAAGCCACGCAAGTTTGCCATGCGAAGCACAAAAGCTCTCCTCTAACCATATGTTTCTCGACAGTTTTCACTTTTCATCTATTTTGGGCCAATCAATGTGTGTATTTATATTGAATGTGATTGTGTTGAAAATGATGCGTGTGCAGCGATTGCTGTTCAATTATTTAGTGAAATTATAGTGAATTAACACGCTGCGTTTGTTAAAATGAAATTTGCCGAACACTTGGGCGCGCATATAACACCGGAATGGCGAAAACAGTATATAAACTACGAGGTATGAATGACATTTTCGACGCGTTTTATTTGCGTTTTCGGTTTGTTGGTCAGTGAAAAGTGAAAATCTTGTAGATACTGCTGCAGCGGGTGGGCGCCCAATGACAGCTGTTGTCAGTTGGGTGGGTGACGTCACAAAAGCTCATAGGGCAGCTGTCAAAGTGAGGAGCTTTTATTTTGGCGGGAAAATGTGGTTTGTCCAATGCGCATGATCGTAAACAGACACCTGTTGCACAGTGTTTAGAAGATGGGGATGTAAACAAAATGGAAAACATGTGTTGCAGCTTGGTTTGTTTACAAACAAATAATGTAAACAGAGTGAGCTTTCAAGTTTGAGAAGAAATGAGAGTGGCTGTTTGGTATTATATACTCTTATACTTATATATATCCGTACCATATATGTATAATGGGTTTGTTTGATTTTATACACATATACACATATACATTTGGTTGCTAGTAAATAAGTACAGTCATGTGCGGTAAAAAAGTAGTGCTTTAATTTATATGCAATTTAATAGTTAAGTTATTGTTGTTATTTTTTTTATTGTGAATCCATCATTGATTCTACAGGAAATGAAGGCAATGCTGTATGCGGCCGTAGAGCAAGCACCCTCCGCTGAGCTTGTCGATCCGGAGGTACTGTCGCGCTACTTCGCCAAATTCGATGAACAATTCTTCCATTACTGCGACAAAGAGTTAGCTAAAATCAACACATTCTACTCCGAAAAGATGGCTGAGGCCACGCGCAAATATGGCAACCTCCGCAGTGAGCTCAGCGAAACACTGGAAATGGGCGCGGTTAAGAAACAACCCGCTTGGAAATCGAAAACACCATTGGGCAAGAAGAATGTGCCAGCGCGCAAAATACAGGATCTCAAATTGGCATTTAGTGAATTTTATTTGGGTCTCATTTTACTACAAAACTATCAGAATTTGAATTTCACCGGTTTTCGCAAGATACTCAAGAAACACGATAAGCTCTTGAATGTTTGCGATGGTGTTAAGTGGCGAGAGGAGTATGTGGAGGCGGCGCATTTCTATGTCAATAAAGATATTGATCGACTAATACAGGAAACCGAGCGCGCTTTTACGAACGACATTGAGGGCGGCGACCGGCAGAAAGCAATGAAGCGTTTGCGTGTACCGCCGTTGGGTGAACAACAAAGTCCGTGGACTACTTTCAAGGTTGGTCTTTTCTCGGGCGCATTTGTTGTACTCTTCCTTACAGTCATCTTGTCGGCTATATTTCATGGTTTTGGCGATGATTGGCGCGTGGGTCTACGCATGTTTCGTGGCCCCTTTCTCATTATTGAATTTCTCTTCTTGTGGGGCGTCAATGTGTATGGCTGGCGTTCGTCTGGCGTCAATCATGTGCTCATATTTGAGCTCGATCCACGTAATCATCTCTCCGAGCAGAATATCATGGAAGTAGCATCGGTATTTGGCGTGATTTGGGCCATCTGTGTGCTCTGTTATATTTATTGTGATCCACTGAGCATACCACAATATTCGGCACCCATCTTTCTTTACACATTGATGCTTGCATTTTTGCTCAATCCGACAAAGACGTTTCATCACGAGGCACGTTACTGGGCCGTGCGTGTGCTGAGCCGCATTATAATGGCACCATTCTTCTTTGTGACCTTTGCCGATTTTTGGCTGGCGGACCAATTGAATAGCATTGTGCCTGCCTTTCTCGATATACCCTTCATTATTTGCTTCTTTGGTGAGAATCCCAGTTGGCACAAGACGAGCTATGGTGAGTTGATGTCTCGCTATCATACAAATTCAAGTTTCTTATTTATTATATTTTCTAATTTCAAATAGGTGGCAGCATTTGTGTGCAGGACATTTCTATGGTGCGTCCGATTGTGGCAATTTTGCCGGCTTACTGGCGCTTCGGTCAGTGTATTCGCCGCTATCGTGACACACGTGAAGCTTTTCCGCATCTGGTGAATGCTGCTAAGTACGCGACATCCTTTTTTGTGGTGATATTCTCATACAAATTTCAAATAACCTCAGGTGAGTTGAAAGCATTGTTGTAATTTCAGAAATCTTACAGCTTTTAAAGGCTTTGACAACGAATACAATACATTCCAACAACAGCGGAACATGTTGGTATGCTTGTTGATCTCTCGAGAGCGAATATGGTATTATATAATACGTACAACTATATTTTATTTATACATGTATTTATATATATATATAATATATATTTGAAATTTTGTTCATGCCCTTGGGGAATGTGGTATATCAATAGGGAAACGGCTTCTAATCTGTCTTGACTGCACTCCTCTCTCTTCTTAAAATGGTTAATAAATATTTAAAAAGCAGGTACATGAAATTCTATAGAATCTAAATCGATTTTTTTATCGATAATTTTTAAATAACTATGCTCTACTTTAATAATAATTATGCTTAAATAAATAAGGAAGAGTTAAGTTCGAGTCAATTACATATTCTCACATTTTGGAAGAATCAAAGGCATTTAAATGTGCTTGAGAAAGGCATATCCCGATATCACTAATTTGTTTTATTAATTTTATTGGGTTATCCTGCGCTCACACCTATGTTTGTGGTACGAGTACAGTGTCTCTCAGAAGTTCTCTGTTTATTTAAAATGACTTCGTACGAAACTAATAGTTCTTTCCTTATGTATCCTCAATCAGCTCATGACGAATTGGCCAGAACCAATGGTTCTTATTCGCATATTATTAGAAGGCATAATTTTTGCAATCACAAATATTTTCGAGCGGCATTTCCTATACTCTCTTCCCGTTATCGTCATCAACATCCAACTTAGGAACATAATTTATGCCACTTAAAGGCTCCCAAAGCCAGTTATCCCTTCAAAAACCACAAAATTTCATTTAGAGCAACATTTTGACTAGTAAATAAAATGCTTAAACACCAGATGAACGTCAAAAAAAAGTCGGAGAATTAAGTCTTAAATACACCAATGTTTGAATTTAATTTATTATTACACCAATGAATTAAAGAGTTTTGTGCAGAATTAAAAAAAAAAATGTTGTCATTGTTGATGAACTTGTATTTTAATTTAATTCCGTAAAAATAATTATCAATTTCGATTATACGTAGTAGTAATCAGTTATAAGTACTTCGATAATCCATAATTTTTACACCAAAAGTTAAATGACTTTCGTTAAAAAATATTTCACGCAAAAAGTTAACCGAAGAAGACTTCAGTAAATTTTTTTTTTAGTATCGTTTTGACTTTTGTTTTTTGAGATTTGAGATTTGTGTGTACTTTTGTCACGAAACAATCACAAAAACCGTAAACGCTTTAAATTTCAAATGCTAAATACATGTGTATGCATGTATGTGTGTATAAACGCAAGCATTCTTAAATGGATTTTCTATGGAATTGGCAGCGTTAAGGTGAACCACTGATGTTGGCATTTACTTTTCAGTATAAACGAATGTATGGAAAAGCCTAAGTACGTCTTAAAAGCATCCCTATATGCGAGGTTTTTGTGAGGAAGTCATGTTGCAATACTAATATAAAGGGTTCATTGACAAAGACAGAACTTGAAATTGATTAAAAAAGGCTGTTTATGAGTATCGAAATGGTCTACAATAACATAGTTCAATGGGACAGAAAAGCAATCGGTTCTGATCGTTTTCAAGTTACACATTTGTTTACGAGCGGTGATGGGCATTAAGGAGTCTTTTACGGGCGATCGCACTATTGGACCAAACTTCTGCCCTTATCTAAAAATTATAATTATAATAATTCATTAAGAACTCATACTTCTTTTTTTTGACATTCGAATTTTTGTGCAGACGTTGCCAAAATAAAATGTCGGACAGAGTTTGAGATTTGCCGAAATATTTCCATTCCTATTGAAAAACCCTATAAGTATACAAATATTTATGTATGCTTCTGGAGTACGTAATTGAATTGATTTGTATGCAAATTAGCTAAAATGTTACCGCTTTACCGTTATGCATATTTAAAAACACGTTTAAAGTGAAAACAAAGTACAGATTTTGGGGCAGATATTCCATTGGGATTAGGAATTAAATAGAAATGTTTCACAAAATATTTATTACATGAAATGAAAAGTATAAATGGTTCGCTTGTTGACCCATCGCGTTGCCTTAGTTACAGGAACTGAATTTCGTAAAAGTGCTTATTTTATGTCATAATCATTTAAATATAGTATATAAGTATGTGTGTATGTAAAATGGCTCCCGTAGCCGAGTGCGACGAATGTTTTTCGTTAGGTTCTGTGTTATTTTTCTCAATAATGGTCATCCAGACGAGTTAAAAGGTGAATCGAGAAGCTCCTTTAAACATCTTGCAATATGTGCATATGTACATTCTGACTTTTTTGGGGAATAGACGATCACTTAAAAAGTATTTATAAATACATATAAGCGGTCAGGCGGAATTTGTTTAAGGCATAGAGATAGAATCAAAGAATAATGTAACCCTTTGAAGCCTTTGGGGTGGGGGCCATCGGGTGCTTTACGGGGCGTAGATTTCCGCGCGGATTGAGGGATAGCTGTCAAACCAGCTGTCAAAGTAAGAACACATGCTTGACATTTATATTCAGGGCATAGGCTAGTGATTTTCGACTTTTTAGTTCCCTCCGTTAACACAAATTTCTAATGCTAAAAGTTTTTCGTAGAATGTCACAACAAACAACAATTTATTGGACGAACTCTTGGTCAACGAATCCAAAACCAAAGGGAATGCATTGAAGAAATTTGAAAACTTTTTGAAACAGAATTTGACTAAATTTTGCTGGCTTGATAAATTAGATAAATAAAAACTATACAGTTTTAAAACTCTAAATTCAAGAGCATTCTTTCCTTTTCTCTTATACCAGCAAAATTAAAAGAATTGTGTTCCACCTTTTTTTTTCGTAAACAATTTCTGTTATATGACAAGGTCTGGTATGACTTTTTTAGACCCTCCGTTAGTCAATGGGATTACTTTTGTCTCACAATTGATCCCACACTAAATGTATGTTGCCAAATAGTTTCGTAGGTCCACTTGACTTCACTGACCTCACTGGCTTCATAGGTTCATGTGCATGCAATAAATATAATAAACATAATTGACATCTCGGCAACTATGTTTAATCGACTGTTAATAACATTTCTACACCAACATTCCCCAGTGTCTGCAGCAACAGTTTATTTTTTATACATAATTCACTTACCGTCTACCGCCTCTCCCGCCTCTCTCGCCCTCTCTCACAATCTCTCATTACTTCTCTGTATGTTGCAGGCGGTTACATCAATTCGAAGGATAATCCTTGGTTTTATTGCTGGATAGTGGCGGCCATTGTGTCCTCATGTTATGCTTACACGTGGGACATTAAAATGGATTGGGGCCTATTTGATGCCAAGGCTGGTGATAATCGCTTCTTGCGTGAAGAAATTGTCTACTCGTCGACGGTAAGTGCTTGTCCGTGTTCAAACTTACGCACAAACTTGCACACCCACATAAAATATGCTGAAATATTTCAAGTTGTAGTAGTGGTATTTCAGTGGCAACATCTCTTACTGACTACACCCCAATCTCTTAGACATTTGACAGTTATAAATTGACATTATTTTTTGCCCAATTAGGCACCTATTTATTTATTGTTTATGTATTGTACTGTTCATATATATTTAACGGTATATTTTGTATTTATCTCTCTCGCACAGTGGTTCTATTACTTTGGCATTGTGGAAGATTTAGTGCTACGTTTTGGTTGGACCGTATCGATGAGCTTAATTGAGGCTGGTTATATGGAGGGAGACGTAATGATGACCATACTCAGCCCGTTGGAGGTGTTTCGCCGTTTCATTTGGAACTATTTTCGCTTGGAAAATGAACACTTGAATAATTGCGGTAAATTTCGTGCAGTACGTGATATCTCGGTGGCGCCCATGGATTGTTCGGATCAGGTGAGTGCCACTTGGCTATGTGCGTTAATTGCATCATTTATTAAATGCAGTGAACTACCATAAATAGCGGACTGAAAATTAGTTATATTACTCCAATTGCAAAAGAATAGGTAGGATCTTTTTAAGTTAGGTTTGTAAGGATTTACGAGAGCTGTCCGATAAGTCAATATCAATCCAATAAGTCGTATAAGTACTTCCCGCCACTGTTCGATTGTGCAAGAGGAATTTACTATCACGTGGAACTTTCGGAACGGAATCGCAGTTGTATTTTGACCGCGTGTGGAAGAGGGAATGGAAGTGGATTTTAGAAAAATGGAAAAATGATAATATCGGTAGGAGATTCGATTCGTGTTTTTGGAATTCAAATCGCTTAGTAAAATCAAAGAACGTTTATTGTATATCGTGGCCCTTCTCTTTCGTTGGCGACCGTCAAAAATTTGTTTAACCAGTCTCAACTTGGTCACACGTCGTTTTTTGAGTCGCACCCAGGTACCTAGGTAAAACGATTACCACCGAGGATAACGTGACGGAAGTCCACGATCTCGTATTGGCAGTCGGCCGATACAAGGTGTGTGAGACAGCTGAGGAATCTCAAAAGACCGCGTGGTCTCTCATTCTCTCGCATGTAATATTGGGCATAAGAAAGTTGTTGGCGCAATGGGAGCCGTGTTTGCTCACTCCGGACAACAGGTGTGATTCGAAGGAGTTTCTGAGCCGTTTCGAAACATGGATCCACTAATACAAAGACCAAAAAAAACCAGAGACGAATAAACAGTCGAAGCAATCGTCCTGTGAACCTGTTCCGAAGAAAGCGGAGATTGTCTTATCAGTGACATCGACTATCTCGAGAAGTGCAAGACGGTCATAGGGCTCTACTATGCCAAATTATTGGACTGATTCGTTGCACAATTACAGAAAACAACGGCTCTATTTGCCGAAGAAATAGTGCCATCATCCCACCACCTTCCACCATGATAAGGCCTCACACCTTCGCCGTCGATACGGCCAAATTAGTCGAATTAGGCTACAAACTACCTACTTTTCAGGTCTCTCGAAAAAGTAGTTAAAGACTTTCGAGTATCGCTGCGACAAGGGTAACGACGTAATAGGAGATTTTCTTAAGAAATAAATCGCTATTTTTCCAAAATTCAAGTTTTATTTTGTAGACCAAATATTTAATGGACAACCCTCGTAGTACTCGCTCTTTGGCTTTAACACACTTTATGAAATTCACTTAGCGACTCACGTAAAGGCAGTTATTTATTTTGTCATTTCATTATATCTTTTACTTAAGCTCTATTGAATGTTTTTTTTTGCTAGACCACAATTATACGCATGATGGACGAGGAGGACGGCGTAGTCAACCGACGTGGCAAGACTAAAGGCCTGTCAAAAAAGAAGGAGCAGCAACGCCTGTTGCTTTTACAAGGCGAATCTCTTGAAGATTTATGCTCTTAAGTGGCCAAAGACTTTGCATTTTATTTTAAAAGTAATCTATGTATCAAGTTGGGATATCATTGCCGGAGCATAGAGAATTTGTTAAAGTATATAATAAGTGTATGAAATAGCAAGGAATATTGCAATTTGGTAGCGAAATGGTAATATAATACTAGCCATCATTAATTTCAATTATTGTTGCAACTAAATGTTTATAAACATTTGTACATGTATCTATGTGTAGGTATGTGAGCATGAGAGTAGTGCTCGTTGTATAATAATATAGCGGGAATGAAAGAAAGAAAGTGCATTTCATGCTTCAGCAACGAGGAACGTATACAGAATACTTATATATATTTTACATATGTATATATATGTATCTATAATATATATAATAGTTCATGAAAGTTTATGTTTTTGTACTTATATAAATTTCTAAAGTATTTTCTTTTATGCCAAAATATCAATGTTGTAGTTAAAAGTCAAATATTGTTCGTTTAACGGTACACAAAGAATAAGACGCACAGGAAGTACATATCCTCATAAGTGCTACAGCTGCTAATTTTAAAATCATTTAATAAAGGATGTCAAAGAAATGCACACAATAGAAATTATAATACTCATGCCTAACTGTTAAGAACATTTTCAAAGGTATACGTACATATGTATATGCCTGCGGCAGCTCAAAGTTGTGTCCACATGGACTCATGTATCGGAAAGGTGCGCCCAAATTATTTTAAATTTTGTATATTGTATGTATTTATTTAATTTCTCTCCAATTTGCATTTGTTTGCACTCGCAAAACGTATTTTATTTACTTTCTGCAAGAATAATCAGCAGAACATACACTTTTACTTATGTTGTTGTTTTTTTTTTATATTATTGGTCTACACCAATTTGATGTATTATAATATAACTTTTCATGTAGAATAAATGTTTAGAGAAATGTTGTTCAAATGTTGTTTAGCTCTAAAACTTCAATTAGTATCAATCAGCGCCGGTAAAAGGTGAGCAAATACTAATTACTTTTATATCTGTATTTCTAGTACATACATATTTGCGATACAACAAATAATATGTACATACGTATATTGTGAATATTCCAAGCAGCTGTGCTACATATTTTATAATGTATATCTTGCAATAATTTCATAAAATCCGCAAATATATATTCCAAGGGTACAAAATCCGCAATGCATAAATTGGTATGCCTACAAATACGTACATACATATATACAAAAGTACAAGCTTCTTTTTCGCAAATATTTATTTGACCCTTTTCTGATATGCCTTAGTGAAAATCTACAAATGATTTGGATGCATTATATATTTTTGAATTTTTATGTAAATATACATATATATGTATATCAGCTGTTGCGGTGATTGAAACAAAATATGATGAAATCATGCTAAATTTAGTCTTATACTTAAATACTTAAAACTTATATTTATACTTACCCTTTACTTAAACTTAAACTTAAACTTATACTTATACTTATACTATATTTATGCAATACTATATTATAATTGTACTTGTACTTGTACTTTTAATGTAATTAATACTCCACACGTTCGGTTCTAATACAAAATTTAGGGCTTATTATTTACTTATATCATAATTTCTTTAAATGAGTATATTTTACGGACTTTGCATGGTGAACAACTAATAACTAGAACTAAAACTATACATAACAACTGAAGAAATCTATATAATCTACAATGCCGATGACAACAATTGAAATATAAGCCATGAAACACCCAATATCCATAAGTCATGGCCTACAAATATCCCATTTTCCGATATGTAATGTATAGAGAACGGCGGTCCTTATGGTACAATAAGAACAATGTCGAATTTTTGTTAGTAAAAGAATTTCACTAAGCAACCTAGGACCTATAATATAGGCTGACCTATAAGGGTACATTAGAGACTCAGAGAATATTCTAGTTATTTATTTTACGTATCTCTCAACTCCTGTGCAAAAGCTTCATATGTTATACGTAGGAAGTATATATGAAAACACATATTTATGTATATACACATATAATTTAAGTAATTTAAATATATAATATTAATCATTAGATTTAAATTTTAAACTTTTCTAAGTAATAAATATTAAATGCTTCAACCAACAAAGCTTTCAAACTGTATATGATATTTTTCAACATTTTTATTGGAAAATTCATTAAATTCTTCGAACGAAGAAAATTACTTTTTGTGCGCCTAAAAGCATACACTTTGCATTATTGTATTCCTTTTAATCCTGTTTTCTTTTGATGAGGGCAGTGAACGTACTCTGATAAAGGATGTGTAAAACAAATAATGAAACCAAGCGAAGTGAGAAACTTAAGCCGAAAAATAAAATTATGAACAATGCAAATAAACATGTTTTTGAATGTCTAAAAATTCTAAAAATAAAAATTCCCATTCAATTTACTTGGAATTTTGTAATTTTCATGGCAGTTACCTCAGATTACTTGCTATCAACATTGTTGAGAAAGCTCAAACCTCTGCTGGCGATGAACCTCACACTTCATTCAATTGAACCGAAATATACGTGTTAGTTAGGAATCCATTTACAAATACTGCTTTTCATATTCACTTTGGTTTGTTTTCTTCACTTTTGACTTAAAAACAATTCTTATGAAGAACAGCCTTTATTTCTATAGCTTTTCACAAATTTTACAGGTTTTTCATTCACGTTACGGAAAGCTGCGCGCACCG
The DNA here is from genome assembly GCA_021498325.1 of Bactrocera minax. Taxonomy (NCBI): domain Eukaryota; kingdom Metazoa; phylum Arthropoda; class Insecta; order Diptera; family Tephritidae; genus Bactrocera; species Bactrocera minax. Next base: position 9,112,364 of record JAKEEE010000001.1, read on the forward strand.
GATAGAAAGGCGGCAGTATACACATAAGGCGCAGGGTTGCATTAAGGAGCTTATTTCAACGAGTTGTTAATAACAGATTATTTTTATTTTAATTGTATGCATTTTTGATAGTATGCATTAAGTTATGATCAGATTGATTTATGTGATAGTATGAAAATCAGAGCAGATTAAAAATTATGAAAGTAATATTGACTATTCCTTAGTAGGCATTTAATTAATATATTTGCATAATTTTTGAATTTTTTGTTTTTACTGCTTGTTTATTTACACATCATTGTTGCATGCAAACATTGCAAAATTAAATGTCGCTAAAAATTGGAAATCTTAAAATTTTTGTATAAAATTTTCAAAAATTCTCAATGATAGCAAATATTTAGTCCTGAACATAAATTTTTTTCTCTCGTCTCCATTTCTCTCTTCTCAATCTCATTTAATTTTTTGAAGTAAGGAGTACATGACTTGTTTACTCCTTTAGGTACTTACTTTATTATTATAAAATAATTACAATAATATATTTTTTGTTTTATAACAAATAAAATCACTTGATTATTCGAAATTCCAATTCCGAGTTTTTTGTTTATACGTGACACCCTGTGCTGCCGCAGAGTTCCGTCGCTATTCAACCGTCGCGCGCAGATTTCCGATACGCGAGTGACATTTAGTGAAAAGTGCAAATTTATTAAACAATTCTAATAAAAGTGGAGCTTTTTGTAAGCAAAACTATAGTAGTTAGTATTGTAAAATGAAAGTGAGTGAAATATTCCAGTGGTATATCTCACTCCTTTAATGGGCATTGTGCTCAGTGTCGTGATTCAGTTGCTTGACGGCCATTGATCAGGACAAGGTAAGGAGAGGTATTCCAATTCGCAATAATTTGAACGCATTTATTGCCGTTAAAAGAAAGCTTCCCTAACAAGTTATTAAAGAGGTAAGTTCAAGTTTTATTCAAATACTCGACTATTTTTTACTCTAACCTCAAAATGTGCACATCAAAGTTGTTCAGTTCCAGATGCCTCATATTTCTGTTCGCGTTGTTGTTGGTGTCTTCGAAATCTATATCAAATACTATCTTTTGTATTGACTGTACGAAAATTGATTGCATAGTTTTAGGTCTTTCAGTAATGCTAAATTGTACTAAATTTACGCAAATTCTCAGTTCGAATGCCTTACAATAGTTTGAGATATCAAGGGAATACTACATAATAATAAAATTTAATTATTAGCAGTAAAGAAAAAATATTCGGTACGTTAAGAACCTGGAACCTGGATTAATTTTGTGCACATGATTCACTTTAAACACAAGTAAATTTTAATGTCCCTAAAAGTATACACCTTATTGAAAATAAGAAGATTTTGTTGCATAAAGAATCTGTGGGAGAAAGAGTTAATCAATAAATCACCCTTAATAATTAAATTGTGAAATGGAAAGGAGCGCGCAGCGGATAGAACGTCGCTAAATAGAGCGAAATGTAATAAATTATTATCGGAATGGTATGAAAAATCTACAAAACTGCCAATATTTCTTCATTTGATGTTTGGAAATTTCATTTTCTAATTATTAATGTCAAAATGAAACTTTTAGTTATTGTTGGCCACTCTCTCTGTCGCTTTTTCTTCTTTCCTATTTCTCCCTTAATTTTTGGGTTTATCAAATTTCATCTAATGGGAAACTATAAATTTTAGGGCAAATTTGTGCATATTTTTAGGCGCTTTTTGAATTATGAAATTTCCTAAATATGCTATTGCAAATAGTTAAATAATGTTAAAGAAGACCAAATGGACTTGACGGATCCTGGTATGGTTAACAGTTGTGATAGCCTTGCTACAGTTTGAGAACTTAGTATCAATGTTTATTTATTACATTATGCATTTTGAACAAAAATATATGCCTAAACCATAAATATTTTTATAAAAACGAAAATATAATATCAAATCTAGCATTCAGCATTTTTTTGATACAAATGACCCTATTCTTATCCCTATTATATCCCTATTATATAGGGATTATATCCCTATACCCTATTCTTCTCGGCTAAGCGTACAATACATTAAACTAAACTAGAAGACTTTTAAGGAACTATGTAAAAACGTATCCTTCATGTCTATAATATAAAAAAGTGTCAATAGAGCTAAGTGTTTGCCTATCAATACCATTAGTTCAATAAATAACACCTCTCATTACTATGTCAAGGCTAACAACGGTCAAGCAACGCATAGTTACCTATAAAGTGAACAACATTTTGTCATGCCATGGGCTAATCTCCAACTAAGTTGTTGTACAATAATCCATACTAATACATTGTAAATTTCTAGGAAGGTCACAGCTCACTTGGGCGCTGTATCAACGGCCTGTTGTGTTGAAGTCACTTAATCCATGTCTGTTGGGTAAACAGAATATGTGTGCCAAGCGAAATCGTCGCAGACTGCTTCCACGCCATAACAATTGGTCCCTAACTAAAGGTAGCCTTCCTGTCGCTGAATTGATTGATATTCGTGTCAAGAGGAAGGAAGGAAGTTAAGAATTGTATCAAATATGTAGACATATATAAGCCGACAGTGCCACTTTTGTTGCGAATAAATGTAGAACGATGAAAACAAAGTCTGTAAAAACACAGAGTCTTGTGTGAGTTTAGAGGACCAAAAATTTGCGGTTGACAGATTTCACGCACATAACAGCTTAAACTCTGCGTGTATGTATGTAGTTGTATCTCAGTGCCTTAGTTGTAGTGTCCATAAAATGATATATTGATTGCTGCAAATACTGATTTATTGCAATTTGATTATTTTTATACTGATTTAAATAAATCAAATTAAGGAAGACTTAATAGCATATACTTGAGCACTTACACATACACACAAACATGTATTATGCATAGCTAGCTGTCATTTTATTTACATTTACATACTTACACATGTTATAATATATACATGTGAACATAACAATTTATATAGAAGCGAATACAAGCAGTGTTGTCCTATATTTTGCGTTGGGTAAACAATATTCTCTTTTAGACATTTACATTAGCGTTGAGTATTCAATCTTATTCTGTTGTCGACACGACTTTGGCAACTTTCAAAATGTATTTACGGCAGTGACACTTGTGCGAAGAAAGTTCGCAAAGTTTTCCTTTCGTAAATGAAGCGGAGTGAAATCAAATGTCAGTATGTTGTTGTTGTTTATCTACATACATATAGTATCTAATTTAAATATAACACATTTGAAATATTTAATAAGTGTAGTTTAGTTAGTATTTAGTAAGTTAAAATCGGTTGCCAGATATATATATATATATATATATATTTTTAGATGGGTCAAGACGTACGTTAAGATTTTATACTTCTTCTAAAATTATATACTAATGATAATAATAATGATATGGGCATCTCATATAAGATGGTAATGGGTGTGACAATCCTGCGGTTATCCTAGTCGAAAACCACGTTGTGTGGTAATGGATGTGACTACTCTACGATATTTGAGTCCTAAAAAAAAAAAAGAAAAAAAACACCAGAAAGCCAAACATTTAGACTAGAAAAATGTATGCGTGATGGAAAACTCTGAACACCAGATCTGTTAACCTTGTGAGTAAGCCTCCGCAGACCCCAGTTTACCCAGTTCTACCAGCTGGAAGAAATCATCCCCTGATGTGCAAACAAATGCTTCTAGCAAAAAGCCTCGGACGAGCACTGTTAGGATCGAGATCGGTGTGGGAATTAACAGCATAGTCAACACAACATCAATCAGCTTCAAGCGGTTTGCAAGGGCAACCAACAACTACAAAAGCTGTAAAACCGCGTTAGCGCCTAACGTGGACAACGGAAATGAACACCACCACAGTTATACAATGCTACTACCAGACAACAAAATCGGAAACAATAAAAACAACGTACAGAGAGGAGATGCTCAACCATTTGCCTCAGAAATACCCGCATTTTGGGAACAGAGTAACAGCACGAAGATTGATGCACCAGAAAAGGTTCATGACTAATAATGAACACTTATCTACCATCAAACTTGTAAACATAAAGCAAACCATTGCAACATATTTAACAAATATATTAATTTACTGTGAAACAACAGAGCAAATAAGAGCAAATAAGAGCAAATTTTAAGTACATATCCCGAAATACAACCAATACAAATAGAGCAACATCAATTGATAGAACAAACAGATGTGAACAGCAATCTAATAACAACCCCATAAACCCCATACAGTCCCCAATAACCCATAGTATAAATACAAACACTATAGTGGAAAGAATTTTATAAGACTCTAGCAGGGAATCACTATCAATTAAACACAAACCCACCCACAAAACAAGAAATACGAACATACTGGCAAGATATATGGTGAAAACTTGAAATACACAAAAATAGCGCATGTGTAACATAAGAGCAAGAAACTTAGAGTACAATATCAAAAGAAGATAAGATACAAATGAATGAGATTGCAACTAAAATTATACATAAAGAAATAGCCAATAGCCAATAACCTAAATCTCACCGATATCACAACACAATATTGCCAATATACACCAGAAGCAATACTTGAAAACGAAAACTTTAATTTATGCTCATATAGAGCTGTGTATACCGAGGGAACAATAGCATACAATAGAGCAGATATAACATTAATAAACATGAAGGAAAAAACTACACAACTAATTGAAATAAGCGAATGTGGGAATAATAATAATAATAATAACTACTTCGATTCTGTATTAGTCCTAGATGTTTTACTAGTCTTATTCAAAGGGGTTCGCGTGGACACTAAATATTTCAAGACCCCTTCTAATTGTTACTGATTCCATGACAACTTCCATTTCCGAGATTTATAACTCAGAAATTTTGTGTTGGTTTGATTTCGATCACTTAATTAACATAGTAGTTGAAATCGGCTGCCTAGTTGTTTGAAACGTAAATTTAGGTGAAAAAAATTATATTTCCTCATACCTGATATTTAAAAAAGATGCTCTGCTTTTTGAAATACTTATGTGAAGCTTTTCCATGGTAGAAATACAATTGGAGATTTGTTTGCCGAGGGAAGAGTGCTATTAGAAAACACTTTTTTGATTTGATTTGAGGCGATTAGATTTGCTTAGATCATGGATCTCGTCTTTACTTTCGGTTGTTCTAATACACCTAAACGTTATCATTGTCCAGATTGTTATGCCATTTAATAGGAATGATATTAAATAAAATGGTTGAGCACTTTTTATTAGATTCATAGATTTAAGCTAGCTAATTAGCAGATTGAGTAAGATATATATTGAATACACTAATTTTAGTACATCTTATTTATAATTTTTTTAAGCAAATAACCCTCTTTTAAATTCATAAACTGCATTAAAAACTAATTTTTATGAAATCGTTCAATAAATGCAAAGAGCTTATATTTTTCTCAAATTATTCTTTCTTGTCCTAATAATTTTAATACTAACTCTTTAATACATTTCCGGCACAGCTTAATAAAATAATACATGCCAGGGCGGATGAGTAACATTATTTATTGGAGAATGCTGTATGCTACTTGAATAGTGTTGAATAGTGTTATGCCACCCTCACTGGTTTGAAACCGCCATCTGTACAATAAAAATAATGTAATTAATGCTACAACACTCTCGATGTATATGTAATTGAAAAATGAGCTAAGCAATTGTATTTATGCATCTCGTACATGCAAATAGATTTCTAGTTGTTGTTACACCGATGATAGCTACTAAAGTCCTCAGTACGTGCCTGAAATACAAACGTGCATGGGCGATGACTGGCATTTATATTAGGTTTAGTAAAAAGAAATCCATTATTTTTCCAATAAATGGCTTGTAACTCGCATTTGGCATTAGAAAGATAAGATTTCATACTAAAAAAATTTCTCAGACGGTTTTGTGATTGCTTGACTCAGTATTGTTTGAGTACGCGTCAAATATGGAAACCGATAGTGACCTGCCAGAACCTCCGGGAGCTTGGTTTGGAGATTCTTATGTATCTACCTTATAGTTCGGATAGTTCCTACCTAAGGCGAATGATTTTGGTGGTGGAAAAGTCGCTTCAAGAGAAGCTTTTGAAAATCGACTATCCCAGTTTTTTACCAATAGGAATAAGGGTTTCTATGAGAGTGGCTTTATGAAATTACCTTCAAAATAGCAACAAGTTATCGAACAAAACGATACTTATTTGACCTAATCCAAATATTGTAAGTATACTGTATAAAACCTTCAATGTAATGCAACTATAATGGATTTATTTTTACTAGATCTTATATAATATAAAACTGATGTATAAATGTGCTGAGTCCGATACCGTATCCAGGCAGAATAGTATAATTGATTTATAATTGTGCAATTGGGCAAGTTGATGCTATCTAACCATCAATTGTTAGCGATTTCTTATGAAATTAAGCAATTAATTCCTTACCCAACTAATATTATATTGACAGTGAAAGAATTTGACTGTAAAATGTAATACTAACACTAATTGTTTTAAATTTATCAAAAAGTGAAACAATTAATTAATCATTCAATTAATGTTTAATTGACAATAAATTTATCTAAAATTTCCTTTGAAACACTGCGAATTGTAAAGTTTCAGGTAATTTTTTACTAACTAACAATTAACTAATTGTCTAATTATTATTTAATTGACAATAAATTTGTCAAAAGGTTCATATGCAATACTGTGAAGTGTCTTGAGACTTTATAAGACAGTACTCTAGTTAGTACTCTAAGGCAAGGATGGATATCTTTTTGTTTGCGGCGCAATTCATTGCTCAGGTTAAAGATTTTTCAGCACATGTTCTAAAACCACATCCATACTGTCAATTTTAATCTTAAATGTCTCAACTAACTGACCTGTATAAAATATCGTATATATCGTATAAAATATAATATATATAAACTATGCGAACTGATTGATGTTTATCATATCAATTCAATCGTTATGCTATTTATTTAAGTTCCCATTTCCAAGATAATCCCTTACATGCAATGTAAATATGTAAAAATATGTTTTAAACCATACTGACAACATACACATACATCCGTGTAGTATTGTATTGAATGCATGTGTCTTCATTCAGAAATTTACACATATGTGCATAAAAATTCAATTATATCTGCTCAAAACCATCGCTAATGTTTGCTTTCACTTAACTGACATAAATGGCACCAAGGTGAGTTTGGTTTGGTATTTTCTGTTTAAACTTTCGAAATTAAATTTTATCTAGTTCGCAAATAACTTGCATTTTACACTGGGGATTTCAGACTAAAATGTCAAAAGACGATGTGTTATAATTGTTTGTTGAATTGTCTTTGACGCTAGGGAGATTATTATATATGCGGACATGCACTCACATATATACATAAGCAAATGTTTTGTATGTATGCATATAAGGGAGTGTGAGTGTGTGTAATGAAAGTGGATACGGCTCGAGCTCATAATGAAGACTATTCCCCCTATCACAATTGAATGATAACGGAGGGAAATTTGCATGAATTAGGCTTCGAATTGCTTTTCAGCCATTGTATTTTCCGAAACTGAACCACAGGGAAATTTTCCTGTTCTGGAGTCTCGAAATAATGTTCGTTGGAAACAAATTTAAGCAATCTAGGTGCCTTTAAGGCGTTTAAAGACTAACTATATTTGCAAGATCGAAGAAAACTCCAAATATGCTTGACCTAAAATCTTGTTTATTGTTATTGCGAATGCTTGGAAATTTGTCTTTGATAGTGAATATCATTTCCCTTGTGTTCCCTAGTGTTCCCCTTGTTCACATATTAACCATTTCGCTATTCGATTTTCGGAATAGGACGAAATCTCTCTTTTTGTTCTCCACTTCTGTGGAGAGTTCTCTTTAATGTTCTTCGTTCTGGTGAATATCAAGTAAGTTTCATTCCACATGTCTGCTGCAGAAGATTGCAAAGGTTTTTCAAGTTTGTCGTGCTGCCACGTTTAATAAAACACAATGGTCTTAGTTAAGGGTACGCATAATTTGAATAGCTTTTGAAGTTATAGGTACCGGTTTCAGTGCAAGGCTGATGATTTGTTATACTTTAACACAAGAATAGTTCTGACTGAATTTGCAAGACCATCAATGAAGAAAGTCTTACCCACTTTATTGCTAATAGCTAATGGAAATTGCTGAAAAGGGAAACGCTGTTCGGTCTGTACCTTGTAGTATATTACCTCCATCGGTGTATATTACCTCCATTTTTATTGTATTTTATTATTTATTATTATTTTTTATTTTATACAACCGCTCAGATATATCCAAAATGCGTCATGTGATTGTGAGTCATGGGTTGTTATTATTATTATTATTATTATTATTATACTTACCGATTTATTACTCAGAAAGTATTCATAAAGATGTTATTTAAATTTATTCCGGAGCGCATCTGATGAGGCAGGTTCCTCAAACAAGCAAATTATTGCAAATGTATGTCTACAGTTGCTCAGTCATTTTTAAGGAAAGGAATCTTTGAACTATTCATTATGTATTATCAACATTCACAGAAGTTAACAATAATCTTAAAACAAAAAATTTCCGATTTTACACCACAAAGAATTTAATGCTTTCTCACTTCGAAACTTGAAAAATATCTCACTTAAGTATTGCTGAGGTGTTTCAATAAAGCTTAAATTTGTAAAGTTTGTGCATATTTTCAAACCAACATTGTTTTGGTTATCTAAATTGACGCTGTGCCACTTGTAAATCGCTGAGAATAAGCGAATTTTCTTGGAATAATATATATATATATATACATTTTTGTGCAGCATTTAATAAATTTAATTCATTGCAGCGTATTTAATATTGCTTAGTAACTTAGTATTGAAAGTAAATAAATTTAAATTGTTATTTTCATACAAATTATATACACGCAATCACTGTTTGTATGACAAATGCGTTGTGGAAATACGCATATATCCTCACTTACAGTATCTAAACTTTTATAATTGCTCGTGTATGACAGCCGGCTCTTGCTGCAACCATGCCATAATAGCGTACTTAATGGTGAAAGCTTAATGCTTTCAAAAACATATATTCGAGAAATTGTGAGCATGCACATGTGTTTGTACAACAACAATGCAGACAGCCAGCAGAAACTTTGAACGTTCATGCGGAAGAAATCCATAAAGTCAACAGTGGTAAGTATAAAGTGGTTTTGTTAATCTGTCATTTTTGGACCGAGCACGTGCTTGAGTATTGTGCGAAATGGCTGCGCAGAGGTTACTCATACGACACGTACACAGGTGTAATGGCATTGTACACTTACAAAACTGGCATACACACAATCAAATAAGTGTTTGGTGTGTTACTTTAATGCGGTAATGCTTTTGTTAATATTTTTTGTGGTCGACTCGCATTTGTTAGAAGTATAAATTCTACTTAAATTACTTGCTTAATTGACTTACATTAAAGAAATATGTACAAAATGTGGGTCAATATTTTTACATGAATACTAAACAATGTGAAATGCCAGCTTGCAGGCAAATACACACGTCTATAAAAAGAGTTGCACTATTCTCCTGCTGTCATGTGGGCAATTAAGACACTTGGCAGTAATGAAAAATTCCCATAATCCACGCAATATCACGTGTTAAAGAGTTTTTAATGAGACAATCATACATTTGTAGCACTCGTTAACAGTTGGTAGCTTCTGTTATATGTAACGGTTATTAATTAAATTGATCTCATTCAATTCACTTAGCAAATCTAATTATTAGTAATGCAATATGCTGATGTAAACTTAATATTTTTAGCACTTTTAAGCATCGGAGTATTTACTGAAACTTGAAAACATTACATATTTTTCAACACAATGTTTACTACTTAGCTTAAAGATTTATTTACCATTCACAACCTTTTGTGATATAAAGTAATAAAGTAATATATTAGTAATACATACATATAAAAACTGTGTGCTTTATTTGAAAACTTATGAGCCAGCGATGATTTAGAAAAATAAGTTGTCTCTTGTTTCAATTATTAAGCTGTAAATAACACAAAATTAAATAAAATTCTTAAATTACTCAAAAGTATGTACAAAAAAAAAGTTATTTATGCAAGCTTAGCTTCAAAAATCATCAGGTGAAATTTAATTTTTTTGTTCAATATATTTGCCATCGAAGGCAATACAACGATTACAACGGCCTTCTAACTTTTCGATACCAGTTTGTAATTTAATTTGTCTTTTGCTTCAATTTTGACCTCGGCGTTCACTAATGTATTGTCAATAAATTTCTTTCTAGAGAGTATTTTCTTGAAGTTTGAAAAGAAGAGAATATGCTTTTTTGAAAATATTTGAAGACATTGTTAAAGTCGGACTATGTTTTCCCATAGTCCTAAAGAACAAAATATAACTATATATATATATCGATATATTTGGTCACTATGCGAGCTCTCTCGGTAAAATTAGGTTGAAGCTGTCGCTAAGTGTAGTTTATTGGGTACCAAAAAAAATCAAATTCATTTGATATCCTCGCTTAGATAACATATTTGTATATACTAAATTCCATTTGACTCGTTTCGTAACGTATGATGAATTTGTATCAAGGATATTATTATATAAGTATTCGTTCTCCAACTTCGAATAACGCGTAACGAATATTGATTGTAAATATGCAACATTGCAACATTCTATTAATATTTTTTTGAATTTCGAAATATCTAATAAATTAATAAAATGCTTGAACTCAGACCTTTCTAATCGTTTCTAATAAATTTTTAACTTCGAATATATATATACACTTTTTTAACTTCGAACGCGAGCAAAATATCCACTTGACGATTTTCCATACAGAGTTATATCTATATTTCTGAAAGTACTCATATTTAGAAAGCGTAACCTTTTACCTGATAATCAGAAAGATTATTCAAAGTTTCTTAAATATAATTGAAGCGACAATTAAAAGCCTTTGCAAACCTTTGACAGGAAAGATAGTTCAAGTCGTTTACTTAACTTCAAGGACTTTTAGACGTTTTTGTCCCAAATAATTATTTGCTTTTGTTGCATTGAGTTTTATGAGTGCAAGATTATAAACAAATTGTTCGAAAGGAAATAAGACCCCAAAGATTTCAGTCTTTATACGTACAATATTTATATAATATAATATTTTTTTAAATTATATTTGTTAAAAATATTATTTTAATTTTTCTGCAATCCGTATTAAATTCATATAGCTTAATATTATAGCTTATTTAGTACTTACTTTTTTTGCAAAAAAAATAAATAAGTTAATGATGTGCAGTTTCAAATTTATTTTAGATAATATAAAGGCTTACAATTTATTCTCATTTTTCTTACTTTATCCTTGAATTATAGTTTCAATAAAATATTTACAATACGTTATAAACATTTTTTTCTCCGAAGTCAACTATTTTGCAGAATTTGAATCTTAACATAATGCTTTCGTAAGTAAATTCTACATACACTTTTCTATATAAAGGGTGTTTCTTTAGGGTTTCAGAATTTGTTATACGCACAGCTGTCAAAACAATTGTCAAAGTAAACTTATATGCTTGATATTTGTATTCGGCGTACTTTGGAAATTTTGCATTTAGGAACAACAGGGTTGGGTTACAGAGGAACAACGCTTAAAAACCGTGGAAATTTATTTGGAAAACGATCTGTGTTGCAAACTTACAGAGCACTTCCCACACGTCAGAGATCCAAATTCCGATCCGAATCCAAATTATTGAGCCTTTCATTCAATTTTCCGTGTTTTATTTCGACAACAATTTTCTATACCACTAAAACAACACCCTTTATGTAGAGTTTTATTCATTATACCATGCTTTTACAAGAAATTCGTGTATATGTGCGTACAAACATATCTTTTTAAGCTTTGAAATTTGATTTTAGTAAAATAACATACTTACACACAAACATACATACATATAGATAAAGAAGTACAGGCCAGTGAAACTCCTCTTATTTTCCACGCAAAATTCTGTTGTTAAATTGACAAAGGAATATGCACTTGGTTAAAAATTAGCGCCGCATCGCTTATTCCGCGCATTTTGTGCCCGACTTCGAAATACTCTTCTTCTTTTTTCACCGAATTGCTGCCTGCATTTTTACCGCGAACGGCTCTTACGTGTATTTCTGCATTACAAAAGTAGCTTTACGTGCACACAGTGCCAACAACAACTTTCCCATTTCAGCTACATACGCGCAATTGTTGCATTCATTCGTTATAAATCCTGATGCTGCTTCCGCTACCGTTTATACAATCCGCACCACGTCACTTGTTCTACTGTGGGAGAAAACTCTGGCATTGTCACAATTTACAACGGAGACGGAATGTTGACAGTTATGTGTACGCAGTTGTCCTCTACCGGTTCACTCGGTGCTTCTGCTAAAAATAAGTGAAATCGCATAAAACATATATGCGAATAAAAAGAAGTTATGAAATGTTCGCTTTATATTGATCGATATACACGCATTAAAAAATATGCAGATTTCACCAGAAGTTGATTACGGCATAATTTATTTTTAAATTTCGCTACCACCAATTTTACTAATTACAATAATAATATACTCGTAAAACGTTAAGAAGATTATTGGCTTATGGAATGCGATTTATATACTGAGCTACGCTTGTACTCATACTTTTGTAGGTCAGTGTGGGAGAGCGGCAATGCTGATAAATGAAAGAGCGGGAATTTTTTGTTGGATGTCCTGATTGAAACTGTGTTTTTCGTTAATATTGATAATCTTGTTGAATTTGTGAACAACTTTATGAAGTGTTTACGTCAAGCAAAGTTCAGTAGAACAGCTAAAATTATTGTAAGTTTAGTTATGAATTAGGAATACAGCTTCCGAAAGCGTACTTTTTCTTTAAACTCCCTCTGTGAATAAAAAATTCAATAATTTTATGGCTATTCCTTTCGTCAACTATCCTGCGACGAATCTGAACGTCTTTTCCAGACGGGTCTACATAAACGAATCTAGTCTTTATATCTAATCGAGGGCAGTCATCACAGCAGCACCTCGAAACCACTTCGGTAGTGTCTTACGTAAGGATATATTGGGTTTTCGGGACTAAGGTAGGTCCGGACCTATTTTATCCATTTCAAGATCACACTACCTTCAGGGATGCTCACTTAATTTTCTTAAGATGTCTCGCAAATTGACTGATATTTTCGGTATAAAGATGGGCTGGTCGGTTCTTACAAACTTTTACTTTGTAAGAAAGTAGGCGTGGTCGTATTCCAATTTGGCTTATTTTCAAACGCTGACAAAAGGAACTAAATTTGGTTCAATTTGATCAAGTAGTTGCTAATATAAATGAGCAGTGCCAAGCCCATTGTTCAATTCTGAATTGGTAAACATATAGGGTTCCTGAATAATCCATGTCGTTAGATTGATGTTCCTAGCGTTTTTCTTTAAAAAGTTATCGTAGTTTCAAATATAACCGTTAAATAGGTGGTGGGCGTGGGTAGTTATGTTCGATTTCACCCACTGTAATACCCTATCATGAAGTATAGAACCAGGATCTTCTTACCAAGTTTAGTTCTTCAATATTTTATGGTATATATTCTTTAACATACGTGTTCTTTCTTTAAGTAGAAGTCGGGGGCCACGTCCATCTCTCAAAGCTTTGGTAAAATGATTTTGACCCAATAGTTCTGATTTAATACCCAATTTTTCGATCCAACAGAGTTAAAATAATATCTAAGTAACTTAAGGTAAATTATAACAAAAGCGCTAGAATAGAGAAGAGTACAAAGAAATAAACCCCAGAGGCCCACTACGGTGTTTTTACATGTGTTTATCCTCATAATTGGCAATTACCATCAGCAAAACTAATTTACCACGTGAGTGCAAACTCAAACACATTTGTAGACACACACTTACACGTGCATATAGTATTTCATTCATATTCTGTAATGCATCTGGTTTTGATGCTTGACCACTGCGAAATTGTCTGCATGTGAACTGATAAAATTAATTCACCGACACACTTTCACGACACATGTGAAGTTAATCACAACAAGTCTGGCAAAAAAGAAACATAAATATATTTGCATAAAAGTATTTGTTACTGCCTACACTTAATGTATGTACATGTTGTATTTTGTACTGTGTAAAAGTAGAAACGCAAACGCCTACCACTTTGTTGACAGCACATGACCTAACCAAACAAAAACAGCACCGGCAATAGGAAACAGGAAACAGGAAATCCGAACTAATGTGAAAATCATGGTGAATAATTATATATATAGGCCTATAGCCTTGTGGACTACAGTGGCTATTCACTTTGGAGGGTTCCCTAAATTTAAAGGAGGGTTGAAACCAACATTTTCTAGTTTTGTATGCACTGAGTATCCTATTAAAGATTAGAGGAGTCTTAAATGGAGATAGCAGTGAAAGTATTCAGAAAAAGAAATAAATAGAAACCCTAAGAAAATCCTAAACCCTAAACTTACGTTTAAATAACTTTCTAAGTTGAAGTCTGGTTTAGTAATAATAACTTCCATTTATAATTCTTCAATGTCTTTAGAGAAAATTCATGTGACATATGGACTAGATCTTTCCGCTGAGGCATTGCATGAGTTTTGCTAATGCGCTATATAATTCCAAAATTTACTCCAACCACAACGGCAATATCTTGTTAGTAATTTATGTACACTTCCATTGAGTATTTTATAAAATATCGAGACCCAGTTTGTTGATCAGTAATATTTTAATTTTTGAAAGAATAAAAAAGAGCTACTTCTATGCTGCTGCATATCACTTGGGTATAGTTCCTAAAATTATACAACTGCTTAAAGTGACATCGAGCAAAACCAGCAGCTTAGTAGTGGTGAGAAGTTATGTAAGTCGTTTTTCTGGTCACTTGTTCCGCATTCCTCATGTTGTAAAAATAATGATAACTATATAAGAATTGTAGGGGTTTCGGAGTTAGCGAACTCGGTTCTTAGCTGCCACTAGTCTATATAGTCAACACTGTTCTAATTGCCAATTTTGTCCATCATGAACTAATTGAATATAAAACAAAATTTGATTTTACTATTTTGTTAGAGGTGCTACGATGTATTTTACAGCACGGTACACTAAACAGAAAATAACTAAACTTAAAATATTGTCATCGAAGTATTTGCTTTCATTTAATGTTTTACTTGACAATTGTCAATGTAATTCTGCACGGTGAAATATTAATCTCACCAAGGACTGTTTTACAAAAAGTATAATGATTTGAAATGTTTGTCACAGAGTGTCATTATCCTGCCAGTATTGCTGTAAAATTTTCTGCCGTTTCATAAACGTTTTTCTCTCGTTTTATTTTTATAAAAAGAATATAAATATTAAATCCAAGATATAACACCTTAAATATTATACTTAAATTGTATAAAGATTTGTATTCATTGTTGGAGTTTCAAAAGGTGAGGTTTCTATTATGTCATTGAATTTGACAGTCCGAATCGAACCAATGACAATGGTTGCTGTTTCATTTCGATTCATTCCGATTTATGGTGGATTAACCTAGCTCTTCTCTTCTTGGACTGAAATTGCCATATTTTTTTCATTTTAACCATTTTTATCGTTGCTGTGGAAGTATTGTCATTCATTTTGTACAATTGTCATTTTAGCGTCATTGAATTTGGCATAATGGAAACTGCGCATTAGTCTGTAGGCTAAGTACCTAAATGAAGTAAATATTCTTAATACATATGACTTATGTTAAATAAGATTTGTTAGATCTTTCGACTCTAACGCCGTCGGTCGAACTTTTTTATGGTCTAAAAACTTTATTTCATCAGATTAATATGACATTCAAATATGAACCAAATCGGATGGTAGATAGTAGCTTTTTGATCAGACTATTTTATTTTATATAATAGATTGTTACATCTTTGATAAAAATTCCGGTTTTATTCATAGAATAGCAAACAGATTTCAACCGTTTACTCTCTAAGCAGGAGCAAAGTTCTCAAAACTTGGTCAAAATCGGTTAAGTTGGTTTTTAGGTAGTGTTGTTGCAAACACCTTTAAATTTTCTTCAAACATATATAATTCGAAATAAATAAGTATAAACTAATTTCATAAAAAGTATGAAAAGGTTCTGATTCTGTCTGTATTGCTTTGAATGTGCTTATATGTTGTTGTTAATAGTATTGGCACCCTAAATTGGGGTACGCCACTGCACTTTTACATAAACACTACATGTGTAGAAACTTATTTGCTTGTCATGTTTTTGCGAATACATAATTTTTCACTGCCTAGAAGTACAAACATAGGCATATTATGCACTTGATTCCACACACATGTAAATAAGAAATAACTTTAAGGCGGAGGGGGCGGAAAAGGGATTATTTGACTTAATCCCAAATATGTAAAATCGACTTGGCTACATGAGGGTTGTAGTTGTGAATATTAATATTACAAGGGTAAGATTATAAACAAATATACATATGAATACATACATATAAAACCATAAATCTTTTACAAAGGGTAAATATTATTTATTGTGGCTGATTTATTCATGAAATTTGGACTCGTTTCGAGTTTTTTTGCACACCAAAAATTTATTTAATACATAATTATATAATCTAATGTAATGAGAAATCGAAATAAAAAAAAAAAATAAATAAACCCTTGTTTATTTTAATTTTCATCTTTCAAGTTATTTTTAAATAAACCTTGAGTATTGACAGATGTCAAGCACATCCTTGATTATAACCGACAAAATTTCTTTTCTAGTGGAAGAAGGGATTCATGCTATGTAAAAAAAAGCGTTAAGGAATGATTTGAATTTAAGAAGAGTATGAATGTGTTTATAACGGTGAATGAAATTAAGGTATTTTAATATCAATTTGGAAAATCAATGCATCAGTTAAACAAACAGTTTTAAAGCAAACAGTTTTTCGAAAATCAAATCTATATAATGCTGATCACATTCCAAATAGTTAAACAATTGTATACTATGATAATATAATACCATATATATACTATATACAATATTTTCTGAAAAGTTTAATAACCTTTGTCTTCGCCTTCAACCCAAATATCACATTCTTGACGGTTCTTACTCTGCTAAATGTTGGAATGAGATTTTACTGCTGCTTGTGGTAGCAGCCTTATAATATTAGAAAACGGTACAAGTATTGTGCTATTTATTTCGTTGGTTGATCAATTGCTTTGAATTAATTTTTTGAAAAGTTGGCAACCAATCTCCAAAATATATGCTAGAAATTTTATATATTTAAGAGAGTTAAACTTTTTAAACAGATGGCAACCTTTGTAAAAAATATTTAACAGGAATTTTTCTTAAATAAACCTCCTAAGTTTGATATGCACAATTTAATAATTTGTATTAAAATATTGAATACGAGTTTTAAATAGGTGGCAAGCCTCCACAATAAATATTTTCAACCATAAACTTTCTTCAACCTTTTCTGTTTGACAACTAAATTCCAGAGTTCTTTATTTCATAATTTATTCCAGCCTAAAATACCCAAAGAGATGGCAACCTCTAAATTTTTTTATTGGACCGCGCAAGTATTACGTCAAACAATCTGAAAAATGAACGCAGCTGGTAACTCTTTCAAAAAATATCTTCGACCGTAATCATTTTTAACCTTTTAATATATTTCCGATTTTGCAATAATTAATTTATTTTATTAAATTTAAACATACAGTAACCTTCTCAAAAATATTTTTAACAGTAAGCTGCTTTGACTACTCTTCAGTTTGATATTTTCATTACTTATCGTTATATCATAAAATTTACTTAAATTTTTGAAACAGTTGGCAATCCTTAACCTCTTTATTTTGAACCTTACGAGTATTACACTTAACAATCTCAAAATTAATCCAATCTGTTTAAAACCTTACCACAGAGCAAGAAACCAGACGATGATTTTTGAAAAGAGAGTTTTAAATTCATAAAGTTCTAGACTGTTCTAAGCTAACTTTTTAAAAGGTGAGAGTATATTTTAAATGTTCTTTGCTAGAATGTAATCAAAAATGAACAATTCGGTCGAAAAAAAATTTTAATTTATAAAGTTAATGTGGACTTAATCTAACCATTGAATAGATAACGGCATATTTATGAGAGGCTCATTGTTATTTCTACATTGTTATTACGGTACTGACTTTATGCATCTACCAACAAATACTTTTTTATATATTATAATAAACTTGCATGCGTGTTCAGCATGAATTCGCAATTTTTGTCCACACTTTCCCTTACATTGACTAACTTTAGCTGTAGGAACAATGGCTAAACCATCGCACAAGCAATTTCTACACAACGCACACAACACATTTCAATTTCGTTCTACACAACGCAGCTATGTATCGGAAAATTGCCCTAGTTAATATTTCGGAAGGATACTGCCAATCTGTCAAACCCATACTTCGGCTTCCGCCGGGCAATTTGATACGTGCCTCTTTGAGGGGCAACGTTTTTTCGCAAATAACAAGGCAAATCAGTACGAATGCGGCAAATAATTTGCGGCAAGGATTGCGGCCAACTTTTGTATGAGAACGTGCTTATATACATGTGTTTGTGTGTGTGCGTGTATTAATCTATGCTTGTATATACTAAATAATCGGCACTGTTTGTTGTTGATTTGGCGTTTAAACGCTTCGACCTCGCTCATGATGTGATTAACGAGTCCTCTTATCATCGTAAATCAATTATGTGAGTTGTGGTCGAATAGCTTAAGTATAATATATATGAAATGACAGCTGCAAAAAATATTTGAGTAATAAATTATTTGAACCTCTAAAATAGTAGATGCTTAAATAACATATATCAAAAGTATATACAAAGGGCTATATATATTATATATACATAGGTACATTCAAAACGTGCAACTAAAATGATTGTGGTCTTCCTCAAATATTTAATCCACTGGTTTTAATGTGAACTTTGGTTAAATCAAAGCCTACAAGTATGTTATTATGAATTGGCTTGAGGGCTGGGGTAATTCATGGACGGATTTCATAAATTTTCGACACCAAACTACAATATATCCAACTTAATACATTCAGTTAATTTTGTTCAAGTCTCATATATATATATATATGTATATTGACTTATATATGCGATGTAAAGTTAACCGGAAGTTCTAAAATCCCTACTTTTGATACATGGACCACATAATTCTCATGACAATAAGCACAGCTCATTTTATTTAGAAATCTCACACGTTGGCCGATATTATCGTCAGGCATAAGTTCGGGAATTCTCATAATCGCTATCCGCTACAAAAATTATAAAAAGTTACAATCCGATTTCGCCCAGTTTGAGGTTAAAGTTGCCAGACCTTAAAATAACTATTTGTACTAAGATCTACTTCGATAACTTCATTGCTGCTAGATTTATATATTATGAGGTGAAAGAATCTAATGGATTGTAAAATATTGTTATATGGGAAGTAGGCGCGGTTGCAGTCCGATTTTCCTTTTCAGACACTAATATCATTTATTTTAGTTCTTCATTTATGAAAGTCCAGAGATTGCCATGGAACAAAATTGGTTAAAATTGCTCGAGTGGCTGCTGAGCTATGGAAGACTATAGAAGCAAATACGCCTCAATTACCTGAACTCGTAGGAATTTTATGATTTTGTTCCATCTCCTCGTGTATCGTCGAAATGTGGGTGTGCGCATTGGTCGTGATGTAAGGACTAGCTAGAGATTTTTGTATTTTTGTTGCACGCAGGTTACTCTGATTCGAGTCAGCTCCACCATCAACTGATTGTATCACCACTGCTGTCTGTGAAAAAAAGGAAAGTTTAGCGCTACAATAAACGTTTGATATTTGCCTTGTTTATAAGTTGTGAATAACGGTAATATTGAACATGCTTGGAATTTGTTTTCTACCGTAGCTAATTAAGATAAGAAATACAAGTTCATTTTTCTTTTTACTCGCCTTCTTATTTGGTAATTGCTACTTTAATTACATTGTTCTTAACTCACAAATCATTGTGCTCACAATAATCTTAATTGCCTTCAATTAGTACCATTCCACTTTTATAATAATTATAACTTATAACCCTAATGAGTATGCTTTTAAATGATTTTAGTGGAATTATAATGACGCACATGGATACCATATGTATATGCAATTATAGAGACACCCACTTTTCTATTAGGGTTGTTAATTGTTCTCAGTTTTAGGTAAGATGAAATCCTTTAATTACATATTACTCGAGATACTGAAATATAATATTTTTGTATTCTAACTTCTTAACTGATAACTAGTGCTTTCTAATAGAGTTATTGCATCTATAATTTCCAAATTAAAATTTCTAAATAAAATTTTCTTAAACCACCTTATTTTGATAACCATATCGGAAAAATATTTTATCGAAAAAACAAAAAGTAAAAAAACAGGTGGCAACTTCTCTCAAAAATATTTTTAAATAAAAACTTTCTTAATTTTGTTTGCTTTGTTCATAAATATCTTTGCATTTAATTTTTAAACAGGTGGCAATTCTTTAGCTTTTTTTTTTAAACCATCCAAATATTGCACTGTTCTCTTAAAATTTTAAGAGATTTATTAATGCTTATTTACATTTATTGTAAATCAAATTCACTCATATTTCATTACTCACCTATTCACTAAAAATCCTAATGCCGATTTAACTGGTTTTATTATCATATTTGATATCGATATCACTACAAATGCTTATGTATATGTTTATATGTATGTGTGTATGTTTATATTGAGTTGGAAAGATGATCCGTATAAAAGTGCTAATTCTTACCCGTATCTGTTGAGTGCCGTAACCACGTCCCTGCAGGTAATTTTGGTATTGCGATATCACGCACAGCAGACAATAAGACTAAGTGGCGATAAAATAAAGAAGAAACGATATGAATAAGGTTAAAATAGGAAAGAAAAGGCTATAAGGGTGGCTGCAGAGTGGACGCTGAAAGCCGAGCCGAGCGCAAAGCTGATGAATGCGAGAAAAACAGTTTTGACGTGTTTTTCGGCGCTGACTCGCGTTGAAACGCCATATTATTCAGTTGATTTTCAAGCAATTCGTAGTTACATGTAATTTTGCGCAAAAATATGGACATGAATATATTGACGTGAAGTGAAATTTCTCGGCCTGCTAGGAAAGAAGTACTATTCCGGATAAAAGTGATAACGAAAAACCACTAGAAGAAAATTATGATATTTTGAATATAACTCAAATCGAAAATGCGGACGATACATGCGATAAATTAGAACTCGATGTTCCTACCCCAACGAAAAGAAATATGTTAGCCAGGCTAATAGTACTTCGCAACCATTGGAAGTTGAAAAACGGAAATTACTTTTGCTTGAAAAGAAAAACTCAGAAAAAACAGAACGAGATGAAGATGGGGCCTTTTTTGAGTCTCTTCTGCCGCATATTCGTAAATTGGGACCTGAAGCTAAATTTTTATGTCGAATGGATATTCAGAATATCGCATATAATCATATATGCCAAAAAAGTAAAAAAATATCCATTAGGTCGCACATATACCCAAACAACAGAATCAAACGAAAATTCGCAATATGCGGTTGAAACTTCATCCATCAGCAATTTTTCAGACCCCAATGCATTTACTTTGGATTTAACGTCGACTCAACAGTTTCAGCCCAACTATATTACTTCAATTGAATATATAAACGCTCCATCTACTTCAAAATCTTCTTTTAACTTTCAATAAATCTTTTGTGTTTGAGTGTACGTGCAAATTGTTAGTTCACATTCCCAATTTGAATAAAATTTAAATATCTCACCTTAGAGTACTATAAGTCGTTCACATGGCGTTATTGGTATTTTCATAAAATTGCTCCAATTTTTCGTTATTTTGGATTCAATTTTATCAAGAATATAATCGAATGTTTCGATTTTTATTCAGGTATATTCAAAAAACGTTTGCGGATAACGTCAAAAATCTTTATACAAATGGTGAAATTCGCCACTTTTATCTCGTTTTGTGTTTATGTGATGCTTTCCACACTCTTTTCTCTTTAAAAAAATATTTGGCCACATTTTGCTGGAAGCATAATATTCTTCATCTGAGGAATCCATGTCTTCTCTTTTCACTTACATAAGCACAAATAAAATCAGATGATTATCAGATGATACCGGATTAAAAATCAAAAGCACACATGTACGAGTATAATAGGAAAGTAAGCGCTGGATTCAGCGCTAATTCTCGCATCCACACTGCGGTACCTAAAATTGATCAGCGCTGATCGAAATCAGCTTTACGCTCGGTTCGGCTTTCAGCGTCCACTCTGCAGGCACCCCAAGATGTAATAAAGCAATGGCTGCAGCAAAATGGTTCACATATACTTATGAAACGCTGCTGGCGATGCGCATATATATTTACATATATACATATGTGGGTGTTTAAGAAATATTTATGCTCATACTTTTGCCGAATAGCGGGAATACACAACAAAAGTGTTTAATATTTTTCTAACGTGAGCAGTCAGACAATGCACATCCACAACAGCTGGTGGCTTAAAAGGTCAACGTAAGCAAATTTGCGTTAAAAAACATCTGTCAGAGTACCTTTATCATTGTTATGAGCATTGTTTGTTTGTATATATAATATATGCAGAGTTGTGCATTTAAATTTGAATGGAGGATATTTAATTTACAGTTAATGGCACTCAAAAGCGCAAACATGTTTATGGAAATTCCAGTTTTGACATTCAATTATTTTGCTTGGTTCAAGGGGTCAGCCACAACAATTGAGGTTAGAAAATTTTCCGGTTCAGTTTAATGTTCGTCACAAATTTTGCACAAAGATATTCAGCATTTCCAAAGATTCTTGTACGGTTTTGAATTTTAAGCGACGATCCTTTAATTTAAACACTTAACTTTTGACAGTGCCGATTAAGTACGATTATTATGAAGGAGAAAGGTTTTTGGAGTTCTGAAAATTTTGCGAGTAAGTTTAAAACCAAACGATCCAAATATTCATTGATTTTTGACATTTTGCGAGATGCCTTCTAGCTGTCTTCCAGAGTTAGTTTGTATAAAGATGTGACCTTGGCCTATGTTATTGGTGAAGTTATGGCACCAATTTAGCTAATATTAAGAGTAATACATAAATTTCAGTCAGACATTGCACGGTAGAAAATCGCTTGACGGTACGAAAATATAATATTGCATATATGAAGGCGCGGTTCATTTAGTTCGATTTTACTTCTTTTGAAATATTTTTGTTTCGTGGACTAAATTTGGTTGATTTTTGATTAGCCCGTATATAATCCTATTATTATCACCCGGTTGAAACTTTTCCTTTACGTCGCTACGGACTTACCGTTATGGACTAGTGCCACCTATATTAGGTATAAAAAATTTTGTAAACGGTGGAGCCATACCCAACATATCAAAGAAGACCGGGATCGGGACTAGCAGTTTACCCCATATAACATCCTTTATCCAAAAGCTTATAACGGCTTTTTTGCTTAATTAATGGCATAGATTGATGATAGAATTATTCTCGCATATTGGCAAAAATCGAATTAGTACCAACATTATTCAAGACCATTTAGCAGTGAAGAAAGTCCACGTCGTTGGATTTCAAGCAATTTAGAGCCTGTGTTAACAGTTTTTATATGCGTTGAATATCCTTGAAGAATAGCTGTTAAACCAGCTGTCAAATTAGACACATGTTTTGACGTCTATTTGCATGACGTCATGCAAAGGCTTACATAGGAACAACGTTTAAAAGTAATTTATTGTGTTTATTAAATGTTTACAACATTTATTTCCAAAACTGCATCTTGTAATGAAATGAATTTCTGGCTTAAGGGGTAAAAATAAGTTAAGTAGTCTTAATTGATATGTGAACAATCATTAAGAGATTATACAAACCCCGCCTTGTAACCGGGTGAAAATTACTTTCGGTTGTGGTTTTCATGACAAAGCCGTATTGGTCCATATTTGTTTATAACTGAAGATGAAACCAACGTTAATGTCAATGATGTGTGCTACTGGCAAATAATTCTCGAGTTTGTTTTTATGTCTATATTAATGAACTAGCACGGAGTTGAATGGTGCCCTTACTGCGGGTGAAATAATAATTTTTTTGGAATAAAATTTTGGTCATTGCATCTAACGGTTGCTAAAACTGGTGTAAGATTGGACTGACATTATGGCGTTCATAATACAAAATCGCCATCGCCATAAGCTTGAAATTACATTCTCTTAAAGTCCAAATACCGGTAAAAAAACGAATAAAGCCGAAATATTGGTTCACACTATTGTAATTTTTCTGTGTTATTTGATTTGAAATTACTATTGCAATAATAGATTAGCTCTTATACGAGGAAAATATAATAATAAGGAGTACAACCTACAGGTTCAATACCGTTTGCGTGAAGTAGTTCGAAAAAAAAAAACGCCCGGGTTTGTGGAAAAACAATTCATGGCTTTTGCCGCTTTTGGTCAATTCTGTTCACACTTCTTTGCTTGTTCGTCAATTCTTGGCCAAAAACAATACTGTAACGATGTCCCAGCCTCCTTATTCGCCAGACATGGGTCCGTGTGATTTTTTCCTATTTCCAAAAATAAAGAGAACCTTAAAGTTATCAGTTACTTTTCAATAATGATACAATTCTCCCTGTTACTTCTCAAGAGAATATCAGTGAACCTATTTCGATTGAAGAGAGTCTTACTGCTCAACAGTAAACACTGTTATGAAACGAAGACCAATACTTACGCTTTGCACCAGGAAAATATAATATTTCGGAAAGTTTATTGTTCGATGAACATGCGGAAGAACTTTCTTTTCCATCGATATATATAGGTCAATTTCGAATCTTCAAAGAAGACGTAAGAGTGACTCCATTTATGATGGCATCAAGTGAACTTCGAAGACCGGATCGACGCGCCGTAACACCATATCACTTGTTGTACATGGCTATGAAAATCATGTGACTTAGAGTTCGTGATTCTCTTACAGTAGCATTCAAACAGATTGGTAAAAATACATAGATCACAAGTCAACAAATTGAAGATGATCAATACATGAACGAAATATGAACGAAATACTGAATATATGAACGAAATACATACAGTGGACGATGTGCTTTACGTGGGTACCTGCCATTGTACAGCTCGACTCCACGGTGTTCAAAAACACAACGGATCAATACAATGCGTCGATCAGCGCCACGTTAATAATAGCTTTCGCTAAAACCAGCGGTACCGATCGGCATTGTGGAATGGCACAATAACCACCTTGGTGGGGTTCAAGGCCTACCTAAAACCTCTGCCTTCCTTTGGGTCGGGCACCCGGTTGCGATGCAACTCCACACTGAACTGTACCGCCCCAGACAGTTCCACCCGCATTCAGGTTTTAAACCACAGCCACCACGATACTCCCCGAAGGGCCTACCGCAATGAGCAGGATGGAGCTACAAGCAACTCCACCGGGCCCTTGCTCCCCGTGGCACCAGATTATAGTCTCCGGTCAGACCTTGTAGCCTGAAGGCTACTACCAGTTGAGTTACCCATTCATCTCGACTGGTGGCATTTGTAGCTTGAACTAAAATACCGCTTTAAGTGTGTGCATAATACATTTAAAGTGATATAAACTTAGTTCAAGCTAAGTAATGTAGCACTATTTCTGACATGGCTAAGCCTATTTTTTGAGCAAAGTCTATTTCAAATGCAGTGCATTTTGTTGATTTTAGTCGATGTTGATCGTCAAGGATACGAAAAACTCAAAAAAAATTACAGGAGATGGACATTGGAAATAATTCAACTGATATCTGGAAAGACGATTGGTTTACAAAGTACGAAAAAAGACATGAAGAACTAGAAAGGGTAACTCTAGCGGAATTCGTTGCAAATTATAGTGTGCGTTCTGATGGATCTTACTTTAAAAAGAAAGAAATCACGCATTATTCGTTATCGCAATTATGACATGGGATAAGACTTAAATGATTATAAGCGTAAGATGGTCTCTTTACATTATCCATTCCGCAATGAAGACGCTGAAATACTAGCAGAATTCAAATTTGTTGCAATATATGATGAAAATGAGAATTGGATTTTAAATCGTAGAAAAGCGTTTGAATTCAACTTGACGATGATCCTCTCGCAAAAAGAAGAGAAAACTTAATGCCAAACGCATGCTTCTGTGAGCTCATGAGAGTGGCGAACAAAAAACAGAGTGAACTATTACGGCATTTAATTTCACATTTATTATCAGCACATCACGAACAATTTCAAATGTTTTTAACGGGTAAAACTAGTTCATATTGATTGAGATGCTACAATGAAATCACGATCGCATGGTTAGAGTTTTCGGATTCATCAAAATTTGGCGAAAAAATTAGAAAAGGAGTTGCAGAGTATGTAAACGCAAATCAAATATAATGCAGGAAATAAATTAAATATTAAATTTGTATACCACATCTTATTATTTCCATTATCCCTGTAATATGCACAATACAATTCTCTCTCTCTCTCTCTCTCTCTCTCTCTCTCACTCTCACTCTCAATGAATCAGTAAAGAAGTGTTCACTTCTATCACGTGTACTGTGCTGCATGCGACTTTTTTTTTATGTTCAAATCATTAGTAATATTTCTTATGTCTACTTATAAAATCATAAAAGCATAATTGAAATTTTATACAGTTGTTTTGTTTATTTGTCAGAGACGTTATAATTGCATTTCATTATTTACTGAATTAAGTTAAGTTAATAAGCAATTTTCCTAACATACATGCAGACGTACATGACTAAATCGTATTTATCTTGTTGTGTAATGACAGCAGCAAATTACCATCGTAGTTGTAACTGACACTGACTACTTATAAAACAAAAAAGAGCGTAATCCATAATTAGTCCACGTGGTCCATAGTCATGGAAACACATTAGTAAAAGTCATAAGATGCGGGATGTAACGTTAAAAATACTCTTTTTGCAAATTTGCAATTGCAAATCATAACAAATTTAGCTATGTACTTCTTTCTGTTCCATCTCTCTTTATATTTATGTCAGTCTATTTAATGTTAGCTAGTGGTTTGTTCGTTCCACTACTCCCCAAGGGTTGGCAAATCGACGACAGCTTATATTTATTTATTTATTTATTTGATATGTTTAGTTGCAGTTAACACGTGAAAATCATTGAAACCTATCATAATTATCCCATTCGTTACATGCAAGGGTTTCAAAATGGAAAATAAAGATCTAAAGATATACACAAAAGTTGCAAAATAGGTAAAGTAAAGTGTCCGAATGAATTTTTGACATAAAAGCCAATGTATCGTCCATGGCTCTACCTTTATCACAAACAGGGTCACAAGTCTCTAACAAAGCCCTAAGCATCTAATATATACTTAGGAATTTATAAATATGAATAACAAGATTATTATATTACTTTTGAAAGTTCAGAATACCCTTAAGGGATAATCAAGGAATTCATAGACTTCCGATTTCATCGATTGTCAAAATCTTGAACGAGTGAAGCTTCTTTTAATGTGCTATTCTATTTTTATTTCCATCAATTACATTGTGCAGTCGATGAAAATGGCCAAATCGACAAAATCAAGTAAATACATGTGTGCTTGTCAACCAAATTGGTGCAAAATGTTTGAACAATCGAAACTGACAGCTTGTTGTCATTTTCCACTATGGCTAATTAATCAGACATGACGCAAGGTACCATACAAAATGATATTATATATACTCGAGAGAGAAGAAGTGTGAAAGGACTAAAGACTAAACTTGCATATATTAAATACTAAAATATACGGAAGCGAAATATACGGAAGATTGAAACTTATCGAAGTCGAACAAACGCGATATATAATTTAAAGAAATTATATAAGTATGTAAAGAAATATTTTACTTATGTCTCTGTGGCAAAAAATATTGCAAACAATAAAAACATTTCACGAAAACTTACTATAAGATATTCTTTATTATTATCATTGAGGTTGGATAGTTAGTGAAGAAAGCAATCAGTTGCTTTATTTTGGTACCTTAATTGCCAACTGTTTCTCTGAATACGTATGTATATCTCTTTTTCTTGGTAATCGATTGACTGATTGAAGAACTACTTTTATTGAATGGGTACTTTCCTTGAATAGACGCACAGAGTTGGTGGTTTCATTCTGTTTAGAAGGGTCGTATTTAGTTCATTCTTATGGGATCTTATGAAGATATCTTCTTTCTTTTCTTCGTAAATAAATGGTTTCATCGATTATAGACTGATCTCGAGCAAGGTTCAATGTTACATTATTGCCTCTGCGTAAAATCTGAAGAATTCTTTGAGAAGATTGGATTAAAAAATCCCATTAAAAGTGGTCGCTTGGTTATTCGAAGAGGTAAATATGAAGACACTTCTCAGTATTTTGTCGATATTGACTCTGGCATACGTTGAGTTAGCTATAGTTGAGGCATGGGATTATCATTGGTGAACCGGCATTGAGATAGAGACTTCGGTATCCGGTCCATAAACACAGCCATTCATTCTCTACTGTTTTCAATGTACGTCAGTTAAGATACTTATATTTATATTTAACCTATGTTACTATGTTACAGGGTAGGACAATTTTGCTTTTAATTCACCGCGACAAAAAATATATTCGTATGGATTTAGAAGTTTAAGTAACTACTGTTTTAATTTTAGCTATTAGCCAATATTTGTAGCTACAAATCCCTCGAAAATAAGAATTATGGACATTGAATTTAAAATGAGTGCAAATAAGAAAATACAGAAGATTCGAAAACGTAGGCAATGCCTATGAAAGTTGCAATTACAGGTTGTGTTCGGGATATTAAAATCATTTGGCAGCACAAACATTAGGAAGTTTACGTTTTATAAATACTCACATTTAGACACATTATAAAGAAGTCGATGGTGAATATAAAGCCAACAATTGGATCGAAATTCACCATTTGCGTAAACGATAAATAAACCAAGTGAAGAATTTCAATCAGCACATCACACAGCATGAAAACAATCCAAGGTAACAACAGTTGACGACGGTTCTATGCAGAAAAACATATTTTTCATTAGCTCGATTTTTGTTAATGTTTTTAGTTAGAACTAACAACTGGTTCACACTTACTTGCTTCAGTCCCACGAGCATTGATAGCGATGACATAACAATGAAGAACGAGCAAATCAGAAAGAGAATATTAAATACAACAATAGCTGCAAAGGCACAATTGTAATGAAATGTTGTTAAAACTATTTTAGGGAAAATTGCTAAAGTAGTTTATTTGTTCTTACTTGCTGTTATTTCTCCTTTCGCCAAGATGCTTTCACCTAATGGTTGATCTCTGTTGCCAGCCAGAAATTCCTGCTCATCGTAAACGGTAATGAGCATAACAATGGTGGAGAAACCAAAGTACACCTATATTTGTGAAGTAATTAAAATGCTAATTAATATCTTGACACTCCACATGACTTATGTGAGATATTTGAAAGCAACAACAAAAGCAACAAGTCATAAGTGTGAGTAAATTTGAGGGATGTGCGTAAGAATGTATGGAATTCAAGAATATATTTATAGCATAAGTACTATTTGATAGTATTGATAAGATTTAAAATTATTACAGTGTGTGGAATAATTATGCATGAAATTTGTGTGCTAGTGTGATAATCTATAGCACAACTTGCAAGACAAGTCTCCAAACACGAATATCCATAATTCCACTCTGAAATATTTCTACTTAAAATTCATACTTAATTTGAGAGTGACAAAAATAATCACAGTGTAAGCAAGAGGAGAGAGATTTAGTTACTTAGTAAATTTTCTACATTATTGAAAAGCTGCTAATTGACTACATTAAGGTTCTATCTGTAGCTTATGTTAAATGGTTGAAATTTAACCTCTATGTAAAAATACCTGTTTTCAATTACAATCTGAAATAAATCGACACTATGCTGAATTTAAGAGTTAAATTCAAAACTATATTCTCTTAAACTTATATGCTCTTAAAAAGGGAATCAAAAGTAACCGAATATTAAATGCATACTTTCTTTTTCATATCGAAAAAAAGAAAAATTTCAAAAATAAAATTGGTAAAACCGCTCAAAAAGCTTGACAGTTTAGCAACGAACACAGAGATCACATACTTTTAAGATGGGAAGTTCTATTAGAGGCTGTAGATGAAAAAGAAAAAACCTTACCGAACCTATAAAAGTTGACCATATACATTGTTTTTTATTTTTATGAACAATATCATCAAATATATATCATGTTTTGCACTTTCAACATTTCTTCAGAATATATGTACTAGTTTCGATCACTTAACCATCGTTTGTAAAATTATATATGTTATACAAAAAATTTCATAATTTTTTACAGTTCGCTGCCCATCGGCGTCAATGTGAAATATCCGTTGACATCCTACAATACTCTATTTGTTCGATAAATACACATCGTTACATTCGGTACAAAGTACGGTTAAAGTTTTGCTTTGGCAGTGCTGAATCGCTTGTCGTTTGAAAGAAGCATAGTTATTGTTTTAGAATTGTTGGGAAAAAGGGAAAGTGAGGTGAAAAGTGTACTATCATATACAGACAAGGGGCATATCATACTTGAAACTTCGAAAATTGAAAATAGATTATAAATGCGAGCGAAACTACTGTTTGGATGTTTTAGGAGTCGTATTATTATTATGGCACCCACGTGCTACAATGCTATACCATAAAACTTATTGCTCAATCTTATAAAGGGGTAAGAGAAATGATAGTATTTCAAAATCATTGCCCGGGATGATACATCATTGCCCACATGATAATACTCCAACTCTAGCACTCGTATCTTGGATCAAATTTAACAATGTCGCGTTTTTAAGCCACGCCCATACTCACTAGAACCAAGCATTATGGATCTGTCTCATATGGGTTTCATTGCTTGGTCTGCTCGAAAGGTTATAGAGATTTGAAGCTGTTTGCGGTCGAAAAAGTGTCAACATTAAATCGCTACTATTGTAGTTTACACGCATTTCAGTAAAATTTTTATTAGAAAAGACGCCAATTTCAAAACTTTTCTGTGTTCTCTGAATAATTAGTAAACATTTTGGTGGTCTGTAGCTCTTTTGTTTCTAATTAGTCGTTGTAGTTCAGTTCTCTATTACGAACTGCTCCTTAATTGTATACTAATAAGCTTATAAATGTTCTGTGTTTAATGCTATGTAACTGATTTATCAAGAATCTTTTTATTTTGCTTGATTTTCAACAACGCTCAATTTCGAGCCTTCCTAAACAAGTTAAATTTTTGCTTGAAATAGACTTTTTTTTTATATGCAAAAGTACAGTAGACATTTGGTTAATGGTTGTGCGCTTTACAACCCCAAGGCTTATTTTCTCCGTTTATTTAAAATCAAATCATGTGCTTGCAAGCAACTGTTGTACATGGCGTATGAGTGCCCTTGTTTCAATTATGCACACTGCGTTGCTCGTTTGACCTATGCAAAAACAAACAAAAAATAAAGAACGTGCCATAAAATAGATGTGTGGACATATTTTAGCAGCCTGTTTTCTAGGAAATTGTTTGAAATGAAAGCATTGTGATGAGCAAACCTTTATTTCTACGCTAGATTTGACGTCAAGAGCGAAATCCTCCTGCCAGTGAGCGACTATGCCGAAAGATGAAACGAATTTGGTAAATGCGTACAATGCTATTGCCATTTTTCATTTTGTCAGGCAGTTAAAATGCGTCTTGTTGAATGGCCTTTGATTTGGAACTGAAAGCATCACAACTTTTCTCCACTCTCTTTTAACTAGATAGTCAATTTTAAACATACCAAAACGTTTCGTAAGCAGTTGGAACCATTTATAGCAAAAGCAGTGCGTAAAAAAAGAACCATGGTTGCCGATATGTTGGGCATAAGAATTACGCATGTATTCGTATGTAAACATGTAATTGTACGCTTTATCGGGTTTACGCGTGTATTAGGGTGGTCCTTAAGTGCCGGAAACTATTTTTCCAAAGTAGATTCCCTAAGCCTGTAAAACGCTACTATCACAGTCGAGGTTATTGCGTATACATTTTCGTCTGATTAAAGTTGGTTAAGATATGTTACACAGGGATTAAAGTTCAGTTTGTTCTATGGAGAATAAGAAACACCAATA
Organism: Bactrocera minax; assembly: GCA_021498325.1. NCBI lineage: Eukaryota > Metazoa > Arthropoda > Insecta > Diptera > Tephritidae > Bactrocera > Bactrocera minax. Next base: position 9,144,425 of record JAKEEE010000001.1, read on the forward strand.
TTAAAGATTTCTTCGTACATCCAAAATCGTAAGTGCTATGTTAAAATGTTACCTATACATTTTGATTCCGATTGGAAAAAACAGTATTTTTCCTATTCTTACAAAAATCTATGCTCTTAAACCTTAACCGCCCTCAACCGGAACCAAAATTTACATATAATATTTTCGACCTTTGACTTTTCTCCATTGTATGTAGTTGATGAAAAAAGTTTTAACTGTGAATTTCCTTTTATGTGAAAACCCCATAGAAAAGTTCGAAATTTGATCCCCGAGCGATAAGTCTTTACCACCTCTAGGCCCAACTAAAAATTATATCTGATATCTTTGACTATATTGGTATTCATTTGTACATCACTTAAAAAATATCAAATTTAATTAATCTAGTATCTATAGAAAACTCTAAAAATTTAACCCAGAACTTTGATCTAGATCTTATGTCTTTATAGATATTGACTATCTTTGGAACCAAAATTCGTATATGATATCCCTATCTGCAATATTAGCGAATGAATGAAGGATACTGACAAAAAATGACTCATGTGATTATTTTAAGTGGCACCCTAATTTATTCGAGCACAAATGCATTCGGAGAGCTTATTAAGTGTTTCATAACTTGTTTTACTCTTATTGCTCTGCAGTGATTTTCTAAGAACCAGAGATGAAATTTTGTTTTTGGAATGAAACCTAGTAAGATCTTGTAAAATGTGATTGCCGAAAGAACTCCTAATGTTCTTTCACTTGATGTGCTCATCAATCATGATTAAAATAGGTCATGACAAGGAAAGGAAAATGCCTTTAATGGGAATCAACTAAACAATTTTGGCAAACTAGTTCGCAGCTTTTCTCAGAAGGCTTTAGGTAGTTAGACGAATTCCAAAGCACTCTTCTCAATATTGGAACCGCCAGATGAATTCAGGATTTTCAAATCAATTTACATCCCTCTACAACTGGTTATGGAAGACCTAAATATTACTTGGTTATTTTAAAAAAGGTTTACTTTCTTGGTGGTTACTTTAATGGCGGTTACGCAGTTTCACATTTGGTTGATTAAGTCACCTATTTCCGGATTAATTACAATTACCGGATAGTATAATATTACACATAGCAGAAATATGAGAAGTACTATACTATATTCATGTCAATACAGTCCATTCTTAGTTTCACTAATATTTGCAGAAAATATTCTATTATATATAGGGAGAAATAGATATGCCCTGATTTATTCCATTTCTGTAAGCTTGGATTCGATTTTTGTAGTTTTCACAGCGTGCTAAGAGGTCATCATAGGAATGTTTTTTTTAGTGACTTAACTAAATTTCAAGAAAATTGGTCAACGAGTTTGTGAAATACAAAATTCCAGCTAAGTCATTCTGACTTAGAGATTTATCTAACATTTATTACTTATATACCATAAGTTTTAAAAACTTTTTATAATAAAAAAGCTGTGAAAGAAACTTTCCTGCAACATTTTTTACGATTGGTAAGCCACAGAATCTCACAAGTTAACATGCATATGATATTTGTCTGCTTATGTTAATTCACTCATAAAAAATATCAAAGCATGTGTCGTAAAGTTTGTTGATTATCTCAGTGAGTTAGACGAGCAAAGAATCTATAACTCTATTCAAGATTATCTCTAATGAGATGTTTATTATTGGTTATAAAATATGTTGTATTTGTGGATCGTACGTAGTTTCGTGAAATATTGGACACAACTTAGATGCTTATCGAACATTTTTATATTGTATTATATGCTGAAACTTTTTTATTTCGACTAACGGTAGATAAATAACTATTAATAATTTAAAGAGTTAATGAGCATTTATGACTTGATTTGGTTGAGTGGCTTTTTGGAGCTGGTGAAAGCTTGGTGAAAAGCTCACTTGTTGTTATTACAAATGCCTGAAGCCACAACAATACACCTAAAGAGCCGAAGGAATATGTCTACATATGCATTTATATGGAGTTGGGTATTTTCATTCTTCAAAACATCTTCCCTTGTCTTTTGTTATTTCGTGTAAGGGCGGGAAAATAATTCGGTGTCTGGACTCAGATATGAGGTCCCACTTCAGCAGTTGAAAATGGGAATAATCGGACCACATTCACGACTGCTTCCCATACAACGTCAACAAAGCAAAACGAATATGAAATTAGTGTGTCTTATTAGGCGAATTTGTGAAAGCCTTAAATCACAATATGCTAAGCAAACAACAACACAGTGTTGAACGAAAAATTTCACCCAGTTTTATTGAGATATTAGGTCTAGTAGAAATAAAACCATTCTTTTTCCAATAGATGGTTTGTATCTCGCGTCCTATAAGTGCGATAGGATTACACTATAGGGCATTAGATAGATAAGACTTCGTTTAAAAAAACTTCTCAGAATGTTCTGTGATTGCTTTACTCAGTATTGTTTGAGCATACGTCAAAGATGGACACCCGCAATGAGAAATGGCACCATATTTTGTAGTTTTTCTTCTATAAAGACGAAAACGCAAGCCAAATGCTGAAAATATGAAAAGTGTTTATGACCCTCATACTGTAACAGCCAAACATGAACAATTTTGGTTTCAACAATTCCGTTCCGGTAATTTCGATGTCAAAGATGTACCACGCTCGGGAAGGCCAAATGTCGAAAATATCAATAAAATAATGAAAATCGTCAAGCCCAAACGAGTTACTGGTGGCGAAAAGTGGGTCACTTACGACAACGTCAAGTTGTGGTCGAAAACGGTTGTGGTCGAATAACGGCGAGCCAGCACAAACGGTGGCCAAACCAAAATTGATTATCAGGAAGGTTTTGCTGTGTGTTTGGTGGGATTGACAGGGAATCATCTACTATACTATTCTTAATTCGGACTTGTACTGTCAACTATTGGACCGCATGAAGGACGCAATCGCTCAGAAGTGGCCAGCTTTGGCCAATAGGAATCGCGTGCCAGAGTATCAGGACAACGCCAGGTCACACACATCGATAGCTACGGGAGCTTGGTTGGGAGATTCTTACGTATCCACTTTATTGCCCGGTCCTGCCACCAAGTGTTTATTACCTGTTCCTTTCTATGGCGAACGATTTTGCTGTTGAAAAATTCGCCTCAAAAGAAGCTTGTGAAAATCGACCGGCCCAGTGTTTTGCCAATATGTATGAGGGTTTCTATGAGAGTGACATTATGAAATTACTTTCAAAATGGCAACAAGTTATCGAAACAAACGGTGTATATTTGACCTAAATCGCAACATTTTAACTATGCTAAACAAAATTTTCGATTTAATGCAAAAATTATTTATTTCTTTTTACTCGACCTTATGTATTAAGTACGAGCTCATATTCATAAGCAGTTACTGGCGGCGCTATTTGGTATGGAGAACTTTTCTTTGATTGAAATTAATGCAGTGAAAATATTTTTGAATACTTGTTACATTGTTCTCAAAAGGCACATCACAAGTAAACTTACATATTTAGACTTAGATTTAGATTGGTCATCTTTTTTAAACACATTTCATAGGCTAATTTCGGAATCGTCAGCAGCTGCTACAGTGATTCTTTGTTATTACCTCAAGTGTCTCAGAGCGATTTCCATGAAATAGTATTGCGATCGTGGGAATGGAAATAAATGGTTGGCATGACTTATCAAGTACAAGATAATCGAATAACACTATTACAAATGGAGTTAGAATGAATTGTTTAGGTAGCAAAATATATGAAAATATTACTGACATATAGTTGTAAATTTAAAGCTCACGTTCCGACATAAATTTGAATTCAAGCTTTTATGATTATTAACGATTGTCAAGGATTAAGGTTGGGCTACTAAGTACAGTACTTGGGGTAATAGTACTGGGGTAGTATTTGACTCGTTTCGCATATTGGCAACTATTACTCATAAGAAAGTCCTAACCGTAAAAATAGTTGCACTATTCTCCCCGTTGCAAGCATCAAAAAGAAAGTTATGCTAATCGCTTTTCGTTGTTAACGTATATATAACATAATAATATAATATTCCTTGCCACATACCCACACATATAAATGGAAATGTAGTAGGTACATACTTACCAAAGTGTAGGTGGCGCTTGCTATGCTGCCGGTACGCACCGTCTTCCAAACGCAACAAGACTGCAATATAGCCATCTTCGTGTGTCGTTTTCGTATTTTATTACTTTGGTTGCACGTACGTACAACTTAAAATCCACTTGTGTGGAAGTGGACGCAACCACTTTCTTCCATCGTCTTGATGGCGCACAAAATAAATGTAATCAATGAGGAGATCAGTTACATAAGAGTTCGCATTTTAAAGAGAATACATTAAAATTGAAGATTACTCGCTGTAGGCGTTTCAACAGTTTTCAGTTTTTTGCCTCATGTAAATTGTTCCTTCCTTGATTTATTTATCTACTGCTAATCTTAGGAAATTTTCATATGTAGTCTTTATAAAGTAACTAAAAACTGATTGAAAATATATGTGTATAATATATAAGATAACTGTATAGAAAATGGTTAGCAAAGTTGCATTTTACGATAGCTCAAATTTATACTCTCGCAACATGTTGTATGTTTTGTTCACCTAACGGCAATAGAGATAGACGTTAGATTAAATATCATATGATCAGGATGACAAGACGACTTGATTTTCGAATTACCGCGTTTATCGATAACACAAGTAAAAATAGTGAGATCTATATGAAAATTTTTGCTGGTGATATTTTGAGCATGATGTTGGTATAAATCTATTGTCACATCCATAAAATGTCGTTAATCGAAAAAACATATGTGCACTAAATTTTTAGGAAACCCACCCCTCTGTGCCCACCTCTCATATAAATATTATGATAAATTGAGTATATCGAAATACAATTTGACAGAAATAGTGTCCCTAATGTATGGCAATTCCCATCTAAAAGTTTACCTATACCCTTCTAGCCACCATATACCGTTTATGAGAATCTCTATGCTTCTGGTTGATTTTAGACCGAATATATAAATCAGTATTACATTCCTAATGAAATTAAGTGCATATGGTTTTCTGACCACGATACGATTTGCTGCCATTTGAAAATTGAACAAAGTCGGTAGAAAAAAACTGTTTTTATACTAGCGCTAAAAATTAAGTAAATCATTATCAAATTCATTACCCTATTCATGTATACCAAATATGAAGATTGCTCCTTCCTTTTAACTTTATATCATAAATATCGCTCCAGATGTAAATGAATCAGGAGAAAATGAAATGATGAAATCACTTTCATTCTTAATGGAAACATATATTTTCTTGAGCATTATGAAATTTAGTGTCAAAATTAGTGACATCAGTTTAAACCTTAGTGTGGCCCCATATATTCCATACAATGATTTTCGCTTCAAAACTTTGGAAAGTGGGTGTAATCTTGCCATTTCGTAGGTTTTGCGCAGTCATTTCTTAAACAGCTTAGATGCTTGGGCTACCTTATCTTGGCGCAATCATTACATTTTATCTCCTATCTCACATATAACGATACTCTTCGAAACTACCAATCTCTAATTAATTAGCTTGATAGGATGACAAAATGGGTTTAAATACAATTTAGTTTAAAAAATATTTCAGCGCGATAACACCCAATATGAATTGATATTGCATATATTTCAAACCAATTCACCAATTTCATATGGCGTGTAAATTAAGAAGTCTCACCGCCCACATTTATATAAGACCAATTTGAACTAAATTTGGTGGGTAAGAATTCCTTGACATCCTTATATTTATTACAGTTGGAAAATGAGTGAAATCGGATTACAGAATTTTAGACCAATGGTGTCTTCAAATGGGTACCACAATTCCCATGGGTAACACAAATGGGTAACACAAGTTCCCTGCTAAAAAGGTTAAAATTACCACATAACTTTTCGTGGCTCCCGATACCGAATATGAGGACCTCTGTGCCAATGGCTGACTTTATACCGAATATATCGGTCAATCTGTGGATAATCCATTCGAAATTCAGAGGTCGTGTTTTCGTGATATTAATGTACTGGTGCAAAAAAAATGGATAAAATCGGGTAAATACTTTCCCAGCTCCATCATAGTGATTTTCGACTTTCCGCTAGATTTTATATAGTTTATAGTGGTTTTTTTCTGATATTTTAGTGAAATTCAGTGGACTTTTTTTTAAGTGAAAGGAATTTTTTCAAGTGAAGATTTTCTTTAACCATAATGTGGTTTAGCATTAAATATAAACGAAATCGGTCCAGACTTTGTCTAGCCCAAATACGTGTATATGTTTTGGTCATACTTGAAAATATTTCCCCGCCTTTGAGCCGCACAAACTGCGAAGGTCCTTACTTACTTCTAATTACTTTTACACTACCTTCGTTTTCAAACGAAAAATAATTGCGTATCCTAGCAAGCTATCATAATCATTGCTCAGGCAACTAATCAAACATTAAACTAATTATTCCAACTGTGCAGTGTGTAATCTCATAAACTTATCAGACACCAAATTCGCGCTTATTAACTTCTGGGGCAATTAACGCAAAACTGCATAAAAAATTCCTGTGTTAGATAAAAACCAGAACAACAAAAACAGCAGAAGGAATTTTCACATTTCACATAAAAAATATTACATTTTCAGCAAGTCATTATCTCTTAAATATTATATGTTGAACATAATTAATATTTTGTTATTTTTTCCGCACAATTTCGCCTTCTTCTATTAGCACAAAAATTATGAAGATCTTAAATTACGCAGCGGGGACTATTAGCTATATATCTTTCCCAAACAGCGCTTAATGTTATGATAGTATACCCCTTTATCGTTGTTGTTGCTGTGCCAACAATTTATGTGGCAATATAATTTATGTAGCCTTATATTTTAACATATTCACTAGCAACGCCTGGGCCAAATGCGATTTTTTCACTTAAATGTTTGCCGCGTGTCACTTTCTTAAAAAAATGTCAAAAAGCAAAAAAAAAAAAAAACACTCAAATACACAGACTTCAAACGGCTCTTTCATAAAGCAGTGACATGACTAATAGACGTCATAGTCGTAACGGTCCAATAAATCACTCAAACAAAATTTCATTCAACACAGTTGCGTTACTTTCGTCTTCTCTTGCAAAAAAAAAAAAAACAAAAAAGCCAAAAACTTTACGAAAATGCCAGCGAATATTTTTCTTGCTTCTGATTTTCGCGCTGTGCGTCTAAATTGCACGAAACCAACGAAAGGACTAACTTGCAATTCCTCGCACAGCGTTGTTTTATGCAAGCCGATTTGTTGTTGCCGCAGCGAATTTTCGTGAATGAATTCTTGTGCTGTGAATCGAGTAAATGTAAACAAATGCGTAAAAGCTCTGTGCTCGGAGCATGCTCGTTAGTTGTCGCCTATTGTTGCTTGAAGCTTTTACTTAATTACTTGCATGTTGATATATATGCGTCTAAATACCGTCAAATACACTTACCCTAATGGTTTTAGTGCATGTTTTAGCTTTGAGTATAAGTATCAAGTAGGTCTTTAAACTTTAATCTAACAATGTTGCGGTTTCTACAGATTGGCTGTTAGGACTTTAAGTGCGCGCACTCGGTAGAAAAAGTCTTACATAAGCACGTATGTTTTTGGCTTTGCATAAAAATTCACACAAAAATCACTTAATAAATTTTCGTAGTAAATTAGATTTTGAGCTTAATGGCTAGCATCTCATTTAGCATTTAAAGTAGTGAAAGTTTGGCAAGTTTAATTTATCGATAGACTTGTGGTTCTCCCGTTTGCTCACTTAAACTAAATAGAAAATTATGTAAATTAAGGGTTTTTTTCCTTTGACGATTAACGTTAATCTCCTAATGTGATGTGCTTAACTCACCACGAAACATTACCCCGAAACAAATTTCAGAAGAACTAAGAATTTAGTCTATTTGACGCAGTCGTATTATGCTTATGTCATTATATAGTCAAATTGTTTGACAATTTCAAAATTTCAACAGTTTTCGTACACTTTGGGGCAGTAAAATCATATGTTATCATCACCAAAGCTTTTTCGCCATTCAAGCAGTTGTTTAATAACAATCATTATATCTAATTCAATAATAATAACTAATTCAATAACAGTCGTCGTTCAACCAGTGGATACATTTGTCATTTAATTCTTAATATAATTTATGACAAATTTTCGTGCTGGAGACTGACTTGCTGACTTCATTGTTTTGAAATGTCATTTGAAATTGACAGCTATTGCAATTTGAATATTTTTTTTATGGGATGGAAACAGATGCCATTAAAGCTGTGCCATTGTCAATTAATGTCATTGTGTTTGATACTGTGTATATTGCACATTAGTCTGTAAGTCTATCACCTCATATAATAAATATTCCTAATACAACTCTCCTTCGACTCCAACGCCATCTGTCGTACACATTTATGGTCTGAATATATTATTCCACATAGATGATACAGAGATGCATATGTATTGCACAATTAAATTGGGTGATAGTTCCGGTTTTTATATTGGTATCTGGTAAATATACAATAAATTTCCACATCATGTCACTTATCAGAGATAATTTTGAAACCAAATGTTTTCTTTTTGATTTTTTTCCGGTTTCTGTGAAACCGATATTTTAAAGGGCTTTAAGTGGACCCTTTGTACTGAGATTATTTGGTATTATATTGAAGAACGCGTGAGACCATGTTAAGAAAAGTGAATTGCTTTCTCTTACGATCATAAAGCAACTTCAGTAGCTTTGGGAGAGAGTATTTTTTTCTTATTAGTGTAAGTGTTTTACATTTCTATGATCAAATGGATTAAAATTTTGTAGGTAAAAGAATGTCCAGTATTCAATAAGAGCGACTAGATGTTTACAGTGAAACAAAGAGGTTGTGGAGCGGCATTATGGAAATACATATATAGGTGGCTTAGAAAGGATTAAGTCAACTATCAGAAAAATTTGTGCAAAAAATGGCACAAAAAATGGCACACCTCAAAATTTCATGAGCAAAATTGAAGGAAAGAGCCGTGCAGTGTGAATATTACTTTCAACATTATAACCACCCTAAGCTTCGAACAGTAATACAAAGCTTCGAATCACCAGATCTGAGTCCTTTATTATATCTATGGCATTTTCGGGAACTAAATTGGATTTTGTAAAAAAAGTTATAATAATATGCCATGAACTTCAATAGTAACAAAACTGTTGATTGAGCGCTTAATTATACTTTGATACATACATACATACATACATATAAGTGCAAAGTTTGCCAAACTAACTTTTGCCAATTTTTAAAAGTTTTGACAAAGTTGAGATTATGTGATTTATATCGCCAAAAAACAATGTTATTGTTATATCTCCCTCAATTTACAAACTATAAAGACTTGGTGTTGACAGCGTACTAAAAGATAAACATCTCCTTGGTGATTTTGTGTGTTTCTTGACATTTTGTTGGTAATGAATTGTAAGTTTAAGTGTAGCACTTTACTCTTAGCCTCACTGCACCACTCTATCATTGTAACTTTTGTTGTATTTTAAGCGCTGGAAAACAACTGTATATAATGTTGGGGAAAATTTCGGCGCCAAAAACAAATAAACATTTACATTTTCTTACTTATGTTCGGAAACTGTGTTAAATACATAAACCTCTGACATTTGTATATTTCTTGCAATAGACATGAACACACAACAGATGCTCTCAATAATCTCTTTCTCATTTTGGTTCAATGTTTGAATTTTAATAGAAATTGCCGTCGGATTCCTCCCAAAAGAGTTACTACTTTACCAAAAAAGGTTCTGTGAAAGTGATGCTAGTCAACGAAACACCAATAAATCAGAAGCTCAACAATCTTACCAGTATCTAACTAATTCCTGCGTCTGAAATGCCTCTTAATAATGAAACAACAGACAAAAACAAAAGAATTATAGGCAACATAATTTATCAAAACCCACGTTTCCATTTTTCTTAGTTATAGACATATATACTCCAAAGCTAAAGCAGTAGACTTCAAATAATTATTTTGCAACTGTAAGCAGTCACCCAAATACTTATATAATATATTTCTAAATTTGCCTACGCAAAACAAAATATAAATTGCGCTTATTTAATCCGCTTAATCGCATTAAATTAACTAATTATTTAAGTGTTTTCATGAAATTGTTTTTCAATCACGTTTTGAAATTAATTACAATTTTAGAAAATGACATCCAATTAAACAAGTTTAATGGCTTTCTAGATTTTGTAATTATATAAGAGTAAATATTCATATTTATTACCCACATAACATAAAATTATTAGAATATTTGTTTGTAATACATAATTATTAATAATTCTACCTATTTTGCCGAAAAAGAAATATATTTTTTAATAGCTTTTAGATTACACAAGGTCATGGTAAAGTCAGCAACTTGTTATATGTATGTATTTGCCGATTTTGCCCATTTTAAACTTATTTATTTGAAAACGATATATATAAATTATATATAAAGTAGCAGTACATTTTCCTTGTAATATTGTTTTCTGTATTTTTTTGCTTTTAAATAAATTTCCATGACTATATTTGAATTGTTAGCAATACTGATATATAACAGTTTGAGATTTATAGATTATAGAAATTTTCCAACAAAGTCACGATTGGCCTTTTGCTTCAAAAAAAGGGCTAAGTCCCGGCGATTAGTTCTTCATTGTTGTCAAATTACTTTCCAGCGAGTATTCTCTTGAGTTTTGAGAACAAAATTGGACCTGGAGCCAGACTCGGACCAGATACCGTGGATGCAGATGTAATTCGAATATTTTTTCTTCTTCAAATTGGCAATTCTTCCGCACTTTCGTCCCTCAAATGTTCTAATTACATTATATACAAAGTAAGAAAGGGCTAAGTTCGGGTGTAACCGAACATTTTATACTCTCGCAATGTGCAAGGATCAGAGGCGGGGAAATGTTTTCAGGTGCTTGCATAACTTTATATTGAAAAATGTTGCGGAAGAATTCAACATTCATTATTCGAAGAAATTGTCTATGGATTGCAATCATATTTGGTATCTTATTAACTTATATTACAGGCCATAGACTCATGTACTTCCGTTGCTATATTTTGCTTCGTGTTAGAGATATTGCTATTAAAATCAACCAAATTAGCTCGAAAGTGATATATGCGATACAAACTCAATCAAAGTGGTTTAATAAACATATTAGATACATGAGGAAAAACTAAACCAGAGAAAAGGACATAATTATATTAGGAATATGAGACTTAGACCACGGTCTATACCGGTTTCATTCATATTTAGCGCGAATTCAGATTGTGTTTAAGAAAACATTTCCACTTAATTTCATTAAAATACCACACATATTGACCAACATAAACGGTTTAAAGTCAGATCGAAAATCGGGAATTTTTGGGATAGCGGAAAGTCTGCACTGATCACATTAACTCTTTTCATTATTCAAGTATATTAGGGAACATGTTTTTATGCAATTTTGTGAAGGTAACCCACACAGTGACCCACATATTCAGCATAAAGTCTGCTCGAATAGCGAAAATCATATTATGTAGTATATGGGAGCTGGGATAATTCCTAGACCCGACGTTTAGGCGTATATCCGCTATTACACGTTCACTTAATTTTGCTAAGATATCATACATATTGACCGAAATTTATGGTATGAAGTCTACCCAGAGGTTGAAATTCCGTATGTTAGGTACATGGGGACTATGAGAAGTGCTTACCCGATCTTATCCATTTTAAGCACGTGGACACACTGTTATTATAAAAAAACGCTCCCTAAATTTTATTAAAATTTAAATAATAAATAGATAAATAATATAAATTTTAATAATAATAATAAATTTTAGAGAAATAACTCATATATTCACCGTTATATATGGTATAAAGTCTACAGGAAGGTTGTAAATCCTTATAATAGGTATATGTTGGCTAGGGGAAGTATTTACTCGATTTTCCCCATTTTCGATACCAGAACACGCTATTATCATAGAAAGAGAATCGTCCAATTTCATTACAATATCTTACAGATTTCCCGATATTTTTGATAAAAAGTGGCTGGCTTGAAAAGTTATAATCCGTTTTCGCCTATTTTTACGCATGCGATGGCATATCTTGAAGGCACTATTTATACCAAGTTTTATTTTCATATCTTTATTTTTTCTCGATTTATTTGCTTTAAAGTGAAAGGATCAGATGAAACTTACATTTTTGTTATATGAGAAGTAGGCGTGGTTTTTATCCGATTTCGTCTATTTTCACATTGTTAGATAAGAATGCAAATATCATGTCATGTACCCAATTTTGTTTAAATCGGTTAAGGGGTTCTTGAGATATGCGATTTCTCCTCAAAGTAGGCTGTGCCACGCCCATCATCAAAACTTTAGGTCGATTCCTATGCTACCCTTCCGTATCACATTTGCTGTAATATTTAATATTTCTGACGTGTTCCTTTAGCGAGTTAACGCACTTTTAGTAGTTTTCAACATATCCTTTGTATGGGAGGTGGGCGTGGTTATTATCCGATTTCACTCATTTTCTGAGTATATGAGGAGATGGTCGAGAAACTTACTCAGAGCAAGTTTGATTGAAATAGCTTTATCCCAAAATTTCCGAGATATATATATTAAACCAATTGGGGGGCGAGGCCATTCTCACTTTTACAAGCATTTTGGCCCACAGATTCCCCACCCTACTAGATTCCTCTATACCAAATAACACGTTTAGGTCTTAATTTTCTGCTTAGTTATAGCACATTATCTGTTTTCGATTAATTGCATTTTGTGGGCGTGGCAGTCCCATCTGCAATAAAAACCGTCTTACGGTTTTTAAGAACACGTATACCAAGTTTTATTAAAATATCTTAATTTTTACTCAAGTTATCGCTTGCACGGACGGACAGACAGTCACTCGGATTTCAACTCGTCTTTTCATCCTGATCATTTATATATATATATGTATATGTCTATATCTAACTCATTTAGTTCTAGGTGTTACAAACAACCCTTAGATGAGCAAAACTAAGATACTCTGTAGCAACATGTTGCGAGAGTATAAAAATCGCTGTTGATGGGTTTTCCCTTGTCATGATAGTTTGGGTGGCACCCACTTTACACAGAGATTTCCAACACATGCCTCTGATATTTTCAGAGTGTTACGAACCTCTTGAAGCTACTTGTCAGCATCATCAGCGTTTTTCTGAAATAAAATAGTTTCATTAAAGCACGAAATTCCTTTTCGAAAGCATTGAAATTGATACGCGTCTCTTTTGAAGGTTAGGTCTAAATATGAAATATATAGATTCTGGAGGCGTCCTATTATGGAAATGATACGAGCTTTCCAGTCAGTTTATTATTATATACATTTGACTCGTTTTAGTAAGTATGGTATTGAGTCAATAGAAACAAATGCGATGTTTTATAAGAAAAGAATTACGATTTCGGACTCAGAAGTATATGCTACGAGTTTTCGAACAGCAAAATCGAGTTTTGCTGTTATTTCGTGTGATCACAGATTTTTCGCTTATTGGGATACGAGGCACAATTATAATTCTAGTTACATTTAGTACATAAATTTTCTTTTGTAAGCCATTAAATAATTTAAATTAAATTTTATTGGCTTGGAATTCAAAGAAAATCTGCCGCTACTAATATCCAATTTATGCTTCGAAACCCTTTTCGCATTACAAATATTATGCGAAAAATATTAAATATTTGTGTGTGTGTTCAAACACAATCTAAACTAATGGAAACAAGTTTAATTTGCATGCAAATTGTGTAAATTTATGGCAGAATAGTTTTGTGAATGAACCGAACTTCCACGCCAAGTATATTTTATGTGCCAGTGTAAACATAACTCGTATGCGCGAGTGTTTGCGCGTGTGTTTGTGTGTTTGTGTAGGAAAACAAAATTCTCACAAAACTAGCATGTGTTTATTATTGCTTATTTAAATAATAAAACTTTTTTTTATGCTAATTTTCCCACACCAATTACTTTAAATTTTAATATAAATTTTTGAATTGATGTAAAATTATTTGTTTTGGTAATCACGTTTCTTTTTAAAAACGATTTAAAATATGTTTGAGGTTAAGACTGTTAAGACAGAGGTTACATAGCTGTTGTGTATTTTAGTAATAAGATTCTTTATTCATTCGTAATGAATTTTATTAGAGGGAAATTTGTGGCATTATAATCTACTCACATTGGTCAGTTTTGGCATAGAGTCTTCTGTATAATATTGAAGGGAAGAAGAAATAAGAATGTTGGCCAGCACCTGAAGGCGGCGGGCTGAAAATTTCGTATTGTTGCTATAAAAACACTACTAAAATCAACAAACTTTGTGGTTAGATCTGACCTTCAAATAACACGTGTATAAATACACTTATTACAGCTGTCAGGCAATCGGATTTATTAATTTGGAAAAAAGGATAAAAAGATAAATCAAAAAAATAAAAAAAGTCTTCACAATCACATTATGATTTATAACATATCTAAATAGAATGACCAGAAAACAAAGTTAATCTAAAAAGCTGTCATTCTAAAGATACCGACAGACCATCCACAATCGACCAAACTCAATGTGACACAAATCAGTGAAAACGATGGTAAAATGGTATGAGTTTGACTTCCGCATCTATTGTGTTTTCTGGATCTAGCTCTAGCAACTTTTTTCTGTTCTCACACCTCAAGAAAATGTTCCCCGGAAAGAAATATAGCAACAATAGGAATATAATCGCTGAGACTGAGGCCTATTTTGAAGCAAAAAACCAACCGTACCACAAAAATGGTGTGGAAAAATTGCAAGATCGCTACAATCGAATAATAAAATCGAAAATTTTCAAAAATAGTTTTTTAAAGCGATGGCGATGGATTTATAGTTTTTTTTCCCAGTTTAGCGATAATGTGATTTGGTATCAAAAATGGATATTTAATTTTTGTTCACTCAGCCTCCCATATACCGAATATATTCATTCCCATCCTATTTCATTATATATATCTTAATAAAGTTAGAGGAAATTATTTTTCTTAGCATAATAAGATTCGCTGTCAAATATGGATGAACTGACCTGCCTAACAAAAATGCATTACACATGCTTCCAGCAATAAAGAATCATGAAAGCCACTTCGAAGACAAATGAATTGATGTTTCATAAAGAGAACGAAGAAGTCCAAGTAGCAATATTAGAGCTAAACATTATAAAAGCTAACCGAAACTATGAATTAATGACTGAGTTATTCAAAAACGAGGCTTTGAATTTAATATTTTGTACGTGTGAAAACTCCTTTGATGTTGCTTATAAGAAATTGAATATCTTTACTGGTATATGGTGATAACCTTGATAACCTTGAAATCACGGAACTTTATAATTAGTTTCGCTTGTTCTAAACTGTGTAAAGAAGCCACGCAATAGGGTCGAGTACTAAACAAGGCAAAGGAGAAATATCTTGTAGTGAAGTAAAGTTACTGAACATTCTTGCTTCACAATATTATAATCCTACCATTGACGTACTAGATAGTTTTATCAACGATAATTGCAATCGATAACGTTATCGGCCCTGAAATTGACTGAATAATCACTCTTTCCAATATTAACAAGTAGTAAACTTTGTTTTTTTTCTCGAATAAGTAAGAAATAAGTAAGTCGAATAGGTAAGTGGTGGTTGAGTATAATATTTCATCGTCTTCGTCTTCTTATATAATGCATGATGATTTTAGCTCTTTGATTCATCGATCGGGAAAGAGAGGAAGAGAGAGAGAGCGGTTCTGCGTAAGTTTTACGCACATTTGAAGCTGATCACATAAAAAAACGATATCGACATATGTATTGTACATAGATGTAGAGTTATGCACTGCGATGTTTGGTTCTAAAAATTGGCTGGACATCCGAAAGTCCTCCGAATGGATCTGGACTAACAAACTCTGAAAATGTCTAATGCTAAACTAGTTGAAACTAACAAATTCAGAGAGAGGCAGACGTAGATTGAGCGGAAAATCACTTGGTTTCAATAAGTATTTTCAATGATCATCTTTTGATACATAAATTTCTGTCAGAAGTAATAACTTTTAATAAGAAACCTTGATTATTGCATACATTACAGAGGTAAGAGAGACAACTTGATTATATCTCACTCCTGAAATAGTGTTCAAAAATGAGAGAATTTGGTTCAGTAATAGCACTGAGTCTAATTCTGATGCAGAATAATTTTAGAATCAACTAAGCTGAATTTCTACGAGACTTGACAAGGCAAGACAATATCTTTGCTCACTTATGATATAAGGTTTTTTAAGAAAAATTTTTAATAATTGGTACTGGCGTTGGTATGCAAACAAAGGAATACTTCGAAATTCGAACAGACTTTTCAAACTTCATTTGTTTATGTCTTCATACAACCCCTTTCCTATATTTGAGCGTATATATATATATGATCTATTAGATACTAGATCTATGATCATATATACTCATATAATACATACACAATATAATTATACATATATATATACATACGTATATATATGTATATATATGAATATATCTATTTTCTATCTAGATCGATTTATGGTAACCACAACGCAATTGTTATTTAATGGAAACTCTGCGCAACGACATGGACCTGCTTATGGCAGTGTGTCATAATAGTCGACATTGCGCTATACATCCATAATAACACCATTATTCAACAAGTAACATAGTATCTTCCCACAAATATTACCATCCCCTCTAACATTGTGTATAATAATTGATAATATTAATTTAAATCCATCTTTGGTATTAAAATGAAATTTTGCTTACGAGCGATATTTACATAATCAATTAAGTTTGGTATAATTTTTGCTACCTCATTTGGTTTTCATTAAAATAAGTTAACTTTTTGATAATCAGGCCTGTGGGTGGCAATATGGTGCCTTCATATAAATACATATATGTGTATATACTTCTGCGGTTAGAAGCAGTTTTCCAAGAATTTTGTGCAATTTACAAATTAATCAAATGAAATTTAATATGAACTTCTATTAGTTTACGAATTCAAGGAATAGTAAGCTTTAATATTTTTTAAAGAGGTTTAAAGTCTGTTCCATTGAAACAATTTGTTTGTATATATAATAAATATGGCACACAAGGATTATTTGTTAATAGCTTAGTTATAAATTTTTTACTTTAATTAAGTATCAAATGAAATTTGCTTAAATGGAAATTCGGCTAGTGAAACAATGCTATAAGGGGCTTTTCAAATATAAGGTCTAGTGGCAGGAAAACCAGTATTTTTTTAAGTGGCAACTCTATTGCAAATAATTTTGAAAGTGAAGACTCCCCGAATATTTTCTCAAGAGCTTTCTTAAACCTCTTACACTCTGTAATATTTTCTTTAATTTCTTTATAGTTGGCAACTCTTTTTTAAAATAAATCTAAATAAAGCAGACCTTTTTTCTAAATATTTGTTCCATCATTGTTTCATAATAAAATAAAAATTAAAATAGTATTGTATAATGGCATCACTTCTTCTAGTCCAAGGGAGGAACTGTGGTAATAAATATATATTAATGATATATTGTAAGCAAAATTCTCCAAAGAAGAAACAAAAATTAATTTTTAATACCCAAGGGTTCAAATTTAAAAATCGTAAAGTTGAATCAAAAGTTAAACAATATTCAAAAAATCTGTTGACATGTTAAAAGTTGCCGCTTAGCATTAGCCCCATTGCTTAGTGCCAGTGGGATTAAAGCACAAATAAATCGAAATTTCGAACCCCAAAAGCGTTTCAAATAGACCCTTTGGGCGGAAATGGAAATGCGAACACACAGTGTGAAATCAATTGCGCAGCAGCACTCATGCAAACTCGCTCCTACCTCAGCACATTCTCAAGCAACACCTGCTGTTTTTGTTTGGCTAGCACTCATACGCCCTGGTGACCACCAACTGACCCTGCGTGGCTTTTGCGGTCGTCGCGGATAACTGGTTCGGCCAACCGGGCTGACACAAAAAGCCTATAGTTTATTGATGTTACACACACAATTACAAAATGCGTGCAATAAATTATGAATATGCTCTTTCACGCATGAAACTTTTAGCCGATTTTAAGCGAAAATGTTCAATGAATGGCGTTCAGTGTGCAACGTGACACGTGTATACGTGACACAATAGCTGCCAGCTCTGCACATATGCATATTCTGTGGTTTATGTAATGTATGCGTTCCAAAATATGTTGACAATCTGTTGCGTAAACAATTCAAAGGAAATGTTAGTTCACTGAGCGGTTGTTTTGCTTGTGAAACTTGCATTTTCACTGAATCAGGAGGAATCTGAAATTGTTTTTGGTTTACTTGATGTTTAACAATTTAGATTTTAACATGTTAAAGTTCAGCGTTTTCCACGCCGTTAGGGTAATTTGCTCTATCATTTTCTTCTTGTATTCCACCGCTGTCTATGTTTAGCTGAAGTTTTAGAAGTGCTCCCTCCTTTTAGATAATTATGCTCTGAAGGTTAGTCACTGAGCTTTCCCTCTCATTCGTACCTAAATTTATATAACTTTAATGTGAATTTCGTGCTGCACACTTTTTCTTGATGATGTCCTCGAATGGCAGCGTACTGATTGTAGCGTAGCTATATAGCCTCATAGCACTTATACAATGTGAGATACAGATTAATAAAGCCTTCTATTGGAAAAATAATGGGATTTCTTTTTACTAGGCCTAATATATAGACAGCATCATTTCGCCAGTGCTCTCCGAAAGGGTAATAGAAGGTGAGGTAGCGAGTTCATTAGCTCTTGAATGTCAAGATGCGTAACTTACCATTTCGGTGGACCTGGACCTCAATCCAGTCTTACATCTAAAATCCAAAACGCTTTTGGTTAATACCAAAGGGACCTTCGGAGGAATTTTTTGCCTTAGAACACCTTCTTATGTTATACCTTGTTTGTGTGAGGGAGACTTTAAAGACCCTTTTGGAAAATATCAGCAAGCACGGTACTGGCGGAAAGTGTGCTCGTCCAAACATCTACCAAAAGTATACACATCAATTATATAAAGGGTGTTTCTTTGCGGTTTTCAATTGAAATTTCGAAAAATAAATGAAATCACAACTTTTATTGAGTTTAGACACAATTTTCGGTATGTAGGGCACCGCGTCTGTGACTCATGAAAACATGATGGCACAACTTTACGCAAATTTTTCTAGCAAAATCAATCGAATCTGTTTTCTCAGCGTAGACCAATGACTTATTGTTTTTGCACAAAAAGTAGTCCGTCGGAGTTAAATCAAATCTAATGATCTACGTAGCCGATTGATAGACCCATTTCTTGATATGATACAATTTTGAATCTAAATAATGTGATGATTTAATACGACATATGAGCTGCTACACTGCTGAGAACATTTAGCACTTAGACAACTTATGATGAAATGTGGAACTAAAATGGCCAGTTATTTTTTGTAGCGCTCTCCATTGACAATCCGCCATCTTCACTTTTAAACAAGGTTAGGGAAATACTGCAATCGGCATGCGAACCAACTAGGCAGTAACTTTTTCGGATTGTAAGGAAGTCTGCAGAGGCTCTTTATGATTAGTCTACCTCTAAATATGCTAAGTTTTAGCTACAATAAGCTGCACAACAATGACAAACCCATTTCTTTATTTTGACAAATAGTTTGACAACTTTCCCTCTATGATTTTTTAAAAGCTCTGCATTTAAAAGTAAAAACATTTAAACTTTTGATCGGCTGCAGTGTTTATGAATGGATTTCGAGATTTGAAAACAAGTAATATTTGACAAATATATAAATATATTCATGCACATGTTTAACCCAGAGTCACACTGAATAAAATAATGTTTACATTAATTGAGACTAATAAACTGTTGTGATGCATCACAACTGCATTAGTTTAATGCAGCATGAGACGCACGACTGAACACTTACCAAAGGTGTGGTCGCCATATTATGATAAATCAAGCGCAAAAAAAATTTAATGAGAGTATGCACATATACAAATACAAGCATTTGAATTTCAAAGTGAGCCAAACTTACTTTGTGGCATGTGTTGCTAAGGCTTAACCTTCAGTCCACAGGCAAGTGGAGAGGTTGCACGTTCAAGCACTTTGTGTACAAAATTTAACAACAGTAAAAAATCCTTTGTACATATATGTATGTACATAACCCCTACATACCTGCGATATATAAAATGTGCTGCGTATTTGCAATATTTTCATTTTCCTTTTGCCCAGCAACCTGTTATAAATTGTAGCAATCACTTAGGTGCTTTTGTTGTCAAATATAGGCACACACCATTACAAAATTCTTTGAAAGGTCATAACTTTTCAGATGAGCAAACCATTTATACATGGGTATGTAATATTCTATGTATGTATGGGGCACAGGTGAAATTCCTTAAAGTGCGATTAATATTATTTACGACGGCAAAAATAGATACAGAATTCAAAATTTTGCATCTATTAGTTTTACAAGTTACTTTTTTCACTACAAGTATATATTTATATATGAAAATTGATAAAAAAAAAATTAAGTATGTTAATTAATCTAACATAAGATAACTTGAAAATTATTACATACATTTGGGAAACATGCATATAAATGTGTATTATATAAATTAAATAATATATTTGATTTGCTAACGAAAATGCTATACAGTTTTGATTATAATTTTTTCATCGAAAATTTGACATAAATTGTGACATAAATACTAACTAACATAACATAACTAACGTTGACATGAATACTCAGTAGAATAACCGGTAATTTAACTGATTTTGAAATATAATTAATTAAACGTTTGCCAGCAGCTTTCAATCATCCTTGAAAAATTAAAATTCAGTAACTTATTCAACACAATATTAGAGTTGCTTCCAATTAATTGAGTAAATAATCAGAATTGGCTAAAAATCTAAACAACTGTAGATTATAATATGGGAGCTGATACTGAAAATTCCGATGCATTAGTAATTTTAACTCTTGGTTACGCCAACAGTTAGTTTTTTTTTCACTTTTTACATTCCCTAATGAATTTCGACTGCATGCTCTTTTATTTCGAATATAATTTTCGGTTGTTGTTGTTGTTGTAGCGGTAGAAAACATTCCAAAATAATTTTAAGAAATGCTGCCGTGTTGTCAGTCCCTCGCTGCATAAAAGTCCGGGTCCACTCCGATTATGTAGACCCGACTATCGTGGGAAGGGCATATAATTTTCTCTTGCTCATTTCTTATTTCGCTCAATCTATGTTTTGAGATGTGAAAAATATAACTCTAACTTCTAAAGAAAAATAATAAGTAATCTATCAATCTATAAATGTAAAAGTTCTCGGCAAAGTGTGATAAAAGAATTACTTAAAACCGGCTTCACAGATTTTAATAAAACTTAAAATCTCTTAAATCCGGTCATCTAAATTTCATTTTTCAATTTCCGTTTTCAATTCATTGTTTATTTCAAGCGCCTCAAGTCAAATTAGATGTCAACAAAATATTTTTGTCACATCCTTATGATGTAGCCTGTGATGATGTTTACTATATGTCATAGAGGTACTTGCA
Organism: Bactrocera minax; assembly: GCA_021498325.1. NCBI lineage: Eukaryota > Metazoa > Arthropoda > Insecta > Diptera > Tephritidae > Bactrocera > Bactrocera minax. The sequence continues at coordinate 9,165,922 of JAKEEE010000001.1, forward strand.
ACTTGTTGCACAGAGTATAGTATAAAATAGTTTCATTTACCTAACGATTGTTTGTTTGAATCAGATATCGAGTTATATATGTCTAAATCAGCGGAATGACAAAAACCGATACCGATAACCTATTTCGATCAGTTCGTTTTATAAAAAATTTTCGGCTGTGAGATGTAAATTTTAACGCATATAAATATACACATTCATTATATATTGTAGCTCATTTCCTAGAGGGTTGTACATTTTGCTGCAGGGTAAGCAAATTATTACATTACCTGTGAGTGTTGTTAAGTGTTCCGGGGTTGCCACAAATTGAGCATATATTTGTTGCTTCTGTTCTTGTGGCTACACTTAAAATTAGTATCACAACCTTGAAATCAGTTTGATGTCAAACTACAGAAGACAATGGTTAAAAGGGAATGTGAATAAGTATTTTATTACTAATTGAATTTTACTCAAACTTAACAATTAAAAGTTTGGAAGTAGACTATCGGATGTGAAGGAATTACGAAGAAAATTATCAGTATTTGTTAGAATTTGGGCTTCAACTCGAAATATTTAAAACATGGTCTTTTTCTAATTATGAATAATCTAAACATGTTTACTTTGATATTCTTTCAATAAAGATATTATAAGTCGTGTTTATGAAGAAGTTCATCCTTAGAGGTGCAATTATCCGAGACTTAACTAAAACGATTCCCAATTGCGCAATTAAAAGATGTTCAGCTATTTTATTTGTTCTTAATTTATCATACAATATAGCAATTAACTTACTATTTTAAAAAGAATATGAGGAAATAGTACCAAAGGCCGAGGGTTTTCCGAAAACACTGAACTATTGATTACTATTAGTAATCAATTTATTCTTTTTTTCCTTTACGAACTTATATTTCAGTCAAAACTCGTTTCAAGGCTTGCTTGTTACTAACTTCTTTACACGGTAAATTTCATATAAAAACTCGAAACATTTTTAGGCAGCTGTTAAATAATATTTGTTTAATATAAATTGGGTTGATTTGAATACCTCATCAGACATGTCAATTAGCATCTTAATTGCATCTATTAACCCAAATTGAATATGCTTGCTCACTAAACTCAATGAGGAAGTTAACGTCTTAATTGACTAAATTGATCTAATTTAATTACGTTTGAGCACCAAATCCGGTTTACCAATTAAAACACTAAGCTTGATGAGTCAATTAACATATCAATCGCCTCAACTAATTGACTTAAATTGAGCACGCTTAAAGACCAAACTCGGTGAATCGATTAATATCTTAATTGTATTAGCTTATTAGTCTTAATTGGGTATATTTGAACATCAAACTAATGAGTCAATTAACAACTTAAATGTCCCAACTAATTAAACTAATTTGAGCATCTTCGAACATCAGTCTCGACGAGTTATTTAACGTCAACCTAAAATGAGAGTATTTGAGCACCAAACCGGATGAGTCAATTAATCTCTTAATTGCCTCAGCTAATTCCCTCAGCAAATTGACTTGAATTGGGTTTATTTAAACACCAAACCCGACGAGTTAATTAAACTACCCAACCCGATGAGTCAATTAACGTACTAATTGTCTCAACCAATTGACATAAATTCAGTATGTTTGAGAACTTGTTTAAATATGGTATCCTCATAGGAATTATATGCTTTCAAACAATTTGTCGTTAAATTTGCTTACTCCATAAACTCTTAAGTAGCTGTAAATATATAACTGAACAATTTGCGGAATACTTACTTCTCCTCTTTCAAGCACAAATAAAAATTTAAATATAATTATAGACTTTCGAATATATTTGCTACATTTTTTAACATTACACTTTCTTTCTTCAATTAAATTGAATACTGCTTAAATATGCTTATATATAAAAAAGCAATTCCTTATTTCTTGTAAAATAGAATATAAAATATTTTACAGTTTATTAAATTTTTGGTTGGTCACTTTATATAATTAAAAATGATATAAAAAGGTATGTATATTTTTACTAGCAAGATTTGGCAATTGTTTCCGATAGAAACCGACGCACTTGTCAATTAACAAGGTACACAATTGAGTTGGAGTTGAAAGATTTCTGCGCCATTTTCCGGAAATGTCGCGAACACCACATCGTCGAAATCATTAGCACCATACCGCTCGATCAAATCTTGTGGCAGCAGTTTAAAGTATTGCGCTTTAAGCATTTCTATGTATTGCTTCGATGATTCCAGAGACTCACAACAGGCGACCACGCAGCCACCCCAACTGTGGTTAGAGAAAAAAGCGAGAAAAAATTTGTAAATGTGTGTGTAATTTCGTTTGGTTTATTAGTAGTAATGCAGCGAAAGTAGAAGTCTTACCCCGCACCGGTGAGCCTAGCGCCGACACCCGTCTCATCGGATAAGCCAATCAAACGATCCAGATCGGTGTGCGAGCACTCGTAAAGCTCCTTAAGGCTTTGGTGTGACTGACGCATCAATTGTGACAGCAGCGTAAAGTGCTTTGCGGCATCATTGACACCATTACCGTTTGACTTTCCGTTCACACCATTGCAGATGTATTGCGGTTTGGTGTGGTGGCGCTCGCAAATTTCGCGAAATTTCGCTACGCGCAGTGACTCTGTAATAAGATTGAGAAGAAGCAGAGATATTAGCAAATACTTGCAACACAACCTTTGGTTTCACTTCATTTTTCATTCTCATTCATTTTTACGCACCCTGTATGACGTGCAGTGCACGTTGTTTCAGCTTGAATTGCGTCATGTGTCGCGTATTGGCGGTGAGAAATTCCCTCTCAAATTCTTCAGCGCCGACCGCCAACTCGCGCGCACACAACTCTTCGCGCGTGTAAATATCCTTTGGCAGCAATTTCAACACTAGCGCTTCCAGTTCGCCGAGCGTGCAATGCAGCGCCTCTTGCAACTGCACAAAGCGAATCATGCCACGCCAATTGCTAAACTGCATATGCTTGGCCAAAATGCGTGCAGCCAGCCGGCATTCCACCACACGTTCATTGAAATCGGACGAGGCCGCTTTGTTCTTTGCTGCCAGACTGTTGGCCACAATGAAGCACACACCAGGCGGCAGCTGTATGGGTGTGGCGTTCAGCTCGGGATGGAATTCAATGAATTGTGCGCAACCAGCTTTGGCCAGGTAGGCGATGGCCTGATCCATGCCGCCACCCTGTGTGCCGATGTAGCGTTCACAGCGCGCCGATATGGCGGCCAACTGCTTGCGTTCCAAAGGCAATTGGTGTACGTATGCCGTGGCCAACACTGCGGCGCTAACCAGTGCACTGGAGCTGCTCAAACCGGAAGCTGGCGGTATGTTGCCGCTCAACGCAATATTCATGCCGATGGGCCGCAGTGGTTCATTGTTGTTTACTTGTTGGATCCGCTCATAGATGCCCTTCACTCCGCACAGATAGTAATTATACCATTTCGGTCCACCATTTTGCGGCAAATCAATGCTGTGCAGGAGGAGTGTGTGTTTGTAAATGAAATAATGAAAGTTGTGGAAATATTGCTGGCATGCCTACCTGAGCGCATTCAAATCGCATTTAAAGTTCTCGTAACGCTTTGTTTCCACATTGCACAGTTGTAGAAATGTATTTTCCGCATTGTGTCCGACCGCCAACAGTATGCACTGATCAATGGCCATGGGTAAGACGGGGTAGCCGCAGTAGTCCACATGCTCGCCGATTATGTTGACGCTGTAATTTTGATAGAGCAGAGGAATAGCTATAAACACTGAATATCACTGAGTTTCAAACAGAATACATAATATCCCTAGATGTCGAAATGTGTATATTAATTTAATTCCTTCTGTTCTATTGAACTTCGTATGTAGTATCAAAAATCACTTTCCGGTGGCTTACGTTTTGTATTATTCAGGAAAACCAAATGTGAACCAAATAATCTTCCTCTTCTAGGTCCTCCTAACCCTATTTTACTTGATGGTTGAATACGATATCTAAGGACAGTAGATATACCAGAGGTTTCACTTCGAGAAACCAGTTAAATTACTATAGCCAAAATGTGAAGCAGCGCTCACAGCAAGAGCCGCAAGTGCTCGGCTTTCAGTCGATTGTATTGATATATTTTCCATGGTGTCCAATAATTCAATCTAAATTACTTGTGATGCTTCAGGTGGGTCTCACGGGGGAACATAAAAGGACTATTGAAGGCTCATGTAGCGTCACTTATAGACAGATGTCGTCTCATCCTCTCTTTTCTCTTCCTTATGTACACTCATATTCCTATGGGTGTAAAATGGGGTTCACAATCTATATTGATCATTGAATGACGAATGTAGAACGGGAAGTTTTATCAAAGCAAAGCCAATATTACAATATTAACACTATAATTTGATTGGGCTTGTCTAGAAAACGGAAGCTCCGATTCCTCTGAAAGCGTGGTCAAATAGATATCTTGGATATTCCCAACTTTGAAATGTTTCAAACAAGTGAAGTAAAGTTACATCTAGACCAACTTTTATACTTCATACTTTTGTATAGTAAATTTTTGACAGTTCTCGAGCCGAGTAAGTCCGACTGAAAGTTTAGCACACTGTAAAATAGGCCAAAAAAGAAAAGGCGCAAGTAGATTATAATTAGCGAAGTAATGGTGAGTCAAGTAATCGGGTATATTCCCTAATGTATGACAATATTTTTTTGATTCGAATAAGTTTTAGGGTATAAAGTCAAAATCTGTGAAAAGGACGTAACGTAATATAAATGTGTTCGTTAACATGAAGCAGCGTGAGCGAAAATGCTTCTTATAAGAGGGTTTTTCATAAAATTCGTTAGTCATTCGGAACCAGTTCAAAACTTGTAGGACTTTATATTTATCGGATAGTGAGAAGTTGTACACCAAAGGCGAATTCAAATTTTTTTTAAAGTCCTCTATGAAAGGCTTTATTCTATTCAACCGGTAAATATACTAATTTTAGTTATTTTTTCTTCAAGGGATTTATTATTATTTATCTAATAGGCATCTTCTAAATTTTTTTTTAATTTCTTCTGAGATTCCTCATTGAAAAAACTTTAGGCCCTTTCTCCATGCTCATCAACAGTTCAACATCTTTCGCTATCTTTCGCTTCATTAATATTTAGTTCTATGCAAATCTAAAAAAAAATATTTTTCATAAAGAATCTAAGTGATCTGCATATATCTGTATCTGTGATCTTTCATCATGATGATTGTTGAACTCGTCACAGTATATCTAAACCTTTTTTGAAACTCTTTCCATTTTCTATTGAATTTTTTATTTGTTAATTTTGACTAATTTATTAGAAAATCTTATGGAACCCTCATTGATTCCATAAACGCTGACCACATCTTTCACGCACTCATTTGGAGATCATATCCCTATAGTTCTCTTAATCGAAGTGGGCAAACTTAGAAGTGCTCAAATTTTGATATATTATGTTTTGATATATTTTTTTGAGTCAAAGCCTTCCTATAACTCGCTTTTCTTTTGAATAAGTCTTAAGAACCTGGAAACCAAAAGATCTGTAGACTCATTTTCTTTTAGCTTAATATTACTACCACCTTTGGATCGTATATTTTTACTAGACCGTCCTAACCTAAGTCTGATTTGCCATAATCTATAATGTATTACATTTCATAGACTAAATTATAAATAAACAGTTAGGAGAAAAAGGGAAACCAGGGTGTAAATGCAAGATATGTATTACAAGATATATATTATATATGAAGCAAATCTTGGAAATATTGTTTCACCTTCCAAAGCACGAAATTAGATCTTTCATGCATACGCAACATAATCAGTTCGATACTAAACAAGGAAAGAAAGTTCATTCGGAATGAAAGTCAATCCCCAATTATACCATTATAACATACATATAGTTCAGAAGCAGCATAAATCGATAGAGACGACTTCGTTAACTATACAACATTTTTCGAATGCATTTTCATTATCTTAGATCTGAAAGTATTGAATGAAACACCAACTGGTGGTAGAGGTGAAACAGTTTTCTTTTTCTTTAACTAATCATCTAGGTTTAGAACTAGATGCCTTTGGGAATGCTTAATTGAGTTAAAATATATTCGATTGTAGTATGCGATTCGTTAATCTAGAAGACAGTTGCGGAATAGATAATGAAGTATGGTTTTTGTTTTAAGGTTATATAAACAAAATCATTATTTATTGTACAACAGAGTAGCTCTCTGATGGCTCACTCATTATAAGATCCAATATAAGATCTTCATAAGTTTCAAAAAATAATCAGGCAGCTTTATTTTCAGGGTATATTAAATCTCATTCTCTAATTCCAATACACCACCTACCGTCCAGGCATGCGAACGTAGAACTCCGGTTCATCTCCAAATTGATTGCGATAAAAATCGTAAAGCTCGCGCAAACGTGCGTAAAGTCTATGCTCCGACCGAAGCTCCAAATTTGACATAGAGATGGCGCTCTCCGCCGACATTTTTTTTAGATTTCCGCGCTGAACTGGATTGCTGCACTACACTTGTTTAATTATATGGTTGTATATGAATGTATATGGCTGTTTATTTATTTGTACGGTTTTTGTTTTGATTACCGCTACAACAAAATTCACTTAAACACTAGCGTGATGACAGCTTGCATAATTGAGCAAATTGAGTAAATCTAAAGTAGAATAAACACACATAGCTAGAAGCTGAGAATTCGCGCGACAATAAATCAAGAATTTGCACACGAAAGAATGAATGAACCGGCGGCGGAGGCAGAGGCGGCGAGAACGATGCAAAGTGCCACGACAATCGACAAACGCGCACAAAAGCCTAGTGATAACAAGAACAGGCGGCAGCGCGCCGCGAAGCCAACGTCCAATAACAATTGGGGTAAACTGTTGATTAGACTCGGCTGTGCTCGTTTTCAATGTGGTTTTTGTTTCACAACAAATTTTCACAACTTAACACATTTTATTATTATATTTTCATGAAAATTTTTTATCACTTTATAAAGAAAATTCAATAAGTTGTAGCTGGTAGTTAGCTATGATTTTGCTAGGAAATGTCAGAATCAAACAAAGAAAGCAATAAAGTTGTGTTACATGAAAAGTCAATATGCATGTAGCTCATCATTTGTGCTAGGAGAGAGCATTCACTCACGAAAGTGGGTGCGGGAAAAGTGAGAAAATAGAATTGCGCGCGTCGCACAGTGGAACTGTTCTATGAAAAGTGGCAACACAATGAACTTATTATAGTATTGATTTGATTAAATTTATAGTGTTTAACATGAAAGAGTTTATTAGTTTCGAATTTTCGAGAATTATGTCTACTAAAATACATATATATGAACCCCCAGTATACCCCCAGTATAACATACGACGAATAATATGGGTATTCTGTAAACGCTGAGTTGTCACAACCTTAAACTTATTTTCGATTAACCAAGAGAGAGAGAGAGAGAGTTAGAGAGTAGCGAATCGAACAAATTATACCATCTGCTCAAACTTGTGCTAACATACCATAAATAAATAGTTTTTGTTTAATTAGAAATTTTATACTTGAACCATTCATAATAGTAAAAGTTGTCTAAAATATGTGAAACAAAATCACTATTAAAGAATTATAAAGCATTTTGTATAGGAAACTTATTCATTTAACGGCTTTAAGAATTTCTTAGGCATTTTAATGGATGGTTGCATACTTGTAGCAACTCCACTGAGCTATTTCTATAAGATTATTAGTTATACCCCTAACAAATATTTCTGGCAATTGGGGATTCCCGGCATGACATAAACTAATTGATGTATATATATTTACCTAAATCCAAGTAAAACTAAATACGCATCTATACCTGAGGGGATCACTTGAGACTCCACTGCTCATAACGAGAAAAATTATAACTACTACCGAATGTTTAACTCGACAAGCAAGACTGGATTACTTCTTGCATAATTTCGTTTTAGATACTGTAGTTTTAAATACTGTAGTAAGGTTTAAGTTTTTCTTAACAGGATTTGACCTTAACATGGTCTCTTTTTATGCGCCTACACAGGTAAAATTCTTATAAATTTTTGATATATTATCATTGAACCAGCTCCTTTTTGAAAGACATTTGCATTCTCAATTTTTCATCAATCTCAGTCTAAGGCAATTAGTCGTTGTCCTCAAAGTCTAACTAAGTCAAGACTTTGTTTAGGTTCAGTTGGAGCTCTCTGTTATTATCACTTATATATACATATATGTACATACTATGAGCTCATATATATGTCATATATATACATATATATGAGCATTCTTAACAACAAAGAATTTTGTCCTGAACATCATCCTGATTTGCTAAACTATACAATACTTAGTCGCAAATATTATAATATATGAAAACAAGTAAGAAAGGATAAGTTCTGGTGTAACAGAACATTTTATACTCTCGCAATATGCAAGGATCAGAAGCGGGAAAATGCTTTAAGGTGCTGGCACAACTTTATATTAAAAAATGTTGCGGAAGAATTCAACATTCATTACCCGAAAAAATTGTCAATGGATTGCAATCATATTTGTATCTTATTAACTTATATTATAGGCCATAGAGTCGTGTACTTCCGTTGCTATATTTTGCTTCGTGTCAGAGATATTTGTATTAAAATCTACCAAATTAACTCAAAAGTGATATATGCGATATAAACTCAACCAGAGTGGCTTAGTTGAAAATATTACATACATGAGGAAAAAGTAAACCAGAGAAAAGGAAATTATTATATTAGGAATAAGGGGCTGAGACCATGATCTTGCCCGATTTCTCTCATATTTAGCGCGAAATCACATTGTGTTTAAGAAAACATATCCACTAAATTTCTTTAAAATACCACACATATTGACCAACATAAACGGTTTAAAGTCAGGTGGAAAGTCGGGAATTTTTGGGATAGAGAAAGATCTGCACTAATCACATTAACTCTTACGCAATTTTGTGAAGGTAATCCACACAGTGACCCACATATTCAGCATAAAGTCTGCTCGAATAGCGAAAATCATTATATGTAGTATATGTGAGCTGGGATAATTCGTAAACTCGACGTGTAGGCGTATATACGATATTACAAGTTCACTTAATTTTGCTAAGATATCTTACAGATTTACCGTTATATATGGTATAAAGTGTACCCAGAGGTTGAAAATCCGTATATTAGGTACATGGGGGTTAGAGGAAGTGCTTACCCGATTTTCCCCCACTTTAAGCACATGGACACACTGTTATCAGAAGGAGACGCTCTCTAAACTCATATATCGACCGTTATATATGGTATAAAGTCTACAGGAAGGTTGAAAATCCTTATAATAGGTATATGGGGGCTAGGGGAAGTATTTACCCGATTTTCCCCATTCTTGACACAAACGCACATCATTATCATGGAAAGACAATCCTCGGATTTCATTACGATATTTTACAGATTTACCGAAATATATGGTATTAGGTTTAGGTCTTATGGTTTAGGTCACACGTTTAGGTCTTAATTTGCTGCTTAGTTATAGCAAATTATCTGTTTTCGAATTATTGTATTTTGTGGGCGTGGCAGATGTCCAATTACGCCCATCTTCAATACCAACCATCTTACGGTGACAAAGAACACGTGTATCAAGTTTCATCAAAATATCTTAATTTTTACTCAAGTTATCGCTTGCACGGACGGACGGACGGACGGACGGACGGAGGGACAGACAGTCTCACGGATTTCAACTCGTCTTTTCATCCTCATCATTTATATATATATGTCTATACCTAACTCGTTTAGTTCTAGGTGTTACAAACAACCGTTAGGTGAACAAGACTAATATACTCTGTAGCAACATGTTGCCAGAGTATAAAAATACCCAAAATTAAGCTGTACTTGTCACGTATTCATACTTTTGACACGTGTATATTTAAAATAAATTTGTTGGTTTTTTAATAGCTGATAGTAAAACACTTGTGCATATACGTGATATACTAAAAGATATTATTTGAGGCACACAATCGCTCCGCCTGCTCCACTTCACAACCGCACGCGACTTTACAGAAATTTTTTCTAAAACAGTTACAAAGTTTTTATTCATTTTTTTTTTTGAAGATAACACACACTAGACACTTAGGTAAGCACTTATTACAAAAATCACAGAATGCACTTCGTTCCTCAAAAAAATTAAAATAAATATGTGTTTACTCCGCTGGTACATATCCGTCGACGACGACTTGAAAACAACTGACATTTTCATAAAAACACCTCGCTCATTTCTGCTACAATAATTCACATTCTGTTGTTGTTGTTGTTGTTGTTGGCGAGCTCACATTTTTCTTAAGATTCCGACGTCTTATCAGTTGGTGCCACAGCTTGTAGGCCATATCAGCATTTTATCTACATTTGATGCTTTGCTATTGTCACGCTGTTCGTAGATACATATATATGCATATATATACATATATATATCCAAATACATGTGTGCCTGATGTATGGCTTGGAACCGGTTGAATTTTGATTTGAAATTTGAAACACAGAATTTGTCGTCACCTTCGACTTCCGCTGAGCCCCAGTTTTTAATAGAGTCATTCATATTAAGCGATGATTTGAAGACACTTACATATACATACATATTTCTATATGCTATGTGAAAAATGCATAAACAATATGTATTTCTCTGTGAATGGGTGATATAAAGGTTTCATTTATATTTAGATCAGCGAAGCTAAAATATACCTCTCTTCTGTCTTTAATTGGACAGATTTTTATGATCATCAAGTCACTTTGGTATTCATGGATTCATTTCAAATAGTCTTGAAAGAAATGATCAGAAATTGTCCATAAGTACTTCTCCGACAAAAATACTATCCGAGAATTTCCGTTATTTTATAGTCAAGTTCCGAAAATTCAGCGAAGATTCCTGAAAACTTGATGAAAACTTGAGATGAAAACTGAAAAACACAATGAACTAGGTAACTGACTAGGTAGGAGGTTGCCATATTTCTCCATAAATTTCTAAAAAGTTTTTAATAAGAAACTCGAAATCTTCACTCTTCATTAAAAGAAGATTTAATCGAAATTTTCATAATATCAAATTAATTAAATAAAGATTTATTTCTAAAGACAAGTTTCAAGGACCAGTTTGGTGATACGTCTGCCATTTTTATCGTCAAAAAAGGCCTCAGTTTCAGAGATTACATGTACAACATCATTAAATTTCTTTCTAACGAGTTTTATCTTGAAGCCTGGAAAATCACGAAATAGCCGTGAGGGTACAGATCCGGTGAATACGGTGGATGCAGATGCAAATCGAAGCCTAATTCAAACAAATTTGCGTTCGTTGTCATTGTTTTAAGACACGGTGCTTTCTCTTAACCGGACGATATATCCAATACATTCCTTTGATGTCTTTGGAGTGTCAGCTATCTCGATCGACTTCGTTTTACGACGGCCCAAAATTATTTTGTGGATTGTTTTGGACGTCCACTCAATTCAACGTCCTTGGTCTCCACCAACCCACTTTTATTGTAACGGCAGCATTTTTTCATCAAAAAGTAGTGTTTCAGTAACAGATGAATTTTCGTTTTATCTATTTTTTATGAAGTATATTTCAAATTTCAAACTAAGTTGATATTTATCTGAGTTTTCTCACTAATAAATACCAGAATAGGAAGACAAGAGGTCAACACTATATATTTAGCATTGTCATCATCTATATCATGTATCTACAACTATAGACTCACTTAGATTAGTTATATGATATTGAAGATGCCGTATTTTTCAGAAATTTATAAGTTGAACCTCTTACCAGACCGTAAAGACGAATGATAGGGGTCCAAGAAGTAATAGAAAAAAGTGAGCTTATTAATAAAATAAGGTCCGTGTGACTGAAAGTGCGTTTATTTTCCGTATGTCTATGTTGGAGAGAATTATCATCAAGTTAATGAAGAATCCCTCTAATACCTGTCATACAGACAAACAAATGGTGAATATACCAATCGAAGTTGTACAAATTGCCTGCTATAAGGCGCAGAGTATGGTGGGCTCACGCTACGGTTACCCCGGATGATAGAAGGATTGCTGTGTTTAATAGGGGGATTTGAAAGGGGTTGAATGGTTGAATTCCTGTGGGGGGCCAGTGGCCCCCAGTCCAATGGCTGGAGAGAGTCTTCTATGGAAGAAGGCTCAGAAAAAAGAAACGAAAAACAATACTTCCGACAAGATGAAGACGTTTTATACTTCATCGTAATCCCAGGGTTACGACCAGGGGTTACACACCCTGCCCGTTAATAAATTGACGTTGACCCATTTTGGATACAGGCCAAGGGAATTTCCATAATTTATTTTAAAGAATAAAATATATTTAATTATTTGAATAAAAAATTAAGCAGTTTCTTAAATTTCTTCAGTTTGAAACCCCTACTGTAATAAAAAAAATGTATTTTATCTAAAATTACAAACACTTGGCAACTCTTTTTTAAATATTTTTAGCTGTGAATTTTTTTAAATCTCTATAATGTGGTATCTAAATTGTGGTGTTTTTTTTCTTATAAATTTTTATGGACAGATGGCAACCTTTCAACTTTTTTCATGTTTTAACTTTCTAAGTCTGGTTTAATGGCCATCCAAAAATTTATTCAATTGGTTCAACCTACATTTGGTTAGCGCTTTGTGTAGCTTGAGCGTGACGAAATTCCGTTGCGTAACACATTTTCGTTGCAGTCGAGAATGAAGTTGTTTTTCAATAGTCATTACATAAGCATATGTTTATTACAACACAATTCCAACAATTTTTTTAAAGACTAACAAACCTTATTACATTAGAAATTAAGTAAATACACTAATTGGTATTAACAATTGGTATTAAAAATTTTTTAGTACTTCACTGAACTCCAAAGCTTTGTTTCCTTATAGTTTTTCATTTTGTCTGACGAATTATTTATTAAGAGTTTACTTTAAAACGTCAAAAAGATTAGGCGACCTTCATTACAACCTTCCTCTTTTTCGACATACTGTATTTTTGGGCTAAATTTTTGGCGCTCTCAATAAATTTAATACATTGTAAGGTTCCATCTATTCTAGAATTGGCGTCATAATTTAGTCCCTCCCATATTTTTTTACAAATCTTCCGAAAAAAATTCATCCTTTTACTTTTTGGCCGCAAAAGTTATAACCATCGATAACAATTCTATAAAGAAATTTAGTCTTCATGGTTTTATTGTTCTGTTATGAATATATAAATAAATATTGCATATCAAGTAGATTACCGAATTTAATCTAATAAATTGAAAACAATTTCGCCAGAGAATGTCTGTCTCAATGATTTTGAGTTCTCCCGGGTTCTAGTATATAGTAAAAGTTAACTCACAGAGGGCGCTATAATCCAATTTGTTGCTGTCTATGCTAAGCCAATTACCAGAAGAAACCTTACTAAGACTGCACTGGCGTCATCTAGTGGTCAAATGTAAGAGTAATTAGCCACGCACTGGTCAGCCTGAATGTATGCAAAGCGTTTTTAAATACATGCAAAATAACTATCATGCAATTAAAATGCCAGAAGAAGGGAGAAAAAAATGTAATTTGAGGCTCCCGCTATAACTAAAGATCTCACTTTGATGATTCATTATTTTTATCGAATAAACAGCTTCAAACTGTGCAATTGTTAAATAAATTAATAAAAGAAAATAAAATAAAAATTTTACCCATGTGGTTAGAATTCTACCATGTGGTTTATTCAGAATTTAACCATGTGATAAGAATTCTAATTGAACAAGTTTTTATGCATGTATGTATGTGTATGTATGCGTATGTGAACACTTTGCTGCCTGTGCGACTGCCATGAAATCTATGCAATTTCACGCATATTTATACATATATATGTATGTATGTTCCAATATATGTCTATAGTTAAGCACATCTGTATGTAATTATGTTTGCTTAGTTGTGTTTACCGGTTTCTTGTTGAGTGTGGGTTCTTGTGGGTTGTCTGTGTTAACACATAATGAGCTACAACTTGTTAACACAAATGCACAAAGTGCATTACCGTTATGTTGCGCATTTGTACGGCATGTCAGTAGGCTCTGTCCGTCCGCATGACTACAAGCGGCGACCAAAATGTCCGAAACCAACAAACACACACACAATTGCTGTAGGTGGTGCAATTCGGGTGTTGTTGCCTACACACACACACATATATATTCATACACACTTATGTGTGCAGCAGTTTACAGGTGTGCGTAATGTGTAATTGCTTTTCGACTTTGACATTTGTCTAGACTACAACAAAAGCTGAGCTTGAAACATGGCTATGCATAGGACGACTTGCATGCATAGATGAATGTGTATGTGTGTATGTATGTGTACATCGCTGCTGAAATTGAAGCATCGACGCCCTAAAGTGCTTTGACACTATTTTACAATTGCAGTCACTTTGTTTGTCATTATTGTCAACTGTCATTGTTGTTGTTGCTTTTGTTGTTGTTGGCAATAATGCAACATTTCGTTGCTAATGATAATATTCTATGCTTTTGTTATCGCACTGAATGTTGTTGTTGTTGTTGCAGTTGTAGTTCGTATTATATGCACTGTTTGTCCTTTTAGTTGCGACAATTGCATGGCTTGGCTTGTTTTCGGCCATGTCACTGACGCCTGAGCATGTCGTCCTGCTGTTCAACATGTTCCTGAACGTTGTTCCTAATATGCAGCCACATGCAACACACATTTGTGTGCGTGTGTGATAACGTGTATTGCTGCCACATAATGTGAGACCACAAATTACTAAAAGTCACCTCAGAACATCGAACTGGCAGGTGCAAGGTGCAGCCGAAAATCGTCTCACACTTTGTTGACAAGTAATTGTTGCCAACCCGTTACTTGAGACTGTATATGCGCTAAATTTGGTTAACATAAAATTAGTTGTTCGTGAGATATAAATTTATAACCAATCCGAAAAGATGCTTAAACCACATATGACCCTGCTGAGACCCTCTGTACCTAATTCGAGTTTTGATTTACATTTTAATGTAGGTAAGGGGTAGGTAGGAACCATTATTATGGCTATAACACGATGTTCAAGATGTGTATCGATATCGCACTCAAGCCACCTATTGCGCAAAAGTGGTTACAAAGAGACACATATAACCTAAAATTTTGTTGTATAGTGGTCGCGGTACTACCTCTACGAGGATTAATCCCATAAAATATTTAAACTCCCTCAACAAAGCTGACATTTCAACGCTGTTTCAACTATAATGGCATTATAATTGGAAGTACGATAACTTATCTCCAAAATGGTAATTTTTTATTTTTATTTAAGGAATTATAGGTTGGGTCCAAAAAACTGACTACGAAATTTCATATCTTGCGAACCAATTCACCGCTTACCGCTAAATTGAGCACATACTATCATTGATAAACTCTTAGCAGAGTTTGAGCTTACTTCCAGTAGGAACTTTGTCTTTGAAATAGATAGCACAGATAACGGAGCAAACATTAGCACGCATAGTACTCCGGGTAAGTCAACTCTCTTCCAAGTATAGGCAGCCCGTGAAGACTTTCCCCTGGACTGCATGAAATGATTTCCTTCATTCCGATTCATTTTAATTGATCGGTATAAATCAATCAGCAGAGGAAACAACTTCAGAAAATTATACGAGAACGCTAGTCCCTGCGTAATGCCATTTGGTACTAAAAATGGTGGATTTCATTTCAAATCATTTTATAGCTCCTAAGGACGAAATTCTGATTTTTTGGAAGGCTTGTTTACTTTATTGCTCCTATTTCGGCCAATAAAGGCAATAATTAAAGGAAAAAATCATTTCCATTGCGCTTTTTATAAAGTAAGTTATTGTAGTATCGAAAATGGGACTCATGGATCAAAAGGTCGTCTAATAATATATAATAATTTGTCGCATAATTTTATAATTTTTCTGGAATTCCACAAAGTAGGCCTCTATGATTGCGCAAACCTCCATGAGGAGGGAGGAAGAAATTGCATCGGACAAAATCTTTAGAATAGGGTAGATGAGGTAGCAGTTCATAGCATAATTCGACCAATTTGGCTTTGATGACGGCAGTGGTGAGTCGGTGCGTCAGCATGGTGGAAGAATACTTTTTCTACGCCAAATGGGACCGGTTTTTCTGCGAATTTCCGAAGAATCGGCGCAACAATTTAGCACTGTAGAGTTCTCTAACCGTTTCCTGCTTCTCTAGGTAGTCGATGTAGATCACTAAAACAAATTTATTTGGCAATAGTGGAGCCAACAGTTGGTGATGTGTAGTTCCCATCGGACCCACCTTATAAGTATGTATGTTTATTAAATCTTATAATTATTTACAATTAAAACAAAGATGTTACTCGAGTGGTGCAAAATTTTTTATATTTCCACTTTAATAGCTACAGTGATTTCGGCGGTGAAAGTATTACTCTTTGTTAAATTTCTCAAGAATACTACTGCTTCCCTTGACTCTATGCAATAATTATTAAATTGAACTAGATATAGATAAGTATTTTTCAAGCCTTCCTTTTTCGATATATTTCGGCTTTCATCGAACTTTATCGTAATTACTCAGACTTCAGTCAGTTAGAATAGACCTATAAACAGCACATTGTGCACGAAATGCTAAAAAAATACCAAAAAATAACTGTAAAATACTTAAAGCTGTTCCAACAAGTTGCAGCTAATTAATATCCTCATGTCGAAATATAAATTGCAATACAAATATGTATGTATGTACTTGAAACTTAAGCTCAGCCACTTAACACTCGCCTGAAATCCCACGAATCGCAAACTTTGTATTTGCATTTTTCCTTTTGTTGCTGAAGAGAATTGCCGCCTCACCTACCCCTCAGCTGTGTGCGAGTTTGATCCTTTATGCGCCTGTATACATACATATGTGTGTGTAGTTTTAAAAAGTGTATGTAAAAATTCACACATATATATGTACGAACATGTGCCGTTATGATTTCCACCCGTCTGGTTTGGTTGCTTTTCGGCGGTTTTTGTTTTTTGCTTTAGCTTACGAGTAATTTTAATGAGTTAATGAATTAAAATTTTGGCATTGTTTATCGCAAACACACACAAACACACACAAACACATATGCAATTATGTATGCGTTTGCACAGTAAAAGACAATAGCATCACAAAAATTGTCAAAGTCGAAGCTGCGAGGAGAAATGGGCTAACACCTATGACATTTGTATGCCTACAGTAATACCTGGATTAAGCGAACATTAGCTTTAGCAGAGCGCTAGTACGGCCTGCTCACCCGTTCGATCTAATTTAATGGAATGGAAAATGGAAATACATGTTCAAGGAGACAAGTTTAATAAGGATATAGCATCTGATCAAATAATCCCTTATATTAAGGCACAACCTGGTTTTGCTATTCGAAAAATATTACACATCTTTAAACTAAATTATTCGCGAAGTTTTATTTAAACCTCCATACAAAATTCAAATAGTATAAAAATGTATTCATCAAACTCGTAGTTGCAGATTTCAGTTTGCTAACGAAGTGTTAGTGGCGTGTGTACCAGCTTCACCGACAAATTTTCTCAGACGTAGTGACGACGAGACTAATCCTAAATTGAAACATCGAAACACCAACCTCGCTGTTTAGTTAGCTGTGTGAGAAAGAAGCATTGAAAAGATAAAGAAGTAGGCATGTAGCTTCCGGAAATACAAAACGCTATATTACCAAAGATATTTTTGGATCCAGTGCTATGACACTTCAATGATATGTAGGTTAAATGGAAACATAGAGCGCTCTCAAGGCTTTTTTCAACCGACGTGGTCTTCTATAAACCTTGCTCATGCCTCTGTAGCATGTACTAGAAGGGCGATGAAGAGATTCTGATTCTGTATATTACAACTAAATTTTTGAACATTTTAAGGTGAAATATTGAACGAGATCTATGTTCGGCCGAAATCGAAAATTTAGTATTTCTTTCTATTCTAATAATGTCTGATTGTTTGGCGTAGTGGTTAGGGATGCATATTGCTACTACTTAGGCTATAGTTTCCGACTAAGATCAATCGACTTTTTCTAATAACGCTCATTTCTGACAGGAAAGAGTAATCGTCGAAAGTTTTTATATGAAGAAAAGATTTCCAATATGCATTTGGAGTCGACTGGAAACTTCCTCAAACGCTTAGCAAATAAATTACGTTCTTACGCTCTATGGTTCAGTCGTTGTTGAGACAGCAACGAAGCAACATCGAGTAGGGCCGTGGCGTTGAGGCAAATGTGCACTGCGCGAAATTATTCATGATTATGAATGCTTTTTAGAGTTATGAATTACATTTTGTGTTTTAGGCACGTTTAAGATATATTTATTTCTGTCGTAAACTATATAAGATGATGATATATAAGATATATAAGCTGATTAAAGAGGTTCGAAAATGTTTGTTTCACGTGAGAATGAAAAAAATTCTCAAAATTTAATGTTACACACTTCTCACTGGGTGTCCTTTCTTTCTTGCTCACTCACACAGTCGCTGTTCCTCTCATGCCCACCACTGTTATAAATTCAATACCTTTTTAACGCTCTTTAAATACAAATGTATATGGTTTGATTTGATTTCCCGTTCCCGGGACCCGTTCTTTACATAGTCGAACAAAATTTGTCGGCTTAGCTCTCGCTCATTAATCATAAGCAGAGAGATTATCAGGCCAAAAGCTAGTATTGCTGTGACTACCTTTTAATACACTTTAAGAAAAGGGCTGCTCTTTTGGTAGAGCAAATTTAGTAGACATGATCCCAGTGGAATATGGATGGATTTTACTGTAGTTTATATCCGCCGAGTGGCTCCGAGCGCCTGTGGCTGGTGGGTGTGTGTGATTAGCATGCATGTGATATGATATACGAAAAAGGAGTTTCGCACTTGTCTATAAATTCAATGGGAAACTCAATGGCAAACAAAAATTCTGCACTTTCTAAATGAATAAGCTTTTGTACGAATTTATACACTCTTTATACATATACATATGGTTCACAGAAGTTGTGTAGTAGTTGTAAAAGCAAAAAAGAATATGTGTTTGAGAAATGCAAGGATTTTTGCACAAACTCAAAAATAATTTTACAACGAATATCCACATATATATATGCATGTAAATGCGATAATTATGTGCATAAATTTTATACTCACGCAACATGTTGCAACAGCGTATAATAGTTTTGTTCACTTAAGGATTATTTGAAGCATCTAAAAATAATCTATATAGCTATGGAGTCATATATACCAAAATAATAACGAGATGATTTAAATTCGAGACGTCTGTCCGTCCGTCTGTCCCTACAAGTGGCAAAAATTTAAACTTAAAATTAAAAAATTTAATAAAGCTTGATACTTGTGTACCTAGGCAGGCTGAGGACGTTCGTATTGCAGTCGGTGCGAAAGTGGGCGAAATCGCTTAATAACCACGCCTACCCCAACTATAACGGTTCCATATGAAACTGTTAAGATTGCGATGGTTGTCTAATTAATAGCGTTAGAAACAAAAAATTTAATGATAAGAATTATAAAGCAGTCTTAAATGTGGATCAGTTAAAAAATCCATGCCCACCGATTACTTTCTGAAACATTTGATATTTTAACAACTACTTGACCCATTCGAATGACATTTGGGATGCAATATTTGCATTATAAGGTTATTTTGCCGTTGCAAAATGATCACCATGTTTTACAATCGGATCACAGGATCGGTTTACAATGACGGCGGATTCTCATATGACACCATTTTTAATTCTATCAGCTTTTTTCACTTCAACATAGATAAATCAAGTGCCAATGAAAAAATTGGTGTAAAACTTAACACAAATAGTACCCCCATTCGAAAATGGTCGAAATCGGACCATAGCCTTTTAAGGCTCCACATGTCGAATGTGAGAACCTCAATGCCTTTCTTTGTGCGTCTTCCTTTAAGTGCGCATGCTTTTTGAAAATAATATGTCCTGGTGTTAAAAATGGAAGAATTGGGTTCAGTATTTCCCTTAGCCTCCACACACCTAATATATGGATTTTAAGACTTCTGATATACATAGGGTAATATGTAAGATATCTCAGTAAAATTAAGTGAGCGCATAATGTTGGAATACCAAACTATAGTTTGGTGTCGAAAATGGGCGAATGGGCGAATGAAATCGGTTCATGAATTAATGATTTTCATTATACTAGTGGATTTTATACCGAATATGAGCAAATTTTTTGAGCAAATTTTACTTTAACGCCAAATGAAAATGAAATCGGTCCAGGACTTTCGCTAGCCCCCACATACCTAATATATAGTGATTTTCGACCTGCCGGTTGACTGTATTCATTATATATCGGTCAATATGGGAGATTTTATAACTTTAGCTGCATCCGAATTTAGTGCATCCTTACTTGTGATAAAAATGGAAAAAACATTTGCGAAACCCACAAAAATCGCACACATGCCCTCTTATTAATATAGAAATAAGTATATATCATAATTTTGCGAAACAAAACAAATTTCATAAAGATTTTTGTTAATTTTCTATTAGAGCTCTACACACGCACACACACACACACACACGCAGATTTTTGTATATGCAAAAGCGCAGCATTTTAATTGTATTTTAGTACGAGCTTTGTTCTAGAAGGTTCCACCCACAATGGCGTTGCCACATATCCATAAATATATGTTTTTGAAAGGAACAAAAATGTTCCAAGGATAATACACACTACAAAACAACGGTACAGAGAGTATTTTCTTTGTTTTCAATTAACAAAAATGCCCATGTGTGTGTGTGTGTTTGTGTGTGTGCCGATTTGTTGTTATGTTAATGCATATATATTTGCAAAAGTTTTTCACTGCACCCGCTATCAGCCATTCAGGATTTGGCCACCTCCCATTGCTATTATTACTATTGCTACATGCAGTGGCAAGCGCCGTTATGAGCATAGTATGCCGTTGTATGCACTGCAAATTCAGAAAATATTTTTCGTTGGTTTTTGTTTGTTCGGCATTTCCGTTGTAGCTTCATTTCCTGTTTGTCATGTTTGGATTTGGCCATTGTTGGTGCAGCGACTGCTGTTTGCGATGCCAAAAAATTTTGTTTCCACAATTTTTTTTTTTTTACACATATGTAGTTGCTTAGCACATATTATTCACCGAAGAACAAAGAAAAAAAAATAGAAAGAGTATCAAACCATAATGCAAAAACGTTGAGTTAATTATTTCATTACAGCCACTATGTGATAGGATTCAGAGGACTTCACAGACAGATGAGTTCATATTTGCTCTCTCAAAGCATCGTGTAGTTCAGTGAACTTAAATTAGGCTGTTTACTTTTTATTGACGGAGATTATTTTAAGTCCAATGTGAAATGCTAGATGTTGAAGCATTTTAATTGATTTAATGACATATAGAAACTGTATGCTTTGTTATTTAAAAGTTCCTATTAAACATTTATATTTCTTTTCTTCCGCAACATTCTTTAACCGCCGAATTGTTGTGGATATCCACCAGTTCAATCTACTACTTCCTAGATACGAAAAACAACCCCTGTATTATCTTGTACCTTGAAGAAAAGTATCGAAAAGTATTGAGAGCCGAACTGATAAGGCCTTGTCTTCTTCCAAACGACTTCGATAATTGCCACCTGCTATAATTCTTACCCATACCGCGTGGACGCCAAATAGACAATAATCCGTTAAAACCTCTACAACTTTTAAAAGCCTTACTGAAGGCGAGTATCTCACTATACCTCTTACTAGTTGATTACCGTTCGTCAAGCTCACATAATGCCTAGCCGAACAATTTTAAATAGCAAATGGACAGCGGAGCGTCGCCAAAATGCCCCCATTTTGTTGATATTGAGACAAAAATCCGGGAAAAATAGGGAAGTGGTGAACGAAGAGAATGGGTTGCAGGAGGTTGTATAATAATATAGGGTAAGATTTTAAATGCAAATTGCACTTTGTATTGAAATCTTTGCACTAAACACTCGATATAGAAAAGTGCGAAAATACCCAAGAGCACAAAAGTTTGGTTCATAATTTTCAGCAGACATTTGAGTATTGAGGTTAAATTTTCGTCATATTAACCGATGTCCGAAATATTTCCCTCGAAGTATTTCTAAACCTTTTTAGTTTGATTTTTTTATTGCAATATCTAATTTGTTTGTATTTATTTACTTGAAGACAAAAGTTGGAAATGAATGCGCTTTAAGCGTCTTTTCTTTGATTTGGTGAATATATGGTAATAGGCTAAAGAAATATTTTCAATGGTAAATTTTTCCGTGCTAAAATTCGTGAACAGGTGGCAACCATTTACTTATTTGTTTGAATTAGAAGTTTTTCATCAGTGATAAAATGGCTGGGTCAACTGATGCTCCCCCGCGAGCAATTATTAAGAAGATAACCCTCAATAACTAAGAGTTATTAGTCCCCCTAATACAAGCCCCATATGGGCAACAGAAGAATAAGCAATCGAAGCCTTTAAATCAGTCTGCCACGAACACACCAAACTGATTAACACACCTCAAAAAGTATATCTCAAAATCCATTTATTCATTTTTAATACTGTATGTTGGAAGAACTTGCAAAGAACGCGAGATCTCAAAAATTCCGTAATTTTAAAATTCTCGAAAAAATGTACATACATCCGAGGGCGCGTTATGAGACATTTCTAAAGAATTTTCAACGCATTTATTCCACTTATTCATTATATTCTTCTTGGGTTCTTCTTGGCTTCTTCTTCTGCTTACATATGCGCATATTTCTTTGGCGGTTTCCTATCTCTTTTATTTTATTTATTTTTTTTTATAGCATTAATAATGCCAGGGAAATATGCAAAACGCTGCCTGCCACTGATTCGCATACTAATTAAACCAGAAATGTTTTTGCTACGCCACCGATGATGGGCAATTAAATTCCTGCCGCCGGCTACTCCAATTTCGACACCTATAAAGTACACGGCGGCATGAGCGGGGCGGCAAGTAGCGAGCGGATAATTCACTCAATTCAATTGCCATGCATTATGCATCCATGCAACCAATGCAGCAGTGGCATGTGCAACAAACAACAACAACAACAACAACAAATTTAATCAAAAAAAGACACATTTTCTGTATGTATTTATGCAAAGTGACAATATTATATAGAAATGCTTGTAGGTGGCTGTGTGTGTGCATGTATGTATGTATGTATTAATTTATTTATGTATGTGTTGTCACACCGTAGTTGGTGAGCTTCCTTTGTAAGTAAACGCTTGCTTTTACATTGCAGCTCAAAGTCCAACAAGAATCGCCACACAACAAATATGTGGCACGCAGATAAGTGGCACGCTGTGCAAAAAACACATTCATTGATAAAGTGCTGTCATGTGCGTCCTGCACCTCTGTGCCACACATGCCTCATTTGTCGTCTCCAACTTTATTTCGCTTTGCGTTTTTTCTGAGGTTAAAGTAAAATATGAGCAATCGGCCCACAATAGGCCACGTGGTATCGCGGTACCATCTACAACTACAAATCGCTCGCACACACACCCACGCACCGACGTAAGACACACGCACACACGCGGACACACATGCATAGCTGGCATTGCATAAAACTGTAATTTATATCGGCAACAATTGAGATTGCCATAATGAACATTAGCTGCAACGTTGCAACTTTAGCAACAAACACTATCAACAACATGATCGTGCCACAATTCAACATTGGAGGTCCAACATTGTCGACGCGCCGATTTAACAGCGCCGTCGTCGCACTGCACGAGCAAAGTCAACTTCATACGCCTGCAACGGAGCGTTGTGCCTTTCTGCACTGTCTGCGCATGCGTCCCTGCCACTTGTGTGCAGCTTGCTTTGTCGCTTTATAGCTGAGCATTTCTCATCGGCGCACAACAAAGCACTCATTGCGACCACAACAACAACAACAACTACAACATAAGCAAACACACCTACACCCACACACACAGACATGAAACCATCAAATGCCAGTTAGCAGTTGTTTGTTGCAGTCACTATTGTTGCAAATGCAACAACAAATTTGCAATGCGCGACTGGAATTATGATTATCATATCATTTCATGCTAAACACCTCGTTAGATTGAATTGCGCCGGACATTAGGGAATATGCCACGCACGACTAATGAGTGTGGCAAGTTGCCGTAGAGACAGCTAGAGGGTGGGGCAACAGGTGTAGCAATGGACTTGGTGGACTATGTACCGGCGCTGGCAGTTGTATGGCATGTGCGGCAGTGAATGCGCTTTGCAGGGTCAAATGTGCACGTAAATACATATTTGTGGAATTGTATGAACGCATGCACTGGAAGAAATAATGTTTAAGTGGAGAGATTTTAGACCGGGTCATGAAAATACGCTTGCTATTGCAGTGTTCAAAAGGCAATTTGATTTCGGGTTATGGTACTGGGAAAGTCACTACAGACACTGTGGCTTTGCGGGCAGTATGCCTTCCTTTCCACCTCTCTCTCTCTCTTTCTCCCTCTCTCTCTCATTATCTTGGTATTTCCCTTTTCTTATTTATTTTTCTTTTTATATTTGGTTCTTTCTTATTTGATTTGCTTTCGTTTTAGATTCCATGTTTTCATTTAATGAGATCCTGTTGACTTCAATAGGTGTTATTAAATGTGTGTACTGACAATTCTTTTCAAGGATATTTCGTGGGAGAAATTGCTCTCTTCATTTTAAAATAATGTATTTAATCACCTTAGATTATCGCAGGTATCCATTTGAAATTTTAATTTTAGCTTCTCAGTAACATTATGTAATAAAATACGTGCGATTTTTTATTATTATTGCATTTTTTCTATAAAAAATTTGCTGCTTATGTTTTTTGTAAAAATTCAATTCAAGTTTTATATAGATTAAGCTCCTATTTTTTTGTTTTTTTCAAGATTGCAGAGTTGCTAGAATCACTGTCATCTGTCGAGGCCCTACCGAAAAAGGTGATCCAAATAAATAATTCAAATAATAAATATAAAAATAATAAAATGTCTAAATAATTTTTTAGATACTCTTATACGTGTTTAATAAAGAGCCTGAAAAGAGAAATTTCATTTCTGTTTTCTTATTCCCAGAATAAATTGGACTCTAGACCTACCTAACTTCTTAGTTCAAAGTTAAGTCAAGGCTTTCTTCTCTTCTGTCACCAGGAAATACTATACTAATACTTTTATAACTGGAGAGTTCGTATCTAATGGTTTTAATTCGTGACACTTTCTCGCAAATCTTTTAAAGCTAATAGTTTTACCACATGCCTTACTCATCATTGTCGTAATATTCCATAGATATTAGATTTATTTTCATAAATTGTCAAAATAAAGCCGGTGAGGCCAGTTTTTCCAGTCTTCGGTTCAAATTCGCATGCGGAGCACAGTGTTTAATGTTAAACCTCAAAACAGTAAGTGAGCGCCAGTTTATGAAATCTGTTGAATCCACAAAGGGATATTTTCTTTATTGTTTTCTGATAAACCCTTGTTAAACCCTTACTCTCGCGTTTTACTTAACCTATAATAAATTATTTGCAGTATAGATAGCAGACTTATTCTAGAGGGGTTCTATGAGGAGATGCTCTATATACAATAGATCAGTTCTCTAAAAAGCACACTCAGATCAGATCAGATCAGATCTCATAGATCAGCAGCACTCTCTAAAAACCTATGTATTTTCGACTTAGACTTAGACTTTAAAAATATATTAAAAACTTCATAAATTCTTCAAGTGTATGAGTGGTATTTTAGCATTGGGAAACGTAAGCCGAAGCGCCTAGAAACGCTATAAAGACCCTTTAGGAATATCGAACAAATTTGCGCGACCACCAAAGTTGGTGGCCTGATTTTGAAATATGTGGATCGATTTCTGAATGTTTTGCATACCATAAATAAGTACCGTTAGCTATTGAAGTGCATGCGTATGGGACTATATACACATTTCTTCAAAGCGGCTGTGAATGAAAATGGCAACTACTTTAAATGCAATATTCCTTATTCAATTGGAGCGTAGTAGAAATAGAGCAAATCTTTTCCCTTATATGTATATACATATGTGTTTCTATGCCATGCCATGTTCGCATTATATTTGTCAGCATTTGTTGCTGTTGTTCGCGTACTTTTTTTCGCTGATTTTCGCTATCGCTTACATTTTGTGTGTGCTTAGGCATTTGTGGGTTTAGCATTTTTCACTTGTTTATTGCCGCTGCATTTGATATTTTCCTATTGTGTGATGGGCGGTTGCTCCGCAGAGGTGTGGGGCGAGCGCAATGCCAGCACTCGATCACTGTGGATCAACTAAATTTGAGCTGTGCGTCTATGTGGGTGGCCTCTGCCACATCCAATGTTGCCGTACTTGTGTATCGCAAGTAAGAAACATCGGAAGCGTTGTGGGTGGGCCGGTTATGAGGGCTGCTGCGTCACAGCAAACAAGCGCACTGTTGTTGTACTGTAATTTAGTACTTTTTTGCAGTCCCCTTCCACTGATTAATGGGGGTGAATGCATGTTGTAATGTATATTGTTTGAGTTTTGAGCATCAAGCAAGTGGCTTTTCATGAACTCGGCATAGGATGTACACACATATTCTTAGCCGGGAAAGAATTAAAAATTGGAAAAATGCAAATTTCCCAACATTGTCTCCGTTTAGCTCCAGCGAAAAACCCGACTGCAAAATACTCTTTCTGGAGGTTTTCAAAGTGGGCCTCCGTGGCGGTGATAACTGGAAACTAAAAGAAGTCGCACGTGGTCAAACATAGCCCCTTCTCTATATAGTCGATGCAGATAACACCTTCTGAATTCCATACAATTTCCATTTTTCTAAAAGCCGAGTATGTTCACGTTTCCACACGTGGTCGAAGAAAGGAGTAGTGAGATTCGGTTGAAATTTTGACAGTAGGTGCCTAGGAGTAAATACGACACGATTGTAAGTTTTTCTAACGATAGTGGCATCATCCGATGTTGAGGCTAAGTATTTATCGGACCGATCTCGTATGTACATTGTATAAGGAATGTAGGTTTCCGGTAAATGTTTACTATAAGAAAGCTCAACATTAAGTTAAATTAAACTCTTTCAATTCATTAACTACCAAATGCCAGTTAATAATTGAGCTAGAGGCTACTTATTAATATCGAAGCCATTTAATAAACTCGCAAATGTCTACATTTGGACGGTGTTATGCAAAATTCGTTGGCAACTGACTTAAGTGGACATGACAGTAAACAAGAGATTTAGTTTAAGTACCTCACAAGCGTAAGTTGTGGCCAAAAACTATTGAATAGACATATGAGCATAGATACAAATATTATATATATACGCACACACAAAATATTATGAGGGGATACGAGTATGTGAGAGTATTTGCGCGGACTTTGCCTATACAAACATATTTATTTCTGATTGTATGCGCATATGTATGTGTATGATATACCATAGTTTTTATACCACTAACATTTCTAATTATTATTGACAACTTAAGTGAACAGCCAAACTCTTCCATTTCAACAATTCGTATTATTTGAGAGAATTGGAGAATTCATTTCAATTAGCTGGAAAAAGATTTGCAAACAATCCTTTGCAATTCATTGATAATGACTTACCTCAGTACGAGGCTTAAATGTGTTCATTAAATTGACACTTCATTTAGCTGTGGCCACTGAACTGCAGTCAAAATAGCACGCCAAATGCTAAATGACTATAAAAGACAGTTTAAAAGTTTCCATTTTTCAAGTTTTTTCTCATTGACATCTGGGCATTCTTAACTAACTCAAGCGCATTTTAAATTGAGTAAAGTTAACTTAGATTTATTACTTAATTAAAATTGATTTGCAATCACGTAGTGACCCAAATAATTTTGACCGAAAATAAAAATGCAAAAAGTTCTAAAAGGTGATTTAGAGACATTTAGCCAATTTAGTCAACATTAGCCAAAAGCCACTCAATTAATTTTCATTAAATTTAGCAATTGATGAGCTTAATTAAAATTTATTGCCTGAAACTATATTAAAAATTGTTCAAATATTTTAAAAGGAAAAGGATTGCACATAAAAAATGTAGAAAGCCTAAAATAATAGAGTGAAAAGTCAAGCTGTGTCACAATAATGAGCGAAGTAACCAAAGTTTTTGATGATTTGCCAGTTTTCATTAAACCGTTATTTTCCCAGTCTCTAAAATTTTTTTAATGGCCGCGAAATGATGTACAAAGGGGTAACTGGTTCTAAAGCAGCACAGAAACGTTCTCAATATATTCCGAAAGCGCCCCCAAATACTTGGTCGTGCTATTTACAACTCGATTTTTTATTTAATTAACTCGCTTGAACTATTAAAATTGGTAAGTTCAAACAGTTTTTGAGGTTTCTGAAATTTGCAAACTTTCGCGCAATTTCTCGTACTTTTCTTTCCGTAGCAAGTCTTTCTGAAATGTTAGAAAACTTAATAGAGATGAAGGAACTTGGTGAACTTGTTCCCAAACTGTGATATGACCAAGGGAAGTCGTATTAAGTTTCAAATATATATATAGATTTAACTATTGTAAATAAAAAGGCTAAAAAAAGGTCTTATTAATATTTTTAAGTTTCTTAAAAGTCTTTATTTTGGCATGAACATTCTAGGAAAAAATTTCATATAGTCTTTATATGAGGGCCCCACTACAATTGATTCTATATGTTCTTTACTTAGAAATAACCTTGAAAATACAGGTTTTACAGTTGTAAGAAAATGGTTCGTGAGGAATAGCATTTTGAGGTATTTCGTATGTAACACTTCATAAGAGAATCGAGGACAATGAAAAAAAATCCACTAACTTAAGATAACTATAAACTAAGTTGATAGAGCTAGTTGAAGTTTAAGCTCTAAACATATCAAAGAAACGAAAGCGAAAATTCAAAATTTCATTATAAGAGGTTTGCATATGGTAAAATTCTGTTAGAATCGGTCGAATCGAAGAGTGACCCCGAGTTATTGAGGAATAAGCAAGGCTTCAGATGGGGCGGCTCCATGCCATTTAAATTATTTAATCTAAAGTGGAACAAAATTGTTCGAGTAACTGAGATAAAATTGTTTGAGAATCATTTATGAGAGCGAAAAATGCTGTCGAATATTAATATTATCGATAGTGTGATCCTCCTTCCCGAAATTGGATTAGAAATCCAGGTGAATATGAGACGAAGTGAATATGAGGAGGTAGATGGAAGTAATTACGTATCGATCTTTGCTAATTGAGATAGAAATTTAACTAGGATTGATATCTAGGATTTGTGAGATAAATGGAGGAGGTATGTCGGAGAGCCCAAACTACTAACCAGAAATATAAGCACCAGTCTGGACGCCTACGAATCCAAAATCCAAGCATTTTTATGAATTATGTGAGAACGGTTATGACATTGGATCGCCGTAATTGCTATAACAATTCATAAGGTTGTTAGGAACTTCCATCGGGTTTGGACGGAACCATCCACCTAATATGGATGGCGCTCAAATCAAAATACCCACATTACTTTGAAACTTCCGTTATAGAGCTACAAGATGCAATAAGTTTTGCCATCACCCGATGGAATACGAGTTAAAAATTTATAATTAAATTTATAATTGATAAATGAGAATATAACTCTATGAAAAACCATGTTTACTTTTAATATGAAAAATATGTAATAATACAGTTTTTGATGAAAAAATAAGTTATATTAACAACAGCGCCATCTATTAACAATGTGTGTATATCTTTTGAGCTGGACAACATACATCTACATTTTGAATTTAATTTCAATTAAATCGGTTGAGTGGTTCCATACCTTAACATGGTATTCTTATATACTGAAAAAAAAATCTTACTGTTCAGTTCAATTTCTTCAACTACTTTTGATACATAATTTCTATAATCTCTACAAGCAAATGGACCACAAATTTTTCCGAAATATTCTTTAACTTGCAACCCATAACCATTAATAGCGTAATTTCACTTAGTTTTTATGGGTTCCTAACATTTCATTAACAAACAACTAACTGAGTAACAAAAAGGTCACGAATGAGGCCAAGACGGTATTTTTGTTTAATAGATTTTTGATTTCAGCGCAAATAAGTTTAATGCACATTCAAAGTTGTACCGTTAAAATACACTTTATTACAAAGTGTAAATTTTATGAGCACCTCATTCGGGTATGACCGAACTGAGGCGGCTAAAATTTAAATAGCAACAACAATAAATGACTATTAAATGCAAATGCAAAGCAGAATTAAGCAGACAAAGCCTTCGCGCCACCAAACACTCGACCGGGACAACGCTCGTACATTGTAAATTGCGCTGTAATCTCACACAAACACCTGAGTCGCGTGGATTAGACGGCGAGCTGTGTGTAGTCGTAATTTTCGTTTGTAACATCCCTTGCAAAAGTAGCTGCGTTGAAAGTCGAGATTTTCACTCAACCATAATGGCTTGTTTAATAGCATATTTTGACGTTTTGCTTAATAGAAAATGGCTTAAATAATGAGCTGCTTGGCAGCGGCTGTGCGGTGCGTGGAGTTAGTGGGTCGTTGCGCTTTAGACACCCTTATTTCGTTGCGTACGTTTGTGCGCGCCCGATAGGGTTAACGCGTTTCGTGCACTTTGTTTTCATTAAAATTCAATGAAATCCATACTGTCTTTATTAACGGTGAAAAAAAGAGCAAAGTATAAATATATCACGTGGAGTTAGAGGCGGGTATAATGTGGCAAACAGGATTAACCGTTTATTTTCCTTTTTTTTTGCTCTGAAAGAGAAATGTGTTAATTTAATAAAGTAGGAAGAGGTTAGAAGAGGTAGTGTTGTTGTGTTGGGAAAAGAAAAAAATTTAATTTAATTTCTGCATATTTTATCTCTTCTGCTTTGATGGACAATGGACAATGTAGACTAGTATATACAAACATATGTGACTCGTAATTGGATGAACATGTCTGCCAAATTTTTTTTTTCTGAATTCAAAAACATTTTAGTCGCATTTGTCGAAATTTTCTCGCTTGTCTGACATGAGTGATGGACATTTCGAACATTATCTAATGATGTTTTCATACACGTTTTTTGTTCTACTTTGCTGACTGGTCATTTTCTCCGACATTATATATTCATGTACAAGAATGGCCTGATAAGCACTCACCACCCGATGACGCCACTATCGCAAAGGAAGTTTCCTATCGTGTAGTTTATTCTCGTGGACGGCCGTAGGCGGTCAAAATTTAGAATCGTGGAAGAAGAGCAATATTTGTTGATGATTCGATTATTCTTTTTACAAGGGAACTGTATACGGGGACTCTTCTTCTTCTATAGTGATTGTTAAAATTTGGTTTAAGGACTTTCCACATGGTCGCATGTCGGTGTTTGATGAGTCACTTCCAGATGCTCCGAAAACATCCACCTCGGAGTTAAATGAGACATAGGTTCATAATCTCGTATTGGCAGACCACCGTTTAAAGTCCGCGAGATAGCTGAGACAATATGCATCTCAAAAGATCATTTATTTATTTATTTTATCTTGTATGAAATAATTGACAAAGAAAGCTATCGGCGCGATGGGCGCCTCTGGATAACAAGGGCAACCGTGAGGCAACTTCACAATAATCTGTGATACTGCGGACAGAATGATGTGCGGACAGAAATTTGAGTTGAATTAAGTGGTTATCGCTACCACGGAGACTTACTTTGAAGATCTCTGGAAAACACGCTTTTTAGACGGGTTAAAGAACTTGGAGCAGCGCTGAGTCAAGCGTATAAAGCTAAAAGAAGGCTAGTTGAGAAATAAATCGCCATTTTTCCAAATTTCCATTTTGCTAAGTAATAAGTATTTAACGAACCGCCCTCCTATACACACATACATGTGTTAGATAAAAGATATAAAAACTCACACATTCATACATGCAGGATAGAAGGATCTCCGCGGCGGCACATATCAAAGCGATATCAACAGCAGGTCAAACTGTCACCGGTCACGTTATGTCTTTGAGTTAGAGTTTTAATGAGCCGCTGACATTTTTTAATGGACATACACGTATGTATATATGTAGGTATTTAGGCGCATACATACAAAGGAATGAGTCTACATTTGAGCCATGAAATATTTGAAAATTGCCGTGCTCGCATATATTGAAGAGTATATACAAGAGAATCGTATATATACCCATATTTTCCAAAGGCAAATACAGCAATTAAGTATAAATTTCTTTTCAAACGCATAAAGGTGCCAGCTCCTCAGAATTATGATTACAAAAACAACGCCTTTGAGGCACATTTCGCTCCCTTTCAATCACTCATACATACAAACAACCTTTGAGTTCTCAGCAGTAGCTCACACTACACTCCACCCTTCCAGGACACTTTTCTTTGGTGACAAAATGCGGTGCATGTTTGAACATCCGTTTCCGTTGAAGTTTTTTAATCAAACTTGTTGCCCAATTTATCGAGATGACACGTGGCGACATTAATACCATAATGAATTGTAGGCAGTTGCCAGCTGCCAACACATTTCGCTTCCTTTTCCGCCTACTCATTTGTATTTTTGCGTGTTTACACCCCTCTCCACATAATTTTCATTCAAAATCTTTTTTCATTAAAAAATTGTATTATTTTAATAAAAAATAACGAAGTGTTGGAGTACACTCAAAAGTTGTAAGAAACCTAAGCTTCAAGTGGCATCACCATTACTAAGTTAACAAAAAAATTGGAGAGAAAAGACTAATGAGCGAGAACAAACGCTAGGTTATAATAAACTTATGACCGAACGCATTAGATTTCGTCACCGAATGTGTCAATATTTTGAGTGATGAGATTTCCTGGCCGACGGCTGGTGTGTTATGAGTATACGAGCGAGAGAGTGTTGCGAGAGAGCACTTATAATAAATGAAGAAGAGAAAGTTTGTTAACTTTTCTGAAAACTGAAAGATTTTATAATTCGTGTAAGCATAATAATATTAGCTATTACAATATTCCTAAAAAGAAGTAAGGATAGGTTCTCTAACAAGCCTGAAGAGGGAGCTTTTATATAACATTTATAAAGAGATACTATCGTCAGTGTGTGTCTTTTGAGATATAAAGTTCGACCAGAAAATATTACCTACTTTCTAAGAAGTTGGTGGTGAAAACTGACACACAATTTGAAATTTACCGAATACTGTTGGACTAAATTATAGCATATGAGCGGATTTTTCTTATATTCCGAAGAGGATGAGAAGAAGCTCTATGTTATGTATGATTGTATCCTTCCAAGGTTGGGTCCAAATTCCTGCTTTCGTTTGAGGTTTTCGCTAAAACGTATAAATGGAAGAATGGTGTTGTTAAAGATGACCTCACTATCTGAATCTGAACCGATGAGTATAGGATATGACTGTATCCTAAGTGCTGGGATGTTATCCGAAGCAAGCATCTTCCGAGCGGAAGTGATTGAAATAGACAAGATCAGCGAGATAATAATGATGGACGATGGTCGGATATTATTACTGTCTTCCAGTTGTCGACTATAGCCGCAAATGTACATGGTAATAAGAGAGGGCTCCCAATTGGGCTGGATCGTTGCACCTGTTCACGATTTTGAAGCGGACATCATACAATGTCGGTTACACACTTGAAATTTGAACAGCTAGCTCAAAACAGATGGACCTACTTAATTATAGGTAAGATAATTAAGCAGAACTGGTCAAGGAATGACAAGATAAGCAAAAATATCCAATTAAACTTGTCATAGGAAAAATAATGTGTTTTCGTTGCAACAGCTACTGTGCTGTGAACTCGAAGGGAATAAGGAAACAGTCCTCTATGAGAGGACTCCTGGCTCCTTATGCCAAGTTTTTTCAACGCACGAATGAACAGTGGTAACAGTAAGACCTGATTTTATACGGCAGTATGAAGAAGCGAGGGCTGCAAAAAAAAGGACCAGCAAAAAGCAACGTAGTCCCAACAAACCTAATAAGCGTAGCTTAATATATAATATGTGGAGCCTCAGCAGCCACTTTCACGGAAATCCAAGAAATTGATTCTTCATACTCAGAAGTTTTCCTGAGAATAGAATATTGTGGCATAGTTAGCTGCATGCTATTGTAGAGGTCTTGAGATAAATGTAGCAATGTAGCTTATTTTGATGACCTCTTTAGAAAACTACTCAAATTATGCAACTAGTAATTATGTAAGTAGACGGTCTATCTGGATTATATAAGCGTTATTGCGCTCTATAAACAAATTCGACCAACCAGATCGGCCTTAATTTCTCCATAATTCCCCAGTATGAATGTTCCAACAAGTTATATGTTTGTCATAATCGAATCAAGGAATTTCTAATCGCAAATGTAATTGTAATCAATTTGAAAAGAAATGGAGTTGGTGGCAGTTCTTCAAGTAACGAAACCATCGCTAAGCTGAATGGAAGAATTTTTTTTTTAAGCAATGCGTTTTAGGGAGCTCTTTTAGTAAGTAGTATCTTACGTTTAGTAAGATAAAACCTCTCTAAGTGCTTTGATTTCTGACAGGTAACTGATGGTCTGATTGGTATTCAAGTGCTAAGGTTAGAAAATTTCTATATCTTATGTTGTTGAATGTGTTAGAAATATGCTGAGTCAGAATCAACTACACTTCCTTACCTCATATGCCATTTTTGTAAGAATAAGCTTAAAGCACTTTGGCTTTCACTTCTGCAGCCATCCATGGAAATTGTGATGTGCTCACCAGGTTGCGCCGATATATAAGTTACTTTAATTTAAATATTTATAACATTACAATGTACACTTTTGTAATTGTCTAAGTGATATACTAAACGAATCTATGTAAATCAATACAAAACCATATAATAAAGATTTTCATTTATAATTTCACTACTTTCCATATTGATTTTGCATATATATGTATGTCAACATAATAAAATAAGACTTATAAATCAGAAAGTTCCATTATTCCTGCAATAAATTCTCTGTTTGCTTTTGAATCATGCATTGTGCATTAGTATGTATTTATGTAAAAGGTAATTGATACTTACTTTGCGCGAATTTTCCAGCTATTTTAGTCCAAGCATTTATTCGAATTCCAGAATTCGAGTCAGCAGTTGTTATATAAATCGATTAAATCGATTTTTTATATACCTTTCGCAGTCGTTCATATTAGTATGCCTCACATATGTCTGTTCCACTTATAAATGTATGTATGTGTATATTATTATAAACCATCACTAAAACCAAAGTAAACATTGAGTACAGTTACACATAATAAACGCATATAATTAACAAAGTTTCCATTATATGTATTATAATGCGTATCGAACGCCATGCTTTTCGGCTAATTTACCCAACAATGTAATCAATGGCGGTATCACGTGTACACATATGTACAACAATACATGTATATACAGTTGCTTGTATATATAGACTTTCAGTGAAGTGCAACAAATGCGCTATCAGACATGAATACATACAAACATACATACATATGTATATGCGTACCAATAACCGCTGTTCATTTCACGGATGTCAAAATGTATATATGTATATATATTTATGATTTATGACTCGCCATTAATGTTGACAAAAAATTAGCCAAGTTAAATAAAGCGAAACGGCAAGGGAAAAAAACGCAAAGAAAACGCAGTAAAAATGAAAAGTCAATCGAAGCGTTTTGGTGGGGGAGAAGAGTGTCACTCGGCCAAGCTAAATATAAATTTGGTATGGAAAATTACACATTTTTACTTGTATACATACATATAAAAACAAAAACACACATATATATATATATATCTAATGCTATAAACACACGTTTATTTATGTATGGCTTTATGTCTGTATGTCTGTATGTATGCATGTATATTATATGTTATACTCGTATATAAAAATGCATGTGATTGCTGCGAAATGAGTGTCTGCAATCAGATTTTCCACATTCTCTGTCAAGTCGAACATGTTTTTGACATTTGCGCGAATACAGTTAAATATTATTTCCGTTTTAGATTACTTAATAGCAGTAGTATATACAAATGTACATATGTGGTTTCTTGTAAATATGTGTGTAAGCATGTTGAAAGCTTGCATATCTGCGCAGTACACATGTACATATGTATCTTGATTGCGCATTTAGTAATTAACAATCAGTCGCCATTTTATTAGTTTATTAGTTTATTATTTTATCATTTCCATTAGCTTACGACTGGCATAATTTACATGAAATTGTAATTGTATGACTCAATTAATACGAATTCGAAGGACAGCATCTAATTAGATTTCATGACAGACACACTATAAAATAAGAAATGGCTTCGTAACTTCACTCTGGAGTCAAAAAAAAAAAAAAAAAAGAAGAGTTTAAACAAATTACTACAGAAAAATTACAAAAAAAATTTGCAAAATTATTGCACAATTAATTATTATTGTGGTTAACAAATTTAGAGATCTGCATAATTCTTCAAATTGACTACCATTTTGATTAAAATACTTCACTATATTATAAATTTTTATTGAGAAATTGACAATATAATATTGACAATTTCAGACAACTTGATGAGCTTTTTAAATTTTGCTCAACTGGGAAATTTGCAAGCAACTTTTTTACAAAGTTTACGGTTACACTTTTCTTGTATTTTCGTATATTAAAATCTTAGGTTTTCTGTGTACCTAATACGAACCTCCTCCTGAAAGAGCTCTATCGACAAAACTTCAATCATTTGACAAGTGAAATAATATCATTAGCAGAAATGTTGTCTGCTCTATCTGTTAGTGATCTTTAAATTTTATTATAGATTTGGTTTGGTTAAGTTAGGTTATGTTACGAAGCGGATCGCTGCGCCAAAAGTCACAAGTATCCCATTGGGGCAGCTGAAATGCTGGTTCCTTGTGATGCCAAGAACTCCTAAAAGTTGCATAAAATACGTTCTTGATTATAGTCAAATCGCCCGGTTCACCGTAGCGAAAGCTGGAGATTGGAGGAGAAAGTGCATAGAGTCGAGTGTTCTATTGGGTTGTTCGGAAAGTCATTTCGTTTTTTCCCGCCAGAGGACTTAATTACGTTTTTTCGAAACCAACTTCACACTTAAGCCCCATAACCATTATATGTCATGAGAGCTGATATTGCAAGGCTTGTGTGTGAAAAAGTTCTATTAATTCTACCCAGTAGTTTTTGGTTGGTGCCTTTTTAAATATGGAGAGCAATAAGCAGCAGTTTCGTCATATTTTACTTTTTAACTTCAGAAAAGGTAAAAATGCTGTCCAAGCGAGAAAAAAATTGACGGATGTGTATGGAGAAGGCGTGTTAACAGTACGCCAGTGCCAGAACTGGTTTGCAAAATTTCGATCCGGCAATTTTGATGTCGAAGATGCACCACGGTCTGGAAGGCCGGTCGAAGCTGACAAAGATGCGATAAAGGCATTAGTTGATGCAAATCGGCGAATCACCACACGAGAGATCGGTGAGAGGTTAAATTTGTCGAATTCAACTGTTTATGGCCATTTGAAAGGCATGGACTTAACCTCGAAGCTCGATGTGTGGGTGCCCCATGTCCTTACCGAGCGAAATTTGTGTCGTCGTGTTGACGCGTGTGATTCGCTCCTCAAACGTCTAGAAAATGATCCATTTTTGAAGCGGATTATTACTGGGGACGAAAAATGGGTTGTATACAACAATGTTAAACGCAAGAGGTCATGGAGCAGAAAAGATGAACCGGCTCAAAGCGTGTCAAAAGCCAACATTCACCAAAAAAAGGTGATGCTCTCCGTTTGGTGGGATGTCAAAGGAATCGTTTTTTTTGAGCTTTTGCCGGACAATACAACGATTAATTCAGAAGTCTATTGTCATCAGCTGGACAAATTGAATGATTCACTTAAAGAGAAGAGGCCCGAATTAATCAACAGGAAGGGTGTAGTGTTCCACCAGGATAATGCGAGACCTCACACAAGTTTGGTCACTCGCCAAAAACTTTTACAGCTTGAATGGGACGTACTGCAACATCCACCATATTCTCCAGATCTGGCGCCTTCCGACTACTATTTGTTCCGGTCCCTGCAAAATTTTTTGGATGGCAAAACCTTTACCTCAAATGAAGATGTCAAAAACCACCTGGACGAGTTTTTTGCCAGCAAGGACCAAAACTTTTATGAGAGGGGAATTATGTTACTGCCAGAAAGATGGCAAAAGGTGTTGGAGCAGAATGGCCAATATATAATTTAATAAAATATTTATTCATTATACGAAAACTGTCTTTCATGTTCCCCAAAAAAAACGAAATGACTTTCCGAACAACCCAATAGTAGCTAAGCTAATTTCCTGCAGCTCAGATCACTATGATATGATAGCCCTATGATAAAAGTATTCATCCAAAAACCTGTGGAATAATTAGTAAAATTTACATTTATAGACCTTTCACATTATTTATCATTATTTTAAAAGATTTTCCGAAAAGTTCTTATACAACGTATGAAAACAGTACTGATACTTTAGAAGCATGGTAATCTTGTTAGCGTCCAGTAATGCCTTTGACATTTCTAATATTAATTTTTTTATTTTCTAATTTACAAGCGTGCTTGATTTCCATTTCTGATATTCGGATATTCGTTTAATCCGCGTAATAGAAATAATCTGAATTCTGAAGCTCGAACGCGATTGCCAAAAAGAAATTAATTATTCCAATTTCGATTGTATTCAAATGAAATTGAGAAAAGAGAAGTCACAAATTCGAGGGTTTATAGACCGAAACAGGAAAAATAATCCAAATTTAAATCGGAATATTTTCGGAATCGGAAAATAAATAATAATAAAGATTTAAGTTCAACGACCCAAAAGTGAGCTTGTGTGAGGTTGTGTGAGGTATAATTGTTTTTATTTTTCAATAAATTTGGTTTCCTTTCATAAGCATATTATTGAGGTGAGCAAAGCAAAATTTGTTTCTAAAAATTTAAAAAATTTGATTTTGTACTCATATATACATATATCAAAATGTGATTTGTTTAATATTATATTGGTTCATTCGTTACTTAAAGCTCAAACTATAAATAAAAGCTGCGCTTAGAATCACAAGCAATTACGAATTTACTAGATTCAAAAGTATTCACCATCTAAAAATGTTGAAAAATATTCGCTGACGTCGCTAAAGGTAAACAAACAAAAAGATAAACAAAGAGGAAGGGTGGTGGACCTGACTAAAGGTAAACAAAGAGGTCATTGACATCGAGAAGGGTTCTTAACTTCGCTAAAGTTAATGAAAAAGGTAGACCTTGGTAAGGGTTTTGGACACCGCGGAAGGTGGATGGTCATTGCCTTCGAGAAGAGCTGTTGTTTTTATATTATATTTTATCGAAGATAGCTCAGAATGACCCTAGGACCAGAAACTGTTAAGAATAAATGTAAAATTTGTGGTTATTTGTTTAAATTTATTTCATATTATATATATATATATATAATATACGTATGTACACGTATATATTACTTAATGAAGTAGACTATATACCATATATATCGTTTAATATGTGAGATATTATAATGAAATTCGCGGGGTATCTTCTCATGATAATAGCGTGTCCTTGT
The DNA here is from genome assembly GCA_021498325.1 of Bactrocera minax. Classification (NCBI taxonomy): domain Eukaryota; kingdom Metazoa; phylum Arthropoda; class Insecta; order Diptera; family Tephritidae; genus Bactrocera; species Bactrocera minax. Next base: position 9,205,340 of record JAKEEE010000001.1, read on the forward strand.
GTCAAAAATATGGAAAATCAGGTAAATACTTCCCCTAGCCGCCGTATACCTAAGAAAAGGATTTTCAACCTTCTCTTAAACTTTATACTATATATTTAGGTCAATATATGAGCTATTCCTGTGTTTCTGAAATGAATAAAGTTGGAGAATTACCATCCCTAGCCCTCATAGACCTAACATAAGAATTTCAAATATCCGATGGCTTTATACGGTATATATCGGTCAATATGTAAGATATCTCAGCAAAATTATGTGACTGAGTAATATTAGATATACCATATTTTAATACCGAAAATGTGTGAACTCCGTGAACGAATTACCCCTGTTCCCATATCCTACATATAATGATTTTTGCTATTCTAGCAGACTTTATGACAAATATGTCGGTTACTGTGTGAGTTACCTTCACAAAATTGAGTAAAAACATGTTCCCTAATATACTTGAATAATGAGAAGAGTTAACGTGATCAGTGCAGATCTTCCTCTATCCCAAAAATGCCCAATATAAGAATTCCCGACTTTCCATCTGCCTTTAAACCGTTTATGTTGGTCAATATGTCTGATATTTTAATGAAATTAAGTGGATTTGTTTTCTTAAACACAATGTGATTTCGCGCTATATGTAAATGAAATCGGTATGGACCGTCTCATTGGTCTCAGCCCCTTATTCGTAATATAATAATTTCCTTCACTCTGGTTTACTTTTTCCTCATGTATCTAACATATTTATTAAATCACTTTGGTTGAGTTGAGTTTGGTTGATATAAATCTCTCTGACACGAAGCAAACTGTAGCAATGAAAGTACATGAGTCTATGGCCCGTAATATAAGTTAATAAGATACCAAATATGATTGCAATCCATTAACGGTTTCGTCGAATAATGAATGTTGAATTCTTCGGCAACATTTTTTAATACAAAGTTATGCCAGCACCTGAAAACATTTCCCCGCTTCTGATCTTTGCACATTGCGAGAGTATAGTATGTTCGGTTACACTCGAACTTAGTCCTTCCTTACTTGTTATTCAAGTTATCACATTCATTCGGAATTCAACTCGTTTCGTCATCCTGATCATTTATATATATATAACTGTATATCTATCTCGATTAGTTTTAGGTATTAGAAATAACCGTTAGGTGAACAAAACTAATATACGCTGTTGCAACATGTTGCGAGCGTATAAATATAACTTAAGAGCATACTTGGCCGCCTTTCTCACACATCTTCATATAAATATTTTTAATTAGAGTATCATTTGCATTACAATTCAACCTTCCTCCCTAGTTCATACATATATTCGATGGATGTGAGCAGATTCATTAACACCGTTCTCTATTAATTTATCAGCCAATAAAAACAACAAAACATGCGCTTTGATAACGCACATTTCATTATGGAATTATACGCCGTTTAGTTATATCAAAAGTAAATATATTTAGAGCCTGTTTATCAGCAGTTGGCTTATCAATTATTGTTGTTGCGCGTGTCTTGAGCGCATTGTGATAGGAGAAAAGCATAATGGCCGCCATAAATAAGTACCGCACGTTTTCCAACTTAGTGATTAACCATGTTTCGCAGTGCCACACCTCCTCCCGCTCACTTCTTCAACATTTTCGATAAGTGGAGTAGACACCCTTCCTCGGCCATGATCAGCAGCAATATGGCAAAAATGTCGCTAGCGAAGCTATTGGCGAGGGAAGAAAGCGTTGGCGTGCACTAACACCATACACATACACACACATATGTTTGTATGTATGTAGTATACATACATTGTACACCATAATACATAAATATTTCCATTTTTTTTTACATGTATATGCAAATATACATACCGTGAATTAATCGCGTCTGCTGCGAGCAGCCTGTCGGCCATAATGAATGACAGTGGCGCGAATACTGGGCGGTGGCGCGATCATTTAGGCCAACAACAACATACATTGCATTACCATTGTATTAAATAACAACAACCAGTCAACTAACTGTACAACACGCCACAACACATGTCAGCCATTCAAATGTTCGCCAGGCAGGTGATAGTGTACATACATATGCATGCATGCGTGTGAAGATGTGTGCCTGTGGTGGGTACGGTCTCGCGCTTAGACACGCGAACTGTCTTTCATGTCCACTCTCGTTACAAGTAACACTTTAGAAGGCTCAGCTCCTTGTGCATATTACATACATATTTGTTAATATCGCGGCCATATGCGTTTTTGTATGTGTACAAGTGTGTGTGCTTGTGCATTTGGCATGTGGCATACACTTAGGGGTTTCTGCCCCAAAATGTGTACTTGCATGTAGTCGCTCATAAATTTCATTGAAATAAAAATGTTTGGTTCGTCGTATCATACATTTATTACAAGCGCTTTATACATATGTACATCGACATATACACATATATATATATATATATTTATGTCAAAAGCGTGGTGTTCGCTTGTCTGTTCTGCTATGTGTTCCGGCCTGTCCAACCGTCGCGCACTTCTCGCTCTGTCAGCGCTCAACTTCTCTTGAATTGGCTCAAACGAACAACATTTAACGGTACATATGTATATATATATACATGTGTTTGTAGGTGTATGTGTATGTTTTTGTACATTTGTATCGTTCTGTTTTACCAACAGTTACAATTTAGGCACATAAAACAATAAATAACGGCGTATCAGTTACAGATAACGGAAATTATAATTCGTTAATTTGATTTCGTACACATTCGGGTTCGCTCTTTGCATTTGTCTTATCGGTTTATGTGCGTTTGTTCCATTGTGTTTCGTTTAGTCAGGGCTATTGGTATAAATTTATTGTTATAGTTTATTGAGAATTTTGTGTAATTAATGATATCATTTGCAAATGATTTGAAAGAAGTATTTATCTATTTAAGTGTATTGTTTACCAGCATAGTGAAATGTTTCTGTTTTGCAATCTGATGCCGAATTGTGGTTTACGCTTACGTATTTGATAAAGACATAAGGAAAAACATCCATAACCATAATTATATATATGTAATAACAGTAAAATTATTCATTTTTAACGAATAGGTGATTACTATATACTGCAGCGCCACCTAGCGTATTTATTAGATAATAATTAACATAAGTAATGAATCCTTCGATAGTCATATACCTAAACTTTCCAGAATAATTCCAATGTTTTATGGAACCCATTTAAGTGTTTTTTATACAGGGTTACCATCTTAAATTACCCACAATGATATGCCAGACCTGTGGGTAAAATTTGCTTTGTTATGGGAAGTGTAAGCTTTCATTTACCTTGGAGTTTATAGAATAAATATAGTCTAATATTAAAAGAGGGTGGTTCACAATTTTTTAGCCTACAAAAGAAAAACGAAATTTCGAAAAAATTTTATTTATTTCTCAACATAGTCCACTTTTAATTCGATACAATTGACCCAGCGATACTCCAACATCTTTACCGGCCAGAAAAATAGGTTTTTTAGAGATCTGCAAGGTAGATGTCCTTGACGGCGTTAACCTCCTCATTCGACTCAAATTTATACTAGACATTTATGCTGATTTTTTCAATTCTTGAAAACAAAAGGAACTCACACGGGGCCAAATCGGGAGAATACGGTGGATGTTTCAGCAGTTCGTAGACTAGCTGCGGAGGAGTGAGCCAATGCGTTATCATATTGGAAGAGCATTTTTTTCTTGGACAAATGGGGTGGATTTTCTGGAATTCGGCAACGAATCAGCTCAATAATTCGGCTTAAGAGAGCCTTGTGACCGTTTTAGCCTTTTCCAGGTAGTCGAAGTAGATCATACTTTTTGAATCCCAGGAAATGGTGGACATCCTCCTTCTGGTCGATAGGACAGTCTTCGACAGTCTTTGGAACAGGTTCGCCGATTGAAGTCCGTTGTTTCGACTGTTCCTTGGCCTCTGGTGTCTACCAGTGAATTCATATTTTTCGACCGTCACGGATTGCTCTTAGACAGTTATCCTTGGTGGTAGCCATTTTCGGGGCATATGAGCGTGACTAATCAAAAATGGACCAAATTCATGAATCCAGTCACCAACGAATATTACTCTTTTTAAATTTTTCTAAAATTGCGTCCGTGTCTCCCACATCTACAAATCTCGCTGTTCGATCCTACTGAAATTTTGACAATAGCCGTAAACGAGAATGTACAACACGACAGTAAATTTCTTTTGCTATAGTGACGTCATCAGGAAGTGAGGCTAAATAATTGTTGAACCATCCTCGAACTTACGTGTTTTCATACATCAGGCAGAGATAAGCACAAGAAGAGCTAATCACATTCCGAAATTTTTGTAATTTAGTTTTTACATTTTGAAAAATAAAGAATGCAAATTGCCGAACTAAATATTTTACATATTATCGCATATAAACGTCTATCCATTTGAAGTTGTAACAAACTTTTATCACATTTTTTTTAAACAAGTCTGACTATTTCCCAGACACAGGAAGCTTTTAAAAAGTGCCAACTAGAAATGTCTAACTCTTTGTTTATCTGTTTTATCTCTGTCGTTCCGCTGCTTGATTGATGTGTGGCTTGTTTTTCTGCTGCTACCAGTTTTTTCGCAGCTTAGACAATCAATGCAGTACAACTTTCCACTTGAAATGTATATATCGGTATATACATATGTATATATCAGTATATATATATGTATGGTTGCGGGTATATGCTTCAAAACGGAAATATCAAAACAAAAATAAGTTACTCGCTTGTGGCATGCAATATTGCACTCCAGAAACAATAACAACAGTAGCAGTATACACTATTGAATTAGTTGCAAAATAGTTTTCCTCTAACTTACACTGGCATAAATACATATATATGTATGTATCATCAAAAGTGTCTGACATCCGGTTCAAGTTCTCCATGTCGGGTCGGCTTGTGAACACTTTGAAGCATAAGTTAGAAACAGTTATATTATATATGTGCTAAGATGTAGACGAGGTGCCCTAATTGCAATGTTTTAAATTGTTTTTGCATTTCGCTATAACCGTTAGCGTTTTGACGCCCGCTTTTGTTTATGATGTGCCACCAGACCAACATCGTGTGTGGCTTTGCTGCAATAATAACAACAGCAATTTCTTATACTTGGCGCTAGTATGCAAATTTATAGCCATTGTTTCAATAGTTAACGGAATTTTGAACTGTTTTGTTTTTGGAAATGTGCTTCTTAGCTGTAATGAGCCTGTTTGGAATGCAATTGAAGACTTACGTGTAGGTATGTGCATATTTATACAAATTCCATTGATATTATATGTATGACTTTGTGTATGTATGCATACGCTATGATTTAACCATTATAGACTTCAGTATGGGAGGTGTTATAAGACACACATAGTATATAATATATGTATGTAGGTGTTCACGCTCCTGCTTCGAGGATTCTCATCACATATATTACATATATATGTGCACAATTAAGTATATATCATATGTACTATGCATATTTTCGAGTAGAGATCCGCAACACAGGTGAGTTAACCCTTAACGGGTAGTTGTCGATGAAATATAATGAAATCATTGCTGAATATTTATAAGGAATGTGAAACGGATTAATAATAATCAAAACACTCATCAATTATTATTAAGTAAACTGAAATATATTAGGCTTAATTTATTGAAAAACCTTTCTAGGACTTATGTCCGATCCTTTCCCGAACAACAAGAAAAAATTCTTTTTAATAGCGGTCGCCACTCGGTATGCAACGGCTAGTCTCCCAGTGTTATCTACTTCTATCGATAAAGCTTCTTACAAAATCGACTAGCTGTTCAGCTGGGCTACAGCCAAATTGCTGGTTAAATCAAGGACACACAAGTATGATAGAAGGAGAAGCGTTGCAAAGTATCTGGAAATATATGTATACATGTATACATGGGGTACTTTCAAGAAGTAAAGAATTTCATAGACGGATATTTCCAAACTAGCGTTTTCTAAACTAAGCAAAATTATTGAGTATTTCGCACACATAAGCGATGAGGAGCCTTTCTATCTTAATGAGTATGTAAATAAGCAAAGCTGTCTTATTTGAAGTGCGAACAAATGAGAAGAGACTTACCAGTACCCTTTGACTTTTTCTAGTTCCTCAACCTAGAAATTATCAACCGTCTAAGTGTCAGATAGAAAGTGAAACCATAATTGCATTGCGTTTAGTTTTTGTGCACCGATTTATATATAAATGGATATGTCAATTGCCCACCTATTACATATAATTTTAATCCGTTAGACAACAATTTGTAGGGCTCAGCTAAGTTAATAGTTAATTCTCTAGTAAACTAATTAAGACTGACTAGTTGAAATAAACATTCGACGCATTAGAGGCAAGATAAGACTGGATGGTCCTGTGCAGTAGCGGTAAACATATGTCCGAGGTTTTATCTAAGTACTGATGCTACTACGATATTGACCACTCCTTATATAACATATAAGTTTTATTCCTTTGGAAAGAACACTTTATATTGGTCATCTAATAATGAGAATCACTGACTTAAATAACTCTCCGTGGTTTCTCAGATTTTTATATTCAAATATATCCTTATATGTAATATGTATATATGTGAGAATGGTTTTCAGAGTTTCGTATCGGATACATTTTTCAATAAGCGTCAGATATGTATTTTGGAATAATTTCCAGAGTCTTTTCAGAAGAGTTAATCTAATTCCGATTGTTCTATAAAGCAAGGTATCTTCACAAAAAATTATATGAACTTCGTATACCTGATCGAAACTACAAAAAGTCTCAAGATATATGATAATACACTAAACTATAATGTTGGCTACGCTTTGTATGCGGAAGAGCAAATGGTTGTGGTTCCACACACTCAAGAAGTGAGAATTATATGAGTTGTCTGCCCATTTATCATATAACGGTATTTTTTGTAACTACTGCATAAACGACAACTTTTTTAATATCATTATTTAGAATTGTAAAATTTTATCAAAAGAATGATACTTACTCCAAATTGTATTTCGGACGTGGTCCTTATGTATGGACTTAAGCTACATTGGTACCGAAATCGGACAAAATCACTCCATAAACACATATGCTTACTATATAATGAAGAGGGCCATTTTAAAATTGTTAGTTCAGATCATGAAGCAATATCTCAACGAAACTAATGAAGTTATTATCCATAACATGGGGTTATTGGTTATTGAAAATGGTGAAATTAATTTAATTGAAATTTTCATATAAGTTTTTTTCGGTCATTTACTACACCCTAATATCATGGAAGAAAAACTACATTTTTATTCTAGACTACTGTTCTAGATAGTACTAATGCCAAAAAGTGAAACCACACACGAAGTCACATGGAGTTGTGGGCGCTGTATAGAAAGAATAATAAAAAGAAAGATAGAGAAATAAGCTTTGACAAATAAAAAGAGTAATTAATTTCTCAGCGAACCAAACCTAACAAATATTTAAAATTTCGACCACTTAGATGAAATACGACATTAGTCTTCGATTTTATATTTCTCTGAGAGCTATGTTTGAGCTCAGATCTCGTTTTAAAAATTATATGCGAATGTTACAAACTCTTTGGTATAAACTCTTTCGGTGTAACACTTTGATTATCCGAGTTGATTAAATTTATGCGAGTTGTCCGTTCGATTCGTCACTCCCCATAATCTTGAGAGAGTAGAGTGTAAGAGATAGTGAGAAATGTAGAGAGAGAGAGGGAGAGAGATCAGACTATCATGGGGCGTCATATATAATTGTTTTATGCTAACAACATCTCTTTCACATTTAATTGCAACTTTGTTGTCCCTGAATTTGCTTGTTGCCTTGCTTGTGTACCTTTAATGGCCTTCAACAAAGAAGCACAATTAAAAATGGCACATATACAACCCGAATCATAGCGCACCTTCTTAAGCAGGCAATCGCACAATTACCACCCGCATGATAAAAATACATGAAAAACTACTCTACACCTACCTCGAATATGAGTAATTCGTTTGGATTTTCTTTGAACAGCAATCAAATTGTGTAAATCAACATATCAGGTTACAATTAAACAATGATTAACTACATTTTGCACTCAAACACGGTCCCACACCCACGGATTTGCCACAACGTTACCTCGATTCTTAATTAAGTCCACTGACAGCTAGCCACCCCCAAAAACAAGCATGTAGCACTTCATGGGGCGGGGGTGTGAGAATGGTTGGCATAAAACAAAATACACAAGTAGAGGCCATCAAAGCAAAGAAAATAACCTGCGGACTTTGGAGAACTTATAAAGCTGAGAAACTTGGTTGCGTAGTGGAGTGGGCAATAGCTGGCAAAGTGTTTGCTTAGACCAGTCAAGTGGAAGTCAAAGGCGAGGCTGTATTAAAATGTCGGAGAGTCTACGCAGGAGCTGAGGGGGTTAGATGGGAAGGAACGAAGGAAATGATATGTACATATATAGTAGTGCAATCATTCATAGCTTACATTTACCTTCAGTGCTACACATATGTAAATATGTATGTTTGTCCATTAGTATGCATGGGGGTTTGGCCGTGCTTTGATGCGTGGGTGAATCACACAAAAGTCAAACACTGCTTAGGTAAATATTTATAAAACATTCCTCGATGCGAGTGCGTATGTGCCTAGTTCATGTGGATATTTATATTAGTGTTTATACACACTGACATTTAGAATAATAGAGTTGTAGAGCTCTACGCACAGTGTAAGAATGTCAGTAAAATTCGCAGTAAAAAGTTATAAAGTTAAGCTGATTTTGAAGAAAACGGTAAATAAAGTGCGACTGTCTGCTGTACTAATTTGTAGATCCATATAAAAAATGTAAACAAGTTTGTTGTTCAATAAGGGTAGTCTTCGTACCTTCGCGAGAGGCTTCCTTCATTCGATGAGGAAGTCTTTTACGTTCTTAGAACTAAAAAAAACCGATTTCTCTATATAGAAGGCCTTTTTTAGTGCAAAGTCGAGATTTTATATTGAATTCAAGCTATACATTAATTTATTTTCATGGAGCTTGGTGGAATCTGTGAGGAACTTTATTGAAAAAGTCCGAATGATAAATTTTTAAATAATTTTAATGTTTAAAAAATTCTAACTATTAGCATATTCAAACTTGAAAATAAATAATACAATTATATATAAAAAAGCATGTTTGAAAAAAGCAAAAATTTGAAAAAAACAAAAAAAAACTCACACGAATATAGTTATAGACCCAATAAGTTGAAGCGATTTACAAAGCAAAATATGTATCCTACTTTCCACCTATTTAACAATAGTTCGTTAAAGCATATAAGTCAATACGGCCGAAGGCACTCTAGAAGATAATGCCGACCTACTCGATGGTTGGGTTCGGTTGAGAAATTATTTCACTCTATGAAATAAGAAATTAAATAAAGGTCTCAATCCACCCTAAAGTTATCATAGAAAGAGTTCTGAATGAATCTGACTAGTATTTCTTGCAAGTTAAAATATTCTATGATAAAATGACCAAATATAGTCGCATGTATTCAGGGAACATTCTTAATCCCACCTTTAAGTTATTTGTAAATTTATATCCATGTTCGAGTAATTTCAGGATACTTTATAAAACGTTCGAAATAGTCGGTCCTCTGTGTCTCGGTCCAGTGTCTAGGATATGTTATAAATAAAAAGCGAACAACCCTTACGAACCCAAGAACTCGATCAAAAGATATACCCCTGCTGATATGATAATTTTCCAAAATAATATGACATATGTACTAGCTCCACACTAGCGATTCGACAAACTTTTGCTAGTGGCGTATCGAACATGCAATATGGCATAGATGGCATAAATAAGTCAGCGAAATCAAATATAAATAGAATAGCAGCGATTGTAGCACATTAACTAGGTATCCAAATACTCTCTTGTATCTTGTATCAACCCACTAACTTTGTTGTTGCTTCATATGTGTATTTTTGTAAGAGAGCAGAACTCAAACTTAGCGAGCAGAAATGTTACGAATCGAACGTAAATACTAAAGCTACTAATCTATAGAGAAATAATACAAAATTATATAAATTATAAAAACATTATTTTGGAAGTTTTTTTTTTGTAACTACTTTTCCGGTTTGTCATAACTGTCCAACTGTCTATTTCTGTGTCTGTCAAACTAACTGCTCACTTGTATTTCTATCGCTCGACCTTTTGGAACTTGTGTCAAACAAATAGTTATGAAAGAGCGGCAAGTTTATTTTTTCCGCACCACCTGCTCGAATCTATCGACTCACTCAAGTTGTCAATAAAAAGCGCCTACACAAACTAAAGCAGGACAAAACAGGATAACGGAACAACATATTGTACTTAGCTTTTGAAACATTTGTTTGCCGATTGTCGTCAATAGCGACGGGTGAGATAGCGGAAAAAAATGCTACATCACCATGGACGTCAGAGCATCTCTTCAATATTGAGCTGAGCATTAGTTAGGTTAATATATTTTTACACATAACCGTATGTGCCGCAACACCCGCACCAGCCGTAACTAAATCCTGTCCGCTGTCTGTATTGATTCACTTTGAAGAAGGGCAATAGTCTCTAAAGGCATGTCGAGATACAGATATCCATGTGCGGTTGCACTCATGGGATCAACCCTCCCTAAGCAGCTGTGTTCGGTGAGTGAAGAGCCAAAGTAACTACGAGGTTTTTTTTTGTTTTTTTTTATTGACTGGTAGGCTGGTCCATAAAGTGCAATGAAGTGCCTGATCAACTATATGCATGCAAAGATGCTCGATGGCTGTCGAACAACTGTGGCTGTTGGACATGTACGATTATTTGTTGAACACTAGAAAAATGTATCAGAAACAGAAAAATCAATGTTCGCCTTTTTTTTCTGCCTTTTTTCTCCCACCCCCAAGTGGTTTCGGTTGGGGCGAAGAGTTGGTACGGCATTTGATTTGAATTGGCGTCAATGCTGCGGGCAGTGAGTGAATTCGCTGGGGGCTTTTTTGCGTGGCATTTTGTGGCATTTCTCCATTTGTGTATCAGTTTTGTTAAGGGTAAACGTTTATTGATGCGCTGATAGGTAGTTAGATAAGAGTTAACAAAGTTTTTGCATTAATAGTAAACAACAAAAAAAATTCTGATAAAATAAATATGCAGGTATTATATGTTGAAGGGGAGTAACTAGCATTTAGGGGTAGCAATTGATTGAAAAAGTTCAAAGGATTTATGGAGGCGAGTGTTTGAAGACGTACTTAATATATGGGTAGTCATTTAATTTGAGAGATAGGTCGTTTATTTTAGCATATATTAGTTAACTCGTATCAAAATATAATAACTATAATATATTTTCACACATATTTTTGAGTTATACAGTCCACAGTTTTAAAAAGAATATAACCCCTTTGAAACTCCTTTTGATTTAAGGTAGCTAAAATGGCTAGAAAAATATAGTATTCTCCCTTTCGAGCAGCTAAACTAAGCTTGATTAAAAACGCCTTCTTGATTATCACATACATACATACATATATATATATATATGTATAAGTACCCAAATTTGTGAAAACCTGGTATTTAGTAGTGAACACTGTTTTTGGTAGTGTTAGGAAAGTTTCACCTTGGCAGTGAATAATAAAAGTATATCACTTCTGAAGTATTTTGAAGTATCGTACAAGATGATTGGTATCAGACCCCCTAAAACTCACAATTCAAAGTAAATTAAAGGCAAATTTATAATATTATTTTGGAGTAGTTTCTCAAGGTGGTACATATTGAAGTAACCATATTTTCGATTTCTATCATATGTTTTGCGCTAACTTTGAAGAATAAGACTTCAGATTGGTGTGTAAGAAGTCAATAAACCCCATACGAAAGTTTTGGCATAGTCATGATCCGACTATTATGACAATCAGAGACAGTTAGCATGGCGTCTTAACCAATTTGAACCAAAATTAATCATTGTTGTTGTAGTAAAATAGTATTTCAAAACGTAATTCATCTATATTTGTATTAGATTTGAAGTTGATATGGTAAAATGGATATCTTACGTGAGGTCGGTTAATGGAAATTTTGTTCATTAATTATGGGTTACCATCGAGTTATGGGTTTCAGGGTCTTTGTTCTTTCCAAACACTTCGCAGTGTTTCGTATATTATTCTAAAAATAGTATAAATTTCCGAATACTGTACTTGTTCGTAAATTTTTGGAGCACTTCACGATTCATCTATTGTTTGAAATCTCGAATATACTCATCTATAGCTCATCATCTCAGCTATTGAAAGCATGCTTCCGAGCAATTTGAGCAATAACTGTTGTTTTTCACTTCGCACTTCGTTTGAAAAAATTATCCTTAGTTCATTATAGGAAGCTCCGTCGTAATTGTTAAATGTTGAAAAGAAAGCTAAATATTTATATATATATGTAATTGCGTGTCTATGTAAATCAGTATCATAGTTACAACTCCTTCAAATATCGACCATTTCTGCTATTACTTCCGGCAACCACTGTCGGAATTCCTTGTGAATTAAATGAGGCGTTCGAAAGCGGCTAAAAATTTGTAGGAGCAACTTGGTATGAAGCAATTACATATTAGTATCAACATATATGTATAATATTAGACCATTACTTAATCACTTGAAACCCTTTGTTGTTATCGGCTACCATAAGTTTTGGTTTGAAATATAGCAAGTATGAATTCATTCATGAATTGTTGAAGTAACTAAGAAAGTTCGAAGAAAAAGTTACATTCACCTCATTGAAGGCATTTCATTCCAATTCAGCATTAAAATTTATGCTTTCTATAATTTATTTCAATTAACTTTTTCCCTTCGCTTGCAGCCTCAAGGGCTCAGGAATACATTTTGTACATAGTTATATTCACACATACATTTTGCCCTAAAACATAACCAATCAATCAAATTTGCTTTTTAGTCGAGCTTCACTTTGTTTGACGCGTGCCGTTACGTTACGGTATTCAATCAACTATCCACCTAAGTTCTTAAGCATTGTATTCTGCCATGCCTTCTCAGCTTAGTTGAAACCATAAATATAGCAAATATCGTTTTATTTATGCCTTTCTCTGTGCTATACAACTGTGCTAACGAAGGATCATTAAAATTGTTGATCCAATCAATAAAATTTTCAATTAAACGCCAAAAACACATGCTCGCCAAGCAAACAGCCGAAGGTAGCTTATACATATAGACTTATGTGTGCATATATGTGTGTGCATAACTGATCATGGCGAGTGTTAAAAACTGTCACCCGAAGCGTTGTTTTATGGTAGGTAGCAAAGGCGAGTGCATGCGCATGCGTAAAGATCAGGCGAGAGATCAGCGACGATCGGCAGCAGACAAAGTGTGGAGCAAAGTGTTCGGAGTACATACATACATACATACATACAGCCAATTGATTGTTAGATGGCGTATTCCTGCGATTGCAATTTGTTCTCCAGTCAACGCCAACAGATGGTAAATTTTTGCGTGCCTCCGCGAAAAGAATGCTTCTTTGTCTGTTAGTTTCTTCCAGGAATTTCGGCTGGACGTGAAACTTTCTTTAGTTCGGTGCGACTAAAGTTTCGTTACCCTTCTTGTGGTGCATTGTGCCATATTATCCTAATTGGCGTTGCGATAAATCTAAACAAAATTATTGCAGCCGCTCGTGCGAACGGCAGCCTTGTATGTCAGTCTAGCGACAGCGTGAGGAATGCAGGTGAATTTGAGTTGGATACAGTGAATTGAATAATGCGGGGGTTCGCCACCGTGGTTGAAGTGAATGCTGAGACATTTTGGTGCTTAGAATATAGTTAACCATGCAATAAATTTTAATGTAACTTATTTTTTGTTGCAAAATGAATGTCCTTTGTGCAAAAGCTCGTTATGTCTAATACATGCCTACATAAACACACACAATATGGTAGATACATACATAAATCTCCATAAATACCGGACCATGTGAGGCGAAGCGCCTTGGCTCTGACATTATCATGCAAATTTTATTTACAACTGTAAAACCGTAATATTAAATGCAAAGCCCTTTTTTTAATGTTTGCGCTGAAAAAATCCCAACTACAAATCAAATGCACCCACTCACCAGCTGGGATGTGCCCTTAAGGATTTTCAATACATATGTATATGTGCTTGCCTGCGAAGGTGTGCATTTGTTGTTGTATGGCTGTGGTAGCCCTCCTTTGAAGACACTAAACACGTCTTTAAGTAGCCATTAAGATTTGATAAAGTATCTGGATCGTTGTAAGAAATCATGCGCCCATGAAAATCAGTTTGAAAAGTGTGTGTAAATCGGAATTAAATTTGTGATGGCCGGTTTAGGTTATCATTTTCTCGATAGTCGTCGCAGTGTGTTCCGAAAGTTGTAACTTTTTAAATAAATCTGACAAAAGTAACGCTTTGGTGTGAGAAGGACATTTGCTAATAAAGAAGAGCAGAAAGCATATAGTCAAATACGTAATTTGGGTATCACACAAAAAATTTGTTTCGAATTATTCTTAGTACAGTCGAACAGAAATGGCCATGATCTTAAGTATTACCATGCTTAGGACACGCTCAGCTCTCCAAGAGGTATGCGAATTTTGAAATATTTTTTTGAAAATATTTCACTCTCTTTTTAAAACCTTATTTAGTCCTTCATTTTGAAGTCCATCTCTGGTATATCGATTATGTATCTCTTTCAAGCTTACTTTCACTACGTACTACCATAGGACCCTCTTTCAAAACTGCACCTAGGAAGAATGAACTTATTTGTATATGAAGCAAAAGTTGTAAGTGTGAAGTAAATAAACTTAGTTCTCAAATTTTATACTTGTGGTTTAGCTACCTAACTGATTTTGGCGTCTCCGTTCTTCATTCTCAAAACACTGATCCGTTGGTTCCAGAGCTTCAGCGCAAGATAAACAGTGGCATACAATTTTAATTCGGCGAACAAAGTCGTTCTCCATATAAAAAATTTACTGTTATATATATATATATATGCTGTGTGTGTATATATATATATGTGTATATATATATATACAGCACTCTTCTCAATTTATGCTTCCCAAAATTGTTCCTTCTTTCTGAACACCTCTAGAGCTGACTTATTAGATGATATACAGTGAAAAGATATGAATGGTTTTGTTGGAATGGTTTTTAGAAATATTTCAATCCCGGTTCCACTTAGGGGGTAGATTTTCGTCCAAATATTTTATTTTAAATGACAAATGTGTGATCCAAGTATAAACTCAGGTAAATCATTCTTCAAACGGTTCCGCAAATTAAATGCCTTCTTATTGTTGTTTTTGAAAAGGCATGGTCATGTTTTTTTATATTTTTTAATGTATTTTTTTCTTAACTTCCGTTCTATTCATATGATTCCATAAAATTTCACCAAAGTCGGTTAAGCTGTCTTAAAGCAGTGAGGTTGCTTATATTAATATTTTAAAGTTATATTTATGGAAATTGCTAACCACTTTTTACCACTGTAATATTAAATTTTTTTCGTCCACAAATATGCATTGCATAATATAACTTTGTGAGTGTAAATATATGTGCTCGTGAAAAAAGAGTGGAAATTCTCGTTAAACATGTTATCTGCCTTTAAATGGTCAATAAGCTAAAAGGGACATTTCTTTTTTATTGGAAATAAATACTGGCCTACATAAACTAAAGCCCATATTATCACTATAAACATATGTATACAGAGAGCCATTCAAATACATATATATAAATGCACATACAATATGCTACCGATTTCCCCATTCCTTGTGTCCTTTCTTATCTTTCGTGGCACGGCACGGTCAAAGGGCACATTAAATGGTTGGACAACAGATGTTATTATCGTTTATACCGTTATGAGCCGATGAATTACTGTTTATATTGACTCTTCGTATTTGACTTTTTGTTTGCCTATGAAATATGCTTATTTTTTCATGCACACCAAATATGTTTCAATGAAGCGATAAATACCTAACCTTTACTTCTGGTCAAACATTTCAAAATAATATTTATGGCAAATAGATTTTGTTTATTTTCAATAATACAAAATTAATACATTAAATAAATTATACAACGTTGCTTTGTGTTAAGCAAAATCAGTGAACTCCAAGTCGAATTAAGCTTTTTATTATCGGAACCCTTTTCGGTTGGTAAGAAAATATAGAAAGAACTCTTGAAAGTGAGCTAAAATAGATTTTTAACCTTTTTCGCGGGAAATGTATTACAGATGGTGGAAAAAATAATGATTCTTCCATGCTCATGTTGAGAGTTTTGCTGCCGAATCCAGAAATAATTCCTAAAAGTTGCATGTTTGCACTTAATTTAACCCATTTAAACTAATAGCAAGTTCTAGCAAGGAAAGTTAACATAATCTTCGCTTGATTTTTCCATCACAAAGAAGCATATCTCTTCTCTGCTACATCTAAGTAGCGCCATAGTGCCACTGGTTTTTCAAAGGACGGTATCAAATAAGATTTTCCCCAAATGAATCAATTTCTGAAGCTGTTTGTCCAACTCGATTTAAAAAAACTCCGAGAAAGTGCTTTGGCTTTTAGAAATTTTTTGTTAAGATTCAGAAAGAAGTGACCGGGTTTCAAATTAGAGCTGTACTAGATTTTCGACCGATGATATTTTTTGTTAATGTCGATGCGTCAGAGCCCGCATTTTGTTGGTGAAGGATTATTCATTTTTTTTACGGTAAATATATTGTATTTGTACATCATTCCGAATTAGAGTAGTCATAGTTATGTATTTTTTAGTTCCAACTAAAAGCTGTCGATGTTTTCCTTGCAACCGAACACTTTTGTTGGGTTTGGCTGGTTTTATTAGAATTTGTTAATTCGTTTCCTTCAATGCTTATGCCAGCCGAGAAAATTCCCTTTTTCGTTATTTTTTACACATTTCGAATGGGCTTCGGAATCTCTCTTGCAGCATAAGCCATGACGATCTCCCGAAAACATTCCACCTGCAGGATTGATATTTTCCTACAAAACAACTAAGTTTAGACGACGATCGTCTCCTGAGTTCAGGAGAAGTTACCAGTTGGAGCCAGACTAGACCAGAAGTGTCCGAGAACAGAAATATAAACAGCAACCCTCGTAAGACGGATTTTATGAGATGTAAGCAAGTTAGAGGAAAAGTCATTATCATTTAGCACGTCGTTTTTATGAAAGAGTGCCTGAATTGAAAGAGCCTGAGGATTGATCCATATGTTTCGTTTGATAGATTGCTTCTAATCTAACTTTCCAAAGTCAGTTTTCTCGCACAATTGGTTCGACATTGATGAGATAAAATTGAAGAAATAAGATTGTGTAATACTGAAGAAACATTTCTTCGTGATTTCATTCCAGAGTCCAATCGGCAGTCATAAGAGTGGTTTGATCCCTACCCAAGGCGTGGTCCGATCCAATTGTCAACTTTTTAAGTTATGTGGTCTACATTTTGGGTTGCTCATGGAACAATTTTTATCGACTAACTTAAAAAGGCGAAACAGCAAAGAATTGCCGCATTTGAAGAAGAAGAAAATGGTGTTTAACCATGACAATAAACCGGGACAGAAATGAAGGAAAACGATGGCAAAGTTGTCTGAATTGGAATGCCATCGAAATGCTTGCGCATCCATTGTATTCAACGGGTCTGGACCCAAGTGATTGTCTTTGTACACGTGCGCTTGCCTATCGTGGTTTACTTTTGTGAGCTAATTTACACTTAATAACAACAACAACGACAACAAAAAAAAAATAAAATAAAAAATAATAATAATAATGCCTTGTTAACCAGCACATAAAGCTTTGGGCATTTTGGTTTGGGTTCAAGCATATGT
This sequence comes from Bactrocera minax, assembly GCA_021498325.1. NCBI lineage: Eukaryota > Metazoa > Arthropoda > Insecta > Diptera > Tephritidae > Bactrocera > Bactrocera minax. Next base: position 9,223,066 of record JAKEEE010000001.1, read on the forward strand.
GCGATCATATTTCATATGCTTGTTGACGGTGGGTGTGTTGTTGCAACATGCCATGTAATTACGTACAACACGTGTTATTGTTTATGGCGGCCGATGTTGTTAATGTGTTCTGCAAATAATGTTGCAGCAGCCATACTTTTGCATGTAATTTTCTATAGTGCACCCCCTGCTGTTGTTGTTATTATTGTGGTAGCGTATGTGTTGTTGTTATTGTGCTTGTTGTTGATATGTGTGTTTACAAAGTTGTTGCCGATGTTACAAAGTCAGCATGAAATTAACACGAATTTATTGTCACACGTAGACACAACAACAACAACAACAACAACAACACATTCATATGTATGTAAGGAGTCAGTGTGACGGTTGGCATAAACGGTTCAGTTTTAATGTCACACATCAACACTTTCGACTGACTTTCCATCGTCGGAAAGCATAATCAGTGCGTGCAGCTTCCGTTTGCCGGCTGTTGGAGTTGCTGTTGCACTGGCAGTTGCACTTGCCGCAACTCGTTGCTGGCTTGTAGTTCGACATGCCATTTGTAGTTGTTCGACTTGTTGTTGTTGCAATTGCACCGGAAATATTCAACAATTTGCAGTTGCATGCCACCGCCTGCACAACATTTCAACAACTGTCGGTTTCACTGTTGTGACTGCCGCCTGTTTCAAATGTGACACCAACGTGTCAGCCATTGCAAGCTGATGGCGCTAGGCATTCACCAACTGTGTGTGCAAATAATAACTGTCATGTTGCGCCGTTGTTTGAAAACATTCTTATTACTCGCAACTCATGTAGTTCTGCTCGGGCGTTCAGAAGTAGCAGACCCTCGGGCGGCGTGTATGCAAATAAGCAAAACATCTGATACGATTTTTCGGGATGAAATGTGGATGCTTTTAATATTACATTGATTAACTTCTTCTGAGAAGTTTTTTTCAGTACGAAGTCTTATATATCTAACGCCATATACCCGTATACGCCGTAACCCGATCGCACTTATACAACGCGAGATACAGATTACAAAAGCGATCAATTGGAAAAATAATGGATTTCCTTTTACTAGACCTTATATTTATTAAGGTAGTGTACAACCCTAGCTTCGTTGTATTATCTAGCTTTGTAGAAAAGAGAGTCCCATAAGTTAAGAATATAAAGATACTGAATAATAATCTGATCTGGCTTCAAGAGCGTATGAGAAAAAATTTAATTCCCTTGGGCTCTTTATGGTACCGGAAAGCTTAGAAACATAGCTTGTTACCAGTTACTTATTTTATTTCCTATATATATCTCTATAGCAAGGGCACCAAACTTCCGAAGAGATCCCGCTAGGTGGCGCCAGAGTTGAACTAGTACCAAAACCTCGATATTGTTCATACCACAGACGGTAGCAGAGTAAAGGCATCGTTAAAATTTGACTAGGGTTTGCGCGAAAATTCCACTTTCACATTTTTTTTCAACGAATAATACTCTAATCGAACTACGATGTTTCAAACTCTATCTATCTTAGCTCTGGATCCAAGTTTGCAATCAGGCTTGATTGGATCCGATCAAATGTAGAAAATCACAGCAGATTATTACTTTCTAGTCAAGATTCTCATTAGAAACAGTTCATGCGCGATATTTGAACAAAAATTAACCCAAGAATTTCCCTTACTAATCATGCAACTGTATCGTGCAACCTGTGCAACAATAAGATTATTTGACTATTGCTAAATGGCCTGAAAAGGCTTTGGCCTAACTTTGATCTCGACGACCAAACGATCCAATAACGGAAAATAATATGGTTTATTGATTATTTGGCATGTTTGAGGTAGTAAATGAAAATAATTTCGTCTGAATTCCAAGAAATACTGATGATCATCTAGCCTGTCGACTGTTGCAGGTTCGGGCGCTTTGGAGCAGTCATTCGACTTCCACCAGGTAACAACCATTCAACAGACCGCCGATTGGACTCAGCGATTGCCGTGATACTTATCTAGCCATTGTTTTTCCCCATCAAGAAGCAATGTTTGATCAAAATATGGAATTCACTTTTTTCGATTATAAAAAATAAATGGCGGATATAGGCTGAGACCAATAAATTGAGAACGAGTGGGTGAGATTTCATGAAACTTTGACGGTATTCTAGTTTAGGTTAGTAATCTAGCAAGGATCGAGATTTTTTGTACGAGCCAAGCCAATGACGTTGCAGCTCATGTGGCATAACGAGTAAAATAGCAATTAGTAGTATAAGGTTCACTATTCTTTTTAAAAATCGCTTCACAAATGTCAGAACATATTTGGCTTCCTTAACTGGCACGTTAATCGAAAGTTTAAATTTTAATTTAGGGTCTATTGTGATATCAAAATCGGAAGAACTAAGTACTTGTTCTAAGTACTTGCCTATAGAATATGAATCGGGTAAAGTAAAAATATATTTTTATGATTCAGAGACATTAACTTAACTTCATACCAGTGTGCAAGGATTTTAGGTCTGCTTGAAGAGTACGATTTATGAAGTTTTATACGCTTTGCCATCTGTTGTGCCTGAAAAAGTGTTTTTGCAGGGACTTCTTCTTCATTACTTTAATATGAAGAAAATTCAGTTATTAGCTGAAAATCCTCGCATTTTGGTAGACGTTTGGGGTAAACATGCCAAAGTGGTTGGTGGCTTGCACGATTTTAAAGTGGTGATTTTGGCTTGGAAGACGAAGAACATCCTTGGTAAGTTTGCATATGAGGAACTGGAAGCATTACTTAATGAAGATTGTTAAGAAACACAAGAAGAGCTCGCAGAATCTTTGGGAGTTACTCAAGCAAATAACTCAAAGCTTCTAAACGCAAGGAAATTGGGTGCAACATGAATTGAAGGCAAGAGATGTTGAGAGACGATTTCGCATGTCGGAAATGCTGCTTGAACGCTACAAAAAGAAGTCAGAAGTGGTTTTGGCATCGGATTGTGACTGGTGAGGAAAAATGGAACCATTACGCCAATCCTAAATACAAAAATTTATATGTGAAACCTGTCCAACTAGTCAAATCAAGGGCAAAGCCGTTTATCCATGAGACCAATGCTCTACATTTGGTGGGATCAGAAGAGCGTACTGTATTATAAGCTTCGAAAACCGGTTTATATCATTAATGGGGAACGCTACCGACAACAATTCATCAAATTGAGGCGAGAGATTGCCGAAAGAACGCCCGCAATTTACGACTAGACCCGAGTCAATAATTTTCCATCACGACAACGCTCAGCCTCATCTTGTAAGACCGGTCCCAACATATGTTGCGGTGTACTCAGCTGCTTTTTTTGTTAGTATAGAACTAACTTTCTATTGAGAATATTGAAATATTCATGGGGTAGCCTTAATAAAGGATGTTTCTATATCCAAGTGGTATAATACTCACCCTATGTTTCTCATTACTCCTACGAAAATACGTATGTTTCCAGCGTCGTTTATTTGTGAACACATTATAACTCAATAAAATGCGCTATTTTCGTTTCATAATTTTTTCTATCACTTTTGAAATACACTTTTGTTAAGATAAAATCAATTTCATATATTTTATAACTTTTCACATTATTTTATGACAGCTGACATGGCGTTAGAGACGACGACGAAAGTAGACGCTGACATGTCTAATACACTTTTACTACTTTCTTTTCCAACTACATTTGTAAATTCATATTTACATGCCACACTTGGCAGCCGCGGCAGACAGCCAGGTGCAGTCCACACATAAGCACCTGAAATCGGTTGGCGCGTGGTGCGGTCAAAGGTTGCGTGAGCTGCGCATAATTTTGACAAAACTTTTATTTGTTTAGATTGGCCGATGCTATGCTGAGTCGTTTTCGAGCACGAATTTCCTTCACACAACAACAAAAAAAAAAATACTGAAACTATTTAAATGTGCATAAACTAATTGTTAATGTTTTTTTCCACGAAAAACACTTAACGCAGAGACTTTGCCGTTGATACACCACTTAACTGCATGTTTTGCATTGGCGCATGCGCAGTGCAATCAAAAAAATACCAAAACAAAAAAAACACTGACGTTGATGTGTTAATTGCGTTGAGAACACTTTCAACGGATGAGATCTTCGCCATCGATAGCGCATGCAACTTATAATTTGTGATATCACGCACAACAAAAACAACAACAAGCAATAAGAAATACATTTACGTTAATGAGCAAAATGTCTCGACAATAAAATTTGTACTAAAACCAATGATATAAATAAACATTTTATAAATGTTTGTTTGTATGTGTGTAAGTTGGTCGACCAGCCGCCAACAGTTGAACGTTTTTCGCGAATTGTTGCCAACGAACTGTGCGCAGAGCCAGCAATTTGTAACGTTTTGAGCTGGTTTATGCGTTTCACTTCAAGGAAGTCGGTGATATCCACATATTTAGTACAGACATATGTACAGACATACGCACATATATGCATGCATATATACTATACATCTCTCGATCTCCCATATATATATATATATGTAGTTATATGCATATGTACTTATTTAGCCACAACTTGTTGTTATCCGCCGTGTGCTGGTTGCTGCTGTTTGCTACTTCTGATAGCTGGTTTTGTACACAGCCTACCAGCTGCCCACCGTTAACGCGGCTGCTGCGTAACAAATTGCTCAACTTTACGCCGAAAGCGTTGAAAAGGGATCCGCGGTAATTAGAGGTGTTTGCAGTCTCTGCTTCCATCACCAACTTTCAGGCTCACCTTCTTCCGCTGAGCACGAGCACAAGCATAAGCTTGACAACAGTGGTTTCCTTCTGTGGGTGAACAGGAGATATTATATAAAGTTGAGAGGACTATTAACTATTAACTACTGAGAGGACTATTATTATTATTTAGGAGATTAACTATTTTCTAGCTTCGCAGGTATTCACAAAAAGTCTTCGTCCATCTTTAAAGATACGTAACTCAGCAGAGAAGACATTTAGCGATCCGAGGGCTTATATAAGCACTTTTAATACGCCCCTAACCATACCGAAGACTTGAGATCATAAACCAAGTGGACTGGCCTCTTAAAATAAATTATTTAGAATTAGTTAGAAACTCTTTAGTAATAGTGCGCTATAGTTTGCTCCAGTTTATTATATTAACATCATGCTCCCCTTGGAGATCTAGACAATATTCTGCTGCCAAATAAACATTCTGCGCTTTTGAATTCAATTTGATTTCGGATTTTTAGAGAAATAATTTCATTTAAAGATGTCAGACAGTCCATCCCTTCGCCTGTCTGTGCCAGCGATAACTCGTTAAAAGATTTAAATATTTTAGTGAAACCTGATAAAAACCCGTAAAAGGGAGGGCTTCCTTAGCGAGGAAATATTGTAAAAGAGTGCAGAGTGCAATAACTCATAAACTTTCGTAAATTTGAGACAAAGTTTGCAGATTCGAGGGTATATGCGGAATCACATTTTTTGAAAAGGGCATGCGTATCGCCCTTTAAAAGATGTATGGTTCAATATACATGTTTTTTGAACCATTGGTGCTATCCCTGTAATACTCAGAAGGAGTATTGACCATCATCACCATATGAAACGACGTACAAATAGGAAGAATCGGGAAATAATTACTACCAACTCCCATAAAACGACTAGTATACTGTGTATATTATATAATAGTCTGAATGAAGTTACCGGAAATATAAATTTCGCTATATGGAATGATTATTCCTTTAAAAACTGAACTAAAAAATAGGTAAAAATTCATTTTTCTAAAACTTAGATTAAGAAAAACCAATATTATTTCCCATAGAATGCAGTCTTGAACCCTACCAGCTTCTTTTATTTAATAATATATGAGCTGTCCAACTACGAAGTTAACAAAACAAATTTTGATAAGTTAACTTTTTATATGAGGCGAATCTGATATAAAAAGGTTCGAAATCAACTCATATGTTTTTTGAAACTCAACTCAAACACATAGAATATGGTGTCCCCGTCCATCCATCCATTTTGTAGTTTAGTACCGATGCTGTGATATCGGTACATACCTTTACCCCAGTACTACTGATACTACTGAATATACTTGCTTTTGATAGTCATGTTAACTTTGAAGCAAATACTTCGCATATTAAGCAAGATGTCATAATAAAATATGTAAGTGAGGGGTCTATAGCAGAGATTAAGATGATATCAAAGTGAGGTTAATCAATTTACTAAAACGGTTAGTAAAAAATGTTGGGTTCATAGAAACTTTTTTATAGAAAATATTAGCAAACCCCTCAAAATATTTCACACATTTTCATTTCCTAAAAATTCAAAAGTATATACTATTCGTAGCTCTTCCTAATTTGTTTTATGATATATATATATTCATATATTCACCAGCAGATACCTTTCTAAAACTAAGTGAGTATACTGACTTAGTAAAATGTTATGTGGTTAAGAAATTGGACGACAGTGGTTCACATCTGAGACTTGCTTTTCTACATCCGGGTTACTTCAAGAAGTTCATCTTATATTAGAAGTGGGTTAACTCCGTGAAACTATTAATGATAGAGTACACGTACACGTAGAGTATACGTTACGCCTCAAACAAACTGTCAAACTTACGTAGGCACAAAGCTTTTTTTCTCTCCCTCTCTTCATTAATGACGTCACGAACTAATTTATTTTGCTGTCAAATGCACTTCAAGAGAAGAAATGAGACGAACCTGTCGTAAACTCTGTTTTCGTCAAGCGTAAGCAATTTGCCTGCAACCTTCACTTCTCGATACTTAATTTCCGATGCCGCATTTTGAAAATGCTTTTGAGTATATCATTTAGGCTCCTTACGAAACTTTAACCACTTGGTTTCTTCCGAAATTATACCTTATTTCAATGTTTAAAGCATTCCTTATGCAAGCCTCTTATGCTTTTAGGAATATGTATTAATTTTATTAAGGGCGATCATTTTCATGAGGGTACTAATAATTGATTATGATTACAATCTTTTACTTCAATTTTTGAAATCTATTTTTATTGTCATTTAATTCTAATTACCATATAATGAGAGCAATCTAGCTGATTTTACAATTATGCTGAGTATGTATTTAGAGGTATAATTTAATAATAATATCTATGTATCTAAACATATATATGACACACTATATATTGACATATAAAGTTATATTGTTAAAGACCTTATTACATACTAACATCCATACATAGTAGTTGATTAGATGAGTAATTTGCTAAAGAACATACCTACTAATCAACTACAATTTCCTACCTCTCCTTAGCAACAACACACATATACATGCGACGCGTTAACTATTGCTCAAGACCTCAAGGTGTCAGGTTGACAAAAGGTACAAGTGAATTAAATCCAAATGAAACCGGCTTTCTCCAGCTGCAAAACGTTGCACTTGTATGTATATATGTAAGTATTTTGGTATTTTCGTATTTTCGTAGGGTCAATTTGTTGTTGGCGAAGTGCAGACGCAGATTAAGATGTTATGCGGCAAAGTGTTGCTTGTCAGTCGAGCGGTAAATGCAGCATTTAAAGTTGTGAGCCAAGCTTGTTGCGGCTGCAACACTGCACCACCGCAAAAAACACACGTACACACACACACACACACCAATAACTATATAATAATAACTAAATAAGCATTATGGCTACAAAGGTACATAGTTTAATGTGTGTGTGTAAATGCGTCATTCACGATTTGGCCAACTTCCGAGTGGCACTGTTTACGCTGCTCAAACTGTTGAACGACCCCGTCGCTGACTGACCGACTGCCTGTCTAGGCTGGTGTGAGTGACAGACATGAGGTCGACCGAAAACACAATAATAACCGGGGCACCAAATACGCTTAAAGACGTCAGTTGATGATAACGAGGAGCGAAAAGCCGCTACAACAAATAAGAACTACTTGCAACAGCGAGTCAAGTAGGTATATGTGCAACATGCTCGCGCAACGCGCTATCAGTACACAGAGTTGGAGTGTCAGCCAGTCGGTCGCCTTGTTTGCGAGTTCGCTGCGGCGCGATCCGTGAGCCCTGCTTGGGCTAGGGTGTGCAACACCTTTGCTGTCTGCTCTGGCTTGTCCGTTCCGATGGCGTAGTGATAATAATATTGTTACTTCGTTTATTACCAATTGCGACAGCCAAACTCGACGACTTGGCGACTTGGCGACTGCGCGAGGAGGTACACGCGCCGCGCCATATTATTAGGGCTGACAGTTCCCAGTTTGACATGTAAATGACTGCATTTTGTTGGCCCGGTTTCGGCGCGTTCGCCTGGCCGCTCGTTTATCCGCCTGTCTGCTGTTTGTCGGTGTGACGATTGTGTGTTTCTTTCGACGAATTTGTTTTGTAGCGTCTCATTTCGCTTTTAAACATTCGAACTACAAATGAGCCACATACAGCTCGGCGATGGTACAGCAAGGCTTTGAAATGTTATTTGTGTTTTTTCGTCGTTGGTTTTGGCTTCAAATTTGTATTGTGTTTTACACGCTGCAATTAGTAATTTTCGCAGTTTTGCTGTCATTGTTATTGTTATTACGCTGTTTTTTGAATTAGTTGTTGTGATTGCGGTTGTTGCTGTTGCTGTTGCTGTTGCCGGTGACAGCTCAACATGCAGGAAAACACTTCTGAAAACAAACTAAAATCCCGGACGTTTTGATTGACATTTCACTTACACAGACAACAGTTTTCGCGAACCGTTAGCCAAGGAAAAAAGTAGTGCAAACCCAAATTAGTACAGACTGAGGTTGGTGTTTTTTTATTTTACTTACCGTAGTTATTCTCAGTTTGGCTCTCGGGTTAGTAGCTTTTTGTACACTCGTTCACCCAACGGTTGTTTGTAATACGCAAACATAATCGTTATACCATGTATGAGGTTATGTTATAAGTCGCTATTCGCGATACATAAAGTACTATAACTTAGTCATCAATTCAGCTATGAGGCCTAAAATTTGGGCACAGAAAATCGCTATAGGCTGTGGCATATATGGTTTCAAAGGCTCTTAGAAATAAACGTGGCCCCTTCTTTAATGGATTTAAAGGACATATCCCATTAACTTCTGAAGCTATGTCAATCAAACTCGCTGAGAGCATTTCATTTTGCTATTTCATGCTACATGGTGAGAATTTGGAGAGAGGGATGTCGAATGATAGCCACGGCGGGCACGGTATGGCCCACTTTTGAAGAAACTTCATACCCCACGAATTACTAAACCATATGTTATATATATTATTCACATTATGTGCTGTTGATTGATTATGAAAATTGTCGCAATCGGGCCACAACCACATTCCCTTCCTTTGGAACGCCATTTTGAATCCCGTCAACTATTTTTACTTAAGAATATATAACTTTTGGTTTAGGCATTAATAAAGGTATAAACAATCTTAGCAATGTTTGTGCTCTACATATTTGGCAAATCTGGTCAATTACGAAAAGGTCCACACCTTGCCGAGCCTCTATATATTAATATATAGGTCGAGTTATCAAGTATATCAATGTTTGGTCTAAATTACATTTTTGGGAAAAAGTACTTATCTATCTCTATCTCTACCTCCATCTCTATCTCCATCTCTATCTCTACCTCTATCTCTATCTTTAATTCCATTCTAACAACTAATTTAGTGGTATGTTATGTGCTAATATTGATCTGTTATATCTTGAGTGTAGCTTTGCCGAAAAAGTATTGCTTTTGCTGCCACTTGATTATCTATAAAAAAACTAAAAAAATTTAAGCTCAGGCGGAAATGCACTTTGTGGCGTCAGTAATGACCATTCTCTCTACCTGAAATACACGCTGAGTTTGAAGCTACCTTTTTGCTTGGATTAATCCCAAAATAAACCTGCTTCGAAGTCGAAATCGAATTTGTGATTTGTTTTTACAATTGAGACTTCTCTTGTTCAGAAATTGAATGTCGCTTTCTTCTTTCAGCAATTCGTCTTTTCTCGACCACTCACATGGCGCAGTCTGGTTTACAGTTTAGTATAGAGTCTACAGCTGATTTAATCAGTATATCAGTATATCATATATCAGTATATCATATATATTTTCACACTTTTTTCTTGGCATATTGACCATTACGAGTTCGTGATCGTCGAGAAGCCAATCTATACATAGAGATTGCCATTTCATAGTGGTTTCTTCAGCGCTATCTTATTCACACTTTTTTCTTTGAAACTACTGCTAGAAAATTTAGTGCGCAACCGCAAAACTAGTCAATTGGATGAAAAGGTGTTCCATAAATGTTAAGAATGTTTGTTCTTTCAAATAAATCATAAATCTATATATAACGCCAAAAGCTATTATTCAATGATAATTTCACTTGATATTCTTATATATGGATGAAAGATGATATGTATTCTTTTTTATTATTTAAAGTATGCATATGTAGCAATTATTGCTCTTAATTACATGTATATTTGTATACGTATGTATGCTCTTCACCAAGTCTGAACTTATCTAATATACCGTTAGGTGGCAATAAGCCAACCTAAAGTTGAAAACCTGTCAAAGTCAAAGCTCAGAATGCATTGCAAATACAAACAAATGGGTCCGGGCATACTTAAAAATTCAATGCAAACCGGAAATTCGGTAGGATAACAATAATCTGAAAAGGGTGTGATAAGTAAGCAAGCGAGCTAAGGAGCGACGTTCAATGCTTGTGAAAAATGTAAATGAACGGAATGTCGGACAGCGTTAAATATTATATAAATAACGGTGGTACGAGGGTGGATTTAGATAGCTCCAAGCGCTTCCCAGGGGGTTGCACTGCTGGTCCAACTATACGCAGAGTTTACACTAACAAGTGAAGGTGCTGAGTATTATTTTGTTGGTTTATGGATTTTCAATTGACACGGCGAATGCTCGGCAACGAGCCGAATTTATGAGCAATCGGTGTTGCCGAATTGCGTAAACAATTTACTGTGGGAACAGGAATGTCGTACTTATTAGATAAATAGTATCTAATAAATACAAAGGAATATGTGTAGGTACGTAAGCGCGGGTGTTGTATATACTCGTCACTGGTGAGTTGATTATGTTTGCTTAGTATGATGTGTTTTCGAAAAATATATTAATGTGTATTTGTGGAAAGATATGTGTATATACATATGTATATGTAAGTATCTTCATATCGAAAGTGATTTGAAACGTGGGAATAATTTTTATTGCTTTTAAAAATTTGTTTGTTTAACATTTTTGTGGTTTTTGTCGATGGATTCGCATGCAGAAAAAGGGGCCACAGCTATTTCGATTTTCAGCAAGTGAAGAAATATGTATATATGTAGATATATAAGCAACTCTTACAATTTAATACAAGTAATTGAAATAATTCTTAATGTCTTGAAAATATTTGGATCTCTACCTATATTCGTGTGGTTTTTAACCAGTCTTGCAATATGAGGCCGAGCGTTGTCATGATGGAAAAATATTGCCTCATGTCTAGTCGCGAATTCGGGGCGTTTTTCGATATTCTTCGGCACTCGCTCACTTCAATTTGATGAGTTTTTGTCGGTAGCGTTCTCCATTCGCTCAGGGCATGTTCACCATTTAATTTCACCAAAATAGGTTTACTTTGGGCTGAGGCAGAAGAACCCCGCAAAAACAAATTTTTCACCATAAAGTTCGAAATGTACTGAAAACGACGCACAAGCTTTCCAATGCATGTTCGGGATATTGAAACAATGAAATGATAATCAAGTTCCGCCTTCTCTTGGCAAACCATACGAATAGAGTTACAGACTCAATATATAAAAGTTTTGATTCCAAAGGATAATAAAATTTACCCCGTACTCTTATATTAGTCGGTCTTTGATAATAATGTCATATTAATATATATTTGGTTACCTTGATTAATAGATATTGGTATACCTTGGTTGAACAGGAAACGGAATTGCAAACAAAAGAGATTTGTCCTTCCATAAAATAAAAATTTTTTTCTTAAGACAATTTTAAGGTATTATGTTATATTTCGAAAGGCAACGAAATCTTAATAGTCCATTATAAGTTTGTGGAATCCCTTGCCTTCCCTCCCCCATCCCTTAAATGATGTCAATGTTGAGATATCTTGATTAATTTCGGTATATATGCTTTCGTCTTGCAGTTGTTGCAATTGTGCCGAGTTGATCACACATATGTACTTAAAAATATTTCTCCGAATTCGAGACTGACAAAGTATTTCATTATTATTTTTTATGATACCAATCTTAGCTTTCTTTGTCGAAAGGTAGTGTTTTCTTTGACAACACTATTTCAAGATTAAGTCTAGACTAAAGATTTGCAGAATAAATTTCGTCTGATAACCATTTTGTAGTGTTTTCTTAATTGCTTTTTCGAAAATTACCATTTTGGTGCCGTAGTGATCATATGTCGCCCCACATAGTATATGAAACTAGGTAATTGATTAAGGTTCTCAATCCAGGTGCTATCTTAAAGGTTAAATTTGGAAAACAATTGGCTAAATTGTTCTGGAGCCTATATAATACTCTCCCGACAATGATTTTATATAAATACCGTTAATTATTGCTGATAAGCAGAAATGTATTATATATTGAGATTTTCTTGAACCACATTTGCATAATACCTCTATATGTATATATAATAATATATTAATAATATCCATACGACATTTAATAGTGGAAATATTGAATTAAATTTTCTCAACGAGAGTGGAATTAATTTCGAGGGCTATATGCAAATAATTTTCTCATTAAGTCACAGCAATTCGTCAGAAGTAATTCTTCATTTTCCATGCTTTTGAAAGCCAGACAAACAGCTTACATACAAATATACATACATTTATATGTACAGGCATAAACCTTATTACCAAGCAAATTCAGCGTAAATGAAGACCTGAGCAACCTTTAATTTCGGAGATTAGTAACAGATTGACAACAACAAAAAAAGAAGAAGAAAAGAATTACCCCATCCCAAATATTGACTTTTGCGGTTTCGACTTGTCGCAGTTGTGAAAGGAATTTTTAATAAAGCTGAAAAATGTTGGTGTCAGATTGCGCATAATTGACAATAGGCGACACGCAAATGGCGCAACATCCCCGCCCGAACATAGACTGGTGACACTTTCGTGACTATGCGGACCCGACGACGTTGGGGTTGCCAACGTTGCTGAAGCAGCGGCCGCGGAGCTGGAGCAAAGCAAAGAACTGAGCAACTGACGGTTCTGCTGCTCTGCCGCTGCTGCTCGCTAACTTTCGCTGAGTGACAAGTGACATTGCATGTCTTGCATGGCTTGCATATTGTTGTTGTTGTTGTTGTTGTTGTTGTTGTGAAATGTGTGGCAAGTTGGGTTTTCAATTAATTTGGGAATTTTTTCCTTTGTTGCAAAGTACAAATGTAACTGTTCATATTTGCACAAACAAAAGTGACTTGTGTAACAAAAACAACACGGGGAGGCAGACAAACATAGAGAGACGACTCGTAAAACAATTAAAATACAACACAGCTTTACAAACTGAGTTGTAAATCCGTTGTGCACCGATCGAGGGGAGATAAGTGCACTGCGCCCGAGCACCAAGTAACGGGCCGATAACGCTGATGAGCCTGTTCTCAGTTGCCGCTAATCGTATTTCAGCGACACGTTACGACTTTGTGATGTGACATTTTTATTCTAGTAAAAATTAAACCGCGACACGTGTTGCAGACGACGTTGTTAGGCAACGCAATGAAAATATTAAAACTAATAATTTAATATTAAAGACGTACGTAACTGTGGGGGCGGATGGCAATAGCCAATGTAAACACTAATCGCATTGGTCACGTGTCGCCGCCGCCGCCGAAACCGCCGCCACTGCCGCTGCTGTAACTGCTGTCACTGTTATCTAACAAGGACACAAGCGCGAGGAGCGTTCACGTAACGACTCTCACTTTATGTAATGTGAATTGAGCACACCAACAGCCGTAAACAAACATTTGCCTACTCTAATCTGTCATTTAAAAGTCACACGCGTGAGAATTGTAAACAAGACATTTTTTTTGTTTTTTTTTTTTTTGGTTTGCGTCACTGCACTTGGAAGCAAAAGTCGCTGCGGCGTCGATGGCGAAATAAAAGTGAAACAGTTGCCACCCCGAAAAAAAAAAACGTCAGTTGGTGTGCGGTTGCAACCCCTGCCATTAGGCACACTTCCTTCTTCCACATACCAGAGCCTTATAGCCGCTTGAGGCGGTCGCTGGAGGATTATTTTAATTTCATGTTTCAATGACAACGCACACCACCGGAGAAACAAACACACTGCTACCTTTGTCGCGTAGGCAATGGCATTGAGGCATCAAAGTGGCCAACGTCGCAGAGTAAACATCATCATTGCTGATAATATCACTGCCATACAGTTGGTGCCACACAAAGTTGCTGCCACAATGGGCGTCTTTTATTTTCGCTTTATATGCACATTTCTATCTGCCTTCACGTAAATTTTTTTTCGCCAGCGGTCGCGTGCTACTTCAAAGTGGCTTTCTAACTGCGTCTTTCAGCGGAGACCACCATACTTTACCGTTATTTACCGTTACCAGCTGAGTTAGGCACTCAGTCAAAAATGTTGACAGTGCATTTGCCGTCATTGCCAAAGCTAATGCCACTAAATGGCAATATCGGTGAGCAAGTGAGCTGGTTGCAGCCAGCGTTTACTTAAAGTCGCAACACGTGCCACACACTTTCCAAATCAGTCAGCAAATATTTCGATGTTTTCTTTGGGATATCTCGAAATTCATAGGCAATTTATAAATGAAAACAGTAGCGAAGTGCGCTTGAGTAGGTCAGCAATTTCGGAACAGAGGGAGAGCGCATTGAGAGATTTGAGAAATTGGAGAGATACACATAGAGAAATAATGTATTCAGTATTCTAATAATGCAGTAAATAGATTTTTTTGAATTTGTAAAGAAGATAGTAAAAATGAAAGTTTCGTAGATAAAATCTAATTGTTATTTGAAATTGAGGCTACCAATTGTGGCAAAGTGGAGGTTGGATGTGGGAAATTCTATTCCAACGCTGAGAAGTAGTCAAAAGCCTAGTGTTAAATTTTATTAAATTTTTAATTAAATTTTTGAAATGTGTTCAAGTTGCTTCTGGCGTACAAATGTTTTTGGAAACTAATATTTATTGATTTTCATCTTCAGAGATCTTGGTTGAAGAAGCTAGGTCCTTCTTCTCTATATATCTCTTCTCAGATAGTAATATTGGTATTTATTGAGTAGCTCATTGAGGTATGCTCAAACAGCTGACGGAATTCACTGAGAGTCGGAACATTACTGACTCCGCATTATCTAACATGGTCAAAAACCAAAAACTTCACAATATCATAATTCCTAAATTTTCGAAAATACTTTCTTTTATTTACTTTGTTCATTGTTAACTCATGGCATGTCGTCGGGAGGGGATCTCCAAAATTAATTAATTTTCAGAAGAAGTCTCAGGGGAATGAATAAAAGTTGAGCGCACTGACTCTTGTTTGTGTTTCGTTGCTTATCATCTGCTCTGCGATCTCTACTTGATCATTTTGGTGTTAACTCAGGTTGATGCGGATGCGGGTTAATAAATAAGAAATTTTTAGTCCCTCTATCGATTTTGAATTAGTAAAAACTGCAATTTTCAAAAAATGTTTTGTGAATTTTTTGATGTTATCATCATTAACCGAGATTGGAAACCGGAGCGGAGCGGAGAGTGCCCTAGAGACATCCCTTTTCGAACAGTCTAAGTCGTGAAAGACTGTGTATAATTTGTACTTAAGCCACGTTTATAGTATTTGTTTTAGATTCTTCAAATGTTGGAGAGTTGCAATCGAACCCATACCCATACCAGCTGTTCAAAAACAATGGCAGCACTGGAGAACTGTTAAAAATTACTGGTACATATTTGGCTGCTCTACAACAATTGTTTGGGAGCACTGAGTTATATGGAAATTTAAATTATAAACAAATGTGTCCAAATAGCTTTCTAATATTAATAAACACTTCGTTTCTGGCAGCGTCCAAGCTTTGTATTTTCCAGAAAATTTTTATTTTAATTCGAGTTTTTATTTACTAAAATCTTACTAAACTAATACTAAACTTAACTAAAATATAAATAAATATTTTCGATTTATCTTTGTCTGCCATACTCCGAAATTAAATTTTTGTTTAATAACAAATTTCGTATGTCATTTCGACAGTACTTTGTTACTTGATTCATTTAAATAGTAAAAATTTGTCTCAAATCTGCAAAATACAGTAAAGCATGGAAGAAATCGGTTACACCACTTGAGTGAGGTAGCCACTTTCTCTCTTGTATAGAATTCACCGCGGTAACTTTGTTGTTGTTTTTACATGTAACTTTGTTCGCAAGAGAGGAGAACCCAAAGAGCGCGAACAGGTGATTGGCGAATCGATGACGGATATTTTAAAATACCATTCTACTTTGGATTTCAAGAAGCTGCCCATTTCAATTTCGTGCGGTCCTAAATATATTCCTTTTATAATTATTTATGAGTCACATCTACTCTTGTGGTTATATATGAAATAGCGTTTCTAAAATTTTTTGTGCTGGCCTCCTTGAACTTGATTAACTAAATTAAAAACCACACAATAGTGGAAACGTTTCTAGCTCCTCTATATCCCATTCTCTAGTGATTGGCGAATAGAACAAACAACTGGTATAAATTGAATCGATTGGCATAATAAAATAGAGACATGAAAGCAACTGATTATTATACATTTATTGCTATCATATCTGAGCTCTGAAAAAGTCGTCGACCACTCGTCAAAAGACGAGTTGGCTGGCGTATTTTTGAGGATTTGTTGAGGTATGATTTGAGTAAGAGAGCTAAGAGTTCAGACTTAACAAGCGATGAAGTGTTGAATTAAAGGAGGTTGTTATACTTCTTCTGTTTGCCAAGCATATCTTTGCTGATTACTATATATTATTTATTACATTTTGAGTAATAAGATTTTTTAATTTCCAAAGGGTGCCTTATTATTCCTTCGTTTGGAATATTTCTACATACATAAAAAAAATATAATTTATAAAATATATATATGTAAATATAAATTTATAATAATTTGCATATGTTGACATATATATATATATATATATATAAATAATTTTAGTTTAGTGGTATACTTTAGAATTTCCCACAGTTACACTTTTCGCACATCACTACATTTTCTGACATTATTTCAAACTTAAATAATTCATTTGGCTTAATGCAATTTACTACTACTTGGCGCATTCCTACATTTTTAATCAATGTTAATCAACAACAAAATACCACATGAAAACGGAAATGCTCTGCATTGCCACATACCAAACGAGCGTATGCTTGCTGAATGAACGAAGTGGTATAACCAATGTCTGTGGTTGTATGCGTGTATGTACAACTTACATAATTTACAGCACTCCTCCACGCTACTGAATGAATTAAGTGTAAATTTTAACAGAAATCATTGCTGAAGCCACTTAGCGACTCAGCAATTACATATAAATGCAACTATGTATGTGTGTTGTTGTTGGCGCCAAATGATCCCTGCCACTTTGGCGCAAAACTGTGAATGATTTCTACGAAAAATGCCTGTCATACATCTTTATTTAGAACGCTCAACACTCAGTCCACCACTCAGGGCCACCAACACCGGCATGCATTTGTTGCAAGTGCCGATTAACAATTAATTAATTCGTTTTACTTGCAGTCTTTAGTCGCTTTAGTCGCCTTAGTCGCCAGCGTGGAACCCGTCAATGAGTTGACAGTTTAACTGTTTGTGATTCCGTTGACGTTATGTGACTGCAGCAGCAACGAACTGCGTGCCAACTTAGTTGCCATCGAACGGTATCTCATTAGCACTACTAATTAGCTGGAATTCACTTTTAGCTGCGAGTTGAAGCACTGCTTTGTGGGGCTTTGTGTGTTAAACTCTTCATACTACCTCATACTACTTCACTACTACTCTTCATACTACTACTCTACCCCAGTTATTGGCGTAAAAATTGCCCTTCTTTGGTGGTAAGTATTTACAAGTTTGACTCAAAATGCTCAAAGAATCTACACTAGATATGTTGTTGTAATCCATCGCCAGTGGTAGGTGGCTACAGTGAAGGCATACCACATGTGTGAAATTTTATAATTACCCAGCGGAATGCTCTAGCTGGTGAATAAACATCTGTTTTCATAAGAAAGTAGTGAGTAGACTCTTGCTTTTACGAATTCTCTTATTCAGATCAAATAAGGTATGAAGAAAAATTCTCTTTATATATATCCTTTATGCTAGCTAAGCTGCCAAGTAATGTTATGTGTGTTTAGTTGAAATTGAAATATCTTGCTAAGTATGCGAAATATATACTTGAAGCCAAGTGGACCGAACAAAATCAATATATTCGGTAGGTGGGGGCTAGGGAAAAATGTGAACAGATCTATTCATATCTACTTTAACTGCTAAATCAAAATATAACATATTAGGCAAAATATGCTCACACAAATTTATTAAAATATCTTACATACTAATCGATGTCTATCTTAACACCGATATCACGAAATTATTCCATTAAATGCTAGTGATGACTGACAAAATGTTAAACAAGCCATTGTTGTCAATAACTACTGAGATATCTTTAACACTGGCTGATATATCATAAATTCAAACAACAAACGGAATATGGAATATTTGCGAAGATATAGATCGACGTTATTTATTGACACATTATACTATTTCAAGTAAATTCACTAAATATTACATTATTAAGATACCGCATATATGCTGTAAAAGATCAAGCTAAATAAAGTCAGAGAAAGGATTTATGAGGGCTTGGGAAACGTATGTACCAATATGACAAATTTTTGATATATATAGGGTTAAAACTAAACCCTCTGCATATCATTATTTTCGAATATTCGGATTACGGAGGAAAAGGCAATGTGCGAATGGTGTTTTCACCCATTTTCGATAGCAAATCGTCGTCATCGTTTTAATAAAATATTTACGAGTTAATTTTGCGTTCATTAAAATCAATTAGTTGAGTTTTTTGATGCTTTCGATAACAATGAGATAAAACATTTCGATATGACATTGGGTGACCAGAGGTAAAAAGTACACATTTAAAATCTCCGGAGTGGTCCCGCTTCGTCTGGAAAGTCAATCGTTTCTTTTAGAAACTGAAAATGTAGACGTCAAAAATAAATGCACCAGGACAAAATCCGTGAGATTGCGCAATATGTAATCAAAAATTGTCAGAGGATAACATGATAAACTATAAGTGGATTTATTGTCATATCTGGTAGGTGTTCAAGATAACAAAAGTGCAGAAGGTTAGCTGTCTGCGAGACAACTGTTAGCTAACGCTTCACCTTCTCCGACAGTTATCACATTTTGAAACTTGTGTTTTATCTTCGTCGGTTTTGCGAGATCACTCTATAGTCCGACCATCTTCTCGAACTGTATGCCTGTCGAAACAAAAGCATTACATGTATTAAGTCGGCCAGAAAAGACGCCTTCGATATGAGTTATTCTCAGTAAATGCAGGATACATATCCTATAAAATTAAAGCTATAGGAAAGTGCCACTGGTACTATTCATAACGCTTTATACATACTTGTTCGGGGACGTATAGCTGTAAGTTGCGCGTAGCATTCCAGATCATTTATTCATTGCATAGGTTCGTAATGCCACTAGATACTTATAGCAGCATTAATTTCTTTCTAATTGTTATCATTCGATGGCTTTATAGATTAAACCTTTATATTATTTCAACAAGAATGATTAAAGTTTTGTAAGAATTTCTCCATTGAAGAATAGATGTAATTCTAAGGGTAAGTATTTAGAACCATATAAATCTTTCAGATATTTTCCACTTCAACATATTTCTAGTTTTCTATATAGTTCTAATTTCGCTGCATTGTTTTTTATGGAAACCTCAAAACCAGAGGAATAATTATTGTCATACCAAATTAATATCAGGTTTTTTAATTTCTTACCCAAAGATTTATCTTCAAGATATTCAGGGATATTACATATACTCATAGACAATCTAGATAGATCATAGACCCTAGATATCACAAAAAGACTATGCAAATGGTTAAGACCCCACTAGTCCATACATTCTGGCATATATCCTGGCTTTTCTATAGTGCTATGGGTAGTTAATTAGGTAGTGAGGTCTATGCTTAGTACATCAGCTTTAGGAAGAGGTCTGTGGTATTCTTCTAGAAAATGGTTTCGTTCCGCAATCATCATAAAGAGATTGGAAGTTACATAGAAAATTTTTACAAATTTTGTGGACATGTACCGGATGTGACCAGGAATTTGTAATATTAAACATGCGTTTTCCTTGAGCAGGTCTTAAACGCTTTTTATGGAGAAAAAAAAAAAGGATTCCGCGATCTATATAAATATACATAGACAATAAGATGAACTTTTATTTGTACTTTCAGTGCGAGAAATTTCTATTCGAAATGAAAAATTCATTGGTTCAATTCTTCAGCATAAAAATTTGCCACCGACAGCGTAACGGGACCGGTGCGTGCATAAATCAAATTTCGGTCAAAATCAATACAAAGCAATAAAAATGCAATAGAACACAAAACGACCCTCATGGACAACCTTCAAAAATTCAGCGCTGTCGGCATTCTCACAATGGAGTCACAATCGGCTACCAACAACAACAACTATCGACGAATATTGAAATTTCGATTGTTTTAAAAATGCTAAAATGCGAATGCGATTATGTGAAGCATAACAAGAACAACAACAACAACCACAACAGCAACAACAGCACAGCCAACGATAAATCAGTCGATTGGCGGCCGCCATTGCGCGACTGTACAACAATATGTACAACAACAAGCATAACTTGTCCACAGCGTCAATAATCGCAATGGCATGTAAAGGATTTCAGGGATTCAATAAATGAAAATTCCCCAGCACAACCATTTCATGTATGCATATCGACACGTATGTGTGTATATGTGCATCGATGCGATTGCGGAAATGCGTATTTTCGTTGTGCGAACCAATAAAATGGACAAAAAACCGAGGCGAGCGGCTGGATTCAGCATGCGAATGACATACCCACGCACACATATGAACGCGCCAACAGGATAACGAAATCCAATTGTAGTTGGTGGCATGCAACACAATCCCACTGGAGGGCATTAAATCACAATTTCCTGTAACGGTAAAGCGAACATTTCGCCATCTTCGCTAAAATATCGCCGTCCAATGTTGGCGCCAATGGAAAATAATCGCCATTTGTGGCGACGAAATCGCTTATGAGGCAGAATCCAATTTTCAAATAACAAACGTTATATTTGTTATTGGATTGTTTCTCCATCCCAAAAACAAAATAACATTTCTGTATATGATTTTGGTGTAAAAAACACGTAGAAGCATGCTTATTGTTGCAGAATTGAAATTGACAATATTTTAGGTTAGTTTCGCATTGACACAATCTTTGTTGTTTTTTGTGGTGTATTTAATATATATATTATATAATATATATTTTTATATATATGTATATAATATATTTCTGTCTCTTTCTTTATTATTAGATCAAAGCTCGATAAGTTGACCTTCCGGAGTCCGAGAAGACTACCTTCTACTTATTCGAGGAAGCTATATAAATTTTATCTACTCGAAAAGGTTTATAGCTCTTCTGCTTAACATTTCTCTTAAGCACTACTGTTCCAATGGTCTAAAGCGTTCGCTTTTTATTAAGATAGGAAAGATAACAGACTTATAAAGTGCGTTCCGGTTCGCCATGAAAGTATTTTACTACTGAATTGTTTACTTAATTCAAAGCAACAATTGTTGACGGGACTATATATACTCTGGATTTCAAAGCTGATTTTGCTTTCGAAAAACATCGACAACAAGGTGGTACCAAGTTCAGAAGGATCAGAAGAATCAGAAGGATCAGAGGGTTTCGCAATTTTATTTTAAATTGTGGTTGGAGACTATTTCTAGTCTAGTATAATTTTTAGGTTCACAGTAGTTCGTTTGAAATCTAGCATTTTTCTTGGACCATATACCTATACTATCGTTTTAAAATAATACAACAATGTTATTCAGTAGAGATCAGTTTTCCAAAGCGTCTTAGGGATACTTTCTATTATAGGTAGCCATTGTAACCGTCATATCACTTTCGATGAAATAATTTTGAAGATTTCTCACCGTAAATACCAGTATCATGTTGAATTTTTTTGTAGTCATACTAATACAAGCATCAGGAAACTCTCAGGTTACTTAATTGGTGGTTCTATCTATAGCAAATGTCTGGGTGTTGTTCGAAGAAAATTTCGAATATGTTACTGACGTCCGAAATCCAATACAAAACTCGATAAACAGAATTAATGGGAATTTCGAGGTCAGTAGCAATTATAGTATGACGGAATTATATACCTTAAAATCAGAGAATACACCCGAGAACTTGTGGCAGTACATAGGAAGTGTACCTTAAAAGAATTTGAAATGATATGCGAGGACCAATTTACAAAATGAATGAACCATACAGAGTTTGCAGAAGCGATGTGCTGTAATTGATAAAGAACGTTGAACACACCACTTGATCCCTAATATTCAGGGCAGAATCAGACCTGAAATTACAGTTAAATATACACGGTAATCTGCTGAAAGAATGTCAAGTCGAACGTTTTGTGTCTAAAAAACATTGAGAAGTCTCCCAAGGAACCAAGTCAGACATTTAGACCTAAAAAATAGCATATAAACAAAAAAATTCATTATTTATAGGAGCTTGAGACGTTTAAATTTGAATAGGGCTGGAAAGAAACAATAGCTATTGTCAAAAGCGTCAAATCCTAGCAACATTATATGGAAAACTGTAACGAAGGTAAGAGTTAGGTGTTAAGCATAATATAACACGTTAGGAGATTCAGTTCAAAATAAGGTTCTAACTGGAGGCGTATTGGCGTCTAAAAAGTGTAGAAAACCTTCCGACATCAAAGGTCTCTTTAACATTGTTTGACAGTAGTACGACCGTTTTTTCACACCGTTCTGAAGCACTGAAACCCTTATATATAAATCAGTGGACTTTGTACAATACATATTAATCGAAAAGGTATTGCTGATCTACCAATTATTGTAGGAGAAAAGCGATGTGTCAATGAGATAATGAACAGGCAGACACAATCGCAATCGTCTTAGGAAGATCGCCGAAATTCGCTCTCAGTATAATTGTGCCAGAGATTGTTAAGTGATGTAGAATATTTTGCTGGACTGTAAGTACCATAAAACAAAGTCTGGCTTAAGGACATCGAGAGCACATATTACTGGTAAGAGAGGAGGAAGAAAGAGGAGATTACTCTACGATATCGATTTAGAGTTTTTAAGATGGCATCCTACATATTATTCCACGAAATTTGTACAATATCTCAACCGTTCGGATGTGGTGGCGCTTAGAAAACAAAGGACAAATATACTAAAAGGATACTCTTGTTAGTATGACCCAAATATTTGTATGTATGTATATATATGTCGAGCATTTGTGCTCTTAAGTGTAATGTCATCAATTAGGATGTCATTCAAGTCGTCAAAGTAATAGCGTACAGGTCATGTCTCTTTTGTCTTGTTGTATGTATGTGATTATAAACGTCAAGCACGGATGCTACGTCAGTATATATCCGGCTAGTTGATATGAATAACAATTGCAGACTTTTTCTAAACATACAAACATTCGATCAATTGCCTTAAGGACACATGTACACTTAAGTGTCCTCCAAACGCTGATATCCTCACTCACACACACACACACACATATATATACACTCACGCACTTACTAGTAAATATTCATATATTAATTTCACAAGCATGAGTGTCGGATAAACGCTTTGACATGTTATGAATTGAAAACGGACACCGACAGCTAATCATACATGTCACAAATATATGTGTGGGTGTTGGTGTGCGTGCACATAAGCGCAGTTTGCTTCACTGCAAAATCAAATTAGTTTGTTGGGCATCAGCTTTCAATGCAGCGGGGACGTGCGACGAGCGACGAGCGACAGCGCCGATTGTGGAGCGTTGAAAGTGACAAACATGGAAAACATTTACTTGTAATCGTATGCCAATGCCAATGGCATTAAAGGATTAACACCCGGCATTTGCAATAACGCTAATGCCTACACACACACCTTTCATAGAACCTTTCATAGAACACATGCAGATGAGTGTGTGTGTGTGTGTGCGTGTGTGTTTGGCATCAGCCGAAAGTCAAGTCAAGTTGAGCGCGAGCTGTCAGCATAATTGAGAATAAAATTGAATTTGAAGTCTGTCTTCGGCGGGTGGCGGGGAGCGGCAATGCGTTAAACTGTGCATTTTGTTTTCGTGGATCATGAATATGAAACCGTTGTTGTTGTACGAACAAGTACAAATGGAGTGACAGTCAAGGCACTGATATGTTGATGGACTAAAACAACACTCGCCCTCGACTTGTCAATACGACACAGGAACACAGTTTACAAAATGCGGAACATGTTTCGAGCATTAAGAAGTCATGACACACTGTGTGGCTTGTGACAAGCGGCGGAGTAGGGGAGGAATTGTATAGTAAGAGTGAGTGTTGAAGATGTTGCAGGCGAGGCGGGCGAAAAAATAAGACTGTAACAGCAAATATGCGCTCCAGGATAAAAGGGATTTGTGTGCAATTGGAAAGGTGGTGGTTTCTGCCACAAATATCCTTTAGCTTGTTCGCTTATTCCGTAGTCAAATTTCTAATTGGTTTTATTATTAGAAATATACTCGTACTTATAAGAGAGTATAACAAGTTTTCGATAATGCGCCCATATGCGTTGCTGAAATTTGTAAATGAAGGCAAGTACATTTTTGTGGCGCGTTGTAGGTCGTCGTGATTGACATGCAACTCGTGGCAGCATGTTGTTACATTTGTTTCTAGATTTGTAGCATGTAGTTAATTAAAGCGTTGACAATGCCATCGTGAGCACCTGTCATTTCGCTATTTTTCCTCCAAAAGATTTTAGATTTTATTATTTCCATACCACCTTCATGTTTCACCAGCTGTCAAACTATCTACTAGTATATGTATATTTATTTTTGTTTAGTTGATTGGCTGTAGGTAGCGTAACTGCTTCTACGACGTCGGCGATTCCAACGAGTAAATGCATGTATGTATATTTTCTGAAGATTTTATTCTCTCGAACAGTCCAAGAAACGTCCGGCCAACAACAAGCCCACAGATATATATATGTATAAATGATGAGGATAAATGATCTGGATGAAAAGGCGAGTTAAAATCCGAGTGACTGTCTGTCCGTCCGTCCGTCCGTGATAGCGACAACTTGACTAAAAATTAAGACATTTTGATGAAACTTGGTACACGTATTCTTCGACACCGTAAGACGGTTGGTATTGCAGATGGGTGTAATTGGATATCTGCCACGCCCACAAAATACCTTTAATCGAAAACAGACAAAGTGCTATAAGTAAGCAGTAAATTAAGATATAAAGTATTATTTGATTTAGAGGATCCTAGTATGGTGGGGAATCTTTGGGCAAACAATTTTTGTAAAATTGGGTATTGGCCCGCCCCCATGGATTTAATATATAGATCTCGGAAATCGTTAAAGCTATATTAATAAAACTTGCACCAAGTAAGTTCTTCTAGCATCTCCTCATATAGTGGTAAAATGAGTGGATCGGAATCGGATAATAACTACGCCCACCCCCATACAAAAATTATGTTGAAAACTATTAAAAGTGCATTAACTCGCTGAAGGAACACGTCAGACACATTAAATCTTGCGGAAAATATGATACGGAAGGGTTGCATAGGAATTCGTGTAAAGTTTTTGTCACGGGCATGGCGCCGCCCACTTTTAGGTGAAATACCATATCTCAAGATCGCCTTAACCGATTTAAATAAAATTTGGTGTCTGACATTATATTTTCGTTTCTATGTCACATTGTGAAAATGGATGAAATCGGATAAAACAACACCTACTTGTCATATAAACAATTTTAAGTTTCATCTGATCCTTTCACTTTAAAGTAGATAAATCGAGCAGCAATTAAGATATTCGATTATTCGATATTCAGGATGTGCCATCTCATGCGAAAAAATAGTCGAAATCGGATTATAACTTTTCAAGGCAGCAGATACCCAATATAAGGACCTCAGTGCCTCTACCTGAGTTTTTATCGAAAATATCGGGAAATTTGTAAGATATTGTAATAAAGTTGGAGAATAATATTTCCATCATAATAGTGTGCTGACATTAGCCATTACCCACATTACCCACATATACCTAATAGACGGATTTTCAACCTTCCTGTAGACTTTATGGCATATATAACGGTCAATATACGAGTTATCTCTTTGAAATTCAGAGAGCGCCTCTTCCTGACAACAGTGTGTCCATGTGCTTAAAATGGGGAAAATCGGGTAAGCACTTCCCGTAACCCCCATGTACTTAATAGACGGATTTTCAACCTTCCGGTAGACTATATCATATATTTCGGTCAATATGTAAGATATCTTAGCAAAATTAAGTGGACGTGTAATATTGGGTATACCATAGTTTACTGCCTAGAATGTATGAAATCGGTGAACGAATTATCCCAGCTCCCATATACTATTGGGTTGTTCGGAAAGTCATTTCGTTTTTTTTGAGCTTCGAGGTTAAGTCCATGCCTTTCAAATGGCCATAAACAGTTGAATTCGACAAATTTAACCTCTCACCGATCTCTCGTGTGGTGATTCGCCGATTTGCATCAACTAATGCCTTTATCGCATCTTTGTCAGCTTCGACCGGCCTTCCAGACCGTGGTGCATCTTCGACATTCTTCTTCGGATCGAAATTTTGCAAACCAGTTCTGGCACTGGCGTACTGTTAACACGCCTTCTCCATACACATCCGTCAATTTTTTTTCTCGCTTGGACAGCATTTTTACCTTTTCTGAAGTTAAAAAGTAAAATATGACGAAAATGCTGCTTATTGCTCTCCATATTTAAAAAGGCACCAACCAAAAACTACTGGGTAGAATTAATAGAACTTTTTCACACACAAGCCTTGCAATATCAGCTCTCATGACATATAATGGTTATGGGGCTTAAGTGTGAAGTTAGTTTCGAAAAAACGTAATTAAGTCCTCTGGCGGGAAAAAACGAAATGACTTTCCGAACAACCCAATACATACAATGACTTTCGTTATTCTAGCAGACTTCATGCCGAATATGTCGGTCACTGTGTGAGTGAGACCTTCACAAAATTGGGTGAAAACATGTTCCCTAATATACTTGAACAATGAATATAAAGTGTTCGGATACACCCGAGCTTAGCCCTTTCTTACTTGTTGTTGTAGAAATTGAATAACTTGTGGAACCAATAGCCATTAAGACTCTTGTTTACATTTGCGCACAGATATTTAGAGCCAAAATCTATCGATATCGATTTAAATCGACTTTTTAATTTTGTTTGAAGAAATATAACTCAATGATGATTTTGGCGCAAATTTCAGTCTAAAGAATAACTCTTTGATTTTGCAATGGCACTTCATAGATCTCAAATAGGTTTTACTCAGTCCAACTAAATATGTAAGGTTTACTATTAAGTTTACTATTACGTTAAGTTAATGCCGCTAGAGGGTTATTGGTATGTAAATTGCCAAAATTTCGGTGCGGGAAGCAATTTATTTATAGAAATGTGTACTCAACTGAGGTGCCCAACACATATATACCAACTCCATTGTTTAGAAGAGAGTGCACCCTGTATATACGCCCACATATTAACAAAATAGTTTTCATAAAATTTTATACACATAACTCTATAATGGTGAAGTTATCTAAAACTTTTAGCTTCCTCCTTTGATAATATGAATTAGCACGCCCACAACTCACAACTCACCGAACTTCAGCCGAAAAATATGTTTCCAAAAAAAAAACTTTCATTTCATTCAAAATTTACACTCAAGAACCCAATTCGACTGCCGGCCACAACTGCAGCAGCAGTTAGACAAGCGCGCAGACATTTTAATTAACTTACCAATTCTAAATTATGAGAATGACATAAAAAGTTTTGTAAACTGATGTCTACGCTGCAAAAAAGTTACAAGTACGCACCAACATTCACCAACATTCACCAACTGTGCAAATGTATGTTTGTGTGTTTGTGTAAATGGCAAAGGTTATGACAGCAAATGAATGAAATAAGCAAGCGAAATGTGAATGTACGAATTCAAAGTTTATTTGCATTTCATTTGTTTAATTACAAACAAGCGGTGAATGAAGGCGCATGCACCCGGCCAATTGGTGAATTCAAACAACCCACCAGTTGAATGTTTGTATGTTTGCATATTCGTTATTTGAAATGCGCTGGGAAATATGAGGGGCTGCGAGGTGGTGAGGAGTATGCCGACGAAGAGTCCGAAACGTTCGAAGATCGGGCGCCTGAAATGTGGATATTGCATTTTTGAGTTCTTTTAATTGAAATTACCCGAGTTTTTATGTGAGAATTCATTTAGCAACGGCTCGTTCGTTCAATTCATTTATTTGCTTATTCGAAGTGAGTTGGTTGGTTGAAAATTACATTTTTGAAGTTGACAACTGGAGTTGTTTGTAAACATTCATCGATGACACGCCAAATGCATGCGTGAGTGTAAATTGTCTACTCGAGTGCAGAGAGTATGAAGCGAGTGGCTCTCATGTGTAGAATCAGAGTTAAAAATTTTGATATTATTCTATATATGTGTGTGTGTGTGTGTGTGAGTGTTTAAATAAATAGCAATAATAATTTTTATTGCATATGAAGTTCCATAAAATATCGATTATAATGTAATTATTCGACATGTGAGGATTCGCTATTGCAACACATACAATTACTTACGTACTTCCATAATATTTTTATACTCTCGCAACATGTTACACAGAGTATAATAGTATAGTTTTGTACACCTAACGGTTGTTTGTAACACCTGAAATTAATCGAGATAGATATAGAGTTATATATATCAAAATGATCAGGAAGGCGGGACGAATTGAATTCCGGCTGACTGTCTGTCTGTTCGTCCGTCCGCGCAAGCTATAACTTAAGTAAAAATTTAGTTAAGATGATGAAACTTGGTATACGTATTCCTTGGCTCTCTAAGGCGATTGGTATTACAGATGGGTGACGAACTAGTTCCTAACTAATTAAGATCGCGCTCATACACGAAGCCTTTTATTGCTCAATATCGGCAAATTCTCTTTTAGTGTTGCTCATTGCATTCACACGGTCGCCTCGAGATACCGCACAATTCTCCAAACTGCCTTTCTTATCATATACTCAAAATTTGTACGCTTCGTTTAAGCGGTGCATAAAAATATTTTTCATTCGCTTATTTTTACCCTTATTCACCTTAATTATTAACAGTAACGTTATTACAGTTAGATTGCATGTGAATTTGTAGAAAAATATGACAATGGGCATGGAACCACCCACTTTTATGCAAATTTCCACATGTTGGCAACTACTGAACCAATTAGAATGAAATGAAATTTTTCCCTTATTACATTTTGAAATTTTTACGTTACATTTTCAAAATGGGTTAAAGCGAACCCAACCACAACCACGCCTGCTTCGCATATGCCACAATTTCAAATTCTATAAAGTCCTTTCGCTTTACAATAGAAAAAATAAACAGTAAAGTAAATAAATCCTAACAAAACTTGGCACAAATAGGTCCAAACCTTTTCCAGCCCTCATATTTCAAATAGGAGACTTCCTATAGCTTTGGAATATTGGAGTAGAACTTATGGAATATATCGAACAATATGTAAGCTATATTAACAAAATGAAGTAGATATGTCTTCTTGAATATATCTCTGCCAGTTTAATGCCACAAATGGTAGAAATCATTTCGAGTATTAATCTAGTCCCCATATATAAAATATAATAATTATCGAACTTCCGGTTCACCTTATAAGATCAGTTAATATGTATAATAACTTAATGAAATAATCAATTTTCTTGAGCATAACAGAATTTAGTGCCAAAAGTTTATGAAATAGGTCTTAATCTACCCTTACTTGTTTCTAAATAGTTTGATGTATTATTATAGGCCAGGATCCTTAAACCGGGAAGAGTGTCTGACAGAGGGATACAATTTTACTTCTAAAGTAAAACTATATCGAGATATTCTGAGAAACCCATAAAACAACGGCAATTGGTAGAAATACCTTAAGTATACTTTTGATATAATTTCGGTTAAGGTAATCGGATATTGAGAGGTATAATGTTGCGAAGATTGAACAGAGGGATGGTACGCCACTTTATTTAGCAAAATCAACTAATATTGTGTGAATAATAGAAATGGGAAGCCAAATGCCAGAACATGGAAAGAACATGGAGGTTTTCGAGTCCCATTTTCGGCCACAGTAAAGCTTAAAATATTATAAAAAACACTTCTTACAGTTTGGATATTCGAAAAGTCAAACTTTCGAGTGTTATTCAAAAGAGTAAACACTGTTTAAAACCCTGGTTCATGAGTCACTATTTCTTTAAATGACGTTCTCACAGAAATAAGCAAGAGTGCTGCCCATATCTGAATAGTCGGGTGCGTATATGCTATTCGATGGACCCGTTATCCATCATAGAGTTTTCCAAAAAAAGCCCATCAATCTTTGGATGTTTTTTGAACTGTTTTTTCTCCAGATGTTAATACCTAAAAAAATCCGTGTGGTAAATAAATGGTTTGTGATATTTGGCAGCTTAGAATAATATGAAATTCTCCGAATGTTGTCACGATCACTTAGGCCGAGGGCGAGCTATATTAAAAGTATTAAAGCTAGATCAATGTCCTATGAAAAATATTGATAGAATTTATCGGAATATCAAGTGAGAGCCGAAATTAATTTATTTGAAAGGAAATAACACTGAGAACTTTCTTGTGAAAGGTGATCAAACTAGGGTATATATGGGTACATATCGAGTCAGACTGCTGTAATTTGCTTAACATTTGTATTAAATTTGTAAAAATGTCTCATTTTTAACTAAAAATTAATATTTTGAAAATCATCCTTGATGCGCAGAATTATGCATTTGACCGAGACCCCATTCCTGCATCGCGAATCGCGACAGCGATGTGAGCTTATTTGCATAATAAACTTTTAATCATCTTTCGGCATAAGCCCATTCGCCCCTTAAATCGTTGCAACAACATAAACACGCACATTGCGATTAGTTGGCCAAAACGCGACTGCCGCAAAAGCGAGGCATGTGGCACGTTGCACAGTGCACAGAGCGAAATTACATGTTTCTAATTTGCTGTCAAACGTCAGCCAACACAAATTTCGAATACTGAAAATGACGAGATGGAGATACGAGTGACGATTGTGATTTTTGGTAATGCGCCGATCGCTGGCGGAAGGGGCGCGGCGACAGCAGGAGAAGTATATTGTTGAACAGCAATTCACTTCCGTCCTTGTAGTGAATGTGTTGTATGTCATTTCGTTGTGGCAGACAATGTCATTGCCATGTCTCTATCGCATGCATGCGGCTCGCGCTCCATACACCCTCCCCGCCCATCGCCTACCCGCCGCACTCTGCGCTGTAATGACGAGACATTCAGACACATTAGCTCTTTTGCCGCCGCTGCCGCCGCCAGTCGAAATTTGAACAAGTCACTCTTCATATACCCAAAGAGCGTAGTTATTGTTGTCGTTGTTGTTGTCACTTATTTGGCCATTGTTGGCTATAATTTACTCTAACCAAGTGTTTAGCCGCGCTGATTATTTTGTTGCTTCTGCTGCAGTGGCGCGATAAGTGTGCCGGAGGGGGGAAAAAGCCGATTCATGTTTTCCAATTGCCACAATAATTCGCGCACATTTAGTTGTCAATTTGCTGCTTACTGACTTTATTATGTTTGTTGTTTTTGTTGGCATTTTGTTGGCATTTTGCGTAAAATGCGTTTTATTGGCACATTGTCGAAATTAAGTGGCAACAGTCGGCGAATGAACACAATTAATGTTACAATTCGCGATTAGTGTTTGGTATGTATATTTATATGTTTGTACATATGTACATATGTACATTAGCCGCATAAATAATATTATATAAGTAATCAGGTTTGGCTTAGTACTTTTAAATTTCACAACTGCTTTTAATACGCTCGAAACGACTTTTCTCGTTGGATCAAAGTTGATTTTAGCCGAAGGAGTTTTAAATGAACTTTTAAGTTTAGGAAAAATCTGCATAATTTTTATTATAAAGAGGTACACGCACTCAATTATCGCGTTTCAATTGGTAGAATTCATTATAATATTTTATTATTAAGTCTGAAGATTTGTTGCCAAAAAGAAGCTGGCATCCGAACTTATAAATTTCTGCAGCCGAGAAATGACTTCAAAAAGAATAAAAATAAATTTGAATTTAAATAAATTAAATTAAAAAATAAATTGAAGTGTACATCCACTATAGCTTCATATTACTGGATCACTGTAAGGCCTTCCAATCAAAGGGGTTGCCATTAAGACAGCAGTGGACTTATTGCCGCGAGGTGCATACATTTCCAAGAAGGTAGGTAGTAAGCATGACAGCGATATTGATCCCGAACTCACTGACCATCTGCTTAAAATTAGTTAAGGATTGCTTAACCTCTCTGTTGCTTGCATCGGGTTATTTTGTGAAAAGTCTTATATTGGTTTTAGGTTATAACGAAATTGTTGAGATTTATCTGCTTCTTTTAGAGATCTGATTTTTAGAGATTTCTCTGATTTAACTGAGTCTGTTGTATTTTCAAGAAATGTGTTATGTTACCAGATAGGGAGCTGGTGGTAGTTTCCTTGCCTTTAGTGGTTTACTATTGAACAGATGGACAGCACATGAGCACTCTGAGTGTTTGGTAAGTTCCTCCTAGATCACCTTGAATCGCAAGAGGTTTAGTGAACTTTTAGCGTTCAGCAATGCAGGTCTCTCTCTATAAGAGTTCTAACCAATTATTGTCTGTTTTGGACCCATGCAATAATACTAAAAGTCGTTGTTGTTGTTGTGGTAGCGGTAGAAAATGTTCCTGACTTAATTTTGTGAAATGTTGCCGATTTGACAGTCCTTCGCCGGATAAAATTCCGAGTTCGCTCCGGTTACATAGACCCGGCTGTCATGAGAACGGTAGTACTAAAAGTTTTTTTCATGCTTAAAGTCTTACCGGATTAGTGAAGTTTTCTGAAAGATGGTGAGGTAGGGTCTTCTCGGAACTTCCATCTTAATTGTATCACTTTCGCTACATTAATGTCAAAACAACTTAACTCTTACTCCCTCATCTATAGAGTTAAACTGGATGGAATCGGTATCAATCAGTTTACCAGGTTTATGAAGGTGTAAAGATGCTTCGTCGATATATTAAGCTGAGTTAACAATTATTTAACACTAGCTTGATTATATTTGTCAAGTGTTTTCTACCTATACGGAATCGGTATTAATACCTAATCTTAATCTAACTCAATCGGGTGATAATAAAAAATCATGAAGATCATGTATTAAGATTGTCGGGAAATCTATACAATTTTTTTACAGATCTTCACCAATCGACTATTTATCTTCATTCCTAAATAAAAATCCTTTCTTCTTCTAAACAACTTTTATGTCTAGGCGAAATTTATAAGCAAAGTCCTATTATGAATATTTGACGACGATGGGAATCGAGCAAACTAAAATATACTAAAAGATAAAATAGAGTGTTTGCTGAGCCCTATCAATTATAATGATTTATTATTGGTGTGAATGAAGAGATTGCAGTCGCATAATAATTATTTGTTGACGGCAAATTAATCCGGAAGAAATTGTGAAATATGGAGTACTACGCTATTTTCATAACGGAATGATATGAACGTTCGGATTCGAACCAAGTACATAGTATAAAGATATGACGAACTCGAAACCAGCTTAAGGGGAATTTGCAAAAGATGAACGGGCGGGAAGCGTGACTCTGTACTGACTTAACCAGTTTTATAGACGATTATTTCAGTTGAGTTATCTACAGTAAATCTATTTGAATTGGAATTCGATTCAAAATGGTGGTATATTAGGGGGCAGTGTAGTTGTCCAATTTTGACTATCTTTAAGCGAGTATGACGATCGAATGTAAATTTCAAAGAGAGGACAAAGATTGTCGAACGTAAATTTGTTTCATCATTAATTCAGCTGCTTACAGATCAAACCTTATTATATTTCAGATAACTTATAATGGAAGTAACAAAGTGTACATAACTGGACCTTCAATACACTACTAAATGGTATTTCACTTTACACGAGAGAGATAAGATAATCAATAAGTGAGTAGATAGTGAATAAGTGATGGAAAAAAGTCTGAAGAGAGCGACGTTTCGTGTTTCCAATTCAATTATTGTTATGAAATTATTGAAAATCTTTCAGGAGTATATCTTATTGATAGCAAAACTATTCGGTAAGAAGGCAGTCGGTAAGAATTTAGAAACGATTGGGTAATCGAAGAACAGAGGAGGAGGCTATTTATTAAAGACTTTTTTAAAGTAATTTTATTATTACCAAAATATCCGAATTTGTTTTCGGTGAATGCAACGTTAGTTAATTGCGGTCACAAAAATGTACTCGCTAAGGAAATAGAAGGTCTCGTTGATATCTATAATTATTCTATATAAAATTGGATTCAACGAACAATAGATTTATACAAAATTAAAAGGCATGGCGATTCTACAAGGAATATTTCCATCCATATTTTTTAAGATAATAGCAATTTGAACATTTTCATTTGCAATAGATAATACGAATAATAGGTTTATTACATTTTTTAAATATGTACATATATCCAAGGAGGCTTGAACACCACTCTCGCTTCGTATAGTTCGAACTACCTTTAAATAAATAGTTCTCAAACACTCATTTAGTTAAAAGCCCACAAAAAAGTACAATACAACTATAGTTAATCGAACAACATTGCAAAGCACAAATAAGTGCTCACCATATCACCACAGATAACCATTGATACGAGAGCACCGACTAACCCCTTTATAAATAAGCATACTCGTACATTGATGTATCTTTAATATCTCAATCGGGGAAAAAGCTCATCTGTTTTCCTGGTTGGTTGCCAGCATTACTGCTACCTTCGTGCTCTATTTTTACCGTTTGTGTATTTTTGCTTCGCTTTTGCAGCTGCCTGGTGCAACGATTTTGTCGATATTTTATTTCCTCCTTTTCGCTTAGTCCATGTACACCACTTTACCGCTTCGCTGCCTTCGTTGCTTTGCGCGCTTTTTTTTATTCGCAATTTCCGTTGAAATTTTCATCACGTCAGCAATTTCCAATGTTCGCGCTGCTGTTGTGGTGGCTGCTGCATGTGGTGGCTGTAGGCTGTAGGCTGAAGGCCGGAGGGTTGCTGGTTTGGTTCGCTGTGATTTGGGGTATCCGCTGTGGAGCTGGGCGCCTCATCAAATAACCATCGATTGGCAATGGTTATTGCTGTTGTTGCTGGTTGTTGCTGACGATAGCAACATCGCTTACCTTGTATGCTTCTTACAAACATGCATATAACCATACACATACACATTTAGTGCGCACCAGTGTGTGTATTTGTTATCTGCATGTTTTGTCTTCCTCTCTACCATTTATTTCCTCAGGCGGCTATATTTTCTTTCTGTTCCGTGTTCCAATTTTTACATCTCTCTTCATCATAACAGTGTTTTTAGCTCGGACCTCCGCTCCGCCCTGCTCATTTAATCGCTGTGTCTTCATTTTCAATATACTTTATTTTTTCCGCAAATATCGATTTCATTGTTGTATTTGTATATATGCATAAGTAGTATATTAGATGCAGACTCTGCTGTGCTGTGCTGTGTCCTCGTGTATCTTTTTGTATGTATTTCACATAAGCATGTTGGAAGCAACTTTTATATCGCCAGCACATGTACCGATAACGCAGTGTCTGCCGGAGTGGCATGCCAGCTAAGTGCAATGTTGCACACCACACTCCAATTGATTTCAACCTGCTCACATTAGCATTTCAACTAGCCATTTAAGGCAATAGCTGCAGCGGATGAGATAAATGTGGCATGGTTGTATTTTTCTCTGGGGCGTTGCCATTTAATAATATTGTATTCGAAAGTATATTTTGGTTTGTGTTTGCATTTCTCTTAACAAATGAAAATATTTATGCATATTAGGGTGGTTCTTAAAATTTTTAATTTTAATTTTTTTCAGTAGCGTTTTTAGAAGCGTTTTGAAAAAGTGTCAAAGTACAATTTTTTCTACGAAGGCTTCCAAAAATGTTTAAAAAATTGTCCACTTAATGCCCAGATTCTACTTATACTTTGATTATATATTTGACTATGATAACATATAACACAATATGCATAAAAGGACTAATAGCAGTATCTAAAAAGAAATAATTTGCTTCAATAACTTTCGTTCCACTTTCAGGGACCACCTTACTTTGCATATATATGTAATTGGAAAGCGCACATTTATTGTCTGCTTCCCAGCTCACAATTGCAATATTCTAACATTTTCGTGTCCTCTTTTTTTATATTTTGCATATTATGGCAACTATTTTTGGTGTTCTAATATGAAAACTTTCGTTAAACCATATAAATTAGTTTTAACATATTAAAACGTTAGCTAAACTTTTTCCATATTTAATTTTGAAATTTATGAATGCGAAAAAGTTGGCAAAAAGCCCATCAAAAGCCATGGCTAACTACATATGAAGCTTCGACTTCGTTTCTCGTTCACTTCCATTTGAAATTCATTTGTGAGTAACTATGTGCTTTTGGTGGTAATAATATTTGAGGCGGAGTTAATCTACGAGTATATAAAATATTTCAAGTAGCATTTTGAGTTGCGCCTAGGATTCCAAAAAGAGCGCGCCATCAATTTGTTTACCTCTAAATATATATCAATAGCTATATTGTAATTCGAAGTATTGAATTATTTCGATCGAAATAAAACTAAGAGAGCGAAAGGAAGTAGACAAAAGTTTCTTTAAATTTTTCAGTGATTGACCTCTGAAAACTTATATCAAAGCAAAAGATGAGCCAAAGTTTGTTTAACTTTTATCTGGTACTTTCAGAGATCTCGAAATTTAAGTCTGGAAAGAGTGTGTAAGGGAGGAAGTAGTAGTAGAATTAGAATTTAGAAATAGTGAATTTAAAGTGCTCTAAGTATTTTTAAACCACATTCTTCACAAATTATATATATATAGTCACAAAAAATCGAAATCATCGAAGGATCATACTCCACGTCTCCAGCTTGTTAACAAAATACTAGGGAAGCTCATCTTTAGCTTTACTAATATTTTTGTTTTTTAGATGAGTCAAAATTGCAGATATTGAGTTATGATAATATTAAGATGAAGGTGTATTAATAAAAGTCAGCATAAAAACTGGTCCATTGACTTACTCTTCTTTGCTCCAAAGCTGCGAAATTTCATTGGTTTGATTAAAGGTCGTGGTTTCAGCAAGTTTATGAAACATGTCACCCCTCTAACATCCCATTGAGTGTAGGTGTTATCCAGAATTACCCACATTGAATTTTCCCTTATATATACCATATCTAACTTAAATGTAAAGTTTTCACTAAATTTGTTATAAATCTATTAAGATTTATGGAAAAAACCACTATTAGAAAATGGTTTGATTTTGCAGATTCTAATTCACTACTCTTCCACTAGATGGCCTTAGTACTCTGTATTTCGCCTCGTATAAGCGCGATCGGATTAAGCTATATGGCCTTAGAAAGATAAGATTGTGTACTAAACAAACTTCTGAGACAGTTTTGTAATTGCTGGACCCACTATTGTTTGAGCACGCGTTAAAGATGGGCATCAGCAATGGGAAAAGATTCCATATTTTACAATTTATCGATAAAGGCGAAAACGCAAGCCAAGCAGCTGAAAATATGAATTGCCTTTATGGCCCTGATCAAAGGTAATTTTGGTAACAAAGGTGCACCACACTTTGGAAGGCCAAATGTAGTAAATATCAATAAAATAATAAGAATCGTGGAGTCCCAACGTTATGTAAGCACTGTTGGGATTTCCCAGGAACTAAGCATTGTACAAAAAACCGTTTGGAACCATTTCAATAGGGCTGAATGCAAAAAGAAGCTCGTTCTATAGGTGCCACATGAGCTAACACAAAAAAAACTCATGGACCGAACTTCCATCTGCGAATCGCAGGAAAATCGACCCATTTCTGAAGCAGATGGTTACTGGGGATGAAAAGTGGGTAACTTACGACAACGTCAAGTTGTGGTCGAATAACGGTAAACCACCGCAAACATTGGCTAACCCAGGATTGTCGGTCGGGGAGGTTTTGCTGTATATTTGATGGGATTGACTGGGAATCATCTATTATGAGTTGCTCACCTACGGCCAAACAGAAGAGTTTGTAAAGATTTAGGTTTTTTAGGTGATAGGAATATTTTTGAAATTTTAGGAATTTTTTTTTAATATTTTGACAAGCTAGAGATTTTAAATATGTAAAATTTATGGAGACCTTTAAGAAAAGGCTAAGTTCGGGCTGAACCGAATATTATCAGTGGTGTCGGAAATTAGCGATTGTTATTAGAAACATTTATGGACCAATTATTTACATTTACATTTTATATTATTTTACATTATTCAAACTATCAAAAATCTACTTTTAATTTAACCGGACAGAAAGAAATCAGCTTAATCGTTATATCGGAGTTAACATAAAATGTGAACCGATATGATTTATTTTTAGTACGAAATAACATCTCTTATTTTGAACTATCTATACGGGATGAAATTAAACGAAAGGACAGAAACCATTACATTTGGAATGGAAGATCTAATAGAAGGTAAAAAACGATTTTACTAACTTATACCATATCACATTTTGTTAAAGGCACTATATTGTCCGATATATGCAACAAAAACTCAATCCAAAGTACGGCAATTCCATTATTCAGTATACGAGGACTTGAGGTGATGTATATAATTTTATGATATTTTTGAAAGAGAGTTGCCAGATTTTCTAGCATTACTAGTTCAAGAGTTAACGCACCTTATTAGTAATACCGTTATACGGAAGTCGGGTGTGGTAATCGTCTGATATTTTCAATTCACATCGGAACATTGGAGAGTGAGTTGCAATTGCTTCTCATGGTTAATTCTATTAGAGAGAGTGTCCACTTTCAATTTTCCAAAAATTTTCAACCCATATATGCCTCTCTTGCTGTTTCATTGGTTCCAGAGTTGAGGGGGTTTAGGCCACTTTGGGATCTCCAAAAAAGACCTAACTTTGACAATTCAAGTAGCAGTCGAATTTCTCTCTCTCAGGCTGTATTAAACATGTATCTGAGTGTATAACAAAATTTTGTATTGACATTTTCATACAAAATGGTGGCTATTGGGCCAAATCACCTTCTTCAGTCTAGGAACTCGTGCTATCCGTGATAAAACAAAAATCGGGCTCCTTATCTACAAAAACTAGTAAAGTACGTATGGTTTTAGTTTCATATAAGTTTTTCACAAAATGATGGATTCGTAAAAGAAGGTAAAAAATTTTACCAACAAAATGAGAAGTAAATTGTTTATGAAGAAAAAATTGCAGTGGTAACAAAAAATTGCACAAAGTTACGGCTTAATGAATGAATAAGGTACCCTGAGGTGTACTTTAAGCAAAAATAATGTATTATTGCTAAATTCTGAACTGGCTTATAGGCCCTTAAAGCGCATACTGCCGAGGTGAATAAATATTTCTATCACTGATATTTTCAAATACGGAAGAGCATGGAGATAAATATAAATATTTAGAGTATGGAGATAAATAAATATTTTGATTTATATTAAAGTATTTTTGGCTTGCTCTGCGGTTTTTTTTTAGAGCAGAAGTAGTGCTTCTTATGAACTACACCCTGATATAAAGAAAGCTCCAAAGCAGAGTTGCATTTATATTAAAGTGAATCAAAAAAAGCGATTAAAGCACTGCCACTTTAAAGTTGCTATCAAACCTATTGCTCAGCTTCCCTTCATTATGCCTTCTTCAACTAAAGCGATTTCAAAGAAAACATCCATCCAATTTAAAGTGTTTTAAATACGATTGTGCTACAAAGTCCGCTTTATTGATGTTTAGTGGCTGGGTGGCGACTGGGTGCCATAAAACACCGATTTGAATTGTGTTACAACATTGCCATTTAATTAATGACAACAAACTAACTGCTATGAATAATGAAACACACACACATACACACACACTCATACATGCAACTAAAAAGTAGCGAGTAGATATGTATGTGCCCAAATGGTTGTTTGAAATAGCAATACATAACGAAAGGTTTGCCAACATACTACTGTTACTATGTACAGTGTGTGTGGCGCGTCAACCCCCCCCCGCCAGTCGGCGCGCTATGAAACAAAAGCTTGAAATAACGGTCACAGCAGGCACAAGCTTAAAGTAACTTTGTGCCAACACAATACAAAGTATTTATGTAGCTCCAATAGCGGAACGCTATTAGAACAGTTCCTGGAGTAGTTTTCAAAACAACAACAACAACAACAACAACAGCTGTATAAAGAAGTGTAAGAATATTTGTAGTAGAGTAATGGTGTTTGTAACGGCGCGGCGGCGACAAATGCGGCGGCATATAACAATAAAACAAACTGACAGCCTTACTGACAGCCAACATTGGCAACATTATTATTAAAAGCATTTTGTATAGCAACAACAATAACAGCAAGAAAAACACACACTTTCGGGCACCTCCTTAAGGTACAAACATTGGCAATTGACTGTAGAGCTACATAGTACAAGTGCTTATGATGTGTGTGTACGTATGTATGTATGTATGTGTGTGCTCATGCACTAATACTAATACACTAATAACTATACACTAGTCAACGAGAAGGTGGCAACAAAATTGCAATACACATTTTCAGCTATGCAACATTGATAAGCGTAGCGGTTTGTGCTCTTCCCCCACACCCACCACACTTGCATAGTCAATACAAAGTATTTCCCATAGAGCTGGATATTCATGCTGTTTTATTGCGCCAAATGCCGCCACGACCAACAAATTTCCATTCGAAAATGCCAACATTGCGCAATGGAGTAACGGCACAAGAAATAACAATGTATAAATGTACATGTTACATGAGAATAACAGCAACAACAACAACAACAACAACAATACCACTAAGAAGCGCACAACATTACCGGCGCAAGGCTATGAAAATGCAACGCTGTAACCCCGTTTTGTTAAAAATTTTGCACTTTTCGTTACGGCGATGTGCGCTAGTGTGCATTTGTGTGTGTGTGTGTGTATGTGTGCTAATTCATATACACACACCTAGCAGGGGCAACCTTCTTACGTCAACTTCCGTTTCCGTTCCACATATTTGAACATTCCCAAACGCGACCGCACAACACAAAGCACTGCTGGAAGAAAACACGAAAGCGAACGAAGCGCTGCCAACAATATCGCCGACAGTTGGCAGCGGCGGGCGAAATGGCACAGCAGCTACCCAAGGACTTCACAAGTATGCATTCCAAGGACCCCTTAACACCAACAACGCGTCGCCTCCGCGTCAGCCACCCGCCCGCTGCGTGCTGCCACTAAGCTGGCTGAAGTTTTCATGTGAAGGCAGAGGCGTAACGAAGTGTATTCGTTGAAAATTGTGGACCAGCTGGAGTATACACACGAGGGGTTTGTTGGCGATTCGTTGCGTCTGATGGGGTTAACAAATGTTTTGTTTGTGTGCGAGTGTGTGTGTAAGGGAGTGTGGCGTGTGTCATGCAATTTAAATACAAATTTCGGTTGTATGAAATTATTTTTTTGTTTTTTTGTGGTTCGAAATTCGTTGATGGGAATTCGATGTTTCCACGATGTTAATACCAATTATTGTGTACAATTCAGCTGCAAACACTTAGTTGTTGCACGCGGGCTTACTTGTATAGATTTATATAAATATATAAGTTTATATAAGTATAAGAAAACACATGAAATTTATTTAATAAATCTCGAATATGAGTTTGGTGTATGAAATATCTTTTCATCTAATCGATTTTTGTACTCCAGATTCCAGTTAAGGGGCCCGATTTGCTGTTTTTGTTAGAACTGCTGCGAAATAACTATTTATTGTTGTCCGTGAAATTTGCATAAAACACTTTCGAACACACCTTGGACATTTCAATTCCAGTCCATAAAAGCTAAACTCTTTTTATCGATATTCATCTGAAACTTTTTATATATTTGTGTATTAAATAGAATTTCTCAAATTAATAGTTTTAACTTAACTATCAAGCTTCCTATTGATGTTAATATAAGGCTGGATACTTTTCTTAGCTAAATATTAGTCCTAGTAGAAAGAAATCAATAATTTTTCCATATATTCTTCTGTATCTCGTGATCGGCTTACGCTTCAACAACAACAAGTTGGCAAGAATTTATCGAACAAATGGTGTATATTTGACTTAAATCGGTCATTCTAACTGTACTAAATAAAACTTTCAATTTAATACAAAAATAATAGATTTTTTTTTATTAAACCTTATATTAATATATAATTATTATTATTTAATTATTCAATATGGCTTACTTAATATAGCCTTTCAAGTATTTTTAAATTGTAGAAATTAAAAAAAAAATCTTTTAAGGTGATTATGCCTGTCTGGGTTCAAAAAGTAAAAAATTTAACCTTTCCGTTACAAGCCACCATTTGGTTCACAAATATAAAATGTGAATATTATATTTTATAAAATTTTTTTTTTCAATTTC
Organism: Bactrocera minax; assembly: GCA_021498325.1. NCBI lineage: Eukaryota > Metazoa > Arthropoda > Insecta > Diptera > Tephritidae > Bactrocera > Bactrocera minax. Next base: position 9,265,705 of record JAKEEE010000001.1, read on the forward strand.
AATTTTATACATTTTTAATAAAAGCCGAAAGTGAGAAATTCGATTCCTTTTTCCTTACTCACAGAATAGGCACATTTAAAATACTCCAAAACAAATTGTTCTTGATTGAACGAGCTAATATAAAAAGCATAAAATCGATATCTTGTTCCTAATTGATTCTAAAACTACTAAAACTTGAATTGAGGTGAAGACCTTCTCCGTTTGAATTCTTCATTGCAAAGAAGTACACTGCCTTTTTTCTGCCACCGCGTAAAAGTTCATAAAACATATACATATATATATTATATAAAACACATATATATTTTTTAAACTCCTCAGTTGGGCCACCAAATCCAATTGGTATATCGTATATGTGTCCATATATGCATGTTCAGTGGCTAAAAGCGTTGTCTTCTTCAACGTAGTAATTTTTTTCGGCCAGAAGTCCACTCGATGGTTTGACATCACCTGCGTAGGGACGATCCCCATTAGGAACACCCTGTTTTACAAAGTTATAATTTTGCTTCGGCAAATTTATTTGATCCAACGGTCTTCCTCGTGACTGTAACCCATAAAAGCGAAATCTATATCTTAAAGACATATCATGTATTAATTTATTGTTAATTTATCACCTGATTTTAAATTTGTACAATTTATATATTAATGTTCGGAAGACTTGAATATTCGAAAAAAAAATCGAGAAAGCTGTTTCGAAAAATATTGTAAATTATGAAACGAATTGATTTCGTTATGTCTATCCGTCCGGCCGTATATTTATCTGTTTGCTGAAACTCGGCATACACTTGAAACTTGTAAATGACAAGGTTGTTTCGTAAATGGTCCGGATATGTGGTTTTGAAACAATTGAATCTGGTATACCACTTAGCAGTCAAGTCGAAAACTACATCGAAATTTATTGAAGAATATATGCTTTATTGTGAAAAACCTTCTTCCTCGAATGGTATAATTCAAAGCTTCTTAAGTAGAGATAATTATCCAAGGCATAAAGCGTAAACGAGAAACTTTCTAAGTGAGTCTGACATATCAGAATTATTTTTCATGTCAAGTCGAAAACTACATCGAAATTTATTGAATAATATATGCTTTATTGTGAAAAACCTTCTTCCTCGAATGGTATAATTCAAAGCTTCTTAAGTAGAGATAATTATCCAAGGCATAAAGCGTAAACGAGAAACTTTCTAAGTGAGTCTGACATATCAGAATTATTTTTCATGTCATTCATGTCATACCATTTTAAATTCCACTAGCTTCTTCCACTTCACAATAGATATATGGATATATGTATAGATCGGAATAAAACTTAGCTTAATAGTAACTCTCATGTGTGGCAACTCTCATCTAAAAATGTTAGAAATCAGATTATACCCTTTCAAGCGCCCAGATGTCGAACACGAGGCGTGTTCAAAAAATAACGAGAATTTTAATTTTTTGAAAAAAAAAAAAAATTTATTCATTCTTCTACATTAATGTCGTCGCCTTCAAAATAGTCATGCATAGGGACCTCAGAGACCATCTCTGACTTTATATCGAAAATAACGGCAAAGTGGTGAGTTTGTGACATATCTTAGTGAAAGGACTTAGGATTAGAAGGACATTTTTTGTAATCTAATCTAACAATGTGAGCTTCTGTTTAAGTTATAGTAATAGTTAAAATCAGTGCAGTACTTCCCCTAGCCCTCATTTCAAGTTCCCTAATTTTCATTTTAACAGTCTTTGAATTTTCTGCAAGTGTGGAGCACCTATTTTTATTTGTAATTAATAAATATTCACAATTTTAAGAACCCGTTTACGCTTTTCATTATATTTAAACCCACATATCTACATACAGATGACTCATGTCATCAACTCACCATTGTGTGCAGCTTGTACCGTAAGCTTTTTAAAATGCAAAAGTGTCGAAACTAATTTCGATTGTGTGACGTAACAAATGAATTGACAAATTTAAAGAAAATCGCACACATACACACACACACACACACACATACACATAGCCACACTAACCAACTGAGCTTGCTATACATGCAGCATATGTATGTGTATGTGTGTGTGCATTTGTGTAGCAGGTTAAAGAGCAAAGTGTCAACGTGTCGTACATGACAATTTGTCGCAAATGTTACACGAAAAATACATGCAGCCGATATGCCGTTACATATTCACAAAATTACACACACCCACCCACCCACATACATATGTGCATGTGTATATGTGTGGATAGATATATTCTCAAAGTTGTTGTTTGTGTATATGAAGTAGCAACAATATCTTTGAGTCGCGCAGCAGACAAGCGACTTTTACTTAAAAACGCGTTCAAGGCGTGTGTTGACTGCCGTGTTGCCGTGTTGCCGTCACGTGTGGCAAGTGGTGAAAAGAAAGGATTGAGACGCACACCGGTGGCTGCCTTACGTATATTTGTATACATTTGTGAATTTTCGACATAAATATACACACTTACATATGTACATACATATGCAAGCATTTTGGCAGCCCAGCTACAATGTTGCACAATGTGTAGCAAGCGCGCAAGTCAGTCAATTGTATACCAATGAGGGGGTGGGTCTTCTTGCCTTTAGCAAAAGTGTTAAAAGCAAGTCAATTCTAACTTGCGACAACAATAATAACAAACCCTTTCACTTTCGCACTCCGCACTCCGCTTGTGGCATCTTCACACCGTAGATAGCGCGTATATGCCACAACATGTGTACCGTTGCGAGTGTGCCACTTTAAACAGCCATGGAAAGGGGTATGTAAAGTGTTAAATGAAATGTTTTTAAATTACCAACAACAATGCGTATGTATGTAGGTGTGGAAAATTCTTTGTTGTAAACAGTTGACGTTGCGTGGCATAACGAATTGAACACAGGCAATGTGTTGCCGGGGCCATTGAAAGGGTTTAAATGTCTTTATTAGTGCCGCACATTTGTCTACAACGGTAATAAATTTATATAGAAAAGTAAGTTTTAAGTTTTGTACGTGCTATCAAAGTTTGCAACAACGTAACAATGTAATAATGCAGTTAAGAAAGAGAAAAACGAAACAAAAAGAAAAAGAAAAAAAAAAAAACGAAGCGAGAGGTAACAAGCATCAAATCGAATTTGCGCCAAATCCCAGCTCACCGAGTCGTCCATGTCGCCGAGTGCATAAATCTTTCTAATTGACTTTTGTCTGTGTTTTTAGGCGCAACAGCGCACAAACATCTTCACACATACGCACATAAACAAGGGTGGTCCGATAATGACTTAGCGCCACTATCGCTAGTGGAATTTGCCATCGTGTAGCCGAATCGGCCTCGTAGTTTCGCTTTGACCGCATCTGGAAACGGGCAGATTTTAGAAAAATGGATAAGAGCAATATCGGTCGGTGATCGGATTAATTGGATTGATTTTGGAAGGGAATTCGGGCAGTGAAAGCAAAGAACGCTTAGATGCTGCATACAGTGACGCTTCTCTCTCAATGGCGAGTGTCAAATATACACACCAGAGACCAAGAAACAGTCGAAACAGTGGATTTGACACCGCGAACCTCTTCCGAAGAAGACGAAGAATGTCCGGAACCGATTGGAAAGGGGCTGTGTACCGTTTTCTGTGTTTCAAAATGTGTGATCTGCAGGAAGGTAAAACGGTCATAGAGCTCTACTAAGCTGAATTATTGGACTCATTCGACGCCGAATTGTATATGAAATGTTTACGGAGTGGTGAAAGAGGTTGGAGCATCGCTGGGTCTAGTGTATCGAGCTAAAAAGAGACTGTGCTGAGAAATAAATTGCAATTTTTCCAAAATTTTAGTCTTTCTTTTGTTGGCTCCGATTTATTGGACCAACCTCGTCTGTGTGTGTACAGCTGCGGCCAGCTGACGGGCAGTGTGTCTCTAGTCTCGTTGTACACTTGCATAATCGCATTAAAATTGCTTTTTCTGCGCCAAATTGGCAAGTGTAGCGCCAAAGTGTTCGCCAGCACGTCATTAACCAAACATATGTATGTATGTATGTATGTATGTCTGTATGTATTGCAGCTACAATAACACGCGCACGTCGAAAAGACGATGACAAAGTGAGTTTGCGGTGCCGAAGAATAGCGCCCAAAACAAATCCTCTTGGACGCTACACAAACTCCTGTCAAGGGTCGGCGCAAAATTGGCCGCGCATATGGCTTAGCAAAAGCAACAACAACAATGGCAGTCAGGCGCTGCGATATTGGAGCATGTCATTCGGAACGTTTGTAAATTAATTAACAGGCCAAACAAAAATCGGCTAAAGCTGAGCGGTGCGGAAATTGCGGTGTTGCTTGCTATCAGCGCTTTGCCATAATCTACACTGTGCGAAAAAGAGTTGAAGTTTTTGTTTAGTATAAAATATATATTTTAATACAATCTTTTGGTTATATTGCATTGGTTTGTGGTGCTAAACCAACTTTCAGGAATAGTTTTTGGAAGTACAGGGTGGGTCAGAAAATGTTTTGTTTTTCTAAAGATGACAATAGAAAAGCTATAAGAACAAATTTTTATACTCTCGCAACATGTTGCTACAGAGTTTATTAGTTTTGTTCACCTAACGGTTGTTTGTAACATCTAGAACTAATCGAGTTAGATATAGACATATATAAATATATATATATAAATGATCAGGATGAAAAGACGAGTTAAAATCCGAGTGACTGTCCGCCCGTCTGTCCGTCAGTCCGTGCAAGCGATAACTTGAGTAAGAATTAAGATATTTTGATGAAACTTAGTACACTTGTTCTCTGTAATTGGACATCTGCTACGCCCACAAAATTCTATTAATCGAAAACTGATAAAGTGGAATAACCAAGCAGCAAATTAAGACATAAACGTGTTATTTGGTATAGAGGATCCTAGTAGGGCGGGAATCTGTGGGCAAAAATCTTTGTAAAAGTGGACAAGGCCCCGGCCCCCAATAGGTTTAATATATATATATCTCGGAAACCGTTAAAGATATTTGAATCAAACTTGCTCCGAGTAAGTTTTTGTCTAGGATTACTAGAAAAATGAGTGAATGAATTATACTGAGAAAATGAGTGAAATCGGATAAAAACCACGCCTACTTCTCATATAACACAATTTTAAGTTTCATCTGATTATTTCACTTTAAAGTACAAAAATCGAGCAGCAATTAAGATATTCGAATAAAGCTTTTCACGAATAGTACGTTCAAGATATGCCATCTCATGCGAAAAAAAGGTCGAAATCGGATTATAACTTTTCAAGTCACCAGATACCCAATATAAGGACCTCAGTGCCTCTATCTGACTTTCTACCGAAAATATCGGGAAATCTGTAAGATATTGTAATGAAATCGGAGAATTATCTTTCCATGATAATAGTGTACCTTGTTATCAAAAATTGTGAATATAGGTTAAATACTACCCCTAGCCACCATATACGTAATATACGGATTTCCAAGCTTCTATACCATATATAACGGTCAATATATGAGTTATCTCTTTGAAATTCAGAGAACGCCTCTTTCTGATAGCAGTGTGACCACGTGCTTAAAATGGATAAAATAGGGTAAGCATTTCCTCTAGACCCTATGTACGTAATAAGGATTCTCAACCTCTGGGTGGACTTTATACCATATTTTCGGTCAATATGTAAGAAATTTTGGTAAAATTAGTGGACGTGTAATATCGGATATACCATAGTTTACTCTCGAAAATGTGTGAAATCGGGCTACGAATTATCACAGCTCCCATATACTACATATAATGATTTTCGTTATTCTAGCAGACTTTATAGACTAGACCGAATATTTCGGTCACTGTGTGAGTTAACTTCACAAAATTGGATGAAAACATGTGCCCTAATATATTTGAATAATGAAAAGAGTTAATATGATCAGTGCAGATCTTCCTCTACCCTAAAAATGCCCGATATAAGAATTCCCGACATTCCATCCGACTTTAAACCATTTATGTTGGTCAATATGTGTGATATTTTAAAGAAATTAAGTGAATATGTTTTTTTAAATACAATGTGATTTCGCGCTAAATATGAAAGAAATCGGTTCAGATTATGGTCTAAATCGCTTATTCCTAATATAATAATTTCCTATTCTCTGGTTGACATTTTCCTCTTATACCTAATACATTTATTAAACCACTTTGGTTGACTAGGACCACTAGGACCACTAGGTCCACTACGATCCTTGCACATTGCGAGAGTATAAAATATTCGGTTACACCCGAACTTACTTGTTTACCCTTTCTTACTTGTTTTTACCTTGTTTCACCTAAAAATATCAGAAACTGCACCCATTGAGTGATTTGTTGCGTCATCTTGCTGAAACCACATTATTTGAGTAAAACCATTAAACTTCTAAAGAGCTATAGAAGTGATAGACCCTATATTAAACTGATGTCTAATCGATATATAAGAATAGCCATATAGATTTGTAGTTAAAATATTTTGGAATAGACTAAATTCTTCAGCTTCCTTCAGGATCTTGGAATACATTTGTCGGCTGCATACTGAGAGTATCCTTGTTTTAGATTTCGAAAAACGGGTTTCCGGAGTTTTCAAAGTCGAAAATCTATATTTGAATTATTTGAGTTTGCAGAGTTCAATTAATTGTCGTTGTTGTAACATAATTTTGAATTCTGGAATTCAATGCTACCGAGTTGACAGTTCTTGGCAGGATAAAAATCTGGGTGCCTTCTCCGCTATACAAACCTACATAGAGAGAAACTTATATATAGACAAGCGAAATCAATTCGTCTCTTAGTCATTAAGACTTCTGATATATATAAAACTCTAAATCTGACCCGATTCTTTTATCGTATTTTGTTAAAAAATCCGTTAGGCTAACATCTCTATTATTATATGTGTTATTTATTCAAGGTCAAAAAACAGTGAACGCCAAATAAGTACTCAGTTAGTCAGAATCACCTAAATGTCTCGCTTGAACTGCACGAAATATTAAGATTTGGTAAAAATAATTTTTTTAGTTACACAAATTTTTTTTTTTTAACAAAATCAAAAAGCAACTTCTCGGTAGAAACTTCTGCATAAAAGAAGTGCTCGGTTTGATCCATACTTCGACACTTCGCATTTCTTGCTACAAATTGAATGCCATGTTCACTTGCGCCAATTTTTTGACGTGTAAATCAATTTCTTCTTTTGCGGAATTCACATTTTGCTTAAGGACATCTTTCTCCATTGGCCGCACCGAGATGTTGACCGGAAATCGAAAACATTAGCCGACAACGAGCTTATCAATTCATCTTCCGCACGCCCCGCCGCGTGCATTTCCCACCCAACTCATTCAATAATGCAGCATGAATTTCAATTACTAACTACGTTTTTGTTGTTGTTATTTTCTGTTAGCCTCACTGCTTTGGCTTGAGCGGCGGTTATCTAGCGTCAAATCTCTTTGTTGTCGCTCCGCTTGTATCACAACATGTTGGACATTTTGCAGCCTCAGCGCTTCGATAGAGCAACATCGCCATATTTCAATGTTTCAATACTTCAATGCCACAATGGTTGCGAGTCGAAGGTTGCGATGCTGCTGCCGATGCCGCACTAATTAAATGCAGCAAATAATACATAAATGTCAGGCATTTGAACAAAGCGCTCGCTATTGTTGTTGCTGCTGTTGTTGTTGTTGTTGTTGTTCATTGCCGCTTACTTATTAATAGTTTGCCATTTATTAAAATTTCAATTATCCTGCATATCCTGACGCAGCGGCAGCGGCGGCGAGTGGCAAGTGTTGAGTGTTTTGTGGCAGCCACAAAACGGCCGTGCGGAAGTTACGCAACAATGCCAATGCACCATACATCAGATCGCCAGCATACTCGTGTACTTACCCCGCCTCCTTGCCACAGCGTACAGCGCCCACCGACCAACACTGTGCACCCACAAGACCCTCTTTGTTGTGACAATAATAGAAATAATAATAATAATAATAATAATAATAAGAGATATGGCGCGATATGAATGCTGAATAGCTTGAATGGCTGCGGAAAACTAATCAGTTGACCGACGGCGACTTTGGCGACAGAACGCCGCACTGCGTTGCACACAAGGGACCACACTGGCCTAAGCATTTGACAGTCGGCCGCGCGGAGAGCGGGGCACTGAAGTCGGCTGACTGCGCTCATTATTGGCGGATATTGCAAATCTTCGCAGGAAACTGAAACAAAATAAATTAATCTGAAATGCAAAAACAAAGCAAACAAATAAATAAATAAATAACATTTACCGTTGCCGGTCGACTGTCCCCAATGGCGGCTGGTGTGGCCGATGAGGCAGGCGCAAGTGCGTGTGTGCGGGCAAATGTTGAGTGCTCAGTGGTGAGGATGTGCGCTGTGCGGTGTGCGGTGTGCGGTGGCAAGTGCGGATGGCACTTAATGCGCGTAATTATTTTTCTGTTTGCTCAATTGTGACACATTGTGACACAATGTTTACATAAATATCAACTATTTGCTTGACGCGCTCAAATGATGTAAATAATTGTATCGTGCGGCTGTGAGAGAAGAGCTAAAGTTTATAACATTATTGATACATATCAGTAATCGGGTGAAACAGTTGTAGACCTTTATAAGTATGTATATTCCTTGAAAAGTATATTTGGGATAATAAGAAATAGGGGACTGAATTTAGAGTTTCCATAAAGCAAGTACGCTGAGCTTAAATCTGAGCTACATTCAAAAATCGAACACGACACCAGATTGATGAAAAATAATTTAATCTAATTTCAAAACTTGTTTTTTGCGGAAAATCAACAAAAATTATGAAAAATATTGGGTCCATAACTATATACATGCATTTTTTTTTTATTTAAATGTTTATTTAAGAAAAACACGGTCTTGCAACATGAGGCCGAGCGTTGTCATGATGGAAAAATATTGCCTCGTGTCTAGTCGCAAATTTCGAGCGATTTCGCTCCCTTCAATTTGATGAGTTGTAGTCGGCAGCGTTCCCCGTTAACGGTTTCCCCTTGGTGTAGAAGCTCATATTACAGCACGCCCTTCTGATCCCAACAAATACACGAAATACAGAGCATTATCTTGACGTCATGGATATTCAGCTTTGCCGTCGATTTGGCGGGTTGGCGGGTCAGGTTTCACATAAGTTCTTTTGCATTTAGGTTTGTCTTAGTGGATCCATTTTTCATCACCAGTAATAAACCGAAGAACAACGACTTCGTTTCATTTCTGACATACAAAAACGTCTCTCAACATCTCTTGGATTCAATTCATATGGCGCCCAATTTCCTTACTTTTGAATGTATCCGGCTGCTTTTAAAAGTTTTGAAATAGCTGCTTGGCTGACTCCTGCTGCGAAGATTCTGCGAGCTCGTCTTGTGTCTTCTTGTATTTGGCAACAATCTTCATCGAGGAATGCTTCCAGTTCTTCATCTTCAAACTTCTTTTACTCTTTAGCCGCCCTCCGCCCAGCAATTTCTTCGTCTTCCCCAAAGTCTTCCGTGGCCAAAATCGCCACTTTCAAATCGTGCAAACCACCAACCACTTTTAGCACGTTCGCTGAGCTAGAACATGTTCACCGAAAACTATCGCCAAAATGTGCTGACTTTCGGCTGATGACCGAGGTTTTCTTCTTATTAAAGTAATGAAGTAACATATTTGAGTGAAAAAACATTATTGTTGTTTAAACTTCAAAGAATTTGTGATACATCATCTACTGTTTGATGACTACTTAATACTTAATATAAGGCTAGATAATATAATATACCATACAGATTTTTACCATAAATTGATATGTTCTATGTGTTTATCTAAATATTTAGGATACCACACAGGTTTCCAAAAATAGGTGTGCAAATTAACCAAACGCACAACAGCATTTTTCAAAACTACAAAAAATAAGTGATAAGCGAAAATTGGGTCAGAAATAAAAGTCGGTGTAATCGGCTCAAATTTTTATCATATTTTTTTATCATATCGTACGTACCCATAAAAAGAGGTAAAAACGGTCGATATCTTTTATGATGAGTATACCGATTTTTTTTCCTGCGAAGATATATAGCAAAGAACTAAGTAGTCCGATAGACTCATTCCTCAAATTAATTATTTAGGTAAACCAGGTAGGTCTAGAAATAGTTAATACTACTTTTTATTTCATCAGTGTTTAAAATATTTAAATGTCTGTTCTACACAAACTCAAAATAACCTTACTTCTTTATAATAAATTTAATTCACCATTCTCCATATGCCTAATTTTTGAGAGGGTATGCAAATTGTTGAATTTTTCTTGATAGTGAAATTGTTTATGTCAATATATATATATAATATATATAATATATATATATATATATATATATATGTATTTATATTATTAGGCAAGTAAAGAATACTCTCTTTTTCTCACCTTATTTGTCTTCCTGAGATCTTCTTTACTGAATTGAATTACAACTGAAGGAACCTAAGTAATAATTTGCTTTATATATGGGGAGGAAGGAAAGCTATTCCGATTTCAAAAATTTTTGAAGAGTTGCCCACAGGAGTTATATAACCATTAAGTTGATCAAATTGAAAGAGTTTAAATTAAATTTCTTTTAAATTGGTCAAGCAGTTCTCTAGGTGTGAAATTTTACTCAAAAATGGACGGACCATAATTCAATTTATAAAATATTACTTAATCGATATTTCAAGTGTTCAATATCCTGGTTTAGTGCGTCCAGGATGAGATCTTAAATTATTATTGTCAATCATCTCTGATAGTAATGGGAAAAGCTGGTTTCCAACCCAGGAGCAGTTTTACAAACTTTTATTTAAATCTAATTTCAAACACTTTATGAAAGAATATATATTGTATGTAACCAGAAACAAAGAAACAATAATTGAACATGACAATGTTCGAAAAATATTGGGCTTTCTAAATTTATTGAGGTCTATAAATCTGAGTCTGATCGGCCCCAACAAATTTTCTCCCAACACTTCATGCTTCGGAATGGCGTTTAATCAGTTGGGATCGGATTAATATTGATTATTATTGGAAATATTTATGAGAATACTCAATCATATTTTATAATAAGAACTATTCCAGCGTTAAGCCCAATATTTCATTGTCGAACCCGACCCATAGGGATAGCTAAACTTGCGCTGAGCACATTAAGTTAAAAAAAAGTTGAATTGAAATCAGCAATTTTCATTGCTATAGCAGACTTTTCAAAGAGATAGGAATTATGTACTCTAAACCTATATGGCTAAATACCGTTATGTAGTAAACAAGCGTTGATATAGCCAATTAGGCTTTTAATTTCCAAACTGCAAGAACTTACATATATACATACATACGTAAATAATACAGTGTTTAATATATTTATCAAGTTTTGTCGAGAATGGTCGAATGGTCGAATGGTCGAACGGTTTAGTGTTATAAATGTTTTCTTCTGCAATTGGCTATCGCTTTGTCGGTTAATCGTACGAAGCGCTATCTAGTCGGCAGCATTCCCCAAAACCATTATTGGAATATTTTGTTTTGCTAAACAACAGCAATTTGGTTTGGAAAACCGACTATCTTGTCATCTAGCTGACCTCAGATGTCGGCCGTGTATATGTCTGCGCTGCAAAATATAATCTTTTCTGCAATATTAAATTTTCCACTAAACATTTAATTCCCATTTAAGCGAAAATTAAATCTTCGCTCTGGTATATATTTTCAAAAATCGATTCGATTTCGCCCGCACGCCCATTCAGCACGATGAATGTCAAAAAAGCCATTACAGTTGCGTGTAAAATGCGCTGTCGTTGACTCTTCTGCAGCTCTGACTGCCTGTCTACGCGCCGCCATCGACGTCAAAATAACAACAACTGTGACCTTAAAACTCTTAAATTCTTAAATACAATTCAATTGCACACGGATTTGTGAATTTCATCAAAGATTTCTCAGTCGATATTTCGTTTTGTGGGTACATATATATAAATATATATCTTCATTTTTTTTTCTATTCCATTGACCGACGAGACGACAGCTAAGTGCAAAATGGATGTAGCACACTTTGAGCGCCACTGTGGCGTAAATTTCCCCACAAAAATAAATAAAAACCAAATCAGAGCAGTATAGTACGAAACGGTACAGAAAAACAACAACAACAATGTGGTGCGCTTTGCGAGCAGCGATTGTGTGCAGGGGAAATCGTACCGGTTGGTGGAGGAGACTCTTTTATTTGTGGCTGGCGTATGCTAGTTGTAGTTGTTGTTGCTTACTCTTTGACTGGTTTCATAGTGAAAGCCACGCCTGCGATGGAGCAAACATTTGAAAAGCAGCGCGCAGCCACAGCAAGAGGGCTCATAAACTATTTGTTGCTGTATACATAACTGTATATACATGTGTGCGTGTGTTTGTGTGTGTTTTTGAGCTCATTTGTTTAGCATTCGTGAAAATAAAAGTCGCATAGTGCTTGCAGAGAGCGCGCGCATAGGCGTGAGGGTAGCGAGAGAGCGTTACCATTTTTCCTGCACTTTATTTGCTTTCATGAGTCGAGCGCGAAGCAAAACAACAATAACAACACACATTTGTTGACTGGCAGCGAAAGCGTTTGTGTTGGTTGTGTAAGGGGAGGCCTGCTCTCTTTTGTGCATGTTGCTGAGCGCGCTCTGCTTACGCTGCAGAAAGTCACAAAAAGTCACAAAAAGTCGCAAAAAGATAAATTGAAAAGGCTTTGTGTTTGTGTTTGTGTTTGTTTTTGTTGTTTTTATTTTTTTGAACACTTTTTCATCTTATTCGCTTTTGGTGTCATCGTGCACATGCGCATAGCAATCGCTGCTACTATACTGCTGCTGCTGCCTCTTCTTCTTCTTCTTCTTCTTCTTCTTCTAGTGTTTGAATTGTTTCTTTTTGTACGGTATATTGCAAGAAATTCGCTGCGCCGCTCTCGGTGCAAGCGCAAAATAATGGAGCACGAGTCGTCACACCGCCGGGAGGCTCCGCCCATGACGCCGTTGCATTGGTGCGCTGTGCACGTCCCTGGCACACGGCTACTCCGCGCGGATTTCTTTCATTTCTTAGTTTCAACTTATTTATTTCTGCCGTTTTGCCGTTTTTTTCGGCTTGTGGCTGCCTGTTTGTTGTTGTTGTTTGCGCCAGTAAATGCAATAAAATTCAAAAGGTGTTTATTATTTATTACATGTTGGTGATTTTCTTCTGCATTACAACGCTACAGTCAGTGGTGGTTAACGTTGTAGTTGCGTGTATATGTGTGTGGGTATGTGTGTGTATGAGTGTATGCATGTAGTCCGCATTGCATTTCAGCGTATGCCAGCCATTAAATTTTTCTCCTTGTCCCGCTTGCGTCAGCGTTTTGTTATCTGCTACTGCTATTGCTGTTGCTACTATAGTTGTTGTTCTTATTGTTGTTGCACTAGTTGTTATACAGCAGTAGTACATGCTCGCTTCACCGCTGGGTGGCATGGTAGCACCCGGAATGCTGTGTTTCTGTGTGGCAACGCGGTTTCGTGGCTCTTAAAGGATTTCTCAACTTCTTTTGCCTGGCTATTTTGGTTTCGTTCCTTCAAACCTTCCGCACATTTTTTTTTATGCGTTCACTACTCGCAAAATTTCCGCCGCTTTGCCGCGCGTACTCGCATCCTTTTTTGCTCCCTTTTAATCAAACTTTATTTTGTTTGCGACATCGTGCGAAATGCAGGAAATTGAAAGTCATTTCGCTATTTACATTTTTATCTCTTCTACATTCTGTCGCAGCGTTATTTTTATGTTTTGCGTGCGCCAAGTGCTTCTCTTGCTGGTGTAGTTATATATAAAAAAATTTTTTTTTACTTTGTTGTTGTAAGCGTATATTTTCATTGCGTTTCCTGCACTTTTACGCAGCTTATTTTCGTGGCTTATTTTTCGTTTTCATAGTTGGTCGCCACGGTGCGCGGGAATTATTTTGCTTTAAATGCTGAGCATTAAATTTTTATACGCACCTGTCATTGTTGGAATTGCATGCTGTTTCATGTTCGTAGACTTCGGGGAAAAGTTAGAATATTCGTTGGTACATGTATATTAGTCTAACCAATTTAGTCATTAGAATTTTTATATAATGCATAGATAAGTCATGTAATAAGTCATGAATAAGTCAGTAATGTTTGCAAAAAAAATCCTTACATTCTCATTCAATTAAAATTGCATATCGTAAAAAAAGAGGGAGTTGCTCCGCATAGCTGTCTGTAGAATTACTTGTAATTTTTCAGCTCCAAATTCCTTATTTTTGAAATCAAAATTGTCAAAAATATACAAAAACAAAATTTAAATCTGGTTCATTCAAAAAATTCAAAATTCAATTGGCTTGATAAAATACAATAGCTATATTTTATTTGTGACCACTTACATACGAGGATATACTCCAAAATAAAGTTTTCTTGATTTTTTGCTGATTTCATCTATATTATTCAACATATTTCTCTATCTATAATCGCTAGTACACTATGTATATTGAGGCGATGGATGCAAAAGTGTTGGGCTATCTAAGCATTGTTCTCGTTTTATGTGTAATTTCTTGGGTTAAGTGGAAGACACCTTTTGAGGGTTTAAAACCGTGTTGTGTTCAAAAAATATCGGGAATGTTCTTCGACTTTAATGACAAAGTGCAACATGAATTCTGGCCTCAAGGACAAACAGTCAATAAAGAGTCCTACCTACAAGCTCAACGTCATTTGCGTGAAGCAATCCGAAAACAACGCCTGGATTTGGAGAAAACCCATTGTAAAAATTGTAAAAAATCAAGTGCACCTGCTCACACTTCGTTGCTTCTTCGTGAATTCTGTGCCAAAAACAATACTGTAATTATGCACCTATTTCGAAAAATAAGGATAACCTTAAAGGGCCGTCGTTTTACAAGTATAGATGACATTAAAGGCGATTCGCTGAAAGCGCTAGAGACTATCCCAAAAATTGAGTTTGAGAAGTGTTTCGATGATTGGAAGAAACGTTGGCATAAGTGCATAGCATATCGAATGGAGACTATTTTGAAGGCGACAACGTCAATGTAGACGAATGAATAAATTTTTTTTTCCAAAAAACGAAAATTCCCGTTATTCTTTGAACAAACCACGTACGCCTCCTGGCTCTAATAAATTAGATGTCTAATTAAAAGATACTTACGGAAGTAAGTAAGACATAAGACAAATCCCTTGTGTGTATTTTAAAAGTATTAAAAAAGAATATATACATACCTAAATTATATAACCCAATCTTTTTTCGATGAGTAAACGTCGTAAGCCTTAATTCAACTAATAATATTTTTTCCCCTTCACTTTTAACAAGTGAAAAATTAATTAAGACTTTATTTAATTGCAGCAAGTTAAATTTTTAAACAAAAATATTTTTCTGACTCAGATACTGATCGATTCTGACTGATTGAGGCACTAAGAATACATACATTACTACACATAATTTAATTACAACCGAGATCTATGCCAACATCTGTACATTTTTTCAGTTAGCTTAAATTTTTTAAGATTTAATTAAATTTATTGAAAACAAGCCAATTCTTATCTTCATATATTTTTCTCTCCATACAGATTTAATTGTCAATTTTCATATACTAACTTGACTTGTCTTTCAGTATTTTTTAAATTTTATATGGAAGATATAAAGTAATACGAAAATAAACTATATTATGAATAAATAGTACAAATATTTTCTTTTGTGTTGAAAACATGTTTAAAGAAGTTTCAACGTCTCAGACACAAACTAGCGGAACTTAATCTATATTTGAAAATTTAATAGGAAGCAAAATGCTTCACTTTTTATTAAAATACTTTCAAAATCACTCTCTTTCAAAAATTGTGTTTCCCATTCTTAAGCCAATACGGAAACTCCCTATAACTTGCACTTCTGTTTAACAAGTAATCAGTTAGAGACAATTTTTCCTAGGTGTATGGAAACGGTTTGTTATGGAAACATTTCAATTTTTGACTTACCAAATTTTTTTTTTCTTTTATCAAATAAAAAATCAAAAATTAGGAACTGAACTGAATATTTAGAAATATTTAGTTTGATATAAATAATATAATAATATTTTTTTTTGTAAATAAATAATGCAATAATTTAGCACATAGCTACTTTCAATTGCATTTTACTATATCTACACACTGTGCCACATGCCACAAAGCAATTTTTTGCCGCCATTGCAGCAGCGCCGCAAGATTACTGTTACTTTTCGTTTTTTATTTAACCATGTTTTTGCAGAAGCACACATTTTTGTTGCTACTGTGGTGGCACAGAGTTGTAATGTTTTATTTCTGTTCTTGTTGTTGTTATTATACATGTAGTTCATCTACTTATTTACATTCGGACATTTGTACATTATGTACTTACAAAACTCCTCCAATCTCGTTTGTCGCTGCCAACAACAACAAAATTGCATTGCTCCTCCAACTCTTTCCACCGGAAATGCAACCTCACCTGCACACCGCCCACCGCACATCAATTGCCGGTCCAGTCGTTTCAACTCGTTTCGCTGCCGCATCTGTGACCGATGTTGTTGCAGTTACGCGAACTTTGCTACTATTGTTATTGCTGTTGTTGGCTTGTCTTTAATGTTGCTGTAGTGTTTTTATTCGATGATTGTTCTGTTTTTAGTTGTTATTTTGGATTATATATAAAATACATACATACGAGTATATGTGTATGGGAATTTTTTTTTTTTTTTCGGTTATCTTGTAATATTCTTATTGTTATTGTAATTGTTATTGTAGTACTGCTGCACAGAATCAGAGTGGAAACTGATTCTGGTATTTTTTTTTTTGGATTTGTATGTTCAAATGTAATTGCAAATACGAGTTCTGTTTCTGTTTCGGTTTCTGCTTCAGTTTCTAATTCTTTGACATACATATATGCGCTCACATACAAATAAATACAATTCAATTTTATATATCTGTGACAATATTTTAAATGCGCTTAAGTTAATTCAAGCTAAGATAGATATTTTGGTTACCAGCAAAATTTTTATTATATTCATTAACTTCTTCTTTATCATAACTTGAAGTTTCCTTATCTAGGGTAATATTTAAGTTATCACTTGCAATCAAATCTCGAATAAGTTTAATACCATTTAAAATGTTCCCTTTAACTTCAGTCAACTTAAACTATTTTAACATTATTTGTGATTGTAAAAAAGGTGAAAGGTGAAAGGTGAGAGGTATTATCATTTATATCAACTGTATACATATCTGTTTCTGTTTTAATGGTAAGTGTTCCTTCTGCTTTTGTTAAGAAGAGAGCTGAATTGAATATAAATACATAAAGTTCTTTTCACTGCGAAGTTCTTATGAGCCGAAAGTAGTAGATTTAGATTTAGCTAGTTTAGCTAAATTTAGTTTAGCTAATTGTGTTTTGAGCAAACAACTATTTAAACAAAGGTTTCGTTTTAAACCTGTATAATCCGGCAGTTACTTCGAAGCAAATCCATCTACAGAACTGAATACTCTCCCAACTTTATAATTGAAAATATTTATTTTCTATTTATATTTTTTTATTTATATTCTCAATAACATATATACTCTGTTTGCCGCCACTTTCTTAAGTAGAATTCTGTTTTTGTTCTCATTGTAATTATTTGAAAATTTCACGGAAGATAACATGAAACTGTAAAACTTGAAAGACCTCAGCGAAAAACCGGCGATTCTATATTGAAACACACATATAATTTCGTGTCAGGTAAAAAAAAAACAACAACCAGTATTGATCAAACTCTTTTGTAGCAGGCAAAATGAGAATACAGTAAAATGGAAAAGTGTAAATTTGAATCAATAATAGGGTCTTATACCCTACTCTTTTTAGTTACTATAAAGAGCAATCATTTATCGAGCGTGTCGGTACTAACGATAAATGAAGTATGTTATTAGTTGGCCTCCTAGTACATCTCTTTTGAACGTAATTTTCGTGCTCGGAAAATATCCTGGGTTCTGATTTTCACTCATGAGGAACTTTTTCAACCATATAACTTTGTTTTGTCCTTGATATGAAAGGAATATGATGCGGTGGGTGGTATGTAAGATTTATTTTATGCAACCTGTTCGATTAGTAAAAGATTTTTATTAAAGACTAGTTTTATACTTCGTTAAAAGTTGGACCTTCCGAAATCGTCGTCATTGAAATAAGCATTATTCGAATATTTGTGAGTTATTATCTGGTTCGAGCTCTATTATCTTCGATTCGATAATTGATGGTTATAATTTAAGGTGAAAAAGATGCCACTATTACGAATCAGGAACTGATCGAAAACAGGTTCTATGAGAAGATGAATAGTGTACCGAGGATTCCTACCGAGAAAAAACGAGTACCGAGCAAGTTTTCTTTCAAAATATTTTTAATACTAAAATGATTCCTACAATGCGAAGATTGGTATAGCAATTATAAATATATATAGAAATTAGTTGTGATTAATAGAGGAACCGGTTTTTCTACTTAGCTTAATCCCAGAAATTACCAAAATAAAAATTTTTTTAATTGACAGTTCGTTCAATAACAAGAATTCTCCTTACACTAGTTAATATATAATCCACGTGTTGACCTTCAGTTTGATATATATTATACTCGCGCTGTACTTGAAACCGAGAGCCAAGTGCATTGAAAAACTTTCCGGGTTTAATTGAGCAAGAATATTGACGTGTCTTTTTTTAGAGCGCCTAATTAATCGAGCGATATTACTAACAGTAATAGCCGTCTTCATTTTGCCAGTTGCCAAATTTAATATCTGATCGATTGTGAAAAAATTTACAGGGGAAAGCACCAACACAGTTCTACGGCTAAACTTAATGGTGGAGAGTTTATGGTTACCATTTTTAATTAGTAAAACCGCTGGTAAACTATATAGACAACTATATTTTCTTATACCAATTTGTGCGTTTTACGTCAGTTGTTGGTCCGATTTGTCGAAAACCGCTGAAAAAGGCATAATTTTCAAGTCAAAACTTCGCAACATATACAGTTATGTGGCCTCTGTTCAAGTTGCACATAATTTTTCTACTTTTTCTACAATTAATTTTCATTGAAAATAAAATTCCTGGTAAAATCTAAAATCTAAAATTAATAATCCTAAAAATCTTTGATTCATTGCTTCCGTCAGCACAATTACGGTGTATTTGTTTTCTTGCGAATTTTGTTCAAAACAATTTAGAGCACAATTTTTGACAAAAACTTATGTACCAGATTCATTGGGCAACTGCAGGAGCATAGAAATTGCTTCACCACACAAAATATGGCATGAAAATGTGTGCTTGAACTATTTTTTAGCGCAAAAATGTGCTCCTAAACGAATGAGGGACTGACATGCGGTGGTGACACGGTGTCAACAACCATTTCGGGGTAATTAAACACTTGAGCGCCTTGTTTCCAACCAACACGTAGATATATATACATACATATTATATGTACTAGAATGTGGCACACACAGATGTACATATGTAAATGTGTTCGTAGGCATACACATATGTATATGTTTCTATATATATTTGTTTGTATATTTATATAGCCGTGACAATGAAGAAGTTGGCGATGGCGTTGATGTCAGCGACGGTTGACGCTTGGCGACGGCTGAGCGCCGCTGGCGGTGCTGGTGCTGACGGTGACAATAAAGCGCTGACAGTTGACATGGCGACACAGTTTGCATACGCTATGCACCAGACGCATAGCTTGGCGCGGGCGGCGTGACGCAATACATATGCAGCGTAACGGCGGCAATAAGAAGCTAATAGCGGCACTTGGCGAGCGAGCGACAAAATCGAAGAGTCCGCACCTCTGATTGACTGTCGCCGGGCGTTGCATAGTGGCCACATCAAACGGCCGATCATTACTCATTAAAATTGCTTGCAACAATGATTAATTTAGAGAACTTCAGAGGAGTTCGAAGAAAAAAAAACGAAATTACAAAAAAAGTGTGAGAGGAAGTGAAAATTAAATGCGCACTCAAAACAAAAAGAAAACCTAGAGAAAAAAAAGAAGAAGGAACATTAAAGGAGCACCTCAGCACCTTTCGGCGGTCGAGATGAAGCCGCAAATATATCAAACGCTTTGACAGCGCAGTGCGCCACACTGACGATCAGCCGATGTCAAAGTGGCATGTATGCCGGTGCGTACGTGTTGCAATCTGGCGCGGGTGACAGCGCGTCTATAAGGGGCGCCTTGATTGATATGCGCCCATCCGCTGGGACCCGAAGGCGAACGAGTGCGCAACTTGCGCCTTTATATAATACATATAGAAATACATATGTATATACACAAGTATGTTGAAGTTGCACAAGGAAACAAAACAACTAAAACTATTTAGTATTATTTTTACATTCACCATTGTTGTTGGTGTTGTTGATGTTGTTGCATTTTACACACGCACGCACGATATGCGTGAATACTTATAACAGCGTTAATTTTTTACTTTTCCCATTGCTGACAAGTGGTGTCAAATTGTTGTGGCAAATTAATTGCTGATACATTTGTCAATTGGCATTTGGAAATTATTTCAAATTATTTTGACATTTTCGAAAAGATTTCAAATTATTTCTCAAATTGTTGGCTGTAAATAGGCGTATGGGCAGAGAAGTATACATATATGTACATGATTCTATGTGAAAGTATATATATGGCGTAAATAGAAATAAAAACAAGTAAGAACTTGCTAAATTTAGGCGGAATCCAACTTTAAATATTCTTGCAGTAGTTTTGAATTCTTGTAGATTGTTTTAAGTGATTTTTAAATGCGCAATCAAGATTGGCTCAAACTGGTCGAATAGTTTGGGTGGCATGAAATTCCGCCGGAACTATTATTAAATATTTTAATTGATTTATCATTCATACCACCGAAATTAGTTTTTGACGTGATTTTTGGTGGCGAGTTTGAACTTCTTGTAGTTTTGGTTTATATGGGCGGTGGCAGTGGTTAAAGACAGATATAGTTCGTTTTTTCAATGTGGCCACGAAAACTTTTCGAAGATTGAAAGTTCTCTTCCACCGAATACGAATAACGATGTGCCACATTTGAGGTTTGCCTCTTAATTACAAAGCGGTTTAAGGTGATAGGCAACTTTACAGTCCTTAAAAAAGGTTTTACCTTGAAAATTCATTCTGGGAGTAAGGAGCAAAGAGGAATCGCAGGCCTTTACGGGCGACTCTGTTTCTAGAAACTCGAAACAAAACAGAAAGCGGCTTCTTGGTTTAAATGAGACTCCCTAGTGAGTACGTATACTTTTAACTTTACGTCTATTCTTCGCAAAATGGCATATTTCCAAAAAAAGGTGAAATTTTTCACCGAAAAATTTAGCAGTAAAACTTTTATAAAAAAGTAGCAACAATAAAAAAAATTGTACGTAGTTTACAGGATAACGTTACTGCGAAGGTACAGTTATTTCAACTGCATACGTGTTATAGTCTCAGAGCGCCATCAGCGCCCAATTCGAAAAACATTGTCTAGAGAAAAACGCGTTTAAAGTTTTGAGAATTGAAGCTGACTGACCAGAACGCTTCGACACTACAGCTAATCGGAGAAAAATTTTTTTCAAATTATATTTATTTTCCGATTGCAAACACTTGAAGCATAGGCAAATGTATTTATTTCAATTCGATATTAATTAAATACTTGAGATAAATAATGGTGTTTTACTAAATTCAGCAAATAAAATATTCTATGCACATTTACGAAATGTATTTATTTGATGATTGTAGTAAAATGAATTTCTGTCTACACCCCTGACTGCACACATTTGCACGAAAGACTCGATGGCTCACAAACTCTTCCCCTATCGGTGAAGAACCATTTTATCTATAGAAAAATAAATGTATGCACACCCGCACATCTACTTGTTTCTACTTGGTTGAGGTGTTTATTAGTTTTGGCATCCTGAGCTAGATTCCCAAATTGACCAACAACAAGTTGCTAATAATGACCGAAAATCATAACCGTATATATATATATATATACTGTATACCATATATATATAAACCACTATATTTACATGCAAACAAACGAAATCCGGCTCCTCGTGATCCCTTTCGGCGATGCGAAATTTGTATGCTTAGCAAGTGCCCCGGTTTATGTGGCAAACGGACGTGTTCAATCAAAATATTTTGCTCGGTTTTTGCTCGGCCAATGGGGAGAGGCCATCGCGCGGCCAATTGATGGTATTTTTATGCCGACATTCGCGTGCGTGTATCTAATATAAACAAATCGTTACGAAGTCGGCGGTTAGAGTGGCTAGTTAGTGGCGTAAATGGGGATGGGCGATGTCGTAAAACATATTTTTATGATTTTGATTAAATTTCACTTTTACTTGATTATGTTAGGAAGATGGAAGTTCCTGATTTCACCGGCTTTTCAGCATTTCAGCTATTCAACTGAATATTCGAATATTTTTACATATAGCTATAAGTGTATCTATTTATGTAGACTCTATATATGTAGACGTATATCTATTATGTATAAGTAGAAGTATTCGACAGTGGGAGGACTGCTCTGCTCTCTGGAAATACCAAATTATAAGGTACTTAGCTTCTTAGCGTTTCGAAGTGGTGCCAACTAGAATAGAAAGGAAGCGGTTGGCGTGCTTTTGTGAACTCGGTCATAATCACTTAGGCGTTAATAGCGCTAGATAAGAGAAAGAGAACGTATCTTACTGAAGATAACTAAGAAAGTTATATTTTCCTTTTAGTTCAGATCACTTTAAACTGATTTCTATTAATTAAGTTGTTTTTACAGTTTTCTGAAGGAAAATTTATTTATAACCTGTAATGTTTTCTTTGTACAATTTCGAAAGCTTTCGAGTTAGGAAATTAATTGTATCAAAAATAATATGGCTTTATATTCTAATGGGTGGGGCCGCATGAACACAAATTATCATACGAGACGGCTATAAGATGTCTTTATAACATAAATCTTCAATAAGAGTCATAAAAAATTATATTTCATCGAGAGGGAGAATCGTAGAGAGATCGTTACGGGTTGACTGAGCCTATTGGCTTCTCAATTCAGCAGGAATAAGCTATCGTGTGTCAAGTTCAAAGGAATATCAGGCCTACAATATCATTGTACAACTACCATCAGCCAGGTTAGGTAACCCTATTTATTAGATTAGATTCCCGCTAGCTCTTTCCAAAGCCGAAGAAATCGAAGGGTGTTAAGAAATCGGGACTCAAAACAATCCCGAAGTATAGTTAGAGGTTTTTATACGAATAGTTCAGAATTACTTACAAAAGGAAAGAAGTCGTGCGCCGTCCTTTATGTTCTTGGTGAAACTTTTTTTGTGTGAATATTTTATTCTAATGAAAACCCAGCTCAGAGAGCAACAACGCTCCATTTTTTTGGTGCTACATGGAAAAGTCAGACTGTTTGTGGCTATGAGAATCGTGGTTAGAGTTAACTTAGATCTTGTGTGAAAAAATCGAAGTTGTGTTCGAGCCACTTTAACATGTTCCCACAGAGGGTGGTCGTCCATTCAAAAACAGCTGTGACTTTGGTCTTACACAAAGGAATGACCATTGGTAAAAAAAAAAATTGTGTGTAGAAATTGAATCAGCTAGTTAAAAACACATTTGAAATGACAGAAAATCAAACACGGTTTTTGAGAGATTACACTTAAAGCTGGTTCTGTTAAATATTTATTACTTATAGGTTACCCTATGTTCTTGCTTTGACTTCTTGGAATCGGTTTGTTGGTACAACTGTCACATATATCATCTTCTCAGAACAGTCAGTTCAATATAACTGGAGCGGACGTGTATTTCTATTCGCTTAAGGACTGTGAACTCAGCAGCATTCTACAAAAATTTTTGGAGCATGATTTTAGACCACTAAAACAACAATGAAATCGGCTTTACTAACACTAGTCGTAAATCACAGAAGATCTTTAATTGTAGTAATTTCATTTACTGTGTGATTTATTTGGGCGGCTTTTAAGAGATACCACCGACAAGCAATGCAAATGCCGAAAACATGAAATTAGTGTTGTATAATGATAAAAAGCCACAAAAAAAGCAGCACGGAATAAATGTGGCAAGCAAACCAATCGATGCTCTCCTTTCAACTTTACGACCAACCGATGGATTTATGTACATATTTACATAACATGTATGTGGGTATGTATGTATGCATATATGTATGCTTTCCACCTCCTCTCCACTTTTTGCTGCCATGCAACGACTTTGACCAATCGTTTCCATTTCACAACGCTTGTCTCTGCTCATTTAGTTAGCAGCTACTATAATGATAGCGGCTCGCGGCTCACCGCTGTGCATCTGCCCCGCAGCTACTTGCCACAGCCACACCATTGGAAGCTGAATGAACATCAAAGGAACCGATACGGTTGCCGCTGCTGCAGTTGATGGCTGAAACATGTGTCCTCTTTGGGAAGAAATCATCAATAACATACGAAAATTTATAAGGCGGTCAACATTAAAAATGAATATTTATAAGGCGCACCGATAACCGAAATGGTGCAGGACGGCCGTCATCGAAGCGGCAATCGGTAAACAGCAATAATAAACATATACAACAAACAATAACTAAATAACCTGCAACAAACACTGTCGAAGCGAACAAATCAACACACACACACACACACACACACACACACACACACACACAGATGCGCATACACACAAGCCGACATGTGAGATAAAAAGCATCAAAGCGCGCTGAAATGCCCGGCTAAAGCGAAATATCGCATGTGTGCGTATTGGTGTTTGCCGGTGTGCGCCGGTAGATGCTGCTGAAATGTGGTGGCATGCAACCAAATGAGTTCTGACATTACGTCGGACAAACAAATGATTGCACTTAGCCAAGAATAAAGCCAGAGAATCAGCGTCACAGCTTGAGTAGGTAAGCGGTTAGCCGCAACTGTCGCTGGCACGCAGCGGTTCTTTGGCAGCCAAGTGGCCGTCAGCATTGGTGGATAGCCTGCGAGACAGAATGGCGTTATTTAGTAGTAGGTATGGGCGTGTATGTGGCATGCGGCATTTATTCAATCGACCGGCTCGTTTTGAATGGCTGTCCGTTGTTGACTGTTTAGCTGACTGTTGAGCTGGTAAGTTGGTCGGTTGGTCGGTCGGTCGCAAGGCCTGTTTGGCGGTCAAACGCATTTAGCTAGTGCTTAACACTAATGAATTTCTGTTAATTAGATTTAAATGTTGCATTTAAAAATGGCTGCGTTCGTTTTGTTTGCTTTTGTTTGCCTTTGTTTGAGCGCTTCACCAAAGTAGCCAAGCAAATAGTTTCTCTTGTCACAACAACAACTATTACTTTTATTGAAAACAGCTGCACTATGTCGCTTAACCTAGTTTATTATATTATTTGTCAGTGTAAATAAGCATAATGAAGAAAATAGTTAATAGTAAGATGCATAATTATCTTTATTATGCCATAAGTATACTTACTCATATCTTTTATAATAAGCGAATTTACTTTCTACTCACAATGAGAACAATGTATGAAGAAAAAGAATTATTCGCCAACACTAGGGGGTAGTTGTTTTCAATTATTTGATTTTCTAATCTTCATCTTTTGCGTTATAAAGCGGCATTTGCATAACGAAATAATATGCCCTTAAGAGATTATAGGGTCTGTAAGGTCTAGAGCCCAAGAAAAGTTAAAATTTTACAAATTTTTCCGGGAATAAGGAAAAACGAGAAGATTTTCTCTTTTTCAGGTTTTATTATATACATATGTCTTTCAGTGCACAAAAATTTTGTGTATTGACACTTTGATATAAAATGGCGACTACTGGATCAATCTATGGAATCACAATTTTAAAAAGGGCCTCGACGGGCGGAGGTGATTTTAAGAACCCGTGCTGCCTGAAATCCACTAAAAAACGGGATCTTCATCTACATAAGGCTTGCTATAATGTACAAATGTTTCTAGCTTTACACAACATATTCCCAAAATGACAGACTTGAAACCAAGAGGTTAAATTTTTTGCCGAAAAATTAGCACTATAAAAAAATACTGTAATAGTAAAAAAAAAATCGTATATTGTTTACTAGATAATGGTACTCCGCAGTTTCAGTTATAATTTCAATGAGATAGTCTCCGCGTTTAAAGCCTTAAGTGCTGAAGCACTGACCCCAACGATGCGACACTTCAGTGGACTGGACAGGGAAGAAAATTTCATCATTATTCTATCAATTGAATAATGTTTTTAGGAAACTGAGCTGTATTTTAATTTAAAAAAGCTGTTCGATTTTTTGAAAGCCTTAGATTGGTTTAACCCTTTTTCACCATTTTCGTTTTTTGAAAAAAAAAGATTTATTGCACTTATATAGATATAGATATAGATATTATGCACTTATGCCAGTGCTTCTTCCAACCGTCGAAACACTTCTCAAACTCGATTTTTTGGATAGCCTTTAGCGCTTTTAATATCATCTGTACTTGTAAAACGAACTTTAAGGCCCTTTAAGGTACTCTTTATCACACCGAGGAAAAAGTCACACCGAGTAAAGTCTGGCGAATATGGATATATGGATGGCTGGGACATCGATACAGTATTGTTTTTGGCTAAGAATTCACGAACAAGCAACGAAGTGTGAGCAGAATTGAGCAAAACCCTTGAGCTGTTTTTCCACAAACTCGGGTGTTTTTTTCATTGTTTTGACCATTTGACCTTGAGGGAAGAATTCATCATTTACTGTGCCATTAAAGTTGAAGAACATTCCCGTTATTTTTGAACACACCTCGTATGTGATTCCCCAACAGTTAGATTTTTCAACACCTAAATCTCAGGCTTAAAAGCCTGGCAGACCACTGTTGGAAGTTGTAGACAATTTTCACCATCTTGTCACAAACATTAACAGCAGTAACAACTTTCAGATTCTTCAGAATTCATACCCATTTTATTTATGGCTAATATGAGGGAGTATACGATGGGTGGTGGTACTCTTGGGATGGTTGCAAGTATTATAACGATGAGCTCTACAGACTTTTTGGCGACATCAATGTCTTCAACGAATTGCAGCTCAACCGCTGCGTTAGCCAGATAATGTCATTCAGGATGCAGAGATTCCAGCTCTGACGGTATTCAATGATAAGCGAACTAGCGGTAAAATTAGGCTATCAAAAATTTGTCGGGTAAGAGCCAGTTTGTTTGTTTGTCGAACAAAACTTCGAGATCTTTGAAACGAGTAACTATTTGTAATATATAATTATCAAGGGGTTGAAAATATGCTAACGACTGGAAAATGTTAGATGAAATTCTTCTTCTGAAATGATTCTTTTCTAGTTGACTTTTGATCTTCAATGTATACACGGGCTCCTTCATATTTTAACAGATTTTTAGATCATCGGCATTTAGTGAAAACACTTGCCGATATCTTTAATAGAACTAAATTTCATTAAACTGAAGACCACACTGTATGGAGAACAAGTGTAATTTTCCTATTAGAATACTCCCAAACATTTAGTGAATTCGAAGTAAACTATGTTACGAATTTTAGTTGTCTCATCTCAAGAAGAAAAGCAATTTTATTTAATAATCTGGGAATTTGTGATAAACGATGTAAATAGCAGCTCCAGCGTTTTGATAAGAAATGAGGGGAATGAAATTTGAATTAATGAGTTCAAATAATCTACAAAAGTACTTGAATGAATCAACATAAAATCGTAAGTAGTTTTTAAGTGACATTTTATAGCTTTCATGTCTCAAAAAAGTTCTCTTCATAAACAACTTATTACTTTTATTACCCAAAACCTAATATTTTATGTTATAAAAAGTATTTTCACTTAAAATCTTTGATTTACTTATAGTTTAAATAACTCTTTGTTAATGCTAAATACTAGACTTATTATAAATATTCATAGAGAGCAATAGGGAGAGAAAAAAAGAGATAGAGAGTGTTATGAACAGCTTGAGGTCGAAATCTTTCTTTTAAAAAAGATTTAAATGATTTTTATTATTTTATTAATGTAAACAAGGTGCCGCCGCTTGGCCGATAGGTCAAAAATAAGTAGTTGAGGGCTAGGGAATATTTTCATATCTGTACATAATTGTATGTATGTTTGCGTGTTTGTATGTTTTTACGACCTCAAATGCTAACATTTGGAAAGTTAAGTGTTCTTTTCATGTTCGAAATATGATTTATGTTAACTCCAGAGTGATCAGCAAAAGTAAACAAGTGTCACTCAACTGCGCGTCCTTTTCCACAAGTGAATTCTATAGCTAAAGGACAGTGATAATGAGTACTTTTCTCTAAATGCCGACAATGTCGCACGCTACTCCTTCATTACGTTATTCATTCATACTTGTCGCCCACAAAAACGTTCTGAAACGAATTAATCGTCAAAAGGGCGAAAAGAAGAGTGAAGGGAGCAGTCACAAGCAACGCTAAAACCCTGAAAGATCTTATGAATTAACAAGTCATTTAGCATTTTCCTCAACACTTGTTGGTCTAACTCTTTCACCTCAATGTAAAGCGAACAACTGCGATCTGCGTCGTTCAATTGCTCTCCGATTCCCACATATATGAAGCCTACATTGGAGGCTTCTTCATCGTTGAATGCAAGTGATAGTTTCGGATATGACTATGAAGCCGATGAATATCTTTTATACAACTCTAGTAAAAGTAATAAATAATAACAAGAAAAAAGAAATTCGAACTCGATCTCTTGATCTTCTCACGTCTTCTTCATTTTCTAACTTTTATGCCACTGTCACAGCTTTAGATAATTTTTCATACTTCAAATATGAATATAGTCGAATGTAGTATATAAGAAGAGCTCGATTTCAATATCATATTAATTGCATAAATTCGTTAATGTGTAATAATGACAAAGCTGATGATCACGCTCTTACCGAACACAAAGCTGTTGCGGGTGCGGCTTGTAGCTTGCTGGCTTTGGGCTGTGTTGCTCGTATCGTTCGGTGATTTCAATTCGTTGCGATCTTTGTCGATTTGAGCATTGCTGATCGCGCGCACTGCTTGTTGAGCTTGTAATTGCTGTTACTTGTCAAATATGTACATTCATGTTGTACTGTGTTGAGTGTTGAAAGCGCAAGCGTGCATTTGAAATTGATTAATGAATTTCACTTGTCACTTCTACTTCATACAATTTATTTTTCACTGATTTCTTTGTTGTTCGCATTTAGAATTTTTGATTTCTTTTTACTTTTCTCAGCATTACTAAGTGGCCCTTCAACACCTTTCTGGAGGGATGTATGAAGAGCGCTTGTTCTTATTAGCTGTTGGCGGAGTTAAGTGAGCCGGTTTTAAATTGGAGTTAATTCGAAAGTCGATATTTGTGTGAAAGCAATTATGAAATATATTTGAAAGATGCTGTGTTGAGATATAACCAGTTTAATGAGGGTGGTACGAGAGGCTTTAGTAAACTGTTTATGTTTATCTAACGAGAATACATACTGCTTGTCATATAAGTAGCAAAATAAATGTAGAAAATATGCTTCATGTTGACCATAAATTATAGACAAAATATTGCCACCAATCTTTTCGTAATCAGCTTTTTCGAAGTCTACAATAATACAAAAGTTGTAAACTTTTTAAGGAGGGTGCCTGGTGAAACCACTTCAAATATAGTTTTAGTCATTAGACTTTTGTAATTTTATTATGAATTTTAACTCACTCCACTTTACTTACATAAGCGTTATTTACCGTTAGATGTGTTTTAAGTTTCATCAAAGTACAACTAACTTGCCCCACAGAAACTTATCAGACAGCTGTAAGGCGAACACTTTTATTATTATCGATACTTGCGGATGGAAAATTAATATCTCTCCTTTATTCCTTTCTTCACTTCTCTTCTCCATTCCTTCCATTTACCTCTATGACGGAAATGTTTATTTCCTCACATGGAAATATTTTTCTCGCGAAGCCATTTTCCATATTTCCAAGTAAAGATTAGTCGCTGAGCATCAGTGATCCACTCACATTATACAAAACATGAATATTTTATCTCTGTGCAATATGTTGGGAGAACACAAGTGTCATCGGTAAAAGGTATGACTTAAAGTCCAAATTCCGCACGGGAACTCCAGGAAACTTGTTGATATTTCGGGAGTATGGGTATTTTGATAATGCTTAAGTCTTAATACATCCACTAGCTAAATCTCCAGTTTGGGAAATTCATCAATCATTTCGGTCATAGTATAACTCTAAATAAGTAACGGTAGAACCGCAAATGAGGAAGAAAACAAACTAAGTCTTTAAGCTTTCCTAAAAACTTCTCCATCAAAAATTTCTTGTAGGCGGGGTTGGAAGAGAGTTAAAGTAAACAAATAGTACTCCGTACCTTTCTAGACCGTTGAATCTAAATTGGTTAATGGCAGAGAGATATATATTCGAAGAACTCAACATTTCCTCTGCATTCGTCCCCAAGAGGGACAATAGCGCTCTAAGAAGAAAATATAGACAAATAAAGAAATATTTTCTCACATTTTTCTTTAGATATGATTTGAATTTCTAATCATTTTTAAAGTTAAGAAAAGGGGTAGGTCAAACAAATGGGATCTTGAAAAAGGCTAGATAACCTGTCAACGTAAAAGTCTCTGCCTCGCAAGCAGAATGTTAAGGAATGTTCGAAGTTTCAAATCTCCCATATAACTTGCTCAACAATTTTCCTAGTTTGGAGAAGGCCTTCGCACCAAAATTTTCAATCCTTGTAGCTTTAAGTACTCCAAAAAATCTAGCGGATTTGAAATTTTCGATTTTCATTGCTTAAAACTTCAACTACTCGTGTTTGTATTAAGCTTTGCTCGTTTATACAGAATTTCGCCGTGGTATATCGAACAAAACTAAACGTTTGACCGTGAACCATTTTCGTACAGATGCTTCTACATTTATAGCAAGTAGAAAAAGATGTGTTGCACTTGCACTCCCAACATTTCTATGTATTTATGTACACTTGCAACGGCAACTTGTGCCGCACACAGCACATGAAACAACATGCAACAACATGCAACAACATGCAAACAGCGATCATAAGTTTTTGCGATAGCGATAAAACTGAACATGAGTTTCTACTTAAACAGTTTGCAACATGGCCACACGGATAACGAAAATCCAAGGAAACACACTAGGTGGAGGAGATAAATTGCGGCAAGTTGCGCAAAAAACGAGCACGACGGAAGGCTATTGGCAAAAAATTTGCACGCAATCACAAAGTGGTAAAGTGAAATATCCGAACTTAAACCGAAAGCATGTAATGAAACAAACGAATTCAACGAAAAATTCAAAATGTAAATGAGAAACTAAAAAGCCCAAAGAAAAAGGAAAAACGAAAAATTTTGGCAACACAACACTTACAGTTACTCTGATTTGCACTACACACGCATTTTTCCCAAGAAATTCGAACAACCGAAGAATAATAAGAGTGTTAATCAAATCTGCCGGCTGAAACCGTAACAATCGGCGACAGTGATTCCAATTTAGTCAATCCGAATTCCCGACAAAAGAGCACAATTCGAAGATACACTTGACGAGCTGACGCTTTGTTCGGAATTGAGGGCGAATTTTGTTGGTGACAATGTTTAATTACAAAATGTCACAAATCCACAAGTCATCATGCAGCGTCTCGGATGATTGGACATATTGTCAAACGACTTAGGGTACTCGGTGTATTTAAATTTTTTGTTCACACGAGACGCTGCCAAAGTGATACGAAATAAATTGGAGATAATAACACAAGATTAACACAAATAACACAGATTTACATATTTTACACAGATCAGCATTGGGAAGCTAAGCCCAGAATTTTTTCTTTCGAATATCTTAACAGCATTTTGAACTATTTTTGTAGCCATTCGCTCTTCTGTAGGGCGTTGTAAGGAATGTCTTTAGTGCTACTAAGCAGAAGCTGATGTTCAGACCGAATAATATGGAGATATGTAGAATTAGGACCACATATATAATATTTTATTAATAGAATTGATCGGTTTGATTCCAACGAATATTTTTCAATTCGCGTAATGATTATGAACATTGAAACACTTTAGATATAACGGAAATATAAGACTGAACCCCGAAACATCAGATTTCAATTATTATTATAATGGGTAGCCGAAATAAAACGTGGTCCCAAGAGTTTACGAAACGAATATGGAAATTGGTGAATAAGGGCGAAAAACCACATAGTCTAGCAGGTGATTGAAAATTTATGGGATATTGGACATTATTGTCCTTCTTTCTGCGAGTCTTTCTTCAGTACTAATGTGATAAAATTAAGAAAAGTTTTCCATAAAGCCCTTTTATTAACAACGATAATCATTCTTGCTCAAATCAATGAAGTTAGGTTTGGGTTATTTCTTCCCCTACATAATTCTTGTCAACGGTGTTTACCGGGATGACCTTTAGCGGCTCCAGTTAGTTTCATAATTGATGACTTTGCGCTTGAGCGCAGTACTGATGCATAGAATTGAACTTCAGGAACGAGAAAATATCATGAAATCTGGCGATAAGTTGGCTTGCTATTTCCTTTTTATTTCACAGGTCGTGTTTTACCTTTTACATTCTCTGCCCCATGTTAATTTTGTAAACTGTTTGGAGATGGATGCAAGAATCGCATGATGTAAATTGATCTCATGACCCAACTGGGTGATTTATCCGACTCAAGTGCTCACGCCTTCGATAGAGAGAACTTTCCATACCACTTGCAACATGTTCTATGAGTGGACGATATATATAAGTTATAAGTTCTAAGTTATAACGATTTTTTTTTACAGTAAAAAAAGGATGCATGTTTCCTGCTGTTTTTTTAAGAAAAAACTTTTGAAGAAAAGTAATCTTTCGGGGGAAGATAATTGGACCAGACCGAAAATATTTACTAAGAGATGTGTAAACATCCGCTTACAAATTCATTCAGGTATTTGTTAGAGTGTGCAATGGAAGGTCCTACAAGTTTTAGACTGCGAACTAACGGGGTTTTCGTAGTTTAGGTAGCAGGTTTGCTTTCGTAGGTACGCCCGCGGTTGTAAAATATTTCTTCTCTTGACCCTGAGATTAAATTACAGCCCTCTGGAGGAAAAAAAGCGTTACGACGAATATTGTAAATAGACCAGACCGGATATATTTGATCATCAACATTTATATATGGCGCTTACAAATACTTCCAGGTATTTGGTAGAGCTTAACCTCCTATTTGAGATGCGTGTATTGATGTTATCTGACCAATGGAGGAACCTACATATTTTAGGCTGCCTTCTAACAGTGTTTTCATGGCAAAAATACACTCGGTAGTTTGAAAATGCTTTATGATGATAAGTAAAATGATTTAAGGTCGCCGTTGGAGAACTTTTCTTTCTTCGCCTTCAAAATGAACCCATGAGGCTCCGGGATTAACTCAGCTCTGCCGGTGTAGCGGAGACGCTTCTTGTATATAATATTTACATTAAATGAAATCATTTACATCACAACCAACAAACAGCAAATAATTTATTATTTTATTACTATGTAGAATATCAGTGATTGTTATTGTTGTTCTGGTTTTGGTGCCATCATTTGTTGTATATACTGATAGTTACATAATCAAAAGGTAAACTACAATCAGTAAGCAAAATTGTATTGTCATTTTATCACTTCAAACGATATTACCAATTTGAGTACACGCTCCACTAAAAGTACGCATACCACAATTCATATATGTATATATATATGTATATATTGTATATTTATGTATTTATATACAAATATCATCATCGCATGTCTGGAACGTTAAGCGCTTCATTGCTTTACTACTTAGGCATAATGACAAACACATATCCCGCTGACTTACTTGCTGCTGATCATTTTAATTTCCATTCATTCTGCACCTCAACTCAACTGTTGTTGGTGTTGTAGGTGAAATCTGTTGAGCACTTTAGCTGATGTACGCATGTAAATGAATTCAAAACAATAAATTTACATGATTACATTTCGTATCTGGAATCTGGTATTGCGCTCATTACTACTGCGCTACCGAAGAGGTAGCAATTTATCAGTGGAAGAAACACACGAAAATCAAAACAAAAACAAAACCGAGAACTCTCAGTTGGCAAAACAAACTCATGGAACTGATTGGTGAACTAGTTATTGAGTGAGCGGTGTTGTTTTGCTTGGCATATACTGAAGTGGTGGTCTAGTGGTGGCCTAGTGGCTCTTTGGTAACCGAAAGTGTTGGATCACTTTGAGGATTTGATGTTGATTTGAAGTTAATGAGGAAATGCTTTGTCATTCAATATTGAAATATTGAATACCAATTTATATAGACAAATACAATATGAGTCAGTGTTTTTGTTAATGAATACCACACTCTCATTCAAAATAGTTTCATTTTGTTATTTCTGTTAGGAGATGTTTGCTTAATAGCAATTCTTGAGGGAGTAGATCCCTTTGTTGTTTGTGTAAGTAGATTGAGGGTAAAACATTATACAGCTATTTTATACCTGCCATGAAAACAACTAGTCTATTTTACTACTAGTATTGAAACACAATCTCAACAAGTGAACTGACTCACTTTTCTATAAAAAGCAATGTGTTAAGGTCCTACAGTATTATAAGTTAATTGCCAGAATTCAGTCAGCGAAATAAAAGAACAGTCTCGTACTAGCTAGAAACGGCTACATAATTTCCTAGTTCAGTTTATATTCTCTGGAATAATTTCAAATCGCCTTTTATTCAGATCTTCTCTGTTTTTTTTTTATTGAAAGAGTTATTTATTCGTCGCCATAACTGTACTCTCTAAGTGAAACAACTTTCCAAAACATTCCAATAAGTTTGATTTATTTATGACTAGTTAGATTCTTGTCAGGAATTACTATTTTATCGGATATAAAAAATTTTAATTTGCGGACCACTAACTCTAGAAAATAATTTATATTTGGATAATCCCGTTGGTTTTATTTGATTTGTAATTTAGACTGATTTCCGACCGAAGGAAGTCCTTGGATGAATATTGTATACTTTGTGACGAAAAAAAAATTAATATAATATTTAAAGAAATGTCTAGATCCTACAATAAATCTGGTTATGTTTAATGTCTATTTTTGTACTAAATATTTCTCTTTAATATCAAAAGAATTGAAAGACAAGGTGTTTTAGCCTTAGTCTTACAAAAGCGGGTCGGTCAAAAAAAAAAATATCCTGATATGATTTCACCTCTTGATCTTGCCTACAGTTACGATAGTCGGGATCAAATTTGTAGGATTACCGAAAGGCAGATAATCGAACAATGACCAACTAGAACTCTTATATCTGGAGAGTGTCGAACCATGCTTTGGTCAAAAATCTCGATTGACATTTTGTGATTCACCACGAGTCAGAAGAACCCCGCGACCGCACATTGCTGTCCACTGTTAGACCGCAAGTGGAGAAAATAACTTCCATATTCTCCCAATTCGGTAATAATCAAACGACAACTACGCCATTGTTGAACAAACTGCTGTGAGAATTGAGCCCACATTTGATAGGGCTTTATCGGTCTTCGATATTTCTTGTCTACGAATTTTAAGCGAATTTTTTTTTGAAAATTTTGGAAGTTAGGAGAAAAAGTTGCAACGAGTTTCCAAAAAAGGCCAAAATTTTAATAGAAAATAATTTTGAAAGATTGAAAATTGGAACGACTAAGGAGTGATTATCAGAAATGAAAGCCACACAACGATAACAAAGCCAACACTGCTTATCTGCCTACATTCTCAATGAGAGACTTCTTAATTCGACGAAAGATATTAATTAATAGCGTAGACTGGCCGCAGCGCCTTTTTTGTGGACTCGGCTAGTTATTGTGTTGGTACGTACTTTCTATGAGCTTAAGTAATTAATTTTAAAACTTAGTGGGTATTTTTGGAACTATCGTACTTAGATATATATATATCGTATATCGTATATCGATAAATTTTTAAATATTATTTTTGGCTGGATCTCTTTTAAATGTATGTTTGGGGATTTTTTTATTTATAATTTATCATTAGCAATTAATAACTTTTTTCTGAAATTTATTTAATTATTTTATTTATTTATTTGAGAGAAGGTTTAGTGCAGATCTGTTGCTTTGCGACCGGAAAGATTCTGCTCTAATTTTAATTCTCTGGAAAAAAATCCCAAATTTCTAAAATTTTGTAAACAGAAAGTTGGGGGAAGAGGTAGAGATTTTTAAAATAAATTTGCGCAATAACAAAATAATGGTGAAAAAACGTATGCAGCTTTTAAGGAAAATAAAATGATTTTTTTCGAATTCCAGAGGGATGTAACCTTCTTAAGTTCATTGAATGTCTACCTAAATGCTAATAAAATCAAATTTAATACTGTGGGTGCCCAAATGAAATTCGTCATATCTAAATTGTGCATATACATACATTTATATATATATATATATATCTTTATGCCAGAGTTTGTACCCAAAAACTGTAAACGACGCATATCACAACCGTTGCACACATTTTGTGGTTAGAATTAACAGAGATTTTGTCAGCTATCAAAAAGCATTTCAAAATTTGTAAACAATCACTACATGCCTTAGAGTACAGAGTTACTTAGTTAATAATTTCACAAACTTAAAGCAAGCAGCATTTACACGCTCCGCCACAACAACAACCACTCGCCACACTTGCTATGACCTTTGCCACAGGCATACGAAACACCATGAAGTCCATAAAGTTGGCCACAAGTAGCAATGTTTCTGGTCAACCAACTCGGACATAACCCTTGCAACAGCAGCAGGAGTAGCAAAACTCATCGGCAACAGCAGCGCCGACAGCAAATGTCTTGTCGGGCGGCTAACCACCAAACGCCAAACACCAACTGCCCGCCAGCAGTTAACCGCCTTGCCACCCACACCGAAATGTGGCTGTTCTCAGAGTAGATTGTCGGTCAGCTCGTTTGGACCTGCTGGCGCCTCGGGTCTTGTACAGTTAATGACACGCGCGCAGTGGGTGGTCATTTGCAGGCTGCTGCTGTTGCCAGCAAAGTCCAAAAAATGACAAAAGTACAGCGTGAAAACACCAAATGCCAGTTTTTGTGGTGGGGGAGAGCGGGTCGAATGGGTTTAAGCGCCGCGCAAATATCATTCATTATACCATATTACTTGAATGGCCTCTGTGTCTCCCCGTTTGGTGGTTGACCAACAAACTCGTACATGTATTTATAACTGTGCAAGCATAAGAAGTCGTCAAGTTCCGTTATGTGAACTTAGACGGGTTCGGGGAGTGTGGCGTTGACAGCGTATGACCATGAATTTTGACAAATGACCGCAAGGCGGCCAAGTGTTGATGTGCTGGGAGTGTACACTACATTTTGCCGTTGTCCCAACAGTCCGTCAGCATTGTTAATAGCAAAATTATTATTTTTCTTTTCTGCCACACTACGAACGTGTTAAGATGGTTGTTTGCACGAACCAAAACATATTTGACCTTTCGCCTAACAGTGGGCGACACATACATAGTGTTTGTAATGAAGTCGTGCGAGTGGGGGGAGGAGGCGTCCGCTTGGTCAACTTGTATGAGCGATATCATTAATTAAAAGGCATCTTCGTTTAACGCCTTCACGCGCCGCAAACAGACATAAACATGCGCACATAACCACTGAGCGCTGACACACCCATTTCTGCCGGCCTACTCCTGCTGCTGCTGCTGCTGCCACTGCTGCGCCTGCTACTGCTCCGGTCATATGTGTCGCCATATATCATTTATTTTATTTTCATAGCTAAGACAACACCCTCGGCACCTTTCGACACTTACCCACATCAACGGCAGCGGGGTAGAGCAGCCGCGTAGCACGACAAGGCAGGGCACAAGCTCATCAGTGCTGGCTAAAGACTGCTCGTCTGCCTTTGCATCTTTAGTGCGTCGTAGTTATTGGTGAATTCCTCCAGAGAATTCTAATCATTCCGGATGAGTAATGACAACACTCACATTCTTTGGCACATTTCCCGATATCATTACGTTTGTTGCTTTGCTCTGCTGTTGCAACAACAACAGCGACGGCAGTCAACTTAAGGTGTTTGCTTGTAATCTTGCCCAATGACACTCAGTGTTGGTGAGTGGTTTGTGGCTGCAATGCTTCCCACCACATGCCACACTGGTCCATTGGTCCACTGGTCCACTGGTCCATCGGTCTTGTGGTATTTGTTTTCATTGATATTAATAACTCTGTTGTTATCCTTTGATATGAAGTTAATCGATGGGGCGAAATGATGTTTTGTTGTTTGCACCATTGTACGCGTATCTACTCACTTGTTGTTGCTGTGGTGGCTCGTTTGTCCACCAAAAATGCCAGGAAATGAATTATGTGCGAATGCTTTCCCTCAACAAGTGTGTCGTTGCAAGCGAGGGCATCCAGATCTATTGTTCCATCCATGCTCACATTCTTATTACAATTTCATTAGTTGTTGTTGTTTTTGTTGTTGCAATAATAGTTGTTGCGCCATACGTTATAGAAATTCGTGCACTTGTGCACCTTTTCACTTGCGTCACAATGATATTTTGGTATGCTCAAGGTATTGCCACTCAAATTGCGGAATTCTAATAAAAATATATGGAAGCGTGTGTTATATATGCATGTGTAGGCGTTTCCATGTGAGTGTGTATGTGTGTTTGTAGTAAGAAACTTTGTGGTACTACTATTTGTGGTTTGAGTTGGCAATGACCAGCGGTGAGCACATTCTTTGGTGGTTTATTGTAACTTAATTACTTTAATTACATAGCAATTCCTTTCTTAGCTTGGATAAAATATGTGAGAAAATTTCTTTTGTTCTTGATGTGGCAAGAGAAGGTAATGTTTATATATACTTTACCACATTAACTTTAAGAACTTTCTCATAGCATGAGTACCTATTGGCATGATACTGTTATATCAACACTTTTCACAGACTGAACGAGTCCAGCTAGGGAGAGGAAGCTGAGTTTGAGGAAAGTCCCATTAGTCAGGCTATTTGATGGATTTCAAATAAACTGAGAGGTTTAGATTCTCAATCTTATTTCAATAATTATCAACTACAATACTTTCCGGACCCCAGAGAGAGTCTGTGTATTCTATCAATATTCTGGATGCTAGAAGTTTTAGAATTAGGTTATAACCCCCTGAAAATACTTTCCTTCAACATTTATTCCTTAACTTGAGATATTAATTACTTGATTGACGGGGTGTGTAAGGTAGGAGTGTAAGTTAGACTTCGAAAGCCTAGAAATTTGGCTGACTTAAGCTTATATAATTACATATGATATAGTGGATCAATTACGATCTGAAAGATTTTTTGTAATAGGAAATCATTTAAAGATACCGTTAAAAGCTGTATTAGACAAATAAAATGAAGATGTGGATATATCTGGAATAACGTTTAACGTTTAACGTTTAGCGGCAGAAATTTAATTCCAAAACTCAAGTTTTGTAAGAAAATTTTTTGCCTTAACGGTTACGGTCGGCAAATTTATTATTTTGTGGGTACGTACAATTCGGAATAAACTCTCCTGACATCCTTGCATCTAACAAAAGGTATTAAGCATTCTGATCTGTACTTTACTGCATGACATGCTGCGGTTAACATGCTGCAACCATAATTGGTCCTTTTTCTCTCCTCTCTCCTCTCTCTTTTTAAAACTCCTCCTCCTCTTTTTAAAACGAGGAATGGAGTCAAAATTTCCGGCAATTGTGAACGCTACAAGTAAACGATTCGCAACTTTTTGGTTCTCCAGCTCATAATATATTATCTATGTGTCAAATGGTTTTTGCAGGATAGGCGAGGAATCAATAGAGCGGGCGAAAAAATCATTTCATTGGGACGAACTATTGGTGACCGAATCATACATGTCAGTCGACAGACTAATTTTAAATATTTTAGTGGTGTGGAAATTCTATACGAGCTTTAAATGCTATAAAATAAATTTGAAATTTTATTTATTTTTTTGGGTTTATTTGAACTAAAACTTCTGTGCTTCTATATATAATAGGCGTTTTCACATGTGCTAGATACTTGACAGATGTTCTCCTCACATTTAGGGTTTGAAATGGATCGACAATCGGAGAGATATTTTAAGAGAATTGTTCAAGGAAGAAATAAGTTGAGTTTACTAGTGGCTGTCGCGAGGCCCATGATTTAGGAAAAGTTTATTTGGTCTGGAAATAGAATGATTCCGTAAAATGTACATTATCGAAGCGCGCTGTGTTATTCGATCGGTTTATTAGTTGTCTCGTTTTTTCCACTTGTTACGATTTTCGTATCCATTCAATAATCAGCGGATAGGGTTTTATGATAGTCTTATTTCATAGCTATCAAAAATTGACGTCATGATTTCTCATTCTCTTCCCATAATGGTCTACGTATAAGTTAGAGGTTAAGTTTATGTTATATAATATATAAGGTTAAGTTATTTAAGTTATAAGGTAAGTAAAAAAATAAGGTAATAAAATAAAAAAAGTTATTTAAATTAAATATAAGCTTAAAATAAGCTTAAATCTTCCGGCTTACTAGGGTTCAAGTCCCAGCTTAAAAGGTATTGTTTTTGGTCTGGTATTTGAGTTCGAAAGTGAACATAACAGTATTTTAACTAGATTTGCATATTACATCAAGCCTTTGCGAATATTTCATAACATTATTGTTTAGGTTTTGAAAAAGGAGGAAAAGTACAATAAAATATCATTGAAAAGCCTCCTCAAAACAATAGCATATTTGAATAAAACTGTAGATCTGAAAGATAAGCTATCAGTTGACTGTACCCTGAACTTGCAACATTTATTAAAACTTGCAATGGCCGCCTTGTACGCCGGGCATGCCACAAGCGTTGACTATGATATGTTAACCGCATTGCTGTCCAAGGCATGGCAACAATTGTCGTTGTCGACCAATAGCTACGGTGCGCCACGTACCGGTGTGTTGGCCTGTTAGCGGTGTCGCGCCATCTCGTCATCAGCAAAGGTCAAACAAACGGCCGAACAATGGCGCTGTGCAATTGATTGACAAGTTGTGATCCACAACGCCAGAACGCGGTAGCTGGCGCCCACAATTGCAGCGCCGTCCCCGAGCGCGATTTATATGCGGCAGCGCCATTGTTGTGCCACAACGCAAAAACAATGCGAATTCGTACGGTGAATGGTGGTGTTGGATGTGTTGCATCCTGCACCGCGCTGGAATGGTAGAAAGCGCGCGCAAATATATTTCGAAAAGCGTTTAAATGCATTTTTTTACAGCAATTGCGGCGACCATTGTTCGTGCGGCATTGGCGTACATAATGACGATGATGATGTGCGCAATTTAAACAACGATAACAATCGGCAGTCCAATGACAGAATAAGGAGCGCAAAGGATTCTTTTCCAATAAACAGTGCGGTCGCGGCCATTTTTGTGCTGCGCGCGCGGCAAAGCAACGTCGCCACTGTTGTTGCAACTTTTTGCGCTTGGCAGTGAGTGTGGTAGGTAAACAGCAAAAACAAAAAGGTAAACATGGAAAATTGAAGCAAAGCCAACCGCAATGACAGAAAAAATCAGCTACTGAAAGACCACATAAGATTGGCCAAAAGCATAACAAGGCACAACATGGCGCTTTGCTGCAGCGGCGCTTTGTTGGCGTGGCAGCCAGCATACATGCGAGCGGCTGCTTCGATTGAAAGCAGGAAGTGGCGCTCCATGCCGCGCAACCGCTCCCCATGCGACGCTGACACTGCGCCATACTGCGCTAAACATACAACCGATAGTGGCATGCAACCTGGTCTACATTTTGTACAACATACACAACGGGTGTGTGTGTGTGTGGTGGCGCAAGTAAGAAATCGTTTGCCAAATGGGTGGACCTTGTCGTGGTTTTTGGCCTTATAAAAAGCCAATGCGCTCCAGTGAGCATTGACGCTTATCGGCGATCGCGGCCAACTCATACACATGTGTGTTGCAGCCATATGTTTGTTGTTGCAATTTTTTGCTTAGCACATTTGTGGCACGAAGATGTTCTCATGTCGCCATATAATGAGGTAAATTGAGCTGGCGCATACATTAACATTTTATTTCGATTACGATCGAATTGTTGTGTTGCAGGAAGCCGTCTTGCGGACAACAAAAAAAAAAAATTTTTTTTTAAGAGGTACAAAATACATATATAAGACAATATGTACACACGTGTGAGTAATAAAAACAAAATTGGTTCTCTTGCAGGTTTTTAAAGCTGCCACAAACGGAATTTCAATGCAGTCGCGTCAATTTAAAATTTCGCCACACCAATTTATTTGGTTTTGGCTTTCAATGGTATGCGTTATGCGCTGCCAGACTGTAGCAAAAAACTTTACACACACTTACATACCTTACGAATTGCTACAAAAAGTCTTTGTTGTGCCTCTCCATTGCTTTCGACAAAACTTTGCCTACGGTTCGGGAAGACCAACTGCTTTTGGAGGAACTAAGTATCTTATTATTATTTATTTCCGCCCTCTTACAACATTCATTGGTTGTATAACAAGCTGATAAGCCGCACAAAAACAATTAAAACTTTGGCAATTCATTTGGTTTTTCAGTCGCTGTCGCCGAAGACAAGAAGACAAAGCGAGGCCTACACACTCATAGCGTGCCTCTGTTATTGCCGCCTTTGACTTTCCAAATGCCATAAAGACAATGTTAGCAAAAATGAGGCGAAGGCAAGCTTTTTAGCCACAAAAATGGAAACTCTTTCGTATATTTGGCAAAGAGAAGGAGAAGAATTTATTTAAAAATTCATATTCGTGATATCGAAAAAAATATATAGTAATATAACATAATGGATTTTAAATTTATACAATTTATATAATTTATCGAAGAAAAACTGTAAAATATGTTATTTTCACATTGCTGGTGTTCATCTTTGACACATGATCAAACAATAGTGTGTAAAGCAATCATAAAACCGTCTGAGAAGTTTTTTTTTAGCACGAACTACCATCTTTCTAACGCCATATAGCCTAACCCGATCGCACTTATGCAATGCGAGATACAGATTATTAAAGTCATCCATTGGACAAATAATGGATTTCTTTGTACTAGGCTTTATAATTAAGTAGAAAGCTAGAACATCAATCTGCTCCCCTGCTCTTCAAAGGAATGTCTCGAAAGGATGCCGGACCTCTAGAAGATACGCTTAAAATTCGGCTATTGGCAATTGGCTTAAGACCGAGCTTTTGTAAAAGTAAGGCAAGGTGTAAGTCCGCAATGCGTGTCCTGAATTGTGTCGATTCTGCCTTATGCTTCCTAGAGGAAGAGAGAGTTAAGTGCCCTGTGAAGACCGCTCTACATCTACTACTATTACTAAAGTAATTTTAATAATGAATATATAAGTTAACAACACACAAGCACAGTCTAGAATAAAAAATTCGATTTTCTTGATATTAGATTTTCTCTTAGTTTGAACTCTAATTATTAATGATAATTATATAACAATAGTCACCCAAAAGTAGGCATAATGGACTCGTTAAACTCTTTTATTCTCGAATGATGATATTATGTGTGAGTTACTGGAGTCTTGAGTGCCCTTGAGGAGGCTTCAAGTTCATTTTTCCTTCGAAGGTCCAGATTCAGACTATCTAATGGCAGTTCGCATTATTACTGATAGTAATTTAATTCTTCTTCGACTAACAGCAATGCAGAAATAATTATTTGTTCAATGTGAACAATTTCAAAATTTTTTGTGTTCAAAATATTTTATTGCCGATTTTTAAAGAAAATTTGTAAAAAAATCAGATTTATGGCAAAAGTCATCAAATATAAATATATATATTGGAAATAAAATAAAAATATTTGAAATACTTTTTCGAATCAGAAAAATTTTTAATAAAATTAATTTAGAAAACGATGAATTTGGAAAGTT
Source organism: Bactrocera minax (assembly GCA_021498325.1). Classification (NCBI taxonomy): domain Eukaryota; kingdom Metazoa; phylum Arthropoda; class Insecta; order Diptera; family Tephritidae; genus Bactrocera; species Bactrocera minax. The sequence goes on from JAKEEE010000001.1 coordinate 9,309,399, forward strand.
AAAATATCAAACGGCAGCACTAGAGGGTTAATATTTAATCATAACTACCTCAATTAGCACACTGTTGTATTTCTCCGCAAAGAATAGGAAGTACAACAAAAACGAAAATTACAAATGAAAAAGAACATTTATGAATTTAAAAAATTCATAATATAACTAACCTTAAATATACTTCGTTTTCCCGCCAACTTTGCCACATGTAAATGAAATAGTTGAATTCTTAATTACCGCCAACGATAATTTGCCTGGCACCAGCTAGAAAGAAGCAAAACAAAGACAATGATTGCAAAAATATTTTGACTCACAGCACAATTTAAGCCGCAGATGCAACAACAACAATCAGACATAATGCTTCGAAAGGTATGCGCAAGCAATTAAATACACACTATACACATGTCTCAACATGGCTCTACACATGTACTGGCAACGCATGCAAAATACTTGACTGCACTTTGCCTTTCTTTCGCCGACAGTGATTTCTTTTAAACGGCTTTTTATTTTCATTTTCCACACTTGGTTCACCGAATATTCATTTGTTCGCTTGTTGCGCATTTAATTTGGTCTATATCTGTGATCGATCTATTTTCATGCGACATTCATTGTTCAGTGAAATGTGTTGTTCGATCAATTTGCCAAGCGACGCATTGACGTGCCACAAATAGCTGCGGTTTATGTGGCAAGTGCACAATGCGTTACACATGTTGAGTTATAATGTATTTCCTTCAAGTGGATAATATTTTATAATAAAAAAGTAAGTGGTGTTTTGAACTCTACGTTGGCTCGAGGCACAACGTAGAGTTGCAATATGAAAACTTTGGATTTATTTTGATTTTTTGATAAGCGGTACTTGCCTTTTTACTCTTTCACTGCTAATATTTCAATATATACAGATATGAATAATTATTGAAATTTTCTGTACCCAAGGTTGACAGGTATGTCGAAATGTGTCTATATCAATATGCCATAGCAGAGGACCATTTTTCGTACTTTCATGTTTTGAAGCTGTCTCCATGTCTTTCGTTAGATTTTCAGTGAAGACTTTATGACGAAAGTATTGAGTAGGCTAATCCCCAGCGCTTACACTATGTCTTTCAAATAATCTCACTGAAATGAAGAGGGATCAACTAGGGATATTTATGCAGTATCGCCATTTTTATTTGGCAATCTTATCTAGCTTCCTCTGTACTTTTTGTTGTTGCATTTGTTGCTGTGGTAATGGCAAAAGACATTTTGCACATAATTTGGGAACGGAACTCACCAGTTGACACCGATTTCCATGACCTTCGAATGACAATCTTCTGTATCATGATTTGTTCATGTGTTTTTCGCATCAAAATTCAAAGGCTTGTAAGTTTTTTAAAAGACTCTACACATTCCTAATTCGGCCAATTCTTAAAATTTCAAAAAAGTGTTATTAAAATTTCTAGATGAGTAATACCATATTTTCAGCCATAAAAGCGGGAATTGAGTTCTTCGGGAATCGACATAGTAAGATGACATGCTGATTAGAACAGAACGAACCTGATGGACTACTACACTAGTTCAGTAAGGCGTTACTGAAATAAGTCAATTGAATTCACTTAATCAAATAGGCTTTTAGCAAAGAAATGAAGAATTTTTTCGAAACGAGTGCCTTCCGGTATGCATAAGTCAAACATGCATAACATACAAACATACAACATACAAACATGCATAAAACAAATCCCTAGGGTCATAATATATGCTCTCTGGTATTTTGAAAGTATGAAATTAATGTTACCTACATCAACTGCTAGGAGGTGCGGTCATCATGTGAGAGAACGCCTTCAATATTTCTATCACTACTCTCCGGAAACCTAAGATCTTGGAGAGCGTCATTATACTTACTGAATATTATAGAATTTAAAGCATTGCCTTTGTCCGACTTAAGGTCATTTTCACTAGACAATTGTATTGAGAGCGGCGCTTGACATTGACTAAGAGTATATTTCTCCCTATTACTTCAACTATGTTCATCTAACTGGACTTTTATTTCCTGATTACTTAACTTCTGTTTCTAGAGGACCTATAACAAAGTTTTAATTCACACATTTTAGTGTTAGTATAGTTTTCGTGGTTGAACGAATGTGAGATGAGGCATCGAGATCGCAGAAAGTCTGGCAGACAAAAAACACATGTTCTTAGGGAGCATTACAGATGTGTGATTATGGGCAAAGATTATGCAGTAAATATTATTGAAAATATTTCATAAATAGTGTAGTCCTTAACATGAATAATAAACTGTTTAACCCCTTGGAACTGATTCGTACCCCTCAAATTCTCTGCCTTTAAACCTCATCATAATAAAAATCCAAACAATTTCTCATTTGTAATTAATTGGCTTTTCCATAATAAAGTTTCGAAAATCTCACATCATCATTTATTGCTGCTGGATGCTGGGAAAACCTCTCCTGTGACACCTACCAGATTTTCCCAAGCGTGGAAATTAAGAAAGGTATAAAGAAGTAGCAACTACTGAAAGTGTGTGATAAGCAAACAAGTAACATTTAACTAAGTATATGCATAAACTATATAGACATATGTATGTGTGGTATAAATCGATATGTAAATGTGAGAAATATCAGTGGCCTGATCGCATCAATCGTTAACAACATTTACCCGAAAATGATTAATCATTTTTACAGCCACTCATTCAATCATTGGAACGCTTTGCGGCACTTAGCGTTTTATTGGTGCGCGCTCCATATCAATGCTATCAAGCTGCGGACTTACCAATCAACTTACTGACAAAGCACAATTTCACATTCACAACGGCAATAAACATGAATTGTTGGAGATGTTGGAAATGTTGGAAATGTTGGATCAACGCACAGCAACACAATGCTTGTAAATGCGCTCATGCACAAACACACATTTGTATCTGTACACATACATATGTACATATGTTTAATTTATCTAAAAAAACAACAATTAAATTCAATCGTTTTCCCAATGACACTGCCAACAGTCATCAACGGGCCATCAACAACAGAACATCCTGCCATAAAGAAGTTACCTTCATTGGCACTTAGCCGACGACGAATGTGTGCCGATGCCGTTCAGAGGTGCAATGACGGTCAGCAACAACAAAATGTACGGTGTTTAGCGGTCAATCAAGAGAATGTGCTTAAGTACAGTGTTGTGCAATAATGATGCAACTATTAATTATTTACATCGATTTTATCGAACTTTCAACATTTTTGGTTCAATTTCAGTGATTTTCTTCTCGTTGTCACTAAATTTCTTTCAGGACAGGATTTCAAAGCAATTTGAAGTTCCTTTCGTACAAATTTGCCATTGCTTTCATTAATTTGTGACTCGGTGCATTATCTTGATGAAGTAGGCTTTTCTTATTCAAATGGGACTTTTTTCACGATTTCATCCTATACACCCGGGTGTCGATTCGATTCCGAAGTGAAATAAGGGAGCCATCATTCAAATGTTGTTGTATATCTGTATTCGTTCTAATATATAAGTATATTAGCTTAGGTCAGGTGGAAGCCAGAAAGAATTGATTTTTTTCCAGTTAGGAAATTCTGTTTCTCATACAACCGAGCTGAGGCCACTTCAATGAGAATCAAATTAGAACAATATACTGCATCAAAAGACTCTACATTTGCTTTCGTGACTAAATTGCAATGCTCTCTATGCTGTAGGATACCAATTTCTTTATATAAGAAAACTGAGAAAATTTTATCTTCAAGATCTATTTCGATGGTAAAAACTACAGGAATTAATTATTTACTATTATATTTACTGTTATGCTGATGGCTTCAAGTGAGTAGCGTTATTTGTGCACTTACTATAAGCCCAAAAGTGGTTTCTGCCGGCCGTTGATATAGAGTAAACGAGCAAAAATACAAATCGAACAGGGTTATAATGTCAAATAAATAGGTAATTGGACCTTTATTAAATTAAATAAGTTATATGGCAAAAATGCTTCATTACTCTTTCTAGGAAGAATGGCCGCAGAATGGCTTTAGACCTTTAAGAAATATTTCTTCTTTGAAGAAACTCTTGAAAAGTCTTCAAAATTGTCTACAGATGTTTCATTTGTTCTTTATAGATACAATTGGCAATGTACTCGGCTACGGAACTGTTTTTAATCAGAGTTGGCGTCAAAACGTTGCCAGTTTTTATGGTAAGCAACTTTCGGAAATTTTCTCAGCGCTTCCATTGTAAACATCTCATAAAAGAATGCAAAAAATTTAATTTGAAAGTAGTTAAACAGAATAAGATCAAGTTTTGGATACTAGGCGACCAAGTTACAAATATTTTGCACAATACTGTACACTCGCATGTTATAGAACAGCTCACCATTGAATTCCAAAGTCACCAATTGAGGCTGATGTGAGGTTGAGATGATTATGAATGCAAATAAGTCGAGTGAGTGTGAGCACTACAGAATTCTTAAAAAAAAAAGGAAATCGAAATAAAAAATTAAGCGAACACTACTGTAAATATGTTCGACGAGATGAAAGGAATTTCATGTCGAACGTGAAATTAAGTGCGCTCATTAGCGGTCTATCCAACGGACGCAATGACGAACACCTAGACCCAACTATATAGGTAGTGCTCACTGGTCGGCTGCTATTTGAAAAGGCCACTGACAATTACAACAAAAGCAATATTAATGTGCACACGATGCGATCGTCAGCACAATAAATGTTGATACGCAGATTGTGGCGATAGCTGTAGATACCCCCAATATACATATGTACAGATAAATGGCTACATGAGTATCACTTCAAGATAGGCTATATACCTTGGTCAAAACAATTCGGCTGCCGTTACAGTGTATATTTGCATATGCGGGCGATCCAGAGGACAGGTGACTTGCAATGCGTAAAGGTTCTAGAGCAATGTTGCTCGGCTGCCTTTGAGTTGAAAAGGCCATTTATTGGTTTTGGGTGCGGCTAAGTTGTTAACTACTTGTCCCACAAAGCAGTAATCAAGTGACTACAAATTCTTAATGTCGTGAGCGTGCTAAATTTTATGTATTTTATACCCTCAATCACGGTCATCACTTGGGTATTCTAACTTTGTTGAGTTAGTAATTTCTAGTAATTGCTCTTAGAGGCACTTTCAGCCAATACAAATTCTACTCAAAACGGAGACAGCACCTCCCCATTTGCTATTAACCGAAGTATCGAGTTTTCAGAGTTATCGAGTACTCTCAGAGTTTTATGCCTGTACCATTTGGTTTCAGTTGGTGTGCTAGACCTAGCTCGTCTATGAGTCATTTGGAAAATCTTTCCAATAAGGCCTATTTTAAGCATTTTTCTTGAATATTGCGCAGATTAGGCGATTTTAGATGAGTAAGAAGAATTAGAAGAAGACAGAAGAAGAGAAGAGACTGTTAATTTAACGACAAAAAAGTTATTAGTCAAGTCCCAGACCCATAAATAAATAACTCATAACATGCTGGTAATTATTGATGTAAGGAGATTAGCTGAACCAAAATACAAATTTAACAATTGATCCATTCCTCATCATCGCATTTGATTAGTTAAGCAGGTGGTTTATTAGTCACCCAAGCTTGGTTTCACTTTAGTAATTTTGGCTAACAGAACTTTGAATTGAAAAATAATGGAAAATTTATTCCGTAGACTCCGATTGGGAATTCAAGTTTACGCTTTATCCCAATATCTCAATAACGGATACATAGATTCCGCATGTTCGTTCCACTAGTCATTAGTTACTCCTCTTCATAACTTTAACTTGCAATCATCTGGTATTGGTTCAGATCCCGACTGTGCAAAGGCTCTAATATACTGGTCGTAGGGTCGTAGTTCTATTTAAGAATCAGGTTGTAGCCTTATCTGTCCAGTTAGAGTATTTTTAGCAAGCTTGGTCCATAATCAGCTCAAAAAACATTCCTTATTATCATGCCCGAGGTACAAAGGCGACACTTTAGTCCCAACAGAGCTTCGTCCTACCATTTTCATTGTGCCATTGCCTGCAAGCATAAAACACGCATTTTTATGTCAATGGCGGTACTTGTGATCGTTTTGTATCCGCTTGCGTCTACATACCTTTGAGACTGGTCTATTTAAGTCGACCTAGTGTATTGCTTCCTTTATTGTTGTCCTTTAATTTGTATAAAATTTTCTCGAACACTATTTCTCTAGTTTTTTACATGCGATTTCCTGCAACATGATCATGCCACTAAAACGGCAAACGAGCTGTATGCAACATTAATCTCCCAGTCTCCGTTGCCCGCTGTATCCCTCACTCATCGGCGTGTTGTTGCAGCGGCGCGTCATTTTCGTCGTCACCGCCATTTGATTCGTCGCCATCTATCGCTCAATTAATTACCGCTATCGCATTAATATGCTTCGCACATTCAAAATTGCAATAAATTATTTGCGCTTTGGCTGCTGCAACAACCAGCTTTGCAGCGTTGAGCGATTTATTGGGTAGGTATGTAATGATGCTGTGCGTGTGTGTATTGTGGCAGTGTGTTGCTGCCGATGCACGAGCTCGTGCAAATCGCAATCAATTTTAGCACTGGAATTACAAAAGTCGAAAATTGTCACAAAAAAGAGTGAAAATCTCAATGTGGCAACACGCATGTGCAGTTAAGATGTCGTTGATGCTCGCAACTGCAGTTATCACAACAAAAAAGAAATCAAAAAAATGTCGTGGAAGTGGCAACATCGGTGCGAATAAGCGCCTCGTCGATCATTTGCGCCGGAAATCCATATATCAGCGTTTATTTTATGCCACATATATTGTTCATTTCTTATGTATGTGTGTGTGTGTGTGTTTGTGCCGCTTAGCGATCGTGCTCATGTTTAGATCTCACCGAGCGTCGTTTAAATACCATTCACACTTCCTTTTTTGTTGTTGGCGGAAAGCAAAGCAGTCTTCGCTAAATGAGTCACGTTATTGCAACAGTTGCGATTGTTCCGCGTATCCACGGTAATTGGTGGCAACACGTCATGAAGACGCGCATGAAAGCAATGTCTTCACTTAGAAATTATAAAATACAAAAAATAAAGAAAGCGCTGAGTAGTGGAAGCTTGCAACGAAGCTCCTCTACTTTCCTTAATTTGACAATTTCTATTTCTTCGCTGCTCATCACCGAGGAAATAATTTTTGTAGTTAAACCATAAATCACGCAAAGGGCACAAGCAGCAACACATACTGATACCGTTATTGCATGTAACTTTCGGTGCCACGATATTATTGAAATTGCCTGATATTTACGTCTGCACGAAGTGTCAACACATTCAGAGTTGCTTTGTCAATTATGATATCGTTATATTACGGGTATAACTGTTTAGCCTCTAATACCCTCCCTCCTCTATAATAATAATAACCTCTATTTGAACTTCTATTACAGTACATAAATGAGTGCTTAAAATAGAGGCAAAGCCTGATATCCACGACATCAAGATAATCCTTTGTATTTAGTGTATTTGGTGGGATCACAAAGGCTTACTGTATGATGAGCTTCTAAAACTGAATGAAGCCAGTATTGGAGAACACTACCGGAACAAATTGAAACGATTGCGAAAACCTCCCGGTAAAAATGTTTTACGTTGTCATGTATTTTTTGTTTTCAAGCAAAATCTATAAAATGCTGATTATGCATCTTGGTACAAATAGCCATTTGGATAAAAAATTGTATTGTCCAGAGTTTCAATTCGAGCAAAATTTAAGTTGTTCTACTTTAGACAATTTTGAGACGATTAGAAATGAGAGCGGAGATTGTCGATAAATATTTAACTTGTCTCTCTATTGCTTCTTAGTCAACGAAGAACTGTAAAATCATTGCAAAATACATTGCGGACGATGAACTAACAGTAAAGGCACCCTGAGAGCACTGTCTGAAGGGAATAGTATAGCCTATAATAAGGATTTGCTACGAATCAAAGTCAAATAGGTCAAGAGTAGAGAGTAAAGGCAATACCTTAATGTTACTCTCGTTATTAGTAGAGGTTTTTATTGATCAAAGAAACTAATTTTGAATATAAATAGGACGAGTGTAATATCATCTTACAACCCTTCTGTTATGGATGTAATATGTATGTTGAAAACTGGGTGCGATTTCATTTTAATAAATTCCTAAAATTTCGCGATAAGACTATAAGGATTCATATTTATTCAAGTTGGTGAGGAAACTCGCTGATTTAAATGTTAATATGCTCAGAAAAATGTATTAGTTCTTTTTTTATTATGAAATGGTAATAGGCATCATCGCTTAGGCTTAAAGGTCTCCTAACAATAATTAGTAATCATGAAAATCGCTGAAAGTATAAGGAGACTAGGACAATCAAATACAGCTAGATTAGAGAAAAGCTCAATCATTTTAATGATATAACTACATAATTTTTTTTTTTTTGCCCTAATTCAACTGAATAAATAGGTTATTGCTTTCGTTTGGAAATTTTTGAAGAGAGAACAGAGAATTGGTTGAATTATGGTATCTCACGAGCGCTTGACGTTAGCTGAGTAGCCATTAGTACTTGCCTGTTCAAAAGATGTTTCTGGCCTAAAGTAAATAGCAAGAGAACTTGAGAGCTCTTCGCCTTCGGCAATGTTAGCCTTTCCATAGTTTTAGGGATTCTAACTTGTCATTGTCTAAATGGTGTCCACATAGTAAAGTTAAAAATCTTACCGGTTGCCAGTTATATAAACTGCTTGGAAGGTAGAAACATCTCAACTCTTTCTTCCTGACTCTTTTGTCATTGTGAGGTTGTCATGCTACATCACCTCAGATCTCACACCTTCACACAGCCAGGTAGGCTGGCGATAAAACATTGAAGTAGACTAATTAGTGGATTCAAGGCGCTTTGATAACTCATAACATCTAGTTATTGGAGTTCTTTTTCCGGCTTCACAAAGGACCACATATTGTAGTTTAAATGCAACCCCCCTTCTTGGTGATCAGCCATAGAACCTAACCTAACATGGTAATAGCTTGCTGAACATTTTTTTTTTAACTGGTGAAATTTAAAGAAAAAAGACTCTGGTGGACAATTATTGTGATTGTCATTACCTTTTTACTGCTTATTGCTTTATTATTTCCGTTTATTTATAGCAGACCTGGTAGAAAGGAGCCTGAATGTTTTAGCTTTGCCTAACCTTACTTTATTAAGAAATTATTTTTACTAAAAACAGAAATGTTAAATTTGAGTTAAAATAGGTTATATTGGAAATCTGACAATGGAGGTTATACCTCAAAGCACCTCCTTGTACCAACTATATGTATACTAAGAAAATTTGGCAGCAGACAACAGCAACTTAATGGTACGCTCCTTCATTAACGCCTCTTTAAAATATATTTTATAAATATATATGTGTGCCGCCATGTAACAGTTAACAGCAGTCAACTGCTGACAAATATGCGTTAAGATTATCAACAAAATGGCCAGTGATGCATGATGCCACATACCCTTCTGACTTGTCAGCAGCTTGCCTCGCATTTGTCTACCTGTTTAAGTGAACAAATAGAACACAGCCAGCCCTCTGACCATACTCGCCGCAAACAGAGTGTAACAGTTGCCACACCATAACTGTCACAACAGCAGTTGCTGCTGCCATTAAGGCTCCGGCTTCTGCAATGGTCATTGTTGTCAAATGCGGCTGTTGGCGTGTTGCTTATTGACTTGCGTAATGAATAACTGCATGTCGCACGAATTAATCGGCTGTAGCAGCGCGCAGTAATAGGCAGCAACACCAACATGCAACGTGCAGCATGCCATATGCAAGCTGAGCAACCACTCCTTTTTGTAAAGTTACACAAAAGCACACATTTACAGCAATTACTATTGTTGTACTTGCACCTTGGCTGCATTCTTCATACACATGGACACACACACACATATGGACACACAGTGACACACAGTGACACATAGACGATGTTGCGCTTGTGATTTGTTGCGTCTGAAGTGCCGCTGTTGTTGCTATTAATGGTTAAGGTGTTGCACATGCTTGTAGCTCATTTCACACCTCTGCTCCTACACACACATAGTGGACATGTGCCTAGAGCTGTGCTTTGTGTTCGGCCCCGCTAGGTGTCCACCTCGAATGATCTCTGCGGCGCAGGCAGCTGTTTGTCTTACGGATTCCACATGGCGTGCATCTCAAAAGATGACAAACACTCCGTTGCCTATGTGCACATGGCTGTGTGTGCGTGTGTGTGTGTGTAAGTGTCATGCATAAAAGCATGTGTGTTGAAATAGCTCTTGCGTTGGTTGTGTTGAAAGGGCGCACTGGGCGTATGAAGTTGCCACAATCTTCGCAGAAAGCAAATTTAAATTGCGCGTTGAGTTGTTTGCCTGGTCAACATTGACAAAACCAATGGGCGACTGGTTGGTTAGCCGTTGTTTACCAACTATACTATTGACTAGCTAAGTATATGCATTCATTCGTATACACATACACATTTAGGTGTCTGTGTGTGTGGCAGTGTGAAGGCTATTGTTGCTGTGGCTTGTAATTGCTTCTTGTTTGCACTTTTGGCTCTTTGTTAATGGAAGCGTGAAAATACAATTAAAAGTCTTGTTAGCCAAGTTAATAAGGTGTTTTGCTATTGGCTTTGCATACATATAGATATTGGTATATACATATGTACAGATGTATATGGGCGTATACATTTGGTTGAGGTGAAATATATTTGCATATACATATATGTATTTCTTGAGAATATTGGTAATGCCTAGAAAGAAGTAAGCATAAATATATAGTTGAAATATATATGTTAGGCCTTGAACCTAATTCGACAAATTTTTGATGAATTTGTGCAAAATTTTCTAAAAGCGCTGCTGTTTGAAGTCGGTGAAAATATATTCCACAGAATATTTTAGTAAATTTTTTTTTAATATTAGAGCTATAATATATGAAGTTGTTGTTTTCGCATTGCAGGCTTTACGGCAATTCAAGGTGTTTGTTATTTTTGGTTATCTAAATGAATACCAAGTGATTCTAATGGAAACACCCGAGCCATGCTTTACAGAGCATTCTTTTCCTCTCTGGTGGGCGTGCACTCTTCCTACTCTGTTGTAAGTTTAAAAGATATCCGTTAATAGACTCCGAATGATTAGTTGCCTAAGTACGTTCACTTGAGACTTAGGCCTCAATTTTCTTTCCCTTTATACGCCGTTTTACTACAATTTTCACATATTGAGCAAATAAAAATTGGAGTGAAATTGGCCAGATGCTGGCAAATCACAATATCTGGGGGCTAGTTTAAAATTTAGATCAACTATTTCATTCTTAACACCAGTTCACATTGTGAAAGCAACATATCGTACGCAATTTTAAAGAGTATTAATTAGATCTGATGCAAATAAAATGCTGCTCAGCAGAAAATTAGTCCCAGGAATGAAGGCCGAAATATTCGTTCTAAGTTTACAGGGAATGTGTGAACATAATTTCTTCATTTTCGGCACCAAATCCCTTTAACTAAGCGAGTCTAGTCTTTTTAATATAGATGCACTATTATATATTTTTAACTTTTAATATATTTCACATGCGACCGCTATATGCGGCATAGAGTCAACCAGCGACACGGCGATGCTGCTATCGGGTCATGGGTGCAAGGGAATTTATGGAACACTTGCATCTATTTTTGCACCCATACTGTTTAATTGCATACGTGCAATTTTAATAGGTTTTCATCCACACATGTATGAGGCACTGAAATTCAAGGTTTCCATAGAATTAGGTTTTGATATATATAGATATAAAAGATTGAATATATAGATTGAAAAGATTATGAGATAAGTACGGTAACATTATTATAGGGCAGAGTAACGTCGTTTTTTCAAATAATAAAATTTTTAAGCCACGGATTTCCTTCTGTACCCTCCGTAAAATTTGGCTTAGTTATAATTCTTTATTTATTTTGAATAACGGCTTTTTTTTAGCGCGGCAATGGTCTGATTCTACCCTGCAATACTATTTTCCTCTGAGTGCTAAGGAACGTGTACTAAGTTTCATCAAGATATCCCTGATTTTACTCGAGTTATCGCTTGCACTAACAACTGGAAGAATGGAGTGATGGACAGGCGGATGGACGGTCAGACAAACTAAATGAATCTAAGTAAATTCGACTCGCCGCCCTATTCATTTTGATTATATAGAATGTTCTTATTTTCCTCTATCTATATTGATTATTTTAAGGCAATACGAGCAATCGTTATGTGGATAAAACTATTATATATTGTAGCGCATTGTTTTATTATGATCTTAAATTAGATATTGATAACAATATTAATTAATAAAACTTAAAGTATACTCATAACTCTTTACATTGAAACCGAAAGAACTCTACTCATTCTACCAGCAGCAGTCTGCGACTCTGGCACCAATCATTAGCTTTATTGAACCTGCTAATTGCGCTCAAATAAGCCAGAAAATAATTGCATGCATATTTTAAATAAATGCGAAATTTTATTTCAGCGGATCAAAAGCGGCAAAGCGCTAAATAGTTCAGCGGAATAAAATATCGACAATGCATGGCAATAAAATAAAATAAGATCGAGCCCCGTTGCAAAGCTCGCTACCATGCTGAATAGTAGCGAGAAGCGGAGGCAGCCACAGCAGGCCACTAGTGCGATGGTGTGGTGAGCTGCAGCAACAGAAAACCGTAATGGCGTATTAAGCCAATTTTGTTTTGTCAAGCAGCCATTAAATTACAACACAAACAAAGATACAAATGAGCAACCGACCAACCAGCCACTCGAGCTGTTGAACCCTGCGCCGAAGGCTTGCCGCATCACCGTCGCTCTTTGTTGCCCATGTTTGTATCCATGTATATGAGCAGATTCCTATGCAGTCATCCACTTGTATGCAGAAGACCCTCCGCCAGTGGCATCTTCCACAACCTCACGTGCAACGCTGCAACGCTGCAACGAACCGACAAATGCGGTGACTTGTCGTTTGCATACTTGTGTGCAACAAATGTTTCCCGTGTAGCGGACGCTTGTTTTATGGTGTCCATACCTGCGCACAACAACAAATATTATGCGCAGACATTGGACAACCAAACGTTTTGCGTTGCAACAACAACAAGCGAGTGCCGGATTCGATTCATGCGGCGCGACACCGGTGCGGCAATATGTGCATAAGAGATAAATTAAAACTTGTTTATCATGTCGCCGCGTATCTTTAAATGCGGTAAAACGCTACCTCGATAACGAAAAACAACGGCAATTTTTATAAAATAAAAGAAACGCTGGCAATAAAAGCAACGAAGTATTGCAAAAGCAACTGTTCAGCTAGTAAGCGATACCGCTTTTGAAAAGAATACTCACTTATGTAAAATATATGCATATGTAAAATCCATGTGTTGGATGTAAGCCAAGCCAGTATGTTGAATTTAATAACAGTATCTATAGGTGCATGTATCACGGTCCAATCGGTCGAATTACCGTCTTGAAACATAAACGAAGAGCGTTTGTTACTCAGTAAGCCGGTCAACCCCTCGAGAGTCTTTGCCGATATTAAACGACTTCACATAAAATCAACAAGCCTTCGAACTGGACCTAAATAATATCCGCTCGATGAAATAAGGTCCCATAACCTAGAAAATGCTAAGTAATATAAATTAGTTCTTTTTACAACGGTGTCAAGGCTAAATTTTGAGTTCAGAAGCCAACAAGCCATTTCGGGCACTAAGAAGTTTAATACCTGTTTGCAAACGAGGAAGATCCCGAAGTTATCAGCCTCCTGGCAACTTACTTTCTTTACACTTTCAAGTGCCTGTGTCTTTTATAGGTATAGTCTCCAATAGTGATCGTTGTGAGTGATGTTTGTATTTAACATAGTTACCATCGAGAGCGAAACACCTTTTATAGTTATTTATTTTTCTTCCAACTTACCGATACACTATTGTGGCACGATTTGTCGTTTGTTGCAAAATAGCCACTCTCTCGGCGACTGCCTATTCTTTGTTGCTCAATTTCTTTCCGGCGAGCATTTTCTTGAATTCCGAGAGCAGAAAAGAGTCGCTGGGCGCAGATTCTAATTATACGGTAGATATAGCAGCAATTCAAGTACCATTTTCTGCAATTTTGTTCTTGTTTTCATTGATAAATGTAGTATCTTGAAAAAAGACCACTTTCGTCTTCTTCAAATCGTATCGTTTTTCCGTGATTTCATTCCGCAAACGTTCCGATAATGCTTTGGAATAATCGTTATTGATGAGTTTTGCGTTTCAAAGATAATCGACGAAAGTTATTTCAAGGCCATTCCCAAATATAGACTCAAAAATGTTTCCAGCTGACTGTTATGCATTTCTACATTGTGGATTTGGTTCATACTGCGCACTGTGCGCATCCATGTGGATCCATGTTTCAATCTTTGTCACATATCGACGTAAACATTCTGATTTAATGAAAGAGCTTCAAACACTGCTTAGAATATTGCTATTCAATTCGTTGTAATTTTTGGTTGACTATGAACTTGCATGGCTTTCATTTTGCACTGAGCTTTCTCATACCCAAATTCTAACAGATAATATCTCCAAACCATTCTGTGATATATTTGGAGTGTCAGCTATTCCGATCAACTTCTTTTACAGTCATTCAAAAATATTTTGTTGATTTTTTGATATTTTCTACCATAGCAATCCCTTTTTCCACTGTGTTTATCATCTTCGCAGAGTTTTTGGGTTCTTACTTCCGAGACAAGCTTTAGTTTTACAAAATACCTTGGCATTAACGGTGTGAAATGGGTTATGGTTTAGGGTGAAGTGAGAGAAAGAGTTATTAGTCCTCTTAGGCATACAGTTAAAATTTCTTGATTAAGTTCGGTCACGATTCGCTTACTCACGTTTTTGTACCTTAGGCAAGGTGAGCTATATTTGAGCAATATCCAGTACAAAAGCTGCACAAATTTTTAATTAGCACTACTTCGACATTTTCGACCTAAGTGTACTTTAAGATTGGCAGCGACTGAAATAGTGTGAAACATAACGCTAATCTAGAAAAAGTACAGGTTTGATTATTCGCGTATAACCCCCGGTTATGACCGATAATCTTGAATGATGTCCTTACACAAATCTACATATTTACTTCGCCGGTTTAAAGCAAGCGAGTAGCAACGGCACTAGAGGAACTGTGTTTGCGTGGCGATACTTAAGCCACTCCTCATTGCCGTAACAAAGCCGACAAATAAGCGACTTACCTGTGTTGCTGTGTTGCACCAACAACCCATGCAAAACCTTCCAGCGCCCCTCCACGAATTCTACGCGCTGCCTTTGCGGCCAAAGTTTCGTTACGTTGTCGTTGCAGTCATTAAAATGTTAGTGTAGTTTTTGTTGTTGCTCTGCTTGTGTTTAAAGCGATTAAGCAGCGGCTAAACATGGAAAATTGTTGTAATTATAGACGACTTATCGAGCAGCAGATACGCGTGGCACGTCAAAGCCGCAGCAATGCTTTGCACGCCGCCGCCTCAAGTTGGCGCAATAAAGTTGGGTGAGGAGACGGTGAGCAGCAGCAAGCAACCTGGCTGAGCTATCAAATTGCAATGAAATGAATGGACTTTTGACTTTGCTGCACAACGCTTTGCTATCGCTGAACGCCAACTTGTTGCACCACCACCATCAGCACCATCATTTCGCGTATCGGCAGCAACCGATGGACATGGCGGCATGGCGGCAACAAGACTAAGTTGCGTGCGCAACAACAATAACGTAACAGTTGCATTAGAAACAAACAGTTTCGTCTTGTAATAGAGCGGCAATAGCAGCAACAACCACAGCAAAAACAACAACAACAACAACAACAGCATGTTTTGAATGTGTTGCTTTGTGGTAGTTCGTGTTGTTGTTGTGCATGTTGCTGTTACGCCGATATTGCATGTTGCAAATCATTTGGGTGTGTGTGTAGGAATACCAGTATATTGTTGCTGGTATTGTTGTTGTGGTGTTGTAGTAAAAATTTATCGCATTCCGGTCTGTTTGGCTTGTTCAGCTGATGCGTTGTGGCAGATGCGAACTTGCAAGCGTGTGTTTTTAGCCGCAATAACAACAAGCATATTTTGTATTTGATTACAATAAATGCCACAAAACAACAACAGAAATCATAACAACAACAACAACAACAAAGGCGCGAACCAAAAAACCAACGTTATTAATTTGCATTTGTTTTTGTTGTTTGCGGTGCTATTGTTGTTGTATGTAATATCAGTTGGCGGTGGAAATGCTTCGCTGCACACTGTCATTCGTGCCGCCTTTAGCCGCTCTGCCTTCAACTCCCCTCACTCATTCCACTGTTGCAAGAATTATATAGTGCTCGGGCGATCAGCGCGACAATTCGAATTGAAATGGCAATACTATCGGGCTTCTTATCGCCAACTATGGTCGCTAAAACTCAGCAACTCGCGGCTGGAAGGTGCAGTCCCCACGTTGGCCGCTTGTGTTTCGCGTGCATACAATTGCTCTGAATGTGCAACATTTTATGGGAAAAGGCTGTGAATTACTGCCGTTGTGTTGCAATGTTGCAATGTTGCAATTACACGCTTCGAATGTCGACTGCAGCACACGCGCTGATATGAAATCGTCGCGATGCTTCGCTTGTTATTCGACCGTTCGACGGAATATACTTCAGAACAAACTGCTAGTACTAAGTCCGGCAGTCCGGTTTAAAGTGCGTTGGAGAATTTTAGAAATCAAATGGATCCAGCTTATTAAAACAATCTGTGTGTACGTTGCAATTAGAAGACATTTTTGGAGTAATTATGAAAGTACTAAATTCTGGGAAAATCTGTTTACAACATGACAGGTACACCGAAAGGTCCAACGGAGTAGCTTCGGGAACGGAGTTGCGTTTGTGGATAACGAGAGAAAGGAGTAAATTTCGTATAGCATTCGCAACAGCTTAGCTTGGTTTTTGTAACTGATTCCCCACCAGAAAAACACATTTGAACAATTAGAATTATGTTCTTTATGGTGTTAAAAAAGTCTGCATATGGCGACGAAAATCCATACCCCACCACAAATCTTTCAGAACAATTAATTTTGGTACTAAAAAAAATGGAACTTTCGAGAAGGAAATGCAGACTTTTTTCAGACATAGTATCTTTCAAGCAGCTTGGACAGTTAGGGTTGCAATTTTGGTTACAACGGATGGGTCGTAATCGGACCTTGATCACTTGGAACCTCTATAATTTAAGAGAGAAAAACATTTCTGTTGGCAAGAAGCACACTAAACTTCTATCATTTCACGCCAGGCCCCCAAAGATGTTTTATAATAAAATACTTGGTACATACGATGCTAAGGATGAGCCAACTTGACATAGTTTTGAGTACAGAGCCAGTGAGCTCAGTGTAAATAATGAATATAATAGTTACCTAACTGTAAAGTGGGAACAGTTCGAGCTAGTCGGGTCGACTAGCTGTCTTAACCTCGGTTAAGAGTGAAAGATACAAAGGTTTGAAAGTCTGAAATTAGTGGGTATAGAGAGCCCCTTATAGTAGACTCTTCCCTCAATCTTCTGTGTGAGCTTCGAACCATCTAAGAAGACGTTCCCCGCTATAAATCACTTCAATTTCTCCTCATATTGGTCTCGAATGGATTTTTTCAATAGGATAAGTCTTTGGTTTTTTTTTTCATCCGCAGGATTGAGGCTAATAAAGTCATTGGTGGTAAAGATAGAGTATATTTCGTTATGAGTGGGACTCACTAGGTTATACTTGAGCCAAAGGAATATACCCTAACTTAAGGGTCCTGGAAACTCCTCTAATTTTTGTAATACCCTATTGTAGATTCTGAACGAAAGAACCCTACCGTTTGGCATACTTCTATACACTTTTCATTATGCACATACCTCCAAAATCTGCCATCACAGTTTCATCGCAAATATAGTCGAGGTATTTAAGATTTAACTCAACTCCTGTTATATCAAGGAGTCTAATAATTATTGCGATAGCATAATCAAATGGCGGTTCCGGTACCTTTGGACATTCCGCTGTTCTATAATTTCAAAATATGTTCTGGAAATAGAAAACACTGTGTTTACAGCGTTGAATAGTTTTCTGAGTGGACCGTTATAGCTTTGAAGGCAACTTTAGCTGGCGGCTAGTATTTATTCCAATATTAAAGTAAAATTTCATAAAATAGACAATCTTCCTTCTGTATTACTAACGTTGCGTACAAATAATTCGCTTTTGGAACGAAATTCGGTGTATCACCCTTGGTATCACCGCAATTATGCGTTACGCAAGTTAGAATAGGCTTTTGTAGACTTTAGAGAAAACTTCATATAAATCGGTGTTGTCATCGGGAACTCACTTCTTTTACCTTCACTAATTTCATAATCAATAATTTATAAATATATTATATAATATTGTCATAATTCAGTTTGATTTAAGTATTGTTTCTCAAAAACTACGCTAGGAGACCTTGCACCAAATAGGTATATTCCCGATTTCAATTTATCTCTTTGCTTACTTTTTGCGATTCGCTCGCTTTAACGCTCACATAACGGTTGTTTACAAACTGTCAGCGCTTTAAAAGTCACACGAACTTAATTAAAATGTAAACTCGAAGAAAATACGCTTCATATCTGATCTCCACCACTCCACTTAGCTAAGCCTATGCGGTTGCGCATATGGGCACAAATATTTGCCAACATATTTATTTGTTTAAAATTTCATTTTCACACGAAATTAATAATTTCTCTTAAAAAATCTCGACCAAATATTTACAAGCAATGCATGAATCTCGGAAGAGACAACGCTAATGACCAATGCCGATGGAGATGTGTCGGCGGTGACATTTGTTGGTGGACACATTAGCAAAGCAAAACAACAACAGTTGTTGAAAGAAATAACAACAACAAATATTCGTAGTTCATTAAAGTCACTTATTGTTGCCACTGGTGGAAGCTGCGGTGGAGACTGATGCTGAAAGACTCTTACACTTACACGCATGTGTTGTGTACGTGTGCATGTATGTGTGCATGTATTTGATTAATACCACGTATTGCTGTTGTTTGTTGTTGTTAGTCAAGTTGTTGACACTCGCAGCTCAAGTCTTTCCGCTTGCCGTTTTACTTCACAAATGTGTGTGGCTTGTGGTGAGCAGCCACAAAACTAAATCGCCAAAAAATGCTTTATTTACTAAAAACAAACACGGTAAACAAGTGAATCTCATTGCCAGCGCGTATACACGTATGTGTGTGTGTGTGTTTGTGTGTGCGTGCGACTGTACATATGTTGTGTAGTTACTGGTGACAACGGCGATTGCAATCAACACCACTAATGAAATTTATTTAATGAATGTTTTGCCCTCAACCAAATTAAGAAATGTTTGTACATATGAGTGCGTAGAAGCGCCAAGGAAAAAAAGGAAACGAAAAAGTAAAACTGAAACTGACGCTCGATGTGTGTGTGTGTGTGCGTGAATGATCGATGAAATCCATTAGCAACTGGTGTTTATTTTTTTCTGAGAAACAAATCTGCAAATAATTTGGAAATAAGATTTTGTTTTTTTTTCGGGGGGGTACAGAGTTATTTGTGCGAGCGCGGATGGGTCTCTAAGGCCTTCAAGCGCAACTCAAAGGTTGCGCACGCGGTGGAGAAGATGTTGTATGTAACATTAGCGCCTATTGATGTTTCAATTTTATTAACTCAATGAACTTATTTGATGAGCATTAACAGCAATGGGTAAAAGAAATTGCATTAGGCAGCAGCAATCGCTGTTCGAGCAAACTCTGTCATAAATAAGACGAAATAGAAAAATAAGAAATCAATTTTGTGGGTCTCGCTCAAATTAAAAGTTTCGCCACCCACAAATCATTCAATTAAACCCTTGTTAACGGCCTTAGGGTTATTAATTAGTTTCTCTGATTTTTTCCGCCATCTTGCCGCAACACTTTTTATTTACCAAAAACAGCAAAGAAAAGAAAAAAAGAAAACGACTTTGGAGTTTGAAGATTTTTGCTCGCCAAACAACTGCAATTATTCCCATTATGTACGCTATTAATTATGGCATCTCCACCCAGTCAACCACCACCCCAAACACACACACACACACACAGGCGTAGGGAAAAAGGGGTTAATTAAAAAGTGCGACCTTTTCCGTACGAACTGATTCGCCTTCGCTGCTGCTTTATGCCGATACATGCAAGAAAAATACTTTTGCATGGAAAGGCAGGCGGGTGGAAAAAACCAAAAAGCAGAAAACAAAAAATAAAAAATAAAAACCAGAAGAACGCTTGTCCACAATGCAACAAAAGGAATCGCTCGAACATGAAAAGGACATTAAAGGCTGCTTGACGACCATTTTAGCGCTTTTTTTTTATTGTTAATGTATAAATGAATGCCAAACAGTAAAGTAAATTTGCTTATGGACTTTGGTGGAGTCAGGGGGGGCGGGCAGTTGAATTTTTGTTGGCACGAAAAAAATTTTAATTTTCATTGCGCTGCTGTTTAACGGCGCGTTAAGGCGCAGTCAAGAATGAATGGCCGTTTGGTCGAAATGGCGCTGGTTGGTACTAAATGCCGCTATGGAAGTTTGGTGTGTGCGCGTGTGTGTGTGTGTGTGTGTGGTTGCGCGCTAATGGGCGGTTGGGGTCATTAGAAGTGAAATGCCCCGAAAGGAGTTTAAATGAATTAATGCTGGTTATTTCGTAAAATGGTTGCTGTATTGTAACGTTGTTGTTGTAATTTTTGTAGCGCAACTTCTAGTTGCTCTTTTACCGCTTTTAGCCGCTTCCTTGCCACAAGTGAAATATTTGCTACTGTTGTTAATTTCATAATAAATCCTCGTTGTCTACATTGCGGATGCGTCTAAATCGTTTCTCATATCTTAACTTCAAGATATTTAAATAAAGAGATTAGTAGACATATTGAATAATGGTGAATTGGATGGAGTGGGATGTGATAATCCGTTGCACTGATATTCCCCCGGAGTCAGATTTTGCATTAGCCCCTAGAAAAATGGTTTGACAGCCGCCATGTCCTCTCTAGCCGTTCAAAAAAGAACTTGTCTTAATGTCACAAAGTCCAAATTTGGTACACCCGCCTAATATTAAACCATTTCACACTGAGTAACGTGTGTTTAAATCATTTAACGCGCTGCGGTCAACACTAGTCGAATGCAGTGACATTGATAATTCTCATGACTGCCGATTAAGAGCCGATGTTGATCCGAATTTTATCCGACCAAGCGCTGTTTTCGGTAATCTAACCTTCTTCGGACAACAATCGTATTACTCTCTGGTGGGTGTAAGTTAAAAAGGTAAAGGTGAGGTAAAATTCAAAAATTAAACAGGTATTGTGCAATCATGAGCGCACAACATTGCCTCACCAGCAATATCGAACCTATGGATTCGAAAACTTTTTAAAACTTGAAGAGCTTAAACGCTTGTTTATTTAAACAATTTCAAAAGAGATTTGCACTTGGTGACATCATTAATAACATTGGTTTAGAGCAGCTAGAAGCACTTTCTCTCTGTCTCTTAATAATGGATTTCGGATGGGTATTATAGTTAATGCAGACTAGACAAAATATCTTCTTAATATATAGAAATTTAGTATGTTTTGCATTAGAAAAACCAAAAATCGTAAAACCTTATAACGAATTAAAATTCAATTGTAACGCTGTTGTGTCTGGATACAATTTTGCAGCTCAGAAGGAAAGTTCTTACACTCTTCGGTGGTAAGAGAAGATGAAGGATATCAATTATGCCTTGCTAAGGTCAGATAATATGATTTGGATCGATTGGAACTAGAATAAGCGAATGAAAAAAATAGCTATAGAAAATCAAAGTATAGGGTTAAGGCTAGAATGAAGCCTTTAGTAAGATATTCGTTTTTTATTTTCCAATTAACCTTTTTGATTCCATATTTTATCATACATTTTTTATTTTTTTTGAGGAATGATTTTTAAATATCTTCTAGAAACCGTCAAACTATTTAATATCATTAGGTGGAGTTTAACGTGCTGCCATCAAAGCTTTTGTCATCGGGTAGAATAATATTTTTTCACCTATTTCCTTTCTGATCACTGATTTGCTTTTATCGATCAATAATTTATAAATATATACCGAATATAATTTATGGGAGCTTTTCCTTTGGGAGCAACTCACACTTTCCGCCTTTGTGGAAGCGATGTAAACCTCTCTATATACAAAACTAACATTATTTTAATTAAGCAGTCTAGTTGTTTCTCAACCAGAAGAATTTCTATCCATTACAACGCTTTATCGAAATTAGAAATGTGACTCTCTTTACTATGAGACCTTTTCTCCCATTTACGAGATGTGTTCAAAGGATAACGTTAATTTTCGTTTTTTGGAAAAAAAATAAAAATTATTCATTCGTCTACATTGACGTTGTCGCCTTCAAAATTATCTCCATTCGATATATGGACTTATGCCAGTGCTTCTTTGAATCGTCGAAAACTTCTCAAACTCGATTTTTGGGATAGCCTTTGGCGCTTTCAGGGAATCGCCTTTAATGTCATCTATACTTGTAAAACGACGGCCCTATAAGGTTCGCTTTATTTTTCGAAATAGGAAAAAGACACACGGAACCATTTCTGCCGAATATGGAGGCCGGGCATCATTACATTATTGTTTTTGGCCAAGAATTCACCGAACAAGCAACGAAGTGGGAGCAGGTGCATTTGATTTTTTACAATTTTTACAATGGATTTTCTCCAAATCCCGGCGTTTTTTTCGGATTGCTTCACGCAAATGACGTTGAGCTTGTAGGTAGTACTCCTTATTGACCTTTTGACCTTGAGGCAAGAATTCATGATGCACTATGTCATTAAAGGCGAAGAACGCAGTCGAAGAACATTCCCGTTATTTTGTGAACACATCTCGAATGGAATGCTTCTTAATAGCATCCGCTAAGTTGATGGTCCTAACCGTTTCCGCTGAGCGCATCTTCTCGCACACGTAATTACTCTATTTTACATTTAAAAATATTTTTTGTTAATGACATAACCGTTCTTAGAATTTTGTGGTATAAGGCTCCTAATTTGTTATATTCTTTTCTCTTCTTAGCAACACTTTACTACCTCTAAAAAGCATATACTTTTAAAAAGAATAAAAAGGACCTACAATTTTCTGTCGGTTCTCAGTTATTTACAGCCTGAAGTGAATACACTTGTGTGGCTGCAACTCATCAATGCGTCGATAAATTGCCGCCACATTCTGACAAGCTCAGCATACCCAGCTGCATTCCCCGGCAGGTCACACACTCTCATCGCCATGTACTACACACGTACAATTTGTATTTTTAATCCCAACTAAATCAAACCAATAAGCAGAAAGGCTAACAACACACAATTGAATTTCATCAAACAACTTAAACAACTCGCGATCCCAACTCGCGCCCAAAATAGTGTAAGCTGAATGACTCCCAACATGGCGCGCAACTTGCCGCCTGCTCACCCCACTAAGCTTACGCGATCGCTGCCTTTGCAATGCTCTTGTATTGTGTCTTTTGAGATTTCACTTGTCACACAAGTTCAGCTGCATGGATCAGCGTCGCGCCAATTACTCGCAACACATTTCGCAATCGCCGCAATAAAGTCTTGCCACATTCAAATTCATTGCAACGTCCAACGTGCAACATGCACACACACACACACACACACGCACGCACTATGCACACGCCCGTTGTTCAATATCCGAATTCTTGCAAGGCGTAGAGCATCCTCTTCGATGTTTACGCGATGTTCTTTCACTTAGCTTGTTGAGCACGACTACCCGAACATAAGTGCATATATGCCCCCATACGCCGACGGATGTACGTGCGTACTCGAGTGCACTTATTTAGTTGGTCACGTTGTCTAACTAGCGAGTGTTTGGGTGCGTCTGGCCCCATTAATTCTTCGCTGTCGTAGCGCCGATCCACCGATCCGCCGATCCGCCGATATTTCGTTTGGCATTCTTCTGTCCGTATGTTCGCCTTACACATGTTCAATTGTAACTGATTGTAATACAAAAGTGTTTCTGCTCTTGGCGCATTTCACTAAAATCCCAATTAAATTTGATTCATTTGCAATTGCGAGAATTTTAATTCGACGCACAAGGCCACTGAGCCAAGCGAATTTTGCTTTATTTGTTGGTAAAACATTGTCGAGAAGAAAAGAAAAACACAACGAGTGGAGTTAGTCGAATTGGTGAATGTACATAGCGAAATAGTCATTGCTTGTCAATCTAGAAGCTGCAAAAAATTTTATTTTTATGGCTAGAGGGACGTTTGTAAAAATTTTTTATTTCATGTTTAAAAAAAAAGTTATGTAATATATATACTACAACAAAAACTGTCGAATTCTAACATTGCCTCAATCTAGTTTACATATTTTAGTGTATTAAAGGCTAAAATATCAATATGATATCATTTTAAAGATTTTAAAAAATTGCAAAAAATTAACCTAGCCAAAGCGAATCCACGTTTTGATCTATTGAGCAAATATATATATGCTCACTTATCTCCTTGGACGCATATCTACTTCCATGAAGAAAGAAGTACGAACTAACAGTTAAAATATCCTTACGAAATTATCAAGCTAAGAATGTATGAAAATGCTTAAGTTTATCAACCATTTTAGCACAGAAATTCACGATCTTTTGACCTAATTGATATTAACGTCGGTCGACATTAACGCCAATACTATATATAATAATATCCTATGAAATACAACTCTGCGCCCATTAGTTCTTCGTTCTGCAAAATGTATATCACTCTATCAAAGCTCTCAAGCTCAAAGACACCCCGCTCTCTCATTCTCTCTCTCAGTCGCCTATACACTTTTAAGTATTATATAATTTGATTATTTGATGTAGTCGATATCAAAAAGATTTCTATCCAATCATATTAAGTACCTTAACCGTGTTAAAGAGCAAGTCCTCTATTTCATAGCACAGACATGTCAAAATTACCAATCTAGTATACTGGAAAAATCTCTTCAAAGTTCTCTGTTATTTGAAAGTTATAAGTCCATCCCTGGATTCGCACTTCTATCTGACCTAGCAAGCAATAACTTAAAATTTGTGTTACCTTGAGAGACCTTGGTACATGTATTCTTTGAGAGACTGGCTAAATTGGTATTACATATGGTCGAAGTTTTAACATTCCCATTTCCACAAAAATGTTGTTTTAGGAGAAATCAAACAAACAAACTGACTAAAGTGTAATAATTTCTAAAGGATAACGCAGGAACTTAAGCACCAGGATTTAATAGTAGGCCTAGATGTGATACAGTTAAAATATTTGATAGAAAAAGACACGCTTTCTATATAATATCGGAAAAGACATTTGAGCGCTTGGAACAAACATTTCGTTGTACCTGCAGTAGTGAACGCCAATCGAATTCGAGAGGATTTCTTCACTTTGCAATAGGTAAAATACAGATACAGATAAAAATACTGTTGTCGATATAAAACTCACCACAAATAGTGCTCCTTCCATGCAGCAATGGTGGTCCAGAAATCGTCGAAATCCATACGTCGATACGTTTTGCCAGTCCTTGTGTAATGAGATGAGGATCTCAAGCCTTCTATTTATTTTT
This sequence comes from Bactrocera minax, assembly GCA_021498325.1. Lineage (NCBI taxonomy): Eukaryota > Metazoa > Arthropoda > Insecta > Diptera > Tephritidae > Bactrocera > Bactrocera minax. The sequence goes on from JAKEEE010000001.1 coordinate 9,334,907, forward strand.
ATAAATTATACATATATTATTATGCAATATATATACATATACGTAAAATATTTAGTAGTTCCTTTCCAATTCCATTCACAATATAGTTCTGGACTTATGTAAATGACCGGTTATAGGCTGTGATATTTTAGCCAAAAAAAATTATTCTATTTTCTAACTAAAAGTCCGCGTAGCATAAGCTGTCAGTTCTGCTCTAAGGCCATCCGAAGAGGAACAATGTGAACAGGGTATAATAGTGGATGTTGAAAGCCGTTAATTTTAACATTTAAGGATTATGGGGTCATATGTAGTTTATTTTCAGTAGATCAACTGCCTTTAGCAGATGGGCAATATCAAAACAGCTCCTTTACACAATATTGTAAGTCAGTCTTTTACTCGTACTCATACTTCGAATATAAATCTCTCTATTCAACGAGTATCCGGTTCTGAAAAATGTATAAGTTTTTCGAAAAATTCTCACATTGTCAAGAACACTTTCGGAGGTTTAGCATTGCCTGCCGAGGAATTACTTCTAACAGTTAATTATGAGCTCGAATGAAATTACAAGTATTTTTACTTAGTTTACAAGAGTTAGACCTCGTGTTTTTATTTTATTACAACAAAAATAATAATGACACAAAATACTTAAATAATAATTAAATCAATAAGATGACGATTGCATGCGATTTTTATCCTTCGTAGACATTCAATGCCGCCATCATCATCACCATCAACATCTTCATTAGTAGTCACAGATCCAAGGGAATGTCAACAATGTGGCACCCGCAGTAATAGCACTTCACAGCGCTTTTAGCATACAAATGCTGTCATCGGCCAAATGTTGGTAAACAACTACTTCGCATAAATTCACCATTTCCTTAGTCCATATGTTTGTATGTCTGACATTGAGATATATAAATTTATTTTAAAATGAAATTAAAAGTAGATATCCCCAGATAAGTTGCGTACAATATGACTACATACATGACTACACTTCGTTGCCTTGTATTTTATTTTATTGCTGCACTCATCACTTAAGCCTAGCTGACCGCCTGCTGTTCATTCCTCACTGATTAGGGCACCCTAAACGGTCTAATTAATTGAGCAACACCACCGACGCAAACGCCTGCGCCAGCACCAACACCAATACGCTGCTCATCCACCACTTGATTTCGCTTTTATTTTCGTCGATTGGTCCGTCAATAATGTAACTCATAGTTGACAGTCGTAAGGAGGCAGGCGTCTGTCTGCTCGCTGATAGCATCTAGTCCATCGTTTTCTGCTCTGTGCATCCGTCTGTCCTATTCGATGACCATCTGCTATTAGCTATGTGTTGTTGTAGTTGTAATAATGGTGTGCTTTTTTGTTTTATCTTAATTGTTGCCGTTGTTGTTGTATTATCTCTGAGACGTACAATATGGTGCCATGGCATGGCAAGCGTTTAACTTTCCTTTTTACGATTTGATAAGGACAATGTTGACATCTCTCACATCAGACATTAAAATAATCAATTACAAAAAATAATGATTCTAATTGAATTTAGACTGATGGTTTCAATGTTTAGGGGAATAATTCAATTAAAGAATTTTTTGTAAGAGCGGGGTAGTGGAAACTAGAAAATATATGAAAATTCCGTAAAATATGAAAAAGAAGAGCTGCGGAAACTAAATTTGTCGAATGAAGAGAAAATGTCATAGGTTGTAATGTATAAGGTCCATGATACAGATATTACTTTTGGGTTCAACTTTTCGTTAGAATATATTTAATAGTTAAGGAGACTTTTTGAAATTTAAACCAGAAGATGCTTTCCTTAGTTAAGGCTCACGAAACTGCCGTATGAAATGAAACAGTCAGTTTACGAGCCAAGAAAAGGTCTCGTGTGAATTTGAGAGTGGATGATACGCAAGCCACCATCGTACAATATTAATCTTTTCTCAGAACATATATATATATATATATATATATATATATATATCCTACTGAAAACCCTACGGTATAATATCATGTTAATTATTATGAAATTTACTGGCACTATGTTTTCCTTAACATCATCAAGTTCGAGGAATTTGTCCAAATAAAAAATATTGCTTTAAACTTGTTTAAAATAATTCGCTTCAAATAATGATGAATCCTAGTACTTTATAATTCAATTGAATCCCAAAATCAAAATGAAAGACAACAAGTAAGAAAGGGCCAAGCTCGGGTGTAACCGAACATTTTATACTATCGCAATGTGCAAGGAGCCAGAGGCGGGGAAATGTTTTCAGGTGCTGACATAACTTTATATTAAAAAATGTTGCGGAAGAATTCAACATTCAATACCCGACGAAACCGTGGATGAATTACAATCATATTTGGTATTTTATTAACTTATATTACAAGCCATAGACACACGTACTTTCATTGTAATATTTTGCTTTGTGTTAGAGATATTTGTATTAAAATCTACCAAATTAACTCAAAAGTGATAAATGCGACATAAACTTAGCTGAAAATATTAGATACATGAGAAAAGAGTAAACCAGAGAAAAGAACATCATTATATTAGGAATATAGGGCTTAGCCCGGTCTAGACCGATTTCATTTATATTTAGTAGGAAATTACATTGTGTTTAAGAAAACATATGCACTTAATTTCATAAAAATATCACACATAATGAACAACATAAATGTTTTAAAGTCAGATGGAAAGTCGGGAATTCTTATAACGGGCATTTTTGGAATAGAGGCAGATCTGCACTAATCACATTAAATCTTTTCATTATTCAAGTTTATTAGGGAACATGTTGTCACGCAATTTTGTGAAGGTAACTCAAACAGTGATCCACATATTCGGCATAAAGTCTGCTAGAACAACGAAAGTCATTATATGTACTATATTGGAGCTGGGATAATTCGTTAGCCGATTTCACACATTCTAGGCAGTATACTATGGTATATCCGATATTACTTGTTCACTTAATTTTGCTAAGATATCTTACATATTGACCGTTATATATGGTATAACGTCTACAGGAAGGTTGAAAATCCTTATATTATTCATATGGGGGTATTTACCCAATTTCCCCCATTTTTGACACAATAGCATGTTATTATCATAGAAAGATAATCCTCCAATTTCATTACAATATCTTACAGATTTCCCGATATTTTCGGTATAAATCCAGATAGAGATACTGAGGTCCATATATTGGGTATCTGGTGGCATGAACAGTTATAATCCGATTTCATCTATTTTTACACATAAGAAGAAGAAGGCACTAGTGGTACAAAGTTTGATTTTCATATCTTAATTGCAGCTCGATTTATCTGCTTTAAAGTGAAAGGATCAGATGAAACTTAAAATTGTGTTATATGAGAAGTAGGCGTGGTTTTTATCCGATTTCGTCCATTTTCACAATGTGACATAGAAAAGGAAATACAATGTCACACACTAATGTTATTTAAATTGGTTAGGCCATCTTGAGGTATGGTATTTCACCTAAAAGTGGACGGTGCCATTTCCGTGACCAAAACTTTGCACGGCTTCCAATGCAACCCGTCCGTATCGTATTTGCGGCAAGATTTAATGTTTCTGACGTATTCCTTCAGTGAGTTAACGCACTTTTAGTAGTTTTCAACATAACTTTTGTATGGGGGATGGACGTGGTTATTGTCCGATTTCACTCAATTTCTCATTATATGAAGGGATGCCAGAAAAACTTACTCGGAGCAAGTTTATTTTAAATAGCTTTAACGGTTTCCAAGATATATATATTATACAAATTTGGGGGCGGGACCATTCCCACTTTTTCAAAAATGTTTGCCCAACATTTATGCCCAAAGTAGTTTTTGAGAATGCTGCCAACGCTATAACCTTGGACCGGATATTAATATTACTTCGCGATCGTTTCGCTTGTGTAGAACAGAGTCTCGTGAGAAAGACGTCGAATAACCATTACGTCAGCAAGCTCACATTTCATGCAGCAGACTGCGAATTTTATACCAATATTCCCTTGCGAGATATATTTGACCAAATAATTGAAGGTACAGGTTCATAGGTTACGTTTTCGTTACAATTTGCCACTATTGTGGGGTCCCAAGTAGGACTGATTGAAGGACTGGAGGAATCAAAGAATAATTCGGGTGAGATGAAGTCAGAAGTCACCTCCAAGAGCTTGGAAAACTGAGTTAAGACAAACGTTACTGCGAAAAGGTCTGAGGTTGCCAGGTTAAAGAAATCGTTTTCTGCATCATACCTGTTTGATTTTGTTTCTTTTTCAAGCAACTTCATATGGAGATCCCTAAATGAGTAGCGTCGTCTTCTTAACTTTGTCTCGAATTCGAATGTATGTATGTAAAGAAAAATATACCAGAATTTTTTACCTTACCTTTATACTTTTAATATACTTTTTCATAATACCTTTTTTACCTTTAAATAGACCGACTCTGTTAATTTTAATACTTAACCTTATTAGGAATGAAGTTATTTTTCAGGACTCTCTACAAATTGAAACAGATAAAAACACCTTCGAAATACTATTAAATCGCTGACCAATGAATGTAATACCGAATGGACCGAATACGAATGGATATCTCTAAATGATTAGGGTTTTCTTCCTACTTTTGCCTCGATTTTAATTTTTCTATCGAATTTCAATAGACTAATGAATGAAGAATTTGCGCCTATTCGAACACCTAATGGAAGCCAAAAGTCCGCCTGGATTCTCGTTGGCTCTCATATATTATTATGGTGATAAAGTGTGTATTTTCGTTGGGTACTACTGTGTTATTACTTGTTCTAATAATAATGATCTGCTAGTACGCTAACAAATATGCGCTGTAAATATTTACATGCTACATACATTTGTTGCAACCCAATGAAACACTCCAATATTTGTAATGCAACTTTCATACGAATATTTTGCGTGTTGAATATTTTTTGTTTATTCTTCTTCTTCCTTTTCGGCTACATATTTTTGCCCGCCAGCTACAAATAAATTCCGCACATTTTAATTGCTGCATAATCCACCAAATGATATTTTCGTGTTTTATAAATGCGCAAATATTGCAACCTCGGGCGAAAATATCAAGCATTTCAGCGGAAGCGAGTTGCCGAAATATAAGCAAAACGACAAGTGACATTTTTTGGAAATCTAATGACGAAGAAAGTGTAGCATTCAAAAATAGAAAGCAATACAATAAAAAATTCGCTGTTGCCACATGGTTCAAGGACTGTTGCAAGTCTGCAAACGAGTAAAATAAAACTTACATAATGACAGTTTCCGTCGGAAATATATAAATATTTATATGCAAATGCACACACACACATACACACACAACCAGAGGTAAAATACATAGCAGCAGTAATTTGCTTGTGACACTTTGCCGTTGGTTAAACACAAGCAGCGCTGCTTGTAAAATCACGAAAATCACAGTTAGTCGCTGCGCTCGCCTTCGTCCTTTTGTCTATCGTATTTTTCTGCATATATCCGGCAACTGACACTTTCATACGCCAACGTAATTAATCTCACCTTGCAATTGGAAATGTGAACAGACAGCGCGCCGCACACCGATATGTTTATGTAGCTGTATATATGTCCATGTGTGCGTGTGGCAAAAGCACCCTGAACAAATTTTGAAAGGCGCGCGCGCCTCGTCGGTATCAATTGGCGACAGCAAAGGCAGTAATAGTGGCAGATAGCTACTGTTTCAACGCCCCACGTCCGACCGCAACACTGACAATATGTGCTTACACAAACAAACGCGCGCACACGCACACACACACAACCCGTATATGCCCTTGGCGGCTATTCATTTCGGCGGCGCCACCCGCTGCGCCGTAATTCGCTGGAGGTGGTTGTAAATTAAGCGCGACACATCATTTGCAGCATCCGCAAGTTGCGTGCATCCACATCCACTAAGTGAGCGAATCGGCTGTGTGAGTATCTGCCTGCCTTAGTAAGTGCGTGCGTGCGTGCGTGCGTGCGAGTGGTTCATTTGTGTGTGGGCGCTGTGGGTGTGGCGAAGCGCTGCAACAAACAAATCAGTAAATGAGTGCCGGAGCGATCGGTTTGCACGGGGGCAGCCGAAGGACTCATGGGCGGGCAGTTCAACGGATGTAGCAACCAGCCAACAAACAACAAACAAATATAGGCAATGTTCACATTAACGCGCATTCGACACACTGTCGCACTTATATGCGACGAAGCGCGATGTTCCACAATATGTCTGCATGGGCACGTGCATCCGGCGCTGCAAATCGCTGACTACTCTTTGTTGCATAAATGTTGTTACGCGCTAAACAAATAAAACGTGTCGCCCACACCCTCTCAGGCCACAAACATCACATGTCCACAGTTGCTCCTGCAGCGCTCATAACCATTCAAAGCATATACACATCGCCTGTTTCCAAAATGTTGCTCATCTTCTCTGCTCACCAGCATTTATTATCTCATGTTCGACAGTATACCGATGGCTATAACTTTTCGCTTAAGTAGGACAATATAAAGTTGGCTTTCGCTACTCAAAAATGTTTATTATCCTCCAAGTGTGACTGTAGTCAACATTTATGTATACCTTTGCCTGCAAATTCGTTCCGCTGGTAATCTGTTTAAGCATTTCAAATGCATACGTGTGTTTGACATTTGTAACACGCCAGTAATAATTGTTGTTACTTATGTTTCGGAAAGTTACAAAGTCGTAATTCTCTTCGGGTATATACCACATACAATATTTGTTCGAAATGTTAGACAGAGATTCATTGTCATCGATAAAATATTTACTCTCTGCCTATGAAGGGACTAATTAGAGAAAGAAAATTTCTCTTTACGTTTTAATTGCCACAACCCGTAAAAGTTTTGGTTAATTTATGTGGTGGTCTAAGTAGGATCTGCTTAAATTTAGCACGGCTCTTCAGAAACATACCTTTTCCAAGTCTTGCTTGATCACAATAGCCGAACCTATAGCCGAATGTGAATGAATATTCGAAAGCGAGCGACATATTACTGTACTTCAACTAGTGGTTCACAAGGCCAGCCATGAAAATTAAATGCAATGGTTGAATATGACTGAGGAACTTCGACGGCATGTGGACTGAACTGAAACACTCTAACTTAGAAGAACAAACTTTCCTCACATTTCACCTTATGGAACATAGATAATTTGCTAAATTTATCATTGTTGGAATCTGAGCGAAAAAACCACTTTGATCTGGTTTTTAATCCTACAGAAATATAGGCCTCTAATTGATTATACTAACCATGAGTGTTGTCTTAGGTTAGAAAATTCATGTGTAGTGCCTGAACCAGTTGTGTTTCGATAAGTCTCTTAATATCTGAAGTCATTCCGGAAAATTCTAATAATTATCTGCCATACTACGGTCTCTTTTCTCATTTATGCTATAGCTAGACACTCACAATAAAGGGTAATACCGTTACGTTTTCTTATGAGGCCACAACTCGGACAGAGATTGTTCACTCAGGTCACAGTTGTTTGTAACACCTACAACTAACCCAGATAGATATAGAGTTATATATATATACCGAAACTAACAGGATGATGAGACAAGTTGAATTCCGGATGTTTGTCTGTGTGTCCGTCCGTGCATGCGATAACTTGAGTAAAAATTAAGATATCTTGATAAAACTTGGTATACGTATTTTTTGGTACTATAAGAAGGTTGGTACTGCAGATGGGCCCATAATAACCACGCCTACAAAATGGCGTTAAGCGAAAACATATAAAATGCTATAGCTGAGTCCCCAACTAAGATATAAATCTGTAGTTTGGGATGGGGAAGCACAGTAGGCAGCGCCCCAATATATATTTCTCAAAAACCTCTAAAGCTATAATGACCAAGCGTACTCAAACTAAGTCTTTGTAGCACCTTCTTATACTACCTGAGAATTAGTGAAATCAGATAATAACCACACCCACCTCCCATACAACGGATATGTTGAAAACTACTCAAAGTACGTCAACTAAGATGGTACTTAAGGGTTTCAAATGGACACCGCCCACTCTTAGGTGAAATCTTATATCTCAGGAACTACTATACCAATTTCAACCAAAATTTGTTTATAACATTACTTTAATATCTTTATGTAACATTGTGTAAAAAGGCGAAATCGGATCACAACCAAGCCCACCCTCCTTATAACACAATTCTTTCAATTTACAGTACATAACCCATTAATTTCATAAATATGACAAAGAAAATATATAGTAACTTTTTTGTAATGTAGGACCTAAAGCTTTTATCATCTTAAACTGAACAAGCGCTGTAATTCGAAAGACCCGAAAAGACGATGATATACTTAACACCTTACACCATCAGGTTTGCTCTAAAATTAAAGGTGCAGAAAAACGTAAAAGTGTATGTTTATCTGAGATGAAGGGAAAACCTTAATTTTTTCACCTTGAAATACTATTACATAAATTAGTTTCCTTTAAATTGGGAAGAAATTGTTGACACATTTCCATATATTTTATTTAAATTAACGGAACTCATACATATAGGCCTTATTTTCCAACAAAAAAAAGGATTCTAGAAGTTTCAAGATGTCTCTTCAAAAATGCCCGTGTGTTTGACAGTATATAGGTAGATGTGTATATTATTAGATATATTGATATTTTCGAATAAACAGTTTCGGTTATTCAAAATCGTTTTAAATATTTCAATGATTTCGCCAAGTATCTCAAAACATTTTTGTTTTAAATATGATTTCGTTTCTTTATTCGATTTCGTCATTCATTTCGTCATTTGATTTGTATATCATTCCGAGTAAACAAACCCTTTGTTAAAATAAAAGAAACATCCGATGGTATTTCCAAAATCTACCACTATCTCTGATGAAAGCAATTTAAAGCCAATTAGAAAATATTTTTGCTTTATTTCTTAAAGATTTCGCTCTTTCTTTTTAGTAATTCAAAAGTTCTATTTATAATTTTCTTGACTATATTGGTATTTATATTATGAAAAATCAAATTTAGAAAGTAAACTTGGTTGACATTCCATACATTTTCCAAGCCAATGAGCTGAGAATCACTCCGCCTGCTTGGAACACCCTTAATTAATGGTATTTTAACATCATCTTTAGGACCTTCAGTTATTCTTTCATATCATACATATCATTCTACACACAGTTAGACGGACAATGGCTTCCGCGTCATTGACTCTAAAATATGTCTAAATCAAAACGCACGCGACTTGACACTGTTGGCGACATTTTACCAGCGCGAGACTGCTCTTTGTATACGTTATTTAACGCGATTTTTGAAAAATGTACACTGCCTGCGAGTAATGCAATAATTATGGTAATTCGTTGTGCGGCGCGCACGAACAAACGCTAATGGCGGTGCTTACCACCACCTACTGCCACCTCACCTGCCGCGGCGTTCCACCATCCTCTTGGCAGCTCTACCAGCGAAAGTCTCGGTGTGGTGCGGGGCGGCGCGGTGCGGGGCGGTGTTCGTTTGCCAAAGAGTGTTTTTAATTTCGCGGCTTTGTTTCATGTTTAATGTGCCAGCGCTAACTGTCTTCCTGATTCCTGACGCCTACAGTGGTGGCGGCGTTTTTATGCGCAAAAAGGCGACAGATAAACCGCACGCGAGTCCTTCAAACTCACCGCGCGTCAATGGGCGCTCTAATGGATGATGGTGGTGGTCTATTTTTAAGCACATATTTAAATATTTATTGTTGTTGTTATTTTATTTTTTCGCTTAATTGCAAGCGGCAAACCGGCGAAAGCGAATCCATTTGCAATCGTTAAGCACTTCGATCGATTTTATGGCGATAGTTAAAAGTGCTAATTTCCTTTGACAATTGCGCTTTCAACTGCTGCAACAACAACAACAATGACAACAACAACAAATGTACGGCAGCAACGTTACTGACGATCGGCGCTGACATGATTGTCGCGATAAGATCTTTACGCCAAGCTGTTGCAGCACCCAAAGGAATTGCATTTTGTTGTTGTAGCAACCGCATGGCTGTCGCCACTTATCAGTAGTCGCGCTGCAGTGACGCGTCGGCAATCTCTGCGGCGGATCGATTGCACGAAACATTTGAAATGCAAAACGTAAAAAGGTGGGGCAGGGGAGGGCGAAGTGGTCGCGCAGCTCCTGGACATCGGTATGGCAAATGGTGCATATTAATAATTAATAGCGATCGTGAGTGGAGAGCGCTAGTGTTCGTGTTAAATATTTGCCAATCCATTGTAGACAAATGCGTGTGTAGTTGTTATTGTTGTTGTTTTTTTTTGTTTTTTGTCTTAAAAAACTTGAAAAAAGCTGCACTGGAATGCAACTGCAAGTGCCGCTAATGCGCATCAAACAACAACAACAAGTGAAACAACAAATGCAATAACAACAACAACACGTGCAATGCAGCAACAACAAGTACAGTAATCATTGCGTGGCAACAAATTTAGTAGCGCATTGTCAAGCGACATGCAACTTAGCGGCCAATAGTTGTGCACGCTCCATGGTTGTTGTTGTTGCATTCAGTGCCATCTGCGGCTAGTTGCTTGCGCTGCGCATAAATTTCGCTGAAATTCAATATAGAAATTTGCATAAACATGTTTTTTAACTTTGTACAAGCGATTAACTTAACGATGCGCATTTTGTTACGTATCTTCATTGTCGAGCGCGCGCGCTCTTCCAGCTTCTAGTCTCTCAAATTACAGCTAGCTGTTATATTACTTGACGTTGCACCACCAACTAACTCTGCGACTTGCCATCCACTGCGTTGTGCATTGAATCCACCAAAAGTCGAGGCAAGTTTCGCATGCGCCATTCGCAAAATGACAACGGAGCAAGCAATTGTAATGGGAGTCGCACCTGTCAAGTTTCTAGCTAAGTAAATAAATGTATTTAAATTGTTGCGGCTAATAAATGTAAATAAAATAAACGTGTTCTAGACAAACAAACTAGTTGTAATCTCCCCGAAAGAATACTGTTATTTACGCTTCGAATTCCAGCTCGCTATCTTAATATTCACTTCATCACTAATTGAGTCTATTTCAACCGTTTTCCGAAGGTTAGCGACTACGTTTGTGTTTATTCAACAAACACTTTACTTACCAATAGGAATATAGTATAGACAATATTATGACAGCTTTGATATATATTATTTCAACTTACTATGGCCCCAAAGGGTTTTTAGTTATCATTTGAATGCATAGAATTTCGCTTAAAAGTCTTATTTAAAGTGTCTTTGAGGTTAGTGAATTTACAAATATTAGATTTCATAATTATGCATTATTCTATATGCATAACCAAATATAGAATTTGTCAGCTCACTCGGTTCAACGAGTGTAGCCCACTCTGACGATTGTTGATTGAACTTCGGAAATAAATTATGGCGCTGTGTTTCATCTATTGGCATACATAGACGCAAAGCTTTGAATTTATTGCAATTGAAAAGCTCCAAATTCTGCACCGAACCAACAACTCGTTGTTTTTTGGACGTCCATCGTTCATGGTCTTCGGTGCTTATAGGGCCTGCGCAAATTTTAGCGAATGCGAATCATTTACGCATGGTTTCTTCGCCTAGTGCGGAACCCCGACAACACTCATCAGGGCACTTTTTGGCAGCATTTTTTTCCATAAAAATTGTGTTTCATTAACCTAAGAAGTTTGTTTTTATCTTTTTTTTTCAAATTACCAATACTTACGTCCTCAACATGTTATCTCTCACGAACCAATCCTTCGATATCTGTAAAATTTATACACTTATGTTTTGATGGGTGGATCTAAATACGAAACATCTAGTTTCAATTCCACTGGGATACTCTCTTAGGAATTATTTGAATAAAACTGTGTTCAGTCGGCCGGTTAAGTACTAGAATAGCAGTAAAAATCAAACGAAGAAGTAGGAAAGGCGTTCGGTCGTAGATGAACTAATAATGAAATGTATTTAGTGTTAAATGTTTCAGAACATCTGATGAAGTTCCAGTGGTTTTTATTGGAAAAACGGTTTTTACTGGACTTGGAATTTCAACTAGACTTTCTAGGCAAAGAAATTTGAAGAATAAATCCGCATATTCGGATACGTGAATATAATATAAGAACATCGAGATATTAGAGGTAAATAGACAAAAGATAATAGATGGTGCGAATAGGTTTCGTTGGGAAATAGAAATATTTACTGGATCTTCGTAAATCAGCAAAGAGTTATTAGTTTTATTCTTAAGCAATTGTTTATAATTTATGTTTGTAAGCTTTTGATGATTTCAGCTTTGAACATTTTATATAAAGGCTCATGGTCTGTAGTTCATTTAGGAAACTTTATGTCGTGAGCTGCCCCGTCCGGGTATAGGTATATCGTATAGGTAAACCTATGGGAAGCCTTTTTAACGGCGTAGTTACATTTTTAGCTTGAAAACGACGGGAGAGCATATCGAAAAGTTTCTCAAGTAGATTTAAATTTGAATATTGCATGCTTCGAATTTATCTAGGCTATTTCCATTTAGTAGGAAAATTCATGAAAATTTTATATTTATTAACATAATTGTTGTTAAAATTTGATTATATTTACCTTGACCGGTATATAATTGTAAATACCTTACTTTAAGAAAACGTCGGCTACAATATTCTCACTCACTTTAGTTCACTTTTCAAAATTGATCATGGAATTTTGTAGTTTATAGACACGTTTTTAGTGCAAATTCTCTCACTTTCACTCACTTTTCTTATTGGAAAGTAATTCAAATGTTTCTGTAAGAGGTTTGTTGTGCTTATTAAGTTATTTACCTCAAGCCCCTTACTCTTAAGCCGATTTCCATTGACTAGAAGTGGAACTTTGTGATTGCTTTAGAGACAATGATACGCGTTGCTATTTGCAAATACGTCAATAAGCCAAAATATTTTTACAACATAAACATATAACATTTAGTCCTCCGCCACATGGTATACATATTTAAAAGGATATAAATTATTGAAGCCATAAATTGTTTACGACTTTGTTGGTTACCAAACAAAAATTATATTGGCCATCATAGGCCGACCAATTTAATTATGCCGAGCAGAATGAAAGGAAGAAGCAGGCGGCTAATTTTACGATCTGCGGCATTTGTTTACGAGCAAGTACTCGACACTCGTAAAAACCGGATGCGAATTGCAGTGTGAGTTAGCGACTGACCACTTTCGTATGACCGCTGAAGGGACGCTTTTGAGCGCGTGGGCGCCAATGCCAATTGCTGGTTGGGGAATTAATAAGATTTTATTTGGATTTAACAAACAAACACTTATGACATAAAAGTTATTTAAACACATAAAAGCGGAAATATCCATTGTTTAAATATGCTTATTATGTAGACGGTTTATTCAGTTGTAAAAATTAATTTGTGTAATTAAAGAAAATGCATTAAAGGGGGAAACATTATGGTTATAAGTTGCTAACCGAAACTGAATTCGATTGAGATGTTGTTGGTAAATGAAAATGTAATAAAAGACGCACATATGGTATTAAATTCTTTACTTTATATAAAATAGTAAATATTTTCAATAAAATAGATCAATATTTATACTTAATTCAAATCTTTCACATCAATAATTTTTCTATCCTAAATTTTTTTTTAATTTTTTTTCCTTCTTTGTTCCTATTTATACTTAGTCTTATATCTACACCGACTAATAACTACAAGCATTCAAATAATCTCGCATTAACTCATCCGTTCATTAATTAAATCATCAACCCACTATGTATTTGGCCTGAAACATATACAGCACTTGTTGGGTTTATATATTTGTAGCTCGCATTTTTATTACAAACTCATAATTCGTAAACTTCATCACCTCGTTAAAGTGTCGACATTTTTATTATGTTTGTCTTTGAGATTGAAATACGCGCGGCATATTGCAAACTGATGCATGAGTAAAGTTGACTTATTTTGTTCATATTTGGCTAAAAGGTGTGAAGTACTAGGTTGATCGGAACAGTATTTAGAAACTGAATGTCGTCAAAAAAATTCTTTGGGTGCTTCTGTAATATTCTGAAATTGTTCCTGTTGATATTTTCCTGTCATTGAAATAGTTCTCTCTAGGCACAGCAAAATTTTGGAAAATTTTTTTTTTTTTATAACTATATTTAAATATAGAATTAATCGCAGACAACCCTTCATGAAAAAATCTCCGACAGCAATTGTTGTTAAACATCTTCAAGTTGTTGACTCTATCGTAATAGTTTATTTGTTTAAATTTTTAAACAAATAACAAGTTTTAGGCAGATGGCAACTCTTCTCAAAGACTTTTGCATTTGTAAGGCATTTTAACAATATTTAGCTTAGCATCCACACCGTAATAATTATTACTTTTCATTAATTTTTCGCAGCAAAAATTACCAAGTAAGCAACCCTGCTTAAAAAATATCGCCAACAGAAATCTCTATTGATTGAACTTCTTCAGTTACGTACCTTAATGGATATTTTCAGCGGTACCTTTCAGTCTTCAGTTTCATTGCCTTTTTATTTTATTTTGACAGATGGCAACCTTTTAACCAGTTTTGTTTTAAAACTCCATTGCTGTTGTTCGCCAGAATATATTGACGTCAAAGTTGGCACTGACAGACAGCTGTCAAAATGTGTTTATTTATAATATTGACAGTGCGAATTTGGAAAAAGCTCATTTAAGTCAGGCGCGAGTTGGTTCGCACCATTGAACAGATTGAAGAAGTACTACTCTACTACTCTAGAAAGCAGTCTGAACACTTTGCGAGATCAACATTCCCAAGTATTATACATTTTCAATGAGATTTTTGAGTTTTTAAGACCAGCTCCCATTCCAATTTTGTTGCCATTCCTCTAAGGGAAGCAAATGTTAAGTATATTTTTCTTCAAGCGACGATGATGCCATTTGAATATCTTAGGGATGACTTATACAAATGTTAGTAAGACGTTATATGTTTTAGGAATAGGTGGCGCCTTCTTCCATACGACGGCCCACATATTATATTTTGTGCGATTTTCGTCAAAATATTATCGATTTTCAGGTCTCTGGAGCTTATCACCATATAATAATTGATGTAAAGTCTGAAATCGATCGAGAATCTAAGGTACTATAGTGAAAAAAGAGCCATAACCTCTTTGTTTTTTGGAAAGCTAACTCCTGTACCGCTTTATTGAGCCAGCTCAGAGACAGTGCTACTGCGTCATTAGATTTAGCTTCGAAATGGTCCTGCTTCTTCTCCCTTGTTATCAGCGCTACATCATCAATAAAATCCACAATGGTCGTATTATCTATATTACATTCCCGAAATTTGACTATAATATGTATACTTGAGGTACACAATATATAACGGTACATTTCTTTGAACCACTCTCAGAGTCGTATGGATGTGGTAGGATGCGAAGAAAAGTCGTTCAGAGTTATTAGAATTTCGCATAACACATAATCGGGCATATCAATAATCGCTCACCTTAGTAAGTGCATAGTACATCATTGCCTTACTCATAATTTTGTCCATAACTATGACTGTACTCCAGTAGGCCGAGAAGTTATATTTTTGTGGCTTTAAATAGACAAGTGCTTAGGCATTCATGTTTACTGTTGCTTTGCAGCAAGTTTATTAACAAGACTAAGCGGCACTGCTACTGCCACTACAACAACAAATGCTTAGCGTCTGCGACTCCCACTCTCATGTGCAATGTACAAGCGGTTAATGCAAGCATTCACAAAAATGCTGTTAAAAATTAACTGCCATTTTACACTAGGCCATGTTATGAGTGATGTCTTTATTAAATCACTGACTTCATAATTTTCTTAATGACTGCAACGAACGCCAACCAGCGATTAAATGGATAAAGCGGAGAGATCTATGAAAGGAGATTTATGTTATTGGAAGCTAAGCATTGCTAATAAACAAGAAAGCAATCGCGTGTATGGGTGTTTGAGTGAAAGTTATGACCATATTATGACCAGAGCAATGTTGTTAAGCACCACTCTTGCAACGTTTGAAGATATATGGTCACGGAAGAAAAGTGAAAATAAATTTGCTCTTATTCAAATAAATACCAGCGGTGATGGAATTTCTAAGCTGAAATGGAAATGAACTCCGGATTCTTCAAAAAAGATGCATCGTTACTTTGAAAAAGAAATCGAAAGGAGAAATTCTATTACTACCTTCGAGTCGCCCAACGTACAGAGTGACGAATCGAACATGCAGCTAGCATAAGTCTGCCAGACCGGCATTAAATAAGGATAGATATATTAGTTATACCACTTTAATGATATATCTACAAACTTTCTTCCCTTGAATTCAAAAGTCATTCATACCTGTTGGTTTCACCTAAAATTTTTGGACGAGCGCAAACATGGTGAACAGAGAAAATACATATGGGAAATGATTACGGAAGAATGTAATTGTCAGGAACTCTGAAGTCACTTCTTCCACAGATTCCTGCGGTTTAAATTTTAATACATAAGATTCGGAATCGGTTGGTACCATTTATACAGTTTACCGAGTAAATCCATAGTTAATTGATTGTTTGTTTATTGGAACATAGGAAGTGAACAACAAGCATAGTAAGTGGCAATACGTAAGCTAACAAACTCCTTTTAATTTATTCGAACGTAAGAGAAATCCATCGCAACCTTATTCGCTACGTATCGCTACCGATTCATCTAAGAAATCTAGAAATATATACGGCAATCAGTTCTCAAATGCACAAGCTTCTTTAATCAAAAATAATAACCTGAATTTCTGTTGGTTTTTTGACAACGGCAAACTCTCAACCTTATCCGGGATAGGGATCTATCTGTTTTTATGCAAGAAGACCTACATACAATATAATACATATGTGTATGTTGAGATTGCATTGTAGCACAAGCAGCGCCGCTCCCTCAATTAATATTCAAAAATATATTTCCAACTCCAACATACGGAAAATCAGGGATTTATCTTCAGCTGAATCTGAAAGAAAAACCCAATGCGTGGGCTTTTAACGACGAATCGAGCAATGGTGTTCGCGCACGAAACAGTTTAAAGCGAATAAATACCTGCTTTTTGGGAACATCTTTCGGAGCGTTTAAGTGAAATTGTGGTATATATATACCAGTGGATATTGATAACTTTCAAACTACAGCACGAACGAAGTGCTCACTTCACTTGAGCGGTGAAATGGGTTAGAGATCAAGATTTGGCAACCAAAAGTTTCTGTTTAGTTCCTCTGGTAAAAACAACTGCCCAAGTGTGAACTCCGTGATACCTAGCCTAGCCGAAACTAACCTAGTCTAGTCCCGAAAATAATGTGAGTTTCATGTTTGTCGACAACAAAAGCTACTTTCAAACCACATAAACTGAAAATTAATCCTTAAGTAGAATCCTTCTACTTTTCGACTTTTTTCATTGAGTGATTATCGAAAAGTATTTAAAAGCCGGAATTATTTCAACCAGTATTGGCAGTGTGATATGGTAATCGTATGAAATCACAACGAGCCTAATTCAGTTGCTTTCAAGGATTTTATGCTAACCTAGCTTGGGCGAACTTTACCACTTGAGCCAGCATGTTGTATAGCGTTTCAGCCGAGGAACACAAGTGATTTTATCTCCCCAACAAACAGGATGATATCCCACCGCGCAGGCATTCAAGTTAACAAGCGAAGATATGTCGACGAAATCAGAGCAACAATCTTCGAAAAGCCAACCCAAAAAGGTGACCAAAAATGTTGCTGAGCACAACTAGTACGTGTACAACACGAAGAAGCCGCATTTCGGGAACAGATGTGGCGGCACAGATTGAGGATAAACCCCACTCTGCTGCTGCCGCCTAACACCGTGCCAATGCAATGAGTTGTGTGTTGGGCCTTTTGCGAAGATGCAAATTTCGCCGGAGATATTAGAGCAACTTGCAACTTGCAGTGCTAAGCACAGTTGGATATTGTCGGTACGAAGTCGACGACTTAACGCAATCTTTTGTTTTATCACAAACGATATAGAAAAGAAATAACAATAACAAAAACAAATACAAATATAAGTAGTGCCACAATAAATCGTTGCAAATAAAGCATGAACTAACAACCTCAGTTGTCGTTGTGTTAAAAATGTTGCTGCGATACTAGCGACAGCTACAATAGCGACATAACGATATGTTTAACAATATTGTATTTGTTGCGGATGAAAATGTAGCTGCTGGCTTGATAACGCTAAGCGACGACAGCGCGCTCAGCTTGCCCACTTACTTATTCATGCCACTTTTTGTGGCACTACTAAACAATTCCATGTTTTATCGATTGGCAAAAAGCTGAGAAAAAACATTACGTAAAAGTCAAAGACCACATTGAAGCGGCCGAAAAATAGATAGATGTGGAACGATAAGAGTGAGGAAATTTGAGAAATTTGAGAAATTTGCTAGCAAGTACCGTTGTAAGGTTATGTTGAGACAAACTGTCCAACTGTGGCAAAGAAATCAGTGTCTAAATTAGCAGCTGCCGGTCAATGCCAACTATTCCTGTGTGCACATTAAAAATTTATCCTCTCGGAAGTTGAGAAGTAAGGATGATAAAAAAAAGTAGAAATTTTCGTTATTAAGAAAATCTTCCAGATATTGTTTCCTACTATTGTTTAGTTCATACCTGACCAAGTGTGAATTATTAATATCGAAATGACAACCTATCTTAATTTCGTACTTGCATTTACTGTTGTAGTGAAATGCGTCACTTGCTGGAAACTTGTGTGACATTTTGTTTCCCTTAAAGTTTAGCTACTGTATCGCACTCTCTGTGTACCTCTGCAAAAGACTTAATTTTTATTCAGTGTGCTCGGAAGGAGGACCAGTAAGGCGTTGCAAGCCAAAGAAAGGAATTGTGCTTCTGAAGTGGGTGGGAAGGTACGTTACCGCAAGCTTAAAGAGAAAGAATGATGACGTCATTAAAGGAAGTTTTAAGATCAATTATAAATCCTGAAAAAATGACAACGGTGATCTGATAACAGAAATGCGAAGTGTACCTAATATATAAAGGCATGCTGAAGACAACAATGAAATAATCACCGAAATTCACGGACCGCAATCCGCAATCAAAACTGGTGAAATAAGTATAAACGACGAGATAATTCGATTAATAATTTCCCGAAATAAAACTGGAGAAGTCAAGGTATAAATGGCAGAGCTGAGAGCTGAGAGCTGAGCAGGGGAAAGAAATTATCTGTCAATCATACACCAAAGAAGGTGAAATGGAGGTATAACTTAATTTTGGAATTTAAGTATGATCTGTCCAATTCGCAAGAAGATTGCTTTAAAAACAGTCGATTATCTAGCGAGCATATTGTATGACTGATTCGAACACACGTTGAATGAATTATTAGGATAAGATCTGGAAAGGCTAGCACTTATCAGATGTTAAGCGCTTGGTAATTTTTCGAAAATATGTAAAAGAAAGGAATCAATGGCCACAAAAACTATGCACACGAATGAGCGACTTTTCACGACCCTAAAATGGGTTACTTCTAGGATGCTACTCATTGTCGTGCATTTTTTAACGAAGTAACGATATATTCTCCTCAGAACAGCACAAGTAAATCATCTACGAGAGTGCACAACTGCTGCTTCTTTGGATTCGGGGTGAAACAACTCTCGCTTGGTATCATTTTTAATAAACATAAACTCGCAGTTGGCAGTAGGCAGTTGCTTTCATCTTGGCACCAGCATGAAATCCGCAATAAATATCTGCTCTGAATTTAGATACTTTCTTGGCTTCAGAAGCTACTTTAAGGATGAAATAGGTAATTGAAAAGAAAATTCTCTCTCGCCGAACAAACTTAACACATGCATATTTCTATACCATATATGGATCATACTTGTGAATGATCTTTAAATCCCACTAATTAGCCTTTAGAGCTTAATGAATATTTTCGCAATAGCAAAAGTAACTAGCACTTAAAATTAAACGGTAAGAACTGAATAGTGATTAGAACGCCGTATGAAACTTTACGCTGGTTAAAAACAGTCGTCCGAATAAACGAAGCCTCTTTAGCTGTGAAAGGACTTAATACATACCAGCTGGTGGAGGAAAGGAGAAAAGGTCTCTCTTCGGTGCAAAGGCAAAGCGAAACTTGTCTTATTCAGCATCACTCTGAAACGCGAAGAAACGCTTAGAGTCGACATAGACTCAGTAAAACCCGGCTTAGGTGCTAGTAGTGGCAATCAAATATAATACTGTTTATTTAGAATTGCTGTTTAGTTTCCTCAGCATTACGTCTCAATTAAATTAACAAGTGGTCTGAAGTGTAAAACGTAAAAGCATTCTTTGATTTCGACTTTTGGCTTGACGAAATTCAAATACCTAAATATTATCCTAACAATTGCAGGATACTATTTTGCATTATTTACCCACATCCTAGAATTATAAATCATACACTTCGGAAAAGTTGCTGAGGAATTTAATTATCTACCACCTCACCTTTTTTTTTTTTTGGTGCTGTTGTAAATCGCCCCTTTTGCGCTATTTATGAAACTGTTTATCAAATTAAACCCAATTTCAACCCTCAACGCGCTGCAGCCCGCAAATCTATCTGCCCTCTCACAGTAATACAATAACCTATAAATATCACACCGAAATTCTGATGATAATGATGATGGTAATTTTGTTGGTGGCGGTAATTGCATTTGGCATGGTGTTGTTATTGGTGTCGCTTGTTTATTTCAATTTTCCACTTCGTTATCTTATCTAATGCATCATTATAATGAGTATGATGCGAGAAGGACCGCTGTGAGAACGCAAGAGAGTTCAGTGTGGCTGGGATGCGTTGGATGGAATTGTGGTAGCGTCACATTGATGTGACTTGGTGAGTAAGTGTATCGGTGGTTGAATTCCACCCTTCAAAAGAGCAGTTTTATGCTGCAAATTATTTTAGAATAAAGTCATAAGGAATTAATTTCCATTTTAACGTATAGAAGGGAGTTATGTTTTCGGTACCTTCTTTGAACGCACATATTTACGATAAATTTAGTTTAGTTAATCGCAAAAATTTGTGAAAAATAAAATTTTTTTTATTATTAACCATAGAACCTACCCGGAAATATTCGGAAAAGTTTTGAAGTCTTCGAAATGTATTTCCACTCAATTTAACTGTCTCTCTAAATCGTCTGTTTAAAATGCAACATCGCCTGACTCTAATAATGTCAAAAAAAATATGTATTTTGGCCCTGACGTAGCTTTATTACTTTCCGATTGACCCAAGTTCATTCTAACTGATGGATAAGGTATGACTACTGAGAGAAGGGTCCCAATATTATTTAAATATATTACTTCAAAAATTGTTTTGCGGTGGTAGGGACAAAGAAATAAAATATTACTTTTTGTTAAATAATAGATAGATAGATAGATAGTTAGATAGTTAGATAGATAGTTAGTAGTGATAAATAAAAAATTATGTTTTTGTTATTGTTATAGAACCTTTTTAATAATTAAATAAAACGTAGAAACGTGAATGAGAATTATTTAGCTTCATTATTTTAAAAATTTTGTGGACTTTAGTGCTTCGAACAGTTTCGTGCATCCGAGCACCGCGACTGTGTCTTATTACGATCATAATTCGGACCAATTTTATACCACTTTTATACTTTTATATTTATACCAGAAGAGCTGGTATTATCGTTTTTACCATAGACTTACCCCCTTAAAAAGAAGCCAAATGGAGTCAAATCATACGATACAGGCCGATCTCTTGATACTCCTCGGTCACTAAAGCTTCGCCAAATCAAGAAGTGGCTTCACGAGCTTTTGGCTTGATACACCGCCCCGTTGGAGCTATTTATCATATGGACGATTGACATTGATGCTTCTAAGAAAATATTCATAGATCTCTAATATGTATTCTTCACTATAGACGGTTCCATCTACAGATTCAAAAAAAAGTATGGGCCAAATAATATCTCCATCATGTTAGACACGTACGGCTGTAACTTTATTGATGTTAGGATGATTTATAAATGTTAGGAAGGCCTGGAAATTCTGTACCTCTAAAAACCAGCCTATATTTCACTGAAAAAAAAAAAAACTCGTTTATCAAAGCCGCCTTTGGCAAGTTGAATTTCGCTTTAAAGTCCACTTTATATTAGTGGATCTCTACCTCATTCCAAATAGTTCCAAACGATTATTCCAAATAGCTTTTAACCCCCTTAGGTTTTTTGTTGTTGTCATCATTTTACACAGTTATATATTGGCTTGCCACAGTTTAGTTATGAGACCGATTTAGGGGGTTTTTAAACTTTTGGAAATTTTAAATATCTGGTCAACATATTAAGACACATAAACATCCGTGTTTCGCAATGAAGAAGTCTAATAGTTGTAAGTTGTAAAAATTGTTCGCTCTGGCATTATCTCGAACCTGAAACAAATCTCACGTTCTAACGATGTTCTGATAATAACAGTCAAGAACTCTTTGTGAAAACCTCTTACGAATGTTTTACAAAAAATAAATTTCACTTCCGCCTGGCATAAATAATAACAGGAACAGAATATTCGCATTTCTCAGTCATAAATTAGAGCAGATGTTCACATATGTATGCACATCCAAACATACATATATAATCATCGCCTTTTCCGCATTCAACATGGGCAAGTCCAAGTTGAAAACCCCAACTTCACAAATCATCAGCGCGCAGTCGCTGAAAATCAATTCCAGCTAAACCAAACTGCGGGGGCCGAAGTTCGCACGCATAACTGAGCGACCATGGATATACACATGCATAGGCATGTGGCAGTATGTCAGTGCGTTGTGCAACAGCCGTAAGTGCAGAGCCATCATGCAACGGACAAACGTACCCCACTGTGGCTGCACCGTGCCACATATCATTATCGGAGCATACAATCAGTGTTTGCAATTGTAGACTACAACTGTAACAACAACAAAAGCAACAGCTAGCAACGCAACAAAAGGAGCCACAGCTCAAGGAGAAGCAGACAGCTGTGCGGCAACATGCATGTAGATTGGGAGAAAAATATGATTCATGTAAACATATATGATAATTTTGTGATATTCAAAATTCGCAGAATGTGTTGCAACAACAACACGAAGTGAGTTGCTTTAGAAGCTAGTTGGGACCGACTATACGACCGCGAATCACTGGTCCACCGCTGGCAACTAGCCGTTTGAAACGGCTGGTGTTGAGTCAAATATTTGTGGCACATGACCAAAGGGGGTGGAGGTACCACAAAGTTTATGCGTTGCTCACTGTGTAGTTGCTACAAATGTTATTGTTATACCTACATTTGTGTCTCTGCAGAAGAAACAAGCGAAAAAGATGTGCAACAACAACTGCAGCCACCAATAACAGTGCAAATATGCCGCCAACAGTTGCGAAGTACCCGCATGTTGTCGACAATATTCAGCAACCAAACTAAATGCAACAAACAACGGTATCAACAACTGCCAGCGATCATCGGGGCAAGTAATCGACCACCTTTTGGTCAGTGTCGGCGGAGCAGACGCGACTTGTGGCGGTGGGTTGAGTCCAAGCTTTTGGCGGTGCCATCAGCGTCAACATCATCCACTTCTTGTTGCCTAAGGCAGTGTCGGGCGAGACCCCCCGTGGTTCGTTGTTGCTACATAAAGTTCTTTGTTTTGACTTTTGCAAACCAAATAAGTATTTTGGCGAAATTCACAAATGATGCAAACATAAAAATTCATGTTCGTACAACGAGCTGTTGCAAGGGCGGCGAGAAAACAGAAAAATTGAACTAAAATGAATGTGAAAGCCAAAATGAGGCATAATGTAGGAGTTGCAAGTTGCCAAATGTAATCAAATGTTCAGGTAATTTACTTTCCCAAAAGAATGCAAATGATGAGCAAGTAAAGGAGACATAAGGGAATTTTCCAACATGGTTTTTTAAATTTAATGCGGCTTTTATAAAAACAAAAATATTCAAGCAAATTTTACTAAAACATTTAATATAATCTTAAACTGTTGCAATATATTTCCATACTTCTAAAAATATCTCACTTGATTACCACTACATTCGGCTTTAATATCTTCGGATTATTCCAAATAAATTTATTATATTTACGAAAACCTAACCTTTTTTTTATCAACGTATACATTTAAATGTCAGCAGAATGCCAACAAAAATTGGCGGACCAAGACTAAAATAATGCCAGAATTCAAGCGAATAGCAAATGCCATCCATCCTTTTGTTTTGAAATTTCAGAACTATTCAAAAATTCAAAATAAATCTAAGACATACAATCTTGGACGAAAACCTACGAATATACAGAAGCCCATTCTACAACTAAAAGGATCATTTTACCTTGGGGTAGCTCAGTCATATCTAAGAACGTTATCGAAACAAAACTTAACGCACCTAATGCATGGTTGATACTCTTAATATATGTTAAAATAGCCGTCTTCGATTCGCTACGCCTCTGCTCGCTATCTCTGAGCGCCGCTCTCTTGTCAAATATTTTATATGTGAAAGCAACAACAAAGTTATCGAATCGAATTCGTACAAGAGAGTGTGCAGATCATTAAAGTGATGTAACTGATTTATTGAATGACAAATTAGTAACAAAAATTAAAAGAAGTATATTGATTTTCAATACTTAATACGTGAAATAAAGCTGTTTGATCAGCTAGTATAATGTGTTCGATTCGTTACTCTATACAGTCAATATTACTGTTATATTTTAAATTATACTGCCTCCCATCCAGCTTGACCACCAATGCAATACTCGCTAAAATGACGAAATGCAATTAAAACATCAACAAAAAACGGCAATTCGAGGTTTAAAAGCTCACTTGTATAAATTTATGATTTCGAACAATCAAAGCTAAAAGAACTCAGAACTAAAAAACAAAAAAATGCTAATTTCATGAATAAGATTAATGAGTTGACCAAGGAGCTTTTTTAAATAGTCTTGAAAGAAAAGGAAGGTCAATTAAATAAGATATTTATGCATATATAAGACATAGTTGATATGGAGAAAACAGACTGCATTCCTATATTGCGAGTCAAATTTTACAAGTTCTCTTCTCCAGGTCGAAGTTTCTTCTGTGACAGGGTCTACTACCTACTGAATCCATAAAATAATATTAAAATTTTTTTCTCATTTCTATTTCATCATGTGCGAAACTGGTAAAAAATGCACAATATTTTGTATTCCCAATGAAAATGGGTTGATCAAATAAAAGTTAATTTATATAGCTAACGTTTCGAACTTTTGGAATAACTAACCGGGGAGATAATTATTTGAAATAAAGCAAACTAGTTTTGGTCTTTCAATTCCAAACCCAGGATTTTTATATAACGTTGATCGATACTATTGTCCCGATCTTTAAAATATTTTATATTCTGCCCTCAACTTAAAGTCCTAAACATCAACAAAAATTATTGACTATCTGCTCTCAAAAGACCAAAAACCAACTGTAGCGTGCACATATTGCATATTTCCTCATGCATTGCAAGTCTGTGGCAATGTCACAATACCGTTCGAGTTTACTTCTAGTGTTTATCACCCGCCTCCTGGCTTAATCCGCATCTAAATAAAAAGTTCTTAAACAAAAGCAATAGATGTAGTAAAATACAATTTTTTTTGCATATCGCCAGTCACACTCCCTCGCACTGTTACCACACCGACGAGCCGAAATATTGTGTCGAATCGATGCATTTTCGAACTTTCTTCCCAGTATGCGTGCCATCTGTTTATCGGTCTGCATTGTTTGTCGTGCTGTTTTGTTGTCATTGCATGTTGCAACAACTGTTGCTCTGCATACATTTGTTATCCACACCCTGCGGCACTCTCCACCTGGCCAAGTCATCTAAAGCGCCTCATGATCGTCCACGATCGCCGCTTGTTGGGCCCTATAAATAAATATATATTATACAAGCCTACGTTAATAATTCGCTAATATCTCTCAGGCTTTTGTTGTCGGCCACTTTGTCATAATTTTATCGGTCGTTTATGCTCTGGACGATGTCTTTTTCGCTGCGCTGCGGATGACATTATTTACCGGCATAAATTTTAATTCGAACAAATAAAAAAGCGCTTACAGTACTATGAAAAATGCAATGCAGTCGGGAATGGGTCAGTGAGTGCAGTGCGGAATAAGACTGGAGCCACGGTTAGAAGAGTTGGCGCCGAAGTATCGAAGTAAAATCAGTTGACCGGCACTCGTGCGCCTGAAATTAATTTAAAGCGATGGAAAAAAAATCAGCTGAGTACTGTGTGGTGGCCAGCGAGCTTTTGGCGCAGTCGTTTGTTCATATTTGATAATCGTCGTTGTATGCGTTTATCGATTGTCGCCAGTGTTGACAACTGTAGGTCTTCGTGAAGTGAGGTAAGAGCCTGCATATTTGCTGGTTGTACTCATCAAATGTCAATATAGGGTGATGTAATTAGTACTTTTAGTCTTAGCCGTATGCTGAGTTAGGTTTCGGTGAAATTATTCAGCTGAATTTGGTCGGAAATTTTACTTCGACTTTATGCCCCCATCCAATCTTTATTAGTGTAGCATGGTACAAGGATTGCTCCTAACAATTTTCTGATCTCCGTGCTAGTCTCCAATTGCAATACACATAGCTTGATTGAAAGTTATTTGCTTCATATTTCTATGCAGCATACATAGACTAAGAAGCTGCTAATGCAACATTTAAGAAAGCTTTCTATTGCACAACCCTCTAGTTCCTTAAGAGCTCCAGATTTTGTATTCTCTCAAATAGAAAATTTTAGTTCATTAAAGTTTTTCATGAAATATCTATAGAAAATGTATACTGCAAGTCCTATCCTCATCTTCTACACTCTCTAGACATCCTTCTTGCATGATTGATAACCCCAAATGACGAATTGAGTCCCCTGTTTTTAAACACATTCGACAAATCCGATGCATTGTTTCTCCGTTTCTACACCCTCGACAATTCAATTTAAATTCATTAAGATAGTTAACACAAAAACTTCCCGCGCCACCGCAAGAATGACCCTTTCACGGTAACTAAGGCTAGTCATTCTCAACGATTTTGGTGGTACTGCAGTTCTTTGAGATTTTGTTTCGACTGCATTGTTTTTCGTTATTATTTGCTGTTGTGTTTTGTTTTTTTGTTGCTGTTGTTGTTATTGTTGTCACGAATTTATGCATTTTAATATGAGTTTTTGAGTTATTAGCATCGGCATCACATCATGATCTGAGAGACCATGTTCGCCAGTCATGTTCGCTTGTCTTGTGATCAAAAATCGCTGAGAAATATTTAATATCGCAAAGTAATCAGAAAGAGTAGAAAAAAGTAAATGTAATCATTCGTTTTATATGATTTATTATGTTAGCAAAATATATTTGAATTGAATGGCAAAGGAATATATTTGAATGTATGTATGTAAATATCCGCCAAGGGTAAATGTATGTGTTTTGTGCGCAAGTCAGAATTGGCATTCCCTCTTCGCAAAAAGGGACAATGGTGCATGCTACATGTGTGCGACGCAACAGAAATCAATTCACATACGAAACGCATTTGTATAAATTTGTAGACATTTTTTCTTATTTACATATTGTATACATGCCCTGTTGAAAATTCAGGGAACTTTCAGCGAATGTATACTCACTAGGGTGTATTTTGCTAATGGTATAATGTTTTGCAGTCGACATTACAGTTGCACAAAGAAATGGTCGAAAAACGAATGGAAATATTAATTTAGAACTTGTCACTTTCTTCCCCTTCTTTCATTTAAAAATATGATGCTTTCAGAAAGTACTTGTCCTATAATATCTTCAATGTGATTCTTAAGGACTTTTGAAATAACGACTTTTTAGAAGACTCAGACACTTTGTGGAAGCCGAATGGTTCACTTGCTTCTTTATGGAGTAGTTTTTAAAAGACGCTTTTTAAGAGACCTTAAAGGGGTCATCGGGAAGGGTGTTGACCTAGCTAAGTGTAAACAAAGATGTTATTAACCTCGATAAGAGTGGAGAACTTCGCTAAATGTATACAAACAAAAAAGTAAACAAATGTGTCGAACCTCACTAAATGTAAACAAATAGGTCATTGACTTCGAAAAGGGTAGTGGATCGGTTCGTAATGCTCTATATTTGGTGAGATCAGAAGGGCGTGTTGTATTATGAGCTTTTTAAACCGGGTGAAACATTAATGGGGAACGCTACCGACAACAATTCACCAAACTGAAGTGAGTGTGTGCCGAAAAATGCCGAAAAACTCCCAGAATTTGCGACTAGACACGAGGCAATAATTTCCATCGTGAAAACGCTCTGCTTTATTTTGCAAGACCGAAGTTTTGCCTTACCAGCCTTATAGGCCAGACCTTGCCCCTTCTGACTACTATTTGTTCCGGTCGAAGGTTCGATGCAGAACGCCCTCACTGGAATATGGTGCACATCAGAACAGGGTATCAAGAATTGGCTTTATTCATTCTTGAACGCAAAGCCGGCGCAGTTCTTTTGGGATGGATTCTGAAAATTACCGGAAAGATCGGAAAATGTTATAGCTTCAGATGGGCAATACTTTGAGTAAAACTATTGTACATGATTTTCTTAAATAAAGGTTAACATTTTGAAAAAAAACCGCATATTATTACAAATTCATTAAACAAATTTAAAATTAAAATATTGACACCACTTGAGAGGTATTCAAAAACTCTTAGTTGCACAATAATTGCAAAGCACGCTTAATATTTTTCAAAAAATTTACAGAGAACCTATTTGAAGCTGATGTCGTTCCGATTCCCTCTATTTTTACCGAAAATTTTCATTTCACTTAGACGCTCCCTACTGGGTATGTACCCATGGCATGTACTGGGCATGTATGGCATGTGTGGCATATGTTTGCAACTTTCAATCCTTTGTTCGCATTCAAATCCCACGAGTTCATAGAGGATATGTATTGTACGAATTTCCCCAAATTATTTTAAAAAAAAGAAACGAATGAAGCAAACAACCGACCACCAGAGTTGTTAGAGAAAATATTTTTATTTAATTACCACAAGAATGGCAAACTCACTGGACGCGGGCATACAAGAAAATAACAAAAGCAAAAACACTACGACAACAAGTAATAAATGTTGTGATTTTCCCACATAGCATACAAAAACAACACCAAATGCAGGCATAGTGACTAAAGACAGGAAAAGTAGATCCATTTCTATTTAATTTTTTGCTTGCTAAGTCCCTGGTGAGAACACTTGAAATGTTTGTGTAGGCGATGTCCTTTCACTTTGTGTAAACAAGCAACAATAATAGCAAGAACAATATGATACCGCACTCATGTATATACTTGTATATACTTTGGAAATCAATGAAAGGACCTTAAAAGCAATAGTTATGTGTAAGTGTGTATGTGTCCGAGTGGCAAGTAAACAGGCATCAAATAACACACAGCTAAGGACACTCTACTTTCACCAAAGGTCACAATACATGCAACACATTTGTGTGATAGCAATAACAACAACAACAACAACAACAAAAACTACGACAGCAACAGAGGCAATGACAGGCACTGTCTTATCAGTCTATAGTGGCTTTAGTATACCCTGACTGTACTACATACCTACATACTTGTGTATATGTATGTAGTCAAGTGCGTCTATTGAGCAAATTTGCACTTTCTTGGCATCAAATGACAGCAAATGTGACTAAAGGCGACGTATACGTGCGCCAAACAAAAGTGACGAAACAATAAGTGCAATAAAATCAAATTTTTTAAGGAGCATATGTAAACATACATACATACTATACTTTGCACACACACATACATGCAAACACGCACATAAAAATTTCTCCACATTTCTTTCCATTTGACAAACTCTGAAAAGCAAACAAAATAATGTTTAACTCAGTATTCTAAAGTTTGTGCTTCTCTTGTTTGAAAAAATCTGCGTCAAGTCGTACTTTTTGTGGCATTGTCATTTTGACTGCTGCTGCTCGTTGTTTACATGCTACACGACTGCTCACTTTTCTTTAGGGACTTAAAAACCCATTTACAATTTTCTTATGAACTTGCTGATCTCACTGCGTTTTATTTGGAAGAAAGTGCACAATGCTTTCTTCTCTGCTCTTTTGCTTGACACACACTTATGTTGCGCGTATATTGTCTGCTACAGTTACAATTAAATGCATTCATTTTCGAAAATTATTATTTTTTTCTGTCTCTTGATTAGTGTTTTGACTGCTTCTTTTTATTTATTAAATAATTTTTAGGCTGTCATTGCATTCTTCTTTACCCTTGGGTGCATCTCCCGATGACACCTTGTCCGTTGGCAGTTGGTGGTCCTACTGTTTGTGTTTGACTCGTAGTTGGACTAATGAATGGCAAGTGATTTGAAAAATATTTATGTATGTTCATTATGTTACTCCCTATGAGTTCCAAAGGTGTGGCGTATTTGGTCTTTCTTTGCTCACAGTGTTAACATTCTTGTAATTATCGGTGGCAATAATGGAATTGGAATGGGAGAATTCTGGTAGTTGTTTATATAATAAATACCATTAGATACAATCATAAAAGAATATACATATGTATGTATACATATATTTTTATGATTTGTCGAGTGGGAATTTTTTTAAGCAGAACTGTCAAAAATGTTCAATATCTGCTATTAATTAAAAATAAAATTATTATTAATTTTTAAAATCAAATAAATCATTACATAAAATTTTTATTTTTTTTTTTGGGTATATAGGTGTAGGGTATGAACGCATTTTTGGATAGAGCTAAATTTCTGTTTCTGTTGTTCTTTGTTTTGCAAAAAAGTTTGCAAAAAATCAGAAAATTAATTTTTTTTAAGAAATTTTTCATAAAAATTATAAAGGAACTCATATTCTACAAATGTTTAATATGTAACTGTTTATCCTTTTTACCCGAAATTTTGACAGAATCATAATAGCCCAGTAAGAAATTGATAGCTTCACATATTTGAGAGCTGATGGGAAATATTGCAATCTTGTTCAAAAATCAGTGTTGTTTAGTCTAAATAACTTGTTTATCTGCAAAGCAGTTATTCTCTCAGCGTATTTTCATCTCTATAGCGATACTATCCAGCGTACCATCCACACACGTGATGGCTGAGAAATTATTACATGCTCAGAGTGGAGTGCTGGACAACGATGAGTACTGCGGTAGCAAGGATAATCGAATTTTGTAACCGGAACGGTCCGGACCGGAAATCGAAGACGTGTACATTGAAACTTTTTAATTTCAACAAGGTTTCGCGAATTGGAAATTTTTTGAAAGCTAGACTAAGAGGTTGAACTACCACTAACTACGTACATTAAATATGTGTATCCGTATATCAATAGTGGTATCGATAAATGATGCCATTATATACGGATCCTGTATATGGACCCTTTGTAGTTATTTTACATAGTCTACATAATTTTTTCAAAGTTCCTGTTCCATTGAAATATTTTTCCGCAGTATGGAAGATATACCACTAAGTAGTACATCTAGAAGTTTTACAAAGTTGTAATTATATGCGAAGAGACAAAGCTGAAGAATCAGGGCTTTCAATTGAGAGGTTTTAATAAATTATTAAAGAGCTTAGCGTAAATATTTCTCTACAATAATACAGCCTTTAAAGATGAGGCGTGTTTCCAATCACTGCGGTGGATTAGTTTGAATATTTTGCAATTTTATACAGCAGATGTTTATAGAAGCCACACCATATTCGGTTTATCTATTGTTTCTATTGCAATAGAATAGAATAGAATAGAAAGAGAGCTTAGACTTTGTATAATATTTTTCTCCTCAGTATTAAGTTAGTTTTAAAATGTTTTGGGTGGTGCTATATAGTACGTCCTGATGAGTTGTATGTAAAATTACAATATATATACTGCTCTTAAAATAACTTTTAGTAATTTCTATGCTACAAAATTTATATATCTAAACTTTATTTACTTAACAAAGTTAACTTAACTTAACTTTATTAAATAAGTATGGAGCTATTCTTTATATTCTTTACTTTGGGCAGGAAATCTGATTCGGTCTGGTTATTTAGGCTGCGCAAAAGGTGTCGAAATCGGTTAATGCAACCTCGTCTCGATTCTTGTCAAGTGTGGGCTAGATATAATTATTGGTGTGGGTCCAAAAGATATTTGTTGATATGGCAATTTGGATAAAATCTTTTGATTAAAATTTTGTGAATCTAATGAAATTATAGTTATGAAATCATGATAAATATAGTGAATGTACGGGCATAAGAAACCAAATTCACCGAGAACTCAAGTATTTGAGTAATTTATAGCTATCTGTGATAGTTGTAATACCATTTAAGTCGTCCATCTGCACTCCTCTGAGGGTGCGAACTTCGCTGAAGTCTCCAGACTTTTAATACCATTTAGAATGTGCAAGATATTTTAAAGAATTCACCAATATTATACAACCTGACTGTCATTCTAATTAAAACTGGAACAAAAACTGGTCAGTTTTATGTCAAACTTTTTCAGAAATTCAAACCTATTTAAGAGATGGTCTATATCTTATAAAACTTTTAATACTTCTGTAAAAACATTAAATATTTTAATTCTGTTTTCTCTATTTATAATGTGGGTATACACGACGACGGGTGCGACGATAATGTCAAAAAAACTGATCAAAATTATGCTGGAAAATCGCTTTTCACTTTTAAAATCTTTGACTAGATTATTTCAAAAATTTAGAATATTAAAACAAAAGAAATGTTCGCTCGTTAAAAAATTCATCACTTAGCTTATTTATTTCTGTTTTTTGTTCTGTTGGCGAAAGTCACATATACACTCCAAGAAAAGTCGTCGAAGAAACTGTAGTTCCAAGACACGAAATACTGTATTGGCATGTTTGTATTGACTAAAAAGGGCTCTAATTAGAAGAAAATAACAAAGTCTTGTATTGGAAAATATTTTTACTATTTCAACAATCTGGGTAGGAATCATCTTTTCTCATTTATTTAAAAAGCGAAATTTTTTTTAGGATATTATTTTATTTGCTTATATTCAGATACATTTCGAATATAATATCATATAAGTATAACCCATCAGAAATTCCTATTTCTGTAATTTGATAACTAGCAAATAACATTTAGCAGCACTTTTAATAAAAGGATTATAAAAACTGTCACTTAAAGTGACGCCAAATGCATCTTATCTTACAAATATTTTGTTAAAACCACAATCAACATGTTTACTTACCAAACATTACCATGCCATTCTACACAGCAACAAATAATGTAATGAGTAGCGCTTATTTAATCCCCAGGAATTTACAGCAAACCTGTCTGCACTTTCACTTGTGAGCCGTCATTTAATCTCGCTGCATCTTTGGAATCGCATCAATTACATTTCTTAATGCACATTTCAGATGATGCAGATCTTAAATAAGCAACACTTGTACAATATATGAATAGTACATAAATATGTGTTGTGGTCGCCAGCCGATCAAATCGAGACCATGCACGCCGGTGCGCAGTGCGCTTACAGCTCCAAACATGAGTCATTTTTCTTGGCAATATTATGGCCAGGAACATGGTAAGTCCATTAACTACGAATGCGACGGCGCTGGATCCAAACCATTGGTAATAACAACAACTATTAACAATAAAATTGGTAAGGAAATTAAAAAAAAAAAGACAAACGCAAGATCATGCTTATCGCAAACCGATCTTGAGGCACCAGCACCTGTACATACCTAGACATATCGACAAGTAAGTGTATGTGTGTATGTGTATGAATGACTGAGTATTGGCAGGAAAGGAGCTGCCGAAATGCCAGAAATGGCTGCGGCGCATTCAATTTAAAACACATTAGCGACAAATGTCTGATGGGGATCACCACACCGCACCGCACCACACCGCACCAAATCACTCTACATGCAACGCCTAATCTCGCGTCCGTCGCGATCACCGATCACCGTCGAAAATCAAGATAAACGCGTTCAATGATCAAAAGTGTCTCCAAATTTGCGACGCAGCGCAACGCCTGCCGCGACCACTTCTACCACGCCGATCGTCACTTCTTCGCTCCGCTCGTCGCGCATAATTACCGCCCCTGTCGCCTCCGGCATGCCACAAATTAGGTAAAGCATAAATTGTTGTGTGGCGAAGGCGAGGTTGCGGCCGAGACTTCGGCAAGCGAAGGTGTTTTATGTCGGCTACCTGTATTTTTCGTCGCCACGATTGGATTAGAATTCCTTACGATTGTTGTCAAGTGTGTGTTTGCTTTTTATTCGGTGGGTATGCGTGGCTGTGTGTGTGTGTGTGTGAAAAAGGGGCAGACAGCGCTCAACCTCCATTCTGCCCGGATCACTTACAACTATCAACTTTGCTACTGTTTTTTTGTTTTTTCTCTCACTTACTCCCATTCCATATACAATTCGCCTCAAACGGACACTTACGCTTAATGTCTTTCTGTTCGTCTGTTCGTCTGACCGTTCGTCCATCTATCGGCTGCTGCAAAACAGCGCTCGTGTGCGTGTTCAAGTCTGTGCTGAGTTTATTAGATATTTCTCTTTAGATGCTTATCGCGAATTGAATTTCCTTTCTTTCATTACACTTCGACTCCTCGGGTCTCCTGTTTCTTGCACTGCATCGAGTTGAGTTTCATTTATTGTCCCACTTTTTTTTTTTTTTTTTTGTTATTTTGTTTCAACATTTACTTGACAGAGTTTTATTAGTTTTCTGCTACACTTTCCATTGTTCCAAAGAGTGTCTATTGCTTGTTGTTGGTGACAATGAAGATTTGTTTGCCTGTTGGCTCAGAGATTAGCAGGGTCAGTGCGTATGCCCGGGTTTTTGTATGTGTCTGTTAAGCTATCGAACTGTGATTACTAAGCTGCTGGAGTAGCCAGCGAAACAAAAGCGTTTGTGAGATTGCCTTCTCTGTTGTCTTGAGTGTTCGTAAAAAAGGTTGTTAGCTCACTTTTATTAATATGGCTTTATCTCGTTTCGTACCGAATTGATTTTCTTCAATTTTCTTGCTGCTCATCTCGGATTCGTTTTGTTGCGTTTAATATGTTTTTCTTTGTTTAATACGCACTTGAGCTGACAAATATCTAAAGCTTATGTTTTGGGTAGGTGTAGGAATTTCATAGGTAAATATACTCAAATGCCTGTGCATTTTATTCGTCGATGTTAAGAAAAGTAAAAAATGAGGAGCAATTTGATAAATATTTCTAATTAATATCGTCTATCAAACCTGTGAGTACAATAATGGAGCTTGTTCCACTGAATAAATTGATGAATACACATTGATGATGTCCGGAACCGAAGAGTACGGTGAATAAGTAAGCAATTTGCTTCCAATTATTTTGGAATTGTTTTCATTGACTTATGTCTTGTTGAAACAGCACCTTCTTCTTCCTCAATTGAGTCGGTTTCCCGATTTCGTGCTACAACATTCTAATACTGCTATATAATTATAATATTCTTTGTTCATAGGTTTTCTCTTTTCAAGATAGTCAAATTATTCCATGGGGATCTCACAATAGATAACATAATTTTTCCAGCTGACTGTTGCGTCTTGTTACGCCTTGTACTCGGTTCATATTGGGCAGAAAACTCGGCTGGCTATTGATTAAATTCTGTAGTGAAATGATGGAGCTATGTTTCATCCGTGGAGTTAGTGTTTGCACGATTGAACAGCTCAAACGCTTCTCGGTTTCAATCAGCTGCGATTTTTGAACAGCTGTGCTCCACGTACTGTATTCTAGTGGCGCTCTCTCTTAGAAAAGATGCGAAATTTTGAAGCTGCCGGTTACATATGTTTATTCGAATATGACGATTATATCCAGAAGAGAGATACTATTTTCTTTAATTGCGATCACTTTCATCATTTCAAAGACTATATAAGTGTTGCGTTAGTTTTCTTCATGAATAGGGTGCCTAGCGAACTGATGTCTCTTCTCGAATTCGAAATGCGAGAAAGATGTTATAACCTTCTCGAAATGAGATAAATGGAACAAGGTAACGGAGCAATCAAGTCCAACGGCCATGTTAAACACTCGGGTTGGTGTTAGCATGATTATTTCATCGTCGAGTACTTAGTTATTGTTGTTATAGAGGCATAAAATATTCTCTATGTAAATTTTTAAAATAACGTCGAGCTAAAACTTCTTAAGTGGATATAAAAGGAGTCCGTTCCGGTAGCGTAAACCAGAGTATCATGCAAGCTTGTAGCTTAACGCTGCAGTCTGCAACAGAGGGAATGCCTACACTACATCGATGATTTTTATCAAAGACTGAGCTCATGGAGTCTACAAAATAACACTTTGAAAACGAGAATGTAAAAGCACGACAAAGGAAAGATGCTCCTCTCGTAATTTACAATCGAAGGAAACTCGAAGCTTTAAATGAACGTTATCCAGGGTTGCTCAGATCAAAATAAAATACAATATTTTACATAAATCGGGAAAAGATAATCTCGAACATAAAATAGACGTTGATGAGTTAAAAAATCAATTATTCGTCCCTTAGTAGTTTCAAATAGCAATTATTGAACCGACACGATTAAGTATGGGTGTAAGCAAGAGCAATACAATATATAATACCCAATTTTTACTATCCCAATTAAAATTACTTTGAAAATATCTTTGTTAATATATGAAAAATAAAAATAATAAATATAAAAATAATAAATAAGCCTAAATGAAGTTAAATTTTAAACTTTTCAAGCAACCCTAGGTGTATTAAGGCCACATAAAGTCTACAACTTTCACACATACTTTTAGAGATATACAAAAAGTAAAATATTCCGATATAATAGATTTTTATTACACTCACTGTCAGTCTAATTGGCAAAACCCATTAACAACACCACGAATACAATGGACCTTATAGTATGTTGTTGCAGGTTGCAAGCAGTTAGACAAACTTTCAAGCAACCCCAAAAAAGAAACTTTTCACAAAGGCACATATACACACAAACACATAGACCAGAATTTGGATTTGATAGCACTCTTAGTGTGAACACTATTAAAATCTTGTAATATTACACCACCAACTACAGCACAATAGAATGA
This sequence comes from Bactrocera minax, assembly GCA_021498325.1. NCBI lineage: Eukaryota > Metazoa > Arthropoda > Insecta > Diptera > Tephritidae > Bactrocera > Bactrocera minax. The sequence goes on from JAKEEE010000001.1 coordinate 9,371,783, forward strand.
TGCACGCACACACACACACGCACACACACACACCCATACATATGTATATTATAAGTGCTCAGCAAGTATTTAGATATAACAATTTGATGGCTCGACCCATACATACATGTACATATATTGTCGCCGAATAAGGACAAGTGTTTGAGGCGCCGGAATGTCCTTTTTAACTTTACGCACGTATATGTATGTGTATGCGTATCCATAGACCAGCTACACCACCACGAATATGCAATAAAATTTTATGCTTCTTGTCCAGACAAGAGCAGCTATAAGGGAAAGCAGAAATACCAAGTACGGCAGGGCTGAGTGCGGGTGCAGTCGAACATTTATATATATTTATATCATATATGAGTTGGAAGTCAATCGGAGTTGCCGCCGTTTTTACATTAAAGATGTCGGTGGGCTATACCAAGGTCTGCACCAAATTGCGTTCAAGAAAATTTGTTCGGTTCGGCTACGTTGAAATAAGATGTTCACCGATATTTGCGGTATAAATTCAACTGGAATTTCGAAAATCATTATGTTAGTTATATTGGGGCTAGGGGAAGTACTGAACCAATTTTATTCATTTTAAGCAACAGGCCACTTTATTTTCAGAAAAACGTGGCCAATTCATTTCATAGAGATATCTTACAAATTAACCAATGTTTTCGGTATAAAATCAGCTGTTCGCTCTGAGGTCCTCATATTTAGTATCTGAGGACTTCAAAAGTTACAGCCCGGTTTCGACCATTTTTAAATGAGAAGTTTCCCACACTTTGAAAGAACGCTTTACGCAAAGTTTTATTGCGATATCATCAATGGTGCTTGATTTATTTATGTGGAAAGAATGCAGTTGAATTTAAAAATACATTTTATGTATAGTAGGCGTGCTTACATAAGGATGTCAAATTATATTATGCATCAAATTTGGTCCGATTTAGCAATGCAGCAATTTATAATTTAACAGCATTAACGGCATTTTGTGGGCGTGGCAGCGGTCCGATTTTGCACAGCTGCAATATAAATCTCCTTAGTTTCATCAAAATATCTAAATTTTTAAACAAGTTATCGCCTGCACGAACGGATGGACGGAAGGACGGATAGACAGTCACTCTGAATTCAACTCGTCTTGTCATTCTAATCATTTTCAGATACATAAATCTATATCTACCTCGATTAGTTTTAAGTGTTACAAACAACCGTTAGCTGCACAAATCTATTATACTCTGTGCAACATGTTGCGATCGTATAAAAGCAACAACACAACTACAACATTGAAAACCATTAAATTGAGCGAATTGTTGCTGTGTGCATGCGAGGGTGTACGCATAAGCAAGAACTATAACGGTACAATGTCGAGCATACGCATAAATAATGGAAAATGTAATGAGCCTGCGACCGAGCTACAAACGAAATTCAAAATTCTCTCAAATCCCAACTAAGCTCTGAATGACAAATGAAATTGTAACACAACTACATACATATATTACTCATCCGTTAGCAAAACACGCATGAGGTCGCATGAATGGTGTGTGGCCAGCTGCCATTTCCTTTCGAAATCGAAATGCGCCTTGTTCCACAACCGATGGCAGCAAGTCCTACTTCGACTTACTCTTATGCGTCGTCTAATCCTTACAAAGTAACTAAAAAGCATTAGAATCCTCCAAGTGATTGGAGTGAAATGCAACGCCCACTTTGCGCAACAAGCACACATTCACGCACACATATGAACAACTCCTCGCAACAAACTGGTCGCTTCAGCAGCGTTTGCTCAGCCCGCTCGTAAAGCATTCTTCATGCCTTCTAGTAGCTCGTAGAGCTCGCCGGTCGCACATTTTGTGTCACAATGAACAACAGTTGTTAAAGTCATTGTTGCTTAAACTCATGCAACACACTGCATGTGTGTGTGTGTATATATATATATATGTATGTATCCTACGTACGCCGAACTATGCCATTTACATATAGTAGTAGTAGTGGTAGTGGTAGTGGGTGTTGTTGTTAGTGTTGTGAGATCATAAACAGTGCTAAATGGAGATCCAATTACTTAAAATGTTGTCCCATTGTTGAGTAAACATTAATTTGCATATCTCTAACACTCACTCGCCAACACCAACACCAACAACAACAGCATCAAACCGACACGAAATTGACTTTGCCACTTGCCGCATTCCATGCAAATGTGTGTGTGTGTGTGTGTGCACGCACAAGTAGGCCCTTGCATACTTATCCTTATCCTTTCCTATTGTTGTATGTGTGCTTTCTTGTGGTTTGAGCGGCGCTATGCGTAGCATGCTGCTGACTAATTGTGCCTGTGTGGTGCAACAAAGAAAAGTTACTACTTTTATGGGCCATTTTTGGTATTGTGACGACATGTTTTCGGCGAGAATTTGATGTTTGATTTTTCGTCCTTTATGGGCTGCAGAGTTATTTTCAGTAGCACTAAAATTGTGATAGAGGTTTTGAAAGTATGCCATTTATTGTTTAGAGAAGAGCTTAGAGCAAGTTTCTACTTAGGAAAAGTGTAATTTGAGAACAAAGTTGAGGTGATTCAATGTTCCAAATAAATCACAACTGAGAGGAAGGGTGAGTTTACTAATGACTGAGTTTCAACGCTAGAGTTAGAGTAAGTTATAAACTAATATTATACTGTACGAAACAAAGTCGCCGAGAAAGATCTGCCAAAAGAGCAGCTCAGCTCCGGCAGCCCAGGCGTATTGTTAGTCCTTTTGTATACCTCTAATTATATCTAATCTAATCATAAACCTTTCAAATAAATTCCCTTATTTTAAGTATAATATTCTCATCGAGTTTTTTTAAGTTATTCCTCTTTAGACCGATATAATACACGGGATGAAAGGAACTGTAGAATGGGAGCTTGTTAAATTCGGTATTGAAAGTAAAGCCGACGAGATCCAGAGGTTTTTTAGTGGCGCGGAAGGGCTAGTAGCATTGAGCATTTTTCCAGATATTTAAATCTAACTTTTAGTACAAAAAATTTAATTAGGTGCATAATATCTCTCACCAAAATAGTGCGAAACATTTCTTAGCTCACATCATTCCTGAAATATCAAAAGCACAAGCGGTTCAGAAGGTTATTAAAACATACGTATATATAGGCACTAGACTGTACACTAAAGACTTCTATTTGCTTGATAATATTACCTACCAGAAGAGGGATAATCGTATAGAGCCTGGCGCATTGGTTAAAGAAATCAATCAATTCTGGGTCTCTATTCAAATAGACCCATAAAAGGCTTTGAACCATATTTAGAACCGAATTTTCTTGAAGTATCAGCAGCTTACCGAAGTAGAATTCAGAGAAGATGTAACGTTAAAACAATAAAACACTGAACCCTATTCAAGAATCGATCTGACTAAGGCTGTAAGAAGCGAATTTTATACATCGAGGTACAGGGTACAAGGGTCACTAAATTATTTTGAATCTTGCTTCCTAAACACAAGAACATTTTGTACTTGTTCTGTCTGTCACTTTTTTGTGAAGACTGAAAGTATATTTATGGTTCATATGATACCAAAATCGGCAAATTTAAATCATGTTCTATGCTATACTTATCTATTGTGTATTAAACTGGTTCAAGAGTTCTTAACGAGAAGCCCAATACTAGTTTAAGATTATAAGTTTAAGATTGCGATGCATTTGATTAAGTTCACTCCACACGGTAATGCTATTTAGGTCCATTTGTATCAAAAACTTTTCCCTGATTTTAGAGTACGATTTATAAAGTTTCGCACGTATGGCCTTCCGGCCATATTACAATTTTTCAAAATCGTTTATGGAAGATTAGAACAGTACCCATGAATTTTGAATGATCTTGATGAAACAACAATGATATTTGATGAGTTATTTGAAATCTGGCATCTCGGTATAAGTTTTGAAGTAAGATAAGTTAAGAAGTTTGAGGTTTTTAAGATTTTAAAATTGCTAATGGATCTGCTTTTTCTTGACATCAATACTATATATCCTATTTCGGTCAATATGTCTGAAGGCCATTGGTGTCAGCAATGGTTGTTTACAACTTGAATATCGTCCTAGATTACTTGGAGTGCAGTAATATGCTCCGAAGCATCAGCACTATGTATTCCCCTGTGTCAAATTTTCGACTAAAACTGTTTTGAGTGTGGCAATGTTCAATTTATTTATACTGGCATCCGGATATCAATTCGCACTAGTAGATTGATTATTTCATTTGTTTTAATTTGAGCGTTATGCATGTGAACATTTGTGGGTCCAGAAAAAAAAGGCCTGGAAATATGTTTAAATTAAACACTTACGGCCTGAAATCTAACTACATTTCTATTTGTAAAATTCACAGTTTGGTTCCTCAGCTTCCTAAACACCAACAAATTTAGGCCTATATATCGAAATCCTTCATTAGAAACTCCTTTTTAAGTTTGCAAACACATCAACGTCAAGGAGAATAATTACAGAGCAGCATGCAAAATTTGAATACTTACACTGTTCTTGCTGCAACTTTCAACAAAGAATGTCTGACTATGACCCAACAATTTTTGTTCTCCATAAAGAATTCCCAAAAGTCAACAAAATATGAATATAAAATAAGAACAAAATAAAACAACATCCACGAAACAAACATTTCGTGTATTTACATATCTTTCTTTCCACATTGTTGCAAATACTTAGTGAAATTGTAGAGAACAAATACGAGATCGGCCACTGAAAATAAAAAGAACATAAACTGGAAAAATTTGCAACAACAAAAGACCGCATGTTCTGCCAGAGGGGGAACAACAAACTGACTTGCTCAAAGGAATCAACCAGCAGCACACCAATCAACAAACAAATGCAACATAACAAACTACAAGTAACAAAAACAATGAGGAGTTGTGTAACATAAGTACAACGGCAACAACAAATGAACTAACTAACTAACCAGCTACATAACCGAAATTGCACAAATGTTATGCAAATAAAATGAACACTCGCTACACTTTCGGTCGCAACAACTAAAAAAACAAAAACGTACAACCTTGTTTTTGGTTTTGTTGCCGATGGCAACATGCAGTTACAAGCCGCATTTAAGGCCTACACCCACTACTACACGCAGCTCGGTGGACCCACGCATAGCCAAGCATGTTAGCTGGAGGTGCAAGTGTCTGATGTGGTTGATGTTGAGCGCTTCAATGGTTTACAACAACATACAACATACAACATGCAACAACAGCAAAGGCTACTAAATGTGAAAGAGGGCAAGTATAAACAAATTTCATTCAGAAATGTAAACATTTAACATTCAGTGGACCAGTGGATTCAATGGTTGAAAACATATTAAATATAACCTCAAATTTTAAAGTGGTGGCACTGGTTTGTTGTTTTTGATGCCGAGAATGGATTTTGAAGTGATTGTCGATAATTAGATAGTTTACGTACGTTTTTACTGGACAGAAAACTTTACTTGATTTTGAAGTAATTATTGCATTCTTTCTAAAGTAGGCTAAAGCACTCTCAGTGGTATTTAATGTACTGAGGGCATACACGAGTCGTATAGTGCTTGTTGGTTAACAAAATTAATTGCGAAATATTTGCTTTCATAAATACAATGTTCTCCTCTTGAGAGTTTGGAAAAGTGTCTGCTTAATTAGTAAAAAGTTTCTTATCCCAAAAAAGTTCTGACAGAGCAAAGTAAAATTTATAATGATCTTTTAATAAAAATTTTACTTAAACATACGTAGTTATGATACGAAAAGTATGTATGTAGGTATGAAAATATATGAAATCAATTTAACAATTGCTTTGCAATTGCTTTAAATATTGCAAATATAATATGTATATATATTTATGGTGATAATAAAAAAAAAATTGTACTCTCTCTCTCTCGGCCCCTCTGGTGGTACATCATCAATGTATTTAAAATCGGCGACTTTCTATCTTACAAACGAATCAGCTTGGTTACACTTGCAATACTTCACATCCACTTAAAAGTATAGGCACGTTTAAGAATTTATGCCCTCCAACTATTTCAAACAATTAAAAAAAAATTTAAAAACACTCATAAATTTGTTGATTTTTAAAACCTTTACCGATTTCTTAGCAAGATTAGCACTCTCGGTTTCAGCACAAGCACTACGAATATTATAATGCCTTGCGATGAGTTCAATATATTGAAGATTTTGAAAATTATCGAATTACTTGTCAGTATGATATACGGCATCACTTCCATAATCCATGATATACCCATTATGATGAATAAGCGCAAAAATGTTCCGAATCTGGAAGAAAAAATAAACATGTGGTTAATGTAGCTTTTTTATTCCTTTTGGCAAGAAATTGTTGGAACTTTCCTTTCTATTCTAAAAATACGAAAATGTGTAAAGAATCACACACCATTTCTAAGGTTGCTATTATTCTCTGACGAAATTCTAATTGTATTATGAGGTACAGCATATTATACTCTCATTTTTATTCATTAAATTATACATTTTCATATCCCAGTATTCCCGGAAAGAATTACTAGCTACTACTAGCGTGGTTCGTAATTTAATTTTATACATACATATTTCTCAAGAACTTTGTAAAATTGTAAAAAGATTGGGCTCTATACCTTAAAGGACCTATGCTCAAATGGATCCAAATGCAATTTAGGCAAATTATTCAACGTGGACAACCTCTTGAAGGAGTGCGATTTTCTTTTCGACGACTTTGTATAATACATCCGTTATTTATAATTCGATTTCCTTCGCTTTCAGAATATAAATTTGGAAGGTATTAAGGTACTTGTTAATTAAAAAAGTCCTTAGACATATTTTTTAGCTCCCTAGGGGTTCGACCATTTTCGGAAAACATCAGGTTGGAGGAGCTTTTCCGCCAGAAATCAAATCTCAGTAACATCATATACATGAATTTAAAAATAAAACGGTATATTTATCTTACTTGTATTGTTGGCCATTATCACTTTTAAGTTTGTAGTTGGCACCTTTGATTTGATAAAGATCAATCACACTCATGATAAAAAAGAAAATATTGAATAATATCAGCAAACCGCTGGGTCCATGAAAATATAGCATTGCTGACCAGACTCGGGCTAAAACAAAAAATTAAATGCATTTATTATTTTTTCTCATAAAAAATACTTTGACTGTAGACATGTACACACATTTTATAAAACATTGCCCAATACCGATTCCCGGTTTCCAAGCGTCATCAATATTCAAATGTTCTATAGTTATAGCGGTGACGGTAAAAATAACTGCCGCTGTCCACGCATAAATGGAATAATAAACAAAATGTAGGCGTGGATTGCTCGGCTGGAGCTCATATCTGATACCACGTATACTCAACCATAAATCGAAGCAGGTAATATTCAGCCAGAAGAAAGCGGATATCATGAAGAAATAACACATGGAACCTGTAATAAATTCAAACGAAAATATAGTGGCTAAAATAAAAACTTTTATGGAGAGGTTTTGGACTACCAATTACACGGCAGGCCTCCATATCGTAGGTGATCCATGCTGTTGAACTTAGTAGAGAAGTGCCGATAGCGAAGGTACCCAGAAAACAGATTAGACAGCTGTTGTGAAGGCAGCGTAGTTGTGGCACATACAAATATATCCAGATTGTCGCCAATAGGAATGGCACTGATATTGCTAGGACTGAAAAAACAAAAAAAAAATATGTTTTACGTAACCTTAAAAATCTTGTATAAAAACTTCTTAAGAACACCCTCCAATCTAAGATTTTTGGCTATCAACAATTCAAAATTCTATTGGCAAGTTGCATCTTATAATCTCATAATTATTATCATTATAATGAAGTCGAATATTAAAATTACTCAATGATTATCACTCTAAGTCATCACCTCTCTTGTAGAAAAATTTAAATATGAAATTAGCAACAAAGCTAATTAGTTGACTTGATACAAGAGATACCACTGTAAAGTAGCATAACAATTTACTGTTCTATCTCTATTGCATTATGCCAGTCCATTTTATTTATAGCAGGTGTTTGTTCGATTTAAGGCTTTATTTAAATTGGTAGAGCAGCTTACTGTACCGCCAATAATTAATTATGCCGATCCATTTGTTTTATACCAGTTACTTATTCGATCCGCAACTACCTTTAAAGTGGTATAATACCTTGCCTTCTCTATTCGACCTTGCAAGTTTATTTAATTTATTCCAATTATTTCATGCTTCACTACTATACAATTTTTGCCGAATGGATGAAAACTTATTTCAAAAGAATGTTTTTATACTCACACGACATATTGACATAAGTAGTAAACGCTGTTTCTGCATAACAAATAATGGGATTTAGACTGAAAGAGTTGTTGTACCAGTAAGGTGTTAGACAATAATCACGATAGGGTATGAGTTGCTCATTAATCATGTGTAATATTGTGGAATTCTGCAAAACACAAAAAGATTTATTAAAATTTATCCCCAAAAGTCACAAGACAATACCTCAAATAAAATGTAAGCGTCGTCTTCATATTCCCAGGGACTTAGTATAGCAAAGTTATTACAAGGTAATCGCTGCTGTGGAATGAAAAATTCATTGACATCGACTAAACTGGAATCTAGATCTTCATTAAATATTTCAAGTTCGGAATAATACTCCAAGATAAGATTGTGGGGTGTGACACACTTCATCGTCTGCTTATCTAATAACTGGAATGGCATGCAACAGAGCTGTATGCACTGCTTCAGTTTACATGCACAACCCCTGGTATGCGACGAGGTAGCAACGCGTGTGCCATCGGTGAATTCCTCATAATCGTAGATGGCAGTGAAATTTTTTGGAATTCGTATTCCGCCATAATCATAGGCGCCATCCTTATTTGGTCGAATATTTACGAGACTAACGGTATCCTTGAATTCACAATTCGGTATGTTGGCAGCCACAAATGGCGCGTAATAAATCACCCACATTGTGGCGACTAAAATTAATCGATTTGCGAAAAATTTTGACATATTAGTATCACTTTATAAACAAACGTTGGTGTGTAAGGCTCAGAAATTTAATTTGTATATTCCCTTAAATTGGTTATCACCACAACCGCAAACATTCCAAACACTTAAACGCCGAGTAAGAGCACAAGCGATAATTTGAATGCAATTCTTTAAGCTTTGATTGAATATATATAATGTTTTTCCGCTTAAGCACACACTTTTAAGAGATTGTGTCGCTTTGACGGTTTCTGTGGAACTAAGCGAGTAAACACAAATCATGGTAATTTTAAGATATGCTTATCAAATATGTATGGTGTTGAAAGAAGTACGACATAAACCCATGCAGGGTTTGCATTGAATCTGCAATACGGACGAGAATACTAACCGGAATCTCTCGTTTTCGTGATGACTGGAAGTAATACGAGTAGTCTGGAAGACGCCACAACGAAGGCTCATGAAAACATAAGCTGTATTAAAAACAAATATGAATTAAGTGCAATCAAGTTGCATATATTTTATATAACCGATTTTGCAAATATTTATTAAGGCTCGAAATATTTCGTCCCATTCAGAAAAGGTACAAACTCATCGGGACAGAAATTTCTCACATCTCGTTTCACTTTTTCATATGTGTACCTTTTTCGGTTTTTCGGAATCCCGAAAGTACTCTGGGCCGATCTCGGGATTTACAGTACCTAAAAACAGAGTGATTTTGGTACTCTACGCTCACGGCATCTGCTAATCTGCAGTGTATATGTGTATATTAAATTCATGTATCTAACTCTGCGATGTGAGTACCATAGGTCAGTACATTTTTAATTCAGTAATGAAGAGAGGTTTGGGGACTAACTTAATATTTATCAATATTTCCAAATGCGAATAACATTATTAACTTTTGGAAAACACACAGCTGATTTAATACTTAATTATCATATATTAAAAATGTGATTTAGTAACAGATTTAGTGTTGCCGAAAGGGCGAGGTATTTATGTACAGGGTGTGATATCATGTCGGATCGTAACCGTTGAATAGCAACTGCCGTTTATATTTGAAATATTTTCTTTTTATTTAGCCTTATACTATTTATTTGGCCGATTTTTATTTTAAACGAAAATTGCTTTTAAAATTATTCGAAAAAATTAAGTCAAGGGCAGTCAGTTCTGAAGATCTGGATTAATAGTTTACTTATCAATATGAGAGAGTGCGACTTCTCATATTTTTGGCACAAATTTTGTACCAGACAGTCGCTATTTGGTTATGCAGTCAAGTTTCAAGGACCTTGAATAGAATCTAAGTTTGTTTCCTATTTCAAGATCTATGTACGACGAAAAGCTCACTTTTTCGGCACGTTGTTTTGCTGTGAAGAAATTCACGTTTATACTGGAATTTCAACCAACTCAGTCGATATACAAAAACATATAACCTGTACCCTGTATATAATATAACTGGACTTGATGCGCACAAAAACGTGGGGTTGATTAAATATAAGGGTTTCGAGTTAAAAAAGAAAATAAAACATAAGGCGATATTTGTTCTATATGAAAGTAAAAAACTAAAAGGGAGTAAATTCGGGTGAAAGCTAACATTAGATACTCTCTCAGATCATAAACATTTGAGATGTGTGAAATATGTTACCCTCACTGCAAAACCATGTTATTAAAAGAAGGCGTCGTATAGTTGTACTCATTTTTATTATCAAATTGTCTAATGTTATAGTAAAAGCAAGAAATGCACGTGTATGGTCGCTATGGAACGATCCAGCAAGTCCAAATTCACCAATTCTTCGAAATCGATGTTTTTGACCCAAAGCCTTAATAATATTCATCAATTGATTAGTATTTCGTTCTTAGCGGACTACTTCACACTGAAACTTCCTACCATTCAAGACGACTATAATAATTCGACTACAGCGCCACCTATGAAGTATTTTTCAGCAGCATTGTTCTTTCCAGCACGGATATGAGAAAAATCGGTCCACAAATGAAAAGTTTCCAAATATATTATCTCCATTTTCCAGTCCCATCTACCGAATGTTAATATTAAAACACCTTATATTATTGGCGAATAACCAAATTAGAGTAATTTTTACACCAACCCCGTTTTAGATTTCAAATTCAAAAATTTGTCTGCACGACCACTTCTGGGGATAACGCTGTAAAATGTGGTATATATAAACGGTTACTTTGGCAGTAGAGACTAAACTCTTCCCTGTCAAATTTTCAACTCAAAAACAATGTAAAGTTAACACCTTATAGTATAATTTTCAATAACACAAACACTTGCCAAAAACAACATACTAACTTTATTGCCAACTAGGAATATGCAGGGGGCGAATGCACAGACAACGCATTCCCTAAGGACCTAGAGGCATTTACTTGCTATGTCGACTGCAGCCTTTAATGCACACAGTTGCATCAAAGTCTATGTTTGTTTGTGGTATGTGCAACTAAAACTTTGTACTTGTAGCCATTGTCAGGCAACATCAGATACCAGCCAGGCAGGAGCATCAGAAGAGCCATCTGTAGAACGAGTAAGTTAACACGTCAAAGTTTTTTGACTTTATAACCGTTAGCTCTTCAGATAAATGTACACAAGTGTTAAATTTTGGGCGTTTATAGAAAAGTTAAAACAGCATATATGATATTTAAATGAACAAAAGCTTTACACTTTGTACAAGGAGCGACAGTAACTTGCAAAGCCAAAGGCACAGTTAAGTGAAAAATTGTTTCCTTTTTTTTAGTTCAGTGGTGCACTCGGGTTCATTCAACTTCAATTAGTGAGCTTGTAGTCAGAGTTTGTCTAAATTTGGTGATCTCAATGTGTATACAAAGTAATTTGTCAGCTTGCGATAAACAGTTGCAGATAGTGTAAGCCTAATTGTTACGAGTAGTTAAAAACCGTTGTGTTCATATAATATATATGTATATACAAGTATGATACTCGTACAAGGTAACCGGAAAATATAGACTGCCATACCAAAGGGAAAATTTTCAACGAAAAAAAAACATTACTTACGTGTTTTCTGAGTATAAGGGTATAAAAATATGCCTTGTGGGTTCTTAATGTGGCATGTGTTCAGTTTTGGAAAGCAGAAATATATATATTTTTCGCAAGAATAGAAGATTATGACAATTTCGTACTGTTACTTTTTGTAGTGTCTTTGACAGTATGACAGCATGACAGAATACATGAGTATGTGACGTCATGAACGAAAAAGGGAGAAGCTTTTCTACAATATGAGATTCGTTTCGTTAATGACGTAAAATTTATAATGAATATCCCTATGATTTTTGTGTTTATTGGGGACAGCCAATCAAGAAGAATTCTATACAGTGCTATTCATTGGAGATCAATTCTGTTTATGAGAATGAAACCGAAAATGCTCTTACCGAAATGGTGCTGTTCGGTGTTCTAGTTATGTTGACTATAACTAGGAGCTTATAAAACTCCAGTAGAACCCTTAAAAATAATTTTAATTACATTTTGAAATGCTTAGCGAAATATTAAATTGGTTTTGAGAAAGCTATACATTGCTAATTTTAATTATAATTTCAATAATTTTAATATATATCTGTAATAAATGCGATATAAATAACAGAAAAATGGAACACCAAGCACGAATAGCTATGCTAAGTATAAAATAAACTTACAAGCAGGTCCTTTGCGTAATCGTCGAAGTCTTTCTCTTTCCTCAAGAAAAAAAAAAAACTTTAAGACGTGTTTTTATTTATACAGTGCTTTATGATATATTATGCCAATTGATTATATGAAAAAGTGACTCCTACTCTCCACCGACGTCCGACGTTCAATGGACACTGACTAATCAGTATATCGGTTATATTGAATGTCCGAGCAGATAACATTTACTTTTGGCATTCAAATAAATTGTGGTCAAGAGCATATCTACATTAAATATCCCTAAAGTAATTCGAAATTTGACCGATTTATTCAGCACAAAGTTCATGGGATATTCAAGATATATAATATATTCAAGACGTTACATTCATTTAATTTTGCTAATATATCTTACTTATTGACCGCTATGGACGGTACAAAGTCAACACAACAAATTTTTGGGATTTTTGGCATCTGGACGCATGTTGTCTAAATTTCATTAAGATGTCTTGCAGATAAACCGATATATTCGAAAAAAAAATTAGCCGTATTCACTGAGGTCTATATATTTATTATTTGAGGCTTGAAAATATATTCTCCGCTTTCCATTTCCATATATATACATACTCCGATATATTTTCCATTTTAGGTGGGACAAAGTTTAAATTGGTCCAGTGGATTACAGTAGAGAGGAGCTAAAACTTTATCAACCCAATTTATTGAAACACTTCTTTCTGATACTTCCTAAAACAGTGTGAAAACTATGTATGTTTATGGTGAAAACTGCTGAAAGTAATGTTGTGGAACATTGTTGTTGTGGAAAAAAACGACTTAAAGTCACAACAATTTTATTCGATTTACGTCAGCCTTATGAGAGAGAGATATAGTGTCAAATAGCGCATCTTAGTTTCTTGCTAGACCAAAATGTCTCCTAAGTCCATATCATTATATATGAGTCAAAAGGCTTATTCGTTATAATTCTGTAGATTCCCCACCGAGGAATAACTTTTTGTGAATCTCAATGAGTGCATCGGAAGGCTTCAAAGTTCGGTCATCAAGGTAGCCCTGCATCAGGCTTACAACTCAAAACCGCGCAACTCGAGAAGGAGGAGCTTTTAAGTAGAGTAAATTACCACTTTCTTCTTCCAACTGAATGAAGGAATTTGTGCATGCAGGTTTTCCAACTTGCTCTCACTTAATTCATAAAGTTCTTGGTTAATTATTCGTGTTCTTTAATCACATTAATTCGATGGAATTATTGTTTTTAGATTAGTAAAGGATAAGTCAGTTGTAGAATGAGAGTGCTTCCAAACGATGACGTGTGTGTATAATAACGAAGAAGCAAGCGATCCCTAAACGAACGAGCTTAGAGTAGCTGACAAAATCTCTCTGTGATGTGCGGTTAAAATCAAGACGTCTCGCCTACTTTGGTTCACATACTATACTAACGCGCTGTGTAATCGGTTCTAAGAGATATTGAGAATATGAAGATTAGTCGTGTTGATTGACATTGAGACTTTTTTAGTATTGTTGTAGCGATTTAAAAATTTATCAAAATTATTGGAAGCATGTTGTCGGGCGGATAGTCTTTAGCAAATGGAATCTGCTTCCAATTCTGGTTGCTTTAGAAACAGAAGGAATATAGTATTGCGATCTCCACTAATTGGAATGTCGAACTTTTGGGAACTTGAAGTTCGCCGTGATCTGTTCGTGTGATTGTCTTTTATAGCCGAATACAAGTTGTGACCGCTTTTCAGCCCGATACAAGATTGCTTTGCAACTAACTGGATGCCGGGATCTTAGGAGGGTAAGGGTTCAATATAAACCTAACAAGAAGTCGATGGCATATAGGAGGATTTGGAAAAATGTCTAACAAACATAACTTAAACCATATACTCAGTCTTTCTTGTATCAAATGTTATATATTTTTATAGTTTCCAAAACGATCTTCATTCGCAACAATTAAATACAAGCCAGTATTACGGTTTACTATGAAATAGATCACCCCTTATCTTTAGCGATTTGTGAGAAGAGATTATTTCTATTTACAATATCAAAAAAATCTCTCATTCTTTCTGCTTGCCTCCAATTCATTAATATTTTGTACACATTTCCAATAGCTGTCGACATATGTAATACACATATGCTACTACTTGTATTACATACTTATTCGCACTTCATGACATAATGCCGGATATACGCACCTTTTTTGATATCTTGATAGGATTTCACGCCTCAAAAGCCATTGTCCACCAAACAAAAAACATGAAATTTCTCCAATTTCGTTGAAAATTTGCCAACACACAAAGCCAATGCTAAGTAGAAAACTCCCCTCCAAAGGACATTGCGCTAAAAAGTCACATGGACAAATGCGAAATCCTGCATACGAACAAACATTTGTGACTATACACTATACACTACTTTGCGCCAAATGTCACTGCCAATTGTGTTCAACCGAATACAATAACTTTGGAAAAAAGTCAAAATTCTCCACCACTTAATCCAATTTAAGAGGTCGTTCCGTACGCTTTTCACCATTCGCTGCCATTCATGCGCTCCACTCATTCAGGCGGGCAGTTGAGGCGACGCCGAGATGAGACGGATATTGCTACGGCTACTGTTGAGCTGCCGAACATTGGATAACAAGGGACCCTTTCTACTGCTCCACAAAGGTGTCATAGTCCTAAGCTGCTTGAGCATATCACAAAGTAGAGTAACAATGGCCGGCAAGCGACCGAATAACTGCACATTTTCTTGCTTTTTCTTCTTTGCGAACATTGTACACGTTTGCCGAGTGTCCTTGCTTGTAGGATGAAAGGATGGAAGAATGTTTGCGACAATAAACTAATAAAAATGTCAAAACGCATCAAAAGTGTACAAAGATTACGGCTTAAGATTTTTTGACTTTCGCACCAATGCTTTTGTTGTACGCCAGTTACGTTGAACGTCCTGGAAAAGGACATACTTACACACATACACATATGATATACAATGCGTAAGCGAAACGTTCCAGGCATAAAAGTGAAAAAATAGTGAAATAGAAAAGTGACTTGCAAAGGATTATGATCCGCAACGCCGTATGTACCGTTAAGCGGATGCGTGAGTGTGTGTGTTTGTTGTTGCTTTGGCGTGTTGCCTGCGCACACATACACATTTGCTCAATTACCTGACGTAGGGTTGTGCTCACATGCATACTTATATGGCACCCAGCACATGTATGTTGTTGTTGTTGCTTTTTGTGTTTGTTCGACATGTGCTGCTCGCTTTTAAAAATATCGAAATCACATTAAAATCGTAACGCTTCACGCTTTTCGCAATTCATTGGCATTAAATTTAACAAAAGTCATATTTTTCGTGCCTCCATTCAAGTGAAATCCTATTAAAAAACATGCGTCGCCATTGCTATTGCTTTTGACAACATTAAGAATACACATATGCATATATAGAGGCATGCATGTACATATGTATGTGAGTACATTCAGGTTTCGGTTGAGCGCAGGACTTTGTCAATACTTTGTATGAATACGTAATAGCAGCCACCAAAAATATTTTCTCACTTATAAGTTATAGGTTTTTTGTATACATATATGCCATATACATCTATGCATACAAACATCACACATTTAAGCTACACACGCCCGCAAAGTGGCGCTGCTGCAACACGCACGTGTGTTCGATTCACACACAGCTATTCATTTCGAGTCATTTGTGGATCCACATATAAAACATGTTTGATACAGGGAATATAACTATTATATTATGTTATATATTATACTCATGTAAACAGGGTAAATTTCAGCTGCTTTCAGCGCGACAGATGGGGTTATGTCTCTAAATGGATGTAACACGACAATACAACCTCGCTTTTTAAGCGTTGTAACGAGCTGTTTGTCACATACGCACTTGCAGATAAAGAAATTAAAAATCTCATTGTAAGCAAAACCACAAAGCAGTTACTTTTGATGGACTTATGACAGTAAACAAGTTTTATTACTTATAAACAAGCAGGAAGGGATTAAATTCAGGTGGAATGGTACTTCAGATATAATACTTTCAGAGATATAAATAATATTAAATATTGCAATTGTCCAAAGTCATAGTTCTGGTCCGAAAGGTTTTCTTATGAGTTTGTTGGGATTGGCAGGTAATCGTCTACTGTGAGCTGCTCCCCTAGGACCAAACTCTTAATTCGAAACTGTATTATCAGTAGTTGAACCTTCTGTAGGAAACAATGGTCCAGAAACGACCAGCTTTGGCCAATAGGAGAGGATTCTCCTACTCCATCTGGACAACCCCAGGCCACACACATTGATAGTGACTCATCAGTAGCCTTGGGAGCCTGGTTGGGATGTTCTTATACTTCCACCTTATAGTCTGCACCTGGCACCAAGTGATTACTACCTATGCCTCTCTAAGACGAATGAATTTGCTAGGTGTGAAAAATTCGCCTCAAGAGAAGCTTGTGAAAATCGACTGTCCCAGTTTTTGCCAATAGGGACGAGGGTTTCTGTGAGTGACCTTCATTATGGCAATAAGTCATCGAACAAAACGGTGCATAGTTGTCCTAATGGAAAAATATTAGACAACTTTTTACTAGACTTTATATATAAAATTAGTAAATAACTATTAAAGTTACTTAGCAATCACTTGGAAGGCCTAGGTACGAAGTTAAAAATATTCGTAGATGGCAACTCTAATTTGCCCACTTTTCCTGCTTCTTTAAAGACAATTTCGAGCTTAGTATTCTTAAATATTTTGCATAATACCCTTACCTTACTTTACTGCTTTAAAAAAATGCAGAGCGGAAAACTGTATACATAAGTTGAAGAAAAAAAGATATATTTTAATCCAGTAACCGTGGCGCTTTATATATTTAGTTAATGTTGTCCAAATGAGAGAGTATATCCACTTCTAAATATTTCTGTTTGCGTAAAATAAACATTCTTAGGTATTCTAATCAATCAGGGTTTAAGTAATGTAACAATTTGTCTCTACGGTATAAACTTGAGAATATTGATTCGAAAGAATTTGTTATAAATGAATGTCATACATATGATTTAGGCATCTTGATTAAATTTAAAATGGGGCTAAAGCGTTCCAAAATTTTTTTAAATCTAACACAAAAGTAATAACACAAGGAACATACAATATATCACATACAAAATATATTTTACTTTCTATAATACCAGTCATATCAATTTATACCAGTTGTTTGTTCGATTCATCATGCTGCGAGTATTAATAATTCAAAGGCTGTGTTGCGAAAAACGTTTAAGCAGTAAGAATTTGAGTTTACATCAGACCACTATATTTTGGCATTTTATTCAAAATAAAATATTGCAAGAAGGGGATTTGTTGCTTCTGCGAGCACTATGATATCTGATAAGAAATTTTCCTTAGCAACAATATCGCTATTGACAATTAAACTTGCAAGTTAAAATTATAGTCGATTTACTTTGAAGTCCCCATTTATCTTTAACTCTTGTTTTAAACTGTATATAAAGTTGAATGGTAAAGTAGTAATTGAAAAATAAGTAAGTAATTTAGTTGAATTGATGTGATGTTGAGTTGATCTTCATTTTAATTCAAATTTCCATAAAAAATCTCAAGACAGTTCTACAGTTCGGTCTATGTATATTCGCCAATGAGAAAAGTGATTTATGGAAAAACTGTCCAAGAAAGAGAATGTAACATTTTAATGTGCATTAGTGTAGATTTTACCGCAAGTATGTACATTTTAGGAAAGATTGGTGAAATTCATATTCAAACCAACGGTTAATTAAATATAGCACAGGAAAGATAGTTCCTATTTGATTATCACTACAGCTAAGGCAGCCTCAATACTAACGGCGAATATGAAAGAGCATCAAGTAGGCTTCTTAACAAGTCAATTGGGTTTATGCAAGACCAAATGCGATAATTCAAAAAGTCAAGTTTGTTTCTCAAGTAGAAATTCATTCTAGTCATAGAGGTATGTATGGAAACAAGAAGGTAATCGAGTTGACCTGCATAGGACACATTCTGCAAATTTTGAGTAATCGATAATGGGTAATGGAAAGATATATACAGAATATTTAAAAGTCGTAAAGTAATAAGGTGCCAACACAGTAATCCTGAGGTCCGTACAGTGTTCCTGTATCCAATCCTGTACCAATCCTCGGTGAAGTACAGTGTTTCTGCGGAGGATGATGAAATATTTGGAATTTACCTAGCTTTTACAAAAGAAGATTGATAATGACCACAATATACAGAATATCTAAGAGTGTATCTCAACTTTTCAACTTAATGTTTAGAAAGAAATTATTGGAGAACCTAGCAAAGCTATATAAGGCTTATGAGAGGAAAAAATACCTGCCTAACGGGTGTATTAGCTTTTTTTCTGAAATACTTTGTCTCCTGTTTTTTAAAATGCCACATTGTATATACCAATTTATTTCTAGAAACCAATAATACTTCGCAACCATGTTCTATTTAAATTACACCATCTACATAAGTAAATAGCGGTAAATGAAATGAAGTGAACGCCTACTTGTGCCTCATAATATCACCCGCTGCTAACGATGGCTAGGCAAATGGCAGATGAATTTGTATGAAAATCACAAAGCGGACTAATACATAGACGCAATCAGTACAAGCTTATATATAAGTGATTACATAATGAGCTATCACTGCATTGTTACTAAAGGACAATTGACTTCCGTTGCGTTTCCGCGAGCAAGAAGGCGGAGAGATGCTATTGAACAGGCGAAGTGAATAACAAAAAATAAAATCAAATAAAAAATGTGGCTGCTTAAGCAAATCAGCCCGGTGAAGTGGATTTAACGAACAAACCGCGCCGCAAGAGCATGTCAGAGATAAAGGAAACGGGGTGCAATTCCTGCAATATTGCAACATGGACTAACGCCTTGCCGCGCTTGCCATGCCGACGCGGTAATGGAGGCCACTTGAAGTTTCCGATGAAGAAGAATTTGCTTCAACTGAGCTGCACCGCTTCTTGGTGTAAATTACAATTTCTTCTGCTGGCTTTGCTGGCACATTCGCGGACTTAATGCCGCCCGCCACCCACGGTGTAATGCTCACACTACTGTACAACGCGCTGCTTTATTGCTTCTTATTTTATGTTTTTTGGTTGCGCGCGAAGCTACTGGATTTTAATTTAAGTCGACTTCAATTGTTATTTACATTTTCATTAGCATACACAATAAAAATGTGAATTACGAATGGAAAATGGAAAATGGCGAATGCAAGACGGCGCGTGATGGAAAGGGAGCGCGGTGGCTGGTTGTTTGAAGAGCGCGGCAGCGAGCCACGGGGTGTTGGTTACTATAGTGCGCGCAAATGAAATTGAAATTACAACAAAAAAGAAAATAAATATAAATCGAGTTAATATATATGCGAGTTTGCCCTCGCGTCTCAGTTGCCTCAGTTACCTAAGTTGATGATAGCTTGCTTTGCAACGGAAACGGATGTCAGTGTACAAACGGAAGCGGATGGGCGCGCACGGAGGAGCAGCGCCATGTAGGCGAGCGCGAGACTGCCGCGCGCCATTAATGAATTTTTCATTTACTTGAAGCCAGCGCAGTCTACGTATTGTTGTTGTCATCGTTGTTGTTGTTGTTGTAGTTGCGAGGTGGCTTAAGCGCGCACATTTCAACAATTTTTTTTTGGCTTTTCTTTTAAGCTCTCGCAGATCTCGGACAAAGGAGATTTTGTGCAGCGCCAATTCACTTGTCGCTTCACTGCCGCCCCGCGCCATTTTCGTAATATTCCTCAGCACAAAACAATGAAAGTTTCTTGCAAAACTTCCTTCTTCGTTTCGCTTTTCCACTTTCTTTCTCTATTTCGTCTATACACTTTGCTTGCCCAGACACCATCTTATAAGCTTTACTCGGCAGTCACACTACAGTTTCGCCTTTTAACCGCTTACAACAACAAATGCGAGTGTATTTATTTGATTGCCGTTGGCGGTTACCAGCGACTTAAAAATGTAAATTATTGTAAATGTGATCCGAATGCGCGGTTAGACTGGCGCTTAAGCGCTGGCTTTGCATTAGTCCGAGGCGGCGAGCGCGGCGAACGCGGCGCAGACCTCTTTCGTATGCGCGCAAATGGCGGGGACAGTGCGGAAATGGCGCGGTTGCACACAAAATGGTACTTATTAAATTAGAAACAAGACGGCACAACAATTTTTCTTTTATAGCTGTGTACTTGCGGATTTTTGGGTTTGTTGGTGTGAAACCTGCAAATATGCCGCGGCACAGAAGGCGGCGTGGTAGGGTCGAAGGCGCCCGAGTCTCCAACCAACTAATCGGCTGGGATTTGGTTAAAAATTGCTTTGCATTAATTTTGGTCGCGAAGTGAGTAAGTGAAGCGCTTTTCGTGAAGCCAAGCCAGCACTCCATATTTTTTATTGGTGTGGTGGTTGCATTACAGCGGTTGCTGTGGTCACAAAGCTAATGCGATATATTTGCATATTTTGATTGCGTTTTCGCGCTCTCACACATATACATATATACATTTCTCCTCTATTGCCTGGTCTATTAATTTTGTTATTGCTGTTATAGCCATTGGTCGTTGAAATATCATTGGCATAAGTGTCTGGCTCTTGTGCCGTTAACTGAGTCGCCCATTTGTAAATTGAAATAATGTAAATTTACAAGCTTAAACCAAGTCCTTCATTCGCGCGCGAAACTTTACAAATTCAATTAAGTGACACAGATTGCCGCAGTTCTCAACGTCGCTGTAACGGTTTTGGAGGTCCCATACTCACATTAATTCAGATATGATAATTGCCTGAAGCTTTTAACAGAAGTAAATTATTTAATAAATTCTTTTTAATACAGCAGATATCTGGGTATGGGTATGGGGCTTACAAGGTGGGTGGAAATTTGGAATTGACGCATTCGTAAGAGAATTATAAAACCGTAAACCGTGAATTAGGCTTAATTAAACGGTTAGGCCTAGTCCATAGAAAACGGTCTAAATTTTACTATTTATTCTCAGAGCCAAATTTCAAACAAAGTTCTTACTTTCGGGCCTTATTAATCATTTATTTAAGTGTTTAAAAATATTTATTGACATTTTGATACAAAATAGCGATTACTGGACAAACCCTCTTGGGCTTCGACGAGCGACGGTCATTCCAGCAAATTGTGCAATTTGAAACAAAATTTTAAACTACTTAAGTAGTTAAGTCTTAAACTTTAAAACTTGCTAATGAAATGCGTTTATTTTCAGTTTTAAATAAATTTTTGGCAAAATGACGGACTTAACGAACGACTTAACGACTTAAGAAAACGTTTAAATTTTCACCGAAAAGTTACAATAAGAACAAAAAAATCTAGGTACGATTTACTACATATTCTCACTGTGAAGCTCCGGTTAAAATTTCAAGTGAATACGTGCGATAGTCTCCGAGTATCATAGCCAACCGAACTGACCCAAACACTTCGACCCTATAGCGGATTAGACAGGGATACCATTCTTTTTACTTTTCTATCAATTGAATTATGTTTTTAGGATCCTAAATTATACTTTAAGCGAAAAAGATCGGATTTTTTTAAATCCTAGAACCCTTAAGATGAATAGTTAAAATCATTTTTAAAGACCTTTCTTAGAAGAATCGTTGAAACTAAAGCATTCGTTTTTAACACGATCAAATTTAGTATAGATTGATGAAGTCATATACAGCTATAAATCCGAGTTATATTAATATCTGTGTTTATTTTTACACCAGCGACTGAGTAACCCACAGGTATAAAGTAAATGGCATTCAAGAAACTTTATGATTTTAGAGTGTTAGATCACAAGAACTTCGTGTACACTTAACGGGAGTTTTCTGCAGATAACTTCGTTATTAAAATTGATCTTTAAAGAAATAAATTTCGTTCGGAGCTATATCAAAAGGTCGCATGCTACGGAAACCAAATTTTAAATTAAATAAATCAATATTTTCCAAGAGAATCAGCAAATAAACTTTACACCATATAGCTATCCTTAAAAAAAAGTTCACGATTATTAAGAAAAACTGAGTTTCAATAACACTTGAGTTACTTTTGAACAAGCATTCACCAAATTCCGAAAAGCCATAACAAAGGTAATGTTTTTCGCACCGCCTACTAATAATTATAAACATATCGAAGGCAATAAAACTAACCCGCTAACATCAAAACCGGTGACAGCTAGTGACGTTACAACTTTTCTCAAGCATTGTTCTCTGGATCTTATCAAAACTATCTCTAATTGAACCATAAATGGGACTTTTGTTTAAAATTCACAGCAGAACTAATCGGGTTTCCGTAACACTGTCTAAAATATATTCTAAAAATGGTTTAAGTATTAGTAATCAGTGGCTATCATCAGTGGATTTTGCATATTACAACATGAGTGATTTCGCTTAATATTTGATACACTCGGATAAATTGGAACATTAAATTTTCGAAATTTAGTCCTTCGCTGGAAATGCTGTTTCGAACTTACTCAAATGCTCAAATACAATTTGTTTGTTAAGAAATATATATTGTTTGTTATGTCTTTCATAAGAAGTAGGCAACTCTGTTTAAAATAGTTTTCTGTTAAGAATTTCACAAATACCTTACATCGTTTCGATCTTCTTATATTGAAATAACTTTCGTTTCTCAGCAGTTGACAAGTACTTAAGAAATACATATTTAAAAATCAATAACTGAATATTTCTGGAAAATAACTCTATTGTTTCGGAGTCCATAAGAAGCAGAAGACGTAATAATGCATATCGAGAATATCGAAAAATACGTCATATTTCATGCGACTTTTATGATAACATACAGTGTGCGACAAAAGTAAGGCACGGAATCTACCTCGTCGGTATTTAAGTTAATAAAATCATAAAGTATATAACAGTATATATATATATATTCGTAATTGAAACTTATAACTTTTAAACCAGATATTTGATTAAGCTTCTTCTTTTTTTGCGGTGTGCGCCCTCATGTTATCCAACAATTCAAAAATCTGAAAAACTTTAATTCGGCTTCCATGGACTAGCCGATTTTGAGAGAAACATCTTCACTTCAGAAATAAACTCGGAGATTTTTCATTGCCTTTTGAGAGGAGAGCGTAACTTGGAAAGCTTTTCAGATGTCGAAAACGTGAATAGAACGTAAGTCCTGCTTAGTATTGATAAAAATTTAAACTAAAGATAAAATTGAAAAAAAATTAAATAAAAATGAAAAGGTAATTCGACATTTGTTCATATGTTTTTCTCTCAATATCAGAATTTTTTAATAAATTTTTTTTGGGAAACTCAAATGAACTGTACTTTCTGGGTACCCAAACTGCTGCTGCCTACAAAATTTGTAAAAATAATTTGTTAATGCTTAAAGAATATCTTGAAAAATCTATAGGTGACAAGAATATCAAATTTTATTAGGTATCTGTGTAAGATTACTCGAAGTGCTAAATCTCTTATGCTTTCCACAACCCACTCCCAGATTTCTCAGAAATACTTGGCATCCATAATACATTAACTAATAAAAGGTTAGCAATGTGGTTCGTGTACGCTTTGAGCATCTATTAATTAAAACTCGTGACCTGCGGCTGCTGCTCACACAAACCAAACACCGTCGCCAAGCGAGAGCAACATGAACACGCCATAATGCATGTTTACAATAATTTATCCATATCCTTTCAAAAAATGAAAGCCAACAGACACGCAGCAACATGAAGAGGATACTTTATATACTCATTTGTCCTTTTGACGTTTTGGCTTTGCACTTTTCATTGAGCAAACGAATTAATGAGCGTATGGGACTGTGTGTGTGTCTGTGTGTGTGTGTATGTGTGTGAACGGCTTCACATGCAAATCCTCCTCAAGGTGTATGTTAACATGCCAGACGCCGACATGATTGTGTTGTTGTTATTACGCTTACTAGCTGTTCTTGCTTATGTTGCTGCTATTGTTGTTGTTGTTGTTGTTGTTGTTGTTGTTGCTTTTGCTATTGTTATTTTCGCTGTTGTAGTACTGCCTAAAGGGAAAACTGCGGCGGTGATGTGTTCTACACATGTAGAATATGTATGTATGTATGTATGTGTGTTGTTATTTGTTATCTGAAAGCAACAAATTCACGCTCCCAACTTGTCATGCGTCATATCAAAACGACAACAAGAGCACAAGAGCACAAGAGCACAAGAGCACAAGAGCACAACAGCACAACAGCAAAGGCTTTGGCTGATGATGACGGTGATTTTGCTTGTTGTGCGCTGCTAATGCATTTTTAGTGCCCAAAGTTGAATACTTCGTGATGGTTCGACTTCCTGTCGGATAAGCCAAATTTTAATTTGACTGATTACCTAAAGCAAAGGCACACACACCCATACAAACATACACACATACGAACACATACAGTTACACAAATATGTGCGAATGCGTATGTGTTAGTGAAGATATATCCTTTTTTTTTGCAACTGCTACTACATGCTTAACCATATTCCCCCACTTGGCTTTTGTCAGCATTTCTCGTGCGTATGTATGCATATGTGTGCAGCCACTGCGTTTTCAGTCACTTTGGCGCACACATCCATCATAAATTCATTATTCGTGTTCACATCGCTCAAAACAGGACGAATTATGCGTATCGTATATGCGTATAGTTGCCGGATAATGCTTTCATTATTTTCCCTACAATTGCTTTTGTGCTATCGATACACACGCACACCCATTGACTTACTGTCTAGGCAAATGGAGGGACGTGCGCTTGTCTGGCTTGAGGTTTTGCATTGAACATAATTATGATTTCGATTTACGTGAACTCGAGTGAGTGGTGTGAGTGCGGTTATGGGAATATTTAAGTAAGAGCAGTTGACTTATCGATTCAAAATGGCATATTCTGGATAACCATATATCCAGAAAATCGCTTTCATATCAAGTCCAAAAAAAAAAAAAAATGGAAAGTTTATACCATTTGCTTTGAAATGTTGAACACCCGCAAGAGTATTGGACTCATTGCCGTGATTTTTTTATTCTAACTAAAGTGGATTTTATGCAACACAGTGGAACCTCAACGAAAATAAGCTAAGAAATTCTGGTTAGCAAAGATTTATACTGCAAGCCTAGTACTAACAAATTCTTGGAACAGAATTGTAATTTTTTACGACTTTGAACTAGTACCGAATGCAACCGGTGGGTATCTCCTATCCACAGATCAGTGTGTATCCTCACTTCTTTACAATCTCCCTGTGATTTCGCTTAGCCAAGAGAATTTCTTGTTAGATTTTGAACTGATTCCACCATTTGTC
The DNA here is from genome assembly GCA_021498325.1 of Bactrocera minax. Taxonomy (NCBI): domain Eukaryota; kingdom Metazoa; phylum Arthropoda; class Insecta; order Diptera; family Tephritidae; genus Bactrocera; species Bactrocera minax. The sequence continues at coordinate 9,397,590 of JAKEEE010000001.1, forward strand.
AAGCATAAATCACGCATAATTCTTAACCTAGGTTTTCGGGGGAACCACAAATGTCATATTTGTAGAACTTCTCATGCCATAACAAAAGCCTTAGAAAAAGAGAGAGGAAATTTTTGATTTTCAGAACATGGGTACTACTTGGGGAAAATATGGTTTCATTCTTGGACATAATCTAGCGCAAAGAAATTTTTGTAATATTCTTGCGGTTGGAAAGGGTAAAGCTTCAAGGAATTCAAAATGGGCTCTTTTTCGTTCTATACCTACTCATTTGAGTCTTTTTACAGCGTTTTTGAGCCTGGGAAATAGGAAATAGTCGGTGGACTAGAAATAGACTAGTTCATAGCTTGAGAACGATTGGTTGAAATGTAATGAAACATTTTAAGGTGAGTATTGTAACACAAGGATAAAGATTTTTTATTTTTGACATGATCTCTGGGTCAGGCCAAGGACCATGTAATATATACGCGTTACTAGATCGCTTACCATGTACCCTACACTTGTTAAGTTATTCTTGTTAGAAATCAGTATTTTGTTAAGCATTTTCAAACCAGAGTTTTATAGAAATATTTACATATATGTAAATCGATTATACAGTACAATATTCCTAAAGTACTTGCCGAACAACTCTATACAGTGACAAAACACATTAAGAAATGCGTGTTGGTCTATGCTTTCATCTTTTTAAACATTTTCGTGGTAAATAAGCTCATTAAAGTATGTGAATCTTGCCTTTAAGATTAATGATGTATTTTGTTCTCATTTTAAAGTTTCAAAACTAACAGAATAATGTGGAAAAAATATTTTAACCCTTTATCCTTCGCGAGATCCTTATAATCTCTTGTTCAAATTCTAAAGAATTACTATCACCTTACTTATATACACATTATGTGCCATGTATCTACTTCTTCAGAACTTTAGGAACCTTACTATTCAAAAAAAAGCATTAATTTTGTGCTTTAGACTCCTTAAAGTAAATAACTATTTAATCTTTTTCATCAACAATCAACAGATGATTTACTCGAAAAAATTCTCGACTCAACGGAAAAACCTCTAAAGGTCTTTAACCACACTACATAGTCCCAACTTGCAACCTTAATGAAAATTTAAACACAATATTTAATCCGAAGGTTCCTTAATGAATTGCCATTTAATACGTTTATTGAAGACACATCTTGAACAAATTATTATGCTTTTATATAACTCTGAGAGAAAAGGCTCTTGAGAGAGATAATTTTTGAAATAAACTGGGGTTTCAGCTCCCAATACTATACTGATGCAAATTTTGGTATTTACAAAATATATTGTATATAAATATAAACATAAGTGATTTTGGACTGCCGTAAAATGAGGTTGTTCGAAATAGTTGACATTCTAGAGATATCCAAGGAATGTAGTGGACATATCGTTAATGAATATTTGGCTATTTGGGTGAAACTGCTGGGGTTTGAAGCTGTTCAAGCATAAGAAATATGATTTACAAGGTCGATATTCTCGACAGTGGGTCGTCAAACGTAGGTTCTTCATTTCCAGACGGAATCCAATTGATAGCCACCCGACAGCCGAATGGAATGAGTTAGTGGACTGCAAACGATGTACCGAGTTCTATCTTGCTTAGAGACACCTCAAAGGCGCAACAGATAGGTGGTCATGTGGTCTATATTTTGAGATCCGCATAGAATAATTTCCACAGACAATGTTGAAAAGGGATGAACCATCAACAGTTATTATAAAATAGCGCCATCGGAAACATGTCAAATAGCGGAACATCTAAAGATCAAAATCGTATAAAAACCGCCCAATTTGAATAAGAAGAGTTCTTGTTTCGAAAAGGCAATGCACTGTGTTACAAATCACTAAAACATAAGAGAAATTTACATGAGTTGGAATGCGTTTTGCTTCCGCTTTCGTCTTATTCTCCGGATCTGGACCTCAACGACTTTTTCTTGTCCTCAGGCCTCAAAAGAATGCGATCTGTAAATAAATTGAGCTAAAATTAAGTAATAAAATAGAATTTGGCAGACAAAAAATTTTTAAAATGATCAGCCTGCCTGGATATGATGAAATAGAGGTACCTCTTGCTGTAACTAATGATAATAGAAGAAAACAGATATCTCTCTCACATTTTGGAAATATATTTACTGGGACCTCAGAAATGTTTGGTGGCGGCCCATCCAAAGATTAAACAAATAACGATTGCATGACTGAAATTCAAAGTGGATTTTGATGCTTCATAATTTCTACCGTAACCTTGCAAGAAGGGCATGTTCACCGTTGACTTTTTAGCTGCGGCCTTTCCACAAAGGAATTGGACGCACATATGGATGTTGTTAAAATTTCCGAACCGAAACTCCAACATTCTCTGCAACATGTGTTCATATTTAATTTCAGCAAGTAAATATTTTCCAGTTCGACCTTTACACTGTGCTGCATACAAATGTGGATGCATATTTTAAATTCACATTTCGGCGCTTGTTGCATGTAAGTAATAACCAACCACACGATTAGTAAAATCTGTTTACACAAAACGATTATATGCAATAGGCGAGACTAGCAGACAGCGTCGGAGCAAATCGGATTTGCAAGCAATTTCATGTGGCAATACACAAACAAACACTCACACACACACACACACACACACACACTTACAAACCGCAAATGGACCGCAATAGAATTTCAGCGCGACCTCACTCACATCATGCCACTGGCACTAAGCCATTTAATTACAAAACCGAGATTCCCTGGCGTGTGCGTGCGCATGCGCTTGGTGAGACACCCACAAGTCCACACATGATGCTATGACAGGGAAATACAGAAATTCAGTTATTTTCCCATATAAATATGTACCTACATGAATATTAATATATTAAATACGCTCGGAACGTTGGCCGCTGGGCATAGTAAAACGAGGCGTATGTCCACTAATCTAAAACATATGTTGAGGCCATCAAAGCCACAGCACACACACACACACACACATGCACACAAATAACAAATGCAACAGTGCAAAATAATAATATCAAGTTATTTTTAAAAATTAAATAAAAACAACATTGCTGCTACTTGGTAGGGATATGCAATAAATGCCGGGAATTCCGTGTGCACCATGTGGCAGGTACCGCAATTATGCCACGCTGTAGCATTAACGAAAATATGCGCAAAACAACAATGGCAAAAGTGCGTTAAACAACCACAACAACACGCTGCCTCATTATGTGGCAGAAAAACACCGCGACAGGACATCATTACAGCACACACACACACACACGCACACACGTGCACTCATATGCGGCGTTATAATTTTACAAAAATGTTACACTTAAACCTACAGAGCAATGCAACTATGCATATATTTACATGTTGTAGTTTGCTGTTTGTGCACTTGTAGTCACATGTATAGGCGTTGCAACAGCATGTGCCACATGCACCTACACTTTGTAATTGCGAAATATATGCAAACATATACTCATATATATATATATATATATATATATGTGTGAGGATAGTAGTATATGCAATTATGCTTTTAAAAGTGCTCTCGCATTTGCCTATGTGTGTGTGTGTGTGTGTGTGTGTATGCGGCTGTGTTTGTTTGCGGCAATGTCGTTGTCATGTTTTGCATATTTTCCAACACTTTAATCAGCATTAAAAATAAACACGAACGTTGATGACAATAACGCGCTGTTTGTATGCCTTTTGTGTGGCCTTTTCTGTGGCTCCCCCGCCACTTTTCCACTTTCCACTTTCCACTATTCGTACCGCCCAACTCAACTACGCCACCAACAGTGCTCCGTTGTATATCCTTTTGCAATTAATTGCGTTGGTGGCAGCGCTGGTGCGTGAGTGAACAGCTATTTTTGCAGTTGGTTAAACTAACAAATTTTCATAATAATAATGAAAATGTTTTTCCACATGTTTACAGCCTGCCGATTGTTGTTGCTGTTGGTTGTTGAACAACTCGCGCCAGATAGCGGCAGCTTTTGCAATCTTAAATTGTTGCAACAATTGTTGTACATATGCAATTTGAAAATAAGTGATCGTCATAGCACAGAGCATCACTCATTACCGTTATTAGATATTACTTAAACCTTCCACAGAGATCCCTTTCAGGCACCCATGATCCAATACCGTGAGTTATACTTCATTACCTAAAAAATCATCTAATTTTAAGGTTTCTTAGTAATTCATAATGAGGAATTTTAATAAACGTTTAAAATTTATAAAATTTATTTTCGGGAATGTGTATAATATTTTATATTTGTAGTGCCACACTTACCACTTTTTTTGGTGGTTTTGGTGTTGGAAATTTTATCGAATGGTAGACCAGTTTGTGACTTCAGTACAATGCAATAGACTTATCAGATTGTGGATTTAAGTATCCTAAGCCAATAGAATGTTCACTTCACGGTAGGCAAGATTCCACTTTCAAGCAAATTTTGATATGAAAATCTACCGGCCCTTCAGAAGTAGCTACTACCCTAGTAAGTTCGTATAAAACGTGGCTTCCGTGTTCGATTTATTCAATATATTGAAAACCTGTTACAGTAAATAATATTTTCGAAATATCTATGCGGGTTAAACTATCGCGTAGGCATCACATGCTTCATAAAAGTACCCACTTCTCACATAACACCCTTTGATAATATGCTAATTATGGTATCCCTGAATAATTGTCGAAATACTTCTCTACAAAAACCGATTGATCACTTTTTCAGGAATTGTGAATCGGCCTGAAATTTCGTCTCTCGTCTCTCCTCTCTCCCCCGACCTATTGTAAAGGCTTAAAGCATGGACATGAAGAATATTTCTAACGTTTTCATATACATAGGTGTTCCTTACTGGAAAGAGAGAAGGAGTTTAAAATATCTAAATAATCAAATTATATAGCCAAAGCTTATTTTTCGAATTTCGTTTTACGGCACGAAAAATGTCTAACTTTTGCACAAACTATTATTTCGAAATCAGATGGCGAAAATAACAAGTTCTGATTTAAATAAATTTCTCCCTTTATAAAGCATGGGGCTAGGACTATGCCTGACTTGAGGTTATGCAGCAAAGGGTGTGTCCTGTAATACTACGAGTATTTATAATCAATAGTGTGTTATTTCAGTTACTGATGTTCTAAAAAGTTTCCAGATTTCCTTTTCGAACAGTTTTTTGCTTTAAAATAAAGTAAATTTTTTTGTACATAGTATTTTCTGAAAAGTTTAGAATTTCTTGTGCTGCTAAAATAGTCAATATTATTAGCAGAACATTCCATAAACTCAAAAAATACTTCTAGATACAGTAAAGAGAGAGAGATACGTAAAGAGAGTGATCTCTTAATAAAGGGATCGAATATTTCAAAATAAATAATAATACGCGACATAATCAATGAATTGTCCAACATTTTACTTTTCTTTTTGTGTAGTTTAGTTCAATACTTTGGACGCTTGTCGACAAGTGGTCGCACTTAAGACAACGACAGAGATAAGATTCAACAATATCTTTATATTCGAAGATTGGGCAGATTTATCTTAATCGACTGAAAGCTATAAATAGCACATTCAACTTACCTAGTTACTGTAGATGAGATTTTAGGTTATTGATAGGGTTCTCTGTGATTACCATAAATATAATACAAAGTTCCTTTTTACATATTAACCGTCTAAATCTCAAAGTACGCCAACAATGTTATTGAAACCTTATGTACCACTCCAATGTCATTACCAGATATGAAATTTTACTAATTGGTCCTATCAGGAGCAGTTTTAGTTTTTTCTAGTAGATTTTAGTGAAGTTTTTTAACCTTAAGAAATTAACTGGCTCACCATTATATAAAATAAGAGCAAAATATTGATGATCACGGCTGGAATGGATGGGTTTGCTTCCCCCTCCTGGGATTTGCCACTGACGCCAAATCTTAAAAAAATACAGAAATTCAAGTAAAACGAAACTTGGTCAGGATGATCAGTTGATTTTATAACCAATACCATTTTTCAGATAAACAATCTTTATTAGGGAAATTAGCACAAAAACGAAGCCATCTCCGATATATCGAACTCTATTAAAACTGATATCTTTCTCCAATATGAGTTGGTTCAAATGACAAAAGAAGAGTCCCGACTTTGACAAACTACTAACCTTTATATCTCTGGGATGCACCATTGCACCGATATGCGGCTCCATTCGAATGTCCCACATTCTTACTTGCTTTCGTACATTTTTATTAGGACTTCTAGTACCTAATCACATATGTATGTAAGTAAGCACAAACGTAATCTTCCAACTTAGTAAAGTCTCTATTGTAAGCGCCTTTTCCCTTATGTAAACACATTATTTTTTCCAAAAAATCCAGTAGTCATTCAATAATTCGTGAGACCACCGAGAAAGTGTAAAGTAATCCAATTAAAAGACTATTTCAGCGGATAAGAAAAAAATGTCTAAATCATGGTCAGCTGCTTCTCACGAATGTGGAGTTTTCATTCGCTTTTATTAGTCCCTTCATTGCACCTTTATAATGCCACATAACTTCCTTTATGTTTCCTACAAATAACGAGTAAGTAAGCGAGTAAGTATGTAACAATAACGAAGTGATATCTATGAATAACACGAGTAGTTATAATATTTAACGATTAAACGCCATTTGTTATTTGACGCGGGTATTCCAGCTTGCCACATGCCGTGCCCCGCTGTTGCCCGTTGAAGTAGCGTGAAATCTATGTTTGTTAAATAATGAATAGCGGATGTGAGCGGCGAGCTGTGAGCTGGGTACAACAATGCGCACAGTTGGTGGTACTTGCTCTCATTCTGCTGGACATCGGCCATACTAATCGCCTTAATAGAGTCGTTGCTCGTAAACAGTTTCATTAGAGTTTAATTGCGAAACCACACAACTCGGTTGGTCATCTTTAATTCTTTTTGCCTCGTTTGGTAAGTCAAAGTAACGCCGGCTGCTGCCACATATGTGTGTCCTTTGTCCGTTCATACGAGCGCTATCACGAACAATAACAATGGCAAGCAATGATCAACGAAGAGTCTGGAACGAGTGTGGAGAAAGCATGTGGGCGAGGCGTCACAGCGTGAGTTGTGTGTGAAGAGTGCGGGTGTTGTTGTTTTTGTAATGCTGATTTTTGTTTGTTATCCATTTGAGTCGGCTGTAAATGCGCAGCTGACCGACAAATTCAAATAAAATCATAAAATTGTTAAATACTTGAAAGACGACCAAACAATTGAGGTCATTTAGGAAATTACTCTATTTGTATGGCAGTTGAGGTTACAGTTGCCAGATTTTGGAAATTTAAAAACAATTAAATCTTGAATATTGTATGAAGACATTTTTAAGCAGAAAATTTTTTTTTGAAAAACACTATATTTTTGACCTATTGGAAATAAGGAGAGAACCTAAATTAATAAAACCTCAACCTTGCGTTATTTTGTACATATTATTCTTACTAACTTACGACCAACGAAGGAGAACGGTCAAACGCTGTTTAACTTTTGCTTTTTTACTACACGATTTCCAAAAATAAAAATCCGTAGACACGACCCCTTACATATGTGGTCAAAGCAAGACTACGAGTTCGATTTAGCTGTTTAGTTGAAAAAGTGTAGCCGTTTACGATTTGTACTACGAGATAGCAAATTTCTCTTGTGATAGGGATGTCATCAAGCGTCATCGATAGGATGGCCGGAAAATTTTTGAATTCTCTCCAAGAAAACAATAATTTGTGATATTGTGAATTTGATTTATTATGATCCCTACCGTTTATACGCTTCATAAAGCCTATTTTTTTAGTGCCTTTTGCCAATATTTCCCATAATAAATTTCCTATACCGAACATATTCATATTAAGAGATATTGTATACATATATATATGGTTCATTCACTTCAAAAGTAACTCCTCGTCTGTAAGCCCATGAATATTTTGTGCACATTACAGGCATTAACGATTCAATTGACTAGTGGGGCACAACGAGATCGAGGAGACAGCTTTAGAAAATTTCCAAAAACATCTTGATCTACATACTGCTGAAAGATTAATATTTTTATTCGTTTTGAATTCAAATTATACAGGCGGAGAAGTCTTGCTACCATGCTTACAGCCTCCAGTTTGTGAACGAAATGTTAGAAGGGTTCACAAGTTTTACCAACAAAGTTTTATCAGTCGAGTCCCACTACTACCTACTAACCTACTATAATAGGAATACCTGTCCAAAGTGAGGCCCACTGAAGCTCTGGGACTGGCTCCCAACAATATTTTTCTGTATCCAGACCTCAACAATATAGTCACTGAAAATAAATCGCTGAGACTACGATTTACTTAGAAGTGGAAGAGCTTAGGAGCGGGAAGACCAATCGCTAATTGCTATAATCTGTGTATTGCATGTTGAATTTTGACAAAAAATGTGCCTTTTTAAGAACGAAAAGAACTTCTCAACCTATACGTTAAAAAAGTAATATATAGAAATTAGTTATCAGAGGTAATATTAGAAATTTAGCCCTTATAACACAGTTAATTCCGTATTATTTTTCTAGAAAGTTAAAAATTTTTCTTTCACTTTTTTCCTGACTTTTTGAATAACAATTAGCTTTATGAGAAAACCAGTTATTATTTTGTTTATTCGGAGACGGAAGAAAGTCAGTCCTAGTCATGAAAAACTCACATACTCTGCTTTAATTAGCTGTATTCTTAAGTAGGTTGGACCAATGCATGATGATAGTAAAGTATATCCACTAGATATTCTGCTGCACAACATTTTTTTACTAACATAAATTTAGAAATCGCTCGATGAAGAAACTACTTGGTTCAAATTTCGGCTATATGAAACAATTGAAGGCGTTGTTTTCAATAATACCGAATAGCAAAGTTTTGAATATTTCTTGATTAGAACATTTGGGCTCGCATTTCTGCATAAATTGGGCTTGCAAGTTCTTTTTGTCTACCAGCACTGCCATTTCGTTCATTTATTTCTGCCATAACTCACCATTTTCCATTCAACTTGGGAACTCATTTCTATTTGTTCAACTACTATATCATTGGAGTTTTCTTGTAGATTACATGACAAATCTTACAATCTCAAAAAAGTATTCACATTTTTCCTTCCCACACCACTCTGAGTTTCACTCGCCAGACATTTGATGTGCTTATTTGTGACCCTAAATACTATATATTATATAAATTATTCATTATCTGCACACACACTGCACAAGCTTTATATACACAAAAACTTCATCATTTCTTCAGTAAAATTTCTTCTCCAACGGACATAAGGACAATTGCCCTTGCCAATCATTATACTGTTGTAAATAAATATTTTGACTGAATAATCAAAATTGCACTAAATACAATTAAAGGACATTCTGTTGTCAAAATACTACAAAAGTGGCCTGAAAAACTGTGGAAGAGAAAGTGAAGAAAGAAGAAAGCTATGAGCGAAAATAACGAAATACATTTTTCATACTCAAACTCAATTTTCATCCCTCAATGATTTCTTTCTAATGACATTACTTGTGCCACTCCACAGACAGCTCCAGTTCCTTGAAGCAACACCAACTGAACTTCAACATCAATACTGATGGCGTTAAATGCCAACGGCATGGCATGGCCAACCGTAGCCACCAATAGATTAGGGGTTTCCGTTTCATAACCGAGACAATGCTCGAAATTAAATGACAGTCAACGAACAACGAAATATTGTTCAGCCGAACGCTTTCGGCCCACACTCAGCGAATGTCGTCATGAAGATGCTACATTACAAAAATAGACAGAATGTCAAAATCGCTAGAATGGCTGGCTGAGTGCCTTCAGTGTGTGTATGTGTATGTGTCTACGTTGAACGATTGGAATTGTAGCGAAAAATGACTCCAATACGGTGCCAATCTGGAAAAATCAAACAATATGCCAAGTGATAAATGATAATGGATACTTTTTTTTGCGTTCAACCACCATATACGCATACCTTTGTATTGTTGTTGTTGTTAAGAATGTGTATGTAGATGTAGGCAGTGCAACATTTGCTCGCAGTAACATAGAAAAAAAGGTTAAATAGACACTAAATACTAAACACTTTTGAGAGCACAAATAAAGAGCATCCTTACAACAACAAACCTCCCCCTCCACCGATGGACAAACACTTATTTTTTTTTTTTTAATAATAATAACAGGAAAAGTAGAATATAGGCAATATTTACAAATATTTATATACACTACTTGGAAGGATATTGCGGCCATTTGAGCACAAAACACAAATACAGTGAAAAAAAAATGATAGGAAGAGTAAATAAATAAAGAAATTTTACAATTGCAAAAAGGACAACACGACAGGCTGCATGGCTGGACCCCAGGACCACACCGTGCCACAACCGCTGGCAAACTGTGCGCTTGGCAACTGTGGCTGGGGTAGCTAAACAGGGCCGCCTGGCCGGGCTGTGGCCAGGATGTGCTCATTTTAAAGCGCAACGGGCGGTCCCCAAGTGACAAATGACAAATGTATTTATCTTCATCGATTCCAGCAGCTTGTCCTAACCAGCTACGCAATATTCTTGTTAATGCCTACTGCGGGAGTATAACTCATACATATGCATAAATGGCTGCATATATACAAATGTATGTACATATGCACATATTTCGGTATCCAGCAGCGCAAAGGGATATTGTGGGTATGACTTTGACCGGTCCTGACCGAAGGCATTCGTTTCCTGTTTCCTTTTTACAGTTTTTAAAAGTACAGCACTTTTGCAGTATGTGAGTGCGTTTTATCTATTTTTATAGAGGTCTTTATTGCACTTTTATTTTGCACAATATTCTGCACACACACACACACGTTTTTATATCACTAAACAAACCCAGCCGGATTTGATGAAACTCATATCACTTAACAAGAAAATTCGGAGACTCTACTATAGAAATAGAAAATATAGAAAAATCCGATCACAATATAGGTAAATAAGTTTAAGAAGACAAGAAAATCGGAAATTCTAGGTTGTTCAATATATAGACTTAAACCCGGATAAGGATCTAACTAACCCAAGTTGCTTGTTGGAAGCTTATTAAAAGATAATTAGAGATTGCAGAGTTAGAAACTTCCAACAGTACAAATAAAATGTTCTGTGTTGCCTAATTTTAGCAGAGAAAACAAACTTATCGGGCTTTAACAGATTTCAATCAAGATTCATTTCAAGAATCATTCACTAGAGTTGTTGAAATATCTAAATAAAATAAATAAATTGAAAGCTTTTTTGTGGAATCTTTCTTTCTTGTTGTCTCTGTGTATTGGAAGTTAATTCACCGCTTATAATCAACTTTTTAGAGGTCAATCTCTTACGAGATTTAAGCGTATACCCTCTTAGTAGCAGTCGGGAAATATTAAAAAAAATAAAAGTGCCAAAGGGTAATTTGAAAAAGTTGACACTAACTGGACAGCCTTATCGCAAATAGAGCTTTTTGGGGATAGCTTCAAAGTAAAGAGCAACATTGTACTTCTTCAATAATTAAAGGAATGTAAAAACTTGCTTTTAGGACAGATATGTTTACTAAATCAAAAGTAGAACTCTTTAACGAGAGCATTCAAGGCTGCTTGTGTTTTGGGTTAAAGCTGGTTATACTTACGACTTAGAAGTTAGGACTGTCATCAGGGGCGATTGACCCAAGCCGTTCGTCGTTTATATAACAACATAAAATATGCCACTGTTCCCCAAGAATTTTCGCTTTGAGTCTAATCTAAAAAAGGTGGAACTATTGACACCGTTTTTGATTTCGGTTGTGTTTTTCCATAATTTTGAAGCGAATATACGGATAATGATACCTATTTTATATGCTTAGTATCAAAGATTAGCGATATTATCTACGCATACATCCATAGCAGAAACGCTACCCTGAACCGGTACAGATTGAGGGGCCTTAATGAATGTTGAGAGCAATATTTCCCAAAATTAGATGGAATTTTCTGCATGTTGTCGTAACTGTATTCACTTTTAACAAACTTAAGTCAAACCTCAGCCGAAGGTTAGCTCATTTTGAAATAGAATCGAAAAGCAAACCATAAATTAGTGAGACCTTTACATTTTTTACCATGTCATACACTTGTTTCGCATTTTTTGCAGAACTGGAAGTTTTGCTTATCAGTCTGCTGATGTTTCAGGAAGCAAAACGGTAAATGTACATGTGTATGCATGTATGTATATCAGCACGAACACCAGCTTATCTGACTTATACGCTTATCTGACTCATCTCTACAAGTAAAATGACAAAAGGTGGAACAACAAAATATTGCACACAAAACACCTGAAGAGAAAACACAATAAAAATGTTAACAAATGTACGAATACGAGCAGAATTCAATGACAGCAGCAAAGTTGTTGAAGTGTTTGACGCCCACGTTGCACGATCGTCAATCATTCTGTGCGTATTCTGACGACACAGAAACGGTACAGAGCACCAGCACACCAAGGCATAAACAAAATTACAAAACAAAAGTGTCAAGAAAGGTACACAAAAAACACAGCGCTGAGCAAAATAAAAATGTTGAAATATAATATTTGAAAAAATCAATTGTATGGTGTAGCTGTCAGATTATAATCAAAACCATAATAAAGAAGAAATTTAATGGCTTCCTTCCTTCCGGACTCAAAAGTTGAGCGAGATTGTCATCATGCGAATATGCAATATGTGTTGCTCGTACGTTGTACGTGTGTACGTGTGTACGTGTACAACACCTGAACTGAGTAACTACAGTAATGTTGAACTCAGCAGCTCATTAAGATTAGGTGTCGACAAGAACAACATATCGGCTGCATCGAGGACATGTACAGCGCAAACGCGTAATAGTTGGCAAGTCAGGTGTTCAGATTGCTTCTTCATGTATTATATTGTATGAGTGTACGTAGTTTATGAGAAAGGTTCGTAGTTTGCGTTGCTCCTTTACTTGTGACTCAGCGACAGGAACTCGAAAAATATGTGAGAAAAATAAATAAATAAAGATTGTTTTTACACGTTCGCAACATGTTGCAACAGAGTATATTAGTTTTGTTCACCTAACGGTTCTTTGTAACATCTAGAACTAAACGAGTTAGATAAAGACATATGCATATATATATATAAGTATATATAAATATATATAAAATATATATAAATGATCAGGATGAAAAGACGTGTTGAAATCCGAGTGACTGTCTGTCTATCCGTCCGTCCGTCCGTGCAAGCGATAACCTGAGTAAAAATAAAGATATTTTGATAAAACTTGGTACATGTGCTCTTTGTCACCGTAAGACGGCTGGTATTACTGGTGGGAGCTATTATACATCTGCCACGCCCATAAAATTCCATTAAGCGAAAACCGATCAAGTGCTATAACTAACCAACTAACTAAGATACAAATGAGTAATTTAGTATAGAGAATCCTACCAGGGCGAGGCATCTGTGGGAACATTTTTTAGAGTTTTTTAAAAAGTGGGCATGGGCCCGCCCCCTATAGGTTTAATATATATATCTCGGAAACCGTTAAAGCTATATCAATCAAACTTGCTGCAACTAATTTTTCTCACATCTCAAAAACGCCTCCACCGATTTCGATTTCATAGTATGTGAAATCGCATTTTTATGTCACTGTGTGAAAATAGATAAAATCGTATAAAAACAACGCCTACATCCCATATAACCCAATTTTAACTTTCATCTGATACTTTCATTTAAAAGTAGATAACTCGAGCATCATCTAAGATATTGGATTAAGGCTTTTCAAGAATAGTACGTTCAAGGTATGCCATCTCATGCGTAAAAACATGTGTGAGTTACCTTCACGAAATTGGGTGAAAACATGTTCCCTAATATACTTGAATAATGAAAAGAGTTAATGTGATCAGTGCAGATCTTCCTCTATCCCAAAAATGCCCGATATAAGAATTCCCGACTTTCCATCTGACTTTAACCCGTTTATGTTGGTCAATAGGAGAAATGTTTTAATGAAATTAAGTTGATATGTTTTCTTAAACACAATGTGATTTCGCGCTAAATATGAAAGAAATCGGTCTAGATTATAGTTCAAGCCGCTTATTTCTAATGTAATGATTTCCTTTTCTCTGGTTGACTTTTTCCTCCTGTATCCAATATATATATTAAACCAGTTTGGTAGAGTTTATATCGCATATATCACTTTTGAGTTAATTTGGTAGATTTTAATATAAATATCTTTGACACGAAGTAAAATATAACAATGAAAGTACATGAGTCTATGGCCTGTAATATGAGTTAATCAGATACCAAATATGATTGCAATCCATTGACAATTTCATCGAATAATGAATGTTGAATTCTTCCGCAACATTTTTTTAATATAAAGTTATGCCAGCATCTGAAAACATTTCCCCGCCTCTGATCCTTGAGTATAAAATGTTTGGCTACACCGGAACTTAGCCCTTCCCTACTTGTTTTTTGTTTTTTTTTTTGTAAGAATTAAAGGCTTTGAGAAGAGCATATTTCCAGAAATATATATCAATATGTTGTTAATAAATATATAAGTACTTTGGGTATATACTAATAAAATACCGATTTTGTACACATTCGAAAACTCTAATATTTGTTCTTAAAACCTTTCAATAACCGTTAATGACTTGCCTTGTAAAACCCTTTCGTGTAAAGGAAAGATTTTTGGACACTGATCTCTCGGACATGTACGCAATAAGAGGACAAGAAGCACCCAGTTAACAAACTTGAGAATGTAACGTAAATTTGAATAGAAATGTATTACGTTTTTTAAGTAGTCTTATAACGGGATATGTATTTTCTTTCTTTGTTTTTCCAGATAAACTGAAGAACGCTGTTAAAATTTGCCGAAACCTTCTTCAAATTCGAAATTTTTCAAATCTTCGCTATGAGTTAAAAAACCAAATATCAGGATAGGATCCCATTCCTAATATTTCCTTGGAACTAGGTTCCGAAATATTCGATCTATATTGTACGTTTTGACTTCCATAATCCCAAATTGCGCTTCTGAAAAGTGCTTTTGCATCTTTTTGATAGCGTAAAGAGTCCACAATTTTTTAGATCAAGATGAATACACGCATATAGTTCGTAAAGACGATTTCCAGCCATCTCTCATACACATATAACTCTTATTAAGTTTTAACAGCGAATTTCGACATGAAGTTGGATGTGGACACAGAAGTGGAAAATAATGCAAATGAACGGACGCGATTTTTATCAAGTCAAAGAAAACATTTCCAACAAAAATTTGTGGAATTTTTTATCTCACTACAACAACTTCATTTACTCGCTTTGTTTTATATAAATTATATGTTCAATAAATTTATAAAACATGAGATATTACATAACGTTTTTTTCTGCCCGAATTTAATCCTTTCTTGCTTATTCGACAAACATTTAAACATTCTGTTGGAGCTCAAAGGTTTGTCGAATTGTTCAATAGCTTATAGAAAACAATTACATACATTTAAACCTCAAGCTGTTTGTCGCCATTTTGTCCAAGAAACATTTTAATGCCACGAAAAATTTCTAAACACATTTTTTAGGTGACAAGTTAAAAAGTCAGTGCTAAGACGAGAAAGCGACAATGACAGTTGCACAACTACTGGTACTCGTACTCGCACGGTGGACCAAGACGTATTTGTACCTCTTCATTTTTACAAATACTACTTACAAAGGTTGTAAACTTGGACGCATTCTATAAAACTATTTGAGAAATCTTCTATACTGTTACAGTATCAGTAATAAACAGTCGTCAATTCAGATTCAGTTCATTGTTAAATTATAGAAGGGGGGTTCCTATAACGTCGATCTTTCCCGAAGGGAAATTAATACCAAAGTTCTGAGTGTATTTTTAACAAGAAAATTGTTCTTTTTTAATCCATTAGGAGATCGGTTACAGTTTAAAATATTGAGCGTCTCCTTCGACTTAATATAAAAACCGCAAATATTGATATATATATATATTACATATTACTATATATATATAAGGTTTCAAAAATTTCGAATTTCAAAGATAAAATATTCATAAATTGTTAATGATTCAAAAATAATTTATTTAAAGAGAGCTATAGAATCCTTGAATATATCAGTACTTGAAGAAATAATATCAAGACATAGGACTATGGACTTAAAGCATTCAAGTAACGAGAATTTATTGATATGGTTTTTGGGCCCATATGCTGAGATATGCTCAAAACTAATCGTGTCCAATAATTTCTTTTTCTTCAAATTAGAAATTGCAGTTAATTTTTCAAATAATTTCTATACCACTTCTATACCACTTTTATATTAGAAATTGTGCCAAAATTTTGACTATATTTTACAAAATTTTTTTCATAATTTTCGCTTTTAAACTTTTGATTGTATATATTCCTTTCCTATTTATCATACTGTGCGCTGCTGCCGACATGCCTTGTCCGCACGAGTATAGAGTTCTGGTTGTTGCTGGGCGTTTGTTCACTAGTATCGCTTCAGTGGGCGCTGACTTTGCAAGCTCTATGATTTTTGACAACACTTGTGGTTGTTGTTATTTTTCCACACTCCTTTGATGGCGTTGGCGGTGGTGATTTGAAATTGTGTTGTTGGCATTCATGTTGTGAAAATTGTGAAAATATTTGCCACGTCTAATGGTTGCGAAAATGTCGAAATGTTAAGGCAATTTTCAGCACGTGTTGTCGGCGCAATAAATTTTCACTTAAAAATTTTCAAGTAGTCGCCGCTTCCGATGAATGGAAATTACACACAGCAATCTAAAAGCAACAACAATACACTTACAACAATTTAACTCATTTTGCAAGCAGTCAAGATACACATATACACTTAAAGTGGCCGATGAATGCGTACTTGTGTATCCTGTCATGGGGTGTCAGCACCCAAACAACATGTGACTTTGTTCACAACAATTGATCAAAAACGTTTTTAACTCCCGCCTCACACTGCCGACGTGAGTTAGTTTTGTTTTTATCGCAATTTTAAATTTGTAACCCATTTGCGTGATAACGACGTTGGGTTGGGGGGAGGCGTATTTTAATGCAATATTTTTATTGCTGCCAAAAATTTAATAATGTGCCAAACACTTGTGAGCAAGGGTTAAAAATGTACGCACGTACCATATTTACCAGCTGGCCCATTGACTGACTAACGGGTTATGGCAACTGGATAGGGGTTGACACAACTTTTGTAATAAAAACTTTAAATTTCAATTGAAAATGTTCAATATGCGCAAATTGCCGCTAATAAATTAACACTTCATAATGCAGAATTTCTCAATGCGAGTGGACTAAGGCGAAGGCGTTAAGCGAAATTTATTTTTATTGTATTGCAACATGGAATTTCAATATTCTTGCCGAATAGTGTGCTAGTTATGGTTGATTGTGTTTTATAGAAGATTGTTTCAAGGGAGAAAAAAATTTTCTAACTCTAACTCTAACTCTAAGAGAATAATAATGAAAATTACAGTTAAAGGCAGCAAGTAATGGATTTTACATTAATTCGAGTTTTCTTCCAAAAAAATACCTCGATTGAACTCTACACTACGAATTGAGCTATAAATATAATGCTTACAAAAACTATCTTGGGCTTAATTAGCTTATTATATATACAAACAATATGCCGTAGAAGCTGGGAATAAATACGAAAACTGACTTAAGAAATTTTAGTGAAGCGACCAGCAATTGGTAAATTATAGTATTATAGAGGACTTGACACTATTCAAAGAACACCTTCGGTATTTCTGAAACACTACACCCCTGCCGAACGGACATACTGAATGTGTTGCCGGAGCAACTGTTGCTATTAGCTCAATACCAATAATTAAGAGGAAAACCCCAAGAGCTTTCGTTATCAGATTAAAATAATTAGGCTATTGGAACTCCAGGCAGTTCCACTATAATGTAAGTTTGGCCAGAAAATTTCTTCAAGAAAGTACTGGAAAAGAGATAGATAAAGAAATGTGGAGAGAGATATGTATGTGCACACAACAATGGATTAAAAATTTATAACGGAGTGGAGTTAGCGATTACTTACGGGAACATTGGATGCATGTTGCCCTCACTCTGTATACTTTAAGCTCCATTGGATATACGAAAATCAATTTACTAACTTAGGGTTAGAGAGTTTGAGAGAGAGAGAGATTGTGTTATTGAATGACCCGATTTATATATTTGTATTGAGACATCAACCGAAGAAGCAAATATAATCCAATTCATTATTCAAAAGCTGGTGAAATTCCAAGATCTTTTTCATTCCTACTAAAACTCTTCACGTCATTTCATTAACCTATTAGAGTTCTGGATCAATATATACTTTGATGAGAATTTGTTATAAATTTTGTTCAAATCGGTCAAATTGTTTGTGAGATATGATTTTCAACGAGTCCATGTGTATATATATTTGTCATTCTTAACACAATTTTACACTTTTGGTATTATTCTGTAGAGAATTATCTCATTCTTTGTTAATACTGTTTTGCACCAAATTCTGCTTTGATGGAGCCATTATTTTATTAAAAATGAAAATGAAATTTTTTCACCAAAAATGATGAGAGTTTAAGACTGGTCTCCGCAAGAGTTAAGCAAATCCTTATACGTAAAATTGTTATATATCTGTGGGTATCCGCTGTTGGGCATACTATATAGTGTTATATCGTTTAATAAATATATATATATATACTTAGTTAGTAATTAATTGATAAAAGAGATGTTCGGAAATGCTGATAAATTAGTGAAAGCTTAAATGCTCACAGTCTCTTCAAAACTATGACTAAGACCCTTCCTTCATGTTGTTATAAACAAAGAACTATTCTGGGCAATTCAATTGTCAGTTATATGTATAATTATTCACACTTATTAATTATGTTAAATTCAGCAGAATAGCGATGTTAAAAACAAACTTCGTTTCTATAACTTCAGTTTTTTCGGGTCGATATTTCAGATCTTGAGCTATATCACTGTAGTAGTCACTCTATATAAAATCACTAGATTTTTAAATAAAAAGTTTATAAACGCAAGCACTTTCACCAAGCTAAGTAATCCATGGGAAACCAATAATTCCAAATGTCAACTATACGAGATCGTGTTGGAGATATCAGAGTGGTGAGTTGTTAAGCTTTACATCCCTTTATTTGAGTAATAATTTTATATTGTATATATTAAATTTATTGTAAATTAAATTAATTTATTCATATTCTTATTACATAATTGTATAATTTTTATTCTAACTATTTATTCTTATGGGAAAATATATATTACAGTGTTGTAAGAATTCATTTAAAGTGATCTCTGTCGGGTTAAAGCTATCGTAATGGGTTTTACATAACTAAAAAATCATAAACAAAATTTCGAAATAGAGCAAATTTCTAAAGATTTAGATATAGTAAATATCATAAATAAGTATATATATACTATATATTTAAGTGAAAATAAGTGTTTGTATATGTCTTCTGATTTTACATAAATAAGATCTGTTTACTGGACATATTTTTAAGAACTTATGACATTTTTAGTGAAAACGGCTTGATTCCCCAAAACACCCACACTCTACATTCAGCACAGGTAGGCAATGGTTTTGCATTAATCAGACATGTCTCATGGCTCAGGCGTCTACTAAGGCGATTGTGTGGCATGCAACGGGATCTGTTGTCATCTTTACGAGCGTGTCTTTCCTGGGAAATCGAAGATCAAAACACTGAAACGAAATCGAAATAAACAAGGGAATAACAATCACTACACACACGCACACACACACACCCATATGCATGCAGCAAGATAGTCGTAACTCGCTGAGGCGTTAATCAATCGGCTGCCTTAATTGCAAGTAAACTGATGTTCCTGTCGCCAAGCGATCGCCAAACTGCTTAGTATTCCATTCATTCCATTGCTGCACAGTGCTGTCGTTGCACATACACACTTACATACATACAGGCATACATTTATGTTTGGGTGACCGAGTGTGTGGGTGCGTGCGTGTATGTTTCCACAGCAATTTAATCGCATGCCGATCATGATCATTGGCGACGGTTCGTTGAGTTGTTGTGCGTTCGCTATTTGGTTGACTCTTAGGAAACTGATGGATTGTGACAAGCGCTAAGTGAGCGCAGCAAATCGCGCTAAAATGCTTTGGTATAATAACTAACTGCCTTTTGTGCTATGGCAGTAGTTTTGTGAGATCTTTCCCGTTAGTCATTTCATTTCATTTCATGGGAAAATAATAAATTTTAAGCGACTTGCCTTTGTTTATTTCAATGCATAAATTTCTTCCGTTGTTGCTGTCAATTTGTTATGTTCCTTAGCGACAACACTGGTATTTGTTATTAATTATTTGATTAGTGTTTTTTTTTTTGTTGCAATCGAATTTCTTGTATGCAGCTTTTACATATTGTATAACTCGTTTCCTTAGTTCATTGTCATAGCCTTTTCAGGACTCAGAATAATTTCCCCTTTCTTAATTTTAATAAAAGTTTTATCAACCGTACCACTTTTTTTCTCTCTCTCTCTCTTTCTCTTTTAGAAGTCTTCTTTTAGAAATAAATATGCTAGTAAACCAAAAATCCAAAGCTTTGACTCTACGAATAATTAAGTTCATAATGGTTCTGATAGTTACAAAAACTTTAGACTTGGATTTTCAATACGAAGTCATAAACATGAAACCAATTAAGTCTCAGATATTGGTCTGTATGATATATGCCCCTATATACGATGATATAATTTTATAACATAAAGAAAACTTCGATTTAAATTTCTTAGCAGAAGAATTGACGAGTTAGCTATGTATATGGATCTCAAAAATAAAGAAGGAGAAGTATAAAAAGAAAAAGAAAAAGAAAAAGAAAGAAATATGTATACTCCTTTCATATATAGAAAAAGGCTAAATATGCTTTATATGTTAAATGTGGACCTGGCTTAATTAGCCAGTAGTACTTACTATTAATACCAGTAGACGTAAGAACACAATTCTCTACTGAATTAACATCAAAATAATTAGAGAAAAGTTTTTTTTTATTGAAAGCGAACATCTTTTCACACTGGTAATAGGCGTAGAAATTAAATTAACTTCCAGAAAAAAGAACAATATGTATGTATATATATAAAATCATGTGTTGGGTGACTATTCCAATATGGAATTTTTTTGCCACTTTTTTGTCCCAAGAATACACATTTTAGCACACAAATGTTGGGAATAAATAAAGCCTCGTTTTACCAAAAAAAAATGTTCGTAGTAAAAAAAAAAAAAAATAAAAATTCAGCTCAGATTTTCTTAAGCGTCCCTATAAAATCACCAATCTGTTAATCATCAGCACATGACCTTAGACTCAAGTCTCTCGAGTTTATAGGCATATCAGTCATACTCTTCACTAACCTAAGAACCAACTGATAGATCACTTATTAAATTTTTTGGCGTCAACTGTTGGCGAAATCATGGAGACTGTTGAATCGAACTGACAACTGGTATAAAAGAAATAGGCTGGCATAATCAAATAGAGATGGTAAAGCGGGTGGTTAAATCATTTTAATAAGGCATTAACATTATCTCTTGCCAAAAATTAGCCACTGAAATATTCAAACAAAGAATGACAAAAATAGAGCATAGTTAGCATAGTTAGAATGATCCGATTTAGGACAAATATGTACCTTTTCGTCCGACAACTTGTTGCCAATTTGAAGGTAATTCCTGGAACAGCCGATTTTCAAAAGCTTCTCTTGAGGCGAATTTTTCACCAGCAACATCATTCGCCGTAGACAGGAATAGACAATAATCAGTTGGTGCCAAGTCCGGTCTATAACATGGATGTATAAGAATCGCCAAACCAAAATCTCGGAGCTTCGGGCGAGTCACCATCGATGTGTGCGACCTGACGTTGGCAATTCTAAAAATTTTTAAAAATGTGCTAAAAATTAAGTACAACATCTTATGGTCATCTATTGTCACTAAAATCTTGTTTACTACATAAAACTTCCTAGCCCTTATACTATATATTTATGTACTTTCAAAATATATGCCAAACCAGTGCTCTTAAAAATGTTCCATCCAATATTTAAATACATGCAATCACTTCAAGCTTCACCGAATCTTAATTACAACTTTTAAATACATTTCCAAACACATTTTTTACAGAGTTGATTCCAGAAATTGTTAGTATTTTCGGTAAACTGTATTTCTTCATACATATGTATTCATTAATTGTCAGCGATCGTGTTGTTGTATCAGAGAAATTAATAACACCACTGTTGACATTAATAAAGCGTTGTATATGTTTTACTTTGTTGCTCGTAATGAAATCATTGCAACACAATTTATTTGCTATGTTTGCCAGCAAGCACCCTTTCCTGCTGAAGATATTACCATTCGTATATATATATATACATACAAACCTATTTAAATCGCATGTGCATATAAGCGAAATGGTGCCAAGTTAATTGGATTTTTATTGATTTATAAAACAAAAGAGGCAACATTGTCAAGACGAAGGCGATAAGTGCAAGAGAAATAAAATGGTGAGAGAGCTTCTTACACACCGCTTTATATTATGTTATATATATCTGCATACGTATTTAATGTATATATATTCATTAAATTTGTTTACATTTCGGAGAAGAAGCTTTATGACTTTCTTTTACATAAAAGTTTACAATCAACTTGCTGTAGGGCGACATAAATGTTATCTCGTGCGAATCGAACAAACGCCAAACACAGCTTAAGCAAAAGAATAAACATCTTACAGCCTTGTAATCGCTTACGGAAACAAATTGAAGCTCACTGGATGGATAAATTAAAATATTTAATGTATTTTTGATAATTTCATCTGCTCAGTTTTGTTATGTATTGTATAAGATAGGTTGAAAAGTTCGTCTGGCTTCTACGAGAGAGAGGCACTGCTGGATGCGCTGAAGAGTTTTTAGCCTGACCTAGAGATCTCCACAAAGAAAAAATCTAGAATACTGTCAAAGTTTCATAACATTTCATGCGGTGCGTTTTTGAAACAACTGGATGTAGGGACCAAAGTTAGACCATATCGTTGGGTCACAGACTTTTCAGCTCATATATAGATATAGAACATTAAGTGATACATTTTTTGGGGTTTGTTGAAAAAACTGGATAAAAAGCCATTTCGTCTATTATTTAAACAATATTGATACCAAAATATGGTTCTGAGCTTGGGACCAGGACAAACAATAATTCGTGAGAGACTTGCTAAATTCAGTACAAGTCATCAGAAAATGTTGCTCAGAAAAATTAAGGTATGCCATAAAATGAAAACGCTGACAAATTTGCTTAAATTAGGTATCGAATTGATAACGCGTTCAACTATGGACAGTAGAAAGAAATCACCGAAAATGAGACAATAGAAGCAATAGACCAATCATACTATGCCAATGATATGGAGAAGTCAGAAGGTCTCTAAATCGATATATCATCCTCAATGGCTCCTATGTTGAGTATTGAAATCGAATTTTGCCTAAAAAGTGTATGTTTCTTTCAAACGTTGCGATCGTTTCAGTCTGCCCGATATGTATGCACATTTCAAGTGCATGTACAGCTTTGCTAAAACGTTAGTTGACTATAAGTAGCTATCTTCGATTCACCAAAACTAAATTTGATGACGGTCGAATCGAACAAATCACTCGCTTATTTGAGGCAGGCTGACATAATCAGAGAGAGTAAGATTAACAAGCGTTTATACTGCTCTAATTAGTCTCTCGAATTTAATTCAAATGGTTTTGTTGCTACTTTGGCTTCCAAATTTTCTGATAAGAGAGCAGGACTCTGATACTGTGCTGAGAAATGGCGAACGGCCTTAATTTCACTCATTAATCGATGACACTATTGGAAGCAAACAACTTTCAACTATATTCATACATACATATGTTTACATATATACATACTTACATAAAAAGTAATCACTGTAATCATTACTAAAGTCAGAGCATAGCCTGAATCTCAACTGAACTGAAAAAAAACTGAAGGTTGCCAAAAATGCAACAACAAGAAACGACACCGAAAACCGCAAATGCTTAAAAATCTAAAAAAAAGCAAAAAAAAATTTTTTTTTTCAAAAAAACAAAAACAAAAAAATATTCAGTCAAAAAACCAAAAGTCAAAGCATTGCGCTGACAGTAATCGCTTGGGAAAAATTAGTTCCAAGAAAATGTACCGGAATTCTATGGAAAACACGAGTTACGCGACTGACACGAAACCAACACGTAACACGATTCGGTCGGCGGCGAAACCGCATCAAATCCAGCGTCTCCTGCGCCGTTACAGCGTTTGTATTTAAATTATACCACTGCAGAGGTGGCAGCCTTGCGGCCGCGAAATTTGGCAAAGTTGCATTTTACAGTGCATTGCAGGTCAGCATACACACACGTACATATGTACGTACATATGTACATACGAGAGCATGTATGATACTTGTTTAAAAGTTATAAAACCATACATAGTAACTAAGTAAAATCCGATTTTATGATTTTCTGCTCGTTGTTTAGTATGTGTCGTGCTGTTTTTGTTGTTGAGCTCAGCATTTTTGTTGCAAATATTTTACTGTACATTTTTTATGGGTCTCTCTGTCTTCTCTGTCTTGTTTTGTGATTTTCCTTTTTTATTTTTTTGCTTTTGTTTTTGTTTTTCTAAGTCTCATTTTATTCAAGTCATTTGAATATTTAGTTTAGATACGGCAGTGCTGTTGTTGTTGTTAGTGTACTGTGCAACTCTAATTACCGTTGATCATATGGCAGCGTATGTTGATTGTGTTGACGATGTCGTGGATGTATTGCATGTGTTGTATCAAATCACGTCGTCAACAATTTTCGTTTAGCATTTCGTGCAAACTGATACTATGGGAATATTGTTTTCCAGGAATATGCCACCGAGTTTTATTATATGAATGGCATAGCAAAACGAATAAAAACAACTGTATAATAATAAAAACAAAAATGAAATAAAAATTTTATACATAACCACGACTAAACATAAAAGCTAAACGAAAAGCCTACACAGAACATATAAATTTGATGGTATATATGTACGTATCTATATAATATATGTATGTATACATTTCTTCAAATTCTAAGTCGGAAAATACTTTAATATTTACGATCGATATTAATGCTCTATGTTATCCAAAGAATGAGTAGTTTTGTCCAGCCTTCATGACAGCGCGATAAGCTTCCACTGCACCATGAACTATCAGAGACTCATCGATACGTGGATGGTCCACTAATAAGAACACTTTAAATTTTTCAAAAATGCCCATTTATTTCTCAACATAGTCTCCTTTAAGCTCGATACACTTGACCGAGCGATGTTCCCACTTTTTGAACACATTCGAAAACCCCTTTTTCTGGAGGTCTTCAAAAAAGGCCATGTGGCAACATAAACCTCCTCGTTCCAGTAAAAGGACCACCACCATATCTCCATAATACTCTTAACTTTTTCAGGAGATATCTTTTCTTCAAGTTCACTTTCATTAGATGCTTTCGATTTGCTCCATCTTGTTCGACAGTGACGAATTGCTTTTGTGTCTTGAATTCAAATACAAATTCGACTTCCGATAAATCATAAGTTAATATTTTCGTATCATAAATGACATTTTCCACGACATTTGTAGTTTTAGATAGTTCGCATTAAGCTCTGAACCATAGATGCTAGTGGTCGAGAGTATTCCGTACTCTAGAATTACTTATGGGGTAGCTTCAAAACTTAAGTCAACACTTTTAGAGTTCATTCTGTCTATATACTTGTTTTCTAGAGAACTAAGGCATTAAAAGTGCGATTTTTATGGTGTACTAATTTGCAGAGAAACACAGAAGACTTCCATGAAGCTTCGTCGGGTTTCATACAATAAATCTTGAGAATAGTTCGGAACCACAATGTAATTGTATTCCAAAATACTAAAAGATGGTATCATATTCGGGAATTTTAACGAGAAGAAGTTATATCCATCATGTCGTAAACTTGATCCGCCTTTCATTCATATTTCTGAAAAAAAAAAAACGCTATATAGTAATATTTTTAGATCCACCAACTAACATCTCCATCCGAAAATGACAAGCTTATTATGCTTACAATGATGTAGCCCTGGCTTAATATTAGCCGAGAGCTAGTTTCACCTACTTATACATTACGGAGATCTTAACGGATTATTTTCGTTATATTTACTGATTGTAAAACTTCCAGTTAAATCATTCTCCACTTCATCTACCTCAGAATGGGCTGATAATCAACATTTGTTTCGAAAGTAGTTGGAAACATTTTTGAGGTTAGTCATATAATATCCTATCTTGACTGCACATGAGTACTCTCGTCAACAAATTTTCTAAGCAAACAATTGAAGAGTGAATAAAGTCTACCTAAAGCAAATAATGGAAGTAAATAAAGGGATGGATGGCATGAAATGTATTTTAATACCAACTCTGTGTCATTTGAAAAAGCGAAGGTAATGTGAATAAGGAGCTGGTGCTCAGTTGTCGTATTGAGTTCAAGCACTGGATCTATGTCGATATATGGGCGTCTTAAAAATCCAAACTTTCTTTTGGCATCACAAAGAACCGGCATTTTCATTTATCCATGTATCGGAAGAATCAGCCCCTAACCTACCCTAACCAAACCTAATATAGGTCCAAGCTTAGTAAGAAATATAAGTTAGAACAGAGCCTTAGGAAGCTCTAGATTGTAATATCTGATGATTGTGGTTTACATAGACTTTCCTTCTAACCCAAAGTTAGAATGACTTGAACAAAAGTCAAGACCAGGTGTTTCTAGCAAAATTTATGAATTTTTTCGAAAGAAAACGATTTCAAGTGAAGGCAGCAAACAACTCTGCTTGAGTTTCAGAAATATGCACAAGGCACTTGAAAAAGTTTCACATATATTCACCCACTAAAGTGTCAATAAGTTTTATTTTCTTTCAACGCCTCAGCACCATCAGTGAAGAGATTTCTCTTCGGAAGAGAAAAACAACAAATAACCATGTACCATCATTCCGGGGCGCACCCACTACCAAATCGCACACGAATTCCTTATTACGAAGTAAACAAATTGATTCCCATAAATGCTTGCTGATATACTGCCAACATTTAATGATCAACAAACGGACAATAACAACAACAACAAGCATAGCAACAATCGACGGACAAAAATCAACAGTAATGGTCTTAAATGGAGCTTTCAATTAATTAAACCAGCGATTGCAGGCGCCAGACCCAAACAAAATGTGTGTTCTTGAGAATTCTTCTCGTTGTTGTTTTTGTTATTTTGTGGCGCACAGTTTTATGGTGTTGCCTCTACCTGATGGTCAAGTTGTAATAAGTTGTTAAATCTTTTGTATAAAATTTATGTTTTGATCATATCACAAAATTAGTCAGCATCCTTAGTGTTCCACAGCAACAACAACAAAATCAACAACAATAGCAACAACAATACGAACACATGCAGATTAAGCAGGAAACGCTGGAGTGGCCAATGTGTGAGGTATTTATTTAAGTGTCTTATGAATATTTGGTCATTGTTGTTGTTGCTTTACGTGGAATAAGTGTTTATTTAACTATAAACGCACTAATGAGGGGGAGCGTGAGCGTGAGCGCAGAGCTTTGCGTGCAACAGGATGCAGGCTTTGCCGATAAACACGAAATATTTCGGTCTTCCTGTCAGTCAGCGCACATTTTTATAACGGTCATTAAATTTGTATCGATTGATGCAATCATAAATTTGACAGATAAATTATATTTATCAAATGAAATGAAACTAAATATTTGTATTTGGCATAGCCGTAAAAGAAGTGTTGACAAAATTAATGCTTTCATAAAGATTTTGATTTATAGCGCAGCGCCGCTGCGCAGCATTGGGTCGCAACCAATTACGTGCATACGTACAAATATTTCTGAAACACAGGCGCGCACTTTTAATGAAGACGACGCACGCACACGCACACATACACACACAAAAGCGCGTATACTGCACTCATGTATGGATTCCCCGTTGCTACGAGCAGGTTAGCCACCGCGTGAAGACATGCTGATGAAAACTATGCGCTGCGCGCTCATCAAGTCACCAGCAACCCATATCATTACCACGGCGCGTACCCAGCTACATACATACATACACATGCATATACACACATACATCAAGCGCGCGCGCATATGTGCGGCAGCCACACTAGCGGCATGCCCAACCTCATCAGCATCCTCAACGCCGCGCATCGCCATCGCTGACGGCGGACCGCCCCAATGAGGCAAGCATCCAAGCGCTAAGGCAATCAAGTTGGTAAGCGCGCTGTAGCTCCCTACATTGCTCAATTTAAATGCCCAGCAGCGGTACGTGGTAGCAATGCGCGGCGCGGCACGGCACAGCATGAGTAGCTGTGATTTGACACCTGGACTGACAGCCTGAATTTGTGGAAAATTATTAGACTACAGTCAGTCAGGCGAGCGTGAAGTAGGCGCGGCGTAACGAGCGCACGATCAACCAGCGGCGCTGTGTGCTGCTGATCGGGCGAGAAATGCGCAGCAGAAATGTATATTTTTACATTTTTTGTAAGCTTCTTTTTTTTTCTACCGCACACTTAATGGGTATCATTGTCGAGTTCTTGTGTTGCTGTTGTGTTGCTGTTGTGGCACCCAAGGCGCTAATTTGTTGAAAAATTATGTTGAATGTTGCACATAATTAAGCGGTGATCGCGCGTGTAATTTCCAGCGCTCGCTCTTCGTTTTTGTTTTTTATTTTCTATGTAGATTCTTCGTTACAACAACAATTCAGTTGTGTTTTTTTATTTAAATCGTCGTGAGACTAACGAAAATAACCACACAGAAGAGAAATTCGAGATGTTATTAAATTAGATGCTAATCGGTCATTAGGAGTTGAGCGATAAGGCAATAATTAAGTGTTTTTTTGTTAAAGTAGAGTCATGCATGCATATAAATAGGTATACAGCTGTGAGGAGGTTTAAGTTATTGTATGAATTTGTAGAAAATGCTCTTGGACTCTCTTTTTAGTATGATTATTAGTATAACCTTCAGCTGTTAAATGCGGAACAAATGTTTGTGATACTTTATAAATGTAACGCTTTGATTTTATAAAAGTTTTCAATGATATCCGAGTATTGTTTTAAGAGTTCGGAATGTCTCATATCTTCAAAATTAGTAGATATATATCTAGAAGTTGGCAAACTTTCTATACCCATGAACTCACTGTTCGCCCAGAAGTTATAATATATTCCATACTTATATAACTACCCGAAAAAGCTCCCATTACCATAATTAAGAATAATTATAATATACATGAGAGTAACCTTGAGAGTGTTCAGAAACGAAATTGACACAGAAATTTTGAATACCACATTTCTTTTTCGAAAATTTTATTACATATGTACATATCTTGAAAGCAAATCAAAGGGATTAGTTTTATAAATGTTTTGCATTTCTTGGAAAAACGCTCATATTTAGATTTCTTACTTGATATACATACTGTAAAATATTATACTATATAAAATCTATCAAGGAGTGTTTATTAAGTTTTCTCATCAAACGGTAGGTTCCTGAAAAATTCTGTACACGGACGCATAGTTTTGATGTAAGGTGATATTATCTTTTTAGTGCCTTATGGAGAATATCTAGATGTGGTATATGTATATGTTGAGTGTGTCATAAACGAGTCTGGATAAATGAGAATTTTAACCACTGTAACATTCAATTGTAACTGCAAATACTATTGTTCCCATACCCACTAAGCTGCCCGGTCGAAAACTTCCTTTAATACTTTTTACCAAGTCCCCGTTGATCTAGCAGTATCTGTATCGTACTTTGATAATGATCGGGATCGTGTGGAGGGTAGATATGCTGTCTTTCGAATGTCAAATTGAATATTTCTCTGGTCTTTTACTGTTAGAAATTGTTATGTTTCGTCTAGACATGATCAGATCTAGACCATACAACTTCGTCCAATTGGATAAATGTGCTGCCTTAGATTAACTAGAGGAATTAGGTATCGGGTCACCATCAAGACTTATTTTTAAAGACTGTTTTACTAGAGTGAACACTGATGACTCCTGGAAGGACCTTTATTAATTACTTTTGGCCACAGCAAAGTAATCCAAATTGATCAGCATGTGAGGCGCTCTTCGAAAGGGAAATCCTTGGTAACTCTCTCTCTCTCTTTAAGTGTCAATGAAATTTTTACTTTTTTCATTACTGACTCAATGCTTCTATCTTAATCTTAAGCCATCCATTTCTTGTTAATAGGTACTACACTACATTCAGATACTACATTCTTCCAGTCAGAAAGTGCAGAAATATTAAGGTTCCTCGTTTAGAACTAAATTATTTTAATAATATTAAGAAAATTTAAAAAACAAATTTCCTCCTTGCACCCGAGTTAAATCCTTTATTCCGTTGTATTTAATAATGCCACTAGCATATTATAAACTACCCACTTGCAACTGCTCATTCCCGCCATTCCACCAACGTGTAGGCTGAGTGCAAGTACATCCACGAAGTCTATCAAAATTCCTGCACGATCATGTTTAATATGTTGTGAACATTAAAATATTTCTTAACGTTTTTCCGTATTGGGAACATGCCACAAACATAATTGTACAGAATTCTCTTACAAATGTTTAAAAGTCCATATACAATTATTACCGACAACAACCAAAAATATATTGTACCATGAAATATTTATTGTATTGGTGGCGATCGAAGACCACAAAAAATCTTTTAATGATGACAAGTTCACGAAACATAAAAATTATGATTGTTTTAAATTCAATTAATGCATTTTTTCTACACCAAAAAAAAAAAAAGGAATGGCATCATAATTCATAACTCCATAACTTCATGCCGAGCATAAGAGAGTCAAGTCGCGACGAATATGAGGAATGTAAGCGCGCCTTATTGTACAGTGGACAGAAGCTGTGCTGTTTTTCGGGAAAATGTGAAAGCTGTGGTGGGCATCTAATTTCTGTAACACACGACTTTGTCACCAGAAACTATGTCCTGAATGGTCTATTAACTAGTTTTTTAAACGAAGACCGACGTTCAAACTTTCTTCAGCAATTCGATTATTGTCTATTATTTTCGAAGTATTCCCAGATATTTGCATTTTAAGACTTAAAAGTTTTGATAATTTCTTAATATTGAAGTTAATTTCCTTACAGGAGTTCATAAAAGCTATCAGTAGCTTTATGTGTCGGCCAAAAAATTCTCTTATCTATTTTATTATCTATGCTATGTATTTCCTTATATATGTATATTATGTTTATTATGAAGATATATTTCAGAGACCTTTTTGGTTCTAAAACAACATTATCACTAAAAACTTTTTAGCCCGTACTAACATATTGGACATATTGAGTTAGTGTATGGTTTAACAAAGCTAATGCTCCTCGATTATTTACTGCTACTATTATATATTGACTTTATCTCACTCTCTGACCGAATGCTGATTTTTTCTCAAGGACAAAAGGGCAACGTACCACATTTCTGTGAAACTGTATGCTATTAGCAAGACACTATTCTTGAATCGGTTATAGTTTACTTCCCAGCGATTCCGAAGTTCGAGGTGTCAGAGGGAAAGGGAAAAGCGAAAATTATCTCTCGGCATTTCGAACACAATTAGCTCACAATAGGCTTCAAAATCACCCACTGTCGCCTTATAGAGTTGTGTAGTGCATGCCACAGCATACGATTCTGCGATATGAAATATGAAAAAACATGAAAAAGTTATGTTAAAATGTCATGCAATAATTTTATGATTGGCAATTTGAAATTTTTTTCCACCTTCTTCAACGCAGTAGCAGCATGTCTTTGAAATAGTGGACAGTACACTGCTGAGCCAAGGGACTGCCGGAATAAGTCGCATTGTCTGCGCGCAGTAATGAACTCTTTCTAGTAAGAAGCTCTTCTTCATTTCCCAATGGTTGTGTGCCAGCAGCATCATTTTCGGCAGTGGCGCTCGACTCGGCTGACAACAACTCAACAACGGACATGGACTGCAGTTGGCCGTCAAGAAGTCTCAGCGTTTCTGCGTGTAGTAGCGATCAATTAGTGCGGCTTCTGCTAATTCGTCGTTTAAAATGCAAAGCACGTACGGCGTGTGTGTCCTGGCATCCAGCCGCCTTCTGCACTTTTGGAATTCGACGTGACCACTGCAGTGTGTAGTCCTTGTTGTACACATGTCCGTGAAGACACTTGTGATATGTGGCCAGAAGACGACACAATGAAGACGACGACGCCGGCGGCGAAGGCGATGGCGAAGGCAATGGCTGTGGTGGCGGAGGTGGAGGTGCCCATAGTACAAACAACTTGAACAATTTCGAAAACACACATATTTGGGTGCCGACTACAAAATATGAATTCATTAGGGGGTTGAAAAAAGGTACAAATGGACATGATTGATTGAGGTAACGTTATGATGAGCTCCGAAAACTGGCGGAGGTAGCAGCTTCCATTTCATTGCTTACAAACGGTAGCAGTAGAATCAACCTTCATAAATCCTATATGAAGACATCAATGTTTGTATATGACAGTTGGTAATTTTCATGATTGTATACCTTTGTGTGTTGTGTCGGCTCCAAGATGTAGCGATGCGGGCTTACACAGGGACTACAGGAACCCAGTAGCAGTTAAATTTTGTTATTAAACAAGCGTTTTAGTATTTATTTACAACTTATTTGTACATATGTTATTGCCAACCATATTTGGTGCTGCCAGCCTGAGAGAAATGGATGCATAATGCATTAGAAAGGAAATGAAGGAAGTTGGATTAAATGTGCACACAAGGTGGTACATATACTGGATTTATAATTATATTTTAGTGGTTTTTAGTTCTCCACGCAGTGAAGAGTGGTTAATTTAACAGGCAACTGGTATAACGCGAAAGGGCTGATGCATTCAGTAAAACTTAAAAAGAAAGTTTTATACCACTTAAAGAGTTAGCCTTGTATTGAATTAAACTGGGTCCCTTTGAACTTTTTTCGTATGCAAATTTTTTGACAAGACAACAGAGTTCAACCATAAAGAATTGAATGTGGTTACAATTTTATTACAAATTACAACTTCTGAACTTTCGGGTCCAATTTAGTCAGCAATTGAAAGTATCGATCATCGGTATACTATGCCGACTCGAAATTGTACTATAGTTAAGAAGATCATACATCCTCTTAAAGTAACTGTATGGTAGGGGATAGTGCTTAATTTTTTGAAAGTGATCCTAGAAAAATTAATTCGATCAAGCGTTAGCTACACAGAGATACTACAAACAATTTTTAGGTGATGAATAGAAGATGTGGGCTTGTACCACATTACGATAAGCTTCTATAAAGCTAAATCTAAAACATAAGTGATATGCGTCATGTTTAAAGCCAGAAAACTACTGAAGTTAACAAAGACAAGACAAAGTACATTAAGCCCATCTGTATAGACGTTTTATTTCTGTTCCAGTTATTTCATCGATAGTTAAAGATGTGAGATCCAAGCTGTTTCAGTCGTGATTACTCTAAGGCGGGAGAGCCAAAAAAAATGCTTTCGCTTTTGACTGTCCCAAACATGTGTTGAGTTGATACTACCTCACTTCTTGCAAACAACTTGGAGATCTGGCATCCTTACAACTGGGGAAAGACGAACCTTACTGAGAGTGAGGAGCTCTTTAGACCTCTTGTAGTTTTCAGAAGTTCTATGCGACCAAGTAGTTGTACCATATTTATTTACAGCAAAAATAGTTCGCTAATCATATTTTCAGTTATCTTGGAGATCTGATTGGATTGATTGGAGAGTTATCTTGAATGAGCTCTTGACAATTCAGACCCCTAGATTCGAGAAAATCATTCGTGTGATGCAGTCAGAAAGTTTCGAAAAGTTTTCGCTTGTTTTCAAAATTTAAAAAAGAAACCACTATATATGTATATGTACCACCCCGCACATATGTAAGTCATCAGCATATCAGCAACAAGCTGCTACTGTGCACCCAACATATGTTCAGTACACTCCGGTATTCGATAGTTGCATAGCCATTGCATTTCTTAATGCGGTAGCTGGCGCCTAAAGTCTTTGTTGTTGCGCTGCACTAAAATCCATATCTATAAAAAGCTAATTTTATTGTGCTTACAAGCATACACGTATGCAAACATACGCACACACATATATATATACATATGTATGTATGTATGCTTGTATATCAAATTGTCAGTTTTATGATTGGAAATGCCCTGTCGCTTGTCGTTCAGCCGACCAACAGCTACCAAAACATCAACCGGCCACTACTGGCCCTTCCATGTACCGCTGCGAAGGCAAACGTTTTCGACGACATTTGATTTAACATAGGTAAATGCAATTAAAAATTTTATTCATGCCACGCCATGAATACCCAACTAAACTGTAGCTGCATTAAGTCGCTCTTTGGGAGCGGGGTGGGGCACGCAGATGATTGTGGCAGCGCACAAGCGCCACACCATAATTTCATAGCCATATTGTAAACGCATAAAGCAGCATTGATTGAATATCGAAAATCGAATATTCAGATTTTCAACGAAAGTATTGGAGTTTTCTGATATTTAACTATTTGAATCTACAAAATTATTAAGCACTCACGTGGAAGTAGGTGCGTATTTTGTAAGAAACATATTTTTTCGATTTTATCGCCGGCTTATGGACAATAAAAACTTTGAGAGCTTATGCAAATTATTATTAGCTGGAAATGTGCGTGAAATAAATTCGAAAAGAAAAAAACCAAAAACAAAAAGTGTGGAGACCCAAGTTCGTGTTCAACTGAGTAAACCTTTTTTTCCAGTATATTCCCATACCTTTCATTAGAGACTTGTCAAATTGTATTGGAAAACGCTATCAAATTTTCTATAAAATATTGGTATTCTTCTCAGTAGTTCCATATAAGTTTTTCAAGATACAGACAAAACTGTATTATTTTTATTAGACAAAATTTTATTTAGTTGGCAGTTCTTCTAACAGGTCAGACAAATACCACCAAAAGATTAAGAATTTTTTCCATTCGCATGTCAATCGGACCTAGGTAACCGGACTAACCCGTACTAATATCCGACCCTAAATTATCAACTCAACAGAATTTGGCAAATTCTTTTATGCTACGACTACAACAACAATATTGAAATGATTTCCATTTACCGATCGTTACTCGATTTACTTACGATTACTCGGTGCTGCCGAGTGTGTTTCTATTATAAAATAAAATCTCGACATAAATCTCCTATTTGATACGAGTCCTACTTTTATGGGATAATATCAACGAGTTTGCTAGTGAAACTTAAATTACTCTTTCCTCTGTAAATTTATCCGTATGAATATTTATCGTCTTCTTCGTAAACTTCCTTCATTCATCCAGACCGGAAAGGTGCTTCCTACATAAAGTCCATATACTACCGATGTAAGTCATTTAATCAGAATTTTCATACTAGCAGATCTTAAGCACACACAACCTCTGCACTGCAGTATGGCTTCCTCGTTGAAACAGTTGTTTTTACCCTTTGGCTTATTATAACGCTAATTATATGCTTCGATTTAGAGCATTCCTTGGGATTCTTCGGTGTGAAAAGATAAATCTAACACACGGGATACATGCCACGTATATATGGTAATGTGTTAAAATTTTTCGTAAACTATCCGATCTGGAGATAACCTTGACTTATTTTCTTATTATGGAACACGGAATTCAATCACTATTTTGAATGGGGAAAACATGTATTCTAATAAGAAGAAGTGGGTTATTTTAGCTTTCATTTAGCATTGGGGCTTGGTCGCAACTATGCAAGATGATGAGGAATTTCTTTAGTTTTGGTTATGGTTTGAAGCGAGATGTCCATTCAAGGTATTTTGGATACCTATACAGGTTCGAAGCTGAAGTATTCGGCAACATTATGAAGAGGAACTATCTAAATTCACCGCCCATAATTTTTCTAAAATTCTAAGGTTTAATAATTCTTTCTAAGGTTTAACGCACCCGTGAACACACCCATTTAATAAAAGTTAAAAAATCGTATGGTTCTTGCTGGACGAAGTCGTTTTAAGGGTGAGCAACAAAAATGAGCAAAACTCTAGTGGAAGTTTATGAAAGGTGTAAGCGTGAATTAATTTCGAGTATTATATTTTACTGTATATATATATATATATGTATATATTTATATAGAATTCCGCTACTTATGAAAGTCTCCTCGATTCGTAGAAGCTTTCACAGTGGCGATTCGACCAAACAGGGGCATAATAGTAAGAGTTAATGAAGTGACCAAAGCTCTCTTGTATTCTCTACAGAGAACTTCGTTGTTGAGTTTACTTGGAAATTTGTTGACAAGAGCGCAGACTAACTCTAATTTAGCAAATAGAGAAACGACCCATCGAAGACGGTCGAAATTTACATATTTAATACCTATATAGTCTATAACATTTAAAACATTTAAGCACATATTGAAGCATGAAAGCTTAACTCTTCATACTTAACGAAAATTAGCTGTAAATCATTAACATTCAATATACAAAACGCATTCAGCTTGGCAACTCATGAATGAATCCAACAGTCGGTAGCTGTCTGAACAGTAGCAAAAATTATCAACATAATAAAGACATATTTTGAAAGTTCAAAAAATTATTCAAATCTAGACAATGCTAATAAATAATTACACAATAAACTGGATGGACAACTTGATTAACGGAAATGACCACCAACATAGCAGTGAAGATGTTTAATAAAATAATTTATTACATACGTGAGAGCCTAGCTTAACATTTTTTCAACTAAATACAATAACAATTGCTTACAGCAAACTCACCTAAGCATGGAAATGCATAAAAATAAGTTGACTCGAGCAGTAGAAAAATATGTAGCGCTTTGTTCGAATAGAAATAGAGTTATGAAGATGCCGCTCACAAGGCTTTATAGCTTAATTCCACAGACGGTAGTAACAGGCGAGCTACTACTCAAAAGAAACAAATTTTTGATAAAAAAAATAAAATCATTTTTAATATGCCACAACACATATCTGTATACAAAATAGCTGTATATGTGTGTGCAGCATTATGCTGCAATTTTGTACGAACAGCACCGCCAACAAACGGCATATATAAGTCAACAATCAAGAAACACGCTTAAGTACATAAAAATCGTAAAGCAGATAACCAAAAAAACAAACAAAAAATTCAAGAAAAGCAACAAAATCGAAAATTTAAAAGCAGAGCATGAATATGAAATCCTAAGCTGCTCTTTCAAGGAGAAAAAGCTATTGTGACACTAAAAGCAAAATACCTTAAACCGATTAAGTGGCGATCGCGCTGATGAACAATCCATCCCATCCATCCACATTTGCCGGTTATCTATAGCACGCATGCGCGATCTGACGAACTGTCGTCGCTGCGACACCGAAGGCATCTCTGCGCCCACACGTTTTAATATAGCAACTATAAATATGTAAGCACATATATAAATGTTACAACGCTATTATTTTGTCCCAAATTATTTTTTATACCAATTTTTTTCTAATGGAAACGCTTAGTAATCCGCTGAATGTACCACAGCATTGACAATGTAAAAATAATGTTGATCAAATTCGGAAAAAACCTTCGATGAAGGTAACGCTCATACTCTAGTATATTTGATCCATTTCGAATGGCTTGACAATGCCGACGACAACGCGTCAAAGCCATAAAATCAAATTTAAATAAGAGTATTCAATAAATGCGTGTAAGGGTGTACCTGTTTTAAGCTGCTCGTTCTTGATGTTGATCTGTTTGATGCTACTGTAAAACTGTAAATAAGGGTCCCAGTAGAAAATTTTATGAAATGTTTTGTTTTCCTTTATTTTACTTAAATATTTTGCTTAAATTTAAGAAGAACTGAAGACCTTTACCATTATAATCGCAATAAATGTCGTGCTCTTTGAGAACAATATCGATCCTTTATAATAAAAATGGGTTATGTCTGTTCAAGTAAGGGTGAAAACATTATACCGACATTCCTTTTAATGCATAATTATCTTTGAGGTTAATGTTTCCATACAGCTCTTTTCTTACAACTATAACCAGAAAGAGTATTCTAATAGTATAGAACTTATGTTTAAAACATCGTTTTCTTATCCGTAAAGCAGTGCCTTATTTTGCGGTTATGTTCTCTTTCGGGACCGTATATTGTCCACTTTATATTAAAAAAAAGTGTGCTAAATTTGTTATACTTCTTATTTTAACAATCTCTCTTTTAAGAGCTCAGTTTTCTACCTAAGTTTCTGAAATAGTTTAATATGTCAGTGGGAAACTACTTCCAGAGGCCCTTATTAGAATACTCCTGCTTTAAAATAATATTTCTACTTGAAAAAGCACTATAGATTAAGGACTGAAAGAATTCCAAACTCGTATTCGTAAAATTATACTCTATTTTGTCGACTTAAAAAACGTTTCTGCTTGAACAAGAACTACTGGATTCATTTCATTTATATTCCGGTTTATAGTTGAATGCATTATTTATTATTTGATTCCTAGCAACGAGTGAGGTATATGCGAGAGGCATATATACCTGATTGACGTTAGAACTCTTTTTTTTAATAGATATTAGTGTAAATTATCGCCTTCAAAACAAACCCCTTTTCAGTCAATATAAGAATGTCAACACTTTAAACAAGTTTTTCTTTATTATTAACTTCGATCTGGATGGTATTTCTCCATGCAATTTCTCAGAAAGGTTGAAATCCACTTATTCGCATCGCGTTCTCCGAAGCGGATGCCTCTAGTTAGGGAACTGGGGAAAGTCACAGAGAACGAAATAGGTCAATAAAAGCGGCTATTCAACAATTTTTGTTTCATATTCAGTTATAAATAGACTGCAATGCTACGGCGTATAGTGAAAATGAAAGTATTGGTTTCTCACAAATCCAACATATTTCTTCCATATACGCTCCGAAGCGGTAAAGTAGTACTCCTAGGAGATCGTTCGGACTTCCTCACTATGCTGCTGTTTTCAATAAAAGAAAAATATTATGGTCTTGATCGCATGATTTCGAAGTGTTCTTTTCGGTTTCGGTTTGTTTTTAGAGTATCTTTCCTAAGATAATTACAATTTGGATTTCATATTGATAAATAAAACTGTTTACTAGCGCCGATGTATGATCGGCTGTCGAAGTATGGTGTATTTCCACGAAATTTATTTTTGGTCCTTCATAGGAGTCTAGGGTCGACGCTCTTTGCACCGCAAAAAGGCAAGGAAAATTAGTTCTCTTGATTTATGAAAGATGCTTAGAGTCTTTTGTGTCTTTCTTACATTAACCAGAAAGCTTTCAACTACAGTTATCCTTCACTTTTCCGATTTATCGTCGCTAAAATATAATGTAAGCGACAACATGATTTGATGTTGTTTTCTACTAAAACACAAGACATACATAATCCTTCGGTCAAGTAGACCTCCCAAAGCAAACTTGCAATATTTTCTGTTTCAGGGGATCAAAATCTCATGAACAAAAGTTAGTTCTCGTTCAAACTTCACACACACACAAAGTCGAAGTATAGTGGAATCTACCCATATTTGCACCGATTTCTTCCTTCTAAGTTCCTGCTGGGCTGTAATCCACTATCGCCAACATCCCTCCATACCCATTTATATAATTTTCAATATTGAAATGTTGGTTAAAGAAATTCTTGTAAGATTAAGAAAAAAAAAAGAAAAAAAGAAAGCAACAATAGACGATTAGACATAACCTATAATTGTTGTAAACCAAATCAACAACAATAAATGCAACAAAAGGTAACACAAATGACAATATTGGCTACCCATTTAAAAGTGCAATCTGTTGACTAAACGCCCGCGAGCAGCAAAGCTTGCAAGCGATCCAACAACTGCGTTGCGTATTTCATGGCTACTGGTTTTGAATATCTCTTACGACTGACTGTCAGTCACTTTTGTTTTCTTTTTTGTACACAGCAGTCATACTCGTACATATCTGCTCCAATGTGTGGGATAGAAACTATGCGGCGGTCGACGATGCGTTAAATCTTTTACCGGCTGAGAATTATCATTGTTATTTGTGTTGTTATTTAAATATTCTATACAAAAGGGTACAAAGGAATCCATGTGTAGTTATTGCGCAAGGCGATCGGCGGTAACGGAGTGAGCAGCGCATCAAACGCCCTGCCA
The DNA here is from genome assembly GCA_021498325.1 of Bactrocera minax. Lineage (NCBI taxonomy): Eukaryota > Metazoa > Arthropoda > Insecta > Diptera > Tephritidae > Bactrocera > Bactrocera minax. The sequence goes on from JAKEEE010000001.1 coordinate 9,437,672, forward strand.
AACGGTAGCGCTTTTGGGCGCAACTACGCACAGCGTGAGATTAATTCGATTTTATTAATCCACATACATACACACACACATACAAACACGCACGCGCACACGCATATGCGGGGACAAGATGCTCACGTGATGCTTCCACACATGCACACTTTGAGTGCTGAGGACCTAACTCGAGATAGCGGTTCATAGTTGTTGTGTGTGTTTGCGTGCTTGTGCGCCTCGAAATTGAAGTCACGTCAGCGGCAAAGGAATGTGTGGCTTTGTGTTGAACTATCGCCTGTTGATTTTCAATCAATGATAAAACGATTTATCCCTCAACTGTACTTATAATGTAGGAGACTACAAAGAATAAAAATTGTTGAAATTCTTCAACTTCAACGAGTGTGTTGATTTAAGTACGCCTTCAACCATAGCTCTTCTTCCGCGACACACCGCAATCGAGGTCAAGTATTGTAGAAGTGGCTTGCAGACTCGTCTCAACTTGACCAAAAAGCAAACAATCAAATCAGCGCCAAACTTAGCAAGAACATTACGCTGTGCAGTTGACCAGCGTTGCCACCGGAAACGACAACTTTTAAGCTGTTATTATTATGCTAATTCTCAAAATCTGGTCTGGTTTCCCATGCAGTTGAGACTGCAAACTGCATGCAAAACATATGTTTCCAATCTTTGGCTGTATGTGTGAATGTGCGCCAAGTCCGCCTCCAACGAATTCGTAGGCACTCTGGCACCGCTCTCCGGCCTTTGCACTCTAAAATATTTATATATATATATATTTTTTTTTTTAATCTGCGTTTTGCTTTAATTCACTCATGAGGCATGAGATCTTGGCATTACTTTGCATGTCATACCATTCAATCTCATGCCGTCCCAACTCCGGCCGTTCTATTCCGCCCCAAGTGGCGTGTATACAAAGGCATAAACAATGATGACACGTTATAATTCTCGGGATTTACACGCCGAGGTGTTTCTCTGCTCTTTTGTTTTCGCATTTCTTCAGCTCGACTGCCACTACATGATCGTCGCTTGTCGTCCGCTGAACAATTGCAAAGTTGCGCCTCCTGCCGCCCTGCTGGCGCGTCCACTGCAACTTTTGTTGTAGTACTCTGCTGTTATTTGGACGCGCTCAGTCGTGTCTGCATGTCGATTTTATGATGTGTGGCATTGTGTTTCCGTCCCGTCTTAAGCGAGCTGGAACTGCACAGTTGGTGCCGGTGTTGGCGGTGTGGCGTGGCATGTTCGAAAGGTGTATATTATTACAGTAATTTTGTTCGAGTGGCCACAAATTATGCAAAATCAGTGTTTCTTCGCAAATATTCATGTTGTTTCGCGTACTTTTCCATTTAATTTATGCAGATTTGTAAATAAAAGTGTTAATTAATTGCTAAATATGCAACAGTAAGTGGCTGGGTCGTATTTATTTTACGACTATACAGACTTGGCACATGTGATACTCTTGTCGGAGACGCTCTTGTACGCTTTTGACGCTTTTGTATTGCGCTTGGGAATTCCGTATTTTGCAATAAAATATACTTTTTAATATCAATATATGTAAAGTAAATATAGTAAAGTATAGTATAGTATAGTATAGTATAGTATAGTATAGCATAGTATAGAAAATGTGTAGAATAGTATAGAAAAAATTTTTTAATATCGTTAATATTAACCAAAACGAGAGTGAAATTTACTTACGCTTACTTAGGGGCAAAATTCCCACTGAATACGGCACACATACAGTAGACCCTGATGTTGCCGATCAATCGATCTCAATCAATGATAATCTTCTTCTACTAACACTAACTCCTGCGAATCAGAATTTTATGAGTGATTTGAATCTTGGTACTGATTGATTATGTGGAAAATAGTGGGATGCATAGGAAAACAGTGGGAAGCGTTTGACCATTGCCCAACAAACTATGAACATCACTAATTTCATCACTTTCTGTAAGGCTCACCGAGACAATTAGGTTACGTTAGCTATTGAGGCTAATCCTCACAACAGAAGTTACAGAAATTACACTTGGAGAGTTGTAGGCAAGTCTTAACAGAAACCAGAGAACTCCTAACGTTGGATCATAACCCACATATCATGACAAAGTGCTTTTGTTGCCACTCTATCATTACTCATTTTTGTCCTTGAACTGAACCACTTAATCGTAGTTGGGTGAATCATATTTCTCTACTTTATTGAAACAAATTTCAGAGAGAAGAAGAATTTTGGTATGCTTGATGACTTTACCCATCAGTCCAGCCGATGAATATATTAACAAAAGCGCTTTATGAAAAATTCAATTTCACTAAGTGCTGAATAGATATTCGGACCTGTAAAACGTTTCACATACATATACCTCCAAACATGTGAGAAACCTTCGTGTAGCTGACTGAAACCGATTGATACTTTTAGAGATTATAGTTCATACCCAATCCCAGTTAAGACAGTTAGATTCCCACCTCATTGGCATATATAACACAATAAATGTAACCCGTCAATACCTTCATATCAAATGTGGTTAAGTATCGCATGAGGATCTCAATGCCTCAATTCATAAATTACAGAAATTAAGTTTAAATATTAAATATCTAAGAGAGCATTTAAGATATGAAAAAACTAAGGAATCCACTTAATATTTGATGCTGTCAGATGCTGTCTAGTGCGCTCCCTTTTGTAAAAATATTTCGGAGACATTTTCCAAATACTATTGTACCTTAGCAAGCTCTAATTAGTGGCTGGCTTAAAAGTAAGTTCGCAATATATCTGTGACATAAGTCTCGAAGCCCCAAGTATTATATTAAATCAAAATTACTACGGAACTATTCAACCAAACAAAATTGGAAGAAATTCTTGCTTCTCCAGCCCAACCGCAAAAATAGTTTTTTCTGGAATTAAAATTTGAAATAGCGCACATTTTATGCCCTTATACACAACATGTATGCTTAAGCCAATTATATATAATATATATATATATATATATATATATTTACATATACATATATGTGTCTGTCCATATTTAAGCTTCTTTGAAAATCACCAACTCTATTGTTTTCTATTGTGTATCAACTTCAAAGCTTACAATATTTAATACGCTTAACAATTCAGCAGCCACACTGTCTTGACAAAATTCACATTAGCTTTTCCCATTTTTTTCTACATCGTACTCTCGGTGGTCAAATCAATCGAAAACAATTGGAACGCCGCAAGAAGTGTTTAACACGCACTTAAGAGAAGAAAAAAGTTGCGGAATTCATGCACGCTCACAACGCTACTAGTAAGCAGGGTGCGACATTGTCTCTTAACATTTTATGCGAATATTTGCCTAAGCCTTTTTGGAAACACACACAGAAGAATAGTGTGGAGAACAATGCGATCGAGAAAGTGTCGCCAAATTGATTCATGGGAATATTTTTATTGAGAGCGTCAGAACAGAAGTTCTGCTGTAGATAAAATTACGACTGCGATACTCTTGTGCGTAGTCGTTGTACAGAAAAAAAAAACAAAACAGCGCAGACTAAAAATGCCATCACTTTGATTAATTGGATTGAATGGGGTGTCGACTATCTATAGGTATTTTCCATGTTTATAGGTATATGAACAATATTGCCGTAGCTGATGGATTATCCGCAGAGCTATTTAGACACGATCGAGATTGAATTTTAACTACATTTATCGATCCACAAGACAAGTTGTTCCCATAAATTGCACGAACTGGGATGAAATCGGCATATTTAATATATAGTTAATGTTATATCACACGTGTTGTATGAGCTATTAAAACTAACAATCAATGGATTATTTGAACGGTTATTTATATTATTCGTATGCGTCCATTGTTGACCGGATACTCACCATGCGAAAATCTTGGAAGAGACTATGGGAAAAAACATTTGTCAACAGCAAGTAAAGGAATTGCCTTCGTAAAGCTGTATCTAACTCTATTTGATATCCACGAGAGTGTTAAACGAGTTGCGTAGCATTAAGAAACACTAACAACATATTCAACACAACTGACATATGCTGATGACGTCAACATTATTGAACTAAAAAATGAATCGAATCGAAAAATTAATTCCGATTCTATAAACCCAGTGAAGAAGAAAAGCAAATGGATCTAAGGAAATTGTTGGAAATTTCAGATATCTTGAAAACAGTATAAATACCGGAGATAACATCCCCGGGTTTGAAATATATCGTAAAAATATAACGCACAATAGTCTTCTTAAAATAAAACGTGTGGTTGAGTAGACAATTTTAAAGAAAAGTACTCTCTTGACTGACTAAATTTACAATTTATGTCAGTGGTGAAAGGATATCCAACTTATTCCAGTGTGTCTCAAATTTTGTTTAACAATATAGCCAGACTAGACAAAATACTAACTTTTTGGCATTTAAATTAAAACACCAACAATTATTACGATTAATATATAGAGTAACTATGTAGGTCTTTTTCTTTTCGCGACTTAATGGTATATTAAAACAGCCGGGTTTTGAACTTTCAATAACAAATAAAGTAAATTAAACAACAACTGACAGCTGTCAATTAATAAATGTTTTTGATAATTTCCATTGGAAAATTAATATTTCGAAGCTGAAAATCGTCTTTTTTTCATCATTTTACACTTTTATTTCTGATCTTCTACGGTGGTTACAAATGTCTCCGTTGAAAAAATTTTTTAACAGAATGTCAATCTGGTCGACTCGATCTAGGCAACTGTCAATTCCGGTTAGGTGATTTACGTTCTCAACTTCCAATGACATGAGGGTTGCACATCTATTTATCTCCGCAGTATATGCTTCTCATCACACCCTTGCTAATATATGAAATATAAACAATTATAATGTCTGGTGAGACGACCTTTATATGTTCTAAACCGGCGAATATTGCATAAAATTGTGCAATAATTGTGTAATAATTATGTAAAAACCTTAAAGCTGTCTTTATAACTGACAGAGTTGATATTCTGTTCTCGCTCTTGCTCTCACAGAGCACTCTCTAAAGACTCCATAATGGTCATCATAGCCGTAATAGTGATCTCATCTTTTTCGCATTCATAAAACAAAAGATAATGACGAGGAAGGAAGAAAAAGGCTGCCGTTAATATTAAGTTTGGATTGGTTTCAAGGACAAGCGTTCATCGAATCTTGAAAAAGAACAAACAAAGAAGGAACATATCTTAAAATCATTTTCTATGACATAAGTGGAGTTACTTTCTTGATTTCTTTGATAAGCCTTAATGCCACATACCATAAATTTTGAATGTTGAATCACAAATACGGGATAAAGTAAACTTCTACGAAGCTCATAATGTAGTAAAATGCCATTGAATTCCGAAACTATTTTCAATATAATCTTTTCAAGATAAGAGCCATCGCTCTGTGAACACTACTCTGCCAGTGACTACTGAGAGAAGGTCTAACGATTGCAACGATCACCAATGAAAATCATTCAAATAGAGATAGCAATTGAATCTGAACTCAACAATGAATTCTGAGACTATCAAACTATGGCAAATAGCTGAGTGTTTGAGCAAATAATAAAATCCTTTCGAGTGACAATTCAATGGGGACCAAAGTCGACCTCAAGGCGAACACGCTTTGTAAATCCACGGATTGCACTAAATGGCTGAGAGTGGCAACTGAATGGCGAATAAATGAAATCAAGCGTTGAAAGTGAGCGAGGCAAAACCCAGTCCTCCACTTTTATGGCAATTTTACATGTGTATGTATATATGTACATGTGTGAGTATATTATGCATGCAAGTTGTTCGGGTTATCATCCATTCAGGAACTGAACAAGCGCTGCTCAATGATCGTGCTGTTTTTGAAGTGTTCTTGCTAGACCACAATAGAGGTGTGCAACAGCTAACTACAATAAAAATCTGGCAATAATAAGCAGCATTCAATTTGAGTTGCCAGCTGCTGACTGCAGGCCAACTACACTTGTGTAGTAGTATGTATTTATATTGCTTATGTTGTTGTTGTTTTGCTGCCGACACACAAAATCACAGCAGAAATAAATTCAAATTTAATTGGAAAGATATGATGGTGACAATGACGACAATGGTGTGTGCTGTTGATGCCAAATTCGCCGGCCACGCTGACGGCTTTTACGACGCCAAGCTGAGGCGGTTGACGCGAAGGCGCTGAGGTGACAATTGCCCTGTTGACGGCGATGGTGATGATGATGATGATGCCGTGCTGAAGATTTCACTCACTTCCAATTCCAATGTATTGCTAGCTGTTTGAGTGACGAGTTTTATACCGGTGCAACATGTTGCACGTAGTATATTAATGTTGTTTGGAATTCTCTAAATAAAATGGGATAAAATGCAAAATATTTTTCTTTATATTTTAAGAGTAGCCCGTGAGCCAACGAGCGATAACTAGAGCACACGCTCGAGATATATTAATAAGCCATGGAAAATTTGTGAATGGGCGTCATCAGAATCACAAAAGTTGTTTGTCATATATCGATGCTCTATAAAACTGGGCAATTTAGTGGGAAACATAATCCTATACATCATAAACAGCCACGATGTTCTATGGTTCTGAAAAAATCACAAAAACAAATCCCTCACCTCAAACATAGCAACCTCATTTACCTATAACGGCATTTTTAAAAACTACTAAAACAAAAGTAAACACATATCTGCCATTTACGGAAACCCTGTGGGCGTTTACTACTCTAAGCTTAAAGTGATACTTGTCCAAAAAGAAATCGGAATGGTTTAAATGCATTTCGGAACATCATTTTCATTAGCTGCTATCGGACTAGTAGTTATGTTTTGATCGTGTGTGGAAGTGGATGTGGATTTCAGAACAATGAAATACCTGTCGATGATTCGATACTTATTTTGAAAAGGAAAATCTCGCTATGAAATTTAAGAGCGATTGGTTGCTGTATACTGTGACCCTTCTTCTTCGATGGCAACCATGAATGATTTTAGTATCAACCTTGTCGCACTTCGGTTTTTGATGTCACCAAGCGACCAAGTGTCACTATTTCACTGGAACGTTTGACGCTGTTTAAACTTCATTCGAAAGCGTTTCTGTATTCTGTGTATTTCGTGACCATCGATGTAGCATGAATCCACAGGTATACATAATAGATCAAGGAACAGTCTCGGAAAGGTGATGGCCACCGTTTTCTTGGATTTACAAGGTGTGTGAGAGCAAAACGCTTACAGGGCTTCACTATGTCGAATTATTGTGTTGTTTCGACGTCGAATTGGAAAAACATGGTGCCACTGTTAAGAAAAATTTGGTATTTCACCCTGACAACATATCGGCTCATATTGCATGGCAAATTTCATTGACCGAATTAGGTCACAAACTGCTGCCCCATTCTCTATATTCTCCAGATTTGGCTCCGAAAGATTTCTAGTTGTTTTCAAACTTGAAAAATGTGTCTAGTCGGGCAGAAATATAAGTAGAAAGAGCATTTTCGTTTTTCTTCTGTAGTTTAAAAATTTTTTTGGACCGCATTATTACTTTATTGTTGCCTTCTTATGTAAATTATTTGAAAAGTGAGTAGAGTTTTGACAGAGAGCGTCTAACGACTGGTGTACATTTCCATATAAACATCTCAAGATATTTAAGGCCCTAAAAATTTCTCCGATTTGTTACAATTTTACGATTTCTCCCGAATTTAAAACTGCCTTACTAATTTTTACACATTTTTTCGATATTTACTTCTTCTGCAACATTAAATGGCGCATACAGACACTCCATCTGTATATCGGTTGGTGTTTCACAGTACACTTTTGTTGTTGGTCGTGTTTGCTGATTGGTTGGCTTCTTAATTTGCGGAAACACACTTAACACCTAGCAGCCACATGACAACGCCCGGTCACATCAGTGAAGCATGAAGCGCCTGCAATGCGCCTAAATTGCATCTGCCCTCCCCCTTAGCCTGCGCACCGACAACGTGGTTTTTGCCAATTCCAGCTAGTAAGTGTACAGGCGCTGCGCATATCGCTACGTAGCGATCTTGCCACAATCCACAATTCGGGTAACTACATAGTTTGCCACTGCGCAGTTGCATATACACTTACACACACACACACACATTGATTTCTAGGCAGCAACGCCATTGCAACACATCTGCCACAGCTGGAGTTGTTTTTGCTGTTGCTGCTGCTGTTGTCGTTGTTATTGTTGTTGTTTCATGGCCTCCACCCACATGCGATCAGTGTACGGCGTAGACTCGATATGCGTCGCGTTTGCCGCCTCGTCGTCATCGTCGCGTACACGAGTACACGAAATGCAACAACTTGTTAACGCGAACATGCGCATGCGCTTACAACTTACACGAAATCGTAAAACAACCAGCTACATGAAAAACGCCACCACCAACAACAACAACAACAACCCGAAATGATATTGCTCGGGTTTGCGGTTATAACTTCTGCTGCTTGCAACTGTCGCTGCAGTTAAAATTAAATGCGAAATTGGAGCGCGTGATGTTTGATTTAGCGTAAAACCATCGGCGTGGCCCATCTTTCTCCCATAATCAACTGCAGCGCTCCCTCGCCGCTCTAACTACACTACTTGGCTCGCAAAAGCGATCGCCTGCAGTGATTGTTGTTGTTACATTTTGCTTGCCTCTCCTTATTTGACACACTTATTGCTGTTATTGTTGTTGTTATGCATGTGTCGTTAAATTTATTGGCTGTAAATAAATGAGGGCTTCTTTCACATGCAAAGTGAACAAAGAATTAAAACCAGACAGCGGAGGTATAAAAATTACATGGCTTGTAAAATAAATAAATGCCCGAAAGAAACCGTGGTGGTGTAAAGGTGGGAAGAATTTAAGCCAACTGTGTTCAGACTTACTGTTGATACTTAGGAAAAAAATTCCATTACTCCGAAGGTAGTTAGTATAAAAATCCCAGAGATCTTTCCGAGAGCCCCATAATTAAATCAATTATCAGAAAAAGATGAGTGGTTCTCAGCTCTTGAGAGACCAACAATAATAGATCTTGTTAAAACCCGTAGTTCTCACATAATTAGATCCCTTATAGAAAGTTAGTATAAAAATTTGCTGAAAAAGTCTAGATTATTAAATTTTTACACAAAACCTAATAGAACAAGGTAATAAGTTGAACCAATTTAATCTACTTCCAAATTTTATTACGATATCCATAAGACGAAAAATCTTCTGGTGGATCTAAGTTTCCTATATAAAAATTGTAACATAGTAATTATTAACTATTGCCTTTATTCCTATTATTTTGCTTTATTATCCGCTCATAAACAGCCACAGCCTTACCGATCGTGTTCATTTTCCGTTTCCGTTTATTGGTGTCAATTCAAAATTTCAGAAGATGAAGGCTTTTACCAGTATTATCCAGTATTACCAGGATTACCCAATGTTAAGTACCAGTTATAACTTTCTATATGATTACAGGTATGCAAATCTTTTCTTACCATATCTTATTACAGAGCAACCCCCCATACCAAGATATCTGAGTCTTACTGAACGGCATTACCTAGCGGTAGCTGTCTTTCATTCGCCAAGCATTAGAGGTTAACGAATTGGAAAAACTCTACGAAGTGATCAAACCGACCGGGAGCACTTGCGCTTAGATGTCCTCTGACTCAAGTACAATTGTATTGTGCTTGTCTCTTTAGTGGAGAAAAGAGAGTACTGCTCGAAGATAGCGAGCAAAGGAATGGCGAATCGAAGACATTTATTATAAAACTCGCCAATGATTCATATTGGGTTTCCAAAGTCCAAATTGGGTGAATTTGATGATGACATTAATTTCGAGAATCGCCGAAATCGCATACAACTTCCTTTGAGTTTGTGAGCGAGTGTGTGACCTATCAAATTTCTTTAACGAGAATAACTCATCCAGGCGTTGCTCAACTCATTTCTTGTTGTGAAGTTCCTAATATCATTATTGTCGGATTTTTTACTACTGTATACCAGTAGTTTTGCTCAGCTTTTGAATATCCCATAAAATTCATTTTTAAATCAAACTCTCTACCTCTAGAAACTCTTCTGTAACAAGTGGTTAAAACCAATATTTCGGTGGGAACAGGAATTAAAGAATGATTAATAAATTTTTAACCGTCTTCTAAGAGCCTTTTCAAAGATTTTCTAGTCAATGCTAGATTTAGCATAACTGAAGACCCGTTATCGCCTTATTGACATTAAACTTGAACTCGGAACTCGGCATTTCGGCAGATGTATGTGTTTCTGATATAGTTAGTAGACTTTTCAAGGGTTTTTAATGTTGATCGTGAGATCACGTCTACTGTGAACTGCATGCAATTATCAAACCTTCAATTTCGTCCGACTTTCTTTCATTCATTTCTTTCATATTCACGAACTTGTTATTAGTCTGTGAACACACCATCTAATGTTTCTGGCGAGGTCATACAGATTAATACCTCAAATGATCTAGATACTACATACCAAACATGTACAAATATGTACCCTAGCCATAATCACGGCCATGGGGTGAATAAAAATGTGCCCAAAATGTTTTCAAATTAACAATGTACATTTGGAGAGCAGCTTAACAATGAAGACTTGCATCGACATTTTGTTTTTATACACTATGTTATTATAATATTAATTTTTTTTTAATGCCGGATTTTTTTAATAATGGAGAATATCTGCTTGATGCATTATTCTGTGTCGAATAAAATATTTCTACTACACTTGGTAGCCTTCTTTTTATACTTTTCCCTCAATCATATAATTTATTGAATTCATCAAGAGCTTTTCATTAAAAGAAGTGTTGTTGGCTTGTCGGTTTTACAGTTTGTTTTTATACGTAAGCTTCGCGCATTTATAGCAAAAACATCAAGGCTGTCAGTTAGAACAAAACCACAACACAAATAATGATGCGTTGCAATATATTACGCATAAATCATACAGACAACACCTTCACAACGCATTTGGCGAATGCAAATGTGCATCAACAACAATAACAATAACAATAACTAAAATACTGCTGTCGCTGACAATAAACAGCGCACACTGCACTCGGATGGTGATGATGATGATGATGTTGATGATAATATTTGATGGTGATCAGGGTCTACGTCGCTCATCAAAAGACATGGGGACAGACAAGATGGACGGCGATCATCAGTATCGAATGGAATCGAAATGCTGGCGCACGACAAGTGCCGCCGAGAGTCAGTCACACGTAGGATGAATAACTTGGTCGATGGTTCGGTCAGTCTTTCCGTTTTGCAAATCGGCAATCGCCCCCTCTGTGTGCTTTGTAGCTGCCATATTAAAGTGGCACCGCATTTTTATCACGAAATGCATTCAACGCATTATTAAAATTCAACGCTGCAACTATGAGCGTTTGCTTGTTTGTATGTATATGCCTAGATTGCCTCAGCTACAAGGTGAGTGTATTGTTGCCGCTGAAACATTTGCATGGTAAAAATAAACATCGAAATACTTGTTACGAAAAAGTAAAACCGAAAAATAGTATTTCCTTTTTTATTTGTTGCACCATAATTCACTCAATTTAGCAGTCAGCAAACGAAATAATTCCTTACGCATTTTATTGCAATATCTACTTGCGTATATTCACTCATGCTGCCGCCGCCCTATTGACGACAATGATTATATTGGTGATGAGTTGTCTCATCAAGTTGTGCGCCGCCGCTTGTGGCAAATGCGCACGTGGCAGCTTGCATGCTTGCATTGCAACGTATGCATTTTCTGAATTTGTGGCATCGCAATCGTGATCTCATCACATTAAATCCGTTATTGCGTTGCATTTCCACACTTTGCATTTCCTATGTGATTTTAATTCACTTAAGGTGGCAAATTAAAGATCAAAGGATTTTGGAGAAGACATCAACGGATTTCTCTGAACTGACAACTGTCAACAAAATGACGTGCGATTTTCGGTTTTGAAGGGGCAACAAAGTTGAGCGAATCTGTTGCGTCTTATTTTAATGAAATTGTTTATTATTTTATTTTCGAGTTTAGTGTATCAATAACTATTGGATATAAATTTTTAATACAGTTTCTAAATATATACTATAACCCATAAACCTATAAAACACTGTTAGAATTCGTCTCTTAACTACTGAACGGAGACCGCCATGACATCTTTACATAATATGAGAAAATGGGGCTAAAATGTTTACTATATGTTGCGGGTAAAATTCACTAGTTCACTAGGATATCAGAACACGCTAAATCGGAATATTATTTAACCAGAAATTTTATTCCTGTCAATTGTTGAAACAAGTGCGGCAATTGTAATTGAAGATGAATTTATGTGAGCTCATCCCATTTGTGGAACAATTTGGCTCAATTGTTGTTCCTCTACATTTGTCTACCTTCTTATAACAGTTGAATAGTCGAATTGATAAAACTACAAACGCTGAAACCCAACAAGCTTCTAAAGCACCCCACGGACCATATTTCATTCATCTATTTCTCCATTTGAATTACAGAACCATTTTCTACAGGAAAAGATTTAAACTGAAGATCTGAACTTGATATCTAAAGTTATTGTTTGAACCTCTCCGTGCCATTTCGACGCGAACGGCATTTCAACAAGGCGACTCTACACCGCATGATATATAAGAAGCAGGTTTCAGAAGAGTAAAACTGTGGATCGATAAGGTCCATAGCATTAATGGAAGCAAATGTAACGTTGGGTGTGTCCTCTCTGTATTAGTTACAGAAGCTAGGTTAAAAGGAGCATAAGACGAGAGGAGATCACTTTGAGAATGTAACAAACAAACTTAATCGCAAAATCTATATAAGTAATGTTTATACTCAAAGATAAACACAAACTGTATTTTAAATATTTTTAAGCAGCATTTCCTTGCGAGAATGTGTAAGTCCCCCTCAAGTCATAGTTATGCATAAATAAGTTACGAATGCTTATTTGGCGTCAAAAATAATAACAACAAAAACTGGCAAAAACTACACAACTCCGTAAAAATTAATTATATGAGTAATTTATGGCTTATTTTGTGGGTATAAATGGCAATGGACCTTATTTGCAAAGTCGTATTTGTAGACTCAATATAAGGAGTACAATAATTGAATACAAAATTTTCGATCTGAAGGATAAATGTATGCACTTTAAATAAACATCTTTGAGGGTTTACAACTGAAGCCGTCATCTAAATACACCATAATATTCGATATTGCATTATGAAGGCTAAAGACGTTCCTCAGATTATAAAACATGTCACAGTTCTGGATTGAAAACAGGTGCTTTAGAAACTCTTCCAATTGATAAAAAATATTGCGTGCTATTTTTAACATCCTTTAATAGCTTTTTGTAGCGGAAAATATAAATCTTGACATTCTGATATTCCGAATATTGAGGCGAGAGAATGATGTGGACTAAATTTGTTAATATCTTGAATAAATTTCCATATCAAGCACATATGGTGGTATGAGTTTATTAGCTTTAAGGTAGACTTGGCAAATAAGAATATAGAAGGTCTGTAGGGGAGCAGCTTATAGTAGATGATTCCCTGCCAATTCCACCAAAGAGTTTTTGTGCAATATTTAGCTCCTGGGCTATCGAAACATTGCTTACGGTCGAACTTGACGAACTTTCCATTATTTTATCAACATTTTTGACAATTAGTTCCAGATACATCTTTGACATCAAAATTATGAGAACAGAATCAACGGAACTGAAATTACGCTTTATTGGCTATTGTTTGTTTTTCACCTCTATCGAAGAAAACTGCAAAATATGGTGTATTTTCTTTTCCGTGCTGAGTTAAGTAACCTTAAAAATTTCTGAGAAGGTTTTTTCTTTTATAACGCCATATGGCGCAACCCGATCGCACTTATATGACGGGAGATATAGATTATTAAATCCAACTATTGGTAATATAATGGTTTTCCTTTTACTAGACCGAATATATCAATGACCCCAGGTATTACCACTCCCTTATGTCCATGGACCAAATAAAATGATTTCTGCCGCTCCAGTTAACTTTTTCTGATATACACATGGGTCAATCTTTAGGACATAATAAGTTTAGAAAATAATGTTTCGTTTAGCTTAAGGTATTAGGTCGATCTTAAAAATTTGTTCTGGGAGTAAGGAAAGATGAAATGAATTTCTATCTTTTATGCTTTATTAAATATGTATTTGTGTGCATAAAAAAATTTCTATGTTGTCTATTTGATATAAAATGGTGGCTACTGGGCTAATCTAGGCAATCACTTTTCAAGAGGGTATCAACGGGCGACGTCTGTTCTAGGAACTCGTGCTACCTGAGACCAAACAAAAAACGGGCTCTTAGTCCACATAAGATGTGCTAGTAAAGCGCATATGCTTTGAGTTTAGATTCCACATTTCAACAAAAAAATTTACTGTAAATCGTTTATAAAAAAAGTAGGTGCAAAAATAATTTTGTATTATATATTGTATTCTGTAAATTAAATTGCTGTAATTTATAAAAAAAAAAGTTGTTTTTTGGATAATTTTACTGTGAATCTGCAGTTTGTTATTTCAAGTGAATAAGTGCGTTAGTCTCCGAGTGCCATCATCACCCCTTACTACGTGTTCCTGACTTATCGAAAATGATGAATTAGGTGCTTGTTTACCCGTCTTCATATTTACGGTTAATATTATACCAATAATTTAGAGCACATGTTTCATCACAATCACGTTCTAGATTAAAAACATATTGTTCCGCGGCCACCGCAGAAGGTGTATATTAATTTTTGTCTGTTCGGTTAAAAGGTTGAAGGAAACATGTCAGACTTATCGATATATTTTCCTTACTATAGGGTAAATTGAAGGCAAAATTGGTCATAATTTCACATATGTACCATTACTGATTTCCGTAGGCCTTCTTTGGACCTTCCGTGAACCTTTCCTCCGGCTAGATCCCAACTACTACTGCAAAAAACTTTTACGTGAATGTTGAACTTTCAGAACCTCAATGCAAAATAAGGAGCAGCTTAAGTTGGTTTTTTGTAGTACGTTCTGTATACGTTAATTCAATGTAACATATATAAACAAGTTGATTTAATCAAAGTGGCAATTGGTAAACAACTAACCAAACCACTGATAATGGCACACGTTTGCTGCCGCAATTTTGGCAATACGAACAGTTTCGAATTATTATTCATTGCAAACCATTGCGAATGCACAGTTATGAATTTTTTTTTTTTGTGCATTTCGGCGACACTCGAACGGTGAATTAAAGAAAGCCAGTGATTTTGCTTAAATCGATGAACCGAACGCGGAAAGTGCCACTTTTTTGTGGCATAATTTCCATTTCCATTCACTAATTGCACCAACAATTGCGGTCGCGCTGAATTCTGCGCTTTTCCATTGCCATTTTCATTCATTAGTGCATGCATTTCTGCAAAGCTGCTACTTTCCTGCGAGCGTGTTTTAAGAGGCCTTCCTTGAGTTTTGTTGATTGTTGTTTTTGTTTTCCGCTTCTTGTCTGGAGTATTTCGTTTTTTTTGTGCATTTCCGGTCGCTGACATCGAAAGAGACAGGAAAACACGTTTCCACAACAATTTTGCGCTTGCAATAACTTTTAATATTTTGTTTTGTTCATATTAACAACAACAAAGTAGTTACATTTTTTTTTTCGTCTGGCCCCTTTCCGCACCATTTATTTGTCAATAATTTATATTTCGCTTTAAACACAGCAATAACTTACTGCTTTTTTTTTTTAAATGCTATACGCCATACGTTCAACTAACTGTCCGTCCGCATGTTTGTCCATTCGTCCGTCCGTGCTTCGCTTACTCAGCTCATTACATTTTCATAAATTTTTATGTAATCATATTGTTGCCGATTGATTGTCAATTTGTGTCACTATTGTGTTGCAATATGTTGTAGGGTATGCACATAACATATTCGTCATACAACCGAACGCTTGGCGCGGCTGCATGCCACTCAACAGTCAGCGGTCAGCAACAATGCACTAACAACTCATTTTGCCAACGTTGTTGTTGTTATTGTTAGTATTGTGCTAAATTGCCGCTTAGGTGCAGTAACTGTTACAAGCGTCCATGGAGTGGTTGATGCTGCCGCTGAAAGTCGTCTGTCTGTCATATGTAACAATAACAACGGCAACAACAACACAATTGGTTCTTACCTGTCTGCAAATACTGCTTGCCCGCCGCTTATTTCCCATTAGTCAAAGGCGCAGCGATGCCAGCAATGATTTATGCAAGCCAATCTGCTCTACATAAATATATAAGTACGTTGTAGTAGTTGTTGTTACTGTCCGTCAGTCAAGTTGGTCTGGTCTGGTATGGTCCTTCAATTGAGCAACGAATGTACCGATCGCTTTATGTCCCAATTAATGTCAAAAGAGAATAACTATTACATTTGCAATTACCGCTTTCAGTGAGTTTACTTGATACTACGGAAATTCCTTTGAAGTGATCCACTGGAAGTTGTATTTCTAGTTGAAATACTATATACTCCGCACAACAACAGACAGTTCCACTGCGTGCGCCTTGCGGCTAAAGAAGCGAATAACAAGTTATATGAGATACTGAGCGATCAGCATAATTGCGGCGGGTCACATCCGTCAAAAACTAGTGAAAGTGAACAGAATGTCATTCTTCTAGGTATCTTTTACATAATCGTACTCCATACCTAACCTACTGTGGGATGTGGTATCAAAGCGAGGAAAATCTTTGCTTGATGACTTAAAGAAAGAAGATCTGGCTAGCATCTAGAAGAACTCCGATGTACGCGATTAAAGGACCACTGAAATCTAACGCTGCTGCTTACGGCACATAAATTTATTATATAGAAGACAAGGTCAGTTAGGACCTATTATAGTGCTAGTGTTTGGAATGCTAGAACGTCAATTATTGGTAAAGAGTTTGTAAAGATTTTAACTGCTTCTCTGAGGATGACTTTAAGCCATCTGTTATCTGTTAGACACCTCATCCGTCCTCTTAAGATTCCTAGTAGGAAGTTAAGCCTATCTATTAGACACCTTATCCATCCTCTTAAGGTTCATAGTAGGCGACTCAGTTTCAAGCAAGTGTCTGAATTTTTTGATTTCGTCAAAAACATCTTAGCAGAGACTGCCTGGTGCGCAGCTCGCTATGCTCTCTAATGGAGAGCGTACAAACATTGTTATATAAGTGATGTTCGAGGAACATTAAGAAGTAACCTGTGCTATATTCTAACAGGTCTGAGCATACAGGCGCTGCATAGTTCATGACCAGAATTAATAATAACGGTAATACAGTTGAGATCCAAGTTGAGTAGAGCCAAGCGATCTTCTAGGCTAAGCAAAGAGGGAAACAACCCTTTAGCATACAGGCGGTTTTACAAAAAAAAATTTTAAAGTTCTACAAATTTGATTGATATTAGAAAATCAGCGTTTATTAGAACTTATAAGACCGTCTTGTGACTTGATAACTACAATGTTGACCAGATATTGACCACATTTGGCATGAAATGAAATGTGAAACATTGGATGAAATGTGGATTAAACGAAATATATATGTAATCAAATAAAAATTCGGCATCAAAAATTATTAGTGCCCAGTTTCTACCGATATCGGCTAACACTTTTTACGACTTACAGCTACTGATATTGCAGAGATGGAGAGACTCCTACAGTTCCTATGAGGAACTATAAGAAACTACGTAAATTCACAAGCAACCATACATTTGCACCGTTCAGTACATTCATCCTTCGCATCTCACATCTCGACAGTGTTTTAACACCATTAAAAAAAAAGTGTTTGCCTTTGGAAGGACTTTTTCGAGAAATATATCATGGGAATTAAATCACCATCGCTAGTAAATAGACTAAATTTGTACTTATCCAAACGTGACCCCGACACACTCAACAAATATTTATACCTCATGCAAGGAAGGTGCCCATGATTAGCATAATCACCACCTGTATGCCTCCTTAAACACCCAACTCTAGAACACATACTAAATTAGGCCTCTTTGGGACTTAGGCAATACCAGAAAATTAATTCCCACACACAGGCTGTAACAACAACAACCTTAAGGTCACGTAATTGAACTAACAGATCCAGAAAACGTGTTTGAAGATGTTACTAAAAGTTTAATATTCTAAGTGGAGTTTATATGTGGTCCAATTACGTTGTTTTCAGGAACAAAATGAAAATATCTATGTCACATGCAAACCCTTTCCACCAAAGTTGTTTAGTACTTGATATTTAAGTACAAATACTAGAGTTCTCTATATACATCTATCTATATGTCTATATATACATAAAGAGTTGTGTGCATCGACAGCAACATCGCTGCACCAAATGTCCAACAACAAGTTTTTGTTGTGACTTCGGTTTATGTTGTTAACCGTAAGAGTGACTGCAGTTTCACTTCGTCTTATAATATTTTCATTTTAAGTGAATTGTAGCCATTTTGATGAGTGGTTAAAATGATGAGATCGAAACATAACAAGTTTATTAAAAGAATTACTATTAGCTCGATGTGGTTACTAGTATTAACGTTTGTTATGTGACAATGTTTTGTTGTACGCACACAAAAGTACACGAAATGTAACGTGACGTAGACGCACATTCTCTTGCGTAAGTGCAGACATTTACCCGCAGATAAAACTGATTTTGCGGCATTTGAGCCGCTGCAACGTCAGCCAACAACGCTCCAGCGCCCAGTGCCCAGTGCCAGCAAGCCGAAACAAGCGCAAACATACTGAAAAACAAGCTGGGAACAAGCCGGGAACAAGCAATGACAAGACAACATACATTGAATGTTTCTCTGTCATAAACGTGACTTTGCCATGTCGCATCTACTGGCAACTTCATCTGCGCCTAAGCTGTGCCACAATTGCGGCTGTCCGCATGGTCGGACGATCAGACGCAGTTTCTCACACTACGACGGCCGGTTGTGGCAGCAAAAGCCACCCACTGGAATTGCGTACGGCGTGCTGACCGCAATAAATACAGCTGACAATTCAATGCTCTGTGATTTGCAGCAACTTCAGCGGCGACTTCGGCGGCGACTGCTTGTCAGATCAGCGCGCATCAATTGCGCCATGAAATATGACAATTGCAATCGTTTGCGTTGTGCTGCGTAGTGACGAGCGCCTGTCGTACATTAGTTGGCTCGCGTGTTGTGCGCGCTTTCTACAAGGCGATCTTCATAAATCAAAAAATTCCTGTCGACTTACTTCTTCACATTAGCGTTGTTGTAGTTGTTGTGGGTCCTTTGACATTTTCACTTCGCATGTTTCACTGCTTCGTTCCTTTATTCCCAGTACGATCACTTTCTGTTCGATTGTGTTGTTCCGATTATTGTTTGTTACTTTTTAGTCACGTGACGTTAGCTTACTCGTGCTATTTGTTCGAAAAGAGCACTTTGTTGTCTTTTCGTTTCATTCGGATTGTTAGTAAATATGAATTGAGTTCTGTCAATGTCTGCCAAGGAGACTCAAGGGATGTGCACTTTTTAAATCTCATTCAAAATTAGATTTAACGAGCGATTTTCTCTCAGTGTACTTGACCGACTTATTTATTTCAATACTCGTCATAAATATTCTAATGAATTCTTCGCAGATTCCGGCAAAGTCTCAAGTTTTTTAATGGGAACATAATTTTGTGAGGAATGAGGGCTAATGGTAAGAACTCTTCGCCAGTACTTTTTCGAAAGATTTCTGAATCTTGATTCTTTTTTTGGACTTTTGGAAAAAAATTCAGTAGGATCGGAAGATCGGATTTTTACCCCATCAATCAGAACTGATCTAACATAGTTACTGTAAAATTTTTATTCTATATCTGTCGAAAAGAAAAGAAAGTTCGCTGTCAACAACTCACTTGTCAAACATATTCTCCATTTTATTTTTTATGGTGCTGTTAGATTATATGGTGGTTGGAGTTGGTGTTTAAATCAACTTTATCTAAAGACACTTATTTTTTTTAAAGAGTTAACTCGCTAACTTGGTCGATTTTTTATTGTTGCTTTTCGTGAGTTTTGTTGTTTTAGCGAGTATTTTTTGTGACATTCGCTTAAAAAAGATATAAAATGCGCAAGATAATAATTATTTAATTCTAATTATCTGCAATATCTAAATTTTTTAAGATATATTTGGGGAACATTTAAGACTATTGCTGGAGTATATTCAACTTGGAATACCAGGGTGTTTTTATAAGAGTGCTATTGATTTTTCATTCTAGCATTAATATTGCTGTCGGACACTGGAACAAAACCGAAAAAACCCATACATGAGCTGAAAACTTCATGGCCTGGCGGAGAAATCTTGCCACAAACAAAAAATCTCTATCCTTGTCCTAAGGTACCAACCTTAACTGGAATACTCTCAAACTTTCATGCTCTTTCAACCAATCGTCTCTTTTACCAAGACAACGCTCAGGCTCATTCAGCTTGTAATACAATCAATAAATCTAGCCAGTCACCCAAAATATGCGCAAGTTTTAGCCCCAGTGTCTATTTCCACTCTCGCAGACTCAACGGATTGTTCGCTGGAAAAATATTTTACTGAAAAGGTGTACGTCTGGATGGAAGTAAAGGCCTATTTTGAAGGCATCGAAGTTTCACATTATCGAACTGGTTTCGAAATTTTGGAGGACCATTACATCAAATGTATCACTCCAGATGGCGATTGTGTTAGAGAATAAAGTCACATTTAATTGTTAGGCCAAAGATTTTTCAGCCAACAAAATACTCCAACTTTTTGTGGAATATGCTGACAATTATAGTCAGCATATATTTTATATATGTTCTTTTCACAAATGTCAAGAAAACAATAAGTTGTCGTGTTATTGTAGGATTGTGCTAAGTGCCGCTTTTTACAGAGATCATCGACATCTATGCCTATCTCCAAAGCCGTTTTCTATACGTGAAATCCACACCCTTGAAAGACAATCTTAAACATTATAGTCAACAACTCAGCGTCTGCAACCCTTAAAAGTTAAGAATAGAGAACGCAAATTTAAATTTTTCATATCTGTTTTATTTATTATCTTTTTTAATTTTATTGTATTTTTTATGCTTTATACTTTTTCATTTTGGGATAAAATTTTCATATTGCAACTAAGTACTGCATTCCATTGCCATTACGCTGTCATTACGTTGCCATTATATAATAAACATGCCTCACTGTGAGCACTATGTACGAATGTATATGTGGTTGTAGAAATGTGAATTTGGTGGCCAAGTGCATGTATGTGTGCTCAGTATTGATGCATATGTGTGTGTTTAGGTATTTGAATGCGTAACGCTGCTCAAACAATATTATAAAACATATGCCATTTTCCACAATTCAACAAATGAGCGCACGTCATACAATTGATAATAGCGCACACTGCTGCTTATCAAACCATCAGCCAGTAAATATCAATATTTGCGCTTTCATTTTTTTTCCTCCCATTTCGTTTTCAGCGATTTCGCATTTTTGATATGATTTGCCGCGTAATCGCCCTACTTCTATTGTTGTACTCGAAGCGCTCATTTGTTGTTGTTGGCATTTTCACACATCCACGCCGTTCGCCATTGTGTCGTTTAGCTTTGCATTGCTAATGTAAAATGTAATTAAATTGTAAGTACTACAATTACAATGGTACAATGCGTTGAATGCTCAACGGTATTTTCTTTCACATATTTATTTCTTTTTATTTTATCATTTTCGCTTACTTATTGCATTAGAATAATTATTTTTAATACATACTGCACTGCTTCGTTTATATATGTATATGTATATATATGTATGTAGGTATGTAGTTTAGTACATACGTCTATTAATTACATTAAATTACAATCGATTACTTTTACACTTGCATTATGACTATAATTATTCACTTTTTCACATATTTATTGCAGTTTATTTTCCTTGCTGCTTTCTATATTTGTTGTTGTTTTTTTTTTAACACATATACATATGTAACTAATTGCTAATCACTTATTTATTATTACTACACTGTATGTTAAATAATGTAATTATTATTGTATTTAAGTAGGTGCTAAATCAAACACAAATTCTGTATACATGCGATTATTTACAATTTACAAAAAATATACATTTATATTAATATCATTTTCCACTTGCCTTTGAAAAATGCTTGCTAAACTTTAAGGTTTGCAGAACTTTCTTTACATTATTTTATTTTATTTTATAATATTTTTCAAATTTGTGCTGATTTTGCTTTTTTTTCCAACTTTAAAGTTGCATATAAATTTATTTAATTAATCTTTATTTATTGTTTTATTTAATAAATTATTTTATAAACGACAGGAACAAAAACGTTTTATGCTTAAAACAATACAAAACAACCTAAAAGACTAAATATGTATGCAAATGAGAAGATATTAACTTAAAAATATTTAAAGGTTTTTTCTGCGCTGTTCACTGCTTTACTGCTCTTTGATATGTTTTCTTGTCAGCTTGCAAAATTAATGAAAACAAAAAATTTTATTTTTATTGCATAATTGCTCACTGATTTCTAGTTTGTATCTCGAATACTTTAATTTTACTATTTTTTCTTTGTTACACTGCAAAAAATCTATTAGTTTATTTTGGTACAAACACATTTTGACGCTGTTACAATGGTGCTCCCTTTACACGTTCTTTTGTTTTTGTTTTTGTTTTTTCGTGCGGTGTATCGTGCTTTCTATAATTTCTTTTACTAACCGTTACTCTCTATAAGCTCTGTTGCATAAGTTTTATTTGTTTGGGTTTTGGTTATTTCTTCCGGTGTACTATTTTATGTTATTTTCTTCAAATATATATATATTATATAAGCATATATGTTTTTTTTTGTTTTCTTCCAGCAAATATTTGTTACATTGCAGCGAAAAAGAGAACAAAACAGTGTTCGACCAATGAAATGCCGAACATGTCGAATGCTGTTAACTTAACATACATATTTTCATATACTTCCATATTTATTTATTTTTTGCTCTGCTAATCAAATACTTTTTTGGTGTAAACGTCTTCAAGTGGGCTGTACTCACCGCTTGCTCGCAATTAAAATTTATCAAATCACATGTAAATTATTGTCCGATAGTAGAAATTCTCAATTTCGATGCGCCCACCTACCTACATACGTGTGCGTATGTATGAATGGCTAAATGTGTGTGTGTGTGTGTGTGTGTGTGTATGTATGTACACACAATTTCGGTTACTCACCACTCTTTTACTCACACCTCGCTCATACGCAGCTGTACGAATTACGGTCGCAACGTCACTTTTGGCGCTTGTTGTTGCATGTGCTGTTCGCGAAAGGCAATCAACGAACGAAATGCGGACATTGGCGACGATGCAGCTGCTGCTGCGGCCGCTGCCGCTGCTGGTATCACATGTGTTAGGGTATGCGTATGCGTGTGTGTATGTGTGTGTGTAAGCGCAGGCGTTGCAGCGCTGACGAGTAACATCGAAGTCGACGTAGCAGCTGTCGTTGACTGCGGCAGCGTTGCATTCACTCCGGACAACCTTGAAGTTGCTGTTGCTGTTGCTGTTGTTGTGTTTATTGTAGCATTTGCCGCCGGCGACATGGCTGATACAGTGAACTGTCATGGCTTGCCCGGCGACAATTTACCCGAATTAGAGGAGTTCGATGAGGACGTGGAATTACCCGAAATGGGACCCATATGATGATGCGCTTGTGACAGGCTCATCGAAGTGGGTGGTTGCACTACATCGCAACCAATCGATGATGATGTGCTAGAGGCTGATGGTGATGCGCCCGCTGGTGGTGGCACATGTTGTGTTGTATGATGACCGCCCGTTGTGGTGAGGCTGAGTGGCGCGAAGGGTGTGCCACCAGCGACGGCTGCCTTCCACAGCAGCGGATTCATGCTAAGTCCATTGTGTGCCGCTAAGCTAGCGTTGAAATTACGCTGATGCTCGAGAAATTCCTGAGAGGGTCCCGTGAGACCGGCGGGACCATAAAAACCGCGATACAGATCGGGTCGCACATAGGGTGAATAATTTGGTATGCGCGCCGCCAAGGGTGACAATATCTTACCGGGTGAAGCGTGCTGCGCTGGGTGGCCATAGAGTGCGGGGTGTGTGGGTGGTAATTCGCCAAGGCCGGCGCCGGTCAAACCAATGCCGCCGGGTGGACTATCTTTCGCGGTTGAGTCTTTGCCATCCTTGGAGGCCATATCCGCGAGCGACCATATGCGCGGTTTCGCTGCTAAACTGGCGCTTGTACTGCTGCCGCCAACACCGCCGGCACCGCTCGCCGCTTGTAGAGAGTTCTGTTGCGCCTGCTGATGTTGCTGCAACAGTTGTTGTTGATGGTGATGGTAGGCGGCGATGTCGGGTGGCGAACCGGCTGGTGGGCGGAAGTGGTGATGTAACGCGGCGGGATGAAAGAGTGGATGACCGCCGCCCGGCATGCCCATGGGCCGGTCATAAAGGTCGGGTGAGCCATTTGGTGAGCCGGGACGCGAACCAGACCATTCGCTATTGTTGCTCTCACCGGGACGGTCACTCAAGTCGCCTAACCGATTCGAGCGATCCTTGTCATCGTTCGAGCCCAGACCAGAGTCTTTGGCATCTGTGTAGGGTAGAGCAGAGCGAAATAAATGGAATTACAAATTAGTAAAGTACAGTATTTTATTTATCAATTATAGTGCAGTAGGTTTAAATTACATGGAGTGGTGTAAAGAATTTTCTTCCATAAAAAGAGAGGTATAAGAAATTAACTGCTTTCTTATCTTTTAACATTTCTAGCAACTTACCTAGCAAATCATTATCATCGGTACTCTTATGATCGTCATCATCGATATTTGCGTCATCGTCGTCAACTCGATTTCTCGGCTCCCACGTCATTTTATTCTCCTTTTTCAGTCTTCTTCTCGCATTCGCGAACCATGTCGACACCTGCGTCAACGTCATTTTCGTTATAATTGCCAACATGATTTTCTCCCCCTTCGTGGGGTAAGGGTTCTTTTTATGCTCATTTAGCCAGGCTTTCAATGTTGAGGTGGTCTCACGGGTGGCATTCTTGCGACGCGCTCCATTCAAATCGACACCATAGCTGCAAGTAGAGAAAAGCGAAACAAAAAAGGTTAATGCCGAGTTTAACGCTAACAAGCGCTATATGCTACTATATGCTGCAAAATGTACTTAGTTAACAGTTATTAGGCTGTCTCACAGTATTCTGTGGGCAAGGGCGGTTTTTAGTGTTGTCGACATGGCTGAGTGCAGGTGATTACAATTAAATATAATGCGGCATAAGGCGATTAAAAAATGTGCTACGTGGCAAATTTCAAGCGTCTTGAAGGAAATGCGGCACAAATTTGCTTAGACGCATGTGACATAGAGGCACGACATTATTGCCACATGCGCGAAAAATGTGTTAAGAAGGTGTAAAATAAATGAAGTATTTTGAAAGCCGTTAAATGTAAGTAATTTTTATGCTATTAAGAGCTTTTCACGGCGACAGGAACGGACTAAGACAGTGTGGGGCCTTATGCCGTTAGAAAATGTGGCTTATAAAGTAACTGTGATAGTATATAAGCTAGAATATGGTTAAATTTAATACTTATGGTTATTTACGTAACCGAAAGTAATACCTACTATGACTGAAAGTCTAGGGTTATGATTAAGGTGCCCCGTTTTTTAAAATTTGTTAATAAACATGAAAATAAAACTTTGCAAATTTTTTTATTACATATATGTAATTGTATAATTTGCAACGTCTCCAACAAAGCTGCAATAATACAACCAAATGAACGCAGAAACCAGCTGTTGCAAGCAGCACAACCAATATCTTCATACATACAGACATACACACGCACACACATGCGCATTTGCTTCAATATGCAATTTTAAAACTTGTTTTGCATTACATTAACGGCAGCTAGCTGCTGCTATACTTATTAAATTACACAGCAGTGAAAACAAAAACAAACACGCAGCATTACACATGCAACATGCAACATGCAACAAATAACATGATTCGCAACGATTTTTAATTGATTTTAAGCACAAAAAGACAACACAAACCTACATAATGAAACATATACGGCTTATATGTGTGTATGTGTCACATATTGTGTGCGCCACTGGCAACTAGAGGGCAACTAGCAGCCGCGCGCCACACCTTAGGCGTGAAACTTGGCGTCCACGTTGGCGTACAAACCACAAAATTTGGTGGTGCCTGGCATGGCAGCCGCGACCAACATGGCGGTCAGCATTTACGCGCAATTTGTGGTCATTTAATAGGCGCCGCGACAAAGAGTGCAATTAAAACGAAGAAAAAAAAGCAACAAGAGTGCGCATAAAAGGCAAAATATTGGCCGAAATTTGGGAATGAGCAAATGGGGTAAATGTAAGAGAAAATGTTCAGCAAATTTTTATGGCGCTAAAATGAGCGCAATAAACTGTTTAGTTGTTGCACAGACTCAGGGCGTCAGATCGTGGTTAGATATATATTTGTAGATATGTATATATGTATTATATTTTTATTGGTAGCTAATTTTGTTTTTTTTTTCGGTTGCTATCAAAATGCAAAAATTAAACAAAAATTGTAACAAATCGCACATACAGATACACGAACATATACATGTGTATGTATATATGTAAATCTATGACCGCTTGTGTGCATTTCGGCTGTTGGCGCACATTTGCTTATTACGGCCTTTTGTGGTTTTGCTGGCAACTGTGTTGGTCAATCAGCCAATTGTGGGCCGGGCGGTTTACATAGCCGACGGCAAAACCACCATTCGCAATTTGCATGCCCACACACATTTATGTGCACACGTGTGTGTGTGTGTGTGTTTCTGCAGCAAAAATTGTATGAGTGGTACAAATATACGCACGTACATATATCATTTTGACTTGTTTATATGTATGGCATTGTATTGCTACAATTTTCCGGCTTGTTGCAAGCGCCTGCTTTTTGCCTGTGTATGTTTGTTTGCCACCGCGCTGGCTTTATTGGCTATGCTTCGACCACATAATTGCTGTTTTAACATGAAAATGGGTTGCTACCGATGCTGTTGTTGCCGATACGAACAGTAATGGCCATTACGGCTGCATGGCATTGTATTTTAGTTGGCAAAATTGCGCAGCATACACGGTGACAAGCGAATAGTACTGTTATATTTGTTTGATTAAAATTTTTTTTGCGTCCTTATGCAAATTTTCGCTGCTTAAAAACATGTAAGATATTATAAAACGTGAATGAAATATCACAAGCTGAATCGGAATAAAATTTAAAGCAAAGTCAGCAGAAAATCAATGTGCACATATTTACATTTGTATGCATGCTTTCTTAACGGAGCTTTATAACTTGCAGCTGTTAGCAAAATTTGACGCATAGGCCTTAAAAGTGTGTGCAATACATACACATACATATGTATGGTGTTTGCCTAGTATTTACTGGCATTAAAGTAACACCTGCAAGCAAGCGACCAAAATTGGGGGCGTACTCAGCGCTGTTGGCTTATCTACACAAAATCCATTGGCACATATGTACATACATATGTAACTGTCGTTGTACGAGCAGTAACTTGTAAATCACTGCGCCAACTTGCTAACACCATATAAATAAATGTCTTTATTAATCTCTTTACGGTTGCTTCACACAGGTGTTACTTCTGTTGTGACATGTATGTGCGGGATTAGCCATTGTTTATTAATTTTGAAATGCAAATAGCATTTTTGATTAGTAAAAATTGTGTTAACACCTGACAGGAAAACGTCTAAGCGCATTTCGGCGCATACAAATTGGTAAACATATATATTTACAAAAAGCTTAATATATATTTGTG
Source organism: Bactrocera minax (assembly GCA_021498325.1). Lineage (NCBI taxonomy): Eukaryota > Metazoa > Arthropoda > Insecta > Diptera > Tephritidae > Bactrocera > Bactrocera minax. Next base: position 9,465,371 of record JAKEEE010000001.1, read on the forward strand.
TTACAAGTGTTGCAAGCTTGTGTGTGCTGCTTATGCATATGTATGCGTGTAATTTAGCGCTAAAAAATGCAAGCAACGCTTGCAAACTTTTTCCGTTTCGCACACAACACCACACGTAGGTGAGCTCTCGTTAAACAAAAAAAATTTTTTTTGCAGGAAATTAATTTAGTTTCACTATAACTTTGGTTGCACAAGCATATCCTACCGAAACAAAATATTATAAATTTTTAAATATTTAAGTTTATTTTATTTACATGCGGAAATACTTACAAACGAATATATAATGTATATATACATGTATATAAACGCATTAGTAGTGCGCCGTGCATTTGCGTTACGTGACGGGATGTTTACAATTGTCTAATTGACGTCTCTTGAGGTGTGAATTGCAGTCAAGTGAAATGTTGAGATTGATTCTAACTATGCACAGGCATTGTAATTTCAATTCACTATAATATTACATAATTGCATATGGAAACATGTTGTTTCTGCATTATTTATTACATAGCATTTAATAAATCAATTATTGCTTTTTACGTCTTTTTCTACACATTTCACATTTCAAAAATTTACTACATAATTATATGATATATTTATGTAACGGCAAATGCATGCGTGCGACGCTTGTGTGATTTTACTCCTTGGCGCAGACATACAAACACACGCCAATGATTTAAGGCATGCTTTTTAAATCGCCTTGATAGGTATATGCATAATTTTTTATTATTTTTTCTCATTTTAACATTTCGCTTTTGCTGCTCTACTTGATTTGTTACTCTGTTTATAATCCATCAACATCTTTACGAGCGTGTGCTGTGTGTTGCGCTGCTTGTACGTACGTCAATTGCATTTTACGCGCATTGAATTGAGCCACTGCAGTGACTTCAGCCATGCAACACACTTCGATTTGTACAAATTCTTGCGTATTTTTGTTGAATTTTTATTTAAATTGATTTTCATAAATCGACACATACATGCGCACATACATACAAACCTACATTTAGCTATATATACATACATGCCCACATACATATGTACATACAAATGCACATTCCGCTGCTTTTATCAGCATGCTTGCTGTTGGTTTTAGCGCTATGCTTCGGCATTGCTGCCGATTGGCGCATCAGTCATGCCAAGCACGCAGTCTCAAGCAACAACAATGCGCGCCTGAGCATATGTATTATAAAATATGCATTTCTATGAATGCATGTGTGCTTGTGTGTGTGTGTGTTTGCGCATTTATGCGCTTTTATCGACGCTTGCCAATGCAGTTAGTCACTTGGCGGCAGGAAATATACATTGCTGCTGCAAAAACGAAAAAAAGCAACAACAACAACAAACAGCATTTGCACGTGCGCCAACAGCGTTCTGTTTTTGAGTGCCCGGTGCTGACGGTACGTAGCTAATGCAGCTAAGCGCTCATGTAGACCGCCTACGCGTGCTTCCTTACATTAATTGCACGCGCTTTGAAATATTTAATCTCATAGTAGCTACATAAATACATACATACATAGATATACATACACTAATCTGTACTTATGTACACATGTACCACATACCTTCAAGGTAAAGTTTTCATGTTTTCGCATTTTTATTTTCACTCAATGCTCTTTCGCATTTTGCTGCGTATTTTCTTTGCTGGGCTTGCAAGTATTTAATCGTATATGTATGTATGTAGAATTTTTTTGTTTAATTGCATATTCAGCGTTTAAGCTTATCGACAAATTACTGGCGCTGCAAATCTATGTATGTATGTACGTGTGTGCGTGGCAAAGAACGCCGGAGGCATGGCGACAAGACAGCTGTGGGTGGTTGGTTGGCGGTGCGTAGGCGCGCATGCGCAATTGTTCAACACACAAAAAGTAATCGTAATTCAACATATTTAAGCATTTTATATCATACCTCTTTGTTTGTGCGGATTTCTACGATTTTTATCTACTGGCGCCGTCTACTGAAAAGTCAAGAGCCGCTTGGCTTGTACATTTCTTTGATCGTAAAAAACTTGTTGGCGGTGGCATTTGTAGCAGTTAAATGTCTTTATTTTTATGTTATATGAATGCGCATAAGTACATTTATGTATTTATAAATACTTGACATATCTATGTAAATCTTTGTGTGGCGGTATAACAACAAATGATAACAAAATAAAAAAAGTTAAATGAGAAATAACTAAAATTAAATATGTGTATTGTATGTACATAGCATGTAAGCACATATATACATACATCACATAAAATATTAACGAAAAGTATATATATATATCACAGAGCACCACCCCACCATCCATCATGCAACGTTAATTTTCAACATTTTTCTCGACACTGCCTGTCAGCCTGGGCTTATTAAGATTTACAGTATTAAAACAATAAAATCATCTGTTCAAATTTACTGTTAAATATTCAAACCCTCCATACAAATTCTTAAAAATGTGTATATTGCCACAAATGGGTCGTGCCGCATAAAAAATAAGGGATGCTCTACATTTACATTTGTCACCCGCAAAAGCTTCTTGCATATTCTTGCGTATGTGGGTATGTTTATGCATTAAAAGCAAAATGTTGTCACTCAATTTGTACCCATCGACTTTATTAAGTCGGTAGTTGGGTGCATGCTGTTGTTGTAAACGGCATGTAAGTACCCCAACGGCTGGCGGTGCATTGATTTATTTAATTGAAAGATGTCACTGGTTAAATCTGCTATTTTCATTTTCATTTCCATGCTGGCTTTGCTTGTTGCATTGCAGTGAATAGTGGCAACAGTGCTGATAAATATGCAGTATATAAGTGAAACTGAATGTTTGGGTGAATGTAAAGTGGGCGTTCACAGTTTTTATCGTGTTTTATGCATGTATGTGTGCTTTTATTTATTAGAGCTTTCTATTAATTTGCCATTCTCGCGCGCGCTGAAGGGCTCGTGGCACTAATAAAAATTATATAATGACGCAGAATGGGTATATATAGCACTTACTTATATAACTGTATATTTCAATCAAAATTTGAAAAATTAGATTTTAAAGTACTGTTATATTGTTAAATGGGTTGCCTCATTCACAATAAAAAATGCTTAGTAAAAAATTGTGATTTTTGAGCGGGATAACTCTCTCGTAGACCTGCTAATGCGACTTCACTAAGGTATTTCTATAAATAATTCCTCTCAAATGTTCATAAAATATGATTTATATGGTTTTTTAAATTATTAGTCTTATAATTTCTTTAACTCCTTTTTAGCTTTTCTCTTTTGGAAACTTTAAATTTTTTATTTATTGATTTAAAATTTTTTTTTAAATTTATTTAAAATTTTTTTTTTTCATGTATTTAAATTTAAAAAGCAAATTTTTTGTTTTTGTTTTTTAACTCACCTATTAAATGGATAGCCGAACGCTGCATCATAGGGATGATACACCGATGGGTATGGCCATGGCGCACCGCTCGCTACCAAATTCTCTTTCAACTCCAGACCAGCCTACAACAACAAATGGAAATTATGAAATCAAATTAGCGAAATGGTAAATTTTAGAGTAAATTATTTCATATTATGCCGTAATAACATAGATAAGCCTACAAACACATTCGAATTATTGAAATAAAAATACGAATTCAAATAATTAGTAATAAAAATATTTCGCAGAGGTAAGCGATTTTCAGCTTACGGACTTCATTCATAAAAAAATCGAAAACAAAAATACGATGTGTACATAAAATCGCTTATTTTGTGATTCCTATTGTTTATAATATTTTGTATAATTATTTCTAAGACCTTGATTTCGACTAAAGTATCATGTTTAACAAATTAACAAATTTTTGTGCTGATTACTTCTTTCAATAAATTATTGTGAAGCACAGCAGACTATTTTGATGAGTACATACATACACATGTACTACGAATTAAATATATCTGTATGCGTATTTATAGGTAAGTATATATACATGTAGCTGTGCGCAAAATGCCTACCAGCAGCGGCTAGAGCAGCGTTGATTGCGTCATTGAGCGATAGTGGGGAGCAATAGTGCTGCATTGTTGCATGCGTCACTCGCTTGACCCCCATAAATTTGACAAGAATAAATTGGCGCGACTGTCAAAAGTGTTCGATTTTATTTTGTTTTGATTTGATGTTATTCCATCTACTACAACGAGCGGATTTACTAAATTTACCACCAACATCCACACATATGTATATAAATTTGTATGTATGTATAAATATTTATACTCATGCAATTTTATAGAAATTATATTGCATAGCAATGAATGGTGGAGCGTGTATACTTAGCAAGTGATAATTGAAATAGAATAATGTGTACATAAATTCTAACAAGGCAATTAACCACACACTTGTTATTTGTTATTTGGTATTTGCTACCCCACAGTTAGAAGGCAAAGCGCGCCGCGCGGGCCTGTTGTAAGATTTGTTAAGACAAGCTTTTATACACTAAATGCAATGAAATGAAATATATGTTAATTTCATTGTACTTGCACACTTATCGCATTATAGTGACACTTACTTCTGTTGTTGTCTTCTAATTGTATAACACCACAAGTGTATGCATGTATACGTATGTACATGTTATAAAGCATTTGCTGATTATAATATCACAAAAGTAACAAATTAATTATTGCGCACCACAAAAGGCGCAATTTTCTTTGAATGAGAATTAGTAGACTGTCTTATTAATAAGCACTTAGTTGTATAACAAACTGACAGACAGTCGTACAACCGCTTTTGTCATACACGCATATGTCGCTGCTGATAACAATGGACACTGTTTTAATTGACATTTGACGAAGGGAAATAAAAAAAATATATATAAATATTAAAAAAAAACAATGTTTGTTGTTGGCGCGTTTTATGGCGAGACGATAGTCGTTGAAGGTGACGGTTTGGTAAAATTTTCGCTGAAATTATTATTTGTTAAAAATTACTTAGCGTAAAACAGAAAAAAATTTTAAGTTAAAACACTATATCATCTTAAAAAACTAATCCAAAAATGTTTAAATATTTTATACAAAATTTGACCAAAAACTTCGCATTTTCCCAATTTTGCACACTCTAACCAATTCGCCAACAGCTGCGTTTTGAACGGTGCGTGTGCGAAAGCATGTAATCGTAACGTAACCAAAGAAGTAACAACAGCAAGCAAAATTAACAACACGTTGAACACATTTATTGCGTGATTTGATTTTAATGCGTTGATATAAATTTCACTCATGTAGTTGTTGTTACTATTGCTACTAACTACAACTGCTATTACGAACAAACACAGCAGACAAAGCAACAAGCCGTGCAATAACCACTCAACACGACCCGAAGTGCATGCGTAGCAGCAACAACATAAATTGTATGCCAACAATAATACAGGCAGCTAGAGTAACAGAACAACAGCTACTGTTGCACGTCCTTCAAGCGACACGCAGTTTTGCAGCAATAAGCAACAAAACAAAAATTAAAAAAAAACACTAAAAAATAATAATATACTGCCTGTTGGCCTGCTGTTGGTGTTGAAGAATGTACCGCGCATGATGCAAGTTGGTTGTAGCCTCTTGAGACCTTTATGCTGGCCAACCACATAGCAACAACACTTGAGTCAGAATAGCAGCAAAAACAACAAATATGAAGTACTAAATACTCGAGTCTGTGATAAACATTAACAACTTTCGACATGTTGCTGGTGCTGCTGTACTCTGTGGCATGTTATTCCTTTGACAACAACAAACAATGTGCTGGTAATAATAACACTAACCTGGCGAAAACCATCGACAACAATGATCAGCAACTTGAACAAATGTGGTATATTGTTGTATTCTGTTGTTGTTGTTGTTTGTAAAAATATTGAGTTACTTTGAAAGCGTACAGCTACCAAAAGTATGCACACACACGCACACATACAGACACTTTTAAAACAACTAAAGCACGCTTATGTTTGTCGACATGTTCGAGCTGCATATAAAATTGCTACCAGTATGTGGCAACGGTGGCATTAGCTGCACAAAACCCAACTATTGTGGCTATAGATCGACACTGGTAGATATTCGCGCTTGCATTCAGAATTTATTTGCTGCAAATGTGATAAATTTCGCATAAATACTGCCTTTGTTGTTGCTGCTTTGTGACTTGAACTTATGCTGCTATTGTTGGCAGTTTGATGTTGTTGCTCACCACGCAGCTCCTGCTACTCCGTATCGTATCGGATTTATGAATGAGCAACCGCCGGCAAGCTGCAGCATGCGTTTTATAAATGTACGTTTATATCTGTGTATGTATGTATGTATGTATGTATGTAAATATGTACAAATGTGCATGTGCGTAACAATCGACACACATTTCATTCTTGCTTTAATTTTTTTACACCTTTTTGTTTTGTCACTTTTAACTCTTTTACTTTACTCGTTTCTCTTTGTTTCTTCGTGAAAATTTTGCTTGCATTCGACACTTTCTCGTAGTTTGTATTTTTTCATTTTTGACCTTTTATTCGCCTACAATTGTCGTTTATCGCGAAAACATTTCAAATTAATTTATTCAAATGAAATGCTACTTTTCTCTCTTCTTGCATTCCCAACTACAGTATCCACTTCTACCCCTAACGACAGCGTTGGAATTTGCATACAACTACTTCTGCATTATTAACATATTTCTGTAGTCTCCCTATGCTATACATATGTGCATGCTCATTTTTTGTATGCTCAGATTACATTTTTCATATTTCTCCATTTTTTTATTTTTATTTTTTTTATTGCTATTATTGTAATCTCTGTTTTTTATTTCATTATTTAACTGCATTTTGCTCAATTCACCGAAGTGCTGTTCGTTTGATTGTTGCTTTTGCTGACGTCGTGTGCCGTTGTGTGGTCCAGCAGTGCTAATTTTGTTCTTGTTTAATGCATATAACATTGATATGCATACTAAAAGGCTGTTAATGTTATTGGTGCTTCGTGTATGTAAACAAATCTCGTCGGTCTTATCAGCAATTTGATTTGCTAACAGTGCGACGAAATGGCGTTCTTACGTAAATTAATGACATGCAAGCGTTATTTGCAAAAACAAAAACAAAAAAAGCAACAAACAAAAATTTAATTGTTTTTAAAATAAAATTAATTTATTAAGATTGCGACAGATTTAATAATTTGCTGTGGAGAGTAAAGTATTAAAATGTGGACAGATGTGCATATGTATGTACACTTACATATGTAAATACTTTCAAGTTTAATACGCATGTGTTCATTTTATTTGACAGGGTGCTAGCAGGTTTTCGCCACCTGCCAGCTGATGGGCTAAATAGGAATATTTTTCAGGGCACTGCCGTTTAGGCATGGATGGAATCAATCATCACATCTCGGCGATCTCTAGTGTAATTTTATAAGAAAAGCTTTAAATTTGTTTTTCTAAAATGATTGCAAAATTTCAATGAGAACAAAGGCTTCATCTGATGACCCAGAGTCGATCATTGAGGTCATATCAGATTTCATATTACAAGATGAGAATTTTCAACTGCTTCAAGCATAAATACAAGTATTCAAGGTTTGTACTAGCTGCTTCTCCAAAAATTGAATTTTTTGTTTCACAAAATTTGCAGATCACAACAACAAGAGTCAGACAAAAACGACCGGAAATGAAAACTCGTTTTGCTCAGACACGGTCAGAATGTAGAAACCTATGAAGGAGTGTAAGCAGACAAATCCGTTGCACAACACTCGGCCGACAATCGACAATTGCAAAACGCAGACGCAGACGCAGACGCAGACACAATTCACATTTACAGACTGTGTAACAGACTTAAACGAGATGCCACCAGTGCTGATAAGGTGCAAATGCAATGCATTGAAATGCCAGTTGCACCAATGATGTTGCAGTGGCACACCAATTCATTCAGTAAATTCCAGTCTGCCCGTTGTGCAGTAGATTTCTACAACAACAACAACAACAGCAATGTTTTCCCAACTGTAATATTTACAACAACAACAATGTGTTTACCGTTTTGCTTGCGATTAGACATTGGATTTTTGATGCGCCACACAGATACAGCGTCGACATTGACGGCAATAGCAACAACATGTTGCAGACACATTTACGTGTACACTTAGTGGCGTGTATTTGTGTGTATGCGTGTGTGTGATAGTTTGACGCAAAGCCAATGAGTGCCAGTGATTTGCTAAATGACTTGTAGTACTTGTAGTTTCGGTCAAACTGCATTGTGTGTCAACTTTTCAATTTTAGGTGCAATTATATATTGTTTTTTGTTTTTACTAATGCAACGACATACTCATGTTGCGCTGTCGCCGCCACATGCTGTGCCACTTTAACCAGACGCTTATGTTACACGCTCGTTTATGTACATATTTATGTTCATGCAAGCATTCACACATATGTACTTAGTTTGCTCTTACTACATTGCATTAAACATTTTCCGAAACATGTCGTTTTTATTGTTGCTGTATTAATGTCGATGTTTGCCTGCGTATTCGACTTCTTCGATTAACTGCAGTGATAGTAAAATGAGCAAATGTGCGACAAGCGTAAAAAAATAACTGTAAAAACTATGCTTAGCAATGACACAATCTTGCGAGAAATAGTGAACTGTTAAAGCAAGAGACAAGTTAAAATTTTATTGGAAAAAAAAATGCAATTATATGTGTATAAAAGTGCATGCCTTTTTCGTTTTGGTAAACATTTAGTGTTTTACAAGCATTGAGCATAGTTTTCATGCCTAACTCCGTCGAGCCCACATGGATAACACGCTCCCTGCGAACGCAACAATGCTGGTCAAAAGTGTTGCAATACGCAGCTTTGCTCACCTTGCCATTGTCAATTGCCTCTCTAGAGTTCATATGTATATTGCATGCTGTGTCTTGTCGATTTATATCTAAGTATTTATATGTTTTTTATAGTTGGTGTTCGAATGTGGTAATAAACGCGTACATGCTTATTTGGTTTTTTTTTAATATTTCATTTTATTTTTACTTAGCCTTGTACACTTTTAAAAAATGCGAGGTTATTTATATATGCAATATTTACATAAAAGTAATATCTGTATATTAGCGCTTGTACATATGTATATAACAATATTTTTGGCTTTTTGGCTACAAAAACTGTGTAAAATAGGCAGAAAATTCTACAAAAATATTAGCCGAAATGCACTCAAAAGATAACAAAATACGAATATGTGCTATATAATTTATATGTGCGTATTATATACCGGTATTAGTGTCATCTAACTAACTGCGGCTATATACATATGTAAGTGGGCGCCAGCATACGGCGAATTGCATAACACAAAAATTGGCAAACCTTTTGATAAAAACAATACATGGCAACAACAACAACAATGTGAATTGTCTTGCAAAATACAGTGTATTATACACTGTGAGTATTTAATGTGTACAATGTACTATAAAAGGAAACTATAAAGGAACTACAAAAGTCAACTGAGTCAAAACACATAAAAAGCAAAATAAAAACAAAACGAAGCACAAACTTTTGAACATAAACGAAAAAACCTTCCAAAGAAAAGCTTTTACATAGATGAACAGCACAACACATTTATTTGACCACCTTTGTTGCAAAAACGTTATTCCATTTTATTGTTGTTTCTTGTTTAGGGCTGTTTAGCGACCCACATGGCGAAAAGTTGACAAATCAGTGTTATGTACTACAAAGCAAAGTTGTTGGTGTTGCATGAGAACTTTGATTTGGAGAAAATTTGTGTATAGTTTTGGACATTAACACGTAAATACATATGTACAGTTTTATACAAAAAAATTGGAGTGACCACATCAAAAAAAATAATCCCTTAATTTTCAATAACAAAAATTGTTTCTTTCAAACTTTTTGCACAAGCTAATTCACTAATGATGTATTAATATTTCCGCAGTTGATATATCTCAATTAAACATAAACAAAATTTCATTTCGCAGTTTATGCTAAATAAACTGAAAAACAAGTTTCACAACAAAAATTGGAGTATTCTAGATAGTATGAGATCGTTTCAAATATTTAACTTGAAATTCTTCCAAAACATTATAGATTAATAAAATAATTAATATTTCACCGCCTTCATAGAGGCATAGAGTCTATAAGATCTTGGCAACGTTTTAATGGTATTCCTTCCCAAGCTTCTTTCACTACCTTCCATAAACCTTCCGAATTGGTTGGTTTCTGTTCAGCAGCACTTTTTTTGATATCGGTCCAAAGATTTTCTATGGGATTGAGGTTAGGAGGCTAAACAGACGAGCGCATAACGTCAACCCCGCTAATTTTAAGCCACTTCTTTGCGCACTTGCTGGTATGTGTAGGATCATTATCCTGCTGGTATACCCATACCAATGGCATAGTCGGGGATACATATGGTAACATTACATCATCTAATATTTTGACATCCATGAGCCATTTGATCCATAATGCCAAGTGCATTGGATCAACTCCACTATATGAAAAGATACTTCATACCATGATTTTGCCGCTGCCATGTTTAACGTGTCTTTTTTCATTTTTTTTTAACCGGGGATTACACATCGTATTAGGTGGACTACGAACATAGTTCCTAGAGCCTGTACTACCAAATAATTCTATTTAGGATCCGTCTGATCACAAAATGTTTCGTCATTTACCCACGGGCCAGAAGATATGCTCTTTTACAAATTGTATACGGGCTTCAACGTGCTACATTACAGAGCATCCTTCGATTTATTGGATATCCTTTTATGTTTTTCCTAGTTTTCTTAATTTTTTTGGGATTTCCCGCTTTTCCTCTACAATGCTTTCCTCTACCCACTGGAAAACAAAATCCAATGATTAAATTAACAGTAACTAAATACGAAAGCTGCTAGATTATGGAACTCCATTTACTTTTCTAACTTTGTAGATATTTTTTAGGTTAAGGATTATTTTATATAGGAAGTATCTAACACTCCTATTATTTTGTGGAAAGCAATAACAAGTGTCTCCGAGAACTAGCAAAGCTCAAGTAGAATAAAGATCATCGGAATAAAAATTTCCCCAGTATTTTCATGCCAGTATCTCGTTTTGTGTACCGTTGTTGTAAGAAGTCATTTACACGTGTTCCAAAAAAGTTGTGTAGCCAAATAAATGTTTCATATTGGCGCTCCTATTATTTTCTGGGCAACTGTATATATATATATCCATAAAGGAGGACACGAAGAGCTTAAAGAAAATGTATTTTAGAAAAACTTTCAAATAAAGGGTCTTATAAGCAACTCCAACTCATATTCGCATACGTTTACTTCTCGCTTTTCTAAATAGTATTAAAGTAAACCCCTTTCTGCTATATCCCGCCCTCTATTTCAATCGCACTCAATTCAGCTTATAGGAGACGCCCAGTTCAACTCGATTCGGCGCCTTGCTCGCTCTCAAGTGCAACTGAAAAATTGAGTAGTGTAAAATTCACAAACTCTCTCCCACATGCACACACACTCACATACTGAAGTACGAATGAACGTTGCACTCGCTGAGTGCTGCAAAAGTGTGTTGCGGTGAACTCAAGTATTGGATGTTGAAAGAAATACGATTTGCTAGGAAAAATTAACAACACAACCCTTAAACAGTAACTATAAAATTTGTATTGTTGTTGTTGTGGAAAAGTTTATTCGTTGTTGATTTGTGAGCAACAATGACAAGTAGCAAGCACATTTACACAAACAAACTGATGCGAAATTAATATTGTTTGTAGGTGCGTGTGTGTGCCACGACACAACACAACAAAACACAACAACTACTCAATAACAAAACTTATGCGTGCAAAGTGGATTTTCCGATAAACACAAGACAGCTAAGAGGGCGCCATTGGGCGTACATTCGCACCCACTTGGCTGAATGAGGCAAATCACTCAGGCACTTGACATCTGCGTATCGCTGAAGCGCTGGAAGAAATTCAGTTTTATTTAGTTGGAATTTTCCAAAATGTTTTCATGCTACAAAAACAATTTAATGGTGACTAAATAAACAAACGGGCGGTGTAATGTGTTAGTAATGAGCGAGAGCAATGCAATATCACTGCGAAATGTGCATAGGCATTTACACACATGCAAACATACACACATACGTACAGAAATAAAAATCTGTATTCAAATTATTTTCATTCAAAAATCAATCAATTCCGCCGCCCACTCCTCAAAGGAATAAACTGAAATCATTTTTTCTACTGAGTTCTTCGTCCTTACTTCCTTTGCTTTTCACTCGAAATTTTATATAATAAATATTATACATTGATACCTCTGCCGCTTGCCACTTGCCTTTGTCGCTCGCCTTGCCGCCACTACCATCGCTTTAGCCTTGCAACATCTGCACTTATTTCCGATTTCAAGTGAGCTGTCATCCGCGCGTTGACAAATTTATTAATAAGGCAATAATAAGATGTGGCAAATATGCACCAACAAAAACCAAAACAACAAATCACCAAAGCAAGTGTAGCGCGAATGCGACAGTGACGGCGGTGTCTTTGAAATTCACCCCCAACAAAAAATGGTTCAGAAGACACGAAAATGCTGCGAGTGTCAAGGGAAATTTCAATGTGTCTTATGGGTATTTCAGCATTTTAGCGGCACGTTCAACACGTATGTATATACAGTTAAGCATTTTCGTGTAAATATACAGTATGGTATATGTGTTTTTGTATGTATGTATGTATGTATGTATCTATATATGCGCACAGCTCCTTTGCGTAGCGGCAAGAGCAACAGCAGCAAGTGACAGCCACTTGACAGCCAGTGTCAAAGTAATGATTTCGCTGCGACAATTTGACACTTTTTCTCTTGCCACTGTGGCGTCTTGTTAAACATTTTGCGTATAGCATTTTATGTTATTTTGTGCTGGCAGCTCAAGAAAAATTATACGCATTTAAAGGTGCGCTAGTTGCTTCCTCGAAAGGGAAAGTCAATGCCGCATAAATGACTAATTACAGTTCGATGATTTATGCTGGGTAACGCGTTGGGGATGTGCTCTATGCGCATCTATATCTGTGTCGCTAACTAATTAGAGGCAGTCAGCCACGTCCGAGTTGCATATACATACTCACACAAGTGAGTTGTCAGTTTGTTAATCAGCACTCGGCAGATGCCAAGCGTAGCGTGTCTACAGCTGTCAACTGAATTTAACGGCTGTTATGTCATTGTTGAAGTGAGTTATTATTGGGAGTAAAATTTTTTCGCTATTAACGATTTGTATTAAATTAGTATGATTATAAGATATAGTTTCTTCTTTAGGTTAATGTAACCTAATGTAACTGTAATGTAAGGTAATGGGCACATATTTCCTTTTAATTGTAGTTTAAATGTCCTGAACTCTTATTTAGAAGTCATCAATCAACCCTAAATATAAAACGAAGAACTAAAAACTACTTTTGAGTACAAAGAATGAATTTCCAGGTATTAAAAATTGTAGATCCGGCGGTTCGACGCTTAAAAGACGTCAAAAAATTGAATTTTACATAAATATTTTAAAAAAATTAAAATTTTGTGGAAAGAAGTGTCGGTTTAGGCTCTCATGAAAACAGCTAGTACTTTAATTTTGGCGGAAATATTTAAAATAAAATAAAATTTTTATTTTAAATTTAAATTTTTATCCCAAAACTCAAAAAAAAATTAATTTTTATTTTTAAAATTTTAATAATTTTAAGAAGTAATTTTAATTTAATTTTTTATTTAATTTTATTTTTTAAATTTTAATTTTTTTAGTTTTAAGAATTTAAATTTCATTATTCAAAATTAATATTTTATTTTAAAATTTCACTACTTCACTGCTGTTATAGCAGCCTTGGGGAATAATCTCGCATATTTTATAACTAGTATAATATCTACCGATTGTTGAACACCAAAAACCCAAAAAGTTCAAAAACTGCTTTCTAAACTCATAAGTATGTTCGCGATCACGTCAAATTAGTATTGGAGCGTGAACTAATATCTTTTCCCGATATAACTACTAAACACTTTGTTGTATACATTTATAATATAATGCATATATTAATAATATATGTAAGAATATAGGTGTGTTTTTACATCTATTTCGTGCATATATTAGTAGAAAGATAATTTTTGTACGATTTGTGGCATTATTTATTATTCACAATTAAGCTTCGAACTAATCGCCATGTTGTTAATATACAATTTAAAACCGCAAATGCCACGGTTCAGCGCATTAACATGAGTGAGAAACTGATCATGTTAGCAAAAAGCGAAGACAAACACCCCCAAACCATATTGAGTGCTATCTGTTTAGTAGTAAGCATTAGTATTAGCATGTAGCTACCAGACAGACATTAGTTCATAGCGCGCTATAAACAGGTTTTTTAAATTGAATTAATTTGCGCACCTACATACAAAGAAACATATGTATGCGCATTTGAACGCCCCCTCTAGCTTTGCTACATATTCACATATACAGATTAATTGTATCGCTAATGCAACGCTTTATATGCAAATGCGCTACATATTGACTACCACATTTTTATGTCACTCTGCTGCAGCGCTAGCTACTAGCCTGCAATATTTCTGAATATAAGAAAAAAAAGTCAACAAATAAATCTTTCAATAAATTTGCTAAAAAAAAGTACACGAACTTAACAAAATAAATTTATTTTAAATATACTCAAATGAGTGTCTTATATAATTGCGTTTACATGTATTGGAGCAAGAGACATTATAACTGCAAAATTAAGCTGATCGTGTTAATATTGTCGTTTGTACAGACAAATATATATGTATATGATATATATGATTTTCTATGGGATAAATTGAATATTAAAACTTTTATATTAATGTCAACGCGTCAATTTACATATATCTGTAAAACAAGTAATTTTATAGCGCAAAAACAATAAAAACAAAACGTGTTCTCAGCAGATGTTGATTATAGTACGGCGAGGCAATTAATGCTTTATTGGGAATTACATGAACTTTGCCGGATAGAAGACTTATGCTAACTTACATTTATGAAAAATTTTGGAAATCTCTCTAAATTTAAAAATAGCCTAAAATTGTAAAAGAAAAATATCAAAGCTTCAGAACTGAATTACCACTGAGGTTTAAAATTTTAAAAATTATGTAAATTAAAAAAAACATGTTAAAAACAAGTAGGAAAGTGCCAAGTTCGGGTGTAACCGAACATTTTATACTCTCGCAATGTGCAAGTATCAGAGGCGGGGAAATGTTTTCAGGTGCTGGCATAACCTTAAATTAGAAAATATTGCGGAAGAATTCAACATTCATTATTCGAAGAAATTGTCAATGGATTGCAATCACATTTGGTATCTTATTAACTTATATTACAGGCTATGGACTCATGTACTTTCGTTGCTATATTTTCCTTCGTGTCAGAGATATTTATATTAAAATCTATCAAATTAACTCGAAAGTGATATATGCGATATAAACTCAATCAAAGTGGCTTAATTGAGAATATTAGATATATGAGGAAAAAGTCAACCAGAGAAAACGAAATCATTATATTAGGAATATGAGGCTTAGAGTCTAGACCGATTTCATTCATATTTAGCGCGAAATCACATTGTGTGTAAGAGAACATATCCACTCAATATCACTAAAATACACTATATGTAGTATATGGGAGCTGGGATAATTCGTTAGCCGATTTCACACATTTTCGGCAGTAAACTATGGTATATCAGATATTACACATTCACTTAATTTTACTAAGATATCTTACATATTGACCGAAATATGTGGTATAAAGTCTACACATCGGTTGAAAATCCTTATATTAGGTACATGGGGCTAGAGGCTAGGGTAAAATAGCTATCCATTTTAAGCACACTGTTATCAGAGAGAGACGCTCTCTTAATTTCAAAGAGATGACTCTATATTGACCGTTGTATATGGTATAAAGTCTACAGCCAGGTTGAAAATCCGTATATTAATTATATGGGAGTTGGGCAAGTATTTACCCGATTTTTCCCATTTTTGATACCAGATCACACTATTATCATGGAAATATTATCCTCTAATTTAATTACAATATCTTACAGATTTCCCGATATTTTCGGTATAAAGTCAGGTAGAGGCACTGACGTCCTAATATTGGGTATCTGGTGGCTTGAAAAGTTATAATCCGATTTCGTCTACATTTTTACGCATGAGATGGCATATCTTGAAACCACTGCTTGTGTACAGTCTGATGTTCATATCTTAATTGCTTCTCGATTTATCCACTTTAAAGTGAAAGTATCAGATGAAACTTAAAATTGTGTTATATGAGAAGTAGGTGTGGTTTTTATCCGATTTCGTCCATTTACACAACGTGACATAAGAATGAAAATATAATGTCATATACCAAATTTGGTTGAAATCGGTTGAGGCGATCTTGAGATATGGTATTTCACCTAAAAGTGGGCGGTGCTACGCCCATCACCAAACCTTTACACAGATTCCTATACATCCTTTCCGTATCACATTTTCTGCATGATTTGATGTGTCTGCCGTGTTCCTTCAGCGAGTTATCGCACTTTTAGTAGCTTTCAACATAACTTTTGTATGGGAGAAGGGCGTGGTTATTGTTCGATTTCACCAAGTTTCTCATTATATGAGCAGATGCTAGAAAAACTTAGTTGGAGCAAGTTTGATTGATATAGCTTTAACGGTTTCCGAGATATATATATTAAACCTAAAGGGGGCGGGCCCGTGCCCACTTTTTAAAAAACTCTAAAAAATGTTCCCACGGATGCCTTGCCCAAGTAGGATTCTCTATATCAAATTACACGTTTGTATCTTAGTTAGCTGGTTAGTTATAGCACCTGATCGGTTTTCGATTAATGCCATTTTGTGGGCGTGGCAGATGTCCAATTGTTTCCATCCACAACACCAACCGCCTCACGGTAGCCAAGAACACGTCTACCAAGTTTTATCAAAATATCTTAATTTTTACTCAAGTTATCGCTTGCGACGGACGGGTTAACGGGCGGACGAGCGGACGAGCGGACGGACGGACGGACAGACGGACAGACAGTCACTCGGATTCAACTCGTCTTTTCATCCTGATCATTTATATATATATATATATAGATATGTCTATATCTAACTCGTTTAGTTCTAGGTGTTACAAACAACCGTTAGGTGAACAAAACTAATATACTCTGTAGCAACATGTTGCGAGAGTATAAAAAAGAAAATTATTGTATATAGTATATGGGCGCTGGGTTAAGTCAGTATAATGAGTCTAGAAAATTAAGGTTGGAGTTCGACCATAAGATTAGATTAGCGGAGAGATACCACCAAAGAATAAGATGAAATTTAAAATTGTGTAATATGAGAAGTAGGCGTGGTTGTTGTCCGATTTCGCCCATATTCGCACTGTAACATACGGATTGAATTTTGATTGAAATTGTTATAGTAGTTCCTGAGATATGGAATTCCATCAAAGACCCATCGCAATGCCACGCCCACTGTCCCATTGTCCATTTACACCGACTCCTATGGAGTATCTCTGCAACATTTTTACTTTAAAATTTAATGCTTCTGACATGTTCCCTAAGTGAGTTATCACACTTTTCATAGTTTTCAGCATAACCGTTATGTGGTCGTGATTATCATTTGATTTCACCATTTTTCACGCTATATGAGGAGGTGCTAGAAGTGTTTATTCTCGGCAAGTTTAGTTGATATAGCTTTAGTGGTTTGTGAGATATGTACTTTAAACCTATTAAGGGACGGACCAAACCCACTTTTTAAATATGTTAAAATCACAGATGTCACTCTTAACTACGATTCCCTATACCGAATTACAGATTTGTATCTAAATTGGGAGCTTAGTTATAATTTAACGGCATTTTGTGGGCGTGACAGTAATCGTATTACGCCCATCTGTAATACCAATTTGCTTATGGTGCCAGGGAACGCATGTAGTAAGTTTCTTCAAGATATCTTAGATATATAATTTTTACTCAAGTTATCCTTTGCACGGACGGACAGAAGCACTAAACAGAAGGACAGGCAGACGGGCAGGCAGACGGGCAGGCATTCGCCCGGTTTTCAACTTGTCTCGTCATCCCGGAACATTTATATATATATGTATACAACACTATATCTATCTTAATTATTTTTATGTGTTACTAACAGCCGTTATTTCGTAGCCGCTACTTTCATTTATTAACAGATTTTATTAAAATCTGTACCATTAGGAGCTAAGACACAACATATAACGCTTTGTAATAATACGCTTTAGGAGGCTTTTGCAGCTTTGACATGTTTTTACCGCTTTCTTTTGTTTCGATTTTTACTCAGTAGTGCGTAGGTGGAACTCATTTGCATTTTAAATTCAAAACACAATTCAAATAGGAAATAACTTTAAAAAAAACAAAGCAAAAAAAGCTATAAATGAGAGGGAATAACAATATCGATCGCTAACAGACGATTACAGTGATCGTGCTACCACCAGCCATTGAGTGGCAGCTGAATGCTTACAACAACATTTACCTGGCGGCAGCAGCAGCTGTTACAGTTATTTTAAAATTGGGCCTTCGGAAAAGCATTTAACTCGCTATTTATTGGCTTAAAATTAAACGTTACAACTGCTATAAACAGCGTGTCACAAATACATACAACAACAACAACAACAACAACAACAACAACAACGGCAACGGCAACTATCACCCGCATGTGAAACAAAAGAACTTTTTTTTTTTAACTCAGCGCACAAAATGAAAATGCACATAAACATTAAAATTAATGTCACTTTTGTGCGTGTTTTGGCGTTTTCGTTTGGATTTAAGGCAAGTGGCTGGCCAAGCGGCAGTTTCAACGGCTTTGCCGATCAGTCGATTGGTTAGCTTGCTGTGGCTTCTGCATTGCCTGCCGCTGTTGTTGCATGAATTTTTCGCCGCTTCGGCAGTTTTTCACTTTAGCTTTGCTTTTTTGATTTAATATATATATATATATATATATAAATTTTTTTTTTGTGTGTTCCTGCCTTATTATCAACTCACTTATTGCGCGAAAGCTGCTGACGAATTTATGGATCAATTTAAGTTGAAAAGAAATTAGAGATCGTCAAGAATTCAAGCGTAGTGAAACAAATTTATTTATTGTTGTATTGAGACTGTCGTTGTTACTGTTTGCTGTGGCCGGTGCCTTAGCTGTTGTTTTTTCTTTGGCTTGCTTCTTGGTTGGTGTTGTCTTCGTCGCTGTAGTTATTTTCGAAGATCGAGAATAAAGTTATTATTGTTGTTGTTACAATATCTTGTAGCCGTTGCAGCTATGCGCCTCTTATTTTCTATATGTCAGCATGTAAGTATATATGTTTTGTTTGTATTGTATACATGTATGTATGCATGTAGATTTAACATTTTATTATTGTCATATCTTCGCTTTTATTTAACGATATCGTGTTAGCAATACACACAAAAGCAAACTTGTTATTTATGTCGTTAACGAGCAAGTCGTAAAATGTTTTGAAATCAATGTCTGCGCCTTTTCTTTCGCCTTCAACGCGCTAATATAATATTATATGAAACAAAACTCCTTTTCAACCGCACCAAAAGCCACTAAATAAATACCGCAATGTTTTAATTTTCATTATGTCGATTTTTTATTATATTGAAATCAAATGCGTGTTATGCAAAGAACATTTCCATTTTTTCTAAAGTCGATCAAAACCGGCGATCGGCGCTCTGCTTGTGTAAATATATGTACATATATATATTTAAATATACAAATATGTGGTTGGCTTTTTATTTGTTGTGTTTTATTTCGGATTGATGGATTTGTTTGGTATTTTTATTGATTTCTTCTAAAAACCTGAATATGCATTTATACTAATGAATATGTATACATAGACATATGTACATATGTGATATCTTTTGGGTCAACAAATTTATTACGTGGCTTTTTATAAGCCATATTCAATTTTATGATTTTTGATACAAACGAGATTGCGTGATAATGCCACGATGAATTAAGTGACCATATTTACTTTAAACAACTTGTGATTTCAAATTGATTTAAAATTTTCGAAGTTTCGAATTCGAGTTTTTCGAAATTTGAGTTTTTCGAAAATTTTCGAAAACTTTAAATGAAATGTGTGAGAGTTAAAGTAAAAATATTTCTAAATATTTTTCGTAATTACAATTTTAAAACAATGTGTTGATGCCTAACTGCCTTCAAAAATATTTTCATACAAGTATTATATGACCACACGACAATTTATCTTCTGCATATGTACAATATGGAAAATATATTAAATATACTTTATTTCCAAAATAAATAACAAATTTTAATAAAATAAATAACAAGATTTTCCAAAAAAAAAATAATTAAAAATTTTCAACTGAAACTAACCACACGAGTTCAGTTAACCCGAATTGTCGACCAACAGAAATTATATTTGACCTACACAAGCAACCGAGTTATGTACTTGTGGCCACATGACATTCATGAGTTCCAAATAAATTGTATAAAATGGAATGTCAAACAAAATTACATGTAAACAATTAAATTTATTTTGTTCACAGCGCGGCAGGAAGTCAGTGTACGCAGTTAAATGCTATTTTAACATTGCATAAAAGATGCCACAAATGTCAGCGCAGCGGTTATGCCACATGCCAGCGCTGTCGGGCAGTGGCCACAGCGACTAGCAAAGGTTGCTACCAAATACAGCAACAAAAATACAAATTGAATGTGGATTGTTTTTTTCTGCTACGCTTTTAAGTAACACAGGCACAAACGTCTCCGTGTTGGCGTTGGTGTTGCATGCCACAAAAGGTCGCTGCACAAAGGCGATACAAAGTGCCAGAAAGCAAAAAAATATTTTACTTCGAGCCTTCACTATTACCATGCTGCAACGAAATACAAGTCTGCAAAGCGCATGAAATATTACTAAGCGCAGATAGAGAGGTCAAGGAGCGTTGCTTTGCTAGCGCTGTAGCAACTAAGCAGCTAAGGAGCTGTGCGACCACCCTCGGCGTTGCAACGAAGACATATTGCAGTAAATCGCAAGACACATTGTTGTGGCTAAAGCTATTGTAGTTAGTAGCAGCATTGTTGTTGTTAGACCAGGCGAAGCAAATTTGTCGCAGACGGGTACTATTAAAATATGACATCAAAATTTGCGCTGTATTAACAATGAGTATTCTTTTTTTTTATAAGCATGCCTTAATATTTATGGTTGCGCTTAATATATGTATAGGGTTAAGATTTTATTAAAGACCACTACTTACCGGATTCGCATAGAATGGCGGCTGCTCAGTCGCTATGCCCGTTAGATACGCAGACATGCCCTCCGGGTAGACGCCTATCGGCACACCACCCGGCCCCGTGACAAGTCCGCCGGCGGCCGCCAAACGCTGATAGCTGAGCATATCATATTGACATGAGCACAGTGTTTGACCGCTAACGGGATCCGTGTAGATGGTGCGTCCAGTATCACAGCAACGATTTGAGCCCGGCGTACCCGGCGGTGGTGGTACACCTCCGACACCAGGCGCACCCGGCGGACCACCCACCAAACCTGGCGGCAGACCAGGCGGCCCACTACCCGGTGGACCTATAACCGAAACCGTTACACCACTACCTGGCCCACTCGCGCTAAGACTGGCGCCACCGGGTATACTACTACTACCGTACGGTGTGGCAGCTGTTGAACATGGCGATATGGAGCGTGCGCCCGGCGGTACAGTCGATGTTACGGCCATCGGATTATTGTTGGCGCTGTTGTTATGATGATGATGATGATGAGCGGCGGCAGCAGCAGCAGCTGCAGCAGCGGCGGCGGCGGCGGATGTGATTGTTAGCGGCGTTGCTACTGTGGACGTATTGCCCTTTGTGAAAGGCACGACGTTGCTGTTAATGTGACTGTTGTTGTTGTTGTTGTTGTTGTTGTTGTTATTATTATTTATACTGGTACTTGGTGGTGTTGGTGGCACAGCGCCAGCTGCGGCTGCTGCAGCGGCGGCGGCGGCGGCAGCAGCAGCGGCAACAGCGGACGCAACCGAAGCGGTGAGTGTGGGTTGCGGCGCGTTGGCAGCAGCAGCAGCAATGGTGTGCGTTGCGTTGGTGCTAAGATTGGTGGGGTGCTGTTGAATCGGCGCGACGGGTAGTGCGGTGGCGGCTGTGGGCGATGCAGTCGGTCGAGTTGAAACGGCGTTCTGTAAAAAAAAAACAAAGTAACAGTGGTGTAAAGAAATGTTTAAATGACACTAACAATATGGTGAGGGGAGGTGGCGGGTTTAAAAGGCATGGCATTAGTAGCACGGTAGGGCTTTCTTTATCTGTGCCACCACCAGCAGCGGCACATACACAAATAGCAATACATTTTTATAAAAATAAATAGAAATTTTAATTAAAAATGCGTGTACCGTTATCAGCTGTATGCATTGTAAGGGACGCACGCGCTGATAAGCAACTTCAATTGCCGGGACGCAATTTACGTTACGTCAATAACGTTTTTTCATTATTCTTTATAACTACCCAGCACTGCAGTTATTTGTTAAGTTGTCTCATTTGGTATCAACAAATCAATACTTAGTCAACAAATAGGCGATTCCATTTGCAATGTGAGTATGTATGTGTGAGCGCTTAAGAACTGGAGCTTCAAAGGCGTAGCCGCTTGCCGACAAATCATGTAATAGATTGACAGTATTGATTTAAATTACACGTTCCAAAAGACTCAACAACAACATTATTGTAGTGTATTATAAACACCAGAATGCAACGGTGCAAATCTAAGTGCGGTAAACTGCCATGAACCGGCTTTTACTGTACGCGAGCTGCAATTACTAGTACGAAGCGCGGCACTTCAGTAAGTGCTTCAGTAGGCGCTGCGCTGATGTGTGCAAAGAAGCGCCTCTCAAATGCTATCGTAACACTGGACACGTGGTTATCTACGAAAAATCACAATGTTGAGGCATCAACAATTGCCTTGGTATTGATTTGGCAATTAAAAGGTGCGTTGAGCGCCAAACAAATTTTCGCAATGAAAACGATTATACATGATTACACTTGTAATGGGTCAAATGCAATTTCTAACGATTAGTCACTTCGTTAGCACCGTTAAATGTACTCAAGAGATTAGAGAGCAGTAAGAAAAGCTATGAATTATAATAGATCGACAGGAAAAACAGCCTTTGTGGTATAAGAGGTTAAGCAAATTTGGTGTATTCAAAAAATTAAGAAAACTTTTTGTGCTTAAAGTACACTTTAGGTGCCTAAAAACATCACACATTTGTTAGCATAGCGCATAAAACTTTAAATGAATGAAACTCGGAAACTATAGCAAGTCTGTACCACTTGTAAATTTTGCTGTATTATTATTGATATTACAACTTTATTTGTAAAACGTTTGCTGCCAACTTTTTATGTACAAAATTAAACCTTTTTTTCATTAGCCCGACATTTTGCGAAGGATTGATGTAAAAGTAAAGACCTGTGTACTTTACTATCAAGTTTTATGTGGATTAAGACACCATTTTTATTTTTTTTTCAGATAGCACGACTTCCTAAGGAGATCGTCGCACGTCAAGTGCTTTTAGGAAATTGTAATTCTGAAGTTTGCATTCCGCATTAATTGCCATTTCTTATCATATGAAGGTGCTGTTGTACGTAATATTATTACAATATGTTATTAATATATGTACAAAATATATAACAATTATTGTTGTAATATATCATATATTATATATATTTAATAAAAATATTACATTCGTTGCCCTTTTCCTTACGCTTAAAATAAATAGTCGAAGTTAAACCCTTTTTAGGGCTTGGACTGGCCTAACCCCTTAAGTGAAACCCTTGGTGAAGACGAGCGACGATTTTTTAGTTAATACTTAGCTAAGGTGATTTTTAAGCAAAACTCGACTAAAATTTTTCGAGCCTCCAACACAGGGTGTACCAGAAAAAAAGAATTTCAGGCTACATTAGCATTAGCTACAACAACATAGAGATAAGCAGATGTGAAACTAAAAAAAAAAATAAAGTTTAGCATTGCAAAATAACAGTAAATCGACTAGTGTACTGAAAATTGCGACAATAATACCAACAACAAACTGCCCACAAACTAACTAGTGTCTGCTGCATATACACGCATTATTTGAAGCGCGTGTGGCACTAACGCGATATCCGTGTTCATTTGCAACCGACTTTGTAGAATTGTTCATAAACTCTGTAAAAGTATGAAACTTCTTCATATACTACATATAATATAATATATGCGCATTTTATTGTGCTTGACTTGTTGGCGACGTTTGTTGACGTTAAAGTTGAAATTGTTATATTAGAATTGTTTCAAGTGACAACTGAAAGTGTTTGATTTGTTATTATTTGTAATACTACAGCTCATGTTTTCAACGATATTTATTTATTTATTTGCTGTATGTGTGGTATTTATTTAATAAATAACAACAACTACACATGCATGTATATGTGAAAGTATATATGTTTCATATATGTACATATGGTATATTCCTGTGTATGTTTGAAAATATTGTATGACGAACAAGCGCGTTTATGCGACATTCTCTAAGCAACAACGAAGCATTTATTGACACAACAAATCGAAAACATATCCAACATATAATACATATAAAAAAAAAGGAAATAACATTGAAAGAAAAATATTAAAACTAAATACAAACAACTTCACCAATCATGGCCGGCAATCAGTTTGATTGAATACGCTTTGAATCTGCCGCTCCTGTTTATTTGCTTGAAGCGTTGCCCCTGCGTTATCGATAAGCAAAGCAACTTTGTCGTCGTCGTCGTTGTCGTTGTCGCAGTCATTGTCGATATCGCCATAATCTCTGCGCACAGCTCAACCGGCTAATAGTTCGCCGAGATTGCTTTAGTTACATACTTGTATGTAGTTTTTGTATCAATATTTGTTGTTGTTTGCTCAACATATTAACGTCGCCCATTTTAAATTCCGCCCGTATATGCATATGTTTGCTTGTAAATATTTGCTGCAGCAATTGTTTAGAATTATTATTTTTTAATCGCATGTGAGCACTTGAGCACGTCACTTCTTTAGTGGCCCTGCCTTTCACCACAAAAAAAAACCTTAAGTAGTTCACTCGTAGGCACATGATAAGCATTAGGTCATATACATACATACTTATTATTACCATTTATCTAATATTAAGAGTTATATATTGATAGCGATTTGTTTGGATTATTATTTGTATGCCAATGGCCATGTTTCATATGCCTTCTAATGAGTTGGCTGATGTAAGGGTTAGATTTTTTGTGCCAATGTGCATAAATACCATTATTGGAATTGATTTTACTATTTAATATATTTTATTAAAATCATACATTATTTTAGTAATTAATTTAACATATTTTTTAAATTTTTTTAAATATTAATAATTTTTAGTTTTTATTTTCGTAAAGAAAATTTTATTTAATTTTATTAAATTTTTAAATTTCAATTTACCAAATTTATTACTTTTGTAATATTAATTCTTATTTTTAATTATTAATATAATTTTATTATATTATATAGGTATGATATATATATATATATATATATATATATATTACGGATATGTATATATACATTATTGCTATAATAATATATACTCAATATATAACAAAAATATTTGGTTATATAACTAAACAAAAGTTAATTACTTATTTAAATTAACAAATCAACCAAAAAATAATAATACTTCAAGCCGAATAACTAAGTATTGAGCCATTTATATCTAGATTATTCATTAGAACGATTTTAAAATCCTTACTCATCTTTATAATTAAAACAAAGCATTATTAAATATTTTTGTTATTTATTAAATCTTTTTATTGAAATTCATTATTCATTTCACTCTCATAATTTCAATAGAAATTTCATTACCAAAGAATGTTAATTTTTATTTGAAATATTTATAAATAATTTCATTATGTTTATTATTATCTTCAATAATATATCTTTATCTAATCCAATAATATAATCCGTTTCATATAAACTTTTTTAGATGTTTTTTAAATCCATTTATTTTTATTTTTTATTTTTTTTTAAATTTTTTAATTTAAATAAAAGTTTTTGTGCTTCAAATCAACTCTCACATTGGTATTTTACCGTTAACTTTATTACATAAATTTTATTAATTTTTACCAAAATCTGCTTACTACTCATTAAGAAAACATAAAATGTGTTTTTGATGATTAAAAAAAAATACGTTAAGTAAAATAAAAAAAAAAAATTTTATTTTAAATGTATATAAATACAACTCAGCGAGATACATATTATACGCTCAAGCAAGTGCAACGTTGTGCCAATACACAATGCAGAAAACAGAAGATTTTTGTAGATAATAAACCGACGAGATGTGCTTGCAAATCTTGCAAATCTTGCAACTCTTGCAAGCAAACCAAATGTTTCATAACTTTCGGTTTAATCATATCATTTTTATAGCCATTATTAAGTATATGAATTTTTTATAAATACACACTGTTTGCCACAAAACCAAAGAATTCATTTTGAAGCAAACCAAAATAGCATTTCAAATGAAACAGCAAATTCACAGACTACAACAATTTAAGATAAAGCAAATTCTTGGCTGCTGCATGCACACACACATACACTCGTGCTTATATAAGTTGGCAAAGAATGTCGCTGCATGTAAGTACACATCAGCGAGCGTTGCTTGTACACTTAGGTAAACACATGTACTTGGAACATCGCTGAAAAATGCAACAAATTTTAATCAACTCACCGAAGGCGAGAAGAAAAAAACATTGGCAAGAACATCTATTGAACAGCAGTGAAAAATGGGGACGGTCACAGCGCGCCAATAGACAGACTGATAAGCGCTTTGCTGCGGCCGTGCGTCTGTGCGGCTGTGTGGGTGTCAAGCGGCTGCAAATCATGTCAAGCTGCCAACACTTGTACTTGAACGCCTGAATGCTGTTATTCCCCCCATACCCCTCTCCCAAACGACACTGGCATTTATGTATTTGCTGTATTTTAATGCAGACGCTTGTAGGTATATAAAATAATTTCGTGCACAAACACATATATTAACAAATGTATATATATATGTGTATGCATATACATATATATATATGCATATGCTGATAGCAGACGAGATATCGCGCGGCACAAGCTGACAAAACAGTAGCGCATGTTTTTCGCCATGTCAATGGCGGATATGTTTGCTGCACACTGATTGTGGCAACAATGCCAGCAGCTGTTGTACAACATGAAAGTTGTAATTAAAAATCAATTCGAATTGCCATGCCAAAAGGAGCAAATTAAAAAGCACAATGCAAAAGATATTGAAAAAAAAAAACGCCAGTAAATGAAAATTGCGCAATTAAACGTTTTACGTTGCAAATGTAGCAAAACAAAAACAAAGCGCCGAAGTTCCTTTATAATTTCACATAGAAGCACTCACGTTGAAAGCAAACACTTCGGGCCGCAAAGTTGGCTCGAATTTAATTGAAAATGTGGCATTGCCGTTGACATGTACATATGTATGCATGTAAATGGCGGCATACATACGCGTAACTTGTAGCAATGTAAGGAGACACGAGCTGACTCGCACATACATACCTGCATTTATGTAATTTTATTTGTGTAGCGCATTTTGCCTCACTGTGGCGGCGATGA
This sequence comes from Bactrocera minax, assembly GCA_021498325.1. Classification (NCBI taxonomy): domain Eukaryota; kingdom Metazoa; phylum Arthropoda; class Insecta; order Diptera; family Tephritidae; genus Bactrocera; species Bactrocera minax. Next base: position 9,492,921 of record JAKEEE010000001.1, read on the forward strand.
TTTATTGCTGTTCGTCTGTTTATATTGCAGTGCATTATATGCATACACGCGTGTATATATTGCGGCTAACGGAAACAAAGTGACCACATTTTGCATAATTTTAATGGCAGTTAATTTGAATTTATTTTACAATGCTGTAAGTGTTATTAATTTTATGTAGGTATGAACTGTAGACTGCATTCACTGGTCTCAACAGTTGTAAGTGTATAGTAAAAGATAAATTTTTTAACAAAAATATTGTATATAAAATACACAAAAACATAAATATTTTTATATATTAAAAAAAAAAAAATTTTTTTTCAAACTAAATCCAAGCATAAGTGCATTCTAAAAAATTTAATTTTATTGTTTTTGTACAATGTTTTTGTAACAATGAAATTATAAAAGCGAAATAAATAAACTAAAAATTTTTAAATTAAAGATATTATAAAAAATTTAATTCTGTATATTTATACATACAAAAATTGTTGCATGTTTTTCTAAATTAAGCGTAATGGTGAAAATGATAGTAAATATGAAATTAGGTAAATATTTTTGGCATTATAAATTTAAAACAATATATATATTTACAAAACACTTTAATTTTTATAAAACATTTTTATTTTTATAAAACACTTTTTTACAAAGTGTTAGAAAAACTTTAGGAGTGTTTGAATTTTTTTCAAAACTAATGTTAGAGTAATATAACAAAAACAATTTCAGTTCAGTTCAGTTCAATGCAATATATATTGAATATAAATATAATGAATGAAATAAAAGAGTAAATATAAAAAAATTAAAATAAATAAAAAGCTTTGGTATTAAAATTTTTTCATAAAGATTTTTCTTTTGATATATTTTGTTTCAAAAAATAATATACCGCTTTTTTTCAATTAGAAACGCAATTTTCACTTTCTACATATGTACAGAAAATAATACTTAAATTTACACGCAGTTTGTGTAAAATAAATGAACTATTTACTCTGACAACTCTTTTCCCTAGAACTTATTTCTCGCACTAACTTCAATATTAAAACTTTTTTAAATACAAATTTCTTTAATTACAGAATTTCTGCAGCAGGAAATCAAATAAATGCTATATTAAATTTGCCAAAATTAAATATTTTATTAGCGAAAATCATAAAAAGATAACTACAATTGTAATCTCTCTGAATTGAGGAAGAATTAGCGAATTAATCTGCACGCGTATATTTTTGGCAAACAATGGCGATAACCAATGACATCACAGATTTGTATATACGAGCACACAAACATATGTACGTAATAGCTGTCACGTAGTGATAAGAAATATGATTCACGAGCATATTTTTAAAATTTTGCATTCATTCATTGATTTGACTTCGAAAATAAAATTAGGCGCCCCAAATATATTAAAAAAATTATAGGTAATAAAAACATAATATATACTTATCATTTATATATTTAAACAATCGCTTTGGATCAATTGAATAACCGCATTGAATTTAGCTGAAGATTGCGACAACACGATAATGTTTAAATAATATTCTTTCTTTTGATGGCAAGCTGTTAATAAGCAATTCAGCATTAATTTTTCAGAAACACGTTTACGCCATGGAAAAAAAAATCACTTGATAAACTCAAAAATTTCCAAATATATCCGCATAGTTTCATATAATCGCCGCGTACTTGTTTTTTAACTCCAATTTTCATCAGTCTACTTTGGCTACTAAATTATCTCATCATAATAAAATCCATGCGCTGAATTGGTCGAAGTTCACTCAATCGCTAACTAGCCGAAATAACATGATTTTTATCACACATAAATGGAAGTTAAACTAATAAAAAATCAATAGAGCAATTAAAACCACTACTGGGGTGTTGATACTTGCATTTTCCAATTTTGCAGCCGGTTTCGGTTAGTGAAAAAATCGTCGTAAATTATTTGTGAACTATAAAATTAAGTTTATATACCTCGAGTAGTTTATATGCTGCATCGTAGTTTGAAAAATGCAGCCAGTTTCATGACTAGTTTTGAATATTTTTTTTCTGTTTGATCCTTTATTTAAAAAAAAAAATTTTTTAAATGATTATTTCTAATATCGCATAGTTTTAGGCAAATTATTTAAAATTTGGTTGCATATTCATAATATTAAATGCTCAAAGAATATGCAGAATAACAGGAATCAGAAAAACAGGAAAAAATCACAGAAAGCATTAAAAGAAATTAAAAAATCAATAAAACTCTGACTTTGTTTAAATAACTCATCGACCCAACACTAATAGTAACAGTAAAATGAACACGATATCAGCATTTTTTTTTTATATACAAACTTCGGAAATTAAATAATTTAATTCGGAGAGTTAAGGTGTTCTATTAATGGGGCAATTGCACATTTTAGATAATCGGTTAGAACTAATTCAATTAATTTCGATTTAATAAATGGACTGTCTATTAGTTGTAACCATAAAAACAAAGTAAGTTATACATAAATGGCGAAACTCTTTCAAAACAACTCATTTGCAGGTTTATTATAATAAAGCAACGCTAATTAAAAGGGTTAGATCAAAAGAATAGAAAAGTGGTATTAAATATTTTAATTTTAAGCGAAAATGTGTCAGGAATTCTAACTCTTAGACTAAAATGCGGCCGATTCCACCCGAAAAGTAAACAGTAGATATAAAATCTTAAGATCACTATGGTTTCGCTAAACCTTCGGCTCCTTTCCTTTCCTTTCTTTCAATTTCCTCATATACGCACTTGCTGACATAAGAGATATAAATTTTGAGTTTCGGAAACAAAATTTTTGAAATTCTTTATTACGGTTATTATTATTTGAGTCATATAAAAATAAATAATATATTTTGCATATTTTGAAAATATGTACCGCAAAAACGTTATTTGAGCAATATTGAGAGAAAAGCCTTTCTTCCGGCCAAACATGGTCTCACATCTAAATTTTCTCAATGAGTCAATTTGAAATTGTTTGCCTATAGTTCTTCAACACTGATGTTGTTGTACACAATTAAACGTACATATGTGGAGTACCAGATTTGAAAATTTAATTTCAATTCTCATTTTAACTTTTATACTACATGTAATGACTCGTACAGTTATTTTAGAAAGTATAAAAATTTATTTCAAGAGAAATATATATAATTGTCGGCCGTGTTGTTTTATTTAAAGGTGCACACTATCGCTGCATAGAAGCTGAGTTTCTTCAGCTTCAAATTTCAATCTCTAAAGTCTGTTTTATCTTGGAGAGCATTTCTAAAATAATAAAATTTCCCATAGAAACCCAACAGCCTTTCGAAGACTCGAAGACCTTTCGAAAAGAGACTTTCAAGTCCCTTTTATTTCTTGGGTTATGCCAAGTGTATGCCACATATGAGAGAAGAAGCCCTGCAGAGCAAACAACAAATAACAAAGAGCTGACGTGTCAAATGCATTAAACAACATTTTTTTCTTTTGAAACAAAGTGAAAGTAACCAAATAAATGTTTTTATGCATATCAACCAACTTGATAATAAAATACTTCATATATTATTCGTTAGAAAAAAAAGAAAATTTTTCACATTTCACCGGTACCGGACGGTAAACACTTGAGAAGAAACTCTACACAGTTGCTACACGTTATAAACATTGCATATTGGTGTCTTAATAATTTATTGAAGCCTTTAAAAGACAAACGTAACACATGCGTCATACACATGCATATAGCCTTATATACAATATAGTTGGCATATCCAAAAAAAAATATTATTTTTTTTTAGATGTATATTATTTACGGTTGCTCACCACAAATTTCAGAAAATCAAGAAATATTTACGAAATAGTTATCATTATTGAGGCAAAATTCTAATACATTAAAGTTTTTCACTCTATATATACATATATAGAGTGTTTCATATATTAATTATATATAATGACATTAAATGCAAATATATATAAAGAAACATTGAAATAATTATTCTTGTTAGAATTAAAGAAAAGTATTTAAATTTATACGCACCATTACTAAACACACACCACTGTCATTACTGTGCACTGTCATTTAATGTTATGATTTGGCGAAAACAATAAAAATTAATAATATTTGTATTAACTATGCAGGCTCAGACGCCAAACCGCAGCAATTATTTAATGAAATTTTTTGCCTGCACTAGTTTCACACGCGCATTTTTTCTTTTTTTTTTTTTTGTTTCTTATTGGAGCTGCTATTAATGACACAGCATACACGATTTCCACAACAAAGCGGGTAATCACCGACTCTGCTTCACACTAATTTTTCGAGAGTAATTATTTTACTTGCGGTTTATTGTGTGTTTTTTTATATTATTATTTTATTTTCCTTTATTTTATACACTTTCCGATTAAACCGAATAATACATATACACATATGTATATAAATCCATTCAAATAGTTAAAGCTAACGCTGCTAATTTTTTGCACACCTTTGAAATTTCTTCCACGCACTTTTGCCGACGCAATTTTCAAGTTTTCTTGCACGCGCACGATTTGTTGTTTCTGCTTCGGTACAAAGTCGAGTTTATAATTTTCGCGAAAATTTTCGTTGTTACGTTCAAAAATCGCATGTAATAATAATGCCGGAAAAAAAATTTGCTTTCAAAATTCTATGAATTAACACATTTGGGCAGCACAAATTAATTGAACATTTCGTCGAGCTGCCGTTGCGAGCGCGATTTGGCTAAACACAAGCTAGTAGTTAGTGTATGGTGAGATGCACTGACAACACTGATTGACGGCGGCGGGCCAGTGGGCGAGCACACTAACTACCCGTATAGTCTCAATTGTAGCAAACGGCAGACACTGACTAACCGACTGACATTTCGTTGTTCGACGGCGTACGACGGCGGAGCGAGCGTGCGAGCATATGCGAGCGACACACCACGACGATGCAAACAATCTGCGTAACAGTCAAAAGTAGACTAACATGAATTTCCAACATGAGCAACTACAAAGTTGTACAACAAATGGGAATTACAACACGACGACATGATGATGATGACGACGACAACAACAGCAATGCCAGGCAATGTACAACGACAAAGAACTGCGACATCGACATAAACATCAACAACGACACGATGTACAGCCACAATAACAAATGAACGAAAACAACACACACACACACACACATACACATGCAACAACAACAATTGGTTGTACAAGCAAAGCAACGATAATGGTGATAGCATGGCAGGCTGGCTGTCCGCAGCGCAGTAGCTCGCTCTGTTGTTGGTGGTAGTTGTGGTGGTGGTGGTGGTTGTGGTGGTTCTTGTTGTGATAGTGGTGGTGGTGGGTTCAGCGCAACTACACCAACACTCGTAACAATAATGAGTGCCAAACAACAACAACAACCACGAACAAACCATGAGAGTACATCAAGAAAACATCAGGCAATCGCAGCAATAAGACACACAAATACATGTTTACACATCGCTAAACACACGCACACGCACACGCACACTCATACACATAACAGTGTACGATGCATTGCAAAGGGAGTAACGAAAGGTTAGCGGTAGGTAACAAATGAATTAACACACAAATATACCATTACATAAAGAGCGTAATTTGATTGAGCGCATGCTATATACAAAGAGCGAGAGAGAGTGTGCATCTTTAGACTGAGCGCACCAAGAGCGCGCGACAGACGATTCAATATGAAGTGCATAAAAATTTCAAAATTACATTTGAGCGAGTCGTGCCGCTGAAGAGCTAGTAGCAGACTTGTTTCGACGTGCACACGTTTGCATCTGTTTGCGTGTGTGTGTTTGTAAAGGCGCTGCGCGGTGTTTTAAGAGAGTCATAAGAAAAGTTAAATACAGCACATGTAATGAAGAGTAACAACAATCAAAAGCAAATTGAAGAACAAGAAGTGCATAAAATACAACAACAAAACGCAATAACAAATGATGATAATGCTAAATGAGTATGTGCATACATTGCAGAGTGGAGTTGGACAAGAAGTTTTATTGTAACACACAATAACAGCGATTGCAGCAAAAAAAATTTGTGCTGCAGCAAGAAGTATTGACCAGCAAATGTGGCATATACAATTGGTTTGTTGCAAGCGGGGTGGTTAATTGGGGTACTTGTAAAGTCCGAAATACTCATAGAGGAATAAAAGCGCTTGCAGGAGGAATAAACTTATTTACAAATGTAGAATGAATATTGATATTCGAAGAAAGCAAAAATAAAACAGTATGTAATACAAACCGTTCTGGGCCAGGAACTTTATTGATCCCTTTTTTGGTTGTTTTTTTTTTTTAGTGTAGAAAAATAGAAAAAAATAATATTATTTCAGTTACAACTAACATTTAAAACCTGTTATTTATATTTCAATAGCTCAAATATTGATTTTTTGTTCAAGTCATTAAAAGTTTTCTGAAAAATAGCGTATCTTAGTGAGAATTATGTGATTAAGAATGAAATTAACCTTCATGAGTTTGCGCTGCAAAAAGAATTAATATTGCTTCTTTTAGTAATAAATAAGTATTGAAATATAAAAATTTTCAATAAAGAATTTTCTGCAGAGAAATTTTGTTTTTTTTTTTTATGTGTACAAATCATAAAGAATTTTTTTAGCTGAAAAATAATAACACTTGTTGATAAAAGCACACATTCAGGGGAGTGAAAGTGAAACTTAAAAATTAGCTCGAAGTTTTGGTGGATCACAATTTTTAGGAACACGCGTAAAAATTTTATGTAAACATCTTTCTCAACAGGCTATGGAATAAGTTTATCATTTATTATTTATCATTTAAATTGATGGGAATCTATTTAATCAAACAAAATTTAATAATAATAAATAAAATTTAATTATAGTATTTTTTATAATTGGGGGTAACAAAAAATCTACAACTCGAAAACTTTTTAAATTGAAGTTTATTTTAGTATTAAAATACTAAAAAATATATTAATTTTAAATTTAAATTATGAAAGTGTAAAAGAAAAAAATTAATATAAAATTTTATCTAAAACACAATTGTTATGAAAAATAGTTAACCAAATAAGAGGTTATGTAGGATTATACAATTGTCATATGAAATATACTGTATAAGCCAAATACGCAAAAATTTAAATTTATTTAAAACCTAGAGGCTTATAATATATATTTATGTTCAGTTTTGGACTAAATTTCTGAAATAAATCTCAAAGCTCTTCTTTTGGCATACTTTCAAATAATGTTATTTGTAATAAAAATTTGTTATGAAATAAATGCTTTGATTATTACAAAGTTCTTGTAGTAATCTGGTCTGAATTACAAAATATTCATCCTCGAATTAAAAAGAAAATATTTTAACTATTGTATTACAAGTAAAATCTGTATTAAAACAATTATTGAAAACTTTCATATAAAAGAAACAACTAAGAAAATTGCATACAAAAACAAAATATAATCAAAATACAGCAACCTAGTTAAGAAAACCTTAAATTTTAGCGGATAGATCGCAGAATATGATGAGGAAAATACAGGAGAGAACTAAAAATAATTTAAATGGTTTACTCTGCATGTAAGAGCATAGCTATGCATACATATGAGTAGAGTGTGAATAACAACAATATAATATATTTTAATGCTTTCAATATTATATAACAACTTATTAAATTTAAATAATGTAAATATTATTCACCTAACGTCAAATATACAAAATAATAACAATACATGTATATAAAAAATTTAAATTTAATGCAGTTCAAGTGCTTTCATCTACTTTTAATTAATTTTATCAATTTCACACAATTGATCACAAGCCTTATAAACTAAAAAAGCAACAACATAGGCAAAATGAAACAATTATATTACAATACATTAGTAATAATACTCTCCAGAATACCACAAAAAATGTTTCCTCTTCAAATTTGAGAAAATTTCTCTGAACCACCAAGAATATATTTTTTTTTGCAGAATACAAATTGCTTGCTTCCTAATTAGAGAGCATTCTGAATCAAAAATATATTTTAATCCTTAAAAGCCGACGGCGTAACTGTATTACAGCCAAGAAATTACAAAAATGTGGTCAGCTGTGTGCTATATACCATGTGATATAATAGCAACTGTTTTTGTGTTATAGTGTTTCATACAAGCAAAGGTTGGTAGAAGTTGTGAAAAACTAGAAAATCCTGTAAAAAAAATTTTAAGAAATACGTAATCCTTAATACAACCTCATGCCAGCTTTCTCCACAATTACACAATCCATTGCTCTCTCTTATAAGCTGTTGTGTTGCGCTTTATTATAATACGTGCTCTTCAGATTTATTTATTTTTGTTTTACACAGCCATATTTGTTGTTGTTCAACGGTTGTTCTTTTAGGAGTGTGTGGCATGAAGACTCGCTCATTCATGCTCACCACGAGAATGTAGCTACAAGAAATGTCTTCGTACTACACTAACAGTAACAATAAAAGCAACACAGTACAGATCATTTGAACAACTGGCAGCCATACATACATACATATGAACAAATAACATTAATACACTAAGCAGCGACAGCAGCGTAACATCGGCAATAATGATAATCATTAAAGTGGGCAGGCTGCTGCTGCTACCACATTGCTGCCTTAACGCTGCAACAACAACAAAAACAAATGTGACAGACAATTGTACGCAAAGGTTGAACGGACACCGGGCAAATACGAGTGGTATATAGTTGTTAAGAAGATCCAGCATTGAACCGGTTGTGCTGGACGTCTGTCTGTATATGCATGCGCATGCATGTGCATGTGTGTGTGTTTGTGTACTGAACAAAACTGTATCTACAAGATACAATACAACCAACATCGTCGTCGTCGTCGTCGTCGTCGTCTCATATCTACTGCGGCCATAAATAAAATATCTACAGGCGAGCAGGCAGGAACACGCGAGAGCAAAGTGGCAGCAAAGAGTGTGGCCGAAAAGTGTGAGCGAGATGCAAAATGTGACAACGAAAAATCGACAACACGAATCAAAAGAAGCGTCGAATATAAGGCAGAGCAGTTAGATTACAGGGGCAGCGGTGAGCGATGAGGTGGCGTAGCAATAGCGCCTGGGCACGTGTGTGCGTGTGTGGATGTGTTTGTGTGCATGCACTGGGCGGTTGAGTAGCGTAAGCGACAGGCAAGCAAAAGGAAGCAAAATGTATATGGCTGGTCGCAGCTTTGGTTGGGGCGGTGGTTGAGCGCACATAGATGCATACATATATACAAACATAGCAAGAGTTCGTGCTGTGTGCGGTGCGGTGCGGCGCATTAACTCCATATCGCGCAAGTGAGCGAGTGAAAAAGAGAAGAACATGGAAAAAATTAACTTAACAACTAGAAAAATGGCTGTTATTGCATGTTGCGCTGTAAATGCCGCTGCCACTGCCACTGCCACTCCACTGCTACGGCGCGGTAGCATAAGCACCACGGCAACAAAACATGAAAACAATAACTACAACACGATCGCATGCATACATACACACATGTATGCGTACACGAAAGTATGTTGTTGGTAGCTTTGTAAGCGCAATTGAGTAGACTATGTTGCGCTTAGTCGCGCTTTTTTCTATGTTTTTATGTTATTGCCACAGCGGCTGGAGGGAGTAGCTCCCCTGCGTGCGCGTTTCAAAATGAGAAACAAGAAAAATTAGAAGCAGCAAGACAACAAGCGAAAACAACAGTAGCTACACAACATGCAAGCATTTTCGGGCGGGGGAGCATACACACACAAATAAACACATGCGTGTAAGCACGAAAAGGGGTGGGCCACCGTAGTTTGGTAGCTCGTATTGCGCGCTGATGCGTCCTCTGCTCGGCGTCGCTAGTCGTCGCGTCAACCTTTACAACTGGCAGGGGGCAGTGTTTGGCGCGCGCTTAAGCAATCGCTGACAAGCGTTGAGCATTGAGTGAATTTTCAACTTTTTTGCTTTTAACTTTTTCTGCGCGACAATATCTGCTAAGCGTTACTGGTGTTTTGCTGTTAATGTTGTAATGTGTGTGTGTGTGTGTGTATGTGTGTACTTTTACCATTTGCAGCTCTTTTTGCTCACATACATTTTTGCCCAACCATGCGTTGTTGGTTGCTGGTTGTAGTAACGCTTGTTATTATTTGTAACTTTGGGGTTATGCAGCTACAACACGCTGAGTGACTGATTAGCTAGCCAGCTTTCATATTTTTGCTTCTATCTCTTGCTTTTGTCTAATTAATTGAAGCGGCTGCATGCAATCGGTATGTATGCATTTCTATTTGCTGCTGCATTAGTGTAAGAGCGAGATGGCGTAGTTATACAGAACGATCCTCGCAGTTACTTAAACTTTAAATGAGGCAAGTACAATGCATCATTATATATTGTAAGTGGGAATTTCATTGCTTATTGTGACAGTAATCCTTCATACGACGATCCTTATGAAAATGTACTAATAATTTTGTATATATGTATAAAAAATCTGTTGTATTGTATTTATTATTTAAAAATCTTTATATACATATATGAAATCAAGTTGCGAAATTCAGCACAAGATAATTGACTAAGTCTTTATAATGAAAATTGACTAAGTCTTTATAATGAAAATTTAAATTGAGTTAATTTCTTTTTTAAATTGCCCCAATTTTTTGTTAGAAAATTTTTACATCCTACATATTTAATATAATATGGGTGTAATATAATCGATTTTTGTAAAATTGTCATTCTGAATTAATATTATAATATATAAGTAACCTAGCGCATTTACTACTTATACATTAAATCTGAAAAAATTGTTTGAAAGGAAAGTACAGAATTATTTAACATTTTAATTTTGCGCATAATTATGATAATGATCCACTTTTACCTCGAAATTCATCTATTTCGAAGTTGAATTACCTTCACAATAATCTTCCACGAGGAATTTATTTCAAATTCAGGCAGATAATTTTGAAAACCTCGTTTTACAGTATAGGAAATTTTTAAACAAATTTGTTAATAATTTTTTTATTTTTAGAAACAAAATGACAGAAACATTATGCGAGAAACGTAAAAAATAGTTTTTTTCATGAAAGGTTGTTAAATGCTGTGGGATCATGAATATTGCTGTATGTTACATGACTTCAGACAATTGGTGGGCAATACCAAACGCTCGTGTACATTTTTAAGAGACAAATTTCTCCATTAATCGTAGAACCATTCGGCGACTTCGAGCTTCATTAAGGTGAAATAGCTTATGTTTTAAAAAATATGCAATAAGTATAAACATGTACTATTTACAGCAAAGTTTTTTAAGCAATATTATTTAAACCACCGTTAGTGCCTTCAAAACTTTTCTTCAGCAGCGTAGATCCAAATCTGATTAGTGAAAGAAGAGTGTTTTAAAAGAAAATTGAATGAGAAAGACTTCTAATACTACCAAATAACTGGAAGACTACATTTTTTTAACCACCAAAGAAGTGTTTCCGTTTTCTATGAACTAATGAATCATAAATTAGAAATTTTATATATTGGTACAAAACATTTTTATGGTAATTGTGGGATATAAGTTGCAAGTTCCATATATTTTTACACATTTAATGTAAAAACTATAAAATATTCAAAAATATTAATTACCATTTAATAACCCTTATGTACTGCCTTTCTTCAACGATGGACTAACCCTCCCTCATCCATAGCGAGTGCCATGGAGTGTCGACGATTACATGACTGCGTTTACAATAATTGCAAGGGATTTAACTAATTCACATTACGTTGAGCACAGTGTAAGCTTACACACATGAAAACAACAACAGCAACAATAACAACAAATATGTAGCGATATGTTGATGTGATTAAGTGGCTGCCTGTTAAACATTAAATGGACGCAAGTAAAGCGACATCCAAAGGATGATAGCGAAAATGCGAGTAAACGTTATACGTAACATATGTATATATGTATATCGACGTTGCTAAAGTATTGCTGGTACTTAACGCATACATAATTGGTAAAAGATGTTGCAACAAATGCTTGCAGTAATTGCATGAAAGTATGTATGTATGTATGTAGTGGTTGTAAAAGTGCCTGCTGTGGTAATACTCGTAGCTGTAATAGGAATAACGCCAATAGTAATATATACATACTTCTTTCTTACATACCTACACAAACAATTCGGTGGAACTATTATACTTACTTTTATTTTTCTTGCTACTTTCCAGCCTTACATGCACTTAGCTACTTTTCTATGTATGTTGTATGTATATACATATGTTTACTAACTATCTGTTGCAACATGACTGCTTTGAGCCACACGAATATGTTGCTTGCTCGACGCCTTGCTGGTTGGTGGGTTGTTGTTAGTAGCCAAAGACAGCTAGAGAAAGAGAGAAAGAGCCAATATAGTATGTATTTACTACTTGTGTTAAACACGAAGTGACGACCATGCGATGCTATGCTTAGGTACAAACACCAACACAACCAAACGTCGTTAGCCACATTGTATATACAAATCCAATAATAATGAAAAGTAAAATAAATGTGCAGCATACAATGGTTATAACCAGTTACACCTTATAAGTCCGCCTGCAACTATGTTTGTTGTTGTTGTTTATTGGCTACTTTTTTTATTTGCCTATCTTTGCACATGAAGAGCGAGTACATTTGATTGTAATCCGCATACATTTCTGATGTGAATAGGTATGTATGTATGTACGTGAATAATTATATATTTATTTAGCCGTGTGGTATGCAACTTTTAGAAGAATGTAGACTGGTCTGGTACTAGTACCCTAGTCATATGGTATGCCGACAGTTTCTTCTCATGGTGATGCTTATAATTTATATGATACAGGTGAGAGATTTTGTAAACTTCTTGCTTTTAAATAAATAATTTTGCTTAAAAATTACTTACCTTCTCAACTTCATACTTTCGGATCACCCTTTATTAGACAACACAATTCCATTCGACAGGAAGTTCGATATTTAACAAAACCTTGCACAGAGATGCATCACTCATAATAAAAATTTATCTAAGGTTTTCGATCGCTGCTGAAGATCGAAGTTGGAATCCAACTGTATCATATTCAATCTTAATAATTTATTAATTTTTAATATTTTAAATATTATTGAATATTTAGATTCGATTTGGACTTTAGTCTTTTGAATTATTTTAGTTCAGTACTAATGAAATATAATCTAATTTTCATTGAATAAAATTTCCAAGAAGAATTCTTATTTATTCTTTCTTCATTAATTCTTATTTCTCTCTATTTTCACCCGCCACCATATTTAAGCTTTTCAAATGCTTTCATGTATCCTTATATTCCCACTGATTGCCTACCCTACCACACCTTGTGCCAATAAGTGTGCTTGTTGTTGGCATATTCCTACATGTTATTTTGATTATTCCCTACCGCCCTATTGCTGTCTACATTTGTCTTAGTCTGCGTAAGTTCTCCCTACTCACGCTACATGCTACAACATTGCATGTTTTGTTGTACCCGTAATCTCTACACTCCCATGAGGCTGTGTATCGATGGCTTCACGTATTCTCAAAGTATTTTTTCCCTTGTTTTCGCACTCATCCTTCCGGGCTGTTATCCATTTTTTTACTAACACTTCTTATTTGTATTATTTGTGGTATTTCGTCTTTCAAGATTGATTTTGTGTGGTTTCGCTTATCGACATGTTCCCAGTAGCTAATGCTCACCCATTCCGAAATGTTTTCCCCCATTTTCCCGCCTCCCATTCGGGCTGTGTCGTCATTTGGCGTTTATTTATTGTCTCAATTGCTTGAAATTGCTTTTCTTTTCAATGTAATTGATGCATGTAAATGATTTTGAATGGTTTTAATTAAGGTATATCGTTTCACATGTATGTTGTATATATGTAAATAAGATTTCAGATGTATTCGTTCGTTTGGAATAAGTATTTATATACAATATATGTATACATAAACATCTAAACAGTTTTTGGTCAGATATATACCATGAGTGATGAATTATATATAGTTCCCAGAATGTTTAAATTTGTCCGTAGACCGATGATTGCTGATAGCAAAAGACATTTTTTCATTTAAAAATATAAGATTCGACAATTTAAAAAAAAAAATCGGATTTATTGTACAAAACAATAAAATTCATGCCAAAACTGCAGTTTGAGTGTTAACTATTTCTACAATTCATGCAGCCGCTTAAACGCCGTCGGTATTCAATCAAATAAAATAGGTATACATTGTTATATTTTTTTTATAAAATTTACTTGATTAATTATTCTTTGCATGACATGAAAATATAAGAGAAGAAAATTTAAAATTCATAAAAATTTAAAATTCTTAAAAACCTTATTCTTAAAAATTAAAATTTTTTTCTTCTTAAGAAAACACACCCATACAACAGAAGCATTTTTAATTATTTCTTAATAGATAAAACAACAAATTGTCTTAAATACCAAAATGATATGAAGCACCAACTATTTTCATTTCAAACATACACGTTTGTTTGTGCATATGTACTTAAGTATGTGAGTTCTTATGTTAGCAATTTTAAAGCAGCAAAACATGGCCCACTAATGGCACTGAACCGAGAGGACTAGAAACCAGCAGCAATAGCGAAGACAAGCAGAACAGTTACTACAATACAGCAAGTACATAGTTGTACGAGCAGTGGCAAGAACAGCTAGCGTTAATAGTGCTGAAGAACATTTGTGGCACTAACATCAACAGCGAATATCTTTGAGATACTAAAATGCATGTTCGCATGTTGCCAACACGCGACTATCAACGACCACCAGAAACACAATCAAAAAGAGCCAAGCAATCGCGCGCACACACACACGCAAACCCATACAATTGCACCTAAGTACAACAAGTACACATACACTTCGAACTAAGAGCTCCAGGCACTCTGACTTGATTATACAGTTGTACAAAAGCAGAAAGAGAGAGCGAGAGAGTGCGCGCGGCCAACGGAGGGGAAGTGCCATCGTACCACCAAGAAGAAAGCAAAACAGAAAGGCAGTTAAGCAACCTTGCGCATCAAATACATGTGTGCGAGTAGGACAGCAAGCATGTATTACAGAAGGGGAGGTGTTGCCCATTAGGCGCTGTAGATGCTGAGTATCTTATAGATAGCATTGAGTATTTGATTGCATGGCAGTGATTCTATGCAGCTACACCTGAGTATATTTACATACGCATTAAGTGGTGAGTGTGTGTGTGTGTGTGTGTGTATGTGAAAATGTAAAGGTGTGTTCTGCAACCGTGTGAAGCAGCTGCATTTGATTCTAGTGTCTTGTACATACAAATAAATGTGTGGAGTGATGTACATACTTGAATATGTTTGTAGTCAGTTTTTCTCTCGCTTATTTATTATTATCTGTGGACAAGTTTTTTCCATGTAAAACGCATAGGGACAACTACAACACAGTAGTGCATTGCATATTCAACTTATGTAGTACATTTAAAACATGGCGCGTACAGCTTTGGCAGGATTACACTGTATTTCTCTTAGAATTTGTGTGGCGGATACACACTACATGGGGGTTCTGAAGTAGCATACACGAAGAGATCTACATTTTGAAGTTTTCATATTCTAAACACAATGAATTTTAAGTTTTCCATCGGTTCTAGGGAATTCAGCAAATATAATGATCATATGCCGTTATATTTATGGATAATACTTAAGTAAACATTTTTTAGAGCATCCATCTTTCTTAAATTACTAAAGTTAAAAGAGAAAATAATGTCTTCTAAAAATATATTGACACCTTTTATCCGCTAAAAATGGTTTTGTTACAAAAAGCTGTAATGAACTAACATTTAATTGAACATATAATGTTAGTATTTGAAGTACTATAAGTACTAGAAACATATGTGAATTTATTGTGTATATGTAAAAATAATTACCTCTAACGTCTCTTCTATATACATATACTCTTCTATATGTATACCAGCTTCTCATACAATCAACAAGTCTTAAGCCGACTTCGAGTGGCTTATGTATTATATGTAAGCTTTTTCAAGGCAAAAATATGTTCGAAGTATTTACAATTGTTTGCTGAGATGCATTCGCTTTTAGAAAGAATTATTTGAGTGTTGTTCGGAACAAAGTTCGAAACTCGGCTTATAAGAACTACAGGACGTTAGTTGGCAAAACACATAGTTTCGATTATATTTTATTAATATAATTTAAATGAAATATTAAACCAATTGTAATTGTAATTTTAAATCTACATTTTTCGAAGTTCAACTTCGATCCTAATAGCATGCGTCATATAAGCTTTACCGAAAAGTATTTTACACCGTTGAAAACGTGGAGGAACACCATATTTGTTACTTTTTAGTAGCTTTATGACTTAATCTCTCGAAAAAACTTGATTTGGTCCAATAACGAGCCGAGTGTTGTACAGTGTTATGTAAAACGTTTCCATACAACAA
Source organism: Bactrocera minax (assembly GCA_021498325.1). NCBI lineage: Eukaryota > Metazoa > Arthropoda > Insecta > Diptera > Tephritidae > Bactrocera > Bactrocera minax. The sequence continues at coordinate 9,509,246 of JAKEEE010000001.1, forward strand.
ATTTTAAAAGCACAAATTTACGATTTGTTACGCGTATTAGGAGAGGTAATGCAGTGAGACTCATGTCGGAATAATTATTGTGCCGGGACTATGGGTTATGTAGGACATTTTCGCCCGAAGTTTTCTGTACATGATAATTGAAAGTAATACACTTTTTGAAGACTTTGAGAACCACTTCATCTTCTGAAATATATCCTTTTTGGTATATACCAGTTGTGCAGGCCGACTGATATTGACAGATTCACCAAATTTTTGTCAAATACCTCCATAACTGAATTATTTTTAGTTAAAGCAGGCTTAAGGACTTACGGCTTTGGTTTTGTACAATCAGTTCAATAATATTTAATAATATATATAATTTTTATATAATATTTAATGTGTTCATCAGCTTATTTTCCTTCACATGCAATTTATGGATTAAAATTCAAGAAGCTTTAAGGAGTAATTATTCTGATAAATGATATCTAATAAATATTTTATTAAAATGTCATATTTATTTACAGTAATCTATTAAAATAATTATAAATAATATTATATATGCATATGTATTTATAATATGAGCAATAATTTAAGAAAATAAAAATATATAATAAAAAATTTTATTGTAACGAACTTATTAAGCGCACTAATAAGTATATAAATGCATACCGATATATCTATATAATCAACATGTTATGTTATGCATACATACATACATTAACATAATGCATAATTTAGTGCAGAACATTATGTAGTAAGGCTTGTTAAAATTTTAATATTCATCTATACTTATATACTATCTACATACTATACTTTTATACCATCTATAAGGTCAATTATTTTTAGTCATACGCGAAAATATAGATATGCCCTTGAGTAACTGAGTTAATTTCAATATTAAGTGAGGTGGAAGGTTATTGCACATAGTCTGCTTATTTGATTGTAGCCATTTTCTATGCAACGATAACAATCTCAGCTGGTAGATCTTCGTAGTTGTGCCAAATAAAAGGAAAAAAAACCCAGATACTCTTTCAGACTAGTACCGTAAAATGTTAGCTAAAGTCAATGAAGTTATCTGCTAAAGAATACGCCGATATACATATATAAATGCACATATATACAAACGTGCATATGTCTGTATAAATTTATGTACCTTCAATATTCCAACTGCATGTGCGATCACTTATGATGCTCTCCTTCACTTTACTCCTAAATCAAATAAACGCTCCTTGCACAATAAAAGTTAAATTAAAATAAATTTTATAACAATGCCAGAATGGGCAGACATTTATAATGTAAAACAATGCTCTCGAGTTTCTGCACTATCGTCTCGTGGTACACGTATGTACATGTACTTATATACCACATCCTTTATCTTCAGTACTAAATTATGCAACAACGACCTTTGAAGATTTTGCTTCAACTAGTATTGACACTCACATGAGATTTATATATGCTTAAAACTCTTATGAAAAACTTAGTATTAAAGATTCAGCTAACATTATTGTTGTTGCGACATTTTATCGCTTGGTACATAAGCATATCGGTTGCTTGGCATTTGTAAGTTGTTTGTAGCAGGTACTTTTTTTTTTGATATTTTAGATATGGAAATCGTTTTAGAGGTTGTTAGACCATTAGATGCTTCTTGGTTTGCGTTTCATTAATGGATATCAATTGAATATCGTACTCTTTTGGTGAGTACTTGTGTTATATCACCACACAATTCCCCAAATTTTTCTATAAAATTTCAAAAGCATGACATTTCCAATTTAGTTTAATAAGTAAATCGAAAATATTTTTTGGAAGTCTAGTCATATGACCAATCAGAAATCTTTCCATTTCATATGATAGCATTAATTGACTTAAAGTAGGCAAATGGAAGTGAATTGATTGCTAGAATAAAATACCCATAGCTATAATAAATGAATTTTTTGGCTACATTTTTATATGAATTGTTATTTATTAAAAATACACCGTTAATGCATACATACACAGGCCGTTGGGGGCCTAAAATCATTATTAGCAATAACATATTCATTTAAAGCTTATTATGTGTCAGTTCATCCCTTTCACTGAAATATGGGACGACGTTGTTTAGGAAAGGTAAGAACCGCTTTCGTCTGATTCAAAATTAATATTGCTGAAGTCATCTTTGTCAACTTCAAACTAAAGTTTATTTCATTTCATTTCAGAAATTCGGGTTCTAATAAACAAAAACGCGTTCCACTTAAGAGAACTTGTTATAGATGGCAAAAAAAGGAGATCTTCAATGAAAAGAGTGTAGAATTGTAAAACAGAAAAATGTTCAAACTAAGGGATTATGGCACGGTGGTCAAAGGTAAATAGTGCGTACGAATATCCCTAAGGGCATAAAAGTTCTGAAACGTTGTTTTTCCGTATTGGTAGCACTAAGACAAAATATGAAGCTGCTTAAAACTTCCCATTTGTATTTTAATATACAGAGAAGTGCTTCAAAACATTGCCTGTAGCCAATCAGAGTCGACAAAAATATCGAAAAATTTTGTGTTTTGTACTCAAAATAAATTTTGACAGATTTAGTATTTGATTTAATTATAAGTGACATATATATATATATATATTTATTATATTTTTGTACATAAGAGTGCTTTACATATACATAATGTACATAATTGTCTAATACACACATATTATATATCTCCATATATATAAGGTATTTTTTGTTTCATTAACCTTAAAGTGTGGAAAAACCTTGCCTTACGTAATTGAAAAAGCAAGATTACCGTAAAACATTTATATAAAGAAAATTGCGAGTGACATCCTACAACAAAAACAGCAAATTATACTTAATAACAATTTTGTTGTTTTTATGAACTTCCCTTGCCGAGTTCATAATGAAGTTGAATGCAAACAACTACAACTAACTAACAAATAGCACACACCAGCACTAAGCACACGCTCACCACCGTCACGCCACACACTGCAAAGGCATAAACCGTTATTATACCAGCGTATGCCACCAAACAAAAAATAAAAAAATAAAAATTACAAAGTAAAACTACGCCAACCAGCAGCCAACTTTATGCTATTGCCCACTTTCTACCTTTCTACCTTTCTCGTTCGTCGTCCTTCGTCTGTTGTTGGCGACGCTGTGCGGCTAAGGCTGCCGCCCGTTGGCGCGACCAGCGAGCTGATGTCCTTGTTTGTCGTTACACAAGTAAAACATATCACAGTGTGATACAAAACTTTTATGACAACTTTTTTCGCCAACTTGTTACATTTTCTTTTTTTCTTTTTTTCTGTACTTATGTATTTTCGCTTGTTCACTTTTTTTCGTTACTTAGCTTAGCGGCCGCCACCCAACATGGCTTCCTTTGTGCGCCTGTTACATCCGGTGTGACTATGCTTGCACCGCCTGCTAACTCCTTGCGCACATACACATACACACATACACACATACATATGATTTCTATACATATATCTATATATAGTGTAGGTATGATAGTACAATGAAACGCTTCACACCGCACTTCGCCCCTTCCGCTCTTTCAAACACTTCAAACATTATTTTTCTCCAGCTACAGTTTGAATTTATTATTATTTTTACGTTTCGTGCGCTTCCTTCAGTCACTTCATCGTCTTTTATGTTCGTCGCACACTTTTTCGTTTTGGAAAATTTATGAAATTCGTGGCGTGAAATGAGCTGTGCTGTACCAGATGTATGCTTATATATATACATACATATATATATATAAATGTACGTACATGTACAAGTATGTAAGCATTTTTATCTTTGTGTCACTTGTGGGTGCGCTTACAAAGTGTATCATTGAGAAATTTGTGTATCCTTTGAAGCATAAAATGAGCACCGCATATTTGTACGTGTAAATGCCAAGCCTCACCCTCTTTTGAAGAGTTTTTGTTATGAAGAATAAAAAAAATATATATGTATATATCTACATATTTAAACGATGTAAATTTTTACGATGCTCACATTGCCACTCCGCAGCGACTGCTTCCACTTTTATTTGGCGTGGTGAAATTTTTCAAAACGTCAGCATTTTAGAATTTAAATTTCGAAATTAATCTTACTTTTTGTTGATTGCGTCTTGCTGAGCTTATTGGTTCAATATTTATGTAAATGCATTGTCATACATACATACATATTTACTGGAATTACCGACAAGAATTACTGACAAGAATATTATTTACATATGTATGCATGTATACATATTTGTACATATGTGTATCAATGTGTAAATCAAGCATATTTGGAAAAGTAAATAATACATTCCAAATTCTTCAAGTAATAATTTTATTCAAAAGATATTTTTTCCAACAATTCGTTTTCATCTATTTAACAAAAGATTTTAAGACTGTAGTTTATAACACGAAAACCCTTAAGAAAATATTGGTTTTATAAAAAGTCGGTGTGGTTCTAAGCTTCAAATAAAATATTAATATTTATTTAAAATCGAACAAGTCCGTGAGAAGAAATCTTTTACCGGCCGAAAATATTAATATATCTTAATAAAGACACAAATTTTTTTAAAATGGATGTGCGGATATAATAAACTACCTTGACTGAAAATATTGTATATCTATACTTTAAACTCGCTTAAAAGGAGATAAAAGTCAGATGTAAGATACAGGCTCCTGCCTGTTGTTCGGAACAAAATTTTTTGTATCTATATTACACCTAAATATGGATCCGTTTAAAAACTGCATAATGAACAATATTTGGTTTTTTCATTTTGTGAATTTTGAAAAAGAAATGTTGAACACTTGATGAATATAAAAAATGGAAAAATTACTAACATTTTTGAAACATTTTCGATCATTTTATTGATCATTTTTTATTTCTGAGTATAGTTTACTTTTTATTTCTAGTTTAAAAAATTTCCGAGTTTTTTTCTTAAGTATTTTACAAATCTATATATGCATGTGTTCATCTTGACTGACAGAAATGATTTTTCTGCTTTTCTGAAGGTATACATACATATACATATATGCAAATTTAATAAATCAATAACATTTTTAAATAGGCAAATGGTGCAAAATTGGTGCAAAGTATAGTCGTAACTCTCACTGACACCCCACCCAACAATAATTTGAGTTCTAATTTCGGGAAGGATTCGGATCGGGAAGAATTGAAATGATTGCTGAAGTTAAACAACCGGCATATATCGAGCATGTAGAATTTTAAAAATTATTTCGGTATTTTCTCTGAAAATTTAAAGTTGATCCGGCTAAAATTTTCGGCGGTATAAGCGCATTTGTAACCACGTGAAAAAGCCAAGTAAATGGATCCCAAAATTTTAAATGCGTTTTTCTCGAAACGGTAATTTCAGAGTCGGTGAGCGTACAATAATATCTCCGAAACGGCTGGACCGATCGTTTTGAAAATTCATAGACAATTTTCTTAGATAGATTTCTCTCAATTTTAGGTTAGAATTTCTGCACAAAAAATTCCGGGAAACACACATTTTTGTAGACTTACAACTAGGCACAACCCTATAATTTCTAGGGCTAAACTTTTCTTTATTCATAACTTCCTAGTTTTAACCTAATTAACTGCACAAAAAGCTTTGAGCTGCAGGTCATAAGGAAAATATTGGAACAAGGTTATAATCCAGCAACCCAACCCGTTGGTAATCTTTTTTCACATCGTAGAAACTAAGATGAGATCGAAATTTTAAAGTAACGAGATTGTGGATGTCAAAGTACCTTTAAATGAATCATAGCTGTTAAACGTAAATAAAATTTTTCTTACCATAAATCAATTGCAATTATGGTTACTAAAATAACTTTAAAGAAGTATTTCTTCTAATTAATACAAAAGTGACAGTAAATAGTTAGTAATGTTTTTAAAGAAATACATACGTGGTGTGTTCAAAAAAAATACGGGAATTTTTGTTTTTTTGAAGAAAATATTTATTCATTCGTCTACATTAATGTTGTCGCCTTCAAAATAGTCTCCATTCAATATGCCATGCACTTATACCAGCGCTTATTCCATTCGTCGAAACACTTCTCAAACTCTATTTTTGGGATAGCCTTTAGCTCTTTCAGCAAAGCGCTTTTAATGTCATCTATACTTGTAAAACGACGGCCCTTTAAGGTTATCCTTATTTTTCGAAATAGAAAAAAGTCACACAGAGCCATGTCTGGCTGGAATATGGAAGCTGGGGCATCGTTACAGTATTGTTTTTGGCACAGAATTCACGAATAAGCAACGAAGTGTGAGCAGAATTGACCAAAAGTGAGCAAAAGCCAAAAATGGTTCTTCTTTAAGTACGGGCGGTGTTTTCGGTTTGCTTCACGTAAACGGCGTTGAACTTGTAGGTGGTACTCCTTATTGTCTGTTTGACTTTGAGGCAAGAATTCATAATGCACTATGCCATTAAAGTCGAAGAACGCATTCGAAAAGCATTACCATTATTTTCTGACCACACCTCGTATTTAAACTCCTTATATACATGCATAAATATGTAAGTACATATGTAAGTATGTATATATGTATATGAATTAGTAATTAATCAGTTTCATAAGCATGTATGCATACATAAGTTTCTCCACCATCATTTGTCCGCTACAAATGCATACATGCATATATCCGCATAAACAGCTTGTCCAACACAGCACTCACGAAGCGAATGCCATTGGTTACAATTACTTATTGGTATTTAGATGGAAAAAACGTTAAATCAGACATAATAATGCGACTATGGTCGGAGGCCTACCACAGCTAATCCGATTACGGCGGCAAAACACGGTTGGTAGGTTTAGAGACATATAAAAACAAAAATAAATATAATAATACTAGTATTAGCAAGAAACTTGCCACAAACAAATGCATGCAACTGGCCAGACGTACATACAATAAATACAAAAATACTTTCGTTGCTTGCGGCAATTGCTTATTTCTCATGTCTCTCACAATTTTATGCACACCTTGCTGATGATAATCGCGCGAAAATGAAAAATCTGCTCAGCAGCAATACACAATTCCCAGGAATGTGCGAAATTATTCGAGGGAGCAACAGACATACACAAACATATATACATATTTACGAACATATATATATATTTATTTACACAGAGTGTAACTGCCACGACGTTGACGATGATAATGGCGAAAGCGACGCAACGGCGGCGTATGGCGGGCGGCTGACTGATGCGTACACTCGTAAATTAGAGGATTTTCAAACGCTTCGAACAAGTTCATCAACTTTTATGCCACACATACATATGCACATATAGTTAACAAGCAAATGGCATGCATTTACATATAAATATATATGTATGTGTATGTATATATATGTAAATATATATGTTTGTTTGCACATAAAAACGCTTTGCCATTTAAATTGTTATCCTTCAGCAGCGTGTTCACAGTTATTCAAAATTTGCTGCGCAACAAGAAAAAAAAAGCGTAGCTGATGATACACAAAAGAAAATAATGAAATCTGCTAAAAAGCCAAAGGAGCGTGGAAACAAAGTCAAGTCGTTGTCCAGAGCTCTTTTGTTTTTTCTCCACAGTGAAGACAAATCTAATTTTCTAACTGCTTTGCAAGCGTCGCTATTTGGAATGCGCCCATCGCGGTGGGAGGGTAGTAAATTTCATATTTTGCTTTGTGAAAAATCGTTGTTGGCAAATTTCATAAATACACACATATTTTTCATGGCCAAGCCATTTCTTTACATTTCACCAGCAGAGAGCAGCAGGGCGGTAGTCACCAAAAGTGTGGCAAAGAGTGTGTAAATTGTGTGTTTATATGCAAAATTTAATGATGGTGGTAAAGGTGTACAAAAGGGAGGAAAATGAGATAAAAACGGAAGTAGAAGATGCTGACGACTATAAAGGCCGCATCATACTATAAAATAACGGACGACAATGGCTGGTGTTGAGAGCGGCGCAGGGTGAAAGATATGTATTTATGATGAAGCAGGCGATGACGTAGTGGAGTGTGGGGCGCTTACCAAGCATAATATATTAACGCTGCATATATTTATAAGTTAATATGTATATAAAAATATTGTTGTTTGCTGTTGTGTTGTTGGGCGAGAGTTGCTTACTTCATTGGTATCATTTATCATAGGGACTTAAGGTGATTTTTTTGCTGTTCTAAAACATACACATTTTCGAGTAATATTAAAACAAGAGGAATTTAATTCTTTGTAAAATCGCTAGCTCTCATTCTTTTTCATTTGTATTTAGTCGTATATATGTATGTGTGTTAATATTTGCTTTAATATTTGACTGAGTGTGCGGTTAGTGGCGTTAGAGGCGTTTTCTGTGTATTTCTGTATGTGAAAATGGAATTGATAATTTATAAAAATTAGTTGGGTCGTTAAGAGGGGGCTCACAAGAATAGATATTTTAAAATAGAAATATATTAAAAAACTAAGTTGCTATTGAAAAGTTGGCGTGCATACATATATATGTATATATACAAGTAGTAAATAGATACTGAACGCTCAAATTTTTGTCTAGAGCAGACGAGTTGCTTTTCGTAGAGTAACCTCAAGCACTTCGTCCTCGCATACAATGGCAAACATTTCATACATACAGCATAAGCATCTCTAGTGGGTACCATGGAGAAATAATTTCACTTCCAGTTCCGAGCAGTTCAATCTTTTTTCGTATAAAACTGGTGCCTTTTTAGTTGATGTGGAAGATAACAATTTAACAAGCGCCTTTCAATTTGTAGTAGTGGAATTTTTTCATGTCTCTGCCACCGTTCCTATTGGAAGTCACACTCTAATTTCTCCAGTGAACTCACTGTATAAGAAAACACAAGACTAAAAGCTTTTGTGGGGCATTGAAGAATATTCACGGAAGAATTAGTGATTGCCTATTATCAATTTTACAGTTATGATAGGTTTTTTAAGCGCTTTAGCTAATTCAACGTACACATTAATATGGCCATTTGATATCCAGGGAGGTAGCGAGATATGACACCTTCTTCTGAAAATATTCGCGCCACCACATAATTTTCCATTCTTGATCTACCAATATAGATTCAGATCGAGTGGTCTCCTTTTACTCTAACTAGTCTGTAGTCTGTTTTATTAAGATCTAATTATTTTGTTCTACATTCTTCCCCGGAAGATTAGGTAAAATATTCAATCCAACGATCCGCTAAATCGCAATACAATATTTCCTCCTATGGATGTTCCCATGTTCTTGCCGCCTAAAGCGTAAAGAAACCTAGTTAAATGTATAAAAGTCTTTCTGGACCAATAGGGTAATATATATGAAATCCTTTTCAAGAGTGCTGCTTACCACTTTGAGTTTCAGAAAAATCCTAACTTATGAACCCTAACTAGGAAGATGAATCAGAAATGAACTACTCAAAAATATATAGTAGTTTTTTTGATTTCATATTATTCTATGTCTTCGCAAAACCACTGCAATCCTTTGTGGGTTTCATTCATTTCAACTGGAGCCATTTTGTTAGCATATCGAAATAATATTGGCAATTCTTGTTGGTTACAGGAGCGAATGATTCTGCAGGTGATTGGGGCCAATGCCTTATTCTCAATGTTTTGGATGAAATATTAGTGTTCTTTGAAAAATTTGTGAATGCTTTCCTATTTATTAATAGATATTAATCAATCTTGGTAAGAAAATCTTAAGTCCAAATAATGAATGATCTCAAAATGAATTGTGAACTTAGTTCAAGATTTAACAAAAGTTTTATATGTAGAATTTGAAAAAAAAACATCCATCCGATGGACATTCTTGCGTTTTCCGCGCAATTCAGACCTTCTCCATCTGAATTCGGAATTTCGCTGGAGTGGATAAACCTGCAGAGGACTTCTCATAATTTGTTTAACATGTTTTCGACACTCTTCAACTATTACCGTTTGTTTTCAAGTTTTAAATAGCTAAATTATTTCGTAATGCCCGCATAGGGCCTTAAGCAATCTCGTTAGGAAATGAGTCATACATACATATAAAAATATGATGTACGTATTTTCGAAAAATATTGTACTTTTATTAACTTTGCTGCTAATTGTTGGTTGAACTTAAGAATATTTGATTGAAAATTTCAATGAAAAAATCCATATAGAAAATTCTATTTGCAACAGAACCTATGAGAACGGCGGATATCCATTGTAATCGTCAGTAATTAATACTAATATAATTCGTATATATATATATATTTGTAATTTTTCGGAGTCACTTAGGCTCCGCCTTCCATTATACTACTTTATTTATATACATACATACATACCGTCTAAAACTGGTCGCTCACTTTCACAGCTAAACAGATTAAATTGCTTGCACACTTTTCAGCTTAGCTACTATTTAAATGCCAAACTCATTATCTAACGTTCACGAAAAAATGTGTCAACAAAGACACACAATTTGTATACGAGTACAACAAATGACTTGTGCCCACATACACTTACGCACACATATACATACATGCGTGCGCGTGTGATATTGCACATAGTAGCAGTAAGTTTCTCACCGAATTCCGTACATTTCAAAGTATTTGTTAAGCATGATCAGATGCGCTAAATGGGATAAAGGCTAAATGTGACATACTGCCGGCTGAAGGATGCAGCAGGATGCAGGATGTGCCATTTGGTTGACGATTTTCTTGTTAAGCGCCTAAGTATGTTTGGTGTATGGCTGTTGCTCATACATACACAACAAGCTAATAGATAAATATACATACTTATATCTGTATGTATGTATTATTTAGGCACGTAATCATAGTGCAGAAGACATCTGGCTATCTCCTAGGCATTTTTACCGTGTGACATTACCTTCACATATTGATCTATGAACACAAATGTGAGCATACCTTCAATTTGTGTGAGCACAGAAACATATACTTGTGCATATACATGTTTGTATATATGCTACTTGTGATTCAACTACTAGTTCTTGCATGCTTTTTCAGACTAAGCAAATTTGTTGAATACGAAAATCATATCAAAATTGTGTTTCACAGCAAAACTAAATCCAGATCAACAATGGTGGCTGCATTTACCCCCTCGACGGCAACCCGCTGCGCATACCACGTTGCAATGTCTAATGATCGCGTTGCATATGTTTTCGGGGTGAAATTGGCAAACATGCGAACAAGCGAACAAGCGAACAATCGAAAGCAACTCGAAAAGCGCAACCATCATTGTAGGCAACCGAAATAGGTGGAGGAAGAAAACAAAAACAATAATAATATTAAAATCCCTAAGCGCATGAGTTTAAATGCGCAGCAAATGCCAAAAACAAGGATAACAACCACACAAGGGCAACAGCAACAGACGCACACTTACCTATATATACAACAGCAACTTAAACTTGAACACAAACAACTTTGATATCAAAACAACGGGCTTAATAAAATAATGGTTGACAATTGTTATTTGTATAATATATACCTAAATATACACATACACGCTTATACATATGTACATATATAGCAACATGCTTATGTGCGTAAGGGGCGAGTGTGCGGCGCATTGGAAACTCTGGGAGTTTTTATAGTTTTTCATTATACGCGCAGGATCACATCCGGTTCGACTTGAGTTGCTCCGCTTTAGACTACCACCAACAGTGCTACTGATTTGGGTGTGCATAATTTTGAGGTCTTTGTTGCAACAAAAACTTCTGTTTAAGCTGTTGTTGTTGCACGATAATATTTTATTACAATTAATGCCGGTGTCAGAGATTATTTGATCGATATTAGTATTTAGCACATTTACAGGACTCCAAGTGTTGTAGAAATGTTCACAATCTACAGACATATGTATGTATTTGCCTATTAGTGGTGTTAGAAATTAAAAATCAGCATTAAAATATAGCGCAAAGGATAAAAGTGTGGGATGGTGAGTGAAATGAAATGCGTTATTTTTAGGCAAAGTATGTGAAAGAATTCCTCTCTGATAAGAATGAAGTGTGATAAGAATGCCTAAATATTACTCGGCATATAAAACCTGATTGTGATCAAGTATAGTGAATCTGCGGATTACACAGGTCTTTATTTATAAATCACTAGCTTAACCTTAAAAATGAATGCTCGATGTGAAGATCACATAACAGGCAGGTTCAAAAAGAAAGCAACAGACCCCAAATATAATATCTCTTTAAATCCATTGTTGTTAAATCCATTTTCAGCGAGCATTTTCTTAAACGGACAAAAGTCGTTGGTGCCCGATCCGGTATACTGCCTCTATTGTGAGCTCGTAGTCTCCATTGGCGTCTATCATTCGAAAAAATTTCGTGATATATTCGTGTTTTCAATTAAGGAAGTACTTTTAAATATTCCTACTATTCCTTCTTGCGATTTTTTAACAGTTTGCTTTTCTTAAGATAACATGTGGGCTGAAAGATTCGTATCGTATTTGAAGGATTATGCCAGTCTTGTATTTAGGAAATTCGATTCGTACAATAGTGGAAAAATATATTTTTCCTCTCCAATGCGCTGTAGTGTTGAAGAGGTCGGGTCAGCCAGCTTTAGCCCATCGAGCATTTTTATCAAAACAGCATTTTTTAAATCAGGCGACGATGGTGCTTAGAGATTATAGCACATATCCACTTGTAATTTTCAATGTACTATTATTGAAATTGCAATTTTTTTATAAACAATTTACTGTTTATATTTATTTTAGGTAAAAAATTTTACATTTTCTTTACTAGTTCGCCATTTCAGGAAAAAAATAAGTAAAGCTAGAAACATACGTACTTTGTTAAAGACAGTTGTGTAGATTAAGATCTAGGTTTTAATTTTGTTTCAGATAACACGAGTTCCTGGAATCACCGTCGCCCTTAATAGAATAATAAGGTAAATATTAGACTTCCTTTTATGTATTTCAAACTACGCTGAACTCTTCTATGACTCTAGCTGATCTATATCTATATCTATGTCTATATCTATATCTATATCTATATCTATATCTACAACTATATCTATATCTATATCTATATCTATATCTATATCTATATCTATATCTATATCTATATCTATATCTATATCTACAACTATATCTATCTCTATATCTATATCTATATCTATATCTACAACTATATCTATATCTATAACTCTATGTATATCCATATATATGTACAATATACGAATAGTCAGTTATATTATGAATTGAGGGTTTATTCGAATGAGCCTATATATATATACATAGATACATATATAAGTACATAGGTACATAGGTGTGATTGTTAGCAATTTAACGTTTATTCATTGTACAAAAAATTAGTCTTCTAATGGTTTTGCTAACGTAAAGCGACAAAAGCAATGCACCGAACATAGAAACAACATAAACATGGTAAGTTACGCACACCAGCATAATATTTGACAGCAAATGGCAAATGCGAGCGAGGGGATTCGTTCACAGCGGTATGTCCGCCCTAAGGGTGTGGGCTAAAGTTTGCAGGCAACATTTTCTTTGTTGTAATAAATGTCACGCATAACTGTTGGTGCGTTAATTCTCTCGGTTTACCTAATAACTAAGTGGAATAAAAGGTGGTTGAGCAGCACCTTTTAGTTAAAGTTGCTATCATGACGGTGTTGTTATGTAACAACCGTTTTATATATTAGAGTATGATACGTGGTGATACACATATAGCACATAAGCAGTATTTTCCTGAATGAATTTTCATAAAAAATTGTGTTTCAAATTTAATGTTATATATATTGTATATAAATATATAATGTGTAATATACATATACTTATATTTATATTATATTTCTCATCTTGTTTATTTTTTTTTTTAATATTCGAAAGTATTTTCTCTTAAGTAGGAGCCCAGTAAGTGTGGCAACCATCACCAAAATCACTACATTATAATACGCTTTCGATTGACAATGAAATACTGATATATCTTAGTAGCAAGGAATCGAAAAGGAAATTTGAGTGAAATCCCTTTACATTTTAAGGAACAATATTTTACGAATTATTGAAGTTTTCATAGGCGCAATTTTGATTAGAGAAATGAGAGAAAGATAACGAACTATATATCAAAATTTAATTTTTTTATTGTAATATTTTACATAAAAAGAAACTTTGAAGATCATAGCAGATCCTACAAAGAAGGAAGGTCCTTAAGGCAATACAATTGCATATCCAAAATTTTAGACAAGTTTGTCGTCCAACTGACCTTCCTCAGCCCCTTAAGTTTTTAAGTAGTCTGATGAAAATTATTAAAGTTTTGAAAATAAAAAGATATCTCCGAGGGCAAAATCTTGAGTATACTACAGTTGAGTCCACAGTTCATAACTTAATTTGACCAATTTGGCCTTCGCGTTGGGAGAGGTGTGAGCGGGCACGTTGTCTTAATAAGAGACCGCTTTTTTCTTCGCCAAATGGGGCCATTTTTTCTGCGATACGGAGTCAAATCAGTCCAATAATTCGCCATAATAGAGCCCTGTGACAGTTTTGCACTTATCCAGGTATTTGAAGAAGATTACATCTTGTGAATCCAAGAAACCGGTGGTCATCAACTTTTCGGTCGATAGGACAGTGGTTGATTTTTTTGGAACAGATTCGCCAGTGAAGTCCACTATTTCGATTGTTCCTTGGTCGCTGACGTTTGCTAGTGATCCATTTTCCGGCGTGCCCGTTAAACCAATTTTTTACGGTCGCTATCGAAGGAGAAAAAAACCTGTACACAGCATCGTAGCGCTCTTTGAATCACAGACAGATATTACAAAAGCAAAATTAAAAGCCCGTTTAGGCAGAAACTTTTAACAGTCTACGGGAATATTCTACATGATAGAAATTTTCTCTAGCAATAGCGGGGCTACCGGGAGGTGAGACAAAGTATTTATCAGACCACTATATGAAACATCTCAAGTAAGCACACTTGGTGTTTGAACAGAGAAAGAAGTGACAGTAAAAAATTGTATTAGTGGCATTAAAAATGAACTTCCACAAAATAGTGAATATAATATTGCCGTTATGTCACGCCATTTGCCTCATTTTAATTATCACCAACCGAGTGTGATAGCAGCAGATGGTTGGAGAAGAGCTAAATCGTGGCAATAGCACTTTGTTACCCAATCGTTACTCTGGCAACATAACTTCAATCGGAATGTGTTATCGCAGCCAATAACACCGGTAGCTACAACGTTACAACAAAAGCAACAACAGCTTATTAACACAAATGACAGCTCATGTTTTAAGAACAAAAAGGAACGTATACATAATAAACGCACAATAAATATATACACACATATGTATATAGAGTGTGTTTGGTAGTTTTTTTTTTAGCTACACACTATGTTGTCTTCGCGGGTTTTAATACTAGTACCATGTATGCTAAACAGTGACTAAGAGACGAAAAGTTCACATTATTGCGACACGACATGCATAACAACAACAATAGAAGCACGCACTTGGTTGTTGTAAAGTGTTGTTAATGTAGTTAAAACAAAAACAAAAAGCAATTACTACAACCAATATGAAATCACGCCATGTTTTTTTTGTGTGGGGTGTGATTGTTGCTGTTGTTAAACATTACACATATTTATTGTTGTTGTTGTTGTTGTAAGATACTCGTATTTCGGCATTTTGCGTTTAACATGGTCGTCGTGCGTTGTTAATTTAACGTTTTGTCAAAATGTTTAATTACGCATACGCACGCCAAGTTTGCTGCAAAAGGTTACAGGCACTTGCAACAACAACAAGAGCAGATGACATGAGTTTAGCGCAAAGTTACGATGGCTACAAATAATTTACATACTACATGAAATTTTAGTATAACTACAACAACGTAAATAACTCAAGATATTTACAGCAGTTTTGTAAGTTTTTTGAGTCAAAAATAATTGCCACGAATCTCAGATTACAAACATGGGAAGAAATGTAAAAGATATTGAAAGTTCGGTTGAGTTACATAGAGGCTTCGGAAATTCGCTTACAGAATATTTTTTCCCGAATTTGTTTTTAATTCCAGATCCACTTTGCTGATTAATAGTGATTAATATTAGGTGTCCCAGAGTCTAGGACTACAGCTATTGGCTTCTTTGACATGTATTAACAAATATGACAAATATTCTTTGACATGCTTTTCTAATAAGGTTTCTTAAGGTATACTCGGCTCTAAAGAAATCAACCATTCAAGTCGTTCATAATCTTACGGCATTTATATTGCTTCTAACTAAATACCTGCACCATCGAAAATTTTCCCACAGGCCTTAAATTTAGTTTTTACAAAAGACCGAAAGCTCTCGAAACGATCAAATTATAAGAAATGAATTTTTTAACTAAGGGATTTTTTCTCGACAAAACAAAAAATTGAGTCCAAGTCCAGTACTTTTCTCATCCATTAACTGTTTTTTGAATTAGATGCTTTTTTCGATATTCTCGAAATTAGATTGGAACGACAAATTTTATGCGCCCGAGAACAGAAGATGAAAGAGCGGTACCCTCTTCGTCAAACCTCTTAGTGTATATCTGAGACCTTTTGGTACAGGAGTGACCGTTATAAGTAAAATTTTTTTATTATTTTGACTTTAATATGATTGGGAATTGAACTCATGATCAACCGAATGGTAGTTACTCACTTCGTGCTGAGCATATTTACTAAGAGACACAATAAGCCTTTAGACAGAGAGAGCAAAAGAGTATTTTTAGCTGCGGTGTGGATGATTGTACAGGTTTTGGGACCCCTACGATTTACTGATGGTACCTGAATGTTTGATAATGCCTGCCATTCAAAAAACTTTTTATATTGTCTTAATCTATAATTCGGGAAATTAGCTAAAATTTCGTTTGAACTGCAGTTTAGTGTTGTCACATACTCTATGGGAGTGATTTATTACTAAAGATCGAGTGTTTAGATTTGTGGAATACCCCATTATATATGGAATATACCCAAGGTTATTCAGCTGAAATGGTAATCGAATTCACCTTTTATTTTCATTGCGATTTACGAGGTAATTTATTTACATATTGGCCATTGCGGTCAAAATAAATGACGTTAATAGCTCGTTCAAATTTTTATGGTAGATAATAGTTGATAAAACTAGTGATGCATTACCATTAACAGTTAAAAGTCAATAATATTTATATAACCATCCCAGCAATATATTTAGTTAGTTGTGGAAGACATATGTTATAATTAGGCCTAGTTCCGGAAAGACTAGACTTATAAAACTTGTATAAAATAAATAACTCACGTGCTTGCAAATCGCTCCAGCTAATTTTCAACTCAAAAAAAATAAAAATAGTTTGCTTCAAATGAACCCTATATATGTATAAAAAAAAGACATGAAATGAGCAACTGCGAACATAACATAATAATAATAATGCAGAGTAAAACAGACAATGCAAAAAACGAGCAGACGGAAAATCTTTAATCCTATTAGAGAAATAATCCACTAAACATAGTCACAAAAAATATTTGTTCGACAACGAAGTGCTGGAAAAGAGCAAAGCCTGCGAGTAGATGCAAGTACACTCAATTGGATAAAAACAAAAATTTTTGGACATGAAATTTTCAACCAAAGGGATGTTGATGAGCGACGTTCATATTCTCATACATATATATATTCATATATATGCAAGTATTTATAAAGTATGTAGTTACATATGTAAAGCCTGCTCTTTTGTACAATTATATTGAAAGAACTGGATGACACTTCTTTTATTAATTGAATATGACCCGACATAAATTAAGCAGGAATATTTTGACAAATTAAATTTGGGAGAGAAAACAGTTTTATCCAGAAGATATCAAATCGAAAATATTTGAGGCTTGAGCTTCCCAATCTAAAGATGGAATTAAAGATGATTCCTTACTAGATCTTCAGATTAATGATTAATGAATTTTTTCAGATTAATGAAGATTTTTTTTCTTCGTTGCTACTCGTTATAGTGTTATAACCATTTAGTACTCTATATTTATTTCATTATACCAATATAATATATTTTTACCAGTTGTTCGTTCGAGTCTCCTGTCTCAACTGTTTGATGAATCGGAAAGAGCTCTTAGCTTTATTATATATTATTATATTATATAGCTCATACTAAACATATTGTAAGATTATTATGGTCATAGAGTAGGGCTCCAGATTTTAATAGAGTTCCGTTCTATTAGAACATATCTAGAATTCTATCTCTAAGACTGTGGAAATGCGTGAAAATATGATAAGTTCTTGTTCTCCATGTTCTTAAAGATTGGTAGGGAGCATTGACTCGAACCTGTAATAAAGATATGAGCTCGGTAATATTGACAATATACCGTTGGTCAAATTTCGACGCGTGTGCGCCTGGATGTTACACGAATATGGCGGTTGAATGATCTTATGACATCCTTTTTTGACCACCTCTCAGCAGACCGCATTGAGAAAAAGTGTTGCAATCTTCAATCGCATCTGGGATCCCAGGACATGTGTAATGATACTGTGTAGCGTTTGATATATTTTTCCGTATTTTAATTTTTTGATTTTCTACACTGTATATGATTTCCTAGCAATCAAAATTGGCGATAATTGAAATTAAATTACTCATGTAGTTGCTATTTTGATTCACAGAAATATTTTTATTTAAATTTTTTATTTTAATGTGCAATGAAATTACTTTCCCAATATTAAGAAAAATAACTGAAAGCTCATTATATTACTTGTAAAATCTGAAGGGACAAGGTTATCATGTTCAAAAGCAAATGCTATCCGCCCTCTAGGAAAGCTACGAATTACACAAAAATTTTAAGATTTTTTTTTTGTTTTGTTTTCAGAAACATCAGGCATTTGAAACATGACATTCTAATCGGAAAAAATCAGAGCAAATTCGAAACAATAGAGATTTGAATCAAAATGTCCGTATATTTAAATAAATGATGCATTGTTAGGGGCAGCAGCCTAAAATAATTGTTGAAGTAGTTAATTATGCAAAATATTGTTCCAAAAATGGAGTAGGTACTCTTATTATTTTCAAGCATCCAAATGCACTAACTTCCTCGTTAATTTGCTTTGTAGTTTTTCCTGCAGACGTCATGGAAATAAGCAGGTGCATGCATATGTATATGCCAAACTGCGTGTGTCCAATTTGTTTTTGTATTTTTGTATTTTTCTTGCATATTTTTTTCATTCTCATGTTGGATTAATAGGTTTTCCCTTTCACTTGTTAACGCTTTATTCGTTCTTCTTTTCTAGTTTTCAACATTTTCTTTATATTTCCCATTTAGCGCTGTTATAGCAAATATGTAACTTTCGACACAGTTTTTTTTTGTTTTTTGTTTTTGTTTGAATTTATAAATATGTTTTCATCCTGTTTCCTTCCGTATTTAATTTTTGTTATTTACTCAATTATTTCCATTCTGTAGTATTCCACTACAATCTCCCATTGTTTCCCTGAACTTCTCTTCGCTCTTTTAATTATGTTGTTATATATGAGTATGTCTTTTCTATAATTTCCCTTTGTATAAGCGTAATACAAACAACTTTTGATGAAGGAAAATAATAATAACTTTTCCACAATATAACGAAAAAATTAATTTGGTTCCCATTTTACCATTTAATTTTCAGTTTGTCACATTTGTGTTCATTTCGCTGCGCTCAGCCGCACTCTCACACTCACACTTCGCAATTTTCATTGTTGGCATAAGCGGCATAAGTATATACCCCGTTGCATACCATTTTTAACTCAATGCAATTCACTTTGCCATTTTCGTTCGTTTGCTGCACTTTGTTTGTCAGTTGGCTGCCTTTCAATCGGCTTATGCTCGCCATGTTTATGCATGTGCACATTTAATGCGTTTAATTTGCAACTTTTTAATCAGCCTAATCGGATTTGCACTGACAAACTTGTAACGATTCAATTCAGCAAATTCCAGCATACCCATATGCCTATAATACATGCCTACACACATTCACATGGCGGCTATCTATGTAGTAGTGCACGACAAATCATATCTGCGCTATGTATTTGAACTGCTTTGCAGAATTTTTTTGCTCTTATGACAGGGTTCAGTGTTGTGCGAGGGATTTTACTTTTGTCTGTCAATAAGTCCGCTAATCGATTTTTGTGCATGATTTTAAGCCAGGTGAATTGATAAATTAAAAAAGAATGTTCCTGCAAAGGGCCCCAAACTCGGAAAATATTCTAGTTATGAACTGTTGCGATTTCGCCGGATTCATGCTAGCTTAAGACCACCTAGCCACTGTCCTGCTATGTGAACCCGTCTTGAAGCAATTGTTTTTATGTAAGAAGGTCTGAATGAACTAGGGGAAGGAAGGAACCTAGGGAAAATGGAACCCGAACTACTGCACTATCTCTTCTGGGTATTGCAAGACGGAAAATATTGTTAAGGAATAGTGTTTGACTTCCTTTCTTCAAGACCAACTATGCAATTTATTTTCTAGTAAGTAATGCAAAAATATTACTAGCTTTTTTTCAACTCTGCGAAGTCTTCAATTTAATTTAATTAACCCACGTAGTTTGATTAGCAGTGGAATGGAATATTATATCCTAGAATGGGAGTAGAATATTTTACAAAAGCGATATATTACAGTATAGTCTATAAATTAAAATTTGTTTTTCTTATGTGATAACAAAACAATTTGCTGTTTTCTGTGAGAGGTTGCAACAGTTACTGAACTCAAGTTCTCTCAGGCCATTATATGTCTTTCCAGGCATATTTTACTCCATATTTCAAATAACACTAAAGACTATCTCTGACAATAGCAAAATATAGCTAAGTCTTACCAAAGATATTGGACAATGGTTTAACCCCAATTTTCCGAACTCTCCTATCAGCGGGTATGCTTGTTACAGAATATTTGATATATTGGTCTTTGAAGCTCTCCAGAGAATGATAGATTATCAGATATATGGCTTTAGAGAAGGTATATATCTCAAAATAAAGCGCTACAAATATATTTCGTTACTACTAATTTAAGTCAAAAAATTCCATTCACTAGGATATGTTGTCAAAGTGGAAAACCAATTATACAGCTAAAATTTTTTATAAGTTAGTAGTAGTCTTGGTTTAGGATTATTTCCTTGGTATGTCTCACCACAGTAGAAGCACCTCGAGAGATGGCTTTCGAAACATAACTTGAGGATATAGCTGTCTTCTGCTCGCCAAACGTTAGAGAGTGGTGAATACATATATGTGTATGATGCCAGCCAGTGCTATACCTGCTCAAAAGGAGGGGTATTACTAGAAAAAACAAATGTCCAAGTCTCACGTTTCCTATAAAAGAGCATATTTCTTGTCTGCGAATGTAATATTTAATGTTTCGTGTAATAAAAAATTTTGCATGTAATGACAGTAGCCACTTTAATGAGGTATCCACATACTCTCCTATATAGAATTCAACTCGCTAACTTTGCTGCTCTATAGCGAGCAGAGAAGTGACGAATCGATAATGACTTTTACTGAACATCTACCAAAAATTAGCTGCCCTTACTTTTCATTGTCCAAAAAAATTTTTTCTCAATTATATTACAGAGAATTATATTTAGAATATAATACAGAGAATACCAATTTGATTTTGATTTTGTAAAATATTTGACACAACGAAAATCCGATAATTAGGAAAATTTTTTAGATAAATAAATCTTTGACTATAGTAAACGATATTTTGAATTCTTTTTCATTTTAGAAGGGGTATTAGTATTGGAGTAAAAGTAAATAAAGTTGTGTGATAACGACGCAATACAAGATTACAGTGAATACGCAACTACTACGCGAGTTTAAAGCCAGATTGACGAAAAATCTTAAATTCTAGAAAAAGTATTTCATTGTGGTCGGCCCTCGAGAGACGCTGCCAGACCTCAGAATGTTTTTCTTGAAATGAAATGAAAAAGCATTTTATAAATACCATGAGCCGTTCACAGCGTGCTCAAAATTTATTGAGCCTCTTAATTTAGTTCAGACGATTCAAGACGTGCTCCAAAAATGGAAAGAAAAGTATATGAAAAAGTAGATCTAGGTTACACCTGATAAGTAAACAAATTAAATTTATTACCAATCATCAGTTCATTTTAAAATATTCGACGGAAATAAATGTTTGTCTGACAGCCGTAGCACCTAAGTATGTATCTTTTATATAAAGTTTTGGTTCTCATTTTTTGAATATATTTACATACATACAACTATTTTTTCGCCTAAACTTCGTTTTGTATGAAAATTCAGTAGAGTTCGATTCTAACACTTCCCGATCTAGAAATTCCAAAATTCTGTTTTCAAAACCACCTGAACTCTGTTTCTGAATGATCTTCATTTATGAGTTAGAAACTTTTTCAATATAATTTGTCTGTTAACAGCACCCTTTTATATTTTGCGCTTTGATAAATGCGATCAATACAGAAATGTATATTCTGCAAACTGTAATTCTATTGCTAATATTTATTTATATAAGTACATAGGCATATATGTCTGTATATGTATACGATATTTTGGTATTTCCAACCAGCCGTTTAGTGATTTTCTCAGCTATTTTCGTTTTGTTGATTTTATTTCGCGTGTGCGCACGCACAAACATTTGCACAACTTAAGGATTAGATGAGAACAATATGAATTTCGGGTTTCAATGCAAATAGCAGCACGTAAATGGTTTTTGCATTAACTTCTCACGCAAACAACAGGCGTGTTTAAATGGCTGCGCTGCGTCGGCGCATAACGAAAAGCCCATGTACCCACGTCTGTATGTATGTATGTGTGTATCAGCGGTGCATTTGGCTGCGCATACGCACAGACTTTCTGCGGCTGTGTGTATTTAGGACGAAAAGCAAACAATTTGCCGGGGAAGCGCATTGATTTACAGCCTGAGCTGGTGTGATTTGATCCTGCGGTTAATGTGATTGTTTTGCCAAGGATTTCTATGTTTTCATATTTACACTCTTTGTGGTTATTGTGTAATTTCCATTTTTCACTAGTTTTCCGCTTTATTTCATACCCCTTGCGGAACGTTAATGAATGTCATTGCAGTAAGTAAATAACATAAACAATAAATATTTACCCGCTTAGGCAGACAAGTAGAGATATGTACATATTGATTGTGTGGCTCAAAGGCCAAAAATATGATGTGTTTTCCATACGCTAACGTGTTAAGAGTGAAAGTACATATATACACATATATATATATATATATATATACCTTCATATATTGACAGATTTTCATTTAGAACGATGCTTAAGCATTTTAGACTACAAAATGCCATAAACACTAAGCGGATATTCAATTCGTTAACAATTCAAAAAAGTTTAATTTTCTTTTCACTTTTTTATTTCATTTTTATTTTTGCTGCATTCACTCTGTTTGTGGTAATTGCATCATTTAATCCACTTAAAACGCATGCGCAACGCTGCCAGTTGGATGCTGGCACCCGCTGTGTCTGTAGCGTTATGTATGTACTAAGTATAGCGACGGCGGCGGCGGCGGCGGCGGCGATGATGGCGGCACGCGTTACCATTTAGGCGCAGCATAAACTTCTGGGCCTCAACTCAGTTAAAAATTAAATGTTTGCCGGCTTTTTATTAAGTTAATTACGAGCATTTGATTGGAACGTGCGAGCGCGTTGGAAAGGCGCGTAAAATGTCGGCGGCACGCAGTTGGCGGCCATTTTTCGGACTGCCTCCGCTGGCTGCGGAATCAATGTGTTCGATGGGCAATTAATTTATAAACTGTTTACATATACACATATACTCGTATGCCTATGTGCATTACTGTGTATATGTAAATTTGTTGCTGTAATAATTTAGATAAGCTGCCTGTGGCGCTTTTATTTCACCATTCAGTTTAGTGAACTCATTAAATTTTTGATCGCATTCCATTTTCTTTTAATACACCCATCCATTTAGCATTTTACAGACATATATATATATATATATATATATATATATATATATTGTACATAAAGCTGTGTGCTGAGCGTTTGTATATAAATATGTATGTACATGCAACTAAAATACCACGCTTTATCGATATTGGTTGCCACAAATTTTCATTAATTAATTGTTGCTATGGATTGACATTCGATTGTTTGATAAATTTGTCCAACTGATTAAGATTTATGTTTTTTACAGTGTAAGACATATTAATCTTTATATTGAATAAGTATTAGAAGCATTAAGAGGTAAGCATTAGAAGGCGGAACGTCAGCACTTACGATGGACCAAGCATCGTCTGCATCTCGACGCCAATCTCAACACAATATCGTTACAAATTTAGTGAACGTGAATAAAAAGAACTGTAAAACGCTTGCAAAGTTCAGCAATTTTCTTTGTCACTCAGTTGTAATTCAATTCGAACTTATACCAGATTTCACATTTAGACCAGATAACACATACATAGTCAGTTAAAGCTTGTGGTTGAACATTTTATGGTTTCCATTAATCGAACATACCAAAATTTGCATAAAGATAAATCTAATAAGGAACTTATATATATATTCTTAACGTTGTTACATTATAAATTTCGCTTCCGAAATGCTGCATATTGGCTAGTGTAATGCTTACTTAGCTCCACCAGACTGTCCTTTTTTCGGTTGCCACAGCAACTAAACGAATTATCCAGAATTGGCCTTGAAATTATTTTTCCAAGTTTATATCAACAGAACCACGTGTTCATCAAAAGAATCTCAATTTCGATTCATTCGACTCAGTTTACACCAACTCTAGGGATTCTAAATTCAGACAATTCTGTATAATGTTCGGTGTGCTATCTTTAAGTCTTTGCCAAGATTTTTTTATTAATGAATATGTTGTGGAAAATTGATTGACAAGGTAAAAATTGGTGGCAGTAGGCTTCTTGTTTTCACCCGATAGGCTTGATAGAACATAATAACAGCTTTAGCAAAGTGGATCCTGCTGTAATTGTGAAATTATGGGTCTCCTTTCTTCAGGCTTGTACTAAGTACATATAAGTTCCCGCTGTTCCCAGCTGTTCCTGCTACTACAAAGTTCAACCTTCGTTCGTTTTCGAGTGTACTTTCTGCCCAGTCGTCTTCTCCTTAAACTTTACTTTTTCCTTGAGTTCATATGTGTTTCACTTCTAAAGAAATATTTATAGAGCTAAACATCTTCTGTGAGACTGTATACTTTCAAGTTAAAGTGTAAGTTTTCTTCATTGACTTCTTGTTCGAGTTGAGCCCAATTGCTGTGTTATATGGACGGGTCATTCTTTTTTGGTTGATCAGTGAGACGAAGGCTCAGAGAGATTGAGAAATTACAATATTTAGTGAATTTGTGAGTCATCTAACAAACATTCTTGTGGGAAGAGGAAATTTAAATATGGTATTAAAAGGGTTTGAAAGCCATCAGATCCGATTTTCATGTCTTTTTATTCCTAGAATTCGTGTAATTTTCTGTGTCCAGAAAATAGCGGGAATGTTCTTCGACTGTATTCTTCGACTTTCATGGCATAGTGCATCACGAATTCTTGCCACAAGGTTAAACAGACAATAAGGAGTACTACCTACAAGTTCACGCCGTTTACGTGAAGCTATCGGAAAAAAAACGCCCGGATTTGTGGAAAAACAATTCATGGCTATCCCAAAAATCGAGTTTGCGAAGTGTTTCGACGATTGAAGCGTGGGCATAAGTGAATAATGTCGAATGGGGACTATTTTGAAGGCGAATGGCACATTAAAGTAGGCGAATGAAGAAATATTTTTTTTAAAATACGAAAATTCCCATTACTTTTTGATCACACCTCGTATCTCTGGTCGTTGACAAATTAAACTAATTATATCAATTGTTCTCAATCTTGTCTGTGTAAAGATATATATTATATGTGTTAGGAACTCTCTAAAAGATGTATTGCTAAATTTCAATTTAAATTAATAGAAAATGTGCTTCTGTGGCAAGTCGTTTATTGATATTAATAGATTTACTAGGTTTTTAGTTTAACTAACTGGTTGACACTTTTATGCATAAATAATTTTTCAGAACCAACCCAGTGACTTTGGGTGATTCGCTGAAGTATGAAAACCATTTACTCTGTCATAATTAATTTTCAAACTTATTCCTAATTTAAATTTATGTCAAACCAAATCAATTTTAATGAAACACTCTAATAATTCGAATATCTAAAACGCAGAGATTTAATGTTCGCACCGGCAAACCTGCTAAATAGCACCTCGAAAATATTATACCAAATACAGATGGTGCACATCAATAGTTCAGGTTTCAGCGAAGCCAACAACAATGGTGCTGTGTGGAATGTCGATGTGTGAGCGTCACTAGCATAAATCCGTTTCGATTACGCGACATCCAGCGATAATAAAAATAATAATAAACCAAAGCAAGCAACAATACATTAATTCTGTCACCAAACCGCCACAACAGCAACGACAACAACAGTTAAGGCTCGACATTGGACCAAACAGCAGCAATAAACAGCAGCAACGACAACAATTTGTTGTCACAAATACATATCGATATGCATATTGCCGCATACACGACTTTTCAACATAAACTACACTGCGCTACGCATACATACATACGCATGTCGTTATGTGTGCATAAGGTAGTAAAAGCCACAAGCCGGCTGATAAAAGCTGGCATACACGCATGTTTTCTTTTATTAAATCAACGGCCAGCGAAAAGGTAGCCAGCGACACAATTTGCCGCCTAAAGTTGCCGACATGGACAGTGGACCAAAAGTGTTGGCGATAAGCAGTGTACCCTGTTGTATTATTTATCTACACACATACACATGCACATACATACATGGCAATGTGTGTGTGTGTGTGTTTGTGCGGATTTGCATACAGTAAGCACCGTCTTTATCAGCGCGCTACATATTTATGAGCGTCCATTCCATTGGCGTGTTAATGGTTAAAACAAATTTAAGTCACTGCTACGACGCTTTTCGGCTGATAAATATTCAAATGAATGAATGAACTCGTACGGGGACTTAATGGCACACACGCGGAAAACATGACGTTAATTAATTTTATTTCATTTCTTAAACAATTCTATGCTTTTGTTTTCAGCCAAATTTAATGCTTAATTAGTTGACCAAAATGCGTGTTTCTTTTCCTCTGACTTCTATTGCCACACTTTACCGCTAGTAGTGTTTTGTTTGGTTAGTTTTGTTCGTTAAAGCAAGAATTGACCATGTTTCTGGTGATATGGTGGATAATAAAATCCGATGAATATCTAATTAACGGTGAATTCAGTTGAGTGAAGCGTTGGAAATGCCTAAGTAAATGTGTTGGTGAAGGTGGCAGTGAGGGGGATAGCTTGAAATGAAACTTGATACCTAATAGAAGTGAGGGTTGGGAATTAATTTTTAATTGTTATTAAGCGCAGATCAAAATCTTTGTATTAAATTCCTTTCCTTCAAATAATTTGGAGTTTTTGACTATGTTATTGTAGCTTATAAATAATTATTACAAAATTTCGATAACCAGACGAAAGACTATGTAGCTGTTTTGAAAAAAATGCGCTCTATTTTTGAGTTGCCAAAGGGTTTCTTGCAGTTCAAAATCTTGTTTTTAAAACACCTTCTTCTTTTGCAAATTGAAAAATTAACCGAAATAAAATATAATTTGATTAAAAATATTTGCATTTTTAAAAATAATATAATTTCAGGTGTGAAATATTTGAAAGTGGTCCATTTAATTAAATCTCCTGAGAAAATGAAAAATGTATAAATAAAATGTGATTTTTCAGTATATTTATTACTAATTTATTCTAAAGCTTAGGGTGGTCAATATTTTTGGAATACTAACCAGCTATCTGTACTAACTACGCTGTAATATTTCTATCAGCTCAGTTTTTGAAGTAATGAGATTTTGACCATATGTATCGAACGCTGGGTTTTCATTCTAAGTTCCTGAACTGCTGTTGAATTCTTTCTTAAAATTTATTCTTTTTCCCACAGTACAACGAATACGATACAAATCGTCTAATTGTAGTTACGAAGTTACCAGTCGGCATCGTCTGGAAGGCTATTGATCATTAAATTCGGCAAACCAAAAGATTGAACTCGGTGTGTGTTTTCAATGCAAAGTTCTCACAAATTCTTTCTATAATTTCCAGT
The DNA here is from genome assembly GCA_021498325.1 of Bactrocera minax. Classification (NCBI taxonomy): domain Eukaryota; kingdom Metazoa; phylum Arthropoda; class Insecta; order Diptera; family Tephritidae; genus Bactrocera; species Bactrocera minax. The sequence continues at coordinate 9,537,181 of JAKEEE010000001.1, forward strand.
CCCAAAACTTTATTTATCATGTATTTAAATCTTCGCGTTTATTTTAGAAAGCTGTCTCCGCTAAAATAACAGAATTACTAATACTGAACTGTATTTCGTGTATGGTTTTTATAAGTTTTACTGATCTAGATATAAATTAAAATTGTATCACAAGTTTTCTATGGCATTGTGGAATCATTTTACAAAAATCTAGTGATTTAGTGACACAAATTTTGTGATATACCAACAATTCCCTCGAAATTTACTATGATGTGGATGATTGATGCAGCTGTTAGGACGACCTTCATTTAGTCTTATCAGTCAACAATTTTTCGTGTGATAACTAACCTTCGGTTAACTATAGTTTACTCAACCAAATTTTGTATCGTCTGAACTCCATTTTTTTTTTTCAAATTAAGAACTTACAGTAGGATAACTAACACTGTTGATAGCAACAGTTTATTTTCGCTTTCATCAAATTATGATTTTAATATCGCCTAAATTCAAAATTTTCTCTCATATTTCAAACTATGTATTAATAAGGGGAACTTTTTTACACTATCTAGGACAGCTGTCAATTTTTAGTTCTGATTAGCAACTACTAATATACATTAACTGTTCTTTGGGCATCCACTCTTATGGCTATACTCTTCATGTTGAGATCATAACTTCAAATTTTTTGGTTTCTGCATTTCATTCAAAATCAATATAACATATTCCATAAAATTTGAAGGGAAATGGGTAATATGTTATTTAAATATGAGAAATTAGTAACACTATAGCGTGCCTGCTTAACAAACTTGCATCCAAAAATGTTGAGTCCAATTTTATAGATTCATTTAAGACAAAATTCCATACGAAAAAAAATATTATGTAGTTAATTTCACGATTCGCAACACTTATTCTCACTTCCATTGTATGGAATAGATCCAAAGTCCTTTATGACTTACTTCCATAGATATATGTATACATATGCATCAAATTTTAACAACTGTCGCCAAACAATAAATATTTGCACTGCATTCATATAAATGCATTTATCTTAAGCAACTATATCTACACATATGCTTACATGCAATAAAATACAAAGCAAACAATCGAATAAAGAAAATAGTCGTTAAATTGCCACACACGCAAGCGACCAACAACAGCACTGATAAGGCAACGAGAACATAAAATATGTCTGAGTTCACACACGGAAATCCTTGTTGCTCATTGCCGACAACTTTTCTTTTATTGTTGCCTATTGCGTTTACACAGGCGACTCGAATCAGGCAATTTTCCGCATTCTCTTTGATATCATATTTTCCAATTGTTATACGCTTCATTTGCGCATTCCACAAAAATAATTTTCATAAGCTAATTTTTATCCTTATTCACATTTTCTAAAATACTTTTATAATATTATGCAAATTACAAAAAATGGACAATAAAATTCATCGTCTGAAAAACCATGGAAAAAATTTCACAATGAAAAGTAATGACGAATTATGTAGCATATAGCGGTTACGAACAGCAGCACAAAGCGTATTGCCCGAGCACGAGCACGATTGCTGTTCGTTATACCTCGCCAGCCCCTCACTAACTACGAGTTGCGGTAACAAAAGTCTTTGTGTGTGAACCCGCACTATGTAGAGTATTTACCTATAATACATATACATCCCTATTCATTGCATCTTCGTTGCAACACTGACAAAGTATTGATGCTGCCACAATATTTCATCATTGTTCGGCAATGACATTATTTTTACTCTTGTTGTAATTGTCCTTTTCGTCCTTTACCACCTAAATGACGCATATGTTTGTATAACTTGGATTGTGAATGTGCCTATGCGGACAAAACGGAAGGATATCCGAAAGGTGTTGTCAAAACAAAATGTGATTATCGTTAATTTATGTCATTCATGCTCTTTTTGCTTTCCTGTGGTTTTATCTGCAGTCACTTATAGTTATTTTATATATAAATAAATTTACTACTATAATTGTGTAGGTATTTTGGGTGCCTGCCATAGCGCTCCAGCCGTTTCTTGAAACCAATTTAAAATTTAACGTCATTCTCAAAGATCACCCTCTCATACAACTAACACTAGAAGTTATTATACATAGCGCAACCATCAAATTATAATTTACGAACCTTCGTTCCCTTCTTCGTTTGTGCCATTCGCGGTCTTCTTCTGCACAAAATACATTAAAACTCGTTCTTATAAATACTTGGAGAACAGTTACTCTTTGCTAGCTAATCATATTAGATTTGAATTCGTCATTATCACTGGATTGATACGGGCTTACATTTGGAGCAGGTCCCAATATACTTAGTCCCGAAAAAAATTTTCCACTTACCACCGCAAGCAGAGTATCATATAGTAAATATAAGCTTAGGATGAGCCACTAATATTTAGTAGTCCAGAAATCCTTCCTCGAACAACTCCATCCACTTTCAATCCTTTAGTAAGTTTTCTCACCAACACTTATGTGAAATTACCGCTTGTATTTCTGCTAGATACTTAGTCTGCCAATACCTGTATTAATTTTACCCGAAAATGGATTATCTTACGAATTTAAGATTTCCGAACGGTTCAGTAAACTCTCGAGAGGTTTTTTTCAACGCCAATACTACTCACGTCACGAGGCGACAGCTATTCGAACCGAGGTTTTAAATAAAGGAAGTGAGCACCTGTAACCACTTTACTACTACGGACGCTTAGATCAGAGACCAAAGTGGTCGCTTTATTAATATCGTATTAAAATTCTGAACTAATTTGTCTACTATATGAGTATTTCAAGCTGCTCTTTTGCAAATAACACTGAAGATTAATGAAAATTTTAAGTCGAAATTTAATGCTTCGGACTTTTTGCTCGTACTATGGTTACGAATTTTTGCGAACACAGCCTTTTCAGGAAACAAAATTGTTAAAAATTTTGGTGAATGGAGAAAAAACGTCTTTTTAGTCTTAGGTCTTAGGCAACTACAAAATTTCTTCCACTTTTTTTCGCCTAAAGTAGAAAATCATCTGAAAAAACGCTTTAGATTGCGGCTGCATTTAGTTAAGCCCTTGTTTAAAAAGGGTAAACAATAGTGACGTCACAAGTATGCATATTATTTATATATAATATGTGTATGCGTACCCAATCGAGGCATCGAAAACATCGTATCGCCGCTGCTATGATCCAACCATTATGCATGTAAACGTACATATATGAAATACAAAAATGAAAACGAATCGTATATTATTTTATACTCCAAGTGGGCACACTTTTCGGCGCAAGTGTTTATTTTCGCTTTTGTTGTTCATTAACAGGCATTGAACAAACAATTGAAACCAAAAAAAAAATCGAACTTATTGTAAATTGAAATATGGGAAATGTATTGAAAAGGGCATGTGCGCTCATCTGCATAAATATACTTATACTCTTCAATAAATATATATGAATGCATGCAAAAGCATATACTTATATTGATTGAATGGACAATAAATGCTTGAGGAATGTAAAATCAGTTGGCTGTCTGCTGTCGGTTGTCTCAGTAGCCTATATATTTGTTCACTAGTTGTTGGTGTGATTCGCCTTTCAATAAATTCGTTAATTTCAAATCAAATAATGATTTATTTTGTGGAAAAAAAATCTGTATCTATCTACACATGTATGTAGAAACCCATTGTTTGCGAGTATGTTTGTACACTGTCTTTGAGACGTCTTCCAGAGTGTTCATTAATAAAAATATTTAAATGAATATTTTTGTTTTCTCTGCTCATAAAGTACTTTAAAATTACTTATGCATATGCAGACTTGGTAGCTTATTGCTTTGCACATGCTTGCGCACGCTTCTCCACATAAGTTGGGCCACGGACTGTGCCCACTGGAACACACTTAGATATATATATATATGTATGTATATACGCATCCACAAATAAAAGGCTCAAAGTAAATACATTTGGTCGGTAATTGTTCAATATTCTGTTATTATTTAAGTATATAAGTACATAAGTCTATTTTAGTACACTAAGGTACCACCATCATTGATATAGACTCACCGTTAATGTTTTTCAATTTAACTTGTTGTTAGTGAAATATGAAAATTTCTATTTAATGAGCACGTGACGTGCACACCTAGCAACTTTCTTTCACCTTCGCCCTTCGAGTGGAATTTGGCTGTGAAGCCTTTTTCATTTCTAATCTTTTGTTTACCGAAAACCGTATATAACATTGTTGTAAATTTTTTGTTGTTTCTTTGTAAAAAGTGTGATTAATTTCTAATTAATAATATTTTCTCTTGCAGTCACCATAGTCGAGTACACGCTTCGGCTAGTCGTGCGGCGCGGTCTTCTAGGGCAAAAGGAAGCACTTTTGAAACTATAGTACTTTTTTTTTTTTGGAAAAATGGGTTCATAAAAATCACGGTTACAGCTCTGTCGGTTATTTGGCAGAGCTGATCCATCTATTTTCGGAAAACGTCTTGATTTCATGCGACATCTGTGGCGGAGAAGCTACCGCTTTCAATGAAAACTGTTTTTTAGGTTGGTAAAAAAACTGACATCGAACAAAATATGCACAGCAGTACACAAACCTAACCAATTCACACACTAGTAGAGCAAAATCAGGGTTAAGAATTATTTTACATTTGTTGAATTATGTCTAAATAAATAATGCTTTCTAGGTTCGATTCTCGAAACAGTCATGTTTCTTCTTTATGCTGAAACCACTCGGTATTATTGATGAGTCTACTTGAGCTAGATATGCGTTCTCTGTGTAGCTATTCTAGTTTGGTACCTGCTGATATCCAAGGGTTGTAATGCCAAGAAAATGGAAGACTATATTCTTATTTTCTTCAAGTTCACTGGTAGGTAACAACTATTGCCTATATATCTATTAGCCTTAGTTACAGCGTGTAAGCAGTGAGTTTGCAAGTCTGAAGTATTTGATTTTGTCGTGTGTGCTTCTTCTAGATTTAAGCAAAAAAACCAGTCCATACCGCTTTTAGCTTTACGGGATGTAATTAAGATAAATATTCGGAAGATAAATTCAAGCTATGCGACCATATGTTTATTTAAACGAAGAAGTATTTCTGTTCATAGCTCGAAGAACTCTTAATTGCATACAATTTTATTCCTATTCACGTTAGTATAGAGTAGGTTTGCTCAACCTTCTTTAGATGCTTCTTGACTTTGTTACATCACAACTCGTAAAGTGAGTTTTCACCAAATATGATGAAGGCGAGATTGCTACACGTTACGTCACAACGAACGAACTGTCAAATGTACACAATAACAATAAATACAACCTCTTTTCGTTTGCGACGTCAAGAGATAATATATTTTTCTATCAAACGCATTCCAAATAAAAAAAGGAGAAAAAGCTATAGTATTAGTTATTTTTTTCATTAATGGTTTCTATAAATATTTCAAGGGATTCATCGGCACAAGTTATCTACGCAATATCCTCTATTCTAATAAAGATCGGATTTTCTAGTATTTCCTGAAGAAGGTTTCACTATGTTGACCACATTCACAGCAAATAATTAACAAACATATGTATATGAAATTAGTATAAACTCAAGGTATTTTAGCAACTTTGGTGTGAATCACAAGATCGTCAAAAGGGTAAGTTCAAATTGGTTTAATCTAATTTTCTATTTCACAGAGGGGTTATCGCGTTAGCAGTTCTGCAAATCTCTAGCCCCTAAGCTATTTTAGCCGAGTCCGGGAAGGTCAATACTTTCCTTCTATAACAAGTTGGCGCAAATTTGTTTGTCAATGTTGGATTTGGCTGTTATGGAAGATATATGGGTAGATTTTGAGTGTGGTAAATATTGTATAAAGGATTTTGTTTTAAAAACGCACTGATAAAGCTCGGTAAATTAGTGGGCTTTAATCGTTCCCACAACAATCCTTAAAAGAATCTTATATATGATAATTAGCAGACCGATTCCACCGTGCATAGCTACCGACATTGAGTTCCAACCGCAAGACAAAGCACTATTATAAGTGTTTTCCACTGCCCTTCAATAAGTGTTTGGATGCCAGTAGTTTATAGTTCCATCTCACTTCAGTAGATTGAAAAATGCGCTCCAAATATTTTAATTTTTATAGAAATTTTTGCTGATTTTGATAACCTTTTTTTACCACAGCCTAAAGCATTGAAAAGTATTAAAGTGTTTCAAGATCTTATCTCCAAAGTCTTAACTTGATCTATTTTGTGAGTGACTGTCTTTACAAAATACTTTTATTAATTAGTCCCAAGTCTGTTGTTCTCAAATATAATTTATAATTAAAATGTTGTGAACACCACTTTTTATAAATTTTCTTTGGAATTTGTATACCTGAACGTGTCATAATACTGTGTTTCCACAGCTTACCGAAAAATTTCCGAAAAGCTAACGATATTTTGGTATTAAATGCAGTTGAAGCATTGCTTTTGCGATGGTGTTTTGATTAATGCTGATAATGTAGCAGCAACAACAACAAAAGTGATTCAATTATAATAAATAAATAATGCCAACTATTTCTTTTGCATAATTTTAGGTTAGTATTGAAAATGTGTAAAGGTGTGTGTGAGTATTCAATGCGACGCCATCAAGTGGCCCTATTGCTGTACTCTATTGTGGCATAAAGAGCTTCTATGACTTTTGGCTGACAGACTGGCGGCCAACGCTGCCTCAAAGACTGAATGAATGAATGCGATTGGAATGAATAAATATAGTTGAATTTTAATGCATTAAGCATTATTATCGCTGCATCATCGCGTTACAATTGCTGATGTTGCAAGCTAACTTCATATGTACAAACTTATTGTATGTTGCCGAGCAGCTTCTACATGCTTGAAGGTGGCTGCAAGACACTTGTGTCGCATGCAAGTATTGAAGGTTGTAAGTTGAATGTTGAATGACTTATCAGGCGCATTGTTGTGCTTACATTAGCCTACGTAATGAACGGGACTTGAGAATTTTTTCGTATAAGCCCAACTTAACTAGACGGCTCTCAGCAGTCGTGCATCTCTTGCTGTTGCTGCTGCATGCCGCAATTGCCGTCGCGGAGGTTGTACTTCTGTGTGTTTTCTCTGTTTTCTTCTTCTCAGTTGGCATTGATCATGGCAGTGGCAACATGGCAACGTGGCAACGTGGCAATGTGAAGGTGTAATATGTTATTTATTCATGCCGCAGCGTGTGGCATCATGCGTGGCGTTGATAACCTGCTGCCTGGCAATGACTTGATTTAAGTGTGCTCATCTTGTTGCCACTGCTGCCAGCGCGCATGTGCAATTAGGTATAAAATATGTCTATTTAAGTGGTTACGCACTGACGCAGCTACTTCTTTCTATGCGCTTCTACGCTTTTGTTACTATAACAATTTATTATTTTTTTGTGACCTGTCAGCTGTTGGCGCAGCACCACCTCGTCGTTGGCGTCGCTATGTTGCACTTGAGCTTGTTACCTGCATTCGCTTTGATAAAATTCAGTTATGCTCTAACGCAAAAGTGTTTAAAAACGCGTGTGCACATAACAGCGCTACGCAATAAATGCTTGCGAAATTTTGCGAAGGTGCAACGGTGCGCTTGCCACCACTGTTATTATGGCAAGAAATTTGCATGTTTGCCACAATGCATTTACCGTTGTTGCGCTAACATTTTTCTGCTACTTTGGCGATTTGCGAGCTGTGGCAAGTATTTGTGGCAGCTATGAACAACAATTAACAATAAGTGTCAACATGACTTTTGCAGGTTGTGATTTAGTCGCGTGCAAGCGCTTATGGTCAAAGGCCAAGTTGTAAATGGTGAATGTGTGTGGATAGGCATTTAAGGCGTTCCTTTGTCTTCAGCCGCCAACGACGTGCGCGCATACACAAGTGTCGACAAATTCGACTGCAACAGCATGCCACATAACTGAGCTAAGCGAGTGAGTAAACTGAATATCTATTGTGGTGCGACAACAAATAAATTCATGGATTTGCCGAAACTTGAAAAAAGGCCGCCGCTTCCATTTGTACACAAACAAACAAACTACATGCACCGCTAAACAACGCAAAGCAGTAGAATAAATACAACAAAACAACAACTTGCAGCAGCCACTCTATGCTAGATGCAGTATTTGCATATCTGCCAAGCAACGATGTTCCTCTACCTACACACATACCTACATATCTAAATATATGCATATTTGCTCAGCGGTAGGAACTGCACAAGCATGCCAGCAATAATATGTGCACAACATTTGCTGCGGCGGCATGAAGCCACCAAGCCACCAAGCCACCAAGAAACAGTAAACAGCAATCACAACCGCTGCCAAGTATTTGCCACTTAGCCGCAAATGACAGGACGCGCACAGAAAATCGCTTAAATACTTATGCGTTTACTACTCTAGCTCTTCCAGCCGCTTTGTTGCAGCCACACGCCAGCATCTTACCATCGTGCAACACAGCTGTCACATTGCAATCGTGAGTATGTGTGTGTTGTTGTAGTTGTAACTGCCGCTGCTGCGATCATTGCTTTGCGATCGTCACTCGAACCCTCAGTCGTTGTGTTGTCGTCTACGCGCTTAATGGCGATATGCCTTGGGAAAACTCAATAATCCGTTAAATGTGTGCAAACAGATAAACAAGTAAGCATACAAACAAAATGAGCAATCTGCCAAAGTATCCCTCTTACTTGGAACTTAAATGTCATACGGCTCTCTTCCTTGCTGCCTCTACCAAATTGTGTTTGTTTCTATGTTGACTCAGACGGTTTCGGTTGCAGATGTGGTGTTGTTGCTGTCGACAACTATTCGTGAAACTATACGTACTATACGGGAAGCGGCGTTCGCCGTAGAGATGTGTTACTTCCGAGAGATATTGACCGGTGTTCTGTGCTAACTTTATGTCTCATCACTTAAAAAGAAATCTTCAATTAATAAGACCATCAACTAGATGAGAGCAAAATTACAGAGCAAAGTAACTCTGAGTACTCTGCTATTTGAGGAATGATGGTGATGCATGGCTTCAACACCACCAAAAAAATTCGACGGATGACGCAAGGTCCGGACAAATTATGTGATCTGTAGTTTATCCAACCTAGGTTGGGTTCGTATTAATGTTAGCAGAGAAATACCTTCCTGTGTAGCTTTCGTTCAAATCTGTATACAAATCAAGAACGAGAACAGCCCTTGCGACCTTGCTCCCATCGAATAACAGTAACTAATACGTTATGAAAGTTTAAATTAAGAATGATGTGCCTGTCGCAATACTAAAACTTCAAACTCGGAAATTATAATATCAGCAAGATATCTTTTGAGTAAATTTTGGTGAACTGACACAGAGGGATTCGCTTTTTTCCTTCTAGCGACAGACTCCAACACAAGAAGACTAAATTATATGGATGTCTGAGGATTCGAAGACTGAGAATAAACCAACAAACTATATACAGTGGTATACTTCCGTAATTTATGCGAAAAAAGGTGCGAGAGCACCAGGAAAATTAATTGTTATATAGGGTTTCAATTAAAAGTAGTTCGGTGTAATCTAATGTATGGTTTAAATCGTCTGGAATGCTTCCCCCATTAAACTATATTACAGCATTACATGATTCATGGAAGTTCCCCATATAAAATGCAATTTCAACAAAATAAAATAAGAAGTCGTAACGAAGTAAGATCCATTGTTAGTCCTCTTACATATGTATATCAACCCTTGAGACGTATTAAAATTAGCACTCTTTCCTTTATCTCTAAGCCATCGAATTACCGCCCAGATATCACTATTTGGTGTTTTCAAATATATGAGGTTTAAAGTTCTCCAAAAGGGTGATTATGTCTTGTATACATATACTCCTTATTTTGGTATGTGATAAGAATAAATGTCTTTTAAAAAAGTAAATAAATATTAATTCAAATATTAACTAAATATTTTAAAAATATAAAAACTAAAATAAGTCGATTTCATGACACAGAAAGTTATAGATGTGCTAAAATAGAATGGATGTATACTGATTAAAGAAATATTTGCTCTATAAAACTAATTTATATATATTTTTCCTTTGTGCCTCTATTATCATTATTATTCATGGTAAAAATCAGTTTCACAAACGTCTCAGCTGTTATTTGGTTCCATGACTCACGCTTCAAATCATCTTTCAGTTCCTTTTTACAGCTTTAAGTTCTAATTCAACCCAAATATGCTCTATGGGCTTAAGGTCCGGCTATTGGGATGGTGAATAAAGATGTTTTGGCACTTTATAAAGCGGACTTCCTTTGATGTGATTCCTTTGAAGGGATGTGAGTTGGTATTGTTGTCATGTTTAAAAGGTCAGCCACAGCTTGGAACCAACTTGCTTGCAGATTCTTGCAATATGCTTTTCAATATCCGCAGACTTAAGTTTGCCGACTTAAGTTCTCAATGCCAAGTTCGAACTTCCACTGTGCTTCGCAGTTGGTTTAAAATTTTTCGATATTAGACTCTCATCGCTAAACTACAAACAACCACGACGTGCTGCATTGCGAAATGGATACATCTTTTTTTATTAACTTTAGTCGTAAACAATTTTTTTTGCTTATAACTCGGCAATGAGATCCATTTTTTCTCAAAGTACTTTATAGTGTTTCGAAATGCTTTTGAATATTGCATTCCGATTTCCAAGGTATTCCCTGGTATTTAAACTGCTGTTGCTCCGTCAGTGTCGGTGTTTTTCCACACTCTCTGACATACGCATGTGCCTCAACTTTCAATTGGCCATTTGCTTAGTTATCAATTAGCAATTTTAGAATCACAAAACTTTCCAGCTTTTAACGCTATGCAAAACACTTAATTTATTCACTTATTTATGTGTAATTGATCGGATTTCATGGCATAATATGGAAGCGGCATTTTTTTTTCTTGCGCGCACTTGAAGCCACTCAGCCACTCAGCGACTCAAACAGCGATGGCAACGACATTTAACTTGTTCATATGTTTTAATTAAATTTTAATTGAACATGACGTATTTATGAGTTTGACAACGCGTGGTTTTAATTGCCTTTAAACACACTGTTGCTCACTGTTTGCAGCTTGTGGCGCAAAACAATGCTCCACCGCGTTGACGTGCCTATTTGAGGGCGCCCATTGCCCGCTCCACGCAATGCGTATGAGCTTTATTAAACCGTCGCAACGCTTTGACTACGCACACATTCACACATTAATGGTGACCCGGTCACAGACGGCGTGCCCGCATAATTTTAATCGGCGTGAGCAGAAAAGCATGTGAAGGAAAGCCAGCGTTTGCTTACAAATAGTCCTAGTTAAGTGGCGGTAACCACATATTTCATTACATTTATATGTTTTAAATTCAATTAATTTGCATGCAAATGTATACTTACATATGTATGTATGTACGTTCCCTATGACCTTTAAGCTGAAGTTTAAGAATTTTAGAAATTTCCGAATGTGAACTAATCAGCGCTTACACAAGTCGAACAGCTTCGTGGACAATCGCACGTACATATGTACTTACGAAAGCACATATATGTATGAATAAAAAAGCAAGTATGCTTGTACTCGGATATACAGTTATTTTTAGGCAGTCGTTTACATAAGCGCTTTTAATTATTTTGCCTTCAGCAGCTGTTGCATTGCGAACGAGCTTTTACTAAATGGAGAAAACAGTCGAAATGTTCATTATTCGCATTGACGCAACTAAAAATGTATTTTATTTAAAAATTTTTATTTTGGAATATTTGACTTGTGTGGCTCAAAACGTGCGCGCTTATGGCTACTGACACTGTTATAATTAAAATTTGAGGAAAATGTATATATATATATATATGCATTTTGAATAGAAAGTTCGTTCGCACTACCTTACATGCAGAATGGTGCTTAAATCACCCAAAAGTGATCCTCTTACATGGGCCGCACTATTGAACAATACTCGAGACTTGAGTAAACTGGAAAACCATGGAAATTACCGCTCTCTTTTGGAGCGAACAACGTCGCAGAAGTTAAGCTTGTCATTACTGAGATGAGAAACCTGTGAGCAATGGCTCAAGTCGCAAATATTATTGGAGTTGGAAGCGTCTCACGAAATACCTCTTTCTAATTTACTCAGCTCTTTTCAGAAGATGCCATCTGTTTACTTTACCATATAGCTTTTGTTTTCTTGAGTATACCAAATTAGTAACGAAAGTTCCCAAGCTATAAAATGTGCGATAAATGTGAGAATTGGATTCATAAACCCTGATGATCTGAAAGCAAGCTAAATCGATTCTTACCCGAACCTAAATTTTTTCTAAAATCACTTAAATTTAATTGATTTTACGATATAATGGTCACACATTGCCATAGATATTCGAACGAAATGAGGAACCAGTGAAATGAGGAACCGATTCTTCCAAAATTTATATCAGTTATCATACTCGAATGTTCGATATAAAAAAATAACTCTTTCTAACCAGTCAACCTTATAAGAGATGTTTTCAATTCGCAAACACTTAGTGAGTGTTGAATCGAATAAGCAAGCAACATAAATAGTACAGGTTTCCTACAATAAAAAGAGAAAGAGTGAGAAAAGAAGAAAAGAGAGAAAAAGAGAAGAGAGAAAGAGAAATAGCAAGCGGTTATATGACTATCTTCCGTCGAATTCAGACAGATAACCAAATGATTTTGTTGTTGTTTTTACATGTAAAAATTTTTTTTAAGACAGCAGAGCCCACGCATTCCGAGTAGAATCGATGGCGAATCGAAGATATCGAAAGTAAACTAAGGTATTTTAATTGAAATTGACAAAAAAAAAGTATGGAACTTTTGAAGCCAAAAATATATGCGATCAGTTTATATACTGAAAATATTACTTTCTTTATAAATAATTTACTAGCGAAGGATGTATAGCGAGCTCTTTGGTCTAAATTATATTATATTCAACAAATTTGTCCGTTGAAGTAGTTCCGTATGTACAAATCCCTCAGAATCAGTGGGAATCAGTGGGAATCAGTGGGAATCAGTGGGATTAACTCACTATTGACCGATCACGCTTGCCACAGAGAATGATGGAAAATTTTTTGAAATGACTTTGGAATTGCCTTCGCATACACCACATTTCCGATATCTGACACTTTTCCTGTTCCCAACCCTCAAGCGAAATGTTATCGAATAGTTGGAAGCTCGCTATTATCGCCTTCGACCTATATTAAATAATGAAATCGAATTTTGCCCTAAAATGAACTTTTCATACTTCCCGCTATATTACTGAATTTAGTTATGTCCTAGTTTCTCATATATATATATATATATATTAGTCCCTAGTTTTCATTTTAGTCAGTATGAGCTTTCTAGTTTTCCGATTTGTGGACACAATTAACTGAATTAATTTTATATTACTGAAACTAAGAGTGAATGTTAAATTTAAAATAATATCAAAGCAGGAAGAAGCTTCCAATGACTCGGAACTGTTTTTTTGACTTGACACTACTGTAGCTGAAAAACGATGAAACAATGCGCCACCGGAAATATATGTCGACATTAGAGCATTCTGAAATTCAGACCAAGATAAGCGTAATATCAACAAACACGCGATACTTAGATAGGAATCCGCGCACAAATTCGTAATAAAACTAAAACTGAACACAAAACGTCAATTAAATGTTGTGGCAAAAGGCTGCCAAGGACGATGTAGCTTTGTTGTGGTGTCTACTCACCTAGAAGTCTGTATTGAGCACCTATACTTTCGCCATTTCATAGCCATTCAACTACCAGGCACCGAGATGGCTGAAGGCGGTGCGCATGTGAGTTGGGTCGAAGTCGGGTGGTGGACTAGCGGTGCTGTAACATTGTTCGCAACTACAAGTAATTAATTTAACCACTACAAGGTTTTAATGACTTCTCTAAAAACTTTTCAACTTTTTAGCCGACAAGTGAACTGCCGGACATGCCATTGTTGGTCCGGCTAAAAGCTTTGCCAACTGATGGAACAAAAGCACAGAACCGAACAACGAAGGTAAACGCAAATAAAAGCTGCCGTGCAAGATTGTAAATATATAAATTCTTAAGTTGGCATTTTATTATGTTTTTCGGGCGGTCAAATGTAGCCACAAGCAAAGCCTTTGCGTCAAACGTCGAGGAGAATAGGTCTGCATTGTGCTGCATTGAGTGGGACTCTCCTTTCGGATCTACAGCATTGTTGTTATACTTTATGTTGGCTAATGCAAATGCTTCGCGGCGACATACTCAACGGAGACATACATACGCATATGGAATACAACAAAGTGTTTGGCTGGTTTGTTGTTATAATTTGAATTTTAGGGTGTAATTGCGCTCCGAAACAGTCATAAATGTATTTGCCATTTAATGGACTACAAATACCCTTTATATGGTGCGTGTGTGGTAAAATATCGGCCACTCCAACTTTATAGAGACCACACACCTTGTTGTTGCACTGTAGCTTATAGTGGCGCCTGTGGAGAATTAAATGCATGACCCATGCCATCAAAGCGCTTACGTCTATTACCCGATTGCGTTACTGTTTTGCTGTTGCTATTGCTGTTGCGTCAGTTATGATTGCATGCAACGGCAAATTGAAATGCGAGTATTTTATAGTAATAAAGCAGTAAAGCGATAAAAATGTGAAACACTAAGAAGTACAAGCTGTAGCGGGACACACGCGCGATGGCCGACGGTACATTATCTGTTTGGCTGCAGCAGGAAGAATTTGAACTCAGGATTTATTGCACGCTTGAGTGAAAGTAGTCGAAGCACTAAAGCAGTGGTAGTGGTTTTATGACTATGCCATGACAATTTATGTAATAAATCGCTTATTCAAAAGATCTTTCCGAAGTGTATATTAAATTGTGCAAATATGAATTGAAAAAATCTGGCAACCTTGCAATTCATTTATAATCCCATTTGTAATTTAGCACACACCATTTTCCGCATGCTTGAGATGTGCAAGAATATTTTCTTACAATCTTCCATCATAACTGAACAGCAATATTTTAAAACAGGATTTGAAGCCTAAAAACCCTAAAAATCAACTACCACCTAGCTCTGTTTGGAACTTTGAAAAATATAACTCCATATGAAATACCGGATAGTAGCAATATAAGAAATAATATTCTTTTAAACGAAGGTTAAAGTTAAGATTCTACTATCCTCTACCCAAAAAAACTTTACTACTTTATTACTACTTTACTACTTTACTACTACTTTATTACTACTTTATTAGATAGCTTATATTATATAGCTGATACTTTGTGTATCTCAAGTTCTTCCGATATATGGAGACCGAAAATTCTTTACCAACTCCTTTGACTATAATCAGAGCCTTGTATAAGGTGGTTGAAGGATACAAATAAAAGGTGAGGTAGTTTGTTCACCAACTATAAATCACTATAAATCATAGAGACCAGGCTTAACGTATTAACAAACAAACATCTGTCTAACTATCGCCCTCATAATAATACCAGCCGAAGAAGTAGATCCGAAAAGTTGAGTACTTCACAGACCAGTTTTCTCTAATTTTCGATTTTAATTTCGACCCAATCCGGGTAATGTCAATGTTATAATTGGTCGATTGAAGTTTCCATGTATGAGCTTGGCTTCGGGAATTCAATGGATTCAAATCTAATTTTGTAACATTTCTTTTTTTGCATCCACTTTATGTCATAAAGTGCCGTTATGATTTAAATCCGTTAAAAAAAATCCTTTATCATTATTTCACAGCACCCAGTTCAGGAATTCCGTTGACTTTATGGGCTACTAATAGGCGGAATCCAAAATCTTCTAAATCCAAAATCCTCTAAAGAAAGAGGCTCCTTGATGCATGATTAAATTGTGAAAACCATTGCTGAAAACTTGTGTAAATAACTGTAATTCGAATTGTTCGATACCGGAGGCCACGACGTTTGAACGCGTTATGTACTAAGGGCGCTTTGGACTGATACCAACATATTTAACTGACTTTGAGAAAATCATGGTACAGTGGTAGAAACCGCTACTTTTGAGTAGGTTAGTTCTATATGCTATGAGACGACATTCAAGAATTGGGTGCAAATTTCCGGAAATATATTCATCAACAGTAGTAGTTAGAAACCTAGTCCGCTCCTACCACGTATGATCCCTTGGTCGTATAGTTGATGACTAAATCTGAATTGAGTGCCATGTTTACCGAATAAAATCATGCTCCAACACCGACCAACCATCTATATGTAAATATATATTTTTTGTACTAAATACATAGGTATATATTTGTATTGGACAACTACAATATATTGCAATGCAGCACTTTGCCATACCAAATTCATACAAAACAAAGCAGCAATAAATAAAACTAAACAGCAACAATGTAGAAACTCAGAATTTAAAATTGAAATAACTTGTCGGAAATTTTGTGTCACCACTTACGGTAGAATAAACAAAAGCGAACAAAATGACTACATCAGCAGCGGACATAGCAACACCAAAGGCAATACAGTTGTGGCAAAAACTCGAAGCAAAGCAACAAAATCACACTGCTGCCAAGGCAGAAATCGTTAACACCCTTACCTACTGCACTTTTTATAGCGAGCGAGTGGCAATCGAATGCGATTGATCTGGTGGTCCTGGTCACCGCCGCTACAGCAACACAGGAAACGTTTCTCGCATTCAGCGCGCGTCAGCTATGTCAGCGTCGGTGTCGGTGTCGGTGCCCTGCCAACTTTTCGCCTCCTCGATGATTACCCCGCTGACATAGTCAGGCGAGGTGCCAATGACAATCGCGACCGGATGTCCCAAATCAGATTTTATTTCACCTCTGTAAATCTTTCTTCCTTTATTTCTTTCTATTTTTTGTAACAAGACGAGTGGCGTCTATATGGAATCGTTTTGGTAGCCTGACGACCACTACTTTATGCCTTTGTTGAGTTTTAGTTGCAAGTTTGGCCGCTTTTGAGAGTTGCAAAAGGTGGCGAGGTATAAGGATTGCATTAAGAAATGCAAACAAATCAAACCAGTTTTTCATTCCTCCCGAACTTATTACTGTACATTACAGTTTGGTATTTTGTTTCATTCATTTAATCGAGCAGTTGCATACATCACTCTGTTGTTCATTCATGGCATTAGAGTAGGTATATGATGCTCTATTCTCCTTTTGCACAGACTTAAACAGTTTTCTGGCAATTGTATTATAAGACTCGTCCTTCTAAAATACGACCGAGAATTATGATATTTGAACTGAGATCACAACCGATTTATAAATGAAAATGTATTAAAGCATTAAATATTTTCAGCTGAACTTAGAGCTGAAATCTGAATCAGTAACATAGTAAACTAACTAACAGCATTGTCTGAATGACGGTTATTTTACTGTAAATATATGTATGATATCATCGACGATAGATAGAGCAGCAGTTGGGCCTAATTTGATCAATTTGAGCATGGTGATGACGGAGAAGTGAGCCGGTGCCTTGTCATGGTGAAAAAGCATGTTTTTCGTCGTCGAAGATGTCGTTTTTTCTACAATTCACTGTCGAATCGCCCTAATAATTCGGCACAGTAGAACCCTATGACCGATTGGCCTTTCTCGATTTCGTCGTTATAGATCATATCTCACGAATCCCAGAAAAGGGTTGCTGGGTCAGTTCTAACCTTCTCTGGAGTAGGTTCGGCGTGTGAAGTTCACGGTTTCGACTGTTCCTTGCTTTCTGATATGTACCAGCGAATCCATGTTTCATCGACGATGACGAAACGTTGCAGAAACTCTTTCGGTTTGCGCTTAAACATCGTCATATATTGCTGTGAAGCGCTCTGCGGTTGTATTTGTAATCCGGAGTAAGCAAACAGGGCAAAATTCGCGCCAACAACTTTCTGACCAATATCCGAGCACATGACACAAGATGTCTTTTGGGATGCCTACTATCTCAGCTATCTCACTTGGGATCGTGAACATTTTTCACATTATCCTGGGTGTGGCGCATCAAAAATCGAGCTGTAACCATGGAGAAACTCGGTAAACCAATTTTTGACGGTCGCCATAAAGGAGAAGAGTCACCGGATAAAGCACCCAAGCGCTCTCTGTTTTCACTGCGATATTTTCGTTCCAGGAACAAGAATCGAATCACCGAAATCGAAATCATCGAAATCCGCGATACGCCAGCTTTCTCGCGTGGTCAAAACAAAACTATTGGCCGATTAGGCTGAAATTTTTACCGTGTGTGTCTATGAGAATGTACTAAACAATAGTGAATTTCTCTAGTGGCTGTGACGGTAGCAGACAATGAAGCTTAACGGATCGCCCTCGTAATTCGTTCGTGTCAGAGACAGAACCAGATTTGCTGTAACTCTTTACACAAGGACTCTATTTCTAGAGAAGAAAGATCTCACTTCTTATTATAAGAAAAGATTTGTCACGTGTTTTTATATTGATTAATATATATGTATGAAAAGGTTCAGTGTATATATAATACTGTTGTTCCATTTCCTGCAAATAATTTGCATACTTTATCCAATGCCAGAAATCACTTTTAACTCCTTCAACTACACTTCCTTGCAAACACAAACTGTAACAATGCGAGCTTGAGGTGTGAATTAATTTGCTCTATTATTCAGACAAGTTTAGCAGCACAATACTTCAAACAAAGGTTAAATTTGGTAAGACAAAGTAAAATAAAATCGAGTGATGAACATTTGTTGTGCTGAAACCACACACGACTGCTGCGCATATCGATCTGTAGCGAGCGCTTCCAAGAAAGTACACGCGAACCGGTTGCCAATCTCGGACCGCACAAAGCCCTACACAGAGTCCCTAATCCGACCTCGTTGTGCTGTTTTTATCAGCCGAAATCTTCAAAATTCTCCTTGTTGCGTCCATACAATCACGCTGTTCCACAAGCCAGGCGCGCTTTGGTTGTCAATACATATTCCGTACGGTAGAAAGTTGACACTTCTCAAGTCCCTGTAGATTGCACATACACCCAGCACACCTACATACAAATAATGAGAAACAATCGTCGCATTGATTGCTCGTTTTGTACGAAAAGTCATTCAGAATCCGTTGGCCAAGCAGCAAATTCGTTTCATTCATTCTTTACTTTATTCTCTGACCCTTTACATTCCTTGGCGTCTCAGTTTTTTAGGCGCTCTTTCATCGCCGGTGTCAAGTTTACTTGGCTGCTTGTAAGGTTTTCATGAATGAAACCAGTAGTCACGCAGTTGCCGATAAGCTCCACAACAGCTATGCAGTCAATCGGTTGATTGTCTGCGCTTCTTCCTTTTTTTTGCTGCCACCTTCACATCGTTTATTGCTGCTCATATTGCCGTTGTTGTTGTTAATTGGTGGCTTGACAAACGGAAATTGTTGACTTTACCGATGAAGTGAGACAATCAAATGTTGGCATGCTTTCAAAGCTAAACAACAACAAAACAACAACAAGCGAGAGCATTGATAACTAGCCAATTTCGCAATTTCGCCAGCAAACGCCTTGAGCGCCTTAAGTCAACCGCTCTTCATGTCGGTTCACCTCAAATCTGAAGCCCGAGATTATTGTCTTTTTAATGATGAAGCGTTCACGCAACGCAACACGTCGTAGTACAAATCCACTTTCAATTCGGATTTAAAATGTAGCTGTTTCAAAGTTTTTCAGATTTTTTTTTACAAAGTTTCGCACTTCTTTTCGATTTCTTCCGTATTTTTCGTTTTCGCATAGTTTACTAATGCGATCATAAAGTAAGAGCTGGTACTATTTCTAATTATTATTGAGCCTCCAGAAAATGGCTAGCGATGACCTTGATCTTAAAATTTCAACTAGTATTGATCCACAAAGGGATAGGATAGCTTTTAATATTTTTAGTAGAGACCCAGCACATATTGATATTTAGAAATTTCCTGGAAAGTTTTGTCTATATATTCAAACCAAAAGACGTAAAATTCGGATCCATAATCCATGATCGGATATATGTAACCAGAACGGAGCCAGAATTGTATTGAGTTAACGATAGCCCTCTCAGCAGTATTTCCCAAAAGTACAGAGGAAATATTTTATGAAGCTATAAAATCAATAACAATGATAATGTTAAGTACAATTTTCGAACCGATTTCCGTTTTGTAAAAATATTGGCGTGAGCACGATTCTAGCAGCACTTTGTGATTCTTTGACTTTGTAGGGTTTAAAATAATTGTCCAGCAAGATCGTAAAATTTGACCATTTTCGGAAGTAGGGCTTCTAGTAGGGCTAGTATACTTAACTAGTAAAATCGAGCGAATGCAATAAAAATATTGAAAATTTTTTTTTAATCATACAGTGCAATACGCAGACGTTTTGAAACAAAAAATTTAAAGGAGTTGCCACCTTGGTGTAAAATTTAACTCAATAAAATTGACAGGATAAAACAACGCCACATATTCAAAGGTCTTCAAAAGTTTATATTGGGAAAAATCTCTAGGTAAGGGCTGCTACCTTCTTAATTTTTTTATTAAATTTATTTGATAAAAGAAGGGAATCATAACAATATAAGCAGCAAACTAAGAATTTTCAAGAAACATTTCGGTTAATGTTTGAAATTGCAGATGAGTAACCTGATCAGTTAAAGAAAATTTACGCTATGAGAATCAAACGGAAAATACGTACAGTTCAAATTCCTTTTGAGTAGGGTTGCCAACTGTTTAAATTTTTAACAAAATTTTTGACGAATTTGATCAGTTATATATAGTAGATTCCTCTATGGGAATCAAATTGAATAAAGCTAATAGCTCACAACACTTACGAAGAGGGTTGCCGCATGTTTAAAATTTTTAATAAAATGTAGAAATTTAGAAATTAAAGCAATTATGAAAATGCTACCCTATGGGAATCAAGCTGAAGAAAATCTATAATTCAAAATATTTTTTTAAAAGGTTGCCAGCTGTTTAGCTTTTTAATAAATTTTGTTATTTCTAATAAAAATTTATTTAATTAATTTTTAATCTTTTTAATTAAATTAATTAATTTTTAGTAAAAATATCTATGCATTATGGTTAAAAAACTAGAGAAACTTAAGAAAGTTTGCAGTTGAAAATGTTTGAGAAGGGTTGCCAGCTATTTATAACGCTTCTTTAATATTATTTGTAAATAACTCAAATGTTCCAATATAGATAATAATAATTAACAAGTAAGGTTTCTTGTATATCTTCTATAATACGAGGAAAGTTATATAAGAACTGCTCAGAGAACCCACATGGATTACAACCAGTATTAAACATTAAAATACATTTTCATGATTATTAATCAAACCAAATTAATCTAACAATGTGTGAGGTAATTGCATTAGTAGCATGACAAAAGTCAAAAGTTACATTTACACTGGACCCATATACATATGAGCATACCGAACCCTTTTGCGCGCCATATCCCACTAAGTAGCACCCACACAGTGGACATAACATCGATCAATATGGAGTGCTAAACATTTATTAATTATGTTTTAATGTCAGTCACATCATCAACATCAACAACGTAGAATGTACACGCAAACGCGCATGCGAGCAGCTTTCCCCAAAAAAAGGCCCGCCCAAACAGTCCACAACGTCAAATCACCAACTTGGTTTATCTTTTCGATATGATACGGCGATCAAACGGAAAAGCCGCGCTGGGACACAACAAGTATTTAGCAGTCGGAACACAACTACCGCACAAAAAGACACTTACCGCGCGTCATTCATCAGCCAGTGGCCAGTATGTATGCCTTGCGCATGCGCGCACTCACGGATCGCCCACGCCGTTGGAGGTCCGAGCGCTTGATGAAAGGTCGCGCTATCGCTGCCAAAAAGGGCCACAGCCATAGCCGCTACATACGCACTTGTCGCGGTCACGCTGCAAATCGCTCTATGCTCAGCTCGAGACAGTTACATGTGCCAACTTACGGACGTATGCGCAGCCATTCGTACGTGTGCGGTGTTGCCAGAGTGTGCGTGTTTGTATGCAGGCGACAATTTGGAAATTTATTTATAGCTACTCATATTTATTTGAAATTTTAAGATTAATATCGCTCATGGCATTAAAGGGTTGGCTGACGAACGGCCAAGCCATGAAAATTAACAAGCAAAGAAGTATACCCAAATCGAAAATTAAGTGAGGAAATGTGTATTGTTAGATCAATGGCTTCAATCGGCTACGAGTAGAATTGGAAAATAAAAAAAAAAAACTGTGGCGAACGCTTGGCCCTCTCCGCACCCCCACCAACCTTCTTTACCCCTCCTCCGCGAGCGTACGCTCCGCAGTGATATACAATTTCCAATTATGGTACCGCCGCCTTTTGCCACATTTTTCGTGAGTTCACGTTCTGCATACAAAAAAATCTTAATTAATTTTTCTCTTCTTCATTCAATCTCGCTGCTTACACCCGTCTGCACACGCATTTCTATCGCTATTGTCATGGTACATGTTTTTTTGTCGTATTGTATTATTATTCCTTTATATATTCTTTATATATTTTTTGGCACATTTGTTTTCCATTTGGACGACTTAAATATGCATTTAACAATAAGTTTTCGTTGATAGTTGTTTTTATTGTTTTTGATTGAATTAAATTTTTTTTTTTTTTTTTGGTGAGCTATTCAAAAATGCGACGTGCCGACGTGTTCACGGGCAGACAGGAAGTCTGTGCCGTAGCGCTGCGCTTAGCCTAAGCGGTATGCTTGCGTTTACAACAACAAATTCAGTGCTTACGTGACATAATATACATACATGTGCATACAGTACATGTAAATACATATTTAGATAAATTTAGTATAGAAATGAATGTAGTTTGTTTAATCATAGCCACGACATATGTTGTCGCCGCCTTGTTCACACCATTTTTGATCAAAAATATTTATTTAAAATTTAAATTACTTGGAATCAATCGTAAATATGAAATATATACGCACGCACTAATGATTGTCCAGACACACACGTACACATATATATACATATATATATATGGGAATTTAGTCATGTACTTACGCAAATCAATCACCAACATCAAAACGAAATTTGCCGACAAATAAATAACCCACAGTTTATAGGTCACTCATACTGGTCATTGCATACATATATGTTTGCGGATACATGTATATATGTATATATATGTAAACAAAGTATGGAAGTGTATTTATGTTAATAGTACATTAGAAATTGCTTTTTGGGCAAGCATTTAATAATCGTATGATTCACTCCATGGGTGTGGGTTCATAACGCGGCGAAGGAAAAACAGACTTTCGAAAAGCATTCAACAGGCGGCCCAACATCTAAAAAAAGCTTTAATGTATGCACGAAGGGGGTGGTCTAATAACTATTTAGTCTACAAAAGAAATTTTGCAAAGCGATTTTCCAAAAATTGCGATTTATTTCTCAAACGAGCCTACTTTTAACTCGATACACTCGAACCAAGCGATTTTCCAACTACTTTAACCCGTCTGAAAAGTACACTTTTTGGAACTATTTGAAGCAGGCCTTGGCCTCTGATGGGTACCAGTAAATGCATGTTTCGTTGATGGTCAGGAAACGATACAGAAACCCTCACACACTACTGTGAAGTTGTCTCACAATTGTCTGCGTTTCTCATCAGGAGTGAGCGAACGCGGCACCCATTTTTCCGACAGATTTCTCATGCCCAATATTACATTTAGTACGAGACCAATGTGGTTTTCCGAGATGCCTACTGTCTCAGCTATCTTGCACTCGCTCAATCAGTGGTTTGTCAATCCGAGAATATGGACTTTTATCACTGTATCTTCCGTGGTAACCGTTTTCGGACGTAGACGTTTCCTTGAAACTTGTTAAAACAATTTTTGAAATTTGTTATCGGAGGAGAAGAATCCCCATATATAGCATCCGCGCACGTTTTTTATTTTAATGCGGAATTTCCCTTCTAAAACATGGAATCGATTCGCCAACCGACATTGCACCTTTGCCCTTTTCTTAAAATCTACAAATGATCAAAACAAAACTATAGGCCCGATTCTGGCGAAATTTTTAAAAATTTTTGCAGTAATCGTTTACAAAAATGTACCACACGACAGTAGATTTCCCTTGCAAGAGTGGCGCTATCAGGTGATGACAAATGTATACCTTTTCAAAATTTAAAAATTATTTGGAATTTGAATTCAAAAAAACATGTTAAATGCTACATTAACTAAACCATTTAATTTTTAACTAATTTTTTACATATATAGTCAAGAAATCTACGACTATAGCTTCTCTTCTGTGTACCTATTTAATATAGTCCAGTTGTAGATATGTTCTTCTCAACTCAGTCTCTATTATGCATATGCATTATGAGTATGATTTGCCTTTAGCCCTCGTCTAGAAGAAAAATGTAGTTCTGGGTGCCATAGTACTGGAATATCGAAATAAAATATGTCATCTGCATATATGAAAATATGACCTTCATACATCTTTGACGGATCACATCCTTTTCGTGGACTAAGTTTGTTCTAATCACGACGAAAGATAGCTGTAACGGTTTATGCGGTGAGTTACGAAGACCCTTAAATTTTTTTTTTTGCCGTTGTGCCAAATTGATGAAAGATTACTTATGGGTACATAATCAAAAATTTTTTGAGCTGCCATTTATCATGACTTCTATCAGACCTTTCAAAGTTAACGGACTTTTGCTAAACTCTCTCAACTAACACAGATAATAATAATAATATATTTCGACTATTACAACCTAAAAGTTGTTAGATCATTTGCAGCGTTAATTTAGCCTAATATTTTACAACAAATTAATTATTATTTTTTATATGTATAGGGATAGCACTTAAAATTAATATTGTATAATTATCGAGTTATCGAAAAATCGTGTAATTATCGCATCGAATTCTAAAATTCTGAACTTCTAAATTTCAAAATCTATAAAAAAATCTGATACGATCGCAGCAAACCTACGTAACTACCAAAGTTGATCTTTGGAAAATAAAATTTGAACAGAAACGATACCATTGACTTTATGGTACTATATGTCGGTACTTTATGTACTATGCAATTGCCTTTTCAATAAACAATACATATAATACAATATATGTTGTGATTGTCGCTTTTATTGTTGTCAACGCACAACATTACCTGCGAACTGATAGGTCTTTAGACCCTTTATTATGTAATTATGCTGAGTGTTGTTGGGAATTTTAAATTAATTACCATTGGACTACACTTTGGACATGTGGCCCCACACAAAGTTCGACCGACCGAAATGTAGTCACACGGCTGCCTCCGAAACAAGTAAATTGACAGAAGAAACGTGCATACATGAATAAATATATATTTGTGAGTAGCTATATGCCATGTATATGGCTGTATATATTCATGTAATAACACGCTGGTTGACATATTTTGAGGGCAACAGTAGCAACGAGTATAGAAGTACACATGTTATAGGTAAGACCATATATCTGAATAGAACTTTCGTTCACAATAAAAATACATACGTACATGTATGTATGTATGTGGACTTGGTTGCGCTCATTTTTTTACCTTTTGCTTTTTTCGTTTAAATTAGTGTTTTGTTGCAAGACGTGTGATTTAGCTTGTTGTATATATTTATTTATTCATTTGGTTGTTTATTCTTTTAATGAGAACAAGAACATATTTTTACTGTAATTTATGATTCTTCAACACCGTAATGCCTACGAAATGAGCGAATTCTACCAGCTATTTAAATTTGTGTTTAAAATTGACCGAAATCATTGCGTAGAGAGAAGAAGGTGTAGTAGAAATATGTGAAAAATATACCATGACTCAGGGACACTTTCTAGATTTTTGTAATTTTTCTGAAAGCTTTTTAACTGTTTAGTAGCATAAATATAGGTTGTATTTTAAGAAGTCTAGGGTTCCTTAGAGTGATAGCTATTAAAGCAGCTGTCAAAGTAAACACATGGGTTTGACATTAATGTCCTATATACTTTGGCAAATACAAACGTTCCAAGACTTATATAGGAACAAGTTTTAAAATCCGTTGAAACTTATGGGTATTTCGATATTAAGTGATTATATTAAGCGATGAGACTGATTTCTAAATTTATGTTCCATCAATTTACGAGAGTATACAATGTTCAATACAGTCTGAATTCAGCCCTTTCTTACTTGCTTATTATAGACTTTGGTAAACAAGTTATAATGCTTATTCCTCTCTATATTTTTACGCTTTTCTCCAGTACCCAGTATTAGCTTCCATTCGAATTTTTTCTACTTGGTTTCCTAAGCAGATCTTCCATTATTTGTATCGGTTCAGTAAAACTCTTCTCTTTTTCCTTTTTGCTTTCTGCTTAATTTTCCGTTGTAAATTAACAAGCGTTCTTCCATAAAATTTCCTTGATCTAAGCTGGATTTTTTTGGTTCGTTAAGACGTAAGGAAATCGTCGTTGCTCTATGTCTACTTGATGAACTTGATGAGCAATATCGGTCGACTATTCGAGTCTTGTTTTTGGAAGAGAATATGTAGAGTGAATTCAAAGAGGGTTTGGATGATGTATGCGTTAACCCTTCTCCTCCAATTGCGCTCATTAAATATAGGTTTAGCAGTTTCAACGTGTCTCACTACGAATCTTTCTGACGATCGTTTCTATGAAGTAGCATAATCCATTATAACAAAACATTTTGCTCAATTTATAATAAATAATATTATTTCTTATTATTTCAGAGCTACCTAAAACAATTTAGCTCTTAATCAACGAAACATATGTACTTACTATGCTTACGAGTACACAATGTTGTAATTTTTCCACTCCATTGATTGCATTGTTATTTTTATAGTTATATATATATATATATGTATTTGTAAATAATTATGACGGCGTTGCTATTTCCATCATGCACTAAACAGTTGCAGTGCACTAGAAAAACTTAAGCAAAATAGCTCAAGGGTGTTTATTGAAAAGCATTTTGTTTAGCCTACATGTTGAACAATCTGATAACTTCAAGTGATAACTATGTATAATACATATGTAAATATACACTTAATTATTTATAAATTGACCACCTATAAGTTGATAGTCACGTTTGGTAAATTTTCACTTCGAACTCTGCACTCACTGACCACTTGTGCTGGTCTTCATCTTAACGTGACTATTTTCTAGTACATAGTATACATACTTATATATAATACCAGAACAAAGAGAGTTTAATAACTAAGTATAAATTTTTATTTAGGTACTTTCATATTTAGTAAAGCTGATAATATACCAAAATGAGTTGAATAGTGTAGAAGCGGATAGGTATTGGGACCACAAAGACAGCTTATTTTTTATTCAATCTACTACACCTCTGAGGTTAGGCATCCTAAAATTTTGGGACTGCCAAAAATGATTGCTGCTTTTTAATGTGAAACTTTCCTTTATATCATAAACTAGTAAAAACCCATTAAATTCACTGGGGCATGCATAATTCTATTCATTTTTGTTTGCTCTTTCTGCAGTTTTATATGCTTAAACATTAAAAATATTATTTATCTAAGACCGTCTAAGACTTCTTTTTACAAAAATTATTTTATTGGGGAACTTAATCAGAAAGTTATGATATGAATATATCAAGTGATATAATCTATGGTAATATGATTTTTCCCCTAACGCAAGACAAATCAAGCCCTACCAGTTCAAATTTCAATTCCTCACTCAAGGTATAATCGATTTTTTGATCGCTAAATGTTCATGGACTAGCTTAGGTGGTCGAACTCGATTAGGTCCGTCAAGCTGAAATCATATTAGATTGACAATGAGACATTTTGACAGAGTTATACCTCTTAGATAACATTTTTCGCTAATAAACATTTTCAAATAATTGATATTTTAATAGTAAATAGAAATTTCTCGAAACCGAAAGGTTACAAAACGACAAAGAAAGTGTCTTCTTCTTCTATGTATATTCTTCTATGTATTCAAGCCTTTAACTTAACAGCTCTTTGTTTTAAGATTTATTTGAAAGAGTCTAGATAGTCAACTTGGTTCATCTTCCGTCGAATACCACCATACGGTCGCAAGCCGTTACGGCACGGGTCCAAATTCTGGAGAATACGTTGAATGGGGCAGAAGTTCGTAGCTTTTCGACAAGCTTTTCGGCAAAAGATTCTGCCAATTTGGCAGTGACGGCAGAGTTGCGAGCGTGATGTCCCTTTCAAAAACAAGAGTCGAATCAACGATCGATATTTTGTTTGTCAGCTTTACAAATTCCAGACGTATTCAAAAAAATGCTAAGGTTCTGATTCGGCTGAAATTCTGATACTAACCGAACACAAAAATATGCTACACGATAGTAAATTTCTTTTGTGCTAGTGGCGCCATCTGGCGGTGAGAGTAAACACTTATTGAACCACCCTTGTGTATTGCCATTTTTGTTGATTCCAAAAGGAAAAGATACTTGCTTGGGTTTAACTGTGAATTTTTACCGATATTTTAAAGATTCGTTTTTTAAATAACAAACTTTTTACAATATAAATTAGTTCTTAAGATAATTCCACTTTGCACCAATTAGCTAGGTAATTTCTTGCAATTATAGTTTCGCTTAACTCAAATATTAATCAAAATATACTATGCATTTTTGGTAACAGTGCGACTCTGATATCACCTATTTAACAATTTCTAACAATTGTCTTTCAAATAAATAAATGTAATACCTATGGAACTACTAATAAACAGAGGCAGTGGCACCACCTAACTGGCTTTAATTGCACGAATAACCTTCTCTATCTATATAAATGACAAAATTTTTGCTTAAATACATCGAACCAACAAGCAACCATAGAAGAACCAAGCAAGATATTAACAAAGAGACGTGTCAATAGCCTAAAGTTATAGGAAACGGCTACGATGACTTTGAATAAATAATAAAATCGCAATGATTACTTACATAGATGCTAATTTTTACCACCTGTAGAGGATCTTCCTGATTTACCACAGTCATAACCACAATCTAATTTGTTTAATAACTGCTGTGACGTTCATAACATTTAAGGAGCAAATGATGAAACTAAGGCATTATAAATGTTTTGGTATATTCAAATGACTGTCCTCAGATCACCAAAACCATTAATAAATTACAAAATGGTATAAAATAAATATGAAAAACTAATTTATTCCATTAAAAACAGATAAATAATACAAAATAACATTTGAATTGCTATATGCTATGCTTTAACCTCAAACATATAAACGAATGCTCTTTGGTGATATGCATATGAACACTTCCCTTAAATACATAAGTATATGCCTAGTATTCTCTCAGTATCTTACTCAAATTTAACAACGAGCTTAGTAACGGTTTAGCCGAACCTTAGTTCCACGTATCCATGTAAATTTCAAAATTTCAAGAAAATTAATAAAAATAATTTTATTAGTTGTTAGATCTCATCAATTGGTGTTGACGAACTCGCATTTCATAGGCGACCACTCACGTTTGACTTTTGCCCGCAGTCCCGCTTCAACTCTTTCACCAGTACATATGTATGTATGCGCGGTTTCTTTATCAACAATCGCGGTCACCTACAACTCCGCCTCCTTTCATTTCGTTTATTTTGTTAATTAATTTTCAGATCGTCATCATCAACACATCATTCAGCTATCATCATTACCACACTTTAGACGCCGGCACATAAGAGTCATTTAAATTTATATGTTTGTATATGTATTTGTGAGCAGCCAAATTATACCATTTATTTCCTAACAGTAGTCACGGACAAGACCCGCCTACTGCGACGCCTACATACATACATACATACACACACTAGGTTGTATATCTGTTCGTAGTCACACCATCATTATCAACGCCAACGATCTTTTAATCACTAAATTGTAAAAAAAAGGTCTGGCGAAAATGGGGAATTAGAGAAACGAAAAATATTCGTGCATAATAAAGAAAATATTTATTAATTTTCACTTCCAAGGAAATGCACTTGAAAACGCGAACCAAGACCATATAAAATAGTATTAGATAGTGTGGTGCTCATGCAACAAAGGGAAGGTGCCACCACAATAAGTTATGCAGTGTGGCAACTTTTTGTTGTTGTGCTCATTAAAATGTCAGTTGACAGCCGTTCTTACGGTATTTTTCGTAATTTTATTTAAGGTATCTATATTTGAACATCTAATTCGCATTCATAAATTTCGCTTCGGTACAATTTCATAGCCGAAATTCCAAAAAGCAATAAAGCATTCAGCAAAACGGTATTTTTTTTTCCACTACATCACAGGCATATGTATGCATACATAGGCATACATATATATGTATATTTATATATAAGTCTCGCTGCTACGTCGTTCCACTTATTTTTGTAGCTACTGGGATGGCTTCGAGTTCCATTGCCACCATCGTTGTTGCGGCTACTGTTCTTTTGCTGCTTTCAAGCACACTTTACTGCCACTTGGCGCTCTTTGGCTTATTGATAATTTGCTGTTGTTGCTGTTGTTGTTTGATATCGCTAGCGTTAATAATGGGCTATAATGAGGCTTCCTAACAATTTGATGATTTATGCGTGTGGCTCCTGGAGCGCGTTTATATGGCTTTCAGCTCTTCTTATTACTATTAGCATAAGAATTGTGTTTGCTATGCGCTTAGTTATCTTCGGACCACTACTTATACGGCATTCTATCATCCGTCTGCCGGTTTGTTGGCCGCGCATGCGCGTCTGCTTTTTGACCTTCGTAATAATAAAACTACCAAATGGGAGCGTTTAAAAACAATTTTACACACCTGCTTTACGACATGCTCTTACACGCTGACTTGGGGCACATTCACGTGAGCGTTTTGTGTGTTTGTACATTTGACTTGGACTATTGAAAATTACATTGTAATATGTTGTTAATTGAAAACAGCAGTAAAACATCATTAAATATTTGCCGCACTCATTTGAACTGAGTCAAGTTTAAAGACATTGAAGAGGAAGCAGTAAATGATCCCCTCCGGTGGCAGTGGAAGAGGCAGGAAGAAGTATTTTTGCTACAAATGCAATAATAATAGCTGCGTATGTTGGGCAAATTGGCAGAAAAATAATATTTCAAAGTCCATACATATACAAATTTAAATATAATACTTATACATCCATAAGAACTGTTTCAATATATAGTATAATTGATTGATTGTTCCAAAAATGTAATTCTGTATATAACTTGCCCCTATAAAAGTGTGCATAAGTAATTGTGAATATAGTACATATAGTATATATAAGTGCAAACTGGGATTTACTCTTCTTAAATTTCAAACTCTTCTATGATATTTAGACCCCATAAACCAAGGATTGTACTAGCCTAAAGTACGATCGGTGAGTTGACAAGGTCTGGAAGCTACAATAAGTATTATGGGAGAAAACGTTTATAAACATGTATTTGATGTGGTCTAGTATTTCCATATTACCTAAGCTGAGACTTGCCGAGTTGTAGTCGTCTACTTTACGACCTCTGAAACGGCGTCGGCCTAAAGCGAGTATTAAATATAACAAATTATCTATAAGAATCAGTTTCACGATAACCGTTTAAGTCAAAGATTATCTAAAATATTTTTATTTTATGTTAAAACTCATCTTTCAAAATTTTGCACAAAGAGTGGACTGAAAGTATGCCATCACGTTTGTAAAACTAGTCGAAATCGAATTATAACTTATCACGCCCCCAGATACCCATTATATGAACCTCATGACTTTATACCGAAAATATCGGCCGGTCTGTGATATGTCTTAATGAAGTTCAATGAGTATCTTTTCCTGATAATAATGTGCGCTTGTGTCAAAAATGGGTAAAATCATGTCAATATTCCTCCTGGCCTTCACATATTTTATATATGGATTTTTAAACTCCCGGTTGACTTTATCCCATATATATCGGGACATATGTAAGATATCTTATCATGATTAAGTGAACGTAGAATCTTGGATATACTGTAGTTGGGTTTTCGAAAATGTGTGAAATCGGTTCACCAATTACACCAGCTCCCATATACTACATAAAAAAATTTTCCTTATTCTAGCAGACTCTGTGCCGAATGTGTCGGTCAGTGTGCGAATCATCTTCATGAAATTGCGTGGAAACATGTTCTGCAGTGTACTTGAGTAATGACAAAAGTTAATGTAATCAGTCCTGACCTTACACTAGCCCAAATATATCCGATAAAATTATTTGCGACCTTCCAGTTGACTTTAAACCGTTTATGTTTTGGATAAGTAACATTTGGATAATTTGGATAACATTTGACATAGGGTGGTTTCGCGCTAAATATGAATGAAACCGGTCCAAATCCTGGTCTAAACCCTCACTTTTGACTTGACTTTTTCCTCATATTCCTAATATATTTAATTAAGCCACCTAAATTGATATAATTTGATAGATTTTAATATAAATATCTCGAACAAGAAGCTAAATATAGCAATGAAACTAAGTGAGCCTATGTACCTATATATATATACCTGTAGTATAAGTTAATAAAATACCAAATATGATTGTAATCCATTTGCAATTTCGTTGAATGATGAATGTTGAATTTCTACGCAATATTTTTATGCACTGGCAACATGTTGCAAAAGAGTGGAATAATTTCGCTCATCGAAAGGTTGTTTAATATAAAGTTATGCCAGTACCTGAAAATATTTCCCCGCCTTTGATCCTTGCCAGTTGTGAGAGTATAAAATGTTCGATTACACCCGAACTTAGCTTTTCCTTACTTATTTTTATCTTTAACATGATTATATTTAATGAATATGATATTCACTTTCTATTTACCACGGAAATTTACGAAACTTTTGTGCAATTAAACGTACCGTTAAATAAACATAAACCAGTTTATGTTCCCGAAGTTTCGGAAACTTGAAATAATCAGAGAGAGAGAGAGAGAGTCGAATCTGGTCCCTGAAGCGTCCCTGTGCGATAATTTTGGTTAAAATTTCGTTTGAAAGGGTCTATCTCTTTTCGACGTTGTATTTTCAAAAAAACTCAAATCTTTTCATGCGACCCTGGTGCTTGCTATCTATCCTATATTATTAGGACTTATTAAAAACGTATTGGTAAGCTCTTGTTAATTCAGTTAACTATTAGCAAAGCTAAGTTATTTATACAAAATTTGTAGTTTTCTTTGAAAATTATAATTTTAATTTTAAATGGAATGCTTTTAAGTTAAATTAATTGAATGCAGGTAAATATAAAAAGTTGCATATAACATTGCATATGACCGAAAAATCCGTCATAACACGCCTAATAATTATTCAGAGGAAACATTCCCAGCTTCTGCTAACAAATATATGCATGTATGTATATCAGCTTGCCAACATGTGCAGTTAATTGCATGATACACATACAAATATGAAAACATATATGCAAATATGTAAATGTATGCCAAGAAATGCAGGTAACATTTACAATTGATATTAATAACTTTATATATACCTCATATATTTAAACCACACATATATATATATGTATATATTTATATGGAAGTACTTGTTGTTTATCACCCACCCGTTGATTTGCGAAGAAGAAGTGTTGGCACAGCAAAAAAAGAAATTGCATGAAAATTCAATAAACTGAGCATGTTTACAAGCAAAATAATTTCGCTTTGAAAGCAAACAAACGTACGTACAACAAAAACAACAGCAGCAAACAGAGGCCACAACTAAATTTGTGTTAATAATAACAGAATTCCTGTCTTCTTATTTGGCTTAATGGCAATGCTACACGCTTACAACTGCTACCAGCATACATGTACAAATGCAAACAAGAATAACAACAACAACAACAACAACAACCACTATCGCTTAAACAGCCTTAACGCGGCGTCAGTGGCAACAACAACAACTTGCGCACCCACATTGAAGCTTAAGCAATGCTCGACGCTGCTGAGGAGGGGCTGCGGGGGACAGCGTTGGCGGTGTTGTTGTATTCGTCGTCTGTGAATTGTTTGTTGGTTAAAGTGAATGCTTCAATTAATTTCTGTTAAAAATAGTGCAAAGCATGCATTAAATAAATGAAATATTTGCGCTAGCAATTTATGGCATAACGAATTAGTTGTGTTTTAGAGTGATATCAGCGAGGGAAATGCGGTGGATGGGAGGGGAGAAGGGAGTGAAAGCCAATGGCTAACATGCTGTTGAAATGCAATTGCAATTTCACCAGCGGAGCTGTGGATATGCGCGTATGTGTGTATGAATTTCATGTTGCATTGTTGAGGTTATGAAGAATGACTGTCCCCAGTCAGTCCGCTTAACTCACGGCCCACTTGTAAGCTTCTGCGTGTAGCGCTTAGAGCGCTTGTTTGTTTTCAGTCATTAATTACTATTATTTCTACTGCATTTGTTGTTTATTGCGCATCTTTGTACTTAAAATGGAATTAGCTGCAAGCATACAATAAGTAAAGGGTGTTGCAACGGATTTTTAGAAAATTTTTTAGAAGTTTTTTTTTAGAATTTTTTTTTTTTTTTTTTGTGGCGTGTAAGTGGACCAAGAAATTATGCAGTTAGCATAAATTTGCTATTAAAATAATATGTATTCCCTGTCATTACACAGATTACCAAACGTATAACCCTTTCGTTGCAATTAATTTCAGATAATAAATTAATTAAAAATTCGCAGACAACACGGAAGTGTGATAATCCGTGAATTGAATGCAAAACTCGCTTGCCAACCACTACATCAAAAGCACAAAAAACTGCAAAACGTAGTGCAATTGGTATTCTAAGAAAATGTACGAAATCGTGCATAAAACGAAAACTTAGTAATGAACCACATCGCCACAGAATGCAAAATATCAATTACATTGTTGAAAGCGATGCTAAGTTATGTAGTTTGTCTTTTAGTTGCATCTTAAACACCCGCACCATACATTTACACAACACTCGTACATATCATAAGAGCTTTTACCATTGTTTCTGCTCTTTTTTGTTTTTGCCAAGCCACCTTGGAGCTTTACTAGACTCAACGAATTCCGTAAATGGTCATAATAAATATACAGAAATAAAAATTAAAATATTTTTGAACCTAAAACACAGTCATTGCTAGCAAAATAAGCCTCTAAGCGGCTTATAGAGGCAACGGAAGCACAGTGGTGCTGTTCTCAACATTACGCCAACAAATATTTGGCATTGTTTGGTGACTTTAAAAAGCAAATAGAATACAAACTGGCTTCCATATATATTTGGTGTGTTCTTTGAAAGGAATTCTGGCTACACAGACTGTATCATTTGTGCTACACTTATGGGGATTAGATACAGCGTATTTGATTGCCGTAAATTCTTCTAAACAAAATATTCTAAATTCTTCTTCTCAAATATTCTTCTAAATTCTTCTTCTTCTAAACTTCTAAACAAAATATAGAAAAAATAGGTTTCAGAGCTGCTTCAAATCGATTGCAAATGTTTATAGTAACTATGGTATTTATATTCCTAAATATCAGCTGTTTTGTTGACGTCACTTTAGCAAGGAGCTGTCTCTTTTACGATTCGACAAAATCATTAAAAGTTAAGAATTTCATCGAAAGCTAAAGATTTTGCTCCTAAATTTGCAAATTTTTAGAAATTCCGTTTTCGATTTTTATTAAATCGTTCATATAATTTAAACAAAAGGCAATTAAAAGGCTGAGTTGTTTATTTTCAGACACCAAAAATTGCACACACATTCTACAGAAAAAACGAAGAACTGATTACAAAATTTATATTATTTAAATTTTATTTTGAAATTTAGAAACAAAAGGTTCTGAACGATTTAGAATGTGCTAAGCCCCAAATCTCTTCAATAAAAAAGTTTTCTTCAGCTAAATCACTAGACATTTTTCTTTTAATGAGTAATTCCTCTAATCTTTCCCAATAAATCACAATAAATGAGACACGTTGGGGACTTAAACTTATCCGTGATATGGATATACTCGAAAATCGTTTTACATTACAATTGACAACAGTCGTGTAGAAGCGACGGTTGTGCCAGAAACCCGATTCATATTCAGGGTATTGTATTTCATTTTATAATAATTTTTGTTAAATTTTCAGCCTTTTAATAATTTTAAATAATGATTTATTTGTATTTAATTATAAGTGCTTTAATTAGCAAAGTTTTGATAAAGCTACACACCAAAGTTACGAAAAAGTAGTAAGTTTAATGTTGACAATACCACGTAAGTAAAATGCAGATAAATGTAAATGTTATTGAGTATTTTTACAATGATTATTATCAATTAATTTTTCGAAAACTTCTCCCAACAAAATTGTTTGGTTACTTTATAATATACATCCGATTATCATTTCTGTTTAAGGAAGCTGACATAACAACAGCTGTTCAATAAATGTAAACAAAGCAAAATATTGAGCAGGCAATACCTAATTTAGAGCTATGTACTAATATTTAAATGGTGCAACGGTAGGCGTACAGTTTATTTATGCAGGAAGTTAATGTGCTGTTGAAAAAACAAAAAAAAAATTATTTGGGCGAAAAAGGGGACGATATTTTCAAGGTTAAAAAGGACTCCAAACTATTTACATTTGTACTCACTCAAATTAAATACACCAATTTTCAAAAAAAAAAAGTTCAATCAAGTTTTTTTTTGAATATTTATTATATGTAATATTTTTAACAATTCTTCACGCAACTAATTCCACAGTGCGACGTGTCGGAATTTATACTCGGTGGGCTGTTTCGCGTCGTTCCACTTTTACCACTTTACATGTTGTTTTCATAAAAATGCTTGTTTATTGTTTGTCACATATTTAATTCTTCATTTATTTCACCTTTTTTTTTCTTAATGGAAATATAACAGCGAACTGCTACGTACATTATATCAGCAATTTTGCAAAGTTTGCAATTGTCGAACTGTACTTGCATATCCGCTACACAAGTGCATATAGGGTGTTTATGTATGTATATATGTAAAAGCGCCGAATTTGGCCTTGAAGCAACAGCGCATTAAAATAATAATAATTCAAATAATTTAAGCCACTTAGTTAAGTTAAGCAAATGAAATATAAATAAATTTATTTAAAGTTATTATTATTTGGGAAATTTATTTGCATTTATGCGAGCAACGGTGAGCGTGCGGGTGACAGTGTCACGCCAATTGCAGACATTTCGCCAATGCGATTTGCAATTCCAAGCAGTCGAACGTCGCTGACACGCTCTTGCACCTATGCTTACACCGAAAGAGGTAAAAAGCTTGATGTAGCAAGGGGCGAGGTGCGGCGAGAGGAAGTCTGGGAGTGCTGATGACGGCATGTGTTGTACATGTTTGTAAAACACGCAAAAGGTCAGCGTTGGGGACATCTCGCATACACTCGCATGTTGTTGCCAGTGTTGTTGTTGTTGGTGTGAATGAAAGTCTGCCAGCTGGTTAATGTTCGCAGCTCATACATGCTTATGCATATGTATGCACTTAGTTGACTATTGTAACAATTGTTCTTGTTGTTGCGGTCAGTTTTTTCTGTTTGCACATGAAATTGCAAGCGTTAATTGCAATTAAATTGCATTGAGAATTAGAAATTAATCGTTTAAACCCCAAAACACTTGCTGCGGCATCTAAATCGCCAGTGGGAATGGGAAGCTAATTTGTTAATGCGCTGACACGGCGGGAAGGGGAAACTGCATTTACGCACATGCCTTTAAAATTTAGTTGGGCCTTTAAACATGCGCTCATTTTCGCCCATATACATATTATTTATACATTTTTATGGAAATTAATAAACTCGGAACATAAACTTATTAAAAAAATTCTTGGTGCGTAAGTTCGGAAATATCTATGATCCTCAAATTCCACTGGAAGAGGGAATTACTTAAGTTCGAATTAAACTATAATTGGATTGCGAGTTTTTGAAATTTTTTTGATTTGCTGGCGTTGACTTCCATTTTACTTGTCCTCAGCGAGCTTTTAGAATGTGTGTCTTCACGAGTGCCGGTAAAACCAACCAACTCGTTTTTGTATAATCTAGATTTCACATAAAGCAAAGCTTAGCCTGGACGTACAGGTCACTGTACTTCCGGATAGCTTTTTACTTGAATGATTACAACTAGCAATAAGTTAGCGTAAGTTACTAAATCTCTCCACTGTTGGTTTACAGCTGAATGAAAAGCTTTGAGTCTACTTTCTTTCCAAGTATACTTTAAGGAGTTAGGCACGTCCAGAACCCTAAAAACATGCCTAACTTTGACATTTTATTCTCGGCGCAAGGAAAAAGCTCTCTATTAGGCTTTATTAAACGTTTGAACATATGAAAAAATTTTGTATTAACATTTTACAAAATGGCGGCTACCGGGCCAGTATTCGGAATAACCTTTTTAAGAGGGTCCCAATAGGCGACGGTGGTTCTAGAACCTCGTGCAATCTTAAACAAAACAAAAGACGGAATCTTAACCTACATAAAAATGTGTAGTAATGGGTGTATTATAGCTTTACATCATTACAAAATTGTGGGTTTGTAAAGCAGCAGGTCCAATTTTTTGCCGAAAAAACTGTAAACTGTGTGGCTTATAAAAAAAAAGTCTATAATAACACACAAAATTTACGCAGTTATCAAATAATATTATTTTAAAGCTATTCATAATCTCCGAAGACAAAGCTCTCCCGTTTCGAAAAATCTAGCTTCGAGAAAAACGCTCCAATTGAATAATATTGTTTGGACGCCGAAACGTTCTTTAAATAAAAAAATAAATTTGATATTTTCAAAACCCAAGACTGGTCTAACCTTTTAAGTTACTTGAATTGCTAAGTATTTCAATATTTTAAATGAAAAAATTGTTGATAATTAATACTTGATCTATTATATAGATGTTTATTTATTTTATATAAAATAAGATAAGATATATGTATCTAAGATATCTTGTATCTATTATATTAGATATCGGAGTTTTAGAACCGATGACATGAGGATGATGATGATGGATATTGGATGGATGATGATTTGGATAGAAGTTGGCCGAGGAATACCAACTAACCTTTTCTATTGCATTAAACTATTTTAATCTACAGTAAATGAAAGTGCTCTCCACAGGGCGAGAGTTCTCTCTGAACAGCGTTCGGCAAACGAACGTTGAAGTGAATGCTCCAAATGTTCTTCTTCGGGAATGTGTACATTTCTTGAAGTTATTTTAAACAATCGCTCGCATCGCTTCCATCGCTTCCATCGCTTTTTCTTCTCCCAAATTGGTGGCACCAAAAAATGTTGCCACGTGATTTACTCGTATCTTTTATTCATTTACTCATAACGTTTCGTATATCAGATTACTAGAACAATTTGGTTCTGAAATTTGGAAACTTTTTTGGAACTATATTAGAGTGACCTATTTCATATTTTGGGAACTATACTATAGCCACTATAAACTAGTAGCCTATTTTCGTACTAAAATGGCATTATTCCTCCCGTGTGTTCAAACTTTTACTCAGTTCAACACTCTATAAAGCTGAAGACTTGATCGTTTACTTAAAATCCAGTCTCTTGCAGCTAATTTACAGCAAATCTATTGCTTTTACTACTTTGCTTTTATGCAAAGTCTAATTGTTGTTGCTTTCGATGAATTTAAGATGTCAAAGAGCGCCGCAGATTTTCAACATACGAAAACATTTTATGGGATACACCGAAATGGAAGCTGCAACACGGTTCATACAGACGCATATATAAAAGCACATACATATATTTAAATCTGTGTGTGCAAATGGATGCCAAGTGCGGCTAATTATCAGTGGCATTGCCGGCAGCTAAGCAGTTGCGCTACACTCAAGACGGCGCGCCTGCCACTCACCAGTCGACAAGCAGCTATTTGGATGCCAAAAACGCAACAGCCATTAGCACCTTCAACCTGAGTTCAAACGTCAACAGCGCTAAGCACACACATACACACATACACACATGCATGCATAGTTCCATGTTGCCGATTGCTATTATTGCTGCTGCTGTTGCTGTTAGTAGCTGCTGCTTATTTGATAAAGTGTTGCAATGCTGGGGTAATTGTTGTACAACATCTAATCAGCCTGTTGTTGGTGTAGTTGTTGTACGGCGCGCAGGCAGTTAAAATGATTTCCATGCGAGTAACGCTTACATAATTACTTCGCCTCTTGGCTGCAATATTTTCACTTGCAACCAGTAGGGAAACCGACATGTCGGCAAAAGGGCAGAGGGGCAGAGGGGCAGACGGGCAGGCAAGCAGGCAAGCAGTTGATATTTAAAGCAACACTAATGTGCAATATCAATTTTATTGTTTTTGTTTTTGTTGTTGTTGTTGTTGTTGTTGTTGTTGTTACTGGCTTTTGTTGCCGCAACGCAGCCGTTTTGTACGATTTTGTTCCGAGAAAAGTCATAAAATTACAGCGGAACAACTGCAACAAGGTGTAATGAAGGCGTTACGCGCTCACCAAACCGAACAGCAGTGACGTCGGCAGCAATGGCATTAGCAGCGGCACTTACCGGCAACCGTTGCCACGTTATGCTAATAGAAATAAAATTGTTAATTGCCGGTGTGTGTTTGCTACAAGGTGGCCGAGATGCCGCAACAACGCCTTGCTTGCTGAATTTGTGTGTGAGAAAAATTGGAAAAGCGTACATACATATCTTATATATATATACATATATATACATTTCTTCAACAATATGTATGCACATATGTGCGTTTGGCGGTGGCAGCGTGGAAAAGTTGGCTTATATGCATGCGTGTATGTATGTGTGTAAAGCACTTGTATGCGCAAATGGTGAAGCGCATTTTCCCACTGACATTCACTGCATATGTATGTATGTATCTAAGCGTAAGCGTTTGCATCTGTAGAAAGCGTTTAGTTGGAAGTTATGCCTGCTTGCGTTTGTGTTTCTTAAATGGCAAAGAAATGCGTTGGAGTCGTCGCTCAGTTAATATTTCTAAGTAAAATGAATCTGCTAGTCGAAGGTGTTAGAGATTGAGTTGTTTCTTGTTTTTTCGTTATGCTTCGGAACTTTTGTTAGAAATTTAGAGCATAAGTTGTTGCTGCGTGATCGTGGGAAACTATGAAGCTAAGGAGGAATGAAAATTGTGTGTATAAATAAGGAAAATATTATAAGGTAAATCATAGCAAAGCAATTTGAGATGTATTTTAACATATTCTGCTGTTTATTATTGTAAATTTTAAAGGTTTCCTTGCCTTGGGATAGCAGGTTGGCTGAAAACTTCGTATCATATTTAAGGAATTATGCTAGTATGAGGTTTTCAAAAAATTTAAGCAATTTTGTGTTTGCTTTAAATATACTTTGGGGTCCTGAAAATTTTATTCAGTTGGTAGAATACTAGATTACTGAAACATAACATTAACTAGTAAACTATATATGATTTTTTGTTACTGGCACAACTTTTTTTTATAAACAATTTGCCGTTAATCTTTTCGGTAAAAAATTTAACCAGTTTCAACAAGTCCACCATTTTGTAAAAAAAAACTGATGTAGAGGAAAACCGTATGTACTTTACCAAAAAATTTTATGTGGATTCAGTTGCCGTTTCTTATTTTGTTTCAGCTAGCACAAGTTCCTAAAGTCACAGTCGCCCATCAAGGCTCCTTTGAGCAAGCTGATTCCGAAGATTTGCCCCTTAAACGCCATTTTGTTTCGAAATGTTTATATAAAATTTTCTTGTACACTCAAATTAATGGTTAATCAAGTCTAAAAGAAAGAAACTATTTATTTTTCCTTATTCCCTGAATAAATTATAAAATAATTATATATATAATTATAAATTTAGTGCTGCTCCAGACCATACTAAACCCATAAAAAAGAACACTTTCTTGTCAAACTTCGATTAGTATTAAATTATTCGATTTTATTATACAGTAGAGTTACTATCGGTGCCTAACACCGGTTATTGAGATCTGCTTCGATACCACTTTTATAGTACGTTCGGTCGTTTGCTTCAAAATGGGTCTCAGTCTCAACGACTCAACCTCCACATTGCCGCTAAATTAATAATAATAATAATTAAACCGTTTCTTTAGCTAGTGTTCCTTTGAGGCCTGAAAAGAGGAAAAAATTGATGTTTCGTTCATAACAACTTCATTTGGGAGTCCAGTCCATACGTCATATTGGCACCTTTATGGCCTGTACGGAATTCAGCAAACCACTTATGAATGATTTCTTCGCTTGACTCTCGGAAAACCCACTTGTCAGCAGCATTTTTTCTCAAAAAATTTTGTTAATACAAGAAATTTCTTTTTGCCAAAATTGTGTCACTCAAATTACTAAATTTCATGAATCAATCGCACAACAGCTATCAAATTTATACAAGTACCTTTTTATGGTTAGGTCTAACTAAAAAACATATGCATTTGATTCCAGTAACGGACTCTCATAGAAAGGACAAGAACGAGTTAATTCATTTCTTCAGCAAGATAAATTACCTTTTGAAGCTTTGAGCATACTTTGTATGTATGCAAATAAATTTGCAAATTTTTGCAAGAATAATTAAAAAAACTTTTTTTGAAAACAAATGCTTGATTTCAAATATCTATCATATGGTATGGTATAAGGTATTTCCGAGGAAATGATTTTTCCACATAATTTTACACTCAATAACACTACAATAATTAATTCTGATACATCACATATATTTATATATATTTGTATAGGATAGGTTTAGCTACAACACAAGAAAAAGGCAACAAAAGTCAAATTTAACTATTTAATATCTTGTTGTTGTTGACTTTGAGGGTTAAGGCGTAAATGTCCTTCTATTATAACCGTCGGTTATGATCATCTCGCTTGCAACTAATTTCGTATAGTACTGCTGAAAACTGCGAAAACTGTTTGTTATTAAATCATATTACCACTTTAGAAACACATATGAAATCAGTTTATCAAATACTATCCGCTCTTCGGCGAGCAGCGATACCAAAAGCATTTTCATAAAATCTATCGCGTAGTAATTTTGAGTTCAGGTCATATTCAAAAAATATTGGGTAACTTCGTAAACAAAGAGCAGGTTTTGTATTTATGTATTAAAGAATG
This sequence comes from Bactrocera minax, assembly GCA_021498325.1. Classification (NCBI taxonomy): domain Eukaryota; kingdom Metazoa; phylum Arthropoda; class Insecta; order Diptera; family Tephritidae; genus Bactrocera; species Bactrocera minax. The sequence goes on from JAKEEE010000001.1 coordinate 9,579,972, forward strand.
GTTGAAAATGAACTTTTCGCAAATTCTACTTCCAGACCCTTGAAAGTGCTTGTATTGAATTGATTTCTAAGCAACACTGAGCAAGAAAAAATTCTCTGAAACAAACGAACAAAAACCAAAACTACTCTTGATTTTTATACAAGCGCCATAATTGGAGTTCATTTACGGACAGCTATTTTGAATGGCGAACACTAAGTAAAAGACATTCAGTAAAAGCAGAGCGTAGTATTAGCTTCTAATTCAATATCAGCAGTTCTCTGTCGTCTTTCTTTAAATTTTCTATATGCTGTTCTCATTCTCCTACCTTCCTCATCATTAAGGGTAATCACAAAGGAAAAAGTGCCAAAAGTACCAAGGACTCCTTTCAAAAGTTTAAAATTTCCAGTTTTTTATAAGATTTGCTCTTTTTTCTTTTCTTTTTTTTTAATAAGAATCACACAATTATGCTTACAAATAGTATGACTGAAATTTTCTCAAGACAGTACAGTTAGATTATGTTCTAACTGATCAGAGATCTTGTCCGTTAGATGAAACAACTTATGAGCTGTATGAAGTTTATGACGATATAAAGCCTATTGCGGGAATCATATTTAAGTCTGACTCCTTAGGTCTTCAACGCTGTACTATAGTAGTAAGAGAGTGACAGTAGAGGCAGTGGGAGGCCTCCTCTTCTTTAGCAATACCAATTGTGCTGACATGGCTCCAAATGTTTTAATGTACTCGGTCCAAATAGGAGGAACAAGATAAACTGATAACTAAGTTACTAAGTTACTAAGGTTTCAATTTTTCTTTCGCTACAACAATCGCATAAAAATTTGTATTTTCAAACTCGTACTCAATAAAATAAATTTAAGTGACTCATTACACACAAATATTCAGAATATACATACAAAATATAATCAAATATTTACGGATTCACCCGAGTCCACACCTATTGTGCATGCATTCATTCATAATTCATAATTCACACATTGTTTCATTCATGTTTTTTAGTGGGGTGTCATCCATTTGGCATTGTTTAATTATTTAAATGAATTTTTTTTTTGTATATTATTTATGCAATTCATATTCGAACACTCATTTCTACATTTTATTTGGCAATAAATAAATAAATAAATGTGAAACCGGCGACGTTAATGAAATTCTAATTCGCAGTGACAACAATAAAAACAACAACAGCTAGCTGTTGTCTGAGGTTTATGAGCTGGTCACAGCAGCGGCATTAGCAGCTGACTACATGTGTTTTCAGCTTAAATCTGCGCCTTAAGCGGCCGATCACGTACCGACGAATTGCATGCCAACAACAGCAACAACAACAGCAGCAACAGCGGTAGCAGCAGCCTGTGGTGGTGGTGCTCATGACAACAATGGCGACAACAAAAACATTTGTTGTGTAGCCTTCATGCGGTGAAATAAATTTAAAAAGTTACAAATGCTCATATGTATGCATGTGTGTATGTGTGTATGTGTATACATGGCACGCAAATAAGTATATGTACGTATATGTGTTAAATGCGCGCACGCGTACAAATTGAATTCCTTTCACCAATATCACCAACAATTGCCAGCGCCACAAACAGCGTCAGTCGAACTGACAGCAAAGACTGTGGGCAGCCTTGCCACAGTTGGCGGACGCCGCGGCCCGGCGCTTGGTCAGCATGACTGTGGCCGGTGTCGCACGATCATCATGGCTTGGTGTCGCCAAACGTCAGTCAAATGGTCACTTTGGCGCATGACATGGTCTTTAATGTTACAGCGAATTGACAGTAACAACAGCAACAGCTACAAACAATGCGCTTTCGCACACATGTATGTATGTACATATATGTATAAAAGTACATATGTGTTTTTTACTTTCTTTGTATATAATGAGTTTATTTGCATATTGATGTTCTTGCGCCAAATAAGTACATGCTTTAGGACACACGCACGCACATACATACATATATGGTATGTACCTTGCAACATTATACAAAACAAACGGCGTCACTGTAGAATTCATCATTGCCTGAAAAAGGGTTGTCGAGTGAAATGTTTTTAATTGAAGTAATATTAGTAGTACGGACCTATACTGTGAAGGTTTAAGCTCAGCTTATGTTAGCTCGCTTCGATTCGCGATGCAACCCTGCACTAACATGTCGTTTGATGTGTGTCCCTTACCTTTGTTGGTGAAATTTCTTCTTTTCGAGCCAAAATACGTTTTAGTAGCCAATTAGTTTCGTTTACTATATTTTCACATCTAAATTTTTTTAAAAGAGAACAGCGCTCAGAGATAGCTAGCAGAAGAATGGCGAGTCAAAAGCAGGTTAGTTCAGTTGTCATATTGCTATACAGTTAATAATTGCATACATATTATTCACCAACAGTTGTCAACCCTGTTCATTCGCCTATTTGTAAATTACGGTACTATTGCTAAAGCCATTTCGGCATTTGTTTATAGTTTTTATTCCGCTACTTCAATGTAATTGACAAAACGTTTGTGAATTACCAATTAACTACTGCAATGAGTCATCAATATACCTACTATTTATTCGCGCTATATATTACATATGTATGTTTTATATATAGCAACGTAATATCTATATAAATATGCGTAAATCTAAAATTTCGATATATGGAAGCTTCGGGCTTTCATTCCTTAATTTAATATAATTTGGCATGTCCATTAGGTTTGGCCAAATTTGATTTTATCCTTCAAGCGGGTTGCCATCTCTGATGATACACTGATTACATTGATCTTCCAAGATTTTGATGCCATATTTGTGGTACAATTCGTCTTTTGCTTGAAAATAGGCCGAAGTGTCAATTATCAATTGTCTTAAATTTCTTTCCAATACCCAGTTGCTAGATCTGGAAACATTGGATGGGGTAGCTATTTACAGTCATTATCAAAATTAGTATTTTTTGCATATCCTAAATATATTGACACCCTAACTTTGACAACTCTTTGACTGTGATAAATTTTCGCGACTTGCGCCTCGCGCCTCGCGCCAACAACTCATACTCATTGTCGCATATTGTCCTAACTTTGGGGTGGGTTTATTACAGCTCCAAGGACTGGTAGATTGTGAGCTAGAAGTGCACACACTATGCCAAATTTTTTTACAGAAGGTGTTTCACTAACACACGAAGGTCCCTTTTAGCTGGTTTTTTTTTTTTCAAACTACCTAAACTAGCGTCAGTCAAACTCTTTTCAGCATACCTGGTACAAGCAAATATATTATTAGCGTTTACCAACCATTTGTAGTGTACACCCTGATGTTATCCAATAAATCAACTCAACAAGTACTTGACTCATTTGAAAGAAGTTTAAATCATAACACACGTCCCATAGAACGCCATTTTGAATCTCAACAGCTCCCTTTACTTAACAGCATATAACTCAGATAGCAATAAATCAATCCAAACGGAACTTAACGCAAAAAGAGCACTTGGCATGTCAAAACTCGCCTTCAAAAAGAAGGAATGCGTACATACTTTCTTCTAGCTGTCAGTGTTAGTAATGTGCCTTGATTATTCTCACGGAGATCTCGAACTTTTTCCGTAAAACAGCGTCTAGTTGTTTTGACAAACGAGTTCTGAAATTGCGGCGGTCACAGAGTAAGTTTGCTGCATGTGGACTTGTATTCGTTAATATTTGAACCAATTCATCCACTGTATTTTGACCGATTTATCCACTATATAATGAAAAGTCATTTTGAAATATCCATATTATGTATTTAGACCCAATGAAAGGGTCTAACGTCAACGTTATTGCTTTCCACTGTGTTCGGCGGCAGCATAAGGCAAACGAAACGCATAATTTTGCAGCTGACTGGACAACAATTTGACAATTAATAGCACTATTCAATTCAAATGGCAACTTCCGGTGCAGTGCTGTTGTTGCTGTTGTTGTTCACATCATGATCATAACCAAAAAAAAAAAGAAAGCAGACAGAAGATCAATAAAAAAGAATAGAATTGACGAAAGAACTTAAATTGATGGATTACAGTGATACACTTGACACGCACACGCACACACACACACACACACACATCATGCATAGAAATCTACAAATATCTAAGCAACGCTGACCGTTGGCGATCGTTGCGCATTTGATTGCTGATTGCTGATTGCTGATTGCCGTCATTTGTATTATTTATTGGCCTTAATGCGCATTGTACTTTGGCATGTTATTGTTTTTAATGGTTGCCCAAGAATGGCAGTGGCAATGTGCATGAATTTCGAATAGTCAAACATTTGACGCTTGACAAGGATTTAGAGTATGATCGCGCGCTGATCGTATATCATATCCCATGTAAGTTTGCCGCATATGTATTAGCTGTTGGTCATTGGCCGCCGGGCAATTGTTGTTGCTGCAGTTAATAGACAAAGCTTAAATAGCTAGCCAACACATTTGCACGTACTTAGTGAACAAAAGGATTTTTAGTAGACACCAAAAACATAAGCACAAACATAGTTCACCAACGTGTGCATAAAATGCGCGGCGATGCGGCGGCGGTAGCGCGCGTTTTACTCGCGCCGTCGCAGGTGCATAACTGCATGCATTTATGACTCGATGATATCTGAAAATCTACATGCAATATTTGTATGCACTTTTACGCGTTTATTTCCTTTTTTCCAATACATTTATTTTTCCATATTCCAACGCATGCATATTTGTTCGGTTGCGCATGCGTATTTGCGCGCACAGTATTCAGCCAACAAGTGGTGCGTCATTTGATCGTACGTCCGTCCGTCGAGCAAAAGCAGAGGCGAAGATGAGGAATACACGTTCCAAGCTGCTATGCATATGCACTTCTGTGGCAGGCTGCCGCATTGCATGCGTAATAAACTGCAACTGTGCACCTGCGCACCTGCACACCTCGCTCAGTCGCTTGGTCGCTTGGTCGCTTGGTCGCTTGGTCGCACATTTGTTGTTGTTGTTGTCGTTGTCGTTGTCGCTGCCGAATCTAGATGTGGCACCGAGTAAGGCGTTTTTTAATTGCAGCGACATGCGCGGACTGCAAATCGTTGCACTTCTCCCGTTCACTGCACTCGCTCGCGCACAGCGAACGCGCCAATTGACGCCGAAACGACAAGGCGGTTGTCGATCGATCGCCTGATCGGTGGATCGAATGTTCCTCTGAAATGGCAGTGCGCGCCACCAGCGCTATTGTATACAACGAAATGCGCGCGCCGCTGCTATTGAAATGCGATTTTCACTTTTTGTTCATTCAACGCCGCCACACGGTTGCATTGACGCCATTTAGCTGTACCTTGAGTTCGTTACCTTGGATGTGCGTGTGTGTGTGTATGTGCTTGTTACTTATGGTGTCTTTAGGTTTTCGTCCGTATTTTTTTTGTTGCATTTTGCATTGACTCCAAGCGCTGTTGTCATCAGTTGGGGACTCAGCAACAACATTGTACTTTATTGTTGTTGTTCTGCTGTTTGTCGTCAGTCATTTTACGTCCGTGTCCCTAAAATAGGCATCTCTTCACACCTTTAGTGGCCAAAGTCAACAGACAAATGCGTAATGTTTGTGCCACGTTGTTGCCCATAGTTTCCTATTTTTTTGATCTCGACTCGCCTGTTTTGAAACGCCATTTATGGCGCGAATCAATCGCCACATTTGTTGTTCAATTGTCACTATTTAACTCAGGAATCAGCAATTACCATCGCCATTTACCATTTAGCATCATGCGTCACGTTCACTTGAGCACCATCATATCCATGCAACATATATATAGGTATATATACAATATATATATTATATGCATACACATATATGCATGTAACTCTTCATCGGTAAAAACTTGTACTTTGAAGCTTTTCTCACTCGTCGCTCGCGCAATGAATGAAACTCGCTGTAATAGTGGTCAGCTCAATAAGCATTGGCCGAATGAGAAAACATCGTGCAAATTACAGATCATCAATGTGGCGAAAAAACGTTTGAAATTGGTATTCAATATGTCTACTTCCAAAGCCATTATTATTTTTGATTCTGTCAACGTTTCGCCAATTTATTAAACGCTTACAAATATGATAAAAAGCTAAGTTGGAGTAAAATTAGTTGCTTACAATGTTAGAATAGATTGAAAACTCTTATTTACAATTTTATTACGAAGAATTACGTCTCGGCTTACCAATAAGCATTAAAACGAAAATGAACGAATCTGAAAAAAATTTCCAAGAAGAACCACCATTTACCATTGACTGAGCCGATCGACATGGGACCAGAGAATGTAAACTTGCATAGTGAGGATTCGATACCGCGGATTCCACTTAAAGAAGCAGTTGAAGACAAGCTTACTTCTATCTGACTTCTGACTTTTAAATGTAGTAGTTATATCAGTAGTAGATATCATAAATAATATCATAAATTATATAATAATTATTTTATAAATTTGTTTGACAAAAATTATTTTACGCGCCTGAAAATATCTACAAAGATAAGCGATCTTACAGTTGCTTGGTTTGATGCCCATATTGTAATATTTCGTATATTTTATCAATTTATTTGAAGAAATAATTTAAATCAGTTCTTCTACTCAAAAATATTTCGAACTGTAGGCCTTCTTGAAAACTTGCCTGCATACACATATTGTCATAACTAGTTCACCTCACCAATTTTATTTAATTACCTTTTTAAAATGATGACAACACTCATCAAAAATATTTAGCTGTAAGTCTTCTTAAGCCTCTTCAATTTTATACCCATAAATATTTCTCTACCTTAAAATTTTTTTAACTTACACTTTCCGAGTATTATACCAAATCATCTAACAAAATATTCAAATCGGTTTCGTTTTTTTGGTTTTTGTTTACTAATTTAGATTTTTGTTTTGTTGATCGATCTTTAAAGATTTGTTTCCAATATACCTCATACGTTCCTTACCAATATTGGAGCGCTTTTATCTAAATGAGGGGTGTCGTGATGCAAGGGTTATAGGTTCACAACATCACTCCTCAGAACCTGAGCTTGATCCCAGTTCCCGATCACCATTAAAAAGGTTATATATAAAAATCCGCATACCCAAATACCAGCAAGCTACTCTTCACATATAACATTCAATGGATCGCTGTTCTGATGTGAACCGTATCTCAGCGAGTGCGTTCTGCATCGATCGAAGCAAATGGTAGTCAGAAAGGGCAAGGTCTGGGTTATAAGGTGGGTGAGCAAGCAGCTCTTGCAACATCAAGCCGATCGTTGTCATGATGGAAGGTGATTGTCTTGTGTCTAGTCGCAAATTCCGGGTATTTTTCGACGCTTTTCTGCAATCGTTCACTTCAATTTTATGAGTTTTTGTGGGTAGCACTTCCCATTATTGGTTTCACCCGGTTCTAGAAGCTCATAATACAGCACGTTTTTGATCTCATTGACTACAGAGCATAGTCATGGATGTACGGCTTTGCCGTTGATTTGGCTGGTTGCCTAATTTTTACGTGTGATTTTTTGCTTTTAGGGTTTTCGTAGTGACTGACTGACTCTAAAAGATTCTGCGAGCTCTTCTTGTATTTGGTAACAATATTCATCGAGTAATGGAGTAATGCTTCCAGTTCCGGTTCCTCATCTTCAAACTTTTTTGGCCGTCCAGGACGTTCTTCGTCTTCCAAGCCAAAATCAGCACTTTTAAATTGTGCAAACCACCAACCACTTTTGACACATTCGCTCATCTAAAGCATGTTCACCATAAATTTCCTCCGGAATACTATGACGTGGGGTTAAGCGTTTCTTCATATTAAAGTAATGAAGAAGAACTCCCCGCAAAAATACTTTTTCAGGAACAAAGTTCGACATATTTGAGTGAAAAAAATTATTCTTGTTTACGTTTCAAATGAAAAACGCACATGGAAAAACACGCACAAAAATAGTAGCTTTCCAATGCTTGTTCCGAATATTAGAACAATGGAATAATAATCAAGTTACGCCATCTCTACATAAACCCAAAGTTGTCAATTATATTCCACTAATTTATAGTGTTGTATACCAGACCGTTTGAAACTTATTGGATTTGAATTCCCTAGCCCTCAATCTTCTTCAACCGATTTTGTGTGTTCTCAGTGCCTCAATCTCACAACTCATCTTTCTCTCATAAGTCTTGTATTTCGATATTAATTGTGGAAGACTCGGCGTCTGACTTAAAAATACCCCTAAATATATATTCAGAATTGTATAAGCGTGGAAAATTTTTTTGAACTAAACTTCAACTCCAATGTTTTTAGCGACTTAATAGCGGGACTTCATGGCCTTACATGCTTTAGGCTGCTTCAAATTGTTTTCGAATTTTTATGAGTACCAGCAAGACTTCAAAACCGTCAACTAACAAGAGGTAAGCAAAGAAATGGTACTACATTGCGGTGCGGGACCATTTGCCAAACAGGTAATTATCAAAAGTTACAGTTAAGAGAACGTCGCCATTTTTGCTTAGTATCACTATTATAATATTAGTATTATAATATATAATATAAGGCATATATAGGTATGTTAAAAAGTTTCTTTTCATAAATGAACCAGTTTAATTAAACAGCATAGCTAGCTCACCCCTACACCCTAAAAATAGCCGCCTCAATTCATTCGCCTCATTTTGTTTTTCCAAGAAACTTTATTCAATTTAAAAGCGCGCACAAAACTAATATCTAACGCATGATTCTTATCACCAAAGTGAGGCTAAGTAGCCGCTGCCTCAACGACAAATTAAAGTTACTTAAAACCAAATGAATTGTGGGTAAACTCAAAATGTGTTTGTCCAGTAGCAATTCACATGCAAACTAATTATATATATTACATATATATTTACTACTGAGGATTTGTAAACGAATGGCAATGAAACTGGTATCACACCCGGTAGCTAAATGAAACGAAAGTCAAGTTTGAAATGGTTGCGCCGGTTAATCGCACTAATGAAAGTTGAACGACAGAGCGGCAAGCATGCAGCCACACCCACTGAAAGCCAGATGTCACACTATTATTGGGTTAGTTTTAGTATTTTTGTAGTTTGCTTGGGTTGTTAATTGTATGTTCAAACCTGATAGATACACACCCATTTGTGTTTAGGCATCAATTACAAGCGCACATTCCCAGATAAGCTACCACAAAGAAAACAAAAGCACAAAACATCAGAAGCTCGCCAAAGCGCTGATGCTAAACGGTACTTTGCTGTCGCACAAATTGTGGTAGCCTCGATTCCAGTCAACACTCCCGAAAATGTGTTGCGTCTTCGTATCTATTTCATATCAATTTATTGATGTGATGTAAGTTCGTATTTGTTGATATGTAAAAGGTGATTTCGTAAGTGTTCGGAACACACTAGCGTTTGCGAGACACTTTTTGAAGACACTGCGAGAAATTCGTTAAATTAAACAGTCTGGTTTTCGAAATTGTTCGAAAATAGTAAGTATGCTGTCAAAATGAATTTTCGTATCCACTGTGGACATTTCTCTTCTTCCCAAAATCTCTCAAGTTTATCCACAACTTTCTTACCAATTCGGACAGAAAATAGACCTGGTAAAATAATGTTTCTACTTTCTGAGCTCTCAACGTAAAATATACAAAGGTTGTTCATTTCGTCACATCTTCTACAACCTATTTACCATTTCATGAATTATTATTAATTAATTGTTTACCTAGATAACAAGATCTAATTTGAGCTTCCTTTTCACCAACATTTATTTCTATTTTCCAAATCAGTTAGGATATGAAAACATCATTAAAACATTTTAAAGATCGGTATTTTAGAAATGTGAAATTATTGGTTATGTTTAGCTCAGATAAATACATATAAGTTTAACAAATGCTGTCCCCCTAAGTCGATGGGGCCTTACGTAACCTTTTAAGATGCAATTGTGTAAATGGAAATAATATTTTATAATATATAGAAAGTTAATGAAAGACTGGAAATATTTTGCAATAAATTTAACATTCTTTTCTGCAGGTTTGATTGGAACCTAAAGAAATTTTATACTCCCTGAATTACTGCTTACTTACTTAACAGATACGTCAGAAGCATTAAATGGTCAAGATGGGACCTAAGGGCTTCATAAGACTCGATATATTTCAACCAAATTTGGTACATGACATTTTCTTGGTATTTTTATGTTACAGTGAGAAAATGGGCGAATTCGGAGAACAACCACGAATACTTCCCACATATCACAATTTTAAATACCCTCTGATCCTTTCATTTTACAGAATATAGATCAAGCACCAAAGAAGATATCGAAGTAAAACTTCACACTGTACAAATAGGTTCTTCATGGTATTACGTTTCACGTGTAAAAATTGCCGAAATAGGATTATAACTTTTCAAATACCCGAATATGTGGACCTCAGTGCCTATGAGTGACTTTTTACTGATAATATCGATCAACCTGTAAGGCATCTTAGTGAAATTCAGAGAGCTTCTTTTCCTGGTAACAATGTGCCCTCGTTTGATATAGAGTTTTGTCAACACTAGGTATTTCTCAGCCTCTGATCCTTCCAAATTGCGAGAGTATATTATCATATTTTATCCTATATTACCTATTTATCATTCCTATTTCGGTAAATTCTAATATTTCAAACATCTATCGCTCGCGTTGGAAAATTCGGCATAATTTAACTTTTAAACTCTCACGTGTTACTTTAAAAATATTCCGTAAAATTTTAGTAATATAGAAACCTAAGTTCCTTAATGATTGTTCACTTTACCATGGATTCAGATGAGAGATCATCTTAATTAGAAACGATCGATGCTAAAAATTATTGTGCGAGGTCGTGATGTCGAATATTTTGAGATTTAGACATATTTAACTAATAGTCCGACGAGCATCGACAAGATTTGCAAGATTATTTTGAGATAAAGGTGTGTTCACTCTAAGAGAGACTCGTGGCAACCATTCCAACGAGAGTCGAGTACACGAAATCGGAACGGCCTCGGGCGAATATCCACCCCAGGACTATCAACTCGCCCATCGGATCGAAGACGGAAGGAGGTTTTACGCCCGAAGTTAGACAACAGTCGGGAAGTTGGGCATTTTAAGATGTGCTAAAAAAAAAATTCACTCACGACTAAAATTTTTGGATGTTCCTTCTATATACAAAAAAAATAGTTCACCGCAAACACCCAAGAAGTGAAATTGGCAAAATGAATAAAAAAGACCCATTCTCCTTTCCCTAAACAATATAAGCACTTTTTTTGATTACCCAAATTTTAAAATAAAGTAGTCAACAGTCGCGTAGTGCAGATTTCGACCTAATAATAGAAAAATAACGATTTTCGATTATCGATGACACCGTTGATGCTTGCTTAGTTTCCTTAATCAGACTGATGAAAGAAATTCGAAAATTGGCGCAAACAAATATGGAAGTGCAATGGTTATTATAGTATTAGGTTTGTTGTGAAAAAAATATTTTTTTTAATTTTTGCATTAAGATGCTTCTGGGGAATCAAAACTGTAACAACCTAATTATTCGGTACGATATTTTATATTAAAAAAAGAAGACTAAGTTCATTTGGAAATTCAAAAATGGTGTATATCCTCTCCTTCTCTTACCAAAATATCCCACAGAACACTTGATATATAATTCACATGTGCTTGTAGAACACATTTATATTATTTTAAAGCAAATCAAATCAAAATCTATTTAATTTAATTTATTTTTTTTTATTATATACTCTCTTCGCTTTTCTAATAGTTCATTAATAAAAAAACAAAAAACTGCGAAAATAATAAAATTTGCTAGGTGCTTGCACCAAACCGACCCACCGTAATAAATATACATATATTCTCATTGTAGATCTCATCTACGAAGTCATTTAGCATATTTGCATACAATTTATCATAATTTGTTGAAAATAAGAGCAGTCGCCAAGCAAGTTTTAAATAAAGAAAGGAAATAATAATAAAAAGGCAATATTGTCAAAATAGATAAAAATATTTGATAAAAAATCGCCAGCATTCACAATGTGACAGTAAATATTGCTTATACTACACACATATACATAACTACAAAAGTATTTTCATTGCATATTCTATTTTTTGCGAGACATGTTTTTGCTTCTGAATTCCATTTTTGACAAAAATCTTACAAGACAAAACAGTAAACAGCAAAACATGTTCATAAAAAGTAATAACATGACAGGGTGCGTAATTAATTATTGCTACATAATTGATAGTTCGATAGTTCGAACAGCCACTGTGCGTTGGCATTTCGTAGTTAAACAGTTTTTGAAAGTTGTCACACCGAAATTGGCCTTTTGTGTTGGAAAACAAAGTGTTCAAAATTTTGCTGCGAATAATTGGTAGGAGACCTATATTTATATATGTATATATACATGTGTGTATATATGTATATGTATTTATATATGGTGTATTGTCAACGCGAACAATGCCGCTAAAATAGCGCGTGGGGCCAAAGCAGTTGACTACTTTAAGAGACACTTACCTATTTAGTGCACACAATGAAATTAGTTATGCTCATATTCAGGTTTGTAGTTTTTTTTTTTTTTTGTCGTAATAATCGGGTACTGTATACTTTAATTGTAATTCGCGGAATTACCATTGAAATGAATTAGTAATGAATGATAAATAAATATGTTTAATGAATGAAAAATTTGGCGCTCAGATTCGTATACACCGATTTATATATTTAGCTGCTTGTATATGATGGATCACCATCTACTGAGTGGCTATGGATGTCGACCTTAATATACTTAAGATACTTTTCTGTTGTATTTTACAAAATTTTTGGAACTAATATTATTTAAGCTTTACGTAGAGTCCAAAACGCCTCTACAATCACAAGGTCGATTAAGAAGACAAAACGAGGAAGAACTGAATAAGAGCGTTTTCTCGATTTCGAATGATATCTATTACCATTTATTGAGGTCTGTCAGGCAAGATGAAAATGCCCGAATTATACGATATGCATTTTATATAGGATCGCGGATCAGTAAACTTCTTTAAAGGTGCCTCAAATTTCAAAAGAAATTTAATCGGATTTCTTCAAAAATGTTTTAAAAATGTATAGAAATGATTGTAGAGGGAAGATTGAAGGTAGAGTCTGCTTTAAAAAAATTCACTGTCAATATTGGAAATGATTTCGATACAACAACTTACAATACAACAAGCATTTCCTAATCTGAAAATCGTTATATTTATTTTTACTATCAAAATTCATTCAGAGATTTAAATAGGTCTAATGCTCAACCGAAACTAGATAAATGTTTCTTTAATTAATTAAACAGTTGCTGCCTTAAAGTCGGTACATTAAAAGCAGACCTTGAAATCCGAAAGAAAATATTTTCAAAAAGATTTGTGAACTATGAAATCGGTAGTAATGCTTGAAATAACACGTTGAGTTTTATGAATTTTCATTCTAATCAGTAGGAAAGGTAGATTCCTCATACTTTGTTTCCCAAATTAAAGTCAACATGTGAAACCAAAAAATTTTGTAAATTGGGCTGAAGTAAATGGTAATAACACCTCGAAGTTAACAGCCGAGGAGCGATAGTGAAATAATATTTCACTTTCAGAAATAACTGTACGTCTTTTTAGAACGTCATCTATGCAGTTCAATACTGTTACACGAAGGTGAGCGGGATTTTCGGTGTCTAAAGAACGAACCTCATATACTGCATCACGCATTTTTATATGCCACTTGAAAATTTCGTCACACTATGTGATCTTGAGGTACTCTTTAGTACTTTATATATATATAACGACTGAAATAAAAAAAATATTAAGCAAATATTTTTCGAAATTTTTCGTTTTCGTAATACTAATTGGTCAATTAGTTAATTTCTATATACACTATCTTTCAGATGTAATTTTTTTTATAAGAGAGCAGCGCTTATAAATAGCGAACAGAGAAATAGCGAATCTAAGACGACTATTTTTTTGTTTTTTAAATTGAGTAATTTGCGTTTTATGTGGTTTAATTAAAGTTTAGTCGGAAAAGTTTTGAAAACTCCTTTTATTTAAACTTTTTAAAATTTAATCGGTAAAGTTTAAAAAAAGAATACTTTTTTTCTAAATTGAGTAATTTCCGTTTTCAATGATCTAATTAAAAATCTAATCAGAAAAGTCCAAAAAAAATTTTTTTTTAATATTTATGCTTTAAAATCCCTTCCGCATACTTGAAAGAAACTAATGAAACCCACTTGACTTCCCATTTATAATCACTATATATGCATATAAGGAAAAATCTGCAACTTACCATAAAACTACCTGCTGTTGTCGTCGGTTGTAATGTCACCTTTTGTTGCGGCACGTTGTATGACATGATTTTATATGATTTCAAATCGTTCCACAGCCGAATAATTACTTATTATGAGTTGAAGTGAATTAAGTAGAAATTATAAACCGAGTGCACACAAATTGTAACAAATTCGATTCAAATCAATTGCAAACACACACGCGCTAGAATTATTAGGCTTTCCGTGTGCATAAATGTAGACGTATTTGTAAGTGCAGACAGCAGATTACTGGCAAATCGAATTATTGATTCAGCAAATATCGACACAAATCACCGATTCGCTTGCGTTTTAATATTAAACACACCGACAAAACGGCATAATCAATCATTAATCAATGCGTTGCATAATTTACGAAACAATGTAGGCCTGCATATATTGGCATATTTATTGTTTGTGCTCAACGGCGAATCGGTATAAATTTCACTCGATCACATTTAGCGATCAGCACTGAGGACCCAGCACACAACGCACACTTTCTTCGCTTGAACTTCGCGCGTTCACTAATCGGCGATTTGTATGACAATTGAGTATTGACAACGACGACTTATTTTGTAAACATTGCCGACATATGTATATACATATATAGTAGTGTATGTAGGTTGCATATAAAAGTGTTTTGCTGTTAATAAATCATAAACAAAACTATTTAACAACCAGAAAGGTATGTATTAGCAAGTCTTTACAGTGCTTACACATTTACACATAAATTTTCGAGTTATGAATTAAAAGTGCATGTTTAGCTGACGAGCGTTCGAATCGCGCAAACTTAGCGAGTTTTGAATATTCATTCACAATTCGATAATACAACGAAAAAAGTGCTTCGACTTGAGTTTTAACTGTTTTTTTTTTTTAACACCTATTGATTGCTTATAGCGGTATTTTCTTTTTGTCGAAAAGAAATTATGCCCCGTTCGTAAGGTGTTGTGTTCTTTAAGTGAGAATTTGATGCAAGAAAATTCTTAAATTGTAATGTCTCCACACTCTTCACTTAAGAATGCTATGTATTCTGATTCCCCTTTCAAAATTAAGTGCTAATTGCAATGAAGGCATTGCATAAAACGGAAAAAGTGGGTACTGAATACCTGAAATAGTCAGGATACTCAAATCGACAAAAAAAAGTACTCGAAAATACTATTCGTTAAAGCCAAAAGTGATTGAATTGAATATTGAATATTGAATATTGAAACAGCTATGCTTAGAAATTATCTTTTTAAATAGATGATGGCGAAAAGGTTGGTGTAGACTGAGGCTTAACCGACATTAGCTACCATTTTACCTCGCTGCATACATATAATATATTAAGTACACTCATGAATCTAAATCCGTTATTATTCTGAAAGTATTTTTTTTTTATAGCTTAGAATAAATACATTAAAATATGGCGAACTCATCGCTTACCAAATATAATGTTTCTATGACTTTTTAAAGAACATATGTAGAGCCATGTGAGATATCGGACAGATCAAACTGTTATGTTGATGAAAAACAGTATATAAAAATTGACGTGTAGTCCAACAAGCTTTAATTCATATATTACTGAAGTGCCATTTAAATAACTCGGTTAATAGCCGAGATATACGACCTGGAAGAAGTCAACTCCAAACCAAATTTAGAAAGAGCAGTACCGATTTTAATACCCTGAAGTAGCTCTTGTTTGCGCCTTTACTTGTGTTGCGGGTCTCACTTTGACCTTATCCAGTTTTGAATTCTGTTATTCAAAGCAGAGCACTCCCTGCGGTATAAATTTAACACCTCACCATTGTCATGGAACCAAATTAGTTTTGCACCAAAATTCACACCTTTAACATTAGAAACCCGTTCTGAAACGCTTATTCTCTGTGAAACGCTTATTTACTACTTGGCGGTTTAAACCCGCCTACAGATTTTATAAGCTACGTGTATATAGTATTTGGAAGCTTGATACCGAAAATATGCGCTGTAGTTTGGGTAAATATTTCAATTACAACAGGAAAATCTACACATTGTTGGAAAATATCTGATTTAGAAAATCTGTGAACGAGGTGACTACTATTTGAGTAATCCTGTTCTTCCACTTCTTGGCTGACCGATATATATCTCTAAATTTATTTCTACAATTTTTTTTTAATTATAGTATTTAGACACTGGCATTAAATCAAAGCACACCAGACTTTTACTAAGTTCATTATTTGCAATATTTCGTCCAACCAATTACAATAGCTTTGAGGGCAATAAAATGTTCATCACCAAAATATGGGTAAAGGGTATATCAATGAATTTGCAATAAATTATTTTTCTACCACTACTTATTTCATTTTCTTGTTGTTATCGCGTGCTTTGCAATTCCGGAAATATTTCGAATATATACCGGATGAACTATTGGGATCACCGACAAAGCGTCGACGGCGTCGTAGACGACATCAGCAAAGTCTGCATGACGACAAATGCATGCCATCGGCGCAGAAAGTGTGCAGGGGGTAAGGGGTGCGTGTTTACCATAGCGGTTCACCAACATTCATATCGCTGATTTACGAGTATAATGCGCCAACATATATGCTTATGTAGCGTTTGCATTTATCAGCTTTTCAATCCGAATTGCAATTTTATTATTTTATTTCTCAATTTTTTATTATTATTTATTTTTTTATATTTTTCTTTTTTTTGCCTTTCTGCATTGACTGGTAAACTTGCAACGCGCATTGAAGTATCGAATTTCAATTAAAATTGGAACTCAGCAATACACGGTCATCAGCGCAAAGTGGTTGCTGGACACTGTGGACACTGTAAACAGCTTATAGTTGCTGGTAAATTGTTGCTTGACAAGACTTAAATGAGCAACGAACACACAATTTAGAGCAAACAAAGTTGTTTAAACATATTTATGTATATATGTAAATATTAATGAATGAATGTGAGGCATTAAGTAGGCGCAAGTTCTCTTTCAGTATGCGGAGCTCCACTATATTATATAATATTATATATTGAAGACGATAACGGAATCGCGAAAATTATAAGATTGAAATTTTTGAATCAATTATGTTCACTACACACATTTTTCAACATATTTTAAATTATGTGTATATATATATATATATAAATATGTAAAATTTTTGGCACTTAAATGCCTTAAAATCCTTTAAAAAAAAATTTGAACACAATTTGTCGCCCGTTTTTTCATTTCACAACTTTTTTAAAGCGTTCAATCAAATAAAATGCCTAAAACACTAACACCAAAACATTTCTGCACTGTTATTCACATAATTATCCCTTCGCAAATTAAGTCTGTAGTTGTGTTTACAGTATTAAATGTGTGTGTGTTTGCATTTATCGAATTTGAGCAGATAAGTATTACAACAACAATCGCTAACAACTTTAAACAACTCGTTCTGCAACAACTTCTTCTGCTGCAGCTTCGTCTCTTCGATTTAACTCTCTCTCTCTCTCTCTCTCCGCGTGTACGTTCGAATGGTCAAAGGAAACACACCCGATCCGCGAATTGCGCACAAAACCGATGTGAATAAGCAATAAAATATTGTAACTACACCGTTTTGATACACCGGCGCGTGGTGTGGCGTCCCGTCTGCCGTCCGTCCGTCCTGGCCAAAGCTCATAAACTGAAGTAGAAGCCAAGAGCTCGACGTTGCAAAGCTGCAAAAGCAAAGCAAATGCAAAATGTAAAATGCAAAATGCAAAGAACGAAATGCAACAAAATAGCGAAATGCAATTTCACAAAGATAATTATTGTGAAAACTATGCAGAAAAACAACAATAGCAAACATACAAATACATATATATATACACACATATATATATATATATATATGTGTTAGATGTTAGTAAATGCAAATACAAACAGTTAAATGCACACAAATAACGTTTGGAGTGAGTAAAAGAGAATCGGTTAAAATGCACGGTGGCTACAGTGGCCGCCAGTGTAGGGGGCCAGAGCGGCTGTTGGAATGAAGCATTCATATTACAGAACTACTAAGTAAATGCGTGGTAATGCTAACAGCAAACGGCCAAGCTAGGGTTCCAATTATAATTGAAGGTGGTAATTGTATAAATATGTTTATAATGATGATGGACTAATTTGCGACAAAAGGTTGTGTAAAAAAAAAAAAAAAATCTGATGAAACTTAGTATGCTAAAAAATCTGTTTATTTTCACTCGAAACTTGCAATTAGCTAGAGCGAACATTTTAAGAGAGTGTAAGAGATTTCAGAATTGCTTGACGCTATGATGAATTTAAGTCTTAATTCTATGAAGAAAGCAAGAACGGACCCAGAAATATACACAATTGCCGATTATACCAGAACGTATGAAATGGCCATATAAAATATCTGTCAAATTTTTATTGTTATTGTTAACAGCGATTTGCTCTAGAAATGAATATCTAATACATCAGGAGACATCTCCTTATATCACAGGTAAGGATTCCAGAATATCTCACAATTTTTTTTAGCACTGTACTACGACCATGTTAAGATATTCCAAAATTTTCAAAAACAGTGAACAAGTGAAAGTTAAAGTGATCAAAAGCGTAGCGCAAAAGTTTCCATCGATTAGTTAAAATCAATAAGTTCAAGTTCGCTTTGCTTCCTAATATACTTCCTCAAGCAATTCTGGCTTCTTTAAAAAGCAAAAAAAAAATTTCAAAACAAGCGTTACATCTCAGTTTTGTGCAAAGCTGAATTTTTCGAGAAATCTATTTGGTTTTGAGAAAACTTTACTTGGTCTTGCTAAATCAGAGGTTGGGAACAACTTCATCTAACTAAAGTTCCAAAAATGCTTCTTGGATGGCTTCTATGAAGTTGGATTATAGGAAAGCAGTTAGGTAAGGTGATGTTAGGGAGCACGCATGTAGTTGTTTAATACACTACTAGTAATAGTAAAGGGACTCGTTGCAAGCGGAACTTACCTTTTACTATATCTGGGTCAAGCCAGAAGAGGTAGAAATTTAAACGTCTACTGTAACCAAACCAAAGTAAGACAGTTACACTAGTCGTAGCCAGTGATAAGTACTATGCGACTTATATGCTTTATGTTTCTTTATACTCTTATTTTACTTTCCTTAATTTTCAAGACCCATCTAGCGGTTTTACTTGAATGTAGACACGCCGCTACTGATCTACTTGTTCAAATATGATAATGATTTCGTATTAATTCACAAATCGAACGGTAGACGACTTTAACATTCAAGTCTTTACGGAAATTATCGTTGAAACTATCACTTTAACAGACAGATTCCAAAGCCCCGCATGTTCCTACAATGGATAGAGTGGTTCATTAAACATATAACACTAACATAATTTCTTACAAATATGCACAAAATTAATCGAAAATACAACTTCACTATCATTTGAATACTTTCATAAAATATAATACTTATATATATGTACATAGTATGTATCACCAAGTGACAAGGATCAAAAATTTAAACAATTTCCACTTCGTAGACATTATTTCATTAGCTGATAAAACCAATGTATTTGCATGAAGAACATATTAAAATTAAGTGGAAATTTATTTTTTGTGGTTTTTGGGTTGACAGCCATTGGTCAGGTTACAAATTAGTCACAAAACCCAACTAAGCACACACATTCGCATATTTACACGCTCACTAATGCCCATGTAGAACACATGTACCCGAAAATGCTTCGGCTAACTGGAAAGTGGTGTTTTAGAATTTAATTTACACAAACAAACATTGCTGGCCAAACTCTTGTAGGCACCAAGCGGGGGACTCGAAACTACTAGCAAATCCACACAAAAACCATGTCGAACATTTTGGGTCGTTTGATGCGTAGAAAAACAGCGGTAAATCACACAATGCAAGTCAACTAATGACATGACGCCGTCATGTTTGCCAACAAAAACATTAAGTCAGTTGATGAGCCGGTGGGCTTGTAGTTGTGACTATGTCAAAAGCTCAACTCAACTAGCCGGTTCCACTAACCACAAAAGCAGGTACAATGCACTATGACATCCCTGACCGCAAAACCATCTCCTCCCTCCCTCACGATGGCCAAAATGACAAAAGCACAAATTAATACGTCACATAAGTATGTGTGTGTGTGTGTGTATATGTATGTAAGTGTGTTTGGAAGTGTGCTTTTGCCGGTTTTGTGACATTCAATTTAAAATCTCAAATTTCGGACATTTACTCATCACTAAATTGCTGTCAAAGTTCGTCATATACATATCTACATATATGTATGTATGTAAGTATTGGAAACGGAGTATGTTAGAGCATAGAGTTGCTCGTGTGTAGGATATGAAGAAGCATGTGTGAGGATAACATGAGTTTCCTTGTTCTTTTGCGTTGTTGGCCGAGGGCTACAAAGTTGATGTGAAAACGATGATGTGGCACACGTGAATAGTGTGACCTAACGGTTGACGTTTGCCAGCTATTAAAAGGTTAAACCGCTTACAAGGTGCGCAAGTAAAAGAAGTTACGTGGTGGAGAACGTAGTTCAAAACGCCAAAATGACGACATCGTTTGTATATTTTTTCCGCTCAAACTTCAGGTGTTCAAAACCTTATTTTCCTAATATAATAATTTTGGGAAAATGTAAGTTAAATATGAATATAATTAATATCTCTGCTTACCCTTTATTTTACGTACATTTCCGGTACCATCGCTACGTTACTAGCACATTAAAATCTCAGGACTTTTACTTAGCGCTCCCTAAGTATCTTTGATGTATCAAGAACTTGCTCGATCCGTTACGAAATTTCAGTGGTGATTTAAACAGTTGAATAGAGATTGTCAGTCAAAGCATTAACCTGGAGCACTGGAATGTTTTGGGCCGTCATTGAAAATATTGCTTCCGTGGCATGATATGGCAATAATTAGAGCTTTTCAGTTTCGGTGTTTCATAGAGTTGCGCCTAGGTAAAGACTAACCATTTAGAACTTTAATATTCCTATATCGCCTTTTACCTCGACATTGTCTGGCTCTTTCACAAAACCCACTCCAGTTAATCTCTTCCTTCTTTCCAATTTCCAACTGACTTAAACCCACACCTTAATGTCCTTCTTAGATCCAGACCAATTGTTGTTTTTGGAAGACTTTGTGGTTGTAGTTTTCAATCAAATTGGCACATTTTCAGAGCCTCACAAATAGAGGTGGTCTAAATGGCTTAGTTTGAAAAATATTTTGAGATCTAACTATACTACCTTCCTTTTACAACAACACACCAAAGATTAAATCCTAAATGTAAACCTATTTGAACATGCGCTGAGGTTTGTCTCTTCAAGAAGTTTTTTCTTCAAGAAGGCGCTTGTATATAACGCAACTGGCGTTCAGAGGTGGCTTAAGGTTTAACGATTTTTAGGTTAGGTAATTGACAAATAATTTGAGTGTTTGTTCAACCAAAATCGCCCATTTTTATTAGTATTTACTTAAAATGGTTTGTGTCGTCCGATAAGTTATAAGCGATTTATTTACTTTGTGTTTCTGTGTCGTTCTCTTCTTCTTTTACTCTTACTTATTTGCCATGTGTCGCTTGACAGTTTTGTTTAAATATGAACCCACCGCCGCATTATCTGACCGATCACATATAAAAAGAATAATAATTAATAATTTCTTTTGACATTCGCCAAGAGCGCGGGTTGGCGCGTGATAAGCGGCGCGGGGCGTTCAAATCATTTGTACGTGATAAAGAAATGCACTTGAAGATACTCGAGAAAACATTCCATGTTCCATGTGTTACCTTGTGTTGTAGAGGTTGGCGGCCTTATCGGAGGGGCGTTACTTATCGCCACGCCATACATGTTGGCGGCGACTTGAAACGTAGTTGGACAACAACTTTCCTGATGGATAAGCATACAAGTGGACAAGCGTACGGGAGGAGCACTACAAGCACTTTGTACAAACAAAAGCAACAACATTTAATAAACAACCATGAAAATCAAATCGAAGCAAAGGTCTACTCGGCCCAATCGACCATCTAAGAAGACACTGCCAACTAGTGCGGTAAATATTTTATGACGATATTTTATCGTATATAAATGCCAAATCAATATGTTTGTGCATATGTATATAAAATACGTACTCGATGACCAACAATAATGGCGTCGCGTATTATGGCAACAACAACAACAAGCGGTTTTACATACATAATTGCAAAGGTTTTATAATCAGGATATTCATTTAGTGGGGCGGTACTGTCAATGGCTGACATACAAACAAAGTTTCTCTCATATTTGTCAAAATGTGGCAACTATTACGCGGCTTTCATCGTTCTATTTGATCTTATCTTTGCTTTGATCTTTTTATTTTTTAGCATTTTGGAAATATTTATCTCTTGTAATTACATTAATTTCCATGGCGAGAGTATTTCAAAATTTTTTGCAAACATTTTAATTAAATCATATGATTAAAAATGAATTTCAAAGGTTTCATATTTACCTGGTTTTATCTATAGCTAATATATCTAACCGGATAGCATTAAATGTATCTTTCGCTATGATTATATTATCATTATAATTAATATTTTTGAAATTTTAATCACCTGTTTCGCACCTGTGAAATGTCTCTACATTTTATCAGTTGTTATTTAAGTTAATTAAATTTGAAGTTAGGCGCCATATTAATATGAAAAGATAAAGGAAATTTTATTAATATTAAGAAACGAGTTCGGCTTTTTAATTTAATTAAATGAATATAGAATAAATGTTTATGATATATATATTTATAATATATATATATATATATATATATGCAATATATTGTTTTAAGCGTAGCGAGAAACCGTCTCGATTAAATCGAGATAAATATGTATGTACACATATTCAGAAACTTATAATAATAATTTTCAAGTATGTTGATCTCCAGCTAAATAAAATAAGAAATAACACTACAAGGGCGCTAACTTAATGGTAGATCTAATATTCAGTAAAGTTTGCATTTTTGCACAAAATGAGAAAATTGCACTCATAGGCATTTACTTACGCGAAAATCGAATTTTTTTAATTTTGCAGAAACTGTATCCGCTAATTTCAAAAAGCATTTTTGATAAGAAAATATAAATAATTATTAAAAGTTCTGTTAAACTTTTCCAAAATACTTATCTTTTGCTAAAAGAAAGCTCTGCCAATGGCGGCAGATAATCCAAATTATGTAAGTGTGTTCAAATTCATGTGTTTCAATATATATAATATATGTATATTCAAACTATATTATAAAGAAAGATATGTTTAATGAGAAATGGGAAATTTTGCTGTATTTGTAAAAAAAAATGCACCGCTCAAACTAATTCGGTAAATTAAACTGCATATGCAACATAATTCTTCAATATTTTTATTCAAACTAACTTTTTATAGTCTGTGAAAAGAATTGTTGAATTTTAACCAAGCTAAATATATCACAATAAAAGCTAATAATTTTCTTAAAAAAATGTTTTAATTTAATTATTTATTTAGCAATAATTTTTGATTTGACAACTTTGAAAAATGTTCAAAAATTATAGCGCAATCCAAAAACTCGCTAAAAATTTTTTACCCCACAAAATCGAAGCAATGAATCTTCCGCCTCCTCCGGCTGGTTGCACACCGTTAAAAGTAGAAAAAGCGAATAAAGCAAATTTAAGTAAACCAAAAAAATGAAATGCAAACTCTCTGCTAAACATTACTTCAAAAATAAAGAGCATACAGCAGAGAGCACTTTTAAATAGGCATTTGAGCGAAGAGAATTCGAACATGCGCCCTCAAAGCAAACACAACAATAAATACAACAAATTATCAAACGCGCTCTTGCATTTGTAGTGGCGGAAATTTCCCCTGCGCACAAACACCATTGCGTTCACTCACAGTCGCCAGCGCCACTGAAAAGCGGACACTCACCCATACTCAAGTGTATCTGGCAGATAAATCTAAGCTGTTAGAAAATATACACATGGGCGCTCTCAGCAAGTGAGAAAAGGAGCTAAAGTGAGTCAGACCAATCGTTGTAGCGGCGCTGCTCACACTTTCTGGCGGTTAAAACAAGATCAGCTGAAGCAAGCAGCCATTTTTGGTGCAGGCGTACACTCTCGGCCCAAGGCTATTCCACTGCCACCATGCTCAACAACACTAACGCCACCAACACGCAACACAAATAACAACACAATAATAGGCGCTCGCAAGGTTTGCGGTTGCCGGTTTTGTGCAGCTGGCAGCCGCATTCTGGCTTCGCTTTGCTTTCACGCTATTCCAAAGCGTTATGTGCTCGAATGTTGCTCTAAAAATATACTGGGAAATTTCACATTGAATGTTAGATACATTTGCTTCTAGTGTGGCAAAAATTGGGACTTTTCTGCTCCGTAGCAATTGCGAAAGTTTGCAGCTACTTTTGTATTCAAAATATACTATTGGAGTGCTGTTGTTGTTGTTGTTGTTGTTGGTTAAACCAATAATGTGGTAGCGTGATTTTATGTTTAGACTGCCTGTTGGTGAAGCGACGCGACTGTGCGAAAGCTCTGTCGGTATTTGTTGCACGCTGGGCTTTTCAAATTGTTTTACTTTCGTATTAACCCTACAATTCTTGGGACAGTAGAGAAATATCTTATGCGCACATATAGATAATATACTTACATATGCATGAGTAGATATATATATTTATGTATTTACAATATGTTACTAAAATAATTTCACCAAAATTTTTGCTGTATAAAACAAGGTGGTAAAATGTACAACTGGCTAGAATATTTGGCTTAAGTAGGAGTCAAGCACATAGATTTTTAAGTAAATTTATAAAATTATTATTTTCCGATGATGAAATACTTTATGGTTTTAAAGTCTACACCCCTAAAAAATTAATAATTACTTTTATTCTGGGAGTAAGGGAAAAATTTCTCTCTCTTAGGCTTTATTAAACTTATATTTGCGTGCCTAAAAAACTTTGTTTAACGTTTTTTATACAAAATGGGGGCCATTGGGCGAATCTTTGGAATCAGTTTTTTAAAGAGAGCCTCTACTATGAAACAAAAAAGCGATATTTAAACTTGTTAGTGAAGTGCGTACGTTTTTAGCTTTACATTTTAAATTTTTCGCCAAATAAAATTTCAAGTGAACACGTGCGATAGTCTCCGAGTGCCATCGTCGATCGATTCAAAAAATGCAGTTTAGGTACGGTTTCGATGCTACAGCTGATTGGAAAGGAAAGGATTTTTTCAGTATACTTATCCAATATAATAATGATTTTAGAACCCCAAATATACTTTAATCTAAAAAACAAATCCAAAATACATTTTTTAAAAATCTTAGACTGCCCTAACCCCTTAATATTATATTTAAAATATCTCCGACGCACTCATTATAATTAGCTATGTTTAATCAGTTAATCTACAGTAAGTGTATACATTTTTAAATATTATTAGCTCTTAAATTTTAGTTAAATACACTTTTTTGTATTGCAGTAAAGGATTTTTAAATTATTTCTATAAAGCCATACTTTCATAAATTATTGTCGTGAAATTATACTCGTGCCCTAAAATATTCATCGTATAATAGTATCGTTGAAGAGCTTCTATCTATTACTTTTGACTTTATTACGAGCTTAAAATCGATTACTTATAAATCTATACACTATAAGTTAAATGGAATTAAGCATAATGCTGTTGATTTTATCTACTCCCAAAACTATGTAGTTTTCCTTCTAATTTTGCCAAATATATTGTATATAAAGTCCGATCCTACTTTGTCATTTACCATTATTATTTTAATAAATATTTCATATTTTAGCATCACTTCAATGACGGGTTAAATTTTTTCTCATCAAGCAATCAACTTTGGTCCTACAAAGCCAATAGTGCACTGTCCCTAAAAGCTTTCGTTCTTATTTGCTACAAAATTTAGCCAGTGGAGCTTTTACAAAATAGTTTTGTGCAGCAAGTGGCATACGAAGTGATGGTTGAATGCATAGCTTGCAAATAAATCACGGACAACAAAATAACGGAAAATCTGAAAAGCTTTCAATTAAGCTTAAGATTTCAGGGCACCTACCATTTTTACTTATTTAGATTAGTTGTGTAGAAGACAAGGCACATGGGATACACGGAAGACAGAGAAAATAGTTTATTTTGGTCCCTTTAGTATGAAAACTTTACCATTTGGGCCTGACAGAAAAAAAAAATATGTGCAAAATATAATATAATTTTTTTATAATTTAAAAATAAATCTAATTTTAATAATAAATTTACATAATTTTTTTTTGTTTTTGTAAAAAATTTGTTTTTATAAAAAAAGCTAAAACAAACGTAAAAGTTTTTGTGAAGTGTTCCATAGATTTACTTTTGGAGGATTTTTGTATCATCTCCCACAATGACTTACCCGCTTTTAGCTTCAAACTAGCCAAAGTAGAAGCCAAATACCTTCATTGATGTCAAATTATTGCTTCAATTTGTAAAATTTTTCCAAATTTTTTAACACGAAAATAGCGATTTTTGAGTTCATATTTTATAACTGCAACGTTTTTT
Source organism: Bactrocera minax (assembly GCA_021498325.1). Lineage (NCBI taxonomy): Eukaryota > Metazoa > Arthropoda > Insecta > Diptera > Tephritidae > Bactrocera > Bactrocera minax. The sequence continues at coordinate 9,606,630 of JAKEEE010000001.1, forward strand.
CAGCAAAAGACCTTGACATTTCTTCCTTCCACAAGCTAACACAGAGAGGCCACATAAATACCAATATACTCCTGTATTGCCAGCCAAAATAATATATGATAATAATTTTATCATAATTAAAAAATATATAGAAATATACACATATACAAAAATATTTCTTGAAAGTATTTATCTATTTAATTAATTTTTTAATTTAAGTTGTCGACACCTCAATTGCTGTGACATAGCAACACTGGCGGCGGCAACTTCATACACTTTTTAGCACCCATATTTGTTTAGCTATCTAAATTTGTACGTATGTATGCATATACATATATTGATAGAGCGCCATCGAAAGCGGTTCAAATAAACGCTTGTGTTGGCAGCGATAATAATAAACAAAACAACAGAAAAACACAGCAGACAATCACAAATAATGTCGCAACATCGATATTGTCGCCGTAAATACTTAAAACACACATATGTACATATATATATACTTATACGAGTATATATACACACGAGTGTGCGCAGTTGTTGTCATCACGACGCTATTGCCACATTTGTTGCAACCTTTGAAGCATAGCGCCAGCAACAAAAGGCGACACAGAATGCAACCTTTTGAGCCGCAAGAGTGATTTTCATCGTCTTAAGCTCCAATACATATGTACATATATGTATACATGTACGGAAAAGTGTGCAGCGGTGAGGTAATAAATATCTCATTTGAATAAATTTGTTCATATGTATATATATGTAAGATAATATTTGCATTGCGCTTTGTTGACTCGTTCGTCGTATCGATCTGCCCGCCGCTTGGTGATGAATCAATTTGTGTACAATTGGCCCGCATCGTTGCAACATTTCGATCAGATTTCGTTCGCAACCGGGTGTAGACGAGCGATCTAAAAATAATTTATTGTAAAAAAAAAAAAGTGTGTAAAGAAGATTTAAAACCTTTGCGCGCTGCTAAATGACTTTTTTTTGCATTTTAAACACACTTTATTTTGAAATTTTTTTTAGAACTTGACAGAGAATCGATCAAAGTGGTTATGCAAAATCGATTTTAATTTTCAAGCAATACTCATACGTCATTTACTTTTTCGTGACATGATTTACTATCTAAACACGCCCATTTCACTTGCCGACCATTACCGCTGCTTTGCATAATCCTTTAAAGTCACATTCAAATTCAATTGACACGCTGGCTGCAAGAGTTGTGAGTTAGCAAGGAGCTAAAGGGTAAGCTCACTTTCACATTCCATGCGTATTTAAACGATAATTAAAGCTAATCCATCAAGTTGCCAAATGTCAGTTGCACTCGCGTGCTATGCAACAACAATGCCCAAATTGTTGAAGAAAAAATCATTGGAAAGTTGTTTTCGAAAATTTGCCTACCAGCAATGAGCGCGTAAAAAACGCGCGTCCATAAAAAAGACACACAAAATCCATGTTCAACACATCTGCATGTCGAATAAGACACTTGCATACATACATACAAACATATGCGCAAAGCAACCCCAATCAGTATCGGTGCTACTAAGTGCGCACGCAGGCAACCCTAAAGCTGATTTCGTACTTATGTATGTGTGTGTGTGTATATGTGTAAGTTTTTACTCATTTACAAATTTACTCAAGTAAAAATTTGTTCTACAGCTCATTGCCTTTTTGATAAATATTTAAATGATGGATGTTTAATGTCTTTAAACCATCGCATTACGGTTGACGGCAGGACTTTGGCATGCAGCTTGAATTCAATACTTTTAAGAATATGCTGAAAATGTAAAATGAAAATGAAATGAAAAATGTAGCGGTTATTGAAAATCTTCCACCAATAAAGGAGAACGCTTTCCAAAATTTGTAAAATATTCTCAAGGTTCTATTCCATTCATGACCATGATGAAAAAATCCTTAGTTTAGACCAAGGCCAAGGCTACTAAGTTTTAAATCTACACGAAAATACGCCGAAGTGCCATAATATACATATTTTTTTTGTATCTTAGCTACAAAATAACTCTGCGACTCGGTTAAAATTACTTTTCAGTTTAACCACATTGCCCATATTCGTCACACGAAACAAACAAAAAAACAATCAATAAAGTAAAAATATGCGATCACGTGGATTCTTCGGTAATTATAAGAAAAATTTATAGATTACACTATAAAAGTATGAGTAATATTTTGGTAATCGGCAACCACAGTGATCCTGGCCGAGTTATGGACCATGAAAGATATAAATGATATACTGAAAGCGAACTCAAAACCTTTCCTATTTATGAATCAGAAAGATTTGGAAAGTTTTTGAAGTTAACTGTAGTTTCTCAAGGGCTAATCCCTAATATTACAGTTCTTATACTCCTGCAACATGTTGCAACAGAGTATTACAGTTTTTTCCTAATGGATAACCTAAAACTAATCAAGATAGATAAAGATCAATATCAACCGAATTTGGCTCAAAAGACCCTGTTTGATATATTAATGTCACAGTGATGGGCGAAATGGGCGAAACCGGATTCCAACCACGCCTACTTCCCATATACCACAATTTTGAATTCCCTCTAATTCTTTCATTTTACAGAATATAGATCAAGCACCAAAAAAGATATCGGAACAAGACTTTGTACAAATAGGGTCTTCAAGGTATTCCGTCTCATGTCTAAAAACTGTCGAAATCGAATTATAACTTTTTAAGCCTCCATATACCGAATATTTGGACCCAGTACCTATGGCTAACTTTTTACCGAAAATATCGGCCAATCTGTGAGATATATTATTGAAATTCAGAATAAATCTTTGTCTGATAATATTGTGCATTTGTGTTAAAAATTGTTAAAATGGGCTAAGTAGTTCTACTAGTGCTCATATACCTAATATAAATATTTTGAACTTCCGGTTAACTTTACACCATATATATCGGTCGATATGTGAGTTATCTCATTGGGATTTAGAGAGCATCTCTCACTGATAACACCGTGTGCGTCTGTTTAAAATGGATAAAATCGGGTAAAAACTTCCCCTAGCTCCCATATACCTAATATGAGAATGTCAAACATTTAGCTTTATACGGTATATATCGGTCAATATGGAAGATATCTTAGCAAAATTAACTGAACATATAATATTGGATTTGCCATAGTTTAATGCCGAAATTTTGTGAAATCGGTCTATGAATTATCCTAGCCCCCATATACTACGTATAATAATTTTTGTTATTCTAGCACACTTTATGCCGTCGGTTCTATATGTCGGACACTGTGTGATTTATCTTCGTAAAATTGTATGGAAACTTATTCTCGAATATACTTGTGTAATACCAAAAGTAGCTACAATCAGTCCAGACCTTACCCTAGCCTCAATATCCCCGATATAGGGATTTCTGATTTTGAAGCTGACTATAAACTGTTTATGTTGAAAAATATGTCTGATATTGACGAGACGCTAGCTCTTTTATATACACGGATGGTGTTCTCTTAAGAAAATTTCGAAACCGTCTAAGATTTGCGGGGATACTGAACTCAGACATAACGGAATGCCAACAACTTGTATGTATGTTGTGAGCCGAAGGAAAATATGAGTAAATGTATGTTATGATTGAGCTATTCCATGTTGCGCTTTCCATGCGTTATTATATACAAGCGATCTATGTTCATGTGATCAATTGCCCGTTTCGATATTTGGTCATTTTCCATAAAATAATCGACCCGTTCAGGATCTATTGATGATCTATTGATGATCTGCGACAAAAGCGATTCGCCTCAGTACCTTAGAATAAACTTTAGAATTGTAATTAAGTTGAGCGACCTTGGAACACAGGATTGGTTTCTTTCCATGTTATCTAACTCTTTTTAAAATCGAAATCAGAGACATCATTCAAAATTCTAGTAGCAACTATCTGCCCAAAAAATTTGATCATGAGCAAGCAACTCTTTTACAGATTATATTAGTCTAAATATTTTCTTCGCACACATGCTAGTTTTTACATATACATTTATATATGTACGATTTCAACCCTCGCTTAGAGCGCTTATACTTTTCATTGCAATCTCGAAGCCAGTTTTCACTAAACACATTGAGTAATTGCTCCAATAATATGAAAAATTTATTAGCAATAACTATCACATGACACCAGTTAACTGTGCATATTTATTTATTTCTACTTTCTGTGTGAATAATTGCGCTACAAATGTGTTCATGCCATGGTCAAAATAATAAAATATTGCTGCAACAACTGTCCAAATGGACTGCACAGACTGCATATAAAAGTAGTAAGTTGTTCATATCTAAATATATATATATGTGTGTGTGTGCGCATTTGATAGCCCACTTATCATCCGCAACCTGCCGCTGCTTCCGGTTGTCCAGTTGCGTTGTGGTCATTCTGCATAATCGAAGTGACCGTGAAATTCCACGTTGCCCCTCGCAGTGGCACACTTGCACCCGCCATACCATACTTCGACTGCTGTTTCTTCCCTTCGCGTGGACGCATCGTCACAAAATTGTTTGACATATTGTTGATAATTTGTTAGTACCGTTGCGGTTCGATTCGCCGCTGCCGTTTCATTTATTTATGCACCTCTCAATTCTTGCTACGCTTTTAGCCCCACTCTGCTCACCCTCGGCCACCCTCATCGATCTTTGTACTATATAAATTCGTATATCTGCATGTTTGTATATACATTTCTTTTAACACATCTTTCGCCTTCGTATTCACCTTTATTGTGTGGCGTTTTTATGCCTGTTGTACTTTTATTTCATTTTATATTTATTAATTTGACAGTTGCGCCATTATTTGATCATTTCATTGTTTGACAGTTCTGTTGCGTCTCGTTAAATTATTGCGTTCACTTGCGGCTCAAAAGGAAACCCCCTCTCTATACACATACATATGTATATATATATATATATATATATATATGTATATGTATGGATTAGTTTTAGGCACGGATGCCTTTTGCATAAATTATGTTGAAAGCAAAAGGCAAAAAGCGCCTCACCTTACTCAATCATATGCATGCATGCCTACATATAAATATATATTTACATATATACATGTACTCAATTCAGATCCGATCTGAGAATTCTCGCTATCAAACAATTGTACTAACTTTGTTGTTTTGTTGTTGTGCCTATTCAAATGCGTTTGCTTTGCGCATGCGTCCACTTCCTTTACACATGTTTTTTGTTGCCTTTGTTAAGATAGTCAACTATTGTGGCAGCTGCCGAAACGAAAGTGGAGCCAATGCATAGCTGAGATAGCCACTTAGTTTTACATGTGGACATAAAGATATGTAAATTTGTTTGAAGCGAAAAACATTTGTACCTATGCGCAGGCGCGTAGATAAAAGTGAACGTGTCTACAAACACCAAATGAAAGTTAATGAAAATATTGTGCGAAAGGTGAAGAAGTCACAAAAGAATTTCCATTAATTGGACTAGTTGGTCGACTATTTACTAAAGTAAAAATTAGATGTGTAGTAAGTGTTCTACAGTGATAATTCCAGTAACTGTCTTGTGAATTTACATACTTAGGTCATTTGAAAATTTAACTTTTGGTTCATAATAAACTAGAGTAGAAACAATTAGTATATTTCTGATTTTCATTTAAGGGGTCCAGTCCAAGAATTAAAAAATCATTCTTTTATTTTGCTAAAAGTACACTTTAGAATCCTAAAACCAATATTAAATTGGTCTTATGGGAGAACTTTTTTCTGTTTCCGTAAAATTTTTCCAATCAACGAATTGAACTTTTTTATATGAGCAACTTGCTGCTAATATCCTTCGCCCAAAAATTTAACTCTTTTTCCAGTGCGCCATTTTGTGAAAAGTTTATTTAAAACTAAAAGCATATACATATCTACATTTCTAGCAAGTCTTATATAGAATAATATTCTTTTTCATTCCATTTCATTTTGTTTCAGAGAGCACGAATTCGTCATAGTCGCCCAGACGCGCTCTTGAAAGAGGTGATTCCGAAGATTGGTCCAGTAGCCGCCATTTTGTATTCAGATCTTAATAAAAAAAGTTCTTTGCACGCTCAAAAATGTGTTTAGTAAAGCCTGAAGGATATTGCTTTTTTCCTACTCATAAAATCCACTAACACATTCAGAACTTTGTTTAGGCCTCTAGACAAAAGCTTAAAGCCTTAGGACATATTTTCATTGAGTTTTATACCGTTTATGAATGCAATTTGTATCAAGTAAGCTAACTTTAAATTAAAATCCTCTGCTCACACATATCTGCTCTGCACATATATTTAATTATATTTTTTTAAAGTTCGCACCAGATTTGCGTAATCAAAGCAGTCCATGTTGGGAGACTAAACAGCCGTATACAGAACCATTAACCATTAGAGCCCTTAACCTTAACTAAGTGTCAAGAGGTTGATATATGAAGTTTCTCCGCGTAGTATTAATATTGTGTCTTATATTCTCATTGAACTAGTTTTCATGCCAATTATATACCATATACAGATATGGTTCCAGTAGTTTGGATATATTATGTGCATGTTAATGCAAAATTTACTTGATATTATTCCAGTCTTCGCCTATAAAATACTTATTTCATAGGTTGTATACCATATATTGGGTTAAATTTTTTCAGAAGTGCTATATTAAAGAGAGGGAAATCCGTCACTTGCTACTATTACTTAATGCTATTGAGATGATTTGAAGGACGAAATTGTGGCAAAGTGGTTCTGTTGTAACAAGAATATGGTGTTATCGAAATAAATTAATGAAAACAGTGGCCAATTGCATAAAGTTTTCTCTGAATTGCAACCAATTCATTGGGTCACATTCTCCGAATGTGGTCACCATCAACTTTTCCTGAATTCTCAAGAGAATGCTAGCTGAAAAGAAATTATGCGATGATGAAAGGGTAATTGCTGAGACTGAGACCTGTTTCGAGGTAAAATACTACAAAAGCGGTAGTGAAAAGTTGGAAGATCGCTATGATTGGTGTATCGCGCTTGAATTTTACCAAGAAATCTGTTTTTCTTTGCAAAGATATGGACTTTTCAACCTGCTTGTTAACTGTCTCAATACAACCGGTTGACTTTATGTTACCTGTAAAAAAAATCAATTTAGATCTTATCCTGGTTACAAATATAACGTATATATTGATTTTTGTCTGTACAGTCGCCTCTAAAGTGCTTATGTCACACAGTAGGTGAGGCCCTTAATTTGCTTTAATGGCAAATATTGACTTCCGTTGCCACTTTTTTGTAGAATTGCAAAAAGTTTACTAGTAGGTTTCCATATAAGAATTCAGCGCGAGCATGTTCCACAAGTGTCTTAATTTGCTGCAGGAACTGAATCGGAATTGTTGCTGCTATATATATTGGATATATATCTTCTTCCATTTCAATATTTTTTAAAGGAACTTAAAGTGCCAAAAAAATCAATTTATGAAGCTAAAGCGAGTATTTGGGAGAAATCTCCTTTGTAACCTATTTGAAACAACATTAAAGATTTTATTTCCTACTTGCTTAGATTTTAGTACTAAGTTTATAGTACTCACATATTATATATTTGTAGGAAAGGTAATGTCGTAAAAACTTGCTGACGACACAATTCTCTTGTAATAAAAATTCGTGCATGAAAATCAGCCGTGATGAATCCTTCCAAACGCATAATAAATTGTGCTGTCAAACAGAGTCTCAATCAAAAAAGTTGGCCGCTGAATACTCACACACACCAACTGCATTGACCACTGATACACCAGCAAACAAGTGGCGCTGACTGACCAACCAATTTATGAATGATCATTATTTTGGTAGTACATTTAATTTCAATTAACTTACCTTATCGTGATTACGGTGTGTGTCCTTTGGCCATGCTGGGCGTCTGGGGTATATATCACATTTCCCATAGATATGGCAGCATACCAGTGCAGTAACATTAATTTAAACTAAATTATATTGGACTTGTCGACATGAATTACTCGTCGTCTATGAAAATGGCAACAACAACAAGAGCAGCAACAACGACAACAGCGCCACGGTTACAAGTGAGGAAATGTCAGCAGATATATGGCAATGCTTGGCGCCAGTACTAAGGAAAAATGAATGTGTCCTTTATTATCCTTTCAAGCAATGCACTTGTTTGCATTTCTTTTCCATTATTTTCCTACTTCTTTTGTTTTACGGCCATTTACTAGGCCCTTCCGAGCATATTTGGCTTATCTGATGCAACATGTAGGCAGTGGTACAGTGATGACGCTGCGCCTGCGCAAACACGCGGTGACGCCAATAGCTGTCAACTAACGACAATAAGTTAGATATTAAGCAAACGCGCATGCGCATGCGCAGCGATGCCATGATTTTAATTGTAGTCGGGCACACGCAGAGTCTTTGAATTTTTCAATTTCTTTTTTATTTCACTCTTTCTTTCTTTTTTTTTTGTTTTTGTTTTTGTTTTTCTTGTTTTGTTTTTTTTGTTTTTTGTTTCGCAGCAATATTTACAACTGTGATTTGCGCATTGAGGATATGTTGCGTACGCAAGCGCATAATGCCAGTACTCATACGCATATCTTGTAGTACAAGTATCCTTAAGATAAATTCGATACCTACTCATGTGTTTCTGCGTCGAATGTTTTGTTGAATGAAATGGAATGATGCAATTTTTTACTGCCTCATAATCGGTGTACAAGCAACGCTCAAGCGGCAACAACAACGAACAACAACGAACAACAACAACAAAGGATTGCAACCTTTTTAGTTTTGTACGATTTTTAAGACTTTGCGGTTTTGCTGTTTACGAGCCTGCGGCACAGGTTGGGTGCGCGCAGACGTCTCAACAGCTCGATTGTAATTTAATATCTGCCTGCAGCAACACACACATACACACATATGCATATGCGTGCGCATGCTACAAACCAACACACATACATTACGATTTGTTACGAATCATATTAAGGATATTTGGTATCAAGCGCGCTGCACTGATTGCTCGCTTGGCTGGTCGGCTGGGCCGTTAGCTTGTACTAGCCGCCTTCTACCTTACATGCGTTCTACCTGCCACAAATTGTCGCACCAACAATATCGTCATCGTCATCGTCATATTTATCAAAGCATGCAGCCCATAAAGGTGTGCGGCGGCGGCTTCCACACTGCACACATAAATGGCGGCGAGCGAATTGACATGATTTCTTCTTGTTGTCCATTCATGTTCATTCGCGTAGTTTAGATTTCTTTTAATGGCGCATACGTTTCCCCAAGCCTTTTCAAATAATTGCCTTTAGTCGTTCAACGTCGCTATGCTCTTATCTTTATGCTTGTTGTTGTTATTATACCTTTTGGAGTTTTAAATATTTCTCCCCAACGGCTTTTGTCGCTGCCTTTGGTTTGATCGCGTCGTTGGGTCGCTCATTTTATTATCACTCGAATAAACACGAAACATTTGTTACCAATCAGCGTTTTAATTTTATGCTCGGGCATATAAATACATATGTTTACTTGTACGAGCGCATCGCTACCATTATGTGGCAGAAGATTTGTGCTATTATCTTATATTAAATGTCGCAATATTCTTTTCTTTTTGCGGCCTTTACGATTCTGCGCAGGCGTATCGATATTGGGCTCGAAGTTGTCATATAGTATTATATATGTGTTATACATGTATACAGATATATCTATATGCATATATCGCGTACCTTCTGAGCATTTTATAGTTTTGTAATCGTGTTCGTATTTGTAGGTGTTTGTATATCGGTGTCCGACCGCAAAAATTAGCTTCATCATATGAACTTAATCATGGTAATAAATGCTTTTGACATCGCTCGAATCTCGAATCTCGAATCTCGAATTTACGATATTGCACTTATTAATTACATTGGTAGGACGCAAAATTTTTAAGAATAACTTGAATTCATAAATTTTTTTTTTCTCCCTAACATTTATTTTATTTATACTAAGAAAATCATACAACTTGAAACACTTATGTCGAAAGTAAGTAAATAAATAATAATTTAAACTTTTATGCACTCGCGAAATGTTCCAACAGCGTATAACAGTTTTGTACGCCAAGCGGTTGTTCGTAGCACCCAAAATTAATTGACATAGGTATATAGCTATATACATATATATGATCAGGATGACGAGAGGATTTAAATATCGGTTAATTGTCTGTCCGTCCGTCCGCCCGTGCTGACGATAACTTGAGAAAAAATTGAGATATCTTAATAAAATTGGCACAAATGTTTCTTGGCAGTCTTGGAAGCGGTTGATCCTGCAGATGGGCGAAATCGGTCGATCGAAAATCTATAAAATGGTATTTGGCTATCAAAGCCACAAATTAAGATACGCACCTATAATTTAGTACATAAAATTACAGTAGGAAGGAGCATCTGCTGTTCAAAAATTTTTAAAATGTGGGATAGCCAAAGAAATATAAAAGGGTCAGATTTAGTTTTAGTCACATTTGAAGTTGGATTTAGTTTTTTAGAATTTTTAGATTTGATCAGATTTGATTTGGATAAACGATTTGGAATACAAAAGGTTTCACAAGATGGATATATATGTGGCTAAATAAATTAATATCGCATGTGTAAAGATATCTTTATTCTCATCTCAGTTATTTTACGATGTACACACACAACACTCCCTCCTCCGGCAGAAAAAAATGTAGCTAGTACTATTTACTGCAGAAAAAAGTTTATTTAAATGTCACAGCCAGCAGACGAACTTAATTTCGGCTCTAAATTACGTACCGGTTTAAATCATTCGATTCCTTTAATTAAATGCATAATATAACTTTTGGGAAAGCCTCCAACAAAACATTTACCAGAGATGATGCAATGTTCATGGTCAATTGGTGGTTATACATCATCATCGCAACTTTTTCTCGTTTGTTCATAATTTAACTACCTATAAAAGATGAGATGTCTGCCAGCCGTCTACATACTCTTCGAACATCAAATGGTGGTTCTAGGGTCGTCGGTCGCCTAATAATACTAGAAATTGAAATTTTATGCACCTGATTTACTATTGAAATGTCCCTTTGCGATGTTTTGTTCAAAAAAATCAATTATTTACTATTCATGATCTGAGCGGAAATCTGAAATCATTGTGAAACAGCATAGAGAAGGAAATATTGAAAATTCGACTGAATTTTATATACCAAGATTTCAAATTCTATATGTGTTCGTTGACATCTTTACTTCAAAAAATAAAAAAATAAAAAAATAAAAAAATTATTTAGACTGTATTTGGATAGTACTCTGATGATCAAGAAAAGAGAGAAGTATATTGAAATTAAATTTTTTAGTATTATCTCGTTTAAGTACTCTTAATATATATAGAGATTAAATCAATACATTCGAAAATAAGATGTTAATTGGAATAACTAAATAAAAACGGGTAGTTGCATATATTTTGTAAAAAAGTTTCGCAAATTCCTATGCCATCAAAATTGGTAAACTTCCACTTGTTAGATGTCCCGTGAAAACCTTCAAAGATGAACCTGATCCACCTGGGTGCTCTATAATTACATTTAATACTTACATATGGTCAAAAATCTCAGATAAATTTCTAATAACATATAACTCGTATGGCAGCAACTTTCATAATGATAAATAAACCCACTCAAAAGTTAGTCCAAAGTTTATGTTTGTAATCTAACATAGAATAATTGTTATTTATTTAATCATTTATGTCGGTGTCAAAAACCTATACTGCATGAAATGAAAAACCATCGCACCAAATCAGCAAATATATACATATATATATCTCGAAATGCAATTCACAGTGGCATTTCTAAACTTTTTATGCCACAACAAACACTTAGCACAACTATTGTGATTTGTATTGAATGCACATATTTGGAAAGTCATTAAATGATTATCTATAAAATGACAACTATTCTATTTTTGCATAGCGCCACTCGCACAGCAGCCACACAGTCAGTGAGACGAAACAATTCCCTAACGCCAGACCATAACAAAGACGCCACATGTGGTCCACACTAGCGTAATCTTGCCAGTCAAACAGCGGACGCGTACACGAACCACGCCAGGTAAAGAAGCGCACACGAAAAAAAAGAGCAGGAAAAAAAAAAGAATTTAACAGAATGACAAACCGTAGTTCGGGTCAAGACACTATAAATCATGACCGGGCGAGACGCACGAAGATGCGTTGGTTATGAGCTGGGTTGAGTTGAGTTGAGGTGAGACGATGCCTAAAACTCGACTCTAATCGCCAGGGACAGTGGGTATGTGGAGAAGGAAGCAAGCGAATTTGGGAAACGAAATGCGATCACTTAAATGTCATTCAGGCATTAATAAATGTCAAAACATACAAAAACAATGGACGCAGAGAAGAGTAATGTCAGTGCATATGTATGTGTACTCGTATGTGTGTGCGCCGAAGTAGACAACAATGTCGGGGAAATTAAGCACATTGAATGAGTGTCAACAAAGCGAAGTTAACTACAACTCAATTGGCGAAGATTGCGCACGCAACGAGCAAGAAACGAAGCAAAACAGCGGGGAGTCGGTCAGAGGGTCGGGACGTACCTAAGCTGTAGTAGCTAAAGAGAGGGAGAACGCGCTGCTTGAATGAATTTTCAATGAACGAAGAAAGTAGGATTTAGACATTCACTCCAAAAGAACTATATCTTATATATATTATATATACACTTTTGTGCTATTCACTAACTAACTCAAAATAGCTGGGGAAAAAGTAGTTTGTGCGGAAGCCAGCCAAAATAAATACGTTCAGAATTTTTCTTTTTTGTTTTTTCAAGCCAGATATTTATTATTTGTTTTAGCTGTTAACATTGCAGCAGACATGATTTCATTGTTCACATTGTTGCCAAACTTCTGCGCTTCCGCTGCCTTGTTGCTAGGCACTGGGCACACTGCGCCGATCCGCACGACGACCACACAGGCTGGTCGAAATTTAGTTACACGCTTTGCAGCGCACTTTGTGAGAGCTATGCATGTTGCTAGTGCCTAACGGCCACTGTGCGCTTTGGCCACCAGAAGCTCGCTTAATCCTCCAGTCGACATATTAAACAATTGTACAATTCATGTTGCACGATCGTGCAAAAGTGCAAACCAAACCAAACAACCAAACAACCAAACAACCAAACAACCAAAGAGCGCTGCGATCTGTAAGTGTGTAAGGAGTGTGTTCGCGGCATGACAGGTGGCGCCAGCCACAAGCGTACACATGTACACATGTACATGCAATCCCAAAAAGTAGCTGAAGTAAGTAAGTGCAGATCAGCCGAGGCACAGTTGCATATTAGCCGCTGCGGACGCTCTGGACCACGAAGAGGCGCTTGTCTTGCAAAAGTGTATCATTCTGCTGGTTATTAAGCAGCAAAGTTGCCATGTAGCTTACCATGGTTCGCTTTGTTGCTTTTGTAATTGTTATTGTTTTATGATTGCAACAAAGGGGTTATGACAACGCGCTCGCACGATCGGGCAATTGAACTCGCTATTGTTTTCAGCGGTTTTTTGCAAAGCGTTTCGTTTTCGTTTAGATATTTTTCTATCTGTATCATCGGAGGAACTGTATCATCGGGGATAGCAAGCAGCCTCATACACAAAAGTCAGCAAGCAATTAGAATGATTTGCATAATATATGTGTAAGGCCTCAAATAACATTTTGAAGGAATCATTCGTACACACATACATATATACATGGGCTAGTCAATAATAGAAGGCTATAAAGGTTTACATCTGACATGAGGTCTTTATTGCCATGCACCGATACACATCTTGCCCTTATGTAGAGTAATAATAATAATTTATTGTTTGAAAAAAGGCCATCACTCATGAAAACGTTTTCTTCAAAATTTTATTTTATGCAAAAAAAAAATATATAATATGTAGACTTCAGATGGAAAGAATGTGGAAAAGTAGTATAGTCTAGTCTACTACTTAACCTCACCGCTTTTGTGAGCGTTAGTTCAATTGCTAAAATAGCAGTTTTCGAAATATTTCATTTACCGTTATTTCACGTATATTGAGTGCTGGTAGAAATCGGTTCATTAATTAGCTGATAACGTCGTTTGATCACTGTACTCTTATTTATCTGCTTGAAATGCTGGAAAAGAACAATCAAATATTTTTGCGATTTTAATATAACTTTTGAGAGCACGAAAAGAAATCGAAAAAGAAATTGTAAAGAAATGCACGAAAGCATGCTCTGTAATGCTTAATTTCTTAAAGAAATATTATGGAAATTATTTCGACTTCAGTTTTGTGTTTTGAAACAATTTCTTTGAATAATTGCAAAAATATAAACAATTAAACAAAAATTCTGAAAACTTAAATTTTTTGTACCGATAACTTCGTAATGGCAAAGTAACCATTGGAAGTAAGAAAATATTTTAGGAAATAATTTAGAAAATTCGGAGTCTTTGTTTGTGAAAGTTCGATTGGTGGCATACTAAAATATTCTAAGACCCAAATCATTTAAACAACGATAGTTTTTATTTTATTTTTCCTTACAATGGAAAAATCGAAATATTTAATAAAGAATTTTCTGTTGCTGTTGTGGCTAGGACATCGGTTAAATGTCCCAACAATTGAGGGAATAGATTATAGACAGACCACGGCTAGGGTTACGGTTTTAGCCACTTTTACACACATACAAACTGGATATTATTACTTCATAATCATTATCCTTTTCCAAAATTTGTGATATATAAAATTGCCACCACGATTAGAGTGATAAATGAATATAAAGAGATCTGACCTTTTGTTCTTATTGTATATGAAAATAAGTACCCAACTCCCTTTCGAAAACAGTGGAACCACTTCTATTTCCAGTGCAATAATGCATTACCAATGCTACCTATTCGTAAATCCTTCAATAAGACTAATAAAAAATTTATAAATATCACAATGTACAAATGTCTATTATTCGATTAAAAAATTTCGAATATGAATATTTCGAATATGAACATTTCGAATATCAATTTTTTCATTGGTCACTTAAAAAATATTTACGGAAATTCCTTGGTCTTATTAGATTACAACGTTCTGAAAAGAATTCTTTCATAACCCCTAAAACCATGCAATGAAAAGTGATTCATATATTCAACAAATTCATGGTTCAAAACTGCGCCTAAATGTATGCAACGACTTGGTTCGGAAAATATTGCGATCATTCAATGAAAACACGCATACACAGCCGTCCCAAGAACCCAAGGGAGCATGTGTGAATGAGCGTTTATTTGAATTCAGGCAAATGTTTTTTGTGATCGTTCACTCTAAAAATGGTTACTATTAATATTATTTATTAATAGTTTTCATTTTCTGAGTAAATTAATTTTCATAGAATCTTTCCTTTTCTAAAGAACTTGTATTCAAAGGCTAAAGGCAACAACATTCATACAGATTATTGGTAAATAATAAGGAATTAGAATAGTTTTTCACAGTTGTAGACGTGCAGAGTTTGGAAAGGCGAAGATCTTTTACATAAACCTTGCTTCCTTTGTTACTAACTTTTAAACGGCTTTTCAAACAGTAAATATGTACATAAGTGTGTCAAACATTGTATTAATTTCCGCATTTTTGTTACGTTTTGGTAAATAAATATTTACTAATTAAATCTTTAAATAATATTAATTTCAAAATCGTTGATTTTAAATTAGTAAGATATATATATATATATGTGATATATATATGATATATACGATAATATCAATTACGATAAGAAACCTTAATCAAGTTGTGGCCTCTCATTATAAAAATTCAACTTCAGATTCATAAAAAATATTGCCTTTTATAAACATAAGTACGAGCACAATGGACCGGATTATAAAGGGGATACACAAATACTCATTATTTTTAATTTCGGAAATGTTTCGCATTGGTCTAAATGAATAAAATAAATCGACGGCTACTTTCACCGAAAGAAAGCTTAGTGCGAATTTTATGGTAACTAATATCTGGGTAAATCATCTGGAGTGGTGAACTTGGTTAAGCATTGCTGCTAATATGATGAAAATCATCTACTGAATTTTGCTTAGATCATTTCCAATTCTTGATTTCCAAATGATATGATAGCCTTGGTTTGATACCCAAGGGGTTTTTTAATGGGTTAACTAGACAGTGTAGATGTAATTATTTTAAATGGCATTAAACTGCCATTAAATATTAATTCAGAAATGATCCTAACCGGTTGTCTTTATTCATAGTTATATTCTCTTGATTGCTTTTGATTGATTTATCTAACATATATTCCTATTTAGATTTTCGAAGATCACTGTATTATAAATATTTCAGTTTCATTTAGTTTTTGTTTTGTCAGTTGGGAAATAATTCATTTATTTAATGCAAGTAAGAAATTAGTGAAAAATTAAGTATATTATGTTATAACTTAATAGTTGCAACCAAGGAAGACTTAGCTCGGCTCAACATTACGTTAATTTTACATTTTGTAAGTATTAAATGTATGAGAAACATTTTGAAATGTATGAAAAAAAACCATTCTGCTCTTGTGCAACATGTTGTGAGAGTTTAAAAATATTGCGCATGAAACCATCATCCGTTATTAGACGAATTTGCTGATGATATAGGAAATACGCCTATCTAATTTCGTTATGATTTAATATTTATACTCTCGCAACATGTTGCTACTGAGAATATTAGTTTTGTTCACCTAACGGTTGTTTGTAACACCTAGAACTAATCGAGTTAGATATAGACATATATATGTATATAAATGATCGGGATAAAAAGACGAGTTGAAATCCGAGTGACTGTCTGACGTTCGTCCGTTCGTCCATACACGTGTACGCGTGCACGTGTTCTTTGTCACCGTAAGACGGTTGGTATTGCAGATGGGTGTAATTTGACATCTGCCGTGTTATTTTGTATAGAGGATCCTAATAGGGCAGAGCATCTGTGTGCGAAAATTTTTGTAAATGTGGGCATGGCTCCGCCCATCAATAGGTTTAATATACATATCACAGAAACTAGAAAAACAGAAGGGCTAGTGGACAGATCTGGCGAAATCAATTCATATCATCTTACTAACAATTTTGATATATATGTGTATATGCTGAAATTCTAATGTATTTTAAGTTGTTACAAAAACTTTTGGGTAGATATAATGCTTTGTGCTGCATGTTGCACGTGAATATATTTTGGTCTTAATATACTTTAAATGTTATTTAGTGGTTTATTAGTGGTTCATAAGAAAAATTTTTTCAAATTAACCCAATTCATTAAATGAATGATTCAAACCCTTTGTATGTACTGTGTGCAACATGTTTCAAAAATATAAAAATGTTCCTACTAAGTTGAAATAAACTTGCTCAGAAGAGTTGTCAGCAAATACAAAAATTCGCTATTCAGAATGAGTTAGCTTCAATAGAATAAAATGTTCATGTTTTATTTATAATATTACAGGTTATTACATGCATGCCACAACCCGACCAGTGATATTTCTTTGAGATGCTTGTTACATGAGAAATCATTTAGATTTAGAATGTAATGTAGTAAAGGAAATATGCTAACAATGTATTACCAAGTTTGTCTTTAGTTAGACTAAACTAAATTATTTATTTAATTTCTTACAGTTATCAAGATTTAGCATGTTCCTAAGAATACTTTTGTTGCAATTTAAGCATAAACACAGTTGATGAATATATAAATATAACAAATATTACAATTTAAAAGATAGCAAATGTAGTTTATAAACAATTATTTTGCGTAATTATGCATGCACAGTTACATAAATAATTATAAGTGAGGCCTAGAAATATTTGTGATACTAAAAAGCTAAATTTAATTTTTACAATTTATTTTCTCTTTTCATATTTGTTGTACTGCATTTTGAATGCTTACTTATTATACTATAAGTTTTAGGAATAACAATATGGTTTGCACAACTTCTTTTATGAAACTGTGAGGAAAACCATGTCTCATATTAATTATAAATTATTAATAATTGTATAATTATTAATTAATAATAATTATTACAGAATTTATAATTTATATAAATTATTTTAGAATTTTTTTTATTATAATAACCTTTGCTAAATGTTTGTATATATAAAAATTGAAGTATTTGGTTTATTTGCACGATTGCCCACGGTAATATTTAATTTTAATTTATCTATACACACCCTGGCACACACACACACATACACACACGCGCTAAGCAACATTTATTATTGCTGCAAATGCGTTGGATGTGTGGCATGTGAATGATGTTGCTGCCAAATGGCGCTCTCAGCAACATGTTGCGATAGTGCCGACAGCGCCGAATGTTGCTGTAGATGTTGTGAATGTTGTTGTAATTGTTGCTGTTGTAATTGTGGAAAATGCGCATGCAAACTATGCCCGCTGCTGTTGTCATTATTATTATTGCCATAGAAGAGATTCCGCGAATACTGCTGTGGATGTTGATAGAGATCTGCAAGAGAAATGCACGAGTGTGAGTGATTTGCTACATTTTGAAGATTGTGAATTTTTTTTTTTTCATAAAATATACTAAACCCATGAGCTGCAGGTCCTGTGTGTGGGCGGTGGGGAAGAGATAAAGTGATTATTATATAATGAAATATGTATATATATACACAAGTTTATGTAAACATATATACAATTTTATTGGGCAACATGCATTCAAAGGAAAAGACTGAAATAATGTACGTATACAACTGAAATAAATTAAATAATGACCAAAGTCAGTAATAATTTGTACAATCTCTTTAATTTTAAATGGCTGCACTAATTAAAAATGTGTAATATACATGCATACACACACTTAATATATGTATGTATCAAACACACATGCGTAAAAAAAAAAACAACCTGCCACTCGTAATCAACGCTTCAGCTGCCACACTGTCTGCATGCAACAAAACCGAGCTGAAAATATTCACCTATCTAAATAGCTAACAGAGATGTAGTTGATAAAATTCGAAGCTCTCATGAGAAACATAGCACATAAAAATCTTAAAAGCGGCGCAATCAAGAAAAATAATCTCTTGATTGATTTCGAGCAACGTTTTCCAGGAAAATGATATCCAAAAAAAAAAATTAAAATTCGAATTAAATTACTTGATTTCAATTAAAGGCAGTTAGTCGGCTTTAAAACAAAGTACTTTTCATATACATACAGCCATACATATAAACATATATTTGTATGTATACGTGCCCTTGTACTATGCGCCCTTGAACCGAAATTTATGCGCACTCATACTCACGCACTTATGAAAATGTGTGTGTTAATTTACAGCACGATTTGAATATCCCACAGAATTTAAATACACACACACACACACACACACACACACACACACACACTTATAAACACACATGCATATGCTCACCATATATTTTGTTAAAGTGAAGCAAGGAAAAGCGCTGAGACAAAATCGGGCAATGGAAATAAATAAATAAATAAGTAAATAAATGTACAATTGGAGAAATGCATGAATGAACGGCACCTGAGCGCTGAGTGCCCAACAAGCAGTGTTCAAATAGTACCTGCGCCTTCGGTCGCTGCTCTTGTATTTGTTTATTTCGATTTTATTTTGCTGAGAATCTGAAGTGCTGCAGCAGCTTCAGGCATCCAAGATTTTCACTGAGATAAGAAATTTCCGGTCAAACCTTAAATACACTCATCTACTAAAAGGTTTTTGGATATGCTTGTGGCTTTGGGAGCGCTATGGTTATGTCATATACGCTTGTAGGGAGCACAGTGGCGGCGCATTGTATTGTGACGATTGTGAAATAAATATGTGTGAAATTGCAAAGCAAAAAACTTAAATAAAAACTTAAATAACAGCATTTCATAGAGTATTTTCCTTCGAAAGGAAAAATTCGGACAGCACTTTGTTGGCTTAAATTAAATTCAGCGACGTCTTTCTGGACTCGTGATCCGATGGGAGAAGTTTGTTGGAGTACGCTGGAAAATCTTAGAATTTTTAGAATTCTTAGAATTTTTCGCTATTAATACATTAAATGAGGTTTAAAAGAGTCCTTGTCCAGCTAAAATATTTACTGTAATAGTGTTGGATTAAATTGAGAATAGAAATTAGAAACCAATTCAGTTGCGTCAATTCGAAGAGAATGTCTATAAGAGACATTGTTTACCAAGATAATTCGTGGTGACAAACAATGTCACATGTTTCAATAAATGCCGAAACTCCATTTAGGACGAATTTTTGACGCTCTACGGCACCTATTAAACAATCTTCGACACGAAATCGTCACTTTTGCCGATAATAAAATCAGAGTGTGTCAGCTGGCATAAGCAAACTTCAGACCGTTAATGCACTCAGGTAAAAAATTTGTGCCGAAATTATAACTTTGACGAGCGAGATCTTGAAATGTCATGGAAACCATAATAAAAGGGGAATATTTTTTTTTTTTTTTATTTTGCTCTAGACAGATGATCGGTCAAGTGTTGTACATAAATGTAACTGGATAATGTAAGACTGGATCTGGACTGATCATCGATTTGGATATGAATTTATATCGAGTTTGGTGAATTAATCTCCGCCTAGCGCTCAGGTTACGTTTTTTACCTCTAACTGCTGACTTCCTAATGCTTTATATACAGGTTTTGACCGTTAAAGTGCCAAAATTGTAAGTTTCAGGCTTAAGAATATCTGTACCATCATCATAATCATATATGTATAATCATATATATCATGAATATCATAACCTTCGGAGTTCGTTCTTCTCTTTCGTATCTGAGCTTGAATTGCAACAAATTTCTATTGCATTGCCATTGTAAAACAAAAGTTATCTTGAGTAGCGCTTATACCTATTCATCATCCACATTAACTTTCGTTGATGTGCTGTTTTTTCTAGCCATCACTGTGAGTTATTTATAAAAGTCGAAAAGTCTGGCTTGGAGAGCTGCAATAGTAACAAGCCCGCGCAGCCAAACCGGCGGCAACTCAACGGTCACTCAGTCAACCGACTTCACATCTATCCACTGTAAAGACGCAACGGCGTAAGGCCTCTGCAACTATACGGTCCTACACAAATTCAACTGTCTAACTGTCCGTCTGTATGCGAGTGTCCGTCCGTGTAATTAATGATGACCCACTCGCATTCCTGCTGCCTCTCAATGTTCATCTGTCGCACAGTTCAATATTTCTGCGCCAATGTCTTCAACCAGTTGGACGCGCTGGTGTCTATGTGCGCATGTGCGCATGTGTGTGTGTGTGTGCAAGCACTTTGTGGCTCAACGTCGTGGTCCCACTCATCACATGTCTTCCTGCCATTCTTTGTTTAGTTTTGGTGTCGTAAGTGCCAATAAACACGTGATTTACTTTGACAATCCCGAAGGGTTCACTGGCAGGCAATCAGCCAATACGACCGACCAATATACACATATGTAAGCGTGTGTGTTTGCTATCGCGACGCATCGCCCATTAAAATGCTGCTCATTAATTTTAAAATTAGGCGCGTTTTCGAAATGAATGAAGGCCTCCAATTCCGAACTAAAAACGAAGGAATAAAAAAAAAAAACGAAAAACGCCAACCTCAACGCCCCAGTGCCTGAAAAGTCATTCCCATGCAACATACTTGGCATGTTTGTGGCATGACCATTCGTTTGTTTATTTGGTTGCCTGCGCTGTTGAAAAGTTCGCGCTAGCACTTTACTGGTGGGGCACCACAATGGTGGTGGTGTTGTTGGTCCAAAACATATAGCAGTTGACGGGTGAACGGGGGGTCTGCCGTGCGCGCATAAATTAATTAAGTCGGTCGTTGGGTATGTGTCGACCTTTTGTCTGGTGTTGCAACACACACAGAAAAGACAATAAAGAGACACCGTTGACAACAACAAACGGAATACAATAACAAAGCAGCATCGATGGCATTAAAGCCAAGCTGCGGCGGTGGCAGCAATTGCAAAGACAAAAGGAAGTGGCCATGCCGGTATGCTGCAGGTTTTGTAGGTGTGCGCCGCCAAACACACATCCATACGCTCCCATACGCTGTCATACGCGTATGTGGCAAGCAACGTGCGCTGCACTCACTTATACTATGCATATATATATCTACACACACAAACACACACACACATGCGTGTGTTGGTGAGTATGCGCCTTTGTCAAACTTAACCAAAAAGTAAGGAGTTTGTGAGTTCGGTGATAAATTCAAAAATTACCGCTGCCACTTTTGTGCCGCATTGCAAGTAGCGCCGTTCATGGCATGCCACATGTACACATGTGTTGGTGGTGGCACCGCCAGTGAGTCATTTGCATATTGTGTGCGGCCTCATTTCTGGCATCCTGATTATGAAAGATGCTGCGCCGCTGATAAATGATTGCTTTGCGCATAATAAATTTTCAAAAGCTCAGCGCCGCTGCACATAAAATATACTTACATAATACCATATATGTAGTTATAGTATGGTGCTACAGATCGAGCGGATTGTCTTTGCAACCCTTTACTATACTTGCCACATCCGCTAGCTGTGAGGTGTTGTTTGTAAGCTGGTGTAAGGAAATCGGATTTAGGTTTAGAAATTAAAGCCTTTCCCATTGAAAATTTTCAAAGAAAACTTTCATTGTTATCTTCGCTTATTTTAGTGTTAGTTAGTCGATTGCCATCCTGACGCTAAGTTCATATACTGTTACATATTAAGTCGAAAACCTTTGGACGAGTCAACAGTTTTGTGTTGGTAAAATGAATTTCATTTCTTTAAGCCATATTTTAGCCGGTCATTAATCAGATTTTACGCGAATATATATGATGGATATACAAGAAAAGAATGGCATATTTATAAGGCAAATCGGCTTGATTTTTTATTATATTTATAATTTTCTGAATCCGGATCAAGATCACAGTAAAGTATATAATATTATTTTCAATAAATAATGCGAGGGAAACACTAGAAATAGGCCTAAGTACGGCAATAGAAATTAATATAAAGAAATATAAAGCTGCTGAAAAAATATGATATGCTTCATCAGGCGCAAAGTGAGGTTAGATTATAAGTTTGTTTCACGAGAATCTACTGTATAATAAACGCACTCGCCAGAACTAAATATTAAATATACACAAGTATGAAGGATTCAAGATTACAGACATATGCGGAGAAACAGCTGAATAACTCAACACTGAGAATGTCTTTTTTCTACCTCTTTCGATATTTTCTAAAAATAAAGTATTTTAAAAGCTTGCTGAAAACCTTCCCAATTCTATAACCAACAAAGCGCTAGGCCCTATTCCATACAGATAAATTGTTAACGACATTTAGGACTGGACCTTAATACCTCCACGACAGTTTTTTTTTTCTACCAATTATGAGAAATAAGACGAAGTTATATTGCTAGAGTATACTTATTCAGATACAAATATGCTTTGGATGTGATAAACCCTATTTGTGCAGATTTTACACATATTTACCGAAGGAAGAATCAACTTGAATCTTCAGATATTCACTTTTTAAATGCCCATGAAACTTATACTCTCTTACATTTCTGAGCTCACATTTCAAGGATCACTCATATTTCCAAGAAATTTTCGAAAATTTACTCCAACAACAACCATTTTTGGTTAATCAAAGATAGAGTACCACAAAGCATCCCTGTAAATCGCGCCGTGATCGAAGAGAAAGCCTTTAATACTTGAAAGAGCATTTTTAAGAAAAAGGAAAATGCGGAAAACAATACGTCTGATTAGGTTTGGTGGTAAACCAAAAGCTGCCTATTTTTGTGCCGACCAAAATGATTGATATTACTTGTCGGCAGTGGACAAAGCTATGTTATATTTAAGCTATTATGAACAAAAAATGAACAGAGCTATTCTGAGACTAATTTAAAGTAGTGAGTTCGAAACAAGAGTTGTATGAGGTTTCTGTGACAACTTGCCCACTTATTAAAGCATGATATATTCAAAATTCAACCCATCGTTAATCGATGTTATTAAACATATTGGTAGACAATAGGTCAGCTGAAATATGCCGATATTTTGAATTTAGAAGTGAGCACTGTTTCGAAATTTCATCGGCGAATATCGCAAGTGAATTTAGAGGACGATGCTGAAATTTATTCATAAAAATCTACTCGAAATTGGAAGGTCAAACCCCAAGTATCACTGCACTACTCCAACTGTACTCCCATAGAAAATGAGCTTATTTGCTCTTATTTCCTAACTGACAGTAAATTCACAAACACTATAAATTCAAAGCGTGTGCATAATTCAGTTTACTCTCGCTTCCAGCCTGCTTTTCCAGCTAATGGCCAATGTGGTTAACTACTTAAGCAGGCATTAAAATTGCGTGAGCCGCAACGAATTAACCCCACGCTGTGCACCACAGCAAGCCATCTTCCAAATTTAACTAGCTAGCACTTTGCTGCATGCTTTTCATGTCTTGACTGGTGGTGCAATATCACGCGATGATGGTCTAAACGTTAAAGAAGGAAGGAAGGAAGTGCCTGGCCTGCGCGTAGATTAGTTGCCACACTCCACACAAAGGCTGAGGCATACACATATACCGCCACCCTCAGCTATTCACAACTAAATAACTGGCTGGATAAGTACGACGCACCGGCTGAACTGAGTGTTTGCAACACACAAGGGAATACTGGCAACAGTGTCTGTCTGTGTAGCGAAGTGGACGCTGAGTTTATGCCGCAACGTTTTGACAGACGTTAGCCGCGCCAATGATGCCACTTCGACTGTCGGCGTTCAGTTAAGCTTAATGGATTCTGATTGAGATTTAATTATTTCATTTAATTTTCTAGTTGACTTCACTCGTGGGTGTTGCTGCCAACTGAGTGAGTGAGACTTCAGCGCATAAGGGTGCGGGAGGGGGTGTGGCAGCATGCTGACTCTGCCGTGGTCAGACATTAAGGGGTTAGCAGTGTTAAAAAGCGACTCTTAAATAATTGACTGACTGACTGACTGACTGACACTCCAGCTGAAGTTTAGCAAAGCGTTTGAGTGATGATGCTGTCGCATCCAATGACCAACCCCTAAATGCGCATCCCTCGCTTGTTCCTCATCATTATCTGTAGCAGACATTGTTTTCCCTCTACTGCCTCTGCCGCCTCCTTGCAATTAATGAAGTGACTAATTTCTCTGGCAATTATCTGCGGCGAATCATTTTAATTGATTTTGCGCAGCAACTAATTGCTTGATGGCTCAGAAGGGTTAAACAAATGGGTGTATGGCACCAAAAAATCGAATTCAAAAATTACTTGCAGGCAATTAAATTTATATAAATAAAACACTTTACGAAGACAATGCAAAGCTACAGCTACGAAAGTATTAACTGTATTCAATTATGAGAGACTCACCTTTAACTCCTGTTGAGAGCGAGGTAAGCATGCGTGAATTAATACAAAACAAAAAAAAGAAAACAGCAAAAAAACAGCAAGAAACAAAACCATTTTAATATTTCAAATGCAAAGCTGCGAAAGCACACAACCAAATTTACCTATCCCCCACACTCGGCGCACAATCACGCACAATTCTGACCCTTACAATAGACGCCATCAGCAGTGCGAAGCTCCTCACTTCTTGCAGCATTGTAGGCGCTCATATCCCGGTTAGCGGTATGCATACCGCTTCCATGATTAAAAGCGCCAGCAAACGCATGCAATTGATTTGGTGGCGTCTGCGGTGGCGTCACTGCAGCCGTTGGTCCGCCGTAGCGTTGTGGTCCGTTGGAGTGTGCGGGTGATGTGGGTTGCATGGAAATCGTTGCAACTACAGCGGTTTGATTCTTTGTTGCTGTAGACGCATACGTAGACGAAGGCATGTAGTTGGCGGTCCATTCACGTTGCATGGCATTCATGTTGGTGAGCGTGTTGGTGAGCTGTAATGGGGTAGTCTCGTCGGCAGCAGTGTTGGCCAAGCTCCATATGCGTGCTCGTCCATGTGGGTTGTAGAGCAGCTCTTGTTTGGCATAATTGTAGCTATTCGCGATGTATGCGTCAGAGTTCTCATAAGATTGGTAGTTAACTGTTGACGGCGGTTGCACTTCAATTGGTGGCGATGACGAAGCTCTATTTAATTGCACTAAATCTAAAGCTTCTGAAATGCAAATTGAAATGAGTGGCATTAAAGTCTATTATAAGGGTGCATGATGGTACATAATGGTTTTGCTAGAATTCTGGTTTATGTGTCTTCTTCAGCCAGAATTTTTATTCTAAATTATACAAACATATAAGTGTGAAGTTTTTTCCGCTTTAAATTGAGACTTTCAAAATAAATTTACCGACCAAAGAAAGCCTAACTCACTCTTAGTCATACTCGTAACCAAACCCATCAAAGATATTGTTGCAAGGTCTTTGTGATAAAAAAAACTGGAAAACTACAAGTGACCAAGTAAACCTTCGCCACGTACTCTGTCGTTATATATAACACTAATGAAGATTGAAAATTCGTTTTGATAATGAAACTCACTTTTAATATAGCGGTACTGTTCAAAAATTCAAAAATCATGTTCCTTTAAGCAATACTGCGAAGAAACTTTAAGTGAGATACAAAGTTGGTATCATGAATTGGAAATTGGATTAGACTCAGACGGTAAAAAAAAACGTAAAGTTGCCATCTGCTTGAAAATAGTATGTAAACATTTTTTAAGTTAAGGAAACATTACAAACCAAAGAGATTTGAGGGGTTTACATTCGAAAATATTTTTGAGAAAATTTTTTTTTAGTTAATTAATCAATATAATTGATATGATAAGCAAGTTACTTGAATATGCCTTTATGAGAGAATTTTGTGGGTCATACTGTTGAATACGGTTGCCACCTAGTTCAAAACTTAATTCCAATATATTTATAAAATAAATTTAAACTCGCTCGACCAATGAAAGCCAAATTTTCGAAAGATATGATAAGTGACTATCTATAGAAAAAACTACAAAATGGAAAATATTGATTTTTTTTTTTTTATTTTTAAAAAAACAGAAAACACTGCTATTATGATTCATTACTTTAATTTTCGTTTAAAACAAAAAAATTTTCAAAAATTAGTTTGAAAATTCTATGTAAGAAAAATTTGAAATAAATTAAATTTGTTTTAATTTAAGAAAACATTAAAAACAAAAGAGATTTTTATAAGTTTGTGATTTAATTGATGTTGGGTTGAGCATATTTTTGAAAAGAGTTGCCACTTGTTTAAACATTTTTATTCAATAAAATGTATTTAGTATATGAATGACTAAAATATGGTCTTAAAAATATTTCTGCTGAAGATATTTTTGAAGAGACTTGCCATCTGTTTGAAAGTTTTATTAAAAAAATTTATAAAGTAAACTTAATATTACAATATTGACATGAAATGCAAGTTATTTGAAAAATTTTCGATGTGCATTCAAATATTTTCAACAGAGTTAACATTTTATATAACACAACTCAGTGATCACAATCAAATTATATCATTCTAACAATATTATCTTCAAAATAATGAATTCAACATATTTTTAATGTCTAAATTATTTAATTGTGGCATAACTCTAATGTTTGTACCACGCTTTGTGGCTTAACTGCAGAATTTCCAGCAAAATTATTGTTCGAAAGTTGTATTAGAAAAGAGTTAGGTTAGGTTTCGCTAGAGTGAAATAGGAGCGCCATACACTACGATAGATGGTTTTGGAGAACTGAAAGCGACGATAGCAACTGATCAAATTATACAGCCTGCGTTTAACTACAGCTGGATATACAATTGAGAAGTAAGAAAAAGGTTTTCTTTGCATTCTGGTATACAGTTTTAAAAAACAACACTGGTAAAAACAGGGTGTGTCTTTGAGTAATCTGCACCTTTGCATCTACTTTTCTAAATCACTGCTGACCGTATTCAAATTTATTTAAAAGTTTCATCCGCCTTGGAGCGAGTAAGCAATAGAGATCTAAGACCCCTTTACTGTCGTGCTATCTCACTTCCATACCTCTCTTCTATACCTTAATGATGTTTCACCAGTGTTAATGATGATGATGATATAATGATAGCTGGTGATGACATAACGAAGTGTTGTTGGCTTGCAGGCCGTTTTCGTAAGGGTCAGCATAGGCTTTATGCTCACTTTCCTGGCATGTGAGAAATGATGAATTATTTTTTGGACACCCACTGTGGCGCTCTCACGCATGCATACAGCCATATGTTTGTTCGCGCTCATTTATGTGCACTTGTGCAACACACGTGCTCGATGGCTGTCATATTAAAGTAATATTTATAAACGTGCAAACGTCAAAAAGGCACAATAACAGTGGCAGTAAGAAAAGACAACAACAATTACATATTGTTTATATATTCTCAACAGCTAGCACTCATGCGAAAGTGCACTACAACAGCCCCGTTGAGGGTGAAAGTTGAAGGACAATGTGTTTTGGATATTGTTTTTGATTTCAAATACTTATATAGGTGCATATGGTGGTGTGCTTTTATTTTTGTTTACTCAAGCTCACGTGACGCTTAACGCCGCCATGCAAATATTTTCGCAATTGAGGCCTGTTGATGATGATGTGTCGCGGCGTTTTCGGTTACACTTTTGAAAAGTGTATGAGTAGATAAATATGTTTTTAAGCAAACGTATGGTGACGACGTCACATGTGATGTCTGTTTAACAACGCATAACAATCAGTCAAAGTCATTGATATTACTAGTGGGGGGCATGGCGCTGTGTAGTAATGGTGGGAATCGGTGCATCGCTCGGTTGAAATGTTGTTATAGAAATTTAGAGTTGAATTTGATATTGTTTTAACTGTTATTGAATAGTTAAATTAAATGAACCGGCAAGAGCACATAAAGGATGCCTGTATAATGCTAATGTTAGTTATCTTCAATTAGCCATTAGGCATGCTTTCAACCAGATTTTAAATAAAATTATCGGGCATTTGGTTCCACTCATGTTGTAGATGCTGCCAAAACTCGTCTGTGTTCCCTTTGATATTTTCCTAAGCGTCTTTTCAATATCGCCCACAAATTCTCAGTTGAATTAAGATCGGGGGATTATGCAGGCTATTCTATTACCTGAAAACCTTGCTGGGCTAACCAATCTTTAACTATTTTTGTGATGTGTTTTGGATACCTATCCTGTTGAAGAATGACTTCATATTCGGGGTAGACACTCTCATCTACAATGTCTGGCAAATTGGTCTGCAAAATATGCAAGTAGTCTTCCTTCCTCATCATACAGATGCTAATGATAGTTATCTTCAATTAGCCATTTATACATCTAATTCCATAAAGTCATTAACATATCCGTTATAAGCAAATATAAAACATCTTCTTTTTTTTTGAAACTTTGATGAATGTTCCATATTGTTGATATAAAAGGAAAATACGGTCTCAAGCTTATATGAAACATATCAGAATTATGAGAAAGGTCTTAAAAACATATTAGTCGTTCCTTTCCTTCGTTTGTATTACGCCTACCTTAGCTAAGTCTGTATCTATTACTCTGCAATCACCATTTATTACACTCAGAAGTGCCCTGGTTAATTATTTCGCTGATTTGTGTTTCTGTAGTCACAAAGCCCTTACATCTATATCTATATGGTACTCATTGTTTTCGAAGCTTTGAATTCTATACTTCACTCACAGAATCTTACTCCTGGACACCACAAGCGTCGTCACACCGCAAATAGTCGTTGCCCATATTTATATGCTCTATGTTAGAACGGTCATGATAAGAGACTTATAAGGCGTTGCTTTTACTCTTCAAGAGTGTATTTTAATTCAGAGTGATCTACTCAGTCCAAAATAGCACTCTTGACAAGAGTCATTCAATGTTAAGTGGTGTTGAAATAAACAAAATCTCCTAGAATTTACAATATATGACTGACTGATTGAATAGTGACGTGTGAGTCAAGTCGTAAGTTTTTTTTTACTATATACTTCGATATAATCGGTTGTAAGTATATAATGAATTGGAAAGGTTCGGTATGTGGTTATAAACTGTTCTGTATGGACATCAATATAAGCCTTGATCTTTACAATTAACTTTTCATTATTCTTAAGTTAAGTTAAGTTAAGTTTCTACCATCGAGCATTGTCTTGCTGTTCGAGAATAGGAAAAAGTGCCAGATCCGGAGTAAACGGAGGCTCCTAAAGCAATTATGTTTTATATGATTTGTGGCATGGAGCATCGCATTAATTTTGAGGTCGTGCGGCACGCACTTTACACTGAATTTCTTCACATCTAAATATACATCATGTTCCTTTGATATTTTTAGTCCAACAGCTACCCCAATCAACCTCATTTTATGGTTATCCAAAAACCTTTCTTCAATTTTTTTGATGATTTCGTTCATGAAAGCCCATTTTGGGTGTCCACTGCATTTTTCGTCTTTATTAGTAGCATGGCCTGTTCGAAAATTAGCAAACCCGAAGAGGCTTAGCAAGTTTACGATTGGTTGCTTCTCCTGGTGCAAGCCCAAACACACTCTTGTGCCCACTTTTTATAATCAACACCATTTTTTTTTTGTATCAAAAACCTGTTTTCTCCGTTTTATTCTTCTTTTCAAAATACCAAATCTTTCGTCGTTCAAACTTTTTCATGTCACGAAGAAATTTTGCGGCAGCTTTGAAATTATAACACCTCTATTTTGAAGGTTATGTTCAACTATAACACATATGGGTTCATTTTAGTGGTAGCCTTTCATGGAAACCTTCATGGAAATGCCAAATTTTCTGCCTGCCTGTTATAATATGTGGTCACTAAACAACAAGTTGCTCATCATATTCATGCTATCAGATTTTGAGGCATCATTCTTAACCAAGTTTTTTTTTTATTTTTTAATTTTTTGGCAATCTCTTTGCCATTTAACAGTTATATTCTCAATTATTTTTATTACGAAAATATTTTAAATTTTAAAATTCATTACACTGCTTTAGCATGCGCAGCATACATAATTAACTTATATATATTTCCTTAATATGTCTATTTTCCTTTCCCCTCCTAGTCTGCCAACCAACGTCATTTCAATTATTACCTATTAACTCTTCCACAATCCATAAGATTTTTCGCCATTCACAGCAGTCTTTGCCGACACTATGTTATCCTGTTGTTAAATACTTGTAATCCAACAGTGTACAAAAGCACTTTAAAACTCAACAACATTAATATATTGTAAAACGGAACGCTGCCCTTGCGCACAACTTGCACCCCTCGCCCGCCTAATTGCAGGGGATAAGCATTCATATAAATTTAGATATTTTACGCGGTTCCATGATGTCACTTATAGTTGGCGAAAACTTTCGAAAAGTCCTTTTAAATAATTAATGTCAATTACCGGGTGGCAAGAGTGTGCAACTTGGCTCATCAGCAGCAAGCAGCAGGGAAATAATAGACGCGAGAGTAATGGCAATGGCAATGCCCCAATGGAAAAAGGTGTATATATATGTGTGTATATATAGGTGTATGTGTGCCGTTAGTACTTTGAAGGACTTTTCGAAGTGCCAACTTGACAAAATTAAAGCTAATAAAATTCTGAGAAAAAGTGATGCAAGCCTAGCAGTGCGACAGGCATATGTACGTATGTATATGTGTACATAGTTCGTGCGCCGCACGATGAAGAGACAATGCCTGTCATAAATATTTTATAACATCAATTACAAAGCACTTAACTTGCATGAATTTAATACACGAAAAGAAATAAGACATTTGCGGCGCTTCCATTACTTACAGCACTGCTCGCAGCGCGGCCAACATTTATCATACGCCATCGCGTACCCCACCGACGTGGTAGCGGCACTGCCAATCATTTATCTTGTATCGCATACGTTCGCCAATATACAGCGCTTTATGTATGTGTGTGTGTGTCACATTGGTATAAGTTTGTGATTTTTCTTTTTTTGATTTTCGATTATTTTTTGTGTGGGCGGCTACCAACTCCAGCTACCAAATTCTGCCGCCACATAATCGAGCAAAAAAGTATGCGCGAAAGCCAGGAGGAGCAGGCAAGTGTCAGCTGGATAAATATCCATCAGCACGATAATTTCAACACCTCCACCACTGCCATCAGCGGTAGCTAAAACAAAGTTTCTGCTATGGCTGTCGATACTCTGTCAGCTACCCTCTCACCATGCAGTTTGAATCGCATGAAAAAACGCTCCTTTGGGTAACTAAAATCAAACACTATGTGGTCGGTTTCATAGTCGATAGGCTATGATTTATTTTTATTCAGATAGGAAATGACGAAGTGGCTGAAGGTCGGTGTAAGCAGCGTGTCGAAAAATAAAAATAAAAATATATAATAATAAAAGTAAAATGCGTAAATATGTTCACGGCAGCTTTTTTGTTGCTACTTTATGTTCTTAAGCTGTGGTTTCTGTTTTCCAAATTTTTTTTTTTCATTTTAGTTATTGTTCCATTGTTGTGTTTTTATATTTATGTATATGAATATCATATTCCACAGCAAGAAAAAAAAACACCTTTTAGGCCCATTGATATTCCTCGGATAGTGCCTGAATTGGTAGTAGTTCTTGGTTTTTCAAAGCGTTAGACAACTATGAATCGAACACATTATACTAGCAATTCTAACATATAGAATTAGCAGCAATATTAGCAGCACTGAAAAAGAAGTTTGGAAAATTACATAATTTGGCAGCACTGAGTTATTGACCGTTCAGATAATAAGCAAGCGAGGCTTTACGAAAGCGACGTCCATGCCTTACCTTTCCAATAAAAATGATATATTAATTCCAGTCTTGTATAGTAATAAATTTTCTATATAATTTTCACAATAAATTTTCACTTGAGCCATTCAAACTTGAATAAAATCTATAAAACAAAATTTGGTAGTATTGAAGAAAGCGATTCATCCATTTTTGTGAGTTTTCCGCATACTCTCATCGAATTCAACTCGTTAACTTTTTTGTTGCTTTGACATGTAAATTTTTTGACAAAAGAGCACTGCCCAAAGATAGCGAGCAAAGAAATGGCGAATCGATAAGGTCTTTGATTTGCAACTAAAAATTGAAGCAGAGAGTTGCCGTAACCTAGTGTGTTGACCCCTGGTAATTATTGGGTTGGCGTGTGACAAAATCTATATCGTACAAAAATCTTAAAAATTATATAAATAAATTCTTTTTTCCAGCAACGAATACCCTGCTCGGTGGGCTATATGAAACCTTAGTACGTATTCCTGACGAAAAAATTTTCTTATAAAATCTGTTAGCTAGCTACGAACTCAATATTTTAAAAAACCAGTAAATATTTTCACTAACCCAAAACCTTCTGCTCAAAAATCTTATACTTGGGTACTTTATATTGCAATGTTCTGAACTAGTAAGTTTATTAATTATTACTAAAATTAATTTTACAATTTAGTAATGTAGTCGAATACCAATAAAAAAAAAATAAAAAATTTAAACTGACAACAACAGGATAAGGTGAACTAATCTCACTACCTTGAGTTTTCGTTATAATATTCCCAAGTCAAATAAAATCTTCTCCAAAAATGGTCGAGTCTGTTTATAAAAGAGTTTCATATTCATTTGGGACATGTAAGAAGGGACTAAGCTTAACAAGGAACAACATCAAACTTCCATAAATTCATATAAATAAGTTCGATAAATCAGAATTTGTAATCAAAGTGTTATAGGATACCGTTTCAATTTAGTTTCAGTAAATTCACCGAATCACTTGAAATGAATAGAGAACCACGTCAACTAATGTCAATCATCACCGTCAATAATTTCTGTTCGAATTTAGCTTATTTACTTTGGTTGACTAAGAAACACAAATAAAATGTATATGTCCCATAAAAGTTTTGAAGCCTCACATTTCGAACAATATTCTGGATTACTGTAAGCCGGAATGTATGACAACTGAATGACCAATGAAAGTAGTCCAGTCTCTTATAGGCGTGTGGAAAAAATACCCGCTTAAATGAAATATGTATGCAAAGCAATAACAACGTAAAATCTGCTGATTTTCTGAGTTTAGTAAAGATTTTGAAATATTGCAAAATTTAAAGCGTGCGTTTAAGAAGTAGGATGTTGCCAGAGTTCTTGCAAAATGCAGTGAAATATCATCTTAGTTGAGCATTCTTTTCTCACTCTCTTACAAAACCCAAAGACAGAACTTTGATAAAGTAAACCGATTCCAATAATTTTCTAAACTTTAAAGAAACTTGTAAAAGGTCTACAGAGATATCTTTATATTTCTGATCTGTTATCCGATTTTGATATTATATGTCGTATGTCTAATAGGTAATATGTAAAGTAAATTCTGTATATGCGTCAGGTAGGGTGTTGGTAAAATGATTGACTAACTTCATTTGTTTTTGGTACAGAGCCTTTTGCTGTTACAGGCGAAGTAGGCGTGGTTAAATGCCGATTTCGATAATTTTCAGGCTAGAGTGCAAATTTTGTAAATACCGGTTCAATTGCTTTCGAAATGTGAATTTACTAAACCATAGTTTAAACGAATACCAAATATATAATCCTACTATTTGAAATGAATTTTACACCTTGCGGAAAACAAACAAAAATAAACAAATAAATCTAAATGTTTATAATATCTATAAACCTTGTTACGCTACATTCACCTACAGTCGAGCATACGTCACTTTGTGTCTGAAATATATTCCTTGTGGGATTTGCTAAGGCGACGAAGCGTACGCCCTCATCCTTTGGGGCTTATTTGGCTAACAATGAAAGAGATCCGCTTAAACGCAGCCACGAATTTCCGTTTTGAAGCGGAGCAGTGAAAGCGTTACACCACTACTTTCTGTAGATCTGTGTGTATATATGTGTATGTTATACATATACCGTTATGTATTATAAGCAGTTAATTCGCAAAATGTCAGCGACCTCATCATCTCAAATTGTGAACTTCAAACGTATTGGAGAGGCGCTAAGTGAATGCAAAATTGAGTGACTCAATCACTGACTAACGGACTGACTAACGGTCTCGCGGACTGACTGAGTGACTGCCAAGTGTGCGGCGAGTCAACAGTTGCCAATGTTATTTGTGTTGTTGCTACTGATGAACTACATACACATACACCGTACAAGTGTATATATTTAAGACCGGAAGAGGGCGCATTAGATTTATGCCGGCCGACGTGAGTTGCATACAATTATAAGCACAATGAGGCGGCGTGTGTTTGCATCACTCTGGGGTTGCATAAGAAATAGTCAAGCAGACGACAATAAGTCGAGCGGTCGGTCACATAATCAGAGTAGCGGGCGTATAAAGGAACCATGGGGAATACCGATGGATATTTGGTCGGTTAACCAAAAAACGTAGCCGCCAGACACGCGCCGCATAAAAGCCATAGCCGCAACTACCGTTAATACACATACATACATGCAGACATGCATTGGCAGCACCCTCATTGCTAGCGTCACTCTCGCGTCTAACAATGCAGAAGGGTTGCTGGCAGTCAGTGGCAATAAAGAAAGTGGAAACAACAGCGAAAGTGCTTGGAAGCTGCGACGACCGCACTTGTGTCGCTTTGTGTCGCACTGTGTTTATATCATATACGCCAGCCAGCAGCACATAGTTATTATCTGTATTGCTGTTTTTGTGCACGCGTCCTTGCCAGCTTTAAATAATGAGAATGCGTGAGCATTTTTGTGCTAGCCCAGTAGGAAAAACGGCGCACAAAATTATTTCTATTAAAATTTTCTGGATATTTTTGGGAAGATGGAAAGAAATATTTTTAAATGCAGACAAATTAATAGAAGCGGCCAATATAAGTGAATTCTTTATAAAAAATATTACTGCAAGAAAGGGCCATTCTCAGTGGCATGTGTCATAGCTTTGAACTTTAAAAAATCGAAAATTTTTAGGAAATCATATTTTGAAATTTTTTGCTGCGTTAGTTAAGGATGAAATGGTGCAAAAAGCAAATTTTAGATAGCAAATTTTGAAGACCGTCTTGGTTTATCTGGGTAATGGAATATCGTAGGCATATACATTTACTCTGAAACTAAAAGCCAATAAGCTAAAAATTATACAATAGTTGTGAGCAAACGATTTCTGATGGAGAGCACGATTTAAATGACTTAGCAGTCGATTTTTTATGTGCGTTTCTAAGTATGAAAATTCGTTTATTATGGAAGTTATGACTGCCAATGAGTGTATTAGACAGGCAAAGAGTTTTAGCTCAATTTTGATTCTCAAACCACACAAAAATATTATGTCTTCTCTGTCTACTATATTATGTCTACTCTGCTGTGAAAATATATCGATTGCCAAAGGCCTAGCTCAACGAAATAATTCTGACTTTTGGCGAAGAAAACTTGTTTGTGGGTATCATTTAATAAAATATCATTACATGCAGCCTGCATGCACTTTGCCATAACTATAGTTGGCGGAATATGAGCTGCCGTCGAGCCGTCAAGCCTTAGAGAGTAGTGAATCGAACAAACTATATCAGCTGTTTAAAAAGACCAGCAGTACTTGCGGTGCAAACGTGCGCATCAGAGGACATATTACGCCGAGGCATCTGTAGCTGCGTTACGCTTCTTTCATTGGTGGGGAAAAAAGTGTTTTTGCACGGAGTTCTTCTTCAGTTCTTTAATATAAAGAAATCTTAGCCCAAAGTCATCGTATTTTGGTGGAAATTTATGGTGAACATGCTCAAGCTGGGCGAACGTGCCAATACTGGTTAGTGGTTTGCACGATTTAAAAGTGATGATTTGGCTTGGATGACGAAGAACGTCCTGATGAACTGGAATTGGAAGCATTACTCGACCAACCATTTCAAAACGTTTAAAAGCAGCCGAATACATTCAAAAGCAAGGAAATTGGGTGCCATATAAATTGAAGCCAAGAGACAAGAAATGATTATGCATGTCAGAAATGCTGCTTGAACGCTACAAAAAGAAGTCGTTAGTCGTTTTTGTATCGGATTGTGACTGGTCATGAAAAATAATTGCTTATTTAAAATCATATGTGAAACCTGACCAACAAACCAAATTAACGGCCAAATTAAATGAATATTATGACGCCAAGGAAATGGTTTGTATTTGGTGAGATCAAAAGCGAGCGATTGTCAAACAATGCCCGGAAGTTGCAATTAGACACGAGGCAATAATTATCCATGATCACAACGCTCGGCCTCATGTTGCAAGACCGGTTAAAAACTATTTGGAAAACAGCGGCTGGAAAGTTTTGCTTCACCCACCTTATAGCCTTATAGCACGGACCTTGCCCCTTCCGACAACCATTTCTTCTGGTCGATGCAAAAAAACGCATGAATATAGTTATGGACCCAATAGTCCTCAATTTAATAAATATAAACTGTTCTCAATTTGTATGTTCTCATAGTACTCAATTTAATAAATTACTGTGTTTTGTAACACTAATTTGTCAAATGAGCCAATCCCAACAGTAAGACTTTTCTAAATTCTGTAAAATAAAAAAGCGGTACCACTTAAATGAAATACAAGGGAGTACTTCGTCTTATTCAAACGATTCTAGGTTTATTGTTGCTTTAAAAAAAAATTTTACAAGAGAGCAACGCTCAAATATAGCATACAAAACAATGGCGAATCGATGAGCACTGTTATTACACTCAAGAAACTGTGAAAGTTTTCGCCTAGTTTGAAATGAGCTCCGTTATGCAATTTATAAATTTCTAAAATCACTCCCCAAATTTTTCCTAAAGGGTATGTATCACACACTTTCTTCCGTACAAGTGGTTTGAGTGGAGCGGCTGTGGCGCATAAAATTCACACTAACGTAATAAAGAGCTCGACGACACTTAAATTGAATGCCACACGACTCAGACTAACAAACACACGACGCCATGCATTGTCACATTCGCCAACCGCCCCAAACATCACCCAACCTATCATCTCTTCCGCTTGATGACGGTTTCGTTTGGTGTGAATAAGGTAATGATTTTCGCAGTTTTAGCCCTTTGTTGCCATTTGTATACTTCCAAACTGCATTGCGCCCCACACCCACACCGCCTACATTTGCAACAACGCACGACGGCTGTGGTGATACTGTACCTCGCTGCGCTCTTCGATCCACCAATTTTTTGAGTATTTATGCTTTTATTATATTTGTTATCGTAGTTGAGCTTTGTTTTTGTTTTGTTTGCGCGTTCGTAAATGAAATTAACCCTCAAACAAAAAGTAGACATCAGCGTATAAGGGATGTATGTATGTAGGGGTGTGTATGTGAAATAAAATCAGTTTGAGAATTTAATTTGGTGCAAAATGATACACCAAAACATGCCGGAAAAATATGAGGGTGGTTTTCTGACTCTAAATGAAAAGCAAATTGGAGTGATGACTGACAAGTGGCGTTGTTGTTGTTGTGAACTTTTATTGTACATGTATATATATATATATGTCTTCAAAGCACGTTTGTCGAGCATTGACGTGTGCCGGAGTGGCGTGAAGTGGAGTGGAGTGGAGTGGAGTGGATGACACAAGTTGACATTGAGAGGCACTTCGGTAATGGCCTTAACGTCATAAATGGACATATTTTCAAATTTGCACTAATTTTTTGACTTTTTTGTTTCATTGTTGTATTTGTAAATGTTGATGGATCTTTTTGCATTGAAAAGAGCACAAAGTGTAAATAAATATATATGATTATATAATATGAACCACCCTTTTTTGACTTGAATTTAATGAGAGAGAGTTTGCGAAATTTTAAGATATTAATGATTTCTTGCACGACAACTGACCTTCAACAATATTTTATACAACTTATTCGCAGTGTGTTGTTAAACTTAAGTGATTAACTTCGGCTTACACTCTCTTGCTGGATGCTTGCTCTGGTTCTCATGGTTGACGCCTTGATGTTTGTTGACAAGTTCGAAATGCTAGTAGATTTGAGTAGCTTCTTCAAACTCAAAATTACGCTGGGAATTTAAGCATTGCCTGTTCAGTGCCGAACTCTAGCAGAAAAGAATTTCTCAAGTCCCTTGTAGCGGTTGCGCGAACCTTTAAATGTTCGAACACCACTTCAGGCTGCGTATATTTCTATCAAAGATCACAGCATATATTGTAAGAGATTTATAGAAATAAATACAGAAGGCTAGAACTAATTAAGAGAGGATCATGTAAGATAAGTTTAGTTATATACAAGGCTTAGTAAAACTTGTTTTAGATTTTTTTGTGCATTAAGTAGTTGATTCAAGTAAAAATAAGGGGATTGGAGCAAGCGCAAATAACAATAACTTAGCACAAAAGCTCAGTCAATGGAGCATGATCTGCAATCTGTAGACGTGAGCACTTTCGAAACATTGATTCTTCGAAGATAGTAGAAAGCAAGAGAAAATTAATATACGTAGTGCGTTCAAAAAATAATGGGAATTTTTGTTTTTAAAAAAAAATATTTATTCATTCGCCTACATTAATCGTGCCGCCTTCAAAATAGTCCCCATTCGATATTACTCACTTATGCCAGCGCTTCTTCCAATCGTCGAAACACTTATCAAATTCGACTTTTGGGTTAGCCTTTAGCTCTTTCAGCGACGCGCTTTTAATGTCATCTATACTTGTAAAACGACGACCCTTTAAGCCACTCTTCATTTTACACGGAGCCATGTCGCAAGTATGGTGAATATGGAGGCTGCGACATCGTTACAATACTGGCCAAGAATTTACGAAAAAGCAACGAAATGTGACTAATAGTGTGAGCGAAGGTGAATGAGCCATGAATTATTTCTCCACAAATCCGAGCGTTTTTTTTTTTCTCCGATTGCTTCACACAAACGGCGTACAACTTGTAGGTACTACTCCTTATTGACCGTTTGTGCTTGAAGCAAGAATTCATTATGCACTATACCATTAAAGTCGCAGAACATTCCCGTTATTTTTTGAACACACCACGTAAGCTGTACCCTTGCCATCAAGAGTTCTCTGCATAGACATTTATTCTTCCAGGACAACTTGAGAGCAAAGTGTCGAAAAGCTCATCAAAAACTTGTCAAAAACTGTAGTTATGGGAAATTTACTCTCACCATCTTCTCTCAGTTGTGAACTTCAAAACCAAGTAAACAGTTTATATCATTATTGGATAAGTAAGAGCTATGTTGATCTACCCCGTATATTTGAAAACTAAAATATTGTTTCAAATTATATTTTACAATAATTTCATGAGCACTCGTTAAGACATTTTATGTGATTACATTTCATAAATAACGAAGAATTTTTAACTTTAAATAAGTCCTTGGGTTAAACCACAAAGTCTGCTTCATTGCTAAACTGCCGCTGAATTCAAGCGCCTCACTAAGGTGTGTAACAATGGTATGTGGCGCCTCGCATACAAAGCGTACAATTCAAAAACCAGAAATCACTTAGTTGTTGGCAGTTAGTAGCCACAGAAATAACAACAAAAACAACAATGAGAATTTGATAATCAGTAGTCCCAGCACAGCGCAGAAGCAGCAATTGGAAGCATACGAAACTTTGCACAAGACAATAGAGTCGCCAATAAAGCAAAGAACAGAACAATTGCGCCATTGAATTGCGTTTGTGATGAACAAGTGAAGTATTTAAGAGCACAATAAACACACGCACACATACACGGATGATGCACGCTCGTGCAGGCATTCAATTATGCCACCCACATGCCAGTGCCAACCAAACAATGCTGTTGCGCAGCGGCAGCGCACGGAACCACAGCCCCAACCAAAGTGGCTTCGTGTTGTGCCTTTGCATTGCCAAACTGTGGTCTGTCTTGTGCAGTCTGCTTGACTAGAGGGAGCTTACCTTTTACAGGTTGTATTGCACCAACGGCGCCCACACTCGTGCCGCCCATGTGAGAATGTTGGTTAGTTGCTGCCGACGCCGCCGCCGTCACTGTCGCAGCGGCAATTGTAGCACCCACGCCACTCTCCAAGGCACCTGCTGCCGTCGTGGCCGCTGTGGCCGCTGTTGCCGCACCCGGCGCTGCATTGCCCGCAACTGTTGTATTATTGCCAATTGTAACGTTTATGGCGCCGCCTGAATACTCCATACCGTGTGGCCGCCTGTGCTCCACACAGCCAACACTACTCATGCTCATGTCCTCACAGTGTCGTGGCTTCTCATCGTCGGAGGCCAATGCATCCTCATCTTCGTCTTCGGTGCGATTCTTTGGCTCCCAAGTCATTTTATTGTCCTTTTTAAGGCGTCGGCGCGCATTCGCAAACCACGTGGACACCTGTGTCAATGTCATTTTGGTGATAATGGCCAACATGATCTTCTCGCCTTTGGTCGGGTATGGATTCTTCTTATGCTCACTGAGCCAGGCCTTCAACGTGGCGGTGGATTCGCGTGTTGCATTCTTACGGCGCGACGCTAAATCATAACTGGCGCCATAACTGCAATGAAAAGTATTAAAATACCATATAAATAAGAGGCATAAATAAGTATAAAGGCGAAGTTTAAAGAGAAATGTTGAGCAAATTAAATACTTTGACTTGTTTATTGGTGCAATTGCAAGAGGCATTGCAATGCTTAAGTGACACAAACTATGTAAGCCCCCCTTAGTGCATGTGGCAACAACAACAAAAACGCAACTGCCAAGCGTTAATGGGTTAATGCGCACCAAAATAGCGCCAACATAATTCAAACACGCCAGTGTGCCCCAGCGCGACTTGCAACGAATGGTTGCGCAATCGCAAGCGAAGCTGCGCTCACCCCACCACCTTCCCGTTGTATGTTCCATTAATGCTGTCGCTCCACAACGCATTTGCTTATCTATGCATACTAATGTGCGGTGCTCTCGGTTGCGCACACTCAATGGGCCAGTTGGCTGCGTACCATTTCTTCGGGCAAAGCATGTTTGGGCCCTGCAAGTGCGCCGCAAATAATTCATGACTTTATTAGCCAACATCATTTCTCGCCTTTACTTATATGCCCACTCTTTCTGCTGCTGCTGCTGCTCCCCATTCCATTGCAATTGCACTGGATTAGTTGTATTGGTAACGGAGTTGTTGCAACATTTGCCAACTCGTCTCAGACAGCCGTGAAGGCGACGGCGGGCGGTCGCCGCCGCTCAGCAGGTGTTTGTTGTTTTGATGTATTCTTTCGTTCTCGTCGCCATGACACTTTATTTATATTTGGACTTTGTGCCAGCAGCAGGATGCCGCTTATGGATTGCACTTTTTCGCGTGTAGGAGTTAAGTGAGAGAGAAATGTGGCAGATGGGATTGTAATGTGGTGTCAATGTAAGCAGTAGTGCATATGAACTTGTAAAAAATCTATATAAGTACATGTATACTCTTGCAATATATTGCACAGAATAGAATAATTTTGTTACCCAAGCCATTGTTGTTGGTATACGTAAAGCTAATAGCGATAGATGTGGGGTTACACAAATAAAAAAAAAATCAGTATTACAAGATGAATTCCTGATCCGACTGTCCGTCTGTTCGCGCAGGCGTAAAATTTAATTGAAATTATATCGCGGTACATGTGTTCTTTGGCACTCAGACGAGATTCTCATTTCAAATGGGCGAAATTGGACCATTGCCACACCCACGCTAATCGTTATAATCAAAATATATATTATTATAACTCAGACACAAAATAATTTCAGTATCATATAAATTGCATAACATTTTCCAAAGTGGGTATAACCCCACTATAACTAAGTTTAATTTAA
Source organism: Bactrocera minax (assembly GCA_021498325.1). Lineage (NCBI taxonomy): Eukaryota > Metazoa > Arthropoda > Insecta > Diptera > Tephritidae > Bactrocera > Bactrocera minax. The sequence continues at coordinate 9,649,066 of JAKEEE010000001.1, forward strand.
AAATTTTACAAAATACTAAAGCTATATCAACCAAACTTGTTTCTGGTATTTCTTGATGCAATATGAAAATGGATGAAATCGGATAGTAACCACGCCCACCTACCATGCAACTGTTATGTTGCAAACTACTAAGAGTGCTCTAACTATCCAACGAAGAAGAAGAACATCAGAAGCATTAAATTTAACCATCCCTACAGTACAACAGGGTTGCAATCGACTTAATAATTGGGCCACCGCCCATTTTTATGTGAAATCTAATACTTCAGCAACTACTCAACCGATCTAAAACAAATTTAGTACTTAACATTATATATAAATCAAGCACCAATGAAGACGTCGGAATAAAACTTAGCATAAAAAGTGCGAAATCGGTCCATACCTGTCCGAGCCCCCATATATGGGCTAAGGGACATATTTTTGGGTATGTTTTGTGGATATTTTGTGTGATATTTAAAAAAATAACGGGAATGTTCTTCGACTTTAATAGCATAGTGCATTTTGTCGCTCACACTTCTACTCACACTTCGTTGCTTTTTCGTGAATTCTTGGCCAGCACTGTAACTATAATATAACGATACCCCAGCCTCCATATTCACCACACATGGCTCCGTGTGACTTTTTCCTATTTCCAAAAATAAAGAGTATCTTAAAGGGCCGTCATTTTACAGGTATAGATGACATTAAAAGCGCATCGCTGAAAGAGCAAAAGGCTATCCCAAAAATCTAGTTTGAGAAGTGTTTCGACGATTGGAAGAAGCGCTGGCATAAGTGCATCAATATCGGGACTATTTTGAAGGCGACAACAAGAACAAAATGTAGACGAATGAATAAATATTTTTTTCAAAAAATGAAAATTTCCGTTATTTTTCTTAACACACCACATATACCCTAAATAATATTCAAGCAAAATATGTATTTTATATATGGGCCAATATATAAAGTAGCTTAGCAATTTTAACAATACATGTATTGTTAGTAATATTCTAGTTTGTCAAAAATGAGATGAAAATATAAAGACAATTTCCTAGCTCTCACATATTATTTCGTTCAAAATTTCGGTTGACTTTTATCACAAATATCGACCAATGTGTAAGTTATAGTAAAGAAATTGGCTGAGCATGTTTTCTTGTGCATACCCTTTCAAGTTATCAAGATTTTTATAGTGGTCTCAGATACAATCAATGCTCTCGCAAACCTTAATCTTCCTTAAATAAATTTTCAATGTATTAGAGTTGGCGAATTTTATTGTAATGAAGGTTGAATAATATACAATTGTGATAAGGATTATTTTCGAATCTCTCGCCAAACTTTTTTCTACACAATGGCAGATTTGGAGCCTATCCACAAGAATGTTGGACCAAAAACTAGTTCCCCACAGCATTTGAGGATAAACAAACCATGTCGACTTTAAGTGGGCTCTACAAATGGTCAGTATTCGATATATCGACCAATCAGTACAACTTAACAAAGCTAAAAACCGGAAATCGAATAACCAACTGACTGCGCGGCAGATTGCATTAAAACCCATTAGGATAAAACTTCAAAATACAAGTAAATATATACACATTTTATCACATATATAATACATACATAATAAGCACAAGTTAATTACAATAAAAATTTCGCAGAATAATTATAAAAATATATGAAATAAATTGTTTGGCTTTTCTATATAGACATTAAAACTCAGAATAATTATCGGTGAAGATGTAGGCATAATGGACACGGTGGTTGCTTATAATCTTCAACTTAACCTAGCCATAGGTGCGAACAACTTTTCAAGCCTACTATGCAAAATATACTACCCATGCAAAATATTACCGTATCATATATATTTTTAATCTATAGTCAAAGAGAATTCCAGTGACAAAATATCTTAACATTTGAGTTAGTGAATGTATAATTTTATTTTGCCCAGTGAAATTCTCTATGAACGAGCCATTGAGCCAAACCAATTAATATATTCGCGTTTTTTTTATGCTAAAATCAGAAATATACATTAGACCTAAAAGCCAAATAGAATGTGGCAATTTGTCAACCGCTTGTCGAGGTACCCAAAATCACATATGGACTTATATTACATACAAACACATAAGTATACATGCAAGTATATGTATGTTTAGATCTAAAAAAAAAAAAAAATGTCTCAACATCGTAGCAGCTGTGAGCTGAGCGGATTTAATTTTTCACACAATAATTTCACGCCAACAAATGGTGGCCAATTCAAGAGCCGAAATCAATTCGCTTACATAGCAAATGGTAAATGGTAAATGGTGAATGGTGAATGGTAAAAGGCAAGAGAATGGTAAAATAGCAAATGGCTAGAACCGCAGGGCCTATTAGCCACATGCGCGTCTGCGTGACATTTCGATATCAATCAAAGTTTCGCGCTCGCTATTATTGCTATTGGTGGTGGTGTTGTTGTTGTTGTTGTTATTGTTATGGGTATTGTTGTTGTTGCGGCATTTGCCATCGAAACACGTGAGCTGTGAGTGAGCGTGCGAGTATCCAATTCCACATTTGCCAGCGACCACACCAAAACCGGTTGTGCGGTGAGCGTTGGGCGCGTAAAAAAGACATTTTGACAAATTTAAATAGCGCCATCTAGACTCAAATTTAATAGGTTTTCTGCGGCCTGTCACAATAATTCATCAGTCAGCAGAGCGTTACATTTAATATGTGAAGAGCGTGAGTGAGTGAGTGAGTTGGATTTGCGCCCGTTCACTCCACTCGAGCGGCGCGTCGTTTGGGTGTTGTTGCAAAGTAGGAAATAATGACACCCTTTCGATTAGTTTTCATGGGAGTGTGCAACTGTGAGTGTGCGCATATATTATCGTCGTATATACGAGTATATATCTCCATGTGTAGTGGATAATGAGGGTGTTGGAGAGTGAAAATCTGCGTCACGCATACCAAGGTCACACACACACACATACATACGCATGCACAATCTACATATGTGAGTGGCTGAAATTTCATATACAACCGTCCGCTTGTTGAGTGCCACCTTACTCTCTTCATCGAATAATTTTGTAAATGATTTTATTTTATTTCATTTCGAATCCACATTTCGAATGAATTATTTGCTTTGGTGTGCCAGCCGAATCCCACTCACCCTGCCACATGCGCTGAGGGCATTATTGCCACACACACACACACATGCACATAAATACACATACGTACGCATGCAATAAAGTGCCTTGTGAAAGGACTCATGCGTAGCACTTGTGCGCGCAAAATGCGTTGGGAGCGAGGTGAGGCATGAATGACGTGCGCGCATAAATTTTGTTGGTTGGCAAAACTTTTTGCGGCGTGAAAACCGAAAATAGTCAACAAAATAAAAACAGCAGCAACAACAAACAACATGCGGATATTTCACAAACTGAATGCGCTGCATTGCGCCGCACATGCTGCGTCGCGCGTGTGGCATAAACAGTAAGTAACGCTGTGGCACGTCAAGGCAATGCTCGGCATGCCGTTGATTGTGTTGAATTGGCTTGAAGTGCCTTGACTTGGTTGCGCAGTGATTTGATTTATTTTATTTGTTTTATATTACACCCTCAAGTGCTTCCCCAATGAGACGTGTTAATATTCGGGGCGTTCGATGAAAAATTGCTCCAATGACTCTTTTATTTGCCAAAATTAAGTGGTGAATATTATGCGTTCCGTTCGAGTTTATTTATTTACTCACTGCGTACATAGATGATAACCAGATTAGTTCATTGAGTTATATAACTAAATTAGTAAAAATATTGTGGAAGGACAATTTAGACCCATTGGCACGTGTTGAGTGCTAAAGTATAATAATTCATTATAATTTAATGGGAGTTGATAACTTGTTCAAATCTTGACCGATTAATAGTAGCTCATTGCTTTAAATATTGTCCATATCCTGATGAATTTTTATTTAGAGCTTATGTTAGAATTACATTCGGCCAATCGAAAAATATCTGCTTGGCATCTCATGCGATATATGACGTCCATACAGCAAATACCAGCAATCATGAAGGGGTTAAGATTTAATCTAAAATAGGCGAAAATCATTGGTAGTGAAGGTTTCGGATACATGTAGTATTGCTATAGAAACGAGAAATTCTGTGCTGAAGGAAGAAAAGATTTCGAAAGTTATACGACAGAGTATACCAAATTGAAATTTGGTATATTAGATGTAGTAAAAATAAATCCATTATTTTACCAATTAAAGGTTTTAGTAATTTGTAACTCGCGTTGATATAAGAGCAACAAGAGAGAGTTGTACATAGGAGCGATCGGGATACGCTATATGACGTTAGAAAGATAAGATTTCGTACTAAACAAACTTGTCAGACAGTTGTGCAATGATAAAATATGCTATATTTTACAGATCTTCTTCGATACAAACTTCATGGAGAAAATTTTCATCTGTGAATCGCTGCTGAATCCCAGACAAATCGATCCATTTCTGCAGCGGGTGGTCACTCGTGATGAAAAATGGATCACTTGCGACAATGTCAAGCGAAAATGGTCTTGGTTGAATAGCGATGAACCGGCGAAATCGACAGCAAATTCACGATTGACGGTCATAAAGGTTTTGTTATGTGTTTGGTGAGATTGTTAGGTAATCATCTACTATGAGTTGCTCCCCTACTCCCCAACTCTTAATTCGGAGCTGGACTGTTGAACAATTGGCCAGCTTTAGGAGAGGAATTGTGTTCCATCAGGTCAACACCAGGCCACACACATCGACAGTGGCTCGCCAGAAGCTCCGGGAGACCAGAGACCATGTATTTGATATGTATATAACGGCGTATACATTAATCCATTGACCGTTAAACATATAATGTTCACGTAATTATCACGAATAGGGGTTAATCATATGGAGGCAATCCTTACACTTTGAACATTTACATACTTTTCCAACTTTTAATGGAAAATTTAGTTACCAAGGTAAATACTTTTCTTGTCGAAAAACTTGATTCTGCACCAAGACAGAGCTTAAAAATTCAAGAGCTGAAATAATTTTTATAATATCATTAACACAGATTTTTATGTTTGTCTATGGTGATTAACTTCTCTACCGAGAAACCTAAGAAAACTGACACCTTTCCAACATGCTGCCGAGATAGTGTTGCAAATAATAATGTTGGACACGATGTAGCGCTAATTCGTTGTGATTAATAATTTCACAAAAAATTTAGGAAATATTTCCTTAACACTTTATGATTTACCTAATTTGTGATATATACTATTATCAAAACCAATAAATCAGTCTTTAGTTTAATATAAACAGGTTTTTTTTTAGTAGAAAGTAGCCACAGGTATCTTCAATGACAAAATTCGTAATTAGAAGTGCCGTCGTGCTCTAATACTTTAACAATGTTATTGTTGTTGTAGCATAATTAAATATTGCCTGTATAGTTACTTGAAATACTATTGAGACAATATTCCTTAGTCGAGTACAAATCGTAATTCAAGTACCTCACGAAGTTGTAACCAATCTAACGGTACCTTATGAATAAATACCGCAACATTAAGGTCCAATATTATTTCCGAATAATTAAGTAGTATGAAAAGATTACCAAAGAAGATAGAGGAATATTTTGTGAGCTTTTAATGCACTTTCGATATATCTTCTCTTCAGGTTCTGACTGATATTGGCTAAAGACTGTAGTACCCTGTACTACGCGACTCGGCAAGTCATAGACACCACTTCTCTTTTCACAACGCAAATTTTTTGGTGCTGTTGGTTGATTTAGTGTCATTGTATGGATATGGTAGCTGGTGTGACTGAATACAAAGTTAATTGCATCTGCTTTTCACTAAACTTTACCAAAGAAATCAGAAGGTCTTAGAAGGTTATCTTCCTCTAAGCATTCCAACAGGTCATTGGCAATGCACTGGGAGTGTCCCAGAGTTCAATATTACTGATGATTGAGTACATTATTTTACCACTGCGCCACCTAGGGTAAATCTTAGATCGGAAATGTTAATCAATAACATTTTTTTTGGTCAAAAACATATTTTCGAATTAAAAAAATTGCTATACCATAACTTTAGAACCGTATCACTTTTTCATAACATTTTACTAAATTTTCTTGTGTACCGGGTTCCAAACTTGAACTGCGCATAAAAAATACAGCCTCTATAGGTTAAAGCTTGTGATTTACTTTTGGTTCCAACAAATATGTAGCAGCCTTTTGTTTTATTTTAAAGCATGTGTTAATTTTGCAAAAAAAAAAATAAAAATTTTTTAATTTTTTAATTGAATTTTATAACAAAAAAATTCTTTGTTATCATTTGTTATATCTTAAAATTGAATATTTGATATTCATCACATGTATTCCAATCGCATGCAACTTAAATCACTTTTCTTTTCAATACCAAACAAATTTATCACAATAAGAGAAAACAAATTTAAAGTCTATGACAAATTGCTGCGCAGCAAACACAAACCCACTCACAGCCATTAGACTCGAGCAAAGGATATGGCGAACACGAGAACACGAGAACACGTGCACATACATTACCGCCAGCATTGCCGAGATAAAAATTACACTAAGGAAATATCATTTGGCATATCGCAGTTCCGCATACAATTCGAAAACAATGCGGCAACAGTTCAAGTGGCAGACAAGTGCAAGAGATTTGCGATTTTCCTGGCGGATAACACTCAGCAACTCGAAAGTGAAGTATCTATCTCAAGGGCATTAAGCGAAAGCAAAAAAAAGAAAGAAAGAAAGAAATGTTTTGCTGATAACTGGCAGAGCATGGAAGACGAGTAAGTGTATGAAAAGAATTTCAGTTTCGACGCTTGCGGCACTGCGGCGCTGCGGCCCCTGCCAGAATGCCTGCCTGTCTGCCTCTCTTGGCCTGCTCGTGATCCAAAAGTATGCGGCAGCAGTGGGTGGAGCAACGGCGACATGTATCGATGACTGATTGATGATGAAGATGAGCCATGTAGAAATCTACACCCGATACTTTGCGCAAAACTTTGTCGTTAAAAATGCTCCCCCGGCTCATTCCCTGCTGAAATTCGAATTACTTATTCATATGTTGATGATGAGCCGGGCCGGCAGTTGGGCTGCGTGTTGCGGGTGTATTCAATGTGGTGGCAGTAAGTGGGTGGAGTTGCACAAATTATAGCAAACAAAAAAAAAAAAAGAAAAGCGCACACAAATGAGTGCCATTTTACCAAAGCAGCTGTGCGCTCAGCTAAGTGCTCGTGGCTGTGGCTCGTAGGTGTATATGTGTTCGTATATGCTCGTGCCTTCGTTTGTGTGTGTGTATGTGCAAGCGTGTCTTCGTGCTTTTCGTTTCCATTGACTGTGATAGATGCTGGCGCGTTTGGGGTGGAGTTTGCGTATAGATTGGACTTCCATCGATGCTGCTGGCTGATAAATCACACATTTTCACTGATCAAATCAATCTAATTGACATCACTCAAAATGATGTGATGGTGGGAAAATGTATCGTCAGTAGACTAGCTGACACACCAACAGACAGCTATAAGAACCAGAGCGTTATACTCGTAAGCATATTTATATATGTATGTGCATATGAATGTATGTATGTATCTAAGTAGTCTCGATGAGTTCGTTCAGTCATTTATTAAGTCACTATTGCGCCCGCCACTATGGGGACTCTTCCAGCTGCAGCGCTATTGTGACTATGCCTCCCGCGCTACCCGCGCTACAGCGTTTGCTTTTCTCCTAAATATGAATGGATGAGTTGAGTTTCGTCTCTGTTGGGGTTGCGCTGTCATATGGAAAATGGCGTAGCAAAGGCAAGTGTGTGTGCAAAGCTGTGCGTGATGAGCACGAAACTGAAACGGTTTTGTGAAGATAATGTATCTGCTGGTAGTGGTAGCGGGTTGAGTGCAATATACGCATTGCTGGAATTTCTAGTTGACTGTGATTTATTTGAATGAAAGTTACCACCCACTCATCGGTCGGTCTGGAGCGCTCAGTTGCTGGCTGCTTTATTGTTGAGCGCTTCATCAAAATGCCTCATGCGAAAATGCAAAACGATTGAAATGCAAATATTGCGTCACAGCCTGCAAAAACAACAGTGTACAGCTTGCGTTACGCCCAATACTAAGAAAATAACAACAATAACTACAATAAGAAAATTCCAAAAGCTTTTGTGGAAATTACCAGTGGTATTGCGGACGATGGCAGTGCTTTGGTTAAGTAAGGTACACACAGATGCGAAAGCACATAAACCAGGTGAACAGCCAAAGACACATTTTTCGGTATTTCAGAATAATTCCGATTGAAAACCTGTGAGAACCAGAGGACAGGCATGACTTTTTAAACCAATTTCAGTTATTCGACACAGCGAGTATATAACAATGGGCTTTTGTCGGGTCGGAAAAGTTACAACTGACTAAAGGTATTGTATGTATATCATCTTGTATTAGCTTTGCATATATCTCCTTATATAATACATCTAAGTGCTGTATGAACGACCAAACCAACTAGCAGTTATAATATATGGTGTAGTCTATCCTAAGAAATGTAAGTAAGTAAGCGATTGAGACCCAATAAAATCACTCTATCATTCGGACTATATATCTATATATATATTCGGAATTTAGTTCGGAACGATTCGAAAACTAGTTGACTTGTCATTGCTATACGCTTGTTGTTTTATTAGTGGTGATACATTCCTGGCATAAGTTACCGCATATAAATTTGAATAAGTTCCAGATTCCATAAATCTGTCTTCTCTGTCCGTAACTGTCATCTGTTTGAACAACTGGTATAATTTACTATACTTAAGCGTTTAACGAATCGAATATTTGTTTTAGGATAACATTAATCCTAATTAAAAACGAATAGTTCTAGAATTAAGCAATAATAGTTTCGACCTGGTATATAATTCGAAACATGATTATTTTTCACAAATTCTTTTCGTTATTAGTGAACTCAAATACTTTTGACAGTTCTGAAAATGAAATTTTTGGAAGTTTTTAAAGCATTATTTTTTAAAACAAACAATTTGAAATAGTTTTTAAATTCTTGAAGTTCCCCTGTTGACTGGAGTAAAGGATAACCTAAAAGTTTATTTGAGTTCCCTTCCTCCCAGGCGCAAGGGAGGGCGCAACTAGTGGCCTTTTCGAAAATTGTACCTTCTCTTAGAAAAATTTTTAATAAAATATGTCAAAAGTATTAATGGATTTGTAATACAAATAGGAAATCTAAAAGCAGCCTGTGATACAAATGATATGCCATGGAATCTTAAAATATCTAAAGCGATGTGATTTACCGTGGATCTGTGTGTCCTTCTTCCTATGTATTAAAAATCTATACTCAATATTTAATTTCAATTGCAGGTATTTAATTTTGTGAATTTGGGAGTTCCTATTGACCATTTTTAGCCTTCGAGTTAATGTAATGGTTTTCAAAGCTTAAAGTGCACTAAGTTTTAAACGATGGACCGAAGAATTTAGAGATCCTTATATTTAAAAAAAATTCTTTACAGCTTTACTACAGCTTTGGTTAATCGCTTGCTACACGTTCAATATTTATTGTGATATTTGGATCGCCATCCACTTTGATGATTAATGGGTTCAATATTTATTGTGCCAGTATTTATTCGTGGATGAAATAGGATGAAAGATTAGAAAACAATATTTTGCTTTAATATTTTTTTAATTTTTCGTACTTTTTTCTACAAAATGTCGGAGGCTAATCGAAGAAAAGTGTGTTTGGCTTTGAGGAAAAAATGTCAACGAAAGCATTGGAGCAAAAAATGGTTCCTAGATCGTGAAAATTCACACAATCTTTAAAGATGAGACATTTTTTATATAAATTTAAACAAATAAAAAATTGTTAATAAAAATCGGGCAATTTTTAATTTTTTCAATACTTCGTTCTTTCGTGTCACGTATTTATATCACTAAATCTGCTAAACGTTCGTATTTTATTGCGCGGTCCATAATCCACAAACCACAATCCGAACTTCAAAATATTTAAATACTTTGTGATGTGGATGGCGATCCATCAATATTGCATACCAAACGTTCAATAAATATCGCGATACTGGATCGCGATCAATAAATGTTGAAAGTGTAGCAGTCGCCCTTGGTCTATATTCGCATATGGTTCTGTGGTATAGAATCGTAGTTACCAAATCCAATTTAATAAGTAGATGCCGTTCAAAACAAATTTGTTATTTTTTCCCTCGGCCATTTGCAATGAGATTCTAGGTTAAGCCTGCCTTCATATACTAACTGTTTGAAACTTATAAATCTACGTACACTCAGTAGTCGTAGGGAAATGTTTAGCATAATACTCTTAGTAAAAATCCTGAATGGATCAGTTTGTAGTTGTTGTCTCTTGTCAGTACATTTGATTTATTTAAAAGAAAAAATTAACTGTCTTCTCTAAATTGACTAATATTTTAACAAAAAAGCCTTCTTATAACGTGATCTTAAATCTTAGTATCTATGCAATTTTAGATCTCGAAACTTAAGAAACTAATTCGATTTCCATGACCCGCCAAATCACGCTCGTATGGGGACTGCGCCCCACACTTCGGTAGAGCGGGAGTAGGGTAATCATTGGGTTACCTCTAATTATTTTTATTGTCTGCAATTAGCACTGACAGTTTTTTAAGTTTTTAATATTAGGTAGATAGACTGAAAGTAATTTGAAGCACTAAAAGTTCACACTAAATTCTGAAATAAGTTTCTAGTAATTAAGACTTCTGGCTAACATAGCTGCATTTGTTGACTGGGTAGCCAACTTTGGTCACCCTCTGCTCTATTATATATCGGCGCAAGTGTAGCTCATGAATGTGCTAGCAAATGTGTGTGTGGATGCAGGTTCTCACTTATGTATGTAAGTATGTGCGCACATTGGTTAAATTGCCCAGCTCCAAGCAGTTCGTCAGTCTGACCGTGTGCGCATTTGAATTCGCATCTCATTTTCGGTTTATCGCAGACTTTTTGCTCATTTGCACTCACACCAACTTATTAACGGAACGCAAATACACTCGCATTGCGTTCACGTGCACCCTTTCGTTCGCATAGCTAAGTGGCTGGCACGCAGGTGGCACTATAAAGGACTGTAGCGCGCGGCATGGATAAATGTCCAGGATAGATTTCAATGGCTCGAACTATATATTTACAAGCCGAAACGTACACAAACGCCTGAGCAGCGCGCACACATGCTCGCACAATCATATATCACACGCACACAACCGCCAACACATACGCATATAATACCGGCATTTTGAATGAATTCATCGCATTGCAATGGATTTCACTTCATTCCACATTACTTACACCACTACACACACAAACACACACACACACACACACGCACACACCTACTTGCTATGTACATGTGTATGCGTGCACGTATATCACATACACCTCTACATCCCTTCACCTCTTCCTTGACGCTGCAGCGGCTCATTTTCCATGGCCACTGCTTTAAACTTCACATGTGTGTGCACTTTAACGCATGCGTGTGTTTGTTTGTGTGCGGCGCTGAATGAATATTAAATCTGTACGCTTGAACGTTGCCAGGCGCTGGTGCAGTCGTTGAGTAATTTAAATTGAAATTTAAATTTTTCCAATGTGGCAAAATAAATGGAGTGTGTTTATTTACATAAAAACCACGTTAATTCAAACGTAACTTAATGCATTGCAAAATGAAATAAAATGCAGAGAATGAAAATACAAAAATAAAAAATCGTTGCAGAACGGTAAAAGCGTCAAAAAGGGCTGCCATGGTGCACGATTGATTTATTATTGTTTTTGAATGCGGAATGCTTTAAAATTAATTCGGCATACACCAAAGCGAACTTGGATTTTAAGCTTTAAATATCGTCGAATGTCTGTTTAAAATTTTCATGCAATATCAAATTATTAGGCACTTTCGTGTTACTGGACTTAGAGTAACCGAAATGAAATGGAGTTTTCATACTTATTACCATAGCAAATCATTTATTCAGTATAGTACATATGTATATGTATAGCATTTATTTTAAGTAAGAAACTCGTTTCGGGTAAGGAAGATACGGTTTAACTATTCGTGGTGTGTTCGAAAAATAACGGGAATTTTCGTTTTTTAATAAAAAGAAAATATTTATTCATTCGTATATATTAATGTTGTCGCCTTCAAAATAGTCCCGCTGTTTCGAAGTTATGCACTTATGCTAGCGCTTCTTCCAATCGTCGAAACACTTCACAAACTCGATTTTTGGGATAGCCATGAATTGTTTTTCCACAAATCCGGGCGTTTTTTTTTTCGGATTGCTTCACGTAAATGGCGTTGAATTTGTAGGTAGTACTCCTTATTGACCGTTTGACCTTGAGGCAAGAATTCATTATGCAATATGGCATTAAAGCCGAAGAACACAGTCGAAGAGCAATCCCGTTATATTTTGAACACACCACGTACTTCATGAAATAATGTAGAAATTTTTTTATAGCAAAAGAAAAATAGGTAAAGAAGCAACAGCGCTGCTTAGAATAGTTAAATAGATTTGCAGCGGATATCAATGTTTGATACTCTATGAATGAAAATTACGTTCCGAAATATTTATAAAACCTGGAACGCTAACGAATTTGCCTTAAATTTCAGGAATTAAAAACAGTAAATTAAATGGAAACAGTTATATTCATATCTTCATAATATGCTTTCTTCGCTCCAAAGAAGCCTAAAATGACTGGGCAGATTATTTGGTGTAGACATTTGGTCATTAGAGATCTTCTTCGAAATAAAGATCAGACTTCAGGGTAGCAAAATTCTGGCACTTAAAAGTTGTCAGTAAATACATTGCCATTTAAAATAGCATTCTACAAAACTAAGTGGTTATCAATACCTTAACCCATTTGAGTATAAAATTTTATCAGATTAGAGAATTTCTGCACTTTTGAACACATACTGATTTGAGGATTGAGGAGTATTGCAAATAAGCTAATTAGTTGCCGTGCTCTGGACAGCTTAGCTCTCTTGATTTAATCTTGCGAGTGCAGTGTGCTCTCAGCGAACGCTCCAGTGATTCAAGAGCTGAGAAGGCGCTCTGAGTATGACCTTCAAAGTTCTTTATTGTTTGAAAGATGATAAAATCAACGCATATCCTACTTATTTTCATGACTTACATTGAGGTACTTTAAATAGATATTTAAGAATTACACTGAAATCTTTCAGATATTATGGCGTACAAACTGAAAGAATTTCTTGGAAATTCTAAAAGTTTTTAACAAGTATCATGCTGTAAAAGTTGCTCCTGCTAATGTACTCATAATTTTCTGGTAGAAAATTGAGTATGCCATTAAGTAGAAAATGGATATGCACAAATATTTAACTAGCATTGATTGATGGAAAGTAGTTTCACATCACTTTGCATTGAATAAGCTTACAACTCTAGTCATTATATTTAAATTAATCTAAGTTCTCTAATGGCTTTGTAAATAGGTAAATAATCGAAGGATCTTTTGAAATGATAGCAGCCGATGTAAATGAAATGTAGAAAAGTATTAAGAAATTCTACTAGGAAATACTCTAGATAGACCATTCCTGTCCTTTCCAATCCACCAAAATTTCTTTGGAATTTAATATTTGCGCTAGTGCTCATATATTATTATAATTCGAACAAATTGAGTAAGTAATACTTACAAATATTATAGGTGCTTGTAAATAAATTTATAAATAAAACAGAACCAACACTTTCAGCTCGAATTTTTCAAAAAGCAGAACGGTCAAAATAACCGCGGGTGGCTGTTGCATGCGTCTCTGTTTGTGGTACCGCAAACAATTGGGCGATAAGAAAATAACTGGGTGGGTCAAGCAATAAAAATCAAATAAAAAGGCAATTCATATTTATCGCTTAATTGTCAGAGTTGCAATTGTTTATTGGTACTGTGCGTTGAGGCGATGGAGAGAGGCTGCAGTGAAAAAAATACTAAAAAGTTTTCACTTAGTTTTAACTGTGCACACACTTTCGTTTACACTTTACAAATTAACAAGAGGCGTGGGATTTCCGTAGCCTCATTCAATTATTTCAACTCATAGGTAACGGTTGTTGTATGTGTCTTACTTGAAGCTTAGGGGGTGGGGAACATATATGTAGAGAGGAGTTTTTTCATTATTATACGCTTGCACTACACTGCTTTTTGATTGCAAACAAGACGAACTTATTTCAATTGAGTTGTTGTTCTTATAAATATAATATTTACATGTATTCATATGTAACTATATTTATCCATATATTCGTATAAGTGTTGGAAATGTCATTAATTCAGCATTTTTTGTTTGTAATTGTTCAGTAATTAGCAAACGATAACTATAAAAACGATTTTAATAAAAGATTCTAACCAGTCTTAATGAAGAAATCATCGAACTTTATAAGTTAAGTAGAATTATGCTGGGTTTTGTTAGTAAAGACTACATAATTTTATTGAGAGAGCCAAGGAGATGAAGTTAATCGTTCAGGAATAGATTGGAAATGTTAAATTCATATCTCATAAAAACGTACTAAAACTAAAATCAGATTTGCTTTAGTCATTAACACTATATTTTATAGCCAAAGAGCGAGCTTTTAGTGGACACCGGTGCGTATGATGAACATTTTTCAATACTTGATTCTCCTCAAGTTATATTTTCATAAATTTATGCACTAATAAAAATTTAAAGTAAACTCTATGAAAAAACAGAAAAAAACAACAAACTATTGAAGTAATGCAAACTCCATTCGTTTTGTTACACTAAATGCCTTTGTTGTGCATTTCACGCCATTTTATTGCTGGTGAAAGTTTCAATTTGCGGTCTCCGAATAGTCGCCAACTTTTGCATTTACAATTCCACACATACTCAGCTACATAAGTATGCGCACACGTACACAAACAGTGCAGACAGCACGCGCCAGTGATATTTCACTTAACGGTGGTTGCCACTGCAAAGCGTCTGGCATTTAAACCAACTATTCTACAACTAACTATTCACACTAAGCACAAAAGGAGCTAGAATGGCATTTAAACCCTTTGGAAGAAGAAGGCATTGTACCATATATTCAAAGACACAATCTCCACTTGGTCATTTGGTGGCTTGAAAGTTTTAATGCTGATAGAAATTTAAAGAATTTTATGGGGATATTTAGTGGAACTATAAATTATAGGTGTGAAATTTCAGTAAATTACTAATCATTGGAACTTATGTAGTCTTTATTCTTCATAACAGTGCAAACAAATATTGGCTGCTTTCCAATCGTCAAACTTAGAAGGGTGCCGAATCGAACACACAACTGGCATAAATCTAATCAATGTAAATGATGTAATATCGATCGACGTAACGAACGATGTAAACGAACAAGCATGCACAGAATAACGGAAAGCAACTTCAGTGAAATGTTCACATACTCGTTTGTATTAAATTCATAAATGATTTTATCGTTTTAGAAGTTAGGCCAGTGCAGGATTTTCAAAAAATCAAAATTTTTATTTTTTGCTTAAAGTACACTTTCGTATCTTAAAAACCTTATTCAATTGGTAGAAAAGCGAAATATACTCGAATACGTGTTTAATAAAACCTGAGAGCGGAACACTCTATTGCTTTTGTCTCACACCTAGAGTAAATTGTCAAAGTGAGGTCTTTTTTGCAGGTCTCTAGACTGGCAAACCATATATGACTATTACATACATGCATATGTATGTATTTTTAGTAAAAAAAAATACTTCTTTTTTCCTATCTTTTCTGATCAATACCTAGATTTATCGATGTTGGCAAATATTTTATAGAGTCCAGCTCTGGCTTACTATGCTCTCTAAACAAAAGTAAGTACACATGTAGGTATGCACTTATCCGCATTTATCCTTTGCTTCCAACACACCAAGCTAAACAACACCAAAGTAAGCCATAAATATTTACATTTAAACTCCATTTCATGTACGAATACACTGGTAACCACTTGTGTAAGCAGCGTTCAGCTCATAAACCTAACACTTATTATAGCAGCAGGTCCAAGAGGAACTGAGTAAACTAGAACGCGTGACACAATCGGTGATATAAACAACTTAAAGTGGCTATAAACAAACAGGAACAATGAAAAGAAAAATACCAAAGAGCAAAGTGCAAAAACAAAGTGAGAGGAGCAAAATTGAATTGTGGAAGGATACTAGAACAAAGAAATGCGTGCTAAAGATTCTTCTTTTTGTGCTTGTATAGCACTATTTCAGCTGGGAAAATGTCCGTAATTTCGCAAATAGTGTGAAGATTTTAAATTAGTTTATAAGCCGTTGCCTAATTAAATCGCTAATGGAAACCAAGAGTTTCTCCACTTGCTATCTCCAACTGAGAAGAGGCTTCGGATTTTCACCTAACTTATCTTCTTAATTTGAATCCATAAATAGCAGGATGAAGGCTATAAAATTTAGCCATTCTTACACTTATGTACGAGCCTAAAGAGCTTTCTAACTAGTTAAAATATATATACGACAAGAGCGATGGACGTGCTGTCGAGATAGTTAACAATTAAAAAGTTCCTCTTTGGTCCCATTTAGTTGAAACTCTAAGCCTTTGCTCACATTAGTACGATGAGCGAAATATATTTGAAAATTTGCTCAGTAGATGGCGCTGTGTTTCAGATATCTCAAAAAAGCATGTAAATGGGCCAATTTAACTCTTTCCAAACTTCCGTCAAAATTAAAAGCTGGATGATATAGTACTCTAACGGCATTTCTAAACTTTCACGAATCACCGTTATTTCAACCAATTATGCAAGGGCACATGTTTAATAGGAAAAGTCTGAAGTTCGACTAGTAAGTTCTATTTAAACTTAGGAATAAAGAAAGAGATTTCCGCTTTCGTGAACAATTAAATAATTTGAGAAAGATAGAAAGATCCAGAGTTTTGGGATGGGTTTTGGGAGATAGGCTTTAAAGAGTTATCTTCATTTCACTTAAGTACATGTTACAAAATTAGTTAAGTTCACTCTGGCTGCATGCAGAACTAGTGGTAACGTCATGGTGTCCAAAATCATAAACAGCAATCGTCTGAAATGTATGCTAATTTATTGTTGTAGTTGCAACGTTGCGAAACACTTTGGTGGCACTAGCTCAGTAGGTACAGTCTAACCAAAGATTGATGGTGTATATGAGAATGTTAAGTAGCCTAGCTATGCCAATGTCGTCGACGGCTTTTGCATGAAAACCACAACAACAATGACGTGGCAAGAGCAACACCATACAACAGCAACATGAAGAAGATGTGAATAAAGGTATATGCTTAGAAACAACAGCAACAACAACAACAAAACTGCAGCAATATTAGAAACACAGTACATTTGGCCATCGGCAAGAAAATTTATATGAATACAACAACAACAGCAGCAGCAGCAATAACAACTGCTTTGCATGAATATGTGAGCAACATTTACCACATGTAGTTACATCACATATCACGTATCTGCAACATCAAATTTAAAACAAAGCCGACAGCCGCTACCAACACCAACAACAACAAGCACAACCAACAAGGATTACGACTCCATCAGGCAAGCGTCGTGCAGGCAATGTTAGCATCTCGCCGCCATCACTGTTGCAAGCACATTATGTATCGCCTTATGTTGTTAGACCGCCACGTACTCTTCTCATTGTCACGGACACATGCACACCCACGCGCCATCCCAACGAAATATACATACATATATATGCATGAGTGTTACATCCTTTTATTCTTGCAAACGCTTGCAGTACGCATGAGTGTGCTTCCTATCCGAGTATATGCTGCATTTATTATTATGTTGGAAGGGTGTTGATGGTGTGCGGTGCACGTTTGCAGTTTTCGTTCCCAGCACAGCTTCTACGAACAAATCCACAAGCGGCGCAACGTTGCAACACATCATCTCGTCTTGACAGCCGGGACAAGCCGCCAGGACAAACCGCCGGCACATTGTGGTGCAGGGGCACTACTGCACTCCACACTCAACTCCACTCAGCTCAGCTCAACTCCAGCCAGCACAGGCTGGATGTATGCAGACAGGCATAGCAGACGGAAATACAGACACCGGGATGAGCCGTTGAGTAGATCAACAATGCATAGACAGTTGCCACAATTTGCGTTGAGGATGAGAGAAAGATGAGGCTCAATGTGAAGTTGCTTACAGGCCGTTTTCAGTGGAGAGTTTACACATGTTGTAAGTAATTATATATGTACATATGTACTCAGCTATTTACATACTATATTTTGTAATAAAATTGCTTCAACTACGGACTAATTAAAAACTGGTCCATTAAGGAGGGTTCTTAGTTGCGTATTCCATGGTTATAGTCTATGCTCAGAACTTTTGAATAAAATTTGGTGTAAGCATAAACTTGTGGATCATCTAAGAATTGCCTTATTATGTTCTAAAATATTGTATTTAATCATAACAGTTATCAACCGCACAATTCGGGTTCAACTTCTAAAATATATAATACCAAGTTTAAATGTATGCATATAAGTTATTATATACTAGTATATAAATCTATGTAACATTAAAATTATTCAAGAACCAACTAACCTCTGGTGGAATATCTGCTCACCATTAATGTAGCTTTAGTTGTGCCCGTAAAGCGTTGTTGCTTGGCAGTTTAATTCACATAAAACGAAAACACGCTGTCTACATTGTTTCTACATCGTGTTGTCTCTTCATGAGCGTGGTTTTTAGTCAATAGAAAAGTGTGTGCATAAATACGGGCATACGAGAACCTTGTATAATGTATATATAATATATACATACATGTATGTAGTAACTCCTAAAATGCCTCATCTTCATTCTTCAGTTACTCTTAAGGATCACATGTTAAATTTAAAGAACTAAAGTGTTGCGAATTGGTAAGGAAGTTTAAAAATAAAGGGCAAGGGGTAGGTACACTTGACTTTGAATTGTCTTAAAATATTTATTAAACGAAAATCGTCTTACAATAGTTCCACAATCGGTTCATAAATAGACTTAGAAGGAAGTGAAAAGGAAGTAACGTAAATAAAACAAGAAAGGGCTAAGTGCGGGTGTAATCTAACATTTTACACTCTCGCAATGTACAAGGATCAGAAGCGGGGAAATGCATTCAGGTGCCGGCATAACTTTATAGTAAAAAATGTTGCTGAGGAATTCAACATTCATTATCCGACGAAACCGTGGATGAATTACAATCATACTTTGGTACCTTATTAACTTATATTACAGGCCATAGACTTACGTACTTTTATTGTTATATTTTGCTTCATGTCAGAAATATTTATATTAAAATCTCCCAAATTAACTTAAAAGCGATATATGCGATATTAACTCAACCAAAGTGGTTCAATGAATATATTAGATACATGAGAAAAATGTCAACCAGAGAAAAGGAAATCTTTGTATTAGAAATAAGCGGCTTAAACCATGATCTAAACCGATTTCTTTCATATTTAGTGCGAAATCACATTGCCTTTAAGTAAACATGTCCACATAATTTCATTAAAATATCACACATATTGACTAACATAAACTGTTTAAAGTCAGATGGAAATTCGGGAATTCTTTTATCGGGCATATTTGGGTTAGGGGAGGGTTCGGACTAATTGCGTTAACTTTTGTCATTAGTCAAGTACACTAGTGAACATGCTTCCATTAAATTTTGCGAAGGTGACTCACACAGCGACCGACATATTCGGCATTAATTCTGCTAGAATAGCGAAAATTATTATATCTAGTATATGGGAGCTGGGATAATTCGTAAACCGATTTCACACATTTTCGGCATTAAACTATGGTATACCCAATATTATGCGTTCACCTAATTTTGCTAGATACCTTACATACACATATACCGTTATATATGGTATAAAGTCTACAGGTAGGTTGAAAATACTTATATTAGGTATATGAGAGTTAGGGACAGTATTTACCCGGTTCCCCCATTTTTAACACAAGTGAACATTATTATCATGAAAAGATACGTTTTGAATTTCTTTAAGATATCTCACAGATTAACGGATAGTATCAGTTAAAAGTCAGAACTCAACTCGTCTCGTCATCCTGATCATTTATACTACTATATGCTCGGTGTACTACGCTCGATTCAACGCTGAGTCGAAACATTTACGAAGAGATTTATTTTTGGTCGAGCCCTAAAATGTTTGGATTCGGTATTTAAAAAAGTTTACAAATTTTTAACATTTAATTAAACACGAATAGTTTGGATTTTAAATTTTTGTTGAAACCACGATTAAATAGAGAATTGTTTTCCTCTGGGAAAGGAGCACTGTACTATATTCTGTCACATTGGCTGCCCGCTATGTTCAAAAATGTGTAAAGAATTAATATCATAATTCAATAAATATCAATGAATAGCCAAATAAATTTGATTTAGTGAAATTTACCCAACATAAAATCAAAGGAATTAATCCACGAATTACAAAATATTAGGATTACGAACTAATAGTTTTATTATTTATCATATTTGCCAATGGAAAATGTGTAATTGTACAGTTGCGTATGAAATGTTTCGATGTAAATGAAAAACGTAAAACCAATTATTTCGTTTGAATGAAATTTAAAAATGAAATTTTATAAAATTTAATTTTTTTGAGGTTCTATCTTACTTAAAATCTGTCGTATAAATGTCAAAATCAAAATAGTTAAATGATATGATGAATAATATTATTTTGCTTTGCCTAGTTTAAGTAAGATTTTGTTATCATAAATCTGTGGCAATAAGTTAAAATTGTTAGAGCTAAGTTTATCTTTTATTTTCTATTAAAAATCTGGATATTTCGTACATTTATGCCTATTAATATGTATTTATTAATGTATTGTGTAAAACAACACCACTTCGAGTCTCGAATAAAATTATCAGAATAACTGAAAATATTCGTGAAAATATTTTAAGTGTTTATTTTAATATATACATTGTATAAATGAGTTGATCTTTAATTTCTTCCTCTAACTCTGTCGCTTACTTTAATTCGCACACGCTAGATCTTCATAAATCATTTGATATATGCTTACAACGAACAAAACAAAAAATATCTTTTAATGCTGCGAAAAGACTTGAACTTAAAAACAGCATCTAAATTGATATTTTTTATTTACTTACAAAATTAGTTGGAATGCTTTAAATTCTTAAAATCACGTGCTCCAAATACAGCACACATTGAAAAGCCAACACGAACAATTAAAAAAATTATTATTTTTTATTGTATTTTATCATCACACACATATATATATATATATATATATATATGCATATGTACGTAAATTGCCTCAAATAAATGCGCTTATAAACGTACAACATGTGTGTAGTACATTGTAGCATTAAAGTCCATAAAAGCACTTGCATTGCATTGCGGGCGGCCATTTTGATTTGTACTCATCACACCGACGCATGGACATGCCAACAAAATTTGCCAAACTGCCCCATGGCACACAATGCAATGCACGATTTACATACAGACAAGTAAAGTTAACGGCAGCACTCCACAACACCACTTGGCCCATTGGCACACACACACACACACACCACATATGTACGTGTTTATAACTGTATTTGGTATATGTGACACAAAATGGATTTCACCCGCAGCCGTGTTTGTTGTTGGGATTTGTGTTAAAGTGTCAGTCTGTCATGCGGCTGGAGCTTTATGGACGCACAGGCGCATGTAAACACTCATTTGTAATTTACATGTGTATGCACCAAATGTATATGCATATATGTGAATACATATGTAAATGTGCATATGTGCGTACAAGTGTGTAGAGTCGTAGTAAAGCGCACAGGACAAGCGCTTGACAACAGGATACTGTTGATATTGTCGTCGGCTCGATTCGGTGTCATCCTGTGTGTTATTTGTTGCTGTTGCTGTTGCTGTTGCTCAGCTGCATACATACTTACACTCCGGTTAACTATTATTGTCATTTAAATTGTTTGTTGCAATTGTTATTGCTGCCATTGGCGGCTTACTTAATCTGCTGTCGTGCAGTTTTTTCTGCAATAATTTTGTTTTTTCGTTGACATTCGGCTTTTTTGCTTTTGCACGGGAACTCCCAAGTCTTGCGCTACCGCCCACCCCCTCCCACCAACTCCAACGCCATGCAGTGGCATCAGTTCCAGCACATTACATGTTGTTGTTGTTGCTGTTGTTGTTGTCACTAGTGCAGTTGGTTTTTATTTAAATGTTAACAACAATGCCTGCCCGCATTTGCATTTATCGATTTTTTAAGTTTTTTTTTTACCTCATCATTCGCGTTTAATCCATTGCGTTACCATAGCGCGTTGTTGTTGGTCTGTCATTCGATCTACTTTTTTGTATACTGCAATTCTTTTGCAATTGTAAAAAAAAATGTTTCAATTACTCTTAACGCTGTTCATAGTATCTGCTTAAGCGTATGTCTGTATGTATATATGCTATTTTATGTTCTCGAATTCACGCATTTCTTGAAACACGCAGCGCTCTAAGTTAAATCCTTTTATGTGCTTTGATGTGGAATTTAATGCGTTGGATTTACTTAGCGGCAAGTAATGCGTACGCTTTACAGAATTAAACGCAATTCAATAGGGTTTAGTAAAACTATCCCAACTAATTAACAAAAAAGTATAGAATTTAGCTGTTACATCGGCTCTTTACTTTTAAAATCTAACCTTTATTTTAACTTAATAAGGCAACCACTTTCATTCTTATTACTCACTTGTACATATAATTGTTATTATTCCAACTTCATCTATTATACTTTAACCATTGCTCCCCAAATTTTATACAGAAAAAATATTCGCTCTTCTTGCTTGTTATTTGGAATTTCATTTAAATATTTTAACAACTCCGGTGCCTAATGAAACGCCAGCTGTTGTACAAATTCTGTTATGCAAATTTTCTTAAAAGCAAATTTCTTCAAATATGCCACTACATCGAATGCCTGCCTGCCTGCCTGCCTGCCTGCCTGCCTGCACACAACCAAAGTTGATAATTTCAAAGATTTTTTCGCTCTAGAAAGCTATAGCTTCAATGTCTTGAGATTCGTTGGCAGTTATGTGTCAATAATTTTTTGTACCAATTTTCTCAATATAATTTAGAATCAGAATATGTTGAAGAAAACTTTTACAGAAATTCCAAGATCGCTAAGGAACATAACAAAAACGTCTCTAAAATAATGAAAACTAATAAAATTAGTAATTTTATTTTTTCATTTTAACGACTTTTCTGTAAAATACCCACAATGGTCAACCAGCAGAGGCAGTTTTATAGACTGCTTGCAGAAATTATTCTACATTTGTTTTGAATGGAGTATGATATATGTGCTATAAATTATTTGATCGTCTATGAATGCGCTATATACTTGCTAGTTCTGTCCCTAGTGGGTGAGATCCTTAAATTCTCCTGACCCAATCATTCACTCACCGTACTCTCTCAATGTACTGGTAAGCATGAAAATAACAGATAGCAAAATTTGGTGTCATACAACAACAGCAACAATATCTCCTTAATAAACATATTTTTATTTCTTCATATAGGCATCAACTGCTCGGAACGATAAATTGTTGCTTCTCCTGTGCATCATTTAACAATTAAAGTAGGCATTACCACCTTATAATTAATTATTACTACACTTCGTTGATGACCTTAATACAACTCGGAAATAATAAAGTTATCTTTATTAGTTATGATAAAACGAAAAAAGTAGAATCCGTTTTAAAATAGGTCTGCTCAGTTACTAAAGTTAAATTTGTACTTTTATTGGAAAATTAGCCCTGGTTTGAGCGCTGTCAATGAAATGGAGCGATTTTGTTAGCGCAAAAAAACAAACTTTTTATCCAAGAGTTTTTATTTCATATTTCCAATTTCTTAGCTCAGTACAAACTAGGTCAGACTACATGCTAGCTTTTGCTTCGCAATATTTTTCTGTAAGAGAAGGCAAAAATTTTGCTTTAAGCGCCTCAAAGATACTCAAATAAGGTTGCTTCCACTTAATAACAGAAAATAATTTCACCCAAACCTCTTCTTTATAAAATTTAGTTCTAATCTAGGTATTTTGGAAGTAATCTCAGTTTCTCTCTGACAATTTATATATATGTAATGCTTCACAAACTTTGTAAAGGGAATTTGACAACTTTTGTTTACACTGAACTCTTTTCTATTCTGTAAATTTTGCCGCAATGGTTCAGTTAATGAGATTGACTTGATCCGCAACTGAGCTCTCTCCCTAAATTTGTATAGTTTTTTACCAAAAGCACCTTTTGATCCCAACAAAGTCCTGCTCATACCACATAAAAAAACAACAGGAAATAATGCATAGCCATATATATATAATATATATAATAGGGTCATCATTATATAACGCACTGTTAGAGCTTTAACACTGAAATTATGGATCAACACACATCATCACTTCCGAAAATGTATTTTTACGCAGAGAGCTTTCTTCGGGCAGGACCTTCTAATAGAAATTATACATGAAGTTATATTTAAATAAGATCTCCACGAGTATAAAACAAGAGCATATATATATTACACTCATGGCGACTTTAATTATCTGACTCGTTAATGTTCAAGGATGTTCTTTATAATTTTCTATATATCTATCTGTAATCTTCTATAATATTAATGAATTAGTTATAGTATTTCTAATAATTACTTTATGTGGATTAAAGAAGACTTTTTTAGATTCCACTTATTTAAAGAGCACTAACTTTAAAATGATAATTACATACTAAAACACTTTTCTTTGCTCATACCAGATTCAAAACAAAAGTCACCATTTACCCCAACTAACTTCTAAATAAAGCTTTTTTGTAGAATCCCTAAAAAATGCAACGAAATAAAAAAAGTCGCAGTTTAAGGCACAATACCCTCCGGCGACGGAGCGAAAAAAACTTTAAACTTCTAAGTTCAATTCAGCCGGCTGTGCGTGCGTTCATCACTCCATTTCATTGTCTCGTGGCAGCGCACAATGGGCCGGCACTTGCGACTCGCACAACTTGACTTTGCAAAGCCAAATGCGTTTTCGCGTCTGCTGTCGCTGCTCGCCAAACTTCGCAAGCTGGCCACTTTTGCTTTCTTGGCTTTTGTTGGCTGCCAACCGCGCGCCGGCTGCGTCTGGCAAAGTTTCAATTGCTGTCGCTCCAGCGCTTTGCTTTGGTCGCCCCGCCTGTGCTGTGCTTTTCGGTCAAAAGCTTCGAAGGGCAGGCGGCGTCTGGGGCAGCTAGTTGCCGCACGCATTTTTAAGTGCGCCCGCCTGCCAAAATTACAACGCAACAAATAAACAACAAAATCCGAGAGTCATGCGAGCAACCAACGAAACACGCGAGTGTGTGTGTGTGTGTGTGTGTGCAAGTATAGGTTCATCATACGCCACGGCGTGCGGCACAACGCATTGTACATGGATTCTTCAAGAGTCAGCAAATGTATGTATGTGTGTGGCGAAACTATTCAGGGCGCAGCTGGCGCAGCGCACAGCAGGCAGGCGTCTTTAAAGTAGCCGGAAGCGGTGTGGCACGGCTGGTGAAAACTTGCCAGCTACTGAGCGCTGGGGCATGAGTTGGCTCGCTTGGCCCAGATGGAATTATCTCACGTCTCGATTTTCGCTTTTTATTGCAGCGAGTTCACAAGTTCGGAATTTTGCCAGCAATTTAAGGGAGCGCACCGAGCGCGCATACACACATATACATAGTAGGTAATGGGTATGTATTATGTATTGATGTGTAGACAAGCAAGCTGTGAAAAAAAAAAGAACATTATAATGCTTGTACTTGTTGGCTTTTATGAGCGACGGACTGTTATCGGCTGCCAGTGGTGTGGTGTATATG
Source organism: Bactrocera minax (assembly GCA_021498325.1). NCBI lineage: Eukaryota > Metazoa > Arthropoda > Insecta > Diptera > Tephritidae > Bactrocera > Bactrocera minax. The sequence goes on from JAKEEE010000001.1 coordinate 9,674,819, forward strand.
CAGCGGTATGTGCGTTTGTATGCGGTTCAAAGTTCGATTCATATATTGTGGGGATTAGAAATTAATTTAACATTCTGTTCTTCGTTCATGATGTATAAGGGAAGCGGGGAAATTTCTTTGCAAGAACTTCGCCAAGATTGTTGAGAAGATTTTTAACTTCAATACTACTTAAGTATCATGGAAATCATGAGTTTTCGCAGATTTCAGGTAGTCACGGTTATTTGTGGAATTTATCGAAGATTTATTTCCTGTTAATTTTCATTGGATTTACTGTGAAGAAACGGGAAGAGAAAAATATCTCGAACAGTTTTACTCCTAGACAGCATGGAACTATTCGCACTTTAAAAAACTGAAATTTTATATAAACGATATTTGCTGGCGTTGTGGTTATTATACTCTTATAACATGTTGCACAAGGTTAATTATTTTGCTCTCTAAAATATTGTCTGCAACATCTAAATCTAATTAAGCTTGATATGTGGTTTTGTATGTCATTCGCGATAAGGTTCGCGAAACGAATAGATTTCGACATGCATACATATGCTCGTTCATTTGTCCAAGCAAGTTATTTCTGGTACAAAATTTTAGCTATCATTTTAGCTTATGACACTTAGTACACGTATTCTCTAGAGCTTTGTGGAATATTGTATTTAGGTCATCGGAAGGCACCCACTCCCAAATAATTTAATATTATATAAGTCAACCACAATGTAAACTTCAAAATTATTTAAGGAAAGGCAAGTGTGGTTTCAAAATTCTGAAAAGTGGGCTTAGCCTCCCCGTGTAATAAGTTTAGTCTACATATCTTCACTATGAGTACAGTATCTTCCATATAACGGTTATGTTCCCAACTGCTAAAATTACATCAACTGTCTAAAGAATATTACCAAGAACATAAAATTTAACGAAAAGGCTTATATAGTAAGCTCTTTTGTGGTTCATTGTGGTTAGAAGAAATGTGGTCTTATGTGGTTTTAGAAGTAATTTCGTAACTTGCATACTCCATGACTTACTGACCGACAGTTTCGAAGTTTACTAAATCAGGTTACAACCACGCCCACTGTGTGTAGAACATCGCTTGAAATCCCATCAGCTTCTCAAGCAATAACAGACGTATCGAACTAAAACTTCTGATATGTGGTAACTCCAATCTAAAAATATTAGCTGTCGGTATATATCCTCCCGACTCCGTAACCGAATACTTCCGTTTACCATTTCACGATGTATAGTACATCGATTACATTTGATGGTGTTAACAAAATTAACTGAGCATTTTTTTTTGGAGGCAATTTGGCTTGGTGGTAAAAATGTATGAAGTTGGTCCACAAGTTCCATTAGCCCACCTATATATAATATATTGATTTTCGTTCTTTTGGTGGACTTTATAGCGTACATATTGATTAGAGTGGGAGAGTGGCAGTGGGATAATATAATGGCAATATTTTGATTAGAATAAAGGGATTCGCTCCTAACATTGTGTAATATCGGCCCCCACCTTCCACTCAACTAATACGAAACTAAGTGGACACGAATGAGTTAAAATTTAACTAAATTTACCAATTCCAGAACAACATTTAATAAAAGAAGTTCTTTTTGTTTCAACAGTAGTAGACTATTCAGGAAATTTCAGAAGTAATTGAACATATCGAGAGAGTTTCAGAGAGCCAGCTCTCTCGTTTGTAATAGTTGAAAGGAAGACTGATTGAGCAAGAATTTATTGAAATCATTGATTGAGCAAAATAACCGGTCCCGGGAGGCATGCATTCCAACGCATATTAACCCTTCCAATATCTTAACGGATATAGTGAACCACCATTTTATGGAAACCAAGTGGACTTGCTAGTCTTATCCCACATAGCCTATGCAGATTCCGTCAGAACCAGCGGGCAAAGGTTATTTCCAAACCGCAAACAGTTTTCACCTTATCAGAATGATGTTAAACCGTTCCAATAGGAAGTGCGGTATCCCAATTTCCATTTGGATGAGATATATGCTATATATCTATATCTATATCTATATTTTACGAACACATATATATTGATAAATATATTTCACTTACCCATACGCACCGAATGTTGGATCGTATGTATAGTAACCGGTTGAGGGTGGCAAACCCGTCGAAGTCCAAGTTGTCACCTCACTACCGTTACAACTGCCATCCTTCAAAGCATAAGGCGTACTCTGAAAAGTTACGAAGAAAAATTCAAATTCACAAAAATAATTCAATTCCACAAACATCAATCGTTTATTTGCTTTATTAAATGTGAATAAACTTAATGAATTGAAGATCTGCAACTAAGTAAATATATATATATACACACACACATACATGCGCACATACAGTTATTCAACAGAATATAGAAATTTTTTTTTAACTTTCACTTGGCAAACAGCTGCCGAAGTGAATAATTTTCCATTTAATTGCTGCAGAATTTTGTCAACCAAACTGCCGACACTGAGGCCGCCAGAGCCGAGCCGAGTTTTGCTGCGAACTCAAATTCATTCCAAGCAGCAAGTACCATAGGCAATCGACTGAAATTCAAAGTCGAATAGAAAAAGAGTTGAATAAGACTATAAGCATCTATGTAAGTTGTGGTTGTGTGGTTGTGTGGTTGTGTGGTTGTGTGCAGGCAGGCATTCGATGTAGTGGCATATTTGAAGAAATTTACTTTTAAGAAAATTTGCATAACAGAATTTGTACAACAGCTGGCGTTTCATTAGGCACCGAAGTTGTTAAAATATTTAAATGAAATTCCAAATGACAAGCAAGAAGAGCGAATATTTTTTCTGTATGAAATTTGGAGAACAATGGTTAAAGTATAATAGATGAAGTTGGAATAATAACAATTAGATGAACAAGTGAATATTAAAGATGAAAGTGGTTTACTTCTTAAGTTAAAATAAAGGTTAGATTTTAAAAGTAAAGAGCCGAGCTCATCTATAAATGTATTATTTTACTTTGTTACGAGTATATTTTGTAATTCGAATGAGTTCATTAGATTCCAAATGGCTTCATAAGGAAAGTATGTGTGTTTGTAAAATGTGTTGGCATATCTGTAAAAAGATACTAAAAATAAAAGTTGGACTCAAATCCATAAATTTCCATCTATCTCGCCGAGTGTTTTACTTCTTGCTATATTATTATGTTAGCGGAATACTTTTGCTATGGGCGTGGTTAATACTTGATATTCATAATTTTCCATAAATTTTGCTAAGATTTCTGGCAAACAGTTACATCACATTAACGAACATTGAATCTACTAGAGAACTCACTTTAGCTAAGTAGGAAGTCTGTAATATAATTTACTATAGCATTTTGTCCATTCAATGGATCGAGTTCCTAAGTCTGTGAACAAAATTCTCAATAAAAATCCGAATATAAGTGAAATCTCTGAAGTACATCTTTATGGAGACAGGAATCTTCGACAAATTCGAGAAGAGCACTACACAAATATTCAACCGTTTGTTTTCTCTTTTCTCATTTATATTTCTGTATAATATTAAAAGCGTAAAATAGGGTATAGATTTCTGCTCCTCTCTTTAAATTAATATATTTGAACTGTAAGCAAAATCGGTGCTTAAATGCAATTTTAATGAGGAAAATGACTCCAGCGCCATCTACCAGGTCATTTTTTACCTATAGCCGCTTAATCAAGTTGGCTCATTTCTACAGCAGTACTATAAGTTTTTTTTTTTTCATAACTGAAGTTGTTGTCAGTTTAAAATACCAATAAGAGAACATAATGCTTCGAGGCTTCGCACTTCCTTTAATAAACTAAACTGTTTTCGTAGGACTTGTTCGATTGGATTCAAACTCTTTTGTGAAATTTTCAGTTGCAAACGCCCAAAGATCCAAACATTACTCTATGGTACTATTTCTAGAATTCACTGATTTGATGTTGACATCGTTCACACTACTACACCAACTAAACGGATGTGGCGAGGAACTTAGCGATATATATACATGTGAGTTGACTGCTCGTACATAAATATTTCTACAAATAATTTATTTATTTTCTTATGCCTTGTTAAATTAGGCGCACAAACGGCAATTAGCGAACGCCAGCCAACAAGCGGTCAATAAAATGTAAAACGCATTGTTGCTGTTGTACGTACATGCTTGTACACACGTGTGTGCTACTAGCTGCTAATCGCGCATTTTTACAAGACATTAAATCTGTTGCAATGTAAATTATATCCGGATCCACGTAAACACTCGCGCACTCGACACGCTTGTGACAACAACAACATATTTGACGAAAGCCAAGAGGTTTGAGCGCTTACACATATGCATGTGTATGTATGTATGTGTGGGTGTGTGTATTGGTATGCACAGCTGACTGTTATCAAGAGTAGGCAAAATTAACGCACATTTAAGCGCCCAACGCTGCTTTATTAGCCGCTGCGGCGGCGGCTGAACGGCGCAGAGCTGCAGCAGCGGCTTTAACTTTGCCGCGTAGGCCGCTGCTCGCTCGTTTCCTCCTCAATAAATGGTCTCCGGTTGGCCATTTTTTTTGTTTTTATACTTTTTTCCGTCATCGAATTGTATTTTTTACTTGTTCGAAATCAGCTTGCAACACGAGTCAACAACTGTAATTATTTTAATGTTTGCGATTTGCATAAAAATGCAATTAACTACTTTTTATGAGCTGCTGCACTTCGGTGTTGCACTAATTGTTGTGCCAACTGCAGCCAAACGGTCGTGAACACACAGTCCACGGACTCACGAATCTGACTTTGCAAATATTAAAAAAAAAGTAATTATATATTTGCATATATACACATAGGTACATATGTATAGCTTAATATTACGTGGCGGGTTGCCAATGTGAAAATTGTGGAAACTGTGCTTCTGTCCGCAGCGGCAACAACAAAAACAAATATCACCATGACCATATCATAGAGGCATTTATTACGGCGAACTTGGTACTATCTACCACATTTATATTTTCAAGGGAAGCGCGCGGTCGGCATTTGGTTTGAAAATGCTTCGAACGTTAAGCGTTTTCGGACGTTAAACATTTGTATAACTATTTTCTGCACAATTGAATAAATTAAGATTGGCATTCATTATATGCAAAGCGCAATTTAAAATCACGTCCATTAAATTTAATGCAATGAGTGATATTCTTATAGAGCATGAGAGTAATGCATGTTGACAGGGTGGGTTAAAAATTGTTATTCTATTTGTTGCAATTTGAAACTTCATGAATTGTTGAAAAGTTGACCAAGTTTTTCTCAAACCTTAAATTGTAAAAATACAGACATCATTTGATCCCTATATCAATGCGAAAGTTTGATTTTCAAGCGCGATTCCACTTTCGACATCGTGTAAAACCAATAAGTCTTACATTTATTTAACAAGTTATGAAAGAGTTAACTAATATATTAAATTTCGTGAATTTCTCTGAGTGAATGTACTGGTATAAAACTTCGCTGGATTATATTAGCCAGGGTATAGCCCTGATTTGAATCCAACTCACAACCTTTGGTATATTTTGAAAATTTAATTTATGAAGAAGAAACTCGGAACTTTAGAAGAACTAGAATCAACTCTAGAATAGCTGTTGTAAAATTCGATAACTTTGAAGCATTCAAAAATCTAGTGTCTAGTCCTCTTATTCAGGCTGTCATAAATGTCTTGAAAAACATACGAGGCCAACCATTATTGAACACTATAATTGTAGTAAGTTAAATATTTACATAAAATTTTTTATTTATTTAATTACAACTTAACTAATAAATAGTAAAGAAAATCGATATAATGTATCCTTTCTTTTCTTTGGTTTGAAAGTTATTTGGATTACATTTTTTAAAGGTTAACAAAACAACTTTTTTCTGGATCGAGGTAAAAACAGCAATAATATAGCTTGATGGCTCTTCGACAGTGCAAAATAATCAATTCATTTTAGAAGGGAACTTCGGTCACTTCGATTTATTGTATATGACTTGATGATTATTAGTAAGTATATGTACAGTATATGATTTATTGTATTAATAAGAGACCATCTTTGCCTGTTTCAGCCTATATATTGTTCTCCCAAATCTTCAGCTTCCGATAGCTACTCATTTAGAGCAAACAAACGTCTTAAAGAGAGCTTATTAAGTTCTCAAAGAGTTTCTAAAAAAATGAAGGGCTTTGTCTTACTAATTCATTTAGATCAGAGCTGAAGCTTGACAGAGCATTGTTTGATAAATATAAAACTAGAAGCGTTACTGAAGATAGATATCCAAAAAAATCCATAAACACATTTCATTTTTTGTTGACATTAATTCTGAGTCGATATGAAATGTCGATATATGTATCTAGGTTCATGTAGCTACATCTTCGAATAGTTCTTTTCTCTCCATTCTTTCCATTCTCTCTTCTATGTCATACAAATATACATGAATTATAAGTTATGAGTTTATACTGATTTTCCTGCAGACTCAGATAAGTTGAACCTATTATTCTTTCTAGGTGAAGCCCTCTTGAGACTGCAGTTGTTCCAAAAAAAAAGGAACGGTGTTCAAACTCAGAGCGACTCCACAGTTATGGTTTCGCCGTGTAATATTGTATTACCCTGGTCTATTGATTTACTAATTGTTTTTGTTCCAACGCCACTATATCGCGATGTATATAAGTCATCTTTACAACAATGCAATGAAAGAGAAATATGCAAATTTAACACGGCACTTTTCGGCACGGTTACTAAGTACAAGCTGATTTGTCTAAAAATTTCAGAGAACAAAGTCGGGAGTTGCTGAGTGAAATGAAAATTTCTTACTGCCACATGCAAGTGCTGCATTTGCAATACAGGTTTCCATGGTGGGGTCAAAAAGTGCTTATTAAGTGCTAACGAATTTTTAAATTTCCACCCATTCCCACTTCTAAGTTTGCGTTTTCGGTTAGCAACTTCGAAAAAAAAATTAATAACAGCATAGTGCAATTTTTTTTATAATTTTTTTATAATTTTTTTTTTGGTTTTTTTTTCTGAAAAAGTTTTTCATTCATCCCTTTACTTTTCACCAGGCGCGATGCTTTGCCGTTTCCTTTACTTCGCTTATAATTGGAGCCTACTTTTTTCAGGCATGCGAATGCCTGCCCACATTTGCTTCCTCGCTGGTGTTTGTTGTTTGCAAAAACATACAATATAATTGCCACTCACGTCACAATTGCACACGATTCGTCAGTTGCGACTGCGCAGCCAGACAGTCAAAGCGTTGCACCCAGCAACAATGCCAGCACTGCTGCCGACATTTGAGTTGTGTTCTGTTGCAGCAATTATAAGTTTTTGCTGTCAATGTTTACTAAGCGATTAAGATGTTCACTCGCTCGCAAGAGAAATTAAACACAGGTAGCTCGCTAAGGCACAAGCAGCTGCACAAAAAACAATTGTAAGCAGCATAGTCAATAAACAAATGCAAACGAACATGCAAAAATATATGCCTATAAATTATTATTTGTACACACAACACATACGAATGTGTGTGTATTGGTACGCATGCAAGTGCGCTCATTAAAAAATCCTCGCCGCCAATTATCGCACGAAAATACACGACTCGCCTAGTGTGGAATTTGAATTTCAAACGCAAAACTTTGGCTTTTAACCGACTTGCCACTTGCATGTATATGTGTGTATATGTGTGTGTATGTATACGCATAGTTCTATTCCGTGTCGCTGGGCATTAGCTCAAGGAGCCCAAAGCACACTGGCTCTGTCACATTCCAGTGTAATTTCTTCATTTCAATTCATTTCATTTCACTTGTGTGCACTTTGAATGAGTGAATGACCACTGCCACATTACTTGCCACAAATGTACTCGTCGGCAATGTGTGAAACAACTTGTTTGCAAATACGCCCTTTTAGATTTAATCCTTTCCACGCAGCGAGAACAAGGGTAAAGCGCGCAGAGCTAATCGCTAATGATTATGAAAATATGTCAGCTCGTTAATGGGCTTTGCGCTAACAAGAAAGTGAAGAGCATACAATAAATTTGTACTCAGGCGCTTGTGAATATTCAAGAGGGTTTATATATATATATATATATAAGAAAATGGATAACGGATGGAGTAGATAACCCTTAATATTATGGCAAATATAATTGTTTATAAGTGTCTATAACACTGGTTTTACCAAAAGAGAGATCTCTAGAAGCTTCGTCTTTCTTCTCTGGTGTTAAGTCTGGTCCCAGCCAGATTTTTTCTTATAAAGGACTGAAAATTCATAAACTCACACGTTCACCTGAAACATCAATTCCTTTAAAACTGTTTTCCTAGACGGTGATGCATTTGACCTGTAGTAGACATGTCCTTCACAATACCAAAAACTCTTAAAGATGGATCTAAGCATTTGCTTATTTTTCGCTCCATTCTTTGGATTCTACACAACAGATATTTACCAAATAGATGTAAGTTAACCAACTTGAAGGGTTGGTTCTAATAGGTCATTTTTGATATAATACGACGAACCTTTTAGTCGCTACTTCATCCCCTTTATCCCCTGTATCCCTTCATAATATCCCTTCAATAAGCCTAAGAAACCATAACGCTTTCATATTAGGCAAGATTAGAACTACATATAGCTCCAGTGCTTCGATTTCTAGGGCGTTAAAAAAGCCCAGAGCTGAAACCCGCTTAGATGTTTTTAGACTTCGTATTTTCATTTAATAATTTCTTGCCATAACTGTATTAATATTTCTAGTTGTAAGTAGTTTATAAAAAATTGATTTTGGTTATAAAATTAATAAATAAATAATTCTTTAAAAAACATTTTTCATACCCTTCAAATAACATGCTTTAATTGGATCTCAAAGACAAAAGGACTGCAAAGTTTCGTGCAAAACCATAAATAAACCACTCTCGAAAATTAAAGTAGTATACAAAGTATTAAATACAGCGAAACATCTGTTCTAATTTGTCATATGTGTTATGAAGAAATACTCTTCGACAATATGTCTATTAGCTACTTGGGTGTTGGGCGAAGTTATGAACAGAATACTGCAATTTGGTACCAAACCGCACTATGCTAGACACAACAATCCTACTTAAGCCGTCATCGATTGGTTATTCTTTCTGCTCGCTATATTTGGGCGCTGCTCTCTTGTCAAAAAAATTGCATGTAAAACCAACAAAAGTTAGCGAGTTAAATTCAAATCAAGGGAGTATGCGGATACCACAATTCAATGGCATAACCGCTTCTTCAATGGTACCAAGTTTTCTTCTATAGCTTTCAGATCATTTTTTTAATGGTGAATAGTTAAAATGACAAATTGCTGTCAAATAAGAAAATAGAAATAATTTTCTATTGATTTTATAAACTTTAGGCTTAATATATGTTCAAATATAATTATTTATAGAAGGCGTAAGACTTGGGCGCCGCGCGCTATTCAAGGAATTACTAACATATTTATTGACACAGAAAGCAACATTTCTCCAACAGAGAAAACTCAATTGCGCAAGCGCCAGAGGATTTGTTAACGCACGGTTGCACCGCAAGTGCTACCAGTTAGTCTGAAAAGCTCGTATAATTTGTTCGATTCACTTCTCTCTAACACTTTTTGAATTGAAGACAGCTTTAGTTTCATTAAAGTGCTTCCTTTATTATTCGAGGACTCTGTTGTAAAGTCAACGAGTTGGTATAAGAGTATAAGGGGACTATTTGGATTGTTTTTAGAAAGAGGTTGGTATATGTCAATTTGTATGTCCATATCTTTCTTGAGGTGAGATTAATCTGTTTTGGGGTCAAACATATTTTAAAATATCATTAAATGAGAAGTAGATGTGTTGAAACGCAGTTTCGGTAAAACTGCACCCGAACCGTTCAAATTGTTCAAATATAATTTGTGAAAACTTAAATTTTACTTAAAAGTGGGTAGTACCCATATAGGCTGAGTATGTCACCATCTGTACTAAATTATTTTAACTTTTAGTAGTGTCCAGTTAAATTTTTGTTTTTAAAGTATACCGTCATGGGGAAGTTGGATGCGATTATTAAGATATTTCACCTGGGTTTCGCTTAAAGACTGCGTTGTCACAAAGTATGACTTGGGCAACCAAAGCAGCTTTTAATATACCTCATAGTAGGCAAATACATGATCACTTGTCAAAACGCTTAAACTACTACTGCACCTTTATCTTCGAGATTTATACCTTATTAATACCATTAAGTGGGCGTGAAGATCAGAAAGCAAGTATAGTTTCATCACAGTAAGTTTCATAAAGTCAAATGGACGATCGAAGAAAATTGGTTCGAAAGGAAGCTTTTGTAATTTAGTTTGAATTCTGAAACAAGCTAGAAAACGGGATCTGAATTTACATATTGTTTGCTAATAAAGCAGAAGCTTTTTAAAAATACTGGACTTATAAAACAGAGCCTCAACGTGAGCAGAAAAATGTGAACAGTAAATTGTTTATAAAAAAAGTTGCAATAATACAAAAAATCGACATTTGATGACCTGAAAATGTCAATGTGAAGCTACAGTTAAAATTTCCTATTTATTTAGTTATTATATATTTATATATTTCTATAAATATTTCTATATTACTTAGTTATAGTGTGATAGTCTTCGAGTATCATCGTAGATACGAATTTTGGTTTTGAATTTGGATTTGAAAAATACAGTTTCCATAAATCGCTTTTAAAATCTTAAATGCTGAAGTTGGAATTTTTTCGATACTCTACCATTATAATAATGTTTTTAGGATACTAAACTATACTTTAAGTTCAAAAAACTTTTTGAAGTTTTGAAAACCCTACACTGGCCTAACTTCCCAAAGACACTAGTGGATTTAAATAATACTACGCTTCACAAATATGTTTAAAAAAATAATTTCTATAACGAGAAAATGAAGAGTTGCATTTCACTTGTCAGCGCTACTAACGTAAATAAGAGTGATACATCAAATGGCTTTGAAATAAGCCACGTTATTATGACTACAAACGTCACAAAATTATTACGTACAGGTTTCTAGAAATTTATGCTACTGAAATACTTAGGCAAAATTTATTTCGTTATCTCGCTACAATGTGAAATATTTTCATATGCACCGTTATGCTTAAGATTTACTGATTTTTTCCATGTTGCTATATAAAAAAAAGATCTTCCATTAAATATATATCTATATTAATAATAATTTTTTGCATTTTATTGCTTGTGCTAATGTGACTTATTCACGCGATTTAACTACTTAGTTGCCTATTTATTGAGTTTCCTAACACACATGTGCGCATGTATACATACATACCCACTATGCTAAGTTAAGCAAATAGTATTTCGAAATGCTTTCAGTGCTGTGAAATCTAATAAAAAATAAATAATAAGCATGTGTACTTTAAGTGTGCCTCTGAAAGCCAGCACAGCAGCAAACCAGCTAATTACAAGCAAAGCAATTTTTCACAATCGTGGCGAGCATTGCAATTTTATAGACAAGCAAATGTACAATGTGTAATATGTATGTATGCGCGGCCGTGTACAAAATAAATGCGAAAGTCGCTGGTGCAGTTTGCAAAGAAAATGCGTTGCGCATGCGCATGCGCATTCACACGAATGCGCACCTTTAATAGCCACACGCACGCCAAGCAACACAACTCCATACATAAATATATACATATATATATGTATATGTATATATATAAATGCACACGCGCTCGCACCTTGCGATTCGCTGCGACTTAATGTAGTCAAAACAATTAGATCGCTTAATTAAAGGTGCTCTTGCGGGTTGTACGCGTACATGAGTGCTAACGTACCATCCATTATTGATTTCACATGCGTTTTCATGCTTCGCAAAATGGGCGTTTGCGTAAAAATAATTACGTATGATATTTATGTTTATGTCTAGCTTTAATAGGTATACATATATGTGTGTATTGTGAAAAAAATAATTATTAGCAAATATTTATGAGTTGCCTGGCAAAATCTATCTTAAAGTAAACTCGTAACTCTTGCTTGTTTGCTTTAAAGTTATGCTGCTCACATGTCTGTACGTGCATGTATGCGTTGGCATCTGCCAGTCAACCTGAAATGATAAATAATATTGCTCATACGCTCTGTTGGACGCTTGAAGCTTGAGTGCATGAATGCTTGTTTGGATTGGCAGTTGACTTTGATGTGGCATGGCCGTGACTTTGAGGTACACATGCTTATGTGTGAGTGTTTGTAAGACTTTATATGCAATATAATATATAATATATTATTGTTGTCGTTGTTGTTGTTGTGATGCGTTAATTATGCGCACAGCTGAGTACAGCTTGCATGCGATTAGCTTACTATACGCTGCAAAAGTGCGTAGCTGCTTATTTTTTTTAGGTAAAAGATAAAATTCATTTAATAGACATATTATATATCTGTTGTAAAAGTAGCTTATTAAATAAAATTTTTGCCTTTAAGGTGCCTATCAATTTAGTTTGTGAAATAATTGACTAAAGTAATTGAATATATGCATGTCCATATGTGCATGTGAATTTTTTCATACACTACATTCAACGCCAGCGCACAACGCACAATTGTCTGCACGCATGCGCAATGCAGCACTAACCGGCAATGAGCAAGCAACAATAAAACCTATATTATATAGCGAACAACATCATTAACACTGTGAGTAATAGCGAGAAATTGCAAATTTGCTGCTCAATTAAAAATTTTTTCAAGAAGAGCGTGAAAGCATTTGCACATAAGCATTTGCAACTAAAAGTTGCACAGCACAATAAATATTTGTTAGTGTATATATATACTAAGATATGTATGTATATTATTATATATGTATGTATATTATTATATATGTATGTATGTATTTATGCATGTATTCTTTAGTTCCACACTCTAGCATTGCCATTCTGCAGCATATAATTTTTCACAAATTTGCACATACTACCATTGGGCTGTGCCACTCTAATGTACAACAATCACTTTTACACAATAATTACGCAGCGCGATTGTCTTAATTCTATATTTCAAACATTAACTTGCATTATCTGCACACATAGTTATATATGGTGACGTGCACATTCGAGTGTGTATGTGTGTGTGTGTGTGTGTGTGTGTGTGTGTGTTCTCATATTGAATTTCATTTCATCTCACTCACCCTAATTTTATTGCAACGCATTGCAATTGGCTTCTCACTCCATAGAATGCATTTGAGTTGTTATAAATATTTATTACTGTTTATGTCTTTGAAAAATGATGAATAGCTATGGAACATGCCAAGCAAAATTGCATGCGTTGCTCTGTATGTTTGCTGTTAGTCATTCATTTAAGTTTGCAAATTATACAAAAAGCTACAAAGCCAACGGACATGGTACACCGCTGTGAGGCAGCAATTATTTATGTATATACATATGCGCTTAGTGCTGACGGCGTATTGAGTAGCTAATAACTAGAAGATCATATCTATGCATGTTTCATATTGAGTTAAACATGCCTATGTACAAGCGCTCATGAACTGAGTATAATGTTTAGTATCTACTATTTTTATATCTATATATTTGATATTTGACTGAATATATTTTTTGCATATATTAAATATACATATATATTAAATTTTTTATTAGCGCACATTTTGAACATTTAATTATTGTGGCATTACACCATTTTAGCCTTATGCCTTTATCGCCCGAAAGTTTAAGCTCAAGTAACTGCAATTATAAGAGGCAATTCCTAAATTCTTTATGCAACTTTTCGCGAAAACCCTATAATTAAACATTGGAGCTATATTCTTCACTCTCTTCATGCCTCTGCCGAAGACATAATTGCATAAAAGAAGGCATAATGTATATTCGATGAGGCTGGAGAACAATTGGGAGCACTACGGGGACATTACACTAGGCTGAAAAGCCACAATTATCGAAAGAAGTGGACAAATGAGATAATACCTGACAAGAACAGAACTCAAAAATTCTAACAGGAGATTTTATGAATGTTTAGAATTTCACTAAAAATTAACAAAGAGAAGAAAACCGATGAAAATGCGTTAGCTACCAACGAAACAGTTAATGTATGATATATACTTTCTCCAACTTTTGAGTGCTGATCCATTACAGGTTGAGTTATTCAGACGCTTGCTATAAATTGCTAGAAAATTAGCATCCATTCTAATACAAAATAGTCCCGGACGAAAACATTTACGCCGATTGAACATTGAGCGTGTTCTACTCAATCAATAAGAAAACCACAAGTTACGCTAATATTCTACGAAAAAGCCTTTTAATTATCTCATAGGAGCCAACAGTCCACATTAAGTCTAAGGAGTTAACATTTGACACCTATTCCCCATACGACAATTATTGAAACTCGTGAGAGAAGCTGAGAAAATCAATACCCTATATCTATATATGAAATACGTTTTCGTAGTCGCTTTGTGTCCACGCAGAGCTTATAAGACGTTATGAAACGGAAACCGAAAGAACATCTCCGAACCATTTAATATTTAACTAGGTTTCAGAATGGGATGTAAGAAGGGTCGCCCCTGTGCGGTTCATCCTGGGTAACGCTAAATGACTCCTTGTCGATATGGATCAGCCTCTTAATAGAATATAAAATAATATTTCAGATAAAACCTGTGATTCGTGTAACATAGTTTGGGATAAAAACAGCGGGAAAAGTCTGTTTATTATACCATTATTGCATCGTAATATATATTGGATGAATAAGCTGGAAGAATGGGGAAAGAGGACTAGAAAAGTTTCTGGACACGAAAAAAATAGTTACAGCATTGTCGGTACTAATTAATGACGACAGACTTAATTTGAAACTCATAGACAATTATATAAACTTTAGAGCTATCAGTATCAAGCCCTCTTTCGATCAAGAAAATTATGCCTTTCCTTATATATAGTGCAGAAGTATGGACGATGAAAATAAATTTTTTTTAAAATATCACTAATATTTAACTGTTGCAAAAGGTAAATATCGCATAGAATGAAATGAAATGAAGTGAGCAGAGCGTTTGGATATTAATCGCTTATGTGTCAATAGAAAATATCTGCCGTCATAGTACATATGATCTTTCGTAGTCATAAGAAAGAAACCGTTACGATGAGAGTCGTGGAAAACTACATATTTCCAACTGCCAACACCATTAAAGAAGTGCAGCTAAGTAAAAAGCTTACTGAGGTTAAATAGCGAAGCAAGCGAAAAATCAACAGATCGATGATGAGCTAAATAGAGCGGTCATGTGCTAAATTTTGGACAAATTGCCAGGACTCACCCATAGATATAAATTGAACATATTTCTTCAACTACTGCTGTTACCTCAACCGTTATTCTTCGCAAACGATGACTGACTAACTATAACTAATAACTGAAAGTTTGGTGAATTGAATGATATGAAAATAACAGACCAGTAATGTTTCATATAACTGGGAGACATTTTTTTCTTTTTTCGCTAAAACTCCGTTTTTAAACTACCACACCAAGTTAAGGAACGGCATATACCAGCCTACTTTTTGTTGTCCTCCAAGCAAAGGAATATCTAAGCGACTAAATTTTCGTCTAAGAGCTTATCTATATAACAAATTTCGGCGTACATATCGTCGAAATGTTTTACGGTGGGATCGGGGGATGATTGGTTCATGAACGGTAGAAGCTGTTGATAGACGGTTCAAATCCCACATTAGTATGTTTAGACTCACAGCATATTCTCTTCTTAGAAAAAAAATATATATAGAGGAATTTAGCACTATTTTTTTATTAATTAGTAGAGTATCTAATAACGACACTTTAAGTTATAAAGAAGAGGAGATAAACTTTTTCTAAACATGTCTTGAATTAGAGAGCTCATTTGTATTATTGGAACTGGACCAGTACTTTCAGTTGGGCATGAAAACAATTAGTGCCAAAATGGAATTGAGCGGGTAGATACTTTCCTATGAACTATCGCACTATTTCTCGATTAAATACTAAAATTACTGTACTAAGCATGGTACAACAAGTGTCCAGAAGTAAGATGCATACTTGAACTAGTTTGCTGTGAAATTTATTGAAATTCGGACCCGCACAACGCTGTCGTTTATTAGGTTAAATAATATGGCAAGGCATTAGTGCCATTCAATCAATCGAGAAATCTGGTGGCAGTCGTCATTAGTTAAAAAACTTTCCACCGGATAAGTTACAACACTTTTAGTACTGACATTTGTCGATATGTTTTGATTTAATCCCCTAATTTAAATACTAATCCTCAATCTCTACAAATACCAAGACACTGAATGATCTCTCATTCAATTTTAATCGCAGGCGTTGATTACCACTAAAGATTTACATCTCTATAAGTGTCTGTATGTATGTTTAAGCTTCGAAAAATAAACTCGAGACAAGCCAAAGACATAAAACAAAACCACAACAAAATGTGTGGAATCGTGTTACACACTACAAAAACAATGGCATAATTAACAATAAAGCCAATATACATATGCAAAACTAATTGCAAAACTAATTTGTGACATTTACAATAATTGTTGTCATAACATGAGCACATTAACCCGCCAGACGGACGGACGTCACATTAAACTGGCATGCAGAAAGATGCGGCAACAGCGAAGATGCATAAGTATGAGTAGCTAGAAAAGCACCAGGTGCTGACAGCAGAGCTCACGGTAGAAGGGAGGCGGTTGATAGGCATCGAAGCTCAGCTACTCATTCGGTTTCATGCAGTTCAACGATGACTTGAGAAACTTGAGAAGCATTAAGCAGAAAAAGATGCAACAGACATACTATAAAAAGGCGAGCCAAGCAAAAATAAACTGCACATAAGACTTTAAGTGTAAATAATACCAACAACAGCATAACAATTAAAACAAAAACAAACCAAACACTATGCACTACACAAAAAACAATAACAATAATCGTCAAAGCTGAACAACTTCCATAATATGCTGTAAGACACCCATTGCATTTATGTAGATATGTGCATATATTTCCAACTTTTAATACGAAAGGTGGATTGCACTGGAGCAGACGCACCAGCAGGGAAATGCAAGGGATTTTGTTGTTCGTCGCTTAAATTTTTGATCGATTGTAAATTTGCCACAATTTGGAGTACGCATTTTAGATTCCCTATTCTTTATGTCAATATGAGGGGGGTTTGATAAGTAATTGGCCTCACAGTATGATGGCGCTACTATCGCAAGAGAAACGATCGTGTAGTACATTCTCATAGACGCCTACTATCAAAATTTCAGCTAAATCGGACTTTTATTTTCGTTTAGAGCGCGTGTAGAAACGGCATGTCCATGGACTTTAAATTACAGATGAATGAAAAAAGAGCAATATCGCTCGACGATTTGATTCTTGCTTTTGGAATGGAAATAGCGGAGTGAAATCAAAGAACGCTTGAGTGCTGTACGGTAACTTTTTTATTTCGACGGGGTTCGTCAAATTTTGGTTTAAAGAGTTTTAATGTTGTTAGCCGTTGGTTCTTGATGAGCCACACCAAAGTGCTCCTTACATGGTTACCTTGGAAGATAACGTGGTAAAAGTCCACGATCTTGGGATTTGTACGCAAGATAGTTGAGTAGATAGTAATCTCAAAAGACCGCACGGGTCATATCTTGAATGAAATGTTGGGCATGAGAAAGTTGTCCGCATAATGGATGCCGCTTTTCATACCAGACAAAAATCGCAGCCGCGAGACCATTTCACAGTAGCCTTTGACGCTATTTAAGCGAAATCAGAAGGAATTTCTGGAGCGTTTCCTGACTGTCCACGAATCATGGTCCCACTGTGCCAAAGTAAAGTCGAAACAATGGACTTCATCGCACGAACCCGTTTGGAAGAAGGTCACCATTTTCACAAAGTGAGATCTACATCGACTACTTGGAGAAGAACGAAATGATCACAGAGCTTCACTAGGCCGAATTATTACATCGATTTGACGCTGAACTACGGAAAAAATGGACCCGATTGGGGAGAAGAAAGTGCTCTCTTTCATTCCCACAGTCACTTTAGTCGAATTGGGCTGCAAACTGCGACCCCATTCAGCGTATTCTTCAGATTTGATCGGCCAGAAATTTTAGTCAAATGAGTAGACTAAGTCATCACTACCACGGAGTCGAATGTATTTAACATATTTTTCAGATGGGTTGGGGAAGTTGGAGCATCGCTGAAACAAATTTATCGAGCTAGAAGGTTTGGAAATGCGGACGGGACCACTTCATCACTTGCGTCATCAACAATATACTTCAATACAGCTATTCGGAGAACCCAAATTCCACAAACGAAAATTGCTCCAATAATTTTGGAAAACTGTTCTCTTTCTAAAGACAAGATGAAGAAGAACTTTTTCACTTGGTATTGAAGAAGAGGATCCGTTCCATGCCGTGATAATAAAAGAAAAGATTAATAAAATAAAATCCCATTAAATCTTCATATGAACAAAAGAATCACTCGATTTCGATTTTTCCAACTGGGCAAGTCTTACTGCAAGGCGAAAATAAGACGCAACGTCATACGATGCTTAGATGTACCAAGCAACAACAATCAAAGTAGTATAAAGACAACAGTGAACAATAATAATAATAATAATAATAATAACGAATGCAATAATAACAACGTCAATGGCATAAAAGCTCCGTGAAGCATAAACCTTCAACTTGCAAAGCAAATGTGCCAAATGCGAAGCAAAGCCGAGTCGGGTCGGTGAAGAGAGCAAAACGAAGTGAAATTAGTGGAAATGGGAAATGCAAATCCGCAAACCGCAGTCGAACAAGAAAAGTACAGCAACAATAAACCAAATAAGCAGACGACACGACATACACACACACACACACACACACATACAAACATAGGCAGCAGGAGAAATAACAACAAAAATGTGCTGGTTACCGGCAATAAAAACAAAAACAAAAAACAAAAAGCAAAAAGCAAAAAGCAAAATGACAAGGACATTTAGTTCGCCGAGCAGTGAGTGTGTTGCCCCACAATCTGTCTATTTGTGGACAATGGCGCTGGCGGTTCTGGCGATTGCGTTGTTGTTGTGGCTTAGGGATGGTGGTGGGTGCTAGAGAATTAGCCACAAATGCCCGCAAAGCAACTGCATAAATGAACACAAAATGCTTTACAAGCTTATAAACGAAACGACAAATATAGAAAACAAACGCCAAAGCGAAATAAAAACATAACATATATCTACATACATACAAACATATATGTAGGAGAACAGAACCGTGATATTTCTGCACAAAGCTACATAAAGGGAATAGTGAACTTATGCCCAGGAACTTTAAGCCACTGACATGAAGCACTTTAAGCGAAACAATAAAAATTTCTATAAAATCAAAATTACTTTAAAATTATTTTAAAGAATTGCAATTAAATTATATATTTATCGGTATTGCCATCATTTTGTAACCGACTCACAAACACACAGTCGGTAGAAAACTGAATACGTGGTGTATTCAAAAAATAACGGAAATGTTCTTCAACTGTGTTCTTCGACTTTAATGGCATAGTGCATCATGAATTCTTGCCTCAAGGTCAAACGGTCAATAAGGAGTACTAACTACAAGTTCAACGCCCTTTGCGTGAAGCAATCCGAAAAAAACACCCGGATTTGTTGAGAAACAATTCATGGCTTTTGCTCACTTTTGGTCAATTCTGCTCACATTTCGTTGCTGGCTCGTGTTTTCTTGGCGAAAAACAATACTGTAACGATGCCCAAGCCTTCATATTCGCCATAACAGACATGGCTCCGTGTGACTTTTTCCTAGTTGTGGGATAAAGTCACAGAGATTTAGAAAAATCCTTAAAGTATTTTATACAAATGTATGTTTTACACAAATTTTCATTTTGCTAATGTAAAAAAAAAGGAGACGCCTAAGAGATGATCCCGTGATGAATAAAAATAAAATGTTAAACATTCTTCTGCTTGTTGTTTATGTATTTCTCTAAAGTGATCAAAAATCTATCATAAAGACGTTGTCAATACTACTAACTAAAATTATATATGTTTTATTTTTATATATATATGATATAATATGGTATAATGACGCTACAGATCCAAACTCCTCACCACAGAGTGTTATTTTGTGGATGAATGGTGAAGTCTGATATGTATGCCTCCTAGAAATTCGTGTGGTCGGTAAAGTAATTTTTTGGCCAACACTATGATATATTGCTTGCTCTTAAAAGTTACCAGTGGTAACTATATTAATGCTTTTGGCTTAAAAAAAAAGTTCTTCCGAAGAGAAACTGAAGTATAAATTTAATTAATATGATTCCTTCGGATCGAACTACGTTTTAAAAGCGCACTACAGCGTCTTTAGCACAATAATAAAATAAAGACATCTGTAATGATTGTTGGGAGCCAGTTTTAGGACCTTTTTAGAATGTATTTACTACTCTCGAAAAGTACCACTGAAATGCATTTCTTCTCGTTTCGATAATTCATTGCGAAATTATTTTCGCATTTCGAGATCTCAGTTCCAGATCCATGAAATATCATTACATGACCAAAATGAAACTGTTTGGGCTCCAGTTTCTGTTAAAGTCATCATCGGGATATATTTTTTTCGAACAAAACTAAAAAGTTGAATATCGATAAATTTAGCACATTTTCTTTGTCAACTAATAAGCGAAAAAAATTTTGACGGTTACTGGTTTCAAAGGAAAGCGTGATATGTTCCATTGGTAATCGAACTGTTCCGTTTCTACGACAAATATTCCCTGGACGTCTGATGTTAACAAGAGGTGTCATTAACTGACAACCCAAATATCCACTTTTGACCCTTCTGACTTATTTGTGTGTCGTTATTTTATAAAGAAAGCCAGTATTATTTGGAAGACTGTACCGACCGACATGCTTTCAAAAGTAATAGATATCGCAGCAAAAGGTACTGATTTTGTGAAGCCCTATCAAGTACAAATCTCATGCTTTCAGTTTCCAGCAAATGGTTGATATATTGTTTGAGCGCACCTGCAAAATTATTGAAACCTTACCTAAAACTCATAATTAATCTGGAAACACGATTGCCAGATTATTAAAGATTTCTATAAAGTTTACATGAGGTCACGTTTTCGTTTACAATGACAATTTTATGAACTTACCAAACTTGAGTAGAAGGGTCCACTGTCCACGCTAATACTGGGATACGGATTCTGCTCATTCGAGGGATATGGTGTACCGTACACGCCCACGCTAGGGGCTTGTACACCGGCTGAAGCCGCTACCGCCGCTGCCGACTGCATACGAGCGTAACTACTCAACGCCAAATGGGTTGGATCATATTGACACGAACAAACCGTTTGACCCGTCATCGGATCTGTCATAACTGGTCGACCATTATCACAGCAAACTGCGGCGGAGGACAGCGGGTGTTGTACCACTGAAGGTGGTGCTATACCCGACATTGGATCGACAGTTACACATGTACCATACTGTTCCAAGGAGCTGCTGTCTATGCTGCCACTTGCACTGGCACTACTGCCTGCCGCGCTGGGTGTGCCCGTATTTGATGGTTGTGAGGCGGGGTCAGGTGTCAGTGTACCGATATTATGGTCGCCAACACCACCTCCAGCACTACTAACATTACTGTCATGTCCATTGGAGGGCGGACTGATCGAGGCGGGAGGATGAGCTGGGATCGTGGCGGCTAATGGCGATTGCGAGATGGGATGCAGATTGGTTAAAGCACCACCAGCCGTGAGATACTGAAAGCAGAAAAAATGTTTAAAGAATTTGTGAGGTATGTTATAGGAAAGAGAATAGTTTAATTAAGGATATTGATTCTAATGTACGTCAGATTTAAAAATTGAAATTTTTATCGTAGCTTGTAATAGTTCCAATATAGGCGAAGCCTAGAAGTGAACTTCCTAAATACACAGCCACACTGATAAGGTCAAGTCAATTTGCTAACAGTGGGAACTCATCATTTATAAAACACGTTCGATAGAACATTGCTTTCCGATATTTGGTCCTACCACATTTTATTTCGATATCAGTTAGGCTCTCATGCGACTACTCTGCAAACTGTATATTAACTTGCTCTTGCGTTTTTTTTATTCGTTTTTTAGTCGAGCTATTGCTTCTCGAACTTCTTTGTAGTAGAGTAATGAAATATGAATCTCGTCATATTGGATTGGGTATTCGGATTAATTTTGGGTTTCATATACTTCACTGAAATCTTTGATAGTGTAAAGTGGTTTTCTGAATTATTTCGACAGTCTATTTTCAAACCTTTTTCGAAAAAAATTCTACCTTTTCAGAACCGACATTAAACTCAATTATTATACTCTCTGTTTATGATAACATTTAATTATAGTAGATTTATATATCTTTTTACGACCACCTCCGAAGCCTAATGAAGGAATCCACATTCGATGCTATCTAGTTTCTTGTTAGGACAAACGGAAGGACTGAAACTAATTTCCTAGTTGTGGAAATGAAGGGGAAGGTTCCATCTCAAGCGCGTCATTAACTGGAGTTAAATTCAGTAAATTATGTAAGTATTTGTATGTGGATATAAATAAGAACAGGGTCAACTCAGAATCTAATTTTTACTGTTCAAATTTAAAAAGTGTTTGTTCGAGGTTTATGGTATGAAAGTACTACAGTATCTCTTAGTAAGTTTTAATATATTTCATTGCGCAACTAATATACTATTTCTTTTATTTTGTTTATTTATAATTGATTAACATTTCATAAAACAAACAATCATTATTAATATTTAGCTTAACGCCTTCATACAATTCTCGAGTCCATTGATTTAAATATTTTACACTAAATTACTAGTAGTATGGTCATCCAGAAACAAAAGTAAGAATTCATCTAGGCAAAGAGAATACTATTCAGCAAACGTTCGAACTGCCCAAAATACTTTCCTAGTGCAGTGCCTTTTTATGCCATGGAATTTACGACTTCCTCATCGGCATGCAAACAAATACCCACACAGTTGACTACTACTTATGCCTGCAGACCCAAGATATATCATTTCTATACTTATATGTTTATATCTTAATATGTGCTTTCTGCCAGCAAGCGCAATAAATACACCTTTCTACCAACTATAATAGTGGCGAGTTGCTGGGGCTGTTGCCATTTGGCTCTTGGTGCTTGTCGGCATTTTTCCTTTGAGGGCCTTAAAAATTTGTCAAAGCCTGTCACAAATTTGGTTGCTGATGGATTTACGATATCAGCACAGCCACTACCACTACGTCTGCCACCGGCCACCACCACAAATATGGTTTTAGCCACAAAGTACGGCGTTCAATTCGTTTAACCGCTCAATTGGGGTTGACGGCGCGCTTTGTTTTGCGCGGCGCTCACCAACCGATAGTGGCTAGTGGCCGGTGTCTAGCGGTTTCTTGGTCACTGGGTTGGTGCATATGCGGTGCGGTCGCGACATGAGTTGTCGTTGCGCTTACTTTAATTGCTAATAATAAATAAGTAAGTAAGCGAGCGCGAACCGTATTCAAGTGTAAATTATGTGCGAACGTGTAGATTATGAAAATTGTGTAATAAAAGCTAAACACCAGACAAAAGCCAAGTGAGCGTATGCGCTTAACATATGTAGTTGTAATAAAAACGGTGTGCCATAAACCAAACTAGCGAAAAACAACAAAACTTTAAAGCCGAAAACTTAACTCAAGTTGCAGCAACGTCTCCGTTTAATATTTTGTTCTTGTATAAATTAAAAAAAAAAAACACATTGTATTGCTAATTTTCAGTCAATATTTTTTTCACCTATTTTTTGCTTGCTTTGCTAATGAGCCACACAGAGCTGTCAGCTTAAGCGCAACGCTGCTTAGGCTTTGTGCGCGCCAGGCGAATTTGTTGTTAGTGGCCATGTATATTTGTTTCTATTGTCACGCTACGTCGAATCAGCTGCAGCAACACGATTTAATTGAATTAGTTCTCATTAAAATAATATACATATAATTGCATTGCAAAACGACGCACTGAGGCGCGAAGTACCTGCCAAGTGCAACAAGTATAGTGTTGTAGTTGCATTTGAAAGCGATTTAGTAAAACTCCGAAATAAATGTATAGAAGTGGATTTGTAATACAATCTCATAAAAAACTCGACAACTATAAAGGCGTCATTTTTCTAGCTTACCAACTGAACTAATTGATTTCCACTATTGAAATGACAGCGACGTATAAAGTAATGACAATAAACCCAGTTGGGTGTTCCTGGAAATTACTTTTATTTTCTCTATGGGAACATGAAAAATTGCTTTCTTCGTATATGCTTAATACTTAACAACTTTCATAAAGAAAGGGTGAAGAACTCAAGGGCTCTCATATCAATTTAAAGAAACTTATGAAATGCGGAATGATTATAATAATATTTGTTTTTTTTTTTAATAAACCCGAAAATTACCCTCCTCCCGCCCAACCGACGCAATAACTCTCGCAACTCGGCTAATTCGAGTCATGAAAGCCAAGAGAGTTTTTTAAGCGTCGAGATCTAAAGCCGCTCAGCCACAGAAACAAAAATTTGAACAGCTAAAATTTGAGAATAAGCGATAATAAGTCTTATATGATCTTATTTATTATGTGAAAATAATTTGACTTTTGATTTCTGAAAAGTGAGTCCGATAAATCAAATGTGGTAGAATGAGAATTGAGATCATGTCATATGCGGCGAAATGGTTCGTTTAGTTCAAAATTTGACATGTTTGAGTTTAGGAAGATTTATAAGTTTTAAACGACTAGTGTATGGAGGAATACATAGTCCAGAATCTCATCGGAAATCTCCTAAGGCAAAATGTAAAAGTTGTTTTTGAACGGTTGAACGATTTTTTGAAGTTGTTATTGAATGCTATAACTATTGAAGGCAATAACTGCAATATTGAAGGCTCAATTAATAATAGAAAGAAGAATTTTTGTTTAGTTTTAGGGCTTATTTCAAAGCAGATGGAAACTAGCGGAAATCATTAAGAGAGACTCCACTAATAAGTACAACATATCAAACAGTTGGTGATTAATTAATTGTTACTCTTACCATTTAAGCTTAACCTTGCCTAACGGTTGTCTATATGTACTATATAAGACATATATATAATCGATCATTTGAGTTTATTCTAGATAATCTAGGTGGCAAAGTAGGTAAATGAAGCAAATCGCAAGAGATATTTGTAAGGAAATATGAATTCACCCCGTCTCTTCAAAATATTTTTACTCGATTTTTGAAAAATGTCTTAAGGTTTCTCTCTAACAATACTGATATTGTGAAAGTCGGGAGTTTGTGTTTTTTTTTTTTGCCCAAGGAAGTTATAAGTAACATGAACTCGATCCTTTTTAAATTATTTATTACACAAGACTTTATTTTTTAAACCAAAACTCATATTGCAAGTACCTGCCAATTTGAGCCTAAAGCACTGGTATTGAATAAGAACTGCTTATATCTGCACAAAACCGAAGAAGAAAGTAAAAACCGAAGCAAATAAAATAAAATTTTTTGCAGAAATATTTGATCCTTCTTCTTTATTTGTAATTGTAACAAATAATTTTGTAAAATACACAATAATATTTTAAGTAAATAAACCTATATACATAGACGTTGTTAATCGGCAATTAAGCGAATCTCGTTGTGCTACATACTGGAAGAAAAGAAATGGTGCGTCAAAATGCTTTCTCACATATCCTGAATTTTAATATATTTTGTTTTTCATTTGATTTTGGATTAGGCTTTTTCTCATGCCTAGCTCATAACTATGCAAAACCACCAAAGCTGTATTTAATTAGTTTAATACTCAACGGCAGTGGCCCCAAAAAAGACAGTTTGGCAGGAGGCGAAGCCTTGAAAGAGATCCAAAACGTATCGCTTTCTATGACGCCTAAATTTAGATTTTTCAATTAGACCTATTTTTCTAGTTAAAAATTTTAAAATTATAATCTACCCAGAATATCAAAAAACGCTAGAAGAGAAACGGTAAAGAGCGGATAAACACTTGCTTGATACAGTAAACGATGGTGAGGGATTTTTTGCTAATTCAAATCGTCATAGAACTTGTGCACTGACTAGTATGAGCGAGATAGGAGATACATGGAGCTTCTATTGACTAAAAGATCAACTCCGGAAAACATTGGAAGCCATTAGATAAGTGGGAGCTGAGTAGTGAAATTTATACATATATGAAAATGTATACAGGGTGATACATATTACTAACACAGTTAAGTATATTTATTAGTTAATGTAGCATATTTTCAACATATTATGTAACCTTAAGAAAATAGCGCATAATTAAAGACATTAATAATATAATATTTGGAATTCATGTTTTATTATTGTTACAGAGGCATACATATTTGTAATTGCCGAAAAATTATATTTATTATATTTCTTATATTATATGGCTTGGCTCTTTGGGCCTATTTCTATCTTTATGCAGGTTTAACCTGTTTAAGAAATTCATATTTGCTTCCTTACATATTGTAGTTGTACTAAAATAATATCACCTGCGCCACGAATGCAAGTCTACAAAACAACACCAGATCCGGAAAAAAAAAACCCAAATACTAGGTAACATGTTGCATGCAACACCGGCAGCAGCAGACGAGGTTTTAACGGCTCAACGCGATCATTTTACAGCGAGCAAGCGCGTAATATATAATTTTCCTCGTTCACTTGCCGCAGCATAAGAGCGCAAGCAAGTGCGAATTCCTTTAAGCGCGCATTTAACACACACTTAATGTAAGCGCTGACCGGTCGGCCGGTCGGCCGTTCTGTAGCATGAAGGACATTTCTGCGCTACTTGACTGCTTCGGTCTGCGCTGGTATTCCCTGCGCTCCCGGCCGCCAACTGACCCACTGCTCGTATGCGTTTGTTGTAATTCATGTTTGTTATATTGCATGCCACAAATATAGGTTGCAGTGCAAAAGTGCAGCGGTTGCAGTAGACCGCATCAGGGTAACAAGCTGCATGCCACAGTGCAACAACAGCACCATAAGAATACTTTCGACATTGCTAATTAAAAATGCCTACACTGCAATTGCGGAATTAGTTTCTTATCGCGCTTATCATCAATGACGTTGCGACCGCCAACTTGCCACAAAGTGTTGCAAGCGTTGCAAGCGCTGCTCGCCTTATATTACACACTTTTTGCACATTTCTGTTGATGCGTTGATGGATAGTTGAGGAGCTGTGAATGCCGCAAGGCTTTTTGCCAATGTGCGCAACAGCTAAAACATCGAACAACAACAGCAACAACAACAGCAAATGCAAACTTGAACATGAACGGTAGTCGTGGCTGCAACATTAGAGGGCAAAGCCGGCGGCAGCATAATGCATTTATGAATATTATTAAATTTATATGATAATTTGTGCATTTTTAAATTTTCTCTTCGCATTTTGTTGCACGCTTTTGTTGCTTTTGTAGATAGCGGTAAATGCTTGGAAGGCGTTTTGCCATACATTTTCCCCATTTTATGACCAAAGTCACGCAACTCATACACTCCGAGCCGCCGAGACATGAAACAATGTGCCTGAAATCACCCAGCTTTGAGCTCAAAGTAAATGGAAAATAAAGTAAAAGAAAATGCATGGAATATGTTTAGTGCCAAGTAAGAAAATAGAAATCGACAAACTCAATTAAGGCGACGGAATAGAAGTAAAACGTACAAAAAAGACAACAAATACCCGCAAACTGGTTGTGGCACTTTACATGCTATGGATACCAAGTGGAGCAGCGAAAAGTATGGACATTTAAAGTGCTAAATTATTATCGACAATTTAATGATCAAAATAATTGAAAGAAAAGGCATTATCTCTTTGAAATGCTAAATTTATAGTGATATACCATAGAGAGATAGATCATTAAATGAGATGGAATCAGGGTTCCCATATACAAATAATGAATCCAATTTCGAAATACAGTCTGAGTGAAAAGTGGTAAAACTTCAGGTACAAAAATATTTATGTATAATTGACTCTAACATAACCTAGATAATGGAGATCTCTCTAACGGCGATCGCCTTTATAAAAAAAAACTCACACCCTCGATCCACTCAGCTAAGGTGGTCGTAGTTTAAATAGGTATATAAATAAAAAATAAATAAAATTAAAATTTCCCATATAGTTAAAGATATCAGAAAGTTCTTGAGCTGTTTCCTATATCCTTTGGAGAGATAAAACTTGAGAAATTATAATGTTAGTTTCAGAAAGGGTTTCAAATTCCAACCAACCCCACAAAATGGTACTACCGTTAGAATATGGCGCTCGATATAATTAAATTTAACATTTTAAAAGTAAGAAACTCTGGACAATGTTCTTTCCTTCTTTCTTTGGAAAACTATATATCTACCTTTCGACTGATCTCATAAAAAGTTGAAAGAGAATTAATCTTAAGAATGTACCCTAAATAAATCACCTAGGCAAGTTTATGATGGGTTTGCGACACTTTGTCGTTAGGTTAGTTGCAATTTCAGTAGTTTTCTGGCATTACGAAGAACTGGTCCTTAACTCTATAAGCGCGATCCCCGTCTAAGTAATAATTACTCTTCCCGTCCTTAGAATGCACGAGATATATGTATTTAACAGGGCCTTTTGTTGCTTACTACAAGTGTAAAAAATCCATAACCTTAGAGTTTTAATCAATATACCTATCGCCGAACTTATTTATTCTTTTTATATACTCTCAATATTTAGTTGCACCAGAATAAAAGAGTTTTGTTCACCTAACGATTGCTTGTAACACCTAAAACAAATCGAGATAGATATATAGAGTTACTTATATTGAAATGAGCACGATGATGAGACGAGTTGAAGTTTATCGGTCTGACCGCGCAAGCGATAACTGGAGTAAAAATTAAGATAACTAATATTATACGAGGTCGGGTCAATAAATCCGTGACTCTTTGAATTTATTTTTATTTTTTTTCTTTATTCTTAAATATTTCTTTATTTTATTTTTTATTCCAAAAGTCACGTACTTATTGACCCGCCCTCGTATAAAGTTTAGCAAACACCTGAAAATATTTCCCCGTCTTTGATAATTGCAAATTGCCAGAGCATAAACTGTTCGTTTACACCCGAACTTAGCTCTTACTTACTAGTTATTGTGAACAGAATTGCAGAGGGTCATGAATGGACGGAACTATACTATAATGATACATTGCCGCTAAACTCAAGTTTAAACCAAAATTAACTTATCAGAATAGCTTTATGGATTGGAAAAAAAAATCCCTAAAAGTGATTGCTTTAAAGCGGACAGTTTGTTTATCGATGAATAACTAAACGTTTTTTGATAAAAAAAAGCAAAAGCACATTTGATTTTCGAGCACCCTTCGTTTGCTAAGTAAACCTTTTTCTCAGATTTTTCTGAGCTACCACATTTTCAGTTGAGCTCTCTTTTTTATCAATCGTGGTTGATTGGTCAACCGACAATGCACACTGCCACAATTAAAATATTTCTTAAGTTGGAATTAATTCAATTCGTGCAAATTTGCAGAAAAATGGGAACCTTTCTGAGTTCTCTTAGAAGCCGTAACAACGAATAGTTAGAAAACGTTAGTTTTTCCCTTATTTTTAGCTTGCAAGACTACCCGGTGAAGAACAGTTTCCAATTATCCGATCGGGCGCTTCAAAATCGCTAAGCAAGCTAAACAATATTACTTTAATTCATTATTTATTTCCAAAGAATTTCTCTAGCCCTACTTAATTTTCTTTCCAAAAGTGCTTTGAAAACTCTTTAAAACACTTTTTAAGTAAAAATTTTGTGTTAGTAGGGAAGGAAGCTCCTCTTTCTCCTCCACTATATCCTAATTAAGTGTATTTCGTATTTTTTGCGCTATAACGGTACAAGTTTTTAACCAAAGTTCATTGTTCCTTTTACATGTTCTTCGCTTTTGCTAAAAAAGAGTAGTCATTTGCAAGTTTTTCTTGACCTTCTATTATCCTTAATACTTTCTCTTTGTAGAAGTTCAACATGCAAAGTCCTTTAATGCCTTTGTTTACCTAACATACGAACATTTTCTGCTGCAGTTGTCTCGTTTTGAAATTTTTATGCTTGCAAATGAATTTTCCTCCCGATTTCAGGGAATTAGAGTGACTTAAATTCAATTTAATATGCATATACATGTGGTATAGACTGCATGAAAATGCGCAAAAAATGCAAAAAGATCCAGTGGAATTTATTTTTTTCTTGTTTCACTTTGCAAGCGACAAATTGTTTAAAAGCAACTTGGAATTTCAGAACATTGCATTGTCGCCTGGAAATTAATATCGATTATTTTGCAACGAAAATGTGCAACACAAATGAGCACAAAACAACTGTAAATGGGGCGCCACACAGCAAGAGTAAACACAACGCGCTTACGGCATTGCAACACGCACCTCAATTGAGTCATTTCATGCCTGCCACACTTGCATTTACACATACATATAAATATGTACCAGTGTACATATGTATATGATAGAAAAAACACTTACATGCAGTCCCTGGCAGACTATTGCGACTCTTTTTAGGGCTTTTTTAACATCGCCTCGTTAGAAGAATTTAGAGCTTTCGCATATTGAGCGAGTGATGCCTCATACTTTGAGGGTGCTATGGCATGGAGTCTTTGCTTATGTTTTTGCTCTAACAAAAGCTATACCAAAAATATTCTATAATCAAATCTTATGCAAATATATTATTATTATTAATTACGGAATTACGGCCTTACTTCGCGATTCTGTGGTTGTTCGAGAGAGCGATGCTGCGAAAGATATACATATGGAACTCTGAATACTTCAAACGATGAAACGATGAAACGATTTAGAACGATAGACTTTACTGCAACAAACATATACTTTAACTAGTCTATATTTTAAGAAGTGTTCAATGCTTCGTCTCCATTTGTTGTTAGTATAGAAAAAAGGGAACCTGCAATGGAAAGGTAAAATAGAGAAGGGAAAGGACAGAGTGCTACGAACTTTCATCATTTTGTGAAACAAATTAACAACTGGGGCGCTACTGTGGATATAAAAATCGGTTGGATGTTAGGGCATCAATGATGAAGAAAATGGAGATCGAATTTCGGCATATAGGTTTATGTAAAACAATTCCAAACTCATGGTCAAATGGAATAAATTAATTTCTATATACGTGGACAGTTGTGCAATTTTAACTATCTTCAATAATAAAACTTCAACTCCACAAATTATTTGGTCCAAATGTAATATTCACTGGAATTATGTATGGTATACATATATTATGGTATGTATGGTAGAAAATGACATGAAATATTTCTAAATAATTTAGATAATGTACCGATTACTTTCCTAGTTGAAAATCTTTTTATTGAAAACGCGGTTGTGCAAATTTTTGGGTTTGGAGAAATTAGTCCGATTGTCTTTCTTGTAGCACAAAAGATCTAGAAGTTCAGAGAGTGAATTCAGCAGTTCCACCAATTTTAAAACTAAGTGATGTTCAAGCAAAATTTTAAAACTTTAATGAAAAGAACTAATCATTTAAAAGGCTCATTATCACTTCAGGGTCAACCAAACGAAGATGATCTGAGACTCCCTTTTAAATTGGCTCCCGTTGGTAAAAATTGTGGACTTGTCATTCTTGACTCAATTTATACTTTTGGGAATTGTTCTTAACTGCATCGAAGTTAAAACAATATCGAGTGCCCGAAAAAAAACCTTCTGACATTATAGCAGCACTCTATTAAAGACCTTCCCACAAAATTCATCATAAACCTACGATATTTCTCACTGGGTTATATACGCGATTGTGCTAGTGTTTGTTGGCATTTGTAGGTGTGTTGTGTTTTCGTTGTGCGTTCGAGGAAGTTGACAAACATCGAAAAAATAACGCAAATAGCAAAGGCAGCGAAAAGGCGAGGCTTACAAAAAGTTGGTTAAAAAAATCGAAATTTGCAAAGAGGCGAAAGTAAACAAGAAGCTTGACCATAGCTGACATGAAGCTGAGGGACCACATCCCTGCTGCCCCCAACCACTTGCCAGCGACTTGTGTCATCCATTCGGCAGCTCGCCTCCATCCATCACAGCGGGGGTTGAATTTGTTATTGCAATTTGCCATTTACGCTTGCGTGTCTTATTGTTTATAAGTGATTTTTATGTTGTTATTGTGTTTGTTGTTGTGCATATTATTGGTATTGGTTTTGTGATTTTTCCTTTGTTTTAGTCTGCAATATTTCGTTATGCTTGCCACTTATGAGCAACCTTGTAGCTTTGATTAGGCGCGTTTTGTTGCTTTGGTTGTTGTTATTTTTGTTGCGTTGGCGTTAAACAGAAATCGGCGCAAATGAAAGTAAGTCAGTGTGTCACAGGCAACAGAATTAGACCTCACACACACGCACACACACATACAAACATATAAATTGTATACCCATACATAAAAACTCAATTCTTTTTTCACTTCAACAACAACAATAAATGCTTAAGTCGGCACAAATTTATACTTTCGAGTATCTTAAGTGTATTGATCTATTAGTTTTAATAAATATTTGCCTATATCCCTAATAATTTAAACCCTTTTTCGGATTTTCATATACTAACACTCATAAGCAAACACTTATTCAAATTTATTTCGGGCGGAGCTTTAACATTTACCACCAGATTCTTGAAAGTCCGTGTGTATTATATATACGTGTTACTTCATACTGCACAATAAGTAAAGGTAATATAACTAAATAATTGAAATGTGCAAGGTCATAAAGAATTTACTAGAAATCAATTGCATAAAAGGCAGGAAAACACAAGTAACCAGAGAGATTATCTCAGTTACAAACTTCCATATCCGTTATAATATATTGACCCCGATTGACAGAGATTTTTGAATATATTATGGATGATTCAGAATAAATGTGCGTGTGCATATATATCAGTAACAAAAGTTTATTAGCAAACACTTAAATTTTATTTTTGTAGAGTATATAATATTGATATATATAAATGGTATTATATAAATATATTAAAACGATCGATATGATAATAGGAATCAATACAACCTCTAGATACCGAATATGAAGGCCTCAGTGCATATGTTTGACTTTATATTGAAAATATCGATCAACCTGTGAGATATCTTAATGAAATTCAGTGGTCATCTCTCACTAATAATAGTGGTACCTCAAACTATGCCATAATACATACAAAAATGGTCGAAATCGAACTACAAACTTTTCAAGCCTCCAGATACTGAATATGTGGACCTCCGTACCAATGGCTGACTTTCTACAGTAAATATCGGTTAATCTGTGAGATGTATTAACAAAATAGCGAGAACATATTTTCCTGTTAATACTGTGCACTTCTGTCAAAAATGGGTAAATCGGGTCTATACATCCCCTAGCGCCCACTTACCTCACACACTGATTTTAGAACTTTACACCGTCGTGATCGTCGATCACTAAGTGATCGTGTTGTCTTGAACATAATATCGCATATCACTAAAAATGGGTGATGATTACCGTTATTATTGAGATTTCTATGTCTCATATATATAGGAATAATGTGAGTTACCTAAATATAATGCATGGAAACATGTTCTCAAGCTTTCATTAGTCTAATGCTTGAATTAAATGAAATCGATCTTCAGCTCTCTCCAACCCCAGAATACCCAATATAGAAATTCTGACCTACCCTATATATTGATGTTGGATCAATTTGATATGAGATATCTTAAAGAAATTTATTAAATATTTTTCTTGACTATAAAGTGGTTTAGCGGCAAAAATGGATGAGACGGGTCCAGAAATTACATTTGCCCATTACAATTAATAAAACGATTTTCGCTCTTCTCTTTGACTTCATTGGTTAATATTTGAGATGTTTTATTGACATTATTTTCCACGTCCTTGACACTTACAAATTGCAAGAGAAATCAGCAGCTTAGATATTACCTAAGGGTTTATTTATACTTCCAAGTCTAACTTCCACAAAGTAATAAAAGCAATAAATTTCAAGTAGTTACTTCTGCATAAACAACTATTTATTAAGCGAACTAATTTTGAAACACATGCAACCCATTCAAATCATTTGAACTTGGATTGAATTTAATCCAATAAACAAGTGCTTACCGGCGTATCTATATATAGATATATAGATATATAGACATATATATATAGATATATAGATATATAGACATATATATATAGATATATATATATATATGTATTTCCTCTGATAAGTTTTAGATGTCAATATTTTCCACTCATTATCACACACATAGCGCCCATAGCACCGCCGCTCGCCTCGTCATGCAACCAAGAACGCCACCACTGTTGCATGTGAGAATTCATAGTGACATATTGAATAAGTTGAAGAGTGAAGAATGTGGTGAGTGCATCATGTCTGTTAAAGCGACGTAAGCAATAAATAAAAACCAAATCAAGTCGAGCAAGAGCCGATGAAACTTAAATGAACTGAACTTAAACGCGCAGCCAAGTCAAGTGAACTAAGTAAGTAAGTAAGCAAGTAAGTAACTGGCTGTGAACCCAATCGCTAGTCAAGCCCAGTCAAGGAGGCTAAAGTCAAGTCATTTCACTTTAAACTGTGAACTAGCGAGGCAGTGCATCGATGAATGAATGATTTACGATGTTCCATGGAAAAACTACTCTGAATAATTTATTGATAAATTGTGAAAGCGAAAAACCGGCAAGCGGCAATGCCCACTTGCATACGGGATGTGGAACCAGCCCACAACGAGCAGGAAACAAAAAAAATATATATATTATTCACTTATATACATATATATATATATACACCCATGCGCGTTTGTGTGTGTATGTGTGTGTGCTTATATTTATCAAGTGGACTCAACACAGCCCAACCCATCGTTACAGCAAAAGCAAGCCAACCACGATGGGTTTCGCATTGCTGCGGACTGCAAGAAGCAACATCATCAGCGCCAACCATCAGCCGGCATTCACTTTTGGCATGAAAAACTTCAAATTGGAATGCAGCAGAAAATGTCAATGCGAATTCCCATCGCATGCTCATAACAGCCAGCATTCGCAGCTGAGCCACCAATTGCTGCTGGTACTTCCTCCACAGCTAGCTAGAGTGGCCGGAGGTTGTGGCAGCGTGCGACGTGATTCCAATAAAATCGTGTGATATTTTAGTGCGATCGCATTCGCAACTACCTGCAACGCTCATGCCTATTGCAACAACTGCCATATACATACACACACACAATTATTGCGGTTAAATATGCTGCAGTCTATCAGCATTCATACAAATGGCATTTGTGGCGTGCAACAATGCGCTGTGCAGTAGCTGATCGTGCCACTCAACTTCGACGACAACAATTCGGACTGTAACTTCACTTCAGCTGTCATTGCGGATTGTGTGTGCGCACACGTATGTGTATGTGTGTGTGTGTGTGTGTTTGTCCCTTTACAGAGTTGCAAAGAGCCCAATGGACTCATAAATATGCTGTGCGGATGCTTGTCAAAAATGCATGATGGAATTATGACAGATCGTTATGATTAGCACGTTGCGATGTGCGTGATATGCCAGGGCGCACAGTGATGATGACAAGTGATCGTCAACGTTGCTCAACGATCAGCCAACAGCGACTGGTGTGTGAACACATTGATTTCGTGGCATTACATGGATTTTTTGTGCACTTGTCAAAGGACATGCAACTGGTCGAGTGCCGCAATTTAATTGAGTAGCATTTTCAAGGGGAGGGGTGGGGCATCGCAAGCATTTGAACGCATTTATTTGCTTTTTATGAAATAGTTGGTATGATGTAAACAAATTAATGAAAGTTATTCTCAAGCATTTCAAATTCTATGTGCGCTAATTTTTTGGTGGTATTACTATTTCATTTTGGATTTAGAATCAAAGGCTTTCACATTGAATTAAATAAATGTAAAACAGAAAATTTTTTATATTTTTTTTTTATGTAAGGTATCCGATAGCGTTTGCTTTTAGATATTCGATGACGTTGTATAAAATAGTCATATGTAGTATATTATTTCTAGGCAATATTTAGTGAAATTTTTTAAAGATATATACAAAATTCTTAAATTTGTGAGATATGAAATTCCTTACATCGAAATATTTAACAATGAAAGGGTTCTATAACGTTTCCTCCTCCTATATAATAGCCTCTGAAATGTCGGAAATACTCTAAGAAAAAGGATTGTATTAGCATCCAAAACCATTAGCAACCACCCTCCCTTAACTTCAAATAATGGAGCGTTGTGATCTGCATAGGAAATGATAAGTAGAAATTATAGTTACCAAAAAATTTTCGGCATTGTGCCAAGAAATTGAAATACCCAAGTTTTTCCGAAAGTCAGGATTGTATACAGAAATATAGTGTTTTCGTTTTCCGAAGTTCCGAAGTTGAAGCTCATGCTAGAGCTCTTTTCGGTATGTTTCGGGAACGAAAAATATGAATCTTCAATGCTAAATGGCTGCCAGTTTGCGCTTTTGTACAAAACACTGATATTTTTCCGATAATGAAGTTCATAAAACCAGATCGTGCAGAAGATGTTCAAACAGAAAAAATAAATAAATTGTACCATAGGGGAATTTTATAGACTTAAGATCTAACGCACCATAACCACTAATCAAGTTCTTTAGTATGAAACCACCACTTATATTAAAAATAAGATATTAAAATATAAAATAAGATATTAAAAACAAGATATTATTAATAAGATAATATTATTCTAAGACCTGACACCACAGAACTTGAAATATGTTGTAGCAACAGCGTAGTTAACTGAATGATCTCTAGACTGTGTTCAGAAAATATACATAAATACATTACTTACAAAGCAAATTAAAGCATATTTTTTAAAGCAAATATTGAAGAAGGATTGGAACAAAACTTAACCTTCTTAAAAACAATAAACTGTGGAAGCGATTTCAAAGGATTGAAAAAGGGGATGCTACAATATTAGAGTTGGCGTATCTTGGAGAAGGACCGATTCTTTGATGACACATCAACCGATAATAGGAACAGAAACTTGGACATAACTGTCATTACATCTCTTAGGTGAGTTTCATGAGATAACTCTGAACTCTGATAACTCCTAGAGAAGTGAACTATTTTTTTAGACTATTATGAAACAAACCTATATTTTTTATACCTATTAGGTGTTAGGAAAGTGAGAAATGAAGGATTTTTCTTTAAATAAAGTTGAGGGTGTTAATTCTGGTTAGTTTTGGTTAATTCAGAAAAGCTTTCAAAGGTGTCTACCATCCCTTATAAATTATTTGTGTATATTTAAGATTTACATGTGAGGAATTGCATATGGCTACATTAATTGAATAATGTCCCAATTTTTTAGAAGCTGCGAAGAATCCAATTTAATATTTTAAAGACATAAAATAATAGGCTGCAGAGTAGTGAGTTCGAAAGTGTTTCAGTACAAAATTGTTTTCTATGGAAACCAAATTATAAATTCAAAATAGAGAGCTGGAAACTGAGTAAAAATATAAATTTTAGGGAAACTTTCAATGAAT
Source organism: Bactrocera minax (assembly GCA_021498325.1). Classification (NCBI taxonomy): domain Eukaryota; kingdom Metazoa; phylum Arthropoda; class Insecta; order Diptera; family Tephritidae; genus Bactrocera; species Bactrocera minax. Next base: position 9,712,169 of record JAKEEE010000001.1, read on the forward strand.
TGAATTGAATTGACTGCAACAAATTAACAATATATTTTTTGTAAAACATTATTATTATTTATTTCGCTGTTTTCCTGATACAAGAATTGCCTTATAGTTCCATTTTAAAATATCGAAAATTTCCAGCATTATTTTGCGACTAATGAGAGCTTTTAAGTAAGAAGCTAGGATTAATATTTATAGTTTTACTAGATTTTTTAATTTTTTTTGAAGTATTTGAGAGCTATTAAACAAAAAGTCAGGGTTAATGTAAACAATTTTGCTATTATATAAAATGTTTTAAATTTTTTAAATTTGTGAAATTTGGTATGTATATATATAGAAAAATGAAAATGAATGAAATCAATATTTATCTCTTTATCTTGGACAGCAGAATGTTTGTTTGGTATTTTAATAACGTGACATATACATATACATGACAATAACATAATACTTGATTAATAATAACATAACTTACTTGATTCGCCGACGGATAACCGCAGCCATTGTATTGCGCATAAGCAGCCATTATAAATGCTGACCACTACGAATTTAATAAATTGCACTTTTTTTTTCCTTATAAATTATTTGAGATTCGGTTAGTTTTCAAAATGTTTCAGCGCCCATTAACAAAATATGCAAACCATTAATGCTGACAACAAATTTGCATATTAAATCCATAATTTTCATGCCACCGATAAGCGCCGACTCAAAGTTTGAATTAATATTACAAGCATATTTTTATTTCTTTGTTTTTTTTGGACACAACAAAGTAGGAGCGATCTTTAATACCCGTTATGCATTCATTTTCGAATTTGTGTGGTAACAACTGTTATTAAATAATTATTTTTTGTTTACTTGACTATGCACATCACTTTAAAGTCTTTGCACTATGTCATCGCTGTGTCATTAATACCGTTGCGACATTTTGCCACCGTTTGACATTCCGAATGCTCGTTGGTCACAGATTGATCGCGCGGTCGTCGTTTAAGCCAAAAGCTTTTAGCTGAAAAATATGTACGAGTATGTTTATTTGATAGTTTACTTGACACATGAATGCCATGTGTTATTAGCGGGCTAAAACTTGTAGCTGTTCACACTTTGACAGGTCGGCATTCTAATGGCGTCCACCACTTACGGTCGACTACTAAACGCTTGTTGTTGTTTTAATTGAGTTGACTTTTTTGTTCGGGCTTTGCTGATGTTGCTTTCGTTTTTATAGTTTTCGCTGCTTTGCATGGCAGGGTCAAGGTTTCGTTGGACTGACTGCGTGCCGATACACACTCACACACTCACTTATGCGCTGAAAAGCAGTTTAACCACAAACCCAAAGCGAAATACCCTCCGTCTGCTCTAATTAAAAAACGCTACACAAACTTGTCAACCGCCTGCAATAGCAACAACAGCAGCACGGCATGGCTAAAACTTGTTTTCGGGCGTAATTTGACACTTTGACTGGCGAACTAGCCGATGCGTTGGTTATTATAATTTTATTTTTTTTTTGAGCTCAAATTTTCGCTACTGTGGTCATATGGTGGTCATGTGGTTGGTTCAAAAAAACAATTTCTTTTTCATGCTTTTTCACCAGTTGACAATAGTTTATATATGCAACAATGTGCAGCGTCGGCATTTTCTATTTAATTTCACTTAACAATATACCGCGCGCCAGTTTCTACATTGTTCAATACGCGCGTATAGCAAAATTATTAACTAATCAATCGTGGCGACAATAATTATTTCATAAGATCTTCGTAGACCGCTATGCTCATCATAGCGGTTACAACTCTTGACCGTCGCTGTCGCGTTTCAACTTCCGGTATTCGCCGCTTCGAAAATCTCAGCCCTTGCAACGCACTGCATTAGCGCTGTAGCAACCGATCGACGATACGGAGTCAACACAACCACACCCCTCCACAGGCACGTTGCGGCTTCTCTTCTATAGTATATAAAATCCATATAAACGTCGCACTATATTCGTCTCGATTGCATCGGTGGCACTGCTGCTGCTACTGTTGCCCGTCAAACTCGTTTTCGCGTGCCCACACTTACTCGCCGATGCGCGTCTATTCACGTTCGAGCACAAACTAGTTGCGAGTTCGTACACGCGTTGCAGCGTTTGCTTAGCGCAGCGCACTCAACACATAGCTAAACGATAAGAGCGTGCGCAAGCAATAGAGCGGGAGCGCAATAAGCTGGTACGAACGAGTGGAGAAAAGCCGCTTATACTTGATAGTGCAAAGCGCACGAATTGGCATGGGTAGTAATGGTTTTAAGCAATGCTGCAACGCTGTAGCGGAAAAGAGACAAAGAGAGCGGTTCAGCAATAACGCTACCAGGAATATTTCATTCAATTGTTCTTCAGCTATACGGGGTGTGGTGGCAGCGCACAAGCCACACCCATCGTGTCATACGCGAGTGTCTCATATCTGCAGTTGATGGCAGCGCCGCCAGAGGCATTTTACGTGCAAAACTGGAATTAACAACTCGTTACTCGCCGCCTTGCATTCACTTGCATTACGTTGCATTTCCGCTGCACGCGCGCCGCCGTCTCACGGCCCAGCTCCGGTGGTTGTCCCACTGGAATGCCGGCCATCCGAACGCCTCCAACTCTAAGCTATCGGCGGGGTAATTTTATGGCGCTCGTCCACCACAACTGGGGTAACGAGATGTGCATATAGTACAATGGAATTTTTTTTACTACACCGACTTATTTACTCGTACCGGTGTATGTATGTGCGCGCTTTCATATTATGTGCTTTTGTTTGCCATAAGAAACTCAACTCTTTCGCTACGGTCGTAAGATGGTAGGCGTGGTTTGCGGTGAATAGTTTTTGTGTTTTCAACGAAGGTAGTTGACTATGCCACTCCTCAAAGCAAACCTTCATATGTACGCTATATATATTTATATGCATGGGTATAAAGGTAAATGCTACAAGTAAATAATCATGTGTGCATATGTATGCAAAGGTGTAGGCTTGCAGACTTGCCTATGAAATGACAAATTAATAAAAAATAATGCAGTATGACATATAATACCAAAGCTTTTCACAATTATATACAATTGAATGTTGCTATAAATACATATGCGCATATTTGTATATTTGTATATAATGTACAGTGTGTACATTGTGTTGTTTTATGTACACTATTTTCCTTCGAAACTGTGAAATATTCGGTTGATACATATGTGCATGTTTCTAGTCAAATATCCATTTAATTAATAGAAAATTATATAATATTAACGGAATAATTAACTTAAGAAAGATGTTGCAAAGTTTTCGAAATGTCTAACATATTTGCTATGGTAATCCCATTGGTGTAATTAGTGTACTTTGACTAATTTGAAACTGAAATGGAGAGTTTAAGTATCTCTTCTAAAATATTTGGTTATTTGTAAGTAAAAAAATATCCGAAGACACAGTGAAAACGAGGAAAAATGCGAGGAACTAGTTAAATAGTTTTTCAACTTCTAATTTCAACAAATTTCTCGTTGAACTGAGAACAGAGAATTTTTATTCAGGAAACGGCACAGATTTTAATTCCTTGTCTAAATAACCAATATTCATATTCGCATTGTATTGCTATGCATTAAATAAAATATAAGGATAGAAACAACAGAGTACAACCTGATTCCTTAAATTAAAATTGATGAACCGATTTTAGCCGATTTCATTCTAAATTTCATCGTAATACCAGAAACTATACTCACTTATTTTAATTTAGATACCGGAACGACTATAATTGTGATATTTAGTATATAATATATATATTCTATATAAACAAGGTCCAGACGGAGTTTTAGCAGCAAAACACGCTATGGCCAGGCAAACCTGTGCAAATCATTCAATAAAAAGGCATCCGAAAGGCAGAGATGCTCAAATTTCGGACCTACTAAAGAGTTTGTACTGAATTCGAGCATTTTTAGAACATATTCGTACCATGTTTTGTTCTAATAGTATTCAAAATTACGTTAGATGGATAGTAGGTAGGTTAGTAGGTTAGTAGGTTAGATAGTACAATAGGTTAGTCTGATTTTAGCCCATTTTCAGCTCTAACCACAAATAAAAATTTTTCAAATCGATAAAGCAGTTTGTGTGGTGCGAATTCCTACAAAAGTGGATGGAATCTTTCGTACAATTTCCAACTGGTCCAATTTTAAAATTGATATATAATCCATATTATTAAATTTATCATAAAATAAAATTTTTTAGTAATCCCGAATATATTTATATGTAGTATCAAAGTAGTATCAAATAGACAAAGGAGATCGTTTCACAAACTTTGCCTGATATAGGTTTAGTAGTTTTATAGATAAGTATATTGAACATATTACAGGGCAGACCTCACGCATTTTAGAAAAAAAAATTAAACCATATGTGAACCTCTCCACTGAACCCCAGTACCAAAATGGAATTTTGCAGCATAATTCGAGACTGATTTAGGACCCTCAAAGTGTCATGTGTCATGTTCAGCAAATTACCTAAATTTTTACCGAAGTCATGGCTTGAGCGGACAGACGGAAGAACCAGATAGACAGACAGACGAACAGACAGACATCTGAAAATCAATTTCAAGTTATACGAGTCAGTGTAATAATCATATTTAAAGAGTAATCTATCACTAAAAATAAACAAAGTTATTTAATTGCAGGATCTCTTACTTCGCACTCAGCTTCATTAAGTCTGAACTTTGTCTGTGTGAAAAGTGATTGTTTTGAAACAGCACAGAGCATATCTGTAATTATTAGATAATTATCATGCAGTTGTACTGGACCCTACACCCTACTACCCTGCGACTATGAAATTGTATCACTGACCTTGCCGACCCAAGCTGCTAACTATATAACTGTTTAAGTCTTAGTACTTTCTAATCGCCAATAAATGGACATTAGCTGATTAAAAAGTAAGGAACATTTACCAATCTGAATTCGGTACGGAATTTGCACTGCTGCCTTGACGTCCTCGGCTCCAATGAAAACGATGATAGGCTGTTTTGACTGGCCAGACAATCAATGAGACCAATTGTCGACCTTGACGACTTTGACGACATTGATGACCTTAACGACCTTTCTAAAGAATGAATAACCGAGGAATATTACTTTCTTGGCCTTCAGTTTTTGTCAGAGTTTTATTTACTTTCCATTCAACTAATAATAAAAAATAATAAATAATATAGGAATTTGTCCAGCTTCTCCAAAAACATAAGAAGGAATCTTCCATACTAAAAGATCCTCGGGCTCTTTTTCCTTCAAAGCATAATTTCCTTTTTCTATTTTTCCTACCGGGAAATATTCGACAGAGTGTACAACGATTTTAATTAAGGAAATTCACCAGGATATGCGCGTTGCAGCGCATATGCACACATTCAACAGTGCAACACTGAGCCCATTCTGAGTAACTGCACACCCATACTCGCATAAGTGTGCAAAACTAGATTGGCACGCACTTTTTCCATTTCGAAATGCATTTACAATGTATGTTCATTACACTGCTGGTGGTGATAGCTCGCATGTCCTGCCTATAGTGCTCCTGCAGTGGCGGCACACAGAATAACGCGCAGCTGGGGCGAATAACGGCCAGCAACATTTTTTCTTTGGCGAAATAAATTCATGCTTACACCACTGGCATTACCACTCCACCACAACTACAACTACAAGTGCCATTTTGTAATATAGTACTCCCGTTACTTTACAGTTCCTCCTTAACCACCTTATTTCGGGAACGAAAACAGTCACACTCTTCGTTGAGCCGACAAAAACATACATTGCATACCGGCTTGTTATCCCTAAAAATGAATCCTATGAATGCGGTGGCTGCCGCACTGCCACACTGCCACACTGTCGCCATCGCCTATGCTTTTGTCTACACAGCATTAGCCGGACGTACAAGTTCATTTTGCTGCTGCAACGAGCAAACATCTTGTTGAACCAACAAACAAATGGCTTTGCTGGTTTTCGCTTTCATCATCAACTTCAATGCATCCTTCTGTTGCTTCAGACCACCGCTCGCCGCATCGCCAACTTCATACGCGTACGCACTCTGCCGGATCCATTGATGCTGTTATCCTTTTGTCCTGCCACCAAACATTGCTAGTGCAGTTCCGTGATGAGCTCAGCTTTTTGTATGCGGTATGCCTTCCGTACATCCCTTTTCTTTCCTCCTTTTGCTAGTTTGCTATTTTGCTTTTGTGTTGCAGCGCTGGCAGATTTTTACAAATCCTCTGCTATCCACTTACATGTGCGTGTGTATGTGTGTGCGTGTGTATTTGGTTAGTTGCCTAGTTGCAGCTGCCAACAAGTTGGCTTGTTACTAAACTTGTTAGTAATCATCGCTACACAAAAATGCGCAAAAAATGGAAAAATATGAGGAAAACCAGAGCAATGCAAACAAATTGGAACAAGGACTAAACGCCAAAGTGCTCCATGCGTATCTCTGTGAATTATTTCACTTTTCTTTTTTTTGATTTCTACACCAAAGTCTACTGTTTACGTTATGGTTAACTGTCAATGTAAACAAATCGAAAATTAAATGACATAAATTGAAGTGTTCAAACATGTGTTGTTCAAGTGTTGTTGTTAAGTACTTATATTTCAAAAATTCGTTTTAATAAAAAATGTTGAACTTCAAAACAAAAAATAATTGTATTAAAGTAATAAATAAATAAAAGTATTAATGCATGTTTTGTTAGATTCTATAGCTAACCCCCGAGAAGTTGAATCAGAATTGGACTATTGAGGGCAATCCCTTGGGAAACCAGAAAAACTCGTCTAGTTGCATACTAATTCTCGACAAAGCGCCTTGAACATATCACAAATATGCATCACCTAAATATCTGAAGGTGTGGAGGCAAGTAATTTAGCTTTGTTCTCGCAAAGATCGAGAATGAAGTGTTGAGCACATTCTACCTCATTTTCAACTAAGCAACTTCTAGAACTAGCATCCAATTAAAATTTCAATATTTTAATCGTGAACCCCGCTGGGGCATTGAACAGTAAAAATTTCTACAACTACGGGTAAAGGTAAACTAAGGGTGAACATTTGCTGAGGGCGAAAAACACCCTGGGCCACTTTCGTTTTATCCCGAGCCAGAAGAATCCAACCGTGAGCTCCAACCACACAGTAGTAAACCGCAAAAGGAACAGCTGTACATGTTCCACGTCGACTGTGAGTGAAAATGAGGTGCCCTTGAAATTCCATCAGATTTACGAATTTCTGATGATGATTTTAAGGCAACTCTCATCTATAAATGTTTTAAATCGGTCTATAGTTTTTCAAGCCCCCAGATGCCGAAAGTGCAATTCAAATTGCAATTTATATCAATAATGTGATCTGCTGCTAAATATTCAAAAAATTCGTTTGTCGTTATATCATTATGCTAGATGACTTTATACCATATGTAATACAGTCAATATATTATGTTATAGTGAAATCGGTTCAAAAGTTAACTCAGCCACATATATTGATATGCTGAATTTCCTTATTCTAGTTGACTTTATGCAGAATATATCGCTTACTTTAAGTGAACGCCAACACTTGTTCCGGGTTTCGTCTATATATCTCAAATGTCTCCAGTGACTACTAGATTTACCAATTGTTAGTTAATTTTTTTCAAAACTCCATTTTCCTACAACAAATATAGGTTGGTTAGTAATTTCAATACCTTGAATAGCATCTCTTCTTTTTCCTAAATGACAATGTGGGAAAATCGCGCTTTATTTATATAATAAAATGTTATGTAACCAAACGTAGAATAAATGATCTCGAAAGAATTTTTTCTCCATAATCTAATCTATATTGCAGTAAAAACAAAACGTAACATTTTAATAAAAATATAGCAATTATCATGTTTTCTCTTGACGACAGACTATGGGCATACAATTAATAGCTTGCGTAGGTATAAAGTAATGGTAGGTACAATTCGATTTTAGACGAAAACAAGGTGATTACTGATAGTAAACCCACACTTGGTTTAATTCTTCCTCTTCTTTCTCTGAAACAACAACTACACATATATCATAATTACTAAATAATATACTTGCTAATCGATATACTTGAAATCTACTCATTTCTTTTTCAAATCAATTTTATACCAATCGAGAGCTCACTAAATTAGCTTAAACAAAGTAGAGTAAAGCGCGCTCATCGCAAACGCGCCACGTTTCACCTATCATATTCATATCTAGTGCCCAGTAAGCAAATGACAGGCACTTCAAACACTGATGGCCTTCCACAAACTTATCAGCCAGCTAAAATGTGTCGTTAATTTAGTATATTGCCATATACGATAATGCGTCGTTCACGCGGCAACTGCGTCAAAGGGAACCAAACTGTTTTGATAGTGGGCACCCAAGCACACCTTCTTTGCGACGAATGGGCCAGCCAAATGGCCGCCAGCGCGCGTAACAACAACCAATAAATGTGTAGCCGAATAAACCTGCGATAATCAAAGCAAAAACAAAGAGCAATCGCCATTGAGCAGTGTCGCAGCGCTATTAAAGCAGCGCGCATACATACATGTATTGATATGGATATGTATGTATATACTTTCAGTTGGTCAGGCGCGCGTTCCAGCCAGCTTGGCGGCAAGCGCGCATGGTGGCGACCCATTCAAGGCGGAGCGCTTCGCTTACGCCAACCAAATGAATGGACAGCATAGCGGCACTTACAAGTCGGTAATGAGTAAATAAGAAGGTCCGCTCAATTGATGGGCGGCCTACATGTGCGCGGCACTGCAACAGTCATCAATTTACATTTTCGGCACAAAATGATGGCGACTAAACCGAAAATCAACACACATAACACAAAACACAAAACAATAAAACGTATAAAGCCGAAGAACAACCGCGCGTTGCGCATAATTAAAGTAAAAATCAGAAGAAGAGTACATTTATTTCAAAAGCACCGATAAAGCAATGGTTCCGAGTCGTAGCTGATGTCGCAGGAAAAGGAAAGGAAATGGGTTGACGCGCGGCAATGCGAAACTCGATAGCAGACATTATCGCCGCGGTGCGCTTGCGCCTGCCCCCGTTCGCGACTGCGCGCATCGGCAAGCGCTGCACTGTGGCAAACAAAAATTATCACCAAACTGAAGCAATCAATTTTAAACAAGAAATTCTCCACTTAATTTCGATAAAAGTAAAATACTTGGTGGAGATGGCGTGCGCGGCGCGGCGCGAAGCAGTTGAAGTTGGCATTGCACAATGCAGCGCGGCATACACAGTCACACACGCGCGCATACAAATGTACATATTTGCATTTCGAAAAAAAAAAACAAAAAAAATTGAAAAGGTTTATTTGCGTTTAAGTAAAAACTATCGACGTTCCAATGCAACAATAACAATTTAATGTATGAGTATACATTCGAAATTGTTTTTAAAAACAGAAAAATGGAAAATTAAAAACTCATTTCATTTAGGCCAGAAGGGCAAACAGAAAGAAAAAAAATCAAATAAAATTATAGAACAAGAATATTACGTCGGTGTGTAGGAAATTAGGTAGAGACAAAGGTGCATTTGATGACACTTTGAAAATATATGGCCGTACTGTTGTTTGTTTACTTAGGCTGCGGCACTAGGGGCACTAGCATCGGCAAGAAGCGCTTGCGACTTGCCATCAAAAGGCAGCACCTTTTTTTTATTTTTTTTATTTTGAATTTCTGTTAGCATTTTAGTTTTGGTATTAATTTGTGTATTTTCCTTCCTCAACATTTAACTGAAATTATTTTTATGTATGCTGTGTTTTGTTTTTAGTTGCTTTTGTAAATGGTTAGCTCATTTGTGTGCCGAAATATTCGAAATACCAACGGAAAAGGTGTTCTTAACCGCTTCATAGGTTAGGCTATAAAAATTCATTGCCACAAAATTTTTGACCACAGCTAGTGCCCGCAGAGAGTGGGCAGTTTGTTGACTGTTGCATTTGAGGAATGTGAGGAAAATGTTTGTTGAAAATTTCAATAAAATATAGTTCATATGTATGTAAATTTTCTAACCCTTTGTCGAGTGTCAAGGTTCAAAATAAAGTATAATATAGACTTTGAATATACAAATCGCAAGATCTTAGCAAGTGTTTACCAACAATGACTATTACTCGCAAATAAATAATAAAAGTAAATGCATTGTGACATTTAAAATACAGTGGTCTCGATCGAACGATTCTACACCGACTCGACTTGACATAGATACTCGTATATGGCTCCTAGATATATAGTAATAAATGGCAACGACCGGTGCATTTTAAGCCAACATATTCAAGGTTATGCTTCGAATTTCTCGAGAGACATATTGAATGCATAATGCCTTGCGACTATAAAATATTTATTTCCAAGGAAACTGCAGAACATTTAAATCTAGTTTTTGATATGTGAACTTTTGAAACTAATATCAAAATTTTGTACTCCCTACAGTGCCTCTTTTAACCATATGGGTTAATTTTATTACCAGATATTATATGGCACATATGTACAGAGTGATTTTTTGTGTGATAAAGTGCGAGTGACTTGATCACGCATACACCGATTTTACATACACATCTTAAAAAAAATACCTCTAGTTCAATAAATATATAAAAGATATATATGCATATTTATATGAACGACCATAATATATACGTAATATATATATATATATACAAATATATTATATATGAACGACCAGCATTACTTGAAACATTTACATTCATGATCATTTTAGGTTTAATATTCCATAGATGACGTTCATCTTATAGTTGTATAATTAACTATTAGACACTCCTGTAAAAATAAAATTAATCGCAACAAGAATTATTTACATATAACGATGTTTAATAAATTTCGGCATGCAGAACCATATCGATGAAAGAATATTGAATATGGAAGGCTTAATTTTATACGACATATATTGATATGTGCCATGATAAGATTTTATTAATACATGTGATGTTTTATGTGGTGATGTCAAGGTATGATATGAGCTGTTATATTCGGTACGATGTGTGGAAATATTTTGCGATCTGATGTGCTTTGTTATTAGTGAGATGATGTGCAATATTAAGATGTTGTATAATATGCGCGAAGTGATGTAGAATAATGTCATTTGATTTGATGATGATCACTTTGCAGTACCAACAAAAATACACTAATGTTTGCACTACCAGTAAACATTTTTCGATTATTAGAAAATTTTGTAATAATATACTTTTACTGTTTATCTGATGTGATATGTATGATGTGATGCGATGTCATATGAAATATATGATATGATGTGATATGGCATGTAAGATGTGATATGATGTGATAGGACATGTCAGATGTGCTGCGCTAAAACCAATGTGATTTGATATTCGCGATGTAATGCCTTATAATATTTTATGGTGATATTCTATGGCAATATGAAATGAGATTCGTGTTAATGTCTCTTTTTTCTTTTAATTCTTTTCTTTTCTTTTGATTCTTTTGATGAAATTCTTTTGATGAGCCGTGTTATAACTTAAAATAAAATTAGATCTTTATATAAAATGTGCTTCTAGAGTTATATAACTTCCTACAGGGATATATTAATGTCGAAACAGCACATATTAAACCGGAAATCCATTTCATAATTATAGAAATTTCTTTCCAAAACTCATAGTTTCTACCAGAATTTTTTACATACTGGGGTACGTACAATCTTGAATAGACTCCAAGAAGAAGCAGACATTTTTACTATGAGTTGTATACCGACGGAATCATTATTTGCAACTTTTTGAAAGGGTGAACACTAGAGTTAGGTGACTTCTTGATTCTCTCGTCAATATAAATGCGCTAACTGGAATTATGGAATATCATCAATCAGGTGAATATGACAAGCTATACAACCCGAGATACCATCATTCTATTAGAACAAACTAATTAAAAATTAAGTTATCGGATAATACAATGTAATATTTAGAAGTGAGAATCCTAATTTGTCACTTAGATCTTGTGGTTTACCTCTATTAGGCTACTTTTTGTGTGAGTATTTCAAATCAATGGTTGTAAAATAGCTACAGGCAACCGCTGTCCAACGCATTATTGATAAAAAAAATGGAGCGTTATGCTCAAAATCGGTGTAAAGATATGATGATTTTCTTAAGATGTAGCAGGGTGGCCATTTTCCCGAAAGTCTCTTCAAACCTTAGATGCTATAAAATTTGCCAACTAAGAAAATAACTCCCTTAATTAAAAAAAAAAATTAAATTAAGAGGTATTGAGTTTTTCTTGCGTGTTCAAAAAATAACGGGAGTGTTCTTCGACTGCGTTTTTCGGGTTTAATGGCATAGTGAATCATAAATTCGTGCCTCAAGGTCAAACGGCCAATAAGGAGTACTTCCTACAGATTCAACCCCATTTGCGTGAAGTAATCCGAAAAAAAAACGCCCGGATTAGTGGAAAAACAAATCATGGATTTTGCGCACTTTTGCTCAATTCTGCTCACACTTCGTTGCTTGTTCGTGAATTCTGGACCAAAAACAGTACTGTAACGATGCCCCAGCCTCCATATTCGTCAGACATGCGACATGGCTCCGTGTAACTTTTTCTTATTTCCAAAAATAAAGAGCTGACAGCTATCCCAAAAGTCGACTTTGAGAAGTGTTTCGACGATTGGAAGAAGAGCTGGCATAAGTGCATAATATCGCATGGAGACTATTTTGAAAGCGGCAGGTTTAATGTAGACGAATGAATAAATACTTTTTCTCAAAAAATTAGAAATCCCGTTATTTTCTGAACATACCACGTATAGTGATTCATCCCTAAAATATGGAAAAAAAAGTTTCAAGAAGAATACAAATTTGGAAATAAAATTAATTCTACAACAGCTGATACATATTTCCTTCTAAAACTAGCACACCAGCTGTACTTCGAAATCGACTGCAACTTTATTAGCAATTAATTTCGATATCCAGCCCATTTTGTTACGCTTCAAATACATACCCAAATTGGTTCTTAAATAGACTCATAAAAACCATATATTCTGTAAACGGTGAGCTTATCAGCAACCTTTAAAGATAAGTCCAACTCAGCCGGCATGCAACATTCGCCATTTCACTCAACTGCGCTCGGCTGTAGCGTCACCGCTTAGCGACAAAACTGATGTCGTAACAAGCGTACTATGAAGATTGTTTACAAGTGGCTTTACAGCATCAATACCTGCTTAGTCGAGACAACAAATACATACCAGTGTGTGTGAGTATATATATATATATATATATGCATGTGTGCATGTGTGTGTGTGCAGCGTGTGGATCACGTGCGTGCCGTCCACCAACAAAGACTACATATTAGCCACTGAAAGCAATAACAACAATAACAACCAAATCGTAACACCGAGAAAAGGTAAACCAAAACCAATAAAAAATGCCAACCCACAGACATCAGCAGCAGTTAATCTGCAATAAAATTGCTGTCATTGCTCTTCAAAGACTACAACAAAATAGAACAACAACACTAGCCAATACTTACAACTAACTATCGGCAGACACTTTGTTGCATTGTCCTTTTATCATTTCGGCCATAAAGAAAAAAAGTATTTTATTAGCTTCACTTTGATAGTTGCGGAATAGTTTCGAATAGACGGACCGCCTCAGTTTGGCGTCCGTGTGCATGCCGCATCATTGTCATTGTGTGTGTATGTGTCAAATTGACTTTTCTTAGCAGTCATGTGCGTGCGTTTGCTCACATATATACAAATATATATGTAATCATGTAGATACAGGTGCGTTAAATACACAAAACCATTGACGCCTACCAACAAAAAGGACATGCGGAAACTCGCAGCAGACAAGAGTGCTGACAGCAAAAAAAGACATCCTACGCAAGACGACGACCAGTGCAACAACAACAAAGAACAACAAAATTTAACCAAATAGGTATTAAAAGGACAATGATTGCTTGTACGTGCGTTTACTTTTCGTATTTGGATGAATATACCAATGTCCTTTTGTGCGAAGCGTTTGATGTTTCCTTTGTTTGTTTTGAAATTGAAATTGTTTGATTGGTTTGAATGAACCATTGCATTTAAGTCAACACACAGGCAATCAATAGCGGCAATAATATATTTGTGTAGCATAATAATATAGTGGTTTCTTGTATGGTTGAGTAATTTGGGTCTTTAATGTGGTTGTGGGTGTGGCAGCGAGATGAGCACGTGGTTTAGGCGTTGCATTTGTACGCCTTATAATGGAGGGGAAGATTGTGGGTTTATTAAAAGTAAAGCTGAAATTTCTGCAATGAAATTTGTTAATGAATGGTGTGGAAATTAGATTGTTTGAGAAAAACAGTGGTCGAATATTATTATCCATCTAAGGTATTCAGGTGAAATTCGATAATCCGGAATTCATGCACATAAATCTGAAGATATCAACTACCAATTAGTAAGGTAGTTTGAAATGAAATCTTTCAGATTATCTAATGATATGATGGCATTCAACCATCTTCGCCTTGAGTATGTGCTGATATACATATACATATATACATGCATATAAACTGATTAAATATAACTAGTTAATTTTATCTATAACTATATTTGTCGCATACTATTTGCTTTTAGATCTAATACATATTTCTGTATTTAGAGTAAGTAAATGTGATCCAGAATACCCAGAATATTTCTAAGAGAGGGTGTTATAGATGAAAGCATCAAAAAAATCCTATGAAAATTTTCGATACAGTGAGGTTGATCGAGATAGTTCACATTCTCAAGATATCAAAGCAATGTTTTAAATAGATCGCTTATGAATGTGTGGGTATGCGAAAGCTCTATGCAATATGGTTGGCGTGATTTCACAATCAAAACAATTCACCTTGAAGCGATATAAAACGTGCACGACCAATTTTTTTTTCCGGACTACTCCCACATCAACATTATTCCATGAGCTATTATTTTGCCAAAAAATATGTTCTTCTTTTAAACTACAAAAATATGTCATTCAGTCCACCTGTTAATTTAGAGCAGATTTGGTTCGAAGGGAGGTCATAACAGACTCGTTTGGAATGTGATTAGGGTTTAGGGAGCAATTCGAAAAATTTTTCATTTCTAATTCAGTAAAAATGAGTAAGCAATAATTACGAGTATTGAATCTGAAAAAATAAAAACGCGAAAATTCTTGCCATAATCGAAACAAAAGATTCTACAATTGAATCTAAATACCTTATAAATCCATTACTTATACCAGAAAACTATCCTGGATGGCTAAAGTAATTAGAGTCAAGAAGCATCAACTTTACTTTTGTACAAACTTATATTTTTCTCCTTTTTGCAACAAGATATACTATTTTTTTACGGCGTTGAAGAATTTCCTCCAAAATACTGTTATATTTTTATTAATTTCTAGTTTGTTATGTTGGATTACTTCCAATACTTAATTACAATTTTCAGAAAAAAAATTCCTCTACTTTCTATGTAAACATAGAAACACAAAAGCAACAAAATTTAATGATAAGCAAAATCGATAAAACCAAATAGGGTAATGGGAATTGCACGATCATGGCCATTATTCGTAGACCAAACAACAACAAAAGCAATGTACCATACAAATACAACTTATTTGCTTTGTACAATTATCTGAACCTATCCCATCGACCAAATGTGAGATAGCATATAAATATAAACACATATATACATATGTGTATACATAGCCACAAGTCTATCGATATGCACAGGCGAGCAATGGAAATTCACGATGTATCTAGCATCATTAATCATTGGCCTGTTAAGCGATGAATAATGAAAAAATCAAATGTAATCATGCACGTACATATGTACTAGAAGAATTAAAATGGAATGTGTTTGTATATAAACTGTTTCGTCTGAAACAAATGCAGAA
Organism: Bactrocera minax; assembly: GCA_021498325.1. Lineage (NCBI taxonomy): Eukaryota > Metazoa > Arthropoda > Insecta > Diptera > Tephritidae > Bactrocera > Bactrocera minax. The sequence continues at coordinate 9,727,963 of JAKEEE010000001.1, forward strand.
GAGGACTCTGCAAAGAAAATTTTATCTCTTTGCTGCACCAATAAAATTATTACAGTAAGTAAATTTGCATTTCAAACTTATAACGTATGCTTTCGTCATGAAATAAAGACCAAAAATTCATCAAAAATATCTCAATACCAAGGATAAGATGTATATAAGTTATCAGCATGAACGTCAAATCAAAATCGGCCTAATATTTCGGTATAGTAGAGTTCTGCGACCGTTTTGCCCTTCTCCAGGTAGTCGATGTAAGTCACACCATCTGAATCCCAGAAAACAGCCGCTATCACCTTTCAGGCCGATAGGAGAGTCTTTGCGATTTTCGGAGAGGGGTGGCGAATGAAGTCCATTATTTTTTATTGTTCATTGGTCACTGGGGTGTACCAGTGGATCCAACATTCGTCAGTGATCACGAATCGACGCAGAAACTTCTTCTGGTTGCTGTTGAACAACTTTAAACACAGCTGTGAATTGGTCTCACGGTTCACTTACTATCTGGATTGAGCAAACGCAGTACCCATTGCTCCGACAGCTTTCTCATGTCTAATATTTCTTGTGGCATATACCCTACGAGGTCTTTTGAGATGCCTACTATCTCAACTATCTCGTGTACCTTCTTAGACTTTTGTCAAGTTATTCTCCGTCGTGGATCCATTTTCGGTGCACCTGGGTGCGCCCCGGTGTGTCATCAAAAACCGCCGTGCGACTATCTTGAAACTCGCTAACCGGTCGCCATCGAAGAATCGATTGATTTTCCTTCCAAAAAGAAGGTTCGAATTACCAATCGATATTGCCCTTTGCAAAGAATTTGGGTCATTGTAAAATAAGATTGATGCAAACAGCTGTCATTCTAAACTTATCAAAATAACGTGTTGGATACATAGTTCTTAAAAATATACGAAAACTCTACGCAAAGTGACTGCCGCGCAAACTCACTATCGAGACAATGCACTGTGTCTTAAATCCAGGAAAACGGTGGCGAAATTATTTTGAAATGCTTCTAGATCTTTCGTATTTTCTGGATCTGGTTCCCAGTGACTTTTTCCTGTCCTCAGATCTCAAAAAATTATCGTTGGAAAGACATTTAGCAAAAATAACAAGGTAACCGTCGAAAATTAAGTATATTTATGAGTAAATACATCTTTTTCCACAAAAATCTGGGTATCGCCCTCGATGGCCTCCATGGTGAATAACTGTAGCGAAATATTACTACTAATATGAAATATGATATAATGATTTTTGAACAATAGAGCAGCAGAGGGGAGTCTTATGGATCGGCTATCAAAAATTATGTCAAGTATTGGCGGTAAGGCCCGCGCTTTGCCGATTTGTTGTGATTTTTACCTGTTCTTCAAATTAAAAAATATTTTCTACGGAATAGTCGACAGCTGGTTATTGGAGCAAGAAAATATTTCTTCTGCTCTGAAGATTTAATAATCGAGTATTTAGTTGAATATATTATTAAAAGGTCCATGGGTAAGGAGTTAGAAAAAGCCCTTAAGGAAAAGGTTATCGTCTTTTATATATAATATGAAGTAAGGAAAAAATGGCAATATTTTCAGCACTGACTTCTATAGCTCAGGCCTCCTTAAGCGTCTAATTTTTTTAGCGTTTTTTTTAGTAATTTTTTAGTCTAGATTTTAATCTGCAAGTCCACAGCAAAGCATGGGACAAATAGCGTATGGGAGCGTTGAAGATCTATTCTATTTTCAGTTCGAAGTTATATGGGCTTCTGGTGGTACAGAATTCCTCTCTAATCTCTTATTTAGACTAAGAGATGAATGTTGATAATATTATTTTAATTAATAGTTACTTTGACTACCAAGAAAATATCTATTATACTATTAAAGATATCAAAATTGTGCAATAACCTTCTTGACCTGACTTTTTTTTTGTTTGCAGAAAGTTTTATAAACATCTCTGTATAGTATTTTCCAAGAAACTATAAAGGACCTAGTAGATATTATTCCAAGAATATGTGAACTTACCTTATTATCAATTCGATGAGATTTGCAGTAATTAAAGAAGACAAAAGGAATTTTTAAAACGTAACTAATGCATTTCTTCGCTACTGCCCTCATTTTGCATCTGACTGAATTTTAGTGGAGTAATTAACACTTCCATGTCACATATATTATATATACATGAATGTGTGCTTACATATATATAAAGCATGTACTTGAGTTCTTTGTTAAGCATATGCATATCCTTTTATGGCACATAAATCCATTAGGATTTTATTTAATTTCATTTTTCTTTGGCAAACAAGTCAAATAACTTGTTCCCACAACGCGTGCATGCTTTTGTGCGCAGCGCAAGAACATTAGCAATCGCTATGTTAAGCATAAACTGGTAATTAGGAGAATAATATTAAGGCAAACAAAATTGAGTAAGTGAATATGTGTGTGTGCATATGCGTAACCATGAGTAAATATGTCTACTTAAAACACACATACACACACACATATATATACATGCATATATTTGTACATATGCGCAAATGCGTGAAATTGTTAAAGCAAATGAGTTATTTTTTATGAGCGCGCTTTATTACGAGTATTACGATTACGTATACGCAATGGTGCACAATATAGTCCGAATCGTGTGTGTGAATGTGTGCGTGTATACCATGTACTGAGTCAAAAAAAAAAATTACAGAGCTGCTTGGAGTGAAGAAAAAACGCCGTTAAGGGTTGCGAGTGAATAAGCTTGTTTCACACATTCGCTTAAAAGGATTTGTACCACAAATGCGATTTTTTTGTTTAAAGGATTTTATTTCCACTTATTTTTTCAACAAAATTACCTCCCCACTCCAGTTTTCGGTATACTTGTGCGATTTCCCATGGGTGCCATTATCATAAAACTCATGCAAATTATGCTTTTAGTCGCTATAATTAGTGAAATTTAAATTAGTCGCAGTGTTGTGAGACAAATAACGGTATTGCAGTTGCAAACAAAAGTAATTAAAGCTATTTGCGTTAAAATAACACACAGGAATATCTGTCAATATATATTTTAGTAAAAAAAGTAATAATAATAAAATATCAGATTATGATCATGTTATCAGGTACAGTAGTCTCAAGTTATGTGAACTTGAAAATTTGAAAATTTTCGGGATACAATTAATCGACCCTAATTTAGTGGATTAATTCGAACAAGTGAAAAAATCTATGTGCTGAGTAAAAAAATGTCATCTAGTAAATCAATGATATAATATTTTTACTTTAAGTAGATCTATAAAAATTTGGGGTTTTTTCTACACATAGCACATAACTACTCCTGTACCCAACTTTACAGTGTGGGAACTATTTGAAGAAAATTATAGCTGGCTATATACAGACATATTACAGGAATATAATTTTATTATAAACTAGCAACCCCCGTTTCGCGCCCCTGCAACATAATATGTTTATATAATTGAAGGTCAAATCTTTTTAATAGAAAAATTGAAAATAACCGTTTGAGTTGAGTTAACCGGACTCTTCAAACAAAAGTTTCGAATAACAGCTCAAGCTGCCCGCAACATTGTAGGTTGTTAGAGCATATATGAATGCCTTACATATGAGTGTCTTTGTGTATTCGTTCTGAATTATTTTGTTCGGTAAATGAAGTGAGGTGAGTTCGGCACCAACACAATGTAATAAGCTATGTCTGTATGACACAATTTTTTTAAGGTTTCTCAAATATTTATTGATGTACTTATGTATTGATGTACCGATTTTGTTAATTTTCACATGGAATAAGATATCAAAATTAAATGTCCGTATCACGTTGAGATGTGGGCATTAAATCTTTTAGAGAGTGTTGACTACCCACTTTTGCAAATTTTCAAGCCACATATGCCCCTCCCCAGATTGACAAAATATAGCATATAGCATGCATACTAGCTTCACAAAGAAACATTCTTCTTTACCTATATTTATTTCGAAAATGAGCTAAACTAGGCCGCTAACTAAATGAGCTATACCTAGTAAAAAGAAATCCATTATGTTTCTATATGTTTTTCTGTATCTCGCATAAGTGCAATGGCTATATGGCGGTAGAAAATCGAATCTTCCGTTTGCGAATCGCTTCTGAATCGCAAAAAAATTTATTCATTTCTGAAGCGAATGGTTACTGGTGATGAAAAGTAGGTCACGACAACGTCAAGCGAAAATTGTTGTGTTCGAATAGTGGTGAGCTGTGTTGTGCAAATGGTGGCCAAGGGGAGATTGGGGGTCAAGAAGATTTTGCTATGTGTTTGGTGGACTTGGCAGGGAATCATCTATCATGAGGTGCTCCTCTACAGCCAAGCTCTTAATTTGGACTTGTATTGCCAACAATTGGACCGGCTGAAGAACGAAATCGCCCAGAAACGGCCATCCTTGGCCAATAGGAGATGAATTATGTTCCATCACTGACAATGTCAGACCACATTCATCGATAGCGACTCTCTAGAAGAGTCAAGGGGGCATCCACCTTATACTCCGAACCTGGCATCAAATAATTACTAACTGTTCCTGTCTATGACGAACGATTTTGCAGGTGAAAAATTCGCCTTAAGAGAGGCTTGTGAAAATCGACTGTCCCAGTTTTCTGTCAATAGGGACGAGATTTTGCGATTTCGATTCGATTCAATTAAATTGGATAATTCCAACTATGCTAAATAAAACCTTCAATTTAAATCGAAAATAATGTATTTATTTTTACTAGACCTAATAAATACGATTTATGGTAATAATTTATCTTTTGCGCCACTAAGCGCCTCAATATTTTGTTGGTGTAGTTGTTTTTTATTGTATTTGCCTATATATAGGGGCATAAATAACTCAACACTATTAATATATATAGTCCATAGAATAATAATATATATGAATGGGTCCATAATTGCTGAGGATTGGTATCTTAATAAACAATATAATATAACAACCTAATAACTTTCGCAACTAAACTATAAATGCTTACAAAAATTATGGTTAGGTTTTCAAATATTGGAAGATTACTATGAGGGCATTTTCATCTCATTTTGGTATTGAAAATCACGATATTCACTTTCTTAGCAAATAACTTAAATATAACAGTATTAAACTTGAAATTTTTTGATATGCTAAAAAATTTGAAAATAAATAATTGCTATCCTTTTTGACTTTTTTAACTGTTCTATATATTTGCGATAATAATTAAAATGTCCATCAAATGTCAATTCTTGATTGTCAGTTGAAATTTTAAATGGTTAACTGACGCATAATGCAAATTAAGTTTTTGTGTGCATAAAGATGCATTTTATACACAAACATGTTTTTATTCTTGACATTAAAATTTTATAAACTTTTTTATAAAAATATTTTATTTTTTCTTTTTGTGATTGATATTAAAGTGATTTTTGTTGTTATCTTTATTGTTGGCATACACGTGAAATTAGTGACATGAAACGAATGAAAATGACGTGCAAAACAAAACAAAACAAAAAATTTTATAAAATATAGGGTGTCTATATATGTAATATATAAAAAAAAATTTTTTTATTTAAAATTTCGAAAAATAAAAATTCGCGAAATTTTTTAGTTGTGTGTTAACAGTGTTCCCTGCATAAAATTATAATTAAATAATAAAATCTAACTTTTATAGCACCTTATATCGCAAATATGTCTCTGAAATTCCCGTCCACGCCACTATTACTGCATTGTATGCTGAAAAACTGCCATGACAAAATCGATACAATGTACAAAAACCATGTGAGCTCTGCATTTTTGTGAAATTGCGTTAATTTGTGTAATTAACAATTCATTTATTGCATGTGACAGCAACTACATATGTGCATTATTTTTTATTATATTGTTTTAAATATAAATTTTGCACTTGTTTGTTGGTCTTTTGTTGTATTTTTCTTTCTTTTTTTTTGTGGATTTTATTCCACATTACATATGCTGGCATGACATTGTGAGCTTTGCTTTTGTTGTTGTTAATTCTTGCACACCCGCACTCTGCGGTTTAAGCAAGCGCCAATCTTTTATTAATCTATAATGCATTGCACACTCATACAAATATATAAATGCATTTTTTGTTGTAAGCGCATTTATCGAAAAAAAGTCCACATGGATATTGTATAGATATATGTGCTGCTATGCTATGCTATGCGCTTATGTGCCTGTTTTTTTTTACATATAAACAAGTCTATAGCCAATTTAAATATATATTTATGAAAATTGTCGCGGATAATGCCTGCTAAAATTTTATTTTATTTTCCGCACTTTTTAAATTCATTTGTGCGTTTTGCATTTGTTTTCGTTTGCTGCCTGACATGCGGCCGTCAATTATTTATCGATTATCAACATGGTTGACTGAAGGGAATGCATTTAAACTGCATAAATTTATTTATTAATTGTTTGGAAATATTTTTGTGGTCAACCGAAAATTGCACCGAGTCAGTGGGGGACACTAAATGCGCTGGGAGTAATTTCACATTCATTTAAATTTTAAATGCAACATTTTTGGCAAGCCCATACCCGCCGCAGGGGGCGGCTGTATATATAAAATATAAAAAGGCTCCTGCGTTAATTTCCATTTTGGATTGCTGTTCCAAATAAGTCCTTCTGCACATATTGCGTTCAAATATTTTTAATTTAAGCCATTTTCGATTCCCTAAAATTTATGAAAGTAATATTTTTCAACTTGCTCGCTATGAACTTTTTAAAAATTATGAAATAATTTTCTTTTCAGAAACATTAACCCCTCAATGTCAAGTGGTCTGACATATGTTTAAATCTCGATTGCTTCTTATAAAGGCTATTCTATCCATTTAATATTGTACCACTGTTTCCAGCATAGCCGTTATTATTCGAGATCGCCCAAATCCGTTTCTAACTGGTCAGTTGTATCGGTTTATCAGCATTAATCAATGGGAACCAAAAAGCTGGAAATCCTGTTTTTGTAACGCTGCTTAGCACAGACGGTAGTATTGGTTCCATCGTCAGTGTAAACCAACACAATGGGTGTGGCATAGCCCACTTTTAGGTGAGACCCCATATCTCAGAAACTATTGCACCAATCTATATCGATTTCAACCAACATGACATCCTCATAATACAGTCTGAAATTGGCTTCCCAAAGGGGTACTTCCCAAAAAGGTATTATTTAAATTCCATCCGATTATTGCAACATATAACTTAAGCATCAATGAAGATTGCGGAATAAAACTTAGCACAAATAGTGCCATTGAGTTGTCTCAACCCGTGCCCAAAAGTGGCCGGAATCGGACTATATCTTTTCAAGTTCCCAGATACCGAATATGTGGACCTCATTTAAAATGCTGACTTTTTACCGACTATATCTTCCGATCTGTGAGTAATATTATAGATATGCACAGAGCATAATTTCCGTATAATATTTAATATATATATACTATATATATATATATATATATAGTAATACAGTATATAGTATATATATAATATATATATATATATATATATATAATATAGCAATATATTATATAGTCTTATGAACACCTGGAAATATACCTCCGGCCTTGATCTCTGAAAATTGCGGGAATATAAAATGTGCTTAGCACTTCCTTAGATTATAATTTAATTAATTTTTCTGCTGTATGTGTTTAGTGTTTGGCATATTTTTTTTGCAATGTTGCCTTGATTTTCATCCAACTTAGCTCAACTTACTTCAACTTAGGAACAAGAAAGCACCTTCTTGTCAAATTCTGTGACTCCAGCAAGTAAACAAGTAGAAAAAATGAATTGTAAAAAAACGCCTAATTATATAGTATACGAGTATATACCAGTAGCCGCAGTAGCCAGTAGTAGTAGAGTATACCAGTGCCGAAATCACTTCTATAACTGTGTAGTAAATTTGCAAATGAAAATATGTATTTATTTATTTACCATGATAAATTTAAATAATTATCTTATTTTATTTATTTCGCATTTCAACCCCTGCGATACGAGTTGCGTTTTCGTAATAATACATAAGTGACCTTACACGGTTTTGCATAAAAATAAATTAATAAAATTTGTTTGGAGCATTATTTCAGTGTTAAATGAAGTCTTTTTTGCAGTATTAATTTTTCATAAAATTTTTTATCGAAATTCTCACAGTAGTGAGTATGTTTAAGCCTTCATCTGCTACTTTTAGAAAATTTTGCAAAAACTTTTCTTAAATTTTGCAATATTGAAATTGTTTACCGTTACATTTTCTTACATAGCATTATATTACTTTAAATTATTATTTTAAATGAAAACTGTGAGACAAATACATCCTGTACAAATAAGTCAAACTCTTGAAGCGATAACAGAGAGCATTATGAGCTTTCGCTATTCTATTCTCTTTGAGCGAATACTCTCTTTGAAAAATTCACCACATCTACGTGAACTTCACCATCAATATTTTTGACTTGCATTTGTATACTGATTTGAAAAATAAAAAAGAATTATTTGCAGCGCTATATATGTATATAAGTTTAAATGGTTTATACAAATGCATGTATGTCTTATACCCACAACTAACACCATGGTCAGATTTCACACAATTTTTCTGGCTTTTATTATTTACCTCTTGGAATTTTTTTCTGTTTGCAATGAAATCTCATTTGTCAAAATATGCGCTTACAATCGGTGAAACTGACAGTTATCACACTTGCACCTCCCAATTCACAACAAACAAATGACGGCCAATTCGCTTGATTCCAATCGACCACTCATACATATATATGAGTTCACAAAGGTTATCACGTATCCAATCCTATGCATATGTGTTATACAGCAGCGGGATTATGGTATTTTTATTTTGAGTGGCCTTTAATAAAAAAATATAAGTTCACTTCACCCGCCTAACTGTAACCTCGACGCTCAGCAGCACAGAATAATTTGCTCCAAAAGCTTCAACTTTGACCATAGACTGCTACAGTTTCGAAGCCTAATGACAAACTCATTTTATTCATTTTATTCGTTTTACCTGAGCCCAGCTTGCAACACCATTTGTTGTCGTTGTTGGTTATTTGTCAAACGCAACTGGAATTATAGGACATTTCGCTTATTTTTCATTTGTTTTTTTTGTTTTTTTTTTTTTTCTGGTAATGTGTCAACTCTCGGGCCATAGGCAATCATTCAAATTGATTTAGATATTGAATTGAGTTAAAGTATACTGTGTGAATGAGTTGTCTGAAAAAGTGTATCACATTTGATGGCCTCTTTCGTATGACATTTCGTGCCCTTGCCTTAAAGGCAAATGCATTAAGTTTATATATAAACATATATATGATATTTGGAAGTAGATAATTCCAAACAAAATATCAGGAATTCAGTAATCGATTTCAATGTATTTTTGAAGGAAGAAATATTATAAAGGCTATAGGGGTACTTATGGGAGACTGCAGTAAAAATTTCGTTGATTTGGACAATTTTAGTTTAATATATTTTAAGGGAGCCCAACAAATGTGAATATTTTTTTATGTCACAAGTTGTCGAAAATTCATAACAGCGAGTGAATGAAGTCAAGTGCTCCTTAGCCGAAGATCTCCCTTGCAGTTTAGATTTTGAATGACATGTTGCAGCTAACGTCACGCTGATTTTTAGTTAGTAGAAATATGTCAATATAGTCTAAAAGTCTAAATCTTCAATTGAATTGTCCAATCAAACGCCTCAAAACCCTTCCCGTCGATATGCTCCTTTATAAAATTTGGAAAAAATTGGAACTTCAGTATAAGTCAACTGTTGTGCTCTCCTAAGGAAAACCTGCCTTTCTTTCTAAAACCTAATTTTTTTGACAAATAGCTGTGAGAAATCATTTTTGAATCTGACTCTCTAATCTAATATAGCTGTATAAAGATAACATCTTCACATGCTAGATAGAATTTTTCTATATTGGTCAAATGTTTTTTTTTTTCAAATCTACTGCAAGGTGAATATTGTGCTTGCTACGATCAACTCCTCAACTTATTCGTATTGGAGCAACTCCCTAAGTAGCCTATCAGGTCCATCATTAAATACTTGTTCAGTCTACAAATTTTCGATAAGAAGTTTTCTTTGGGTTGTTTCCGATCCCGATCTCGTCTTATTCAAGCTAGTTATTGTTGTGTATCAAATTCCAAGCTTATCGAATTAAAGAGGGGTCAATCTAACATTGAATATGTGGACGCCTCCCCTAGTACTGAATTTTATCCCATATTCTTTATACCAGGTCCCACATTTTAAAGGTGGTCGGGGTTGTGCGAACGTAAGACTCGGAATTGAGTACAACCTTATAAATAAAAGTAACTGCATGGGTTAAGTCGGTTTTTGTAACCGATATACGAGACGAAGATTACACTTCGGCAATTAAAAGCAAGTCCTTTGCAAAGTAAACCCGTGAAGATATATCTAGAAACTTTAAACCCATTACAAATATGATGACGCGATTGACTTCTTTTCCAGGTAGTTCATTTGGATCGTTAAAGATATGAAGACCTAGGTATCCTTGGTCTAGCAAAATCGGGCAGACGCAAAGGAAGTGCAAAGGTAATTTAAACTCATCTTCCTATGCATACCCACCATGGGAACTTTATACCAATGTTTACCAAAGTGAAATTTCATTACCGTAAATTATTTCGCTTTGACTAAGTTGGGATCTGCGCTTTGATCTCTCATTGTACATTACTGGTTGGTGCCCACGCCAACGCCAATTTTTCTTTTCTTCTTATAGAACTATATTAGTACTACATTGAGAGCGATCTGACATCGGGCATTTTAGAACTTTGGGAAGTCCCTTCACGAGAGGTAAAATATATCAAGTCGTCAATAAAAACTGTTTGTATGTCGGTGCTTGTTAAATATTTTTGACTTTGTATGTCCGAGTGCATATTTCTTTGCCGCCAAAATACACACCCTTTAAAACTTTTTTCATATTTGCTTAATCTTTTCAATGAGTAATCAAGCGAATGGAAAGTTCAATGAAATGTCATCTCATCTTACATTAAGCCCTCACATTACCGCTCTTGCATATCGGATGCCGGGTCCAAGGTGAGTGCATTGGCGAAGCGGAGCTGAGCGCCTCCACCAGTAAATGTATTTGCAAAGCGCATGCATCTTTAATTTCCTTAATTTGCTTAATTCACTCGGGCAAATGGCTGTAAATTAAAATCAACAACAATAACAACAACAACAACAACAGCAACAACATTTGTTGTCGCCATCTGCATATACATACGTACGCGTATGTAAAAGAGACAAATAAAGAATACAATGAAGATGCATTTTAGGAACGCTTCAGACGGTCACATCCCTCAAAATGACTGTTTGTGGCGCTACCGAAAGCTTGCTGCACAGATACTGATGCATTGTTGTTGTTGTTGTTGTTGTTTAGTAAACGCCGTTGACGTTAGTCGACGCCGCCAAACCGGCGGATGTAGATAAATCTTCTGCGATTGAATTTTAAATGCGAAAAATAAAAGTTCAGCATTCATTACAGCAACGAAAACAACAACAAAAACAACAACAATAATCAGCGACTAAGTTAACAGCAATAACAATACTGTACAACAACTAAAGCTCGATCAGAATCAGCTGATAAAATGCACGTAAATATCAGTGGCGACACACAATCCACATGGCGGGTGCGTGGTGGTGAGGAGGTGAGGAGGTAGCGTGGAGGTGAAAATTAAGCCAAAACCCATGGATGATGCGTTGGGAAATGAGCAGCGTTTTAGCTTGCGATCGAATCCGATTAATTTTAATTGAGCGCGGATTTTGCATTAATTGAGCGCACACGAGCGGTAGTGCGGCGCCTGGTGACGCCGCGCAGTCGTCTTGAATATGCAATCCCAGCGACAAATGCACATACACGCGCAGCTATGATAAAAGAAGCCTTGTTGTGCATTGAACAACATTTGCAATTGCTGACACGCAATGCGCGCGGATTGGGGTGCGACGAGGTGACAGGCGGTACGCGTTGACAATTTCTGCTTTGAGTTTTAATTAATTTCATTTAAATATTTATATTTAAATCTGCCAATTAACGCCATGCGCCGCTGTGATCCGTGTGTATATAGGTGACATTCCTGCAGCGGCGTTGGCAGGCGTGCACATCGAAGCGTGCAATGTCATTAGCTGCTGGCCGCAAGCAACTCACCGCGGCTATTGGCCGCCGCCAGCTCAGCGCCAGCGTTTATGCAAGTCTAGACGCGCGCTGTGGTCAGTAGAACAGCACAGCTTCCACGCCTTGCAGCCCATGTTGCAAGACATGCAATTCACGTTCGGTGTCGCGTTGTGGCTTTGCGCGCCTGACCACAATACACATCCACCCACAATTTTTCATGCGGTTGCATTCAAGCGTGGATATGTATATAATAGGGAGTATATATGTCGCAGGCGCATAAGCACCAATTATTTTTGCCTCTTTGAAATATTAAATTAAATATTTTTGCGCACAGCGTTCAAGTAAATAAAAATTAAATATTGTGTGTTTGCATGTATAGCTCAGTGCAGCTTTGTACTTTTTGGTTTTGCAAGTGCACATGATATATGACGACGCGCGCATTGCACGTTGTACTTTTACGAAAATAAAAACCGCAAAATAAAATTTGTTTCATGATACAGAGTGGTCCATACAATTTCTTTATTTAATTCTACGCTCTTGTGGCAGCAACAGTTCTATCAGTCGCTATCGTATTTGCTCGGAAAGATGTGAATAATTCTAGGCTAGAATAACTTTGAGAAATTCTTGCAAAATATATTTCCAAAGTATATTGCAAAATTTATTTTAAACGTATTTCCTGTTTACACCAATGATTGTACCTCCCCTCTGCCGGGTGAAAGATTGCACAAAAAGTTCACGAAACAGGTCTGTTAATATATAACACTCACGGTCTTCGACATCATTTACCACTAACGAGATGACATGACTTTTAGGAAGCACCGGCTGACGCAAATTTTTCCCAAAACCTCGCATTAATCGCTTAAGAAGTCCAAGCAAATGATACCATGGGACCACCCGGTTTATTTACTTCTTGGGTCATACCATGGCTAGCTTAACCATAAATGACTAAGAGAGTGTCTTTTCTGACGTTAACAAGCTAAACTTTTGGACTGGGTTATTGGGAAAACCCTCGTCTGTTTTCGGGAAGCCAATGTATCGTTAGAGCGTGATATTTCTATATAGGCTTTGTGATAGTTTTTCTTTGTAAATGCTGCTGAATACGATCACTTGAATAGCAATATATCAAAATAATGAAATTTAAGATATGAATTCGGAGATCTTTGGTTCCAGAATGATGGAGGGTCATATGATTATCGATAGTTTGTGCACCGTATTTGTAAGCATGTTATCAGCAGTTTAAGCTATGTTAGTTGAACCGTTCGATTTTTTCAAGTGATGTGGGAAAGACCAATGTTTTTCAACCAGTACATTACCGACTTAAGAGTAGGAATTTTATAGTAAGAGAACATTTAGCAGCTTTTCGTCAGATAGACCCCGAAATTGTCGCCGCAGCCTTGAAAAACCGAGTTGCGGGGCTGCAGTACTGTCAAGTGAGCCTAGGCACCTAAGTAAGTAGTAATCCAATAATAAAGATATTTATTAATTTTTGGAGTTTTTGAAAAGACACCACCTTATACAAAACTCAAAGGCAGCCTACTTCACATACATATGTACGTATGTATTTATGTGTGACAACAATTATTGTAGCGCAGCAAAGCTTTGTAAAAATGAAAAATTGAAATATTAAAACCACTAACAATAATTTAATGATTCTGGCATGTTGCATGGGTCTACTCTCTCTCATTATTATACAGTAGAAAAATACATAAAATTTTGTGGCAAATCATTACATTTGCATATGTATTTTCATATACATATATTTAATACATATATATATAATAATATATAACATAAAAAAATTTTTTGAAATTTCTTGTTACGATTCAGCTGTTGGTGGTCCCGTGCTCTATTATTTAGATCATATATACATTGGGGCTGAGCAATTTGTGTAAGTCTATTTCTGGCAACATTGTCCCTAGCAAATTCGAATTATGCATAGAGTTTTCAGAAAAAAATTCATAAATTCCATTGTTGTTATATTCGTGTTTACTTATATAATCCAAATGCAGTTAGAGCGTGCAAGAGCCCAGAATTAATTGTAAAATGATGCATTTAGATCATCTTGAACACTTACTTTAACCCTCCATTTTTGCGAAATATTTCTTACTAATATCTAGAACTTGAAGCTAACTATTTATATATCCAAAATACAGAAAATCATCTTCGGCCTTTTATTATTGTGCCAGAAGTGGTATTTATAAAAATAGACAAAGTGTTTTGAGTTATAGAATAGAATGTAAAATGAAACCGATTTTTGAGGTGTACTCTAATGCACTTTTAGGTTAGAATTTAATGTAGAATCTGAATGGAACAATGTCACGGTTTTACATACCCATTTAAATCGATATGTGTATTTATTAGAATTTCACCATGTCACTGGTTGATTTGAATTACTATCGATAATTACTAAATCGATAATTTTTTCAGTAGGTTCGTGCATGTTTTTGAACCGAGTTCGACTGAGATAGTGCTATTTAGTGCTGTATATAGTAAACAGTGGATCTGGCGTTTTCAAATTCAATTCAAATTTGAAATTAAAATTTTATCAGGCCTCCAGAATATAAATACCAAATTACCATTTATAAAGTGAAACCCGACTCTAGTGAAACTAGTCAAGGTCAAGTCAAAAATTAACATGGGTCATCAGATTATTTAATTTTGATAGCAGCTTTTTAAAAGTTTAGCTTTTTCTTTCGAAAATGTAAAGCGGAGTTAGTTCGGTATTCAATTGGCTGGGCGCTACATTTACAGCTACAAGGTAGAAGCGCAACTGCATGATGCCACAATGCAAAACAATTCGAGTGCAGCAATTCACCATAAGTATTATCCATTAAATTCACTTCGCATGGTATAAAGGGTGGGTAGCGGTAGGCAGTGGGTTACACAATGCATTTAGGATGCTGCAACGCAGCTACAAATTACTGCCGCCAACACGAGTGCAGCACCAGTAGCAGCAGCAATGGATATGTGCCATGCCGCGCCTAACTACACACAAACACTTAACACATACACATACTTAAGCAAGTGTTAATTTTCAACTGCATATAGCAATTTGTGTACATATATATTGTATATATATGTAAATACATATGTATGTTGGTCGGTATGCTGCTATATAGGCTCGTAATGCCACAACACGGCACTGCAACGCCGCGTGGCACACTGTATTTCAAATGAGTTATATAGCTTGTTGGCGATTTTATTGCTGCAACGCGGTCATAAAATATGGTAAATTATAGCGGTTTGTCGTTTTGGCCATTTTGTTGTCATGTTACGCACACTGAAGCGGTTAGAAAAATTGCAGCGCAGCAAAGTGCAGGAAAGCAAAATGGTCAGGCAACACTCAATGGTGGCAGCAATAAAGGGTATGCACTGCAATGCGAATGCATTTTACATTTTGTTGCATAGTTGTCGAGCTGCACGCGCCGTTCAGATGAGCCGAATTCTCAACGAGAGAAGTGTCACACGAATTGTGTACTTAATAATTTAAAATTTTTTCGATTTAAAACTTTTTCATAAATCACTTGAAATTGATTGCTTCCGTACTCACTTAAGGATGTCAAGAATTGAAATAAACGGTAAACAGGAACTCTGTGAATAAAACCTATGAAGATGTTACATAAGGCCAACTTGTGGTCAGTTATTCTTTTGATGGCTGCAGTACTATTGTTATGGTCCATAGGGGTTTGCTTATTAGAAATGTGATGCGCTCTTAAATCGACACCTTATTTCAAAATTCGTTCCATAGATTTTGAATTCATTAAAGCTTTTTCTCACGTAAAGGTAATCTGAGATATATTTACAGTGGAACTTTTTAAATAGTTTGGAACTAAAATTAATGTAGCCGAATAATTGATATTTAAATAACTTACTAATTCTAAAAAGCTTGCGACACTATATATTTACTTTTTTTATGACATATGTCATTTCATTTTGAATGTGGCGGCTACAAACCCTGAAATCTAAATAGAAAGTCAGCTCCAACCTAATAAAAAGAATTGCATTACGCTTAACTATTTTCGGAATATAATATATATATATTTCCGAGATAATCCCACAGAGATTTATTGAACCATTTACTGCCTGCTCAAGGCTTGGAACCCAAGTTTATAAAAAAGTTCATAAAAAAGGGTTGAAGAAATGCTTTAAAAGATGAAAATTGAAACATAACGCTAGGTATAAAAGATATAAGCTGTAATAGGTATTATCATAACTCTTAAAATATTTTTTGATGATATGCGAACAGTCCGTAACCATTCAAACTCCTAGAACTCATTAAAGTGTCCACATGAACGCATAGATGGTCTACAACTATAAGTTTTATTTATTGTTTTGAATTTTTAAAAAGAAAATAATATGTATGAAGAAACTATATGTACCTCAGAGATTCCCAAAAATTTAGTGTTTAGGGCTTTCTAAACATCATAGTCTATATTTCTAGGAAATCTTACATGTATTTAAAAATTATATCTTTTTCGCCGCTCAGTACTGTTTAAAACACATTGTGTAAATGCTTCGTCACGAGCTCGCAGAACTGACAATATTCCGCTGACCAGTTTTCCATCTAGAGCAGATGACTCCTTAGACCGCTGTGGCTACTATACAATGCTACAAGTTGTCTTAGTCGCAGGTGTCTAATTGTAACCTGCGTACAGAGCTCTACTTTGGAATCACGATTCCTTCGCTGATCTAATTGCATAGGATGGGATTGCCTGGTGTACTGCACGACTACCACTGCAACTGGCAATTCTTTCCTCCAACATAACATCTGCACACCGGCTTATCGCGTAGAACTCAGCTTGAAATATGCTTAGAGAGCAGATTGGAATATGAAATAACAAATTGTTTCTGGGTCCCATCTTCATACTTTTTCATCATAAACAAACATACCACCCTCCCTTGACTGTCAAAGTTGGCAGTTCTACTGAGTGAACATTCACTACATTGCAGAATTAAAAGTGTTGCGTGTTTGTGTAGGGTTTCTTACAAGCTTTCAATAATGCTTTTCCCCACATTCACATTCACATATAATTGTGTGTTGAACACGAAAAAGCTTCTCATATGCCCATGGCATTCATTTAGCAGTATTAGTTTGTTGTTGCCTCATGCCGCCTAATATCACGTATCGTATCGCACATCAGCAGAGGAGAAGAAAATTGCCCAAATTTCAGAGTAGTATATATATCAATAATAAAAATGTACCAGACGAGCTCCACAGAGTTAATCCCCTAAAAGGCGCAATGAACCTTGGTACGAAAGCTGAAACGATGAATAAATACAATTAAAAACACATTTCACTAAAATATTTCCTAAGAAAGGTCATTTGAAAACCATTCGCTTGTATTTGCGACGGATGTCGTTGATTTTATATATTTTATTATGTTGCACTTGGCACCGCCAACGCCTGCACACCACCCACATGTCGCTGGCACTCATTCTCCATTTATGTGCTTGAATGTATGTGTTTGGGTATTATTTACATGTGCCATTTGGCACCATTGCATGCATAGGCAATTGTCAATAAATATTCGGCAAGTGTCGCACAACTGTGGAAAATGTGGAAAAAGTGCAGAGCGTTGCAGCGCATGTGGCACTCATGCAATGCACCTTGCAGCCTCGAACACACACACACACACACACATAGCCATACTCACGCGCAGTGGCGCGTGTACGTGTGTGTCTGCGTTACGAAATTCAATTAGCAAACAAATCCGAAATCCCCACCCACCTGCTGGGCGCTAAGTGACTGCAGCAATGCAGCAGTGCAGCAATGCAACAATGCAGTAGTCAATTGCCGACAGCTAAAAGCATTAAGGCTGGCCGGTGCGGCACGAATTGTTTAATTACCAACCAACTGTGGTGTTGATGCAGTTGCCAGCGAGGTGGTGTGGTGTGGTGTGGGAGTGTGTGGCGTCTATGCTTTGGCACTCGTTGCGCTGAATTTGTGGCAGATGCATTGCAACGCCTTCACGCTTCCCGCCGCCGCCGCAGCAACAACAGCAGCAGCAGTAGGATTCGTGCCGCTGGCGTTGCACATTTACTCGTCCGAATGCAATTGTGCGGAAAACCCCTAAACATGTTTTGGGGGTTAATTTAAAATTGTGGCCATCACTGTGGCGGCTGTGGTGCTGCTGTGGCACTGTAGCTCTGCGGCTGTGCACAATTCGCACAAAACAAAACACCAAATTAATGTTGACATTTTCCACTTTGCGGATAAAATTTACAAAAAGGCTTTGTGGATGCACCAACAACCAATGCCAACAACAAGCTGCACCACTTACTGCATCCCGCCAACTCTCGTCCAGCACCAGCTTCCAGGCATTTCGAGTGGCTGACTGTGCGCAAATGACACAAGACTCCACTTGGCGGTGTTGCATGAACAATTTGCCACATCTACCCAATGCAGCTGGCAGCATGGCAAATATGTTTGCTATGAAATTGAGGCACACAACGGGCACGCCACCGCGCACCTCGTTGTATGGCGGCGATTTGAAGCGGGAGCCAAACAAATTTTTCGCCCAATTTTCGAATTTATTTTATGACTTTTGCATAATGCAGTAGCAGCAGACATTGCACTGCGTTGCATTTCGATTGCAACTGCAGGCGGCAGTTATTGTTGTTGTTGTTGTTGTTGCAGCTATTTGCTGGCGATTGGTTCCAATTGTTGAACTGTAAAAATTACTTGCACAAAGTGCACTCGCCCCAAATGACATCTGCTGTTGCACCAATTTTACGACTGTTGGTGTTCGCATTGTTGTTGTTGTTGTTGTTGTTGCAATAAGTATTGCAATGGATTTTCCTAATTTTCATTTGGCTTTTCTGTTTTGTTTACCGGTCAAATGTCGGGGGGTGAAGGGGTCGAAAAGGTCCTCTGCATAATTAAAGAAGCAAGGATAAAGGCTTAGCCGGTTAATGTACCGTTTTAAAATAACAATGGGTGAGATCGTATTTGAGGGGATAAGGCAGCTATAAGTTGGGACTACAAAGGAAATAAATATTGTCTGACAATTTTATAGATTGTTGGTGTTGCACTAACGGTTTGGAAAAGGTATGGGACAGCGTATATATACGAATAGATAGATATTGTGCCACGACTGTATCAAACTTGTATTTGAAATAACAAAATAGAGCAACAGAAATTATATCTGGTGATTTAGATAATCAATAGAAAAAGTGTTTCTTTGTTGGCTTGAAGAAGCTTATGAAGCT
Source organism: Bactrocera minax (assembly GCA_021498325.1). Taxonomy (NCBI): domain Eukaryota; kingdom Metazoa; phylum Arthropoda; class Insecta; order Diptera; family Tephritidae; genus Bactrocera; species Bactrocera minax. The sequence continues at coordinate 9,747,232 of JAKEEE010000001.1, forward strand.
TATGAGACTGCTGAATATCCGCGTGCCCATATTGAATGAATTTTGGAGAAGAAACTTTCAAAATTTAGTCATTATCTATATAAAATCCCGAAGGTAAATCTCCCCGAAGGTAAATTGATTATTTGACATCGTATTTAAACAACTGTTCTGCAGGGTCTTTATATAATGGAATATTTGCTAAACAACTTATAAACGTACAAAGAACGATTCCTTTCAATATTTCCATTATGCTACAAACAACGCCCCTCTATAACTATCAACGCCTTTTCGGAACACGCCAACCGTGTATTTTTCAGAATGGGTGGTTTTGGGTAGCACTCAAAAATTCTTGAGTACTCAATGTCACCAAATTACTGCGCCGCCGAGCTATCTCCCGGTGGCTTCTTTTCCTTTAACTTTAAGAAACTTTCAGTTCGATTTAGACTATATTTATATTTTCTCTGGCTCTAACCATTTCCATAACCTTTCTAATGTCTTAAATACTTTATATATGACAAGGGATGACAGAGATTGATTAATGTATTAATGCGTCGAAATTCTAATTTTGATGTTTTGAAATTCTCAAATCGTACTTCTACTTCAACAACAGACCAAGTCAGGCAATTCGTCGCTTCTTAAATATCTGATATGTGGAAAACCGGAAGAGTGGTTCACACACTGAAACCTGGAAAATCGATCTCTCCTTATTCTAACAGTGAAGGGACTAGTGGTCTTGTTAGTCCTGACCTTTATTAACTAGTTGAGCCTAGCAGACCATTAACTCGATTTGAGTTTAACTGCACAGAACAACAGAGCACTTAGCATCATAAACGCCCAGATAAGTTGTGGACCAAATCAAAAACATCCTTATGTAAGGACAAGTCTGGATGAAAATGAAAAATCGACACTACATCCTAAGTTGAAGAGTTGCCAACGAAAGTAAACACTTGACCGACCACACTTAAAACGCGGCTAATCTTCAACAGGCATTGAACGCCATCCACAGTGAAGCCATTAAAATCTTCATCGGAGGTAATTTGAAACAGGAGCATAATATGTTTTTGATAGATAATTGTCCGGAAGTAAGTATTGATAATACAAAAAACATTTAATTTCTCTAACAACATTTACTATATTTACAACATTACCACATTTCTGTATTCCTAGGTTAAGGCAAATTAATTCAATGGGCACGCTTAAAGATTGAATACCTTCAATATTTAATTATATTCAAACATACCTGTTTGCAGAGAGCACGTGGTATTTACGATTGGTAAGTACCTTCTGTTCTAACAGCAGTATTTATTTCTCTAATAGTAGTTGATGACGTCACTTCACGTCACAGCAATATAGTAGCAATGGCGCAAAAACCATGCTTATTTAAGCTTTTATTTAGTTTGCGTACATAAATTAGTTTATTGAACTTTTGTCGGCTTCGTTATGTCTGTAAGGAAAAAATAAATGGAAATAAATGGAAATAAATAAAAAAAAATAAATAAAAGAATTTTACAAAATTTCATTGCATTGATATTTTCAATTTTGTCTACATAAGTGCGTGTTACCATGACAAATTCATCGTTCCAGTTCCATTTTTTTTATATTTTTATTCGTCATTTTAACGCCGATTACTCAAAAGAGCATGTATACATTTGCACACACACATATATAAGTCTGAAGGTGCGTGAAGAAGGGGCCCCAAGTACTAGTGCCTTTCCAACTATATTTTTACTATATTTTTTGTTCGCATCTTAAAGAGAATCGTAAACAAACAAGCTATTAATGCCAACTTAGTGTTAGAGTGAACATGTTTTAACATCCATGGCTTACAAGCTGTCCAAACAATGTGTGAGCATTATGCACAAAGCTGCACAAACATATGTACAAGCGCGCTTACAGCTCATATGCAGAATAAATTGTAAGAACTCGATGTTGTTTGTAAATGGTCGTACACGCCAGCACTTGAGGGACTAGGGGAAATGCGCAAAGACACATGGAACTAGTAAGCAGTCGCTAAAGTGAGCAGTCGAAGGAAATTTCAAGTTTTCTCCGCCGACAGAAGGCATGTCCTTTAAGGAAAAGGGCAAACCGGCCAAGTTGTAAGCGAGTTGTCGTGCAATTTTGGGAATTCGTAGTTTTCGGAAAAGTTTTCTGGTCAAACAAGTGGAAACACTTACCTTGAGTGGCGATGAGTTGTGCACAATTTACATAGCTGCAGCAGTTGCAGAAGCAGTCGGTCGTTATAAAAACATTGGTATGTATGTGTGTGTGTGTGTGTGTGTATGCAAGTGTATGGTATATGATATGTAGCGGCATAATGTAGACGACTATTGCATCCTGCGCACATCACAACTGGACTGGCATCTTCCATGCGCTTTGGGTGCACTTGTTAGCGTGTCCATTACATTGAGTAGCCACAGTAACATGGCACCTACATAGAAATCACAAATACACACATACACACACACACATACACGCACACACATAGACGTCTGTAGTTACTTAATGCAACGACCATTGACCATCGACGTCCAATGTCCGGCGTGTTAATATAATGTTTGTTGCACGAGACGCCTATTTCTAGGCGAACTAACAGCGCCGAACAGCGAACGAACATATGTTAAATTATCACAAACTGCGGAACATGGCCATTAAAATCGGGGTGAACATGTTTTCGACATTTATCTAACACGTGCGGACATGAAATTTGTTTCATGCGAGCAGCAAGCGCAAGTGCTAATATTCATAGAGCCATTGCTTCTGCCCCAAAACTGCGCACGCTACACTCATTCCCGGGGACTTGTTTTTGGGCCAAAATGATGATGCTCCAGATTTCGTGTCTGCTTTTCATGCTGAAAATTTCTAAACATCTTTGATAGTTGCAGAGCAAAAGGTAGCGGGCATTTTTAGGCTTTTTCTTTTTCTGCTTCTTTTTCTTTTTGGTGATATAAAGCTGCCATTGTTTACACTAAGAAGATGTCTGACTGGACATGTTATTAGAACGGATTTGAGTAGCGTGTTAGACAAATGACCGGAAACTCTTCACTCTTAAATTTAAGTGCAAGTTATAGTGTTTGGTACCGAGATAGGTGAAAATATAAGCAGCAAAATGAGCAGCAAACGTCTCTAAATGACGATTTTTAAGGCGACAGAATGTACTAACTTGTGGAGGTTATAATAAATTTATTATAGATATCTACGTCGTCGTGATTGTTGGTATATTTTATCGCCATAATCATATGTTGGCTCCAGAAAACAAATTTGGTATTCAAGTTAAATTGAATGTCGAATTTGAAATACAAAATGTAGAAAACGTAGTATGCAGTAAAGCAAGTAAGCAAACGGTAATTTCGGCGTCAACTGAATATTCGTTACTCCCGATATTTGTAAGAATTATTAGATTATTTGCTAACATTCCTTATAACATGTTACACAATATATGAATTCGAAATTCGTTACTACGCGACATTTTGACCCCTCCGAAGCTGTGGGAACTCATTCTTGGTACTGTTATTATATTACATTAATTATATTAAGTCTAGTAAAAAGAAATACATTATGTTTCTACTTGAAGGTTTGTATCTCGCGTGGCATAAATGCAATCGGATTACGCTATAAGGTGTTAAAAATAATAAAAATTTGTACTTAACCCAGTATTGTTTGATCAGGCGTCAAAGATGGACACCAGTAATGAGAAAATGCCCCATATTATACAGTTTCTCTTCTATAAAGGCGAAAATGTAAGCCAGGCAGCTGAAAACGGGAGTAGTATTCATGGTCTTGATACTATAATAGCCAATCATGCACAATTTTGGCTTCGTTGATTCCGTTCCGGTAATTTTGATGTCAAAGGTACACCACCAAAGATGCTGGGGAAGTTCAATTGTCACAAATATCGGTGAAAAAATTGAAATCGTAGAGTCTGACCGTTATGTAAGCACTGTTTTGATTACTCAGGAGCTAAACATTGCACAAAACACCTTTTTAAACCACTTAAATAAGACTGCATATAAAAATAAGCTCATTGTGTGTGTGTCACAAGAGCTAACGCCAAAAAAAAAAACCCCTTAGACCGAATTTCCATCTGCGAATCCCTGCTAAATCGTAGCAAAGTCGACCCATTTCTGAAGCGGGTGGTTACTGGTGATGAAAAATGAATCACTTACGACAACGTCAAGTGAAAATGGTTGTGGTCGAATAGTGGTGAGCCGGTGTAAACGGTGGCCAAGGCTGGATTGACGGTCAGGAAGGTTTTGCTGTGTGTTTGATGGTATTGGCAGGAAATCATCTACTATGAGCTACGCCCCTACGACCAAACTCTTAATTTTGACCTCCACTGTCAATAGTTGGACCGTCTGAAGGAAGCAATCGCCCAGAAGCGGCCAGTTTTGGCCAATAGGAGATGAATTGTGTGCCATCAGGATAACAGAAGACCACACACATCGACAGTGACGCGCCAGAAGGTTCGGGAGCTTGGTTCGGAGATTCTTATGTGTCCGCCTTATAGTCCAAACCTGGCACCAAGTAATTAGTAACTGTTATTGTCAATGGCGTATGATTTTGTAGGTGAAAAATTCGTCTCAAGAGAAGCTTGTGAAAATCGACTATCCAAGTTTTTTATCAAAAGGGACGAGGTTTTCTATGAGAGCAGCATTTTGAAATTACCTTCAAAATGGCAGCAAGTTAATGAACAAAACAGTGCATACTAGACCTAATATCCCAAATAAAACCTTAAATTTAATACAAAAGACCATATAGTATACTAGACCACATTGTATGGTGGAAAGTCGGAAATGAATGGTACCGCACATTGTTCGAGTATCCATAGTATATCCATAGTTAAATTTATTGCCCGGAAATCCGTTTATTCATTATTTGGAAAATAAAGTTGTAAATTAATTGAATTAATTTTTGATAGCGACCACAATATTCTAATGAAAACAATCTAAAGACGATAATCCTTAACCCAGACTCCATCGTAAACGAAAATCAATGGGTTAGTAGTATATTGGGAAATTAGACATTTCCACTCGTACTGTGGAGACTCAAATTGCCCTTAGAAGAGAAATAGGTGTTTTCTGATGACAGTTAGCCTGTTTGGTGTGAAAATATAAAAATATTTCTCTAAAACTACACAGTGCCAAATTCTTAGTCCCTTGCAGAAGATATCATATTCAAAGCTGACATAAAGTAAAGAGTTTGAATAAGCCATGATAAAAATATTTAAAACTTTATTTCTTCCATTATGTGAACCACAGTGGCTGTTTAAAGCTTCCTGGTTTTGAAAATACACCTACCCAATATGTAATTTCTTCGCTCGATTGCTTGGGATTAAGCTCCTTCTAGCGGCGCTTGTCATTCACACCACTGTCCCCATAAGTCATCGAGCAAATGCAATTAATTCTAAAAATCTAAGCTCTGTGCCGTTACAAGAACCATCGTCTCAATAAACTTCCTTAAGACGATTCGCACGACAATCCTTTACACAGCACTCGCACGTCACAACTGCAACTACAACTACAACTTGGAGTTGTTTAATTTGAAGTAGTTCGTATGGATGTGGCTGCCAGCTAATAAATTAAATTGAATATTTATTTGCCTAAAATGTAATGAATTGAGCGGTGGCAATGCTGGTGGTCCTGCCCGCCATCACAGCCGCCACTGCATCAACAACAACAACAACACCAACAACAACCACTATTTGCTCAAAACCAATTGCTGCAGCAGCTTTCCCTAAGCACGGCGCTGCCAATGTCATTTGTTCGATATTTTCGCAAGCGTTGCAGTGGCAGACGGTGGACGCGCCACACAGCGCTACATGACATGCTGCTAGTTGAAGTTGCAGCCGCATCAGCCGCATGAGTCGCATGAGCCGCACGAGAAGCGGGCGGAGCTCGTTCATTAAGTGCTGCTCGTAAGCTCGCTGGCGCAAATAAATTATTGTACTCGCTTGTCATGTACGAAAAATCCATGTGTCAAGTCGTTTTGAGCAAAACTCCACCGCGCTGCAGGCGGGTGAGGAATGAAGCAAACGTTCGACTGGGAGGCGGTGCGACAGTCATTTGCGCCACAGTTCCACAGTTGCAATATTCACACTACTCACTGCAACAACAACTACGACTATAAACATACACACATACACACGTACATGTGGCAACATTAGCACAAATGTCATAGTAACTGTAATCAGTTTCAAGTGCAGCAGCAATAGACAATAACTAAGCCAAATAAACTTGAGGCGGAGCCACAACGTCGAGATGACAAACGCAATAGGAAATTCAATTGCGCTGCCACGGACCGAGTGTCTGACAAACAGTTTTGGTGGCAAGCGGTCGTTGGGGTGCGGCTGCACCAGGGTCTGAAGTGGCATTGTAAGCCGCTGAGGACATTCTCAAGGAAGTTAGCTAGTTAGCAAGTGATATCGCCACAAATTGGTGGCATCCGTGCTGCGCTCGTGTCTGTATGTCGCAACTACAACTGCTGCAGTTGCAGCTGCTGCGGCGGCAGCGGCTGTGTCTTCACAATTACAAAATGGCAGCAGCCATAATGACAACAAAACCAAAATGTTGCCGCTTTCATTATTTTATTATAACTGCTTAACTCTGCTGCATTGCTTGTAGTTGTCAGTTGTGCGGTAGCAGCAGCGGCAGCAGCGCAGCGTTGGCGGTCGTAATTTATGGGTCTCAATGGAGTTGCAATCCTTGCAATTAGATTTTCATTCAGTTTACATTGCGTCTTTGGTGATTATTTTGTTATTGTTTTACATGTTATTAGAAATATTTGAGTGTGTTCGTATATTGTATATTGCCACTATGCCACTATCTTTAAGCCTGGACTTGTGTGAGTTACTAGTACTCATTAAGTAATTGTTGCGTAGCATAATAATGAAGCAAGTGGTTGTGATAGTGCCGCAGCATCTTAGCAGTTGAAATTTGTTAAGTTGACAGTAGTTGAGAGTGGGCAAAATTTCTTCCTGAAATACACGACAGAATTCGACAAATTGTCGCCTGTCAACTTACTACAAATTTCTGAGATTTTTGCGATTTCTGTTAAATGTTGCAAATTCACAAGCAATAAATAACTGTTGAAAAGGCAGAACAGCAGTTGAGTTGATGATGAAAATTATTGCCTAACAGTGGATTATAGCCGAACATTGGAGAGTGGTGAATCAAACAAGCAACTCGCATAAATCAAGTAAACTGGCGTAATCAAATAAAGATAGAATATAAAGCCCTCTCTTCTCCCTCTTCTCTCTTATACTGATTATAACTCATTACTAACTGGATAGTTTTGTTTTTACTTTCGTATATAAAATGTTTGACTAGAGACTAAAGCTTAAATAATAACATTTAACGGAGTAGGAGAGCATAGAGCTGAATATACAGCCTACAATTTGCTTTTGTTTTGCAACCAGTTGTGAAAGCCGTCATATGAAATAAATTTTATTTCGGATACCAAAGGCATTAAGCTCTTCATCAAAACAGTAACCGATTTGGTAAGCTCATCGCGTAAGCTTTACTTTAATTAAGAGGAGTAGGAGTAATACACAATAGGATGTTTTATTTCTTAAAATTATGGTCAAAGTTATTGAAAACAGGTGAAGAGCAAGGCTCATGCGGAAAAGAGAAAAAACATGTCGGAAAGAAGACAAAGTTCCTTACAAGAGATGCCAATCGGTTATAACATGGGTTCAAAGATCTTTAGTCTTTGATGAGATCGCTCAAAAACAAAAATGTATCTCTCCTTGGTTTGGAGTACTAACCTTAACTGTAGTACTCTCAAACTCTTATATGCCATTTCATCCAACCGTTCTTAAGTTATTGGCCACAAAATGACGCAACCTCTGTTATTTTTGTTTACAACAAAAAATAGTGAATTTCACGTTTATACAAAACATTATATTCTAACGGGAAAAAACACCGCTGATGCAAAGCAATTGCTTGTTATGTATTACAGCAAATCACCCCAGCATATTTAAAGGTCAAGTACCGGTTTGGTAAGTTTCGTCATAAATATACACAATAACACAAACGATGCACCCTCTCCGGGAAGGCCACAAGAAGCAGTAACGCCGCTATATGTCGCAAAAATTCGAAAAATTTTGCTGGGTGACTATAAAATGAAGTTATGATAACTAGCTATCATCAATCCACATCCCAGAAAAATGAGCAGGTCATATTATTCATGAATTTTATTATTCGCCAACGAAGGGAACAACGATCAAAAAAACAAACGTATTCGACTTTCAAAGGAGGGTCTCGCACTGATCAAACGCAATAAGACATATTTAGGCAGTAAGAAACATGTATACATCATTACACGCCTGGGTTCAATAGGCAGTCCACTGAAGGGTTATTGTTCGATTAAAGTCGTTCGAAGCCTCGGAAAATACAAGAGTCCTCTGACAAGGTTTTAGCCAGTATTCTTTGGGATTAAAATGAAATTATATTCAGTGATTTCCTTAAATATTATTGTGCATAATTTGATCTATTGGACGTTGAGATCAAAGCTAGGCGAAATTTTTAAGCCGAAAACTTCTCAGCCCATATGGATTTGGGTGATTGCTTAAATATTGTTGTTATGGTTAGTGAATGTTCTAAGTAAGGGTTGAACTAGGTCGGTGAAGAATTTAGGAAAATTTTGAAACAGATACTGGGTCTCAAGTGCGAAAGTTTTCTATTTAACTTTTCCATATTCGGAGAATACTTCTGATTGGACATAATATAGACGTTAAGTTCTAAACGATTGATGCCTTCTTTTTGGTGTTACTGAGACCACAGAGGGTATTTTCTATCGATGTTGGTTTAAAAGAGACTTCCCAATGATTTCAACCATTTTTGTCTTGGGACATAAGGGGATGTGACCCATAAGTAGTTAGGGTAGTTTTCAGAGCTGTAAACACTCGTTACACTATCGCTCATTTCCTAATGCTGGGTCAACTTTGTGTGAGTACTTGCTTTCGACCGATAACGAAGTGGAATTAAGTTTTACGGAATCATATTACTTGACCAGAGCTATTATTTAATTACTACTTAGATAAGGAATTACGACCAAAAGGACTCCGATGTTCTATATATAACGCAGTAAAACTAAGAGGTAGCAGAGATATTAGGCACATAGGCGTGAACTTATGTAGCATGCCTGCTTATAAAAACATACAATATATACACCACACTGCAGCTGGCCAAAGTTGCAACAAATTGTAATTGCAGGCGCTTTTCTGTTCCGACGTGGCGCTGCTGCTCGCATTAAAATTGTCAACGCCTGTGTCAGCAGCAACAATATGTACACGTATCCTCCCGTTCGCACTGTCCCAAATTGCACTTTTAATTCCTGTTGTGTCATTTTATGTTTACTTAACTTGCTAAATTGCGTTGGCATTTATGTTTATGAGTTGTAAATTATGCAGTTGCACAAGTTTCACTTCGAGTTTTACACACTCGTACTCGCATGAAGCTGACAATTAAAAAGCGAAACAAGAACGTCGAACCGGCAGTCAATGACAGCCATAGAAGCGAACAAGATGAAATTGCCCCAAACACATGGAGTTATGCAAATATGTGTATTTGTTGTATTTGCAATAGTAGTAGTACAAGTTTGCCCGGTAATGTGAGTTGCAAATGGGTTCATAGGAGAAAACTCGTTGTGCATTGCACTGCAGATATTTGCATATTATTTTGAAATTATTAACCCGCTTTTTCGTTTTATAAAAATGCGCTCGTTATCTATAATACAGAATGTTTCAGTATACAGTTTTAAGAAAATTTAGACCGCTTTTCTCTCCATTTTTGGTGAACACAGGACGACTAAATAGAACTCAAGTTGATTTCTTCTAATGTTATTTACATCAAGAGTTCTTATCTAGCTTTTACTTATTCTTTGGGAGCATGCGCTTCACAAACCCAGCTTAGATATCTGATCTAGCTTAATAAGTACGGTTTCTCTCAAAGCAATATAAGACGATAATTAAGAATATAAAAATGCCAATTGCAGAGTTCTCACGACCCTAACTCAATAATGTTCCTTATAATGCATCCATACTTGCTATTGCTGAGACTAAAATCTAGTAATTTACTTACAGCCGGGACATAAAATTATTTTAGAATAAAATTCACCAATAAAAAGTGAAGATTTTTCAAAGCAGACCGCTTAATTTCTGAACATTATCACTCTCTCTATTATCCTAACTCTTTCAGTCTAATTTTCATTTACTTTGTTCTTTAGACCCCAATCGTAATCCACCCTTTAAGAGCTTAAGCTAGTCTAGGATTTTCAAAAAATTAATTAACATAAAACATACTTTTTAGTAAGTTTTTAGTTTTTCTTATCGGTTTTGTAAAAAATTAAAAAAAAATTCCACTCTCCAATCCGTCCGTCCGTCCGTACAGTCCAAGCGTTCGGGTTAGTAAGCTGCAGCACGTAAGTCTTTACATGTTTATCTCGAAACTGTATTTTTTTAAATCGGAAATCGGAGAATAACTCACGAACTCACTTGAAAATTAAACAATAGCTTCACAGAAACTACTAACTTTATTTTGCAAACAATTTACTGCTGATTTGCCCTGTCAAAAGTTAGAAGGTTTTTTACAAGTCAGCCATTTTGTAAAAAAAATATATAAAATTAAAACAGCACTTGCTTTACTGGCAAGTCTTATATAAATTGAGGTTTTGTTTTTTATTTTACTTCAGATAAAAAGGCGATTTTAAAAACTGGCCCAGTAGCCGCTATTTTGTATTAAAATGTCAATACAAACATTATTTTATACACTCAAATACATATTGATTAAAGCGTGAAAAAGAGAAATTCTTTTTCCTTATTCCTTACTCCCAACCTTTTTTGAGGTTCTAGGTTGTCTTAATCCATAATATAAACCCTCGATTATGAAATTTCAAGGTAGTGTATATTATTTCTTTACTTCTCGTCTTTGGGGAGTGAAACCTACTTTTTATTCTCCCTGCTTATAATATATATGATCTGATAATGAGATTTTCTTCCTCGGGAAATAAATTTAGGTAACCTAAAGTTAAAATCACTCTCACTCTATTAGTACTACTAATTTTTACTTCCGCATCGAGTGACACAGGAAGTCCAAATTTTATGAAAAGTAAATAAATTTATATATACGTATGTATGATTTCATCCCTAGTTACAATAGTTCGCATATTGCAATGAAAATTCGCCACATGCATTTTGCCGCACTGGTCCACTTTAGGCAGTGCAATGACTGATCTCATTTAATAACAAGTCGGTCAGTCACTCTTCATATCGTTAGCACAATTTTCATTGTATATTATTTAGGTTGAGTAGGCATCACCAGCACTTATCATTTCATGCTTTCAAACACCTCATCTTGCCCCACTTCATACTTTTTGAAGCATTTTTTCGACAGTGCGATAATAGTTGCACTTAATTTGCAAGCAAACATTAACAACGTTATTGTTGCAGTAATTAAATTTTTTGAAAACAAAAGCAGTGCCACTTAAAAGGTAGCAAATGTCAACGTGGAAATGCATTCTCCGCACTTCCATTCATTTATTCATTCAGAAAATATTTAGCCTTTATGTCTCCAGCAATTACTGTCTTACTCATTCGCAATTGTTGCATTCATTCACCTCTTAAACCGCTACTGTTGCTGTCACTGACACTTGACAGCTGACAACTGGCAGCAGGTACTCACACATACGGAAATATAAGTGTGAACTTATTTGACATATTCCCAGAATGCAATCACAGTGCGATACAAAATAAAGTCATTTCGGTTGTTGAATCTTGTCAAGTAGCGTCGTCACTTTATTGCATAATTCTCGAAAGTTTATTATTGTTGTTGACAAAGTGCAATTTCGCTTGTTAATTGCACGAAATGCAGAATTTACGTATTCATGTTGAACTTTGTAAGTAAATTTAGTCGGTTGATTGCTATCTTGGTGTGAACAAAGTAATTTGGCTGCTGACGCTTTGTTCCGAATGGGAATTACTCATTTTAGCTCATAATTAAAATGGTTATAACCACTGTCAAATATATATTTTATGTGTTTTTAAATTGAGCTTTGTTGTTGCAATATTTCCTCGCAAATAAGTGGAATTAAATACTAAAGAAATCTGTGAAACTATTCACTTACAATTCCTTGCAATTTATGAACTGAAACCAATTAAATAAATTTACCTTTGAAGCTATAATCCACATTATTTATCACATATACTGCGCCGCTGTTTCGTCGTCTTATTTTGAACTATAATTTTATAAGTTTTTTATACTCTCAAAACATTTTGCAAAGTGAATAATAGTGTTGTTTAGCTAACACTGGGAGTCGTCGAGGAAAGGTCACATGAGTTTCAGATTTTCAATGCTCATATCTCACCAACCAGTATATCAACCAAATTTAGTGGGGGCATTGGTCATTACAATTGTATTGACAAGTGTTAAAATCAATTTATAATACATATAGCCACGTCCACCTCACAAAAGCTCATCAAATAATCCTGTTGTTAAAAACTACTCAAAGTGCAATAACTCCGTAAAAGAGAACACCGGAAAGGCTAAAAAAGATGGTAAAAATTATAAAAGGGTATTTTTGGCAAACCTTATATCTTTAAATTTGACCGATTTGAACTGAGTTTGATGCAAATCATTTTCCTGCTGCCCTTTTCGTGCACAACAAGACAACAACTTAACAAACTTCTTTTATAACGTCGACACTCAACTTTACATTAGATAACTCAAGATCGAAAAAATTATCACACTGAAACTTAGCATAAATAATGGACTCGATGTGCGGCAACTGTCTATCAGAAATGGCGCATTTGCTCTGTATCTTCCCTTCGACTATATTCCTTTACGTTCCTAGTGCCTTGGAATTCTTCGTCCATAACATTACTCTGAAAGATGAATCCCGCTAGTGTTGTTGTGGTTAATTTCTGAACCACACTAAATTTATGCAATGAAACCCTATCGACCACACTGGCGCAAAATCTATGAAGTCAAAAGATCAAAAACTATGAGGCGCTGTATCCGTGTCGATCTCTAAAGGATTTGCATCTCACACTGACAACTATAGTTTATGTTTGCTCACGGGTAACTGAATAGCTGAGATGAATTCTTAAAAATGAGTAGAACATGAGTGGTATTTATAAAGTTCTCCAGATTAAATGTTTTTTAGCTACACATTAAAAATATATTTTAACGATATTGAAAATCGAAATAACTAAACCGTCTGTAAAAAAATGGACATTTATTCCATGAGTTTAGAAAATAATTTATGTGTTCTATTAATAGGTAATATCAACTCGTTTATTGCTTAAGTGTTGCACTCGTAAATATGTACTCATTTTGCAACTCACCGTTGGCTGGCTGGCGTTAATTCCCATTATCTTTAGTATTTAGTGCGCTCCAAACTGAAGTACTCACATTTACTTACTCGACAAGCAGTGAAACCACTCATAAACTAACCTAATATCTTCGCCATTCATAAGTAAACTCTGTCACACGAATATATGCACATTTTATATGTGCTTTATGAAGCCATCAAAACACTTTTAAAAGCCACACCAAGGTGTGAATGAACATTCGAGATATGTGCAGCACATAGTCGGTATCTTTATGTTGCACATAAAACTCAGTGATTGCTACTTTTTCAAAGGAAATATTTTCCACACTTGCACACTTTTCCCGAGAGTAGCAAAAGCATGCGAGAAATGCGTAAAATAGTTTGCTACAACCCCTCCCCCCTTCCAACAAAGCTGATTTGCACGACATCTTCAGGTTAAAGCTGACTAGCGGTGAAGTAGTTAAATGCATCATTTAATATGCTCGTAAAATCTTTAAACGCACTCTAAGAACACCGAAGAGTCATAGAGTCATCACTAGCAATTGCAGCGCATAACAATTAAAAGTGTTGAGGCGAATTAATGTGCGCCGTTTCGAGTGTGAATGACTTAATTTCAAATGATTCCGGAGGGGTTGATTACACTGTGTGCGTATATGTATGTTTGTATGCACCTTTCGCCACTTAGCGTGTTTGCGTTTGTATGCGTACAACATTTAAGTAAATCGCACACGAAATCGAACTCAAAGTTGACAACTGTGACAGCTTGCCCGTCCGTCGTCAGCGCGTTCGACAGTTCGCACATTCACGTATGTATTGCTTGGCAAGCCCGCTCGCTGGATTTACATATTTGTGAGCTAAGTATCTGTTGAATACATGGTTTATGATTACGCGTCGCTGACATCGTGCGACAAAAACGTGCGCATGCGCAGACGCATATGCCACATGAAATGCCAAGCAAATCAAAAAGTGAAAAATTGACGACTCTCGAGTAGCTGGCGGTGGCACGCACATCGTGACTGCGGGCGTGTGGCTTGGCTTGATTGCTTGGCTGGTTGGCTAGATATTTGTTGAATGCCCCAAAAATAACGCTAAGACTGTCGCTCCGTACCCTCCGTTGACTGCTGATGTATCACGCTTGGAGATTTATGAGCTCTTTTAAGAATGTGACATATGACAACCTGCGGCTGTGGAGGGGCGCAAAGACGATCGCGCTCGCACTGGTGCACACCTTCACACGATTATACATATAGTCGCGCATGGCTATCACTTTGATTGAAGACTTTCGAAAATGTTCGGTATTTCCTGAGCCCAAATGCTTTTGGAAAGCTTTAAGTACGGCGCTGGCTTTCAGAAGAGTATACAAATTCACGCGAGTTCACGCGAACGGGCTGACCGTTAGGCAGGCGATCACCTAATCCAGCTGCTGCTGAAGAAAAATTACGGCCACACGGCGTGTCTTAAGATCGCTGATACAAATGTTCAGGTATATGTTTATCCGAATGCACATACAAAACAAAAATCTACATATGTTTCTTCAATGATTTTAGTAATCCACAATATGCACAAGAGCAACACATGATGTTGAGGAACTAAGTCGCAACGCAGATAGGTTTAAATGGAATTTTAGAAGAAGCTTTGTTTTTTTTATATCGAGAGAGATAAGAAAATAAAAACATAAAATATATATTAAGCCGCTGAATTTCAATGTCAATTATTCACAAATAAATCTTTTTAACTTAATTAATTCAAATTATGCCAAATGCGCAATATCTTTGTGGAATACTTAAGCACCAAAACATGGAAAAGGCAAGCGACACAACTCACTCAATACAATATATAGCCGACTGCCACCTTTCCGTTGTACGTATTAGTACATCAATTAGGCGAAAATAGCTCCTGTTGAAGTAATATTATTAGCGAGTGCAAGATATTTTACTGATGTTTATTAAAAAAGGGGAGAAACTTCTTATAATGATGAATTTAAAAATGATATACCCTACACGCGAAAAGAAATTTGAACTTAAAAAAATAATATAGGTCGGAGAAATTCTATTCAGGTGAAACGAATCATTAAATACGCTCGAGTGTAAGAAATTCAGAAGCGTCCAATAATTTAAGTTACCTGCAAACATCCATAGTATATATTATGAAGTATGAACCCCGAAGATCATTATGCATTTCTGGTAATAAATTGTTAAGCGAAATATCCACTTTGAAATGTATCGGACAAAAGCATTAGTAGATTTGTCACATTGAGTTTAGAGGATATAAAAGAGGTGTTAACGCAGGTTTCGACCATTTTTGGAAGAAAAGTACCCTGCCAAGAAAAGTCTGCCAAATTTTTGCTTCAACATCTTGCACGATGCTTAAATTATCTGTTGTCGAATAAACGATTGGGACTCGAGCGTAGCTGGAAGGGAGCTAGGCATGGTTGTGGTCTGATTTTAGGTCTTTTAAGAATGGCCTAAGGAGTCATCTCGGTATTGTTAAGATTGATGATGAGTTTTCTAACTTAATTGGCTTTCACTTTGTGGGAATGACAATGATCCAATTCCTCCTATTTATTGAGGTCCAAAACGTTGTTGCCAAGTTCCAAAAAAAATTATAAAACTTTTATATCTCAGTTTCGTATACCGTAATAATTTATAGATATCGTTATGGCTGGACCAACCCAAACTCTTCCACGTAAGATTTAATCTAATAAATGTGGAAATATTAATTAGGGGAACCTGGTGTTTTACTAGCGCTATAGACTATGTTCCAGTTTTCAAATGACTTCTTCTGCACATACATTTTTAATTTAGAACTATATTTTATAATCGTTTAATTTAATGAACTCGGTGAAATGTTTAAAAAATTGGTTTAGAGGACCAAATAACATCTCTTTCATTTGAAACTCCGGTAATAGTTGGTAATCACAGGCTAACCACCCATGAAGAGTGCGAGCCGGAGCACAACACTACTTATACAGAATTGACCCCGATATATCAAACTTATGTTCAGCATGCAAAGAGTCCACGCATGACTCTAACCACCACTTTGTATGCCCTTGAAATCAACTCACTTAACACCCCTTTCTATATGGTCGGACCCCGTTGAGATCGCACATTTGCTGGACCTACGCTTAGGTAACTTCGATGGCAGTTAATCCTGTGCTTGACCCTAAACATGGTCTGGATAATTGTTACAACAACAATAACAACAGTATGCGCTCAACCAAATCGGAAAAGTCGAGTCCGAGGTAAAGGAAATTCTAGCGATTCCTATTGAACGTTGGTCTGAAGTTTTACAAAGACCCCGTCTAATGTAACATATTCCAAATCTGTCAAAAAAAAAGGTGAAGAAAACTTATAACATCTTATTTCGGATATCAGGCTTTATAAATTGCGACACATATATGCTATATATAAAATGTCATATCAAGGCCGAAGCGGTTTAGCGAAGTACCTCAATTTACACTGATCTTCGCTATAGTTTTACTATATTTTTAAAACGATTTCGCAAAACGAGAAGGGTGTAGAAATGATACCAAAAAAGACTTAAAACCAACCAGTGGAATAAATATCATTATTTCCTACATCTATGGCAATTTTAACGCATTTACATGCCAAAGTACATGAAAGATTTTTATCACCTTCGTTTTCGTGGAATGAACTCGTAGAGATCTAACAAAAAGAAACGCCAAAACACGTTGGAACTGTTGAAGGCACTCTGAGTGTGTGCGGTGGTTTCGGTGTGGTGAAATAGCAAAATAACCAGCCACTGCCCCAAAAACATGCACCAAAATTAATTGGGCGCGTTAAACGTCGGCAAACTGAAGAATTCAAATAAATTTATGACTAATTTTCGAAACATAAATAAAGCCATACAAACACATATGCAGTCATATACAGTTGTATTTGAAGTCAGGCAGCCGCAAACGCCACGAAACAACTCAATGTGGATAAAATAATACGCAGGAAAAAAAATGATTGCTTAATTTATTTTCTAAATAAATAGTAAGAAAAGGTAAAAAAAAGGAGAATGGAGTTGCTTTTAAGATCATAAGTGACATTTTTATTTGCTTATTTTGTGTAAAAAACGATGGAGATCAGTTCATATATCACGTCGAATAATGGAGAAACACACGAAGGCGTGCTCTCTTCGCGATCCGGGTGCGATCTAATCAGTGCAACTTATAAAGCTTGTGTTTATAAAAATTCATACAAGTAGTCAAAGCTACTGCCACAATTAACGAACACAACACCCTAATTATATGTTGTTTATAATAGAAGACATCCCCAAAATATACCCGAAATATTTTTATTATACACCCTTTTCTATTCAGTAGCTATTTCGGCTCCATTATTTATACATGAAGCTTTGGCAAAACTCTAAGTGGTTAAGGCTAGACTTTTTAGCATTTGTAAGCTTTTGTGATAGCAATCTACATTTTTGGGATACAGCAAAGACAAGTAGGTCTTAAAATTAATGAAATTATGTTTAACTTTTTTCTATGGATGAACTTTTATATTATGCATCCACTCTAATGATTATCAATACTTTGTTTCTTGGAAAAAAATAAAATAATTAAACTGAAACGTGGCATAAAGAATATATATGTTATAAATATATATATATATATATACATATTTTCTTAAATTTTTAACATAATTTGTATTTGTATTTCAAAAATTATATCCCAAGTATTTTTGTTTATATTGACAAATTACAAACCGAATACATTGCTCCGTTGATTGATTGATACATCGAGGGAGAACGCTCGGAAGAATTCTTTGAGTTTTAAATTAAAACAAACCCTTTATTTTAGCATAGGGCTGACGTCGACTCAAGACTACTCACTTACTTTAATCCACTCCGGTTCTGTTTTTATTATATATTTTTTAATATACTGAGCCTCTCACAATTCCTTAAAATGAGAAGAAATTATTATGATAATATTATGCGTTTGCAACAAAGTTTTACATAATGTTTTTTGATATATAAGTAATAAGAGTCACTTTCGTCAGTTTTCTAATTTTTTAATTCAAAATGGACCGTTACCGTTAAAAAGGTGTGTTCTCTGATCGAATTAATGAAAAAAAATTCTGTTATAACAGGGATATTATACCATTATACGCCAGCTAATTGCGTCTCTATTGGATTTCTAAGAAACCCTAATCGCAGAACTAAGAAACCCCACTCAAAGAAAGTGATTTGTGATTTAGTTTAAGTAAAGTCACTCTTCCACTAGCTGCATACATTATAAATTACATACTACCCTTAAAAGTTTTGCCTACAAGATTTTATACTGTTATAAATAGGTATAGAGAGCAATGTCATGTTTTTACTCTAAAAAGAACCTAATGAAACATGGTGAGCACAAGATTGCAAACTAAGAAAAGCTGACAAGCAATTCTAGAAGTAAACTTGGATAAAGACGTAGCTTCTTGAGAGACGTACACTTGAATAAATAAGGAAATTTCTCAACTTTGATTAAAAATAGCATGAAATAGTAGAACAAAGAATTTGTGAAACAATCTTTGTCAACATGTTTTTTTATTTTTTTAAATTTTATTTAGAATTTATTTCAATTATAAATGTGATTGCAAACAAAACAAATAACCATATTTTCGAATAACAAATAATTAATATAGTGTAGAGAATGATGATTGTCAAATCAACAGACTCAATCTTCCCGAAGTATTCTGTCGACAAGAATAAGACATATTTGGGTATATACCGGAAATGTGCTCCATTACTTATATCAGCAATAAACCTACAGCTATTATTTGCTAGGTATTGTAGGTAACCTACCTAAAGCAGACTCAGATCAAAGTTACCACCAGAAGCCTAGGGTCCGAGGTTGACTCTCTCGCATTTATTTTGTTGTGGGCTTCTTTGAAAACCAAATTGTACGCTAGCAATCCTGGGAGCAATGACGACGACGTACCGACGATTCGTGCCGAAAAACATTGATAAACCTTCGAAAAGTTTCGAAAAAGTAAAGAAAGGGAGACAAAAATCTTGGCTAATTTTTTATGATTACAAAAAAATTTTAAGCTAAAATTCAATGTATATCAATAAATATCTCAAAAAAAGAAGGGTTTTTTCCTCAAAGTTATGCAATGCCAAATAGAGTGCTCCCTATAAATAAACAAGTTTCTTAGATCCCTTGCTAAATAACTTAAACACCATAAGATTTATCGAGCATAAAGGTTCTCAAGCAATTAAACGCTGGTCTTCCTATTTTACTGTTTTTTTCTGCATATACTGACATAACCTTTGTGCGTTTTCGCTCAATTTACCACTGCTGTCTATTAGATCTTCACAAGCCATAACTCTCCTTCGCCTATCTATGATCCTGTCTAACAGCATGAAGACAAGAAATTAGGGTCAACTTAGGTGTGCGTTTTAGCGAGTAGAGAAGTGCTGAACCCGAACCTTAACAAAGAAGTAATCAACAGCAACATTAACGCCACCATCACCACCAACACCAGCATTTGCAACAATTTCCAACAAAACAACACGTTGACAGCGATGACAGACAACGTCTAGAGGCCAAATGTGCCAAGCGCAGTGCAAAAAGTAGTCGAAGAGTATGTTCAAAGAATACTTAAAGCAACATCAGCAGCAGCAGCAGAAGGCTGAAGAAATGGCGAAATCTTCATAAATTATTTCTAGCGCTTTCATAACATTTTAGGTAGGACAAATGTATGCAAAAATAATGGTGTTAAGCAGCCTTCAACACCTCATTGAGAACGCATGTCCCAAACGATGTGTAGACCACGAGTGGTCGAACGTACATACACACATGTGTGGCATGTTGCAATCACACTGGGGCAGCAGCAGTGGGGCAGTGGCTGTGTTGCACACGTTGGTAGCGGTGCTTGGCAGCGATTTTCGTCGAACATTTAGGTGGAAGCAAAAACAAAGCAAAAAAGAAAAACCAGAACAAACGAAGTGAGGCCGAGTTTGAACGGCTGCAGCAACTGAAAACGTACAACACAAGATCAGATCGAACATCAAAATAAATCAACGCAAAATTAACTTGACTTATGCGCAGTCATATTCTTAGCGGGATATCGAATTGCCAACAGAACGCGTTATGCACACACTCACACATATTCACACCAACAACACCGCAAACGACTGCCACCTCAGCGTACTGAAATCAGCAACTTGTTGTTGTTGTACGGTTTTGGGCAACTTGGAACTTTGGTATACGTCGGACGAGGGGGTAGACAGTCAGCTACGATTTAAGGTTGTACAGGAGGGCAGCACACTGACGAAACAAAATCCACAAACAGATCAGTACATAGACATGCGGATGTTTGGCGGACAGTAGGATGTGATGGTCGTATGCTAAGTAAACAACAACAACAGTGCTGGCGATCACTAGCCAGCTAGCTGGTGCAGACAACGCACAGAGAAAGCTCATCAAATGCATGCAAATCGCAAATCGCAAGCTGTGATCACCAGCCAACAGGCAGTTAGTTAACCGGGCTGTCACAGCGGCGCACTGCGATTTACATAAACGAGTACACGGCGAACAGCCGAACTGCCGACCATACGAGGACAGTTCATTAACTATTTAGTCTACTAAAGAAAAAGGAAAATTTTCGAAAAATGGCGATTTATTTCCTAACACAAGCTCCTTTTAGCTCTAAGCACTGGACTTAACAGCGGTACAACTTCTTTAACCCATCTAGAAAATAGGTTTCCTGGTGGCATGCAAAACAGACATCCACGGCGGCGATAGCTCCTCAGTAATTAAATTTTTCATGTCTGGAAGCAAAAAGAAGTCGCAGAAATCAAAATCTGGAGAATACGGTGGATGGTGCACTTTTTTTTGCCAAATGGCGATGTTTCTATTTGCAATTCGGTGTTCAGGTAGCCCAATGATTTAGCATAGTAGTGCTCTGTGACCCTTTTGTCCCTCTCTAGGTAGTTTATACAGATCACATCTCTTGAATGCCAGAAAACGGTGACGGCACATCCCCTTTTGGCTAGGTCTGTCTAGGCCTAGATAGGACTGTCGTCGCCTTCTTCGGAGCAGGTTCACTGGATGAAGTCCACCATTTCGACTGTTCCTTGCTCTCTGGTGTATACCAGTTGATCCATATTTAAAGCAGGGTATGGCCCACGATATCTTTGAATACACCTATTGTCTCAGCTATATCGCGCATCTTCAATCGGCTGTCTCAATACGAGATCGCGGACCTTTATCACGTTATCCTCCAGAGTGAACTTTGCTTTACGTGGGTACCTGCCCTTTATACAGCCCAACTCAACGGTGTTCAAAAACACAGCGGATCAATACAATGCGTTGATCGACGCCCCGAAGGTGGATAGAATTTGCTAAGCGCCTGTCGGTACCAATGGCAGTGTGGAATGGACACACTGACCACCGTGGTGGGGTTCGAGGCCCATTTAAAACCTCTGCCGTACTTTTGGTCCGGCACCCGGTTGCAATGCAACTCCACATTGAGCTGACACAAGGCCAGCTCTTCCCGCATTTGGGTTTAAACCATAACCACCATACTCGATACTCCCCGAAGGGCCATGCCGCTTGAGCAGGTTGGAGCGAACCCCAAGGACTACTGCTTCCCTTGGTACCAGAATTTAGTCTCCGGCCAGAACTCGTAGCCGAAAACTACTAACAGTTGAGCGTTATCCTCCAGAGTAGCCGTTTTCGGAGCAACTTTCGGAGGAAGAAACTCATCAAAAACCGAAGTACGATCACGTTGAAGCTCATTTAACCAATTTTTGACCTTCTCCTTCTACAAAAAAAAAAAGGATCGAATCACCCACCAACATTGCTCTTTTTCCATTTTTGTCAATTCCGCGTACACGATTTCTTTCGCACGCGGTCAAAACGAAACTGTGAGTCCAACTCGGCTGAAAGACAGGCAGTAGACAGGAACCGTTGAGAGAATTCATTACACGATAGCAAATTTCTATTGCGGGTGATGTAACTAAATATTTATCGGACCACCCTCGTATGCTGAACGAAAGGGGTTACACGGCAGCAAAAAATCTGAATTTGAATCTTCAGCGTGGAATAAAAAACAACCACAACAACAAATACTGTCTGCAAAACGACAAGGCCAATTGATTAAAAATTTTAATTATGGTGGAAGACTTAGTTGGACAAAAGCGCCAACTGTGCGCCAACTGTGCGCCAATTGTGGCGGTTGAGATTGAGGCAAGAACGAAACTCTTTACACATTTGTTGGCGTTTGTGCTTTGAATTCATATTAATTTCATTGTGTTTAATACAAACGCACTTATTTTTTATTTATTTTGTTATTGTTTAGCTGTGCACCCGCCCACCTGAACAAAAGTCTCAGAAAATGAAGACAGCCTACATGATTTATGTATCGGTGGAATCATGTTTGGCATATGGTGTGTTCGAGTCATCTGCGAATGATACTCATAAATACTCATTGATGGCCGGGGGGAGAACAGAAGTGGTATCTTGAAGCTCTGCGGCGCTTTCTAAATTTATTAGAGAAAAATACTTACATACACAAGCGTATGCATGTATATGTGTGTGTCTATATGTATGTATGCTTAAACGCGCACTTACATGAAATGAAGTGACTAAAAGTGCTTGCAGCAAACATCAATCAAATTACTGATGTTGCAACAAAAATTCGTTTGTTCTTCCCCCTTTCCATAACAATTCAATTTCTAGTGGGTAAGTGAATATCCTAAACTTAATACCAGGGCAGTCTGATAATGACGTCGCCTTACCGCCCGAAAGCATCACTATCGCGAGAGAAATTTACTATCATGTAGTACATTCTCTAGACTATTACTATCAAAATTTAAGCGGAATCGGAATCGCAGATTATTTTGGACATTAGATTAGACAGAGGCCTAAAAGTAGACCTCCGGAAACCGAATTTTTCAGATGGATTAAAGCAGTTGGAGCTCTCTTGAGTCATATATTTCGAACTGAAAAGAGACTAAATAAACCTAAATACCTCTTTTTTCGACCCGGCGTGTGGGAAGACCTATTCTTTAACAACATTTATCATAAATTTTGGGAACCGTGAAGTATGCATTTTATTTTTACCTGAATTCGGTATAATCTCCCACATTGTCAGCCAAGAATCAGTAGAAGAAACGCTGGGACAGATGTATTGAGCTAACAGAAGTCTATGTTGAGAATCGCCGGTTTTCCAAAAATTTATTTTTTATTCTGTAGGCTAAATATTTACTGAACCACCCTCGTACATAGAAAAAGCGAGAAGAAAGGCTAGCGCTAATATTTCACGCGTATAACTAATTTCAAAACACAGACACAAAACAAGCTGTCAACCGCAATTATCTTACCCAAACATTTCATTGAATTTTATGTCATAATTTAATTTACATTAGGCTGGGGCTTTGGGAATTTAAAAATATCCACAAATGAATTTGAAAAATCTACATTTCACGATTTTCGTTCGCTGCACGATTATAAAGAAATTTTTCTTCATGAAAAAACTGACGCGATCAATTTTCGAGTGACTATTACAGCTGTTTTAGTGTTTCCAAATTGCATTGCCCACATGACACACAAGCAGGAGTCAAGTATGCGATAGTGCGCGCCAATTGTGGCAAACATTCCATTTCGTTCGAGTGTGTGTGTGCCGGCAACTGTTCGAGATCACCATAGTGATGCATTGTCTTCATTTGACTTATCCTTTGCTCTTCCTTTTTTGTGAGTTTGACAGTTGAATGTCAACGCCACAGTGCAACAATTACACACACTCAATATGTGCCTCAGTGTGGCGCCACGATCACCAAATTACAATGGGAATACACGGTTTTGGAATTGAAGATGAGCAATAAAAATCATTGACACCACCAATTCACTCACAGGCAATCAACGTCAGTGATCTTCATTGATAATCCCTCTCAACGATATGCAAGTGTGCAACATGTTGCTAAGGGTTGATGCTTCTTGGCTGTTCGTGTTGCAAGTAAGAATTGGCTTGAGGGTGTGTATACGTATTTTCACAACTGCTGCATGCCATCGATTGGTATCGCTGGTTGTTGTTAGAGTATAATGTCTTCAGTGTGTCACATCAAATGTCAAATAGTCGGAAATAAATGAGGCTTTTAGGCGATAAACAATTGAGAGCGATGAATTTGATGGTATTTGTTGAGAGACGAGCATGTAGCCGTATATATATCTATATATACATACATAGAATTATACAAATATATTTGAGTTGTAGATTAAAATTTTTATGGTGACTCTAAATGTGAAAAGAAATTAGACTACAATTAAGTTTTAATATCGACCAAAGTATTTTACTCAAACTTGAAACCATGTCGTTAATATTATATTTGAAGAGACTTCCCATAGCCACTCATTACTAACAGTATCGAGCAAAGAGCTGAACTCCAAAATTGTTGTCTGCCAAAAATGCGCAGAATAGAATAAAGAAAAGATATTTGCGATTTTCGAAATGCATAGTGTGGCTGGGTTATGTACTGCCATCACTTTTAAAACATTTGGAGATCTGAGATGTACTGGATACTGTTTAGAAAAGCGAACTTTTAAAATCTGGATCTGAAGGCTTATGGAAGAGGAAACAAGTAGGCTTCGGCTGAACACAAATATTCACAAAAAGTCTTTCGAAAGACTCCACATAATTTGGAGTGGAATAGTAAAAGGCGAAAACGCCCAGGTTTAGCCGGAAGGATCTGGAAGGAAAAGCGAATGCCATAAAAATATAAATATAACATGATTAGCTTAAAAAAAAAAAGGAAGGGATTTCTAAGTGAAACGAAAATCGTCCACAAGCACCGTTGGAATGCTTCTTAGTGTAGCTCATAAATATGCGACTTAAAATTTTTGCACAGATCACAGTGACGTTTAATCAAGTTTTCTGTATGCTGCAAAAATATTACAATGATGATTAAACAATTTTTACCTTTTCTTGCAATTACTGAAGTAACCAATATATTCGAGGATGTGTACGGTGGATTAAACTTAGTCGCGGAAAAAGCGTGAAGATAATTCTGAGATGCTTCGGTCTCAACATAGTCCGAGTATCTGCTAATGCTTTAAAATGATACAATATTGGTTTGTAAGCCCAAAATTGAAACTAACGACGCGTCAGTTCTTTCATCATCTTCAAACAATCCATGAAGAAGCTTACCACTACCCTTCCCCAGCACCTCAGCCATACTCATAACTCTCGCCTAAATATAATTGCAATAAAAAAAACAGTCAGGAAATAAATCCGCAAAGCTGTGATATTAAAAATAAGAAGTGAAGTTCACATTGATTTCCTTCATTGTATCATACCTCCGAGGAATTTCAGTGTATATTCAAATTGTAGTGGTTAGCAGAGAGGGTATGTTTTACAAAACTTAAAAAATATTTTTACTATTAAAACATAAATTATTTATACGATGTATCATTATATTTTTTATACAAGTATACTATCAATCAATATTTTTAACAATTTATTCAGTCTCATTAAAAATAAAAGGATTTGAAATATTCAATGTGAAAACTACTCCCTTTTCTCTTTGCGTGTCTTCGCACTGACGAACTTACTATCAGCAACTTTCTACACGAGTTAAAAAATATCGCCAATTGTCTAATTATTTATGACAGGCAATTTATCATGTCTTCCAAATAATATTCTTCTGGAAAAAAATATGTCAAAGCACTTCACGCTAATTGAATTTCTACAAAAGCCAAATTTTGTAGATATTAAAATTCAAGGGAAAAGCAAAAGAGAATTCTCAATCCATTACCAACTCTTAAGTGCTTGTTGTGGCTCCTTAATCAATTGTGACAAATATCAGATGAATGGCTACCACTAATCCTTTTCTTCTAATGTCACAAAATTGTTAAATAGACCCGCTGAGTAGGCCGCCAATATATGGGCATGCATATGCGCACAGTGTGTGTGTGTGTGTGTGTGTGTGTGTGTGTGTGCGCTTGTAATACACTCGACATTTTCAGCCGTGCGCGCACTCCCATATAATTAATTGAAACACATTAATAAAAAAGGGAATGATGGAAAAAGGCGAAAAAGTCAAACAGCGAAACAGCGAAACGCTGAGTTGAACATGAAAAACACTTCAGACGAAATGAGCGATACTGCTATAAAAGCAGTTGACGGCGAAGGCAAAAACAAACATCAAAATGCTAATAACTTGCATGTATGTGCATGTGTGAGTGTGTATGGCCATGTGAAGGTATTGCTTTCTTCTTTTCATTTTATTTCAATTTTTTTCTGTTATTAATGACGGTAATTTTTTCAATGATCATCAGGTGAAGTCATACCGCTGCGAAAGAGCCACCGCTTCTGTTGATGTATGATAGCGATACCACATGCAAACATACCGACAATATAGGCGCGAGCGTATTGCGATCGGGCAGGAGCGTATGTGGATCGTATAAGAAAGCACTTGCTCCTTGCGCAGCGTACAGCGCGACAGCCAACGAACGGCCTGCCACTACGGCCGACACCAAACAATAGTCAGTCACCGAAATGTGTGATATGAGGTGCATAGTTGTGACCACTGTGTGACTCCTGTCGGTCCAGCCTACTCGAATTGTCCAAACAACAGGCAAAGCTCTGCGTTCATTGATGCAACGGCTAACATCTCATCAGGCCTCTACAGTGGCATCGCATTGACTTTCTGCCTGTCTGCCTTTGCCTGATTTTCTCGCGATGATGATTATGATTGCATTGAGCCCATTGAGTTAAGATCCCGACAATGTGATAAGTTGTGTCATCATTTTTTTCCACCAGCTTATCCGCACATATTTACTTTGCCAAATGATCGTCCGACGTCCATCTTCAGCCTGTCGCAAGTGCCCGCTTGGTATCTCTAGGTTATGACCATATGCAATGGAGCTGCTGCTATTGGAGCAATTTTCTCAGGAATAAAAATTCGGTTTAACTGCTAGTAGTTCAAATGCACAACAACAACACAGAGTTACTTCGCTCATAAGCGGCTGGAAACAAATACATATATAATGTATAAATAACGAGGGCGGTCCAATAATAATTATTTAGTATCACCGTCCGATGGCGCTACTATCACAAGATAAATTTACTATCGTATAGTATATACCAGACAACAGGTGAATCTGTGAAACGAACTCAGAGTAGTGTTCGACGCTTTTTAAGCGCCATTCGAGTGTGTTTCAGTTTGGTTTCCTGAACGTCGACGAAATGTGGATCCACTGGTACATATCAGAGACCATGTAACAGTAGACACAATGAGCTTCATTCGGTGAAGACTGTCCTATCGGCCGGAAAGATTATGGTCACCGTTTTCTGTGATTCACAAAGTGAAATCTAAACCGACTTATTGGGCCGCTTCGACCCGATAGAAAAGAATTTCAGAAAAACGACCCCATTTATAGAAGAAAAAAGTACTTTTCCACCATAAAAACGCACCGGCTTATAGCTATGCCATCGCCACGGCGAAACTGGTTGATTTAGGCTACGTACTTCTGCCCTATCTGTCGTATTCTCCAAATCTGGCCCCGTGCGGCTTCTTTTTGTTTCCAAACTTGAAGTAGTCACTTGCCGTACAGAAATTTGGCAGATGAGAAGGTAATCTCCAGACCTCCCGAAAACGAGTTGTTTAGACGGGTTAAAACAGTTTGAGCATCGCTGGGTCAAGTGTATCGAGCTAAAAGGAGGCTACGTTGAAAAATAATTCAATACTTTTTCAAGATTTTCGTTCTTCATTAGTAAGCTTCACATTTACCGGACCGCCCTCGTACACCGCTTGTATTGAAGAATGAAATATTTTTTACCTCTACTAAAGACATACTAACAAAAAAGGCTAAAACTGATTTGTTGTCATTTTTCAACTGTCATAAGCAACGGCTACTGGTTTTCCAAGTACCTCCCTTCCACAGTTCGTTCTATATAATCATATATATATATGTACATATGTATGGGTCACTTGATGGATTCTGTAACCCTGTCTGTAGTCTTCTGCAGTGGCTTTCAGTGGCCACTTGCCACTTAAATGAATGCGTTTTTAATTTTTATTGTTGGCCTTTGTGGCATTTAATGGGTTATTTGCGCTGTTTGACGCTCAAAAATTCATACCGCGTCCCATATGTCCGTCCAGCAAGTAGCAGTCAGCAATGATTAACTGCTATGGCTACTATTAATGTAGCACACGTTCACAGTGCCAAGATGCGTTCCACCTCATATAAGCTATTACGCCGTCGTCAATGACTTTGGTCCCATCTATTAATGATATTTAGTTCGTCGATTCCTTCATTCTTAGCAGAGCATCTCCCACAAAGGTATGATACACACACACACGCGCAGCAATCCATTCATAATACAACTACATATCTTTGGCTATTTATCTCCACTTCTCAACATTGTTAAAATTTGATCCGCTTGGAACTCCCATGAATCTCTCACGCGCCTGCTGCGCTTGCGCACACCGTTCACCCTATTGGCTTTCGCTCGCCGATCCCAAGAAAATGGAAGAAAATCGAAGTGATTAATTTTTCACTTTTATACTTTTTTCTCTCCCTACATTTATATAATAGCATAATAATTTGATATAAAACACTCTAATCTGACTACTGCTGTGCTACAAAACCGCATTTAAATCGCAGTTAAATTATTGCTATGCGCCCGACTAAACGATCTTTTTAACCTTCCTGGTATTTTTGTGAGATTTTTGATTTTCGAGTGATTTTTTGTGATGCTCTTCTCTGAATTCGTGTTTTTTCCTTTCATAATTAATAGCTGTGAGTTTTGTTGACTCCATACTAATTATAATAATTTAAATATGTAGTCACTTAATAATGTTGAGATTTGTGGTTTGCTTGTGTGGTATGTTTTATATGAAAACAACATTTCTAGCCGATTTAGCAAATGTATTGTAAACCCTGTTTATGCAAAAGTAGCCCCAGGTTTTTTGTTTTTTTTAAGAACACTTTAGAAGTTGTCCTTTTAAGAATTTGGTGTGAGTATGGTTGAAACCATTCTAAGTAAAAATTAAAAAGAAAATATTTCAGCACCAAATGGAAAAAATTATCTCAGGTTTCAGAAAGAAGAAGTGAGAGAGAGAGCGAGAGAGCAAGAGATTAAATCTTTATACACACGAGTCTCTTTTTCAAATTGTTAGCACAATATAAGTCAAGAATAGTAGCGCTACATACGCAATTTGCACCAGTTATTGAGCTTTAAGATTCCTTCGGTTACAGATCTTTTGCAATGGACCCAGATGGTTACTATAACATGAATAGCTTAAAAAATGTCATGCAGTTGGCGAATGAGCTTCGTTAATCATTCTATTAGTGTGGATATTTCGAAGTCGGGATTTGACGGAAAACTATGTATTGAACCTATATCTTTTTCATTACAGAAAAATCCAAAAAATTTCAACAATCCACTCAGTTGGATACCGAAGATGTTATTCATAATTTTATTAGCCAGGTCAAGCGGTTTTACCAGTCGCATCTGCTTGCACCAAAGAAAATTACTTCTACTTATATTGCTACCAAATCGTAAATTTATTTTCATATTTTAAAAATGACGTGACATATATATTTTTTTTTTTGATATCATGCTATTGCTACAAACTTTGTAATGTTGAATTCATTTTATTTATCTGATCAATTTTGTAACTAAAATTTCTCCGAAATATTTCAGAGAGAAACCTTTCTTGAACAGATTCATTATGTGATATTCATAGCGTATTCAAATATTTTACTCATTTTACTAATTTAATTTAGTGCGAAATTAAAAAATTGGCAACACTTCTCAAAAAAATGTTCAACCAGCTGACTTTCTGAACGTTTGATGTCAATATAAATTTTAAACATGTGGCAGCTATCAAAATATTTTTGATAATAATATAACTACGAGCCAACATCGCTAAAATGTTGCTAGAAGTTAAACATTTCTCTAGGCAGAGAGCAATCTATGAAAATTTGTTAGATCGTTAGATTCAGTCCACTATGCCTATAACATCGAAGTCAGAAAAAATGTCTGCTGGTCTACTGCCAATTAGCATTAGCAAGATTATAGAGGCTTACAGAATCTCTCCTGGATCAACTCAATATTATTTTCTTAATATTCTGTTTATGAAGCCCTTCAACGTTAGACTCATATAAAAGATATACAATATATAAATATCAAGAAGAAGAGAAGACTTTTCCACAACTCCTGTCTTGTCGTGCACGATTTCTTTGTTTCCCCAAAAGCTAAAAAGTTCGTACGGAAGGGGACCACTTGAACTGAATGCATTTGTTTTGTTTTTGGAACAAACCTTCAAAAGAAACATATATAAAATTTACAGCTGCCGGACAATTAGCTTGTAAATATACTATAGCATTTGGAAGAACCCATTAAAAAATTTGGCCATTTTGAAAAGTGTGGACCAAAAGGAATTTCGCGTACTGAAAAAAATGTTGGTGATACTAAAGAGAAATCCTTAAAGAGTTAAAATTAGAATTTCACTTATCACAATCATCCAAACCGAATGTTTTCAGCACCTAAAAAAATTACCCTCTAAGTGTTAAGTCATTAATTACAAAAACAAAAACAAAAACAAAATAGGTTTAAATGTATTATATGATTTCTTTATTTAAATTTGAATTGTAAGTGTACTCAGAAATTAATTAGTTTTAATTAGTTTAATCAATTATGCGGATCAACAAGGTTTAAATTTACGATATAATTTTACGATATATATACTTTACACTTTTCTTTTGCTGTTTCTCTTATGTCATTCATATTTACATTCAATTGGAACCTAAGTGTTTAGGAATTTTATGGTTTTCTTTACATTTCAATAGTAATATTTATCACAGATTTTTATTTTTACTTAATAATATTGCATTTATATATATGTAAATATGTATATATGTATGCACGCCGCTAGTAGTATGCCCATATTTACTTAATATTAAATTTAATGTTTCTGAATTTCGACTGGCGTTTATATTCGTGTGTGTTTAAATAATTTACCATACTAATTTATGTACAATATATATGTTTTACATGTTTATTTAAGTATATAGATGTGATAATGTTTATATTGATTATATTATTTGTTATTAGTTATTATTACACACAAGTTAAACAACAAATTAATTAGCAAGTGTCTTAATTAATAATTTTGCTTTTGTTGTAGGCTATGAATGTGATACCGTTATGCACTATACTTGCGAAGGTGTATATATGTGTTTTTTATATGCATGTGTATGTTCGTTATGTTTTGCTATTGATGTCGTTATATGTTGCTACAAAACACAAGCTACCTATGTTTATATATATATATATATATGCACAACATTATATACATACATACATATGTTGACTACGCACACGCTACTCTGCGTTGCTCTATCATTTAGTTCAAAAGTTTTCATTTCTGTAAAGTGTTTATTGCTGTTATTAAATATGTTATGAGCAATAATTATTTGTTTTGTATTTTTTTTTCGGTGCGAATAATTATGAAAATATACTGTAAACGTGTTAATAATTTGCTATAGTTTGTTTTTGGTTTTTGAAGATTTTTTATATGATGCTTATACGTACATAAGTAGTACTTATGAACGATTGTATATATTTAGCGCATGTTTTTGGCGTAAAATAATATTTGTAATGGGTGGTTCTTAAGCATGTTTTGTTATACTCTTTCTGTTATAGAATTTCCTTTTTAACTTTTCAATATTTTTGGTACAATTTATTACAGTTTTTAGTGTTTTGAAACTATTATATCATATATTTGGTCATATATATGGGATTGAAATGGTTAATCGCGTGAATAGCAGAAAAACAAGTGAATAAAAATTTATCTCCATATATTTGCGAAATCTCATAATTTAAACCGTCCACAAAATGTGTCAACTTTTCAAACATTTTATAATTCAAATATTCCGCCAAAGAAAGAAGGGGGAAGTAAAGTTATTTCTGTGCATTTTTAAACCATTATCCTATGCAATTATTAGAACCATTAAAACATATTTCAAATTTTCAAGAAAAACGTTCATGGGAAGATTCTGGTGAGCTTCAATGATACCACTCAAACAAAAAGGTCCTATGGATTTTAAGCAGGCTTCGAATGTTAAGTGGCTTTATAAAAAGGCTTTTCCTGTGAGCATGCGGCATCCGTTTACACGGTGTACGAGGTGGTTCGGACCGCAAGTCATATCGGATCTACTTTTTTTTTTATTGTTTTGACTTTATAAAATTGTGTTCAATTATATTGTGTTCAAAATAAGTAAAAATTTTTTGTTAAAATTTTATTTAGTATAACCGCTTTTTAAAATTATGCATATAGTTTTTATTCTATTCTAATTATTTTTAGGTTTTCAACGTATGTTTTATATAACATTCCTGTTGAATTGTAGATCTTATTAGTGGTGTTATTTTAGTTTCATTCTGGTTTAATTTATTTTTATTTTTTCAGCGAGTTCAATGCATTTTTTTTATTTCAATTATTAAGCTTTTGTCCCACACCACTCTCCCATACCGCCCGCTCCGTTATTATATTAATATTAATATTATTATATTATCATTACCATTATTATTGTTTTTAATGTTTTTTAAAATTTTTTTTTAATATTTTTTGTTAATATATTTGCGAACCACCCCATATTTTCGCCAAAATCAACACTCCATACGTATGTACAGGCGTTTATTTTTACCACTTTTTAATTGCCATTATTTAATGTACTCTTAATCTTAATTAATAAGTTTTACAAGCAATTTTATCAAGGCTTAATTGTTATTTTTACAACACCTTCGCGCTTGTTACCGATAGCGTTATTGTTGCAGCTGCGCTTTGTTGACTTAGTTGCGGCTGCCACCGCTGCCACCGCTGCTGCTACTGTGCAAAGAGTCGTTAACCCGCTGCTGGTGTGACTAATGGCATGTGCGTATGCTTTAACTCGTTTTTATTGTTGTTTTAATAAAACGCTATTAATTGTACAATAACAACAGCAACAGTTAGCAACTAGCCCGGACCACCCGCTTCATATTTTCACGTATCTGCGGCGGCGAGTTCGTGCCTCGAGTCTTTAGTTATTATTTTAACTGTTTTCATTCACTTTTTTGCGTTATTTACTCATTTTATTTACTGCGCACGCGCGTGTTGTATTACGCAGCCGGTAGGTGAGTTTTTTTTTGCTCGCTCGCGAAATGCAATAAACACTTTTTATTGCCGCTAACTCAAATTACGTTTTTATTGCAAAATAATTAGCGCGTTTAAATTGTGACGGCTGGCACTTTCGCGATCAGCGGGTTTGCCGGTATACACAATATATACACATGCCTATATACATATGTAGTTGTACAAGTAAAACTAATTAAAAAACTAGCGTAACTTACTTCCGCTGTCTGAAGGCGCTGCGCTTTTTGCTACAACAATTTCGATTCGTTCATATCTTTTCAATTTATTGTCTGTTTTTGTTGTTGCACATGCCCCATGGTCACGGACACGAGTTGCGTGAACAAATTGTTGTTGTTATTTCGCTCAGCGTCTGGTTGACGGATGGCGCGCCTGTCGCCGCTCAGCCCTCAGCCCTCGGCTCGTGCTGCCGCCAAGGCGTAATTGATGCCAACACTGGAGCCCATCGGCGCGCCGTACGCCGCTTGCGATCCGCCGATGCCATTACCAACGCCACTACTGTAGCACATGCCAGCTGCGCCGCTCGTCGCCGTCGCCATTAAGCCACTGCGCGTCAGTTGATTCAAGGCAACGCCGCCGCCGCCGCCGCCGCTCGCCAGTTTCATGTTGGGTGGCGTTTGTGGTGGCGTATCCGGCTGTATTTCGCTGAAACCCAAACGTTGTTGCTGCTGTTGTTGCTGTTGCAGCTGGTGATACTGTTGCGCTGTTAGCAGCGGTGGCCCCTGGGCCAATGCAGGTGGCGTGGGCGCGCTACTGTTGCTACTGCCACTGCCAATACTGCCGTTGTGGTTGCTGCTGCTGTTGCTGTTGCCATTGCCATTGCTGCTGCTGCTGCTGGAGCTGAGATTGAGAAAATGACCGCTGCTGTTGTTGTTGCTGCTGCCAGTTGCCACGTACGCCGTAGGTATGCGCGAATAAGGCAATGCGCCGACGTAGCCGTTCATCATACTCAGCGATGTCAAATTGTTGCTGTTGCTGTTGCTGCTGCTGTTGTTGTTGTGCGCTGGCTGTGTGTTGCAGCTGCTGTGCGGATTCAGTTGACTGAGCTGTTGCAAATGTGTCGGTATTTGTTGGTAGTAGTGCGATCGGCTCTGCAGCAACGGTTGCTGCTGCAGTTGCTGTTGTTGTAGCTGATGTTGCTGCTGCTGCTGCTGCTGCTGCTGCTGCTGCTGATATGTGCTCATTTGTATAGGTGGCGGCAATTCGGCCAGCGGCGGCGGCGGCGGAGGTGGCGGTGTCTTGCAGGCGACCGTGTCTGCCAAACTCCAGATTTTCGGTTTGCTCGCCGGGAGCGGTATACCACAGTCCGCCGCACGCAGCAGGTTTTTTGAGGCATTATACTCAACCGCTGCATTCATTTGGCTTGCTACGCCATATGTCATGCTGACGGCATGCTGCTGCTCTTGTTGTTGTTGGTAGTAGGCCGATGTTTGTTGTTGTTGGTAGGGATGGTAGTTGGGATGCTGTGCGTATGGTGAATTGTAGACACCACTCATGCTGCGTAGGGTAGGCATATCGCCGAATTTCGGTTCATCCATGCTGCAACCATCCATTTTGTCCTCCTTTCCTAGTAATTCCGATTTAACAACCGGGTCATCTGCAAAAAGGAGAGATGAGAGGGAGAAGTATTCAAATTAATTTAATTTCAATTTGTTTGGGAATTGAGTGCGGAAACCCTGCTAACTTGCACAATCCCATCACCATAGAATTGTGCATAACCGTTAAGTTACGACAACAACAATAACAAAAGTGAAAGCAACCCTCCATATTTGCCCAAAAAAAAGCTGCTAACCCTGCTTCGTGCTATCATTTTCATGGGCGTTGAAGCGCTCTGCCCACGCATTGCCACAGCTTTCAACTACAAAACATTTCAACTTCCGTTACTTTGAAACCACCTACCGCCCACTCCCCGCTATGCAGTAATTTCACAAGCAATTCACTCTTGTTTACTCGACTTGCTGTTGTCTTGTCTTGAAGTTAACTTAATTTGGTAAAAGTCGCAGCCGAGCAACCGAGCAGCCGAGCAGCCTCATCGCGGCCACTTAAAAGCATTGTTGCACAGCCCACTGTGCAGCCCTTCAGTCAGTGGCAGCAATATGCCAGCCATATCCGGCCGCCGCCGACCAGCCGACGAGTCAGCAAGCAGATGCGGCAGTTCAGTGGTATAATAGTCAATGTCATAGATAAATCTAACAATAACAACAACATACAACAACAGCACACAAGCAGCAGTTAGTGTGAGTAAGGAGAAGAGGGCAAAAGGGGGATGTGAAATGTCGCGCCACATAAATATCACTTAAAGTGCATGAGCCGCCAGCCAAAAAGCCAACCCCAATGCTGGCAATGCTTGAGCTCGTAAACGCTTTGTTGCGCTTTGTTGGAGCAAGCAGTGATTTTGGCAAGTGGAACTTGTGAGGGTCTCCTTGCAATGTATTCTCCATAAGGGTGATTCGAAAGATAGGCAGAGAAAGGTAGTTAGAAAATTAATATTGATGGCTAGAAAAGCTGGAGTGTTGATTTCAGCTTTGCTTTCTTATAACATAATTATTGTCGATTTGAAAATGCGTCCAATTAGATATTTTGGAGTAAAAGTAGTCAAAGCTAGGCAGTAATAACAAATTAAACAACTTCAGGGTTTCTGCTTTAATGATTAAAATGGTTAATTAAACATGTCTTTACGATCTTTAGACCTTGTAATGATTCCACAGACTAGCTTGCTATTGAGTATTTCAATAAAAAAAGTTGTTATTAGAAGAAACTTCTTTACTTCACTTGTACTACTAAAGCAATTACTTGTTTGTGGTAGATTACGAAGCTTCTGCGGCTTTTCAAGCACTTTTTGGCTACACTTGAAGCTTTTTCGCTTTGTGAAGCGTTTTTAAGTTGGGGTTCAGATACCTTAGAATGAACTTCTTTTATTACCTGTATCGTTAATCTGCAATTTTATATATGATTCGATAATAAGATTCAACATTTGGAATCTAAATGAGTTTCGAAACTCAGGGTGCAAGCTAAACCCAACATAACTCAACGCAGATCAGAACTAAGGAAGCAAAGTAATGGAAGGACAGCGCTTTCGGACTTTCCAGACTTTACTTCGTCGGCAGTATATTATTCTTCAAGAGTTCGAATTCTAATTCTACCTTCTATAGCAATACAGTATGGCCAAGAACTACAGATCCTTTGATTAGTGAGATAGGAAATGCGCACACAAGATGAAAAATGATTCGAAGAAGGACTGTACAGCACAAATTAATGTTATAGCACATTTTCCTTCTTTAATTATACAACTTCAATTTTTTAAAAGTTATATAACATTTAAATATCTCTCATATCGACATTTACCAACAGTATTATTTTTCTTAGAAGAATTTCTAAACTTTTCGCATCACCCTCAATTTAAGTGCAACAAAAGGCCAACAACCCTCACGCGACGGACCAAAAGCAGTGCGGTCAACGCTTTGTGCTGCTTAAGTACTTAAGGCAAGGAAACGACCTTAAGAAACAGAGTGTAACCATAAGCGTTGCCAAAGTGCAAATCAACGGATAAGTGTTTTCTAGAAATAAAAAAAGCAACAACAATACCAAAATAGCATAACTGAAGTTGACATAGGACAGTGAGGCATTTAAAAAGGAGCTGAAATTGCCAATTTCAAAGGTTTAAATTAAATTAAGTTAATGTTGACCGCTTAAGATTGCAGTATTGTGTTGCCACTAATCAACATACATACGCTTCATTTGCTTATAAGTATTTAAGATAGGAAACATTTAATAATTGATATCTCCAACTCACCTTTTCGCAAATCGTTGCCATTCATAGCAGCACCAGCGTAGACGTCCGCAACGACGTCGGCAGCGCCAACAACACCGCCAACTGCACCGCCAACAGCACCGCCGTTCAGCTTATCAACGTCATCAGCATCTTTTTCCTTCTCATCATCCGAGAGCATTGCCTCATCATCATCATCGGTTTTATTTTTTGGTTCCCAAGTCATTTTATTCTCCTTCTTAAGTCGTCGGCGTGCGTTCGCGAACCATGTGGAGACCTGTGTCAGCGTCATCTTCGTAATGATGGCCAACATTATCTTCTCACCTTTGGTGGGGTATGGATTCTTCTTGTGCTCACTCAGCCAGGCCTTGAGCGTGGCTGTGGACTCGCGTGTGGCATTCTTGCGGCGTGCCGCCAAGTCATAACTGGAACCGTAACTGAAAAATTTTTTTATTTATTTAATTAAACCGTTAGTTTGTGCTAGTTGACAAATGTATTTATTACAAATCAAAAAGTTAAGCTTAATAAGATTACAATCTTAGTAATGTTTTTCTCCTCACCAAGCTTCAACGCCTTCAAAGTGGTTTTCTGAACGATTTACGATATTCGAGTATTAATTCGCTAACTTATAACGGTCAATTGTTGCATGTAGTAATATATTTGAATGAATATATATGTAAGTAAATAATCGCTTGATTTACTTGAGTCGAGTGGCGGCAATTAAGTGTCGGCTGTGCTTCAAAGCGCTATCGTGCATGCAATTTGTAAATATTGCCAAAGCGTCAACCGCACAATCGCACAACAGCAATAACAACAACAACAACCAGCTAACAACCACCAAGATAACGTCAACAGTGTAATCAACGCTTCACATCACAAGCACACATTGCAAACATATAAATTTAGAAGAAAAACAAAAACAAAAACAATAACAATATGCACAACTAATTGTCAGCTGGAATGTTGATTGAGCCAGTAACGTTGTCATTGCAGCCATAGCCTTCGCCAACGCCATAATCGGCACCGCCCCCCAGCGTCACCGCTACCGCCGCCGCTTCAGCTGCATCGCTGCAAGCGCTGTTCACTAACTTTTGCTTTTAGTTGAGTAATTTTGTTATCTGCACCGAAGACACTTTGCTACAGTAATTGACTTGACTTGAATATGGTTTCGGAATGGAGTTGCAGTTTAGCTTACCAAATCAACGCCGATATGTATTAGTGTTAATGGCGGTATTATCTAAGCGCTTTGATCCCATATCTGTAAGCGCTTTTAATCGATAAGCATTGGTTTTCACTAATATGCGATGAACGCGAATGCAAAATAAGGATATTGCCTTTATTGTGCTTACAATAAATATTATATATTGTGCAAACGTAGCGGTGCTTTTGTATCCATAATCATTAACTTATTATGTTTAGAAATGTTCCAATACGCTTCACATAGGCTTGACTTGACTGAGGGCTCAATGCCGTGCTCATTGAAAGAGGGTAGACTATATTCATAGCATATTGATAAGATCAGTAGATCGTGCGGTCACGTAATGACTTTCCGGTAATGCCGAATCTAACACCATTCTTCGATACAATTACAACAACGCGATCAAAATGAAAAGGCGATAGTTTTCTACTCACTTTTAAAGCATTAAACATTTATTTTTAAGACATTTTTTTTTACTTCGTCTACCATTAACAAAATCGGTTCCAATTTGCCAAAATCAGTGCCTTTTCAGGGAGAGAAATTTTGTTGAGTAGACTAGTATAAATGTTTGAACCAAACATGCTCTTCGAAAATTAAAAAATTTTATATAATTTTTATATATATAGTATTTTATATAATAGTATTTTTTGAAGATAACTGTTACCGTCAGAAATCTATGATTCAAGGACAGAGTTATTAAATTAAAGAAAGAACAGTTGAAAGTATGAGAAAGTTCACAAACCAGTCTGTATGGAAAAATAAGTATGATTAATTATTTTATTATGAAAATTAATTTATGAAAAATAAGTAGCGAACTACAACAACAAGAAGGGTAATCTAGAAGGAGGTTAACTCTATCAACCCTTCATTTGTCGTACATTGTGGCACTTTGAGCTCAAGAATTGATACCTTGGCTGAACTTAACCTTGCCTGAGCATCATTTTATAGGATTGTTTAAGTCATTCAAAAATGTTTATGAGTTTTTGGTTGAGTCCTGCAATTTGCAACTCTATAACCCATGACTTTAAAATATTTTTGAATATAAAACAACGTGATTCAAAAAACTAAAATCAAATTGAACTCAGGTCCCAGATATTTTGAATCGAAATTCCATTTTTATCGGACTATATTTCATCCGGACGGACTGCAATTTCTGGTGAATCCGATATTACTTACCAGATATTCATATAATACCCTTGCTTGAACTGAATAGGCGCTTTTCTCAAGCTCAATATAGTTCCTGGAATCATTACTGGGTATAAAACAAAAACAATAGAATAATTGTAGAATCTTAGAATATAGAATAATAAGAGAAAAAGAATTTGACAACCTATATATATTAGTTTTTGGATGTTTCAGGGTTTTCACTACGGAACCTCCTAAGTTCAACGCCGTACTAAAATAAATATTTTTTGACAGGAATATTGAGGATTGAAATTTTGTCTCTGCAAATATAGACACTTAGACCATATTTTACTTCGATTAATCAAATCCCTTACCCTAGGGCGGGAAAAAAGATTGTCTGAATTGAATCCATGAATCACACCTTTGGTATCAATTGAGTTCCCCAAATCTTTAACTATTCGTTGCTTAATATACCGCCGGATAAATTTGTTTCTTTAATCACAGTTTCCGTATCATTTCAATGCACACATGTTCAGAGACTCGCCGGAAGCTCTGGGAGCTTGGTTGGGAGGTTCTTATGCATCCACCTTGGACCTGTTTATGGCGTGTGATTTCGCCAATAGGGACTAGATATTCTAGGAGAGTGGCATTATGAAATTATCCTCGAAATGC
Source organism: Bactrocera minax (assembly GCA_021498325.1). Lineage (NCBI taxonomy): Eukaryota > Metazoa > Arthropoda > Insecta > Diptera > Tephritidae > Bactrocera > Bactrocera minax. Next base: position 9,787,431 of record JAKEEE010000001.1, read on the forward strand.
CAACAAGTTATCGAACAAAACGGCACATATTTTATCTAAATCGGATCATTCTAACTATGCTAAATAAAACCTTCAATTTAATGCAAAAATAATGGATACTTTTTTACAAAACCTAATATAATATTTTTGTATTTCAAAAAGTTAATAATAAAAGTAATATATAATTATATATGAAGTTCTTCTTCTACAAGCAATACTTGCTCTTGATACATTATAGAAAATTCCGAAGTTCTTCGAATATTGACTTATACAGTGGAAAAGTTATTTAGTTTGGACTTGTCTACCACATAATTCTAAATTGCAAGCTTTGCAATATAAATCCTTTAAATCTTTAAACCAACGAATTAATTTTAAGCAACAAAACTCAAAATGCGGAAAAGTTTCCAAATCGCTTAAACTTTAGCAGCTTTAGTAGCTTTGGCATGAAAATTCACAGCGAAAATCCTTGAAAGTGACAGCTGACTATATAAAAGCTTTTCAACCACGGCTGAACGCACTACGAATTTAAATATTTCGATAATTTCAAGTGCCCCATTTGAAAAACAATAACAACAACAAGCACAAATAACCAATAACTAAACGCACGAAATAAAAATGAAGTAAAAAAGAAAAGTAATAGCCCGAACGGCAAATAAAAGCATTTCGCTGAGGCCAACGAAAGGAGCTGAAATCGGTCGTTTTGGGCGGCAGGATATTGAAGCAGCGTAGGAGACAACACTTGTTGAACTACCACAGACTCGCAACGAGTGTACGCGAGGGATTTAGTTGTGTTCATAGACAAAGTTGTTGTTGTTATGTGTTGTTTGTTATTGCTTTGTTCGTGTTCCTCGCCAATTTTTGTGGCGCACAACCGCAGACAAGCTCGTCACACACACTCATAGTGGACGCTGCAGCCGACTGCGGCTTCGCATCGGATTTAATCGAAAATCTCTAGCGGTCTGTCTTTTTTATGAAAATAAAAATTCATACACTATGCTCACATGATATCAATATTTAAGTGTTTAAACTGAATATAAGCGAAATAATTTCATGTAAACAAACAAGTCTTTGCTGCTATTTAATCTTTAATACTTTAATCAATTTGAACAGAAGTCGGTAATCTCTCCCATTTAACGCTTGACCGCTTAGATGTAAAACAAAAACCGAAAATACTGTTTTGGCAGTAAGTGAGTCATAAATCACATTCATAGCCCATGTCCCACTTACAACAACCGTTAGCTGACACACGCCACAGGCACAACGAGTGAGGTCATGAGAAGAAAGCCACTGGCTCACTGATAAGCCACTTATGAGTATGAAGAGCATGCAACATATTGTCAACACCTCATAAGTCAACGCGTTTACGTGTTTTTTACGTTCAAGTGTTTAATATTTATTTCTTATTTCTGTAATTGTACATATATTTATATAAGTAAGTAGTACGCTGATAATACTATTTTCTTCTTTTTTTTTTGTAAATATTAAGCAAACTACTAATGAGAGATTAATGCTTCAGACTACTTACCCATAAGCAGCGATGGGATCGTATGAATAATAACCAGTGGTGGGCTGCAGACTAGCTGAAGTCCAAGCAGACATGTCAGAGCCAGCGTTGCCTTCTTTAAGTGCATAAGGGTTACCCTGTAAGTGGAAGTATGAAAATAGAAATTAGATTGAAGAAAAATTGAAGTGTTTCAAAAACATTTAGCAATTCAATACTAAATTGGAATATTTTTGGAGGTTATGTAGAAGCTTAAAAAGTATAAGGGCTTTTTCAGTGATTTGTTTCATAACAATTTGTTATGAAAAATACGAAAAATAATTTCTTCATTTAAATTGTTTTAAAAAATGTGCAAATACTGATAGTATTCAGACTAATTTTCTCTAAATCCGATATAAAGTGTTCTTAAATATGCTAATAAATTTCGTAATATCTTCATTATTATTTTCGGAAAACACAGTATATGTCGATACTAGAGTATTCTAGGTTTCTTGCTACACAATTGGTTTAATACAGCGAAGTTTCGAAATTTTTCACACAGATAATAAATGTTAGTAGCATTGAGACATGCCGAATACCCTTAAAAGTCAACGTATTGTACATATTGGCAATCTTTTAAGCTTAAAAATTAATCATATTTTTCGAGATAAAGACTATTTTTCTATTTTCTTCTATCAAAAATTCTATTTTTGAGGTTTTTCGAAATATTTAATTGAATATATTATAATATATTTGAATGTAGTATACTTGAATCATATATTTGAATATATGAATATTTAGAACCGACACGGATTATCGCGTTAATACTCGGTAAATATTTTTTTCCGTACTCACATGGTACTTTTAAAATTATTTGAATTTCCAGATTTTTCATTTACTATTAAATTTTTTTAGTGCTAAGCTTATTGAGTTTATGTAAATACCGAGTACTTACTCTAGTTTACCAATTTTCAGCAATTTTACCAGCTTACAAATAAGCAGTATTGATATTTTTAAAAATTAAGTAAGTCGTTTCAAAATATATTTTTAAGCACTTTGAGTACCGATACTATCCAACAATAATAATAAATTTATATAGTGTGAATAATTAGAAATAATGGAGGCGGCTAAATAACGGGGCAACCCGTAAAAGAAATGTTTTTAAGAGTGCTGACATCAACTAGCTCAATTATTTTCTATCCTAGTACCACAACTAGCTTAAATTACTGATGATCACTTTAAATAATATAACAAGTTATCGAAATTGTATGTTTCACTGAAAGTTTCACTTTAGAACAATTAATTAATATTTTCTACAATATAAATAATAGGAGGTGTTTTTTTTTATAAACGGCTGATACATTTACAATTTCAGGCATTTATACTGAATTCAAGATACCAAGGTGCAGCTAACTAATTGCCCAATTAGTATTTAATTATAGTTCAATAAATAATTGATCTAAACATCGCCTGTTCCCCGTAAATTGTATTCAATTAGAGGATCAAAGTAATTAACTAGCAGCCCAATGAGTATTTAATTAGCATAGGTTGATGTAAAAATGCAACCCTGTGAAGTATGTTCAATTAAAAGCCAAATTGCATGTTGTAATTTGGTTGTTGTAATACTATAAAGAGTAGTAGTCATTGCGCTAATTTTCTCAAACGAAATGAGAACACTTTTGAAACACCAAACACAAACTAATTGTCTCAATCAATTGACTCAATTAGACACGGTAAAAGTAGCTCAAACAGAAGGAAGTATTTGTCAGATATATAAAGTATATTACAATGATATAGTGGGTATTATCAAGGCCTTTACAGAAAACAAAAAACCCCATTTTGGAATCTAACTCGCCTTAAATCGCTTTTATGGTAAAAATATCATGTATATTTGAAACAGAAATTACACAAATTTTCTTTTTCTAATACGTATGTGTAAAAATTATTGAAAGACACAGCGATTGAAAAATCTAGTGTAACTTAATAAATAGAGTCACTCGTTTGACCGAACCTCCCTTTCTACTTCTATCAAAATCGCAATTGAATGTTATTTGTATCCCGCTTTTATTTCATTTTTTGAATCACTTATTTAATAAATTCGATTAGTTTTTAAAAACCAATCAATACGCACACAAAAGCGCCAGCAACAAAGAAAAAAACTCAGCACGAACAAGTCGAAGCTGCAGAATAAAATGCAAAAATAGAATCGAATTGAATAATAACATTTCAAAAGCAGCAAGGCAATAATAATTTCTATACAGAATAAAAGTGACAAAGGCTTATAATTAAATACTAAATAAAACCGAATAGTAAAGTAAACTCACAATGACAGCGCTGACAAGTGCACTAACAACAAAAACCAAATATGGACGTCAAATCGATCCCGCGCGATGATGGCGGCAAAACCCAATGAATGAGTAAATGAATGAATTTATTTATACAAGCATGGTTGACAAACGCCAGAAAAAGCAAAGAAAAAACACAGTAACAACAACAACAACAACAACAAATGACGACAAAAACGAAACCGAAATTCAACTAAGTTCAAATTGGCTAAAAGGGAAATGAACGACTGCAGCGACAGTACATAGACATGATATATATATATATATATATATACATATATGTAAATATGTACCAAATATATATATATATATATATTTCACATATATATATATGTATATGTGAATATATATATATATATATATACATGTGCAGTATACATATATATATATATATATATGTGTGTATGTGTGTGTGTCGGTGTTTATTCTCAAAATAAAGGTATCTCACCGGCAAAACAATACATTGCTGCAATTCCTGTTGTTGTCATGTTTTAGTTTAGTTAACATAAATGCAAGTGTAAAACACGAGCAACAAACAACAATTGTCAAAACAGCAACAACAACAATAACAAAAACATAAATGCGAACCTGCATTTACAATGGTAATAATAACAAATGCTAGGGCACACAAGTAAAGCAAGCACAAATATACGTAACATGTATATATTACATACGAAAGGTTATATATAGTTACGTCACAGACTTACGTATTTATTTAAAAAACAAACAAATAGCGTGATGTTAAAACGGAAGCAGCTAAATACACTGATATAAAGTTCTATATATATATATATTCGTACAGGCGCACACGTTTCTTCTATATACAAGACTATATATTTAGCTATTTTGTATTATATGAAATATAATATATATATATATACATATACGTATATAGTTAAGTATAGTTAACTATATATATAACTATATATGACTATATATATATATATACCAGTATATATAGAATACTATTTTTTTGTTTCTGTACCTTAAATGCTTTCAAAAATATTAAATCTTCTAAATTGATCTATTTTAATCAATAAAACTTTTTTGGAAAATAAGACAGCTGCCAAGTAGACTCGTAATTTCGTGATCCACACTTTTTAGTCAACTTTTTTGGTAAAATACTGTATTACTAATGGTGAAGCTTATATTTGAAACCAATTTTTAAGCAATCCTTTAAGCAATCTCTAACTCAAAACCGCAATTATGGCTGATAAGAAGACGTGATGTCAATAGCATTCCTTTTCTGGGATTGAAAAGAAGAGAGCACAAGCAAAACTCAGAACTTTTATAAGCTCAAGTCAAATATTTGTACCAAAATTAAAACTTTACCAGCAACTTGAGAAATTAAATAAGTAATGATAAATGGGTACTCTTAGTTTTGACTTTGAAAGATGGTTATTCCAGTGAGGTACTACGGAAAAACTCTATTTATAAGGTGTAATGTATTAAAATGAATCAGTGATCCTATGCTATTTCCTATATCGCAATCAAAAAGAAAAAAATCTACTACAACTGGTGTACATATAAATTTTGTTTCCTGAAATAGTCTCAATTGAGCAAAGGGTCTCAATAAGCTTTTCCCATCTTTCAAAATTGAGAGTTTTGGTTTTTGCAGCGTTCCAGGTGATTTTTCACAGGCTAGTTCTCGTAGAACCGACCCCCTTCATGTTGCTTTTGATCGACTGAGAATTCTGCTTCCTTGTGAATTACTATCAAGCGATACTGTTGTAACGCTGTCCGGGGTCTTTCTCAGAGTATGACCTATCCAGTGATATTTTCTGTGTTTTATTGACATCAATGTGGGTTCCTCCTTTGTTATTCTACATTGCGTTTGGTTGCTTATACTTTTGGGAAAGAATATTCTGCATATGATTCGCCGGCATATGTTGATGAAGCTTGAAGTGTCTGAGGGATGGGGTTCGATGTCAGCCATTTTTCGTTTTCATACAGCAGCGTTGACTTCACGCACGAGAAGCATATTCTGAGCTTTGTGCCCCTGAAGATTTGCGAGCGTGACCACAACTATTGTAATCGTCCAAACGCCGCAATTGCTGTGATCACCCTACGATTGGTAACCATTTCTGCTCCTCCGTCATTATATTGCTTCAGAACAAGCAAAAGCTGTCGATAAACTCGATCTCGTCATTGTTAATTTTTATTTATTTTATTATATATATATATATATATTATGTAGTATGTATAAATATGTATATGTTATGTATATAATTATATATTTATTGTATATTTTGATTTATTTGACTCCTGCTGGAGTGATTTACCCTCGCAGCCTTCGTTTTTGCTATGTTTATCACAAATCCGACAGTGCCAACTTAACTGGATTATTGACCTTTACTCACAAATCGGCGGGTTTGTGTGACAAGAGACAAATGTCATGCGCAAAGTCCAGGTCCGTGAGCTGCCGTGCGAGGTTCCATACGAGATCTATTTCCCTATACAGGGCGAGCGTGCACATGACGAGTATATTTTCAGCTCTGGAGTTTCCATGTTAACAACAGAAATTTCTGTCGAATTTTCAAGGCCATACCACCATAGCATAAGAAATATTTAGCACGTTTTTTGGCCACGGCAATGAAAAATCATTCTAGAATGCTTAAAATTCAGTGGAAAAATGTCCAAAAGTGTGTTTGTTCAACAACAAAAATATACATATTTCTAACCACCAATATACAGGTCAGTTATTCAGCCTAACTCTGTCGTAATAAAATTTCCACTATAAATTTAGTATTGGCGTGCAATAATTCAATCGAATACAAAGGGTTCGACAATTTCTAAAACCATATAATCCGCACTTCAATGTCAAAGCGCTCAATTCAATTATCTTGTCAGTACAGCCGCGGCCGCAAGCAGTGACGGCGCACGCGCGAACCAAATACTGCCCGCTAACCGCTGTCTATTTGCATAACGAAAGGATCGCGCTTTCAACATTCACATTGCATGATTTGAACAAATGATAATCCAATTAAATGTGAAAGATTTACGTAACACACACGCACACTCATATACGCACGTATTTACAAAGGTATGATACCGTAATAAAAGGCCAACAACTACTTACCAGCGGCGAATAGAATGCCGAACTATCCACGCCAATGCTGGGATAGGGATTTTGTTCGCTTGACGGATAGGGCGTGCCATAAACACCAACACCAACACCAACACCGACACCGGCTGACGCACCAGCACCAGGCATGCGTGTGTAGCCGGAGAGCGCCAAGCGCGCCGAATCGTATTGGCACGAGCAGACCGTCTGGCCGGAGACGGGATCTGTTATGATGGGGCGACCATTCTCACAGCAGGGCGCAGTGCCGTCATTCATAGCGGACGCATTGGCGACGGCGGCGGCAGCGGCGCCTGCACCATCAATACCCATGCCGACATCACCCTCGCTACCGCTGACATCTGCATTTAGGCTCAAACTCAGGCCGATTGCATTGGCGGTGCTGCTATGCAGTATGCTCAGCCCGGCTGAGTTAACACTGTTATTGTTGTTGTTGTTATTATTGTTGTTGTTGTTGGTATTATTTGATGTTTGCGAAATTGCACCTGGACTAAGCGGCCCAGTAGTTGTGACAGCGCCAGTTGTGGTAGCCGATGAGCCGCCAGATGGGCTGAGTGATGCATCATTGCCGCCGGAGAGCGGTGACGGTGCACTGCCGCTACCGTTAACGATGCCGATGCTGTTGGCGGTCATGCCGTTGGAAATGGCAGCAGCGGCGGCTGCAGACTGTGCAACACCGTTGAGTAACTGCAAATAGGAAGCAAAGTGAGTGAGGAAATCAAAATTTTTCCAAACTAAATGGTGCATAAAGCAGTAAAAGTATTTGGGAAAAATGTTGCAAGCAGGTGATTTGTATGTTGCCTATGCGGAGCAATAGTGCACATCACAAATAACCGTTAGTAGCGCCGTTGCAAAACTGCTAACAACACTTAAATATGCCTTGGACTTAACTCTTAAAAAACAAAAACAAATACGCTGCCAACATGCCACAACATTGCTGCGGCCGCAACGCGGTCAACTCAAGTCAGTCAAGCAGATTAAGACGATAACTCCAAATGTCAAAATATTTTATTGGCTCGGCGCAATTTGCGATCCGTTCCATCTATTTTCACTTCATTAATTTTCAATTTATCACAGTCAGATTTCAGATACGCCAGCGTGCAGCGAACAGACGGACAGCACGATCAAGGAAGCTAGCAGACACACTGAACTACAAAACAACAAAAACAACAAAAGCAAAATACCTACGCGGCTAGTGGTGTAGGGTCGTGCGAGATGGTCGAGTGAAGTTGGAGGAGTTGCAAAGGCTACAACAACAACAACAGCCGAAAACAAAAAGTGGGGTTTGTCTACATAAAAAAAAACAAAAAATCCAAAAAATAAAACAAAATTCGATGCGCTTGTTGATGTGCGGAGCGCAGCGGTAACGGTGCAACAATCAATAAAACAATGAAATAAAAGAGTAAAAAGACGCCAATATGAAATGGACAGTGAGAAACGCCACAAAAGTGTATAAGAAAGCAAAACAGCGCCGCAAAACGTTTGGGGCACGATCGCGCACACAAATACACATGCAAATATCGCATAAACAATGTAGTAGTGACTGGTGGCGCATGCGCGCAGGTATGCCGCGACTGCCCGTACTCGATAACCAAAACGAATCGCAATGTGTGCGCAAAGAGTAGTTAAAGGCACATACATACAAAGCAGAAAAATAAAGTAACAACAACAATACTAAATTATGCCAAGCGCAACAAAGGCAAAGAGTTAAGAAAATAAAATTCAAATAAAAATCAACGAAATTCAAATAACGCTCGCTGCCGTCAACCAGCTGCGCCAATACATTTCGCTTTGCCCTGCTGCACGCCGCACTGTCACTTCGCCCGTTCATTAGCTCTGGCTGTCACATTTTATTAGCCAACATTTTGATGTCCTCCACGAAAGCAAAAGCAAACAAAAAAGACTGAGCGGGAAACGACACAAACAAAGTACGTGTATAAAAAGCAGAAAACAACATAAAGTGCATAGAAATTGTAGCAACAGCAGTTGGGATTAAGCAACAAACTAAGCGGCCTACAAATTTGGCTGCCAGCTAAGCAGGGTTTTATAAACAAAATTTTAAGAAAAACAAAAAAAAAACAAAAAAACGAGGCCAAGATCAAAACTCAACTGGACACAAGCAGCATAGTGGTGGTGCCATGTGTATTAAGTGAAAAATAATTGTTTGGTAGGAATAGGTATAAAAAATAAAGCACACAAATATCGAGCAAGTCTTGACTCTAGCGGCTGACAAGAAAACCGTGGACGCGCCACCGGCGGCAGCAAGTTTCATTATATTATTTTAAACACTCTTTGTTTTTTGCTTTTTGTTTTTTTTTTTTTTTGAAGAAACTAACTTGAAGAAACATTTTTCAGTGCCTTCCTTGCTTTTTGTGAACTCCTTGCCGTGAATCAGACGAGACAGCGACGATCCCACAGCACAAACACTGGCCACATTTTATCAGATGCTGAAAGACTCGCTGCAAAGTAGAGACATTCAAAGTGAAAATAAAGGTACGACTAGGATTGGGCTAAATGGCAGCTGATAGTTGATGACAAATTTCGTACGCCATTTGGAATGTGGCAGCATTGAGTGGTCGCAACCATTAAACGGCGACGGCGACGGCGACGACGGCGAACGTCAGGAGGCGCGCTGGCACCAGTGGATTAGCCATGCAAATAAGCGCGCACAAGGTAAATACATGTGTGCATATATATATAGTGGAGTGATATGTATATATATATGGACTCAACCGCCAGCTTAATCATTATAGCCGCAACAAAGTGGAGTCTGCAATAAAATCAACTTAAAGCTTCGCAAAAACGGTTATTTATTTATTTTTTTTTTACCCAAAAGCACAACTGTCTTCCCTTAATTCTGCTGTGTACAACCTCCACTCCACTCACGCTCAGTTAATGTGTTCTCAACGCGCGATCACTGCCAACTGATTGCGAATTATTGTTTTATATGTGTGATGTGGCAAAATATGCAAATTGCCCCATGACAAGTGTTGCTATTTATTTAAGCGCAACGTAAGGCTGTCTGTCCGCCTATCCGTCTGCATGTTTGTCTGTCCTACGTCTCTTTGTTTCATTCATCTGATTGTCAGTTGCGTGTTGTTATTGTTATTTAACTGTATAATTTTCACGCATTTAGCGGGCATATCAAATTTCTTTATGATTACTGGCTTAGATTATGAATACGTCTTCGAATACATACTTATATACATATATATCAGATACATATATTATATATAGAGAATGGTGAGAGAATGTAGCCAATTGTTTCGTACAACATTTTCTTTGGTAGGCTTTAAAGACTAGAAGAGTGTTAACCTATTAATTTTACAAATAATAAGAGCATGTTCATATATGTCAGACTTGAATAAAATAACAGTAGGCTGAAAAGTTTTTAAGAGCTTCTAAAGACTCGTTCTAAAGAGAAACACACCGTTTAAGCAAAATTCGATTCTTTCATTCAACATAAGTGCCATTGAGGGCATTAACATTGAGGGCAGTCGATTAACTGACTGTGTGTATATTTCAATTTTTCGATACCACTTTTGTAGTACAACTGTCTTCAAAACAGGCCTAGGTCAGGTGATTCAAAACAGGCCAATCTAGGTGATTTTTTTAACGAGCATTCTCTCGAAGCAGTAAAATTTCGCTGTGACCAGATCTAGAGAATACGGTGACTACCGAAACGATGCAAAATATTCATGAACAATATGTCCGACACATTCCTTTGATATCTTTAGAGTGTCAGCAATTTGGATCAATCTCCTTTTTTGCTCATCCAAAGTCATTTTATGGATTTTTTGATGTTTTCATACACAACAGTCACTTTTGTACATTCTCTGTGTTCATCGTCTTTGGTGCACGTATGAGCTGTATAACTGAACAGATTGGTTGCTTCGCCTAGTTCAGTGCCACTTATTAAGCCACTTTTTGGTATTGCAGCATTTTTTGCTTTTAAAAAACTGGTGCTATTAACACATACAATTTAATTTTACCTATTTATTCCAAATATCAAAACTTACGTCACTCAATTTGCTATAACTCTCAAACCAATTGTACAGTGAATAAAAGAAAATTAATACTATAGTCTTTTGGAGGTTAGTTCTAAGTAAAAACCGGAGCGGAACAGAAAATCGAGGTTAGATTTCATTTCATTAGACAAAATAAAATGTTTAAGCCGTCTGTACAACTGATAACTGTAAAAAAGTTGAGCTAACACCTAAAGTTTCTAACTATGAGGCAAAAATTTCTCGTACAACATTTTCTTCGGAACTTCTTAACACTATTTACAATTAATAAAAGGAAAGTTCGTATTTCTTCCTTTAAATGAACAGAATGATGGATTCATTTCGACCAGATCCAGTATTCGAATACTCTAAATATTTTTTAGTTGTCTATTGAGTTTCAGTATGACTAGGATTGCCAAAGATAATTATTAAATGTGATGCCTTATTATATAAATTTAATTTATTTTAATTTCATTTAATTGATTTTAATTCGAACATCAATAATAATATTTAAATTAATACTTGTAGGAGAGAAAAGTTCACTGTGTCATTATTCCAAGGTTAATTGTGCTGAAACAGATATGGGTCACTAATTTAAAAGCCGCGTTCTTGAAATATTTTGGGAATGTTTCATACTACCTCAAGAACTAAAAACCTACTTTAAGGAGATATTTCAAGATTCACTTCATTCGTGCCTCACACAGGCGGGGTGGGACTCTACATTTTAGTTAATGCAATAATACTCAATGATGAGACCAGTATACTAATTTTGTCTTTAGAAAGGCTCCAACCAGATCAGTTCCCCCCTCATAGGGGAAAAAATATTGAAAATAATTGTAAGATTCATTATTGTAATATCAGGATTCACTGTACTTAACTTTTATGGTACATATATTTGAGCATTTAGTGGATATGTCAAAAACATTAAAACTTTGTACATGTAATACTTCGCAGCAAGATAAAAAATTACAATAGTAGAGATAATTTTTAATATACAACAAACAAAAAGTGTTCTTTATATTTTATCATACTAAACTGCTCCATATTTATTTTCATAATTTTCATCTATCGCACAATAACATATTATTAGTGCAGAAATGGCAAATTAACAACATGATAAGCAAATGGTACACTAAACAAACATTAAGCACAATAACCATAATCATCTAGTAGCAGCAAATCTGCATGCAATTGCAGCCAATGCGAACGCCCCATGAAAAAATGCCACACATACACATATATACACGCAAGCGCTCGTAATCTGCATATGCGAACGTGCAACGTAGTGGTGCCAGCATAAGAAATTACGCGACGAAATTGCCTGAAGGCGCAACTACTGCGCAACACATAACATGCAACACACACACAATAATGTGGCATGTAAAGGCATACGAACACAATGCGTTATTTACGTTTACGGTCGAACACAATTGGAAGGTTGAAAACAAAAAAATCAAATAAAATCTCTGCCATGGTGAGCGGGTGTCGAGCGGAGTGGACAGTGGTACGAAGCCATACATGCAAGATCTATAATAATGGTAATTTGGCGCTATGTCCAAACTGCAGCTCAACACCTTCGGATGACTCCATCCGATCGAATGAAATGGACACTCAATTGGACAGCCACTATCTAATCACATTCATAATTCGCAGTTATTGGAGGCCATTAAGCGCAGGCACACACACACACACACACAAACACACACACACGCGCATACATGCCGAGCAGGCAGATTAAGGCACAACAGTGCAAATTACAGACGAAAACGTTCTCGCATAATAAAAACATTTTTGAATGAAATCTAATGAATTCTGAATGAATGTCCAGCACGGTCGGTCACAAGTGCCGCACACACACACACACATACACACCCACAAGCACGAGCAACGTGACTTTGCTGCTGTCAAGTGCTGCACTTTTTTTGCTTGCTTGCTGTGACAGATAAAAAAGGCTCAAAAGCTGCACGAAGAAAGGTTGCACAGGCCATTTACAAGTGTGTGCGTTGTAGCATGTCCACCAACATGCGGCAGGCAACGCGCCCCAGCGCCTGCCCAACGCCGCATATCTGCACCTTGCCTGCATTTCGTAACTCGTAGCGGCCACCAGAGCGCGCGCGTGTGTCTGTGTGTGTGTGTGTGTGTGACTTTTCTTGACTTGGCTGTTGTTGTACGCTTATTATCAGCACGCAAGACAGTTTATTTTTAATGATCCTCCACACTTTGTTCGCAATGAACGCTCGCATTTTAACGAGGCAACCAACTGCAGCGCTCGAAAACCCTTGCTTCTTCGTCGCCGCCCCCGCCACTACCCACTCAGTGCTCCCCATCATCGTAAACCGAAGAAATGCTACCAAATGCTCCACATATCGCATTGCAACACACGCTGTCCAACCGCCGGAGTGCTGCGTTGCGTTGCACCACATCAGCCATGTTGCAAGGTGTGTTGCAGTACTTTGCTGTTGCTTTTATTCCGGTTTCAAAATTTTCCGGAATTTATCGAGAAATTATTGTAGATAGGATATGAGCAGACACTTAGGAGATAGTTGAGCGCTGTGCACATATTTACACTTCCCCATACAAATGAGTGCTTGCCTTTGTTTGTGTGTGTGGCCGTCTGTTCCTTTGCCCACAGTCGTCTTCATGCTCCTTGCTGGCACCGTAACACCACCGCACAATCTCGCATAGATTTATAAATTATTGTCGGTATGTTCGTCTCGAGGTGTTGGCAGAGTTTTGCACAATTTAGGAGTGTTTAATTTTTATTGCTTGAATTTTGATTGCAAACTCAAGTACCACAATATCAATTAAATGAAAAAGTATGGGCATTATGTGAGTGAGAAATTGCGCAATTGCCGTTGATTGTATTGTTTACAGGTATCCTCACCACGGGCAGGATAAAGCTGTTAAGCTGCTAATATTGACTGCTAATTTCAGACAATATAAATTTAGATATGCTTTTCGGAATATAGACTGGGAAAAGCTTTTCAATACAAGTGAATAGTAATTTTGTTTAAAAAATTATATCGAATCGGTGTAAGATCTAAAACTCTAATTTCCTCTAAAAAAATTTGTATTTTTTACCAAACATTTTTTACATTTCGCTAAATAAGAAATAGTCTAAATGCAGAGAAGGTAAAAGTGAAAATCTCTTATGGTCCATATATTAAAATAAAGTTTAGTAACCATTTTGGAGAGGTGTATGAAGCAAGTCCATCGTTCGAAGTTAGTAAAAACCTTCTAGAAAAGATCTGTTATCACGCCGAAATCCTAAGAATTTTAATATGTGCTCCACTTGTTCGGAGCATTTTGGACGTGGGACGAAGCTTCTCTATATTAAAGCTCGCTAAAAGCTTCACAAAAGTTAGTAAAATTAAAACTATTGATTAAAACCTAAATTAAATATTAAGTTTTTGATCGGTTCTTCTATAAAAAAAATGTTCTGTACTTAATAAAAATACAATATATTTCTGGTTTTAAGTCAAAAATTTGGTTGACTAGCGCAATTATTAGATTTATAAAAACTAATTTATAACAACAGTAGTCCGATTTTTTCACTGTGTATATTTTTTGATTGCTAAGCATCGTTACTGAAAAGTATCGTTTCCATCTAAAAAGGATCCTTTAGAATAGAATAGAAGAATTTTACTTAATATTCTGTAGAACATCTTTTTGCTTAGCTTTCGATTTAATATTATTTTTTATTTAATAAATCAATAACACGTCGTCTTGTTCGAATTCCTACTCCCCTTTTTTGGCTTCTTCCTTCTTTTCGGCAAGACTGTATTGGACCCGAGTGAATGGAACAGCTTATTAGTCATTACTAAAGATTTCTTCCATATTTTCTTCATCATGTTTAAATTTTTAAGACTGATGAAATTCAGAAATCTATTTCCGAAATGTATAACTGTAAACAAGCTTTCAGTAATTTTTTCGTATTCTATGCATTGTATATATTCTCTAGTTTTTGGTACTTATTGCTGCAAGGAGCTTAGTTTCGATTTAGTTTTAGTACAGAGTAGCTTAAGTGGTTAGACTAGTATGAGATTTTTAAATAACAACAATTTTTTTGGTTTAAAGCACACTTTAAATGTCCTCAAGACATTCTTCAATTGGTGGAGTACTAAAAATATTTGCTTTCCCATGGCGCTGTTGTGTCGGAGCTCAGTCAGCTTCAGGAAGTAAATCTTTAAACGCGTTTTTCTCGGAAGTGCATTTTTCAAATCCGCTGACTCGGAGACTATTACACCTATCCACTTCAAATTTTATGTGTAGCTTCATAGTAATATTAGTAATATAAACCACAATGTTATTATTGCCACGTGATAATTTACTACTAATCTTTTCGGTGAAAAATTTAATCTTTCTTTACAAGTCCACCATTTCGTGAAAAATTGGTGTAAATCTAAAGTCGTATACACTTTACTAACAAAATTTATGTAGATTAGAGGCCTCTTATGCAAGGAGATTCCGAAGATGGGTCGAAGAATGTCAGTATAAAATTTTTTTTGTTTTCTGCAATATATTAATGAAGCCTGAGAGAAAGAAATCCAACTCCCTCTTTCATTAGTCCCAGAACAAATTGTCAAAGACATTGGGAAGGTATAAAGCAGTAAGCAGAAGGAATTAATAATAACCCTAAATATGTTCTTATTCAATTAAAAGATGAATTGGAAATGCTTGATGAGTGGCCAAATATGGAAAATATATTTGTTATCATTTTCAGTTGAGAGATGTTGATAATCGCTTTTTTGAGGCTAGTGATTTAGGTCTTTGAGAAAGTATCTAGTAAAAATTCATTATACTAAGTACATTAAAGGTGATTGAAAAGTTAATGAATAAGCTTAATCCACCGATAGGAGCTATTTGTGCGATTAAAAATAATTGGCTCACTTAATAATTTAATTTTTAGAGCTATAGACTTGTCTAACTCCTTAATTAAAAATTTAATAAGAAATATCTCAGGAAATTGAGCTGACAGAATATCGAATTATTTACATTTTAATTACATATCCGCTTCCTGTAGTCATTTTGCGAACTTTAAAAGTTTCATTTCTATGTGAAGTCTACCACTAGCCTATCATACTATTCTAAAACCAACATGTGGCAGCAATATTTTTCAGTGGAAAATTTCCAATGTGCCTTTGTACGTGGTCAGTTGAATGAGAAAATCGCTTAAGAGGATGTATTTCCCCAGCTCAGCTAACATAAAAATCGCTCATAGCGCAGCGGAAGTAAAACGGAAAATGTAAATTCATGCTACGCAAACAAAAAACAAAAAAAAAAACAAAAACATCAAAAGTTTCTCCGTGGCAGTATTTTCACTCACGCACTTACATACTTATATATATATGCAAACATATGGATACACCTCCTGCTAGTCATTCACTCCGCATAACCACTCCTTTCCGCATTTATTTGCCAATCAAGCGATATGCGCGTGCGAACACCGAACGATTGCGTGTGTGTGACGAGCGTTGTCGAACTTTTCGGCGAAAAATCATGAAATCATAGCGCAGCTGGCCGAAGAAGCGAAGCGAGACGAAGATCAAAGTAGCGCCCACAAAAGGTAATAATGTGCAAATATTAAAACAGCAAATTATTACAATTGAAGCACTGATTACCGGGTAAAGAAGGTGGGGCGTGGAAGAAAAACGTATGCAAATCTAGTGTGGAAACAAAAGGCAGAAAAAAAATCAAAAGGCAGCAGATACCAAGTCAAACGTGACTAAAGCAAGCCGAAACAAAATGGGGGGACACGCGAATTGCAAATGTGCTGTTTAAATTTATGACAACAACAACAGTAATAATTGCGAATGCAGCAGAACAACGGAAGGAGTGATGAGCATGCGCATAAGAATAAATATGAAAATTAGTAACGAAACAAAGGAAGATTTTAACGATAGAAAGTGTGTTGGCGTTACGTTTCATTAATTTGCCAAGAAAACAGGCAACAACAATAATCAGAACAGAAACACAAACAAAGTTGTAAGACAATCCATGACAGCATTGAGGCTTGAAGCGATGCTTGCGTGCAATTTTTTTCATTTAAAAATAGTCTTTTGAGATTTGAAATTTGCAGGTTACTGGTCGTTGCTTTGCTGATTGTGGAGCAAATTTTTATAACAACGGTACTCGACTTTGCTCTCAAAAGTTTACTCTTGTAATTTTCGGCAGAACATTAAAGTTAAAAATGTATAAGTATTATAATTTATAATAAGGATTAAGTAATTCTAATTCAGTTTGTAAATTTTTTAAAGAAAAATTTTTACAAATATCGGGTGTTATGAGCAAGTAACGATGTAAACATGACAGAAGGAGCATGACAAAATATATTAACATTATATCTGAGGAGCAGAACCATCGAGGAAAAACTCTCGCCAGAACTAAAGAAGAAAATCTCAAGGATGATTAGCTAATAGTAGTGCTTGTTTAGTGTACAGAGTCAGGAACAACTCTTCCCCACAGCTAGTGCTTTGCTTCCATTTTTCCATTTTCCATTTCCAATAATTGCCACGTTTGCACTTGCATTCCTTAAGTGTTAGGCCAACTTAGAGCCCTTAAATAAGGACTAATTTTGACAATTTGTGCTGGGAGTAAATAAACAGGAATCGAATTTTTCTTATCAGGTTTTCTTAATTAGGCCGTCTTAAGCAAAATACAAAATTTAAGCTACTTGTCTAATCTTCGGAATCACCTTTTTCAAGAGGGCCTCTGTGGACCACGAAAATTCCAAGAATTCGTGCTATCGCCACTAAAATAATAAACGGCATTTTATTCTACATAAGACTTGTTAATGAGAAAACTTAAGCTTTCGCATAAAAGCTCTGAAAGTGTTCTAAGTGGCTTCCGAAAGGCTGCTAGAAGTCTCGTAGAAAGATTTCTGCTGTCAAACTTGGGAGTTCATCTTTCTCTTCCTATAACCGGTCACAGTGTAATTTTTTTTGTTTTATTTAGCGTGGTATTCGGACATTCACCCTACATAATTATACTTCTAATTCGCCAATGTTTTAGTACCACTTGATCCGTAGTAGCTCTAATCCAATAGGGGCACTTCCTTAATTGGATACTTTTCGTAAATTCTTTATATTTAGATTAAAAAAAGGTGCACAATATTGAATCTGCTGAAGAAAAAATTAAAAGGGAGCAAATAATGAATACAAGCAATATAAACAAACATGTATACACCCCCTTCTTCCGCAATCTTAACGAGCGCTGCGGTCTTCTTGCGTCCTTGCTGTCAATTTACGGTTATTAATTTTATGATTTATGTATTTTATAAACAGTTGAACTTGCGAAATCTTCGTACGTATTTTTATTGCATATAAATTTGCTGTTCAACGTCGACGCTACAATGCCGTTATTGTTGCCGAAAATATTAAAAAAAAACAACAGCGCTACAGCAAGGTAAAGAGCATTTTTGTGTTTGTCTGATTTCTGCAAGTTTTTATTTTTGCGAAAGCCAACTGACAAAAACGGTAATAACAAAGTCTAAGAATAAAACGCTTAACAGTAGCTGTGGTCAAAATGCGAAGGTAAACCGTTGAACTACTTTGAAAAACCACATTTGGCCAACAGACAGTTGCAACAACAACAACAACAACAACAACAACAACAACAACAACGTACACATACATATTTACAATATGTATTGATATGAGAAAAAAACTGAGTGGCGCTGCTTTGGCTGCCGCTGTTGCCGTTTGCAGCTACTACGTCTGCAACTGGTAATGAAGTTCGCCTCCACAAAGCAGGCCACTCACTTAAATATTCACACAATGAGTTGAAAAGTTGGGTAAAAAAAAAATTGTTTGCAAAGTAGCAGCAATAATGATTTCGCTCACCACCGACTGCTGCAGAATGACAATAATTGTTTGCGTTGTTGTTGTATTGATGTTGGTGTTGCTGTTGCAAATGCTGCCGGCGCTGTCTTCTTAACAGCAGTTTTTGCATTGTTCCCAATGCTACGCAGCCGCTGTGTGCGTGTGAGTGTGTTTGTTTGTCTGTGTGTTTGGTAGTTGCTATTGTGTTTTCAGCGCGCATACGCACATTAAAAATTCATAAATCAATTATGGAATGTGGAACTGAAAAATTCCTGCTATGCCTTTTGCCGTCTGGCCCTATGTGGCAAGATAATATTTGTATGTATATAATGTTTGTATGTGCATTTGTCCTTTCTCCAGCTACTGTGCTCATTTTGTACTACTTTTTGTTGTTTTTTGTTGCTTTTTGTTTTTGTTTTCGTTTTTGTACATGTCGTCTGCTTTGTTTTTTGCGCCTGCCACACTCATGCACTCATTCATTCATGCAATCAATGTGCATTTTTGCAACGCATTGTCTTCGGAATCGTTGTGGATAATAAGGACACCTCATAAAAATTCATATGCAATGATACATGGACACGTCTCATGCGTCCAAGTATTTGTAGACATACATTTATGAATAAATATTGATAAATACCCAGCGGTAGATTCAATCGCGTTGGAATTAGCGGGGACAAGGCAGATTTGGGTCAATATTAGAATGTTTCTAAAAATTAATTTCTATAAAGACTGCAAGCTTCAAAATACTTTATATTCAAGGATTAATCCGTACCGTACTGCTTTTTATATTTAAAAGTAGAAGCAGTAATTTTTCGAGGTATAAAAATCTGAGAACTTTTTTCCTTTTAGAAATATTTTTTATTATAAGATACTTTTATTAAAGATAATTGGTCGAAAAATATTTTATACGAACCCTATACAAAAAATTTTATTTAGTGCTTTAAGATTAATACTTCACTTATTTCATTAAAAAGTGGGTATTTGGAGAGCTTTTAGTCTCCAGAAAGCAAAAAGTATTTGCAACAAGCTTTTATAGTGTTGTTGTAAGACGATGATAGAATTCAAAAGATATTTAAATATATCTTTATATGAAATGTTATATAAGTCCTTTCATACACGTATGAATATATTGTATGTATAGAGTTCATACCCATATTATGTGCTGGCATTTTCTATTCGATTTCTATTCATGTGAAAATTTTGGATTATTGTCATATATGCAAATATTTCGCATGGGTACCGCTACCCTTAAAGCGATTATAAAAAAAGATTTCATAAAACTTTTGTAAAAAAATATTGTTCTTTCTAGTATAGAAATTGAAAGAAAAATCGAAAATAAAAAGAACATCTCCTCAAAAGGAATTTTCAAAATTCGAATTATTTTAAAGGTTACAGCCATTTTAGTGTAGTGGTAATTCGTTCACTTATACTGCCTAAAATTTAACTTAAAACTGTAACGGAATTTGAGACAACTTTTTCGAAGCGCTTCTCAAAAAATCTTATGTTTTAATTAACCAATTCACTTGGAATTTGGTAAGAAATTTCGTCACATATCTTTGTATGGCGGGAAGCCGTAAATTAAAATTCTTAATTTCCAATATTTAAGAAAAAAGTTTAAAAATTAAAAAATTACTAAAAAATCGATCGTTTTTTTAAAGCAGTCTCCATTTTGTAAGAAAATTTAGTTTTCAGTGGCTAGCTTCCCACCTTAATGAAATTTTTGATGTTTGAAATTTGTTTTGTTTTCAGATTATACTAAAAAGTTATATATTATATATATGATATTAAAATTTTTAATTCGTTTTCTTTGAAATTTTGTTTGTACACATTTGAAATATTAATAAGTAACTTCAAGCGGCAAAAATGCCTGAAATTAAGGCCTCTTACCTAGGATACACCCTTAAATATATATACTGACCAACAATTGTTGTGATATTAGTCGCGAGACCAGCGTAACCATGAAGCCAAGTAATATTTACAATTCCAAAAAAACATTTTTTTCCCGAGAAAATCACTGGTTAACAAAAGGTATAGAGACATTGTCTGCTTAAGAAGCTAGCTAAAGTTGGGAAAATCGTTCCTCGGCTTCATGCAATTAAGCAAAGGAGTCTTCATCAAAAAATAAAAAATAAAAAATCGAAAGTCAGTATTTGTCCTTTAACATCCCTGCTGGCCTAATCGTACTCGGATTGAGATTTTCAGTCTAAATTCACCGACTAAATGAAAGAATTTATTAAATGGATTTTTTTTTTACTTTACATATCACTGCTATAATCACTTTATAGAGTTGGGATGTAGCAGAACAAGAAATTTTCACAACTTGCAAAATTCATATTTCAACATCACCAAACCTGCCTAACTGTTTTACATACCTACATATATATTTTAAATTATATATTGTAAACTTTAATTTAATCAAGTTTTCATTAAAAGTCAATAACATGACATTATATAATAAACTACACTTTGATGATATCGGAAATTAATTCAATAACTTAGTTATTTCATTATAATTTAGTTCTACCTAATTTCAACTAATTTTAAACTCAATCATCATTACGACAACTTAGTGTGCTAATTTTACCACAAGATGTTAATACAGCTGCATATTTACATGCATATATAATAAACTTGTTTGCAAATACATGTATGTATATAGACAGATATATAATAATAATAAATAAGTATGTATATATTACATATATAAATGTCTATATGTGTGCATACATATTTATATATGCAAGGAATTTCACTACTTACCCAAAAGTTTCCACAGATCAAAACCAAAATTTTCCTCTCCGAGCTTCTGCATTGGGGTGTAATTATAATTGCCGATAATCTTCAACATACATGCATTACTTTAATTATAATAATTTAAGACAAGTTTGCTTATTATAATAAATGGGAAGCCATTCCGACCAATTTATTATGAATGTGCCTACACACATACATACATATATATGCATGAGTAAATACACTTTGAATGTTTAAACGCAGTGCCGTAGCGTTAGGGTCCTGCGTAAGGAGCAAATTCGCAAACAAAACAATGCGCAAGTAAGTAAACTTGTGCGCGCACAAACACATTTACACTTGCGACAGCACTTTGAGTGCAGTGTAAATTATCTCCAAATAAGTAGCAACGGAAGTCGCCATGCGAGGGGAGCTTTGGGCAAGAAGTGCGTGGAGCGCAGATGGAAAGCATTATCCACATATTTATAATTTATGTATATACAATCTATGTATTTAACCGATATGCATGTATATAATATAACATATATATAAAGATATGTGTATATACATATAAATATATGTATGTATACATATATATATATATATCTGCCATTGTCGTGCAATTACCGATATGCAGGTTGCAAGTCGCAAGTAAAGTTGCTTGCCCTTCCACACATATGTACTCGTACAGTCGCTATTGATATTCCTGTTATTGTTTTTGTTGTTGTGGCGTTGTCCTAAATTGTTGCAAACATTTCCTTGCATAATTTGTTGAATTAACGCGCGACCAACGCTCGCCAAACGGCAGCACAGCGCACAGTCCACGTACAACCTGCCTTGCGGCCAATAGTTTCAAAGCCATTGCCCTCCTCCCGGATCCCGGTCTGGCAGTGTCTTCTACGAGCAATTTTCATCATCTGAATATTCATGCCTGTGGCGCTTTTGTGATTTAAACTTCCACTTTTTCCACAAACCACACACACACACACGCACACACACACAGCCCCCACTGCCTGCTGCTGCCTTGGCATAAAATAATCGCAGTTTTCTTGTTCTAGCCATTTTATAAGCTTTTGCTCTAATTATCGAACGATTTTAAAATTATAATAAAGTTATTTTTAATGTTGTGTGGCGCGTTATGCCTAGGTATTTAGATACATACACACACAAACATAGGCATAGTAGTGGCGGCAGCTAAAATTAGCGTTGATTTAAAATTTAATCACGTTTCATGAGCGTTGAACACTGGTGGGATAGTACATGCTGAGTACCAAGGAAGTCAAGTGGTGTGTGGGACAGAGTGCACAGTGTACATCAGAGTATATGCAGAGGAGTTTAAGTTGTGCTCTTGTCTGCTTAGAACATTAAGCTAATTATGGGTTTCAACACGTTTTTAGTGCGAAATAATTTTGTTCGGAATTTGCCGATGAGTCTGGGGTTGAATGGTGAAAGGTAGTGAAGAAAGGTATAGTGTGGAAAATAATGGATGTGTATGAGTGGATAAATGTATGAGTGGAAGATATTTGACATGCTAAAAATAAAGATCTGACAATAATAAGTAGAAAATCATTGCTTCACACGTAAAAGAAAGCGTTTTAAATGAAGCGAGGAAGGCAATAATAAAGGAGACAGGTTGTGTTCTAAGTTTCTAACAATGTGACTAGACTAAAAATTTTTAATTTTTTAAAGAGTTTAACTTCATTGGAAAAATTAAGGAAATATGTTCAATAAAAATAATATTTGTTAAATAACTTTAAAGTAATTAAATTAAAAATGTATTATATGTTTTAAAAAATTTTAGAAACTGATTTGCGCTACTTTAAAAACCCAAATTGTAAAAAGAGACAAAAAAAATTTTATAAATTTCATTTAAGTTTGTGCTCTTACTCTTGTGAAATAAATTAAGAAAAACCCTGCTTAATGCAATACGCATGTATTGTACTATATACATATTCATATACAAAGTACAAATAGGAATTCATCAAAAACTGTTGACTTTAAGTTTAACACCTCGAATATCATCCAGTTTCATGAAGAAATATTTATTAAATTTAATTTATTAATTAAATATTATTCTATTTTGATTTTATAATATGTGAATAATATTAACTATTAACTTAACTATTGACCTATAAGGAGTATAGCGTCGTTAAAAACCTATTGAATAGACTGGAGTTAAAATTTCCTCAAAAAATTGGTAGGTTCAGGGTCCTTCTTCTGTAGGGTTGTTTGTTAGAGTTGTTCTTTTATACTCAGGTATCCTCTGGAATTTATTAATATGGCTTATAAGCTACCCATCTAACTGTATAATACTTTATCGCCTTATGTGAACAAAATGAATATAATATGATATATGTAATGACAATTAAACAAATATCCCTAGAAGTGATTAGACCAGTTGTGTTTAGGTGTTAGGCCAGTTTAGCCCTCAAAAAAGGCCAAAAGCTTTACGTGAATTTTTCGCAAGCTAGTGGGTTTAGTTTAGTTTAGTTAAACTTTTGACCGGTAAAATTAGCATTAAATTGTTTGTAAAAAGGTTGGAATAATAACAAAAAAAAAGAGTGCGTATTTTACTAGTTAATGTTAATGTGAAGCTACAGTTAAACTTTATAGTGGATACATGCGATAGTCCCCGAATATCATCGTGGTGCAATTTGCAAAATGTAGTTTCGAGCAAAATGCGTTTAAAATTGTATCTGTACAATTGTATTTGTATTTTTCACTATTTTACCCATTGCATAATGTTTTTCGAACTTTCAATTATGCTTTAAGCAAAAAACAAATTCTTGAAAATCCTATACTGGCCTTACGCCTTGTTACTGTCATCTTCTAATTGACAATATTAAATGTAAAACACAGCAGCAATTAAAATTGTCCCATTAAATTAAGACACATTGAGCCACTTTAATATAACATATTGCCACAAATATGTTTGCAGTATGCAAAACCAATTAAGATTTCTTACAGTTATACTTTCATTGTTTCAAAATGTATAAAAGTCATTGGGACCCAATGAACTCAATTTTTATTTTCTTATAAATATTAAATTTGTTATATAATATGTATTTTTTTATGTGAATTTATCCTCTTTAATTAAATTCAAGCTCACCTGATTTGCCGACGGGTAATTGTAACCAAACTGCGTGTAGGCTGCCATTTCTGAAATCTTCCCACACACTGTTATGTCGTTGTAGTGGTTTCCCGCTGTTGTCGCTGCTTAAAGCAAGAGCTATATGAGAGTTATTGGTCACTCTTTCGATCGTTTCACTGTTATTAACAGCGACGACAATTGTCTGTGGCAACAGTGTGTGCACGAAATGTACAAAAAAAGCAAGTAGCCACAGGACATTCACGGGCAAACGCACACACACACATTTAAATGTGTCCCAAGCGGCAGTTGGCACTGTGGCAAGGATACTAGCGCGTTGGATGCTGCCTCTAGTGGTGCAAACAACGGCCGCCCACACACTCACCCGCACACCCGACCACCCGATATTGCGGCGACTTCGCTGCGCTGCGCTGCCTTTGTGTATAAAAGCACTTTTTCGTGCGACACAGGATGCTGCTTTCAATTCGTGCAATGTACACACACACACACACACACACGGGCACTGACTGTTGTTGTTATTGCCTTATATGGCTAGTCAATATGGTCGGTTGGTGTGGCTGGAAATTGGCAAAACAAATTGTCAAGCATTTGTGTTAATGTCAGCGGGAAATGTTTTGAGCTTCACTCTTTGGCGACTTTTTCGTAGCAATTTTTTATTTACATATTTTTGTATTATTACATGCACATAGATGCATACATAGGTATGTATAAGCTTTGTGTATATTTGTTTTCTCCTTAACTTGTTTCCCTTTCCGCTGTGGTCGCTTTTTCAAGTTTGGTGCTTTACAAATATTTTCTCTCTTTTTTTTTATAATTTTTTTTTTGTAATATTTGGTTCACACGCTTTGTGGGTGTAGCGCGTAACCTATGTGTATGTGTGCGGTGCAACTGTGTGTGTAGTGGTGATTTTAAGGGATTTGTTTGCTGTGCCTTCGCCTTTATTGTTATAGCTTTATTGTTGTTGGTGTTGCTGTTGTTGTTGCTTTTTCGTCGCTGTTCTCTGTTGTTACAGCATATCCTTTTTGACGGTTTTATGATTATTTGTTTACTGATTTGTTTTGCTTTCTTCGCTATTTACTTGGTGTTTGTTCGTCAGTTACTCGCACAAATTGTTGTTGTTTTTATTGCAGTTGTTGCTTGCTTAAGCTGTCGCATAAATGTAAAACATGCCGTAATAAACGTTTTATTCGCTTAGCGGCGTATATGTGTTTATGTCTGTCAGTGACTTCGTTTCAGCATTTAGGTTGTTGTTGTGGAATTTATTAGTTTATTTGGAATTTCATTATTTTTAAGCCCCTGCTCTTGTATGCAGCTTTCTAAGTGTAATAAGTCAAATAACTTAGCATCGCTTAGAATAACTGTTTATTTATATAGTTTGTTTTTGTTCTAGAATCAATTATTAAATTTCTTAGCAAAACTAATTTTGCTTTATTTCGCCACATAGCAAAATGTTTCGATGTGTTTTTGGCATTATTCCCAAACATATGTACTTGTATGTGTTGCACTATGATTTTTTTAATATTTTAAATATTTTATCACCTTCATTTGCTCATCCATATGCTGCAACCGCACAGAATTTTTTGTTTGAGCCAAAAAATTTTTTCTGAATTTAAATTATTATATAATTTATGCTGTCGCCACTTCATATAACATGTTCTTCACAGTCAATAAATTGAGCATTTTATTTGGAAATTCTTTAGAGTGCTTTGCAGCGTTGTCTTTTAGAACAGCAGTTCGCGAAATTTTTTATTCTTTAACTATTTTTATTTGATTCATATATTTTATTTCATTACTATTATTATTTTCTTTTTTAAGAAGTTTTACCCATGCCGATTTCAAATCCTATTCAATGTTTATAAGTTTTTTGTCGCTTTGTTTTCACTTTTTTATTTCATTTGCTATATTATGCTGATTGCGATTTTCTTTGATTTCTGCTGTGTACCATTTGCACATTCAAAGTTCAGCTTTATTTGTGTAAAAACCCGTCTTACAACCTGCTCTTTTGCATTGCGCTGTCCGCCGCAGTATAAAGCATTTGCATTTCTTGTTCTTGCAAATTTCTATATATTTTCCATTTATAAAATACAAATTTTAACACCTACTTCCGTTCAACCAGTGATGAATATTGTCGTTCGTTAGTTTTTAAACAAATTCACCTTTTTCGAAAATTTCCATTCACGAATTTCTTACACACAATAGCGCAACCTCACGATGCACACCAAATCGCGTTCGAACACAAACTAGTCGCACGCATCCAACGGTTCATACGACATTTTTCCAACCTAACTATGGCACGGCATCACACGCACAACAACTACAATGCTCTCCTGTGTTTTTGTTTTTTCTTCGTCACTGCAAGCTAACTCAAATACTTAAGCTGCGCGCTTAAACAGTAGCGTGAAAGAGACAGCCATATAACGCAATCGTGCTTGGCTGCTCGTACACACATGATGGCACTAGCGTGCTAGCGCACAACAACACCATGCACACAAGCGGTGGCTTTGCTGATATGGCTACCCATCTGCGGTGATAGCAAGAGCACAACAGTCGCAGCGCTCTCATACGCAGTAAAGCAACGCCCACTGTGCTGAGCGCACAACGTAGCGAGTAACTGGCAAGCAGCGAGTGCAACAACGTTTGCTGTTGTCGCCGCAAGTGTTCGAATGTGCGCGTATGTGTGCGTGGAATTGCATTGCTTGCAGCCGTTGACGTTGCTGCAACTCAGGTCGGCACTGTTGCGGCTGGTCAAATGCACGTAGAATGATTATGGCCGACTGGCGCATTTCGAACAGCCCCACTCACATCCCCTTGCGCTTTCAGTGTGCCGGCGACCATTTCGTATGTGGCTTTCGCTGATTTATGCTGCAAAATGCAGTGTTGCCACCAGCTATTGTATTTGAATTTTATGGCGCACCACTTGCGAGTATATAAACGCGTGCAACTCAACCGAAATTAAGGGGCACGAAGCCATAAAAATCTAGCTACTTACGGATATAGCGGCGAGTACATAGAATAGCAAATGTTGGTCACACAGAGAGGGTTGGGTGCGGCACGTTTGGCGGCCTATATGTGCGATTTGCACAGCTTTGCATGTTTAAATACGGTTTTTTGCGTCTATTTTGCCATTTTGTTTTACCTGTGTTTTTATTAGTATTCCTACATTCCATTTTTTTTTTATCAATTGTAGGCAAAGTTTCTTTATTCGATTTGCAATTTGTTTTCACTTCTTATGTATATTTTAAAAATATTTTTAATTGTTGCATGTTTGGTGCGCTCGCCGACTTTTAGTTTTACTATATACATACATACATACTTACATATGTACAAATGTAGGTTTGTATGAGCGCATATACATATGCGTATATATGCTTGTTGTTGTTGCCGGGTGGTAGAAGTGGTTTCATTTTGTTGATTTTAGCGGCGAACATCTTCACATAAGCTGACAGGTAAAAATATTAATAAAAGAAAAATGATCAGAAAAAATAAAATAAAAAAATTATAACAAAAAGAGTTGAAAACAAACTTTTATTGCGAAATTAGAAAAAATAGCAAACACGGTATGTACATAAAGTCAATATATAAATTGCAGATATTTGATTGATGGCACTTTTATTATGCTTGTAATTTAATTAACGTTTTTAATTGCAATATATGTATGTATTTCGTTGTTTTCTTTTTTCTTTTAATTAAACATTTTAAAGCTTGAACCTTGTACATAAATGTGTATGTATGTATGTATGTAGTATTGCGAATTTATGGCCTTTGTGAGTGAAGTACAGGCGCCAATAGTTAAATACTTCGATAAAATTTTTCAATTACTTTATGTTTGCACATTCTTTGGGTGCTTCAAGCCATTTTCATACTTTAGATATAAGAATGTATACATGAGTATCAAGGCTGTAGTTAGTCTCGTTTCTAAAAGAATGAAATATAGCAGCTGAATTGCTCGAATCAGCTCGGACGTTTCCATAACAGACATCGATTTACAGTGCATACATACATACCTACAGCTTCAAAAGTCATTTTAATTACAACAACAACAATATTTAGTAGATAATGTAAATATTTCTTCCAGATAATTGAAATTCATAGTTGAATAAAAAAAAGTATGTGTACAATGATTTTTAAGTATACAACTTTTCAAGTCTATACATTTGTGCATACTCCTGCTATTCATATCCTCAATCTCACATCTGTTGTTGCTCAAAACTAAAGTTGCTAAATTGCGTACAAAATGGCTTCTTAAGTGTAAGATATACACGCTTTGATTATGCTCTTAGATGAACTTCGCGCCTTAGTAGGCAAAAGAAAGGCCTGAACTGATTCCCGGTTTATGTTTATTTCACTGATTTTGCTTTGTTGGAGTTGCCGGCGCCTATTCCATAAGAAGAGTCGATTTTTCTTCATTATTAGCAAGATATCTCTATTCTAAATATGTATTCCTTTCATTACGAAGTAGTAGTTTGTTTATCAAAATTTGTCAATTTAAAAAAAATTTATCAATTTTATCAAAAATCAAAATTGACCTTAATATAAATTCGGAAATTCGGAATACCAATTATTCGTCAGCAGTAACTAATAATCTGCAACAAATTAATTAACGAGATATTAATTATCTTAATGGTTGCAAAATTATAGAACTGTTTGCAATTTGATCAACATTGTTTACCGGGAGCGCTAAGCTCAGATTGAAGCTCAAATTGAAGCTAAGATTGAAGCGAAGATATCTCAAATTGTATGCAATGAGTGGTGTGTTCAGAAAATAACGGGAATGTTCTTTATCTGTGTTCTTCGACTTTAATGGTATAGTGCATCATGAATTCTTTCCTCAAGGTCTAGCGATCAATAAGGAGTACTCCCTAAGAGTTCAACCCCATTTGCGTGAAGCAAACCGAAAAAATGACCGTATTTGTCGAAAAACAATTCATGACTTTTGCTCACTTTTGCTCAAATCTGCTCACACTTCGTTGCTTGTTCGTGCATTCGTGGCCAGTACTGCAACAGTACTGTAATGATGCCCCAGCCTCCATATTCGCCATGCCGGACTTGTTTAGTGTCTCTTTCCTATTACCAAAAATAAAGAGTACCTTAAAGTGCCGTCGTTTTACAGGTATAGATGACATTAAAAGCGCATCGCTGAAAGAGTTAAAGGCTATTCAAAAAATCAAAACGAGAAGTGTTTCGGTGATTGAAAGAAACGCTTGCACAAGTGTATATATGGAATATACACTATTTTGAAGGCGAAAACATTGTAGACGAATGATCAAATGTTTTTTTCAAAAAACGAAAATTTCCGTTATCTTTTGAACACACCATGTGTATCTAACGAACAGATCGACGTCCGGAAGTCTAGTCACCTACTAGTTATTTTAATATGTACATTTATAATTCTATAAATCATTTTTCACTATAGTGAGTTGTTAAACTAATAATCATACTCCCATGCGGCAAGAAGTCACAGTATAAAACTAACAAAAAATAGATATTAATTTTATCACATAGTGATCAAGTAATGGTTAAAAAACTTATAAAAACGTACAAAATAATAAATATTCATTAATATACTAAAGCTTTGAAATAAAAATCGTATCAAAATTGCTTTCAGAAAGCGAAAGTATTTCAAACGATTTTTTTTAATTCGAAATAATCAAAATAAGCATAATTTTTAGTGCCTTTTTGAAACGAAAGGAAAGGAGGAGCTATTAAGCACAAAAAAGGCATAATAAATCAATAACGTTAAGAATGTAGCGCTTAGTAGTTTTCCGATTATCTTCGATCGCGTACAAAATAAAAATATAATCTAAAAGTGACTCCAACTCGAACTGCTGGGAATAACCTCTAGAACACTGAACACACCTATTATACTCTGTGTATACATTTAAGCAGTATAACAATATTTTATACAATAAGGCTCTTGCAAAATTCGTAATGTCGACTAATATTTAGTTTCACTTCAAATGAAGTGCATTTGGCTACTAAAATATAAATATATTTAATTCGTCGCATTATGTATAAAACAACATCAAACGATTTTTTACATTCGTATATAAACATACACATGTGTAAATATGTATGCAACAAGTTTGTAGCTTAAATTTAAAATACCAGCTGAAGACACAACTAATTTCCAATTTCATACTCAAACCCAGAAGTCTTTAACATAAGCAACAGCGTGTGTGGAAGTGACTATATATATGCATAAAATTATATAAGTACACACGTTTATGCATATACATATAAATAAGCGCATATCTAATGCGAGTGCTAATTGTGCGTAGAGCCAGCGTTTGGAGATTCTGTACACACCAAGTGCGCCTCTTCAACGCGGAACACACACAAAACGAAGGAAATTCTGCGGAGATTCTTGTATACAAATAGCTCCAATTTCCAATTGTTAGATTTTCCTTGCCTCACAACATTCACCGTTATGTAGCATCTGGTTTACGCGCGGTGATTTATTGGAATTTGAGCTCTACTAAAGCAGCATTTATTTTTTAGTCGGAATTTGGTGTAAAGTGAGATTTTATAAAACACCAAATACTTAACGACTTCATCGGTTTTGTTGTTGCTTATGATGAGCATTTAAAAAGTGGGTGTTAACTCGTAGTAATTTATTATGTTTCTTCTAAGTTGGTGCATAATTTTGAGAGCACAGCACTTCCAATATCGCCGTCTCACTTGAGAATTTGAGGGTACTAATAGAGTGCGACACTTGATGGCGCCAGCGGAGTGAAGTCGTATGGGCACAGGACATGTCAGGATATTTAAATATTTATGGATAGTAGCTTGTAGCAGGCTTTATTGTACTCAGTGAATATTCATGTTTGGAATTAATTTTTTATTCGAGCTACTTGACTCAAGTTGTATGCTAATGATGGTGTTTGAGTTGAGGTTGTTTTTATTATTAAAATAATTAGAAAAATTTGTTAAAAATTCTATCATTTTTTATGTGTTTTGTTTTTTGTGATGATGGGTGCAAATTGCAAAAAATTCAAAAAGTTTAACTGTAAAAAAAAATTTTTTTTTTTTACTCTAACTGAAAAATTTAAATTTAGCCCAACTGAAAGTTATAATCAATAATGTTGTTTATTTTATTGCGGTGTTATGACTTTTTTTCATATATTACAAAAATTAATACTTATAATAGGAATTGTTTTTCTATGAAATTTATAATCTAAAAAAAATGTATGTTTATATTTATAATTTAAAAAAATTATATTACAAGGAAGTTTTAGAGTTTTTTTTTTTTTGAAATACTTAAAAGGGAATCGGTTTTTGCTGAAAAGTAGGTTTTATGTTGTCCTATAATTGTGAGTACTATAAATTAGGCATACATAGCCTTCACACCTTAAGGAGGTCCAACTCTACGCTTTATTTTAAAAGTGTCAAAAATGTCAATAGCTTTATCCAAATAAATTATCAAAATAATTTCTTTCTCAAGCAAATTTCACTTGTCACTTTATTCTTTGAATGACCTCCACTCGAATTTCAACATGTTCGAAGGAAGTTCCTGCAATGTTACGATTATTATGGACAAGGTATTTTTAGTACCCACTGTAGATAAAATTCAAAAACAAACGGTATTTAACGGAAGAAATACGGTCGAAAATATTTTCGTCCGATAATCAGGACCCGACGACCTCTGTGGTTTTGTGGTTAGAGGTGCGAATTATGTCTATGCAAGACTTGGGTACGATCTGAGTTGCAATACATATCAGCTGATTGCTGAAATCTTCTCAATTGCATTTTAGAGTTGCCAGAATAATAAAAATAGAAGGAAGGAGGAACACATCTTTTTTAAATTGTAAATTTAATAACTTTTATTTTTTAACTTCAATAACTTTTAATAACTTTATTATATAAATATATATAAGAATATACCAAACAATACACTCATAACATAACAAAGTGAAATTTTTGTATGTGGCGAGTTCATAGCTTGAATTTCAAATATTTTCCTTTTTCAAACTACGAATTTGCGATTGTTAGAAAAATGTAGCTGCGAAAGTGGTAAAATTTAAAACACATATCAATATAGCGTCTCATTGACCTAAATTCGTCAATAAACTTGCTAAAAAAACGACAAAAAATTTTCAAATAAAGTTTTTCAAAAAGTTTAGATTAAAAAAAAAACTTTAAAATTTTGATTGCAACAATTTTATTTTTGACTGCCAAATGTCTAGCTACTTTCATATATCTATGTGCGCACATGTGTGTATGTATGACTGTATGTATGTGTGTATGTGTTAGTGGTTTTTTGTAAAAGGAGCGCACTTGTTGTGAAGTATATTTTTTCCAATACTTCCAGCAGGGTATAAGTGCGACCATATGCACACATTTAAGAGCGAAATTGCGTTTCATATACACACACACACACGGGCCCATCTGTGAGTGGGAGCGTTTGTGCCGCATTGCCAACTGGATCTAGTGGCAGCACTTACGCCACACTGCCTAAGTGTTGTTTCATGTCACCTGGAAAGCATTTGGACGTGAAATTGTCTATTTTTAAACGTTCGCAATTACACACACACATACACACATATACACATATGCATGCCTGCAACACAAGCAAATACGCAGGTGGCTGTTGGTAGCTATATATGAATGCATATGAAGAAGATACGTTAAATTTGTGTGTGTGTGTGTGTGTGAGTAAAAGATGGAGCGACTGATGGCTGGCGGCTGCCAACTTCAAATTTGAGTCTTGTGAATTTCGTGCATCGATTCACTTCAATGTAATAAAATCCTTGAACCGAACAAAAGGCAAAAATGGCACTTACAAGCATGTATGTGTGTGAGTGTGTGTGCACGTGTGTGTACAGGAAGAGAGAAAGTATAAGGAAGAATTTAATGCAAATTGTTTTAAATAAATTTGTAAAGACACCATTAATCCCCGGTGTACGACGCAAGTGGTGCTTACCTTTAGTGCCTTTAGTGCAGTTGGACCTATGCATATATATATACATATATATGCCAACAATTTTCAGACTCCAATTAAGATGCTTATGCAGATTAGAGCGAATTTAACGAGTCATATGGCGCTTTTCATTTCTTTTCAATTCTTAAAATTCGGAAAAAAATATTCTTTTTAAAATAAAACTAAATTTCGTTAAAAATTACAACAAAATTGCATATGCAAAATTGCATATATAAATTTTTTGTTAAATTCATTAAGATTAGACACTTTGGGGTCTCTCTCTCTTGGTTATCAGCCACAAATGTGTTGATAAATATAAATATTTCTAATAAATAGACGTTACTCATCATCAAAGGAATCTTATCTGTCGCCACTTGAAAATTGGTATTTTTGTTCAAACAAAAGTGCAACACTTTCCAAACATCACTAAATGGAAACTTATTTGCTGACACTTTTACGGACGCATACAAGCGCACAGAAACACACACACATATATATATATACGTAAATATCTATGTATGCATGTATATATTTGTATGAGTATTTGGTATCTTTTGTTGGCATTGTTATTGTTATTGTTATTGTCTATGTACGAAAATCAACAAATCGGCTCACTTTGTGTTTTCAAGTGGCTGACCCATCGCCCAACCGTCTATTGATACGTTTGATACGCAGTTGTATGGCGGTATATTACTTTGTATTGTTATTGTTTTTGTTTTTATCACAATGACATTTAATATGGTTTGACGTTTGCTCTTATTGTTGCAACAAAGACTTGTTTTTAGTACAAAAATTAATTTTCATCTGTTTAATTGGCCTTTGTAATCTTCTTGCCAGGTACAAATTGTTCTTGTTTTCGACATTTCATTATTAACCGCTATTCAATGTGGGAGCGCTAACATATTTTCCTCGCTTTCTTTCAATTTAACGAAGTTTTTTGGGTTAAAAAATAGTAGGTTAGTAAATTTTCTTATATAAATCCTATGTGAATGGTTGACTAAGAGTGTGACACATTTCGAGTCTCCCATTTTTCAAACCCACATAAAAAATTTTGAAAAAAATTATGTAATTTTGCACTTAAAAATTCTATTTTATTTATTTTTTGTTCAAACTATATAACGTATGTATATGTGTTTCAAATTTACCCTAAGTCGGTAGTATGCTTAGACCCTTGTTCATGCATGTATGTATATACATAAATATATATACATATATCTATGTGAAAATCTAAATATTAAAACTGCATAACAGTTGTTCACATTCTCAAAGTATGTATATATATAGTATACACATTAATCTTTTAAGTAAATGTTAAGTTGAAAGCACTGAACCCTCTTTTTGTTGTAAAGCCAATGAGCACACATAGCAAAAATGCACTTGTCCAGCAAAAGTTATTTGTATTCAAATTCTAGCCTATTGTGCAAACTGTCAGTGTAACGAGAGAAATCAATTTCCGTCTGTTAAATGAAACTTTCCTTGTTACATTTTACTTTATTGAAAGTACAAAGTTCACAAAAGATTCTGATTGAATAATCTAGTTTAAAAAAAAATGTTTACATAAGGAAATACATTATTTTTAAATCAATTATCAAGATGGAATTATTTCAATTTTTTGACAGATACAGGGATTTTTGAAATTCAAATCACTTGTAGCGTTGCGGCTTCATTAGTAATTTGAAAAAAATTATAATAATTATTCCATAATCCAAAGACCTCTAACTATTTTCGCCTTAAAAGTGGTATTTTTGGGAAGTTAAAATGCTTCAAACTTTGTTCTTTGTTTCTCTTATTGTATTCGGAAGCAATTGCGTACTCATTTTATTACTTTATGGAATGGCATTTTCGGACTAAAAGTTGGGAAGAAAGCTAACAAAATGTAATCAACTCACATGTACTCAATTATGCAACATAGAGAATGTTTATGTAAAGAGCTTATTTTTAATACTTACTTCATAGTACTTTCTTATATGGTTATATTCTAGATACTTTGTTGTATTATCCACCATTTCCTGTAAAATTTTATTTGGAAAATCACGTCACTGCCCTGCACTCACTATCAAAGCTTAACCAAAGTTTGTTGCGGTTGTTCGGTATTGTCCCAACTTTCAACACGTTTACTATATTTGGTTCCGATATTATGCATTGATCATTCAATCAACATACAATTTTCAGCCCCTTAACATAAATAAGCCCCTTTTTACTTAAATAACATAAATCGCCAGGTAATATTGAGAAGCGCATGGATCAACAACAACAACAACTCAAACTGAAGATTTTTTTAGTAGATTTGCATTGATTTAAGAATTTACTACTTTAGTGAAAGGGTTTGTCAATTGAAAAATTGCCCATTATGAATGTGTCTTAGAAATACTTGAGAACTAAGGCCAACTTCGCACAACCCACAAATCAGATCAAACTCACAATCGAAGAAATCGAATCGAAATCGCAAAATAATGTATTTCTTTTAAGGAAAGTAGAATTAATAAGTTCACCAAAACCAAGTTCACCAGTTTTCCAAAACCGTTGTTGGTCATTTGAGAGCGTGTATGTTGGTTTAATGTTCCTATTGCAATAACTAAAGAAACTGTCGCCAGAAAGCTTCATTAAAACTCGTGATACCCTTAAGTAGATTATATATAGTTAAATATTTATCTTACATGGGGTTCGTTAAAAAATTTTGATTTCCTTCGCCTACTTTTGCAAGTGAAATTGAAAAATTATAAATTACGAACTTCCTCAACCAATTGCAACCAAATGAGATACACATTAGCATACCTTCATCGTTGGCATCTTAGCGCAGTTTGAGAATGCCAAAATCGTTTTATAATCACAACCAGTTCTGATCTAACGCCATCTTGAAGCCCTTCCTACTGCTACATATAACTTAAACAATACGAAAAATAATCGACAAGATACTCAAAAAATATATCACCGGTAGTGTTTTAAGAAATTTAAAAAAAAATGCACGATCTTAGTGCACAACATACCCCAGCCCCAGTGCAACACATACAATAATTTCCCACATTCAAGTGGGATGCCATACCACGACCAAAAAATGACTATTTGGGGCGGAGTTTGCTCAAGAACTATCATTGGCATATATGTATTTGTCAAACAAAATGAAACACTCGATGGAAATGGATATCGAAATCGAAGGCGAATCTATTTAACATACTACAATATGTCTTCATGGTCTCGACGATTATCGGTTTCAACATGACGACATACCACGTCACACTGTGAATCAAACTTTTTGGTTTCGGCAGATATCAATATCTCAAAATTTGATTCACTAAATTCTTCTTTTTTTTTTGAATTCTTCTTTTTTCTGTGGTTCTTTGAAAAAGGCGTGCGCCAGCAATTTTCGATAAATTGACGAGCTCACAGCCAACGTTCGTGTTGATGAGAAAGTGATGGAAAACGCAGCAAAAACATCTAGGTTTCTAAGGCTAATGAAGATGGCCACTTGTTTACATATGTTTCATTAAAAATTTTATTAAAAAAAAAATAGCTCAAATATAAAAGACAGTTGCTTATACAAAGTTACTAAATATTTTCATACCGACATACAAGTTTGCGCACCCTTTATGTATTACTTATACACATATTTAGATTTACATATACATGTGGATGCATATCTATGCAGATGTAATTTTTTAAATTTTTAATTAAACTCATTTGGCACAAGAGCTCAATAAAACGGCATAAATGGTCAACATTTTTACAGTCTAACTGTCGCACGGTTCGCGTGTCGAGGACCTCATTTTCCGCACACCAGTTGTTTGAGGTGTCAAAATTGAATTATCACCGAGGCATTAAGACTACCAATGTTGCTGGGCAGCAGCATTGCAGCAATTGCTGCGGTGTTGATGTCATTTGCAGCTTCATTTACGCACTCGCTTGCACACACTAGTTATTGTTGTTAGTGTACGCATGCATACAGCGCCAGACACTTCAGTTGACTATATTGAATTGCACATTGCTTTTGCAATTGCAACATCTGCTGTGCGGTTTTCATATAATTTTCCAACAACTACACACACTCGCATGCATGCATGTATGTGTGTGTAAGCGATTGCGGAGGGTTCAATAAGCTGTCGTTGTTGTTGGTGGTCTTTTTAAAGTAAAAAGCAGCGGGATAAACACATTCGTACCGCGTAATCATTCATGCATCTTTGCTAGCAATTCGTTGGTCCTTATACGGTGGTGTATGTAATTACGGTGACATTTTTATGGTTGGCAACCCCTCGAAACGGTGCATAATTTATCGCAGTTAAATGATGCGGCCGCAATCCTTTTTGCCTTCGCTCTCCTGCTCCAAAGTGCTACTTATTACGAAATTGAAATGTCAAAATAGTAATAAAAAGCAATTTCCATATATGAAAAATTGCCGGTAATAATGAATACAAACCAAAATATTATACCCAAGCTGTAAACACTTAGCCGCCGGAGTACAATAGCGGCCGTAATTGTGTGTCTAATTTATTAAAATCACAACTTCATCTTTGTTTTGTTTGTTTTTGTTTTTCGCTTGAAGAAAACTTGAAAAGAAAAATTATTTTAGAAAACCAGAGCTATTAATTAGACAAATACAATTTTTTTTCCAACAAAAAAATGTAAAAATAAATTTCCCAACCGTAAACTCGCTTTTACAGCAAGCGTTCGAGTTGAAAGTTTGAATGTGGCTGCAGCCTCCAGAGAATCCACTGTGTACAAGCATGTTTATTAACTTTAATTGGGTCCAAGTACAGGCGTGCGCACACATTCATATACAAGCGCATCGCTCGCACGTGTATAACGAGCCAACAGACTGCCAAAACACCTGCAGGCAGACAGGCGACGCGTTGTGAAACGCAACAGTCACCTGCCCAAACCCAAAAGCTCACACCCACTACTGCATATATACACATAGATATGTGTGTGTATAGTGTGTGACAGCTGACAGAAGCTGCGCTCACTGCGGCTAATGAAGCTGTGTCTTTTGCCGAATCCGCTGCTGGCAATTTAGCGGTGAACACAGCTAAAAAATCTGCCACAACCAAGGCACTAGACAAAAGTAAGGTATATATGTGCATACATATATATACATATGTGTGTTTTAATACATCAAAAATTCATCTAGTTTTCTTTTCAGCTCTTTTTGAAGCATTTAATGTGATCCTTACTAATTTTTTACTACAAACTAGAGCTCCTTGATGATGCGCAATTGGCTGTTGCACCAACTTCCTCTTCAATATTTTTGCATAATTCAAGCAATTTATACTTATATTTATATACATTATATATAAAATGTACATATAATAAATGTATGCAAATAAGCATATATATATATATATATAATTTTTTTTTTGATTATGATTTTTCGAATAAAAGTTGAAGGACGTTATAAAGGCTTCATTGTGCAAGACAGTTCTGCGTGTTTTTATATTTTTGTTCATTCAGTGTTTATGGTCACAACGCACGCCAGTAATTGGTGCAATAGCACCATTCATCCACCAGTGTTGTGCAGAGTTAGCCCCTCTGGCTCTGTTGTTCTCGAAAAGGTTTATGTACAATGTCGTGTTTTACAACGTACCAAGTTAATGGCGGTTCATGTAAACAAAATACATGCCCATGCATCTCATAACTAAGCATGGAAGTTGGGAGAGAAAGTGCCGTGGGAGGAGCAAATGTAGCTATGCTCTATGGATATTTCTATTTAATTATTTATGCAGTGAGCATAGAAGTTAGATGGTGAGATACAAATGTGTTCTAAAAAAAAAAATTATATTATTGAGAATATTTCATTATATTATATAATGATATCTTCTCTTCAGTATTGTGCTGAGAGCGCTGTTGATATGATAGTTTTGGGCGCAGGAGAACATTTTTCAACACAATGTATTTACTCACAAATCAGTAAACTCTTATGACTTGTAAAGAAACTTTAACAAAAGTAACTTTAGAGCTTCTAGCTGTGACCACAAACCAATTTCCGTGGCCTGGAAAAAACATCCAAACTCCGAGCAAGGGCGCAAATAAATGACATCACAAATGCTATTGCAAAACATTCATTTTATAATGTGACTAAAGCAGTTTTTTGTTCGACCACCCTTAGGCAAGCTATTGACCTGTCGAAAGTTTCCAAATTATTATCCGACTTACACTTTATTGATCTAGATATCTATGCGTGGCTCGAGATTAGTTCAGGTTTCAAAAATTTCTTCATTACCTAATACAACAACTCAGTCTTATATAATTTGTTCCATTTGAGCATCAAAATACTACAATTGCATCGTTTGGTGAATAAATATATCACTAGACTCTCATTCTTAATACTTTTAAAGCACAATTGTTATAACATTTACAATACTAATTTAATCTTTGAAGGAGTAAATATGTACATATATTATAATATATATATAATATAGACATATATATTTACTAATAGAATAATGAAAATAATACTTGGCACTTGAGAAGAATTTTTCAGAAATTTCAGAAGATTGAAAACCCTCGGTATACTCTGCAGATAGTACGATGTTATTTAACTGACTTATTCATCGACCTCTATTAAATTATTGCCGCAGTAGTCCACGAAGGAAAAGGCGCACTCAGTAACCCCTTTTTTTTAAATAGGTTGTTATTTTCTTTTTTTTTATTTAATGACTTTGATGACCCTATTTTAATGACCGTATTTAAAGACTTTGAACTAAGCCTAAGGTACCTACAATAGTTTTCAGATTTTTCAACTATTTGGAAAGCCGAATGACCTAATATATGGATACAAAAACGAAATGTTCGGATATTTGAATAACCGAATATATTATTAGGGTATTTAGATACCCTAATAAATATTAAAATAAAATAATTATACTAAAATAAAATAATTATACTAAAATAAAATAATAAAATAATAACCTCTAATAAAATTTATGGAATGCAAAGTAGGGTTAGGTAAAAAGTATCGTAAATATTTCTAATTGTTAATTATATGCAAGCTTAACATGAAGAGCGTACTAAAACGAAAAGAAGGCTGCGGAAACTTCAAGTTCAAGAAATACAGATATTAACCCGATCTTTAGGATGAGCGCTCAAATTAATGTAAAACGGATAGTCGGTACAACTATCCGCGTATTCCAATATGATTAAGAAGTTGCTACGGTTCCAGGGATTAGTAAAAAGTTATAAACAAATATCGGCTCATCCAATATACACAGATTTTTAGAATGACAAGTTTTTCGATACGATAAACGAAACGAACTGCTAACTTTTTTTAATTTCATTTTATAGGAATTTACAGAAAGTCTTCCCTTCTTTCTTTAATCATGTCTTGCATTATATATCTTTCTGCTAAAAGCGGTAGAAAGAAGTAACGAAATGAAACTGTCATATTCTTTATTTCTATTATTATGCCACACTACTTTAAATTAAAAAGAAAATTGCTAAAAATTCTCTAAAAGCATTGAAAATAATACACAACACGATTCTTACGGTCAAAAAAGTTTTAAAAATGCTTCGTTTTCGTTCCAAATGTGGCCTCGGGCGCCGCGCTCGGAGCTCATTAAAACGTCTAAGCTCGTGTTTTAGAAAACCGAAACCATAGCCAACTAAACTATAGCTAGAGAATAGCACTATTCTTGGCTGAGTAACTTGAATTTTGTTTTTCAAAGCCACTTGCTTCCAATA
Source organism: Bactrocera minax (assembly GCA_021498325.1). Classification (NCBI taxonomy): domain Eukaryota; kingdom Metazoa; phylum Arthropoda; class Insecta; order Diptera; family Tephritidae; genus Bactrocera; species Bactrocera minax. The sequence continues at coordinate 9,828,565 of JAKEEE010000001.1, forward strand.
AAGCTTAGCTTATTCGATGATATTTGGACGAATTTCTCCACTCCATTGGTGTGTATGACTTGATATGCACCACCAAATAGAGCGTCGTAAAAACGTCAAACCGTCGCCGAATGTCGCCGAAAGGATTTTATGAGTATTTATTATATGAAACACGAAAGAATGCTTAAAGGTTTGGCAGTACCTGCCTAGTTGAGAATATTGCTATAAAAAGTCTTTTCTATAACTTCAAATATTTTACAGAATCGCAACTGCATCAACAACACACCATTAATGTTAATGTTCTCAACAAATCGTTTAGCAACACCAGCACTACACCATTGATAATGAAATTTAAGCACGCTATTATTTCATTTTTTTTCGGACATATATATGTACTTTATACAAAATGTCAGCAACAATAAAAAAATATATTTTAAAAGACTCTATTGGAGTAAGAATTCTCATTGAACTTACCTGCCTGTTCTCGAAAAACATTCCTTCATCTTCATATCCGTTGATTTCTGGCAGAAATATAGACAATGGTTGGTTCCAATCGTCACTTTGAGCATTCATTTTCGAAAACATTTCTTTAATCACACAGTTATTTTATTTAAATTTAATTTTTGGCCGCTTTTATGAAAAAGCTGCTGATATGCGTTCCTCATTTAATTATAAATTTATTTGAAAATCTCGCTAACTACAAATTTTTGTTTTAAATCAAAAGATATTGTATTCACAAACACAAGTAACGTTTCGCGCATATGCATATTGCCATCTAACGGTAACTACCTTCTATGCATTGCTTTGGTTAATCTTTTTCTTTTTTTTCTTGCTAGCAACTGCACCTCTGTTGCTTTTAATGAACCGAACACGAATGACAATTGTCCTACTGTGCTAGGTTGCCAGGAAGTGAGTTAATATCGGTATTTGTTTTATTAGCATAAAAACAATAGCAACAACATGCATGTCAAGCAAAAGCTTTTCGTGTGTAGCTTAAGCTAAAGATAACCTTGGTTATCAAAATCAAAAAAAAAAAAAATTTTTTAAATAAATATAATTTTTTGCTAAACCTCTGTAATGAATTTGAAAAAATTTTTCCAGTGACCTCTCATATAAAAACTGGCATTATTTGCACAACGTTATTTTCAACATATATCCGCTTCCTTTGGTATTTACCGCAAGCGAGTGGCAAGCTTTTACGCTCTTCAATACAAAGTGCTCAAACGCGCTTAAGAGAATTTCATGAGTATCTGAAAGAGTGAAAGCAAGTGTGGTGAATTTCTGCGTCATGGTGTGCACGTTACTTACCTTGTTGTATTCTCCTTCAACAGGATAATAACGTATTTGTCATGTGTCTGTCTGTGGAAAATTTCATATGTGTAGGCGAACAATTCTTATAAGCAATTAAGTGCGCCATTTCAATAATTTATAGCTATGAACTTTAAGTTAAGAAAGTCCTTTGTCTATCGCTTAAATCCCACATATTCACATATAGATATAAATTGCCAGAGAATATAATAAAGTTTGTAACTTCGTTTAAAACAAAAACTATTAGCGCTTTTCCTCTTATATTTAGAAATAATCCTTTGATTTAATGCCTTTTACGCAATGTTAAACATACCGTTATGCTGCCAATCAAATCGCACAATTAACAGTCTATTATTACCGTTTAATAGGAAACTATTGCGAGATTAGTTTTATGTGCTTGCGATTAATAAAGAAGCTGGTGGATTGGGAATGTACAGGGTGTGCATACAGAGGCTTGGATTAGTTGCACATGGTTTGGAAACTTCAACTCAGAACGACTCTATCCGACTTTAATGAATCGCCACACACACCAACACTGTGTTAAAAAAAACGAAAGTATAGTATTTAAAGAACAAAAAACTAAGATCCAGATCCAGATCGACTGAGAATCATTGTTAAACCCAAAAATACCCGGTCGGATTTGGCTACATTTTTCAAACAAAACGAAACAGTTTTCAAGATCACTGTCCGATATCAAAATGTACCACATGAATTGACCTGCTAAATTCCTTGATTTGACGCCTCCTTTCTCCAAGGCCATTGAGTGAAAGTAATTGAAAACGCAGCAAAAAGAACTCATGCTAATTTGGCTCCTAAAGCTGACCACATCTTTGATGTTTAATTCAAAAAATAGTACAAATAAATTAGAAAGAGTCCAATTAATTAAAAATACCCCGAAGAAAAACGTAATTTTTTTTGTTCAAAGTTGTTTAATGTTTGCATACCGACATAAAACATAGCGCACCCTGTAAATTTTCTCAAACATACTTATGAATAGGGTTGTCGATGTTAGATACACCTTCAATAAAGCGGTATTCCATACATATGGATATAGAGTAATATACGTACGTGTTATGGAGTTATGTGCAATTATATAATATAGGCACATATACAAACATATATTAAATATATATAAGCATTTAAATCATATATATTAACCGGTTTGGAGAGAAAATTCCATCTTCGAATATAGTTTTAGTCAAAAGCTGTGTACGCAATGAGAATCAACCTTCTTTGCTGTATTGCTTATAAGGATATTTCAACAAAAAATAAAACAATGTTTTATTATTTATTATTTACAGCACAGAATTATTGGTTGTTAAGAGGAATAGAAGGTAAGGAAGAAGGAAGGATATCTGTTAAGTTGTTTTATACATTTTCCCCCCCTAGGAACTAATAAAACGTAGAATGTAATTTCCCAAGAAGTTTTAAATTTATTTGAGTGGGCAAAGGTATTATGAGCACACATATTATGAGCAGTTATGAAAGCATTCCCGAATATGAACTTAACCGACACTGCTTTTAATGCTTTGACAAAAAGAAAATTTAGTGATAATATTTTTCAAAAGAAGCACTTTGTCGTGAAACTTGAACAGCAAGCTAGAAAATAGGCTTAATTACACGACAACCTTATCTAAGTACCCCTCATGGGTCATATAATGCAAGATATATTGGGCATAAGAAAGCTGTCGGCGCAATGGGTGCCCTGTTTGCTTATTTCAGACAACAAGCGCAAACGTAAATTCTCTTTACAGCAATATTTGACGCTGTTTAAGAGCAATCCGAAGGAGTTTCTGCGTCGATTCGTGATCGAAGATGAAACACAGTTTCACTGGTACACACCAAAGAACAGTCGAAACAATGGACTTCGTCCGGCAAACCAGCTCCGACGAAAGCGAAAGCTGTCCTATCGATCGGAAAGGTGAAGGCCACCATTTTCTGGACTTATCAAAATGTGTTCTACTTTGAATACTTGGAAGAGAGCGAAACGGTCCCAGCGCTCTACTTTGTTGAATTATTGTGCGCCGAATTGTGGAAAAAATTGGCCCATATGGCAATGACAACGCATTGGCTCACACCTCCGCCTACTTTGTAGACCAGCAGAAAACGAATTTTTCAGACTGGTTAAAGCAGCTTGATCGCTGGAAGTGTATCGAACTAAAAAAGAGGTTATGTTTAGAAATCAATCGAATTTATTTTTAATTTCGTTTTTCTTTTGTAAGCTAAATATAATAACAGACCACCCTCGTATATTGGTATTGGTATGAAAACTTTATGCATGCCTTCAATTCCATATTTAAGAAAGTCCACATATATATATGTATGTGATTATAATTTTAAAAACTCCAAACACTAAATATACACGCTCACCCACATGAGTACATATAATACATATAATATTTACTGTTATGCAACTGCCAACTGGAAGTCAATGAATCATAATCTGATGCTAAATTTACGACGACCGATGGCAATCCGCGAAATTATGCGGTGCCTATTAATTTGGGATGGAATTAGCATGGTGTTTAGCAGTAGATGATTTGGTGATGCACGTGCAACATCTTCAGCGGTAGCAATGGCATTACTGGCAACAACAATAACACCAAGCTAACATCAATGCCAAAATGCCTACAAATACAATGAGCGCACAATTTTTCCACTTACCAACACCAAATGCTCACTAATCACCACGTTGCACAAATGCACAAACAACACAACAAACTGCAGTACGCGCAGCCGTGAATAAATGTTTATACATACAAGCCATGCATGCGCATACCAGCTATGGTATAGAATGGTGGCAGTGTGGCAAATAAACTAATCTGCAATTTATCATCGGCAAAGCTGGCGCGGCGACAGGTAACGCCGATGATGCTGGCACACCGCTGCTGCCTCGTTTTACACCATTTTAGGCTGTGCGCGTACATTGAATTTGTTCTCATTTCATTGCCTTGTGCTAACCCGAAAATGTGGCATGCAACTAGCTACTTGCAACTCGTCAAAGTGATTTATTTTTGATAAATCGCTAAATGCGCACCCCGACCGATGTTGATGATGACGATGTTGTTCTTATAATTTTGCTGCTATTATGATTGTTGTTGGTGGTGTTGTTGTCGCACTGCGCTTACACAGTGCTTACTGTGCAACGTGGCAATGATTTACGCGCAACGCAATGACACAAAATTTAATTTCAAAATTCGAAAATGTTGTTCAATTTGGGTGGCAAATGTGTTGGCTACAACAAAAACAACAAACGACCAAATGAAAAGTACTGCAATTTGAACGAACGCAAGCAGCAGGAACATGGCAGCAATTGCAATTGCCGGAGATGTCCCATGCAACATCGCAGCAATTGCGTTTGCGGCCACCACCTCTGCCACCCCTCTCAGTTTTTAGTGGCATGGCGGCAATGTGTAGTGGGGTGCGCTGTTATTGCTGTTGGCTGCTCTTGCACCGGTGTGGCATGCCACGTCAACTGTCCCAAGCGTGTGTACATGCGTCCGTTAATGCGTGCCACAAGCGAAAACGGCACTCACACACACACACACATATATATATACACATAGTGGAGTGTGGCAGCAGTAGCTAGGGGACTATCTCAACACATTCAACGATGCCACAAATGCATGTGTATGGAGATAAAAACAAAAGCTGAGACATGTGGACAGACAGGCAACAACAATCCAAACGGTTGCTACTACAAGCAATTGCAAGTGCAATATTCATGTCTACAGCATATTGTTTGTCGTCGTCTATCTTCGTCGTGCTCTGCTGTGCTGCGCTGTGTCTTCCCATTGTTGGTTCTACTGTTACTGCAGCTGACTTGCACCGTTGTGGCACAAGCGTCAGGCAGTAGTGCCACCAACAGCAATGTCACTGCTTTTCATACGCAAATGTCCATGCACAAATACATGCATACATGCCAGCGTGTGTGTGTGGTAGTGTTGGTGTTGTTGCCTTCAAAACTTTACATAGCCATAAACGCGCTGTTCTCGTTGGGAAATTATTAATTACACTCTCGCGCACTAGTGGCGAAAGTGACACGGCGGAAAACGCTTGTAAAATTGTAAATGGAAATGTTCAAATGTGCTTAAGAAGTTGTCACATTAATTTGATTCTTAAATTATCGCCAACTAGAGTTGGACTGTGTTCCCCTTGCCGAATGGTGATTTCTGATAAACTGTCTCTTCATGCGAAACGTAAGGTACACCGAAGCTTTTGTGGCAAGAAATGTCGAGGATGTTTGCTCATATAAAAAAAAGAACAACATATTAATAACATTCCCTTTAGAGTTAAAAACTTATGAACTTCTTTATGGACTCAAAGACTAGCAAGTTTATAGTAATTATCTACAAGCTCTGAGAAAATTTACCGTAATGATTAAACTGGTTAAATAAGTTCATTAAATATACATGTGTGCCATTGCAAAAAACACGAACTCTACATATTATAAAGTTATTGCATTGAGGTAAAGTTAGGTTAGGTTAAGTTAGGTTATGTTGAAAAGGCAGTGCTAGAAGGTATACCCTTGGAATACTGTAGCATACTACATTTACAAGCTATACAAACGGTAAATGATATTCCGAGTGGTGCAAACTGTACACAGGGATATTCTTCTAAGATACTCAAACCTCAACTTCGAAAAATCTGAACTATGAACTGTATTTGAACTCTATGAAAAACTGGCTGAAAGAAAAGCTTTTGGTAGAAAGCTCCAGCTCCCAACCTTATCAGCAGCTTCGAATAAGCCGTGAAGAATTTCTCTGTACTAGTTTAGCTTCCACACCATTAAGGCTGGCAGGAAATTGGACTTGCTCAAGATCCCGAACTGTCTAAAATTATTAAATAATCGTGAGAAAGTTAATCAAATACATTAAGGTGCAAATAATTTGCAGATCTATATGGAAACTTGTTATTTTGTGTCTACTGAAAATAAGATTATGAGTACCTCAGTTTAGTTTCGTCTTAAAAACGGTTTTCATTGCATAAAATTTCATAGACGTTCTTGAATGTGTTATGGGAAACATAAATAAAATTAGTTTCTGTCACCTTGCTTCAAGATCTTAATAGGTCTAGCAGCTGATTTGCTTATTTGAGGCACGAAATGGAGGCACGAAATGGAAAACTGGAAAAAAAAGAAGACTGGAAAAAAACTCGAAAACAAATACGAGGGTATGAACAAAGCTTCTTTGACGATCATCGAACTGCAAGATCGGTTACGCCTTTTTTGGAAGAAATTTTGGTTTGACAGAGAGTAATAAATCTAAGCTATTTAGCCATTCTTAAAAGTCAAGCCCAAATTTATACCTTTATTTACCTATGAAATGTTTCTAGAATAGATAATTCTGTTATAGTAATAAAGAGTGTTTTGGAACTTAATGGAGCTTTGACTGTCCATATGAAAATTTTTAGTTATCTTTAGCGCTTTGTTAAAGCTAGTAGTATCAAATTATATCATTGCAATAATTAAATATGTATCTCACCCACTAAAGAGTATAATTCCGCAATATTTATTCGTCTATTTAGCATGTTTTGGTAGCTCACCAACTTAAGCTGTTTTTGATTCACCAAGCACTGCATAATAGTTAGTACACATAGTGTGTATATAGACATATACACACGTATATATACACATAGAAGAACACTTTAATGAGGCATCCGCATACTCCCTTGTATTGAACTCAATTCATCAAATTTGTTGGTTCGTTAAATGTAAATTTTATGAGAACAGCGCCCAAAGATGGCGAGCAGAAAAATGGCGAATCAAAAACGGTATTGGTAATCATCGACGCTGCATGTCATTATTGCTCCAAGGATCCCAATATCATTCGGAGAATAAAAAATTAGGAATTTTTTGATTGTCAAAATTATACGAATTCATATAGCCCTAGCGCCAAGACCAATTGTGTTTGAAGCCTGAACAGACGGTGAAAAATTTTTAACTGTAGAAAATGGGGAAGATAGCTCGCTTTTCTCCATCCGCCAATTCCTTGTCAGAGAGCTCTAGTTATAGATAATATGCTTAAGTAAAGATTTTGGCAGAATAACCCTGTTCCTGGCATATTTCACATTTTGAGTCATCTTAATTGAGCATATCAATAAATGTTTATACTTGGGGAGGCCAAGATTTAACCAAGGCCTACCATTTTATATTTCAAATAATTGAGACATCTCTTAGGAAGTTAACCTGCATATGACCCTCAGCGTATAATATGCAGGTGAAGTAGATCACCTAGATAGGTTCATGGTCCCGCACACTTTTAGCCCTTACGGGTATAAATACAGTTTTATGTTGAGATCTGCTATTAAATTTGTAATCTGCATAAAAATCGTTAAAAAGGAGTAAAAAGCATCCCACAAAGTGTGTAGAAAGTGTGTAGAAAAGTGAATTAACCGCAAATATTTCTTGTAGTATTAAAAACCTTTTCTTGTTAGAATGACGTATCTACGGACTATGTCTACTTAACGTGTCCCAAATTCAATGGTGCGGAAAATTTTGGCCTATAAAGTAATTTATACTCACTTCCTTTGTTCTATACTTAGATGCCATTTCCATACAAATATACAGACATTATATAGAACACATCAAACAACTGCCTACCTACCTACGCTTTGCATCTATTAATATATAAAAACAAACAAAGAAGAAGAATATGAAAATTAATTCGACTGAAGTTTAACAAATTGAAACACTTTTCATACAAAGAAAAAATAGAAACAATTGTCTTACAGCGAAAAGTATCAGACTACAAGTGTTACTAAGTGTCTGTTCACATTTGTTGTACTATGTACGCAAAAATTTACAACAAATTGTTAGCAACTGTTGTTAACATGCCTGAGAAATGATCTCTCGTTCCAGGCATGTTGTCTGCGAGTATGTAGACTCTTCGTAGCGGCACGCTTACTCATTCGTTTGCGCTCACAAGCTGTTGACAAGCATCAACATCTGTCAACGCTATTTAAAAGCGATCATTAATAATGCCGACACTATTGTAATAAATGAAAATCGATTTGAGAAAATAAGCATATTTGTACCTAAATACATGAATATGAGTACGCAAATGTGTACGCTGTAGTGTTATCAACTAGTTATAGACTAGTTTACCACTAGCATGATCTGTAAACCGAACTGATCAGGAGACTGGACACCATACATAAAATAACAGTTTTGAACATTATGTTACCCTACGTGTTACAGTTACAGGATACCAGAGTTTTGTCAGAAATAAAACAGTGTCTGGCTAGTTCACTAAATATTCTCAGTCACAAATTTAATTTGGATTTTTTTAGGGTCTTTCTATCTTGTGCAAAAAATACTGATTCGCTAAAGCAACTATGCTAACTCTATGCAGCAAATTTCCAAAAGATGTTATAAGTCTAAACCTAAATTCTGACTAGTGCGATTTCATTAAGGAAATGCTAGTTATGAGCTGGTATATTTCCTAACTAGTTTGCCGCTTCACTGCAGGGTACTTGCAGCAAGGTATGCAGAAATGTGTGTGTATATAGACTGTAGAATAGTCTGTACTTGTACAAATATTTATGGTAATGGTTAGCTAATTGCTAATAAAAACAAATTCGCTAATAATGGTAATCTAGCAGGCGATTTAATAAGCTATTATTAAAGTGCTTACAAATGCACAAATAATGCGAATATAAGTACATATATACAGCATAATACAGCATGCATATATATGCAGTATAAAAGCAACTCTGATAGTTTTGCTTGACTTAATATGCAAAGTATAATGGGATATTGATATAGTCATATAGAAGGTATTGAAGAAATCTTTGAAAAGAGTTGTTTTTTTTCATACAAATATACAGTTATCATTAAACTATTACCCACTTAAGCTTTACATATTTGACGCACAGTCATCCGGGATATGTTGCATCAATAATTATAAAATGACTAATGTCTGCTTAGATCAATTAAATAGCATAATTATATCCACATAGGAAACAAAAAACCGTATAGATAACCGCCTCGCACAATCTATGTGCGACAATCTATATATATTTCTATGTATCTATATATCTATCAATATCTATATATCTATGTCTCTTCGTACAATATCACCAACATTCAAATAAATGATTACATCGGTTTTAAATGCTTCTCGCATCTCTTCTTTGAAACGGTGTACCCAACTTTCTTAATAACTTCCCACAAAAAATACTACTCTTTACCATATATTCTTTATCTTGCATCTCTCGGTAAGCTTTCTATTATCTTAAGAGTATTGGCACTGCGTAAGCCTATTCAAAACATTAAATTTCTCTCAAGATAATCATCTGTGACCATCAATGATTGACCCCTGATGATTAGAATTTTTAACTATTATTTATAAAAGCTCATGTCAAGAAAAAAAACACATTTAGCACACTTGAGATCTACGACTGAATTTTAGGACGATAACCGTTTTTTCTATAATTTTTATTTAAACATTGCATATTTTTCCAAAAATTCATATAATTTGGCAATCTCGGATGTGGCTCTTTGACCAGAGCTATGTCTAACTTAGTCCTTTTTCCACAGTCCTCCACGATTACACTGTTTAGTCCGATTCATTTTCGACATTTTAATTATAATTATTTGGTGATTAGACACTGTCTCAAAAAGATTCGTTATTCAGTCAAACCGATGGAAAGATTGCTTACCGGGTAATAATGGTTCCTCTGATAACCAAACTAAAAATCATTCAAAGATCAAAAAAGACATGGTACCTTTGGTGTATGCCATCTTTACACAATGTGGTCAAGATTAATTAATATTATTATCAGAAATAAAGTAGAAATATGAGTAATTAGTTTTGGCTATATCTATGGATTTTTAATAAAACATTTTATTTAGATTTAGCAAGTTTTCAATTGAGTACATTTGATCGGATCTTTCATAGGCCAATGAAATGTTTTTAGCTGATTTTTAGAAATTCGATTCCCAAAACAAAAGAATAACACCTTTAATTGGTAGACAATTGTTTAAGAATAATTGAATTTACAACTTGGGGGGGCAAAACAATCTAAACGAGATAATTTGCTTTGTTGAAGGGAAAATTCTGGTGTAGAAATTTGAAAAAATTAATTTCTTTCATATTTTCAAAGCCAAACATTCAAGAACACGTCCTTAAGAGGATTTGTAAAAAATTTTAATATTTCCTGAGATTTAGCTATCTTAGTGATACGACGTCTTAACCGGCAATTTCGCAATTTAGCGAAAAAGTTTTTTGTTTAGTTATTACGATGGTATTATTTATCCAGCTAAATAAACTTTTTATTTTTTGGCAACCATTTTTTCTAACTCCATCCACCTCAACTTATAACATTTTAAGATTTCACTTCTTTTCATGTATTGGTAAAATATAAATAAAGAATTAAATTTATAATAATTATTATATTATTTAAAATATTTATTTATTTAATTATTTCTTTCTTTATTTAATTTTTTTAATAGTTTTTCATTCTAAAAAATGTAAACAAAAAACAATTTTAATTATACATATATAGCGCCTGAAGAAATAATTCAAATTGATGCCCCTAGACCAGAATTAATCCTTAAATTTCCACAGATAAATATATATTATGAATTAAAAAACTTAATATTTTCTAAAAAATCACAAAAACAAAGAATAATGTAATCAATGACTTTGAAGGCTCTAGTACCAGCTTTGAATTGCATGCACATATACATATGTATATATACCTGCTTTATTGTTTGTCTCTACTCTAAACTACTATGTGACATGCATTAGAGTCAGCATCATATTTTAAATCTTGTTCTAAAATCACATTCTCACATAAAAATCTTAAAAAACTTTCGTCCGAATTGAATTCAACTACGAAACTTTTGATACTTTTTAATTTTAATTGCGCATTTAATCATTTTATTTTAAAGTTTATATAACCAGTACAAATTGTACATAAACAAATATTTTCTATACATATTTACACATAAAGCAAACATATGTACGTATGTAAAATATATAAGAAAGTTTTGTTTACATCTTTTGGTAATTAATTTGATCAGTGTGGACACATAAGCACCGGACTTCAAAAGTCATTTAAATTTTTTTTCCTTAAACAGATAAGGAGTATTTTTCACGATTATAATCAATCTTAATTCGCTATATTAAATTTATCTCTTATTTATAATGGACGGAATATATATATACAAAAACTCAAAATGCCGCAGTAAATGTCACTACTCACCAAACCAGTTTCCCCAGCAATAAACACTATGTTTGTACATATGTACATATGTACATATGTAGGGACATGGAGGAGCGAACACCTTTTCGCCGCAAGTACGAGATTTTCAATGGTAATACCATAAATTTTACGCGTACTAATTTGCCATTTCAATTGTCAGATAAATGACAATAAAAACAAACGAACAAGCGTACAAGCGTACAAGCGTACATATAAACAAACCCGGCACTGTCCTTGTACGCCCTAGATAGATCAATAAAAGCAAAAGCAGCAACAACAACAAAACCAGCAACAGCTGCTGTCATACAAACAGAGTGAACCGGATCCATTGCATTATCTGCTGTTGGACAACGGTTAAGTACGCAACAGCGCGCAGTCATGAGCCGAGCAACTGCCCAGCATGAATGCACCTACAAATTTACATACTCGTATGCACACAAACAAACACACACACACACACACACACACACATAGGAATGCACAAACGAATGTACAAGAAGATAGGCAAGTGGAACAAAAGAAAGATAAATTCAATAAATAACTATTTGCATTTCGCTGAACGGATGAAGTGTGACGTTGTAGTTGTTGTTGTTGGAAATAGCTTCGTAATGGTAGCAAAGCAACGCCGCAAGCTTACGAGCGCATACCCAATGGACGAATGTGCGAGTAGACGAGCCAACCAATATTGAAAATAATGATAAAAGCTCTAAAGCCGTTATTTGGTTTCGCCGAAGTATAACGATGTTCGGAAAAGTACCGATCTGATGTCAACTTGATTTGTTTCGAGAACTATATGAAGTTGTTTAAAATCTAGGAAATTTTACTGCAATTGCTTGAAATAAATGAAAGAGGGCATAACAGAAAACTCTTTTTGACAGCACTTTATCCTTTTTATTTGTGGTTTTGAGAGCATTTGACCTCAATAAGCTTTTAAAGTACCTGCTTTCTGTGCTTGAAAAGAACGATAACCTTGAGAGAAACTGAGACAAGTTTACTGTTTTGGGTTATGTGCTCAGTGAGAGTAAAGCCGACACTGACTATCTGAGTCGTGCCTTCAAATACTGAAGACTATACAAACTATTTCTAACTATTTTAATTATTAAAATAAAGAAGATGCTACCAACAGAAAAAAATTTTTAAAAGAATCCTTCAAGACTGGTAAATATATTTACAAACTCGTGCACAAAATACAAGAGAGCAGTGCGGTCTGGTATTTAAGATACAATATATGCTTGAGTCAAGTGAAAATTTGCTATTAAATATAAACTATGTTAAACATATATTATTATCACTTCTGGAAACACCGACCGAAATTTATAAATAATAATGCAAATATAAATTTTTTTGTTCACTGGGATCCACTTAAAATACAACTCACACATTTGCATAGTTAACATAAAACTGACGAATGAGACCGAATCTCTCTTCTTGAGTCCAATACCAGGTTGGGAGTTTATCGAGACAGTCGTATTTATTAAAATGGATAAAGCCCGAAATGGTAGTGGAGCGGGAAAAGTAGGCACAAAGCACATTTTTTGGCGAATATACCGAAATATCAAATGAAACGCTGTAGGCATTTCCACGATGAATAGAAATAATATACATACCTACATACATGTAAACGAAGATTTGACACATGGCACTCATGGCTACAGACTGAACAAATTCTGCTATTGGCTGCAATGAAATTGAAATACTCTTCATTTAACTGAAATTCATAGTTGAATCGAAAATAACATAGTCGACGGTTGAGTTTGTGTTTTTAAGAATTCCGAGGTCCCTTGAGAAAACTTCATTTTTATACTCTCGCAACATGTTGCTGCAGAGTATATTAGTTTTGTTCACCTAACGGTTGTTTGTAACACTTAGAACTAATCGAGTTAGATATAGACATATACATATATATATAAATAATCAGGATGAAAAGACGAGTTGAAATCCGAGTGACTGTCTGTCCGACCGTCCGTCCGTAACAATTAATATATTTTAATGAAACTTGGTACACGTGTTCTTTGTACCGTAAAACGGTTGGTATTGCAGATGGGCGTAATTGGACATCTGCCACGCCTACAAAATGCCATTAATAGGAAACAGGTAAAGTGCTGTAACTAAGCCACAAATTAAGATGTAAACGTGGTATTTGGTATAGAGGATGCTAGTTGGGTCCCAAACGAATGATGCCCAAATATATTTGATGTTCTTTTAATATATGACGCTAAGCTCGACTTCCGAATTGCAGAACAATATTACATATTTATATATACACTTACATATTTATACATATACATATATAATACAAAGCTTATGCTCTCTCAGTGATCTTGTACTACCAAACACGGTCTCCAAACTTCTTTGAGCAGCTTAGCGAAGCAAAAATTAAATTGCATGCATGGTTCTGATTTTAAAATTTCGCGCAGGTCAATTTAGCAGTGCCTTTTAATTTCGTTCATTGCAATGAATTTAATTCAATTCATTTCAGTTCATTTATTATGAAGTGGGTGAAATATTTCTCAATTTTACTGCTCCATACCTATATACATACATCCATAGTGTACGCACATATGAAGTTTATAATTGATGCTTAACTACGTAGATAATTATGTGTATGTATGCATATTTAAACAAAAAGCGAACACACGTCGTTATATATTTAATTGTCAAAAGTTTAAATACGAATCGATATCATTTAGCTTGATTTATGTGACATGAGAACCGTTCATAGTTGGTAGAATCGAATTGAAAACAGAATAACAGTGCATACCGCACAACTGACATTAAATTAAATAAATTTTAAATTGAATTAAATGAAAACTTGAATGCCAATATGCAGGCGTGTATGTATATATATGTACGAGTATGTATATATGATTATTCATAGGTATGTATTGGAAAAAACACTATTTACATGGACATTAAATGTTTTATGTTTGCTTTAAAAATCAATTCTGATTGAAATTTACACGAAAATTCCATTAAAAAATGTGTTGAGGAATTGATGCATAAGCGGGTCGCAAGAAAGAATTTTACCAGCTGGCAAACGCTTCGAGTACCGGCAGACGCACTGTCTCCACCGAGATCGAAGAACACGCAAACAGTACGTGGTGCGGTAAGGTGATATGAGGTAAGGTGAAACAAAATAGGCACGAATGAATAGTAAAAGAGTCTGGGCATAAACGCGTTACGATCGACAGCACCGTGGGGATGATGATAATGTTGACGGTGACAATAACAATGCCATTGAGATAAAGTCGATTGTTTAACAAAATGCGTAATCTTGCAACAAATTAAGAACGGTAACGAACCAGTAGGTGGAGTAGCGAAGAGTCAAAGAGAGAGAATACGTTCGACCAAAGCAATAGAGTTTAAATAATAGTAAAACAACAAATGTGTGCGATAGCGTGGCAATAAAACAAATCACACACACTGAGCCCATAAAGCGTATGAGAGAAAATTAAATCAAATGAATAAAACAAAATCGAAACAAGATAAAATGTACAGAATTCGAAGGCAACTCAATGCAAGTGAAGGTCTAATAAAAAAACGCGACACGTAAGGAAGGGCTAAGATCTGGTGGGGAAATATTTTCAGGTGTTGGCAAAACCTTGTATTAGAGTCGGAAAGTCTGAGATCTCTATGACGGGTATATTGGAGCTAGATCGAGAAGCTTAGAGGAGAAGATCTGAGCTGATTGCATTTACTTTTGGCATTAAGCTAAAATGTGCTCAAGAACATATTTCCATAATTTTATGACCGATTTTATCGATTTTCGGCGCCAAACTATAGTATATCCAGGATTATATATTCGCTCAATTTTCCTAAGATATTGATCAACATATAGGCTAGATCATTCGAAAGTTTGAAATCCTTATTTTAGGTATACAGTCGCCGTAGAATGAGAAATATTAACCCAATTTTATCCATTTCTAGCATCAGTGCACATTATTACCAGAAAAAGAAGCTCGCTGAAAAATTGAATCGATATTTTTAGTAAAAAGTCAGCTACAGGTATTGGGTCCACATACTCGGTATTTGGCGACTTCGAAAGTTATAGTCCAATTTGGAACATTTTTAGAAGAAATGTCCAAAAGATAACACGTGTACCAAATTTCATCGAGATTTTCCGCATCGAGATTTCATCTAAAATTTTCCTCAAGCTATCGCTTGCTCTGTATCTCGATTGTTTTAGATCTTACAAACAACCATTAGGTGAACAAAACTATTATACTCTCTGCAACATGTTGCGAGAGTATAACAACCGAACGACCAACCTGACTTGATGTGAAATTAAAATGCTCATAAAGCGAAAGCAATGCTCTTGCCTGCAACGTTGTCAACGAGAACCATAAAATTAGTTTGAAGAACTATTTCAGTTGGAGAGGGTACTTATTAGAATCATGGTGCACGCTATATAGGGTTCACTCCTTTTCGGCGAAGGTAGTCTATAAATTGTTCATACATACATACATTTTCACACCGGCCACAGTAGAGCATACAAATAAAATAGAACTAAATTAAATTAAATAAATTAGAAAACCAAATGTTTGTAGTATGTGCTTAGTACCTATTTGCATCGTGAAAAGTCAATTATCAACATCCACATCTGTAAACCGCACAGCTGAAGTTTTGTAGCCTTGTTGAACGCTCATTTTAAATATTTGACAAGATAAAGTCCACTGATTGGCTTGTACCTCTGGGATGCCCGTGCAGTGCGCTTTGTTATGTTAATCACACCGCGTTGCAATGCAGTTGTTGGTGTTGTTGTTGTGGGGTAACTATGTGGCACGTTAATTGAAATTCGATCGTACATCTGAGGCAGTGTAGTCCGCCATTCAATAACTCTTGCGACTAACCCGCTGACTGATTCAGTATTGATGCTTTTGAAAAGTCGAGTTTATTGCATTTCGTAATTTCGTAATTCGATACATTTACTGGTACTTTAGTCGTATTATATGCCATTAAAAATTGCTATTTCGAAGTAATTTTCCGAAGGTAGACACATTGGCGACTGGCTATGTGTGACAACGGAAAGTTGGGTAAATAAATGTAATGAGTATTTGACTAAACAACTTTTAATTCCAGTGAATACGGTATCTTATGCCATTACAACATGACCTAGGAAATTATCGGGCTGATATATCCATATTTGGGTAAAGGTAAATGAGGGCAAAGTCCTAATATTTTCATAGAAAACATTTTTGCAAACCAAAACTGGGAACTGGGAAGCGTTACCGAGAGTTGCAATAAGAGGAAGGGTGTATATGCCGAACATAGAGAAAATATATAACGAAATGTGTGATTGCAAAGATTTGTAGATATATCCAGTAAGAGATCCAATTTACTAATGCTCAAACCAAAGTAATTTATATGATGAAGTCGCTGAGTCTGAATGGCCGAAAAATCAAAAAGAATAATCATACAAACCAATGTTTACTTAAATGTGCTACAACCCAAACTAAGAATTAGTCAAGGATCACTTAAGAATTATACACTCACCGCGATTTTGTAAAATTTCACGACTTCCTTTTCAAATTCCCGCCATTGTTTCGCTCGAATTTGTTTAGCGTTATTTCATTAGTTATATGTTTTAGACAGGCTGCATCAGGGGAATTATTATAATTATAAAAGTTGAATGGTTGATGTGTGATCTGAAAGAAATTCCAAACAAGTGAATGCTTGTTTTTCTCAGGATATTTTGTTTGATAATCAATGGACACAAAAGATAGAGATATAGAGTATTTCTAGAGCCTCTTTATACACTGGGAAGATGAGTGAAATCGAATGATAACCACGCCCACCTCCCATACAAAAGTTATGTTGAAAAGTACTAAAAGTGCGTTAACTCGCTGCAGAAACACGTCAGAAACATTAACTTTCACAGTCAAAATGGTTCTTAAAGGCTTTAGAGGAATCGGTGTCAAAATCGGACAATGGGTGTGGCACGGCCTACTTCTCGGTGAAATCCTCTGTCTCAAGAACGACAAAACCAATTTCAACCAAATTCGGTAAATAGCGAAAATGTTTCGAAATCGAACTATAACCACACCTACTTCTCATATAACACAATTTTAAATTCAATCTGATCCTATCACCTTACAGTATATAAATCAAGCAGCAATTAAGATATTGTAATAAAACTTTGCACAGATAATTCCCTCAGGGTACGCCATTTCCTAACCAAAATTTTTGGAAATCGGAAAATATCTTTTCAAGCCCCCGGATATCGAATATACGGACCCCAATGCTTGTATCTGTTGAAAATATCAGTTAATTTGTGAGAGATATCAATGAAATTCCGAGAGCAATTTTCTTTGGTAATAATGTGTCCTTGTGTTAAAAACGGGTAAAATCGGGTAAATACTTTCGATAAATAAATAAATAGTTCCCATACACTTAATAAAAAAAATTCCGAACTTTCGGTTGACTTTATATATTGTATGTCGGTCAATACGTAATATATCTAGCAAAATTCGGTGAATGTATAATATTGGTTTCCCATAGTTTAGTGCCGAAAATGTGTGAAATCGGTAAACGAATTACCCCAACTCCCATATACTACATATAATGATTTGCGTTATTATAGTAGCCTCTTTGCCGAATATGTCGCTCAAATTGTGGAAATATGTTTTCAAGCATACTTTACCTGAATTCAAAAATAAGTGTTACCTGCTCAGAACTTCCCCTAGCCCGAATATACTCGACATAGTGTTTTCCGACTTTCCAACTGACTTTCAACCGTTTATACAAGACAATATGTGTGATATTTTAAAGAAATTAAGTTAAACATAATGTGGTTTCGCGCTGAATATGAATGAAACCGGTGTAGACCTTGCTCTAAAGCACATACCTATAATGTAATGATAACCCTCTGGTTGACTTTTTTCTTCACATACACAATATTTTAAACTCAACCAAGGGTACGAATGGTATAATAAGAATATTTCGATTATTATTTTTCTACTTGGTAATAAAAATTATGGCCGTTGTGCTGTCCAACAGCATTAGTATCATGAATATAAATGATTTGTGTTAGTTAAGTTGATTTTATGAGCATTTGATCTATAGTAAAACTTAATATGATGCCAAATATGATTGCAATCCGTTCAACATTTCGTCTAGTAATGAATGTTGAATTTTTACGTAAAGATTTTAGTATAAAATTTAGCCAATACCTCAAAGTATTTCCGCTCTTTTGAACCTTGAAAATTGCGAGAGTATAAAATATTCGGCTACAACCGCACTTAGCGCTTCCTTACTTGTTTTTAAATATTTTCTTCGTACTGCTTGCTTCTTCACAATTCCTTAAAATTCTTTTCTTGCTTTATTGAAACGTCAGCCTAGATTGGTAGTTTTTCATATTTTTATATGCAAATACATTAATTGATCTACTTATTCGCACCTACTTATATACACATATAATTTTCCTACAAAAAAATTTTCCTAAATACAGCAACAATAATACAACAATTATGCAACAAAAGCACATTGAAGATGAATTACCGAAAAGCTGCAAACTTTTCCGGTGATTAATTAAGTTTGTGGAAACTTTGCTGTAGGCTGTCTTAGATTGTCATGTCGAACAGTAAGCCACCCCGGCTTACCAATTGAAATGGCTCGAAAACGAGCTGTATTTGTCCTTTTCCGTTTTTCGTTGCGACTACTTTTCCTCTTGCTAATTGTTTTGCCTTCGAAACATCTTTTGCACTGACATTTTAATGTCTGTCGCTTGTTTGCTGCATTTGTTTGCCTTCGCAATTGCAAAGCTGCATTTACGAACGCCGAAACGGACAGACGGATAGAAAGGCAATTAGACACAAACAACTTTATAATGCCAAACTTACCGACTACACACACAGTTCACTTACATGCACGATCGCATATGTTTGTATGAGTATGTGTTTGTGTTTGTGTTTGTGTGTGTGTGTGTGTGTGTATGTGTGTGTGTTTTGCTGTTATTATGCCTTGGAGTACAGACGACATGCAAATAGCAATATCTTAACAAATTTCGAAGAAGAAAAGGAAATTTCACACTAACAACCAGCAGCGCAAGTCTGTCTGTTATCTCAAGTATGCTGTGAAAGAAAGTTACAAATAAGTGCGGAAGCAAGTTTCTAGTTAATTCAATTTTGAACAACATCCAATTAGTTGGCTTTCCATTTCCAAATTATGCAACGTGTTATATATACCGTTAACTTTCAAAGGGAATTTCGTAATTGAAACTGAACTACTTCAGGCATTTATTACATAAAAAATATATTTTTAGCACAATTTTTATATATTAATACCTGCCGGAGATTCAAAAGCTATATAAATCCGATTGTAAGGTTTACTTTAAATAATAAAAGATAACATAGTAATCAACTGATGCTCAAAAAGCTTTAAAGTTGAGAGCTTCATATAATTTCGTTCACCAAACCTCCCTGTACCATTAAGAAATGCGAAACTCAAGCTCTAAATTTTTTATTTGCTTAAATTTGAAAAACGGAATTTGAAGGAAAAGAGAACCGGATCTCAAAACATGACGATACCTTAGCCCCGGCGGTCGACGATGCTAAAATTAGCAAAGCGCTTCAGTACTAAATATTGACGCCTATTGTTATATCACAGCCAAGCAGTAAAAATCCCAAAAATATTTATACCAAGTTTACCTTCTTTTACTACTTTTGGTCGGATTGTACATTTCTTTAGTGAAGATAGGTTCTCTGCTCAATTTTTGATTCTCTAATTGTCTAAAGGACTCCTTCATTTTATTTGTTCGCTCTCATGCTGACAAAGCTTTTTTCCATATAAGAAACCAATCACTAGATTGATCACTTGTGAGTAGTGTAAAGTGTTGTTTCCTGTGTTAAAAATATGCATATTTCGCGGATCGAATACTGGGTGGAAACTATAAAGAAAGCTGTCATTTGAAAATTGGCATTCTTAACAGACAGCCAACTGATTTTCTACATGACATTTCTCTACTATAACATACTATTTCTAAGACAGTTCGGTCTAAGTGGCCGAAACACACCCTAATTATTTACATATATTGCAGCAAGAACTATGAGGAATTTGGCCGAGTTCTAGTTCTAATACTATTTCGGGTCTGATTATATCGCTATAGCAAGAACTACTGCTTATACTACGCGAGCTTTAAAAGAGAGTAGTCAAAAGCTGAAAGAAAAGAGAGACGTACATGTCAAATAAAACCAAGAAAGATCGGAGTAAGTGAGAGTAAGGAGCTAATATTGAAAGAATGGCAGCATTATTTTTAAACCAGAGCGAGTCCCCGTAAAAAACCAAAAACACTTTTGTTGCAGTTTTGCCCATTTTTCTGCTCTCTTGTGTTTGATGGGCGCTATAAAAAACTTAGATTTGAAACTCTAGATATTAACCTACCACACATATTATCATTCGGTTCTATTCCACTGGACGTAACGGGGGAATGTTCCAAACAGAACGAGACATGAAACTTTGTTGAAAGTAAGAGCAAATGACAGCAGCTCTGCGACTTGCGCAACTTGACATTGCTTGGTTTTGCAATTTAAGTCTCAACAAGTCTCAAGCCTTCAAGTCTCAACTTCAGAATCAAAAAATACGCTCACCAAAAAATGGGAAAACACCTAGACGAGGAAAATCTCGATAATTAGAATAACATTGAGCTGGTCGCTAGTGATTAACCACTGAAGGTGGAGCCAGTGTGATATCTATTCCAGAGATGATATCTTACAATGAAACGTAGAGGTGGTAACTTAATTTCCGATATCCCAGAGTTGATTAGGCGGTTGTAGCGCTGATAGGACAAAAGTCAACTTACATTCACAGTAACATCAGGTTATTTCTTCACATATACAACAACACATATACAGTTACACATATAAAGGGGCAACAATTCATTGTACGGCGAAGCTCAGCTCTCTGGAAGTGACGACTGGATGCATTGCTAAATATTCACATGCTCTCACATGCAGACACATTTCAATATTAACAACAACAATAAATTAGAAAATTTCTCATCAGGGTGGACATAATTTTTGAAATTACCAAACAATACAAAGCAATAAAATTAAATGACCAACAACGAAGCCACAACTGGAAACGTAAATAAAAACGGGAATGATTGAAACTCGACGGCCAATAACTTGACGATGGCGACACTGTGGAAAGGTATGCACCCTAAGGTAATACAGAAAGCCAGTTGAAGTAGAAGAAGAAAGAGAAAACCTAATCAAATTGATTAATTTCACTTGTGTTTTTTGACGTGCGAGCATTTTACAATTGAATTGATTTATTGCTGCGGCAACGTTAAATAGACGTCAGATTAGTGAATGTTCTGTTGCAAGCAGCGTTTGCGCTGTTGGTGGTTGGCGGTGATTGGCGGTGTTGCCGCATGCCTAGTAGTTGGGGTTAAGCGCCACACCGTTGGTGGTGTTCACCAAACATCTAGTGTATGCACGTTCGCATGTGTGTGTATGTAAATGAGTGAACTTCCTTTGCGCTTAAGCCATGCCCTTGGACCAAGTGCCGATATTTGTGGCCGATGTGAGCCGATCGGACCTGCCAGTTGGCGCTTGCATTTATCGCATTTATGGGTCATAAATGTGCTGCACTGATTGTCCCTGTCGCAGTGGCGATTGAAAATCAACAACAACAACAACAACAATAAATATACACGTTAGTGTGAGTATTGAGCGATTAATTTTTGTGGTTTACGAGCGACTGCATATTTCTACCCACCAGCCCTCCGTATGGGCACACACATGACGCTTGTCATAATGAGTTCGCTTGTTTGTTGAAACGCACCGATGTCTTGTAAATCAAATTAAAATAATCCGAACTTGGCGCAGTCATTAAATATTTACGATGGGAACCTTTATGCACTCTCTCACTACATTCGAAATCTTCATAAGCTCAGAAATGAAAAGTTTGAAAATCAATTACTAATGGAATTCCGATAGATGTTCATCGCAAGCAAAACACCGAAAAAAATACATTATACATTGCATGCCACCGATGCTTTCGCTTCACTTTGCTCTACCACCTGTAGCCGTCTTGCCACAGCAAAAGCGAATTAATCAAATTGCAACTGTCAGCGACAATCGAAGCAGCAATTTGTTTCATAATCGCAAATCAAACACTTGCAATATGCCACAAATCGACGCAGACGTTAACTACGCGGCGACGGCAGTTGTGTTGTTGTGTTGCTGTGAAAAGCGCAGTGTCAGCGCACTTGGCAGGCAATATATAAACGCCTCTATTTGCTTATACACATATGTAGGCCTAAAGACATATTCAGTTATGCATACATATGTATGTTTGTTTGTGTGTGTGTGTGTGTGTTTAAGTGTTAGAAACGCGGCGTGGCAGATTAATTTATCAAGTGGCGATATTTGAACAAATTGTTGTGAATTTAGCCGTGGACACAGCAGCGATTTGTTCTAACACCTCACAATCGCACAACAGCAATTGATTCGCACACACTTCGACAATACACGCAGATAAACGCATACAGCCACAAATGCATACAAACAATACTCTCGTAAATAACTGGGCTTAGTGCAGACAATTGGCCGGCAATTGTCTGTTGTAACTGATTACTTGTCTAATGGACTGTCAGTTGGTGTTTTGGCCTCTTTCAATGGGCCCACGCATTATCGATAAATTTTACACTTTGGCCATTAGCATGAAAGTGAGTTGGCGCCTACAATTATATTCTCGCATAGGAATACATTTAGATATATACTTTAAAAGCAAAGAATGGAAACTTTTTCACAAGTCTTATGAAGACAATTTGGCAAATCCAGAATACTTTCAAGAAAGAATATTGCAAATTTCTCGAGAAATCATAATTAAACCAAAGTGAGTTCTCTTCATCGTTTTATCTATGGAATAGTGCCTAGATATATAATCTCCTGAAAATGTTGCTGAAAGATTTGGTATGGAATAACTTAAAGGGAATTTTCTAATTCCTTTCATTGTGAGAAATACCCGTTCCAACTAGCAATTCTGTTGCCGTCGTTAAAAGGGTGAAAGCACTGGCGAAAGCTTCAATTTTTTCTTGACTATGTTAAAAATATACATTACTTAGTCTTCTTCTGAGGTCATAGTAAATATTAGTTAACATTCGAATTATCTAATTAAGTAAAATACTCCAAAAACCATATATTCTATATATTATATTATAGCAGGTATTCAAATCATGTCTTACTAGGGGTTAGAGGTGATCTTTTCTCATGAATGATTTATCCCACTATAAAAATATTCGGGAAAAAATGAAAACGTGTAAACTACTGAAACTACTATGACTCGGACCGAAATAACATAGGTGGTAATGGGGACAATTCAACAGGAGAAAACATGAACGAAAGAAATTATAAGCAGAAAAATACTTGGACCAGGAGGATTAAATATTCATATGCAACCTTTAAAAAAAATATAAAATGTATTTCTTCATTTTTTAGATTCCTATTTTTTAGACTTTAGAGGTCCCTGCTGCTTTTGACAACTTTATCTTAAATACTTAAACATAGTAAAATAAAAATCCTAGCAGAAAATTGTATTTTATTTTACGAAAATCTTTAGGGCTTGACCTTTTATTTTTTGCTATACGTCGTAACACTTCTATTCAATCACTGTTTTAAGTTATTGCAGAAGATAAAGTTCATTAAGTATAAGTCTGTGTTGTGAACTGACAGTCCTTTAAAGTTACTCAGACCCGATCGTCGTGAGACGTATATAGTATCGCTCCAGCATTATAGTAAACGCATGCTTATATACATGATTTTAAGGCTTTAATTACTTGTAAAATTTAAAATTTTAGCTCATGTGTATAGAGGTAGAGAATGCAATAGACTAATTTCCCACACATCCAATATGTTTCCTAACAGCCTCTACTCTATACTTTACATTTTGGATTCCCTTTGAAGTTCTAGATCAAACGTATCAAAGTTAGTTCAATTTTATTGTGTTCTGGTACCTATTTTCTATTAAATTACAAAAATGTAGCTACATTTCTATAACTTATGTTGCAATTCAGAAGTAGACGCTGCACTTACGAGTATTTATAGTAGGAGAAAAAATTCATTCATGAAAAATCCGGTCATATGACATATTGAAAAAGTATGTAAAATTTCAATAAAGATATCATTTTCTTCAAGCTAAATATTTAATTTTTTTTAAACAAGAGATGCACGGGTCTCCCCAAGATGCGGCACTTGAGCATGGTCCGTCGGAACCCAGTAATTTTTTTAACCGAATGATCTTGTATTTCCTTAATCTGTTGTTAACTGTAATTTGATGTGCGAAAAATCCTTGATCCTGAATCTGATCTGATCTGATCCTGTAAAATCCTGAATATGGAAACACGGGTGTGTTTTATGTTACGAAAGCATTCCAGGAAACTATTTTTAAATTAAGAAGTTCCAAAAATCCTATATAGAAGGCCCTTACATACATCATATAAAAATAAAAAAATTGTGGGATATAAAAAAATCAGCATAAACATTGTCATAAAGCGAAAAGTTACCAAGTGCTTTCACCTTTGAGTTCTAAAAGCCGTTAACTGAATTCAAAATTATTAGAATTTACATACGCATATCAGAAAAAAGTTGTTGTTACGTCATATGATGAATTTTATCAATGTTTGAGCAGTTTTGATATTAATAATGCTTAATAAAATATATATTTCGCTAAAGTTATAAAGTGCCTCACTGTTGAGCTTGGGTTTTCAAAAACAAAACAAAAGAGGTTTGAAAAATGATTATTTTTGTTTTTAGTAGGAAATAAAACATACGGATATAATCTAGAACTGCATAAAAAATCTGCAGTTCGGATCGATAATTAGGGAAACTCTGAAAACAAAATCGAAGTTTAAAGAAAGCGCTTTATAAACCCTTATATTAAATAAAAGCAGCACAGATTTGAAAAGTAAAATCCAGATCAACCTTATATGCCTTGATAACTTTACAATTAACTCACTTCTTCAAAGTCGTATATGACGATCCCACTGGACACCAGTTTTAATGGTATCATGAGCGTATAAATCGAGAGCAAGAAATTTGAAATTGTTGAATTTTGAGTTTTGCTATCGTAAAATTTACTCATTATATAATATACCGTTGGCTTAGCCACATCATGTACATTGCTATAACCAGCCAGTGTTTGGGGCACAATAAAATTTCACTGCCAAAGAGCTAAATATTTATAGCTGAACATGAAAATTTGCAAACTATGAAAACGAAATCATTAATATGTACATAAATATAAAAGAATTTTTATATAATTCACTGTAGAAACTAATTAAAACGAAAGGTAATAAAATTCCTGTGTTCCAACTAATTTACAAACGCGAATTCGAAAATGCGCTTGTGAATTTGCAAATTAAATTAAAATTAAGCTAAGCATAGCAATAAAGAAACATCGATAAAATTTTCGATAGCAATAAATATACAGCTATTTCGGCGCAGTGGATGTGTGACAGGCAGGCAGACGGCGGAAGACCGGACATTCAAGACTCCGAGCAAGTCGCAGCGGCGCATGAAAAACATTAAAATTTCTGCAAAATAAAATCTAAATTAGCTGCTAGTATGTGGCAGGTTTTTAGTTTAAGCCACACACAAACAATCAACACTGTACAACACTTGCGGTGGAGCAAGCGCTGCTGGTGGTGGTGGTGGTGGTAGGGGATGCGAGTTTACATGCAATTTGTTAATGCCGCCTTAAAGAAATTAATATCAGCATAAAAACAAATTTAATATGCAACATTTTTCCCTTTAAGCCCTTACAAAATCGAAGAAGAAGAAGAAGAAGAAGAAGGAGAGCAAGAAAAAGGGGCACAGCGGGCATACACAAAAAAGAGCTGCTTGAAATTTGGGGGGATGTATGTGGAACTCGGCCAGCCGGCAGACTTGAGAAGCGAAAAGTAAATGCAGTTTCCACACCGAAAAACGCAACAGAAAAAAAAAACACCAACTAAGTAGGTAAATGAGCAGTAGAAGAAGCTGCAGCCAAACGTTGCATGCACCACAAATGCGGTTGCCGGTCAGTATGGACTGTGTTACACGTATCCCCGGTGGCCACTGCTGTTCGACATGCTGCTTAGCATGTTTTAATTATTTTCCAGGCTTTTGTTTATAGCTGTGGCTATAGCTGTGTGCTTGTGTGTGTGTGTGTGTGTGTGAATGTGTGTGTTTGCATAAATATATATGAATAGTTGAATAGTTGAAGCGCTCAGTTCGTTGTTGGGAATAAAAGTTTTGTGAATTTCTTTTTTCGCCTGTGAAAAAAGTTGCACAAACCGGCTGTGGCGAGGCCAGTTCATCACCTTTGGCAGTTGTGGCATTTGTCCACACACATACTTACATACAAACATACACAACAGCTACTTGCTGTTTGACGTTTGTTTCTTCGCGGCACTCGCCACTCAACTCGCCGAAAACGTCTGTGGCCGCGGTGGCGCTTGAGTGACGGCGCGGCGGACAAACACGACGTTTTGACGGCTCAGCGCCCGCGGGCCACTAACGAGTGTTTTGTAAAAATGGCGCCACAATGCAGTTTTTCATATTTTTCACTGCGCAAATATGTACATACACTTATAGTATGTGCAACATACCAAAACACTTGCTGCTGCTGCCGCACTCAGCGCTTCTTGCCTCACAATTAATAATGTGGCACTTGTAACGTGTGCGCTTGAAACTTGCCGCACTCAGCTGGACCGTGCATTGGGTCAAAGGGGTTGCGCCAACTGACCGCAATACCAACAACAACAACAACAATAGCTGCTACTCCACCAAAGAACGCGTAAAACTGCCAAAGTTTGTTGCTAAATTGCTTCAGTTCCTAGACGGCCGTTTACTTTTACGCACCACTGTTATCAGTCGACAGGTTTTTGCGAAATAACCAATGACCGCTGCTATTTCTATTACATTTTCTGCTGTACACAGCTGCTGAATGGCCTTGCAAAGTGCATCACACGTGGCACAGCTCCGAGGCGTTGGTAAAACCGCCACAACGTCCATAAACAACTTGTCGCTCTGGTGCCCAGCAGCAGCCGGTACCGGTTAGATTGCCGATGGAATTGATGTTTACAAGGTTTTACACGCTAATATGCTAAGAGCGGTGAAGACAACACTTGTGTGTCCCCAGCTAGTTGATGATATTTTGGGTGCTACAATTGCTATATGGTGGGGACCAAGTCTAAAAAGCTCAACGGTTAGTATCATACGAGACCAACAGCGTTAAAACTGGGGGCACTTTAATCTTCGTGTAGAAAAATTGTGTATCCAGTAATATTCATAGGTATTAAATTCAAGCTAGAAACCTGTAAATACGGCAATCCAAATGTGTTGTTTATTTCTTCTAAACAGCAACAGTTCTTTCCACTTCTATTAAGTATTGTTGGGGTCTGAATTTATCAGCAACTGGACAAATGATACTATGCTTGCCCAGCTTGATGTTACAGACATGGTGATATTAATATCGTGAGGAACGGTGGTATAGTTGCGACACGCTTGTTCATCGGTCATAATTGTAAACAAACTTACTTCATCATTTGCCTAGTTGGTAATATTGGTCTTTATCTTTCGAAAACATTATCCACAGTCCACGAACGTAGAAGGTACTACATATGCCCTAAGATAGAGTTTTTAAGTGGTATTCATTAAAATAAAAAGGTATTCTGGGCCTTTCCGAGGCATTCACGACTTCTTCATTGGACTTGCGTCGTCGCTTACTAAAAATCAGACGGTCCCTGAAAGTTGCAACTCTTAATGGGCAAACCCTCCCCTTTTTTGTATCTAACTATGTTAGCCCATATTGTCAAGTATATGTTGTCCAACCTTGGCATCGTTTACCAGCGGATTTCTGCATCTTAATGTGGAAAAAGTAAGGCTTTCCATAGATTTTTGAGCACACAGATTACATCGATCACTTTGCCATCGCCTAGCTATTTCCCCAAACAAAATATAAAATTGTAAAAGTAACATTTCTGTATTTCCTACAAAGGTACTTAAGTCCAAAAACAGATTAAACACCTTCATAGGGGGAAATCACCTCATTCTTCTTATACATTTTAATCATTCTCTCTAGAGATTTCGAGCAACTAGTCCCTGTGAATTTGTTTCGCGTCGTTTTAAAGTTTTATGGCAAGATAGCGTCTACTAAAAGATTCGTACACCGAGCTTGCCATTAACATTAAGTGCGCACATTTAGTTCACAGTTTAGTCCAAACTAAATTCTGCTAAATGATTGTCCTGGTGAAAGTTCTCGAAAGCGTCCAAAAACCCAATAGTCGGTCGCCAAGGTTTTAGCCAGTATGTTTTGGGATTCACATGGTACTAATTTCATTGAAGCATTGTAAAATAATCAATAAACAATATTACTTATTTGATCGATTGGACATCGAGATCCAAGTTAGGCTACATATTATCTGATGTGCTATTGACTAAGGACTCTTGACGCGTGTGTTTGAAGGTGTTGACTGAGTGTGTTTACATGCATTGTAAATTTCAGCCAATTACCGATCTTAGAGCTTCCGTGTTTTCTTATTACTTATATCTCATGTAATTTTAACCTTCAGATATTGATTTGCCATTTATGGTTTTCTTTCATTCCTATGCAGCAACATTACAAAAAGCTTCATTTGGTAAATTTAATATTCATACTTATGTCATAGCTAAATTTGAAAAAAGTAAAGAGAGATCATAGTCTCTATTATTTAAATTGAATTATAATCTTATAACTAAAGCGCCTTTCATTTTGATTTATTATTATAATTTTTTTTTGCAATATCTAAATGTTAGTCCACAAGCTGTTCTAAGACATAAGAATTTCACATCTGAATATTCCAAAAAATATCATTCATAGTTGCGATTAAAATCAAGAAGTAGAATGACTTGAAGTAGAATTTTATTCAAATAATATTAATTGAAGTATTTTTCTTGCAGCTTCCACATGCAAGTGTACGCACAAAAGATATATAATACACAATAAAATATGAAATTTCCATATAATTGCAATCCATCAAAATTCGCTCCTCTTTTCTACATCTCCACGCAACCCATAGCTTTTCCGCATTTTTCTTCACAAACACACATGCAAGTGTGTGTGTGTATATACAAAATTACTTAAATATCACTGACAATTAACGCCATTTAATTGACAAACACTCAAGCAGCTGTGAACATTTTTAAGAAAGCACACAGAAATTCACACTTACACACACACACATACAAACTTAATATGTATATGAAATATGTGTTTGAACTGTATGTGCAGTTTAAGAAATTTGCACATATTTTCAACTACGTATTTAAGCACTTTTCTCGAAAATATTCCCAGACAATTAGAAAATTCCATCAGTATTAACAAATTTCAGAAAAGGATGCAATTTATATTTGCTGAGAGATAAAGACAATTTGTGCGTGTAATTTTAGTAAAATTCCTTTCTTCAAAGCAGAATATATGAAAATATTTACACAGTTACACACATACATACGCACATGTCTGCAGTTGTGACGGAAATGCTTGTGTGTTAACTTACGAGAACCTTAAAAGGCTTACAGTTAAGAGTTTACAGAGGTTATATTCGATAAAACATATTCATATATACGCATCTATATATATATGTGTATATATACATATGTACATTTTTGTATATGTATATCTATATGTACACATATATGCATATTAGTAAATAAAATTTCATTATGAGTGAGTATTGAAGAGGGTATATCCATGCATATGATAGTTTTATATGAAACTGACTTACAGAGTTATCGCCTGTTTTCGTTGTTTTCTATGACTTTGCTGTCTTCTGAAAACTGCAAGCAGTCTTTTGACAAACCTGGATGAGCTTCAAGTGACATACAAGTATGAGAAAAGAAAATATTCTCTTTTATACCCATACGGAAGCGTAGACATACAGTAGCTTGGCCAATATTTTTGATAAGGGGGCGAAAGTGATGACTTAAAGGATTCATCTAGTTCGTTCAACCGAGCTTGTCAAAGTATTTACAGTTAAAAATTCACATATTTAAATACTTTATAGTTTTACGGCATATGAAAAGGAGTGAAGTTCGTTTTCTGTTGGGAGAGAGAGCTATAAACAAAGCATTACTTTAGTAAAATTGAACACAGAAAATTAGAATATGACCTTAGTCGAATACCATTGATAGACAGTTCCAAATGAATCAGATATTTTAAAGGCTACAAAACTAACATAATTTATTAAAAGAAACTGGACTGACTTACTTACTACAACTGCGTTTCCGTTCAAAAAACATACATCGAAGACTGAAATCATCGTGCAACAACAAAGTTGTTGTATAAACAACTCGAATAAACCGAATAAGCCGAACGATATCTTGGTAGCCCAAAAGCAAGGTTAGGTCTTTGCTATATTTTATTGAATTCAATAACAGGCTTTCAATTGTGTGCGAATTTTTGATAATTAATTTAATTACGTTGAAGTAAAATGGATACTGAGAGCGAAGTGTTCATTGCAAAACATTTAAAGGGATCAATGCTACATAACGAATAAAACCGAACAAATAGTTCTTCCCAATTCAGGTGCCTTCTTCCCTATATGCATATAACGGGAACTCTGGAATGGCGGGAATGTAAGATAAAGTATTTTTATGTAAACAATAAACTATTTTACTTAAACTACACAAAATTAAACTACAACAGATTTAGTACAGAAAGAGAACAAAAGAAAACGTTTTCCAAAACACTATACCGTTGGCTTAGTTAATACTTAATCATCCTTACTATATATGCGAACAAACAGCACTGCCAATCACAACAATGCCAAAAAATCCAAACTTATATAGTTTATTACAATTTCCATCAACAAATATTGAAATGAATACCATTTCGTCACCGAGGTTCCTGGTTTTTATATATTTATTGACTGGTTTATATAACTCTCCTCCTTGATTATAGTAAGAGGTTAGGTCAGTCTAGTGCTCTGAAAAAGGCCTAATTTTGACACTTTATTCTGGGAATATGAAATAAGGAACCGAACTTAATTTTGTGAGATTTCTTTAAGCATGTATATAAAAATATTTTATATTAGCAAAATTTTATATTGGCAAAATGTGAAACAAAATGAAAATTAACATCTTAGTCTTCATATGACCTGCTAGTAAAGTACGTACCTTTTCAGTTTTACAAAAACGGCCGCAAATTGACGGAATTGCAAAAAAATATTAAAGCTTTTAACGAGAAAATGAGCAGTAATTGTTTATAACAAATGAGCATTGCAATAACAACAAACACATCGTACTTCGCTTGCCAGATAATATCACAGTTAAAATTTAAAGTGGTTAGTGTGGCGTTAGTCTCCGAGTTTTAGGAAAATGTGGTGTCGAGAGAAACGCTTTTAAAATTTTTCTTGCTGAAGCTGATTATGGCTCCTGCCTACGCCACTGCGCATATATTTATAAAATATATACATATGTATATTTGTCCAGAAGCATGCACACTTCAATCGCCAATGTTCTCTGAACCAGCTACACTGTGTCCTTTCTTGCTACTTATTAATTTGATGCAAAGTATTCTTGCTCAACTGCTTTCAAATATAATTTGCTGTTGCTGTTGCAATCTGTTGTTGTTGCTGTCTGTCATGGTTGAGTATCTTGTGTTACTATTACCCAAATCCTTTGGCTAACTTTATATCTTTGGCAGCTGAGATGTTTGCCTGCGACAATGGCGCTAGCGATACATTTGCAACACGCTGCCTTATAGGCAGTTGAAAACAACAACAATATAATGCATAAACAACCACCTATCATATATTGTATATATGTATGTATACATATGACAAGATCAGAGTCTAAGTTGTC
The DNA here is from genome assembly GCA_021498325.1 of Bactrocera minax. Lineage (NCBI taxonomy): Eukaryota > Metazoa > Arthropoda > Insecta > Diptera > Tephritidae > Bactrocera > Bactrocera minax. Next base: position 9,860,883 of record JAKEEE010000001.1, read on the forward strand.
ATCCACGCAGTTACATTTCGCCAACTTTAACAATTAATATGTCTTGCATGTCTTTGTATATGTATATATATATATATATATGTGTGTACATTTGTATTTACATATGTGTGCGTTGCGAATTAAACAGTGGCAGTTGCAGCTACTCAGCAGACATGTTGGCACATACAAGCTCTAAATCAAATGGCTGCTTAAGTGTCCTACGGTTCTGTAGGCCGCAAATGTTTCTGCATATATGCGCATATATATGCATGTATGTTTGTAGATTATAGTCGAGTAACTATCGTAAAATCTTGCGCCTTCACGTGGCTATTATTTGCTCACGTGCTACATCGTATCTGCTTCCTTCCATTAGCATTGGAAGGCATTGACAGCTAAATTCGCATCTATTTACATGCACATACATACATACATACATATGCCACTTACAAAATATACATATATATATCTATATATATATATACATATCACAGCATTGTTACTGTCATTGCTGTCACCGCCGCCATTGTCAATGTCATTTCCGTTGCCCCAAAATATAACCACTCCCTCGGCGCACACACTCACTCACACACACACACACACACACACACACACACACACCACAACTGCATTTCAACTCAACAAACGTATATAGATGTGTGTGCGTGCGAAATATTTATGTTATTCGATTTGATTGCATGAATTTTGAGCTTTAACGTATTTTCGAGGTGATTTAATGCTTCTCAAGGCAATTCATTGTACCGCTAGTTAAGCCGTTCGGATTATGTTGATTTCTGATATTTATCGGCTCTAAAGTATTTCGTACATGAGTATTAGTGGGCAAATGTGTATGCTTACATAAGTGCAACAACATTCATAATCCTCTATTCAGTAAATATTTGTAGTATCTGAGTAGTTTTGTATGAACGCACAGCCTTTGGATTGCTGTCTTAGGTGTGACTCCTAAGCAACGCTAATGCAAATTTGTGCCGAACAAGTTTGGGTTAATAAAATAGCGATTACGTATTATTTACTTAGCTTGTACGGATAAATTTCAGTAGCCGACAAAGCGAGCAGATAAAATGTGTTTGTATAAAATTAATTTTATAATATTTATATAAGAGTTTAGAATTTGTTGATTAACGACTCGTGTGATTTATTATACGCTGCAAAGTCAAAGAGTTTGCAGACAAGTATTTATAGGGTCATGTTAGTTTATTTATAGGCCTTCAATGGATAAAGTTGTGATTAAATAATAAAAAATAATATAAAAAAGATACACATACATTCATTGCAAATTATTTATGAAGGATTTTTCGGCGTTTAAGCTCAAGCACTTGCCTCATTTGTGAAATTGTTTCACACCTCTGCAATTCAAGGTCAAACTGTGACCCAGTCATAGTGTCAAAGTGAACCGTGTCACTCTATCACACACACTTTTTTTTCAAAATCCGATTTTATTTTTCAGCATAGTTGCCAACTAGCATGAAGTTTTTAATAAAATTTGTGTAGCTCGATTAGTCCTTTGCTTCAAAATAGTTCACAACGTCAGCTATTAGACGCCAATTGCACTCCAACCAGCATTAGTTTGGAGTCTAAGAATGGGAAAAGGTCACAGAAGCCAGATCCGGTATATACGAAAGCTCAATTATTTTCATTGCTTTTTGTCAAGTCTTGGTTGTAATCTTACAAGGCACCCACTTTACACAGAGTTTACGCATACCCAAGTATTCTTGAACGATATGCCAAATACGCTACTTTGATATTTTTAGAGTGACAGCTATGTCGAGCTACGATATTTTACGGTCGTCCGAATTTATTTGACTAATTTTTTTGATATTTTCTTCAGTATTGTCCACTTTTGGACGTCCACTGTGATCATGGTATTCGGTACTCATATGGCTTGTACGGAATTTAGCAACGAATGGTTGTTTCTTCTGGCGCGTAGTCCAAAACTTTCTTCAGAATTTCATTTTTATCTACTTTTTTAATGAAATATCAAAACCTTAGGGTCGCAAATGCTATTTTACAAACAAATTTTCCCACAACTGCGAAATTTATATTCGTTTATTTTTAAGGTTAGATCTGCGGAAATTATGTTATCAAAAAAAAAAATGGATAAGGCTTTCCCAAGTAATATATATATGTAAGTACGATGAAAAACTGGTGGTAACCACGCCTATTTCTCGTAGGTATTTTCCGAATTTACTACGAGGAAGATAAAGCTAACTGAAAACTGAAAAAGTCAAATTTTCTAAGAAGGGTTAATAATAATTAAAGGAAGACAAACTCAAGTTGCAAATTTAGAAGATAACAGGGCTGATTTAAGTGGTAATATTTCTACTAACTAAGGTCTTTCTGGTAATTTTCGGGTATGAAAATCTACATTCGCTCTTTATTCTTATAAATAACTTAGTGGCCTCTGTATCTTTTCCAATTCCAAAACGTTTTCAGCGATGAATTGCACTGATGGGCAAAACAATTAATTATACTCTACAATTTTTGTTACGAAATATTACTCAAATACCACTCAGCAATCCAATAATATCTCCATTGACGGTTCATATTTTTGGCGAAGTATTTTGAAGTCTCCTCCTATCCTTTAATTGGTTATTAAACCTTGGCAACATGTTGCACAGAGTATAAAAATTTTGTTTTTTAAGGATTCTTCGTAATATTTTAAAATGCAAGATAAATAAATAGTTAACCTTTTTGTAAAATAAGCGTGGGTAAAGAACTATCCCTACTAAGCTCTTTGAAAGCAAACAGTTACGCCTACTTCTCATAGAACATATTCTCGAGTCCCATTAGTTCATTTAACATTAAATTTTTATCATAGAAAGATTGATTTTGACATAAGACAAATCTCATCTAAATGTGGTGGGAATTTTGAGCCGAGTGGGACCATTTCGAGCCTCCATTTTCCGAACATAAGAAATTCAGTTTGACCATTTAACCATTTAACATATATCGGTCAATTCAAACGGATATGGTTTCTTATTACTACAGTGTTACCTTCTCTTTGCTATAATCGATTCGTGAGAGGGATATCTCATTAATTTTATTAGAGAGTAGAGGGAGAAGATCAAAATATGAATATTAGATAAAACGGGTTTTTAGTCCGAAAATATTTGTATGGTTTCATGACAAAACTGGGAAGAAATTACTGACATATGAAAATCCACCACTAGGAATGACTACTAAACACAACACTGAATTTCCGAAATCATTACCTGGCATGCCGTTATATCCAGTGTAACCCAAAACTTGACTGAAAGTTATCACCAATTCACAGCCTAAGTTTCAAAACTAATTAACTAGAACAAAAGGAGGCATCAAAGGCATTGTCAAAGCCAAAAACTAGCATTTCCGAAGCATGAAGCAAGGGAACCAATATAACGGTTATTTGTTTTGTAGAAAAAATAAATTCATTGTTTCTACGACAACCTAAAACAGCTTCTCCAAGATACCATGTATTTCTGAAAGCCCTTTGGAAAAAGGTCGAGGTTTAAAGGATAAATTCTGAGTTTTGTTTCCATCAATATATGTTAAGCTTGGATTAATTTTTTAAGGGCGAAATACAGCTTTTCCTAATTTATCTATAAAAGTGACAATTGCTAGTTCACTAAAGTCAGCAGCATTTCAATTTTTTTTGTTGTTATAAGGATGTAAATCGAAAAGCCTGAAAAGGGATTTAAAAAATCTAGAAAACTTATGGTAATGATACTCACCCCTCAATTACTAAGCTCTCCAAATAAAACAAAATGTATTTTACATTTTCTTAGTTTCATTTCCAATGCGTTTTATTATAATATATTATATATTAAATTAAGTTAAATTGGTATTAAATATTGTTACGTGTGTATGTATGTATTTGTAATGTATATTTGCACAAATTGTTTGGGTGTATGTACTAGTACAATACAGATTACACTCAAAAAGTAAACTAACAAGTTGTCAGTAGTTTATCACAGTCGAAAATTTTCCTTAACGCTTACATATACATATTTATATCGAAATTTGTTAATGGATAAAGTTTTTTTTTCTCTCTTTTTAATTTACTGTTAAACGGTTGTATGCTTTAGGAGCTTAACTAGCTTTACACTTATGACTAACTAAATGTAGTGCCAATTAGTATTTATTTTATTATTTTGCTCATTAATGTAACATTTTAATAATAAATCTTAGTTAATTAAATTTATTTTTACTGAAAATTTTATATACCCTTTTATTTACTTATATTTGCACAATGTCCCAGATGTATGAAGTGAAGGAAAAGTCTGTAGGCATTAAGAATAAGAGTGGAAAAATGGAACAACAAAAATTTTTGAATGTTAATAGTTCTAAATAATTTACTTTTTTTAATATTTTTTAGTTTTTTTTTAGTTTACCTTGCTGTTAGAAGATCTTGAAAGTCATGCCATGATTTGCTGCTGAATTTGACGGCTCTTAAACGGGCGACACAAAACCAGCGAGTTGTTGGCTGCCAAAAGAGAGAGGGCAGAGAATAGGTATATTTACATTCCTCATTCATTATATATAGGTGCTATTGAAACCCCCCACTCACCTTTTATATGACGACTTGTAGGGTGAATCATGCGGCCGTAAACGTGGCGAATCCGTTGAGCTGCAACTGCTCGAACCGCTCGAACTCTCGTCGCGTGGCGAGTACTGGTCGAAACGCGTTGAATAGTTCATTACATAGCCGCGCATACCGTTAGCTGAACCGTACGCTGAACCACCGCTCATGCCTACACCACCACTACCACCAGCATTGCCATTACTGCGACAAGTAGCGATCGTAGGGATTTGCGAAGCGGTAAGCAAAAGATTCGCTGCCACGCTCTGCAGCTTCATATTCGGTGGAGTTTGGGGTGGAGTATCGGGTTGGGCTTCGGGAAACCCCATCCCCCGCTGAGCCACTCCGTACGGATGGTGTGGTGCGCTGATGTTGCTGTTGTTGGTGTTGTTGTTGTTGTTGTTCGGGCGCATGTGTGTTGGAGGTGGATGCGGTACTGCCGACGCTGGCGCCGACTGAGCCGTAGTATTTGCCGTGATACGCATGCTGATAGGGATGATATTGGTAAGGACCGCGCCGTTGTTGCTGTTGTTGTTGCTGCTGCTGTTGATAATGTTGCTGCTGCTGTGTTGGAGGTTGGAGTTGGTGTTGTTGTTGCTGCTGCTGTTGTATGGGATATTGTTCGTAGTATGTAGCTGCTGCATTGTAGCCCCTAGAAAACCCCCGTAAGCTGTGGTAGGCGGCGCCCGCGAGAAGGCTGTGCCGGCGCCGTAATTGCTCATCATCATATGTGTTGCCGGTGGTGGTGCCCCCTGCGTTGATGGTTGTTGCATCTGTTGTTGCTGCGGCGGCGGCGGCGGCGGCAGCTGCTGCTGCTGCGGCTGCTGTGACAAACCCATATGGTTGCCCATACCGCTGCTGTTCATGTGCGCCGGCTGCATTGGATGTTGATGCTGCTGCTGCTGCTGCGCCTGGCCCATATATGCTGCCGCTTGTGCTGGTGGTGGTGTCTTGCAGGCGACTGTGTCGGCCAAACTCCAGATTTTGGGCTTGCTTGCTGGAATCGGCACGCCACAGTCCCGGCTCAGCTGGTTTTTTGGATCGCTACCATCATGTTTGTTTATGTTATTGTTATTGTTGCTGTTAGGGATGCCACCGGCCGGATAGCCGCTAGCTGCCAATAGTGCCTGCTGATGCTGATAGTAAGCGGGATGTTGATGATGGTAGGGGTGGTAGCTGTGTGGATGATTTGATGTGCCGTCAGAACTATGGTAACCACCACGTCCGGGAGCGTCAGTAACTCCGGTACCCGAAAAACCAATCCCTGGGTTACGAAGTTCATTGGGGTGTGATCCTAATGATTTTGACTCATCATCCTGTAATTCATCGTCATCTTTTTCAAGCTCTGAGAGGGTTAGAGATTAAGTAAAATACAAGTTAGCTTTCTGAAAGCTTTGTTGTTCGTCGAACGATTAATAATTCAAAATAATAACTGAAATTTAACTAAAAATTCTCTCCCAGTATCACATATATTCACATAATCTTTACTCTTTTTTATACAGGTTTTTTTGTACAAGAGATTTTTTCAATAGTTATGTTAAATCGGCCTACCTTTCCGTTGGCCGCCACCAATACTTCCACTGTGCATGCCCTGTGATATCTTCTCATTTTCCAACTCATCCTTCTCTTTCTCTTCATCAGAAACCATTGCTTCATCATCGTCATCTGTACGATTCTTTGGCTCCCAAGTCATCTTATTCTCTTTCTTAAGACGTCGTCGGGCGTTCGCGAACCATGTAGAGACCTGTGTCAGTGTCATCTTTGTAATAATGGCCAACATAATTTTTTCACCTTTGGTGGGGTAGGGGTTCTTTTTATGCTCATTAAGCCAAGCTTTGAGTGTGGCTGTGGACTCGCGCGTTGCATTTTTTCGGCGTGCAGCCAAATCGTAGCTGGGGCCATAACTGAAATGAAAGTTAACAAGAAATGATGAAGATGGATTCCGGGAATATTTAGGTGATTGCACAAAATAATAGCGTTAATACATTATATATGTATACAAATATCAGTAGATATATATTCTAATGTCATCTTTTGCCTAGATTGGGAGAGATGAATCTAATAACTAACAGGGTTATCTCTGATATAAATGTAAACACATAATTGAAAGGAAAATTCTACTAATTTTACGAAATACTGGAAGTTGACTCAACTATTTATGGTAGTTCCCAGAATTTGAAATTTATTTGAGCAGTTCTTTCAAATATAGGTCTTTCCACCTTCGGCTGTTCGGAATTTAACATCACAAGTTGCGTTTTCGGATGCAATAGGGAGGTAAAGAGTACAGAATGAAATTATTCATATAAATTGACGTTGTTTTGGTTCCGAAAAATCTCGATGTTAATTCCCCTTCTCCCCACACATTACCATGGTTACTAACGGAATGAAAAGCAGCAACAAACTGCTCAAATAACTAAGCTGTTTGATCGTTTCATGGTTTGCCAAACAAGTTACGCTGCAACCGTGCCGTCACCGCGGACTTATGAAGCATAGGCAAAGATGTCTCAGATATTCCAGAACATCGCCCCACTGGCAGTGACAATATGAAGTCTTGATGGACTTTCAAAAGCTTGAAAATCTCGCATATTTGAAATAGATTTTCATACCAACAACATCAAGAGGGACTTGACAAATTACAGTTACTCTGCTTTACTCATATATATTATACAGCAAACATTCAAATAGTTAATTCGAGAGAATCCAAAACAATCTTCTGTGTGCTTCCCAGAAGTCGCTTTGCACCAGTGCAACTTTAAGCCTTTAACCTTACACCTATAAGCCTTTGTAACTCTTAGACTTGCTTAAAGGTCTGGAGTAACTGCTACAACAACAAAAAACAACCGAGTACTACTACATAACTGCTAGAGAAAAAAAAATTTTTTCTAAACAAGTTCTGCGAAAACCGATTATTTGTAAGAATAGCTTTCAAATGGTGAGTATTTTGTTCGAATTTTGTTAACGGTCAAACCGAATTTAATCACAACTTTTTTTCTAATTAATATTATTATACTAACAATTATTATTTTTAATATTGGTATAATATTTGACGTAAAAATATATTTAATTTTGATATTAAACTGTTTCCAACCCACACTTTATCTAATTAAATTCACGTCCCAACGCTTCGCTAATTAATTTTCCACGCTGTAGTAAAACCGCGTGCAAAAAAAAGCTTTATATGTGCTTACACAGCGAACTTACGAACTTATGTCGGTAAAGTGCGAAAAAATATCCTGCGGCCAAAAAAGGAGAGAAGTAAACTATCGACATAAAGGGAAAACGATTTAAAGCGAGGAAAACGAGAGGACGTGTAGTGGTTGCAGCGGCGAAGTAACGCGCCAACATATCATTTAATCCACGCGCAGTAAAAGCGAGAGGAGCGGAGAGAGCGCAACATGAAAACACACACATAAACACACAAGAACACATAAGCGACACACTTGCAACCGCGTTGAGGCGTCCTTTCGCACGCAGCGCACGCACGAGACGCTGCGTCAAACGGTGGCAACACCAACGGGCTGCAGCAAAGCCAGGCGTTCAACGCTACAACGCTAGAACATAAGAAAAAATAAAACCAAGGAAAACGTGTAGTTCAACATGTTGAGGCAACACCAAGACTACATACAGCGCTACCTTACTCAACGCACTACTGTTGCATGCTGCTTCTGCAACATTTTCACCGCTTTCCGCAATGGATTATCGGCGCGTACCCAGTGCAGCTAGACCTTGGCAGGGTAACGAGTATTGTTGCATATTTTGTATGCATGCGGCACCTCGCACCGCACAGCGCTGTGGCATGTACGGCATGCAACGTGCCACCATGCCACCATGCCACCATAGTACGTTGGCTAACGTGATTTTTTCAATCTTTCAATGTGCGGCTTTCACTGCCTTAGCAAGCATTTACTTTCATTTCTTGGTCGCTTTTTTTGCGGGATTTTTATGGTGCCACAAGAATCAACAGCTTGTGCGGTGAATTTTACAACCAACTACTCAAAAGTACCACTTCAGACGCAGCTCGTGCAACTGTTTTGCGTCCAACAGTTAGCCGGTTCATAGCCACTGGCCAGCAATCCAGACGGCAGCAAGCAACGTATTTACGTCCGCGGAGGCACCATTTTTTCGCCACTGCTTTTATATTTTCTTTTTTATGAGACAGTGTGCTTTTTTTTGGTTTTATTGTTGTAAAAAAGCTTTGATTTTCATATTTGCTGTTGGCGTTTGCTTACACTGCTGCCTTGGTGAATCCTGTTGAGCGCTCCTTCGGTGTGTGGCACTCAGTGCCACTTTTAGTTGCTTCTAGAGTTGTCGATGCACTCGGCTTATAAAACCCCAGCTTCTATGTATTATTTTTTGATGTGGTATTTTGTTTTTTATTATTTTGCAATAATGGTTTTCACATTTTTAGTAGTTTTTTTGCTTCGTTTCGCATGTTCCAAGGGAAGGATATTGGTCAAATGCATACAGCTGTAAAAGTTTTACATAGTTTATTTGCGGATTTCGTTAAAGCAACATTTCCCGCTCCTGATTTTGCTTGCGTACTAACCAAGGACTAAAGCGCCCGCTTCGCTTTCGAGTTGTTGTAATACTTTTATTGCGTTGAAGGGATTTTATTTTTTGCCGCTACTTCATTATTTTGCAGCATTTAATAATGCTCTTAAAGTTTCCTTCGCTGATCAGCTCAGTGGTAGTAGTTCCAGCGGATGTTTTTTTTAAATTCTTGATAAAAAGTCTTTACTGGGCTTTTTATCCACATATGGAGATCAAGCACACCTCCGCGTGATGTGAAGCATTGCAATGAAAGATTTTTCAAAAAGTAAAATTTTCGAAGGTTTGATAAAATGTGTGAAGTGGTTACTGAGTTGCATACTCTGCTTTGTTTCGAAACTGTAACACTTTTTATTCGTAATAAAGTAATAAAAATTATCTCTGATCGAAATTTTCAAGCCGGAATATTTTAGTTATTTTGCGTACCACTCATTTGCGTAAGACTCTTAGATGGAGTCTTAAAACTTCTAAAATCGTATCCATTGTTCGGTTCAATCCATATTATATTATAAATAGATAACATATAGTCCCACGAAGGAAAATATCTTCATCAAAAATCTTACGACAAGTGGCGCTGGTGTAAAATATAACGAAAAGTTCTATTCAGACAACTCACAAAAAAACAGTAACTCATAAAATTGCTCCAGAAGCGCTTACTGAATTAACAAAATACTTGAGATGAGGTGGGCAGCACTACAGAAGAACACTAATTATACGGCCAGGTTATTTTCGATAGAATGTTGTTTTTTAATATGTGCCCAAACTATGACTACTGATTCGAAATAGAATATTTCGAAGGGCGTACCTGGTGAAATGGTTCAAAATTTATATAATAATCTGCAAATTGAATTAAAAAAAAATTTTTTGGTGTGAAAAATTAAAAAATTTATATTTCTATCCATTCCACGCTGCTTCGGATGGAAAATTCAACTGAAAAATTCAAAATAATTCGAATAATCTTTCCCATATTTCGTTATGAATTTTTATATAAAATATATGAGGTGCTCCTTTTTTTAAACACGGCACTGTAACGAATTACAATAAATTGTAATGATATGATTTTAAATTACATATTTGCCAGTATTCACTATGTTTTAAGGCCATTATGGAGACATTAGTCGATTACTTTAGTTCCAAGGCACGAATACTAGAGCCGAATGCTTTGAAAAAGAAAAAAAAATTAATCCTCCGTGGAAGAAAAACATATTTACGTATAATGTTGGCTCTTTTTGTGTGTAGAAACTCTAAAAATTTTTAATTCTTATATTAAAAGAAAATATGCAATGTTTCTAAAAACTTGGCTGATTATTTTCATCTAATTAGAGCGAGCGTTGTTTCTTAAAAGAAGCTTTTCCTTGGCAAAAAATACACTTAGAACTTAGTCGCAAGAAGTGTTAGCTGTAAATATTACGCCATTCACTTCAAAATGTAGATTGGAACTTATTCAACTAATAATACTGCCAATAATATTGACCAAAAAGATCTGCTAAACATTCCCTTCATGCAATTATGCGCGCCAGTACCAAAACTCCCACTTTTTTTCCACATGTTGTCTAAATTGAAACAAAACTAAACCCTTGTATGTTGCAATTGTGACAATGCTACACGGAAAGTACAGTTAATTCACGAAATTAGTAAACAAACGTAGCGTTGACGCGCCTCAACGCCTTAGGCTTTTACCAACATTTGTCCGCATTACCACGAATTCACCGCCCACAATCGAAAACTGACAAACACACGCGCTTACCTAACGAACGAACCTCAAACTGTGGTAATTTTGAAACATGAATTCTGCATTCACCGCCATGGCCACACAAAACATGCGCTTTAAGCGTGTAAAATTGTCCGAAAATGTGTGGTTCCATTATATTGGCCGAGTAAGATTGAATGTGTGTGCTCCCACACACACACACATAGGTAGAGTAGTATTTGTAGTTGTTGGGCATATTTGTTTGGCTTTTAATTATAGCAAATAGAAAATCAGCGAGCTAGACGAAACTGAAAAACAGCAGCAACAAATGCATATATGAAAGCTTGTGGGTATGGGCGCGTAGTTGCCACCAGCGGGTAACAGTAAAAATACAAATATCGAACAAAACTTGTAATCTTGTAAACAAATCAAATTCTTGTTCACACAACAGCGCCAACAAAAACAATAATTGTGCAGAAAACGAGCAACTTGTGCCCACAAAAAAGTGCCGTTAGAAATGTAGTAAAGCCACGATAACAACATCAACAACAACAACAACAACGACAGGCAAAAATCTAACTAATAATGACAACAAGCGCTGCAATTAAACCAACTACAAGGCGGCAAGCATTGCTAAAGCGACCACTCTGCCAGCCTTCAGCTTGTGCACGCCACCTAAAATTGTCCACCGTGTCACGCAGCCACAGCGCGACCAGCCATATGCTCTAATTATCAATCGAAGCGATTATTTTCCGCTTTTTTGACGCGTTTGAAAATGCTGCGCTTTCAAGAAAATTGCCACCGCCGAGCAGCAGCGCCGGTTGGGAGGAGCAATAATTATTAGCGTTTTTTTTATTGCTAATGCACTTTGCTTTCCAGACAACAAACAATTATTATCTGCGCCTAATAATTTACAACGCATACGAAAATATTTTTGTACAAATAAAACTCCGCACGCGTAACCCGTAAAGCTCTTCGTGCCGCTGGTAATGGCTGACTGCCTGCCAGCACGCCTAGCTACAACCCACTTTAGCCATTTTGTCAGCGAGTTTTGGATGTCAAAGCAGTTGGCCGGCCAAAATAAACATCGCCGACGTCGCGTGCTCTGTTTCATAGTGTAAATGTACAGTGTTTTGCTTCGAATAAGGTGAATGAAGGTGAGTTTCGATTCATAATAAAACGTTAATAAGTGATTATCTAATATGTTAATAAATAAATAAATAAAAGACTTGGAGCATAAATGGAGATACGCTTCGTGTGGATATGTTTTTTTTTTTTTTTGGTAAACAACTTAGATCTAGATTTATCATTTCCTTTTTCATTATTTATTTGTCGTACTTTTTCGAAGAAACCTAAGTGAAGACAAGAAACTAAAGAAAAGTCATTAGGTAATATATCATATTGAGTCCAATGAAAACCTTCAAGTAAGCTTTAAGAGCTTTTAAAAGCTTTAAATTTTGTCCCCGAAGCTGACCGTTTTTAAATGATCGACACACTTCCTTAAATATTTGGTTATCAATTATTTTTTGTTTTGCAAGTTGGAATTTTTTACTAAAAAACACTGAATTTTCAAATTGGTTTGCATCTAAAATACGCTTCGGAATATCTGTTCACCCAAAGGGCACAAAAGGGGTATATTTAATATGGAAATGTTTTAATAAACTATAGATATAAGGCAATAATAGATTTTAATTTCATATATATAGAGGAGCCTCTCATCACTGAGTACTACCATCTGTCAGGAAAGGCTATGTTGGAAATAAATTTTTTTTTAACAGTATGTTCTATAAACTTCGTGCTGATTTAAAAGACAACCGACATATTTTTAGGTTTCTAAGTAAAAAAAAATATGCTTTATTTATCACCTTTTGTCCAATAAACCCAAGAGAAGGCACCACAAGCTAATTAAAAGCACAAAGGTATCCAAAACGACAAGCTCTCAGCGTTATCAGTTGTCCATTACCTATGTCGAAGAGATCTGATTTCACTCAGTAATACGATATGCAAGAAAGTTTTTACTAGTTTTTAATTTTGATTCCTTTTTGTTAATACAAAAGATTGCGAGTCAATGCACTACGAAACTATGGTCAAATAAGATTAAACTGGATTTTTATTGCAGTTTTTCACTCTGAGGACCGAATTTTTTTCAAGACCCTTACATATCAATTAAACGGTTAATTGAGGAAACTGTCAGAAATACTAAGAGCATTGTAAATGGAAATAATAACGAAATAAGGTATAGAAAAGTGCTACCTTTTCAAGTTCAAAATTAACACTGTTTAGTATTTCGAAGCTAGTAAAGCAAAAGAAGGATCAAATCAATTAAAACTGCTCTGATGGTAACTTAAAGCATTAGTAAAAGCACAGATATCAAATATGTGCCGCATTTAGTCGTTTTTTTTTCGAGAGTTGCCAGGTGCAATTGTTTCAAAATCCTTTTTTATTGTTTCACACTGAATTTCTTTCTTAGTTTACCGAGTATTATTATTTCTTATTACATATAAACCCAATGATTTCCCTCCAACCGAAAAAAAATTCAACAGGAGATTTAGAATTAAGTTATTAGTCAGATTTTTTAGAGTTATACATATTAAGAACAGCTAGTATATTTTTTTTTAACCTAAAAAGTTAATCTGTTAAATCAAATGCGCTAGAATAAGTATTACAATCCTGACATGTGTGGAAGAATGATTCGGTTAGTTCAAATTTTGTTCGAGATGATTTTAAAAGTAAGGGTTTACCCTGGCTCGATAAGCGAATCGGGATATAAAATGTAAATTCAGACAAGAGAAACCAACTAGAAAGTGATTCATTCAGTAGTTTTACTACAAATATTATGACAACCACGACTAGTAAGTGTAGATAGATTTATGAGTTTTAAACGAATTTTATATAGAGGAAAACTTAACCTAGAAGCCCATCAAAGTAAAAGTTATTTTTAAGGCATATTTTAAGATTCAGAGGCATCACACCAAGTAACTAAATTGTTTATTTTAGTTTCCAATTTCATTAACTCAAGTATATGATTTAAAAGTTTTACATCGCCAGCATATAATAAAATTCCTGAACACTTTATTACAGAAGAGTTATCATTAATAAATAACAAGAGCAGTATGGAAACAAGATGAACATTGTAAAACACCAGATCAATTGAGTCTGAAATGGTAGCATTAAATATCACCAATCGTTGGGTTTCATTACTAAGATCAGAGTTACCCATAGAAGAAATCTTGGTTGGAAACCAAGAAGATTAAGTCAGTATATATAATGTCAGTATGCTTATTATCTCTATAGAGATGATCAATTGATGGCATGTCTCACAAATTCGTGCTGGGAATATGAAATTAATGGAGAAATCGAAAATATTGAATGATCTGTGATGATAGCTTCGACAGGTGCCGATATCTTCGCAATTCCTCTATAGCTTTCACTGGACGACCTAAATCCTTAGCCATTAATTGTTTGTGTCACTGATTATTAGTGTATGCTTATAGAACTATCAATCAAATGTTAATTTAGACTGTTTCACCCTTCCACTTTCGTTTTTGTTTCTTTTTCACTTTCTAATATAAAATTTCCAGCTATATTATTCCATATGAGACACTGTAGAAAATTAGAACTTTATATTTTATCTGCATTTTTTCAAAGCGTTTAATTGCTGATTTAATGGTCTATTGTTCTAGTTTTATTGTAGTGCGGTTTGCCACAAAATATGGAGGAAAATATGGCGCAGAAGCGCACACAAACACACGCGCACCTACAGCTATACATTTGTATATTGCATATATATGTGTATATATATATATATATGTGTGTGTGTGTGCGTGTGTGATTATGTGTCAGTTAAATTTCCGATTTTGCACGCAAGCCCAACGAATCGGAACCTTTTGCTCCATCATACACGCCGCTAAAGTGCACCGCTTCGCTTGCTCAATGCTCGCACGCTTCGCGCCCACACTTCGCCTTCCACTCACACATTTCGCCCACCATGCCAACTGGGTTTGGCCATGTCGGCTGCATTTTGTTTATTTCTTTATACACATGTAAATGTTTATTTATTTGTTGTTGCCGTAGCGCACAGGCTTTTGTATGCAATTAAACGCGATTATTTCCGCCGCAATCATAAATAAATAATTTTTCGCCGCATACAGCAAAACAATTGAAAATTCTCTCTATGCCCATATATATATAGTTATTTATATTTGTATGTTTGTGCATGCTTTATGTCATCCATCTACGGTGACCCAGCAGTTGTGAGTTTCGGCGCCGCGCTGCACTCAACAATTAAATTCAAATCAATTTTAAGTGCTACGCAAATCTTTTGCAATTAATTACGGGCAGTTAGTGCCGCTCAATTGTGTGCCACAACTCCAAAACTTTGTCGCGTTTCAATTGTTTTATTCTTGTTTTTTGTTTTTTGTTTTTTCTTTCTGTTTTGTATTTAATGAGTGTGCGCCTGCTTGCCAGTGCTGCTCACTAATGACCGTCGAAGTGTCAGACTTTTCCATTCACTTATTTTTGTTAGTAATTTGCTGTTAATTGTGCTCAATTTATTATAATTTTCGCATTCATTGCGCGCAATTGCTGGTGATTTATTTGTGCAACTTAGTAAATGATGTGTTTAAAGTTGTATTGCTACACAATTTGAATCAAATAAAATGTTGATGGATGACTGAAGTTGGAGTGTTAGGGTGTGTTGGTAGTAATTTGTAATAAAGTGTGTAAATCGTAATAATAAAAATTATTTATTACAAATTTTCACTATAAATTTACAAAAAATACGCTAAGAATCACTTCAAAAATATTTAATTTTCAAATTATTTTTATCTTTTTCAATCTTAATACACGAAAAATTATCTTTGTATGGCTTTGTGTACTCACCCATAAGCGGACATCGGGTCGTATGAGTAATATCCCGTGGTTGGTTGCAGCCCAGCCGATGTCCAAGCAGTCATTTCTGTGCCAGTTGCTGAATCTTTTAGTGCGTATGGATTGCTCTGAAAATGAAATGATAGAAATTTAAAAATATCAAAAAAAATCAAAGCTATTTTGGAATATTCTGAGGAAGTTTCGCATATTGTATGTATTTACACATACATATACATAGGCAAACAGGAAAGTGTATCCATATAAGCATTGTATATAGTTTGTAGAAGAAATACACGAATATAAAATCAAAATTCATTTATATGCCGGCTAAAATTAAATATTGGCCATCTTTATTATTTTATTTAATATAAGCCATTATTATTGGTCTTTATTAATATACCGTACAGGTGTATCAGACGGACCAAATCTGATCAACACATGGGTTATGATACATTTTCAGTTGCCAACTTAAAAATTATCAAAATAACTACAAAACTATACACATTTATAGACTATTTTCTTTGATCAAACGTGTATGGCAAGCAATTTCACCTACTGAATCAAGATTACAAGGATGAAAGATAATTTTAAGAGCTCACAAAATTCAATAAACTTTAAGAAAAAGTAAAAATTTCCTATGTTTAAAGAAAAAAGCTAAAATAAATGATAATATAAGCGCACTCACCGACAAAATGCAGTATTCAACCATCAATGTAGAACTATTTAAGGGTTAGACCAGTCTAGGATTTAAAAAAAATCAAAATTTTTTTTAGCTTAAAGTATATTTTAGGATCCTAAAAAACTGTACAAAATTGCTAGAATTGTGAAAATAAGTGTTTCCCTGTCCAATCCGCTGTAGTGTCGAAGTCTTCCAGTCAGTCAGCTTTCTCGCCTAAAAATTTAAACGCGTTTTTCTCGAAACAGCATTTTTCAAATCGGGCGACGATGATACTCGGAGACTATCGCACATATCCACTTGAAATTTTAACTGCATTTTTACAGCTAACATTATCTAGTAAACTATATGTTATTAATGCAACTTTTTTAAACAATTTACTACCCTTTTTTTTGGTTAAAAATGTAACATTTTCTTTATAAATTCACCATTCGTAAAAAATTTCGATATAAGATATTTCTTACAGACTTAAAAACATATTTAATAAAACATGAAAGAGAGAAATTCGTTTACTATTTCTTTACATCCGAAATAAAATATCAAAATGTGCCTTTGTTGATGGCTCTAGACTGGCCTAACCACCGAAGTGCTATAACCGATTTCTCCAATGCTACTAAGTTTTGTTTTATAGACTTTTGTTAATTTTTACTATTGTGAATGAAATGTGCGCAAATGACAAATGTCAAAAATGAAAATTTAAATACTTTTTTTCTAAGTTTTAAAAACTTAAGACTTTAAATAAAACTTCTCGGAACCAGGAAGTTAAATCTTATTTGAGGCCCAGAGAAGTAAAGCTTAATACAGAAGCTGTCATGGGGCCTGGATTTTCTAACTCTTGTTCTGTTTGAATTTAAGTTGTACTCTCTGTGCTTACTACGCTGGCCACTATACTAAGAAGCTATAAGTGAGGACTCGCCTAATTTCATCTATATTCTTTAACTCGCTTTGGTTCAACTTTTCAACTGCAACAACTTCTGGTTGTTTCTAATAAAATATTAATAGATTTGTTTGCGTTTAATCAAACAAGGATTACTTTCATTGCTATCATTACTAAATAATATTAAATACTTAAGAGAAAAATATTAAAGTCACTGAATTTGTTATTGCAATCTATTATAGTAAACCACTTTATCGCCGACATAACTTTAGAACCGATTCTATGGAATGCAAAGATCGATTATATGCAACTTTTTTCTCACAAGCCAAATTCGCCAATACTGCGCTGACATTGTTGCCATGTGCATAAAAGTATTGAAAAAATGTACACGTACACTTGTGATTACATTTCATAGCGAAAATGGCAACAAATGTATTAAAACATCGATTGTTAGCTTAATAAGTACGTTTGGTGTCGGTGAATTAATCAATTACAACGCTGTAAAATGTAGAAGTCGCGCGCTTAAACGAGTAATAGAGATGTGACTTGTAATGGAGATAGCAAAGAAATATATACAAATAAATACGAAACACATACCAGAGGCATATAAAAACCGAATGACAACGCCGTTAACGCCATTTATAGGCAATGTGCCATTAAAAGCATATGTATGCGTATGTGTATATGTGTGTGAGTTTGCGACGACACAAACACAAATACACAAATATTTCATGTTTATCAAGCACAAATGTTGCGCATAAATGTATGTGTGCGTACATATGTGTAAAGCTGTACAAAATTCGCTCCTCGCCTCCTCAGCGGCCGCTAATACAAATCATTACGCAATCGTTAAAGGTTTGCGAAATTATTTTCCCACAGTTTTTACGAAATGACAAAAAAGAACGCATGTTGAATCAAATTTCAATAAAAAAAAAATATGTATTAAAATACAATAAATTAAGAAAACCATTTTGTTGTTGACAGGAGCAACAACATAAACTAAACATGTATAAATATGCATGTACATATGTATATTTGTATAAATAAATTAGAAATTAAAATGTATAATACAACAAATTGTTGCAGAGGCGCGCCGATGTCTAAACAACAACAAAAACAAACTCGTTTCACCACTCTTTGTGGCATTTCATTTACGCGCTGCTAATTATTTCCACTTTGTATTATACCAAAAACAGGCAAATAAAACAAATTTATTGCGGAAAGAGTCAAATTTTTGTTTGCCTCAGTTTTGTACTGAGAATTTATGAAAATGTTGACATGAGCGGCGTTTTGCATAAATTTCGAATTTGTTTTAGCCATTTTTGTTCATACAAAACGACTGCTGTCGCCTCTCACGCGCTCAGCGCCAGCGATGCGTCCATTTTTGTCACAAATGCTTGAGCACATACATACATACATATTCAGGTATTTATATTACATTGGAAACTGGCCGCAAATTTATAGCCATATGTAAAACTATTGGCCATTGCCATCACATATGTATGTATGTATGTGTGCCCGCGTTTTCGATGTTTATTTTGGTTTTTCTTTTAAAATAATTTCAATAGAATTTCAATTGCTTCATTCCATTTGTTTTGGTTTCAGTTTCGGTGCGGTTCGTTGCTCATTTGATTTATAAAATATAATTAACATTTTTAATTATTTTAACATGATGTTAAGCAGCTATTTTATTAATTACTAAAAATCAGTTTCATACCTCCGTTGACGTGGCGTAATATTTAGTTATCAATTGACATTTATTAAAAGCATGTTCGACACGAAAGCGTGATTTACCTACCATTAGCCGAAGAGTGTAGGAAAAAGAAGTGGTAAAGAATTGCTAGGTCACAGCTTAACGGGACTGTGAGAAAATTTATACGTATTTATAGAATTTCTGGGTGGCAACATTTTTTATCACCTGCCACTTTTAGTGGATCTATATGATCCCAGAAAAATTCCATGAAAAGCAAAAACCGTAATGTTGCCGTTTGAGGATGTTGCAAATACAGCATGCACTTGATCCGACAAAAATAAAAATTTTGTAGCCAAATGACACTCTCCTGCATATTCTGGTCTATTATTTTTATGATCTTTGACTGATGGTGTAATACTAGTGTAACAACATTAGATTAGATCTGCATTGGAATAGATCTGATCTGATTAGATTCAGCATAAAAATTTTAAGAATAGATCTCAAGCAATGACATATATTTTCCGAAAGAGAAAGAGCGACTGTTATAATTAATAAGATTACCCTTAAAATAAAAAGGAAACTATTTGACCGAACTTTCCAATCTTAACACTTAGCAAGACCATGCTACCTTCGCCTCGCGGAACCATTTCAATGTAACATTCTCGATTTATTTATAATCCCGACTTCTATTCTAACTTTTGTAGTATTCATAGGGAAGTGCTTACATTTTTTCACAAGGTTGGTGCCAGTCTGCGATTTTCAAAAATCTATGTTTTTGGCTTGAAGTCCCAAAAAGCAATATTCAGCTAGTGGAATAGTGATAAAAATTTTATATGTCCAATCCGCTGTAGTGTCAAAGCGTTTGGGTCAATGACGATAGTAATCGGAGACTATCATATGTATCGATTTAAAAATAACTGTAGCCTAATAGTAATGTTATCTAGTAAACTTCGTACGATTTTTAGTAGCTATTGCAACTTTTTTACAAATATTATAATTTACTGCTAATTTTACCGTTCAAAAAGTTCAAACTTTGCTTTCCAAACCGGCTAGCTTGCGAAAAATTTATGTAAAGTTAAAAACAAATATACTTTACTAGAAAGTTTTATGTAGATTAAGATCCCGTTTATTATTTTGTTTCAGATAGAAAAGCTTCCTAGAACCAGCTTCGCCCATGGAGGCTTTTTTGAAGAAGGTAATTCCAAAGATTGGCCCAGTAGCCGCCATATTGTATCAAAATGTCAATAAAAAGCTTTACCTGCACACTTAAAAACATCTTTAATAACGCCTGAAATAAGTGAAATTTTATCTTTTTTCCTTACTCCCAGAATAAAATGGCAAGGTAGATCTTTTTTAATGGCTCTCGACTGGCCAAACCTCCTAAACTTTACAAAAAGTGGGTAAAATGTAAAAGCGTGCTGTGAGTCGTTTCAAGTATAGGTACAAAAAATCATGATTTTTAGAGCTTCTTGCCGTTTTTATAAAAAAAATTATGTTATGTTATGTTATAGGTCAATAAAAAAATTAAATTCGATTAAATTGCAAAGAGAAGGAAAGATATTTCGTTTTTGAAAATTAAACCACTTTATATCACATATTGTGTACAGTTCGCCACCTCAATTGACAAACTACATTTACACCTCTTTCTAATTATAGCATATATATAACCAATCAAAAATAAATTCAACAATACTTACACAAAACTTCAAAGACTTTTTAATTTATTTTTTTCTAATACGAAAATTAAAGATTTTCATTGAAAATGATTACCATTTGACATAAACTTCTTTCTCTCCCTCTAATTTACATTTACCACAGCCGCACCGAGATACCTGCAGGTTTACTCTTCATTTCTTCATTGCCACGTAAAGTTTCCAACCGCTTATTTATACGCCTCTGTTTATTTACTTGTCGTCTAATTAACATTAAATTTCATGTGCTCATAAATCTTTTAGCATCTTTCGTTCTAACTGCTTTTTTCTTGTTTCATTTTAATGTTGCCCCTAAATCGTCAATGTTAGTGCGTTAATCTAATAATGACTCTCTTTATGGGAAGCTTCAATAACCTTGCTGTATATACATATATATGTATGTATAACGAAGTATATATGTACGCATCTGTGTGTTGGTACAACAAATGTGATTATTGCTTTGCTGGAATTGCATCAAAGTTGAAC
The DNA here is from genome assembly GCA_021498325.1 of Bactrocera minax. Classification (NCBI taxonomy): domain Eukaryota; kingdom Metazoa; phylum Arthropoda; class Insecta; order Diptera; family Tephritidae; genus Bactrocera; species Bactrocera minax. The sequence continues at coordinate 9,881,968 of JAKEEE010000001.1, forward strand.
CGCTTTTATTTGTTTTGTTACTTGCCACATACTACTGCATATTGTGCTGCATGGAAAGTTTCTTCGTAGATTAGCCTCAAAAATTGCAGTTTGGCAGTTGGAAAAGTGTTATTGAAAAAGTTTTGCATTGCATGCCTTACTGCTCTTGCATGTATGTGTTATAGGTGTGTTTGCTCTCATTAGTGTTGTGGAAATGTTTGCATTGAAATAAGCTTTATATGCATACAGTCAGCACATGGATTTCAATTAGTTTTATATATGAGTAGTAATTTTGTAATATTTTGCGAGTTTTTAAGCATGCTTCCTCGTGTTTCTTCTAATATAATCCATGAATATAAGTTAATGTAATAGCAGTGTATCATTATAGACTTTGAACTAATACATTACATGCTCCAGCTGACCAATGGACCTGATTGAGATCTTATTTCAATATAATCTTTCATGGCATACACAGGGGAAGTTAGAAATGTAATTTGCCAAAATCAAGCTAATTATTGCCTTTGTTATTAAAATTGTATGGAATATTCATATGGAACGGACTTGATTTGGTTGACCAATAAACATTCCTTTATAGCGTAAAACCACTTATTTTAGTTAAAAAAAAGACTAGAAATAGTATATTTGTACTTTTGAAACTGAGCGGGAATGTAAAACAGGATTAGTAGAAAGCAATTTCTGAAAGGATTATCGTATTGAAATATAAAACTAATCTGATAAATATATCTACATATCTAAACTAGACATCATGAACAGTTTATAATTTTTTTTTAAATTACGTATCAATCTTAAACTCTTCAAAATTATTGCACATTTGTTAGCTTCTAATAAATTTACAGTGTACAAGTGTGAATTAAAATTGTGCGAAATACCAAGATTATGTTATGTTTAATCCAGATATTCATGAAAAATTTCCCAACAAAACCAATGTGAAATTATGCTCACATACCGCTGCTTCAGTGATATAGTAAATAAAAAATATAAGGGAGAAGCAAATTTAAAAATATATTATTTTCAAAGAAAAACTTTTATATTCTCTTGTAAAATCATTCCTAATAAATCAAAAGAACCAGAGAGATGCTTATGGATCACAAAAATTTCACGATAAATTGAAAAATGTAAAAATGCCGGATTATGCGAAAGGACGTTCAGATTTCTGTACATGCAAACCCTACATGGCGTTTGTCAACAAATGGTTCATGGTGGTTCATCTTGATCTTGGTGATGACATCTTGAACCAACCCGTGAGAGCATTCCATTGACAAAATTTTTAAAAATTATGAATTATACTTGTCAGTGTTTGAAGCACTTATGTTTTGATCTTTAGAATTTTTAGAAAATTTAAGTACACATTCAATTCATTGGGAAACATACTTTTTCAAATAAGGATTTTTAACAATTAAAGGTATTTATTTATTGATTTAAAAAGGAATATGTTTACCTGTGTTAAGTGAGAAGTGCGAAGAAGAAGAAGTGAAGAAGAGTGCGAAGTTACTTTTCTAAATGATATTCGATATTTGGAAAAAAATTTATTACTACGATCAAAATTATTATACAACATTCTCAACAAAAAAAACAAAAAAATCGGTTTAGCATTATAATAAGTCCTCAAAAGCTTAAGGTCTGTTTTGCTTTCCGTTTTCCTTAGACAAATGATACGAATCGTCCACCTTATAGCGAAGCCTCTTACATACTTTGGAAAAAACTAAAACCACTTCATTTTAATATTTTGTTGTGCTCTTGTTCTATATAGAACATATTCGAAAGATTTACTGCTGAATTTAAATAGCCCTTTCAACGCTTTAATCAGCACGCCGCTTTCTGAGATTCTTCACCATCAAAAGTATGTGTTCTTATGAGAAAAACGAGTTTATTCAATTATATTAGCTAAGTTTATTACTTCAGTTGGTTCAACCATGACAATTTAATCAATATCTAAAAATATAAAATTAAGAAGGCCAACAGGAGTGAGGTCGCGCCTACATATGGTATTTTCAAAGAATTGAATTTAATTTTATTTACAAGTTCTTATTTGTTAGCCATTTTTCGCCATTACTCAATATACATCCCCATATGTCAATATATGCATATCTGATATACTTAAATATATAATTTATATACATATTTATAGCGTAACGCACAATAACAGTAAGCATTTCTTAGTGCTGTTGCCAATTCGTTTATCGTTTGCTGCCTTGAAAAATTTCTCAGTTGAATAATAAGCCGCTTCTTTGCTTAATCGCATAAAATGCTTCAGTACAACGCATATTATATATATGGTTGCACAAATGTCGCAGTTGCACTTACATATATTGTTGCTCATGTTTAAATAAAATTGAATTTTCACGTCACACCACCTAAACGACCGAACGAAAGCGATACGAAAAGCGACACACACACACATACAGCTATACATGCGAATAAGAATAACTCTTTGCTGTACTTCATAGTCGCATATAATCCCATACTGCCACCAATTCTCAAACGGGCCATTTCATTATTAATTTGGATTTTATGTGGATTTGGAACATGATTGGCAAAATGTCGTTAAGCTCGTAAGGATATACCGTTATTTGTTTTCCCACCAACCAACCCACCGACTGCCGCTGACCCTTGACAAATGTGATTTGCCGCCGCTGTTGTTGTTGGTATTATTTTTGCCAATATTTGTAATGGTGTTGCACTGACATTATATTTGTTGACCGTTGTCATTGCGCTTTGTTGCTCTTAATTTTGTTATGGTGATTGTCTTTGCTTACTACAATACTGCAATATTACTGTTGTTGTTGTTGTTATTGTTGCAGTTGTCAGTGCAGTCACTTGTGTACGCTCCTTGCACACAATTACGGCCCAGAAGCCATCATTTCACTCTTCTTCTTCTCCTGATGTGGACACACCTAACGGCAACGGGGCACTAGCAACATAAATTCAACAGTACTTGCCACTGACTTTTGGCTCTACACTTTCCCATACACAACGCACTCCTGCCGGCTTCTCAACCCTTTGCAATGATATCATTTTGCTTTGCTCAATCGTTGCGATAAAATATCAAATTTCAGCGTTGAAAACTTGGATTGGTGCTGAGCGAAGATGTGTGTGCCACAAAGTCGGTGTGGCAAAGACGAGCAGCAAATGCAAAACGTAGCAACAACAAAAAAAATGCAGCAAGCGATGCGGTCAATAAACGTTCGTGCAGTATTCGACGCCCTAAAAGACCCCCGAGACATTGAGCGACCGAGCGACCGAGCGGTCGACCGTTTAAATGCGCCGAATGAACTGAACTTCAGCCAGCCATAATGATAATTCGATTTAGTCGACATGATATTGACAAGCAGACGAACAGTTTAAGCACCAGTGACAAAACAACAACAGCACATAGTTGCAACAACAAACAAAGTGCTGCATGCGGCAAGCTGAGGTGAAATTTGTTAGCCATAAAGTATAGCTTGGGGTGGAGTGAGTGCACCTAGTTCTTTCTACTCACAAATATAGAAGAACTCACATGGCTGCCGCAAGGAAGCCACAGAAAAGAAGTATGGCCTGCTTGGGTAGTTATTTGGTTGGCTTGCTTGTCGCTTTGACTGTGGCGCTCTCCACAATGGCTGTTATTTACGAGTGGCAACAACTTGCCGCTTCCTCTAATGACATTGCTGCGACATGGCGATGTGCAAATCAGTTGTTGCCACAAATGTGCACTGCGAGAAAAGTGCTTAGTTCATTTTACTTCGTGTGGACTTAGTCGAATTAGCTTATTTTCTATCTCTTTTCTTCGCTTCAACTGTAGATTGTAACTATGTAATTGGACTGAAACAACTTCTATAAGAGAAGCTAAACTTCATATGACAAATATGTATCTTTTAAAATGCTTTTCAAAATTTATTTTTCTTTGGTTCTAAATAAATTGCTACAAATGAGAATTGATGCCAATAATAGAAGACATTTTGAAAGCATTCCCGACTGATAGAAAATTTGCTAATTTTCTAAACCCGGCTTAGATACATTATGAATACTGCAGCCTACTTTACATAATTAAAGAGCCTAGATTATATTATACCGAAAAGAGCAGATTTATTGACAGGCGGAATAGACTGATTCTTTCTTAAATAGAGTTTCCGGACTTCTGTGACTATCTTGGGAACATTAACTGACGGAGATTATTTAACCAGTGCACTTTTCATTTTAGACTTAATTCCAAAAGATCTCTCAATAGGCGAAAATTAGATTGTAAGCAAGAATGATAGGGAAAAAATTGCAGCAAGCAACGCCAGACACCAAGCGAACTGTCAAACTTTCATAGTATTTGTAAACAAAGCTTTCCCACATTTCATTTATGACGTCACGAACGGTTGTATTTTTCAGTCAAATGCATTCCAAAAAGTACAAGGGGACGAACTTGTCGTAATCTCTATTCCAATCATTCTTGGAAAGTGTTCCCGTTGATTTTAAGCTTCTAACGGTGCTTTTTTTAATGTAATGAAAGTCACAAAAATTTTCTAGGATTTTTGCTTAGTGTACCAATACATCCAACAACATTAATTCAAATGTTAAGCGCTTGCATGCACATTTTAGCTTTTGAGCCTTCAGAAGTAAAGCGCCACATTAACAACAATTAAAACAACAACAAAAGTGTCACAAATACTGCCAAAGTCAAATGGCAACATCAACGAGGTAGGCGACGACGACGAAGTCACAGTCCACAACGACGACGACGGTGACTACAGCTCGAAGTGTTGTTGTTGTTCCAATTATTGTAGTTTATTGTTCTACACTTTGTTGCTATTGTTGCTGCTTTATTGTCGCATTTTGCTGTTCTACACATGCATAAGCAAGTTTGCATGTTGTCGGCCATTGTTGTAACAATGACAACAAAAACAATGATAAGAACAACAACAAGTAAAGCATACGACAATATAACTGCATTTATAAGCGACAAAGCAGCGCGTTACAAGTTTAAAGTGTGCCTACAACAAGCGACGGCAAACGCTTGTGCTTTTCGGAGCTTCAAGCAAAATGGCAAAATTATTAAATTTCTACTTACCAAGGGTGAATAGAACGCTGAACTATCCACACCAATACTTTGATAGGGATTTTGATCCGTCGACGGATAGGGTGTGCCGTAAACGCCAACGCTACCCGCTGGCAAACGCGAGTAGCTGGAGAGCGCCAAACGCGCCGAATCATATTGACACGAACATACCGTTTGACCCGACACCGGGTCTGTCATAATCGGACGTCCATTCTCGCAACAACTGCCACCACCAGCACCGGGACCAGCGACGCCCAACCCAGCTGCAGTAATACCACCAACACTGCCATCGAGTGCACCACCAGCAGCCGGATTGTTTATGCCACCAGCGCCGCCACCAGTTGTGTTGTTGGAGTTTTGCGAAAGCCCATCCGGACTCATTGCACCACTGCGCACATCCGCTGTTCCGCCTGTACCGCCTGCACCGCTATTCACACGACACTCGCCGACATTCGAAGGACTGAGCGCAGGCGCATTAGCGACACCCGAAGAACCGCTCATTGCTGAGGTGTTGGGTGTGTTTGGTGAATCGCCCGTTTGCGGTGACTGCGTGAGATTTGCGGACAAGAGCTAGAAGCAGAGCGTAAAGTAACTCATTAAATATGGTTAACAAATAGTTATCAACAAATACAAATTAAAATGCATGCATTCATTGTTGGAGAAATTGGAAATTTGTAAGGCAAGCGGTTAAATCGAAAATAATAATTAGCTCTGTCTTCATATGGTGGAAAAGACGAATGTATAATATTCGAAATTCATATACTCTCTTGTATTTGTAAATATGTAAAATTTGTGTCTACTTGAAAACCTGTAAAAGAGGAAAATTAATGTAAACACGATAAAATGGCTTCCTCGCTGATAAGCTTCTAAGTTACGATTATCATTTAACGAATCGCTGCATTCATCTAGCGATCGGGTATTGGTTGTGTGCAGCCAAGTCGTTGAGCAACACGTTTACATTATTGATGCGTGTTAATTAAAAGCGTCATCATAATTCTCATTGGAGACACCTCGTTATACACCCCTGCTGTGGCATGTTGTACCGAATGTGTCCAAATTGTTGTTGTGTGGTGCTTGAGCGGAGATTTTTCTTACTGATTTAATCAGCGTCAAAGATATTGTCTAATCAAGCGACAAAATGGTTGCTTGAAGAAACAATTGTTGTGTGGAGAATTGGGAAGAAGGCTTGTTGTAGTTTATGAAATTATTTTAATAGCTGCGAGATTGGGTAAATTCAAAAATTTAGATTTATAGAAGAGAGGGAAAAATATTTATTTATTGTGTAATATATTTGATATTCTGACTCCTTCAATCTAATCTTCCTAAACTTTAATATATTTTTAAAAAGAGGATGGAGATTAGCTTAATATCTAGCTAGCTTAAGAAGCTAAGTAACTTAATATGACAGTTTCAAGATTTAGTTTAAAATCGAATAATTTGTTTGAAAATTTATTTTCTTCAAAAGATATACTAACTTGATCTGGAATGAGCACGGTGTAGCTCACTCAATCACTCAATATAAAATCAATTTTTGTTCCACTTTTTCCCTCTTCTTTTACAATGAATCATTTGCATTAATGCATTGGCTTTAAAGTTTGTGTTAAAAATGTAAAAAGACATGGTTGAAGTATTTGCTATATGTGTGGCCTGAATGTTTTTGAAGTGGTCGACGATCTGTCGAGGATAACGAGCACACTGGCAAGCCAACGACGTCAAAACCGTTTGAAAAAAAATTATCAAATTAAAGGTGGTTATTCTAAAATCATAAATTAACCAACAGTGAGATGGCAGAGGAGATCAACATCTCATTTGGTTTCGTTGTAGACATTATAGTAAATCTACTGTGTCTGAAAGACCGCATTTGTGGCTTAATAACTTGTAGATTTGCAATAAAAGTGCAGATTTTTTGAACTAAAATTATTAAAATACCCTCTAACAACCACCGAATTCTACTGATATTGCTCCTTCCGATTATTTTCGGTTTGATAGACTAAACAAGCCGTTCCCTGAAGCAGGTTTTAGTAGCCGAGAGTAGATAATGGAAAAATCGAAGACACTTCTGATAGCCATACTGAATACTGGGTTTAAGATATATTTCGAAGATTTGTTCAAGCAATGGATGAAGGGAGTTGCAGTAGGCAAGAAGTTCTTTAAAGCGGACAAAATTGATTCGGATCAATTGAATGATTTTAAATTTTATAAAGAAATTATCGAAGCTTTCTGTTCAAGGTAGTTTTCTACGTTTAAATCCTTTAGCGTACAATTCAGTATATAATTATCCCTTAACTCTACTGTTTTCGATAAAAATCTTCGATAATATCGCAGGTTTTCTATGGTATATTAATAGAGATTGAAGTTATCAAAAGTACGGACGAATGACCCGATCAGTATACTTGTATCTACATAATTCGATAGATTATGCTTACACTTAACTTATGTATTGTTTCTTCAATTAATTGGTATTCTTAGGTACATAATATTTTTATCAGCAAATACTGCACTTGACGGTAATGCTCACAATTCATATTTAATCAACATTACTCAAATGCTTTAATTTCATTGCAGGAATGTCAGGTATGTGAGCACTTATAAAAAGCTATTGGCGTTGTGCTTTTATCAAACTGGCTTCAAAGCAAAATAATGATAAAAAATCACTGGCAAAATTTGATAATGAATGTATGTAAGTAATGTAGGTATGTAGCTGTCATTGGAATGTGTATGTAGTCATCGTCCATTTTGACAAATTGAGGTCGTTATTTTTGTAAAAGATATGCTTACTATAAAATTATTACTTAATAATACCTTAACTGTTTATGAATTAAATAAACTAAAGCAAAATATTTTCAACAAAATATGGCTTCATTTATCTGGAAGTAAAACTTCAAAATGAGTAAGGGTTCTTCCTCACCGTCCATTTTTACTATTGACTTCTGTTGCAACACATAATTTTCGGTGATGAAAATACCGAATTTATACGACACATAGTTAAATATAGCTATACCTCTACATAGCTATACCTCTATATAGCTATAGCTCTACTGTCGAAGTTCTCTATGTTACTAAGCTCCGTAAGGGAACTCCATTATTTTCATTAACAATAACTGGTCGAATTTTCACCAGTGTTGGCAAAATTAGTTGCCACGATACTCGTACACGACGTTTTAATAGCAACATCCAAGAAGCTGACCTATGTAGATACCGGAGCAAACACAAAAATTTTTTAAATAACCGCTGGCACCGCTGCCAAAAATACTTTTAACTTTTTGACTGCAGTTGCAAATGATACTTGGAAAAATGTGCTCACCATATTATGATCGTTTAGTATTATTAGCCATTACTAGTACACATGCTTCTTATGAAAGGTAGTTGAAAGAGTGTCAAACTCTCTTAACTTGCCTCACATATAAAATGTTCGTATTGTGACGGGTATGCTTCAATCATATTTTACACAGTTAAACCATTAAGAAAAGAGACCCCGGCGTACATCGATTCCTACCGATCACCTGAAATCGACTAAAGCATAAAAATAAAAAGCGGAAAACAAAATTTTTTTGGTCATTTACTACATGAGCTGAAAAGTTTCCCCCTGCGGGTTGCCCCCTTCGGGTCGGAAGATAAGAATAACCCGCGGTACGGCTTGCCTTTTACGACAGGCGATTAAAATCCAAAAAATGGACTGCATTTGAAAGAGACTTTGCTCTAAAATAGTGACAGCTTGAACTGAGTTTATAACACATTAAATATATTATGCACACTTAAGGAGGAATTTAGATGAGAGGAGTTCAAGCTACAAATGCCACCAGTCTGAGTTGTGTAGTTAGCTCTACTGGAAGTAGTCCCGGCTACGAGGTCTGATCGGAGATTTTAGTCGAGGGCAGGAGCACGGTGGAGTTGCTTGTCCCTGCATGCGGGTAGAGCTGTTGGGTGGTACAGTTCAATGTGGTGTTGCATGGCAACCGGGTGCCGGACCCAAAGTACGGCAGAGATTTTGGATGGGCCTCGAGCCCTACCAAGGTGGTTATTGCGTCCATTTCCACAATGCCGATCGCTACCTATTGGTTTTGGCAAAAAGCTATCACAGACAGGGCGCTGACCAACGCATTGTATTGATTTTTTTATTTTCAATGGAAAGAGTAAATTTCATCCGGTTTCGGAAGGCCACAAGGGGCAGTATCAGGCAGAAAACCTCGCGAAAAATTATTGAAAAAAAAAAAACGGTTCAATGGAAGAAGATTTCACTCAAATTAGGAGGCCAAGAGGGAATGCGCGCATGCTCTTGAGAGTTATATCTAAATAACTAATGCTTCGTTGATAAAGTGAATTTAAAATTTTTAAATTGTTGTCAGTCCCTTATCTACTCTTTTTTATGCTCTCCACAATGCTAATGAAATATTCTCTGATTTGCGGTATAAAAACAAGTAGTCGGATTTTCACAAGGAATTTATGGTACTTCCACCAAAGTGAGTAAAAAATGTTAAATGTAATTTAATTGTTAAAAATCATTGAATCTTAAGCCTACTCATACACTTTAAAATTTAGAACTCTTTTTCTTCTATTTCCTTGCTTAAGAGAATTCTAAAAATTGTGCTTAATATTTCGCTTTATATATTGATACTTAAAGTTATAAAATTAAAATATTATATATAGTCGCATGCATATTAACAAAAGGAAAGCAAAGTAGCGAAACAAAAATAATTACAACCATTATAGCGATATTGTCCAACAGTCTAGCCAGTGGCCAGCCTCAAGTCGCTAATTATGCATTTCAATGGAATAAACTTTAGCAGTCCGAAGTTGCAAGCCGCACATTTAGTATGTGTCTCATTGAATTTGACTTGTGCCGAAATATCGAAGGCGTTGCGTTGCGCTGACCTCAAGAGCCTTTCGGCAGAAATTGGCTACGCCCTAATGCGTAACATATTTCATTGTCTGCGCACCAAATCTAGTGCGAATCAAAATCGACAGCTTTCGATCAAATATTTTACCGACTACGTTTCGTTCCATATTTAGTAAAAATTTCGGTCGCTCTAAAAAATTTCGCTTAATTATATGCTTCGACGGTCTGCTAAATGCATAATCGAGGTTTACATGTACCATGTCATATATTTATATGTGTATATATGTACACTTGTATATAATATATATTAAGTTTGCTTGCTTTGCATTGTTGTTGTTGCGCTTTTTCCTGTTTTCTTTTTAATTTTTGAAATATTTTGCATAATTGCTCCTGCGGCCATTTTTTCGGAAGCTGCTTTTGTGCTGTTCGTACTTGCATGGTAGGCGGTAACCAGTGTAATCTGCTTTTCCCTCACCTTGCTGCATACCGTTTTATTTCCTTTTATTTTGACATAAAAGTCGTTCATTTTGCACTTCTTACTGCAACATTTTACGATCGTATAATTTTAACAAAATACTTCCCGCCATATAAAAATTATGCGCCGATGCTGCTGCGCTGATATGTATACATATTAACATGTATGTGGTTAGGTGTGTATGTGTATGTGTGAGCGTGCAAATGACGACTCTAGTGCCTTGCAACAGTTGAAATTTTTGCTCCGGCGCTGATCGCCATATCAACTCTTGGCCGGCCTCTGAGAGGCTCTTGGGCATTTTTGATTGCGCTGAGAAGCTTCTGTGCGCTGTCAGCTCACCACTTGCTTGGCATTGAAGCAAACATTTGAGGTTGCATCGGTTGGCTTGTATCTGCCGTTGCAGGTAGCTACCGTAGCAGATGCTGGCTGTGTTAACACAATGTCCAGATTGCAAACTGCATTTCATTTCCACCGTGATTTTAATAAACAACGCTGAAGGTCAGTTTCTTTGTAAAGCAACGAGTTTGTTGTTGAATATTTAAGTGAGTTTTTGTTTTTGTACTCACATTCTATTAGGCATGTGTACATCATCAGCAGTACATACAGCATCAGATATACACATATATACAATAAAATTTTTTCACAAATGACGCCTTTGAAGAATGGCACCTCTGCTTAAAATAGTATAATCGGACTATAACTTATTAAGCACCCAAATACTGAATATAAGGACGTCAATGCCTGTGGTTTACTTCTTACCGTAAATCTCTGTTAATCCACCAGATATCTTATTGAAATTCAGAGGACATCTTCACTGATAATAATGTGCCATAATCCCAAAAGGGTATAAAATCCGGTCAATATTTCCCCTAGCCCCCATATACCTAATATATGGATTTTCAAACTTCCGGTTGGCTTTATACCATATATGTAGGTCAATCTGCCAGATATCTTAATGAAATTCATAGTGTCTCTAGTAATAGTATGCTCTTGTTTTAATAATGGGTAAAATCTTCAAATACCTAATATAAAAACTTTCGAACTTCCGACTTTATGCCGTATATATCGGTCAATCTACGAGATATCTTATTGAAATTCAAAGAACGTCTTTTCCTGGTAATAATGTCCTAGTGCCAAAAGGGGATAATTTCGAAACAGTATGCAATGTATCTAGCAAAATTAGGTGAACGTACTCTCCTGGATATGCCATAGTTTGGTGGCGAAAATTAATGAAATCGATCCACGAAATACCCCGACCCCAAAATACTAATGACTTTATGTATAATATATCGGTAAATGTGTGCTATCTTAATAAACTTGCACGGAAACAGCTTCTCAAATATACTTTAATTTAATGGCAAAGGTAAATACAATCAGTACAGACCTTGCCCTGCCACCAATATACCCAATATTGGGATTTTCGACCTTTGATACCTTTGATTGTGAGAAATTGCGAGAATATGAAAATTTCGGTTGCACTCGAACTTAGTCCTTCCTTATTTGTTGTTATTGTCTCTAGCAATCAGTCTAATCAGTGTTTTGATGGCACATTCAATAATTTCATGGCGGAAATTTCATTAGCAACACTAATGGTTGCTATTCTAGGCTTGCCAAGTCAGCTGTTCGTACATACATATATACACATCCGCACAAATAATGTATATATCTATGTGCATGTGCGAAATTTCGGTCGCTGTGTTTGGCTGATTTGTTGGTTGGTGGTTGGTGGTCGTTTCGGTTGTCGGTTTGTAATGCAGATGTTGTGCCGGTTTATGCGGTCATAAAGTAAAATTAATTAACATTTTAATTCGCAATTTACTATGGCAGATGAAATAATAAATTCTCGAAATGCCTTTGTGTTTAGAAAATGGCATTTTGACAAATAAGAAACTGTGATATTTAAATATTGTTGGTGAACTCACGACAGTTAGCTGTTGTTGTGGCGCCGATAACCGGTTGCTTGCAGAAGAAAATTGTGAATTTTATATATTTTGAATTTATTTGCGTTTTTTAGATTTTAAGTGAAAAGAAATGTGTGAATTATTTTATGAACAACTCATTTATTTATTAGCAGTTTTGTTGTTGCGCTCATAATGAGGTATTGTTTTTGCAGAATATACTGAGTTTTATTTTTTCAAATATAACAAAAGAAAGTATGTGTAATTTTGATTTTAATTTAATATATATATATTTTTTTTTATATAAATTTTAAACAATGAAATGATTTCTTTGATATAAAACTAGTAAATTAAAAAATAGCAAAAATTGTTATTCATCTGTCAATTGTTCATTGCTGTCATTATATATTTTTTCTTTTTGTTTTTGTTTTTGTTAACAGAAACAATTCTACTGACGTTGAGGAGTTGAGAATAGAGTCTGGTTGGAGTTGGAGTTACTATTTATAGGCAAAATACTGAGTTAGTACTAACTAGAAAATAATAGAAAATAGAAAAAAGACAATGCATAGATCTGATAACTACTTTGCTAAGATGAACATAGCAACAAAAAACCGTTAGAGCAAAGATCTTTACACAATAAGGCAAAAATGTTCACTATGATAAATGCTAAACTATAGATAGAGATAGAGAGAGAGATAGAGATAGAGATAGAGATAGAGATAGAGACAAAGATTTTCACCATTCGACATATTAGATAAGGAAAGATCTCAAAGGACAGGACGTGGAAGAACAGAATTGCGTCATTTATTTGGTAAATTTCCATTCCATTTCTTTTTGTCAACACATATATAATCTAGATGTGAGCGTATCAGATATAAGATGTGTTCTTTCATAACCCATATATTTTTAAGAAAAACTTTTATATATAAATTTTGTTGAATTTTTGTTTTAATCGGCTGACCTGCGTATAATATAAAATTTTTTTTCTTCTATAAACAGAAAAATTAAGCGTACATAACAAAACACACATAAAAAGCGTTGAAATTATCACGTGATTTCAAATTAAAATAATTTGTAAAAGTTTGCTTTTAGTAAAAAAAAGTAGTAGTAGTAGTAGTAGAAAGTAGTAAAAGTTAATAAGAAACAACTTTTGAAAAATTGATGGATAACAATTTCACACAAAGGTTTTGTTAATACATATTCTATGCGACTTATTAAAATTTTTCAAAGGAATTTCGAACAATTAACATCAACACTAAGGTTTATTAATATAAAACCCAAATAAAATGAGACAACTACAATAATAAAGTGAAACAAAGTCTTTCCGTTTAAAAACTAATATTTTCATTATTTTATACTATTACTTTGAACATATAAAAGATCAAAAATAGACCACTTAGGGTTCTACTTCCAATCCTTTCTGTAAATAAATGGCTTGGCTTTACGAACCACACATAAATTGTACCATATCCACATAATAATACAAACGAATTAAAATAATCAACTTTCTTCAACATTCTATCCGGTTCCCAAAACAGTAAACTAGACGATCACTGATCAGAAGTCAATTAAATCAAAGCACACAAAAAACGCCGAATAAATAAGTAATAAAGAATACAATCATACAAAAAGGGCAGTTGAATCAACAAACCATATTCGACAAAAACGACGCACAAAATTCTACTACAGCCGATCGTTTCGCATACGCACTCCAGTGTAACGCCTAAAAACCAATAAAACTTGAAACTCACGATCATAAATCATAAAGTGAATAAGCGTAAAGTGACAGAACGATAAGGAGGTAGCAAGAGTACAAAGTGGAATGCGCCACAAACGCAATAAACACCTCGACGAATGTCTTACCGAATTGAAAAAACGAATGGTGGAAGCAAGCAGCCCAAGAAGTTACGAGTCCTGCGCTGCTGAATTGCTGACCATTGGAAGATACAGGGTGCAATAGTAAAAGCAATCTGCTGAATTTCACAGCGAACGATAATTTACTAGCTATGCACAGGTTAGCAAGATCAGGCAGAGAAAGCCTGATGCAGAAGAGCTGAGTGATCGTGGCGCTTACCGGCACTGCGCTGACCACACCATACCAACCAGCATTGTAAGTGCAGGAAGAGAAGAGCAATTTTCGAAAAAGTAGTAGCAGCAGCAGCAAGAAATGTGAATGGATTTTTTCCTACGTTCTCCGATACACATGACGAAGCGCGGCGATCGTGTAGCGCCGCAGATGGGCGCTACGATTACCAACGTTACACAAATTTATAAACTAGTACTTCGTTTTTTTTTTCTTCTTTTGTTGTTATTGTCTGGCAGAGGAACGCATTGCAATGTGTACACGCTTATTGCCAACTATGGACCGAGCGTACGGGAGCCGATCTTGCCGGCAAGATGGAAGTTGAGAATATCACAACTGATCTTATCGCACCGTAGCGGTCGAGGCGAATGCGCATATGGCCACATAACATAGATGAAATGCACGCCAATCGGAGACACTTGCTGCCCGAGTCACACAGCTGTAACGATGACGCTAACGCAACTGCCTTGCAATGCATCTAATTTGCGATCTACGATTTGCGATATGACAAGCAAATGGTCACTGTCGACGGCGCAGCGGTAGCTGTGGGAGTAGACAACGGCTTTACAGTGGCTTGCGCCCTAAGCGCTCACAACAAGTAACATCATGAATTATTAATATTTATGTATGCGCACAACAAGAAATGAGGATATGCCTTGCTGGCGGCTTGGTAAGGATGTTATTATGCTCGGAGACTTGCGACTGCGTTGCCAGGCGTTGCCATAAATGGATTGCAACTCTGCGCCTATCTTGATGGCCTGTCATAACGCTCATAAATGTCGCGTTGTGGTAGCGTCTAGCAATGAGCTTTTTTAGTCGCGTATTATGTGTGAGAGCGTTCCAGAAAAGGACAAAAAATGGTCAGTAGACAAAATGGTCGCACAACTTTGTATGCGTGCATTTGTGTACGGTGATGTAAGCTGCGCCGGCGCAGCATATCCTTAAAGAGACTTAAAGCGCTGACAATGGATTCGCATGAGTTTGGAGCTGCAGGTACTTTAATAGCAACAAATTGTTCGGCTCAGAGCTGACGAATTCCCACACAATTGTGACAAGGCAATTAAATTTTTTCCACGTAAGTTTTCTTTTTGTCATTTTGTTTACATTCTTGCTGATTTGCTGGGTTTAATTATTTATAAACATAGTTACTAGATAAGTTATGCGCTGAGAAAAGATGCTAAGCTTAAATATATATGCATATGTAGTTGCTGCTTGGCAGCTCGACGGGTATGAGTTCATGAACACTGACATGCCCTTAAGTATATACATAAATATGTATACTGTACATATGTGGCAAAGAGCGCTGTCAAAAGCACGTCAGTTCATTAATTAAAACTTGATAAATGATTGTGTGTCACACACACTGACACACTCCTGTCTTGACGCTCACACTTAGTGTGATGCTCAACACTACTTGCTTACTTATATAAAAATATTTCTTATTCCTACCAAAATCCCAATGTGTGAGTCATTTATGGGCGTATTTTTTTCATATTATTACTCTCAGGGCAAAATAGAGAGCTAACGGAAAACAATAAAATCCGCTTAATGACTTGAAAAAAATGTTTTAATTTTTAATAAGCGCTAGCATTTTTTTGTATTTTAATTAGTTAGTTGGCGTTATTTTCGTACCTTGTTTATTAAATTAGAATGTTTGATTAATTTTTTACGTTGTTTATTGCATGGCTTGTACATGGGGCGTGGAGGGGTAAATTAAAATTTGACATTTTTATTACCCTGTGGCATATTTAATGTAAATTATTGAAATGAAACGGTATGTATTAATTTGTATTCACTATTTTTAACACCTGGCTGGAATGTTCACATGCGTATGCGTATATATCAGCAGTAAATATTGGGTTGTTCGGAAAGTCATTTCGTTTTTTTCCCGCCAGAGGACTTAATTACGTTTTTTCGAAACTAACTTCACACTTAAGCCCCATAACCATTATATGTCATGAGAGCTGATATTGCAAGGCTTGTGTGTGAAAAAGTTCTATTAATTCTACCCAGTAGTTTTTGGTTGGTGCCTTTTTAAATATGGAGAGCAATAAGCAGCATTTTCGTCATATTTTACTTTTTAACTTCAGAAAAGGTAAAAATGCTGTCCAAGCGAGAAAAAAATTGACGGATGTGTATGGAGAAGGCGTGTTAACAGTACGCCAGTGCCAGAACTGGTTTGCAAAATTTCGATCCGGCAATTTTGATGTCGAAGATGCACCACGGTCTGGAAGGCCGGTCGAAGCTGACAAAGATGCGATAAAGGCATTAGTTGATGCAAATCGGCGAATCACCACACGAGAGATCGGTGAGAGGTTAAATTTGTCGAATTCAACTGTTTATGGCCATTTGAAAGGCATGGACTTAACCTCGAAGCTCGATGTGTGGGTGAAAAACGAAATGACTTTCCGAACAACCCAATATATGTACAAAGCAAGGAAAATATTTTTTGTATTAATTTAAACACGAATAAACATGATAAGCAATTTCTCAATACTATATAATTCGAATTATTTCATGTTTATTAATTCGTTTCGAAATTAGATTATGAAACTTTTCGCATGAAGAGGGAGTTCAGCAGAAATTTACAAAAAATTAAAAGGAGTTTGTATAAGAAGGTGTAGGAAAAATTTTATTTTCAAAAACTTTTGTATTTCGTAATACTAAATTCGAGCTATATTATTAGCTAGTTTGGCAAGCAGAAATAATGAAAAATTTGGATTAGTATTTTTCGTATTGATAAAAACATAGTTATTATAATTTTTTATAAAGGCAATTGAGAGAAATTATTTCATAATTTCTATGCTATAGAAATAGTAAGGAATGAACTTCTCCCTTGAAATAAAATTTGTTTTCTAATGTCCTTTACCGACGGATGATGTTCCATTATAATACTGAGGTCGATTAAACATTCATATCTATTCCTAATACGAATGTGAAACCTCAGAAAGGTTTATTATTCTCTCAGAAGTGGTTTAAACCCGTTAAAATACTCTATCTGATAGGAAATAGTCGGAGAATCTTAGACAAATATCAAGCGGTAATTTTACTCATGATGGTATAATTATTAATCAATAATTTCCCCCCCCCCCTTTTTTCTTTATAACCAACATTCTCAGCTAACTGTCAATCAAACTGTCTATCAAAATGCAAAAACAAGTGCGGTTTCATGACATATTTAGCAATGGTTTACAATCCAAATAAAAATGTGGTGGTGCTATTAAGAAAGTTTCGATATAAAGAAATACAAATTTCTTCTTCTGTCTTCAAAATTCTTCTTAAATAATTAATATGTAAAGATTTCAATACCGAAAGCTCGTGTTATGTCATCTACTTAAAGAGTCGAAATCACCAAAAAGTTTTATCGAGGTCATCCTCACTAGTGGTACTAAAAAACTAAATCTCACCACTAAAACAGCATGCAACTATTCAACTATTCAGCTATTCATAAGAAACCACCGAACACCTACTTGATTCATGGCATACATTCACCTACCTTTACTCATCGAAATCACTTGATTTTCTTTACAGCAAATCCCTCAAAAGAAATTCTTTCAACATTATTTCACTAATCACGCGCTCAAATCTGCTGCCACTTAACAAATCTCCTCACCATGTTAACAAGTATAAATTTAATACAAATATGCTTTTGATGTCGAAGCATGCGAACAATGCTTTGAAATGGAATTATTTCGAGATCAACTGATTTAACTAAATATATATGTATGTATTGAAATCTTCATGTTTAGTCAAGTGCCAACTAGGCATATGTCACCTTTGAGTCATAATTTCAAATTTTCAATGAAAATCGGTCAGTCTACAAGTGCGCGAAAATAATGTAATACAGAACTTACTAACCAACTACTTCCTTGTATATAAATAGCTAATTAGGCAGCAATACATTTGCGATGATGCGCTTCTTATATAATTTCCGCTGATCAAATATTAACTAAATTGTTGCACTAATATGCGAAAATAAATATATTTTACGTCAGAAATGTAGAAAACTTCATAATACCGGAGCGTGTGTTCGGACGATTCTGTCTATTAATTTATATGATATTTTTTACGAGCGCCTATGTATTACAATTAAAAACATTATGTTAAACTAATTTTATTTAAGTGGCTTCTACATGGGTATATACTTCTCAAATCTAATTGTATAATATCGATTACGTGCGTACTTACGTCAATAATGCTAACTCAATAATAAAAAACACATTTTTATAAAATATAAATATAAGTGAATATATACAAATTTATGTTTAAATTTCAAATACAAAGTACTAAAATTTAAAAAGTACAGACACTTTTCTGAATAATTTTAAATTTAAAAGTTATATTTAATTTATTTGTAATATTTTGTATTGTTTTATAAGATTTTATTAGTGTTCTAATGCGTAATAATAATAAATAGTGATACATTTTCATTATAACTGAATTTTTTTTTTATTTTACAACTTGCTTATTTTCAGCTTTTCTAAACGTGTTTTCTCATTTTGATATAAGCGGCTAGTCAACGGCTAATGCCTTTTATAAACAAAGTTGCATTATCTAAATTTTAGATTTGCTTCTATTCTGGTCAAGTTCACTTGTTTTAAACTTATATTCCATAATAATACCAGTGTTCCCATTTATATTTGCTGTTCTTTTGCTTTTCTTTTTTTTTTGTCATTTAAATATTAAAGAAGAGGTTCTTGCGAAAAACCATCCGGAAAGAAAATGACATTCGAAGTAGACTTAAAGCATGTTGGGGCAAAACTAACCAAAATGATTATCTATATAAGAGATCTATATAAGAGTGTTGCATTAATTGTTCGTTTATATGGTATATGTATTTATATGCGTGCAACCACTCGAAAGTGAAAAAAATTCCGACGGAAGGAAACTAAATAAAATACGCATTATTTTTGGACAGCTTTATAGAGTCTGATTCATAAAATGCATAATGCTCGACGAGATATGGCTGTCGATTCGTGGCTGACTTATGTAAATAACTTAAATTTATTTTATATATTGTTAAGTAATTGTATATTTTATTACTTCTATCACATATTATACTGTACATATAAAAATAAGTATCTACACATAAAAAATTCTGGTAAGCTTATGATCAAAGCGAAGTGAAACTAGATTGTAATTGAATAAATTTTATATTTTTATTAAATATGAAAAAAGGGAATGTTCAAGACTTGTCATATTACAAAACCAAGCTTAGAAATTCAAACAATATAAATTAGTATATGTTTATGTGGGTGAAAACGTTTATTTCAGTTATGAAAGTAAAATCGAAGGAAACGCAGAAGATAAATATTAAAATGTTAGTCAAATTCCATAAAAAAAAGTATATCTAGATATAAAGTATATCTAGTAAAAAAGAGTAATCTTTGCAAAGTTCCCACTGGGTCATCATTAAATTGGAGTAATAAAAGGTGTGCAGCCGAAAACATAGCATGAAAAATTAGAATATAAAAATATTAAATCGTCTGCAACATACTTAATAATATGTTTACTCTACAACAGTCCCATTAATTTTATTTTTACAGTATAGTAAATGACTTGAGAACAGCTTTTCTTGTCTTCATCTTTACAACTGATTGTACATGAAACTTTCGTTTCTACTTCGATGATGACTAAATTAAAGTATAGCTTAAAATTACATGCATACACATACATACATATTTAAAGCCGTTTTTAATATGACTATGACATGGGCAGTGTCTTTAAGGTCAGCATCTTCAATGTCAGCTTATATGTAAAAAAAATTCTTTGAATACCTCAAAACCTTGTTCAAAATTATTTTAATAAATACATTTTTCATCAATAAAATCTGAATGCACTTTAAGTGAGACTTTACATAATTTTCTTTCAAAATATTTAAATTGCTTTTTGATAATGTAATAATTTGAAACTTGTTGATATGGTACTAATATACTAGATTATGTTTCTTTCAATTTATTTCAATAGAACAAACGTATCTAGCAATTTGTGTAATAATCTATGGAAATGGTTGCAAATATTTTAAAAACATCTATTAATACTGTTATATTATTAATAAATAATTTCAATATTTGCAGATAGGAAAAATATATTTTTTAAACTCGTAAATTAAATAACTGCTTATGAACGTACCATATTCAAAAAATATAAAATAAAATGAAGTAAAACCTAATAAAGTTCCTCCTATTACTAACCTGTGACGCTGAAGGGTAGCCACCATATCCGAATTGTGCATATGCTGCCATTATTTTTTAACTTGTTAACAGTTAAACTTTTTGGTATGATTTTTCCAAGTTTGTTATTGCACAAATTTCCTATTGCACGAGAAGTTTTCCTATTGCTTATTGCAGCTCTTTAAAGACAGTATCGCCAGTAATTTTGTGATAATTGTATACAAGTAAGTTTTTTTTTTATCGATATGAGTTTGTTTAAATAGTTCACTTTTGTTATTTTTCTTCACACAGTTAAGATGCTTCACATTTCTGAAAATTCAGTTTTCAACGTTAAACAGCTTTTATAAATACTTTTGTATTGTAAACTGTCTTGTAAACACTGATTATGCGTTGTTTTTAAAAATCCGCGAACAGTGAACAAAACACACCCGCTTGCTTCCTGCCGCATGTGGTTAAGCACACTGCCACCGTCGCTAGCAAGCACTGCCAAAATGTGCCTACCACAAGTACGAAGCTGCGCATACAGACACACGCAACTGAGTTCAAAATTCCTTTACAGCAAAGCGTCAATAGAACCTCTGCGACTAGAACGTCAAACGGACATGTAGGACGTCAAAGCCGCCGATAGAACACTATACACTGCAGCAGAAGCAACGCGGCGGCGGCAGCGGCGGCGACTACGACAACAGTTCGTATGGTTGTGCATTAGCGCACACGAAGCGCACAAAACAGGCCACAAATAGGAATAGCACAAATAAGAATAGCCCTCAAAATCGGTACATACGCAAACAAAGAAAAAAAAGCAACACCTTTTCGAAAAGCTTCCTCAATTCTTGCTTGGCTCACGTGAGCTCACCACAACATCCGCTTACACTGTGCAACACCACTCACGCTCGAACACGAACTGGTTGGATATATTGCGCTGGTCGAGCGCCAAAGCTGTTGCCGCCACGCAACCTGCCAAATGAGTCCAACAAGAAACGCGCGACTGCTGTTTGCACTTGTTGTGGTTGTTGCTGCTATGGCACGTATTTGCCCCGCTACACGCAGAGTGTGGAGCGCCGTTAGTAAGAAAAATGCCAGTATGCGCTCCCCATTGCGTTGGCGCCTAGCATTGCTTAAGTTGAAGCGAGGTAAATGGTCAAAGCAATTTGCTTGCTTATAATACGCTCTCGCCTCGCTCTCGCTGTGCATATCGAGGAGCTCAGGTGTGCGCTCAGCGCTTTTAGCGAGTACTTTGAGCACAGCGTGCGACCGCCCATTTTTTGAACACCAGCACCACCACCTTTACCGTAATGTTTTGTAGCGAGTAAGTGCATCACTCGTTAGCTTTGCCAGCACTCGCTGGCAGCTACTAGAGCATTGCACACCGCACACTGGAAATGTGTCAGCTGCTGCTTCCTCAACCACTCAAGTTTACAATGCTATTTCTCTCGCTCTCACGCATGTGACTGCCTGTAGTTGCAACTCGCTCACACTCGTTCGTTTATTTCGCCGCGGCAACAAGTTTCCATTCCAAGCATTGTTGTTGCACACTGGCTGCTGGGGAAATAAAATAAATCCATGGTTGTTGTTGTTTTAAGTTGAAAAAAGCTAGCCAATCACATAACTTTGCTATTTCAGCGTTGTTGTCAGCGTTGTTGTTGTCACTACAGCGCTCAGGTGCGAGTTGTCTTGACGAAAATGGATAGATAGGGTTGCAACGAAAAAGGAAATAGAAAAATGTACGGCAAAAACAGCAAAAACAGCAACAACAGTGTGGCGTGCGCTATACAACCATTATTTTTTCCATTTTTTCCAACGCACGACCACTTTGCTGGTTCTTATCATGCGAATTGTTGTTATTGTTGCACATCTAGCGCTGTGTTGCTAAGCCATAGCCACACCTCTTTACTTTGTATTGCTGCGCCTTGGTGCAACTGCTAGCCGTGCCTATTCAGCGGCTGTGTTTGCTTTTGTTTATGCTCCAATTGTTGTTGGCGTGTTTCGTTAGTTTTCTTTTCTTATTTTATTTAATTTTTTTTCAGCTTGACGCTGCGTGTTTGTTTTTTGTTTTGAAAATTCATTTCGACCAACCGTGAAGCGCAAATATTTCCAGCACAACAACTCTGCGTTGCAACAAAACGACGCCAGCGCATTGTTCACACTTTTTCCCCTTTGATATAGAGTTCCGCTTTTTTTTCCACATGTTGTTGTTGTGTGCTGTGTGCCGGCAGTAGCGGAGCTTATTTACCATTTTGCAATGCAATAAAATGGCCTTTCACTCCTTTTCAGGTACTGGACATTTTCGCTGGCCAAATAGCTTGCATAAAAAATGCATATTCCACAGCTAAAGTGTCCGAGAAAGGTTAAAGAGTTCATTCGGCTCTTGTACCTCTGTTTGATTTTCTGCTTTTAATGCTGCATTTATTTTTTAGCGGATACAAATTAGCATTTAGACAGCTTGCATTATGAATGCGTAACAAAAGACTTAAGGTACAAACTTTACTTAATTAATTTGAATTCTGAGTTGGATTGAAGCAATTTTTTATAAAAATATAGGAACCTCAGTTATTTCATAACTAGCTTAAAAAATATTGAAGTTGCATAACTGACAAATTTTAAATTAAAAATAAATGTTTAATTCACTTATTAAAATGATATTACGACCAAAGTATGAAATAAATAATACTTTTCTGAATAGTATGTATGTATGTATTCGGGCAGCTATTTCATTGGTAGAATTGTGCAAATATGGTAAACATACCACAACGAAGACCAAAGAAAGCCAAATGTTAATTTTAGAATGCTTCACATTCAACAAATAAGATATAGCTAGCAGAACATTTAATATCCAGAATATTTATTTTAAAGTTAACCTATTTAACAGCAATTTTTACACTAGTACTGGATGAAGGTATGGACCGATATCACATTGCACTAAATTAAACTTATTTTTATTGAGATATTCTGTACTCTAACTAATATAGATAAAAAGCATAAAGTCAACCGGGGGTACGAAAATTTTTGTTTAAATACATGGGGACTACGTTAGAAATATAACGAGTGACACTAAATCAACGTATGCTCAGAAAAACATTCAAATTTAATTTCATTAGATTATTATTGACACTTATTGACTGGATATATTCAACCAGAAGTATTGGTATCTTTGTAGACGATATGAAACGAATTTGCACAATTTTAGGTCAAAATTGTCACATGCCAAGAACACTATTTATGCTAAATTTCCTTTAGATACTTTCTTGAGAATTGAGTTATCTCTAATAGAATAAAATAAGCTGCCAGAATTTTGGGTTTTATAATCGAGAGGCTATGTAATAATTTAGCTAGACGAAAACATTTATAAAGCACACAGACCGATTCACAAATCGTACAGAGTTAATTTCAAAATCGGACACTCAAATCAAGTTCGAAATTAAACTATTCAGATGTAAAATCCATTAAGAGATATTTGAAATATTTTGGTGTTAAGTTCTATGTACGGCGCCAATCTTTACTTTTATTCAAAGTAATCAAAAAAGTGAATTTTTGATTATTGTGAACTTCCCTGAAAGTACCGATATTATATATAGTTCCCTGTGCCTTATGATTGGTAATCATATATAGAGAAAGTTGCTGGTGTACCATGCGGAATGAATATCTATGCGCGAGAAAATATCTGCTTTTAAATTGCTTGACCTTCTTTGACGTATATATGGTGCAATGAATGGCATTTTTGTGAAGATTCTGTAAGAGATAATTCTGGAAACGTCACAGAGCTTTTATAAAATGTTCCTTACTGTACCACTCACTTTATCACTCACTCAAACATTAAGTTTTTCTAAATTGTTGTAAATTTTGTTATCCATGTAAATTTTCGATGCTCTATGCTCTATGAAAACACTTTCTAATAAATCCAACAATTGTAATTTTTACGTGTACGAAAAACACAAGAACTTTCTTCCCTATTTTTCTAAAGGGAAATTTATTAATGAACATTTTAATTTCATTCTAATGTAACTAATGAAAATCATTTGAAGTATCGAGCAACAAAAAGTGATCACTGTACGGAACCACATATTTGCGGCGATTATTTCTAGTACTTATTAACCTTTTATATATATAAACAAGATTGTAGATTTTTGCAAATTCTTCTTAAAAAGTTGAGAAACATTTTCATTTATATGGTAAAACAGTATTGAAATGAAAAAATCATTAATATAGAATATTTAAGCGAGATCAAAGTGAACTCGATTTGTCCCAAGATCATGAGACTTACTCTAAACAGCAGTTGGAAATATAGAATTCTTAACCAATGGAAAAGCAGAAATTTTGAAAGCATTCTCGAAATAATCTATTTTGCAATCTTGCTAAAATAGAATGTGAAAAGTTCAATTACTCTTTCCGAAATTTTATTTTATTTTTTTAATGACACATCAGGACTTTTGAAAGTGAGTGATTTATTTGGAGTACTCTTTCTAATCCATACAATCAAAAGAATTTTACTATACTCCTTCCTATCATACATTAATCCTACTACAAATATTAAGGATTGATAACAAATTACTTGGGCTTGTAAACTTGTTTAGTAGTTTACTTAAAGTGCCCACATACCAAAGATTTAATCAGAGTTCTCTGACGATCTTTCAAATATCTTCAAATGTCGTTTCGAATTTTTTTTCTAATTTAGAATAATGATTTATTCTACATGACCATCTGCAGTGAAAGTGGATTTATTTATTCGGTAGAAATGACAAGAATTTGTACAGAGAATTTTGAAGTTATTCGGGTACTTATATTAGGTTTAGTAAAAAGAAATCCATTAATTTTCCAATAGATGGCTCAGTAATTGTTATATAAGTGCGATCTGATTACGCTATATTACGTTAGAGAGACGTACTAAACCGTCTTCGTACTTCGTACTAAAAAAAACCGTTCCTACAGTTTTGTCATTGCTTGACTCAGTATTGTTTGAGCACGCGTCGAAAATGGATACCAACAATGAGAAATTACAAATAAAAGCAGTTGTTTTCCGAAAAAGGTGAAAAATAAGTTCGATTCGGTGCCACACAAGTGAAAGCAAAAAATCCTCATGGACAGAATTTCCATTTGGAAATCGCTGCTGAATCGCAACAAAATTTATCCATTTCTGAAGCGGATCGTTGCTGGTGATGACAAGTGGGTCTCTTAACACAACATCAAGTGAAAATGGCAGTGATCCAATAGCGGTGGGCTTGGGTAAGCGGTGGCCAAGTCGGTCGGACGGTCGGGAAGGTTTTGTTAAGTGTTTGGTGGGATTGGATGAGCTGCTCCCCTACAACAATCTCTTAATTCGGACCTGTATTATCAACAATTCAACCGTTTGAAGGGAGCAATCATCCAGAAGCGGCCAGTTTTGGCCAATAGGAGAAGAGTTGTGCTCCATCAGGACAACGCCAGGCCAAACACAATGATACTGACTAGCCAACCAGCTCCGCGAGCTTGGTTGGAAGGTTCCTTATTCCACCTTTTATTACAGACCTAGCATCAAGTGACTGATTACCTGTTCCTGTCTATGGCGAATAATTTTGCTGGTGAAACATTCTCCTCAAGAGAAACTTCTGAAAATCGACTATCCCATTTTTTTGTCAATAGAGAGAAAAGAGAGGGTGGCATTATAAAATTAACTTCAAAATGGCAAGAAGTTATCGAACAAAACGTATATTTGACCTAAATCGGAACATTTTAATCATGCTGAATAAAACCTTCAATTTAATGCAAAAATACTGGATTTCTTTTTAATAGACTTGTATATAATATATTTGAAATATTTTTAATGAAACTTAATTTATTTTTATTATAATCATATTACGATTAAATTATCAATACTTCTACTTATTTACTGTGCTACAAAAATGTCTACGATATAATTGCCCGAAAATCGCTACCTACCTCATTTCACTTCCCACCACCCTTCAAGGAAAGAAATACATATTTTGACATTGTAGCCACTTATAAAGCGAGCAATCATGCAATATTTATTACGCATTGCAAAAAAATTAATGTCACTTCATTTCCAAACAATTTCGAAATGGATATGGAAAACTATAAACACAATGAAATATGCGGCACGCATTGTGCAATAACCACAGCGACAGATGTTGCAATTAAAGCGGCATAAAATGGTACAGAGGAGAGCGCACCATTTGGCTGACGAACCGCAGGATGAAGGACGATCGGCGCACAAAGCGAAGCATGAAGCGTACGAACGAAGCGGGTAGAAATCAATTCTGACATATTAAAAGGCGACAAACGGGGGATTAAATTGAAGTAGAAAAAGCATAGAAAACAACAACAACGAAATTGAATTAAATGCATTCATAGCCTCTGCGCAATTTTACAGTTATATCTATAAATGGCAAAAAATTTACACACAGCCGAGGTGGGGTAAGGGACTTGGGAAAATGTGCGTCATAATAAGGGCGAAATGGCAAGCAGGGAGAAGCGGCATTATTTATGACATTGTCTACTTATGTGTGCGTGTGTGTATGACAGCGTAAAGGATGGGCGCATGACAGTGTCACTTTCTGACAGTTGACAGTTCAATTGTCAAAATAGCTTTTCAACGTATTGCAAGGCAAATGAAAATGAGTGTCAACGTTACATTTACGGTTAAGTAAGAGAAATGTCACAGCGCGAGCGGTTAGAGGCATTTAAAGAGCTTTCAACAAGCGGAGAATTTAAACACATGCGGAACGGTTTGCGCAATGACAAGTGTGTTTTTCTGACACAACGGTGTACCAGCATACCAAAAAAGGGAGTTGCCACTGATGGAAAGCCATGTGTGGCACAGTGGGTGGTCACGCCACAAATATTTACACCGCGCCATCAACCACATGTGGTTCGTTGCGATTTATCGATATGTGGCCTCACAATGCCCGTTTGATTGATTGTTTATGCGGGCGTTGAACCGACTGTGATCAAGCGGCGATTTCATGCTGCCGATAGTGACATATTTCTACACGTATGTGTGTGTGTGTGTGTGTGTGTAATTGTGCGTATTACAGCCGCCGACTTGGGTGTAATTTAGTGGAACTGGATTCTGTATGCTGGCACACAGCGGCACCACAAACATTGATCAACCAAGGCAACGCGCTCAGAAAACATGTTGGTTAATGCAACAAATCGAAGTCAACACTTAGGCGCACTGCAGGACACAACCGTACGTGTGGTTGTGGCGCAAAAAAATGCCACTTCACTTTTTCTTGCTTCCACTGGCAGATAGCGTTAACCAAGTAGCGTAGCTTTACACGGCTTCCTTTTTGCTTTAGCGCAATTTTGTTGTTGCAATTTTCGCGCATAGAATTAGCCCCACCCGACTTAGCAAAGTTTTTTATTTTATTTTCTCGCTCTTTTTTTCTTTTCTTAATTTAGGTAGATGCGAAAAAGGCGGCACTTATGTCGTTAATCTATGCACTTTAGCTTCGCTATAGCACTTCGCTTTTGCGCCAAATTTATTATTTTTTACTCAACCGCTTCTGCACTACACAACAACAACACACACTAACACAGTGTCAGCTCTATGCTAGATGCTAGCATATTTCAGTTATTTACCATTTTCCTCGCATCACTCACACATTTGCACCGTTTTATAGGTTAATTCATTTTTATTATGTCGCCGTAAAATATACATATAAACACATAGTGATCTTAGAAATAACATGTATAGTAAAAAGAGTCTGCCCTTGCCGCAAATAGAATGTAATCACATGTGCACCATCCCACTTTGTGGTGAGTCTAAAACAAATACACCCACAAACATATATATGTGGCACATGAAAAATTTTA
Organism: Bactrocera minax; assembly: GCA_021498325.1. Classification (NCBI taxonomy): domain Eukaryota; kingdom Metazoa; phylum Arthropoda; class Insecta; order Diptera; family Tephritidae; genus Bactrocera; species Bactrocera minax. The sequence goes on from JAKEEE010000001.1 coordinate 9,910,266, forward strand.
TTACGCACCTTTCGAAACGTGAATGTAACTAAATAACTGTGTATATTTTAAGTTTGAAAAAACTGGTGGCGAATACAGTTTCATTGAAGTGCACGTAAGAATCACATGATTCGAGTATAGTGAATGGCGTCGTTAATTTTACGGTCACCATGTTTATTAACGTATAAAATACTTTTCACAAATGATATAAGTGCTCAGCTTGGCTTAAGTCAACTTAAAAGCGTATTAAAGTATTGCGAGACTTACCAAAGACTATATTATAATCAATAGGGTATAACAAATAGATTCCTATTTTGGGAGATCACTTTTATCCGCGTGAAACTAAACGGTCCGTAAAGTGCGTTGAGCATGTGACCAATGCCGGTTGGGTCGTGGCTTCTACTCCCAGTCGCAAATTATGAAACCTGAAAGAGAATCTCATAAAAAAGTAAACCATCAGGCGGTGGTTTAAATTTGTTTGACCTCCATTTAGAGGATAACGTGAAGAAAAAATGCATAAGTAAACTCATGGGAATAACCTAAGTAGGAAAATCAAGCATTATTATTTATGAGGAGCTGTGTAGTGCCTCTATTCAAAATTTACTAACAACTTCAATGAGTGTAGATAAAGCTGCCTTCAATTTAGACGGGTACGCAGCAAACAACTATTAACATGCCCGAGAAGGGTAAATTCGAGAACACATCCGAGAACACTTAGTATACTTTTAGGTAGATAAACCTGACCCAAAAAGGACCCAGCTTCTTTAACCCGTTTGAAAAATACTTTCGTCATCCATTCAAATTTCTGCCCGACGAGTGACTTTCTCAAGTTTGGAAACGAAAAGTAGTCACAGGCCAAATCCGGAGAATAAGATGTATAGGGCAGCACAGCTGATTTGTTATAGTGGAAGGGCACTTTCTTTTTCGATAAATGTAACTGTTTCTTCTGTCATACGCCATAAAATGCCATCGCCATCAACTTTACGACCGATAGGGTAGTATTCGCCTTATTTAGAACAATTTGGCCGAGTAAAGTCCACTGTTCCGAACGTTTCTTGGTCTCTAGTATGTACTTGTGGGTCCATATTTCATCGAATGTCCCGTTACGATGCAGAGATTCCTTCCGATTACACTTAAACAGTGTTAAACACTACTGCAAAGTATTGTAACGGTTATGTTGGTTATCCGGAGTAAGCAAACATGGCACTAATTGCGCCGACAGCTTTCTCATGCCCAATATTTCATGCAATATATGACCCACATGTTTTTCTAAGATGCCCACTGCCTTAGCTAGCTGGCGCATCTTCAATCGATAATCTGTTAATACAATTTCGTGGACTTTTGTCACGTTATCTTCCGTGGTAGCCGTTTTCGGAGCACCTGGGCGAAACACAGCAAAAACCGAGGTGTGACAACGTTGATGCTTGGTAAATAAATTTTTAATGGTCACTATCGAAGGAGAAAAATTACCGTTTACAACTTCCAAGCGCTGTTTGCTTTCCCTTCCAAAAACAATAATCGAAATACCGACCGATATTCCGATTTCCAAATGCTTTTTCCATTTTTTTAAAATTCGGAGACTCGCCAGCTTCCACACGCGATCCAAAAACAAAAAAAAAAAGCTATTAGTCCAATCTAAGCTGAAGTAGTCTACCAGAATGTATTGTACTATACGATAGTATATTTCTCTTTAGCTCCATCGGACGGTGACGCTAAGTACTTATTGGAACGTCCTCGAAATTTCCACTGCTAGTTATTAAATCTAGAAAATGGTATACGTCGTCTCCAATTAATAGCATAAGAATTAATTTGAGCGCAAAGATGGGATAACGGGACAACAGTTCTTATTAACTCATACTACTACTACTCATAAGCCTTGTCTAACCTGAACTGCTGAACTATCTTAATTAAATGAAGAAATAGAATGGTTTGTTTATATTATATAAGTGGTAAGGCCAATTCTTTATTTGGCTACAATGGGCTTTTTTGAAACTGTTTGCCTCTATTTATTATATTTCTAACATGTATTGTAATAGAGGCAGTATGTACAATAAAGCGGTCTAGAACAGAGATATCAACTAATCAACCTGATTGCGTGATCTTCGTATTGTCATTTGAGTTTCGGGATCAGGAAAATGTCACAGGAAGCCAAATATGCTGAATTGGGATGTTGAGCGATAATTTTATTTTGTGTTTTATCTCCAAATATTTATTTGGGAATTTTAACGCAAGGCAAGACATGACATGAGCTATATTAAAATATCGAGTAACAACTGTTGAATAAATCCATTGCAGATATGGATAGCCTCTGCTGTAACACAATGAAATCTGAAATTGTCTCTTAATATATCGTTGTCAAACAGACTCTAATCGATATATCTTTCTCCAAGCGCGCCCAATTGCCAAAAGAGATTTTCAAATTCGATTATATGATAAAATATACACGTAAGCTTGCCATTGTTCGAGTTTCGCCAATATAATAAAAAAAAATTCTGACGCTGTTCGGAAACGCCGATCGAACCCAGGTTCAGCATCTGTCAATAATATTATTAAATTATAGTTAATTTTTAATATGACAAAACTTAATTACTTAAGCCCGAAGAAAATTCAAAATGTGTGTATTTAAACCGTTATTTGCAATTTCTATTTGTGCTTTGTACTTTTATTTCAAATCAAATATTAGTACAACGGCTACATCTACAAGAGCCTGCCTCTTAATGCTTTAAGACCTGCGACAAGCGACAATTGCATTGTAAATAAATTATTTATACATAATCCCCTTGAAATTGTCATGAATAAAAGCTTATGTAAGTAAGTCCATGTGCTTTGGTTTGTGGTAGATCATCAGGTGTTTCATTTTCCACACTCAATTTGAGCCCTGACCAATAATCCCCGGCACAGACACACGCACACACACATCCACATATTTGTACGCATATGTTTGACAAGTATCGGTGTTATCGCTAGTACAACAACAATAATAAACAAATAAATAAATCCACACAACATCATTAACAACGCATTACCGAAATGAGCAGCCTATACACACAAACACAGATGCACATACATTGAGGCTATCTCAATAGCGTTGCGTTAAGAGTAGCTAAATAAGATATAAATATTGAGGAAAACAAAGCTGTCTAATGCAATTCACCATTTACACCACGTAACCCCGCTTAGGCCGACCACGTCGCGCACATAACACCCTCGCACAGTCTTTATTAATATGTGCATGTATGTATGTATGTATGTATGTATATATGTAGGTATGTAAGCGCTAATGCAAGTTCACCCTAATTCCTACACCCTCTCACAATCGCGCAAGTGACCGAGGGTAACTCACAGCGGCACAAGTGCGCGCGCCTTATGGTATGCCAAACCATGCATTGACAAACACATACATAAAATGTACACATCTTAATATGTCCACCATATGTAGCTGTGTAGTCATTTGCGTTTGTATGGGTGGCAGCAGAGTCCGTAGTTTCAAATCTCCATCAGCTGCTTCAGTACGCCCTTTTGACTTGAACACTTTAACGCGCAGCGGGATTTACAGCTGCCCGGTAATCACATTGGCTTGCATCATACAGACACACACACACACACATACACATACACACACAAAATTACTTGTGTATGTAAGCGTTAATTTGTTTGTGCGCTACTTGTCATCTCCCAAGTGGGATTATGTCACTTCCGTTTGACATTTGCATTTTTGATTGACATATTCTCCACTGAACCGTTATGTGGCCAATAGGTTTTCATATTTCCTTTCGTTTTCCAAGGCGCTGTCGCTTAGTTGATATTTACAGTGGCAATTCGATGGCAAGCAAAGTGGTTCTGACTCAGAAGTGTTCCTTGCGCCACACACACATACAAAGATATATACATATATATACGAATATAAATATATATGTATGTGCCACACTTTGTTGCTGTGCTGCTTTTTTTGGTTTGGATTTAAGGGATTTTAACAATTACTTGTTAAGCAGTCTTCGCGAACTTTACGCATTACGTGCGTGACATTATCGGAGATTTACTTGAATGACGACTAGGTATATGGAAATTTCTTGTCCTTCTCAGAGGATTAAAATTTATTTAAAGCAAATAATAAAATTGAAAAAAAAAATTATAATAATAGCAGGACAAAATTCACCACATTCACATTCAGCTAAATGTCGCTTCAATGTCCATAGCCAAATAAATAAATGAAGAAACCTTGTCAGAAATAAATACAAAAACTTCACAACATCAAATTTTAAAATTTACCTTTCCGTAATTCAGTTAACAGAGTCGTGATCTACAGGCTACTGAAGATTCATTAGCATTTATGATATTTAATGCTGATTTTGAAGTGGAAAGAAATGGGAAAGAGTGAAATAAAGTTCTAAAATAGGGCATTGTTAGATAGATATAAGTTATGAAAGATAACTAAAATATTTGATAATCTTCGATAACATAAGAAGATTTTCAAATAATTCAAATTTTTCGAACTCTTGATTATAAATAGGATAAAAAATTAACTGAATTAGCTCAAATTATTTTTGGTATTCCAGCAAGCTAGGTTTCTGATTTACTAACATATATTATATTCAAATGTATGAAATAAATATTCCTAACATGAAATTTTATCATAAGAAAACATTTTTACTTTTTCGTATAGGTCTCTCTGATGAGTATGTATGCACTTGTATTATATTATTACGGAATAATCACCCCTTTTTAATATCAGACCGAGCTTAAATGTCGACATCAAACAATTTCCAAGTATTTCTCGATTTCAGGCAAAAATGGGTTTATTACTTCAAAATATGCGGAAGAAGGTGGAGTAAAAATCTTAACTTGTAGATATATTCAGCATTGAGATAAGAAACCCGTCGCCTATTTTCCTTCTTGTGAGAGGATCGTCTTGGGAGAGGATCGTTTGGCTCCAAAACACTTGAAGGAACAAGAACTGATATTTATTAAAAGCTAAGTCTGGGAAATACTCATATCAAGACTATCTGACTAGATTTCATCTGTATTTGTTCTAGAGAGCCTCAAACAATTTTATAATATAAGAATCAATGAGTGTTTCGTACTACTTATTAACCAACTGCAGTAAAGGAATGGTAGAAGGTACTAGAATGGCATGAAGTAAGGTCTAGTAAAAAAAAATCCATTATTTTTCGAATAGACGGCTTTAGCATTCTGTATTTCGCGTTGTAAAGTCACATAGGGTAACGTTATATGACGTTAGAAATATAAGAGTACGATGTAGTTATTGATATTTTATCAAAACATTTCAATTCTTAAAAACCAGCTTAGTTATACTTTATATAATAATCAAATAAGTTTAGCAAAAATGTATCTGACTGCTTTGTATATATCGCAAGGAGCAGAATTGTTTAGAAATATGACACATTCGGCAAACTAAAAATTCTTTTCAATGGTTACTCAAGATGATGATCTAAATTGTGTTGGTAATTTTCAGGGTCATTCAGCGAGCTAATGTCAGGTCTCCAACTCCATAATAAGAAAAACAACCCAAGCCAAACAACATCATCTTTGCCTGACGAATCGTCTAAGGAGCTTATTTTTGAACCATTCTCCTACTTTAACTCACGTAGGGCATGCCATCTGAACCAAAAAGGACTATTTCGGATTCATCAAGGAATATGTAGTTTCTCAAACCGTTTAGAGTTCAATAATCGTGCATTTTTAAAGACAATATATATACATATATATATATATATATATAAGTAGCAGTCCATTAATTCCTGCCTTCTAACAGCGCCTGCGTACAGTCTGATCTTGTGTAATTTCAAAACAATTTGTCACCCTTATATGTTTCACGAATGCGGTCGTCCTATTCATTAGTATTATTCTTCCTCCCTATGCTAGGGTTTCCTTTAAAAGTTACGGTTTTCTTATTTTATTAAAAATCTTCAATAGAATTTCTACTAAACCCAACTTTGGTGCTTATATTTTATTATATTAGCGAGGCTTAATTTCTCCGATCTCAAAGCTAATATGGCATCTTCGTTAAATTAAAATTTTATAAACAATATATAAGATATGTTAAGAAATGAAAAAGCGGTAATTAATAAAACTCTATTGGCAAATTTCTTATTATCAACCCCCATTGTCTCAATATAGATAAAGCAATCATTGTTCCAACTTGTTAGCTTTTTAAAAGTCAACTAGCCGCAGTCAGCTCCATCAAATAATATTCATGTAGACAAAATTGTTCCGTGGATAAGCAAGTAGTAATATTAGATTTTTCACTGCTCTTAATTAAATGAATCTGTCAGCCTTGTTCTATAAATACACGCCTGGTAAAAGTTTCGAAATTAAGCCAAAAATCTAAAAATGTAACGAATACTCCACAATTAGATTTGTTTTAACAAGCTAGCATGCCAGCCTTTCACCAATGTAGACATTCTTGACTAATTTCTTTCATGCTCTTCAAACAATATCCATTACGCCTAGACCCACACTCCTGGGTGAATTACTCGTACATTTACAGCGCAAATAATTTTTTCCACAAACATTTACTTTTATTTTGCGGTGGTTAAACGCAGGCGCCACAACACCTTATAGCTGTTGCAACTTGCCACAAAAAAAGAGAAGTGAAAGGATCGACAGTAATGAAGAAGAAAACATTGGCAGACGAAAGCGACCACAGTCAGATCAGTCAGTTGTGATACCGAGAAGAGTTAAGTACTTAAAAATGAGAGTATAAAAACACGACAGCAGTTGAACTAACAATGCACGAATGAAAAAAAAGTGCAGAACGAAGGCAAAACTGGCAGCGAAATGGAAAGGAACAACACACACACACACACGCACGCACACAGCGCACTGGCAGCGTCATAAAGCCACAAACGTATTGCCAAAAGTCCAATTGCCAATTATGCGCGCTGCAAGATAACAACAACAACAACAACAACAACAACACGTGCATGCGCGCAGTAAAGCAATCCAGCAAATAAAACACGCCACTGGCGTTGCAGATAAAAACAGCGAAAGCCAACGCGAAACGCCGAATGCATTCGCAGCCAAAGATGTTGTACGTTGGATTTTTTGTCATTGCTGATTTTTTGCCAGCAACTTTGCTGTTATGTTCATTTCGTTGGCGTCTTATTTGCTTTGCCAGCGTAAAATGCAATTCATGACTCTTAAAATGCTGCAGTTAGGATTGTCGAATGCGACTGCTGACTGGTGGCAGCAATTGGCTATGACCAACACCAGTCGTTTGAACATTTGTATGCCTGTGTGTGTGTGTTTGTGTATGCATACGGCTGTGACTGCAGGCGCGACTTGGACTATTGCGATTTCGCGCCATGAATCGCGTTCGTCTCGGGCGCTGTGTTGCGCAGTGGTCGCATTGGTTTTGCGCCTTTATGTTGCAATGAGGCGCTCGCAGCGTCCAGCCAACCAGCTAAGCAGCTAGCCAATGATGCAAGCAAGCAGCCTACCAGCAGCTAACAGTTGGTCTCACACAAATGTCAGCGTTATATGAGTCCACTTTTTATTTCTTTGCACTTTCAAGTTCGTGTTGTTGCTAACTTTTTGCTTTTATTCTACTCACATGTGTGTGCGGGTGTGTGTGTGTGTGTGTTATTATTGTGGCATTTTTTTCTTGGTCACCTTTATTGGAGTGTCTTAAATTATTTTCGCGCAATTTTTGCACTTAATTTGATTTGTTTTCACTATCAGGCGCCACAATTGTCGTGTTTGTCGCGCCAAAAACCAACAAGAACAAACATTTATATAAATAAAAAACAATAAAAGTTTGCCTTGAGGACATACGACGTGGCAGTTGCAATCCTATTCAATGTGATTTCAATAAGTGTGCGTGTGTGTTGGTGTTGCATGAACGTAAGTGGCAAGCAGCACTTGTGGAATGCGTTGGCATCAATTACAATGCCCAATTTCATGGCATTCTGGCAATTCCTGGCTGAAATGAAATTGGCGCTTATTCAATCGAATCGAATGCATTCAATGATATAATGAAAATAAGAATTTAAAAGAAATTTTACAAGCTAACCGGACTGATATCTATCGCTGACATTTAACAAAGCAAGCTCAATCCACCGATTTCGAAATCCTCATATGAACTCAACTGAGACATCCTGATACTTCCCCACCGCTTTGTACTCAAAGTATTTATAATATGATTTAAAATGTATAACCGACTTAGAATATAACTAAAATTTCATTTCTAATCAAACTGTTAATGCAATATTCCAATTTCGTATTCGAAACTCACCCATGGGTTATAAACTTTAAAAAAATATATGATTTTCTAATTTTCAGGCATTACTTGTGTTCCAATACTTCAAAGACTGAGTAAAATATTGAAGAATGGAATAAAATATTGTTCGAAAATCTATTTAGTACAAAACGATCGTAACTGGCGACGAGTCACCCTTATGCAGTCGTCGCCAAAACTCAGATGCCACAATTAAAGACGCCATTCATTTTGATGAAAATCTAAGCGATTTTTTGCGAAAATTCAAAGGAAATAAATATGGAATTAGTCCTTCCGAACGGGCGAAGTCGAATATTAAGTGCGTTCGCCTTTTCGAAGGTTCAAAAGTACGCGAAATATTCTGGAGTATCTGTGAAAATTTGTCATAAAGAATATTGCATATTTATGAGAGCAAAATTCAATAACGGTATATGTTAACCATAAGGATGCAAATCCCAACATTTGGTATGTTGTAACGTTGGTTTGGTTGGTGTAACGTTGTAACCAAGTTTTCGTTCAAATGACCAAAACATTTGTGAGTTATCAAATTTCGCAAAAAGGTAGGTGGGACACGCCCATAGCCCATACACTTTTTGAATGTCATAGTTTGTGATATTACTTGATCATTAGTTATCATAGTTAAGGGTTATAAAAATTTGAAATCACACATGCCCCTTCCAATAATTTCCCAATGTACAAAATTTGTTTGTTTTGTTTAACAGCTTAATTGATGGCTTAGATATTATAGAAGTTTATGTTTTTCCAAATAAAGCCGATTCATAGATGGGCAATAATTCGTTAACCCATAGGCGACACCAACATCCGCAAAGTACCTAGCGCTACGAATACCAAGTTCATCAAAATATCTCACTTTTTTCTCATGTGCCGAGACACAAACTGCTTGACAGGCGTCACCATTATCATATTAGTATATATGATACCTATCGTTTACTGTTAGGTGTTATTAACAGCCGCTAAATTAACAACACAATTATAAACCGTGCAACATCTTGCAGGAGTATAAAAATTGCATTGACTCTCATAACTTTGCTAGATTTTTATTGACAAAAATTCACTCGTTAGTTTACCATTGGTCGTCGAGGATCGATCGAAGATCGCTTGTTGAAAAACTTTTTTATTTTTGGTCTCAAACTGGTATCGATGCAAGGCGTTGCGGAGTGGAAAATGCTATGACCTTTAATTACTGTACTTTACGCCCCCCTTAAAATGAAGGGGTTTTTAAAATGTAGTGTTCTTATGTACAATATATAACCACAAACTCTTTATGTTTCCATTTAGAAATGCCAACAAAACCGCCCTCATCAGAGAATTAGAATTTATTCCAAATAAAATGTGTATTTAGTCAATTCCATTAAGTATTACCACATATGCATGTATGCAACAGTGTTCATTGCAGCATTTCAATTAGGAGCACTGACTTGGTTAAGCCTCCGTACGTGAGTATTTGCTGTGGAAAGCTCCAAATGACAATTTCTATTTGACAAATATTTACAAATTTCACAAAATGAAATGCATTCAAGCACACACACGCACGCATGCAAACAGAATTGAGCTTGGAATGCCTGATTTTGGCGTCTGGCTGCAAAGGACACACGACATCCGTAGGAAATGCATAAGACAGCGTAGATATGTCATATGCTATGTGTGTGTGTGTCAGTGTCAAGTGTGTTGGTGGACTTGCAATAAAGTAACTATAAAGTGTTAATTTCATTTTCAATTTGCCACATGCAATTGTGTCTTGGTGATTGTCGAAATGTCATCGTTTATCATCCACCAGAGTTGAAACAAACGCAGTAGTGGCAACGAATATACAAACATACACACTATATATGTATGGAAAGATGTCGCAACAGCGATTCTTCCTCTCTATTGGTAGGCTGATGTCGAAATGCTTTCGCATCTGCCACATTGCGAAGACGCGCTTAGCTTAAACACACACATACACACAAATACGCTTATGCATCTACTAATATTCATGAATTCTCTCTCGCACGTTCAATATATGCATGCATGTGTGCATAGATCAGTACATATCTAAATTGTGTATTTACGTCTATCAGTTGCATTTCTCGCATTGCTGGTGTCGTTCAAGCGTTGTCGACTGTCTGCAACTGCTGCTCCTGCTGCTGATGTTGGTGGCTTGAGTGTCTTGAGCCAGTGTCGGTTGCATTTGGCAGCCAAGCAAGTGCGATATGCAAATAAATTATTATTTTTGGTGATTATGTAAGTAAGTTCATTTAACAGTGGGATGGCTGAAGGATATTTTGTGAAATGAAATTGCATTTTTGAAAATAAACTGTGACAGTATACCAAATAATATGAAATTTACATTAAATATTTGTTGAAAATTCGATTAATAATTTGGTAAAATACGTTAAACGTTTTTATATTATCCTTTTTATATTAGATATATTTACATTTATCGTTAAAATATTTATAATTTATTTATCGTTCCAACAAGATCATCAGAGCCTCAAAGCTTACCACTTTTAACATGCACTGTGAGGAAGACAGAAACAAATATATGTAAACAGGAAAAAGATCGAGAACCCAACAAGTCTCGACTACTCGAATCTCCAATGCATTGAAAGAGAGATACTAAGAATGGGTTGGACAATCACCCGTACACAAGAGTTTCGGGTACCTTTGTCAAGTCGTCCTTAACAAACTCATAGAAACTTTAACAGAAATATCTTTTGGGGATCTCTGGTAATTAACATATAATTTGACCTTCATTGTAATTGTAAACAAAACGTTTCGCTCTTTACGTTCTTGACGTCACAATTCAATGTATTTTACTGTCAAACACTTTTCCCAAAAACCAGCGAGATAATATTGTCGAAACCTTTGTTTCTATCATTCTCAAAGATTTAACTCTATACTTTTTCATGGGCCCCAATTAATATTATGATCTATACACAATACTGTAGATAAGAATATCTAAACTGAAAACTCATAATAATTTCTTTGAGAAACTGTCTTGTTAGAAACGTACTCAGAAAACCCAACACCCTTCTTATAAGACCCATCCTTTAACATGAGACCAATAACGGATAGACATTTCAGGTGTGAAGACACAGGGACTATAATGGTTCAGCCATATAGCCAAACTTCCGATTTGTAGATGATATGGTAAGCAACGGCATCCATAATTACTTTGTATGGACAAATTTTGGTAAAGCACTGTAAAACCCAGCAATCATTGTTTTGTCTAAGATATGTATTTATACTTAGTACTTTCAAAACAAAAGAATATTTCGATGATTTAATATCATCCAAACCAAGGATTTAGGTTTAAGTTTACTTGAACTTGGAAGAGAATTCATATACGGCTAACTGAAATATAATTATACTTGCGAAGAATTCACCGAGTTAAATTTGCTAAGATTGGATTTCGATAAACCTCTTATCACTTTCACTAATCTTTTTGAGAACAGCTCGAAAATTTTTAGGAACGCCTTGACTATTTCCTTCTAATTTTATTAAAGGGAAGACTTAATAGATTGGTTCACTTAATGTGCGGACCGTAAGTGAATCAAAATTGTTTCAAAAACAAGTCGCTTAATCCTCTCGCCGAAGGAATAAATGATAATAAATTCCTTAATTGTAGGTCGCACCACACATCCGTGAAGTGAACTGCGACCACTTTAATGCGATCTCGACAATTTTTGGTTTCTTATTCTCTATACATAAGCAAGATGTATGAAAATATACTGCACTAAATTTTGCAATAATGCGAAGGAATATGTTCCGCATTCGTACTTGTCACCTGACAAAATGTCAAATGAAGCGCATCCGCCTTCCTAACCAACAGATGAACGACAAGCCAAAACAGCAAAGCTGCAACAATCACCAAGTTGACGAATTCCTTAGGAGAATACCAGCAGCTCTCCGCTGCTCAACGGTTGATCCAACAATTTAGCGGCAAAGTAGCTTGCATTTCTTACACCGTCAAATTAATTTGCATTCACGCGTACACTTTCTTCATTCGCCTCGTCGCGCATAAATCTAATTTTAATGCATTAATTTGGGGCTGCCTCCGGCGTTGTGTGTGGCATGGTGACATTTGTAATTGCAACTATAGCGCTGTTTAACTGTAACTCCACCTCTGCCTACAGCTGACTGCTGTCTCATTCCTTGTGTTAATGAAATTTCTCAATGCTCGCGAGACGGCGGGTGCGGGGAACAGTTTGATTTAGCTGCATTCGAATTGCAGGAAATTATTAATTACCGCTGCAGTGTAACATCAGGGGGATCCAATTGTATGAATGTACCACTGGCGCATACCTAAATCTGTTTACCACCCAATTTCTCGTTCCGCCGTACTCGTACGGTCGGAATTCGTTCCTTCGTTCCTTCGCTTGTTCGCACATGTTTAATATTTTTCAAAAAATTACAGAAATTCGCTTTTGGTTTTTTTTCTATTTATTTCGCGATTTCTTGGTTAGTGAGTATGTCACCTTGATTTGCTGTTTATTAGGTAGCACGCGCCGCAATACTTTGGAGACAAATATAAAGAGTGAAAGAAGTGAGAAGCAGAATCTAACATGTTCGTACATTTTATTCCTTGAAGTATTATTCTAGAGTTAATCTCAGTTTGTATATATTATAAAAGCTCTCTATACAAGGCCATCTTTAAGAGCAAGCAACTTATTGTTAAACTTTTGCTTGCCTAATCAGATCATCAGATAACCTACAAACGTCGAAATCCATCTAGTAAGAAAATATGACTTGTTACTGATGAGAATTTGTAAATCCGGTCCCATGTCAGTCGGTTGTATGTAACCGCAACGGAGCGGAATTCTTATTCGGTTAAGGACTTTCAAATCGGCAGCGATTCCGAAACTTTTTAGAAAATGTATTTTTCTAGACGATTTCTTCAATTTACTGAATAGCATCCGATTGCTCATCATATTTGGGAATAAATTATATTAAGTTCTAGTCGTGCGAGACTTGTTTTATTTATCTTACATTTCTTTATATACTTGACCATTTCATAGAAGATTATTTAGTAAAATATTGCCTGATATCGGAGTGTCAAAGTACTCTCATTATAGAAAGGTCTAATTAACTGACAATCTAGTCTAATTTTTTGTAGTCTAATATTTACAGTGACCCATATTTATAAAGCTAATCAAAAGCTTAACCCAAAATACGTAATTTCTAGATGCCTTTCCTAGCTTCGTAAGCTCGGCAAGGACATCAAAGGTAATAGCTAACCGAGCACACTAAACACATAATATTTATGCTAACTGTGAAATCGAAAATTGGAATTTGCTAATTATCGGTGGGCAGTTACAACTTTACAAGCAACAATCTATGTGTTATTTTGTGAATATATTATTCGTTTGATTTTTTTCAATATTGATGGAATACTAGTTTTTTCTCATTACTGCACAAAATTGCATAAAAATATTTTGATAACTACAAAATGTTTAACCATATGACGTTTTATTAACTAACAACATTAAAATTTTTATTATATCATCATTTTAATGCATAAAAAACAACTAATATAATATATTTATAATAAATAAAGAATAAATATGAATAAATTTCCCACTATACAAATGAAAGAATATTTCTTCAAGATTTATTAATTTCAGTCTCAAAAGCGAATCCACCCGACAGTGAGCGCATATCTTGCTTGCTCGTGCGCAGCCAAATGTCATGTTATTTATTCGTTGAAGGCGAAAATTGAAGTTTTCTGCCTTACATCGTTTTTGTTTTTCACTCATTCCTTCATTCTACGCCGACTTGCGCTCTCTGTTTTGAGTATGTTTGACGTTTGCGCTGTCATTTGCTCAGTTTTGTTTTTCTTTGCTTTGTTTTGCGTGATTGTTTGATTGCGTGAAAAATATTTAGGAATAATTGTAAATTGTGTATTTTAACTATTCAAAATCGTGTTAAAATTTTTGGTGATTAAGTGTGTGTATATATATAAAGTTATAAATAATGGCTACAGCACCATCTGAGTTATCGATTGCAGAAATAAGAAAATACATGCTGAGTAATGATTCCAAGGTGACAAATCATTCGTTGGTTAAGCATTTTAAGCACTTTCTCACCAAACCCGAAACCCAAAGTGAGTCATTAACAAATGTGCACAATATCCAGCTTCCTCTGGTGTTTGAAAGTAACACCGAAAAACACATTTAGCCCAAATCAGCATCAATCTCACTTGTTGCTTGCATTCTGGCCGATTGTGAATTAGACGCTAATTGCACATATTCTGTCTCTTCCCTTCTTCCGTTGCAGATGAAGCGCGCAAATTGTTTAAAGTTTACGTAAATATTTTATCTACAATAAAAAACGAAAATAATCAAAAATATTTAATATTACGTAAAAAGTACATTAATGAACTGCCAAGTAATGATGTTGTTCAGCGTGCAGTCGCCGCAACGGGTGCAGAAGCGGTGCCCAGCAGCCCAGGTAGTCTATCAGTTATATCGGAAAGTGCTATTACATCGCCTATGCGGCAACCACCACCATACGTGCCACCACCTGAAGTTACGGCAACCGATACTAACTGTGGTTGTTTGGATCAAATTGTTGAAGTGGCCACGATTGGAACCAGTAAAATAGCGCAAGCAGCTTTGGCAGAGTGTGAAAAGGAAACTCTGGCAAAGAAATATTCTGAAGAAAATCATGAATTGGAAGTTGAAAATCGTTTAAAAGCTATTTCCAAAGAAAGCCACAAAGAAAATAAGGAGAATATACCACGATTTTCCTTTTCATCTGAAGGCTCGGCAACTTCACTTAGCAGCAAGTCCAGTAAGGATACCATTGATTCAGATGTTGATCCACCCGGCAGCAATGTGAGCGTCAAAGAGGCTACACGTAAATTTAATCGGTTAGTGTCAGAAGAAGAAGCTAAAGCAGCAGCGGTCTCACCAAAAAAGAAGGCTGAAGAAAAAGACGAGGTAAGTTCTGCCAGCCACCGTAAATTCTCAATATTTTTCAGAAGAAAAATTATATAACGTTATTAAGATTTTATTATTTATTATTTTCGAATGATCAATTACATCAAAACGTGTTCTAAAAGTGTGACATATTCCAAATTTTAAGAAGCAAAAGATATAGAAGAAGAAGTGACCATCATATTGTACATTTCGAAGATCAAACAACAAAGAACAATCTTGCAGAAAATGATATTTATGATAGTTCCGATGAAGACATCGAACTGAGCGATTATAAGTGTAATTGAACAATCTTTTGCAACACATGATTAAAATATCAAAATGCTTCCCAATAAGTACAGCAAACTTGAGTTTATGTGCAATATGTATATATTTAGAATCTAAATTTTCAGTTGCAGTTTCTATTTAAGCTCAAATTTATTTTATTTTTTTACTAAAGTGCAAAATCATGTTCTTTGAAAATAAATGGTCTGAAATTATGCCAACTGTACTTTTGTGCCGATTTCCAAAATAAATAATTCTAATTTTATACACATTCACTTATAACCAAAGCCTGTTGTATAATTTGTATTACCAGTCCCTGAAGGAGAAACCCACATTCGGGTTTGTGAATATTTTACGAGTTAATGCTACCAGCATGTTGTTTCTGTTAGAAGAGGAACTCTAGTTCAACAGATATGCAATAATTATAAAAAGCTAAAATACTGCAAATTCTGTTTTAAAGTTGTGGTTTGTTTAATTGTGTGGACAAATGTCCAATAGCACCTTCCGGCTAAAACGGCCGCTGCAGTGGTTAGTTGGTTGGTACGCATACATGCAGTGTAAACCTGCGCAGACAGCGTATGCATGTGGTACAGTGGTCAGATATGGTGGTTTGGATATACATGCATTAAATAGTAATTTTCAAGATAAAAAATATAATTTCAACTCCCATAATTTAATATTCAAGCAATAGCTAATAAAAAGGCAACATCTCCAATACGATTTGATAGTGCAGTTAACACCTCAGCATTATAAGATTTCATGTTCTGAAAGTAAATAACCAAACAATAAGACACCAACCCTAATCCATCCCAGCCCAGCAAAATTCTTATTAAATTAGGGCTAATAATTAACAACATCATAGAGAAAACAGATATCAACACTAATATAATAAACCGATTAATATTTCTATCACCCCCTATATACTCCCTTCTATAATAAATTACTAAAGATCAAATTGAAGAACAAAAATGCATGCATTAAATAGTAATTTGACATAATTTGTTTAAGATGTTGAATAATGTCAAGGTCTAAATATGAGGCAATGAACCCAAGCACCTTCTAATAATATTTCATTTGTAGAATGGGTGTAAAAAAGTACAATTGTCTACTGTAATTTGTATTTTTGTTTACACCTTCAATTAATTTGTGTATTAACTACAAAAAGTTTGAATTTAAAATTGCATTTTTAAAGTAAACTACTAAAAATTTGAAAAAGAAAAAATTAAAAAAAAGCTTTGTACTTGATTTTTGTCTTGAATTCATGAATCGACAGATAAATAAGGGTATAAATTTTGTGACCCCAATTTTTCAGTCAGTTGAAATGAAAAAATAAAAAAATATTATTTACAAATTCTATCATATTATTGTATCATTTTTTTTTCTATGTTTCGCTTATTAAAGTTTTAGTACTAAAAATATAACAATTCATAAAAAAAAATAAGTTTTATTCATTATTTTCAAATTAGATTCTATCGAGTTCATCTCGACTTGGTTATTAAAACGACCCACTGTACTAGTATATGAGCGCATAAGTGGAATAAACTCCGTTAGCTGCATGGGCAATATAAAATGTGTGGGAGATCACTCAACCCGACTATGCTACAGCACACTATAACTGCTTGATGCCTAAATGCCTACATATACAGGCTTTTCACAGAACAAAAACAATTAATTTCTGCATTTTGCTTGGTACACTAACTACAAGAATTTTTATTTCTCTTGGTAAGTTAGAGTTTTTTCTGCTGCTCATGAGGAATGTAAACCAGCCGACTACAAAATGCCTGTGGGAAGTGTTGCAATCAAAACAAAAACAAGCAAGAAAGTGCAGCAAAAAAAAAAAAACCAAAAAAAAAAACGATTCAAAGCAAGCAACATGCGCATCGTGTAACGGCGGTGGCACCACCATCGAATGGTGGAAATGGCAACGCGATTTTATAGCTCAGAAATGCTATAGCGGCACCTGGCGCGGCTGTGTAAGAAGTTAACCTCAATTTTTATAAAATTAAAAAAAAAAAATTTCACCTTGTTGCATGCAAATACTGCATATCAGAAGCGTTGAGCGTTTGGCGTTAGCATTGCCTTTGTCATAACATGTTGATTAATTAGTGCAATGTTTTGAATTTATTTGTGAAATGTTGTCAATAATAGTCCGGAAGGTCTAATTTGCTTGCGGGTTATTATGGGGTTATTGTGTTAACTTAGAAAAGAAGTGAAATGTCATAAATTGGTTCAAGTTGGAAAATTTTAAGTCAGATATAGAACGAAAAAATTTTCAGATAGTTGAAGGAATTATGAGGAAAAAAAATCGTCGCGAAAATTATTTATTGCGCTGCAACATTTACCGTTTGTCAAGATTTAAGATATTCCAGCTTGCAAGTTATTTATAACACACCACAATGTGAAGATTTACCGTTAAATTTGCTCGCATTTAAGGAACTTGCATACGTACTCTTTAGCATATCAGCGCAATTATCGTTTTATCTTGTTAAGCAAGATAGATTAGCATGCCTCAGCATGCCCACCCATGTGGCTAGACTAATTACAACGTCGCTTCCATTTTTCACTTGCCGTTGCACGCGTCTTTACATAAGTATATGCGTTTTCGCCAATTTTTTATCGCCGCATAGCAGTTGTTTAACATATTTTAGTCTGCAAACAAGCATATTTACAATACGCACACATGCTATTGAGTGTCTTCCTTTATTTGGTTGCTGTTTATTTCAACATCGCTGGAATATCATCCACAGCTTAAGCTTTTGCTCTGCTGCTGCTGCATCTACTTGTTCTCTGGAGCGTGTAAACTGTCAGTTTAATGTCACGTTGCCCGCATAGAACCACCACGCTAGCAATGCATTGCCAACGCCGGCACTGTGGCAGCGTGTTAGGGGCAATCGGGTGGCTGTTGGTATTCAGCGCCTTGTCAGCAACATAGCAGTGAATTTGAATTGAATAAATCCATTAATTTTATTAGCAGACGATAAAAATGTTCTGTTCTTTAATTTACAACAAGTACAACATTTTCGTCGCGTCTATGTAGACATGCATGTAGTTTTCTCTTAGGTTTAGCAGGTGAAGACCACGCGCCTCGTAGAATTTGTTTATATCCACTTATGTTTAGACCTGTATTCTAAACAAAATATGTATTGATCTATATGTAGCTCTGGATGCTTGCGTTTTCATTTCATTCCGCGTGAGCTACACAACAATTGCATGTTCAGACACAATCTGCTAGCTACAATCAAAGCGCCATTTTAAATCTCCCAAACATTTAACGTATACGACCTAATTTGCATTTTCGGTAATTTTCTAAATTTTAATACTCTCACAACATGCTTTTCGAAGCATAATAGATTTGTTCAACCAGCACCAGCACCATCTTAGGTATTTTATATCGCTATGTCTATCGGTGCATGTGTTCTTTCCAGTCCAAAGAGATTGGCAGGAATAATTGCCAGATCCACAAAACACTGTTATTCGAAAATATTGTACATAAAGCATTAATTAAATTGGCGCAAATATCTCAAAGATCAGGTCCTTCTCCTTAACAAAGGTAAGTATGATTTTATAGGCCTTCATATATACATACCATACAGATCTGTTGAGTGTTTTACAACTTATTTGACGAGTTAAACCAAATTTGTTTCGTAAAAACTTTAAGACAATCTCTTAGCATATTTCGAAAGTAAAAAAATCGTGAAATCATAACGTAAACGTAATTCGACTCCTAATGGATTATTCAACTTTACAATGCCTTTGATTACTCAAACGTCAAAAAATATATCGAAACAAAAGTTAGAATAGATGACATCAGATATGGCAACTCTTTTCTGAAAACGGGTGAACTTATTCAATATTCTTTCTAGGCCTAATGCATAGAATGAAATTGTTATCGCTCCTTCGGTTGACTTTTTATAATAATGTTGTAATGTGATAAAAATGGATAAAAACTTGTCATATAATTGTCATGGGTAGATTTATTAATTTCCCTCTATCGGGTTGACTTTAAACTCAATAATATCATTCTCTTAGCATAACGTCATTCGGTACCACAATTCTCAATATTTCCTGTAAACCAATGTGATGAATGTACCAATTTGAATTAGTCCGATTGCAATAAAAAATTTATTTAATTTAAAAAGCAACATGTGTAATTTTGTAGGCATCTGGCAACATCTCACCCTCCTTTATTTCATGAAAATTCTCAGAAAATATTCGAATGTGGATTCCTACATACTGTTTAACCAAATGTCGAAAGCATGCCGTTTATGCATTATTTGAGGTTAAGGATATCTTATAATAAATATGGAACATCTCTCTAATATAAACTTTTTATGAACCTTATGGTATTGTTTCCAATTCGCTTAAATTTATTCTAAAGTTCCATTAATTCTACATTAGCAACAGTCTAATTAGCTAGTCATATCTTTTACAAAAAAAATTTTCGAGTAGTGAGGTGCTCTTTCTTAAGTAATGAGTGCTCTTTCTTAACTCACCATTTGAACACAACATGGTCACAAAGTAAACTCTTTCAGAAAACCATTTAGTATCCATACGAATAGTATTAGTATGGATTAGTATTATATTAGTAGTATTAGTATCCATATCCAACCATCAACTCAGGTTCTTAATAAGATTTTAATAGAGATCAGATTTTCAAAGGACAAAGGATTGTAAGCAAAGGGTACTGGGGCTACTGTTCCACCAGAAGATAGTTTTTTTTTTTTTAATTTGGTTATCTGAGTTTTATGGTTACTATATTTTCACTCGAAATAGAGCCGACATCCCAAATAATCAGGAAACATATCAACATGCAGTTATGAAACAATATTATCCAAAAGATATCCAACGCATTCGTATTTAACGTAGCAAGAGAGCAACTGTAAAAGCTTGCAGAACTCATGAACTCACAAAATCGAGTCGAGGGAACGGAACTTTCAAATTTATTTAATGCTTTCCCAACCAATGTAAAACGTCTCCAAATTATATGCCTCATATGACTATTCTATAATAATGGATTAATAGCCTGATCTAAAATTTACACAAGTGATACACTTTGAACTTTGTAAAGATTGAGATATTTATTATTAAATTCTTGCTCTCTTTTTCGAAAAATTTAGTGTATTTTTATATGTAAACATATGCTAAAATTATCAAATTTGTATATATTTTAGTTCGTTTTTTTTATTATATTTTCCCTGCCTTGGCTTCTTCAAATTTCACTCAAATCACTTGTTCGCTGCTATGTTTCTTATTAAAGTACAAATGAAATGGCTAATATACAACAATTACAACAAAAAATAATAAACACATAATGTGGCATGTATATACATACTTATATTTTTATTTTGCACTATAGCAGCAATAAAGAACATTGTCGCTAGCACATACTCGGATACATACATATGTACATATGTCAGCAGTTTGGTTAGCCCACACTTCTGGCCAACGCTCCAACTCACCTCACCGTTACACCGTCACATGCTAATGCTCTGCCACAATCGTTAATTTGTGTTTTTCGGTTGTTTAACATGTTGTACGTGTTGTATGTTGCAGTTGCATGTTATTGTTGCTACTTACTCTTACTTAGGCGGTGTTGGTACGTGTTGCCAACGTTATTTCATGTTCATGCTCTTCATGTATTGAAAAAGTGATTATAGAAGTGTGTTTGCGCCACCACAAGAGCTTCAAATGTACCGTAAGTGGCAGGTTTCGCTAATATGATCGGCGAATAAATGATCATGTGGCTCCTCATAATTTCAAATTACAAAATTTTAGTTATAAAATACAGACTGCAATATGTTATGACGTGATAAGGAATTGGTAAAATGTATATAACGTTAAACATGTAAATAAAAAGTTCCGGAATCAAACATTATGTATAATCCATTCCCATTACAGTCGGGTATACGTTACCGGAACGGAGCTGGATTTATATCTGGCCGAGGACAGTCAATCCGGAATTATAAATCGATATTATCTGGGGAATATAATCTACAGCCACGACAGCGACGAAAACTTTCGCAAATTTAAAGAAAATAAATAATGAATAATGTGTCGAAATACACAAACACATACACAATACACATACACAAACTTATAACTATCGGATTTCCATCGATGGTCAATGCTGATCGAACGATCGATGCTGATTTCTATCGGCTGCTTCGCTGCTACATATATATGTATGAACCTATTCAGCTAGCGGTATCGGTTTTTTGTATTACCCTTAATGATAAACAACTCGATTCGGATTTCATAAATAAGATTTTTGGTAAGAATTCGATCCTGGCGCTACCTATCGAATGAGTAGTCTTGAGCTCTGCATCGCCTCAAGTTTTCAAGATAAGTCACAAGTCACAGTTTTCAAGCTTTCAGACACAGAAAAGTGGCTGTCATCAAAATAGCAAAAAGAGCTGAACATTCATGCCGACAGCGCAGCGGCAATACTGGTCTTGAGCTCGCTGACCGTGTATTCAAGACTAGCCAAGGAGTGTTTGACCCCATTATCGGTTGCATGAAACTACTTCGTGATTAGACTTGTTTGGGTGCTTCTTTATAGCGGAGTCGCTAGAAACTGTACTACCAATGTGCCCGCAAGTAAACGGGATATGTGGACCTCGCGTGAGCTAGTGTTGGTTGAGTGCTAGTTAACAACCAGCACTTGTTCTTAACAAGATTCATCTTGCCACAGTTGTAGTGATTAAAACCGGACATTGTCCAATAGGCATACACGCGGTGAGGGTAAACATTTTGACGGAAGCCGATTGTCAAAGTTATGTGGTGAAAGGCAAGGTGGAAACTTCTAGATACTTTCTTCTCGACTTTAGTTGTTCCAACATTTTCTAGATTGGTGTTATCTTCGGATAAGCGATTTCGAACATATGATACAGCAGAGGAAGTACGTACGTATTTCATTACTTAATTTCCTGAATAGATTGAATATATTCATTTAAGACAACACCGCCTACTCAATATGCGCAATAATTCAATTCTTCCACTTAATTAATCGATGAAATCCGCCAGTCGTACATTTTATCATAAACAACCTGAACAGCTCTTTCCTAAGTTTATTGTATGTAGTATTTTAAACTTTCTAGCGACACCATTAGAACATTGTGGTACAACGAATGTTTCAATTGGCTTTCAAATCTACGAAAGATTTAAATACTACGATTCTATTTGAAGGAATCTTCTAAGGTTCAGAGCTTCCGCTGTGTAGGAAAGTACGCGAACTTGGAGGGAAATTTTTATAATATATATATTTATATAAGTTTTCCTTTCCCGGAATAATGTGGTGTCCATTGTAATTCTTGTAAAACCAACCGGTCCATTGTAAAACCCAAATCTAGCCTCCCGAGGTCATTAAGCGAACATTGGCTGCTGGGAAATAGGTTGGAAATTTCAATGGGCCGAATCCCAGTCGAGATTAAATTTAAAAATTAAAAAAAAAAAAAATATTTTATCATAACGGTCGCGCCTTTGCAGGCAGTGTTAAGCCCCTGAGGGTAGTTCTAAAATAGAGGAGCTTCTCATAAAATTCCATCAGTGGTCAATTGTAATGTATAATAATGATATTTGCTTTAAATTATTTGTAATGCGGTACTAATTGTATATGTATACATTGGTGTTTTTTTTGTTGTTTTGAGTAAAGAGCAGCCTAATTGAAAACGTGCTGCTAAATTTGTACGTTGACATGTGAAATGCGCGTTCTTGCCACTTCTAATCTGCACTGGTTTTTATTGTTGTAATACTAATAGCTACTTCTGGTTATCAGTGTCATTGTTTGTAGCTTGTGAACGCATTCGCATGTTAGATGACAACTTTTTAACTCTGCCTAATAGACACATTTACATCTATTGCTGTTGTAGCATGTCTGTATGTATGATGAATGCGTGCAACATGTCGAAAAAATTTGTCAAGCGTTACGAGAAAATCGTTTCATTGTGATTAACGCGCACTCACAGATCACTTTACATATGCGCACATACATATATACATACATACATACATACATACATACATAGATACTGACATATGTGCATGCATATGCATATCGCTTTGAATGGAGTTGCATGGTTGTAAAGTGCTGTGTGAATTGTCAAACCATTGTCAAAGCACTCAGAGCTGTCAATCAAAGCAACAAAAATGGGAAAAATAAAATACATTTACATATACTTGTGTATGTGTGGGTATATTGGCACTCGAGCTATGCAACTAGTCTGACGATTTATTCCTGCTACCTACGCGACAAGTAATTTGGAGTTAGCCGCTTCTCGCTTTTTGAGGGAAGTCAACAACTGATTGTGATTTGGAATTGAATTGGCAGCAGCAACAGCAACAGCAGCCACTCTCGCCGCCGCCGCTGCAGGCACGTATGTAACTTATATGATTTATACTGCAGCTTGGCTGGAAAATATGTGACATTATATGCAACAGCAACAACACGAAGCGATTTATGCATCACAGAGTCGTCAAGTTGTCAACTACATGTCAAATGTTGAATGATCTACCTAACTACAACAACAATACAAACATATAATACACATAAATATGCAGCGTCTGCCGTTAAAAGGAGCAACAGCTACTTAAGTGTGCCGCCAAACATACATAAACATGCACTTTAATAACTCAAAATCCGCTGTCGAGTGTTGTAGTCTAATTCTTGCTCCTTTTATTGCTTTTGCTTTTGTTGCTCAGACTTGGACTGTTGTCATTGATGATTCTATTTGCGTATCACTTTGGTAATTTCAAGCAGCTATACATTTCTCCAGTTGAATGATTGAATGTGCATGTGCAGTTATGTCAGTGTGCATATGTATGCAGTTACAGTGCGGATGAGAAAAATAGCACTACTGTCGTAACCCTAATACAAAAATATGCAGTTTTTTCTTTTTATAAACTATTGGTTATTGCCAAAACCGCAGCATCTCGCTGTTATTCACCACAGATGGTTTTCTATAAAGCTAGCCGAGATTTAAATCAGAAACTGCAATTAGAAACGAGTTTATAACAGGATTTATGTTGAGACTGTTCGTAGCCCAGTAAGAAATAATGGTTTAAGCCAAAAAACTGTATGTAATAAAGACCCCAAAAAGTCACCCTTTAATGTTTAAGCATATGGATGGACCCTGTGTTTTAGAAATATAGTTGTATACTGTTGTTTGACGAAAGCAAGAATCTGTAGTATGATGGTAAAGTTGGTTGAGACTACAATCAAGAGAGCTGAGGATGTGGAATTATAATTTCATTACAACAAGAATTTAATTTGTGGCTTTGATTTTTCTAGTCTCAAATCCCTGAGGACTTTATGACAAGACTTTATGTGCTCCACCTATTCTCTAGTCTCCTTCTCCTAGTCCTACCTATTCTCTCGGTATGAAATCATTGAATAATTTTCACATTTGCTAATGGATTGAGTTAGCTAAACATGTTTGGGAAACCTCAATTTAATACAATTCTATTCATGAATCACGTCACAACGGAACACACCGTTGAAATAGTGACATTTAAAATAGTTTTTCAGTTTCTGCGATGAGCGCCGAGCTCCATTTGACACTGTCACATATTTGTGGAACATTTGTGAAATTCACGATTCAAAAAACGCCATTATGTAACCAAAAAGTGAAAGCTTGGGCCATCGTTTATGCGCAAATCGTAATTTTTTCATAAAAACCAAAGATAGAAACGCATATCGATGCAGCTTGGCTCATTTTGTCTATCCGCAATTGTTTGACTTTTAATAGTTTCAATAATTCCGCACAAATTTTCACCCTGCGAGTCGAATTATTTAGTTTCTGAAACAAATATTCCCTGAAAGCCTGATGTCTCAGGCTCAAATATCTCAAATATAAAAGGCGGTGATTTTTCAAAGTTATTCAGTTTTTACATTGAATTTTTTCATTATAAGATTTTTCATATATAATGTGAAATTTCGCCACAGTGCTATTATTTTAATCAACACTGTATGTATGTTTATACATTACAAATGCATGGATTTCTCTAACCCCGAAGATGGATTGCGTTCTCTGCTTGGCTGCCTATGCGTACATCCTTCTGCCCGCATGCCCACATATCGGCCTTTATACATACATACATTCATGTATATGCATGTATGTCCGCTTAGCTTAGCTATTTGACTGATGCGTTGGTAATTTGGAAATTCTCACGTTTTTCATGTTCTTTCCGGTGCTTTTATTTGTTAGTGCAATTACAACATTTACGGCCATCGCAGCAAACAACAAGAACAAAGTAAATTTGTTGCAATGTCGTCGAGGTAATGACAACAATTTACATACGCACACATGCACACACATATATTTACATAAAAGTATATATTAAAATGTAGTTGACAAACGCATTTCCTGTTGTTACAATTTAGTGTTGGCACTTTTGTTGTTGCTGGCGCTGCTGCTGTTGCCGCTATTACCACGAGTAGCTTGGCGGCGCGTGCCAAACGTTTTCGATACGCTTGTGACCTCATCACGCTACGACCTCAAAAAAAACACAAAAAGCAACTAAATACTCGTATACTCGCAATTGTAATGAACACGGGGTTTAAAATGCCAAAAAGTTTATATGGAAATCCGTTTAAAACGTGTTTACAATTTATTTGTTGTTAGTTTTGGTAGTGGGAAAAATTTACATTTAACTACATACCAGTAGAGGATGTCCGTCCGCTTGACATGCCACGCCGCCACTCTTTCACACATTTAATTTACCCATTCCGTTCGCTCATATTTGGCGCCCCTCCCCCCCGCCTATGGTACATGTCACGTTTTGTGCCACAAAAATTCGCAACAACATAAGTACACATACATTATGTCTATATACTATATACATGTGTGTACGTATGTACATATGTATATATATGTTTTTTTATTGTTGTTGAATTTGTTGTTAATGTCACATGTTGCTGGCTACTGGTAATCGCTCTTGCAACCATTGTTGTTCTATTGCTGTTAATACTAGTCCTACCTGTTTATATATACACACACATATTTATATACGTGCATACATACATTGCATTGCGCGCAAAATAAAATTTGCTTACCGCTGTTTGCATTGTTGTTGGCGCTCATAATGTGTCACAACGATTTTCGCGTTTGACAATTATCACAAACATATGTTTAAGCTGCTGCAACATCAATGTACTAACACCATGTATATGGTATGTACAATATGTATATAAGTGCAACGGCGTTTGTCAACATGTTGCTATTGACATGTCGCGAACTACTGCTCGTACGTACAACAACAATTAACACTTTGCATTGTTCAATAGTTGGATCATGTATGACAAAATTGTTGGAACACTACTTGTTACTCACATAAATATATACAAACATTTGTAGATGAAAAAGAAAATCACTTGTAAACAAATTTGAGAATTAAGTAACACATTCTTTAAGCGCAGTAACAACATATTATTATTTGTACATACATATAAATGTGTGTGTGAATATGGTCAGTTAGTTTGGTATTTAGACATGGCTGAAGCTGTCCGGTTCCATAAAGAGATTATCATTCCATTATCTTAGAGTCAGGAATGACGGAAATAGAGGCTATGAGAATGTTCTCCCATTAACTTTTTGAGTGCGTTTGATGGAAGTTCGTGGCCTCATGAAGGATAGAGGAGAAAGGCTTAGTTGGCAAATTGACTGTTTGTTACGCTTATGACGTAGCGTGGCGTAATTTTGTCTCTATAATTCTTACTTTAACCTACTGTTTCTCAAGTTTAACTACTATCATTCCTACCGTAGGTGTTTTAAACGGAAATTGCTCCCGAATTATGTAAGACATCGCATTTGGTATAGCTTTACATATTATTGCTGGATCCTACTTTCTTATGAAATATTTGATGCAAAAGCAATTTTGTCTTTCCGTTGGTCAATAGCTTGGAAAACCAAGCTCTTAATAGCACAACAGCTGCTTGAGTACGGTTACAGTTATTCATGCTACATTTGAAGTCCGAAAGAATAATACAATACTGGGTGGTAACCATGCTAAATTCTTAATAGAAGTATCAGTGGTATCTCAATACCGTTAATCGGGTCTACGAGCCAGTTTCAGATCCATGCAAACACTCTCATCACAGTAGAATATTCTAAAACTTTTTAGAAATGTTTTGGTGATATAATTAAAACTACGACCTATTTCTCGAAAATATTTTGACTTGCTGGTGTCAGTCATTAGCCCAAAAGGCATATAAATCCAGAGATCATCATCAGAAACACCCCAATTCCTTTGAGTAGTTCCATCCAATCCACAGGAAAAATGTGGACCAAGCATCGAGTTTGCATCGTCTATCATCAGTATACTAATCCAATATAAAAGTTATGAATATTTGAGCAAAAAGGCTGAACCTTGAACTTCATTTCGACTTCAAAAACGTCAGGCTTCGGGAGTACGAAAATTTTTCCGAATATGGTATCGTTTTATTATTCAATGTAGATGTTATCGAGCGATAGAAGCGAACTTTCGAATTTGTCGATATTCTTTCCCCCATTTTTATGCAATGTACTACCAATTGGATAATGTTTTTAGAACCCTAAAGTGTACTTTAAGCAAAAAAAGAAGTATGCTGCTGTGTGTGAGATTTATTTGCATTCTGAGGCGAGCAAGCAACTTGTCTAAAACAGTCAAGAATTTCTCCAGTTGAAAAAAACCTTATCGTATAAAATTATTAATTTTTGGAATGAATATTTCGTTAAGACAATCAAAATATGCAAATGTTGTTCCCATAAACAATCCTCAACAGTGTTAAAAATACAAGAGAGAATATGCTGATTTCAAACCAAAGACTATATTGAGATGCTAAGCTTGTGTTGGAAATTTTATGCTTCTGGAAGCAATATTTCACTTGTGGATATTTACAAGAATTGCTTGCGCTTAAGAGAGCGAGAACTTTGATTTCTGTTTCGCTTGGTAAGCAAAACTGCGCTTTGACTTTGTAACGCTGTGAGCTACACAAAAGTAACGAAGCATTTTGTTTTAGAATATCTTAAGATATATTTAATGTTTGCAAATTGGATTTGTAGTGTTGCATATTTAACTGTAAAATCGTCATACCTTTTATTAATAAACATGCCATTTTTATACGTTTAGTGCTTTTCTTTCGGTATTTATGAAAATTTTCCTTGCAAAAGTAATATTTTCGCACGACTTGAGAAGCCGACAGTAACGCCATTACTTCTGCAAGTGTTTCAATGCTTTTATGCGGTAATTAGCCAACAACTGAAATATGGCCAGTTTAGTAATAAGCCAGAAAGCAGAGTAACGGCTAACAAAACACCAGCGAAACGTGAAAATAAACAATTTTACTGTTGAAAAACAAATAAGACTTGAAGTAAAAACAGACAAATCGCCCGCTACATAAATTGGCTAATAAACAGCAGTTCACATTCAGCATTCAACAAACTATTTGAGAAAAGCATGCGTCAAAGTCAGCGACAAGAGCGTCAAGCTGCAGATAGAGTGGAAACTCCCGTGAGTGACGTTGGATTTTCTTGATTTGGTTTTTTTTTTTTTGTAACACATAATTTGTAGCATTTTCCAATTATTTTTCAAAACATTTCTGCACAATCATAATACTCTGCTTAAAAACAGTAGTAATTTACCGTGAAATTTACAAGTATGACTACGCTAACGACATACAAACAAACGCGAAAGCGTATAAATCCCGATTGGCGCCGACGCAAACCCGATAACAAACTGATTACCACGTTGGCAGCATCATCGCTCATGTTGCAGGTACATATCGACATATAACGGGGTCACTACCAACGGTTCAGCGCCTACACCACGAACAACAAACACAGCGAACAAATGAAAAAGGGTGTACAACAAAAGGAGTTTTGTTGTTGTTGTTGTTGTTGTTGTTGTTACATGTTTGAATAATTTTAGTCGAAATTCGCTGGCTCATTGAGAAATTCAAATTGTAAGCGTGTCTTCAACCATTTCATTCGTGGTCGTTTGCGTAACTCATGCGGTGCATCAATTTCAGCCATGCATTCTAATTACAGTGATTTCACTATTGAGATTTATTATTGTAATATTTGTTTGATTGGTAAGTAATGCATTATTAGAAAAGTGAAAACACAGTGTTTCATATCAACAAAACTGGCGCCAACCGTCAGCGCCGCTGATCAATTAAATTCGTTACGATCGTTTGTAATTAATACGATGAATTTGCAAATTTCGCTAATGAAAAAATACAGACGAATTGACTTAATGAAAACATTGATTGATTAACATGCGCTGATTCTGCGTAAAGCGTGAACGGCAAAAATTTTGGAAGAAATATTGAAAATGTATGGCTTGTTTTATGAATCGCTTAATATTATATAAAATGTGTGTAAATAAACTCTAAGTGTTAGCATAATCCCCCAGCTGACTCTAATAGGTGGGGTTGCTCTCTAGAATAATTCGAAAATTTGTGTCGAAAGAATTTCAATCGCTTTGTGACCAATTCTTAATGACGTAATAAACGTAGTCGTGTCTAGTGGGTTTTTATTCTAAAAAAGCAGGATATTCCGTAGCTGCTACTTGTTAGATACACTTCTGGTATGGTATACTCAACTTCAATAAATTATAATGTCATGCCTTATTCTCAGTCACAGGACCTATAAGAATATGCCATTCCTTCTACTGGACTGGAATCCCAATCCGACAGTTCGACTGCATACACGCGTCAAGCACCAGAACTACCACCACAGAACTAACAGAACAGACTAACCACAGAACTATCTCTGGGTGTTTATTACAAAAGAATCATTAGTCTTTCAATAAAAAAAAAATCGGAAGTTTTCCCAATGCAAAACCCAATCGGCATTTTGGCAGAACATTCAGGGTATACATTCTCATCCTCCAAATATTGAGAAAAAAAGCAAGACGGTGGGCATGATTTCTGGTATATGGTCGGATGGTTCCGTTAAGAGCCAGTTGTAAAACTCTATTACCATGGGTAGTTAAATCCTGATTTTTCAGAACGAAATCTAACCCATTCTATTACGAAAGAAATTAATGGCGCTCTTCAACAGGTCTTTTAGATTTAAGCTTGTCAGGTGATGTTCTGATAATATTCACTTAAAATCGGTGGGCACCAGAGCAATGCGGTATCAGGCGAAATAATCATGAAGCGTCTGGTAAAGATTTATGGCCACCATTCAAAAATCGAATGATGCAATGATGGCTTATAGGTAGATGGAATGTCATTTAAGTAGATAGCTACCTTCATTCGATTACTTAGCAATTTAGAAATATCTAAGAAAGATTCTAGTTCATCAGGAAATTAGATAACGGTCTGGTTAGTTAGTCTGGTTAGTTGGTTAGTACGGTCAAGGTTAGGGATATCCTAATCATATAATATGATCCTTATTCAATTGCAGTCTGAATAGAATCATAATATCATTTGAAATTATAAAAAAAAGTACGGTATACTCACCAATCTGTAAGAAAAATATGTGCAATTGGAATTTATATCATTTTAAAAATAGTAATATCCCACCACTACAGAGATTCCTGATACTTTTCGACTAGCAATTTATAAGTTACAATTATAGTAAATACAGCTGTTGGAGTATTGTATTGTAAATGTGTATACGAATGAAGAGATTTTTTTCTTTATACGATGTGTGTTCAAAAAATAACGGGAATTTTCGTTTTATGAAAAAAAAAATTTATTCATTCGTCTACATTAATATTGTCGCCTACAAAATAGCCTCCATTCGATATTATGCACTTATGAAAACGCTTCTTCCAATCGTCGAGACACTTCTCAAACTCGATTTTTGGGATAGCCATGAATTGCTTTTCCACAAAAACCGGGCGTTTTTTTTTTCTCATTGCCTCACGTAAATGGGGTTGGTAGTACTTATAGGTTTGGCTCATTGACCGTTTGACCTTGAGGCAAGAATTCATGATGCACTATACCATTAAAGTCGAAGAACATGCCCGTTATTTTCTGAAGACACCTAGTATAAAGAAATAAATCTCCTCATTCGTGTACACATTTACGAAGTTAAACTGTCACAGCTGGTAGCATATGGGTTTTCCATCATGCTTGGTGGTCCGAACCAATCAGCAAACCACGCAAAGCTAATTTGTTGTATATTACCTTAAAAAATTTTAAGTTCAAATTCTCATTTATTCGCTGGTTCACTCTGTTACACACATACTACCTTTTGGTTTATCGCTTTGCCTTAACACCTTTATAATACCTTTAGTTTGACGCTCACATTTATAGCAAGTGTGTATATACAGTTATACGAGCATGTGAGTAAGACTGTCAGTCGCCTGTAAGCGCCTAATCTTAGCTTTTGAAAAATTATTGCCATTAGACGCACACAAAGTTTTTGAGAAGGAAATAAAACAGAATCAAATGATCATGCTTGTAACAACATTTTGACATTTTTCTAATCCTTTTATTTTGTACTTCTCTTTTTTTGTTGTTGTTGTTAATTGATTGATTACTGTATTGGACAGGCGTGTTGAGCAAACGCAATCGCACGTGTTTCGGAATTTATTATTAGAGACATTCGTTCATACATCTGTGTACTATGTGATGGTGTGTGTCTGTAGAGCTTTTTGTCATTGAGGTACAAAATATTGTTGCTATTAACGGTTTAGCAGTATTTCTCTTCGATTTGATTGACTTGGTAATGAGTCATTGTAATTTATTTTTGAGCGAATTTCAACTGAGCAGAAATGATATATCTCTTGTTTCCCTATTGGCTATTGGTTTTTATCAACTATGCTATGGTTTTATTTCTCAGGAAATTTTTTTTTGACAAATATACACTATACGTCAAATTATAATATATATTATATATATCAAAATTATAATATATACCAAACAAAATATGAGAATAATTCCCTCCAAGTTCAATTAGCAAATGTTTTTTTGTTTTTTTTTTTTTTGTAATGGCCCTTTTTTGTACAATAAGTGAGAACTTGCTGCAATGGTTGAAATCTATATTAATTGCGTGATAATTTCTTTTAGACAGTTGCATATTAAAATAGTGGATAACATTTTTTCATATTTTTAAGGGCCAGTTATACAACGACTAACACATCTAAAATTTAGTAAGTCACTGAAATTTTAGTTTATTAACATTACTATTTATTATAAATAAAATTATTATAAAATATTTATATATGCATATACATATAATATTTATAATATGTCTGAGTTGAGTATGCGACCAATTTCAGAAACAATATTCTAAACTTGTACTTGAAACATTAACTTTAAAAAAAAAGAATAAAAATAATAAAATATTCATAATTTTGATGATTCAGTCCTGAATACTTCCTTTTCGGTACTAGATACCAATTCGATACATAGAATTTAATTAGTAGAACTAAATAACTAAAAATACTGTTGGCAACTTTGTTGAAATCGATTAGTTGAGAGGCCATTTGCACTAAGCCATTTTTTTGAATTCAACGAGAGGTTGACTGAAAAATGGTCTGCCGTATTTATTCCAAAAGTCCTCTCGTGCTGTTGACATCAATTCTTTAAGTTTCTAAATGTCAATACATATAAAGAACAGATCCACCAAAATGTTTCAGTTGGAAAAATATGATAGATTTGCAAAGCTTTGAAGTTTCTCTGATTTGTAGCGACGTTGGTTTTAAGCAAATATGAATTTTCACCAGCTAAGCATATATAAATTGAACGAAGAAAGCGTTTAAGTTCTAGTAATGTAGAAACAGTAGTTTTTATTCAGCTTAATATTCCTTAAATATTATATTTAAAGTATTTTGGAAAATTCTCTGAACTGAATTTACTGTATATTTTTGACTAATGTTCCGAGTTTCGAAAGTATTCTATAGTTTTTAATTTATTTCCCAGTATCGATATACACTAAAAAGACTCAAATCGACTTTGAAGTGCTATGAAAAAAGGTGATAAACAACTATTTAAGGAGTAAAAATTATATTAACGGAAATAAATGAAGATATAAACTGTAAATAAAATTCTTTTCATTTTTTTAAGAATACAATATATAATATATATAATTTGAGAATATAATGACAATATAAAATCAATTGAATGAAATCAGAAAGATTGAAGGAAAGGACTTTCTAGAAAATCGAAATAAAGTCTGTTATTGGAACCAAACGACTTCGTTCATTGACACATTGCATATCTACAATCTTGGCTATAGAAATCTCGACTAGACTAGAATTTGAACCTACCACAATTCAACAGGAAACAGATCACTATACAAGCATTGAAGCATACTCCAGTACCAAGAATGATAGAAATAGAGATTACGACAATTCTATCCCGTTACTTTTTTAGAACGCGTTTGACAAAAAAATACATTAGTTCGTAACGTCATAAACGTAAGGAGGAGAAGGTTATGTTTACAAGTATTATGAAAATTTTACATTTTGTTTCGTTTATGACAATGCGTGACGTAATCTAAGAATTCTCAAAACATTAAATGTTGTTTATAAGACTTCTTCAATAATATGACATGATTTAAAAATGGCACAAAAATTTGCAAATATTGTTATTAGGAGGAGAGATTATATTTAAAAGAGTTCTAACTTTCGAAATTATATTATAAAAGTTTTATTCAATGAATTTTGGAGGAACTGATACTTTTAAATAATTATCAGCTTGTACCCGCAGTCTGTATATAATGATTATGATGAATCTCGTTAAATTTATTCACTAGAAATCGGTTAATATGTGAGAGTCTTATACTTGACAGAGTGCGATTTGATTCCAAATAAGGGTGGAAAGCAGTTTCCGGCTCTTCGATTGACATTAAAGTGGACATCTCGGATATCACTATCTTTTTTGGATAAATTCACTTATTCCAAAGTTGTTGTTATTGCCTTTTCTCTCTCTCGACTCTGTTACTATGACCCACATTAAATTTTCTGATTCCTGTTAATATACACCCTTTACTTACAAAAATCCTATCTAATATTTGGGTTCCACATTCATCGATACTTTCCATATGCATACAATATATCTATGCTGGTATCGATGTCTATCAGAGTAATCAATAAATTTGCAATTTAATTTTATTATTGCTGCTTTGTTTCACCGCTTTGATGATAATCAAATTGGCAGTTACAAACCCCATTTGACACACGAATAGTGCAATTGTGCCCCGATAGCAATTTAACGCTGCTACACACACACACACACGTACATACGTATAGATTTTAACATTTTAGCCATTTTGCTAGCGAGCGGCAACAATGGATTTAACCAACAAATAGACATGAATACAAATTTTAATTTGAAAGTTAATTAAGCGTTTGCCACAAACGAAATGACAACAACAACAGCCACAAGGAAATGTCTACAACAAAAATTCCACTGTGTCTGCTGCACTGTGTGGCAGCAATGAATTAACGGAGCAAAATGGCAGGAACGGTAAATTCTAATGCGCGCAAGTCTACCTGCGCTACCTGCCACAACAGCCAACCACAACAACAAGAAAAGCGACAATGCACCAACCTGTGTTGGTGGTCACAGTGGCAGTCATAATGAATGGCAACAATATGGCAATGCCATGGAAAATATTATTCGATCTGGCACGAGCTGCAACAACAACAACCCTCACGGCGGAATGACCATGTTCAGCGTCAGACAAAAGCAACCTACATATCCCCAACGCCAGCGACCGCGCTTACCCTACCTCCCAACAGAGTACTCAGTTGGTCGAACAGTTTTTCCCCCGGACTACAGCAACATTGTTGTTGGTCTACTCATTGAAACGGTTGCCATTGTTGGAAGCTTCCTTTTGTCCATACAAATTCGACTGTTTGTATGTATGCGCATTTATTTCGATGTATGTCCTTTGAAAAGGATAATAACGGTAGTTCAGATACTTTTTACAATGCGAATACATACATATATGTCCATACGGTACTCGTACATTACTTAACCCGTTCGAAATAAAAACATGAAATTTTGCATTTTGTGTTTATGTTACGGTTTGTTGAAAAATTTACCTTTTGTCCTTTCATCGTACTGCTATGTCGTACCCTTTTCCATTGGGGCGTTCACAAAAATCCAACACAAAATGGTCTACGCGTTGCCCTTTCATCCACGCCATTAGTAGTTGTTATTGTTGCTTGTCCTCACAGTTGAACTTGATCCCTCCCCCACACTCAGGATTCCATTGTGAATTCCAAACCCACTATGGGACACACTTGAAAGATGTATAACAACAACTTTCGGTTTGTTTTTCTTAGATTTATAATTACGTCCTTTGCGGTTATCGGCGGCTAATATACAACCCTTTGTACAGGAATAAAACCTGTTTGCGAAGGAGTGAGTCCGTTCTGTGGTATGCCTAAGTTGCGTCAAATTCATTTTATTACATTGCTTATTGGTTCTTGTAAACAAGTCCTTTTAGATTTGCAACCAACGAAAAAGGGAGCTTTGAATTCGTGAGAAAAAATCGACCATACTTTCTGAAGTTCTAGAGAAATGTTAATAAATATTTTACTTATTACAAATTTTTAGATAAGTTATTAAAAAACTATATGGTTGGTTATAATTTTTCTCTCCAAGTACAATTAGCAAATGTAGGCTTTGACTTGTTTTTTGTATTGGCCCCTTTTATACAATAAGGAAGAACGTGCTGCACTGATTGAAATCCATGCCAATTGTGTGATAATTCCGATAACATTTCCTCATATTTTTAAGGGGCAATAAAATTTAGTAAATCATTGAAATTTTAATTTATTAAGATTACTATTTATTATAAATAAAATACTTATATAAATACTTAAATACTTATAAATACTTAATAAATATTTATGTAATATTATGTGAAAAAACTATATATTTATGGTTTGTTTTACTATAAACACTTTGTTGTTACCGTTTTGGTCTTAGAATTAAATTCTAAGCTCAGAGAAGCGAAGGCAAATGATTTCGTAAGCTAGAGATTTCAGATGTCTTAATCAAAACCCTTAGGATTAATCCCACTAAATGTTGATGGTTGGTTATTTGCTTGGTTGCATTGGTTACAGGCTATTGGTGACTGTATTCGCAACAATAAGTACGGTCGTTTAGTGATATTTTCTGCCAGAAAACACTACACACACACAAGTCTATTAATGTGAATATAATGATAGTTGGAAAATTTTTAAAATTTGGAATGGAATATTACAGCACTTTAAGATCAGTTTCAAAAAAGTTCCGACTAAGGTCGTCACCGCTTTAAAATTCACACCACACTGTGTGTTTTGCAATTATAAAACTTATATACTGCCTGCCAAATTTTGTCCAACTTTTTCTATTAAAATCAAGTTTATCTCGTCAATAACAAGCCGATTCTTAGTTTCCAACTGTTATAACTGAGTAACTGTAATAACTGAGTTATCAATATAGGCCTTTAACATAACACACCACCATAAAAAGTTGTCTAACGGATTCAAATCACATGTCTTGGGTGGCCAATTTAGAGACCCTTTCTTTATATGACTCGACCCTAATATATTGAAAATAAATCTCAAGCGCATGTGGTTCACTTTGGGAAATTATATATAACTTCAAAAAATTATTGTCTGAATAATTTGCCACTGAATCGATACACGCCAAAAATTGAAAATCGCTTTGGCTAAATAGCTCACCTGTAATTTTGGCAGGGAACAACAAGGCATTTCGGAGCGTCTCTAATGTATCATCAAAGACATTATTTTGTGAGATACCTACTAATACTGAATGTAAAAGTTTGGAATCCAAGCGGCGGCTGAATGAAAAATCATGCGCTACCGAGTCTAGCAAGAAAGAATTATATCTGATGGAGATATTGGTATTTACAGATCGACAGACCTCATAGGTGAATCTTAGTTAGTTAAGTCATTTAGAGAGCGACGCCCCTGTACGTACAGATTACTTATATATAATTTTATATTCACTTGGTTTTACAGGATGGGAACAGTTCCGAAGAACAGATATTACTTGGCCTGAGTAGTCGAAAGATCCGTAATTAGTTTTCGGTGTCTTTCTTGAACACTTTACGAACTGATAGGGTTTGCAAATGCCTTCAGAGTAATGCCAGATCACCTCGAATATCCTGAACAAAGCTTTCAATTCTGGTATGGTTTGTAACGGGGGACAATTCATTTGTCGCATATGAGCTTCCTACTGCTGCACATCTTCAGTACTCCACCTGGATTGAATCGATGGGTTTTGCTGTATAAGACTGGGCCGCAATGTAAAATCATAATCACCAGATTTCTAGGTCTTCTATTGGCTCGATATAAAGAGCTTCGTTTCCCTTTCCACATTTTTACTTTTTATTCTGTTTTTATAATTTTTTTAGACACCGTTTATATGTAGTACCGGGATATGTCATTATAATTTAAGATAACCCAATTCAATTTGGCTTTAAATTGCCAAATTTAAAATTCTCGTAGAAATGTTTCCCACAAAATAATTTGCCTATACAATATTTGTTTATTAATAATATTGGATAAATAGATTAAGTGAAGCATAAACTAAACATTAAGGCAATGAACACGTGTTTAAAGCATGAAGCAGGCGCAACACGCATTGCGTAGCCTTTATTATACTATCTCAGAGAATAGAGCTTGGTCTATATGTCTAAGTTTTCTAGTGTGCCTATGAGTTTAAGGGCAATTTAGAGCATTTCATAAAATTATAAAAACGTAAGCCACTACAAAAGTCAAGTGGACATGTGGCAAAGGAAGAGAATGTGTAAAAAGATGCCGCGTGTGTTTTGGCAGCGTGCAACAGCCATGCACGCGGCAAAAGTTGCTACATTAAATAAGACTGGTACAAGTAAATGGAAAGCTACTAAATACACATAGAATTAGTTAATTTAATTTATTAGTTTCATAATTGCGATTTTACCAGCGGCAGCAATGAGCAGCAACAACAACAACAACAACAACAACATAGAAATGTGAGAAAGTAAGCAAGGATGGTGGTTGGTGCGTACGTTGGCGATGGCAATGGTGGTGCAGCATAGAGCAGGCGCATAGATTTAAAAGACTTGTTACCTTACTTTTGCTACGCATACATTCACCACACGTGCATACATATATGCCCTGAGGTGCGCTGCAACGTGTGTGTGAATACGCACATAATGAGTACTAAGCACAAGCATGTTACACGGGAGAAAGAAAAAATGAACACACAACAACAAGTACAACAACTGTATAACATCGAACATTATGCGGATAATTAGTTGCCGAAAATGTACTGCATACATATGTACACATGTACATAAATAAGATGCCACACATGTTAATGTCGCGCGAAAAGCGTCGTTAGCGGAATGCTGTCCCCCCCCTCGCAGTGGTTGAACGGTGCTCCGAAGGCTTTTCATTACACTTAGCAAGAAGGCGGCTCATTAGCAGTTACTTTCTCTAATTTTTGTTTTTGGTTTAGTTTTTTTTTACTTATATACTTATATCTTTAATGTGACAACAATAACAACATACATAAAATATTTAAATGAAGAAAGCATTCAAGGGTTGTCTAAAGATTATTGTATTGGCGTGCCACAGTGGCGCGACGCCAACTCACAGTTGCCACATAAATAAAAATTATTACTTTCATAACGTGCTCCAAATGTGCTCGAAATCCTTTGCGCTCACGTTGTTTGATTATAGGAATGTATGTATATTGTGCATATGTGTCATAGTGTGTGTTTATATAAAAAAGCACATATTAAGTTTATTTCTACTACATACATATATATTTACTTAGTACATGCGTATTTAGATATATTGGCTCATAAATTTCTACACATGTACTGTGCAACATGCGCACGCCGGAGTCTATAATCGTGTCGCGCGGCGCTAATGACAGACACTAATGGCATTTAACGGTACTTTAATGTTCGCGCTTGTTCATTACTTATATTTAAAACAAATTCATTAAAGCGTAATAATTAAATCAGATTTCATATACTCACCACACATGTATTTAAGTTTCTATTAGATCGTGGAACACATTTTTATAGGCAAAATGATACCAACACGGGGCTGGAAATATGGATATATAGATTCTTTGGTATAGATTTTA
Source organism: Bactrocera minax (assembly GCA_021498325.1). NCBI lineage: Eukaryota > Metazoa > Arthropoda > Insecta > Diptera > Tephritidae > Bactrocera > Bactrocera minax. Next base: position 9,949,726 of record JAKEEE010000001.1, read on the forward strand.
ACACCTACAAATGAGTTCATGTCTATCTAAGTTAAAAATGGAAACACGGTCTCTCAGCGAGCGCTTTCTAATTGCCGAGGGTATTTCTATTAAGGAATTTAGAAAATAAGAGATGTTCGTGGTTTTTTTGGGGGAGTAGCACCTTTATTAAAAAAAAAATTTATAATTAATGAAATTGTCAATATTTCGGCTTTCTTACTTGGTGAATTTTAAGTTATGTAGTTTCAAAACATCGAATTTTGTTCCACTTTTCCAGCATGACCGCCCTTATCTCGACAACAACGCGCCGAACGAAACTGTATCAGCGTACACCCCTGATTCGACTTGCCCCCACCAAAAGTTGTTTAACGTAGTCAAATCACCTGAGTTAGGTGCCAGCCACATCGTAAATGTGAATTTTCCACAGAAAACGCGATTTTCAGATGGAAACTTCCACGATTTTTAAACGGTTTTGTGCTGTAATTTGCCAAAGTACACTGAAGATTTATGTATTCTTGGTGTGTTTGTTTCACAGTTATCACTCAAGCACATTTCATATCTCTAAATCATATTTTATATCTCTAAAAAGTCCCCTGCATATAAGGATATAATGGTAAAACGGTGCAAATATATTGTTGTGAAAATAAAATAAAATGTGTTTAGACAGAAAACCTTACTTCAACCACTTCAAATAAACTCTTAACTCAGGAAGATGTAGAGTTTATAGACAGAAGAAATCATTATATTTTTAATATTATTACATATTATTTCAACTAATTTACTAAACAATTTTATACACGCATACCATTTTTCTTACTTACAGCAGAAGGAGGAAACACCTGAAGTGACTATAGCCCATAAAAAGGCGAAAGAATGGATTGTAGCTATGGCCAAGGCTAACTATCAGGATCTATCCAAACTGGGTGCTGAATATCCTGAATTGGTCAAACTACACGTAAGTCAGACAAATTAATTGATCTATTTTATTTGTTTATTCTTATTTGTAAATTTTTTAATTCATTATGCATATTCATTGCCTTAGAGACTGGCATTGACATTGAACTACGATTTGACAAACGATCAGATTAGCCATGGTCGCTTGACAATTGCCCAGCTGTCAATGTGTGGTGTAAGTGATCAGAGTATGAGTACGTGTGTTGCGCTTTGTTGAATTGTCGAAGGTATGTCTGGTGAAGGAATGTCGAAGGTATGTCTTTGTACCACCTTAGGTTTTTGAAACTAATATTTACTAAATTATTAATAGTTTGAAGGAGTGTGGAAGGGTTCGAAGAAGCATACATTTTTTTCTTGGAGTATTTTTAAAATTATTTATCTTAAGTTTTTCTCCCTGATTAACGTCCGCTAGGTAAATATATGCAACTATATAGTGGCGAATATTTGTTTGAAAGAATAATTGTTACACTGATAAAAAAAATGTAACGATACATATTAAAACATTTGGGTACAACATAAGGCATTTAAGTACAAAATGTTACAGTAAGTATTCGGTAAATAACACGTATTAAAATATTAAAAAACATATGACGAATGTAAAGCGCCACGGAAGGCACTCCGGAAAGTTCTCGGGGATAGTTTTGGTATTTGGATTTTCGTATTTGAGTTACTTATCGCCACTTATCCAAAAATTTAGGCATATTTTAAAAGAAAAAAATGTGCATCCTTTAATGAAAACTGAATATTATTGTCACCAACAGGTACAACTGAACAATTGGTAATTAATACCTCAAATAAGTTAACACATAAAAAGTGAAAAGTGTAAAAAACGGTAATTTGGGGAGATTTAAATTGGCAGCTTAACGGTTATTATCTAATTCATTCATCTGCTTTTATCTACTTAGCCCTTAACCTGCCATTTTCTCTCACAATTAGACACCATTTATTTATCAACATGCATAATTAAACACATTGCCCAGGCTGGAACAAACGATCCAACGAATAAATACGTTAGCTTGAAAGTGGTTATTCCAAAATTACAAAATTGCGCACAAAACCATCAAAACAAATATATTTTCGTGAATAATTGGTGGAAAACTCCATATAATAAGCGCTTTATTGAGGGCCCTAAATTTATTTTTGGAATTTGTCGACTTGAATATACAGTACTCAAGAACCGCGATCTACCTAATAGAAGATGACTGCATTGAAAATATTGGCAGAAGTTTCATGTTCAAGTTTACTAGAATAAATGTTACCAAAAAGCCCCGAAAAACGGAGTGCTACACGACACTCCCTAAATAACTATCTAAATAAAAAGGAAAGTCTGAACTTAACGTTGGTGGACAATTTGGACGATTTTTCTATCGACGCTTGCTGTACTCTAATCCCAAAGAACAAAATCGCCTCAAAGTTCTATTTACCGCTTGTTATATAATTATAAGGTCAAGATTAGGGACCAAGAGAACTATTGGTTTGATCCAAACTCCATTATTTCATATATTCGAGTTGTATTTGTTTAGCTTTCATAGCAATTACAAATTGACGATTGGTATATATAGCATATAAATATCCGTTTAAAGAACTCGAAAGTGGTGTCCCGCATGTATTGATCAATTTCATTCATCTTATAAGATCAATACGCTTGACTAGGCATCCTAAGTCCGCTTTGTTACAACATTAACGGTTTTTCATTCATTACACATGTCTGCCTGTTTGCAAGTGCCCCTAGTTCGTTGTGGTTCTCAAGCAAATTAATTTGTAAAACTCTCAAATTTTGGCAGCAACCAATAATATAACCGTAATGAACACATTGCGAATCAAAGGATCTTTATAAACATATATATGCATATGTAAATACATACATATGCATATAACTTGCTGTTGACACTAATTTATTTCTCCGGGAGCCTACTTGGAAATGCATAAAAATGATTTATGCCCATTTCCGCTTCATTGCCAACCCAAATGATTCGAAGAATTGCAAGCGCCGCATAATTCGCGCATTTCACTGCAGCGGCAACTCCTTATTAATTGCAATTTCTTTGCATTTATAAATTGCAACCGCCAAGATTGCAAGCAAGCAAGCATGCAAGCAAACATGAGTATACAATTCAATTGCGCCTGCTTGTTGGCAATGTATATTATTTCCGGGAACAAGAGATTTGTAGCCCAATTAGTTAATTCCGCACAAAAATCTCCACATGAACTTCTGATCCAGCACAAGTTGCTGCTACAACCATATTTATATATATATATATATATATATGTGTGTGTGTGTGTGTGTGTGTGTGTATGTGTTTGTCGCTGCTAGTCAATTCAAGATGAGCTGTCATAAGCTAGTTCCATCGAGGGGGAAATGCAACCGCAAGCAGGCAATATTTCCCCCAAAATGCCATAAATCTTCTACGCAAGCAGCAAGTCCCACGGAGGTTGCGCTGCGATGCGACTGATGTGACGGCGGAGGCGCTGCAGCGTAAAAAATGAATTATGCGCCTCTTTATCGGCGTGAAATGCAGCAAAAATTGTAAATAAAGTGTAAAAGGGAATCTTAAAAAATTAAGGGCGGCGTTGTAATTGAGTGGCTGAATTTCGAATGTAAATTTGTGGTGTGTTTAGTTGTTGTGCTGGCAGCGAGGGCTAGTTCTAAATTTTGTACGTCAACTATTTTATGGATATTTGGTTTCATATGAACTGACAAAATTAGTGGCATTGTCTATCATTTAGAAAAATTATTTTTTGATATGTGTACTGCATATATATCTGGTATGTACAAGGAGCTTTTATACGCATATGTATATGTAAATGTGTAGATAATAAATATTAGAAAAGGCCGTCCGCCTTTTTAAGTTCTACATTTTATAAATTTATTGACTTTGTTAAATTTTTAATTGGCCTTTGCTGTCTGCCTACACATTTTATTAGGTCATTACTTATAAATTTATTAGTAAAAAAATATAAATTTTGTAAACATGTTTTCGTTTTTTGATTTTCATTGGCATTTTTATTTTAAAGAAAGTAAAATCATCATCGGTGAACTGGATAAATTCGACGAATGAATAAACTTTAGAAAAAGCATTAATTTTGAAGTGCGCTCGCTTAATGAGCTTAGCCTAAGTTGCAAAAGAAAAAGTGTGTCGAATAAATAAGTATTTGAGTGTATAAAAATAATGATATCGACATCTTGATACAAAATGGCGGCTGCTGAGCTACTAGCAAAAATGAGCAGTAAATTGTTTAAAAAAAGTTGCAACAATAACTAAAAAAATCAGATGTAATATTAGTGCACATTGCTGTCCTGCTGGTTTGGTGGAAAAGAATGAACCCGCGGTTGTAAGGCATGCCTGTCGACTAAAATCCATAAAATGCACTGCATTTGAAATAGACTTTGCTCTAAAAATAGGCTTAGCCATGCCAGAAATAGTGCTATATTACTTAGCTTGAACTGAGTTTATAACACTTTAAATGTATTATGCAAACAATTAAAGCGGCATTTTAGTTCAAGCTACAAATGTCACCAGTCTGAGTGGCATGGATAGTTCGATTAGAAGTAATTTCGGCTACGAGGTCTGACCGGAGGCTTAAGTTAAGGTACCACGAAGAACAGGCACTCTTGGAATTCGCTACAACCTTCTCATTGTGGTAGGCCCTTCGGGAAGTATCGTGGTGGGTGTGGTTTAATACCGAAATGATCCGGGTAGAGCCAATATGAAATTGTGCTGCAACCGGGTGCCGGACCCAAAGCACGACAGAGGTTTTAGGTGGGCCTCGAACCCTACCAAGGTGATCCATTGCGCAATGCCAATTGCTACCAATTGGTAAACAGCAAGTGCTAAGCATTTGTTGGGGCGCTGATGAACGCATTGCATTGATCCGTTGTTCTTTTTTAACACCGTGGGGTTAGGCTGTTACATACGGCAGGTACCCACATAAAACACAACGTACTCTGCATATTACTGTGTAGCTAGAATTAAAGTTTAAGCGAAGCTGCCTGAACCGAACGTTTCTACACTTCTGCGGATTGGACAGAGAAACAATTTTCTTTTCTCTTTTCAACCAATAGGTTGTTTATAACTCGATTTGTAATATCGATGCACGTTAACTCTAAATTATTCGCATAACGGTATGGTACAATGATGGTTTTGAATTAAACTTTTTGACCTTTATATATTTGTTCTTGTTATATAACAAAAATTATATAGCCGTTTTTTGGTTTTGAAAGGAAATTTTGAAATTATGAAACGAACTAAATCAAAAGATATCGGTCTCTAATGAAGATCATAGACGATAATGTTCTCACCAATGTGAAAAATATAGATAGAAATCGAAACTTAAAATAATTCTAACGTATATATTTTCTGGTCCAAGACTACACAATCCGGTAAAACAAAATCGAAGGAACTGGCTTTCAACCACGGGATTGAAAATTAATAGAGTGTATAAACTTGGGTCCGCCTTGTGGATTGTAGCAACTGAAACCAGAAAGAATTGCTCTAAATTTTTCGATTTATAAAAAATTCAATAATTTTTAGTCAGTTTTTTCGTCAGTCAATCGTCTTAGTACAGAGGTTTCTCGATTCTATTTTCATCGAACATCCAATTATTTTTGGTATTTCTTGTATGTTTTCTTTTCATTTCTTAATTTTCGTATTAAATTTCTAGTTTCTTAAGTACAGTTTTTTTTTTAATATTTTAATGGGCTACACTACCAAAACAATTCATTTTAAAGCCGAATTATATATGTATTAGTTTTCTAACTCAAAAAGTTTGAAGAAAATATCAATCAATTCGAAATCAATATCCGTTTACTATACCGTTATGCTAAGCTGAATAAAGAAATTTTACTGAAAATGCTTTTGCAAATATCTCATTATTTACGCTAAAGCTTATCATAACGTCTATGTAAATATGTATTAAAATATATTACATGAATGCATCTATCTTCAAAATTTGCTATTTTATTTTAGCATTAGCAACTTTTTCCCAAATAAATGTAAACTTCGTCAGCAAAAATCCAGCAAAATTTTTTGCATGATTAATAATTTCATCAGAGAAACTTTTTCCTACAAATTAATTTAAATTTTAATGAGAAATACTGCTGGTTTCACGGAGAAAAAGTTATCAAATAACAAATAAAACGAAATAAAAACAGTTTTCCTCATTATCATCGTACTCATTACTTTCACCAACAACATTTAATACCAACAACAACAACCGACGGACCATTTCGTGGGCGTAACTGCACTGTGTATTTCCATTTCGAACACAAGTACACACCCACAACTGAAAAAAAAATTCTAAACGGATCTGCCGACGTTACAGGCAGTGGCGTAACTCAAAACTGGAGGAAAAAAAAACTGAAACCCGACTGAAAACCGGAGTCGCAACGATCCCGCCACCTTGTAAAGTCGCCTTGTCGGACATGTGTTCTTCATTTCGTTAAAATTGAGTGCTTCCCCTTTTCATATCGTTCTTTTGTCTGACTTGGCTTTTTAAAATACATTTATTTCGTCTTTTTTTTTTTGTTTTTGCTTAAAAAAAAGTAAGAACAACAAAAATAAATTAACCAAAGTGTAACAAGCTGAAGACACGTGTTGCGGGCGGCGACGGTAAATGCGCGTACAACAAATATGAACGCATGTACTAGCAAATATGTGCCTATGTATATTTATATGTATGCACACAATTACAACCAGCAACATGCAAATACTTACTAATATGTTTATACATATGTATACATTTTTTTTCTACTTTATTATATTAAAAAAAACAAATTTTCTTTTTTTATGCTTTTTAATAATTTTACAACAACAGCAAGGCAGCAAAATATACGACCAATCGCCAATTCTTTCTTTAATTTACGTACATATGGCGGCATTTTAGTCGCGTCACGGACTATCATTCGTTAGCCGCCGACAACACATATGCACATGCATATTGAGTCCGCTGGAAGCGCAGCTTATCACGAAAAGCGCTCAAATGTCATGTTTTCCTGAATTGCCCGCCGTCCTTAGGGAATGCGTGGTTGTTGTTTTTATTGGCTGTTCTTTGTTTTCTTTTTTGCTTTTTTGCTTTTTGCCGCCATTCGGACTGTTCCGAAATTTTGCATGCGAGGAGCAATATTTTTGCCAACTTATTTTTTGGCTGTAGAAATTCATTAAGCTTTTGCAAACGAACTTTATAACCCCTTCGTATATTTTTCGTAATCGCCCACTGCTGTGGTGACGCTGTGACGTGCGAAGGCGTCACCAGAACAAACAGAAACCTTAAATATAAAGAACATGCCGAAAACATATTCCACCATTAATTGTCAACATGATTTTATGTATTGCGAACAGCAACAACAATTACTTGAGTGATAATTTTCGCTTTGATTATTTGTACGAATTTCGTTTTTATTTTTTTACTTTTTCTTAATTTAGCTTTGCTTTTATCCTGCCTTCGAAATGTTGTCGAACAACATGAATTACAAGAATTTTGTATTTAATTTGTTCGCCTTCGCCGGTGGTCAAATTTATTATATATTAGATCATAATTTCAAAGAAAAATATCTTGAAATAGTCTAGTCTTTTTTTTAACAAAAGTGAAGTGAAACTTTAATTCGAATTTAACCTCCAAATGTAATGTACCGATCGCCCCGTTATCAATGTCAATTATTATCTCGTAATCAACGTTCATACGTAAATAACGGTCAGAATGCATTCAGTAACAAATTGCCTTTAATAAGCTCCAACTCTGTTGTTCTCTGACCCTGAATAAAAATCTCCCTCGTCGGGTGCACTATTTGGCTATAGCTCAAGGTTGGTGATCTGTGGGAACGCTTTTGCGTGTTTTTCTCGATTTCTCCTTAGGCATTTTCCTTTAGTATTCTGGGTGGTAAATTATACATTACAGGGTTTTAGACTCTTTGGCTAATCTTGTAAACTACTTCTTCATCTCGATTTATTCAAACAGAAAAAAGACCGCTTGCTGCTTTGCTCCCCTGTCGGATGAATGGATTTTACTACACCAGAAAATTCTAGTTATAGATATAACATATAATATATCCATAACCCTCAGATATGATCCACAATCATGCATAGAAAAAAGCGAACGTCGAAATTATTTTAACGAAGTCGGGTCTGTGGAACCAGAACCTAGATTTATAACGATACTGCCACAACAACAACAAAAAATACCTTGAGAGATTTTGCTAGCCTTTACTATACACTAATACCTAATATACTAATACTAATATCTTTTGCTTTATACCTAATTTCCTACCGAGTCCAAATTCGCACTTATTTATAGTAGATGAATTGTCGGCCTTCTTGCAAAATTTGAATTAAAGTGGTTGAAATTTGCTTTACAGACACCGCAGTGTCGGAAAACATGCATTAAAAATAAAAATATAAAACAATATTTTTTCTTTTTTACAAAAAAATTAACAAATAATTTTTTATTGAATTAATTTATGGCTTACTTCTAAAACCAATTAAATCGACCCTATTTCTTTGCTTAAGTCTCCACACTGACCAATATCATCAAATCATGGGCGATGGGTAAAAATAATGTCAAGTCATTGGCCGTCAACAAGCGGGACAAGCTATTCCACAACAAAAGGCAATAAAAACAAATATTTTTAATTTGAGCGAATGCCCCCACCCTTTTCATGGACTACAGTTAGTTTGAATAACATGAAATTCAATTTGCCCGCATGTCAAACTGCACTAAGCCAGGTCAAAAATGCCGTTCAAATGTGACCAGCCATCCAAGCTGTTGGTGTAACGGATAAACGAGCTGCTAACGCATGTAAATACGTGCAGCAACAACGAAAAACAATAGACAAAAATGAATAAATGAAATACAGTTAGAAAAAAATGTGATAAGTTGGGAAAATTTTTAACTCAAACGGGCAGAAATTTACACACAGTGAGTGCAAGGAATTAGCATCCTTAAAAATAACGAAGTAGTTCTTTTTTCTAAAAGCAACCGCATCCTTCTAAACTCATCTCAAAAAACTAAAAAAATTATTTTTAGTCGCATTCAATCTCACACTTTTACTTTTGATACTGGGCTAGAATCCTCTAGGATTAGATCGGAGCTATAAAGCGGATTATAAAAGGCTTTCCAGCAAACTCCACGTTGTTCCAAGAAGTTTACGAGGTCATATCTTTCTATTTTCCTTCTCTCTCTCTCTCTCTGGCCTCTTCGTTTTGAATATTTTCGCTCTTGTACGTATCTATCGGTTGATTAATGTGTAACCCCAAATACTATCTAAAACCAAATTAATATGTCCAGGTTTCTGACACTGAAACATGTTCACGATAAATATTTGATGTTTGACTTGTTCGTTTTGCTCAACTCTTAAATAAGTTGTTTATTTTTGAAAATTTTATTAATTTATATTAGTTCACCGATTCTTTCAAAATCTCTATAAGGTAATACATCTTATAACCGTACATATTTACGACGATTTCATCCTCAGAATACGAGCTTTTAGTTGACTTGAACATGAAAACAAAGCATTTACCATAAAAGCAGCAGGGAAGTGATCTCCTTACTGTGGTCTTCTGAATATTACTAAATTTACCCAACCACGTTATGTAAATTCTAAGTCGATTCAGAAGGATGTGAAATTTGTCGAGAAACCCTTAAAAACTCACAACTTCCCCAAACTGAGAGGTTTGGTTGGTTGATTGAAAAATGAAACGCAGGAGAGCAAGGGGCCGCACCTTAGCCATCATTAGAACCACTGTGTTGCCAAGTGAGCCTATATTCTGCCGATTCCACTTTACCAAGTTTCTGAAGGCAAGATCTTAGAGGTATGTGCCCTAAGAGATGACCCCTCCAATATTACTGGGTTCACCCTTTCCTAAAAGTATAAGCCCTTCGGTCTGTGCGCTATCCATAGTACAGTACAAGTTTACACTGTGTTAATATATAGGTTCATCTTGTCCTACCAATGCTCAACGATAAGTTTTAAATGCTGCATATTTTTGGTATTGTCTGACGGTCATAGACAGTCGTGAACAATAGAAATAGAAGCAAAACTGAAGATAAAACCAATGCATAACCAAAACATACCAAAATACATGAATTGGAAAAATGCGAAACTGAAGAAACGAAAAACTAGGAGGAAAGTAGGGTGTGTGGATTCATACATATTTATAGAGAAGGTGGTACGTAAAATGAGCCGCGCTGCAGCAAGCACACACTAACTGGCTTGCGAGTACATTTGCATTTGAGTAACTACAAAACATAACAATGTCGAAGTTTTTAATTAATTCGAAACTTGTTACATTTCATAAGCTCTATACAACTAGGAGAGGCTGTCTCATTGCCAATAACGTTTGCAAATTGAGCTGAGGATTTCCAAATTGTACATATTTGTGATGTGTAGTTATGTGTGTAGGAGTATGTATGTGCAGATTGCGTCGCAATTGGCCGTTAGTCACTCAGAGTTATATATACTACATAAGTAGGTATGTATGTATTTCCACTGCTCAGCATATAAAGCTGTTGGCTAACGAGTGATTGTGATGCGTAGCACAGCACAGCATAGCATAACCGAACGGAAGATAAATCTGCATGCCTTGCTGACAAAGCATCGGTCCTACGGATTTTCGTATTGCAAGCCATTCGAACGCTCCAAAAATTCACTATGAAAATTCATTTACGAAATAGCGTTTAATTTCAGCCAAGCTATGTTAAGCTACGGCTTGCGTAGTTCGAGATTAATCTAAAGTCGTTGATGAAGTTTATTATTGTGTTGACGATGACGATATCACAAAGGAACATTGACTAATGGCATTTTTGAACCTTTTACATAAAATTAACAGTTCCATTTTGTTTGAGCATCTCCTATGATGCGACTAATTGTACCCGTTTGTATCCCAAAACCTACAAAAAGAGACTAATCGTAAAAAATCGTAGAAAAGGGTCAAATATAAATAAAAACTTAACTAATCTATCTCCATCTATACGCTAAAGATATTCATTTGAGACTAATTAATATCTAATTGTATCCTGAAAGTATGTGTTGAAGACTAATTCATTCCCAATTGTACAATATAGCGAAAATCCTCCTGTACTCTCTTTTTAAAGATTACTAGCACAATTTTTTGCAGGGTATAATTGTACGCTTATGTGCATGTGTGTAAATAAGTATATATAAGGTGCGCCATATTTTACGGCGGTATGGAATATTTTCATTTAATTTTACCCTTTAGAATTTATTTTGACTACTTTCTTAATAACACATAAATCAAGTGACCATCTTCGCCAAATTCGTTCTATTTGCTGCGTTTTCGAACATTTCGGCAATATAGTAAGGATGGGTTTTGACACATACCTTGGGTTTGAGCTTGTCAATGGTCCGAAGATTGTTGGCGTATTATTTGTTTTTAAAATAACCACACGCAAAAAGTCAGAGACGGCAAGTCTGGCGATGTGAGTGCTTAGCCAATGTCAAATAATTTTGACATCATACATCCAAGGAGTTTTTGTTACAAATACTGAATATATTAATTCGCAATGCAACATGACTCAGCCATTTGTTGAAACCAGTAAAAGTGAAAAACATTTTTTGTTGGACATAATAAGCCCACATTTATCGATTTCGTTTTCCATCGACCATTTAGTTTCGTTAACCCAAAATGTCACTTTGTGGTCACACAGTGGCGTTTCATGAATCTCGAATAAAATTTCGGTTCCCTAAATACAACTGAACAATATTTCGGCAAGTAGTTTCGATGAGGACCCAAGCAAATCGGTTAGTGAATGTCAAAAATAATTCAATATTTACATATGGACATAAAAGTTAGCGCACCCTGTAAAAATGTAAAATTTCGCAAGTTTACCGCTACTTTATAACCATTCAACGTCAGAATCATAGTTATCGTAGTCGAACATTGTCGTTTCATTTAATGAATTATTTCATCTTATGTGTCGGTATGAATGTATGTATGTATGTATGTATATACATGTATATGCTGTGGCTGAGTTTGCTTTCAAATTCAGCCCATTTCAATTGAGTTTCTACATTTTTTGCACATTCTACATACGTGCTTTGTATACTTGCCTACCTATTTGCATGCATATATACACATATCCACCAATAGCAGATTTTCTATTGGCGATTTTTTGCTCTCTGTCCAGTCGATCGTTCGTCATGTTTCGCTTAGGGACTTTGCAATATTTTATTGTACAATACATTCGAGTAATCATGTTGAAAAGAAATTGAATACACGTTTGCTAAATTGTAATTTCATATGCAAATCAAACTCATCCGCATCGACAAGCGAACGGACGGACGGACGGACGGACGGACGGGCAGACGGCTGGCTGATTGCACAAAGCTTTGAAATGAACTCGTACTGTCTTTTGCGTGTGTGCTCTACACGCAAGGGACAGCGCGGAGGGTCAGACGAGCAATGAGTACATGTAGCTCATCTAATTGATAGTAACAACTCATTCGACTATGCACTATATACGGGTGTTATGAATGCAATTTTTGCCTCGGCAGTAGTTGTACAAATTAGTTTGTTTGTTTTTATTTTGCAGTCAGAAATGGATGGAACATTTTTAATTTACGTAAACCTACTGACATACACCGCAATCTAAGTGTTTAATTACGAATATATGCACGATGTATGTCATATGTTTATCATTGCATTTGAATCAATTTCTTTTATGTGTGCTAAAGTGCTAAAATTTAAAAACACAGATTGCTAATTTTTTTTATTGTACATAGAGGTCAAAAACCATTCACAAAATTTATTTGAACAATCATTGGTAGATTTAAGAGAGCACACCTCTTTCCTGTATAGTAAAAGCGAGAGCTAATAAAAATCTGTCTTGGTATTCAAAATCTGTGTTTTAAATTTTATTTTTCTTAAATTTTTTAAAATTGAGTTTCTTATTCACTATTTACAAAAGTGTTAGACTTTAGGGTTAGCAACTAGTTCTATAAGCTGGAATTGCCAACTACTTTTATTAAATACTACCAGTATGGGAAATTTATTACTTATTTCCTAAAGTTGAAAATGTAACCACGCACACAGTCGGCCCAAAAACTGCGACTCATATGCCTATAATGATCGAAAAAGTCCGTTATGAATTAATATATTATTGAAGGCTATCTACCTAAATCATCGCTTGATCTTCTAAGTTATCTATTGTTCTTCAAAGGTCCATTGATCTTATTTCGTATACATATCTACACTTGTGGTTCTTTCGAATTTTTGTGAGACCTTCCGAACAGTCGCTTCACAAAGACTCTTGATCATGCTGCTTAGATATTTTTCTTCAGGGTCTAATTATATATATATTATTTGATTAATAATAATATTTAAGTCATTCCAAATAACTGTTTTATATCAAGGGTAAAATTTCATTACGAAAATTCAAACGGACATTGCCTTCCAAGAGGCAGCTGTTATAAAAAATTACTTCGGCTTGGACTTAAACTCACAATCAACCAAGTAATAATCACGAGCTCTCACAGTGTCCTTTGTAGATCTTAAAAATATATGTAGCACGTAGGCAGAAAAGTTGGTATCATTCCTATTAGAGGGCGCCACTAGAATTAAATTCATATATTTTGTATTTAGACTTAACCTTCAAACGACACTTGTATAAAGCTGTCGGACAATTAGTTTAAGAGGTATAATATTTTGAATGATTCAAGTTTGAGTCATTCGTAACTAGTTTGCTAAATTCCGTATAGGCCTCATGAGCACCGTAGAAAATAAACCCAGTGGACGCCTGAAAAAGACTGTTACGGGGGAAAAAATTAAAAAGAATCTACAAAATATTTTTTGATTGCCTTAAAATTAGGTTGATTGAGTTTGCTGACACTCTAAAAATATCAAAGGAACAATGAAAGCTTTATCCGAAGTGAGTGCCCCGCGAGCTCAAAATCGAGATGCATCGTCTCACTAATAATATTGGGTTGTTCGGAAAGTCATTTCGTTTTTTCCCGCCAGAGGACTTAATTACGTTTTTTCGAAACTAACTTCACACTTAAGCCCCATAACCATTATATGTCATGAGAGCTGATATTGCAAGGCTTGTGTGTGAAAAAGTTCTATTAATTCTACCCAGTAGTTTTTGGTTGGTGCCTTTTTAAATATGGAGAGCAATAAGCAGCATTTTCGTCATATTTTACTTTTTAACTTCAGAAAAGGTAAAAATGCTGTCCAAGCGAGAAAAAAATTGACGGATGTGTATGGAGAAGGCGTGTTAACAGTACGCCAGTGCCAGAACTGGTTTGCAAAATTTCGATCCGGCAATTTTGATGTCGAAGATGCACCACGGTCTGGAAGGCCGGTCGAAGCTGACAAAGATGCGATAAAGGCATTAGTTGATGCAAATCGGCGAATCACCACACGAGAGATCGGTGAGAGGTTAAATTTGTCGAATTCAACTGTTTATGGCCATTTGAAAGGCATGGACTTAACCTCGAAGCTCGATGTGTGGGTGCCCCATGTCCTTACCGAGCGAAATTTGTGTCGTCGTGTTGACGCGTGTGATTCGCTCCTCAAACGTCTAGAAAATGATCCATTTTTGAAGCGGATTATTACTGGGGACGAAAAATGGGTTGTATACAACAATGTTAAACGCAAGAGGTCATGGAGCAGAAAAGATGAACCGGCTCAAAGCGTGTCAAAAGCCAACATTCACCAAAAAAAGGTGATGCTCTCCGTTTGGTGGGATGTCAAAGGAATCGTTTTTTTTGAGCTTTTGCCGGACAATACAACGATTAATTCAGAAGTCTATTGTCATCAGCTGGACAAATTGAATGATTCACTTAAAGAGAAGAGGCCCGAATTAATCAACAGGAAGGGTGTAGTGTTCCACCAGGATAATGCGAGACCTCACACAAGTTTGGTCACTCGCCAAAAACTTTTACAGCTTGAATGGGACGTACTGCAACATCCTGGCAACAGATCTGGCGCCTTCCGACTACTATTTGTTCCGGTCCCTGCAAAATTTTTTGGATGGCAAAACCTTTACCTCAAATGAAGATGTCAAAAACCACCTGGACGAGTTTTTTGCCAGCAAGGACCAAAACTTTTATGAGAGGGGAATTATGTTACTGCCAGAAAGATGGCAAAAGGTGTCGGACCAGAATGGCCAATATATAATTTAATAAAATATTTATTCATTATACGAAAACTGTCTTTCATGTTCCCCAAAAAAAACGAAATGACTTTCCGAACAACTCAATATATAATAGCTAAGATTGAGGTCTATTTGAAGCAAATCCTCAAAACTGTCAGCCGCGTAAAAGAATTTTCTAACAAATTGTGTTAGATTTTACCATTTTTTCGGCCCTTTTAATATTCAATTTTTGCTAAACCTTTTATTTTTAATTATTTAATGATCTGACGTGACCTCGTTTATGTGAATTTTCGTCACATTCTTCTTTGGTGTGTAGAAAGCCACCCAGTTACGGCAACGCATATCACCGACGCTGCTACGGAAATATAATCAAAAGTATTGCTGGCTGCTACAATTTTCATTGCCGCCCTAATCTTTCAACAAGCAATTAAATGACTAATAAAAACACTATCACTAACATTTCATTAACTCTCACGGCGCGCCACACAGCGCGCCACTTCAGGCTTGCGAACGCAAAATTGTCATCCAACAGAGCACTCAATTCGTGTGCACATACATACATATGAATTTGGTAATATTGTGCTGCACGCATGCACAAACAATTCAATCAACAAAGTCATCAGCAGGCGCTGACAACGTCAAAGCCTCTGTCTGTGACCAATCAAATGACAGCCAATGGGAACAGCGTTTGAGCATTGCGATGATAGCGAGTCTCACGTCAGCTGTCTGATCTAGCGCCGAGCGAGGTGACGTGCATAACTGCGAAATGAATATGGTCTTTCTTGAATCCTTTTGAGAAATGCAATCAAATACGTTTTACGATCACTTTCGTACGAGTTCAGCGGTAGTGGAAATAATTGTTACTTCTGTTGTAGTTGTTTTTTTTTCTTTTTTTTGTTCTATAGACATGTATCTCCATTGAGACATCTTGCGACCGCGTGCGCTACTGGCTGATTGCTTTTCCTGTCTCTCCCTTGCAACGGCCAACCTGTGCTTCCGTCCGTCCGTCCGTCCGTCTGCCCATCTGCGCCTTTTGCCACGATATCTATTATTATCGCAGTTGTTCTTGATATGATAGTTGGTGTTTTTGGGACGGCATGTCGTTAAATTTAATTAGCACTCGGAAGCGGTGCGCGGCAACACCGACAAAGCGACCAAAAGCAACTGCCGCACAACGCCACAAACATACATACACACCTGTACCAAATACATACCGACATACTGATATACAGAAATGCTTATACGCATAGATTTGTACAGCTAAACAGTAGCATTTTGCCAACGACAATAATTAAAATCATTCACAACTCCTTTGATGTCCCATTTAGGCATTTAAGGCGGAGCGTTCGGCCAGCCAACGCGCTTGGGCCGGAATATTTGAACGGCAAACCGCAAGCATAACCTGCAAACCGGCAATAAGACAGTCATTATTTTTTAGTTGTGAAAGAAAATTATTGCTTGTCAGGATTTCTTGTGAATTCAAGGGTTGTGTAAGTGCCGCCCAGTCCCTTCGGCGCTTCGGTGTCAATTGCGTATTTCGGTCGCTCATTCTTGCTTCTATTTTCTTTCTTTCAAATGAAGCCTTATTAAGCGTTGCTCATAAAATTTAAATCAAGTCATTTATGTGGCAATAAAATCATAAACTTGCTACCGCGTGGCAATATTAATCTCTTAAAATTATATTTATATATTTTTTGTGTTAATGAAAATGGAGTGAAATTCACTTTTTACCCATCACAAAATATTGCTTTTAATTGAAATAAGAGCGGCGTTTTTAATGTACTTTTATGACTTAACTAGGTAAATACATAGTTAAGTGTATATATACACATATATATATATATGTTTGTATAAACCATATTTTTGAAGGAATTTTATTCATATTTCGCTATGCCTATCTCAACGAACGGAAGTAAACGTAACTCAATTTTGTTGGTATTTAATTTAAGAACGAAATTTTAATGGAGTTTGAGAGAAAAAAGTAATTAAATGAAAATTAAAACTAAATTAGATTCCAAAGAACATCGAATAAGGAACCTAAAATTTAGTGAAATTACAATTTTCGACAATAGAGCAAATATACATGTGTACATGGACGTTTTTAAAGAAATGTTTAAGGCTTCCCAAATTTAGGGGCTTTAACAAATTTAGAACTAAATTATAGACAGTAATCCGTCAAAACAAGTTATCAAAACCTAACTTTTTTGGACTTTCGTTTTCATATAGCGGAAGAATACATTTATGTAATTAGGCAAATATATTAAGTTGTTGCCATTTATTTCAAAAGATAACTTCTTTTTACGTTTCATAGTGTCAAGCGAAAAAGGATGAAACACTTTTTTCCATCATAATTTTTTAGCCGGTGTCACGTGTTTGAAAACCAAATAACATTAAATAAAATCTTTAAATACAATATCCATACGAAGCAAATTATTGCAGACTGTTTTTGTAAGGATTTTATAATTAAACATTTTATTTGCCTATTCAATTCTCTTTTCCACATACGATTGAAAAATGCACTTACTATCATCATAAGCTTCGTCTAGTTTCAACGACTAGTCATTTAGAGAATTATTATCATCTGCATGCATTTTCAGAGGTTCGATCCGTTTTGGGCTAAAATGGTTTAATATCTGTTACATCGAGGTCGCATTAAATGTTCAGTCCTTATGAATTACTAATTTTGAATCAAAAATCCACAAAATTTATCGATCTGGTATGTATCAAAAATCAAAAGTAGTAGTAGGTAGTGTGATAATATCGTTTCACCTATTTGCTTTTTCAATGAAATGAAACACATTTTATATTCGCGTTAGTGAAAAATCTGAAATAAACTGATACCACGGCCCACATTCTCATTTCAAGATCAAAATTTAATAAGTTATTTTTCACTTTTTATGTCAACTCCTCTCCTCTTACATAGATGTTGGCTTCGAAACTACAAATCGGTCCGAATTTAAAGGTTAAGATAACATTGGAGACAAAAATCACAATTGGTAGCGACGAGGATGTGGATATAAGCTAGGGAATGAAGCTAAAGCGGCACTGACCTTAGTAACTTTAGGTCATAAATTGGGAATTATAACATTTAAGGTACCTTGACGCTTTTCTCCTATCTTTTAACTCTTTTAACTTAAACAACCATAAAAACCAAGCTGCAATCGAATATAATAAATTATGCGCATATTCCACATCCACTAATCGATCAACCCGAGCTAATCATGCAATCGCACAAGTGCCACCAACAATACCGCAATGCCCAATATAGTCAACAACGCCCGCCGCCGCAACGAACAGAAAGTCAAAACCTAAAAAAAAACGCACACTAAAAACTGCAGAAAGAACGGGATCACCACCATCATCCACAACGCGAACGCGAACGAAATGCAAAGTATATGCACACGCGTTCGCGCATAAATAAAGAACAGCCAATCAGTCAGTCAGTCAGTCAGTCAGTTAGCGAGCCAAGCGATCGCTGAGTAAGAAATCCAACAACTGCCGTGCTTTCGTACCGAAATCCTTGCAACACGCCAATTGTTCGCGGTGCTGGTGATCGTACATGGCGCCTCGCATCGTTTGTCTCGTTTGGGAATTGTCATCACATCACATCAGTGTTGAGCCACCACGCCGCACAACGGTGGTGTCCTGCGCGCCGCATCGCCTCCTGATCGGCAGCACAGTTCAAGCTTTGCCTCACAACGCCTTTGCAACTACCATTGATAGTTCGTATTTTTATTTTTTATTTTGTACTTATTTTGGTTTTTTATGTCGCCGAAAATCGTACGAATGCCCGTCAATTGTGCGGCATGGCACATCAATCAACGGCGCATCAATCCACTTGTGCAGACTGGAGTGGACATCAAGCCTGGCTGATTCCCATTGTGTGTGCGCTGATTTAATGCCCACACGACGGCGTATAATGTGATCATGCGAAGGCGCCTTTGTGAGTGAACGATCCTACATCAATGACTGTTGCAACTATTCATTGGCTTTGTCAACCTATTTACCTGCCGTACGCTTTGTCCATTTGTCTGTTCGCTTTGCCATTTTGGTAGGCTTATGCGGAATGAAGATCCGGCGCGCGAGCAAATCAATTCAAATCAGACATGTGAATAAATCACCTGAAGGAGGAACTCAAAAACATACGAATGGTGATTTGGTGATTGTCTGCTGAATGATTTCATTGTGGCAAACGGCAATTGAACTGACTGACTGACGACTGCTTGGCGTTGGCATATCAATGTGTCGAAAATGACCCGATTTAAAGTCAAGTTAATCTTCATTTGCCAAGCAAGCTTAAGCTGAGCGAAGCTGTATGCCGCAGATCGGCATCAAGACGAAATCCACCTGGTATTATTGTTAGATGCCGCTCGAGAGATTTAGACTTTTATTTATTGTGTAAAACACTGGCGCCAAGCTCTTTTTTGGAAAATTTGTGGGTTTTGGTTAAGCGCCAGTTTTAGATGGACTTGTTTATGAATTCGCTAAGCTTTAGACAGTTACACATAAAATTCGCAGGTGAATTCATTTAAAATTTTGCATAATGGTTGTCGTTAAAGTTGTTATTGTTCCCACATATGGAGTTTAACATAATATTATTCCTATATTGATAATGATTGATGATTAAATGATTATTTCAGTCATCAAAACTCTTTCCTTGACCTTCTCTGGATACAATGTAAATTTCTTGAGAGAAAGCTATTCCAGAAAAAGACTCAAAGCAGATAAGAGGAATTTATTGTGAGAGGAATTATTTTATTACAGTCCTTTCACCTGTGAATTTTTTCATCATCAAACGGCCACTTCAGAGGACTACAGATAAAACTGATAATGATTCAGATCTTGATGATATAAAATTTAGGTCGACTTCGTTAGCTTACAAAAGGTTATCACCAACTAAATTTGCTTGCAAATTCTTCGTAAATGGTAATGCAGAATTTCTTCAAGAAGACATCAGTTATCATTTACTTCCCCTTCCGTAGCATCAACGGGTTCAGCCTTTAGAAATCTTAAATATCTTCATGAAGTTAAAGACATCCGTTCAAACTAAACTCCTCTAATAATAATACATAATTTCTAATAATAATTATTTAATAATACTTACACTGTTATCCAGTTATCTCTGGGAACTCAAAAGGACTGAGGATTATCCCAAAAAATTGATTATTATTCGCCACAATGGATATGCAAATGCAATCTCTCATTCTTAGTGTGCGACGAGTCCGATATCTTTGAATCTCTTTTGCAAGGACTCAATTTAAACCGCATATACATGTATCGGATTTCAATTGCCTTCAGTTATATGCTAGCATGGCACAAAGCAAATCCCAGGAGACTTATCATTTCTATAGGTACTACATATCTGTTCATCAATGATCACGAAAGATTTCTTGCCTCAATTTGAACGCAATATCTTCACAATATTGATACTTTGTGATAAAGTGCTTCACTATTGCGAATAATCCAACTCACCCATGGAAACGCATTCACTACTTTTACTCGTTTAGCAGAAAGATTGTGTAATTCTCAATCGGTTCACATTTGTTTCGAAGTGCGTTTTCTAGTAATTCTCCTCACTACGTTAATCTTATAAATATTATTCGGAATACTATTTTTTTACCTAAAAAATACTTATCGGACTATCGGATAACAAATTTGATTTCTAAAAGCTTAAAATACGAAATATTCTCTTCTGAAAATTCTCGAAAACCCCCTTACTTCGCATTCTTGAACTCTACCATTGTTTCGTGTTAATTGGCAAAGCCTGTGTTAAAGATCATCCGCCCGAAAAATACCAGCAATTACTAAACAGACTCTGAGCTGCGAAGCTGGTAGTGCCACAAAAATACGTCACGAAAGGTAAGAAAAAATCCTTTCTTTTTTTGTAAATGTGGCATTCTTTTTTTCATTTGAAACACAAAAATGGCGTGCAAAACAAGCAGCAATTGCTCGGGAATGATAATAAAGAGTGCTCAACAGATTGCATACCACGAACGGGTGACTTCCTGCGAGACGTGCTGCAGCAATGACAATAATTATGGTCACTCGAAATTCGGTCTGTTGTCAACTTCTTTGTTGGTCGACAACGGTGGCACGTTGCACTGGTCATTGGAACGTGCAAACTGTTGGCGCCAATAACGCCACCCAATAAATGTTTCCGATGACAACAACCTGCACAGAGACGCTGCACGCGAGCCATGGGATAAGCCCAAGCGAATTAAAATGGCAAAAAACATAACGTTTTGGCGCATTACATTTCGAGTGCAGCAAACAACGCGATAGCGAAACAGAACAATTGTCGAATGCCAAGCGAATGTGGCAGATGAACAGACGCGTTGCAGCAAAAAACAAACAGCCAACAGACAGCTTTGATACATCCTTCTTTTTTTAGCTTTTTCCTTTACTTGTTTGCGTGAAGATTTCAAAATAGACAAAGAAAACTGAAACCTGGCGATGTTGCTCTTCATAAAATCCTCGTTTCCCACAACCTTTCAACCGCTGCCAACCCACTCGTCCACCGACTTTTCACTCGATCAGCTTGTGCTGCGGCAGCCATTAATTCCACCAGCATTGCCAATAAAAATCCACAAAGCAGACAAGAACCTCCTACCAATGAGTTGATGGCTAGCATGGCTGATCGCCGCAGCTTCGTACCGTGTCGGACGGTTTTTAATAACATTCAGCTTAATTCGTGTATGCTGTCAATTTTGTGATTTTTCATAATTAAACGCCAATGAAAAGGAGAAACCAGTCGGCATACAGTCGATGGGGAGGAGCAGCACTAAAGTATGTGATCTTGCGCGCTACGATCACTAGCTCGAATAGTGCTAAGCCACGGATCGATAGGTTAGCGTATACAGCATTTGAATGAGTGAAGGAGGTAAGGTAGACAAACACTTATAAGTTGGTGGAGTAAAGCGGTTTCATTCGCTACCTTGATGCGATCATGATCTTGCCACAATACATGCTGATCACTACTGTGCTATGGCTAATTGTTTCTAAGGTTTAACGTTTCAGCCATGATATGGACGGTTCTGCCTCCAAACACAGTTGGTTTGGTCCATTCCTTTTTCATTGCTATTTTGTGCACAAGTGCGATCGCTGATCGTGCTAGAAATTCATAAATCAAATCACCTGTCGACAAGCCAATAAATTTGTACCTTTTTACGGTGTACACATATGCTTACAGCAGCGGACATGTAACGAGCGTATACTCATACATGTGCATACATATGATTATATGTTATGTATATAAATATGCTAGCCGTAGATTATATTGCATGTAAGCCTGTAAATTGACTCCTTGTTGTTTAATCAATGTACAGCAGCTCCCGCTTTTCTCCATAATGCTGTAATCGGCATTTAATCAAAAGGAATCTCCGGTTACTCTGCCACTGCCGCTTGATCGCTCCACCTGGTTGTTGCGCTGTCTCAAGCTGTGCGCCTGCTTAGTTGATGTGTTTGTGCAACGGCAAACAGCAGCCACGTATCAGCGAATCTAATGACAGCGTACAACCTCATCGTTTTTACATGCCCATACATACACACACACACACACAAACATAAAAGTGAGTACTCACTATATTTACTGACAATTTATATGCGATCAAGCTTCAAGGTAGAATGGCATGCTATTAAAATTTGTGGCTATAGATAATCGTCTCTAGTTTGTCAGTGGCTTAAAGAGACAGCTTTTCTGACTTGCGCAATTTTTAATCCCATACATATAATTGTCCTTTGATTATCCATCTCCATAAATCTATTTTTCTTAAGCTTTCTAAGGAAAACGCGAAAATGCGAAAATGCGAAAATATTTGACCTTCCTTATTGAGAATGTACGTCTGTATGATGTGTAAACGCGAAAATTTAATTTTAAAGGTGGGAATAAGGAAAACACCCTTATGCAAGCGCAAGCCAATTTTTTGAGATGTTCCCTATTATCAAAATTTGTTTAAACGCAGTGAGGGCAAGAGTAAAACTGGACTTAGAGGAGATATACTATCAAGAACCACTAAACGGACCCAACAGCCCCCTGTTCAAGACCACATAATTCAATTAATTGAGTGTGAGACTTTTTGGTATGCAGCGGATTTCAGTTCCTCAAAATTATCGATAAAGCAAAGCGACTTTCCCACAAATGTTTTGCTAAAAGCGCCCATAAACATGTAAGACATCATAAGATCAATATACTCTCATAAAGTCATTATAAACTCCGTTCAGATCATAAACTCTGCCTTATTCTCCGATATCAACCTTTCTAAGGAACACCCTAAGCACCGGCTCATAACATTCATTGTCGGAATGGGATACTTATAAACTGTTTGTTTTGTCCTTTGAGAGAGAACTTTACTCCTCGATAGCCGTTTAAGCCAAATAACTTTGGGGTGTTTTAATTCGACTAATTCATATAAGGGAGATGTCGATCCGTTTGTCAACAGATAGAACTTTATATTCATTAATCACAATTCTTATGGATTAGATCACAGTTGGTTTTCATTTGACAGACATACTTTCAATTGAGCATATTCTGCTTAAGACCCATCCACTGCAGCCGTTTCATCCCCAGTCTCAGTTTTATTGTCCATTAGCCACTTAGCTTTTCTAATAATTAAACGAGAAGACTTTCTTCTATGTTCGATACAAATTCTCTGGGTGTTTCGAAGTGTTTTCCACTCAACAGATCTCTTCTTTCTTTCTCAGGCCCCAAATACTGTCAAAAATTTATATTTCTCGTGATACACCCCAAATTAGATGAAAACATGTTGCGTAACAGTATATATTAGCCTAAAATATTTTGTTTAATAGTCATAAATCGATTTCTTCCAAAGGCACTCTGAGGCTAACTGAAGTTTTTGAAAGTAACGCCAATGAAAATTCAAACACCATAACCAATAAAGAATCAAATAACGGATGACAAGCGAACAAACCAACAAGATCGACTCATTTGGTGTTATTTTATGTTTACTTATCTGCCTTTCTCCAAATACATCTATAACATTGAATGCTAAATGGAGTATTTTTTCCTCACTTTAAGCTTCCAACTTTTCTATACTCGTAACTGCGTTGAAATATTCAGAAATGCAACAACATTCAAAATGCCTCACGGCAAGCACATACTTCATTGTCAGTACTTGGAAATCGACAACTGAAAAACGCTTTAAATCATAACTATTTGAATAATCGCTACTGTATGTTGTATATTGAACCGTGAGCTTTCAATAAGCGCATAATCACCTGCGCGACGCGTTTTAGCAATGTTATCCGCGTATCATACAAAGTTGTCCGCAACATTCCATTCAGGTGGCCGATGGCCGCTGGCCCCAATTTATGTTCATATTGATTTGATTTCCGTTGCCGAGGCGACGCATGTTTCTGTCGATTTAGTTGCCACTGTTTTGTGTTCAGCTGACAGCTACCGACCGGCCGATCGAATAAGCAAGCGAGCCATACAACGAACTAAACAATTCCACGACTCAGCCTGTGCCACCAACAGTTCCATAGCCATTCCGTACTTGGAGATATTTGCCATTCGTTGGGTTACACCCCGCGGGCACCCACCAAATCGAACGAAAAATGCTGTGAAACTCCTAAAAGGCGTTTTTTACAATTTGTCAATCTTGTTGGCCACTATCGGAGGCAGCGCGCAAATAAACCAACCAGCGATATGACACACTCGCAATGCAGAAAATTGCAGAGGAGCTGCTAGTGGGTTGTTGAAGGTGCGTTTGTGCGCATACAATAAATTGCTAATATAAATAATATTTCTGCATTGACTCTTCCCAAGCGCATAAACCATGCCACATATTGCAAGTCCATACGTGTTCGCTTACTACTTGGCTTGCGATTCCTTTGCCTTGTCCTTCCTGGCCTACGGCAGTTGGGCCACGTTTGCGATGATGGCGTGGTCTTCGGCACCACACACACGGCGCAACTGGGCTGGCCTTAACGCTGGCGCAGAAGGTGTTGCCAAGTTGTTATGAGTTTTAAAATCACCAGCGTTCAATCGCTTACATTTATTCGATTTTAATCGATTTTCTGTGTGTGGATAGGCTGCTTGGTTGGCGGGTGAATGCGTGGTTGGGGGGGGTTAAAGCGTTGATTTCGTTCGCTGCTAGTTTATGTTTGTAATTACAATTCGACTTTTTTAACGCCTGTCAGACCTCCTATGTTTGTTTAACAAATTGCGCGCGCAACTAAATGGAAAAGTAATAACTTATTGCAGAATTGGCGCACTCTCCTCCACTTCTCTTGTGATTGCTTGTTTGCATTGGTTGACAGCAGTTTATTTAGGGGTGGAGGTCAGCATACAACGGAGTGATTCATAATAAAACGAAGAATTTAATATTATTGAAATCAGAGTTGTATTTGGTTATTATGGAAGAATTCGTTTTTAAGTCCGCACAATTGGTATAAACTTAAACTTTGATCAAACTGCATTAGTTTAAACGAGATGCTTTGTGAGGCTTGAGAGTATGTATAGCCAGTTGAAGCCGTGTGCTGAAAAACATGCCCCTAAAATGACTTGTGCAAAGTAAGATTATCTTTCAGCTTTTCGAAAAATAATGAAATCGGATATTACATTACTCTACAGTTCATTATCAGAACTTATCAGAGCACGAAATTCAATAAAATAGTAGAATAATTATCGGAAAATTTTCTGGTTGTACCAATTGTAAGACACCTAAAATTAAGGGGGTTTCGACTTTGCCTACCGAGTATCTATTATGCCTCAATTTAGTTTTGAAACGGCCAACGGAGTGATGGCCGTGCATACTTTGTACACTGTTACACGATTACATTACTTGTATAATTACAATTACATATATAAAAGTTGGAAAATCCTACCAAACTGTTCTCGAAAATAGTTTCAATAAATCATTACACTTTTAAAATACACAAATTTAATTCATACTGCATGAAAACCATATTAACTTTTTTATTTATTTTTTTGAGTTTTTAAACACACTGAACTACACCGAGCATATTTCCTCGGTTCTTAATTTGAAATGAAATGAAATTAATATTACGAATTGTATTACTATATAATATTTGTACAGCTGAACGTGGCATACTGCGACCATTGTGACCTAACAGATCTTTTAAATCCCAGTGATAAAATGTTCATAACTATGATGGTGTGAAGGTATGAAGGGTGAAAATTGAAACAGGTTTTCCAGTCCAGCGCATCCAGTTTCGTCATTTTCGAGATCAAACCGATATTGCATATCAAAGGTCAAGTCGTTATATACGAGACTGATGTTACTGCTGTTAAAAAATATATTTAATATAAATATATAGAAGCCCTTGGCAGGAAAGCTTTAGGGTTGTCACAAACAATTTTTCTTTTTTGGTTTCCTCAAGTTCCTGTTACTCCAATATAATCTTCACATTTGACGATTATTTCTCGTGTTCCTTCAATAATAAATTATTTCCTATTTGACCGAGAAATTTACCAAGAAAGCATCCTTAATATATCAATCGCTGAAAGCCAAACTATAATCTAGAAAAACTCCCTATCACTATTTTGAATGTGTTAATTTGCGAAGGCAAGGTATTCTCCAAACCATCTTGTAGAAGCTGCTAGGAAGAGGACAAGGCAGAATAAACTCAACGCTTCCTTCTTGAGTGTCCCGCCTTTGCGAGATCATAGATGGAACACCTCGGATCTTGCTTTGCACATATCCAGGGCAGCTAGTAGGAATTTAATTGAAACACCTAAGCGGATTTTTGATCGGTTCAGCGCACTTTGTCGATATATTAGATCTAACTATAAGAGTTTGTTTTCTGGCTTCACAAAGGACTGTATTTAAGAGTTCATCTTGAGAATTAGCCATGGAACCTAACCTAACCCATTTTAGCAGGCAGCAAACATTCCCAAAAAAATTTTGTGGAAGGCTGTCGAGTTCACAGTTCTTGGCCGAATATAATTCCGGGTTCGATTCAGTTAAGTAGACGCGACTGTCGCTTAACCGGAAACAAACCGCAACAGCTATTGGTGTTCTCTAGCCTTATATAAAGTGAATATATCACTAGTAAATCGTGGCATTACTGGAGATCCCACAATAGGCTTTCATTGAGTCACATTTTTTACTAATTTAATACTTATTTCATAGACACTAATTTTAAAACTACTTAAACCCAAATGGAAGAAGCATTGAGATGCGATGCCTGCATTTTGACTAATTTCGAATGGCACTCAAAGGTGCAGCATAACTGTGTACGTATTTATCTATATATATGAATACTTACTTTCACACTTAGGCGGAGCATACCATTTCCATTCATGCCTCTGCAATGCCATTACTCATCACACTCCAACCCAACGGAATGGTAAACTTTTCGAATGTGTAAGCATTAAGGAACAACAACAAAAACAACAAATTAAATGACATCACAGCGTTTATATGTAGTTATGTTTGCATATTGTATGTATTGTTGAACATTAACAACGAAACATAACGCACATTAGAGATTAGATGCAAATTTGTCAGTTATTCCGAAACCCCCCCACTGCCGCAGCACTTTCTAGCCGTATGTACACCAAGTTTTGTTGCATAATTAATGAGGGAATCCAAGCAGGTGTGCGGCCCGGTTGAACATGGCAAATGCGTAAGATTAAGTTTCGCAGCAAAACTAAATACAACTAAAACATGACAGTAAAGGATGGAGTGCGTCATGAGGGACTTTTTACGCTCGGGCGTGGGGAAGGGGAGAGAAGGCGATCTAAGCAGCGGAGCATATTATATTATGCTATATACTAAATATATGCGAGTGCTTTGCACACTTTGCCTTCGAACTTTTTTTGTGCATCTTCAAGGGTAATAATATAGTAAGTGTACAACAACAACAACAACAACAACAACAACAGCAACAACAACAATACACATAACAGTAATCTGGGAATTTACATGAAAGTTTAGAATTTAGTTTTGTAGTAGCCCACTAGGAGCACATTATATATTGTTGCATGCTACATGCCGTGGCAACGCTTACCACTTCCATTCAAATACTCCTACACATTTTGCGTTGCCACCGCCGCAACGCCCAGCTTTGGCTAACCCCAATTGTGAGTTAAATTTTTAACTCCTAACATTGTTGGGCATCATAAATTACCGAAAGTAAAAATAAAAGATGCTGGAAAAAAGCCATGCGTAGAATGTTAGTGGTATGTGCCACAACGCAGCAACACCGGCGCGGCTACATAAACACACACACATATATATATATGTAGTATATGGCCAAAATGCGTAAGCCAAACATTTTGTTGTTGTTGTTTTTATTATTACAAGTACGTTCCTCTGCATTTTATAGGCATTTACATATGTATGTATGTGTGTGCGTATTGATGGTGTGCTTGTAGTGCTGCTTTGAGTCGCTGTGAAATTTCATTTTTATTATTCGTGTAATTTTCGCCAGAACGCTCGCATACATTGGCCGCTGAGTGCATTTGCTTGTCAATGAAAAGGTTTGCCAGCGTCGCACAAAAATTGACCAACGTCGCAAACGGCTGCCATAGGGAAAAAGATGTCGGCAACCGGTGGCGTTGGTGGTGACCACAGCGTGCGTTAAATACTTTTAGTCCAAAAACCAAACAAATTGCAAATACATAAACTAAACCATGGACGACACGGAGGCACAACTGCCATTTCGAGGTACGTTTTTATGTGGCTCCTTTCGTCGTCGTGGTCGTCGTCTGTTGCTGCTGTGATCACTTAACGTTTTGTGGCGGAAACATTTGTTTCGAATTCCACATCATAAGTCATAGGGACAACCAGTCGTCGCAGCAGCAACGAGTCAAGAAAAACGATGATGGCGACGCTACAGTCCAAGAGCCTATTCACTCACTGCTCCCAGAATTCGTCGGCTTAAAACGTTGCCCATCGCACATTAAAAGGTCTTCGGTCGGATTGAGGATATCTTCAAAATGTAAATAGTGGATTAAAATCAATTACAGTGTATGAGAAAAGTATGTGTGCTTACTTTTATTCTTATTTTGTGATAAAAAAAAAACTATGTTGTGATCTTAAAGTGACCGTTCTTGTCTATATACCTAAAATACCTTTTAGTAAGTTTATTTTACTTAAAAAGTGGGAAAGTTAGCGTGAAAACCTCGCCTTAACATTAGTGCTTTGACACAAAATAATATAAGCTTTCTTTCAATCCACCAAAGAGTCAGTATCCGTACTGAAACTAAGCAAATTATTTAATGCTTGGGAAATCTATTGGTAGTTAATAGTAAAGCACTTTTCTCTGAAGGTCCATCTAAAAGTAACAGTTTGTTCTTTCCATATGTTGTTGAGGCACGATGAAACATTCGTCGAAATATTTCTCGAAATGCTGCTGGGAATATAAATCTGCATCTGTTTCGGCTACGAATCGCCGACTGTCTTCGATACGATCATCCATTCATCCGACATTTTGTATAGATGGAGGTGTGTAGAAGAAGTGGAGCATTATGAATATTTTAGGGACCAACAAATCTGTTGGTCATCAAAAACAAACCAATAAAATCTGTGAAATTCGCAAAATCGATTTGCATACCTGCAAAATGGAAAATAAAACGAGTCGGAATATAGCATAAATAAGTATCGTCACATTGTAAAGAAAACTAGACACTGGCTAACTTTTTTTCTACTTGGGTCTAATCAACAAAGAAGAGAAAGGAGTTTATAGACGAAAATGGAGTTTTTATTTTTCTTAATTTAAAAATTTTTATTTTTTTTATTTCATGCATACATACATACATACATACATACAAATGATTTTACGAAAATACAATTGTTACATTTGAGGTTACGATATACGTAAGAGGCAACAGGAAAATGTTATATAAATATATCTTCCGTATGATTTTCAGAATATTTTTTTGAAAACTTTAATATAGGAAATTTTTCAATAAAATTAGAATAAATTCCATTGGCAAAAATAACAGGGATTTTTGGCCCACTGCCACCAAAATTGAGCAGAATCATTTTATAACCACGCCTATTCCCCATTTAATGGATATGTTAATTTTCGTTTGTTTAATTTGGTTATATACCAAAACTTAACTCTTGCTGCTATTTTTTATCGGCTTAAATTTAATCTTGTGAAAGCTCTAAGGATTTTTATATAATTTCTTTTCTAATGAATATGCACAATTTTCTGCTAAAAATCAACTTGAGACTACATATGCCCTTGATCAAAAAGGACCAAAAATTATGGTGAGACGCAACTTTTCCACAGCACTGTAATTTCTGCAAAGAAATATATTATTTGTTTAATTTTGGATACAATTTTAGTATGCCTTGGCTGCTGCCTGCCATTGCCTTTATTTTTATTGACCGCGAGCAAATAAATAAATTAAATCGCAACGAGCAACTCAACACCATTTTCGATTGAGAAAAAAACACGAAGACACACGATGGCTGCACAGAAAAATCGCTGACCGCTGTGCATCATTAATGTGGCACGCTGCTGTGTTTTAATTGAATTTCATTCACACGCAGAACGCAAAGCGGATTCCTACAACAAGTAATTGAATGAAAGCCCAAGTGACTGGAAAATGCTCGAAAGTGAGTGAGATCATGTCATTATGGCAAATGGCCGAGCGGCACTGCGCTGACCCACTAAACGCATGAGGACAAATGAGGCGTCTTTTTTCTTCAATTTTTTTTGTAAGAAAACGAAATTAATCGAAAATGTGTCATTTGACAATGAGTGCAACTCCAACTGCTGGAAACCTACTTTCTGAGACAGCAATTATTTATTTACCAAATATTTATTGCTTATTTTTCGCTTAGTTGTACGCGCTTCACTGATGTTTCTTTTGTTGCTTGCGTGTCGCCTTCGTGCGCAAGTAATTATTCAGTTAGTCGGTCTTATCGCCTTCGAATAAAAAACATTATAATTAATTAGTTGAAATTAAGCTGCGATTACCAAGTAGGCAATGCGCCACAGACCGTCAGCCACTTGATTTGCTAGCTACATACACCTATATGGACGCGTGTCTGTATGTAGGCATACACAGGCAAAAGCATGACAAAAATTGTAAAATAAAACAACGAAAAGAAAATTTCAAAAGTCACGCATGCAAAATGCGAACGGATTTCGTGCCGCCACCAGGCTGCTGTCGTCTGTACCGTCGTGAGTTGGCTGCGCATGCGCGCTATTCGAACGTATATATATGCATACATTTAACAGCAATGCCAATAGCAGTAGCTAGTAACAACGTGCAACGCAGCAGCTTCCTACCAAAATCACACAAAAAAGGCGCAATATCGAATAGCAACAACATAGCAAAGCTACGAGGTACATAAAAAATGTGAGCAAACAAATGAGCTGCGGCTCCACCTCCGTCGCTACTTAGTACATATATATGTACATATATGTATGTATGTGTGTAGGAATGCCATATCTTATCCCGCTGCTTAAGGATGCTTTGCGTCTGTTGCAAGCAATGAACACCGAACATGCTGCACACCAAAGCGCATGTTGAAGTGATTTTGTTTATGATGCTGCCACACACCACACCAAATCTGTATGTATGTATATATGTTTCCGTGCATGCACAACAGTCGCAATATCGCATGCTGGTGCAGTTGGAAGGCGGAAAACTGTACACACAACCGCTTGCTGCTCCATGGTTGTTGTAGAGTTGTTATTGTTGTTGCTGATAACTGCTGCTGTGTTTGTGGCTGTGCCTGTGACTGCATGTGACGTCGCCAATTGTCGTCATTCGCCTTGTTATTTTCATCGCAGTCATCTCTGTCCTCATTGTCGTCTTCGTCTTCGTCTTCGTCTCCATCGGCATCGTGCCTGTCATCGCGTATGTCGTCCGCTTTCGACTTTTATTGTTGTGTTGCGCTCGCCCTCCCAATTGTTGGGAATTTAAAACCCCAACTACTGCATCGGCGACAACATGATCGGCATCAGGAGCAGCAACAACAACAAAAATGAGAAAAACGTTAAGCTGCATAAAACGGCAACTGTAAATGGTTGGCAGCTTTTAGCATAAGCGTTCATTGCAGTTCGGTCAAAACAGTTGCTGCAGCAACTCAACGCTCTCGTTGCACTGTCAAAGTAATCGATATAATCGCTGGCCGTTTATCTTCCGCTCGTTTATTGCTGTGCCTAAGATTTGTGTATTTATGCAGGATAGCTACCTCATTGGCTACTCAATGGCGAACGCTCAAATTTCCGCTGCACTTGTTGTCACATTTACATTTTCCACTTCTCTAGATTTGTTTGCATGAGATCGTTTTATGAAGCTTCTGAATTCAGTTTCGAATATAAAATTCGAATAAGAAAATTAACCAGATTTATTTATGTAGCTGAATAATAAAAACTTCGCTAGAGATTTGCTTGTCGGGTAAACATATTTTTTCACCAATTTGAATCCTTCGATGAGGAAGACACTAGACGTTGAAATATACGCTGATAGAAAAGAAGAAAAGTTAAACGCTGGAATTTGCTCTTCAGACTTGATAATAGTAATTGCAAATACTACATATAATTACAAAAAATAAATGATCGATAACTATATTCGTTTTTTTTTTTCAAAATTTGAACGTTTATTTAAGAAAAACATGTCAAATAATATTACTCAAAGTATCACCATCTGAAGCTATAACTATATAACCCAACTTTCTGGGAATTTGTGGATTCCACCCCAAAAGAACTGCGCCGGGTGGGCGGCCAAGAATAAATCAAACCAATTTTTCATATCCTATTCTATGTGTATGTGAACCGTATATTACAGTGAGGGCCTTCTGCATCGTCCGGAAAAAATGGTAGGGGGAAAGGTGGCAAGGTCTGGGCTATAAGACGGGTGAGGCAAAAAACTTCCCAGCCGATGTTTTCCAAATAGTTTTTAACCGATATTGCAACATGAGGTCTAGCGTTTTCAAGACGGAAAATTATTGCCTCGTGTCTATTCGCAAATTCCGGGTGTTCTTCGTAAGTTTTCTTCAATCACTCTGTTCAGTTTGATGAGTTGTTCCCAGTAGCGTTCACCATTAATGGTTTCATCCGGTTTTGGAAGCTCATACTACATACTTACATACTTCTGATCCCACCATATACAGAGAATTTCCCACCACTTTTATGTCGTGCAAACCAATTTTGGCATGTTCACCATAAACTTCCACCAACATACGTTGACTTTCGGCTGATAACTGAGATTTTCTTCATATTAAAGTAATGAAGAAGAACTCCCCGTAAAAACAATTTTTTTTTGTGCTTAAAAAAAAAAATTTGATTAAGTTCAAATGAATGACATATACCGAAAAAGACGCTCAAGGAGAGGAGCTTTCCAACACATATTCGTACTATTGGAACAAGTGAATAATAATCAAGTTAAGCCATCTCTTGGCAAACCGCACGAATATAGTTATAGACCCTAAAGACAATATCCGCTTTCTTTCAGTTTCTCCTGTCAGAACTTCAATTTGATGCATACCCTTGAACTACTTGTATTACTGTATGCAGGAGTCCTTCAGATTGTTGTTAGATTACTAATGAAGATTACAACCATGTTTCGGTGCTGCAAGTTTCAATTAAAATAAGAGAGTTCAAGAATTTAATCAAAACCTCGTTCGTTCACCTGCTTCTTCAGAAACTATATAATCTGTAGTCAATAATTTTCAGCTCGAGGAAGGAATCACATTATGCCGTGAACAGTAACACCTCAAGTGGCTGAAAAACTTTTACACAAAGGAAACGATTTCCGATTTTTCTTATCTGGTGCACAATTTCTCTTTGTAAAACCAAATTTACTTTCTACTAAAATAGTTCTTTTGATTCGTTAATCCTTCGTTTAAAGCTTTCTTTAGGATTATCTGAATTTTACAAATAGCTTAGAACTTCGTTCACCATGACCGTGTAGTATGAGAGCGTAGCTACCAACCTGAGGGTTGTGGTACCAAATTCAGTCTTTTCCCCCGAATTTTCCTACATAATACAGTTTTAAGTATATTTTTAGTAAAGAATGCGAAACTTATGCGCATTATAAGGTAATTCGAATTTGCGCACTTAAGAAACTTATGTTGAACTAGCTGATTTTCCTCCTTTGTGCAAAAAATAATTATAGAATTTCTTATGTATGTAATTTTGTGGACATTTGGCATAATGTTACATGATTAATATTGGATCTTTTTATTTTGTAATACATGTGAGGTGTGTTATATTGGAACTACAAACATTGTTTTTAAATTATATGTATTATATATAAGCTAAAGAAGCTTTTTCGAATCATACATCTTTCTTAAAATATTCCCGAAATCACCACTGGCGTCACATGTCAATAGTGAAAATAAATATTTTTTTTAAAAAGTTCCTGGATTTAAGTTATTATTTTAAGTAAATCAGTTAGAGTTGAGCCATAAATAATCACTAGTAAAGTACTGCAATCACTTTCACACTCTTGATTTTTTACTGTTTTGCTAATTTTCTCGAAATATCGGAAGTTTTTGAAATCAGTTCTTGAAACTGGTTCAATTCTAGTATATGCCGAAAGCTATGCTCAGAAAATATTGCTGTGGTCCAGAATGATACATTTACCATTGATCTCTTATTGGCATTTCATAAGATTTTCCTGACGAATTCGATGAAATTTATATAAGCTTTTAACGAACATTTAACGAGATCATTTCATAAAGCAGCATGCATCAAATAGAAAAATGGAAAAATGCATGTAAAATCAAAGGCTTCTTCAAATAAGTAAATTTTTTAAAATTCGGATATTAAAAGAATTTCACCTCCTTCGTATGGCACTGTAATCTCCAAAAAATTAAATAAACTTTTAAAAAATATCTCCTTAAAAATGCATTAAGTGTTTTCACCTATCTTACCTACATCCACTCAACAGGTTAAACTGGCTGGTTTTCACCTTCGGGTTAAGACATCCTTCGCTAAACTTTTCCCAATTAACACCCACAAATTCCTTGCCTTAATTATTTTATAGACGCCTAATTGAATGCTCTGTCTTTCATCAAAGATTTTCTATCTCAAAAAGTTTGCATGCACCTCGCCTGCTGGCTCATTTACCGCAGTTAATTAAGCGCATTCCCTTAAGTATCGATCCTCGTGAATTTTCGTCGCATAACTCACACGTTGCCAAGAAGTTGTTCCTTTTACCTTTTGCCCCCCCTCCATTTCGTAAGGTACAGGTATGCGTGTTGCCACAAAGTAGCCACGTTGTCGGCGGATATGCCCGATGGCCTTATTGTCCGCGAACAAGTTGCGCGTGTTGCACAAACAATAAAACCAAAATTAAGTTAGTAGCTTTTGTGCCATGGAATTGTTGTATTTGTAATGGTGTTTATTATGCTGGCGCTGCTCATTATCTGATGAGCTTCTGGATGTGCTTCTACTTAAGCATGTCATTTAAAATTAATCCGCACGCCAATTTCAATGCGGTGCATGCACCAAACTTTAGTTAACCGCCATGGTCCAGTCTGTCCATGCGTCCCTCGCACTGCTTAGAAGCAGCCTAGGCGGTCGCTAAGGCCACACACAGCGTCTGCCCTACACTCTCCACACTCAACACACACACACACCTCAGAGTACATTCATCTCGAATGGCTTGCTACTTAGCCGTGGTGTTGTTGGCTATTTGGCTACTGGCTTGCGCTGTTGATAACCGACAATAAATACGAAATAAAGTCAAGATTATCATAAATAATGTGGAGCAACAATTTTTAAGACCGCACCGCACCGTCCAAACGACAGACGAACGGTCGAACAGTCATGCGTGGTGTAGAGCATGGCCAACAGTCGGTGCGCCGAGTCACTTCTCGGAAGGCGCGACTTGTAGATCACAAGTGTATGTGTCTCTGCATGGTGGGAATTTAACGGCTACCTGAGGACAAGGCCAGCCAGCTAAGGCAGTCAGTTGGCCAGCTCAGTTGAAAACTGTATTATTGCTTATTATTGTTGTTGCTATTGTAACCCGTGCGCTCGTATTTGAGTATATCATAAGCGCCATTATCGCCCGACTTTATCACGCATTGCTTTGACGAGCCCTGCTCATACAAATGAGTGTGTGCGCGTGTGTGTGTGTCTGTTTGTGCAATGTGAAAATAAAAACAACAAAGAGAATCTCCAAAGAAATCAGCTTAATATGGTCTAATTTGTCATCGTTGAAGAGCTAATTTTTCTTAACTGATACCGTCAATTGTGGCTACTAGTTTTCAACATTGTGACGCACCGTGCCGCGTAGATTTGACTTGGCCTCTCCAAGTATAGGCTTAAGTGTGTTTTAATATGTGTATTTTTATTTTTTTTTTTTGAACAGTGGCACACCTCGGACTTATGCCTGCGTTTTGATTTAGTTTTCATTTGTAAGATTAGGCTTTGACATTCTAACGAAAAATGCGCGCTTATGATTTCCTGGAAGTGCACGAGAAAATGAACGTTTTGGTATTTATTTTTACTTCTTCATTTTTATGGAAAATATTTCGGTCTCTCGCCGTTTCATGGAATTTTTATTTGGTCGGTTTTGAGGCTACTTGTTTATAATTTTTTAATATGTATTATGTCTTTCTATCCACCCGATTTCGACCAGTTGTAGAGGAAGTAATAAATGTTTTTAATATTTATTTATATGGACATATGTAAGTCTAAGCCTGTAACTTAATGAAACTGAAAACCACACTAACGAAATTAATTTCATTGCAAAACTTCTCGAATCGCGAATTAAAAATAGGATTCGATTTCCAAGTCTCTTTTTGGCAGGCTACTAGAATTGAATCCATATGTTTTACTGTTAGCCCTTACCTTCAAACGGCATCTGTGCAAATGTCAGACCAGTCGAACAATTGATTCGTCAGTTATAGCGTTTTAAGTGAGCAAAGTTTTATATTTTGAAAAAAATATTGATAAAAAGGTATTAAGTTTTCAACGAATCACTAATATTTGGTGAAAAAAAAGTTTGCTGGTTCCTAAAAATGGCTTGAAAGTGGTTCCATTGGTTCGTCGTTTTTTAACTGCTGAGCTATTTCTATTAGGTAAGCCTCTCGTATTGCTGAATTGAGTTGATAGTATAACATATCGAAAAATTTTAAGGTTGCTGCGTCCGGCTCCATCTGATATCCCTTTTGGAAATCTGACTTCCATAAACTTTTTGATGTGACACTAAAACTTCATCTCCCAAAAACAATTAAAAAGTGACTTTCTGATTTTCTTGAGACTAAGCCTACAGCGATACGACTTGGACAGTTGAAACACCTATTAGGCCAAAACTAATAGATATGTATCAAGAGGGGCACATCGTCGAAGCGCAGTGGTTCTGTGATAAATTTTCCGAGCCGACTAATGGCAATCCCAGCTAAAACGGCCGGTTTATCGAAGGTACGACAACCAAAATGTTTCAAGCTCAATATAGCGAAAGCTGCATGGATGTTGACCAGCTCCCATCGAGCTCACGCGAAGCGTTTACTACTGGGCCTTAAGTGATACAATGAATAGTCTTGTGTCGCTTCTCGCTTACCGGCGAATTTTGTTAAGAGTGGTGTCAAACATTTCATCTTTTGCCTTAATCTGAGAACATTAGGTTTCCAAAATCGGCATAAATGTCTCGCCGAACCAATCGAAATCATATTCGCTATGATGGTTCTCACAGTAGAATTATTCTGTCCACTTTACACCATTCTCCATTTTGTTGTTATTAGAACCGATTGCACCGACTGTTACACGATGATATTATTATTGATGTCCCCGTCCCAACAGGGGTTGTCTTGCAGACTGCTCATTTTGGATTTACGTTTGTCTGCGTCTCATGTTGCCATCACTCGAATTTACTATTTTGCATAAATCATAATGTAATCTTCATCTTAGCAGCAAACATAAAACAAAACGCTCGAAACACACACAAATCACAAACAAGAACGAAGCGAAAATCAAATCTGGCAAAAATGTCCAAACGCTCATAATTAACTGCATGCGCGCGTACACCCGCTCGCAATCTGCAAAGCAAACAACCATCTGCAGTGCAAGGAAGTATGCTGCAGCGCACGCCGGCCAGACCAGACCAGCTGACAGACAGCCAGCGGAGGAGGCTGTCGACCAATCGCGTAGCGCACCTCCAATGTTAAGGGACCCGCATGTGGTTTCGTTAAACACCAGTCAAGCAAATTTCTCAATGGACCATAACAGTGTAGATTAACGCCAGCCAACAACAAAGTGTATGGAAAACAACAACAACTAGCCGAAGTTGTGGAAGGTGTAGTAAAAGTGCATGAGGCATGCAAACAAAATTAATACTGCTGTTCGAGATGACTGCCGCTGCGGCTTCTGCTGTCGCTATGCGCCTGACGCGCCTGACGCGCCTGCGCAATCAGAGTTGCAATCGCGAAAAATCATCATCGACACACGGCATGGCACAGCGCCAAAGCTATGGGAAATAATTTATGCTTCAACAGGTAGAAGAAGAATACGACGACGCAGACGACTTTAAGGAGCGCGCAACATGTAGCCATGGCAGCGCGGTGTAGCCAGCAGGCCAAAAAGCCAGCCAACCAACCAGCATGTGAAATCATAAAATCAGCCGCCCCAGCTACAGCCAACAGCGACCCAAGAACGAACCGTCTGGGGAGTTAGCCAGCGCGTGCACTCCGACTCCTTCAGTCTCATAAGTATGTGTATGTGAGTGCGCCTCATAGGCATCCACATTCGATTCGCTGATTCGTTGTGAAAATCAACAAAATTATAAATTAATGAAATTTATGCACAATAAAATTGCAACGGAAATTATTAATGTGGCCGTTCACGCTTTAAATGCGCCCTAAATCAATAAAACATCCTACTTGCACGCAACTAAAACTGTGCGAACGCGCAAACACACACACACGCATACTCAGCGCAGAGAAAAACTTATTAATATTGCAACATAACATGCGGCAGTCACTGATGCAGCCACAATAATAACAACAACAATAACTTGAACTACAAGCATTTATATGCTGGCGCTTAGCTTCATTGCACATGCGCGTGTGTGTGTGTGTGCATTTGATTTTTTGTATATTTGCAAATATTAGAGCTTAATGCTGAGAAGCGCCCCCCTCCAGCACCCACCAGCGAATAATCGAATGAGCTTTATAGAGACTTAACATTGATACAACTAGGCGCCGGATATGTTAACGCGCTCGCAACATGCAGCGTGCAACATACAACAACAGCCAACAAGTATAGAAACAACTAAGCAACAATATCGGAATTTCCAAACATTGCCACAAAATGTTACCAGTTGTAAATATTGTGCTTGTACATTTATCGGTTGGGCGATGTGCGCTTTGTTGCCAATTCGAATCATTTAATCGCAGGCATTTCAAAAGAACAAACATTTGCATGGATTAGTATGAGATAATGCGAAGTAAATTGGTTGTACATTTGCGGCGTATGATCATCATCCACGAGAATTGATTTACTTGATCGTGTTGTACTCACTAAAGCGACTTGCGTAACCATTCGGAATTGCAAGCAACCGTCTCCTCAATAAGCTTACTTTTTATACTCTCGCAACATGTTGCTACGGAGTATATTAGTTTTGCTCACCTAACGGTTGTTTGTAACACCTAGAACTAAACCAGTTAGATATAGACATATATATATATATATATATACAGACATATATATATATGTCTAGGATGAAAAGGCGAGTTGAAATCCGAGTGACTGTCTGTCTGTCCATTCGTTCGTCCGTCCGTCCGTCCGTGCAAGCGATAACTTGAGTAAAAATAAATATATTTTGATGAAACTTGGTACACGTGTTCCTTGTCGCCGTAAGACGGTTGGTATTGTAGATGGGCGTAATTGGATAACTGCCACGCCCATAAAATGCCATTAATCGAAAACAGATAAAGTGCTATAACTAAGCAGCAAATTAAGACATAAACGTGCAATTTCGTATAGAGGGTCCTAGCAGGGTGGGGCACCTGTGGGCAAAAACTTTTGTAAAAGTGGGCATGGCCCATCCCCACAATCGGTTTAATATATATATCTCGGAAACAGTTAAAGCTATATCATTCAAACTTGGACATAGTAAGTTTTACGATAGAAATCGTAAAGATACGATAGAAGCATTAAATCTTGCAGAAAATGTGATACGGAAAGGTTGCATAGGAATCCGTCTAAAGTTTTGATGATGGGCGTTGCACCGCCAGGATATTAGGAGAAATCCCATATCTCAAGAACCCCTTCACCGATTTCAACAAAAGTTTGTATGTGACATTATATTTGCATGCTTATGTCACATAGTGACCAAATCGGATAAAAATCACGCCTACTTATCATATAATACAATTTTAAGTTTCATTTGATCCTTTCACTTTAAAGTAGATAAATCAAACATCAATTAGGATATTGATACCTAATATAAGGATTTTCAACCTATGAGTATATTTATATGAGTTATCTCTTTGGAATTTAGAGATCGTCTCTTTCTGATAACAGGGTGTCCGTGTGCTTAAAATGGATAAATAGGGTAAGCACTTCCCCTAGCCCCCATGTACATAATATACTTAATTTAAACCTCTGGGTACACCTTATACCACATATTTCGGTCAATATGTAAGAAAGCAAAATTAAGTAAACGTATAATATCGGCTATACCATAGCTTACTGCTGAAAATGTGTGAAATCGGTTTACGAATTATCCCAGCTCCCATAAACTACATACAATGATTTTCGCTATTCTAGCAGACTTTATGCCGAATATGTCGGTCACTGTGTGAGTTATCTTCACACAATTGAGTGAAAACATGTTCCCTAATATATTTGAATAATGAAAAGAGTTAATGTGATACAAGAATTCCCGACATTCCACCTGGCTTTAAACCGTTTATGTTGGTCAATATGTGTGATATTTAAATGAAATTAAGTGGATATGTGTTCTTAAACACAATGTGATTTCGCGCTAAATATGGAAGAAATCGGTCTAGATCATGGTGTAAGCCGCTTATTCCAAATGTAATGATATCGTTTTCTCACGTACCTAATATATTTATTAAAGCACTTTGGTTGAGTTTATTCCGCATATTTCAATTTTAAATTAATTTGGGAGATTTTAATATAAATATCTCTGACACGAAGCAAAATATAGTAATGAAAGTGTGTGAGTCTATGGCCTGTAATATAAGTTAATAAGATACCAAATGTGATTGCAATCCATTGACAATTTCGTCGGATAATGAATGTTGAATTCTTCCGCAACATTTTTTAATATAAAGTTATGCCAGCACCTGAAAACATTTCCCCGCCTCTGATCCCTGCACATTGCGAGAGTATAAAACGTTCGGTTACACCCGAACTTAGCCCTTTCTTATTTGTTAATTGTTGCAAATTGTGTTGAGAGTAGAGATAAGTCGCTGGAGGCATGGATCGGGAGAATGCGGTGGATACGGAAGCAATTCGAAACAATGTTGTCATCTTTTTCATTAATTTGAGACGCGAGACGCACTTTCCACTGAGCTTCTGTATCCCCAAATATTTCTGAACGATTTGTCCAACATATTCCTTTGATATCTTTAGTGTGTCAACTATCCCAATCAGCTTCGTTTTACGATCATCCAAAATAGTTTTGAGGATTTGTTGATGCTTTCAACCGTAAAAGCCTCTTTTGGGTATCCACTGGGTTGATCGGCTTACCGTTACAAAATTTAGAAACTTATTTACGAATGGTAGCTTCGCTTGGTACAGAGACCGGATAACACTCATCAAGCCACTTTTTGGTATCAGCACCACCCTTTTCGCAAAAGATATTGCTTTATTAACGCACAAAATTCCTTTTAACCCAAATTCCCAAATATTCAAGTGCCAAATCGAAATCTCACAAACCAATCGCCTTACAGCAATAAAATGTATATACTTATATTTTCAATGTTAGAGTTTCAAATTCTCAGGGTGCCCTTCTATAGAACTTTTCAGGCTCCCTGCTGTGCACATGTATCGAACAATATATGATATATACTGCTATTCAGTACTAAAAATCTATGATTAATTACCCTCATTAAACCAATTGCAAGGATTTCTTTTATTATCCAGTAAAATTTATCCTATATGTAACATTCAAGATTTTAGATACCTTAATGAAGCTAAAACCGATAGCAATATGTAATATTTTACTAGAAGTGGGTGTAGTCGGTCCATATCAATAGTATAATCATAATCATAGTTTATTATTAATATTATTGTTTAACATGAAAATCTCCTCATAAAATCCCAAATTATTTTTTTAATGGGTTAAAGTTAGTAGGACCCTATACTTTTCCTACATTTAGAAACGACTTATTACAAAATATATGAAAACTATTAACACATTTCCTCCTTAAATCTCACACATACCACCAATAATAATGAAGAGTGTACTACATGGGCTGAAAAGTCTTCAATCTGACATAGAGATCACGCCACAAACAAAAAATCTCTATTCTTGTTTTAGAGTACTAACCTTAACTAGAATACTGTCAAAGTTTCATGATAATTCAAACAATCGTTCTCAAGTTATTGGTCTCAAAGTGACGCTAGCTCTGCGATTTTTGTTTACAATAGATAAAAATAAAGTTCGTGTTTTGGTAAAATATTGCTTCCTGATGAGGAAGAGCGACGTTAATTCAAAGCAGTGGCTTGATAATTGTAGCCTATTCAATGGTCAAGTACTAGTTTGCTGAATTTCGTCGTAACCGTGCCACAACCCCCGTATCAATAGACAGTAGCGCTAGAAAACATCGCGAAAATAAGTATATATCATTACACACCTGAGTCCAATCGATTTGACAAGGTTCTAGCTGATATTTTTTTGGGATACCCATGGAATTGTTTTCATCGACTACCTCGAACATGTAAAACTATCAATAAAAAAGATAACTGTACGTTATTAGGGATCAATAGGACGTCGATATCAATTTTAGACCAAATTGTTAGACCAAACACTTTTCAGCCCATTTAGTATATATATGTATGCTGTGTATATTAAAGCCATACATTCATCAAAAAAGTGAACATTTGCAGCAATAAATTTTAAATAGGAACCACCAATTTGTTACTTTATTGGAGTTTAAATGCTTCCTCACGTATTTTAACGAGTATTCGCCTATACGAGGCTAATATGCCGCTTGGGCCAAACCACGTTTCATTACAATTGCCCATCGCGTCTGCGGCGTGTCTTGAATATCACTTTTTTCACAAGCACGTTTAATTGTTGCAAAGTCCACAGGAATTAAACACAAAACGTTCTGCTGCGTTATTCCAAATTTTTTATACATTTTCAATTCAATTCAATTGACAAATCGTGAGTAGCGCGAAATGCAAACTTAGAGAGAATACAAACAATTTTTTCCAACAAACACCGAAAATTTTCCTTAAAAAAACATATGAGCGACTAAAAAAAAAATTAAAAGAAAAAGTAGAACAGTGAATTGGTGGTGAAAAAATCGTGATTTCATTGAAATACAAAATTCGAGACTAAAGAAGTTGTAGACCAAACAAAGTGGATAG
This sequence comes from Bactrocera minax, assembly GCA_021498325.1. NCBI lineage: Eukaryota > Metazoa > Arthropoda > Insecta > Diptera > Tephritidae > Bactrocera > Bactrocera minax. Next base: position 9,993,235 of record JAKEEE010000001.1, read on the forward strand.
ACGAGTAGGCTGGAATGGCTTTAGCTATTCATATTGCCAACAACAAATTGCCAATTACTTGGACTTTGCAATTATAACAATGCTGTAGAGTCTGAATTCCAAACGAATTGGCGTACAGCTACACACAAACATATACACATATTTAACAAGAACAACAGCGGCTAGAAATCAAAAATGAAAAGTACACAAGCGACCGCCTAGCCGCCGCGACTAGGAAGGCGCCTAAGACTGGTCCGGTCTGCTTCATATTGTGGTAGCCAGCACCAGCACCAGTACCAGCCACCCATGTCGCCATGTTTGGTTCATGAGACAATTTCATTAAACGGCAGCATCGTTACATACACTCAGTCGTCAGTGCTACGTTGCCGCTCCAGAGCGTTTTAAATTTTTTTATCGCCACTTAAAAAGCGACCGTAAAGCGCCTGACGGCCAAGCTTCCACCTAAAAAGGGGAAGCTATTCCAAAGCTTTGTACAGACAACTCAAATTGGTGCCCGTGCAGCGTTGGGACATCAAGTGCAGCAGCGACAAATTTTGCGTCCTGGCAAATCGCTATCATTTACTACCGCCAACCAGACATCAGGCAAAGCGTCAAATATATTCACGCACATTGGGTCGCCTATTTGGCAGTAGAGCAACCGTCGAGGCAATATCAACGTTAACCGTCTAATAAATCAACGGAGCAATGAAAAGTATCGTAAAAGTGCTTAAATTAATCATCTTAAATGTTTATTTGTTATTTAACTGATTCCTTTTATGATGTTACCAGGCTGCAGGGGTCATACAACCTCTCAGCTGGTGCTCACCGCCAACTTAAACGATCCAATTCGCTCCGCAGTGCCGTGCTGCTGTTTACTTTATTTTTGCATGCCAGCACGGCGACCAGTCGCTCGCAAATGTCCCACGGCAAAAGCCTCTCAGCAGTTTCAGTGCCGACGTAGCGTCGGCGCTACAGTTAAAAGTTACCAACATAAGCCAACAACAATCACCAACCGATCGTATCTCATGTTTATAGCTACAGGTTGCCAACAACAATAGTCTTTTGTTCGAATCTAACTCGGTTTGAAGCGCCACCAGCACGGGAAGCAACTCTGCAATGGCTCGAATTGCCCCTCCACCCGCTCTGGCTCTCTTCCAGTGTCTGCATTCCCCTACTAGTTGCCTTCAGTGATCATATAACTAGCTATAAATTGTTCATTGCTGCCTCGTAGGCTTATATTATATTTGCATATCGTATCATAGTCGCTAACTTAATCTCCTTAACGGTACATGTGTGTCGCAAGTCTCCAGTTACAGAATACACAGGCAATATTTACTTGGTCGCTTTAGCTCTGAGAAGTGGACTCATTTTCATTCGGCTTCATAAAACTTTATCATACTTTTCGTTTTCAAGAATAATTAAATAGGCAAATTACTCATTAGCTCGTAAATTCATGGTAAAGGCATACACTATTTTTGATATATTCATTAACCTACATGCGTAAATATATTTAAGAATTCCTCTATAACGTACTATATAATGGTTGATTAAAGCATTCTGGAATGTACGAATAAGTTTTGACTATGTATCCAAGTGTTACTAAATACCGGACTGTACGGTAAATTAAGCATAGGTCAATTAATTAAACGACATTAAATTAAGCGGTAATTAATTACAAACCAAACAAATTTAATGTTTTGTTTTTTCTTACAACTGAAACAGTTCTGGCTTTTACCCTTGAAAATTGAAGCACAATCAATATAAAGCCTTCTTTGCTTAACTATGCCTTCCCGAAGTAATCAATAGACTTAAAAAACAACAAATAAAGGAAAGCTAAATTCAGCCAGAACCGAACTCTTAAATATTCTCGCAAATTGTATAAATATTTGAATTATGAAATATTTTGAAACATGTGTAAAAAGTTATAATCAACAATCAAACCACGGAAGTCAGCATTTACTATAACGGGCGCCCATTTTGGGTACCAAAGTTTTCATGTTATATCTTTATATATTTTAATGAAGATATCTACAAGATACGAGATCTCCACATCATTCAAGCGAACAAAGGAATCAATACACGTGTTCTATGAGAATTAGGGAAAGATAAAATTATTGATAGCGAAGAATATGAACCGATCCCGCCATTTATAATACAAGCTGAAATCAATATACAAATATATTAGGCTGTCATCTTCTTTCATTATCATAGTCAACATATTGATCAAAATTTACTGCATAAAATCAACCGGACACATAATAATAGCCTCCTATGTAGGGCCCTGTTGAATGTGTAGAATGGTTTTTCCATTCTATTCCTTACTATTCTAAGCTAACCAATAGGAAAAGAGTAAATATTTCCAATTGCCTAATTATGTATTAGGCAGATTAGTTATTGCGCAGCTAGGAGAAAAAATTAATTGATTTCACCCATTTTGGAAGAGACAGAGAGGAATATCATTAATACTACTTTTTTTTACGCTTGAGTTATCGAAAAACTTTATTTTCTTGCGGTCGTTATTTAGACAGCGAGGTGGGCGTGGTTATTACCAGATTTTCATATTTTTACAGCAAAGTTTTTGCTGACAAGATGCAAAATGTGCTACGAGAACTCGAATAGTATATAGTATAGTGGTGTTCAAAAAATGTAAGACCGCATATTCATCTCCCTTCTTTGAATTTTCGTACAAAATTTAAATTTTGATTAAAAATTAAGAAAGGAAAAGCGTTTACATCAAAATTAATCAGAACTCAACTAATTTTATCATTTTGATATGTAGTATAACCCTATAAGAAAAGACTGTTATAAACATGTTCCTTCTCAGCATCTCCTGAAAAGATCTCTTGCTCCCTAAATTCAATCAACTGTCAACTGAATGCATTTCAAGTATGGAAATTCTCCGATAAAATCATGAACCGTTGAGAGGCGGATAAAACCGAGAACAATTCTTGGCAGGCACCTTTTGAAATGTAAATGACATAATGACGGTTATTGCTATATTAGACCATTCGTTATTTAGTAATTGCTTAGCATTGATTTAATTAACTGTCACTGCAAAACACTTAAAGATGCTTTTACTAGACTGCAGACTTCTTATGGTACTCATTGAGCTAATTGTTAAACCTGTGATTCACAACTTAATTTTAATGCCTGGAAACATGTGTTGCAACACAGCAACACAAGAATGGTGAAACGAATTGAGGCTGTCTTATATACATATATGTGTGCATGTAGTATATATGTATACATATATATTATGTAACTATAACTTGCGCTTTGCCATTTAACTTATAGTTGATCACTTTAGTTGGACAATCAACAAAGCAATTTCTTCAAATTACAAGCAATCACTAAGAATCCTCCGCAATGTTCGAGCGCCACTTGTCTCAGCTGCTCAAAAATCGAATCACGTGTGCATAATTCCCAACAGCAGCAGCAGCAGCAGCAGCGACAGTCAATCACGGGTCCAATGAACTAAAATTACTATTACTTCTCGCATTGGTCCCATCGTTTATTGAGTCCAGGCTTTCGAGTTGTTGGTGGCGATTAAGTTAAACGCTACTAAACTAATTTAAAAGCGATTGAAAATTTGCTTCAAAGACGTCATGGTTCGTTGCTTACACTCGATTACTCTCGTCCACACGCAATAGTCCCGCCAATACCAGGGATGTTATACAAATGTATTAGTTGTTATTAGTTAAAGTTGTATATGCGAGTATACAAGTGTGTGTATGTGTGTGCGACTGGACGGCTGCAATAACCCGTCACTGGACGCTACATTGCTTTGAAGCTCAAGAGCGCGCGCGACCTCCACATTGACGGCTGTCAAAACATGTTCTCGGGTAATACAAATGTCGTCGTAACACAACATTGGACATGATGTTACTACTGCCATTGCAGCTCCTGCATCAGCTCCTGTTGCTGTCATAGCCAATGGCCGCTCTGACCGCTGCCGAACAACTAACTGCATCTGTTCCAATTGTCACGTACGAACGTTCAACATTGCCGGAAGTTAATAGATTTTTGAAAAAATAAATACAAGTATTAAATCCATAATGCAGCCATGGTGGACGTATGGGCGGTTGAACGGTTGACCGGTTGCTCGATTGTTCTGCTGTCGGTTGTTGGTTGTTGGTTGTTGGTTCGTTCAAACATTTTCATTAAGTTCGAAATTGCTTTTATGTGGAATTTAATTTGCGAACCACCATTGGACAAGCAATAACAATGCAATTTAGCTTCCACTTACAATGTGTATACAAGTACGTGAATGAGAACAAGTAATCTCTTTTGAAAATGCTATGGAATATGCCATAATTGAATGAATATTAGATTGATGTACAGATTGCTAAGAAGTAGATCGCTAGAGACGCCACATAAATGTATATGAGTATGTATCTTTATTTCTAACTATAGAGTTACTGATGTCGAGAATCAAATCGGAGATTCCTAGTAAGCACCTTATAAAGTTTTTCTTAAAAATGTATAAGGAAAAAGATTCTATGTTTAGTTAGCTCTTCATTTTCTTCATCAAAAATGCGTAAACAAGAAATATATGCAATTATTTGGGTCGCCTATTGAGTTGAATAAATTTCCATATGTTTTTGATTACAACCTTGGTGTGATCATTTAACAGTAAGGATCTTAAAACTCGAATGCTATTGGCTCTTATTGTTTATCAGTTTGCCGCCAGTGTCCTTATATTACTCTATGATAGCGGATTATAAAAAGGCAAAGTCGCATGCTACTATTAATTTTTCAAAGATCGTGTTTTCAAATTAAATCAAATTTTTCAAAGTTTGTTCATGAAATTAGCTTTACTTTTGAAAAATTAATGTGATGAAAAAAGTATAGCGGCATAAACCTTTAATTGTCGACAATTTTATTTTTTTATGATTTAATGGTTTTTATGGTGCTAGAAAGCAGAATTCATTTGAAAGGTTTGCTCGTACAATCGAGTGATTTTTGCTTCGCGAATTAGGAGCGACGGAATGATTTGTGCTTTCACAACTGCTGCAACTTTCCAAATAAATAATTAACCCGAGTCAAGTCTTTAGGGTAAATGATATTATAACCATTTTATACAAAACAACTGTTATAGCGCACCTCGATACAAGTCCCCTCGCACCCTTTTTAAAATTACCTTAATAATACTGAAATGATTTTAAATTTAAATTTAATTTGATTTAAATTTGATTTTAATTTGGTTTCAACAAGTTGAAATAACTTCAAATTCCTTCATTGCGGATTGAGAAATTAAGGTAAATAGAGTGAGGAAAGGAGAATATTATCACTATACTATACTTTACTCTCTCTATGAGTATTTACTCATGAATAGTTGTCATAGAGTAGTAATTTAAGAATACTTGTCATAGATTGTGATAACGTGAAATAAAAGAATTGCTATGATGCTACTATAATCTACTTCCATTACTTGAAACTCAAATTCATATGTTTGATGTCACCCTGAAGCGGGCTTTGAAGATATGTTTTCAGATTGTTCGATTATCTTATCATTCAGCTCTAGATAGCGCTCTGTCTATCCTCTCTCCTACAACGAAGCTAAAAGCTTATTTTGATCTCAAGAATTTTGATGCTGGCAGGTGGGTTATAATTATATTAAAAACCTTACACACATATAATTTACTCCTCTTTCATTCATTCATTGTCTGCGCATCTCATTTGAAATCGATACAAAGATGAAGTGTTTCAATTAAACCAGGTACTTCGTATAAAAGTCGTATTTTCTTAATGACCAATGCTTCACATGTTTTATTTTTAAATTTCTTCACATTGGCAACTACATTCAGCAGCGTTTCGGGAGCAAAACATTCAATGAATGTCGAAAATGCCTGGGGTTCTCAATTTGTGAAATGAATTTTAAATGAAAATCTGCGGGTGGTTTTGTTCGTTGCCACCATCGAACAATGCGACAATGCGACATAAAAGCCAACAGCTGAAAGCAACAAACAAACTAACACTCACTCACACACTCAGTCAATCAATAAGGGCAACGATCAGTAACGCTACCAGCAAAACGAATCAGCCTATTCCACTTGCTTCGGTATTAAACAAGAACTGCAAGTAATCACCATTAACTGCTTGGAATGCACAAAATCCCAAAAAAAAAGACTTCATGAAGCGAATTCGTTTCATTTTAAGTACGATTGTTGATTTAATTGTTTGACTAATTGAGAGATTTTCCTTTTTTAATTCTCTTGAGAGTGCAGCTACGTGATCGCTGCCAATCGAACGAATTGTAACGAATGATGCGCCGTGATCCATGGCGAATGGAACACTTCGGCCACTTATGGTTGATCCTTAGCGTCAACTAAAGTGAAGTATCACATGGTTTTGTGAACCCCCACTTGGCACTCCAACCGTCACTCACTTATGCAATTGTTTGACTTGTAATGACTTGATTTTGATGAACTGAACTCATTCTACACATGCGCATCGATGCATACATACACACATACACAAAGCTGCTGATTGTTGGCCGTGTTGATGAGGACTCGATTGCAGCTCATAGCTTAACCCATTTTTGGAGACAATGCGGCCGACACAGCGGCGACACAGGCATTACCGTACCAAAAACGTTCCACACAAAAGGTGGAGGACAACAACAACGACTACACATGTTAGGCTTTGCGACAACGCGGTGGGGTTTTACTTATAAAATCGCCCATTCGTGTATGAGTAAGTCGAATTAATTAAGTGCGCGCTGCCGCAAAACCACCGCACAAGTTGTCGCCAAGTGGCATGGCCGCCAACAACAACAGGATCTTCT